>CM022303.1:203040834-205484207 GCA_011799875.1 Thinopyrum elongatum
ATTATATCATTATATGTGACTAGTTTCCAGGAAAAATAACAAACTTGGACTACGGCAAATGTCTTTAAAAAGTGTTCTCAGAAACGAGCTATCATATATGAAGATCCATGGCTTTCAAGGCAAAAGGGCCAATGTTATGGCAACATTCATGTTATAGTTTGTTCAAAAGATATCATATTTTGCACAAGTTTGCATCTTGGAATGACAAACAATGTTGCCTAAGGAAGTTTTCATTTTCTTTGCATGAAAATTTCAATTTCCATTTTTTTGAGTGCCCAAAATGAGTTTTTTTGTGAAGAACCTACCAAATATTTTTTGCAAAATTGGACCAAATCAGTTTAATAAAATATTAGGCCATATTAAATGTACATTTAACCAAATGGTTGGGTGTCAAAAACTTTTGATCCACCTCTCGTGAGAAAGACAAATTTTCAACGATTCATGAGGAAGCGAGTCAAATTTGAACTACAGGTGCCTCATAGTTTGCTCTTTATTTTTTTCCAAAATTCATTTCTAGGTACATAAGTATCTATTTGATCAGAGACGCTCCAAAAGATTTGCAAGATTCAACCCCTACCTACGAACGGTAATGCCCGCCGTTTTGATCGCATTTTAAAACGGGCATAATAAATTAAAAAATCAAAAAAATTGAAAACATTCGCATTGAGTCATTATATGTGACATAGTTTCTAGGAAAAATAACAAACATGGACTACGGCAAATGTCTTAAAAAGGTCTTCACATAAACGAGCTATCATGTATGAAGATCCATGGCTTTCAAGGCAAATAGCAAATGTTATGGCAACGTTCATGGCATAGTTTGTTTAAATGATATCATATTTTGCACAAGCTTGCATCTTTGAATGACAAACAATGTTGCCTAAGGAATTTTTCATTTTCTTTGCACGAAAAATTCATTTTTCATTTTCTGAGTGTCCAAAATGAGTTTTTTGTGAAGAACCTAGCAAATATTTGTTGCAAAATTGGACCAAATAAAATTTATAAAATATTAGGCCATATTTAATGTACAATTGACCAAATGGTTGGGTGTCAAAAGCTTCTGATTCTACCTCTCGTTAACAAGACAAATTTCCACCGATTCAGCAGGAAGCGGGTCAAATTTGAACTATAGCTGCCTCATAGTTTGCTCTTTATTTTTTTCAAAAACCTTTTCTAGGTACATAAGTATCAATTTATTAAGAGACACTTCAAAAGATTTGCAAGATTCTACCCCTACCTATGAATAGTCATGCCCGACTTTGACCACATTTTGAAACCCGCATAAGTAATTAAAAAACATCAAAAAAATGAAAACCGTCCCATTGTGTCGTTATATGTGACCTAGTTTCCAGGAAAAATAACAAACTTGGACTACGGCAAATGTCTTAAAAAAGTGTTCTCACATACGAGCTATCAAGTGTGAAGATCCATGGCTCTCAAGGCAAAAGGGCCAATGTTATGGCAAAATTCATGTTATAGTTTGTTCAAATGATATCATATTTTGCACATTTTTGCATCCTGGAATGACAAACAATGTTGCCTAAGGAAGTTTTCATTTTCTTTGCACAAAATTTTCATTTCCATTCTTCGAGTGCCCAAAATGAGTTTTATTGTGAAGAACCTACCAAATATTTGTTGCAAAATTGGACCAAATCAATTTAATAAAATATTAGGCCATATTTAATGTACAATTGACCAAATGGTTGGGTGTAAAAAGCTTTTGATCCACCTCTCGTGAAAAAGACAAATTTTCGGTGATTCTGCAGGAAGTGGGTCAAATTTGAAATACAACTGCTTCATAGTTTCCTCTTTATTTTTACCAAAAATCATTTCTAGGTACATAAGTATCTATTTGATCAGAGACGCTTCAAAAGATATGCAAGATTCAGACCCTACCTACGAACGGTCATGCCCGCCGTTTTGATTGCCTTTTGAAACGGGCATAATAAATTAAAAAAAAATCAAAAAATTTGAAACCTTCACATTGTGCCATTATGTGTGACCTAGTTTCCAGGAAAAATAACAAACATGGACTACGACAAATGTCTTAAAAAATTGTTCTCATAAACGAGCTATCATGTATGAAGATCCATGGCTTTCAAGGCAAATAGCAAATGTTATGGCAACATTCATGGCATAGTTTGTTCAAATGATATTTTGCACAAGCTTTCATCTTGGAATGAAAAACAATGTTGCCTAAAGAAGTTTTTATTTTCTTTGCATGAAAAGTTCATTTTTCATTTTCTGAGTGTCCAAAATGAGTTTTTTGTGAAGAACCTAGCAAATATTTGTTGCAAAATTGGACCAAATCAAATTTATAAAATATTAGGCCATATTTAATGTACAATTAACCAAATGGTTGGGTGTCAAAAGCTTTTGATCCACCTCTCGTGAATAACACAAATTTCCGCCGATTCAATAGGAAGCGGGTCATATTTGAACTATAGCTGCCTCATAGTTTGCTCTTTATTTTTTCCAAAAAATCATTTCTAGGTACATAAGTATCTATTTAATAAGAGCTACTCCAAATGATTTGCAAGATTCTATCCCTACCTACGAACAATAATCCTCGACTTTGACCACATTTTGAAACCCTCATAAGAAATTAAAAAAACATCAAAAAAACTAAAACCTTCCCATTGTCTCGTTATATGTGACCTAGTTTCCAGGAAAAATAACAAACTTGGACTATGGCAAATGTCTTAAAAATGTGTTCTCACAAACGAGCTATCAAGTGTGAAGATCCATGGCTTTCAAGGCAAAAGGGCCAATGTTATGGCAAAATTCATGTTATAGTTTGTTCAAATGATATCATATTTTGCACAAGTTTGCATCTTGGAGTGACAAACAATGTTGCCTAAGGAAGTTTTCATTTTCTTTGCATGAAAATTTCATTTTCCATTATTTGAGTGCCAAAAATGAGTTTTTTTGTGAAGAACCTACCAAATATTTGTTGCAAAATTATACCAAATCAATTTAATAAAATATTAGTCCATATTTAATGTACAATTGACCAAATGGTTTCGTGTAAAAAGCTTTTGATTCACCTCTCGTGAAAAAGATAAATTTTCGGCGATTCTATAGGAAGTGGGTCAAATTAGAACTACAACTGCTTCATAGTTTCCTCTTTATTTTTACCAAAAATCATTTCTAGGTACATAAGTATCTATTTGATCAGAGACGCTTCAAAAGATATGCAAGATTCGGACCCTACCTACTAATGGTCATGCCCGCCGTTTTGATCGCATTTTGAAACGGGCATAATAAATTCAAAAAAATCAAAAAATTTGAAACATTCACATTGTGTTATTATATGTGACCTAGTTTCCAGGAAAAATAAGAAACATGGACTACGACAAATGTCTTAAAAAAGTGTTCTCAGAAACGAGCTATCATGTATGAAGATCCATGGATTTAAAGGCAAATGGCCAATATTATGGCAACATTCATGGCATAGTTTTTTAAAATGATATCATATTTTGCGCAAGCTTGCATCTTGGAATGACAAACAATGTTCCCTAAAGAAGTTTTCATTTTCTTAGCATGAAAAATTCATTTTTCATTTTCTAAGTGCCCGAAATGAGTTTTTTGTGAAGAACCTACCAAATATTTGTTGCAAAATTGGACCAAATCAATTATAAAATATTAGGCCATATTTAATGTACAATTGACCAAATGGTTGGGTGTCAAAAGCTTTTGATCCACCTCTTGTGAAAAAGACAAATTTCTGCCGATTCAGCAGGAAGCGGGTCTAATTTGAACTACAGCTGTCTCATAGTTTTCTCTTTATTTTTTCCAAAAATCATTTCTATGTACATAAGTATCTATTTAATCAAAGACACTCCAAAAGATTTGCAAGATTCATACACTAGCTACGAACGGTCATGCCCGACGTTTGACCGCATTTTGAAACCAAGATAGGAAATAAAAAAAATCAAAATAATTGAAAGCATTCACATTGTGTCATTATATATTACCTAGTTTCTTGGAAAAATAACAAACTTGGACTACGGCAAATGTCTTAAAAAAAGTGTTCTCAGAAACGAGTTATCATGTATGAAGATCCAGGACTTTCAGGGCAAATGGACAATGCTATGGCAACATTCATGGCATAGTTTGTTCAAATGATATCATATTTTGCACAAGTTTGCATCTTTAAATGGCAAACAATGTTGCCTAAGGAAGTTTTCATTTTTGTTCCACGAAAAATTTATTTTTCGTTTTTTGAGTGCCCAAAATGAGGTTTTTTGTGAAGAACCTAGTTAATATTTGTTGCAAAATTAGACCAAATCAATTTTATAAAATCTTAGGCCATATTTAATTTACAATTGACCAAATGGTTGGTGTCAAAAGCTTTTTATCCACCTCTCATGAAAAAACACAGATCTCCGCCGATTCAGGAGGAAGCGGGTCAAATTTGAACTACAGCTGCCTCATAGTTTTCTCTTTATTTTTTCCAAAAATAATTTCTAGGTACATAAGTATCTATTTAACCAGAGACACTCGAAAAGATTTCCATGATTCATACACTAGCTACGAACGGTCATGCCCGATGTTTGACCGCATTTTGAAGCCGACATAAGAAATTAAAAAAATGAAAGTATTCGCATTGTGTCCATTATATGTGACCTAGTTTCTAGGAAAAATAACAAACATGGACTACGGGAATTGTCTTTAAAACTGGCATAGATTTATATATAGGAAGTGAGAAACCTTTGAACATATATATATATATACATTATGTATATATATATATATATGTAAAGCATATAATAACCATTTTAGTCATAAAGGGCATAATTTCCTTACATGAAATGGTCGTAAAGCATCCAACACTAGTCTATTGCCTTATTTTCATCGGTTACAACCAACTTAAATTGGTCATGACCTTGCAAATTGCGGGGCCGGGGGGGGCGGGAACGGTTGTTAGCTAGGTTAGTTTCTTTGCCGTCTACTAACAGACGGCAAAGCTTCTATACCATCTGCTAGCAGACGGCAAAGAGGGGGGCCATTAGGTTTGCTAGTTAGTGGGCCAACCTCCCTCTTTTCCGTCCGCTAGCAGACGGCATAGAAGCTTTGTCGTCAGCTAGCAGACGACAAAGAACAGGCTGATAGCAAACATTGTCTTTGCCATCAGCCCCTTCTTTGCCGTCTGTTTTTTGTAAGCAGACGGCAAAGACCTTCTTTGCCGTCAGCTACCAGACGACATAGAACTGGCTGACGGCAAATTACCTGATTCCAGTAGTGATGGTTTAGGGTTAGGACCCTCCTAAACAGCTTACGACCATTTGGTTGAAAATGGTCGTTGATTTATGACTATTTCTTCCAGGGTCACTGACAGATGGTAACAAGCTAGCATATTTCTTGTAGTGCTTGTTTTGTTTTTGTAAATATGTTTACCTTAATAGTCTTGATTTAGCTTATTATGGGTAAACATGTGAATGGTGATGATTAGAGTTCGCAATTGCTCATGCCATACTAGTGGAAAACTGGCTAGCCACAACTTTCGTTGGTGGCGCGCCATTTTCCATCAACGCGAGCACTATTTTTTTTCAAATAGTGTTGGAGTTGGCATAATGTGCACATCATCGCTATGACCTTATTGCTGGTGTAGGAATTTTAGGGAATGCCACTTGTATGTGGGTCCCATCATCCTCACCATCCGTGGGATATTGCTGGCATTGAAAAAATATCGATGCCAACACTATTTCTTATACTTGTGGCATGAGATTTTGTTCAACATCATCGATATATGATGTGGGGTCCACACTCAGTTCACAAATATTGTGCTGACGTTCCAAGTGGTGGCATGCCATAAGTATATGCAGCTCTATATATAGATAGATGTGGCTAGACCAAGCTCTCAACATTATCTCTTCCAATTTTTGTCAATCTTGTGTCTCTCTGCAGATCCTAATTAACATACGTAGCAGGACTCTTCCCTCGATTAATTGATCTATCGATGACTATCCAATCTAGGTAATATGCCCAATTTTTGGTTTATATCTTTTTGGCAAAAGGTAGTAATGCTGAAATCTTTTTTAGCCATTTTCTAAGCAATTGTATGAAGTGAACGATTCTTACATATTTATATGAATCAAAGTATAAATGGGTTTTTCCAGGTAGCGTTGGAAGATATTAATTGTGAAGGTGAAACAAAGATATTATGTCCATGTAAGAAGTGCAAAAACCAACTTTTGATTGACCCTTCTACTTGTCGTGTGAAGATGCACCTGTTGAAACATAGTTTCATGCCTAGTTACACAAGGTGGACAAGTCATGGTGAGGACAAGGATGATGCCGAAGTCGAAGGGGTGGCACATGGTGATGAGCCAGAAGGAAGCATGAAGAACGAGCCCGAACATGAAAATCATCTGGACGGACAGGAAGGCCGTGCGGAGGTTCAGGAAGTGAGAAACCTTTTGGTCAAAAGCCAGAAAGAACAGAGCGATAAAGACCTATCCAAGAAGGAAGAACTAGATTACCATGACGACTAGCAGAGCGTCTATCAAGAAGAAGATGAAGTCCAGCACAAAAAAAGTGTACGAAAATAAGCCGAAGCACGTTGTTAGATGTAGAAAGTTTTGTCGAGAGAATTCAGAAACGACGCCGCAGTTGATTTTATACATTTTTTATTATTTAGTGGCACTTGTATCGATCATATTTTAATATTAATAGAATAAATCTTCTCACGTATTTTATTATTCACTATTTATGTTGAACTTTAGAAATTCAGTTAGACTGTTGGTTGGAAATAGCTATGGCGTTGGTGACGTCACCAACGCCATTGCTATTTTCCAAATTGTCTTAGTCGACTTGGGGAAAATGTTCGCAGGCAAAGTTTCGTTTCGGGCGCACCCACACTCCACTTCTCGCGCCGCCGCCGCCACCCTCGTTGTCGCTCACCGCCCCATCCCGTGCCGTCAACGCCCCCCATTGAGCCCCTCAACCACCGTTGCCGCTCATGCTGCCCTCGCCCCCCCCCACCACTCACGGCTTTACCCCCTCCCCCACCATCGCGCGGCTGGCCCCAACCACCTGACCTCGTCTCGGCCAGCTCCTGTTGCAAAGCATCCGGCGTTGCCCTGCCCAGGCACAAACACCTTCATTATGCTGGTAAGTGTGATCTCTCCTTTTCTTTCTTTAAGTTCATAGACATATTTATTACAATTGCTACACATCTATATTTTAGAGTAAATTAGTTGTACCTATAACATTGTGAGTAGTTTTGGACATGGATTTGACATACTGTGGTTGAAATCACGAAGATTAAACTGTTGGATGGATGTGATGAATTGTTGTTCAATTTTTGTGTTGGTTGTGAATTGTTTGCGGTATATATCTATGTATCTTTTGCATGGAATGTATAGGCTTGCCAATGTTTTGGTGAAACATTGATTAGTTTCCATTTTGTCAAATTTCTGGCAACCATTATGTCCTATTTTTAGCAATGGTCATGCTGAAATTTTGTATTTTGTATACAAATTAACTATATGTCTTATTTGTTTGTAGATGTCCAAACCAGAAGCCGACGTGGGCTCTTCTTCAACACATTCAGCCAACGGCAAAGCGGCATTTACGGACACGTAGGGAAACAAAGATTATGATGAAGATCTTCAGCAAGAGAAGGTAAATTTGGATGACTGCTATGTGAGAGGCGCTGGCTACAAAGATATTCCTGGTGAGGAAAGTAATCCTGATAAGGGCACTAGTACTGCTGAAGATAATATAGAGGAGTATTCTGCTGAGGAGGAGGTGGATATGGAGGATGCTCTAAAATCCAAGAAGCAACGGAAACCTAGGAGACGAAATACAGTTGGCACTGACAGGCTTTTGGTCACTTGAGTTAACTCCACTAATGAGCTTGTTAGTCCGCGGAAGGCCTCGGCTCACTATGACAATGCCCTAGGTGTCAACCTTCGAGAAGTCTGCTCCATCAATGAGTCCAATATAAGTGATTTTGGCAAAGATAACCTCTGAGAACTCCTCATTAGAAGGGTGCATGCAAGATTCAAGTTTATTGATGAGTATGACAACCTATCGTACCCAAAGAATCAGGTAAACAACCATGAAATCCATAAGTTCTCCAAGAATTTGAGTTCTTGGAAATCAGCCGCAAGAAAAGAGCTTCACGAAGATTTCTTTGAGATCCAGAGAAGTGGCCTACCATTACTGGACTGGAACATTTTCAAGATGCAAAATCAGGAGAACCTTGGAGTGCAGAGCCAGTCGACATGGGGGAGGGACATGCGATCAAAGACATTAAGTAACCACACCCTTAGAAGCCATGGTTTTGTTGGGAAGAAGCCTGTGTGGGACAAGCAGGACACTGTACTTGCAGGAATGGGCATCCCAAACCACATCGAGCAATTCAAAGACCCTCCTCAAATATAACTATGTCAGGGGAAGGTACCATTATGATTATAAGTCAGGGGAATTTTCTGCGGATGACCAAACGAGAAGACTCGAAGAAGAACTGGAAAGGTAGCATGTGGAACCTGAGAGCTCTCAAGGGTCCACGACCACGTTGAACACTCCTCTTAACTGGTCGATCAACGTGGACCCTCGGCAAGGACTCGTTACATCCGTTGGCGGGCCGGGCGAACGGCGCCGGATGCGGTGCCAAATGGGACCATCATTTTGTCGAAGACCGCGAGCTGCAGTGACACAGAAGGAGAGCCAACATGCAGACCATCAGAAAACAATTGCAGCCACCGCCGCCGCCACAACCGCAGCCATAGCCAGAATAACTCCCGACATCAAAGCACACATCAACACGCAAAGCCAAGCCCATGCCCAAGCCATGATGCCTTCAATAATTGAGAGTGTGAAGCTATGGATCAAAAATGGCAAACTAGGAACTTTGTCATCCAACCATCGCCCAAGGATAGTGATACATCTCCCATGTATCTATAACTAGCTGGGTGACCCGCGCATTTGCGCGGCTAGCTTTGTTATGTGTTTTTAACCATATGCTATTTTTTATTTTTTATTTCCGTTTGGATTTCTGTGCGCTATTAGAAAGATAATCCTAAATAGTGAAAACTTATAACCAAAGTAAAAGCATGACAAAACTTGTCAGGTATCATTTTTTTATAAGCTATTTCCACTGATGTTTTGTATAATTGGTTGATAAATGATTGTATAGGGTAAAATATCACAAGCTATAATTGGTTGATAATTTCTTATGTGTGGCTTGTCCTTGATTCCTCCTTATCCTAAATTAGTTTACGTATTTTGATTAATAACATATTAAAAGTATCCCACAAGGCAATTAATCCAAGTATTAATGAATAACACTTAGATCTTATGTGTTGTTCCTCCACCCGTCTCATCATTCACCATCGTGCAACTGTTTTTCCTTATGATGTGCAATTTCAGCCTCCAGGATGCATTCGTACATGTTTAACTTATTTATTTTCCTCTCTAACTTTTCCATCTAAACTAAAGCCGATATTTATTCATGGGATATTGCTAAAAACATTTCTCTCTTGCTCACTTTGTGTTTGTATTTTTTGGCACCGACTGTTATCTTGTAGAACACTACATAATTTGTTGCCTGGGACAATCATTATTGTTTTGATAACACCATTGTTTCTTCTGTACTATACTTCAATTTATACAATGTAAATTTAAAACACTATAGTATGGGCTCGACATTTGATCAACAATGCATACACTTTAGCTTATGCATATGAAAGTGTTTCCTCGTCACTATTTTAATAATAGTACATATATTTCAGGTAGGTGTATTGGCTTGTTGTATATAAAATCCATGGATGTGCAACTGAAATTTCTTCTTATAGTCATGTTTTATATATTTCTATATCAATTGAACTGCATCCTTTTATCCGTCTCTCTCGTTATTCCCTATTATCATCGCTTGTTCATCCTAATTATGCTCACACATGTTTTGCCTACTTTGCTTGTGCATGCATGACAATATAATTATCGGTGAGAAGTGAACCTAGCCCATCAAGACTCTTATCATCCTTATTATAGAGTCAAGTTTCATATAATATTATATCATTTGAATTGCATCATTTTATCCGTCTCTCTCGTTTTCCCCTATTATCGGATCTTGTTAATCCTAATTGTGCTCACACATATTTTTCCTACTTTGCTTGTGCATGCATGAAGATGTAATTATCAGTGAGAAGTGAACCTAGCCCATCATGACTCAAATCATCCTGAACTCGAGTTTAGTTCCATATTTATCATACTGCTAGGATCACTCCAAAAGTTGTGCCTAAGATGTACTATTATTGATGTATTTTGATTGCTAGGACACAACTGAAACGACTCATTCTGTATTGGACTATTCCATGCACAACATTGCTACTCCGGCTATATTTGCTTTAGTCATGTTGATAGTTTAAGTACCTTTCGACCCCTATGCTTCGATGATTGTCATATGTAGCTAGATATTGCTTGTTGTCAAATGGAAATCAAAATGTTCAATAATCTAAATTATTATTCCACATTTCAGTCTAGGTTCATTTTTATTATTGTATCAAATATATAGTTTCATCCGAAAATTCTCTAATAATATATTTCATGAAATGTGCATGGATAATGATTTTATTCATTTATTGTCATTTAAATTGAAGTAATATGTATTGTTCTCTAAAATTTATCTAATTGTGGACTTCATAAAACACACATAAAATTATTTTACGATCAGTAAGAGACATGTTTCTTATAAAAAAATGCATATATTTTTTGTATTTCAAATTTTTAAATATAATTTGTAGTAAAAATTTATCTGATAATGCACTTCACAAAATACACATGAAATATTGTTTTACACTCAATATGGCGTGTACTCCTATTAGTGAAATGCACCTTGATTGTATTTACACTCCGTTAAGTACGGTTGAAATATTAGTGTTTATTAATTTATTTTAAATTTGAGTTTAGTAGTAGACCTGTACTCTTATGTCAACCCAATAAAACTAATTGTATTTAGACATGCAAAAGGAAATTTGTGGAACACGTACTAACTTTTTTTAGGGAATGGGCACGTACAAACTTAACGGTCTACATAGGAGTATTAAGTTATTGTTTGCATACTGAGATAAGCGATGATGTCACAGGATGCAACTTATATGTGAATCGGATTGCTAAAGTGTTGTAAGCGGGCTGCTCTTATTTTTTTCCTTGTAGAAAATCGGATCGCTCGTGCGACCGCCACATCAATTAGCTACCCCGGCCGGCCGAGCGTACAATGGCACAATGGTTTGTTGTGCTAGTCCCGAACTCTAAGACATATATTTTGTTTCCTACTAAAAAGAACATGCCATATTTTTTTTGAGGTTATGCCATATAATTTTTGAGTGCCTACGTTCTTATGAATTAGGCTTTTGCAGCAAACGTGTCCTAGAAAAAAACTTGGGTAGACATAGTTCTAAAAAAAACTTGGGTACACATATATATGTGAATTACGCTTATTTTAAACCATCGCCATAATCAAACAGAAATTATATAGTAACAGTACTTAGTTAAAACCGCTTCCCATTATTTTTTAGTATTAAAGTATATGCGCTTGCTGATGTGTATGCAGGAACTAAAACAGGCCATTGTGTGTACGTATGCTACTTGTCCTTTTTATTTCTTGTTTGACTGCTTACGATGGAAGGTGTGTGTCCGTGTCATATTCTCCTTCCCTTTTCCCTTTTCACAGGCGCGTGAGTTTCTTTTCTTTTGGTACATGTATGGATGAATCTAGGTGTCGGGCCCATTTCAGAGAGTAAATCCCAGAATAGCCCTAAGTCACACCAGCCCCAAGATCAACACAACTGGTGGACTTTCTTGATACAGATAACCAGCATAAGATAATATTACACAAGGTTGAGTCTGGGAGCTCAACAACATTATTACAAACTCGCCAATACAAGGCAGTGGCGGAAAATGACAGTGGTGCGGTGATGATACAATACTAGTACAATAACATAGAGCCAAGCGTCAGAGTGAGGCTTGACTATTTTATTTGTGTAGCGGAAGCTCAGCGGATGATACATGTGGTAGACTCCTATCTCACAGGTTGATTGACTAGGACTCCTCTAAGCGTCGGGCTCGCTAGCGCAATCCTCCTCCACAAGCTCGTCTTCCTCCAAGTTTGGCCAAGTAAATAGCCAGGGACAAGCCAGTGAGTACGTTGGAATGTACTCGCAAACATTACGAGTAGAAGATATAATGGATGCATATGCTCATGCTAACTGAAAGGTAAATCATGACAAATAAATGATATGAACGTGAACATAGCATGTTAGTCATGATCAAACTTATTAGAAATTAAACAAATGAATGTCACGGGTAGTCTAGCCAGCCCAAGTGACACTCAACAAAATAAAAGAAATGCCAGTCGGATGTCTAAAATGACACCACGGTATGTCTTGAAGAGAAATGCCAAACGGGTGTCTAAAAGAGAAATCGGACGAGACAGGACCATCCGAGAACTCAGGCGACGCCACGAGAGGTCTTGAAAAGAAATGCCAGTCGGGTGTCAAGTGACGCCACGGTCGGACTTGAAGAGAAATGCCAATCGGGTGTCCACAAGAGTAGTGGCGGGATAAACCGCCTGGTAACTCGAGAGACGCCACGAGAGGTCTTGAAAATAAAATTGAGTACCCGGGGTAGTCTAGCCAGCGCCTAAGACACTCAGGAAAAATTCAAAATAAGAGAAACGGGTTAGTCCTCAATATTATGCATAACCATAATAATATTTAACAAGCATAAAAATATTCATGGTAGCAACAGGGTGTCAATAATTATCCTGCAAAATATTTCAGGCATATTAAAATTATTTCCTCCGGAGACCGACACCGGGACCGACACTTGACCCACCCAGCTAACACCCTTGACCATGGACAACGGCTATTCGAATAGGTTTAAACTATGCAGAGGGTGTACTCTCTACCCATAAGTAGAGGATTTCTTTAGTCAGTACCGTGACACTGACTAATTCCCATTACGGTCTTTAGGTTGAAAACACACCTGACCAGCGCACACCAGAATAACTTTCCGGATGCCAGGAATCACCCAAAGCATCGTTCAAGAAAAACTCTAAGACGGGGAGACCAACGTCCTGCATGGGATCACTATTAATACACGCGGATTCCAAGGGGTGCCCCCCTCTCGTTTACAACCGGAACACCCATGCTCCCAGACCCGATGACAGGATTTAGTCCAAGGCCCTGGAAACCCTCATTGTGGCCCTCTGTACGGTGTGCACTTAGACAGGGGTTATCAACTTACTAAGCCGTACCTTCCTTGCAGAAGGACCCGTGGCAGCACGGTATTCCAGCTAGGTGTAAAGTAACAAGACTCGATCTAGGCCGATTCAGGAGGTGTTAATTATCATCATCGGTATATTCCACTTAAGTCACGTGACACCTCCATGTCAAAAATAATGGCCCGTGCCACCAGCACGTCCAAGGCAGGAGACACTCTCCTGGACATCTCACAGCTTTACCAAGTCAGTAAGTTTCTTGCAAGTTAAGCATAAGATGTGATATGACCAAACATGCATGCACTTGTGATATATGTGGTGCAACTCCAACCGATGCAAACATGCAAATGCAATCACCATATCCCAAGTTCAATAATGCTTGCCTTGTCCAAAGTAGTCAGGTGAAAACCATTCGAAATTCTCGGCAAAGTTTCCCTCTTCTCTTTCTGAAAAGTTCAAATTCAAACTTAAATCAAAAATGTTGGCAATAGTACAAAAAGTTGTCTCAACACATTTTTAAATATATACTAAAAAAATTAGAGAGAAAAATAAGAATTTCAAAAAAAAATCAACTTAAACAGAGTTGTAGTTTGGGAGTTATTAAACTTTCAAAACCAGGGTTGTTTCTGTAAAAATCCAGTCCCTGAGCGCTTATAAAGAAAACGCTTCGGGCAGAAATATGCTTTCCAGCGCGGAAGGCGTAAAACAGAGAATACGCCTCTGATTAAAACCGAGAAAAAAGTAAAAGAAAAGCACGGGGTGGGGTCCACCCGTGAGGTTCCAAAATTCAAACACGCGCACGAAAACAAAGGAGAGACGACGATCGCCGGCGGTGATCGCCGGGGTTTTCGGAGGTGGTGATGGTCGGAGTGTGCTCGGGGTAGACTATCGCGTCGGTGGGAGGTGGTGGTGGTCGCCGGAGAGCGGCAGAATGCCGGCGAGGTCGACGGCGGCGGGCAGTGGTTCGGGGGAGTCGGGAGCTCACCGGAGAGAGCTCGGGGAGCAGAATTGGAGTGGGGAATCAATTTTGCGGTGGAATATAAGGCTACTGGCAGGATTTGAGCATTGGTGGTGGAGTTACGGTGTCGTGGTGATCAGTGAGGTTGGCGGCGGCTCGGTGAGCGGAGAGGAGGAAGGAGACCTCCTCGAGGTCGGGGAAGAGGCGTAGGGGACGATTGGGAGGTGGTGGAGGCGATGGCTGAGGAGAACGGGGCTCAGGAGCCTCTATTTTTAGGCTGCCAAGTCGGGCAGTGGAGTGCGGGCGATGCCGGAGTAACTCCGGCCGCCGTGGTAGGTTTTGGGCAGTGGTCAGGGACGGTGAGGGATTAATGATGGTGGCGGAGCCTTTTGGAGACGCCAGCGCGATCGAGGTCGAGCGCTTCGGCCTCATCCACGGGACGAGTCCTGTACGGGTGTGGCGGCGAGGACCAACTCCGGCGACTGCCAGGAGGGGTCCAGAGGCGTGGGCGGTGCGGCGATGGTGCAGAGAGGGGCAATGCGTCGACCTGGTAGGTGGAGAGGGCGTTGACGGTAGTGATGGTGGCCGGTGGTCGGGGCGGCTCTGCTCGGCCCGCCGTGGATGCGGTGGTTGTTACACCGGCCTGCCGACAGCTCACCGGCGAGGAGAGGCTGGGGAGCGGGCCAGGGGATCAAGGCCTTAATGAGCGATGGCGACGCCGTGCAGGAGAAGGAAGATGAGGAGCGCACGACATTGTTTCCCTCTGCTGCCTGACGAAATTCAGTCAACTGAATTTTATTCAGTTATAAACAGTGCACAGGTACTCATATAATCCTATGGC
This sequence comes from Thinopyrum elongatum, assembly GCA_011799875.1. Classification (NCBI taxonomy): domain Eukaryota; kingdom Viridiplantae; phylum Streptophyta; class Magnoliopsida; order Poales; family Poaceae; genus Thinopyrum; species Thinopyrum elongatum. The sequence goes on from CM022303.1 coordinate 203,055,865, forward strand.
AGAGAGTGCTAGGGATTTTTAGAATTTGTGGCAATTTTTGTGGTGATGTGTTGATGCATATGAGAGGGCCTAGCAAACTTTGGGAATTTTTGGGGCATTTAAAAATATGTTTGGATCAGAAATATTTGAATCTAGTCCAAATTTGAATTGAGTGGAATTTGAAAATTTTGAACTGTGGCACCCCATGTTTTTGGAGAAATGGGTTGTGGGTACCATATATTTGTTGAGATAATTTTGGTGGATGTGGAATCCTTGTAGAAATGGTGGTTCCTTTGTAAACCAAGGAATGATGAAAAATACAAATTCCAACTTGGGAATTTATTTGAATTGTGAAAAATATTTTTTGTGGGGTGGGAGAGATTTGGGTACTGCACTAGAATAATAGAATGACTTGAGGGATAAATGGAGTGGCAGAAAAATTTATTTGGATGAGTTTGGAAGGCTAGAAAGAAGTGAAGAGGGCAATTTTCTTTGAAAATTTAATTTATTTCAAAAACTTTCCTATTTGAAAAATTGTTTGAAAACCTCCAAATTAATTATCCAAATTAATTTTAAACCTTTCAAAACAGAATCATTAAAGAAAATTTGAAACCAAATTAAAATTTAAAAGGGTTTTCAATTGGTAGAAAAGTAATATGATCAAAAAATGATTTTTAAAACATTTTATTTTTAAAGGAAAGATTTCAAAAATTCAGAAAATATTTTTGGGGTGTTACAACACCTACCCCCCTTAAGAAAAATCTCGTCCCCGAGATTTCAGCTGTCCCTCAAACAGGTACGGATATTCAGTCCTCAGGTGATCCTCTCTTTCCCATGTTGCTTCTTCCTCGGTGTGATTACTCCACTGAACTTTGTAAAATTTTATCACATTTTGCCGGGTTCTCCATTCAGACTCCTCCAAAATCTTTATAGGATGTTCCATATAGGTAAGATCTGGTTGGATATCTAGGTCCTGATGCTGGACTTGCTTTTCTGGGTTACTGACACATCTCCTTAGTTGTGACATGTGAAACACATCATGAACATCTGATAATTCTGCCGGTAGCTCGAGTTGATAAGCAACCTTGCCTCTTCTTGCAATCACTCTAAATGGTCCAATAAACCTCGGTGCCAATTTTCCTTTGACTTTAAATCTCTGTAGTCCTCTTGTTGGAGATACTCTGAGATACACATATTCATCGGGCTCAAAACTGACTTGGCGGTGCTTTTGATCATAGTAACTCTTTTGACGGCTCTAAGCCGCTCTTAGTCTGTCCTGAATAAGCTTCACTTTTGTTTCTGCCTCCTTAAGAACTTCGGGACCGAAAATTCGACTGTCTCCGGTCTCAGACCAATTGAGTGGGGTACGGCACCTTCGTCCGTACAATGCTTCAAAAGGTGACATTTTCAAACTAGCTTGATAACTATTGTTATATGAGAACTCCGCGTATGGTAAACTATCTTCCCAGCTAACTCCGTAAGTGAGCACACATGCTCTCAGCATGTCCTCTAATATTTGATTTACCCGCTCAGTTTGTCCTCTGGTCTGCGGGTGGTATGTTGTGCTGAACGTCAGTTGAGTCCCTAGGGCTTGCTGTAGGTGCTCCCAAAATCTAGAGACAAATTCGGTGCCTCTATCAGAGACTATGGTCTTGGGTACTTCGTGTAGGCAGACAATCCGGGTGAGGTATAATCTGGCAAGCCTCTGTGTGGAGTACGTGGTTTTTACCGGAATAAAATGTGCCACCTTGGTTAAATAATCTGTTATAACCCAGATAGCATCATTTCCGTGTCGAGACCTTGGCAGTCCGACGATAAAATCCATTCCTATTACGTCCCATTTCCATTCAGGTACTCTGAGTGGTTGCAATAGTCCTGCTGGCCTCTGGTGTTCTGCTTTTACACGCTGGCATGAACACAACGTGCGACATATACGGCTATATCTCTTTTCATCCCGTGCCACCAATAATTTTCTTGTAAATCCTTGTACATTTTTGTTCCTCCTAGATGAATAGAATATGGAGTGGTATGGGATTCTGCCAAAATTTGTTGCTCTAAATCTTCCTTATTAGGCACACACAGTCTTTTCCCAAACCATAAAATTCCCTGACTGTCTACGGTAAATTCAGTCGCCTTGCCCAATTTTATTTTCCTCTTAATCCCCTCAATACTTGGGTGTCCCTTTTGGGCTTCTTTGATTTGATCCTCTAATGTTGGTTTTATTTCCAGTTGGGCAATGGTTCCTTCTATGACTAGGACCATATTGAGTTTGGCAAATTCTTGGTTGAACTCATGCCGCAAGAATTGCGCACTGTTGTAGTTGCTGCAGGGATTTCGACTGAGGGTGTCTGCCACAACATTTGCTTTACCCGGATGATAATGAATTCCGATGTCGTAGTCCTTTATTAACTCAAGCCAGTGACGTTGTCTCAAGTTTAATTTTGGCTGGGTGAAAATATACTTAAGACTTTTGTGGTCTGTGTATATTTCACATCGCTTACCGAGAAGAAAATGTCGCCATTCCTTGAGTGCATGTATTACTGCAGCTAGCTCTAAATCATGAGTAGGATAATTCTCCTCGTGTCGTCATAGCTGTCTTGAGGCATATACCACGACTTTTCCTTCTTGCATCAATACACATCCAAGGCCTTTCCTGGAAGCGTCACAGTATATCTCAAAAAATTTGTGCACATCGGGCATGACCAGAACGGGTGCCGTTGTTAACCTCTTTTTCAATTCTTGGAAACTTTTCTCACAGTCTTCAGTCCAATCAAACTTCTTATCCTTCTTAAGTAATTGGGTCATGGGTTTAGCTATGGTGGAGAATCCTTCTATAAATCTCCGGTAGTAGCCAGCCAGACCAAGAAAACTCCTGACCTCTGTCACGTTTGTGGGTTGCTTCCATTCTTGGACAGCCTTTACTTTACTTGGGTCCACTGCTATTCCATCTTGTGTCAACACGTGACCCAGAAAACCCACTTCACATAGCCAAAATTCACATTTACTGAATTTGGCATATAATTGATTTTTCCTTAATTCTTCCAGGACTATTTGTAAATGTTGCTCATGCTCTTCTGGTGTCTTGGAATAAATGAGTATGTCATCAATAAATACCACCACAAACTTGTCCAAATATTTCATGAAGACCTTGTTCATGAGATGCACAAAATAAGCAGGAGCCTTAGTTTAGCCAAAAGGCATCACTGTGAACTCGTATAATCCATATCTGGTAGTAAAGGCAGTCTTGGGTATATCTGCTGATTGGATTTTTAATTGATGGTAGCCTGACCTCAAATCTATTTTTGAGAAAACCTTGGCTTCTGCTAGCTGTTCAAACAAGTCATTTATCCGGGGCAGCGGGTATTTATTTTTAATGGTGACCATATTGAGTGCCCTGTAATCAATACATAGCCTTAGGGTACCATCCTTTTTCTTAGCAAATAAAACTGGCGATCCCCATGGTGATGAACTAGGTCGAACATAACCCTTTTCCATTAGTTCCTTAATCTGTTTCTTCAACTCAGCCAATTCTGTCAGAGCCATTTGGTACGGCTTCTTATAAATGGGTGCCGTTCCAGGTGCCAATTCAATTTCACGGTCCGGAGGCATTCCTGGTAGCTCCTCAGGAAATACATCGGGGTATTCGTAGACTACAGGGACCTTACTTAATTCTGCCGCATCCACTTGATTTAATTTTCCTTGTGTTGTAGAAATCCTCCTTGTGCCAAATTTTATTGTTTCTCCTTGGCAGCTTGTAAGAGTCACCGTGCGGTTGTAGCAGTCTATGAAACCTTTATTTTTAGTTAACCAATCCATTCCCAAAATAACATCCAATTCGACTGCTTCTAGAACAATAAGGTTGGCTAAAAATACCATTCCTTTGATCTCAATATTCACATCCTTGCAGTACCATTGTGTGCTTTGCTTCGATCCCGGGGACTGAATAACCATGGAATTTTGCAAAGGAGAAAAAGAAAATCGATTCTTCAAAGCAAATCTTTTTGAGATACACGAATGGGAAGCTCCGGAATCAAATAAGACTGTAGCATTAATTGAGTTGACAGGAAACATACCAAACACAATATCTGGTGCATTTTGTGCCTCCTCAAAGGTCACATGGTTGACCTGTCCCTTCCTCTGGTTGTTATTGGGGTTGGAGTTGTTGAGTTTTGGAGCTGTGTTTGTACCACGGCCATTGTTGTTGGGCTTGGTTGTATTATTTCCCTACTTTGGGCATTGCCTGGAGTAATGCCCTTCTCCTCCACAGGCATAGCAGGTGATGCCCGAATAGAATGTCATATCTTTGGTCCTGTTGTTGAAAGCACTGCGGTTCTGTTGTGGTTCTATCATTGCTGGTCGGGGTAACGGAGTTGCTGGTCGGGGTGTTGTAGGCTTCTGAAATTCATTCTTGGGCCTGTTGTTGCGAACCTGAGATGATTGGTTCATACGGCGCTTGCGTATTTCATTCATGTTGCGGTACTCGTTCTCCAGTATAATTGCCTTGTCCACCAGTGTTTTGAAATCAGGAAAGGTGTGGACTACCAGTTGGCACTTTAAAGATGGGATAAGTCCTTCGAGAAATTTTTCCATCTTTTTGTCTTCTGTCATGTATTCGTCATTGGCGTACCGGGCCAGCTGAGTAAATTGATCCAGATACTGGGCTACCGTGGTGCCTCGCTGCTTGAGATCCTCAAATTCCCTTTTCTTCAATTTCATGATACTGTTAGGAATGTGTGCTCTCCGAAAGTTTTCCTTGAATTGTTCCCATGTCATATTGGCTCTGTTGGGATGAGTGTGGCATAAGTTTTCCCACCATGATGCTGCTGTACCAGAAAAATAGTATGGGGTATAAAGCACTTTTTCCTGGTCCGTACACTGGGCAATAACCAATTTTCTTTCAATATCACGTAGCCAATCATCTGCCTCCAATGGTTTGTCGGTGTGAGAAAACACAGTAGGATTGGTCTTCTGGAGCTCAGATAATTTTTACCTGTTCTGATTTTGTCCGTGGTGATTTCCCTATTGATTAAATGCTGCATCATCTCTTGGTGCTGTTGTTGGCTTTGTTCGTACAGACGGCACACTTGTGAAAATGCCGAGTCACTGTCCTGTTGACTAGTCTATCCTTGTGTAAAATTATTTCCCATTTGTCCATGGTTGTTCTCTAGCGGATTGGGCATAGAACGGGTCCAGGGCGATGCATTTTCTTTCTGGGGTATTTCTGTAACACCGATGAGAAAAGAAATTATAAAGGCAACAAATAAAATTTTTAAGAGACTGAAAATAAATCTCCCCCCAGGATGCAAGTACAACAGGTTATATCATACATGCAGGACTTAATTATACAAGCATGACTTAATTATACAAGATGCTTGCAGAAACTGTATACTACACGACCACTTATTCAACTAGCATACTACTTCGTCCTCTCAACGTGCTGTGGTCCGAGTCTGTTACTCGCCATCTTAGAAAAAAAAAAGAAGAAACAGAAAATAAATATCACACAACCACGTCATCAAGAAAGACTACTGCGGTGCTGACGCTCGATCTATCCTCACGCGGTGTCTGAGACACTGTAAGCTCCGCTGAGGGTGAGTCCCAGCTGTGGTCCACGAGACTCAACCTTCTCCTCTTCTGGAATGGTCTCCAGTCGGGTAGAGGTCGACGCTACGCCTGTCTGAGGTGGCACCGTGCGCGTCGACAGTGGAGCTCTGGTCGGAACAGGAGCAGCCAAGCGACTAGCCTCATCACTTGGGGATGAGCGCTGAACCGCAGGCTGAGTCGGAGAATAGTGTGGTGGAGTCGGAATACGAGGGGCACGTGGTGAAGGTGAATGGAACTCACTCCTGCAAGTGATCCTCGCACGAGCTAAGTCCATTCGTGCAGCAAGATGGTCATCCACCAGTGCGGTGAAGACCGACTCTAGTGCCATGATATACTGGACAAGGGGCTCGATTGCCTCATCCCTTTCTCCTGCGGTGCAGGAAAAAGCATAATGGTTGGTATAAGGAACATGGCACGGAAGGTAGTGATAGGGACGGGTCCGCATAATAGGCAAGATGTCCTTGAGACGAGCAATAGCCTCACGGGCGGCCATCTGGATAGCATGCCTCTCAGAGGGCATGACTCTCCCCATAAAATGGTAATTGCGGAAAGACAAGGTACTTCCACCCCGAATATATACCGAAGCCTGGTACATAGTCAGAGTGTCAGTGATCCTGTCAGGAAAAACGGTGTACTCTGGACGGCTCGGAGATCTCATCGCATCTCTAGCGATGATGGTAAGAAGACGGGAAAATCCCGCAGGCTCGTCAGCGAAAATTTGGGATGGGCAGCTGCCGCCAGACATCTACATCAGTAGACAAAAATCCAAATAGTCATATCATGTGCATATGATGACCATGGGAAAATGCTACAATGCATGAGATGCATGCTAAAAATGTTAGTACTGACTCGAGTGCTAGCGATCGTGCCTAGGGCTTCCTACAGTCAGCCTGGCTCTGATACCAAGGTCTGTCGGGCCCATTTCTGAGAGTAAATCCCAGAATAGCCCTAAGTCACAACAGCCCCAAGATCAACACAACTGGTGGACTTCCTTGAAACCGATAACCAGCATAAGATAATATTACACAAGGTTGAGTCTGGGAGCTCAACAACATTATTACAAACTCGCCAATACAAGGCAGTGGAGGAAAATGACAGTGGTGTGGTGGTGATACAATACTAGTACAATAACATAGAGCCAAGCGTCAGAGTGAGGCTTGACTATTTTATTTGTGTAGCGGAAGCTCAGCGGATGATACATGTGGTAGACTCCTATCTCACAGGTTGACTGACTGGGACTCCTCTAAGCTTCGGGCTCGCTAGCGCAATCCTCCTCCACAAGCTCGTCTTCCTCCAAGTCTGGCCAAGTAAATAGCCAGGGACAAGCCAGTGAGTACGTTGGAATGTACTCGCAAACATTACGAACAGAAGATATAATGGATGCATATGCTCATGCTAACTGAAAGTTAAATCATGACAAATAAATGATATGAACGTGAACATAGCAAGTTAGTCATGATCAAACTTATTAGAAATTAAACAAATGAATGTCCCGGGTAGTCTAGCCAGCCCAAGTGACACTCAGCAAAATAAAAGAAATGCCAGTCGGATGTCTAAAATGACACCACGGTAGGTCTTGAAGAGAAATGCCAAACGAGTGTCTAAAAGAGAAATCGGACGAGACAGGACCATCCGAGAACTCAGGCGACGCCACGAGAGGTCTTGAAAAGAAATGCCAGTCGGGTGTCAAGTGATGCCACGGTCGGACTTGAAGAGAGATGCCAATTGGGTGTCCACAAGAGTAGTGGTGGGATAAACCGCCTGTTAACTCGAGAGATGCCACGAGAGGTCTTGAAAATAAAATTCGGTGCCCGGGGTAGTCCAGCCAGCCCCTGAGACACTCAGGAAAAATTCAAAATAAGAGAAACAGGTTAGTCCTCAATATTATGCATAACCATAATAATATTTAACAAGCATAAAAATATTCATGGTAGCAACAGGGTGTCAATAATTATCCTGCAAAATATTTCAGGCATATTAAAATTATTTCCTCCGGAGACTGACACCGGGACCGACACTTGACCCACCCAGCTAACGCCCTTGACCGTGGACAACGGCTATTCGAATAGGTTTAAATTTGCAGAGGGTGTACTCTTTACCCACAAGTAGAGGATTTCTTTAGTCAGTACCGTGATACTGACTAATTCCCATTACGGTCTTTGGGTTGAAAACACACCTGACCAGCACACACCAAAATAACTTTCCGGCTGCCAGGAATCACCCAAAGCATCGTTCAAGAAAAACTCTAAGACGGGGAGACCAACGTCCTGCATGGGATCACTATTAATACGCCCGGATTCCAAGGGCTGCCCCCCTCTCGTTTACAACGGGAACACCCATGCCCCCTGACCCGATGACAGGATTTAGTCCAAGGCCCTAGAAGCCCTCATCGTGGCCCTCTATACGGTGTGCACTTAGATAGGGGTTATCAACTTACTAAGCCGTAGCTTCCTTGCAGAAGGACCCGTGGCAGCACGGTATGCCAGCTAGGTGTAAAGTAACAAGACTCGATCTAGGCTGACTCAGGAGGTGTTAATTATCATCATCGGTATATTCCACTTAAGTCACATGACACCTCCGTGTCAAAAATAATGGCCCGTGCCCACCGGCACGTCCAAGGCAGGAGACACTCTCCTGGACATCTCACAGCTTTACCAAGTCAGTAAGTTTCTTGCAAGTTAAGCATAAGAAGTGATATGACCAAACATGCATGCACTTGTGATATATGTGGTGCAACTCCAACCGATGCAAACATGCAAATGCAATCACCATATCCCAAGTTCAATAATGCTTGCCTTGTCCAAAGTAGTCAGGTGAAAATCCTTTGAAATTCTCGGCAAAGTTTCCCTCTTCTCTTTCTTAAAAGTTTAAATTCAAACATAAATCAAAAAATTTGGCAACAGTACAAAAAGTTGTCTCAAAACATTTTTAAATAAATACTAAAAAACTAGAGAGAAAAATAAGAATTTAAAAAAAAATCAATTTAATCAGAGTTGTAGTTTGGGAGTAATTAAACTTTCAAAACCAGGGTTGTTTTTGTAAAAATCCAGTCCCTGAGCGCTTATAAAGAAAACGCTTCGGGCAGAAATACGCTTTCCAGCGCGGAAGGCGTAAAACAGAGAATACGCCTCTGATTAAAACAGAGAAAAAAGAAAAGCACGAGGTGGGGTCCACCCGTCAGGTTAAAAAAATTGAACACACGCGCGGAAACAGAGGGGAGACGGCGATCACCGGCGGTGATCGCCGGGGTTTTGGGAGCTGGTGATGGTCGGATTGTGCTCGGGGTAGACTACCACATCGGTGGGAGGTGGTGGTGGTCGCCGGAGAGCGGCAGAACACCGGCGAGGTCAACGGCGGCGGGCGGTGGTTCGGGGGAGTCGGGAGCTCGCCGGAGAGAGATCGGGGAGCGGAATTGGAGTGGGGAATCGATGTTGCGGTGGAATATAAGGCTACGGGCAGGATTTGAGCATTGGTGGTGGAGTTACGGCATCGTGGTGATCAGTGAGGTTGGTGGTGGCTCGGTGGCCGGAGAGGAGGAAGGAGACCTCCTCGAGGTTGGGGAAGAGGCGTAGGGGACGATTGGGAGGTGGTGGAGGCGATGGCTGTGGAGAACGGGGCTCGGGAGCCTCTATTTATAGGCTGCTGAGGCGGCCAGTGGCGTGCGGGCGACGCTGGAGTAAATCTAGCCACCGTGGTAGGTTTTGGGCGGTGGTTAGGGACAGTGAGGGATTAATGATGGTGGCGGAGCCTTCTGGAGACGCCAGCGCGATCGAGGTCAAGCGCTTCAGCCTCATCCACGGGACGAGTCCCGTACGGGTGTGGCGGCGAGGAACAACTCCGGCGACTACCAGGAGGGGTCCAGAGGCGTGGGCGGTGCGGCGATGGCACAGAGAGGGGCAACGCATGGAGTTGGTAGGTGGAGAGGGTGTTGACGGTAGTGATGGTGGCCGGTGGTCGGAGCGGCTCTGCTCGGCCCGCCGTGGATGAGCTCGGTGGTTGTTATACCGGCCTGCCGACAGCTCACCGGCGAGGAGAGGCTGGGGAGCGGGCCAGGGGATCAAGGCCTTAATGAGCTATGGCGATGCCATGCAGGAGAAGGAAGATGAGGAGCGCACGGCATCGTTTCCCTCTGCTGCCTGACGAAATTTAGTCAACTGAATTTTATTCAGTTGTGAACAGTGCATAGGTACTCATATAATCCTATGGCAGAGAGTGCTAGGGATTTTTAGAATTTGTGGCAATTTTTGTGGTGATGTGTTGATGCATATGAGAGGGCCTGGCAAAGTTTGGGAATTTTTGGAGCATTTAAAAATATGTTTGGATCAGAAATATTGAATCTGGTCCAAATTTGATTTGAGTGGAATTTGAAATTTTTGAACTGTGGCACCCCATGTTTTTCGAGAAATGGGTTGTGGGTACCATATATTTGTTGAGATAATTTTGGTGGAGGTGGAATCCTTGTAGAAATGGTGGTTCCTTTGTAAACCAAGGAATGATGAAAAATACAAATTCCAACTTGGGAATTTATTTTAATTGTGAAAAATATTTTTTGTGGGGTGGGAGAGATTTGGGTACTGCCCTAGAATAATAGAATGACTTGAGGGATAAATGGCAGTGGTAGAAAAATTTATTTGGGTGGTTTTGGAAGGCTAGAAAGAAGTGAAGAGGGCCATTTTCTTTGAAAATTTAATTTATTTCAAAAACTTTCCTATTTGAAAAATTGTTTGAAAACCTCCAAATTAATTATCCAAATAAATTTTAAACCTTTCAAAACAGAATCATTAAAGAAAATTTGAAACCAAATTAAAATTTAAAAGGGTTTTCAATTGGTAGAAAAGTAATATGATCAAAAAATGATTTTTAAAACATTTTATTTTTAAAGGAAAGATTTCAAAAATTCAGAAAATATTTTTGGGGTGTTACACTAGGCCGTTTAAATAACTTAACTCTACAACGATAAATCATCGCCGTTCGTTTTCTATCGTTTAAATAATATAATAGATTATTGATTATTCCATGCTATTATATTAGCAACCTTGGATGTTTTATATGCATTATTATGCTATTTTATATCATTTTTTGGGACTAACTTATTAACCTAGTGCCTAGTGCCAGTTGCTGTTTTTCCTTGTTTTTGTTGTTACAGAAAATCAATACGAAACGGAGTCCAAATAGAACGAAAAATTTTGACGATTTTTCTTGGACCACAAGACACCCTGGAAGCTTCGGGAGGAGGCCAGAAGAGCCACGAGGTGGCCACAAGCTCAGAGGGTGCACCCTAGGGGGACCAAGCTTGTGGGCCCCTTGTGGCACTTCGAACCTAATTTTTCTTCTATAAATACCCAAATATTCCCCGTAGACCAGGGGGCACACCAAAAATACTTTTCCGACGCCGCAAACTTCTGTCCTCGTGAGATCCCATCTTGGGGACTTTTCTGGTACTCCCCGGCGGGGGATTCGATCATGGAGGGCTTCTACATCAACCTTGCTGCCCTTTCGATGATGCGTGAGTAGTTTACCACAGACCTACGGGTCCATAGCTAGTAGCTAGATGGCTTCTTCTCTCTCTCTTTGATCTTCAATACAATGTTCTCCTCGATGTTCTTTGAGATCTATTCGATGTAATCTTCTTTTGCGATGCGTTTGTTGAGATATGATGAATTGTGGGTTTATGATCAGATTATCTATGAATATTATTTGAGTCTTCTCTCAACTCTTTTAAGCATGATTAATATAGCTTTGTATTTCTCTCCGATCTATTGATTTGGTTTGGCGAACTAGATTGATTTTAATTGGAATGGGAGAGGTGCTTTGTAATGGGTTCAATCTTGCGGTGCTCAATCCTATTGACAGAAAGGGACATGACACATATTTGTATTGTTCCCATTAAGGATAAAAAGATGGGGTTTATTCATATTGATTAGATCTATCCCTCTACATCATGTCATGTTGCTTAAGGTGTTACTCTGTTCTTGTTAACTTAATACACTAGATGCATCTGGATAGCGTTCGATGTGTGGAGTAATAGTAGTAGATGCAGGCAGGGGTCCGTCTACTTGTCTCGGACGTGATGCCTATATACATGATCATTGCCTTACATATCATCATAACTATTCGCTTTTCTATCAATTGCTCAACAGTAATTTGTGTACCCACCCTATGCTTTCTTTCAAGAGAGAAGCCTCTAGTGAAAACTATGGTCCCCGGGTCTATCTTTTATCATATTATTTACTGATCTACAAAATCAAAAACCCAAAAATACCTTGCTGCAATTTATTTACTTTTATTTTATTTTGCACTCTTACTTATCTTTTATATCCATCATTATCAGATCTCATCCTTGCAAGTAACCGTGAAGGGATTGACAACCCCTTTATCGTGTTGGGTGGAAGTATTTGTTTATTTGTGTAGGTGCAATTATTGGAGACTTGTGTGTTCCTCCTACTAGATTGATACCTTGGTTCTCAACTATGGGAAATACTTATCTCTACTTTGCTGCATTACCTTTTCCTCTTCAAGGGAAAACCAACGCAAGCTCAAGAAGTAGCAGATAGTGGCCCTTCTGTCTCTTTCATTGGCAACCCATCGCCAATGGCTTCTCTCAACGCTCTTACGGAAGACACTCTATGCTATCTCTTAGCCCATGTGAATGGTGAGCTGCTTAAAGTTGCAATCGGCTCGATCATTCGCCCCAAAGATACCATCATGCACGGAGTGCAGATGCATGAGGGGGTCTTCAAAGCTAAGTTGCCTATTGTCTTAAATGGTTACGATAATATTCCTCCTTCGATACAACCTCCAGGTGCGCATAGACAGCTAACCCTTTGACAATGGTTATGTTGGCCGATGATGTGGCCGAAGAATCTATTTCGACTAGGTAACGTCCAAATCCCAACAAGCTCACAGTAGATGAACAATGGCAACACAAGTCTATGAGGACAATCTCCTTTGGGTCACAATCAACCAGAAGGCCATAACAACAATTGGATGGCACTGAGGACCAAGTAACGGGTAATAATGATTAACTACTTGTCAATTGATTCTTCTTGGTTTCTGAATATCACAATTTAGCTGCCATGTGCAATCTTGATGGACATATGCCTGCTGATCCTATCGAAGCATTCTTTGTGCCTCCTACTGAACAAGAGCAACGTGTTGCTCTTTGCCATAGGACTCTGTTCAATGATGACTCCCTGCCACCAGACACAAAAGTGCCACCACCTAGGGGAGCATTGCTGACTCAAAACACACTCAATGCGATGCTAGCAAATGCATTACCGGGCGGTGCAGCTAGCCAGCCTAACTTGGTACGCAAGAAGAGGAGGCGACAAGGTAATAATAAGAAGGGCACTGCCACCAGTCAGCATGTTCAGAATAATAAACAAGTTTGTCGAGTTGCATGGCAGACTTGCCATTCCCCGAGTGAACCCATCGTTCCGAAGGAGCTTAGCGATCTTCTGCAAACATAATTGAGGCTTCTGCATGACACAATTCTTTGTAGGGAGATGTACGCATTTTCTCATGCAGGTGGACATCGCCCCGTTTTCTCAGTGATGGTGCCAACAAATATTAGTTTGTGCGACATTTTCCCTGCGGACAAGTTCTATGTGCCATTCGAAGACATCTTCAACCTGTTCCACCTATATATGCTTGGTTCTTCCTTAGTACGCATATGGCAATCAATGCACCTACATTGCCAAATGTGAGCTCAATAAGGATGTTGTAGTAGGGGACCCCTACCTCATGCATGAGACCAATGTTAATCTCCCTGATTGCCGTCAAGCTATGAGGAAGTATCTGACAGACCTCATGCTTGCCAACATGGAAAAAGATTGCCTTCTAGTGGCCTAATATCCGAAGTAAGTCATTCGGTAGAGAGTATACTTTCGTACAATCTCATTCTGCTTCCACGTAAAAACATTATAACTCAAGGATAATTGGTCTTCTCTACTGTTTATGCAGAGAACATTGTGTCCTCATCGTTATTACCCCAAAGTTCGCCGAAATTTATTTCTTGGATTCGATGAGAAAAGTGAAGAAAGACTACAGAGGCATCAAGAAGGTTCTGGATGAATCACTCATTGTTTATACTAGCCGGGAAGGAGTGATCATAGATGGAGATCACAAGTTTGACAAATTTAAGGTGGAATGCCTCGGCCACAAAGCTGGCTTTTTTGCATGCAGCAGCTGGAAAATACTCATTCATGCGGCTACTACATCGTCCACCACATGGAGGAGTACATACAGGAGGGAGAACACCTTACAAAAAACATTGATGTCATCGCATGGGGGAGGAAACTGGAGCAAATTAGCCCGAGAGATAGCAGAGATGAGTTCAAATGCATCCAGCTCCAGTTTGGTACCATCCTCAACAAGGATGTCGTCGACCATGCTGGGGTTTTCAATGGCGGCACACCTTCCGGCCCAAGGGAGATAAAAGCTCACCTTCATCAGCAGGGTCATGATGCAGACGGTCCGGTGTCTCTTGCGAATCCGTCAAAGAAATACCTTAATGATCCTTGTTCCGGTCATATATATTAAAGTAATAGGATAGTGACAACTAGCTATGCTGTTGTGGTTCTGTACAGTACTCAATCATCTACACATGACGTCGTTTTGTCTTATCGTACTTCAAAATTTTGCCTAGCTTTAATTAATTATGTGCTACACATAATTATCATGGATGTGTTTAATTTAATGTTACATGTTTCCTTATTCTAGCATGCGAACGCCGCTCTAAATATATTTGATTGTAAAAAACACTGGCATGACACCATTTTTCCGCAGCGCTTTTCCCGTGCTTTCAAACTAAGTAATGGGGTGCTCAGGAAATGCAATGCCTCCAAGGTTTCTCCATATTTATGGTGTAGGGAAAATTCCCAACGCTGTAGTTACATATGATATTGTCGTCATGCAATTATATCCAACGCTACCGGTATCCAAAATACTGTTGATGTGGCCTCCAATGCCACCACTATTTCTCAACAATGCTGCCATATTGCTGGCATCGGGTGTCCACGCCAGCAAGGCCGTTTTTGTCATGCCATAGCTAGGCTTTTCTGCACTAGTGGATAAGCTGTTTTCAGCAAGGTACTCTCTGCAAGTGTTGTAAGAAGTTGTGACGGATAGTTTGGTAGTAAGATAATTCATAGCAAGTAATAAGTAACAACACTAACAAGGTGCAACAAGATGGTCCAATCCTTTTTATTGCAAAGGACAAGCCGGAACTACTTCTTATAGTGAGCAAGGCGTTCTCGAGGACACAAGGGAATCTCATCTAGTTAACTTCATCACGATTCGCTGACCCGCGTTCACTACTTTCACTACAAAAAAAAGACACGTCCATGACATTATGGCCCGAACGAAAAGTTTTTCTGTCATGGTTATGACACTTCTATGACATTAGTTGTGACAAAAACACGTATCATCATACATGTGGTGGGCTCCTACTTCTATGACAGAAAATGGGCTTTTCGTCCTGGGCAGGCCAGAGATGCACCTGCATGACATTCTTTTGGCCGTCCACGACATAAAAAATCATGGTAAAGAAGTGAGGGCGAGCAAAATTTCAGGGAGTTCCCAGTTACGGTGGGTGGTCGGGGCTGAGCGATGTAGTGTGATTTGTGCATTTCTCTTGTACGCACGTGTGTGTGAGGCACTTTCTAACTGAACCCGAGCAAGGCATTCGCTTACTAAACCCAATCGATTGCACTAGCTACGGACTAAACCCGAGCGATCAATCCTTTAGCTGTTAACAGAACCCAAGCGATTCCTTCACTGCTAACTAAACCCGAGCGATTCCTTTGCTGCTGCTGCTGCTGCTAACTGAACCCGAGTGATCGATCGCTGCTGGTGCTTACCGACGCCGATCGAGACCCGTGAGATACGTAACCAGCCGGTGTTGGTGTCAGTGTATTAAACGTAGGTGTGCAATACCCAACTGATGCACGGACAAGTAGTAGCTCCCCCGCCAAGTTAAAGCCTTAGCAAAGGCCTCCAAAGTCAAAAGAATCTTGTAACACCCCAAAAATTTAATCATATTTTTATTAAGGAAAATTTCCTAGAAATAAAATTTTGAACTATATTAGTTCTTCTAGTAATTTTAGGGTATTTTCTGTTTTCTATTTTCCAAAATTCTTCCCTTCATATAGAATTTTTATAAAATATTATGGGCCATGTTAGTTTTCTTAAATCTTTCCATTTATATTTTACATAACAGTAGGAAATATTTTCAGAATAAGATTTTCCACAAAATAATTCTTTTAATAGCATTTTCAACCTCTGAAATGTTTTTGTTGCATTAAGACACTTTTAAATAATTCTTTCAAAATTCCAAAAAATTATGAGAGGTCAGGTGAAGCCTATATATCACTTTTATGCAAAAACCTAACTTGGTCTTTTGAAAATTTTGAGTGAAACATCCTCTTTTCAATTCTGTCCCATTCTTGAGTTACTACTACAATACTAATTTTCTTAGCTCCAATAATTCTGAAACTTTTCCACCTTGTAGTCCTTCCATACAAAACCTTAAGTCCAGGAGATCAGCTCCATTTGCATCTCTCAAGTTCACCAAATATTCCTCTGTAGTTTCTGTCCAGTACTGAAGTTTTGTAAAACTTGCACTAACAAGTTTCTCTTTTTGCCAAACCAACTTGACCATCATCACTAACACCCAATGAGACATCATCCTGCCAAATTCCAACCTCATAATAGATCCTTAGGTGGCCCTAGCATTCTATCAAACACCTTGTGGGCATGACAGAAATGTTGCCACTTCCTAAACTGCACTGGACACTTGGTCATTTGGCCAAACAAACATGTCCATCATCTTCACAAGACCAAGATCAGCCATTCTGCAAAATCTCCACACCAGAAGAGCTCTCTAGGTAGCCCTGGCATTGCGTCGAGCACAACACGTGCATGTCCAGAGCGCGTGCAGAGCGCTCGTAGTGCAGGCTTTGGCATCAAGCTACTGTTGCCTCTCTACTGCTACCCTTGCCCATTTTGATCTTCATCTAGATCACCACGCCGCCCATGACCGTTGCCGACAACCTCCCTTTGCCGCTAGCGCTGGCCACTGCCATCCACACCGACCGGAGCTGTCGCCCAACGAGTCCCGCTCGGCCACGTGTCCACCCGAACCGCCTCGCCTTGATTGCCAACGGCTCGAGCTCATCCGCGCTTAACGACCGCACAAAAGCCTGCACACCAGCCACGACATGTCCTCGCTACCGCCCTCCTTTGCCATGAATGTCCACCATCGCAGTGAGCTATGGACGGCACCGCCCGAGGTGCGTGGCACGTCTCCGAGCCAGCCAGCGCGTCCCTGTATCACTGCGAGACGCCGCTGCCCGCAGCAACCACCCATTAACCTTAATGGCCTCACCTGCCACCGTGCCTGGACACCGCGTAAGCACCTCCCCAGCTCTATAAAAAGGGCCCTGAGGAAGCTCCTACCCTCACCACCACTCCCCCATACTCTAAAAGCCACCCCGGGAAGCCAAACGGTCGGGAGAGTCCGCCTTCTTCCTCTCCGGCAACCATGGTACCGGCCCCTGTCTTGTTGATTCCGACGCCTCCAAAGCCTCCCCCTCTTAGTTTTCTTCACCCACTACAAGAAATATGTCAACTTGCGACCATCACTATTGGTCGCTGAATGGTCATTGTTTTTCATTTGCGACCTTTTTGTGACCAAAAATAGATGGTCAAAAGCTGGCCGTCGTAAACTGAAATTAACGACCTTTTTTCTGAAATGGGAAAGGTCGTTGGTTCAACGACCAATTTTTTGGTCACTGGCTTTCTGCCCAGGCCACGTCGGATCCGACGTGGCAATCTGACATGGCAAAATTGCGACCAATTGAAAAGGTCGTTGGTAAGATTCAGCCCGGTCCAATTCGACGCTTTACATGGGCCGAGCCCAACAATTCAGCCTTTTTTTATATTTTTTCTGTCAATTTTTGGTCGGGTTCATGGGCCAAGCCCAATATTGCAACATTTTTTTTATTGTTGGGCCGTGGCCATTTTGTCTAAACAATTTCATTTTCCTTTTTTTAAATGGGTCCACTAGTCAAATGGGTCCCAGTGCATGTAATAGTTTAACTCATGTTAACTAGCAGTAAGTTTCACAAGATAGCCTCAAACGAACCATCAAGTCAACTCACATTTACAGCTAACAGCAGCAAGTGTATGTATTAGTTTAACTCATGTTAACTAACTGTAAGCTTCACAAGAGATAATCCATTCCAATGACAGCCTCAAACGAACCATCAAGTCAACTCATCATACATCACATTTACAGCTAACAGCAACACTACATCATACATCACAGAGAATAGTTCATAGAAACCAACAAACTAAACTAGAGGCACATCATAAGCTCACAAGCATGGCTGCCGCAGCAGTTTGTTTCGCCAGTAAAGACAGCGACTTTCTTCCGCGACCAGACAGCTGCTCAGCTCACATCCTCTACCTCCTCACAGGAGGCGCGCCACCTCGTCTCCTTCAATTCACCACCATGTCCACCAGCAGCCTGCATGAATGTTTTGGCAAGTCCAAGTGTTAGTGACTATACATACAGCTGTTGACTAATGTTTGTTTCCAAACAGAAAAATCATCCAAGAACCAAGTAGTGCACAACTAAGAAATCCTTTTCTTCCAAGGGTTATTAACAAGCCAAACGATACAACATAGTTATTTGTTCATTTTCATTTTATTACTGCATAAATATAGATGCTAGCTAGATGATGGTTGCAATTTAGAATATGTCTCGTCGGCACATGGCAGTAGTAATCAGAGTATTTTCACTAGTAGAATCATAGTGATTCAAATTTTGTTAGCACACTCTTCTATAGCATCCCATAATATTTCTATATATAGCACCCCATGATCACATATGCATGTATGTATGGAGCAGAACATGAAAAGAGCAACATCTAATTAACTTGATTGCCTTGCAGATGACACACAAGATGAAGAGCACTTGGACAGAAGCTACTATACTTGTGGCTGTAATTAACCTAATCCAATCTAATGGGAACAACATCACAATTCACAAGCAAGCACCCATACTCTCGAATTCAATATACAGTTGCCAAGTGAAATAAGTTCAGTTGAAAGCAGAGCAGAGAACAAAAAGGATCAGCAGATAGCTCACCATTGCTGTCATGTGGCCGACGTGGAAGAGGCAGCATGTCCGTCTAAGCAGGATCAGCAGCACCAGCGGACAGGCCACTCCTTGTCCTGGATCTTTGCCTTGACGTTGTCAATTCTGTCGGAGGACTCGACCTCAAGTGTGATGGTCTTCCCAGTGAGAGTCTTCACAAAGATCTACATCTGAATAGTTGAAGATGGCAAGAAAATAGGACAAGTCAGGCATATATGAACAAATCAAGAAGGAAACATGAGCAGAGCACTAGTTACAAGCATGATAGAAGGCTCGGTGAAGAATATACGAAACTGAACCAATCAATTCAATTCAAAGGGTGTATCTTGTGTAAATGATGCTAGCAATCTCAGCTTCATGCATATATATATAGCAGAAATTTTATTAGATAATCCTAACTCCATACTTAACAGATCTTCATTCCTCAAAATACTCAACAGAGAGTATTCCCTGCCACAAGTAGAAAGATGAGCGGGGTTTGGGCGAGATCCAGCGAGGTGCAGGGCTGCTTATTGGGTAGCTAGTACCTGGATGTATGGAGTGAGGAGGGAGAGCTGCAGCATACTGATCTTGGGCGTGAAGAGTGGAAACTACCATATATTGCCCAAGAATTGAACCCAGCTTTGACATGCATGCTGCAATTCGACTCCATTGGTTGTCACAGAGATAAGATGCAAATCAACATTGTTTTGTTTGCCACTGATTGATGAAGCTACTAATCAGGATTAAATGCAGCCAGTAGTAGTAGTAGCATAGCAGTATATATATTAATTTAACTAAACTGAACCAACACCACAAGTCTGCATATAATGAAGTTACTAGGTAGGGATCATATAACATGAGGCAGATGGATGATTAGCAAACATGCTGGGTGGCCAAGAAATGAACAGCATATAAAATACTCCTACTACTGTAGTAGTTAAGATGATGAGACAAAGGACAACAGCATGCAGAGTTCCTGATGCACTGGTGTGGCCCAACTCGGCTGCACCACACCGAGGCACTATTGTTCCATCGAGCTCGACCATGTGCAGGGCTTCATCATCGCCGTGGAGGTCCCGGTGGTTGTCCTGGTCCATGGAGTGTGAACCTTATTATTTCATTTCAGAGAAAGTG
This sequence comes from Thinopyrum elongatum, assembly GCA_011799875.1. Classification (NCBI taxonomy): domain Eukaryota; kingdom Viridiplantae; phylum Streptophyta; class Magnoliopsida; order Poales; family Poaceae; genus Thinopyrum; species Thinopyrum elongatum. The sequence goes on from CM022303.1 coordinate 203,075,726, forward strand.
TGAAACTTGCATGAGGTACAGTACAGAGAGAAGTTTGTGTGTGTGCATGTATATGAAACGTGCATCACGAACAAGTTACGGGTACGCGAGAGAGATACCTGTATAAAAACTGTCATGTCTCTCTTGATGGCAATGTCATGGGCAACAACCAACACCTTGTTTACCCATACAAGAGCCTGACCTGCAGCTTTCTCAACGACCACATCGAAGACCTCTAGATTAGGCAGTGGTGGAAGAGGTCTACAAACAACAGTACTTGTTATTGCAATATTTGCATAAATAAATGAAGTAGGAGTACAAAACAATGCTACGCAATAATCGATTAAGATGCACTGACTAGTTTATAACTAGTCTCCATCAAGTTAACAGAAACCCACTTTGTGACCAAGGGCAACAAGCTCTTAAAGCTGATTATGGATTGTCCATGTTGAAAAACAAATGTGGAGCACTTAATACAAATAACTACAGAAACACAGACAGATGGCTTTTCCAAGAGCTACACGTCATAATCACAGTATATGCTAAGAGATAAAGGACATGTGCTAGCGAAGGAATATCAAACTGTTGTCATAACTACTCCAGTTTTGGTCCTAATCTGTATATACAGCACGCATTAGTGACCATGGAGTAGCAAGGCAGGCCGGTCGCCAAGCAGAGCAAAGTGCGGAGTAAATTAAGGGACGGACTACAGCCAAATTCCAAAGCGCCCAGGCCCAAATTCTACAAAACGTCTGAAGTACAGTGATATACTACATTGTAGCAAGCCAACTGGAAGACTTCAGTTTGAACAATCCAGCAATCAATTCAGCAGTAAGATCATACAACTACAACAAAGCAGGGCATAATTCAGTTATAATCTGCACGACTGAAACTGCTCAAATTTTGGTCCTAATCTACAGGTATGCAGCACGCATCAGTGACCACAGAGCATACGACCATAGCAAAACAGGGGAGCAATTCAGTTCTAGCAGATCAGATCTTGAACAAGAGCTACTCCTACTCTGGACTGGAGTGGCAGGGCAGCCCGGGCACCCCTATTATAAAGAAGGCCATGGCCACACACGCATGATTGCTTGCTAGCTTGTCATTAATTTTGACTGCAACCAACAAGAAGCTGCCATAATGGCAGTCCAAAAAAATAGAGGCGCATAAGTGACAGAGAGCCCGATAGAGCAGAGGAGGGAGGGCTTATACCTATCCTATTCTTCTGAAGAAACGAAGCCAGATGCAGATGCTCAGGCAGGGGAACTAACGAGGAACAGGCAGGTACGGCCACGGCCAGCGACATGGCTGGTGATGTCTGACCAAGTGCACCTACGAGAGGAAGGAAGCCATGGCACATGAGGCAAGTGAACGGAAGCTAAGGAGAGAAGAGCAAATCGAGAGAATACCTTACCTCGACGAGCAGCAGAAGGACGCGGATGGCGTCATCGGCCGAGCGGAAGCAAACGATGCCATGGAGATGAGATGGAGCCCCTCCGTGTTCATCGCGGAATCCCTCTGCACGGGGCCGTTTCGATCCGTCAGGGCGGACCACAGCGGAATGGACGGGGAATTGAGGAAGGGGGGAAAGGGACTGACCCTGAGGAGGTCGATGCGATGAGCGGCAGCGTGGAGGTCCTCCTCGAGCGCAAAGACGTGGTCCTGGAGGCGGCAACGCAGGTCCTAGGAGACGACGAGGTTGAGGCGGAGCGAGCCGTCGGGCACGGGGAGGCAGGGGGCAGACTTGGTTGGGCGCAGCACCCCGCCCACGCCGCCGGCGAGCCACTGGTCCAGCTGGTGGTGGTGCTGCATGATGGCGGCACCCTGGACCGGATCTGGTGCTGCACCTCCGGCCCGCGGATCCAGAGCTCGGTCGCCATGGCTGCGCCGCGGGCTAGGGTTTTGGGCGCTTGGGAAAGAAGGAAAAGGTGGGGGGCGCCCGCGGTGGTGGGGTAGAGGAGGGGGTGGGGGTCTCCGGCGGTCTCGGAGGAGGTGAGGGGCGCACGCGGGCGGCAGAGGGGAGGGGAGAGAGGAAGGAGAAGAGAGCGAGGGGAGAAAGAAAGGAGGCGGGGGGGTGGATGGAAAATGTCCAGGAGAGCTAGGGTTTCGGCTTAAGTGGGCTTGGGGTGAGGACTGCCGTTGGATCCGCGAGCATCCGACGGTGTTCCATCCACGATCCGCGTGAAACGCCCACGGACCAATCAAAATGCAATACCCGCGTACGATGTCATGACCATCTAAATTGGTCGTAGTTAACTAGAAAATTGGTCGTAGTTGACTAAAATCAATTTTCCATTATTCGAGTGCCCAAAATGAGTTTTTTTGTGAAGGACCTACCATATATTTGTTGTAAAATTGGACCAAATCAATTTTCTAAAATACTAGGTCATATTTAATGCACAATTGACCAAATGGTTGGATGTCAAAAGTTTTGAACCACCTCTGGTGAAAAAGACAAATTTCCGCTGATTCAGTAGGAAGCGGGGCAAATTTGAACTGCAGATGCCTCATAGTTTGCTATTTATTTTTTCCAAAAATCATTTCTAGGTACATAAGTATCTATTTAATCAGAGAAACACCAAAAGTTTTCCAAGATTCAACCACTAGCTAGGAACGGTCATTCCCGCCGTTTTGACTGCATTTTGAAACGGGCATAAAAAATTCAAAAAAATCAAAAAATTGGAAAACCTTCGCATTGTGTCATTATGTGTGGCCAAGTTACCAGGAAAAATAATAAACTTGTAATACGGCAATTCTTTTAAAAAAGTGTTCTCAGAAATGAGCTATCATGTGTGAAGATTCATGGCTTTCAAGCCAAATGATCAATCTTATGGCCACATTCATGGCATAGTTTGTTCAAATGATCTCAAATTGTTCACAAGGGTGAATCTTGGAATGGCAAACAATGGTGCCTAAGGGAGTTTTCATTTTCTTTGGACGAAAATTTCATTTTCCATTTTTTTAGTGCCAAAAATGAGTTTTTTTTGTGAAGGACCTACCATATATTTGTTGCAAAATTGGACCAAATCAATTTTATAAAATACTGGGCCATATTTAATGCACAATTGACCAAATGGTTGGGTGTCAAAAGCTTTGATCCACCTCTCGTGAAAAATACAAATTTCTGCCGATTCAGCTGGAAGTGGGTCAAATTTGAACTGCACCTGCCTCATATATAGTTTGCTCTTTATTTTTTCCAAAAATCATTTCTAGGTACATAAGTATCTATTTAATCAGATAAACATCAAAAGTTTTCCAAGATTCACCCACTAGCTAGCAACGGTCATGCCCGCCGTTTTGATCGCATTTTGAAACGGGCATGAAAAATTCAAAAAAAATCAAAAAATTGGAAAATCTTCGCATTGTGTCATTATATGTGGCCAACTTACCAGGAAAAATAATAAACTTGTAATACGATAATTTTTTAAAATAAGTGTTCTTAGAAACGAGATATCATGTGTGGAGATCTATGGCTTTCAAGCCAAATGATCAATATTATGGCCACATTCATGGCATAGTTTGTTCAAATGATCTCATATTGTGCACAAGGGTGCATCTTGGGATGGTAAACAATGTTGCCTAAGGAAGTTTTCATTTTCTTTGGACGAAAAATTCATTTTCTATTTTTTGAGTGCCCAAAATGAGTTTTTTTGTGAAGGACCTACCATATATTTGTTGCAAAATGGGACCAGGTCATTTTTATAATATATTAGGCCATATTTAATGTACAATTGACAAAATGGTTGGTCGTCAAAAGTATTTATACACCTCTGGTGAAAAAGACAAATTTTCGCTGATTCAGGTGGAAGTGGGTCAAATTTGAACTACAGCTGCCTCATAGTTTGCTCTTTATTTTTTCCAAAAATCATTTATAGGTACATAAGTATCTATTTAATCAGAAATACATGGTTTGGTGGCGATACGTTGAGGTTTGGATGGTGGCCGAGGGCCGCAACTCCAGAGCGCGTAAACTCGCATGCCCGCCGCATGGTCACCGCATGACCGTGGTGTTGCCACGCGTTCCGGGCGGCCTAGGCATGTCTAGTGGGTTGTGCACTCCCCCGATAGGTGTCAGGAAGAAGAAGGCAATAGAAGAATCTCACGAGGAGACTGAATTGAGCTCAAATATGAATTAGCACCCAAGTGTTTGATTAGTGGTGGGGAAAAAGCAGATGGCCAATGGGCCTAAGTTTTGGCTAAGGATGATCATCTACTAAGGACACTATCTTGGAAAATTTGCAGCTCAAATGGAGGAGCCTAGGTGTCACTTGCTTTGCAACGTACCACACTGGACAGAAATATGAATGTTGAAGCTAGACTCAAATGAATGAATGGATTGATCTGAAATTTGGAGGAGGATGATAATTTGGGCATATGAAGGCACTTTAAAATTTTCATACCATTTGGATAAATAAAAATGGTACTTCCTTCACAGTGCTCTCCACTGAACAGAAAATTGGGAAAAATGTTGAGGGAAATTGGCTAGATAAATGAGCTAAAATTTGGGGGAGGGAGGTTCTATGGGAAGGGTCATGTCGTGGTAATTTTTCAGCAATTATAAATTAACATAAAATATAGTTGCTTCACAAACTGAAAATATCACCAGAAACAAAGATTGGATGCTGAGCTCACATGTATTGTTAGATGGGGCTCAAATTTTGTGGAAAGCTATGATTTGGGAATATAGAAGATGTGGCAAAAATTCAGCTCATTAGGATATGCCTAGCTAGTACTTCCTTCACAACAGTTCGAGCTGAACAAAAACTTTGGAAATTTGCCGAGGAAGATTTACCAGGTAAATGGAGTTGATTATTATCATGAGGCAATGATTTGGATAGTAAAGACTTCCCAATTATTTTGGGAATTTTGGGAATGACAGAAATATAGGTTGCTTCACAACCTAGGGCAAAAATTGACACATGGACATGACACATAGGCAAAACTGATGAGGTGGCGCCTAGTCATAGCAATCCACCACAATTTACAAGGTTATGACCATCTATATTGGTCGTGATCAGCTAGAAATAAGGCAGCGAACCAGTGCTATCTGCTTTATGACCATTTCGTGTGAGGAAATTATGACCTTTCTGACCAAAATGGTCGTTATAGTTTAGGGTTTGGAGCCCCCCGAACAGCTTTTGACCAATTGGTCTCAAATGGTCGTAGATTTATGACCAATTCTTCTAGGGTCACTAACAGAAGGTCACAAGTTGACATATTTCTTGTAGTGACCAAAAGCTTCACCCAGTCCCCATGCTCCGATCCCGCACTTCAATTCCATGCAGGATCAACCCTAGCCAACAGCCCCAATTCGTCTCCATCGGAGCTCCTCGGGAGACCTCACCGCCGGTGACCCCGTCCACCCCAGCGACCAAGGAGAGTACCCATGGGACCGCCTCAACCTCCTAAGCTCGTGGGTGGCCTCGGTTTTTCGAATGGTGCTGCAGTTCGCTGGCAAGCCTCGCCGGAGCACCGCCTCTGTTCGGCCAGAGGAGAAGACGCGGGCGGCTGACTCGTCAAACCTGACTGGTGGGCCCGCGGGGCCCACTGTCAGCAACTCCCACATCACCGTGCGATGACATAAGTGGAAGTGCAATCCTCAGAGTACGTTTTCTTCATTCAGAAAGAGTATTCTCTTCTGAAACATTTTGTTTTATGTTTTAATTTAAATTTAGATTTGACTGGCTCTAGTTTCTAAACCACAACTCCAAATGACTTGATTATTTTTTTGTTATTCCTCAAATTTCATCTAGTTTATTTTAGTATTTATTTCAAAAATTTCCAAACAACTTTTTAGAACTGTTTTGGCTTTATGTGGTAATTGCAATATTTTGAAAATAGGAAAATGGAGGGGAGATAAAATTTGCAAAGTTTTGGAGTGCACCCAATCTGTCTACATGCTCAAGGCAAGCATCTTGAACACATGATATGGTGACTGCATAATTGTTTGTTGGCAAGTATAATTGAATTATGAATATGTTGAATTCATATAGAATTTGCATATTACGAGTCATACATGCATGATCCCCTTGATAGTATTTTATCTTCATTTAAACATGAAAGATAAGTGAGTATGGTTATCTTCACGTGCCACATATGGCTGTGTTGGTCCAGGCTAATTTGCAGGAAGAATTAGTCAAGAGAAAAGTGACTGTGAGACTGAAATCTTGTTGTGATGAGAGTGATCAATAAGGGTATGTTGAGACATACTAGATGGTGACCCTGTTGGGCACTACCAAGAAAATATATCGTGCTAATCATTGCAGGAAAATATAAACCTCCTGAGTTGACCGTAGATCGAGTCTTGTTCTGGCAACACCCATACTTGATTTGTGCTACCACATGTCCCTGCCATAGGTATGGTACAGTTCAGTAAGTTGTTAACACCTTTCCCTGCACACACCATACAGAGAGGCCACGATGAAGGTTTGTAGGTACCGGTTATAATGCCAGTCATCGGGTCAGGGGGCATGGGTGTATCCGGCTGGGCCGAGAGGGGGGCACCCGTTGTAATCCGCGCGTGTTAATAGTGACCCCATGCTATTTGAGACGATGGTCTCCCCGCCTTAGAGTTTTTCTGGAATGATGCTTTGGGTGATTCCTGGCATCCGGAAAGTTAATGTCATGTGTGCTGGTCAGGTCTGTTTCCAACCCAAAGGCCATAATGGGAATTAGTCAGCGTCTCGGTGTTGGCTAGAGAAATCCTATACACGTGGGTAAAGAGTACACCCTCTGCAAAGTCATATCTATTCGAATAGCCATGTCCGCGGTTAAGGACTACAGTCTGGGTTGGTCAAGTGTCGGTCTTACTGTCAGTCTCCGGAGGAAATAATTAAATTGGTCATGGTTCATTTTGTAGGATAATTATTAACACCACTGGTGCTATTATGAATATTATTGTTGACATGAATAATATTATGGACTAACCTTTTCCTCTTATGTGCAACCTCGAGTATCTCTTGGGATGGCTAGACTGCCTGGGATACTCAATTTTTTATCTTTCTTCTCTGAGTGTCACTTGGGATAGCTAGTCCACCTGGATACTCATTAATTTTCATGACCTCTCAAGGCGTCGCTTTTAGACACCCTTTTGGCATTTCTTTTCAAGACCTCTTGACGCGTCACTTTTAGACACCCGTTTGGCATTTCTTTTCAAGACCTCTCGTGGCGTCCCTTTCAGACACCCGTTTGGCATTTCTTTTCAAGACCTCTCGAGGTGTCGCATTCAAACATCCACTTGGCATTTTTCTTGGAATTCCTCGGGCGGTCCAACGCCCGATGTTCCATTTCATTTCCTGGATTTACAACTAACATGATTTATTTATTTTTCCACATTGTAATGATATTTATCATGCCATGCTTTAATTTTCAATCAGCACATGCACATAATTTAATTCATCATGAGCATATGCATTCGGTATATAATTTGTTCATGATGTTTGCGAGTACATTCAAAAGTACTCACTTGCTTGTCCCTGGCTATTGTCTTGGCCAGATCACATTTTAGAGAGGAGTACTACGAAGACACCCCTGCAACCTAGGAATCGAAGATAGCAGCCACGCGAGATAGGAGTTATCCAGGTCAGCTGTTCCTGTGGGAATGGAGTCCCATCAAAGTTGGGGATCCACGAGTCGCTTCTGTCATCCACCACTAGAAATCCTTGTTATATTCATTGGACCTTTATGGTCTTGAACTCAAATTCTTGTAACTTATTGGAATTTTGTATCAAGGAAGTGTCCACCAGCAATAGTAATCCTGGGGTTGGTGACGACACAAGGGTCATTCGCTGGGATTTTATGTCCTGGAAAAACCGGCCCTGACAACCTTGGTATTAGAGCCAGGCTGACCATTCGCTAATCCTATCTTCGCCTGGTCGCTATCCCTAGGTTTCCACTCGGTCCACATCCTTCCATGTCCATAGTATGTTTTTGACAATCAGTGTCCAACCTATCAACCTAGCCCATAGATCGTGTGCCTGTGGCCGACACCTGAGTTATCCCATCCACAAGCATGCGATGGAAGATTCCACTGGCTTATAAGGGGAGCCTTGCCCCAAACTCAGCACATCACAACCATCACTCGCAACCTGATATCCAAACCACCAAGATGCCTGGCCCATCGTCCGCAACATGACCACCACATTCGAGCTTGGAGATTTTGTAGCCATTCTTGCCCATCTCACTTGTCGTGCTTTTGGCATAGACGAACCCCCGGAATATGTTGTGTACCAGGAGCACACGAGTGATGCCATCCATCACTTCTGGGCCATGATGCACATCTACGGGGGGGGGCACCACATCAGAACGACCCTACCGGTTCACCGGAAGGATGACCTCCGACGAGCCCCAAGCCATCCAACTTGCAGCCAGAGAGGGTATAGTTAATCTCCGGCATTTGTCGCCGAGGGTTAACATTCGCCCTTTCTTCTACTACCCTAGTCGTGAAGGCTATCATAGCCCGACCCAAGTCGCCAACGGAGACCATGAGTCGGATCCTGCTCTAGTGCATCTGGTGCACTACCTAAGAGCGCAAGAAGCACTATTCGATCAGGTCACCAATGATCTGATTGTGACCCGTAGGACCCTTGCTCTCCTAACACCGGTGAGAAGTGAAGCTGCAACCACACCGACACCCCGATAGTGCTGCTTGGGAGGCCATTTGAGCCCCCAAGATCTGTGTCAGATTTCGGGTTCCGCAAACCATTGAGAGGTTTGAACTCTGGGGTGCGTGCGAAGAACACGTCCTCCCCAGTCTGCCTACTCGCTAATCTCACAGCCTAGCTCGACGAACTATAAGGAAAAGAGACACAGTAGTTTACCCAGGTTCGGGCCACCTTGCGGTGTAAAACCCTACTCCTGCTTTGTGGTGGATTGGCATCAAGGGGCTGAGGATGAACTAGTACAGTGGCGAACAGCCTCAGGAGTCGAGGTGTTCTTGAGCTCGAGTGAGCTGGTGGAGTGAGGGTGATCTGAATGATCTGTCCCGGGGGTCTGATCCCATGCCCCTCTACGGTGGTGGCTAAGTCCTATTTATAGTGGCCTTGGTCCTCTTTCCAAATGAAAGGCAGAAGGGATCCCACAACGGCCAAATTCAAAGGGGGACAACTAGTACATGCTATCCTGACAAAAGTAGTATTCGCGTGTGAAAGCCTCTGGTTGTGACGCCGTGGTGGGCTCGGTGATGACCTCCGTCCTGGTGGTCTTGGTCTTGTTGCACGGGAATGGAAACCTTTGGCTGATTCCTCGGGACTCCACGCCTGTGCTTGCCTCTTTAGCACCAAAGAGGAAACTAGTACACTGCGCCTGTTGGCGCCCTCCTGGCCTTGGTCGTCATGGCTCACGTCATCCGGACATCATGAGGTGAGGCTTGCATAGAACTCTCCGCTCCTAAGGAGCCAGCCTAAGGAGGTCGCTTCTCGTGGAGGTCTTGGTGTCGTCCGCCTCGCGAGGCTTGGCCCCTCGCGAGGGTCTTGAGTTGTTATCGCTGAAGCGGGGCCATACCAGGTCGTCGATGGAGCCACGCCGTGGGCCGCAGGCAGGCAAGTCTGGGTATCCCTGTTCCTAGAACACCGACAGTAGCCCCCGGGCCCAAGGCGCGCTCGGACTTGGCTTCGAGGCGAAGCCAAAGGGCAAGTGCGGAGCGCCACTAGCCCTAACCGCCTGGGGCCTTGGTCGACGCGGGGCGATTGATGCAACGTGGGCGTCTCCTCTTCCCCACGCTGCTTCGGCAATCGTTTGACTTGACGAGACTCTGTTGCATGCAGACAAAAACCATCATCACGTGCGATCATGGAGGCCGGCGGTTGGCCTCCCTCCGGCTACAAATGAGGGGAGGGGCAGAGCCCCCCTCACTCATGTCCATCTTCTCGCTGCCCGCTCCTTCTTCTTCTTCACCTCCCCGTCTTGCCGCAGCATCCATGGCACCAACGAGGAGGTTCTCTGCCACTGAGAAAGGGAAGGCCACCAAGGAGGGGCCGGGTTCCCCGCCACCCAAGAGAGGGCGTGGCCGCCCCCGCAAGCATGCTGCGACCCCGGCGGTAGCTCCTCGGGGGCGCGGGCGCACTCCTTCGGGGGCCAGCGTCGCTTTGGGCGGCCGCGGCGGTGCTTCTTCTTGAGGCGGGGGCTGCCAAGAGCGAGGCAGCCCGTGCGATGAGGGGCGGTGTGCCGTGGTTGCCCAGCCTCCTCAGTCGCGCTTCCACTCGGCGGATGTGCTCCCGGAGTTCGTCGTGTGGTCAGAGAGGCCCGCTGGCACCTGGCTCCCGCTCCCGCGCTTCTTCGTGAGTGAGCTGCCGGTTGTGGGGCTTGACGGCCTCTGGCTGAAGGCTGACAGCTGCTGCAGTAAGGCTTCATGGGTTGGGGTCAAGGTCACTGCGACGGGCAGCGTGTCCTTGACCCGTGGTTGGCAGGCATTTGCCCGCGCGCGAGGCCTGAGCGGGAGGCACACCCTTCATTTCAGGTACGACGGCCTCGCAACCCTCTACATGAGGGTGTTCGGGGTGGACGGCCATCGCGCGGGGTGCTTCCCGGAAGACGGCAGCAGCGAGGATGAGCTTGGCCTTGACGACGGCCGTGCTTCCTCCAGCAGCGGCGGCTCCTCCTCCGGCGAGAGCACCAGCAGCGGCGGCTACGACCAACCTCCACGTCGCCGGGCTCGCATCGGGGAAGGCGACGGGTCGTCTCGTCGCCGCGCTCCGGTGAAGCGGGAGGAAGACTCGGGCGGATCCCAGGGGCTGCCGGATCCTGGCCTCGGGAGCTGCTGCGGTCGTGCGGGCCACTTTTGTTTAACCTTTCCTTTCTCCTGCACTTGAAAAAAGTAGAGGGCCCCGCTGGGGCGTGTAATGAACCAAGGCACTTGTGCCATTATGCTATGTTTGTTATTTTGATATTGTGCTGGGATACCGATATTCCGATCAGGTGCGGTTAGAATAACTTAGCTTGATATGCTTGCTGTAGTTTCCCGCCTCGCGAGGGTGCGGCTCTCCAGCAACATCTGGCGAAGTTTCCTTCTTAACGACTCAGGAGCCGTCGGGCCTCAGGAGGCATTGTACAGCAGCAGAATTATTACATAACTTCACAGGGTGTCATGCCCTTCCTTGCGCGAGCCCCCGAGCGTGGGTTGGTTGTGGCTGGTGCACCGTGTCGCGATGCCCGGAGGCACGGACTTGAGAAGGCACGCGTGCCCACGAGCTCGTTGAGAGCATCTTGCAAGGATTTAAGGAACGAAGCTCTGGGGCGATACGGCTTCGGTGAGGTGTGGTCGTGGCGAGCGCCAAGCGCACACACCTACCTAGCCATGTGCGCGGGACGCAGAAGGAGGAGCGACGAGCAACTGCCACTCTTTCCTGGGACAAGGCTGGACAGGTGATCGAACAAGAGGAAAAGAAAGTTCTAGCTTTGGCAAACGAGAAACGCGAAAACTCCAAATTACATTAAGAAGTTGCAAACCAACTGCAGAAAGCAAGCAAAAGAACAGCCGCGTCCGGCACCTAGTCTAGTCTTCTCACCAGCACAGAGCTAAGTGCTGCCACTAGGACGTGGGAGGGAGCCCCCGTGAGGCCCGCGGGCGACACTCAGGAGACTCCGGGGCATGTACAGCCCCACTCATTATTACGTGAGAGTGTCACGAGCGGAGACCTTCACAGGCGCAGGGCCTTACTTCATGTCGCCTGACGAGGGCCCTGCCCTGCGCCTCCCCCGACCACCGTTGGGGCATCCGAAAACCAGGATGAGACCAAGGGGCAAGGGGGACGCTAGCGGTGCCCTCGGTGACCGCAGGTCACGAGCGTAGACCTTCACAGGCGCGGAACCTTACACACCGACGAGTTGAGGAACACTCCCCGCCCCCTGGGCAGGAACCCCGCTCTGCGCATCCCCCGGCCACCGTTGGGGCGTCCGAAAACCAGGACAGGACCAAGGGGCAAGGGGCCACACGAGCGGTGGCGAGGCGGCTGTGGGCCTCCTCCGGGGGAGAGGGCTCACCAGCGCCTTCCCCAGGAGAAGACCCGCTTCTGGTTTGTACACACCGGCGAGTTGAGGAACACTCCCCGCCCCCTGGGCAGGAACCCTGCTCCACGCATCCCCCGACCACCGTTGGGGCATCTAGAAACCAGGAGAGGACCCAGGGGCAAGGGGCCACGCGAGCGGTGGCGAGGGGGCTGTGGGCCTCCTCCGGGGGAGAGGGCTCGCCAGCGCCTTCCCCAGGAGAAGACCCGCTTCTGGCTTGCACACAGTGGGGTGGGGGTGGCGCCACTCGTAGTCTGACTCCGGAGGTTCCTGCGAGTTAGTCGAGGGAAGAGAACATAACACATAGATGCGCCTACTGTCCTGCCGTTGATCTTTCCGCAAGAAGATGAAGGCACTGAGGATCTGGTGAGGTGACGTGCGCGGGGCAGGCCGCGAGCCAGAGCTCGATCTCTCAGATTTGTTAGCGTTGTAGGGACGGACCCGAGCACAAGAGCCGTGCCAGCATGTGTAGCCCCCGTTGCGGGATGAGCAATAGGTTGGTCAGCAATGCGGGAGGCCACGGAGGCGATAGAACACCAGAAAAGTAGGTTATAACATAAATCAACCTGGCACCGTTGCTGAAGGGATGTTGGTGTAGCTGAAGACGCGTGCCACAGAAGTCGCTCCTCATGAGCCGCCCAGGCCCTGAACCTCGGGAGGCTCTGGGGGCCCGGGGGGCTCGCGAGGATCCATCTCCTCCTCTGACAGGATCGCCTGGCTTCTGGCCTCATGAGCCGCCAGGACGCCCCGCATGTGGCGCTGGAGCGCGGCAGCGGCGCTCGACAAGCCCAAAGGCATGCGAGCATAGCTGTGAGGGGGACCCTCGCACCGGCCAGCGCAGGATGACCAGAAGCGCTCCTGAGATGCGGCCCTGTTGAGCCGTCGGATGTTGAAGCAGACGCGCAGCTCGCTGTCCTCGCCGGGACAAGGAGCCGCGCTGGGTGGTGGGTGATGGTCACCTCGCATAGCTCTTGCCTCCTGAAGCTCCTTGATTGCCTTGGTGATGAACTCCTGAGCACCTGGCACCGCGCGCCTTGTACCCTCCTGGCAGAAGCGCGCGCTGAAGCATGCCTCCACATGGTGCCCGAGCACCTCCCTCGTGACATTGGCCAGGTCAGAGGCCCTCCAGAGGAGAGCCCCTGAGCCCAGCCTGAGAGGGGCGCTGGGCGTGCCTTCCTATGCGAGAGAGGGAGGCGCCCCGGCAGTGGGTGCAGGGCCTGAGGTGGTGTCGCTGGACACCCCGCTCTCCTGAGGTCCTTGGCGGAGCAGCTGCTTCTTCTTCTTGGCGACAGCCTCAGGAGGGTAGACGGTGCCTTCATCATCTGGGTTCTCGACCGCCGCAGCCTGGTAGGCGTGCCCGAGAGAGCACACCGCGTCCTTCTCCTCGCAGGCGACCATGATGACGCAACAGCTCCCTGGAATCTTGAGGACATTGTAACCATGATGAGTCACCGCCATGAACTTGGCCAGGGCCGGATACCCAAGGATGGCGTTGTATGGAAGGCGAATGTGGGCGACGTCAAAGTTGATGAGCTTAGTGTGGTAGTTGTCGCGCTTGCCGAAGGTGACAGGGAGGCGGATCAGCCCTCTCGGGGTGGTGGAGCTGTCGGTCACTCCTGAGAAAGGCTTGGTAAGCTGTAGCTGGTCATAGGGCACCTGGAGTCGGTCGAATGTCTTGGTGGAGAGAACGTTGAACCCCGCACCGCCATCGATGAGAGTCTTGGTAACAAGCACATTGCTGATGGTAGGTGAGCAGAGCATCGGGAGAGCACCGGCAGCTACCACGCACTTGAGCTGATCGGATGGGCTCAAGGTGATGGTGCACTTGGACCACCTGAGCGGACGCGTTGCCTTGAGCTTGGGGAGGGCCGCGTTCACCTCACGGGCAAACTGCTTGAAGATGCGATGAGAGGCAGGGGCCTGAGCGCCACCCAGGATGCAGGCGATGGCACGAGGCTCCTGGAAGCCCCCAGCCCCCTCGTCCTGGTGGTGGTCGTCATTCCTTCTTGGTGGTGGCGGCAGCAGAGGAAGGCTAGCGTTGCCCTGAGGACAGTCCTCATGAGGCTGGTCTCTCCAGGGGCCCTCGCGAGGCTGGCCCTGCCAGCGGTCCTCACGAGGCTGATCGCACCATTCTTGGCAGGGGTCGCGGCCATCCCAGCGTCCTCCACCTCGGCCTCCTCCATGGCCTTAGCCTCGGTTGCCGCGCTCGAGGCAACAACCGAGGCGCCCGTCACGGATGGCCCTGAGCTCCTGGCAGTCATTGGTGTTGTGGCTGTGCATGTTGTGGAAGACGCAGAATGGGCGGCTGCCCTTGGATGACTCTGGGTGGTCGCAGCCGCGCTTCATCTCTGGTTCCGCCGCGAGCACGGCCGGTCCCTTGCGCTTCACGTCCTTGGCTTTGGCCTTCTTGTCTTCTGGGTCAGCCCCTCGGACCTCTACGACAGGAAGGCGACCTTCCTCAGCTCTCGCACACTTGGTTGCCATGTTGAACATCTCCAGAGCCATGCACAGGTCCTCATGTATGGCGAGCTCCTCCTTCATCTTGATGTCGCGGACGCCATCAGTGAACGCCGAGATGATGGCCTCATCCGACACCTTGGGGATCTTGAGGCGGATACTGTTGAAGCGCTGGATGTACTTCTGCAAGGTCTCTCCTGGCTGCTGCTTGATGCACCGCAGGTCACCCGCAGCCGGTGGACGGTCATGAGTGCCCTAGAAGTTGGCGATAAAACGCTCTCGCATTTCGTCCCAGGAAGAGATCGATCCCGCGGGCAGGTTCAGGAGCCACGAGCGCGCACCATCCTTGAGGGCCATGGGAAACTAGTTCGCAATAACCTTCTCATCGCCGTTGGCTGCCTCGATGCTCAGCTCGTAGAGCTGCAGGAACTCGGCAGGGTCGGGGGTGCCGTCATAGCGCAGAGGCAGGTCGGGCTTGAACTTCCCTGGCCAGACGACGCTGTGTAGCCCCGGAGTGAATGCGCGGCAACCCGTTGTGGTCACGGGAGCCCGTCGTGGAGGTGGAGCCTGGTCATGGCGCTCGCGCCGCCGCTGCAGGCGGTGCGCAGTCTTGACGTGGCGGTGCTAGGAGTGCACGAGCATCTTCTTGCGGCCGCTGCACCACCTGGCAGCTTTCCTCTTCATGTGCCGGCGCCCTGCACGACGGGTCGCGCCGCGGGGCCTCGCGCCTTGGCCTGAGGGCGACGTCTTGACGGGGAGGTGGAGGAGGTGCTCCATGGGCCACGTCACCCGCAGCAGGCGGCGGGTGAGGCAGCAAGCGAGATGGTGCAGGAGAGTCCCCGCCGGCGCTGACAAGCTCAGCGATGCGGTCCAGCCAGTCTTCATAGAGGTCGTCGACGGGGCGGTAGTGCAGGAGCTCGCGCGCCATGAGCAACAAAGCCTGCACGTTCGCCGGCCCGCGACGAGCATGAGATGACAAACCAGCCGGAGTCAGTGACGGGGTGGCGGTGCGCCCAACCGGCCGCACAGAAGGGTGCAGTGACGAAGCTTGTTGTTCGTGCCCCGCGGGGCCGGTGGCGGCGTTCGCCACTGGAGACGGGGGACGGCGAGGGCAGCCGTCACCTGCAGGCGTTGTCTGTGTGACGCGGGCGGCGAGGGCAGCCCGACGCTCAGCACGAGCTCGACGAGTGTCAGCCATGGAAGCAGTGGAGCGATGGTGGATCGACCGGCGGAAGAGAGGCTCTGACGCACCCCTACCGGGCACGCCAAATGTCGGATTTCGGGTTCTGCAAACCCATGAGAGGTTCAAACTCTGGGGTGCGTGCGAAGAACTCATCCTCCCCAGTCTGCCTACTCGCTAATCTCACAGCCTAGCTCAACGAACTGTAAGACAAAGAGACACAACAGTTTACCCAGGTTCGGGCCACCTTGCGGTGTAAAACCCTAATCCTGCTTTGTGGTGGATTGGCCTCGAGGGGCTGAGGATGAACTAGTACAGTGGCGAACAACCTCAGGAGGAGAGGTGTTCTTGAGCTCGAGTGAGCTGGTGGAGTGAGGGTGATCTGAATGATCTGTCCCGGGGGTCTGATCCCATGCCCCTCTACGGTGGTGGCTAAGTCCTATTTATAGTGGCCTTGGTCCTCTTCCCAAATGAAAGGCAGGAAGGGATCCCACAACGGCCAAATTCAAAGGGGGACAACTAGTACATGCTATCCTGACAAAAGTAGTCTTCGCCTGCGAAAGCCTCTGGTTGTGACGCCGTGGTGGGCTCGGTGATGACCTCCGTCCTGCCGCCCTGGCAGTCTTGTTCTTGTTGCATGGGAATGGAAACCTTTGGCTGATTCCTCGAGACTCCGAGCCTGCGCTTGCCTCTTTAGCACCAAAGAGGAAACTGGTACACTGCGCCCGCTGGCGCCCACCTGGCCTTGGTCGTCATGGCTTGCGTCATCCAGACCTCATGAGGTGAGGCTTGCATAGAACTCTCCGCTCCTCAGGAGCCAGCCTGAGGAGGCCGCTCCTTGTGGAGGTATTGGTGTCATCCGCCTCGCGAGGCTTGGCCCCTCGCGCGGGTCTTGAGTTGTTGTCGCTGAAGCTGGGCCGTACCAGGTCGTCGATGGAGCCACGCCATGGGCCGCAGGCAGGCAAGTCTGGGTACCCCCGTTCCCAGAACACCGATAGTCTGCCCCTGTTATCTACGCAAGCAATGCTTTCGCCTCCCAAGGGGAACTCCGTCGTCTCTTGGAGACCTACTCCAACAGGATTGTGACCTCGACACCCCGCGAGAGACATCACCGCTATCCTAGCCCTGTAGCTCCCTATCCTACCCTGACCAACTCTGACACTGAAGCTCACAGAGGAGCCTCAACATATACAAGGCACGCCCAGCTAGATGTCAACGAGTTGGACTGAGTCCACCAGAATTGTTGTCAAATCTTAGTGGCCCTGTTGCCTCGTATTTTCGAGGTAGCAGTGTACTAAGCTTGTAAAATTACGCATGTGCCATTGTTTTGATGGTACTATGTGTGATCTAGCGTAAATGGTTGGCGTATGGTGGCAGATTAAATTCTAGACGTGACTACTGAATACCCTAACCGAGACGCACAGTAATACGTCACACCTTTTGGGGAGTGATGTCCGAGAATTTCACTTGAACAACCCTATGCCGGAGCCGATACACAAGTCATACCGGCGCCGCATCATGTTTCCTAACCTAGGCACCTTATAAGGGGCCATATCCATACATCACACCAGCCACCACCACACTTGAGCACCGATATTCTACATTCATCCCTCCATGTCTCACACCGGAGCCTACCTAAGAACTCTAGATGCAAGCCCTGGTAGTTTTGATAAGGTTTTGGGCGATTCCACCTACAATACCCTTGTTTCCATCCACCCACCCCAGTATGAGTTATTCAAATTGAGGATCACCCCTGATTCCTTGAAATACTGGGCAGTTATGCACATCCCGCCAGAGGATTTAAATCAAGGCCCTCCATATGTTGCCTTCATTGGGAGATCCATGCCAACCTCAGGCATGGCCATTGAGGCTGCTGCTTATCAAGCAGTTACCCATCTTCGATTCGCGGTACCCACTGCCAGTGAAAGGAAATACTACTATTTCCCGAGCCGCGTAGCTTCTGGAGCAGAAGCCATGTTCCGTTGCAAACGTATAGAAAGGGATCCAGCTCTGGCCAATCTCATTCAATATGTGATGGCCCAGGAGCATCTAACCTAGCAACTAATGGATTATCTCCATTATCTTGCTGTCCTGAATCCCCAAATCACCATTGGTGGACCACCCTTACGAACTCCGGAAGGGCATGTTCTTCGTTTGCTTCCTCCACTTCCCCCGAAAGAAGAAGAATGTGCTCCAGCACCAGGGACCCTTCCACAAGACCCTATGGATCTCACCTTCATGCCGTAGGCAACCATAAGTATGTTTGTTGCAGTGTCTCACACTAGTTTACTTAATGCAACATTTGTATTGTATTCTAGGGCGTATGTCATAAGTGCATTGCAATGATTGCATTCCGCATATGATCATTTGTTGTGATATGCATTCAGTTCTTCCGCCCTTAACAAATGTCGAGGATGAGATTTTCTTAAGGCGGGTAGAGTTTGTGACACCCCAAAAATTTAATCATATTTTTATTAAGTAAAATTTGGCCAGAAATAAAATTTTGAACTATATTAGGTCTTCTACTAATTTTATAGTATTTTCTGTTTTCCAAAATTCTTCCCTTCATATAGAATTTTTGTAAAATATTATGGGCCTTTTTAGTTTTCTTAAATCTTTCCATTTATATTTTAAATAATAGTAGGAAATATTTTCAGAATAAGATTTGCCACAAAATAATTCTTTTAACAACATTTTCAACCTCTCAAATGTTTCTTTTGCACTAAGACCCTTTTAAATAATTCTTTCAAAATTCCACAAAATTATGAGAGGTCAGGTGAAGTCTATATATCACTTTTGTGGAAAAACCTAACTTGGTCTTTTGAATATTTTGAGTGAAACATCCTATTTTCAATTCTGTCCCATTCTTGAGTTACTACTACAACCCTAATTTTCCTAGCTCCAATAATTCTGAAACTTTTCCACCTTGTAGTCCTTCCAACCAAAACCTTAAGTCCAGGAGATCAACTCCATTTGCATCTCTCAAGTTCACCAAATATTCCTGTGTAGTTTCTGTCCAGTACTGAAGTTTTGTAAAACTTGCACTAACAAGTTTCTCTTTTTGCCAAACCAACTTGACCATCATCACTAACATACAATGAGACATCATCCTGCCAAATTCCAACCTCATAATAGATCCATAGGTGGCCCTAGAATTCTATCAAACACCTTGTGGGCATGATAGAATGTTGCCACTTCCTAAACTGCACTGGACACTTGGTCATTTGGCCAAACAAACATGTCCATCATCTTCACAAGACCAAGATCAGCCATTCTACAAAATCTCCACACCAGAAGAGCTCTCTAGGTAGCCCTGGCATTGCGTTGAGCACCACACATGCACGTACAGAGCGCGTGTAGAGCACTCATAGTGCAGGCTTTGGCATCGAGCTGCTGTTGCCTCTCTGCTGCTACCCTTGCCCGTTCTGATCTTCATCTAGATCACCATGCTACCCCTGAGAGTTACAGACAACCTCCCTTGGCTCTTAGCACCAGCAACCACCGTCCATGCTGGCAGAGCCGCCACCCGATGAGTCCCGCTCGGCCATGTCTGCACCCGAACCGCCTCGCCTTGATTGCCAACGGCTCGAGCTCATCTGCAGTTTATCGACCGCATAAAAGCCACACCGGCCACGCCACATCCTCCCCAGCGCCCTCCTTTGCCATGAATGGCCGCCGTCACAGTGTGCTGTGGACGGCACCGCACGAGGCACGTGGCAGATCTCCGAGCCAGCTAGCGTGCCCCTGCATCACTGCGAGACGCCGCCGCCCGCAGCAACCACCCACCAACCTCAACGGCCTTGCCTGCCGCTGTGCCTATCCTCTAGACACCACGTAACCTCCTCCCCGGAGCTATAAAAAGGGCCCTGAGCAAGCTCCTACCGTCACCACCAATCCCCCATACTCTGCACGGCCGGGAGAGGCCGTCTTCTTCCTCTCCGACAACCACGGTCGCCGCCCCTTTCTCGTTGATTCCGACGCCTCCAATGCCTCTCCCTCTTAGTTTTCTTCACCAAAATCTTCACCCAATCCCCGTGCTCCGATCCCGCACTTCAATTCCACGTGGGATCAACCACAGCCAACAGCCCCAATTCGTCTCCGCCGGAGCTCCTCGAGAGACCTCACCACCGGCGACTCCATCCACCCAGGCGACCAAGGAGAGTACCCACGACACCGCCTCGACCTCCAGAGGTTGTGGGTGGCCTCAGTTTTCCGAATGGTGCCGTCGTTCGCCGGCAAGCCTCACCGGAGCGGCGCCTCTGTTCGGCCAGAGGAGAAGAGGCGGGCGGCCGACCAGTCAAACTTGACTATTGGGCCCGCGGGGCCCACTTTCAACGACTCACACGTCACCGCGTGCTGACATAAGTGGAAGCGCATTCCTGATAGTACGTTTTCTTCATTCGGAAAGCGTATTCTCTTCTGAACCGTTTTGTTTTTCTGTTTTAATTTAAATTTAGATTTGACCCTAACTTTGACTAGCTCTAGTTTTTAAACCACAACTCCAAATGACTTGATTCTTTTTCTGTTATTCCTCAAATTTCATCTTGTTTATTTTAGTATTTATTTCAAAAAGTTCAAAACAATTTTTTAGCACTGTTTTGGCTTTATGTGGTAATTGCAATATTTTGAAAATAGGAAAATGGAGGGGAGATAAAATTTTCAAAGTTTTGGAGTGCACCAAATCTGTCTACATGCTCAAGGCAAGCATCTTGAACACACGATATGGTGACTGCATAATTGTTTATTGGAAAGTATAATTGAATTATGAATATGTTTAATTCATATATAATTTGCATATTACGAGTCATACATGCAAGATCCCCTTAATAGTATTTTATCTTCATTTAAACATGAAGTATAAGTGAGTATGGTTATCTTCATGTGCCACATATGCCTGTGTTGGTCCAGGCTAATTTGCAGGAAGAATCAGTCACAAGAAATGTGACTGTGAGACTAAAATCTTGTTGTGAGGATAGTGATCAATAAGGGTATGTTGAGACGTACCAGATCGTGACCCTGTTGGGAACTACCAAGCAAATATATCATGCTAATCACTGCAGGAAAATATAAACCTCCTGAGTTGGCCAAGTCTTGTTCCGGCAACACCCATACTTGATTCGTGCTACCACATGTCCCTGCCATAGGTAGGCTATGGTTCAGTAAGTTGTTAACCCCTTTCCCTGCACACATCTTACAGAGAGGCCACGATGAAGGTTTCTAGGTACCGGTTATAATGCCAGTCATCAGGTCAGGGGGCATGTGTGTATCCGGCTGGGCCGAGAGGGGGGCACCCCTTGTAATCCGTGCGTGTTAATAGTGACCCCATGCTATTCGAGACGATGGTCTCCCCGCCTTAGAGTTTTTCTTGAATGATGCTTTGGGTGATTCTTGGCATCCGAAAAGTTAATCTGGTGTGTGCTGGTCAAGTGTGTTTCCAACCCAAAGGCCGTAATGGGAATTAGTCAGTGTCATGGTGTTGGTTAGAGAAATCCTATACACATGGGTAAAGAGTACACCCTCTTGAGAGTCATATATATTCGAATAGCCGTGTCCGCGGTTAAGGACTACAGTCTGGGTTGGTCAATTGTCGGTCTTAGTGTCAGTCTCCGGAGGAAATAATTAAATTGATCATGGTTCATTTTGTAGGATAATTATTGACACCACTGGTGCTATTATGAATATTATTGTTGACATGAATAATATTGTGGACTAACCTTTTCTTCTTATGTGCAACCTCGAGTATCTCTTGGGATGGCTAGACTACCCGGGATACTCATTTTTTTATCTTTCTTTTCTGAGTGTCACTTGGGATGGCTAGTCCACCTGGATACTCATTTATTTTCAAGACCTCTCGAGGCATCGCTTTTAGACACCCATTTGGCATTTCTTTTCAAGACCTCTCGAAGTGTCGTTTAGACACCCATTTGGAATTTCTTTTCAAGACCTCTCGAGGCGTCGCTTTCAGACACCCATTTGGCATTTCTTTTCAAGACATCTCGAGGCATCACATTCAGACACTCGCTTGGCATTTTTCTTGGAATTCCTCGGGCGGTCCAACGCCCGATGTTACATTTCATTTCCTTGATTTACAACTAACATGATTTATTTATTCTTCCGCATCGTAATAATATTTATCATGCCATGCTTTAATTTTTAGTCAGCACATACACATAATTTAATTCATCATGAGCATATGCATTGGTATATCTTTTGTTCATGATGTTTGCGAGTACATTCAAATGTACTCACTGGCTTGCCCCTGGCTATTGTGTTTGCCAGATCATGTTTCAGAGAGGAGTACTACGAAGACACCCCCACAACCTAGGATTCGAAGATAGTAGCCACGCGAGATAGGAGTTATCCAGGTCAGCTGTTCCTGTGGGAATGCGGTCCCATCAACGTTTGAGATCCATGAGTCGCTTCCATCATCTACCACTAGAGATCCTTGTTATATTCATTGGACCTTTATGGCCTTGTACTCAAATTCTTGTAACTACTTGGAATTCTGTATCAAGGAAGAGTGCACCAGCAAAAGTAATCCTGGGGCTGGTGATGACACAAGGGTCATTTCCTAGGATTTTATGTCCCAAAAAAGCGGCCCTGACAACCTGCTCTTCGTGAGATCAAGGAGCGCATCAAGAAGACCAAGACCAACTACAGAAACAAAGTACTACAAGCAGGCCCTTGCCGGCAAGGCAAGGCCGGCAACACGAAGGACCGGCAAGCCTCGCGACAAGCAGATCCCCGTCAACCGCCAGCCCTCCACCTCACCAGCTAGCTGTTAGCTATTCGATGAGGTGTCGAGCCCGCAGGCGACGCGGGGGAGCTCGTGTGCACGTGTTGGCTCGTCGGAAGGAAAATTACCTTTATTGACACCCGTCCTAATGGCGTGTCAAGCAAATAGGAGGTAGATGAGTAAGCAGTGTGGCAACCTTGCAGGGGTTCCTTCTCCTCATGACACCTAGCGATGCATTTAATGTGTTTTTGTCCTAACTAGCAGAGTTAGGTATGATAGTTCTGTTCCTATCTAATCATCCTGTAATGACGCTTTTGCCACTGTGGTAACTCCTTGAGCTATAACAGGAGGGCCAGGGCAACCTTTACAAGGGTTCAAACCTATTGTATTCCCAAGAATACGTACTCGTGCAGCTGCTCTCTGCTCGCACATTGCTGGGGGGAGAGCGCTCCGTGTACCTTGCACACACTCACCCAATACATCCAAGCAGGAGTAGGGTTTTATGCTTCCCAGCAGCCCAAACCTGGGTAAAAACCTGCTAAATCCCTCGTCGTTCTTGCTCTTTGTGTCGTGTGCACCCCCCTTGTCGAACCAGGAAGGGGCAGCAATGCCCCATAGATCGCCGGTCCCGACACCGGCATCTTTGGCTCGCCAGGTTGAGGAATCACCGGTGTGAACTCAGCTGACGAGTGACGCATTGACTTCATCGAGTTTAGCGTTTTCTTCATCTTCCATGGCGCCCAAGAACAAGGGTTCCATGGCGGCTAAACCTTCGACGTCTAAACTTCCACCACACGCGTCTACGAGCGGCGCGGGCGGCGCAGTCGTCGTGTCCGCCGCAACGGGAGCGGACGGTGGAGACATCGGAGGTGAGCGTCTACTCCGGCCCTCTGGTGAAGATAGTGCGGCAACATGGGCGATGCAGGCACACAACTCCCGCCTCCCCAGCGTTCTGGCGAGCGCATCCATCGGGGCAACTCCACTCGGTCGGGCACAAGTCAAGATCTTCCCACTGCGCCGACCCTAGTGGTTGCGAGGAAGATGACATCAAGACATGTTGCGCGTCCCCCGTGAGATGAGCACGATGTGACACCAAGCGTCATTGTTGTACCTTCGCAGCCACGTCCGCTTGGCAAGTCACCCGTCTACCAAGTTGCGGATCCTCTAGCACCGCTCCCGCCGCACCAACTCATCACCACCCCCGCTGTTGGGCGACAAGATCACAACGGCGCTCTTGTAGACTCTGCCAGGAGTCGAGCGATGTCGCGTTCTTCCCGCTCCAACATGCCTTCAACGGCGGCGGAGGCTATGGCGCGGGCCCAGATGTTGTGGGATTTTCCTCTAATAGCCGACAAGATGGACTATTGGGGAGCCACCATCCCGAGCTTGATCAAGTTTGCCGATGCAAACAGATCTCAATTGGCGGAACCTTCACGGTGACCGCCAACCATACCAGAAGCCTAGGCTGACACTCGTGTAGTAGGCGATGCGCCCACAATGCAATCACCTCCACAACAGCAACGCCAGCACTTGCAGCGAGCCCAGTGGAATGTTGAGCCCAACGTTATGTCAATGGCCTCCTCAGAACCGCAGATGTAGCAAGATCAGTGGCAGGTGCTATTGGACCGGCGAGCGGAGGACGCTCGCACCACCATCCAACGACACCGAGAGGCGCGCCATCAATCAGACGAGCGCAATGGCCCAATCGTCGATGAGCCAGCGCCTATTGTTGGCGGGTACCTCCCTTATGAGTTTGGATGCCCTGCCTTCACATGTGAGCTGCGACAAGTCCATTAGCAGTCCATCCACGCTTTCAAACCCGAGGTATCAAAAAATTACGACGGCAAGCAGAATCCGGCAGAATTCTTGGGCATACACACGATTGTTGTCAAGCTGCTGGAGGAAGAGATGAGAAAATCCTAGCCAACTACTTCCCGTTGGTGCTCAAGCCCAATGTGAGATCTTGGTTGATGAATTTGCTGGAAACTCCATTTCCTCGTGGTCAGATCTTTGCAACGAGTTCGTTGGTACCTTTACCGGAGGACAGAAAGGTCCAGGGTTACCCAGGGACTTGCAAGTGATCCCGCAAAAGGAAGGAGAGGACCTACACAGATTGATAACCCACAAGTATAGGGGATCGCAACAGTTTTTGAGGGTAGAGTATTCAACCCAGATTTATTGATTCGACACAAAGGGAGCCAAAGAATATTCACGAGTATTAGCAGTTGAGTTGTCAATTCAACCACACCTGAAAGACTTAATATCTGCAGCAAAGTATTTAGTATCAAAGTAGTATGGAAGTAACGGTAACGGTGGCAAAAGTAACAGTAGCAGTTTTGTAGTGATTGTAACAGTAGTAGCAACGAAAGTAACTTAGCAAAGATCAATATGTGAAAAGCTCGTAGGCATTAGATTGGCAATGATAATTGTGTTGGATAATATTCACCATGTAGCAGTCATAACCTAGGGTGACACAGAACTAGCTCTAATTCATCAATGTAATGTAGGCATGTATTCCGTATATAGTCATACGTGCTTATGGAAAAGAACTTGCATGACATCTTTCATCCTACCCTCCCGTGCCAGCGGGGTCCTAATGGAAACTAAGGGATATTAAGGCCTCCTTTTAATAGAGAACCAGAACAAAGAATTAGCACTTAGTGAATACATGAACTCCTCAAACTACGGTAATCACCGGAAAGAATCCGAATTATTGTCACCTTGGGGTATGCGGATCATAACTCATAATAGGTGTCTAAAACTTGCAAGATAGGATCAAGAACAGAAATATATTCATGAAAACATAATAGGTTCAGACTTGAAATCATGGCACTTGGGCCCTAGTGGCAAGCATTAAGCATAGCAAAGTCATAGCAACATCAATCTCAGAACTAGGGATCAAACCCTAACAAACTAACTCGATTACATGATAAATCTCATCCAACCCATCACCGTCTAGCAAGCCTACAATGGAATTACTCACTCCCGGCGGTGAGCATCATGAAATTGGTGATGGAGGAAGGTTGATGATGATGATGGCGATGAATCCCCCTCTTCGGAGCCCCGAACGGACTCCAGATCAGCCCTCCGAATGAAGAACAGGAGGCGGCGGCGGCTCCTTATCGTAAAACATGATGAATCCTTCTCTCTGATTTTTTTCTCCCCAAATAGGTACTTATAGAGTTGGTGTTAGGGTCGGAGGAGGTCCACGGGGCCCACAAGCCTGGAGGGCACGCCCCAGGGGGGTGGGCGTGCCCCCAGGGCTTGTGGCCTCTAGGTGGCCCCCTCTGGTTACTTCTTGCGCCAATAGTTTTTATATATTCCACAAAAATTCTCCGTAAATTTTCAGGTCAATCTGAGAACTTTGATTTCTGCACAAAAATAACACCATGGCAATTCTATTGAAAACAATGTCAGTCCGGGTTAGTTCCATTCAAATCATGTAAATTAGAGAACAAATCATGTAGATATGATGGAGACGTATCAACTCTATAAGTGGCCTGGGGGGCCTGGTGCGCCCAGGTGGGCCTCCTTCGGTAGTTATTTGCTCTGGTATTTTTTATATATTGCAAAATAATTCTCCGTAAATTTTCAACTCATTTGGCAAATAGGTAACTCTGACATAGCTTGTTCAGGTCCATAATTCCAGCTGCCGGCATTCTCCCTCTTTGTGTAAACCTTGCATATTATGAGAGAAAAGGCATTAGAATTACTCCAAAAAGCATTATTATGCATAAAAACATTATAAATAACAGTAGGAAAACATGATGCAAAATGGACGTATCAACTCCCCCAAGCTTAGACCTCGCTTGTCCTCAAGCGAAAAACAAAATCGAAAAACATGCCCACATGCTTAGAGAGAGAGGTGTCGATAAAAAACAAAATACGGACATAGAACCATCATGCTTATTATTATAATCAAAAAAGAACTTTAACATACTACTTTATCACACAACTTTTATCATATAACATCTCATGAACAAGTAACAATTCATCACAACAATGAACTATAAAGCATAAACTCTATTGAAAACCAACAAACTATGTTCTCAGTCAACTTTGCAACTACAATTCATCATCTTTTTAGGAAGGGTCATGTATCGGAGCCTTTAGGCAAGTGCACATAGTCAACCATCATTTAGTCTTCTATGATTGCTAACACTCACAGCATACCCATGAACAAAAAGTTTCAACCAGACACATAGGAAGATAGGGGCTTATAGTTTCACCTCCCAACGTATTCACCTCAAGGGTGATGTCAACAATAATAACTCTTGCCCACTCATATCCAACTGGATATATGTGCCTAGATCTTTCCTCACCACATGATGCTTGCAAAAGAGAAAATAAAAAGGAATAGGGAAGAATACTTTGACTCTTACATAAAAGTAAAAGATAGGCCCTTCGCAGAGGGAAGCAGAGGTTGTCATGCGCTTTTTGGTTTGTATGCTCAATCTCTTAGTGCAAAAGAACGTCATGTTATATTGCCCCTTATGATAGCAACCTTTATTATGCAGTCTATCGCTTTTATTATTTTGCCATCACAAGTTCGTACAACGCTCAATTTTCTCTTACACTAAATGATCCAAAACATTTACAAGCAATTTTTATTGCCTTATTGCACCGATGACAACTTGCTTGAAGGATCTTACTCAATCCATAGGTAGGTATGGTGGAATCTCAAAATAAAATTTGGGTTTAATGGTTTTTGGATGCACAAGTAGTATCTCTACTTAGTGTGGAGTTTTTGGCTAGCAAATATATTGAGCAAGCACCACATGTTGAAGGATCTATGACAATATAACTTCTATGTGAATATGAACAAACATAAATCATTATGTTGTCTTCCTTGTCCAATTTCAACAATTTTGACACAAAATATTTAATGGGGGCTCACAATCATAAAAGATGTCCATGATAGTGTATTTGCATGTGAATCTTCTCTTCCCTTATTAATTATTTCATGAATTGCATCATTGACCAATGCTATGTTTGTCAATCTCCAATAAATTTTACCACTTATACTTTTCCTTATGTGATGTCATTACTTACCATAAGATTAGCATATGATCTTTTTCATTTATTCCCTTTTATTTTATTGGAACAAAAAAGTAAAGAAAGCAAAACTTGAACTAATCTTTATTATATATCTCGCACTCGATTACATAGATAGATAGATCACTAAGAAAACACTCAAAGAGAAAAGATTCGAACTAAACTTTTATTCAACTAATTCAAAAGATAACTAAAGATAGAACTAAGATAAATAAAAGCAAAGATGGTGGTGGTGATATGATACCGGGACACCTCCCCCAAGCTTGGCACAAGCCAAGGGGAGTGCCCATACCATGAACTCAAGTCTCCTTTGGTGATGAAGGAGGTGGTGGTGATGAGGTAGTAGCGAGCTTATGCTCCGGTTTCCATGGCAGTGGCTCACCATCATAAGAGGAAGAACGAGCCTCGCGAGTCCTGCAACTGGCAGCCAAACTCATACCTTTAAACCTTGCCTCATATTCAAAGACTTGGTTTTGGAGATCATATATTTGGCTTTGCAGAAAGTGGATTTGCTTGTTCAGGGTGAAGACAGCGTCCTTCATGGACTGGCCATCCACCTTGAGATCACGGGTAAAATCCATAATCATGATGTGATTCGCATTGAGTCTGTGCTCCACCATTCCCTTGCACTTGAAGACCTCTTGCTCCATAGCTTCGAGCCTAGCCTCCATGGTTCCCATCCTCTTGGGCCCCTAGACGTCTCGGATATGGAGCACCCCCTCACGCATATCAATGGCTTGAGGGTGCTGCATCACCTCCCGCAAATACGGGTTGATGACATTCTCGAAGCACTTGTCCTTGGAGGAGCTGGAAATGGCCATGGCGATCTAGATCTGTCAGAAAACAGCAAGAAAGAAGAACAGAAGATTTCTCTGTGACACGGTGGTCAATACGTTCGGGGGGGTACATAAAGATTTTTTATCTTGGGAAACAAGCAAACGGGAGGAAAACGGAGTCGGGAAGGTTCCCGAGGTGGGCACAACCCACCTGGGCGCGTCAGGCATGCCAGGCGCATCCTGGTGTCTTGTGCCCTCCTCGGTTGCCTTCCAGGTTATTTCTTATTTTCCTATTTCTTGTAATATTCCAAAACTGGCAAAAAATATTTTTGCTGATTTTTTGGAGTCCGTTTACTTACCGTATCACGTACATCCTCTTTTTTCATGATTCTGGAGTGTTCCGGCAGGTTTCTTTTATGTGTTCCTCCAGTGTCATGGTTTGAATAATATTTCTTTCAACATTAATAGGCGTACCTGAGATATATTGTTTAATTCTTTTCCCATTGACCACCTTCGGGTTAGTACCTTCGGCATTATTTATTTTGATAGCTCCAGAGCAATAAACCTCTTCGGTAATATATGGTCCTTCCCATTTAAATAGAAGTTTTCCTGCAAAGAATCTGAAACGAGAGTTGTACAAAAGAACATATTCTCCCACTTTGAATTCCCGCTTTTGGATTCTTTTGTCAAGCCATCTTTTAACTATTTCTTTAAATAATTTGGCATTTTCATAGGCTTGGGTTCTCCATTCATCTAGTGAGCTAATATCAAATAACCTCTTTTCACCGGCAAGTTTGAAATCATAGTTGAGTTCTTTAATTGCCCAATATGCTTTATGTTCTAACTCTAGAGGCAAATGACAAGCTTTTCCATAAACCATTTTATAAGGAGACATACCCAAAGGATTTTTATATGCTGTTATGTAGGCCCAAAGTGCATCATCTAGTTTCTTAGACCAATTCTTTCGGGACCTATTAACAGTTTTTTGTAATATTAATTTTATTTCTCTATTGCTAAGTTCAACTTGAGCACTAGATTGAGGATGATAGGGTGAGGCAATTCTATGGTTAACATCATATTTAGCAAGCATTTTACGGAAAGCACCATGAATAAAGTGTGAACCACCATCAGTCATTAAATATCTAGGGACTCCAAACCTCGGGAAAATAACTTCTTTAAGCATCTTAATGGAAGTGTTATGATTAGCACTACTAGTTGGAATAGCTTCTACCCACTTAGTAACATAATCAATAGCAACCAAAATATGTGTATACCCATTAGAGGAAGGAAAAGGTCCTATATAATCAAAACCCCAAACATCAAATTGTTCAACAAGTGAATAATTCATAGGCATTTCTTGACACTTAACGATATTACCAATTCGTTGACATTCATCACAAGATAAAACAAACTTTACAGGCATCCTTGAGGAGAGTAGGCCAATAAAAACCAGATGGCAATACTTTATGAGCAGTTCTATCTCCCGCATGATGCCTTCCATAAGCTTTGGAGTGACATATCCATAAGATTTGTTCATGTTCATGCTCAGGTACGCAACGTCTAATAATACCATATACTCCTTTATAAAGATGTGGGTCATCGCAAAAGTAATGTCTTAAATCATAGAAGAATTTTTTCTTTTGTTGGTATGTGAAACTAGGTGGTATGTATTTAGCAACAATATAATTAGCATAGTCAGCATACCAGGGAGTGTTATGAGAAACATTTATTGCAGCTAGTTGTTCATCGTGAAAGCTATCATCAATAGGTAGTGGGTCATCAAGGATATTCGCTAACCTAGACAAGTTATCAGCTACGGGGTTCTCAGCTCCTTTTCTATCAGTAATATGTAAATCAAATTCTTGTAGCAAGAGAACCCATCTAATGAGCCTAGGTTTAGCATCTTTCTTTTTCATAAGTTATTTAATAGTAGCATGATCAGTGTGAACAATTACTTTGGAATCAACAATATAAGATCTGAATTTGTCACAAGCAGACACAACTGCTAAAAATTCCTTTTCAGTGGTAGCATAATTTCTTTGGGCACTGTCTAGAGTTTTACTAGCATAATGGATAACATTTAATTTCTTATCAACTATTTGTCCTAGAATAGCACCAACATCATAATCACTAGCATCACACATAATTTTAAAAGGCAAGTTCCAATCAGGTGGTTGAACAATAGGTGTAGAAGTTAAGGCTTTCTTAAGTGTTTCGAAGGCTTCTACACAATCATCATCAAAAACAAATGGAACATCCTTTTGTAAAAAAAAATTAAGAGGCCTAGAAATTTTAGAGAAGTCTTTAATAAACCTCCTATAGAAACCAGCATGACCGAGGAAACTACGAATACCTTTAATATCTTTAGGACATGGCATCTTCCCAATTGCATCAACTTTAGCTTTATCCACCTCAATACCTCGTTCAGAAATTTTATGCCCCAAGACAATACCTTAATTAACCATAAAGTGGCACTTCTCCCAATTCAGGACAAGATTAGTTTGCTCACATCTCTGCAAAACTCGATCAAGGTTGCTCAAGCAATCATCAAAAGAAGTTCCATAAACAGAAAAATCATCCATGAAAACCTCAACAATCTTTTCACAAAAATCAGAGAATATAGCAGTCATACATCTTTGAAAGGTAGCAGGTGCATTACATAAACAAAAAGGCATACGTCTATAAGCATAAGTTCCAAAAGGGCAAGTATAAGTGGTTTTCTCTTGATCAGGTTGTGAAACAGGTATTTGAGAAAAACCAGAATATCCATCAAGAAAGCAAAAGTGTGTGTGCTTAGATAATCTTTCTAGCATTTGATCAATAAAAGGCAAAGGGTAATGATCTTTTCTAGTTGCTTTATTTAATTTTCTAAAATCAATTACCATTCTATAGCCAGTAACAATTCTTTGTGGGATAGGTTCATTTTTATCATTAGGAACAACGATAATACCTCCCTTCTTAGGGACACAATGAATGGGACTTACCCATCTACTATCAGCTATGGGATAGATTATACCTACCTCAAGAAGCTTTAATATTTCAGTTCTTACCACTTCTTTCATCTTAGGATTCAAACGGCGTTGATGATCAACAACGGGTTTAGCATCAGGTTCCTTATTAATCTTGTGCTGACAGAGAGTGGGATTAATGCCCTTAACATCATCAAGAGTATATCCAATAGCAGCACGGTGCTTCTTCAGAATTTTTAATAATCTTTCCTCTTCATGTTTTGAAAGGTTAGCACTAATAATAACAGGATATATCTTTTTCTCATCGAGATAAGCATATTTCAAAGTGTCAGGCAATTGTTTTAATTCAAACACGGGATCACCATTAGGTGGAGGAGGACCTCCTAGAGTTTCAATAGGCAAATTGTGTTTGAGCAGAGGTCGTTGTTCAAAGAAAATTTTATCTATCTCATTTCTTTCATGCATATGCATATCATTTTCATGGTCTAGCAAATATTGTTCTAGTGGATTAGTAGGAGGCACAGCAATAGAAGAAAGACCAATTATTTCATTACTAGGTAACTCTTTCTTATGAGGTTGTCTATTAAACTTGGAAAAATTAAATTCATGAGACTCATCACCAAAGCGAACACTGACAGTTTGTTTATGACAATCTATAGTAGCATTGACACTGTTCAAGAAAGGTCTACCAAAGATAATGGGACAAAAATCATCTAGTGGGGAACCAAGAACTAGAAAATCAGTAGGGTATTTTATTTTCTCACAAAGGACTTCAACGTCTCTAACAATCCCAAGTGGTGTGATGGTGTCTCTATTAGCAAGTTTAATAGTAACATCTATGTCTTCTATTTCAGCGGGTGTTATATCATTCATAATTTCTTGGTATAAGGTAAAAGGAATAGCACTCACGCTAGCACCAATGTCACATAACCCATGATAACAATGATCTTCTATTTTAACTGAGACAACATGCATGCCAACAACAGGTCCATGTTTATCTTTTTCATCGGGTTTGGCAATTCTAGCAGCTTCATCACAGAAGTAAATAACATGCCCATCAATATTTTCAACCAGGAGATCTTTAACCATAGCAACACTAGGTTTTACTTTAATTTGTTCAGCAGGTTTAGGTGCTCCAATATTACTTTTGTGAACCACTATTGAAACCTTAGCATGTTCCTTTATCCTAACAAGGAAAGGTGGTTTTTCAATATAAGCAGTAGGTACAACTGGATCAACATTGTAAATAATAGTTTCATCTTTAACTATGACCGATTCTTTAATTTCTTCTTTAATAGGGGATGATATTTAAACCACTTCTATTTAGGGAGATCAACTTGAGTAGCAAATGATTCAAAAAAAGAGGCTACTATCTCAGAGTCAAGTCCATATTTAGTGCTAAACTTGTGAAAAGCATCGGTATTCATAAAGGATTTAACACAATCAAATTTAAGCTTAATACCTGACTCTTTACCTTCTTCGAGTTCCCAATCTTCAGAGCTGCATTTAATTCTTTCTAAAAGATCCCACCTGAATTCAATAGTCTTCTTCATAAATGAACCGGTACAAGAAGTACCGAGCATGTATTGATCATCATGAGAAAGCCGAGCATAAAAATTCTGAATGATAATTTCTCTAGAGAGATCACGATTGGGGCATTAATATAACATTGAATTAAGCCTCCCCAAAGCTAGAGCGATACTTTCTCCTTCACGAGGCCAAAAATTATATGTATAATTCTGATCATGATGAACTAGATGCATAGGATAATTTTTTGGTGAAATTCCAATTTCAATCTATTCCAATTCCAAGATCCAATATCTTTGCATAGCCTATACCATCTCAATGCTTTTTCCTTCAAAGATAAAGGGAAAATGTTCTTCTTAGCTTCATCTCCGGATAAACCTGCAATCTTAAATAATCCACAAATTTTATCCACATATATCAAATGCATATCAGGATGTTCAGTTCCATCTCCTGCATAAGGATTAGCTAGCAATTGTTCTATCATACCCAAAGGAATTTCATAACCAATATTTTCAGTAGGTGCAGTAAGTTGAGGGGCAACTAATTGTGCTTTCGGTCGAGGTGAAGATAGCCCAAACAAACCCCTCAAAGGATGATTGTCCATAGTAACAAGTGACAATAAATTTCAGCATGTAATAATAATTTTTCCTTACCAATTTCCACTTGTCAAGAGCGCTTCACTCCCCGGCAAGTATAGGGGATCAATCGTAGTCCTTTCAATAAGTAAGAGTGTCGAACCCAACGAGGAGCAGAAGGAAATGACAAGTGGTTTTCAGCAAGGTATTTTCTGCAAGCACTGAAATTGTTGGTAACAGGTGGTTTGATAGCAAGATAATTTGTAACAAGCAAGTAATG
Organism: Thinopyrum elongatum; assembly: GCA_011799875.1. Lineage (NCBI taxonomy): Eukaryota > Viridiplantae > Streptophyta > Magnoliopsida > Poales > Poaceae > Thinopyrum > Thinopyrum elongatum. The sequence goes on from CM022303.1 coordinate 203,109,266, forward strand.
ATAATGGTAAATAAAGTGCAGCAAGGTAGCCCAATCCTTTTGTGGCAAAGGACAGGCCAAAACGGTCTCTTATGATAAGCAAAGCGTTGTACACGGGAATTTTATCTAGTCACTTTCATCATGTTGGTTTTATTCGTGTTCACTACTTTGATAATTTGATATGTGGGTGGACCAGTGCTTAGGTGTTGTTCTTACTTGCACAAACCTCCTACTTATGATTAACCCACTTGGGGGGCCTGGCGTGCCTAGGTGGGTTATGCCCACTTGGTGGGCCTCCTCCGGTAGTTATTTGCTCCAGTATTTTTTTATATATTGCAAAACAATTCTCCGTAAATTTTAAGCTCATTTGGAGATGTGCAGAATAGGTAACTCTGACGTAGCTTTTTTAGGTCCAGAATTCCAGCTGCCGGCATTCTCACTCTTTGTGTAAACCTTGCATATTATGAGAGAAAAGGCATTAGAATTACTCCAAAAAGCATTATTATGCATAAGAACATTATAAATAATAGTAGGAAAACATGATGCAAAATGGACGTATCAGGGGCCCACAAGCCTACAGGGCGCGCCCCCAGGGCTTGTGGCCTCTGGGTGGCCCCCCTCTGGTTACTTCTTGCGCCAATATTTTTTATATATTCCACAAAATTTCTCTGTAAATTTTCAGGTCAATCCAAGAACTTTGATTTCTGCACAAAAATAACACCATTGCAGTTCTGCTGAAAACAGCGTCAGTCTGGGTTAGTTCCATTCAAATCATGCAAATTAGAGTGCAAACACAAGGGCAAAAGAGTTTGGAAAAGTAGATACGATAGAGACATATCACATATACATCCAGAGATTCAGTCGTGTGCACCGTAGCATACTAGATATCCACCCTACAGCTGTGATTACCGCATTCCACACGAATGTACGCCATCGCAAGATGAGGGAGAAGATGCATATTTGGTTGCTGAAAACCATCAACGAGCTTTACACATTGGCGGATAAGTGTGCACGAGCTGAGGAAGGGAGAAGGCTTCCCGGGGAGGAGGCTAGCGTTGAAGTCAATTCTGACGACGACGATGCTGCCACCCCGAAGAAGAAGAAGGGTCAAAGACGCAACAGAAAGTGATAGGGAAAGTCAGTTATGGCTGTGGAAGGGTCCGGCAACTCCAGCCCCGCCAAGAAAACCAAAACTGAAAGCACCGGCAAGGAAGCAGCTGCATGCGCTGATTGCCAGGTTGCTGCGGCGGAAGAGAGAACCGGCAAGTCTAATGGGCCGTACTGCAAGATCCACCATACCAAAAGCCATGACCTCCAAGAGTGTCGCCAAGTCGAACAGCTAGTTGAGAAACAAAAAAACTAGTATGAGAAATGGGACAAGGAAAAGGGCTAGGACAGTACGAGTGGGCCCGGTAAGAAGGGTGATAGCGGTCAAGGCGGACATCATAGCAATGCCGGCCAGAAGAAAGAAAAGCCTGCCGAGGGCAGGGAAAAGAAAGAAGAGGATGAAGATAGTGAGGAGGAAGATGATGAAGAGTCTAGTGAGGATGAATTCCAGAAGGCAACTTAAGCCATGTGCATTGATGGGGGTGCATCTCTGCACTCCTCCCACCGCTAGCTCAAGTAGTGGGCGCGTGAGGTCAATGCGGCGGAACCGACGGCAGATGCACAAAAGCCCCTCAAGTGGTCTCAGATGCCTATTATTTTCGATGCTGAGGACCACCCTGATCACACAACTTTGGTCGGGTGTTTGCTGTTGTTGGTTTCCGCAATGATATGCAACCTCGAAGTCACGAAAATACTAGTTGACGGTGGGGCTGGCTTGAATTTGATCTCCCCTGAGGTGATCGAGAGGCTGTAGATTCCTGAGGAAGAGCTCCAAAAGACCAGGACATTCCAAGGAATCAACCAGGGAAAGAGCCAACCAAAGGGAACGATCACGCTGCTGGTGACGTTTGGCGGGGAGCTGAATTACAGAACCGAGAAGATTGTGTTCGATGTTGTTAAAATCCCCTAGCCATTCAATGGAATTCTCGGTCGTCCAGCCTTGGCCAAGTTTATGGCGGCATCACACTACGCCTACAACACACTGAAAATGCCAGGCCAATGGGTGTCATCACCATCAACTCCGACAAGAAGGATGCAGTCATATGTGTAGACAAACTTTACAGAGATGCGGTGGCAGCAGAATCCGTCAGGACCACAGCTCCCGCCAAGGAGAGGAAGGTTAAGAAACCCAGCAAGACATCTAGCGAGGCTTCGGGGAAGCACACCTCTTCGGAGTGCTGCGAACCCATCAAAGAATCGCCGGAAAGCTCTATCGGCAAAAGATCCAAAGCTACTCTGCCTACAACAAAGAAGGTGCCGGCAACGGAGGACGGCGTTGGCGGTACTTTTACCGTCAGTGCCACCCTTGACAGTAAATAGGAAAGCACGCTTGTTACCTTCCTGCAAGCGATTGTAGATGTGTTTGCATGGCAACCATCTGACATCCCCGGTGTTCCCAGGGAGGCAATTGAGCACCACCTTGCTGTCTGTCCCCATGCTCGGCCCGTCAAGCAAAAGGTCAGGAAGCATGCTTTGGAACGGCAGCAGTTCATAGCTGAAGAGATTAAGAAACTTGAGGCAGCAGGTTTGGTTAGAGGAGTGTTACATCCAACTTGGTTAGCAAACCCAGTTGTGGTGTGTAAGGCAAATGGGAAATGGAGACTGTGTATTGATTACACTGATCTTAACAAAGCATGTCCAAAGGATCCTTTCCCCTTGCCACACAGTGATCAGATTGTAGACTCCACTGCCGGCTGTGGCTTGCTCTCATTTCTTGATGCATACTCCGGGCATCACCAGATATTCATGTCAAAAGAAGATGAGGAGAAGACTACATTCATTACTCCATGTGGCACGTATTGCTTTGTGTGTATGCCTTTCGAACTAAAGAGTGCTGGTTCAATGTTTGCAAGAGCAGTTCAAATTGGTTTCGAGCCACAGTTGCATACAAATGTGGAAGCTTATATGGATGATATAGTGGTTAAAACCAAGGACAGGTCCACCCTCATTGAAGATTTGGAAGAGACATTTGCGAACTCGCGCAAAATCAACATGAAGCTCAACACTTAGAAGTGTGTATTTGGTGTTCCATCCGGCAAACTTCTCGGGTTCTTTGTGTCCCAGCGTGGAATCGAAGCGAATCCCAACAAGATCAAGGCTATTGAGCAGATTCAAGCGCCCAAAACCGTCAAGGATGTGCGGCATCTTGCTGGTTGTATCACGGCTCTTATTAGGTTTACTTCAAGGTCTGCTAAGCGCGCCTTGCCGTTTTTCAAGATGTTGAAAAAGGTGGGTCCAGTAAAATGGACTCCAGAAGCGGAGGCTGTCCTGCATGATCTGAAAAGATACCTATCCTCTGCGCCAACCCTAGTCGTGCCTAAGCCACAAGAACCGTTGCTGCTATACTTAGCGGCAATGAATCAAGTGGTCAGTGTTGCACTGGTTGCGTAGAGGGAAGCCAGCGATGAAGAAACAACGGTGGCAAAGCCATCCCATGATGAAGCGATATCCTCCCCGGCGGGTCCGAACGCCAGTAAGGTAGAAGCAGTGCAAGAGAAAATGGTAAATCAACAAGTTACATCAAAGAAGAAAGTGGTGCGGTGGCCGGTGTACTTTTTTAGCTCTCTCTTCCAGGGGGCTAGGTCAAGGTATTCAGGCATGCAAAAGTTGCTCTTTTGTCTGCTCATGGCCTTGGGATAGCTGTGCCACTATTTCCAAGCACATGAGATCATGGTGGTCACTCGCTTCCTGTTGTAGCGTATTCTGAGGAATCTAGAGGCAACTGGTAGAATAGTAGAGTGGGAATTGGAGATGTCAAGTTTTGCACTCAGGTTTGAGAGTACATCAACTATTCAGAGCAAAGCATTGGCAGAATTCATTGCAGAATGGACGCCAACATGAGATGATGAGATCTAGGAGTCAGCCCTCCCTGGCAGGGAGACTGAAAGGAATTGGATCATGTACTCTGATGGTGCTTTCTCGCTGCAAGGTGCCGGAGTGCTGCTTGTTGCGCCCAACGGAGAGCATCTCAAGTACGTGGTTCAAATGCACTTCCCCTGGGAGGAAGCTACCAACAATACTGCTGAGTATGAGGGATCGATTGCCAGCCTCAGAATTGTGGTAGAATTGGGAATCAAAAAGCTGATCATCCGTGGAGACTCGCAATTCATAGTGAAGCAAGTGAATAAGGATTACCAAAGCCCGTTGATGGAGGCGTACGTGGATGAAGTAAGGAAATTGGAAGAACACTTTGGGTTTACAAACAGAGCACATTCCTCATGCAAAAAACAGCATTGCAGATCAACTGCCAAAGTGTGCTGCCCAGAAGCTTCTTGTGGAACAGGGAACTTTTGTGCTCCATTTGAATTAGCCAACAGTCACCCCATCAATGATAGCCAAGAAAAGAAGAAAGATAAGTACCGGCAAATATTTTCCGGCAGAGCTCCTTGAAGCCGCCGGCAAAAATGTTGCTGAGAATGATGACGTGCTTGCCAGTGAGCAGCGGCCTCAGGTAGAATCTCAGATTCTTGTCGTCGAGGTCCGTGCTCCCACAGCCAAAGAAATGCCTTTAGTCCTTGTCATCGAGCCACAAGCTCCGGCATGGGCCCAATAGATAGTTCAGTTTCTCCAAGTAGGAGAACTTCCCAAGGAACAAGAGCAAGCTGAAAAAGTAGCCCGCCAGTCAAGTATGTATCAGTTTGTGGACAACATCCTATGCAGAAAGAGACCAAACAGTGTGAAATTGAAGTTCTTTTGCCAGGAAGATGGACTGAAGTTGTTGGCGGAGATACATGTAGGCATATGTGGATCCCATATAGGAGCACAAGCCCTTGTCGGGAAGGCTTTCCGGCAAAGTTTTTATTGGTCCACAGCCCTCCAGGATGCAACTGAGCTAGTAACAAGAGGTGAAGCATGCCAGTTCCATTCAAAGAGCATATATCAACCAGCACAAGCCCTCCAAACAATTCCTCTCTCCTGGCCTCTTTCAGTCTGGGGGCTCGATATCTTGGGCCCCTTCCCCCGTGCTAGCGGGGGCTTTGAGTTCTTGCATGTTGCCATCGACAAGTTCACAAAGTGGCCAGAAGTGGAGCCAGTGAGGAAGGTAACTGCACAGTCATCTGTCAAGTTCTTCAAAGGATTAGTTTGCCAATTTGGGGTTCCAAACAGAGTCATCACTGACAACGGCACATAATTTATGAGCCTCACCTTCATGCAGTACATTCAGAGCCTTGGAAGCAAGGTTTGCTTCACCTCTGTTGCTCACCCAAGGAGTAACGGGCAAGCGGAAAGGACGAATGCTGAAGTGCTGCACGGACTCAAGACAAGAACTTTTGACAAGTTGCACAAGTGCGGGAGGCGTTGGATTGATGAGTTGCTGGTGGTTCTTTGGTCGATCAGAATGACACCAAATCGAGCTACTGGCTAGACACCCTTCTCCCTAGTCTATGGTGCAGAAGCGGTATTACCCACGGAACACATATACGGGTCACCTCGAGTTCTTGCCTACGACGAGGTAGAGCAAGAGCAGCTCCAGCATGATGATGTCGTGCTCCTTGCGGAAGATCGTCTTCGGGCGGCTGTGCAAGCTGCACGCTACCGGCAAGCCCTACGCCGCTATCATAGCCACAAGGTTCATGCCAGAAGCCTTGAGGAAGGCGACCTTGTTCTTCGGCGCATTTAGTCCGCCAAGGAAACAAACAAGTTGACGCCGAAGTGGGAAGGCCCTTATCAGGTAGTACAAGTCACCAGACCTGGCGCAGTCCATCTGGAGACCGAAGATGGCATTCGTGTGCAAAACTTATGAAATATGGAGCAACTTCGCAAGTTCTACCCATAAGGCACCATTGTCGGTCCTTGTCCCGGCAACCCTTTTTGTACAAGCATAGTCCCAAGGACCTGTAACCCTTTGTACAAAGCCAGGCGCAGATCCTGTGCATATCGAAATAATGCTAAGTGCTCCACGAGCTTTCATGCATATTTACTCACGTATTAATGCATAATATAGTGATAGCACTTTGCTTGGATGAAATGACTAACATACCGCCAAGGTATCCAGATTACTATAGTTCTCCTTCCTACTTTCTTCAAATGCAGAAGGATTCCCCGTGTACATGTTTCCCGGGGAGGAACGAAGATGGAATGTTGGGTTGGCGATTCATGTCATTCCATGCGATAAGAAGTACATCAAAGAAAGATAAGTTAGAAATTTCCCTTGCACATCTCCGTATTCGTACGAAAAACCTGCACGCGAAGGAATCCTGCCGCATTTTGTGTCGCGCTCCAGCTCTGCCTCGAGTCCGCTTGACGGAGTCTGTGCAGCTGCGTTCAAGGCCGGCAAGTTGCTTTGCTGGTGGTCGTGCCCCAGCAAGATTCCAAGCAGTGTAGGGTACTAAAATTGAAACTTGTATGAAAATGGAGGCAAGCAAGGAAGGTGATTTCTTTTCATTATTTGAGCACATCGGATATCATACACTTAAAAAAATGAGAAACGAAAAGTGCTCGATAATGCCTTTCTTGTCCCTCTCCTCCTAGGGTTTACATCGAGTGCAAGGAGGGAAAAAGGGACGCCTAGGTAGAGCCCCATCTGCCCCTGCCAGGACCAAAGGGATGTGGCCCGATAGGATCAGAAGGATCCCCCCCGGCAGGGAAGACGATGCCGGGGTCCAGGTACCGATGATGGTGCTGCCGGCACCCAGTTGGTGATGAAGGTGCTGCCGGCGTTCAACTGGAGTCCGAGTCATCGTCTTCAGACTTGACGACCGGGGACTCGCCATCGTCGTCTTCACCATGTGTGTCCTCCTCGTTGCTGTTGCTCGAGGAGGAGCCTTCGCTATCAATCGAGCTCTCCACGCAGCACCCTAGACGATTGCCTGAAGGCCCGAAGATCTTCACGGAGAGCGCGTCAGCCTCCACCAGCTTGAAGTGGAGGAAGAGCCCCTCCGCCAAGTAGCGGGTGCGCGCGAAGGATTTCCACCCTCGGGTGAGGTACATGACGCTGTTGGCAGGGAACTCCACATCCACCCAAACGACGCCATTGATGCAGCCATTCACGCACAACCACAGCCCGAGCGGCTGGTCCATCTCCATCACCCAAGCAAAGGGATGAGGGAGCCACAACCTGCTCCTCGGTGGGTCGCGCAGCTTGATGATGAATTCGAGTGTGGTGTCCCCCATGTGGCCTTCTACCAGTGGCGGGGCCGCAGGAGGTGGAACCGCCAGCGCCTCGGTCCGGCCTCCTCGGCTACGACTAGCGTGTCGACCGTGACCTCGCCCTACGCCCCCGCCCTGCGCCCTAGAACTAGGCTCCATGGCCACGGCCAAAGCAGAAGCATGATAACGAGGAGGACCTCTCGCTGCCGCAGTGGAAGCACGAGCACGAACTCTTCCTCTTGCCATGATGACAAAAGCTAAAATAAGAACGAAGGAGACGGAGATGGATGAGCATCACCTCCCACGTCCCCCTCCTTTTATAGGGGAAGGTGCGGGGGCTGGCTCTCCACTACCTTAGGGCAATCACCCCGCTTTGCCAATCCCGCGCCCTGCGGCCCTGGCAAGCGCTTTACTCCACCAGCCGTCCAATGATACGTCTCCAACATATCTATAATTTTTTATTGTTCCATGCTATTATATTATCTGTTTTGGATGTTTTATATGCATTAATATGCTATTTTATATTATTTTTGGGACTAACCTATTAACCTAGAGCCTAGTGCCAGTTTCTATTTTTCCTTGTTTTTGAGTTTTATAGAAAAGGAATATCAAACGGAGTCCAAACGGAATAAAACTTTCACGATGATTTTTCTTGGACCAGAAGACATCCAGAGGACTTGGAGAGGGGGCCAGAGGAGTCCCGAGGAGCCCACAAGCCCTTAGGGTACGCCCTAGGGGAGGGCACCCCCTGGCTTGTGGACCCCTCGAGAGTCCCCCAAGCCTAATCTTTGCAGTATAAATTCCGAAATATTCCCAAACCATCAGAGGCATCCACCAAAATACTTTTCCGCCGCCGCAAGCCTCTGTTCCCATGAGATCCCATGTTGGGACCTTTTTCGGTGATTTGCCAGAGGGGGATTCGATCATGGAGGGCCCCTACATCAACCTTGCTGCCCTTCCGATGATGCGTCAGTAGTTTACCACAAACCTACGGGTCCATAGCTAGTAGCTAGATGGCTTCTTCTCTCTCTCTTTGATCTTTAATACAATGTTCTCCTCGATGTTCTTGGAGATCTATTCGATGTAATACTTTTTTTGCAGTGCGTTTGTTGAGATCCGATGAATTGTGGATTTATGATCAGATTATCTGTGAATATTATTTGAGTCTTCTCTGAACTCTTTTATGCATGATTAAGATATCTTTGTATTTCTCTTCGAACTATCGGTTTGGTTTGGCCAACTAGATTGGTTTTTCTTGCAATGGGAGAGGTGCTTAGTTTTGGGTTCAATCTTGCGGTGTCCTCACCCAGTGAAAGAAGGGGTAGCGAAGCATGTATTGTATTGTTGCCATCAAGGATAAAATGATGGGGTTGATATCATATTGCTTAAGTTTATCTCTCTACATCATGCCATCTTACTTAAGGCGTTACTCCGTTCTTATGAACTTAATACTCTAGATGCATGCTGGATAGCGGTCGATGTGTGGAGTAATAGTAGTAGATGCAGAATAGTTTCGGTCTACTTGACACGGACGTGATGCCTATATTCATGATCATTGCCTTAGATATCGTCATAACTTTGCGCTTCTCTATCAATTGCTCAACAATAATTTGTTCACCCACCATATGTTATCTTCAAGAGAGAAGCCTCTAGTGAAACCTATGGCCCCCGAGTCTATTTTCCATCATATATTTTCAGATCTATAAACCAAAAAACACAAAAATACCTTTCTAGACTTTATTTATATTTACTTTAGTTTGCCTTTTATTCATCTTTTATACCTATCTCTATTAGATCTCACTCTTGTTCGAGACCATGAAGGGATTGACAACTCCTTTTTCGCGTTGAGTGCAAGTGTTTGTTAGTTTGTGTAGGGAGACTTGCTTGTGCCTCCTACTGGATTGATACCTTGGTTCTTAACTGAGGGAAATACTTATCTCTACTTTGCTGCATCAGCCTTTCCTCTTCAAGGGAAAAATCAACGGAAGCTCAAGAAGTAGCAGGAAGAATTTTTGGTGCTGTTGCCGGGGAGGTTCTACATCAAGCCTACCAAGTACCCATCATAAACTCTCATCTCTTGCATTACATTATTTGCCATTTGCCTATCGTTTTCCTCTCCCCCACTTCTAAAATGTTTTCAGAAAAACACGAAAATATTTGCCTTTCTATTCGCCCTTCTTTCGTTCGTCTTTCATTTGCTTTTCGTTTGCTCATGTGATTGATTGCTTGCTTTGTCACGATGTTTCAAGAAAATACCAAATTGTGTGACTTTTCTAATACTAATAATAATGATTTTATTAGTACTCCGATTTCTCCCGCCACTAGTGCGGAATCTTATGAAATTAATGCCGCTTTGTTGAATCTTGTTACGAAAGAACAATTTTCCGGCCTTCCTAGTGAAGATGCCACAACCCATCTAAATACTTTCGTTGAGTTGTGTGATATGCAAAAGAAAAAAGATGCGGATAATGATATTGTTAAATTGAAGCTATTTCCGTTCTCACAACGAGATCGTGCTAAAACTTGGTTTTCAACTTTGCCTAAAAATATTATTGATTCATGGAATAAGTGTAAAGATGCTTTTATTTCCAAGTATTTTCCTCCCGCTAAGATCATCTCCCTTAGGAATGATATAATGAATTTTAAGCAACTTGATCATGAACATGATGCACAATCTTGGGAGAGGATGAAATTGATGATAAGAAATTGCCCTACTCATGGTTTAAGTTTATGGATGATCATACAAATTTTTTATGCCGGATTGAATTTTGCATCTAGAAATCTTTTAGATTCCACCGCGGGAGGTACTTCTATGGAAATTACATTAGGAGAAGCTACTAATCTCCTAGATAATATTATGGCAAATTACTCTCAATGGCATACCGAAAGATCTTCCACTAGTAAAAAAGTGCATGCGATTGAAGAAATTAATACTTTGAGTGGAAAGATGGATGAACTTATGAAATTGTTTGCTAGTAAGGGTGCGCCTATTGATCCTAATGATATGCATTTGTCCACTTTGATTGAGAATAATAATGAATCTATGGATGTGAAATTTGTTGGTAGGAACAATTTTGGTAATAATGCGTATAGAGGTAATTTCAACCCTAGGCCATTTCCTAGTAATTCCTCTAATAATTATAGTAATTCCTACAATAATTCTTATAGAAATTATAATAAAATACCCTCTGATATTGAGAATAATATTAAAGATTTCATTAGTTCTCAAAAGAATTTCAATGCTATGGTAGAAGAAAAATTGCTTAAGATTGATGATTTGGCTAGGAACGTTGATAGAATTTCTCTTGAGATTGATTCTTTGAAGATTAGATCTGTGCCACCCAAGCATGATATTAATGAATCTCTGAAAGCTATTAAAATTTCTATGGATGAATGCAAAGAAAGAACCGCTAGGATGCGTGCTAAGCGAGATTGGTTTGTAAAAGCGTGTTCTTCTAGTTTTTACGAAAATAATGATGAAGATATTAAAGTGATTGGCGTGACTCCTATTATATCTTTGTTTTCAAATATAAATCTTGATAAAGATGGGACTGTATATGAGTCAACTTTAGCTAGAAGGTGTCCCAATAATTTGGAGTTTAAAGAACTTAATGAAAAAATTGATAAAAGTGGGATTCGAGAGGTCAAAACTTTACGTAGCGATGAACCCACTCTTTTGGATTTCAAGGACTTTAACTATGATAATTTTTCTTTGATAGATTGTATTTCCTTGTTGCAATCCATGTTAAATTCACCACATGCTTATAATCAAAATAAATCTTTTACTAAACATATCGTGATGCTATGATGAAATCTTTTGAAGAAAAACTTGTAGGGGACGGATTTCGGGGACACAAAATATCCCAGAAATTTAACCCCTTGTGTTACCACCAGCCCAGGATTACTGTTACTAGTGGGCACGTCCTTGTTATAGATTACCAAGCAATTAAAAAAATTGTATACAAGACCATAAAGGTCTAATGATACAACAATGATTCTGGTGACGGGTGACGGAAGCGACTCGTGGTTCTCCAACGTCGATGGGGCTCCATTCCCACAGGAACGGCTGACCTGGATAATTCCTATCATGCGTGGCTACCATCCTAGGATCCGCATGGACATCGTTGTGGTACTCCTCGTAGAACCCCTGACCTGTCCAAGTAAATAGCCAGGGACAAGCCTGTGAGTACGTTTGAATGTACTCGCAAACATCATGAACAGAAGATATACCGAATGCAGCAGATATTATGTGATCAAGTTGAATTAAATTATATGCGTATGCTCATGATGCACTTAAATGCATGCTGTCAGGAATTAAATCATGGCATGATAACATGTTGGCATGTACAAATAAAAATATATAAAAACGTTAGTGATAAACAAGGAAAGTTAAAGGAAAATAAAATAAAAGAAAAGCCGGTCGGATGTCTAAAGTGACACCACGGTAGGTCTTGAAGAGAAATGCCTAACGGGTATCCACAAGAGTAGTGGTGTCATAGACCACTTGAGAACTCGAGGGACGCCACGAAGAGGTCTTGAAAAGAAATGCCAGTCGGGTGTCAAAAAGTGACGCCACGGTCGGTCTTGAAGAGAAATGCCAATCGGGTATCCACAAGGGTAGTGGCGTGATAAACCGCCTGTTAACTCGAGGGACGCCATGAAAAGGTCTTGAAAATAAATGCCAATCGGGTATCCACAAGAGTAGTGGCGTGATAAACCGCCTGTTAAATCGAGGGATGCCACGTAGAGGTCTAAAAAAATAAAGTTGAGTGCCCGGGGTAGTCTAGCCAGCCTCTGAGACACTCAGGAAATATAAAATAAGAGAAACGGGTTAGTCCTCAATAATATGCACAACCATAAAAATATTCACAGCAATATAATTCATAATAACCATGACACTAAGGCCCAATTTAATTATTTTCCTCTGAAGACCGACACTAAGACCGACACTTGACCAACCCAGACTGTAGACCTTAACAGCGGACACAGCTATTCGAATAGGTTTAAACTCTGCAGAGGTTGTACTCTTTACCCACAAGTAAAGGATTTCTTTAGCCCACACCGAGACACTGGCTAATTCCCATTACGGCATTTGTGCTGAAAACACACCTAACCAACACACACCAAATTAACCATCCGGATGCTAGGAATCACCCAAAGCATCGTTCCAGAAAAACTCTAAGTCGGGGAGACAACAATCTCGAGTAGCACGGGATCACTATTAATACACACGGATTCCAAGGGGTTCCCCCCTCTCGTTTACAACCGGAAACACCCATGCCCCTGACCCGATGACAGGATTTAGTCCACGGCCGTGGAAACCCTCATCGTGGCCCTCTGTATGGTGTGTGCATGGAAAGGGGATAACAACTTACTAAACCATACCCCACCTGTGGCAGGGACAAGTGGCAGCACGAATCAAGTATGGGGGTTACCGGAACAACACTCGATCTACGATCGACTCAGGAGGTTAAGTTTTCCTGCAGTGGTTAGCACAATATATTCCTTGGTGAAACCCAATAGCATCACCACCCGGCATGTCCCGACATGCCCTTACTGATCATTCTTGTCACCACGAGAATTCAGTCTCACGGTCACTTTACTCGTGACTGATTTTTCCTGCAGTTTAGTCCAAAACAACACGGGCATACATGACAAGTGAAAGTAACCATACTCACTCATACTTCATGCTTTAAAGAAGACAGCAAAATAGCCATGGATCATGCATGCAACAATAGCCATATGCAAATTCTAGTAAAAATTATCACAACCATGATTCAAATATTCTAGCTACCAACCACAAAAAAAACATTCACCATATCAAGTGTTCAAGATGCTTGCCTTGAGCATGCAGAAGTGTGGGGTGCACTCCAAATGTTTGATAATTTTATCTTCCCTCCAAATTCCTATTTTCCAAAAATGTTTGAATTACCACATATAGCAACAACAGTGCTAAAAGTTGTCTAGAAAATTTTAAAAAAATTCTAAGATAAATTAGATGAAAATTAAGGAATAACAGAAAAAGAATGAATTTATTTAGACTTCAGATGATTTACTTAGAGAATCTCTAAGTTGAATAGAATAAAGAAAAGGACTATTTAAAAGATCCAGTGAAGATAAAGCTTATAAAAAATGTTCAACTAAGCTGGATAAATAGAGCATGATTTTAGAAACCTATAGCAATTTGACTAATCAGATTTGGATGTGAAATGACCATTGTGGAAATTTTTGAAGACTGCTGGAAAAAGAAAAAGGGGAAAGCGTAGAAGTGCGCCCAGGGCGCTGTTTAGCTGCGCGGTACCACTGGGCCGAGCCCAGTCGCTCAGCTGCGTGGGCGAGCTGCCACGTCGAAGGAGCTTTCTAGAAATACGCTTTGCCGCAAGGAAGACGTACTCCAGTAATCCGTCTACACTTAAGACAGCGTGGCGAGACCCTGGAGTCGCTGACAGTGGGCCCCACTTGGCCCACGGGTCAGGTTTGACCCGGGTCGCCCGCGTTCTCTCTCCGCGGCAGAATAGAGGAGGCGGCTGCCGACGATGATTGCCGGTGAACGGCAGCATCTCTCGGGAAGCCGAAGCCATGTGTGTGCTGAGGAGACCAAGGCGGTCCTCTGGGTACTCGTCGTGGTCGCTAGGGAGCACGGGGTCGTCAGCGGCGAGCTCACCCGAAAAGCTTCGGCAGAAGCAAGTTGGGCGATTCACCCACGGGCTATCTCCGGTGTAATTCAAGGTGGGGATCGATCCGTGAGTTCTCTAGGGGTCCATTGGTGAAGAAATTGGGAGGGGGGAAGCTCTGGAGAGGTGGGAATCGTGGGGGAAGTGGCGGTGGCCATAGCTGCCGGAGAGGAGGAAGACGGCTTCTCCCGGCCATTTGGCTGCCCGCGGTGGCTTTTAGAGGATGGAGGATTGGTGGTGCTGTCAAGAATGAACCCGAGGTTGCGTTTTTATAGGCAGGCGAAGTTAGTTGGGTGGCTTCCAGTGGACGGTAATGCTGCGGGCGGCCATTTGTGGCGAATGGAGGTCGGTGGTGAGGCCGTTGGGGTCGGTGGGGTGGTCGGTGGTCTGCAGCTGACCTCTAGGTGGGCTGGAGGGCTCGGGGGAGTGCCAGGTGGCCCGGATGGCGCCGCCCACAGCAGACTACACCGGCGGCCATTTATGGCGAGCGCGGTCGGTGGTGAGGCCGGCGAGGACTGTGGGGAGGTCAGCGAGGCCGGTGAGGTCGGCGTGGGCGGTGGCCGTCCGTATTTAAACCAGGGACACGCTGGTGGGGTCGGGCGACTCGGGCGATGCCGTGCCCGAGTGGAAGACGGATGCGGCGACTCGGGTCGGTGGCTGGCCGGTGCCAGGCGATGAGGGAGGGTCTCGGCGGGGTGCAAGGGGGTCGCGGTGATCCAGGAGAGGCTAGGTTGGGCGGGGGAGGCAGTAGGGTGAGCGGCAGGGCCCGATGCCAGAGACTACAGAACACGCGCTCTGGACGCGCTCAGTGCACGCACACCACGTGCTCGAACAAATGCCTGTGGCATCTACAGGGACCCAACCAACTTGCAAATTAACAGGGTGGTGTTAGTGTGGATGGTAAGAATGATGGACATGCTAGTTTGGGAAGAGGGGCTAGTGTCCAGTGGAAATTAGAAAGGTGCAAGGTTTCTGCCATGCCTACAACCTGTTTGACAAAATGATAGAGCTAGCGAGGCAATTTTGTTGGAAGTGAGACTTGGCAGGATAGTGTCTCTATAGATGATAAAGAGGATAGCATGGTTGGTGTGACCAAAAGAAAAACTTGCAAGTGCAAGTTTTGAAGAATTTCAATTCTGGACCAAATCTACAGGGGATAATTTGTTGATTTTAAAAGAAGCAAATGGGACTGATGTTCTGGACTTAAGGGTTTCTTAGGAAGTACTATAAGGTGGCAAAGTTTCAGAATTTTTGGAGAAAGGAATATTGGGGTTGCAGTTATAACTCGGAAATGGGATAGAAATGAAAAGTGATTGTTTTGCCCAAAATTTACAAAAGACCAAGTTAGGTTTTTTGCATAAAAGTGATCTGTGGACATCACATGACCTCCCATAATTTTTGTGGAATTTTAAAAGAATTAATTAAAGTAGTTGTAGTGCAACAGAGGCATTTAAAGAATTGAAAATGCTATTAAAATAATTATTTAGAGGCAAATTTTATTATGAAATTAATTCTTACTATAATTGAAAAGTTTTAAGAAACTGCCAAAGCCACAATATTATGTCCAAAAATTTCTATATGGAGGGAAGAATTTTGGAAAACCGAAACACAAAATACTCTGAAAATAACTAAAGACTTAATATAATTCAAAATTTTATTTCTGGCCAAATTTTTATTTAGTAAAAACATGATTAAATTTTTGCGGTGTTACAAACTCTACCCCCGTTCATAAAATCTCGTCCTCGAGATTTGTTAGGTGGTCACCAAAATTAAACCCACCTTTCGAGGAGATTTTTCTGAGCCATTTAAAATAACCTATTTAGGCATAGTTGACGAGGGCTCCTGATAATTGGTGTAACTACAGTGAGACACTAGTGCTGTGGTTCTACTGTGACTGTTACGACAAATTTGGAAAAAACATACATTCCAAAATTCGCTTGCGGGACTCCAATGCATAGTGCTCTCTCTGGCTGACAGGTGGACCCAGGGCCCACTGTCAGTCTCTTCTTCTTCCTCCGGCTCTCTTCTCATTCTCCCTCTCGCGCGCTTTCTCCACCTGCGGCATCTAGCGCGTAGGGTATCTAGGGCCGTACTGTGGTAGTGCGTGGCGTGCAAGCTGCCGGTGCTACGTGCACTCACCTCGCGGGCCAGCACCTTGTCAGCACTGCTCGCCGGTTCGCCTCCGAACACCGGTGATCAGGCGACGAGCGGCGCTGGTGGACCTCGTTCACCGTGCACCGAGGTCGAGCCATAAAACGACCACGGTTTCTTCCTCTTCCTCTGCCTCACACCTCACCTCTTCCTCTTCTTTTCCTTCTCCTTCTGGCTGCAGGAGCTCGAGACGAGGCATCAGTGGAGGATGTGGGCTCAAAGCTGATCACGATCCTCCTGGTCGGTCTGCTGGCAGCGTTGGTTGGCTCCTCGCTGCTACTGTGTGTGATGATCCTTGACGATCGCCGTGATGCCGCAGCTCGAGTGGTGGCTCTCGGAGGCGGCGGTGATCATGAGGATTAGGCATCGGTGGTTGTTACGAGTGAGTGTTATTGCGTTCTGCAGCAGCTCCATAGGAATAAAAACCCACAAATTTTTCTGTGGTGTGGTGAGAGTGGTCTGGTGTACGAGGCGGTTGATTAGGTGCTAAATGTGTGGGTGTGTGTGGTTCTGCACTTAGTGCATGTAGTGGAGTGAGTGTGACTGTAAGCCGGGTGTCGTGGCGATGTGTGAATTAATTCTGTGTTTGCGAAAATTACTAGTCGCAGTGATCCTTAATAAAATCTCCACCCGAGATTTGTTAAGGGGAAAAAAATCAATTATAAACTATCGTAACAAAATTACTCATACGCAACTGCAACCAAACATTTTATTCATAGGGTAAATCATAAGATGCAACACAGATATCAAATCACGCAATTTAACACACTAGACGAACGGACACAACCAAGGTGTCTACGGTACAAAGGTAAAATCGATAGGGTCCTGAGGAAATATCCCCGGCATCGGAACACCTTCTTCTTCTCTCGTGGAAAGTGGATGGAGGAGTCGGAGAACGTTCCCTCCTTGGTCTGGTAACAGTGGTCCGCCGATGGCGATCTAAGGATTCAGAACAGCAAGAGTCTGGAGGAAGTCCATCACTTGCTGGGTCAAACGCTCTTGTGCGATGACATATTGAACAAGGTTGGATAGCATTGGGTCTGTCTCTGATTGTCTGCAGGGGAAAGATGCTTCTTCTCCGGGTGCTGCGTGGCTCGGGAAGTAATAATACCCCATTTCGCTGGCATGGGGCACTGCGAACCGGAGACGGATTTCTGAAGTTGGCATAGATTTCCCGATGAAGACGAAACTTGTATGGCCTTGGTTTGGGTCTACTGGTGGGATGTGCGCGACTGCCCAATATTTCAAGGCGTTGTGGTTGATCCTTGATTTGAACAGCTCGTACTGGGATGGTTGAGTGGAACCAAGAGTGTTACGGGTGAAATCCCACAATATCTTAACAAAACTGCCCGGGGTTGCATCTGGGGTTCTCAAATGTATCCCAAGGTGCGACATGGGGATAATGGTTATGTTGGCAGTGTACAAAGTGAGGGACGCTAATTATGGTTGCGAGAGTGGTCTCTTATATAGTGCCTGGCTAGGGAGCATATTTCAGTGTGGGTACGATTTCTGGGTATCGGCTCTGCTCTAGAGTGGTCGGGGTCAAAGTCATAGATACAAATCACAAAATGTGACGTATTACTGTGGTTGTCAGTTAGAGTGATAGGTTGGGCACCGATTATCAAAAGGTGTCGGCTGGCCACTATGTAGGCTTTATCAGATGGAATGGGCTGACTATGGATAAGAAAGGATGTGGACAGTGTGGAAACCTAGGGATAGTGACCAGGCTAAGATAGGATTAGCCAATGGTCAGCCTGACTTTGATACCAAGGCTGTCGGGGCCGGATTTCGGGGACACAAAATATCCCAGAAATTTAACCCCTCGTGTTACCACCAGCCCAGGATTACTGTTACTGGTGGGCACGTCCTTGTTACAGATTACCAAGCAATTACAAAAATTGGATACAAGACCATAAAGGTCTAATGATACAACAATGATTCTAGTGACGGGTGACGGAAGTGACTCGTGGTTCTCCAACGTCGATGGGGCTCCATTCCCACAGGAATGGCTGACCTGGATAATTCCTATCCCGCGTGGCTGCCATCCTAGGATCCGCATGGACATCGTCGTGGTACTCCTCATAGAACCCCTGACCTGGCCAAGTAAATAGCCAGGGACAAGCCTGTGAGTACATTTGAATGTACTCACAAACATCATGAACAGAAGATATACCAAATGCAGCAGATATTATGTGAGCAAGTTGAATTAAATTATATGTGTATGCTCATGATGCACTTAAATGCATGCTGTCAGGAATTAAATCATGGCATGATAACATATTGGCATGTATAAATAAAATAATATATAAAAATGTTAGTGATAAACAAGGAAAGTTAAAGGAAAATAAAATAAAAGAAATGCCGGTCGGATATCTAAAGTGACACCACGCTAGGTCTTGAAGAGAAAGGCCTAACGCGTATCCACAAGAGTAGTGGCGTGATAGACCGCCTGAGAACTCGAGGGTGCCACGAAGAGGTCTTGAAAAGAAATGCCAGTCGGGTGTCAAAAAGTGACGCCACGGTCGGTCTTGAAGAGAAATGCCAATCGGGTATCCACAAGGGTAGTGGCGTGATAAACCGCCTGTTAACTCGAGGGACGCCACGAAAAGGTCTTGAAACGAAATGCCAATTGGGTATCCACAAGAGTAGTGGCGTGATAAACCGCCTGTTAACTCGAGGGATGCCACGTAGAGGTCTAAAAAAATAAAGTTGTGTGCCGGGGTAGTCTAGCCAGCCCCTGAGACACTCAGGAAATATAAAATAAGAGAAACGGGTTAGTCCTCAATAATATGCATAACCATAAAAATATTCACATCAATAGAATTCATAATAACCATGACAGTATTAGTGAAGATAACAATATCCTGCAAAATAGTTCAGGCCCAATTTAATTATTTTCCTCCGAAGACCGACGCTTGACCAACCCAGACAGTAGTCCTTAACCGCGGACACGGCTATTCGAATATGTTTAAACTCTACAGAGGGTGTACTCTTTACCCACAAGTAAAGGATTTCTTTAGCCAACACTGAGACGCTGGCTAATTCCCATTACGGCCTTGGGGCCGAAAACACACCTAACCAACACACACCAGATTAACCGTCCGGATGCCAGGAATCACCCAAAGCATTGTTCCAGAAAAACTCTAAGTCGGGGAGACAACAATCTCGAGTAGCATGGGATCACTATTAATATGCACGGATTCCAAGGGGTGCCCCCCTCTCGTTTACAACCGGAAACACCCATGCCCTCTAACCCGATGACAGGATTTAGTCCACGGCCGTGGAAACCCTCATCGTGGACCTCTGTATGGTGTGTGCATGGAAAGGGGTTAACAACTTACCAAACCATACCCCACCTGTGGCAGGGACAAGTGGCAGCACGAATCAAGTATGGGGGTTACCGGAACAAGACTCGATCTACGGTCGACTCAGGAGGTTAAGTTTTCCTGCAGTGGTTAGCACAATATATTCCTTGGTGATACCCAACAGCATCACCACCCGGCATGTCCCGACATGCCCTTACTGATCATTCTCGTCACCACAAGAATTCAGTCTCACGGTCACTTTACTCGTGACTGATTCTTTCCTGCAGTTTAGTCCAAAACAACACAGGCATACATGACAAGTGCATGTAACCATACTCACTCATACTTCATGCTTTAAAGATGACAGCAAAATAGCAATCGATCATGCATGCAAAAATAGCCATATGCAAATTCTATTAAAAAGTATCACAACCATGATTCAAATATTCTAGCTAGCAACCACAAAAAAAACATTCACCATATCAAGTGTTCAAGATGCTTGCCTTGAGCATGTAGAAGTGTGGGGTGCACTCCAAATGTTTGAAAATTTTATCTTCCCTCCAAATTCCTATTTTTAAAAAAGTTTGAATTACCACATATAGCAAAAACAGTGCTAAAAGTTGTCTGGAAAATTTTAAATAAATGCTAAGATAAATTAGATGAAAATTAAGGAATAACAGAAAAAGAATGAATTTATTTAGACTTTAGATGATTTACTTAGAGAATTTCTAAGTTGAAGAGAATAAAGAAAAGGACTATTCAAAAGATCCAGTGAAGATAAAGCTTATAAAAAATGTTCAACTAAGCTGGATAAATAGAGCATGATTTTAGAAACCTATAGCAATTTGAATAATCAGATTTGGATTTGAAATGACCATTGTGGAAATTTTTTAAGACTGCTAGAAAAAGAAAAAGGGGAAAGCGTAGAAGTGCGCCCTGGGCGCTGTTTAGCTGCGCGGTACCACTGGGCCGAGCCCAGTTGCTCAGCTGCGTGGGCGAGCTGCCACGCCGAAGGCGTTTTCTAGAAATACGCTTTGCCGCAAGGAAGACGTACTCCAGTAATCCGTCTCCACTTAAGACAGCGTGGCGAGAACCTGGAGTCGCTGACAGTGGGCCCCACCTGGCCCACGGGTCAGGTTTGACCCAGGTCGCCCGCATTCTCTCTCTGCGGCAGAACAGAGGAGGCGGCTGCCGGCGATGATTGCCGGCGAACGGTGGCATCTCTCGGGAAGCCGAAGCCATGTGTGTGCTCAGGAGACCAAGGCGGTCCTCTTGGTACTCGTCGTGATCGATGGGGAGCACGGGGTCGGCGGCGGCGAGCTCACCCGAAGAGCTCCGGCGGAAGCAAGTTGGGTGATTTACCCACGGGCTATCTCCGGTGTAATTGAAGGTGGGGATCGATCCGCAAGTGCTCCAGGGGTCCATTGGTGAAGAAATTGGGAGGGAAAAGCTCTGGAGAGGTGGGAATCGTCGGGGAAATGGCGGTGGCCGTAGCTGCCGGAGAGGAGGAAGATGGCTTCTCCCGGCCGTTTGGCTGCCCGGGGTGGCTTTCAGAGGATGGAGGAGTGGTGGTGCTGTCAAGAATGAACTCGAGGTGGCGTTTTCATAGGCGGGCGAGGTCAGTTGGGTGGCTTGCAGTGGACGGTAATGCTACAGGCGGCCATTTGTGGCGAATGGATGTCGGTGGTGAGGCCGTTGTGGTCGGTGGGGTGGTCGGTGGTCTGCAACTGACCTCTAGGTGGGCTGGAGGGCTTGAGGGAGCGCCAGGTGGCCCGGACGGCGCCGCCCACAGCAGACTATGGCGGCGGCCATTTATGGCGAGCGCGGTCGGTGGTGAGGCTGGCGAGGTCTGTGGGCAGGTCAGCGAGGCCGGTGAGGTCGGCGTGGACGGTGGCCGTCCGCATTTAAACCAGGGACGCGCTGGCAGGGTCGAGCGGTGCCGTGCCCGAGTGGAAGACGGCGGCGGCGGATCGGGTCGGTGGCTGGCCGGCGCCAGGCGACGAGGGAGGGTGTCGGCGGGGTGCAAGGGTGTCGCGGTGATCCAAGAGAGGCTAGGTCGGGCGGGGGAGGCAGTAGGGTGAGCGGCAGGGCCCGATGCCAGAGACTGCAGAATGCGCGCTCTGGACGCGCTCAGTGCACTCACACCACATGCTCGAACAAATGCCCGTGGCATCTACAGGGACCCAACCAAGTTGCAAATTAACAGGGTGGTGTTAGTGTGGATGGTCAAAATGATGGACATGCTGGTTTGGGGAGAGGGGCTAGTGTCCAGTGCAAATTAGAAAGGAGCAAGGTTTCTGCCATGCCTACAACCTGTTTGACAAAATGATAGAGCTAGCGTGGCAATTTTGTTGGAAGTGAGACTTGGCAGGATAGTGTCTCTATAGATGATAAAGAGGATGGCATGGTTGGTGTGACCAAAAGAAAAACTTGCAAGTGCAAGTTTTG
Source organism: Thinopyrum elongatum (assembly GCA_011799875.1). Lineage (NCBI taxonomy): Eukaryota > Viridiplantae > Streptophyta > Magnoliopsida > Poales > Poaceae > Thinopyrum > Thinopyrum elongatum. Next base: position 203,131,020 of record CM022303.1, read on the forward strand.
AAGAATTTCAATTCTGGACCAAATCTACAGGGGATAATTTGGTGATTTTAAAAGAAGCAAATGGGACTGATCTTCTGGACTTAAGGGTTTCTTAGGAAGTACTATAAGGTGGCAAAGTTTCAGAATTTTTGGAGAAAGAAATATTGTGGTTGCAGTTATAACTCAGAAATGGGAAAGAAATGAAAAGAGATTGTTTTACCCAAAATTTACAAAAGACCAAGTTAGGTTTTTGCATAAAAGTGATATGTGGACATCACATGACCTCCCATATTTTTTGTGGAATTTTAAAAGAATTAATTAAAGTAGTTGTAGTGCAACGGAGGCATTTAAAGAATTGAAAATGCTATTAAAATAACTATTTAGAGGCAAATTTTATTATGAAATTAATTCTTACTATAATTGAAAAGTTTTAAGAAACTACCAAAGCCACAATATTATGTCCAAAAATTTCTATATGGAGGGAAGAATTTTGGAAAACAGAAACAGAAAATACTCTGAAAATAACAAAAGACTTAATATAATTCAAAATTTTATTTCTGGCCAAATTTTTATTTAGTAAAAACATGATTAAAATTTTGGGGTGTTACAAAACTTTAGTTGGAAGTTTCTATCCCTAGAAAGCTTTATGATGAGTGGGAATCTACTATTAAGATTAAGATTAAAGATTATGAGTGCAATGCTTTGTGTGATTTGGGTGTTAGCGTTTCCACTATTCCGAAAACTTTATGTGATGTGCTAGGTTTCCGTGAATTTGATGAATGTTCTTTGAATTTGCATCTAGCGGATTCCACTATTAAGAAACCTATGGGAAGAATTAATGATGTTCTTATTGTTGCAAATAGGAATTATGTGCCCGTTGATTTTATTGTGCTTGATATAGATTGCAATCCTACATGTCCTATTATTCTTGGTAGACCTTTCCTTAGAACGATTGGTGCAATTATTGATATGAAAGAAGTAAACATTGTATTTCAATTTCCATTAATTAAGGAAGGGCATGAAACACTTTCCAAGAAAAAAATTAAGTTTCCATATGAATCTATTATGAGGGCTACTTATGGTTTGCATACCAAAGAAGACAATACCTAGATCTATCACTACTGGAATCTGGGTCTTTCCCATCTGCCAGCTCTTTGCCGTCTGCCAGCTGATGGCAAAGAGGCTCTTTGCCGTCTGTCTTCTCAAAGCAGACGGCAAAGAACCAGCTGATGGCAAACAGGGTCTTTGCCATCTGCCAGCTCTTTGCCGTCTGCCAGCAGACGGCAAAGTCCAAAGTGGACCACACGGGGGTACTGCACTAGGTAGGTCACACGGGCCACTTCTTTGCCATCTGCTGGCAGACGGCAAAGATTTCTTTGCCGTCTGCCAGTAGACGGCAAAGAGGTAAGAGGGGCCCACAGTTTCACGGCGGTGGCGGTCTAACGGTCATCCTCTTTGCCGTCCGCCAGCAGACGGCAAAGAGAAAAAAAACAAAAAAACAAAAAAAACAGACGGCAATGCGGGGGGTTAATTTGGCCCCCCGCGCGCCTCGCCCTCCTCCACATCTCTTTCTCCCGCCTCCCACCCTCTGCCTCCCGCGCAGGCCCGCCGCCCCCCTCCCACCCCCCCTCCAACCTCCCCTCCCATCCCCCCCCCCAGTCCTCCTCCCCCCTCCGTCCACCCCCCTCCTCCTCCCCCAATCCCCCTCCCCCACCTCCTTCCTTCCACCCAACGCCGCACCCCCCCCTCCCTCCCACTCTCTACTCGCCTCCCCCGCTCCCTCCCTCCCTCACACCTCGGCCTCCGCCCGCCCCTCCCTCCCCCCTCCCTCCCTCCCTCCCCCTCCCGCCCACTCCTCCCCCCCCCCCCTTTCCCCCCTCCATCCCCCCCCCTCCCCCTACCCCGAGCCCCTCCTCCCCACTCCGCTCGCCCCTCCCCTCCTCCTCCCCCTCCTCGCCCCCGCCCGCCCCGCCTCTGCCACCGCCCGCCCCACTCCCTCCTCTTGCCCTCTGCCCCTTGCCCAGCCCACGGTGAGCACCGGTCCCCTCTTTGTTTCTATTTTTTTTGCATGTATGGATTTAGGAGTTGATGGATCTGTGGATGGATGGATAGATTGATGTAAGGATGGATGGATAGATGGATGTATGTATACAGGGGCGGTGCCAGCAATCTGTGGATGGATGTATGTATATGTGATTTTGAACAATTTGTAGTTGTTATATGCATTGCTAGATGGATGTATGCTGTGTAGATGTATGGATGGAAAGATGGATGAATGCTATATAGATGTATGGGTGGATTTATGTATGGATTTTCATTTAAAAAAATAGTGTCTGTTTATTCCGTTAGGTTAGATGTTGTTGATTATATTGTTCTGCGGTGCTTATGTTGGATTGTTTTTCATGTGCAGGGATCTTCTCTTCACCTCCAGGAGCACTGTCGGTCCCGTTGCCGTTGTCATCGTCGTTCGACTACCGCCTCTACGGTCTAAGGGTGAGCTCGACTGTCATCTCCTCCCTGACCTTCCCCTATTTGCTCTGTTCCGGTCGTTGTGTCGATGGCTGGAGTTCGGTGCGGTGCAGTCGTTCATGGGTCGTCGAGGAGAGAAAAGAAGGAAAAGAATCTCCGAGGGGTCAAGGGTCGAGGGTCGTCGAGGGGTCGAGGGGTCGAGTGGTCGAGGGATGACTTTCATTCTGATGGTGCTTCCTTTTGAAAGAGATGAGAGTGAGAGATGAGATGCTCTTAAAGGAAGGATACCGGCTATTCGTAGGTGGTCGGTCTTTCTCGTCCTCCCCCTCTGTGACCTTGGTAAAGCAGGGGGAGGACGAAAAGACCGACCGTCACCGACGGTCGAAATAACATTGAGAGATGAGAGATGTTATAAGAGGAAAGACACCGGCTGTTGTCGTAGGTGGTCGTTGCTCCTCATCTCTTGCTGTGAGACCTTGGTAACACAGCAAGGGATGGGAGTAACGACCGTCACCGATGGTCGAAATAAACAGGCAAGGAGTGCCCCACCATACATATATACCACCACTTGAGAGGTGAGAGTTGTTGAAGGGAGCATCGACGGAATGAAAGTCAACCCGACACCCCGACCCGACACCCCGTCATATATTTGTGAATTATGAGTTAGGTCATATATTTTCTGATTTAAATGTGCAGTTCTTTCTTTGCTGCGAGGGTCTGGTGTTCGACGACCTCCCCGTGCGTTCGACGAGCTCTGCCTCTACGTTCGTGGGTGAGCACAAATGACATCTCCTCCTCCCCCCTTCATTTGCTCTGTTTCGGTCTTCGTGCCGATGAAACTTGCTAGCTGTAGGTGTCAATCATCAGTATGCGTGACCACTATGCGTCTCCCATTCGAAAGGGTTACATCTATAAATATGCATTCATTTGCATATTTATAACCGTGATTCTTTCGAATTGTCCAACGTTATCCATGGACAGCCCGAGTATGTGTAGATTGGGTTCGTTTTCCCATATGCTCTGCTCCGGATCCGATGCAGAATTTCGTCAGTGCCTCCCTGTTGTTCTCCGGGTACACATCCTCTCTGCTTATTGCCAAGACGTGTATCAGGAGAACAGCGGGGAGGTGCTGCCGAAATTTTGCATCGGATCCGGAGCAGAGCATGGGAAAACGAACCCAATCTACACATACTCGGGTGGGATTAGGACCTATCTTTACCTACTAGCGTCTAGGTTGCATGGACGTAATAAAATTGACAAACTCTATTAACTGATGAATATGGTTTGCTGAATTATGTATGTATTTCTTGTGTGTCCAGTAGCTAGGCAAGATGAGTGATCGTGCGTGGATGTACACCGGTCACACTAGTCAGAAAGACATGACCCGTGAATGGATGAGAAAAACCAATGGGTTTGTGAGAGCCGCATTTGCAAATGGACAGGAAACAACCTGGTGCCCCTGTCTCAAGTGCGACAACTTTCATAAGAAGTCAGAGTTTGAAATGATCAAAGACCTGCAGAAGTTGGGTTTCACGCCTAATTATACGGTCTGGACATTTCATGGTGAGTCTGCCCAACATGCCAGAGCTGAGGAGGGCTGTCGTCGCACCGACGAGCATGGTACCGGGATGGAAGACATGGTGGAAGACTTTGATGATTCCGGGGCCCAACTATCCGGGGAAGAATATGAATGTGTACATGCAGCCGCTTAAGGATGAACTGCAAGAAGCTTGGGATAATGGGATCAAGACATACGACGCCGCTACAAAAAAAAACTTCCTAATGCGTGCGTGGTACATGTACTGGATGCATGACTTGCCGGCGTATGCGCTATTCGTTGGCTGGTCTGTGCATGGAAGGTTCCCGTGCCCCACATGCAAGGCAGCTCTTGAGTTTCGTCGGCTGCAGGCGGGTGGCAAGTTTTCTTGCTTCGACATGCATAGACAGTTCCTGGATCCTCGCCATAAGTTCAGAAAAGACAAGAAGAACTTCATCAAAGGTAGAGTTGTCAAAAACTCTGCACCACCTGCGTTGACAGGCCAACAGACCCTGGATCAGTTAAACTCTCTCGAGCTGGATCCGGAGCGTCCAGGGTATTTCAAGGGGTATAATTTCGAACATGCCTGGACTCACAAGACATGCTTGTGGGATCTGCCTTACTTCAAAGACCTCCTTTGCCCACACAACATCTACGTGATGCACACTGAAAAGAATGTCGGCGACGCCCTCTTTGGTACATTGTTCGGCATAGAGGGGAAAACAAAGGATAATCCTAAGGCTAGAGTCGATCAGCAGGCTCTATGTGATAGGCTGCTATTGAGGCAGAAAGAGCGAACACGCAGACGCTTCTAGCGGAGAGGGACCGGCAGACGGCTAAGCTGTTGGAGGAGGAGAGGAACCGGAACATGATGGCTACCCAGGCCCTATACGAGATGTTCGCGGTAATTTTCCTTTGCATGTTAGCCAAATCATGCACGTAATGTTCCTTACATTAGTATCTAATATGACTGACTCGTCAAAACCAAATGTGCAGGCCATGTGCGAGAAGACCGGCACGACTCCTCCGGCGATGCCAGACATTGTTCCGGCGGGCACGGTGAGTTTCATTTGAATGGTCATTAGTTACTAGTCTTCACATTTGAGTTGCATCATGCTAACGATACATTGGAAATGATCTTTGGTGCAGCATAACTCCCGACAAGCATCGACCGATGCTTCTCCGTCTGCCACTGGCGCGACCGGTCCTACAACTACACCTCCTTGATGACGGTAAGTTTTCCCAAGTGTTTAGCTTAACAAATGCATACTTAGCTTAAGAAATGACCTAGTCGTGTGCCTTTGGTAGCCTTCCATACAGGGAAATGCCTCCTAGTGCTTCCACTGAGCCATGGTAGTTCGCTACTGCTCCGGAACACATGGATTGACCGGCATGTGTCCTTCTTTGCTCCTGTGTCTGTCCCTACGGGGAAATGTCACGCGGTGTATCACCGAAGTCCTTGTAGCTTGCTACGACTTGGTTGCACTCGCTGATGACCGACACGTGCATTGCTGGGTCATGTATGCCTGTCCCTGTACGTTTGTGCCACCTTGGTTCTATGACTAGTCATATCGGCCCGGGTTCTCTGCCATATGGATACTAGCGACATAATCATATACTTAGCATTTTTTCCTCCAAAATGACTCAATATGCTTAGCTAGCTGAAAAATGACATAATAGGCTTAATTAGCTCAAAAATGACCTATTTAACCTAGGATAGCTCTGAAATGACTTAAACTTAGCATTTATTCCTCCAAAATGACTTAATATGCTATAAAATGAATTAATATGCTCCAAAATGACTTAATATGCTCCAAAATGACCTATTTAGCCCCAAAATGACTTAATATGCTCCTAAATGACCTATTTAGCTCCAGAATGACCTATTTAGCTCCAAAATGACTTAATATGCTCCTAAATGACCTATTAAGCTCCAAAATGATCTATTTAGCTCCAAACTGACTTAATATGCTCCTAAATGACCTATTAAGCTCCAAAATGACCTATTTAGCTCCAAAATGACTTAATATGCTCCAAAATGACCTATTTAGCATATTAAGTCATTTAGGAGCATATTAAGTCATTTTGGAGCATATTAAGTCATTTTGGAGCTTATTAAGTTATTTTGGAGCATATTAAGTCATTTTGGAGCTTATTAAGTCATTTTGGAGCTTAATAGGTCATTTAGGAGCATATTAAGTCATTTTCGAGCTAAATAGATCATTTTGGAGCTAATTAACCTTAATATGCTCCAAAATGACCTATTTAGCTCGAAAATGACTTAATATTCTCCTAAATGACCTATTAAGCTCCAAAATGACCTATTTAGCTCCAAAATGACCTATTTAGCTCGAAAATGACTTAATATGCTACTAATTGACCTATTTAGCTCCAAAATGACTTAATATGCTCCAAAATGACCTATTTAGCTCGAAAATGACCTATTTAGCTCGAAAATGACTTAATATGCTCCTAAATGACCTATTAAGCTCCAAAATGACCTATTTAGCTCCAAAATGACTTAATATGCTCCAAAATGACCTATTTAGCATGTTAAGTCATTTTGGAGCATATTAAGTCATGTCCGGAGCATATTAAGTCATTTTGGAGCATATTTAGCTCCAAAATGACCTATTTAGCTCCAAAATGACCTATCTAGCTCCAAAATGACTTAATATGCTCCTAAGTGACCTATTTAGCTCCAAAATGACTTAATATGCTCCAAAATGACTTAATATGCTCCAAAATGACCTATTTAGCTCCAAAATGACTTAATATGCTCCAAAATGACCTATCTAGCTCCAAAATGACTTAATATGCTCCAAAATGACCTATTTAGCTCCAAAATGACTTAATATGGAGCATATTAAGTCATTTTGGAGCATATTTAGCTCCAAAATGACCTATTTAGCTCCAAAATGACTTATTTAGCTCAAAAATGACTTAATATTCTCCAAAATGACCTATACTTAGCTTATTTAGTTCATTTATGACATACTTAGCCTATTTAGGTCAAAAATGGCCTATTTAACTAGGTTAGATCTAAAATGACACAAGTAAGCAATAAGAAGAAGAAGAAAAGGAAAGAGAAGAAAAATTATGCTTCTTTTTCTTCTTCTAGTCTTCTTCTTCTTGTTCTTCTAACTTTCTTCTTTCCCATTTTGTAGATTTGCTTCAGATCACGGAAGCTTGCGTTGGAGTCTACTCTTCTCGTTGTCCTTCCTTTTTGTTTTGATTTTGTAGGATGAACAATTTGAAACTTGCTACGTATATATGTATGGATGGATGGTGGCTATATTGTATAGGGACCTTTTGCTTAATTGTTGGATATGTTGGACTTTTCATTTGGTGTATATATGTGTTGGATGATGATATATGTGTTGGATATGTTGGATGATCCATATGGCAGGGATATGTTGGCTATATGTACTTGTTGAAATATTTTGAAATGAATATATATATATATATCTGTGAAATTGATTGAATTTAAGAAAAAACAGGGGCTATATAGCCAATTTGCCGTCTGCTAGCAGACGGCAAAGGGCTTTGCCGTCTGCTAGCAGACGGCAAATTGGCCATGTGGCAGCACGCTGTTCACCTGGTTTGGCCTATTTGGCCTCTTTGCCGTCTGCCAGCAGACGGCAAAGAGGGCAGGGTCTTTGCCGTCTACCGGCAGACGGCAAAGGAGCAGGGTCTTTGCCGTCTGTCGGCAGACGGCAAAGAAGGAAAGCTCTTTGCCGTCTGCTGGCAGACGGCAAAGAGCGCCGTTAGCCCCCTAACGGGGCTGTCACCTTTTTTGTGCCGTCCACAAGCTTTGCCGTCTGCTAGCAGACGGCAAAGAACTTTCCTTCTTTACCGTCCGCCAGCAGACGGCAAAGCGGCCTTTACCGGCATCGGCTTTGCCGGAGTGTTTGCCGTCTGCTGGCGGACGGCAAAGCCTTTGCCGTCCGCCAACAGTGCCTTTGCCGTCTGCTTTGGCAGACGGCAAAGCAGCTGATTCCAGTAGTGTATGTTTTATGCCTAGCTAGGGACGTTAAACAATAACGCTTGTTGGGAGGCAACCCAATTTTATTTTTATGTTTTTTGTTTTTGGTTCTGTTTTTCAATAAATACACATTATTACCTCTGTAGTAATTATGTTTTGGTGCTTTAATTAGTGTTTGAGCCAAGTAAGACCTTTGGGATGGTCTACGATGATAGTTGATTTGATCTTGCTGAAAAACAGAAACTTTTGCACTCATTGCCACAATTTTAAAAAAGCATAAAAACATGCTTTTGATATGAAGTTTTTACACAAGATTGATATAAAAATTGCCCAGGTTTTCCTAATTTTTCAGAATTTTTGGAGTTACATAAGTATACGAAGTTTCCAGATTATTACAGACTATTCTGTTTTTGACAGATTCTGTTTTCTATGTGTTGTTTGCTTATTTTGATGAATCTATGGGTAGTATCGGGGGGTATGAACCATGGAGAAGTTGGAATACAGTAGATATAACACCAATATAAATTAAGAATGAGTTCACAACAGTAACAAAAGTGGTGATTTATTTTATTATACTAACGGATCTTACGAGTTTTCTGTTGAGTTTTGTGTTGTGAAGTTTTCAAGTTTTGGGTAAAGATTTGATGGACAACGAAATAAGGAGTGGCAAGAGCCTAAGCTTGGGGATGCCCAAGGCACCCCTAGGTAATATTCAAGGACAACCAAGCATCTAAGCTTGGGGATGCCCCGGATGGCATCCCCTCTTTTGTCTTCAATCCATCGGTAAATTTACTTAAGGCTATATTTTTATTCACCACATGATATGTGTTTTGCTTGGAGCGTCTTGTATGATATGAGTCTTTGCTTTTTAGTTTGCCACAATCATCCTTGCTGTACACCCCTTTTGAGAGGGACACACATTAATCGTGAATTTATTAGAATACTCTTTGTGCTTCACTTATATCTTTTGAGCTAGGCAGTTTGCTCTAGTGCTTCACTTATATCTTTTTAGAGCACGGTGGTGGCTTTATTTTATAGAAATTGTTGAACTCTCATGCTTCACTTATATTATTTTGAGAGTCTTAAACAGCATGGTAATTTTCTTAGATTGTGAAATTAGTCCTAATATGATGGGCATCCAAGTGGGATATAATAAAATTTTCATATAAAGAACATTGAATAGATGAGAAGTTTGATTCCTTGCATTTGTTTTGAGATATAAAGATGGTGATATTAGAGTCATTCTAGTGAGTAATTGTGGATTGGTAGAAATACTTGTGTTAAAGTTTGTGATTACCGTAGCATGCACGTATGGTGAACCGTTATGTGATGAAGTCAGAGTACTTTTTTTTATTGTCTTCCTTATGAGTCGCGGTCAGGGACGAGCGATGTCTTTTCCTACCAATATATCCCCCTAGGTGCATGCGTGTAGTACTTTGTTTCAATGGCTAATAAATTTTTGGAATAAGTATGTGAGTTCTTTATGACTAATGTTGAGTCCATGGATTATACGCACTCTCACCCATCCACCATTGCTAGCCTCTCTACTACCGCGCAACTTTTGCCGGTGCATTAAACCCACCATATACCCTTCCTCAAAACAGCACATCCTGGTACACCGCCAGAGGCATTCATATAGAGTCATATCTTGTTCTAGTATCGAGTTGTAATTCTTGAGTTGTAAGTAAATAAAAGTGTGATGATCATCATTATTAGAGCATTGTCCCATGTGAGGAAAGGATGATGGAAGCTTTGATTCCCTCACAAGTCGGGATGAGTCTCCGGACTTTACAAAAAATAAAAGAGTCCAAAGAAGCCCAAACAAAAAAAGAGAAAAGAAAAAAATGAGTGAAAAGAGAGAAGGGACAGTGTTACTATCCTTTTTCCACACTTGTGCTTCAAAGTAGCACCATGATCTTCATGGTAGAGAGTCTCCTATTTTGTCACTTTCATATACTAGTGGGAATTTTTCATTATAGAACTTGGCTTGTATATTCCAATGATGGGCTTCCTCAAATTTCCCTAGGTCTTCGTGAGCAAACATGTTGGACGCACACCCACTTAGTTTCTTTTTGAGCTTTCATACACTTATAGCTCTAGTGCATCCGTTGCATGGCAATCCCTACTCACTTGCATCAATATCAATTCATGGGCATCTCCATAGCCCATTAATTTGCCTAGTTGATGTGAGACTTTCTCCTTCTTTTTGTATTCCCACAACCACCATATTCTATTCCACCTATAGTGCTATATCCATGGCTCATGCTCATGTATTGCGTGAAAGTTGAAAAAGTTTGAGAACACCAAAAGTATGAAACAATTGCTTGGCTTGTCATTGGGGTTGTGCTTGATGAAATACCTTGTGCGATGAAGATGGAGCATAGCCAGACTATATGATTTTATAGGGATAACTTTCTTTGGCCATGTTATTTTGAGAAGACACGATTGCTTTATTAGTATGCTTGAAGTATTATTGTTTTTATGTCAATATTAAAATTTTGTTTTGAATCTTATGGATCTGAATATTCATGCCACAATAAAGAAGATTACATTGATAAATATGTTAGGTAGCATTCCACATCAAAAATTCTATTTTTATCATTTACCTACTCGAGGACGAGCAGGAATTAAGCTTGGGGATGCTTGATACGTCTCCAACGTATCTATAATTTTTTTATTGTTCCATGCTATTATATTATCTATTTTGGATGTTTTATATGCATTAATATGCTATTTTATATTATTTTTGGGACTAAACTATTAACTTAGAGCCTAGTGCAAGTTTTTATTTTTTTTCCTTGTTTTTGAGTTTTACAGAAAAAGAATATCAAACTGAGTCCAAACAGAATAAAACTTTCGCGTTGATTTTTCTTGGACCAGAAGACATCCAGAGGACTTGGAGAGGGGGCCAAAGGAGTCCCGAGGAGCCCTCATGGCGCGCCCTAGGGGGGCACACCCCTTGGCTTGTGGACCCCTTGGGAGTCCCCCAACCCTAATCTTTGCATTATAAATTCACAAATATTCCCAAACCATCAGAGGCATCCACCAAAATACTTTTCCGCTACCGCAAGCCTCTGTTCCCGTGAGATCCCATCTTGGGGCCTTTTTCGGTGATCTGCCGATTCGATCATGGCAAGGCCTCTACATCAACCTTGCTGCCCTTCCAATGATGCGTGAGTAGTTTACCACAGACCTACGGGTCCATAGCTAGTAGATAGATGGCTTCTTCTCTCTCTTTGATCTTCAATACAATGTTCTCCTCGATGTTCTTGGAGATCTATTCGATGTAATACTTTTTTGCGGTGCGTTTGTTGAGATCCGATGAATTGTAGATTTATGATCAGATTATCGATGAATAGTATTTGAGTTTTCTCTAAACTCTTTTATGCATGATTAAGATGTCTTTGTATTTCTCTTCGAACTATTGGTTTGGTTTGGTCAACTAGATTGGTTTTTCTTGCAATGGGAGAGGTGCTTAGTTTTGGGTTCAATCCTACGGTGTCCTCAACCAGTGACAGAAGGGGTAGGGAGGCATGTATTGTATTGTTTCCATCAAGGATAGAAAGATGGGGTTTATATCATATTGCTTGAGTTTATCCCTCTACATCATGTTATCTTACTTAAGGCATTACTCCGTTCTTATGAACTTAATACTCTAGATGCATGCTGGATAGCGGTCGACGTGTGGAGTAATATTAGTAGATGCAGAATCGTTTCGGTTTACTTGACACGGACGTGATGCCTATATTCATGATCATTGCCTTAGATATCGTCATAACTTTGTGCTTTTCTATCAATTGCTCAACAGTAATTTGTTCACCCACCGTATGCTATCTTTAAGTGAGAAGCCTCTACTGAAACCTATGGCCCCCGGGTCTATTTTCCATCATATATTTTCAGATCTATAAACCAAAAAACCCAAAAATACCTGCTGCACTTTATTTTTATTTACTTTAGTTTGCCTTTTTATTCTTCTTTTATACCTATCTCTATTAGATCTCACTCTTGTTCGAGACCGTGAACGGATTGACAACCCCTTTTTCGCGTTGAGTGCAAGTGTTTGTTAGTTTGTGCAGGTGCATAGATTGAAGACTTGCTTGTGCCTCCTACTGGATTGATACCTTGGTTCTTAACTGAGGGAAATACTTATCTCTACTTTGCTGCATCACCCTTTCCTCTTCAAGGAAAAAATCAACGCAAGCTCAAGAAGTAGCATCCAACCTCGCCAATCCAACGTTCTGGCACCTCTAATCAAGACACTGCCACCACGACCGCCCTTCTGTGCCAATCCCACGTCCCGCGCCTAATCTGTGTCATGGGGGGAGGGAAAGGCTGCAGTAAAGGAGGGAGTGATGGTAGAGGCGACGGTTACTTCAAACCGCGCATGGTCGTGGGCTTGCCCACGTCGAGCCTAATTGCAACCCACGTATGTGCGTGCCCCCGGTTTCAGGGGCCTAGCTGGAAGCTCAGATTAATGAAGATGCAAAGAAGATCTCAAGAACATCGATGTCGCCCAGATCAACATTGCCTTGTCTGTGCATCACTTTGGGCCTCGCCCAACGATGCCTGACACGTGTGACCGAGGCCCAGGGGCTCCTATCAGTGTATTAAACGTAGGTGTGTAACACCCAACTTATGCACAGACAAGTAGTAGCTCCCCCGGCAAGTTAAAGCCTTAATTAGCAAAGGACTCCAAAGTCAAAAGAAGCTGCTCTTCGTGAGATCAAGGAACACATCAAGAAGACCAAGACCATCTACAGAAACGAAGTACTAGAAGCAGGCCCTTGCCAGCCAGGCAGGGCCGGCAAGACAAAGACCCGGCAAGCCTCGCGGCAAGCAGATCCCCGTCAACCGCCTGTGCTCCACCTCAGCAGCTAGCTGTTAGCTATTTGGTGAGGTGTCGAGCCCGCAGGTGACGCGATGGAGCTCGCGTGCACGTGTCGGCTCGCCAGAAGGAAAATTACCTTTATTAACACCCGTCCTAATAGGGTGTCAAGCTAATAGGAGGTAGATGAGCAAGCGGTGCGGCAACCTTGCCGCGGTTCCACCTCCTCACGACACCTAGCGATGCATTTAATGCATTTTTGTCCTAACTAGCAGAGTTAGGTATGATAGTTCTATTCCTATCTAATCATCATGTAATGACCCTTTTGGCACTGTGGTAACCCTTTGAGATATAAAAGGATGGCCAGGGCAACCTTTACAAGGGTTCGAACCTATTGTATTCCCAAGCATATGTACCCATGCAGCTGCCCTCTCCTCGCACCTTGTCGGGGGGAGAGCACTCTGTGTACCTTGCATATACTCACCCAATACATCCAAGCAGGAGTAGAGTTTTATGCTTCCCAGCGGCCCGAACCTGGGTAAAAACCCGCTACGTCCCTCGTCGTTCTTGTTCTTTGCATCGTGTGCACCCCCCTTGCCGAACCAGGAAGGGGTAGCATTGCCCCATATATAGATTGCCGGCCCCGAAGCTGACAGTTGGGTTTCCTATCGATGAATAGTGCCTGTTGCTGCCACGCGTGTGATACGTAGAATGAGTCGAGACGTGGTGAGTCGACCTAGCTGGTTGGTTGGCTGTGGATGAACAGTTCCCGGTGGGGGTTGGATGAACAAGACCCTATGGTTGCCGCTGGATGAATAGGACCCCGAGGAGGCCGCGAAACCCCAGTCGGTTGGGGTGGATGAACCGGACCCCGTGGAGGCTAGATGAACAGTAGCGGGTGGAGGCTGGAGGAAGTCGACGGTGGATGAACAGGACCCCATGGAGGCTGGATGAACAGTAGCGAGTGGAGGCCGGAGGAAGTCAACGGTGGATGAAGAGTAGATGGTGGAGACTGAGGAAGTCATTGGATGAAGAGTAGATGGTGGAGACTGAGGAAGTCATTGGATGAACAGTAGCCCATGGAGTCCTGTTTTACGGAATGCCACACCCCTCTTAATGAACAGGACCCTGTTTCAACAGTAGGCGCTCGAAAAGAAGTCTGTTTCCTCCGTTTTGCGGTACGCCACACCCCTCCTGATGAACATGACACCGTTTCGGCCATAGGAGGTCTAAGAGAACTCTGTTTCTTCCATTTTGCGGTATTCCAGACACCGAGTCAATGACCAGGACCCCGTTTCAACCGTAGGCGGTCGAACAGAAGGTTGTTTCCTCTGTACTGTAGTACGCCAGACCCTATTTCGGCTATTCTGTCCAAGCCGATTGGCCCCCATTGAACGGGAAGCATTCCGACCCGGTCAGTTGCATCCCGATGAACACGATGTTGTTTCTCCGTTCCAACCCAGTCGGTTGGCTGCCGATGAACAGGATGTCGTCGTTGTACACGTTCGTGACCACGCCCGTATGTATGTACATGGCCATCTTTTTTGTAGTGTGGCTGTAGTATGTGTACAAGATTTAGACGGGGCTGCCTTAACTGCTACAGCTCCTTACTCGACAATAGTTCATCGTGGCAGATAGACCGATTGACCAGTATGTACGTACATGTTTTCGAACAGACAGAAAACACTACATACGCTTCAACCGGGTGGGTCCCAGCTGTCAGGGAGGATAAGGAGGCCCTTGAGTGCGAAGATATAGATGGTGGGTCCAAGCTATCAAGGGGAGGATTCATTTTTTTGCGCGTAATAAGGAGGCACTTCCTTGCGTGCGAAGATGTAGCTGGTGGGTCCGGCTGTCAACCTCACAGCATACAGTCCCCTTCTGATGGTTGTCGTTTGTTGACCACATTGACCACGCCGCGCTGACAGCACCCAGGCGGTGGACGACGATGACGCCTAGGAAGGGAACAACACGGAGCCAGGGAAGATATGGTAGTGGATGCCCATGCGGAGGGGAGTATGAGAATTGACTGGTTTGGCTGCGGTGTGAGGCTGCCGTCGCCAGAGAATAACAGGGGGTGTGGGTGAGTAGAGGGATGGCCTGTCCTGCGGTGGGAGTAGGAGGGGCGGTGAGGCCTGCGCGGCAGCACAGCCAGCCACAGGGAGGCAGGAGCATGCGGTCCCGCAGGTGCTTGTTTGGGCGGCTGGAGTAAGAAAATCAAAGGTTGAAGAAGCAGCACGGCCGTTGGATGTTATCCAACGGTCACTACTGATAGAATCGTTTGTTGACTAAGTTGACAAAGCCCTGCATATGCGTCAACTTAGTAGGCCCACAAGTCATCCTCCAAATCTGGTGGGCCCAGTTGTCATGGGGAGCAATCATTATTTTACACTTAATAATGAGGCACTTACTTCCGTGCGAAGATATAGCTGGTGGGTCCTAGCTGTGAGGGGGAGGATTCATTTTTTCGCGTAATAAGGAGGCACTTTCTTGCGTGCGACCATGGACCATGTGGGTCCCTACTATCAGCCTCTCCACGTACATTCCTCTTCTGATGGTTGCCGTTTGTTGAGCATGTTGACCACGCCGCGCCGAGAGCACCAAGGCGGTGGACGACAGCGAGACCCAGGAAAGGAACGACCCGGAAGCGAGGAAGCCACAATAGTGGAGGGATGTGGGTGAGTAGAGGGATGGACTGGCCAGCAGTGGGAGTAGGAGGGGTCGGTAAGACTTGCGTGGCAGCACAGCCGGCCATGGGAGCAGTTGGTCCCACCGGCGCTGGATTTGGCGGCTGAGCAAGAAGATCAGAGATTAAAGAAGCACGACGGCCATTGGATTGATATACAACGGTCCCTTGTGCTAGAATCCTTTGTTGACTAATATATAATATGTAAAAAATTCTTGCATACGCGTCAACTTAATAGGCCCACAAGTCAGCCTCCCAATCTGTGGCGGACAGCATACAACCCATTTGCTATTTTTTTTAATAATTTACAGCTCATTTGCAAATTCTTATGCAATTTATTGCAGTCCATTTTCTTTTTGTTGGCCAGGACCAGTGTTAAAAATTTAAACGAAATTTCGCATATGTTGGTGGGGTCCAAACTATTTTTAATACCGAAATGTCGAGCTAGATTTAAAGTAATTTCAAAATATATTATAGGTTAAAACCCAATGAAATTAGAAATCTTAAAATCTAAAAAAATCAGAAATTTGAAAGTAATTGCTGATTTGTCGTATGTTTTGAATATTTGCAGCCCATTTCATATTACTTTTAAGATTTGTAGCCGTCTTGAAAGAGTTGCAGCCCAGCAGGGCGGAGAAAAATAAGTTGGCCTGGGTTGGGTTGGCCTGGATTGGGTATTCTTCAGAAAAAAATAACCTGGGCTAGCCATTTTCACAAAAAAAATAGCTTGGCTAGTCATGTGGTGAACGTAAAATAGAAGCCTGGGCTAGACGGGCCACAACCCATTTGATACCCTGCTCCATCTCAACAATAAAGAAAAACTGCTCGAGCAACTAGGTCCCAGGTGTTAGCCGCTCTTGTGCAGTTCTCTTGTCTATTGACTATAGGTTGACAATGTCGTGGGTCCCAGATGTCAGCAAGCCACTAGGAGAAAGCATTTTCATTTTTGCTTGTATAACAATGAGGAACTTGCTTGCGTACAGCCATGGATATGGCGTGTCCCTACTGTCATCCTCTCCATGTACATTTCTCTCCTGATTCATCTCGTTTAGTGACCATGTTGACAATGCCAGATGGCGATGCCGTGGCGAGCGCACCAAGGCACGCGGAGGACGACGGTGAGGCCTCGGATGGGAACAAACATGAGCCGGGGAAGATGCGGCAGTGAAGTTGCTGGCGAAGGTGAGTACTAGGGTCGACTGGTTCGGGTCCGGGGTAGGGCTGACGTCGCAGTTAATGATTTAGGAGATGGTGGGGCAGTGATGCGTGCACTGAGGCATAGCCTGCCATGGGAGGCGGTAGCAAGCGGCCCCGCCAGTGCTGCTTTGGTTTTGGGGGCTGGAGGAAGAAGAGGCTGAAGAAACACGACAGATTGTACAAGCAGCAGGAGTACTTAACAACCTTAACTGAAAGCAGCAGGAGCACTTAACAACCAAAGCTGAAAGCAGTATGAGTACTTATACAGGTTCAACCATACAAGGCACGCCTCGAACAATGCTACTTTGCCTACAGTTAATGAAGGTTGAGGCCACCAAGCCCCAGGACAAGGCCCAGGTGCCACTCCGCGCATCCACAACTTTTTGAAAGCGGCTTCGTCTCGCAATGTGGTCAATAAATAGGATATTCGCTTCAGAGCCATGGAAAAGCATGAACATAACCTTCTTTCCTATTCTCCAAGATCGACGGGCCATCATGATTTGAGACCACCCATGAATAAGTATCTTTTCACCTCTAAGGTAAATGGAGTAGGTTGACATAAACATCATGTTGTGACCAAACGCAAGTCTGACTCGACCATGGTCAGGCATCTGTATAGGAACAATAAAATTGGGCAGTTTCTGTTTCAAGAAGAACACATCTATAAAACTGTATATAAACAAGAGTTTATGAACAACATATATAACAAAAAGCAGCTTGTACCATCAATTTCTTGACATAGCTGGACCTCTTCAATGTGTGCACCAGTGGCACACATATCCCATGTAGCTTTCCACCATTGGAATGCCCCACAAGGTCCTCAAGACGATCAATAAAGTGTAGGAAATGGTGGATGTCGTCCCAGTCAACTTCAGTGCCACCAGTAATAGTCGAGTTCTTATCAAATAATAGACGAGTTGTGTCCTGCACTTTGTAATAACCTACGCGTGCCACCAATTATAAGGAATATTAGTTAGAAGTAGCATCATTCTGAGAGAAGGGAATCACAAATTGTTGCTACTTCTAAAGTCAAATTGTGATTAGTTAGGCAGAATAGGTTGATTACAAAGTAATAGAGTCAACATGCAAGAGCTAAATACAACACTAACATAGATGAACTACTAGAACGACGTCGGCGTGGAAGGTCGCAGGGATGATGAGACCAGGTTCTTCTATTTTCAGCAACATTCGTGTGCCAACTTTTAGTTCGTAACACTTGGCAAAGTTTATCCAAGTTTGACAATAAAAAAAGGAGCGATCGTCTTGGTTAATGAACCCAACTGTGAACCTATATCCATGGCATATCTCCAATGTGACCCTTATACTGGTGTATTCAGTTATGGCAAGGCCGGACTTCTTGAGTACATGTCTTTTGGCAGAGCATGGAATGCACTGCAGGAAAAATAATATGAGAACACAAATTATTCGCAATCCAAATCTAGAAATAATTTCCTCTTTCACGTCAGTGTTGAGCATGGTACTGCTACTTCTTGAGCTTGCGTTGGTTTTTCCATTGAAGAGGAAAGGGTGATGCAGCAAAGTAGAGTAAGTATTTCCCTCAGATTTTGAGAACCAAGGTATCAATCCAGTAGGAGACAACGCTCAAGTCACCGAATACCTGCACAAACAAACACCAACCTTGCACCCAACGCGATAAAGGGGTTGTCAATCCCTTAACGGTTATTTGCAACGTGAGATCTGATAGAGATGATAAATGGTAAAGTGATATTTTTGGTATTTTTTGTTTATGGAACGGAAAGTAAAGATTGCAAAGTAAAAGAAATAGGAAACAAAAATTGTAGATCAGAAACTTATATGATGGAAAATAGACCCGGGGGCCATAGGTTTCACTAGAGGCTTCTCTCAAGATAGAAATTATTACGGTGGGTAAACAAATTACTGCCGAGCAATTGATAGAAAAGCGCAAAGTTATGACGATATCTAAGGCAATGATCATGAATATAGGCAGTAGACCGAAACGATTCTGGATCTACTACTATTACTCCACACATCGACCGACTCCTGCCTGCATCTAGAGTATTAAGTTCATAAGAATAGAGTAATGCATTAAGTAAGATGACATGATGTAGCGGGATAAACTCAAGCAATATGATGAAAACCCCATCTTTTTATCCTCGATGGCAACAATACAATATGTGCCTTGCTGCCCCTACTGTCACTGGGAAAGGACACCACAAGATTGAACCCAAAGCTAAGCACTTCTCCCATTGCAAGAAAAACCAATCTAGTTGGCCAAACCAAATCGATAGTTCGAGGAGACTTGCAAAGATATCAAACCATGCATATAAGAATTCAGAGAAGATTCAAATAATATTCATAGATAAGTTGATCATAAATCCACAATTCATCGGATCTCGGCAAACACACCGCAAAAGAGTATTACATCGAATAGATCTCCAAGAACATCGAGAACTTTGTATTGAGAATCAAAGAGAGAGGAGAAGCCATCTAGCTACTAGCTATGGACCCGTAGGTCTGAAGTAAACTACTCACGCTTCATCGGAGAGGCAATGGTGTTGATGTAGAAGCCCTCCGTGATCGAATCCCCCCTGGCAGGATGCCGGAAAAGGCCCCAAGATGGGATCTCACGGGTACAGAAGGTTGCGGCGGTTGAAAAGTGGTTTTGTTGCTCCCCTGGATGTTTTTGGGGTATAAGAGTATATATAGGCGAAAGATCTAGGTCAGAGGGGCTACATGGGGCCCACAAGGTCGGGGGGCGCGCCCTCCACCCTTGTGGCCGCCTCGCGGCTCTTCCGACTTGCACTCCAAGTCTCCTGGGTGTCTTCTGGTCCAAGAAAAATCATCGCAAAAATTTTATTCCGTTTGGACTCCGTTTGGTATTCCTTTTCTGCAAAACTCTAAAACAAGGAAAAACCAGAAACTGGCACTAGGCTCTTGGTTAATAGGTTAGTCCCAAAAATCATATAAAATAGCATATTAATGCATATAAAACATCCAAAATAGATAATATAACAGCATGGAACATTCAAAAATTATAGATACCTTGGAGACGTATCAAGCATTCCCAAGCTTAATTCCTGCTCGTCCTCGAGTAGGTAAATGATAAAAACAGAATTTTTGATGTGGAATGCTACCTAACATATTTATCCGTGTAATTCTCTTTATTGTGGCATGAATGTTCAGATCCGTAAGATTCAAAACAAAAGTTTAATATTGACATAAAAACAATAATACTTCAAGCATACTAACAAAATAATTATGTCTTCTCAAAATAACATGGCAAAAGAAAGCTTATCCCTACAAAATCATATGGTCTGGCTATGCTCCATCTTCATCACACAAAATATTTAAATCATGCACAACCCCGATGACAAGCCAAGCAATTGTTTCATACTTTTGACGTCCTCAAACTTTTTCAACTTTCACGCAATACATGAGCGTGAGCCATGGACATAGCACTATAGGTGGAATAGACGGTGGTTGTGGAGAAGACAAAAAAGAGGAGATAGTCTCACATCAACTAGGCGTATCAACGGGCTATGGAGATGCCCATTAATAGATATCAATGTGAGTGAGTAGGGATTGCCATGCAACGGATGCACTAGAGCTATAAGTTTATGAAAGCTCAAAAAGAAAACTAAGTGGGTGTGCATCCAACTTGCTTACTCACAAAGACCTAGGCAATTTGAGGAAGCTCATCATTGGAATATACAAGCCAAGTTCTATAATGAAGAATTCCCACTAGTATATGAAAGTGATATCATAGGAGACTCTCTATCATGAAGATCATGGTGCTACTTTGAAGCACAAGTGTGGCAAAGAGGATAGTAACATTGTCCCTTCTCTCTTTTCTCTCATTTTTTTATGGGCCTTCTTTCATTTTTTTTGGCCTCTTCTTTTTTTTCATCCGGAGTCTCATCCCTACTTGTGGGGGAATCATAGTCTCCATCATACTTTCCTCACATGGGACAATGCTCTAATAATGAAGACCATCACACTTTTATTTACTTACAACTCAAAATTTACAACTCGATACTAGAACAAGATATGACTCTATATGAATGCCTTCGGCGGTGTACCGGGATGTGCAATGAATCAAGAGCGACATGTATAAAAATATGATTAACGGTGGCTTTGCCACAAATACGATGTCAACTACATGATCATGCAAAGCAATATGACAATGATGAAGCGTGTCATAATAACGGAATGGTGGAAAGTTGCATGGCAATATATCTCAGAATGGCTATGGAAATGCCATAATAGGTAGGTATGGTGGCTGTTTTGAGGAAGGATATGTGGTGGGTTTATGGCACCGCCGAAAGTTGCACGGTACAAGAGAGGCTAGCAATGGCGGAGAGGTTAGAGTGCGTATAGTCCATGGACTCAACATTAGTCATAAAGAACTCATATACTTATTGCAAAAATCTATTAGTCATCGAAACAAAGTACTACGCGCATGCTCCTAGGGGGATAGATTGGTAGGAAAAGACCATCGCTCGTCCCCGACCGCCACTCATAAGGAAGACAATCAAAAAATAAATCATGCTCCGACTTCATCACATAATGGTTCACCATACGTGCATGATATGGGACTCACAAACTTTAACACAAGTATTTCTCAAATTCACAACTATTCACTAGCATGACTCTAATATCACCATCTTCATATCTCAAAACAATCATAAGGAATCAAACTTCTCATAGTATACAATGCACTATATATGAAAGTTTTTATTATATCCCTCTTGGATGCCTATCATATTAGGACTAGTTTTATAACCAAAGCAAATTACCATGCTGTTTAGAAAGACTCACAAAATAATATAAGTGAAGTGCGAGAGTTCATAAATTTCTATAAAATACAATCACCGCCGCGCTCTAAAAAGATATAAGTGAAGCACTAGAGTAAATTTGCCTAGCTCAAAAAATATAAGTGAAGCACATAGAGCATTCTAATAAATCACGATTCATGCGTGTCTCTCTAAAAAGGTGTGTACATCAAGGATGATTGTGGCAAACTAAAAAGCAAAGACTCAAATCATACAAGACGCTCCAAGCAAAACACATATCATGTGGTGAATAAAAATATAGCCTCAAGTAAAGTTACCGATAGATGAAGACAAAAGAGGGGATGCCTTCCCGGGGCATCCCCAAGCTTAGGATTTTTGACATCCTTGAATATTACCTTGGGTTGCCTTGGGCATCCCCAATCTTAGGCTCTTGCCACTCCTTATTCCATAGTCCATCAAATCCTTACCCAAAACTTGAAAACTTCACAACACAAAACTCAACAGAAATTTTCATAAGCTCCGTTATTATAAGAAAATAAATCACCACTTTTGTTATTGTTGTGAACTCATTATTTATTTGGGAGATTTACATTTTCCCCCTAATTTTGTCCCGATCTCATCTTTACCCCTAAATAAAAACAGTGCTCAACTTTGCCCCTCTTCCGTTAAGTGCGCTTACAGAAATACCCTTCCATACATTTTCCGTCTAGTCAAAGGCCTTTGACCGTTAAGTGCACGTATAGAAAAATCTAACGGTCAAAGGCCTTTGACTGGACGGAAAATGTATGGAAGGGCATTTCTATAAGCGCACTTAACGGAAGAGGGCCAAAGTTGAGCACTGTTTTTATTTAGGGGTAAAGATGAGATCGGGACAAAATTAGGGGTAAAAATGGAATTGGCCATATTTATTTATATTAGTGTAATATCTACTGTATTCCAACTTTTCCATGGTTCATACCCCCCGATACTAGCCATATATTCATCAAAATAAGCAAACAACACATAAAAAACAGAATCTGTCAAAAACATAGCCGTCTGCAAAGATCTGAATTGTTCTAATAATTATGTAACTCCAAAATTTCTGAAAATTTAGGACAACAGAGGAAATTCGCATATAAATCTTTTGTAAAAAATCAGAGTTATTCCGCGCTACAGTGAATTTAAACAATTCTGGCACTGGACGCAAAAGTTTCTGTCTTTCAGCAGGATCAAATCAACTATCACCGTAAGCCATCCCAAAGGTCTTACTTGGCACAAACACTAATTAAAACACAAAACCACATATAACCAGAGGCTAGATGAAATATTTATTTCAAAACAAAACTTAAAAAGCAAAAACAAAAAAGTTGGGTTGCCTCCCAACAAGCGCTATTGTTTAACGCCCTTAGCTAGGCATAAAACATGAATAGATCTAAGTATTATCATCTTTGGCATGCAATCCATACGTGGCTCTCATAATAGATTCATAAGGCAATTTAATTTTCTTTCTAGGGAAGTGTTCCATGCATTTCCTTAATGGAAATTTGAATCTAATATTTCCTTCTTTCATATCAATAATTGCACCAATCGTTCTAAGGAAAGGTCTACCAAGAATAATAGGACATGTAGGATTGCAATCTATATCAAGAACAATAAAATCTACGGGCACATAATTCCTATTCGCAAAAATAAGAACATCATTAATTCTTCCCATAGGTTTCTTAATAGTGGAGTCCGCAATATGCAAATTTAAGGAACAATCATCAAATTCACGGAAATCTAACACATCACATAAAGTTTTCAGAATCGTGGAAACACTAGCACCCAAATCACACAAAGCATAGCATTCATAATCTTTAATCTTCATATTAATAGTAGGTTCCCACTCATCATAAAGTTTTCTAGGAATAGAAACTTCCAAATTAAGCTTTTCTTCATAAGAGTGCATCGTAGCATCAACGATATGTTTAGTAAAAGCTTTGTTTTGATTATAAGCATGAGGAGAATTCAACATCGATTGCAACAAGGAAATACAATCTATTAAAGAGCAATTATCATAATTAAAGTCCTTGAAATCCAAAATAGTGGGTTCATTGCTATCTAAAGTTTTGACCTCTCCAATCCCACTTTTATCAATTTTTGCATCAAGATCTAAAAACTCTGAATCATTGGGATGCCTTCTAACTAAAGTTGACTCATCTCCAGTCCCATCTTTATCAAGATTTACATTGGAAAACAAAGATTCAATAGGATTCACATCAATCACTTTAAGATCTTCATCATTATTCTCACGGAAACTAGAAGAACACATTTTTATGAACCAATCTTTTTTAGCGCGCATCTTAGCGGTTCTTTCTTTGCACTCATCAATGGAAATTCTCATGGCTTTGAGAGACTCATTGATATCATGCGTAGGTGGAATAGATCTAAGTTTCAAAGAATCAACATCAAGAGAAATTCTATCCATGTTCCTAGCCAAATCATAAGCAATTTTTCTTCAATCAAAGCATTGAAATTCTTTTGCGAACTTATAAATTCTTTAACACTATTCTCAAATTCAGAGGGTATCTTATTATAATTTCCATAAGAATTGTTGTAGGAATTACCATAATTATTAGAGGAATTACTAGGAAACGGCCTACGATTAAAATTACCTCTATACGCGTTATTACCAAAATTGTTCCTACCAACAAAATTCACATCCATAGATTCGTTATTGTTTTCAATCAAAGTAGACAAAGGCATATCATTAGGATCAATAGGAGCACTCTTATTAGAAAATAATTTCATAAGTTCATCCATCTTTCCACTCCAAACATTGATTTCTTCAATCGCATGCACTCTTTTACTAGTGGAAGATCTTTCGGTATGCCATTGAGAATAATTGACCATAATATTATCTAGGAGTTTAGTAGCTTCTCCTAACGTAATTTCCATAAAAGTACCTCCCGCAGCCGAATCTAAAAGATTTCTAGAAGCAAAATTCAATCCGGCATAATTTTTTTGTATAATCATCCACAAATTCAAACCATGAGTAGGGCAATTTCGTATCATCAATATCATCCTCTCCCAAGATTGCGCAACATGTTCATGATCAAGTTGCTTAAAATTCATAATATCATTCCTAAGGGAGATGATCTTAGCGTGAGGAAAATACTTGGAAATAAAAGCATCTTTACACTTATTCCATGAATCAATACTATTTTTAGGCAAAGATGAAAACCAAGTTTTAGCACAATCTCGAAGTGAGAACGGAAATAACTTCAACTTGACAATATCATTATCCACATCTTTTTTCTTTTGCATATCACACAAATCAACGAAATTATTAAGATGGGATGTGGCATCTTCATTGGGAAGGCCGGAAAATTGATCTTTCATAACAATATTCAGCAAAGCGGTATTAATTTCACAAGATTCCACATTAGTAGCGGGAGCAATCGGAGTACTAATAAAATCATTATTATTGGTGTTGGAAAAATCACACAATTTAGTATTCTCTTGAGTCATCGTGACAAAGCAAGCAATCCAACACACGAGCACACAAAAATCAAACAAAGAAGACGAACGGAAGAGGAGCGAAGAAAAAGGCGAATCTTTTCGTAAATCGTTTTAGAAGTGGGGGAGAAGAAAATGAGAGGCGAATGGCAAATAATGTAATGCGAGGGATGAGAGTTTATGATGGGTACTTGGTATGTCTTGGCTTGGCATAGATCTCCTCGGCAACGGCGCCATAAATTCTTCCTGCTACTTCTTGAGCTTGCGTTGGTTTTTCCCTTGAAGAGGAAAGGGTGATGCAGCAAAGTATAGTAAGTATTTCCCTCAGCTTTTGAGAACCAAGGTATCAATCCAGTAGGAGACAATGCTCAAGTCACCGAATACCTGCACAAACAAACACCAACCTTGCACCCAACGCGATAAAGGGGTTGTCATTCCCTTAACGGTTATTTGCAACGTGAGATCTGATAGAGATGATAAACGGTAAAGTAATATTTTTGGTATTTTTGGTTTATGGAACGGAAAGTAAAGATGGCAAAGTAAAAGAAATAGGAAACATAAATTGTAGATCGGAAACTTAT
This sequence comes from Thinopyrum elongatum, assembly GCA_011799875.1. Lineage (NCBI taxonomy): Eukaryota > Viridiplantae > Streptophyta > Magnoliopsida > Poales > Poaceae > Thinopyrum > Thinopyrum elongatum. Next base: position 203,156,531 of record CM022303.1, read on the forward strand.
ATGATGGAAAATAGACCCGGGGGCCATAGGTTTCACTAGAGGCTTCTCTTAAGATAGAAATTATTACGGTGGGTAAACAAATTACTGCCGAGCAATTGATAGAAAAGCGCAAAGTTATGACGATATCTAAGGCAATGATCATGAATATAGGCATCACGTCCGTGTCAAGTAGACCGAAATGATTCTACATCTACTACTATTACTCCACACATCGGCCGACTCCTGCCTGCATCTAGAGTATTAAGTTCATAAGAATAGAGTAACGCATTAAGTAAGATGACATGATCTAGTGGGATAAACTCAAGCAATATGATGAAAACCCCATCTTTTTATCCTCGATGGCAACAATACAATACGTGCCTTGCTGCCCCTACTATCACTGGGAAAGGACACCGCAAGATTGAACCCAAAGCTAAGCACTTCTCCCATTGCAAGAAAAACCAATCTAGTTGGCCAAACCAAATCGATAGTTCGAAGAGACTTGCAAAGATATCAAATCATGCATATAAGAATTCAGAGAAGATTCAAATAATATTCATAGATAAGCTGATCATAAATCCACAATTCATCGGATCTCGGCAAACACAACGCAAAAGAGTATTACATCGAATAGATCTCCAAGAACATCGAGGAGAACTTTGTATTGAGAATCAAAGAGAGAGAAGAAGCCATCTAGCTACTAGCTATGGACCTGTAGGTCTGAAGTAAACTACTCACGCTTCATCGGAGAGGCAATGGTGTTGATGTAGAAGCCCTCCATGATCGAATACCCCTCTGGCAGGATGCCGGAAAAGGCCCCAAGATGGGATCTCACGGGTACAGAAGGTTGCGGTGGTGGAAAAGTGGTTTTGTTGCTCCCCTGGATGTTTTTGGGGTATAAGAGTATATATAGGCGAAAGATCTAGGTCAGAGGGGCTACGAGGGGCCCACAAGGCCGGGGGGCGTGCCCTACCCCCTAGGCGCGCCCTCCACCCTTGTGGCCGCCTCGCGGCTCTTCCGACTTGCACTCCAAGTCTCCTGGGTGTCTTCTGGTCCAAGAAAAATCATCGCGAAAGTTTTATTCCGTTTGGACTCCGTTTGGTATTCCTTTTCTGCAAAACTCTAAAACAAGGAAAAAACAGAAACTAGCACTGGGCTCTAGGTTAATAGGTTAGTCCCAAAAATCATATAAAATAGCATATTAATGCATATAAAACATCCAAAATAGATAATATAATAGCATGGAACAATCAAAAATTATAGATATGTTGGAGACGTATCAGGTACTAGTACATTTTATCCCAATATAGCAATCCAAGTTTCCAAATTAGTCGACAACATGTTCAAAAACCCCAACCCTCCTGGATAGAGAAGAGGATTCTAGGAACATACCGTGCGCTTTTTGAAATCCTGTGTTAGGATGAGAAGGAACAAGTCTAGCATCTCGCCAAGGGCGCAGAAACCTATAGGGTCCTCACACTTTGGGCACTGCAAATGAAACACACTAGATTCAGTAGGAAGAAAAATGCATCAATGGCGGCGGTTGCCATCCTAGGATTACCTGCGACCAAGGGACTAGGATTATCAGGGATGAATGAAGAATCCGTACCTGGTTCTCCATGAGAAAACCCGAAGCAATCATCGAGAGGTGGTTTTTGGGACTCAGGTAGAAGGGGATTCAGGTTGAGTGAAATATTGCTGCTTCGTCCGTCCACCTTACTGCTACTGCTGGAAAGGTGGGGTTTTGTGATTTGACAGCTCATTCGACATTACTGCGGCGCTACGACCGGGGTGAGTCTACGGTGCAGTTGTGCAATCTAATTTGGTGCATGGCACATGGACCTGGCTACTGGATGTCCCGCATATCAGCGAAATGAAGTAGAAAGGCAAGAGTAACTAGTTACACATAAATATATTTTTGATAGAGACATACTCCCTCTATAAAGAAATATGAAAAATCTTTTATATCACAACTTTATACATAAGAAAAATCAAGGGGAATATATATACATAATATGGGGTTCAGATGAGAATAAAATACTCAGATAGGCTGACGGGTTTGGACTTTCAGCCACAGGCCGGTGGGCCTGCATGTTTGGGGGCCCATGTGTTCTAACTCAGCGCATTTCATCTGGTAAATATAGCATGCGATTAGGATGATGCTGGTTTTAGATGTTGTCGCAAGGCGAAGACAGAAAATTTAATAAAGCATGGCAGGTGTTAGACTGAAATCGAACGACAATTCCTAACTAGGAATCAGAGTTGCCATTCTATCACGATGTCCTACATGATAAATACTAGTACTACTTATACACACAGGACACTTGTTTCACCATGCCATATTACATCAAAAGCTCTCGAAGGATAGGTCAGTTCGGCAGTTGCGCGCTGCTACTGAAGAATTTCAAAGTTTATGAGGACCAGCTCTCCTTGTAGAGAAAGTTCGATTTTGACATCATCCCCAACCGCAAGATTTGATCGAGTTTTGAACCTTGACCATCCTTTAGCATCAATCATCATGCGACCAGCCTTTCTACTTATGGTATATTGCGCAGGTTCATTCACACCAAGGCTGCGCATGGTAAGAGAAACTTGGCCACGGTTACCTGGATTATTGAACGACTCCCTTGTTGCTCTAGGAATTCTCTTCTTGCAAACAAGAAGAGAAACACAAACAGTTAGATCAACACAGTCAATCATGTGAAACAACATGGAAAGAAAAAAGAACGAAGCACTTGTGTCGTGGTTTTGTCACGACAGATGTCCTCAAAAAAGGACTTAGTTGTGAGGCCATCGTAACTAGGTAGTAGCTTGAACGGGGATGATCGGAATCGTGAGATGCGAGTTTTACCCAGGTCCGGCCCCTCGCGGAGGAGGTAAAAGCCAACACCCCGCTTGATTGTTATTGATGATGATGATGATCTCACTTACAAGGGCGGTGTTTCTCTACCTCTATCTCAAGAGCTATTGACTTGTCTCTAATGACTTGTCTCTAACTTGTTCTTTAGACGATCCCAGTGCCCACTTTATATAATAGCAGGGTCCCTGGGGTTTACAATAGGTTTCGAGTCCTACTCTTAATTGGAGTCCTACTCTAAGTCTTGCTGATCTTCTGTGCCTTCCAAGTCAAGAAGTATCCATCCTATGTATGATCCATTGAGTCGGCAATAGCAAATTGGGTCTCCTCTTCTGAACCAATCAACCCGAACCGGGTCAATCCTACATCGGGTCTCGCTTCCCTTGCCATGTTTTGTTTCCCTTGTCAGGGAACTTTCCTCCTCTTGGACCTTCTTTGTGAGCCGGCCCATTAGGGTCTTATCAAGCAGGCCTCCTGCCAGGTCTCGTCACTGCGCCCTGGATTCCTCCTTGTCATCTTATCTTAACCCGAAAAACAGGGCGACCCATAGAGCCTTCAAGCTCTAGGCTGGGACAGACCTTTAGCCGGGTTATAACCGTGGGGAATACCCCAACATTAGCCCCCGGGTTAGCTTGAATTTATTCATGCTAAGCTCCTGAAATAAGAATAATTATTATGTTAAAGGACCTACTCCTTCAAATAGCTCGCTTATTCAATGAACCAGCTCCTGAAAAAATCCAGGTTTGTTTGTCATATCAACACTATGGCTTCACAATCAACCTGCTAACACTGAATCCTCGCAGAAAAAATATTGAGAAACACAACCCATCTGATGTTGAGCCGGTTTTCAGTGCTTCAACTTGATAAAAAATTTGGGAATAAAAACCAGTCTAATGTTGAGCCGACTTTTTGGGCCTTGTAAGAATAGCTTGGAGCAAATAAACTTTGCCAATTTTTTTCTTCGAGAATATGAGACCCTATTCACTCAAAACTAAGGACTTGAAGGTGCTCCTCCCTTATATCCATATTACCTGTAGCCCAAAAGTCTTAAGAGTGAAACATAGTGACAGCTTAAGACTTTCTTAAATATAAATGTTGCAACTTTGGAGAATTCCAAGTTGTTCATCTGGGTCACCAATCATAAACTAAATGTTTTGCATTTCACATGTGTAGCCCCCAAGGGTCATCTCATCAGTATGTGATGGGTCAGGTCTTCAATTTGGACCTTATGATCTGTTTAAACAACTGAACACTATAGCCCCTAAGTGCCAGGTTGTCTTGCTTGCAGCAACCTGGGACTTGAACTTAGCTTTTGATGTTTGTAGATGTATAGCTGCAAATAGTGTAGCCCCCAAAGGCCGGGTTAGCTGTCCTCATCAATCAAGAACGTGAACTATCTGTTGAGCCATTGACTGTAGCCCCCAAGGGCCAGGTCACTATTAATAGTGAGTCGGGTCTTATGTGTCGAAACATTGAACTTTGCCAGGATCTAGTGGTAGCCCCCAGGTGATGGGTCATCATTATGGGATGGGTCGGGTCTTTGATGAAAGTTGTTTAAAAAGACAATGCCTTAGCCCCAAACTGTCGTGGTGCATGCTTGCAGCGACATGGGACTTTCATACTGACTGTAATCTTGAAATGAATAATGTAGACCCCAAGTGCCAGGTCATGTGCGTGCAGTGACTCGGGACTCTTCCTTCCATTGTAGAATAAAATCAGATCCATTGTAGCCCCCAAGTGCCGGGTTGCATTGCCTGCAGCTGTAGGATCGAAAGTATGTCTAGAGGGGCGTGATTAGACTACTTGACCAAATAAAACCTAACCTTTTCCCAATTTTAGTTGTAGGCAGATTTTAGCAATTATGACAAGTCAAGCAACACCCTACACATGTAATTCTAAGAGTATAGCAGCAGAAAATAAAAAATTGCACATGTAACTAAAGGAGGGGTTTGGAGAAGGCAAACGCAATGGGGACACGGTGATTTTTGGCATGGTTCTGATAGGTGGTGCTATCGTACGTCCACGTTGAAGGAGACTTCAACCAATGAAGGGTAACGGCTACACGAGTCCACGGAGGGCTCCACCCACGAAGGGTCCACAAAGAAGCAACCTTGTCTATCCCACCATGGCCATCGTCCATGAAAGACTTGCCTCACTTGGGTAGATTGTGGCGCCCCGCCTAATTACCACTGTAGCCAGACGGTCGCCACGCATACCAGCCCAGGAAATCACTCTGGCATGTGCGTTTACAACAAGTATCAAGAACACAGGCATTTCTATTAATGGATATATAAGTCTTACATGATATTTTACAAGGGTGATGGCAGCTGAAAATATCTATCTAAAGCAGCAGGGTCCTGGTGCGGCTCCAATCCATAGGGATTTGACTGGGTTACTCTCCTAGCCCGTGAACTCTCTGGCTCCTCGTCGACGGATGACGGATCCTTATGTGAACCTGGCCATGTTAAAGGCCACTGAGTACTTTTGAATGTACTCGCAAGCAAACCAAACCAATATATACACCAAGCAAAGCAATCCATGGCATTCAAGCATGCATTTCTTATTAGAGCAACATTAATTATCATGGCATAGCATACCTATCTAGCAATATTAATCATTATGATGTAACAGAATTATCTAGCAAGATACAACTAAGGTAAATATAATAAAGAAAAGCATATCAAGTAAATAATCCATATTCCGAACAATATCAGGATACAATCCAACTCTTTTGGTCATCTGACCATCTCTTTCATAGCCATTCCCTGGCTATCATATCATATCCCTGACATTATCCGATGTCTATGCATCTCCACTGTAAGTCTGATAAACTTACTCTCTTACGGGTTGTCCCACAATCCTCGGAATACTGATGAGTCGTTGAGTACCTCCGATCACAAGACAAGTTCTTCTATCTTTATTATCTTTGTTACAGTTGACCACCTAGTGAGGTCTGGACGGACTATCCAATACCGTGGACGCGGCTATTCGAATAGATTTTTCACTCTGCAGAGGTTGCACAATTTACCCACACCATGGAGCACCTAGCCTCGTGATCCCATTCGGGTGGACCAGTGTCGCTCCAATGAAACCTGCCTAACCCGTGACTCCTTCACCGTACCACCGGCAATCATCCTCCCCCAGAGTCAAGCCCTAGGTGGCCCCTGTGTCACCCCATGACACCTGCCACTGTTGTGGCCAACTAAACTGTCCCAAACGAGGACGCCGGCAAATAACTCAACTAGGCTCACAAGATTATCGCCGCCTACCAGGCCCGGGCAGTACGCGCGCATAACCTTCCCTATTTGGTGGTACCGATAAAAGAGCATGCGATCAGACCAAGTCAAGGCCATCCCATACCGGCAAATGTGGCTGCATGGATAAGTCCGGACAGGTGACTCTGGATCAACCGACTAGGTCTAGCTTTAGCCATCATTTAGCAAGCATGGATATTCATCATGAATAACTTAACATGGAGGTAACTATGTATGAGGTAACAACTATGGAAACATAACAACCTATCTCCATATAACATCACAATGAGTCATTAGTGAAACAAGATTTAAATGGCAAGTTATCACTTTACAAGTTTTAGCTGTAAGTTACGACCATCGGAACCCTTGCATAAAACCGGCAAAGAAACCAGTAGCCACCATAATGGTCTTTACAACTCAGATCTGGGACATTACCGGAATAACTCAACCCCGGCTCAAGACGGCCGGAAAGCAGCTCAGAGCATGAGACGGTGTTGATAAAAAGAATGTAGTAGTTCCCTAAGACGGCCGAAAAACAGATCAAAGCATAGGGTCACTACTATAGAAAGAAATTCAGCAGCTGCCCGAGACGGACGAAAAACAGCTCAGAACATGGCCAGTTGTTGAAAAGATAACATAAAGTCGGCATCCACCCCGGACGGCCGAAAGCAGCTCAGACACAGGCGTGGTGCTGTCATCGAAGAAACTGCAAGCAAGGGTTCGTCCGAGTCTCATACAGCTCATTACTACACATACAAGCATAAGTATAATAATTTGAACACGCAAGAATAACACAGAGCAATGCTTTAGGGCATATATCTGATGGTCGGCTTGCCTGGGGGTCGAAGAATACTCCGGGAAAGAGTGTGGTAGCCTCACAGGAAAATCCGCCGGAAAAGATTCCCTCTCGGAGGGTCTGAATGAAGGGTAGGGGCAAAATGGTCATTTTTAGAATGTGCAAACATTATGAAAATGATACCATCGGAACGGGCTCGACGAACTGAAGACGTGGGCGTTGGTTTCACCTGAATCGGAGTTACGAGCTAAAAGATATGAGGGGTTGAACTGAAATGACCTGTCTGCAAATATATTATTTACTTCTGGGTCCCTGGATGTTTTTTTTTGGACAAGAGGAAAGTGCACTTGGGCTATACATGCCGAAAGCGGCTGGAGCTCGGGGCGCTGGCTGAGTCACGCAGCCACTGCTGTTGCTGGGCCGTCCCACCTCGCTGCTGCTCCATTTTAAAAAAACAGAGGGAGGACGAGCCGCTGACGACTGGGGCCCGTCTGCAGGTTCTTCTTCCAACCCGCGTGCGTCGACTGGAGACACAGGGGCACCGTTGACCGGCGATTCCCAGCGCTACAGGCCATCCCTAGAGGAGCTCCGACCACCGGCATGCTCAGAATGGAGCGCCGCATCCATCCCTGGGTGGCACGGCCGCCGGGGAGCACTGATGCAGGCAGGGTGTTGGTCGCGGCGGACGTCGGTGATGGCGAGGTTGGGACCGAGAGCCTGGCCCCTCTAGAGGCCAACCGAGGCGAGGGAGGGCTCTAATGAGGTGGTGGTGGTAGGCTAGGGTGGCGAGGTGGAGCAATGGAGGCGGGGGTGGTCGGAATTTGACCGAGGACGAGCGGAGGCAGTGGCGGAGCTCGCCAGTGATTTGGGGCACCAGGGGACGCGGCTGCTCGGGGCTGGGGTTTAGGAGGGCTTCAGAGAGGGAGAGAGGAGTGGGGTGAGCTCGAGGGAGGCCGGGCATGGGCTATTTATAGCCGAGCGATGGAGGTGGATAGGTTCGGCCGCCGTGGCGGCCTTAGCCACACACTGGAGCTCGCAGTGAGCTGGCCATGGACGCACACGGTGCCGACCTGACGAGGCACAGCACGACACGACGCGACGGCGAGGAAGAGGCCAAGGATAGGAGGAAGATGACGGTGCTCACGGACGGGACAGGTGGACGCCGCGAAGCTACTAGACAGGTCGGGACACGCCGGAGCTGGCCGAAGCGAGCTACCCGACGAGGACAGTACACGGAGTGCCGCTTCTGCCTACTGTCCACGCGGTCACCACATGCATGGCGTGCTCCCCAAGTCTTCTGCATGTTTAAGCTTGTCCAACAGGTCCTTTGCTGCTCAAGTAGATAAGAGAAGGGATTGGAACCAACCAGTTAGCTCTGAGGAGAGTAAAACTTCCAAAAAAAGATTCTGACAGCAAGGTGTTTGTAGAGATTTCTGGAGAGATCACTGAGTGAAATGAGCTGGTTCTTGGCATGGAGTAATGATCTACCAAGGTGACTACCCTGGTAAATTTTCAGATCAAATGGAGCAATATAGCTAGCACTTCCTTCACAATCCAAAAGTGGGTCCAGAAATTGGAATTTGAAGCTGTGATCAAATGGCTTGATGAAATGAGATGAAATTTGGTGGAGAGTTATGATTTGGATATATGAAGCCACTGTAAAATTTTCATACCATTTGGATACACCAAAATGGTACTTGCTTCACATAGGTTCCAAATGGACAGAAACTTAGGAAAAATGCTGTGAGAGAATGGGTAAAGGGATTGAGTTGGTTTTTGGTTTCCATGAGTGATTTGGCAATGTTAACCACCATGAGAAATTTCAGCTCAAATAGATCAAGGGTTCAAGCACTTCCTTTGCAATTTGCCCAACTGGACAGAATTTGCAAATTGATGTTGTGCTAACAATTTGAACTATGGAACTCTGGTTCTTGATGGAAATGGTGAATATATGGATAGGAGAAGCTCCACAATTTTTTGGGGATTCTTCCGGGCTACCAAAATGGTAGTTCCTTTAGAAACTATCAAAATGCAATATTGGCATTAAATAGGAAAATGCAATTTCCCTTATTTAATTGTGGCCAATATTTTTATGGGAGCTCAATATGATCACAAAGAATATCTCCACAAGTTTTTATGAACTTTGGAGATGGATAGATATTTTCCTGGATTTAATTCCTTTAACTGGCAGAAAAAGGAATTAATTATAAATGAAAAATATTGCAAATGACTTGGCAATATTTTTGCATATCCAGGGTTTATAGATAAAGGATGATCACTGGGAGAAGTTTGGGAGTCAGCAGATCAAAGGAAATTGGGGTTCCTTTGTAATGGAAGAGATTAGGGTTTCCCTTCCGGCAACTCGGAAGGTAGGGTTTCGGTGGCAAAACCCTGAGAATATATCTTGGGTGACAAGATTGGACTGGAGAGAATGTCTGATTTGATAGGGAAGGCAAGGCAAGGCTAAATGACCATCTTCGTATACCCAGGAGCTAGAGAAATCCGATAACACCGAGAAAAAAGATGGGAGTCAAATCCCACGAAGGAAAAAAACAAGGAGCGAAAACCAGGGTGTTACATAGATCTTCACGAAGTAGGCAATCTCAATGCCCTTACAAACTTCTTGGTTCAACTCCACATCATGTCGGAGGCTCCCAAGTGACACCTAACCAATCTAGGAGACACCACTCTCCAAAAGGTAATAGATGATGTGATGATGATGAACTCCTTGCTCTTGTGCTTCAAATGATAGTCTCCTCAACACTCAACTCTCTCTCACATATTTGGCTATGGTAGAAGAAGGATTTGAGTGGAAAGCAACTTGGGGAATGGTAGAAATCAAGATTCAAATGGTAGGAATGGAATCTCTTCATCTCAACACATGAGTAGGTGGTTCTCTCTCAAAAAATGAGTAGTGGAAGTGCAGGCAAGTTATGATGGCTCTCTTACTAAGTAAGAGGGGGTGGAGGGGTATATATAGCCTCCACATGAAATCCAACCGTTACACACTTTTGACTCAACTCGGTGGCACCGATCAGAAATATCGGTGTCACTGACGTGTCTAAGAGATATGAATGTTGTAGGTCTCGATGGGACCGACTGGAAACAACTCGGATGGACCGATGTGCAATGGTTAGGGCAAACCTCCTTTCAGTGGCATCGATTGCATCAACTTGGTAGGACCAAAGTGAAGCAATAAGGCAACAGAAAGTTGGCAAGCCATCTCGGTGGCACCAATCGCAAAACTCGGTATGAGCGAAATAATTGCAACAGGTTCCACAGAGTTGGCAAGGCCATCTCGGTGAGACCAAGATCCATATCGGTGGATCCGATTTGTTAGGTTTTTGCTGTGGCAGTGTCTAGATTAACTCAGTGGGTCTGGATAGGGAAGTTTCGATGGGACCGAGTTGGAATGTAGGGTTTAGGATAGATTTGGATAGAGAAAGTGGTTAAGGGTTTTGGAGCAATATCACTAAGCACTTGAGCAAATAGATCATAATCAAAACCTCATTCCCTTTTAATAGTATTGGCTTTCCTATGGACTCAATGTGATCTTGGATCACTTAACCAAAAATGTAGAGTCTTGAGCTTTTGCCAATCCATGTCCTTAGCATTTTGAGGGGGTCCAAAATCACTAGTCCTTGCCATGCCAATCATTGAACATCCTGAAGTCTTTAACTTGAATGGATATTAGTTCCATGAGATATATGTTGTTATGAATTACCAAAACCACCCAGGGATTAGTTGCACTTTCAATCTCCCCCTTTTTGGTAATTAATGACAACATATAGATCATAGCTTTGACAAACGATTAAATGAATGAAGTACATCATCACTTTGAGAAGTATGTGATAAGCAAGAGCTCCATCTAAATTTGTGCATTATTAAAATTTGTGTTTGAATGCAAATGCACAATCGATTAGGATCATGGGTCACTCTTACATGTGACATACAACTCGGTGGAGCGCACAAAATGATATGATTGGAATAGTAAGCACACATCACCAAAACACAAGTGAATGATCATACACGGATAATTATAATGATAAGCATTTGAGCATAACATGAAGCATAGTATAATCAAACACAAACAACCAACATAGTATCTCACAAACATAATGAACAAAGTAGCATGGACCAAATAGTAGCAAAAACTCGAGAAATCAAACAAGCAAAAGCAAGACACTCTCTCTCTCTCTCTGTCTCGAAGCCTAATGATCTATACAAATTCTCCCCCTTTGGCAACAATTACCAAAAAGCTCGAATAGGTATAGAGCTATGTGTCTCTCTAGGCACGATCCTTGGCAGCTCCTGATGGTGATCTCTGGCTAGCAGCTCCGGTGTGCGTAGATGGTGTTGAGAGAAGGGCATCTGCAGAAGCTTTGGCTGATGTCTTCTGTGCTGGTGTAGTAGAAACTAGTGGTGGCACTGATGAAGCAGCAGCTAGGGCTGAGACTGTGGTCCTCGTGTCTGCAACAGGTACAGCGACGGACCTAGATGCCCTAGGTACTGTCTGGAATCTGTCAGTCGTCGGTCTGTCTTCTCACTACAAAAAAAGACACATCCATGACATTATGGGCCGAACGAATTTTTTTCCGGTCATGCTTATGACACTTCTATCACGATAATTATGACAAAACCACGTATCATCATAGATGTGGTGGGCTCCTACTTCTATGACAAAAAATCATGACAGAAAATGGGATTTTTGTCCTGGGTGGGCCGGGGACACACCTGCATGACATTCTTTGGGCCGTCCATGACGGAAAAAATCGTGGTAGAAGCGAGGGTGAGGAAAATTTCGGGGAGTTCCAGGTTACTGTGGGTGGTCGGGGCCGAGCGATGCACGGAGGTTTGCGCATTTCTCTTGTACACGTACACGCGTGTGTGCGAGGCATTGGGCTCTAACTGAACCCGAGCAAGGCATTCGCTTACTGAACCCGAGCGATTGCACTAGCTACGTTATTGAACCCGAGCGATCGATCCCTTGGCTGTTAACTGAACCCGAGCGATTCCTTCGCTACTGCTGCTAACTAAAGCCGATCGAACCAACTGCCTCTTGATGAACAGTGACTGTTGTTGGGGGTTGGATGAACAGTTCCCGGTGGGGGTTGGATGAACAGGACCTCTCGGTAGTAGGCCATTGCCGCTGGATGAACATGACCCCGATCGAGGAGGCCGCCACACCCGAGCAGGTTGGGGGTGGATGAATAGGACCCCGTGAAGGGCTGGTTGAACAGTAGCCGGTGGAGGCTGGATGAATAGTAGCAGGTGGAGGCTGGTGGAAGTTGTGGTGGATGAACAGTAGCCTGTGGAGGCTGGAGCGAGGCAGTAGATGGTGGATGAACAGTAGTCCGTGGAGTCCCGTTTTGCGGTACGCCACACCCCTACCGATGGACAGGACCCGGTTTCGACCGTAGGCGCTCCAACATAAGTCCATTTCCTCCGTTTTGCAGTACACCACACCCCTCCCGATCAACACCACCCTGTTTCGACCGTAGCAGCTTGAACACAAGTCCGTTTCCTCCGTTTTGCGGTAGGCCAGGCCCCGTTTCGGCTGTTCCATCCAAGCCGGTTGCCACCCGATCGATGAACAGGACATGTTCTGACCCAGTCGGTTGCCTCCCGATGAACACGGTGATGTTTGTCCGTTCCGACCCAGCCGGTTGGCTGCCAATGAACATGATGTAGTTGTTGTACGCGTTCGAGACCCCTCCCGTATGCACGTATGTGGCCGTATTTTTTGCCGTGTGGCTATAGGTACACGTACATGATTTAGACGGGACTGCCTGAACTGCTACGTCAGGGGCTCTACTACGACATGTGCCGCTACTAACTCGGCCATGGTTCATCCTTGCAGAGAGACCGATCAACCAGTATATTCGTACACATTCGCGACCAGACAGACAACCCTACGTACGGTTCGACCAGGTGGGTCCCAGCTGTCAGTGAGGATTAGGAGGCACTCCCTTGCGTGCAAAAATATATGTGGTGGGTCCCAGCTGTTAGGGGGAGGAATCATTTTTTTTTTTGCACGTAAGAAGGAGGCACTTCCTTGTGTGCGAAGATGTAGCTGGTGGGTCCAACTGTCAGCCTCACGGTGTACTGTCGTCTTTCGATGGCTGTCGTTTGTTGACAATGTTAACCACGCCGCGCCGAGAGAACCAAGGCGGTGGACGACGGCGAGGCCTGCTTAGGGAACAATGCGGAGCCGATGTAGACAAGGCAGTGGATGCCCACGCGGAGGGGAGTATGAGGGTTCACTGGTTCCACTGCGGAGTGAGGCTGCTGTCGCTGGAGAACAACACGGGGTGTGGGTGAGTAGAGGGAAGGCCTGGCCGGCGGTGGGATTAGGATGGGGCGATGAGGCCTGCACGGTAGCACTGTCGCCCATGGGAGGTAGGAGCAGGCGGTCCCGTCGGTGCTGGTTTGGGTGGCTGGAGCAAGAAGATCAGAGGTTGAAGAAGTAGCACGGCTGTTGGATTAACATCCAATGGTCCAGCTGCTAGAATCATTTGTTGACTAAGTTCACAAAGCCCTGCGTACGTGTCAGCTTAGTAGGCCCACAAGTCAGCCACCAAATCTATTGGGTCCCAGCTGTCATCGGGAGGAATAGTTTTTTCGTGTAATAAGGAGGCACTTCCTTCCGTGAGAAGATTTTGTCGGTGGGTCCCAGCTGTCAGCAGGAGCAATCATTTTTTTGTGTAATAAGGAGGCACTTGCTTGTGTGGGTCCTTACTGTCAGCCTCTCCACTTACATCCCTCTTCCGATGGCTGTCATTTGTTGACCATGTTGACCACGCCGCCCCGAGAGCACCAACGCAGTGGACGATGGTGAGGCCCAGGAAGGGAATGACCCGGAGCTGGTGAAGCCACAACAGTGGATGCGCACGCTAAGGGGAGTACGAGGGCTGATTGGTTGATTGTGGGGTGAGGCTGCCATCACCGAAAAATAACAGGAGGTGCGGGTGGGTAGTGGGATGGCCTGGCCAGCAGTGGGAGTTGGGTGGGCCGGTGAGGCCTGCACGGCAGAGCAGTCGGCCACGAAAGGAGGGAGCAGGCAGTCCCGCTGGCGCTGGTTTGGGCTGCTGGAGCAGGACGATCAGAGATTGAAGAAGCACGACGTTGGTTGGATGGACATCCAACAGTCACTGCTCTGTGTTGACTAAGTTGACAAAGCCTTGCGTACGCGTAAATTTTTTTAGGACAACGTCATTATCAACCTAGTAGGCCCACAAGTCAGCCCCCAAATCTGTGGAAAACAGCATATAACCCATTTGCCATTATTTTTAATAATTTACAGCCCATTTGCTAATTCTTAAGGATATTTTCAAGCCCATATTCTTTTGTTAGCATTACAGACCATATTCTGGCCACTACGAAAAAATTCAACAAAAAATTGCATATTTCGGTGGGGTCCGAACTCTTTTAATCACGAAATTTCGAGTCACATTAAAAATAATTTTATTTCAAATTAAAATGCAACAAAATTTTCCCCGCAAAAAAAATGAAATTTAAAATCTTGAAATCTTGAAAAAAAGAAATTTGAATCTAGTTGCCGGTTTTCTGTGTCTTTAAAATTTACATCCCATTTCTTACTACTTATAGCCCATTTTCTGGGGAAGCCGAATACATCCCTCCTTGTCCTGAAAGATTTGCAGCCCAGCAGGCCTTAGAAAAGCAAGTAGGCCTAGGTTGGGTATTGTCCAAAACAAATATAACTAGGCTAGCCATTTTCAGAAAGAAAAAAGATATCAACTGGGCTCATCATGTGCTTAAATAAAACCCTGGGCTAGACGGGCCACAGCCCCCACATAGCGCAGTTGATACCCTGCTCCGTCTCTACAACTGGGCGAGCTGCCGGGTCCCTTTTGTTACAATATTTCTCTCTTCAATAAAGGAAATGGCAAGCCATTTGCCTTATTTCAAAGAAAATATGATAGTCACAGCCGAGTTGACAAGGGCAACAACATCTAACTCAAGCTTACAAACGGTACAAAAGCCCAAGGATTAATTGTTCATCAGGTTTAGATAAAACCCAGACTGAACATGGTAATAACATCTAACCCAACTGCAGTTTTTGGCAGTCACAAACAAATGGATCGGTCTGATCCATAAAATCAACATCCTGTGCCAAAAAGCTTACTAGAATATGACCACAAGTTGTTGTAAATAGAAGCCGAGCGCATTCAGAAGCCCATTTGTCCACCTGAAACTTATTTTTTGCTATTCAACATATCCATCCGTGAGAAATTTCTTGTTAAAAAACTTAAGCCTCATTGACAATAGTAACCTCGCATTCAACAGGAAAAATGTGACCAAGCTTCTGTTTGCCTGGTTGGATGCATATCCTTCCATCGTTATTGTCCTCAAACGAATGTCACGAGAACTAAGAAAATCCCAGTGCTTATTACGCCACCGATTGGTTATATGTTTTTCTCCATGTGTTAGTGCCTAGGTAGAGATGAAGATTGAAAACAGTTAAGGTCTAAAAAAAGAGAGTGTCGAAAGAGCGACTACTGAACGGTAATTCTAGTACAATATATATGGGCTTTCAATGTGCATGAAATAATCACCTTTATGTACAAATTCTCCAGACATGGAAACACTACTGCAGGATGCTGCTAACGTGACACTATGATCAGAGACCCTTTGACGAAACTGTGTGTGATGCATTAATCACAAACGGTGATGTAAAAAAACTGTCAAAAAAGATGCAAAACGTTGCGATGAAGGATACATCAAACAAGGTTCAGATTTTAGTTGCGTGTGCGATGCGGGGCATACGGTTGATCCATAAGAACTATTTGCGATGAGATAGAACAACATAAATGGGCAGCGATATCAAGGTGTGTGCGATATACGACATACAGTTCGCTCCGATGAACTGTTTGCTATTAGGGAATGCAACAGAAACGATTAGCCAGATCAAGGTGTGTGTGATATACGGCATACGGTTCACTCGGACGAACTGTTTTCGATTAGGGAACACAACAGAAATGGTTCAACTTAACAAGATGTGTGTGATATGCGGCATACAGTTCACATAGATGAACTATTTGCGATGAGCCAAAAGAACACAAATGATTCACGTAAACAAGATGTGTGTGATACGCGGCAAACAGCCCACTCGGATGAACTGTTTGCGATGAGAAATTATAACACAGATGGTTACTACAGTTAATTCGTGTGCGATTCTGTGTGTACAAAAAACTTTGAAAAATGCAAACTAGTTGCTTGCGGTGGCTAGGAGTATCGCACACGATGCGTCTGCGAGTACTCGTGCGTGATGATTAGTAAGTTACACGTATGTTTCCTTATCTTAACACGTGTGTGATAGATAACACGTCACACTGCATACGGTATTCGGGTTGTGTGCTCCCCTTAGTCTTCCCGTGCTCCAGCGAATGCTTCTCGTGCTCCACATGGGTGAATTGTAAAATCTACGCCTCTTCCCTCATCGGTTTCCCGCCAACAGCTAATGGCTTGCTGCATATAAGATATAACCCAGGCGGCAACGCACCGCCACGACACTGCGCGTAGATCCAGACCTCACCCATCTACCATTAGTTATTCCAAGCATGCCAGGCAACGACCAAAGCTTTGACATCGACCCCTACCTGTGTTACATCTTTAGTGAGGAGAAAGAGCCGGAGCAGGTCAGGGAGCAAGAGCTTCATTGGCCGGTGCAGGCACCATGGCCCATCGGCAGCGATATCGGTGTCACAGTCCTTGGGCGCACAATTGACATATTGCAGAGGAAGTGTGATGAGCAGTTTTGCCATCCACCGTGCCAAAGATCCAGAGCTACTCGGCAGCATGATCGACAACCCACCCGAAGAGCTGCCGTCACCAATGCTCATCGAGAGCCTGATGCCCCACAAGGAATGGGCAGAGGACGTATGCGATTTAGTTAAGAGACAGCCAGCCTGCGGCTTCATCATTGCCGGTGGCGGGCGTGTCAACCTCGACCCCGATGATGTGGTGGCCAGTCTCGAGCGCATCATTGGTGGAGTTGACGTCCCCGATGAAGTAGAACATCGCCAACGGGGTATCTTGAGGATGCAGGTGATGGATGGAATTTGCTACCAGGCTAGAGACATGGAAATGGAGCGGTTCTGTGGAGATGTCATGCGCGCGATTGCACGTTGTCAAGCACTTCTGGAAGAGGCCCAGCAGCCCCAAGAGCCTCCCAGCGCCAGCAGCTCCATAGGCGGAGGCGGGTTGGGACACAAAGCATCGCAGCAAGCCAATAATTTTGTTCAGATCAATACTAAACATTCTTATATATAAGATCTTGACAGAATCCAGCACCATTGATAGGCTATTGATGGACAAACTCTTCATTGAGCATATAACATAATATTAGTATCCAAAGTGTACTCCAAGATGATATAAAACTTATGCGCACAAATGAATAATGCAGCTTGTGATTACAAAAGTGTAGATGATAATATACAGTACCTAAATAAGTGTGGAGCCAAACACCATGTCGTGATGTTTAAACGGAGCACGAATTACACCCAAGGTCTCAAGTTTAGGTGTAGAGACGACAGTTATTTGCAAAGGTTTATAACAAATATCAAGGAGCAACCTTTGAAGTGAAGGGGCATCTTCGATGATGAGCTGCTGTCTTTCAAAACAAATTCCAATGCTTTTAAGGTGAGACAATGAATACGGATTTCTTGTCCGAAAACAAGCAGCAAGCGCTCCAGGGTAGGGCAACCGGAGTGGGTGATGCTGTGTAGTGAGGCCGCCGACAGATCAACCACCACAAGCGAAAGTCTTTTTAGCAGTGGGAGTCGAATCATTAGTACCAGATTGTCTGGTAGATGGCACCGGGCTATGATGAGAGTGTGGAGAGAGTAGGAAAACCACGAGATGGATAGCGGTGGTGTGGGCACAAATACATGGTGTTCGGGTCACAGTATGTATTTTTTGTAGTAATGGTAGTACTCAAGCTGCTGCGGTTTTTTGAATTTAGTGGATGTCAGCCAGGCGTCCACCGTGTAGGGTATGGACAATGCTGGCATTCTGGGAACCAAGGTACCCAAACTTGCCTGCCTGTGGCCCATAGCATGGCTCCTTCGACGGCCTGGTACTGCCCATCTACAAGACCGCCAAGACAAGACCCTCGCGAAGGTCCCCTGGCCTCGCGAGGCGGACGACACCAAGACCCCTGGAAGGAGCGGCCTCCCCAGGCTGCCTCCCGAGGAGCGGAGATTTCTATGCAGGTACCAGCCTCATGAGGCTGCGATGACGCAAGCCATGAAGACCATGGCCAGGTGGGCGCCAGCGAGCGCAGAGGAGGCGGTTTCCTCTTTGGTGCTAAGGAGGCAAGGACAGGCGTGGGTTCCTGAGGAATCTACCAAAGGTTTCCATTACAGTGCTACAAGACCAAGACCACGCTCGGCAGGATGGATGTTGTCACCGAGCCCACCGCTGCATCACGACCAAAAGCTTTGCAGGCGAAGAGCACCTTTCGTCAGGATAAGATGTACTACTTGTCCCCTTTCAAATTGGCCACTGTGGGATCCCTTCCCGCCTACATTTTGGGGGAAGAGGACCAAGGCCACTATAAATATAGGTTAGCCATCACCATAGAAGGGGTTGGCTAATTCTCACCCCCGAGCCCTCACGAGGTTGTTCATCCCCTGTACTTGTTCATCCTCAGCCCCTCGTGGGGCCAATCCACCACAAAGCAAGAATAGGGTATTACACCGCAAGGTGGCCCGAACCTGGGTAAACTGCCGTGTTCATCTTCCTCCTTGTTCACGCTAGTTCGGCCAGGCTATCCTATGGGGTGACGAGTTGGCAGGCTTGAGAGGTAGAGTTCTTCGCACACGCCCCAGAGTTCGAACCTTCTTGGGTCTGCGGAGCCCTGAATCCGACATTTGGCGCCAGGTAGGGGCGTGTCGAAGCTCTACCTCTTCACCAACCATACTCCGCCCGCGCTTCATGGTTCCCATGGCCGACGCCGTCCCACCAGTTGGGCCGTCGGGCACGTACGGAGGCACTGCGGGCCACCGGGCCTTTACCACCGGCCTGCGGTGGGTGCAGTGGCCGCAGAGGTTCAGGCCGGCGCTACCCCCATTGTTAGACGGCGCGGCGGACCCCGAGGAGTTCCTCCGGTGGTATGCGCAGGCCATCTAGATGGTGGGCGGTGACGACAAAGTCATGGCGAACTGGCTCCCTATGGCTCTCACGGGCGTGCCGTGCTCCTGGATGCTCAGCCTGCCGGAGTCTTCGGTGGCCTCCTGGGAGGAGCTGCGTGGCCTATTCATCACGCGCTTTGCGGCACCGGCACCCCATGCTGTTGCGTCCATTCTCGGCGGGTCACAGGCACCAGCCTCGGGCCGCCACGTCAAGCAGCTCCTCCGTCGGATGGTCGCTGCTCGGCCACAGCAGGGGGCTCCTCCAGGCCGTGCAGCGCCTGAGACCGACATCACCTTCGACTCCAGGGATCACCCAAGGACCATGGTCGGCGCCGGTGCACTCCCCATGCTGTGCACGCCCACCATCAGCAATATCGCGGTCACCAAGACCCTCATCGACAGCGGTGCTGGCCTCAACGTCCTCTCTGTGGAAGCCTTCGACCTGCTTCAAGTGCCCTACGACCAGCTCGCGCCCACCAAGCCCTTCTCGGGGGTGGTCAACAGCTCCATGACCCCATTGGGACAGATACGCCTCCCAGTCACCTTCAGCACGCGCTACAACTACCTCACCGAGCTTGTTGACTTCGACGTCGCCCACATCGGCCTCCCGTACAATGCCATCCTTGGGTATCCGGCCCTTGCCAAGTTCATGGCGATGACGCACCCCGGCTACAACGTCGTCAAGATGCCTCGGAGCAGCGGCATCATCACCGTGGTGGGGGACACCAAGGATGCACTCCTGGCCCGCAAGCTCTCTTTCAAGGCCATGGCAGCCACGCAGCCAGGCGCTGGGGACGCTCCAGAGATCTCGGAGGCCACACCTGCAAGGAAGAAACAATTGTTCTCTCAAGACCGGGCCGAGACAAAGCAGGTGCCCATCGATGACGGATGTTCAGGCCCCATCTTCACCATAGGCGCCGGCCTCCCACCAAATCAGGAAGAGGCGCTGGTTGGCTTCCTCCGTGCAAACAAGGATGTGTTTGCATGGGAGGCGACGGACTTGGTCGGTGTCCCACGGGATGTGATCAAACACCATTTGATGGTGTGCCCTAGTGCACGCCCGATGAAGCAGAAGGCACGACGGCAAGCCCAGGAGAAGCAATCGTTCATCGTCCAGGAGGTCTGCAAGCTGCAAGAAGCCAGCGTCATTTGGCAAGTGTGGCACCTGGATTGGCTGGCCAACCTGGTCATCGTCCCCAAGAAGGGCGGGAAGGAGCGCATGTGCATCGACTTCACGAGACTCAACAAGGCGTGTCCTCAGGACCCGTTCCCTCTTCCGCGCATCGATCAGATTGTTGATTCCACCGCCGAGTGCAACCTGTTGTGCTTCCTGGATGCCTTCTCGGGCTCCCACCAGATTAAGATGGCGGTGCAGGATGTCAAGAAGATAGCCTTCCTTTCCCTGTGTGGGGTGTACTGCTACACCTGCATGCTCTTTGGGCTGCGAAATGCCGGCGCGACCTTCCAGCAATTGATGCACATCGCTCTGGGCCGGCAGCTCGGGAGGAACGCCGAGGCATATGTCGACGACATAGTGGTCAAGTCATGGGAGGCAAGGACCCTTGTCGAAGACCTGGAAGAAATGTTCGCCAACCTGCGCAAGGTAAACCTGCGGCTCAATCCGGAGAAATGCGTGTTCGGTGTCCCGTCCAGCAAGATGCTGGGTTTCCTGGTGTCGCACACAGGGATCGAGGCTAACCCCGAGAAGGTCAAGGCAATAGAAAGGATGAGCCCGCCACAGACCCTCAAGGAGATGTAGAAGCTCGCGGGCTGCATAACCTCGCTGGGGCGCTTCATCTCCAAGCTTGGTGAGCGGGCCCTCCCATTATTTGAGCTGATGAAAAAGAAGGGCCCCTTCGAGTGGACTCCAGAGGCTGAGGCGGCTTTCCAAGACCTCAAGAGGTACCTCACGAGCCCGCCAGTGATGGTGGCGCCTCATCCTCTTGAGCCCTTGGTGCTTTACCTGGCCGCCACGCCCCACTCAGCTGTCGCAGCGCTCGTGGCGGTCAGGGAGGAGCGCGCAGGTGTGGGTGCGTGGTGTAGCGCCCCGCGTACAGTCGCGCCATCGCCACCTCAGGATGGCGCTCTTGAAGCCTCAACTACTCCATCGGACGGCAAGGATCCCGAGGCCCCCTCGTCCCAAGTGGGGCGGGACATCGTCGATGCCTCTTCCTGTCGGATTTCGGGTTCCGCAAACCCTTGAGAGGTTCGAACTCTGGGGTGCGTGCGAAGAACTCGTCGTCCCCAGTCTGCCTACTCACTAATCTCACAGCGTAGCTCGATGAACTATAAGGAAAAGAGACACATCAGTTTACCCAGGTTCAGGCCATCTTGCGGTGTAAAACGCTACTCCTGCTTTCTGGTGGACTGGCCTCCAGGGGCTGAGGATGAACTAGTACAGTGGCGAACAGCCTCAGGAGGAGAGGTGTTCTTGAGCTCGAGCGAGCTGGTGGAGTGAGGGTGATCTGAATGATCCGTCCCCCTCTATGGTGGTGGCTAAGCCCTATTTATAGCGGCCTTGGTCCTCTTCCCAAATGAAAGGTGGGAAGGGATCCCACAACGGCCAAATTCAAAGGGTGACAACTAGTACATGCTATCCTGACAAAAGTAGTCTTGGCATTCAAAAGCCTCTGGTTGTGACATCGTGGTGGGCTCAGTGATGACCTCTGTCCTGCCGTCCTGGCGGTCTTGGTCTTGTTGCATGGGAATGGAAACCATTGGCTGATTCCTCGGGACTCCGCGCCTGTGCTAGCCTCTTTAGCACTGAAGAGGAAACTTTTACACTGCGCCCGCTGGCGCCCGCCTGGTCTTGGTCATCATGGCTCATGTCATCCGGACCTCACGAGGTGAGGCTTGCATAGAGATCTCCGCTCCTCGGGAGCCAGCCTATGGAGGCCACTCCTCGTGGAGGTAATGGTGTCGTCCGCCTCGCGAGGGTCTTGAGTTGTTGTCGCTGAAGCTGGGCCGTACCAGGCCATCGATGGAGCCATGCCATGGGCCACAGGCAGGCAAGTCTGGGTACCCCCGTTCCCAGAACGCCGACAGTAGCCCCCAGGCCCAAGGCGCGCTCAGACTTGGCCTCGAGGCGAAGCCAAGGGGCAAGTGCGGAGCGCCACGGGCCCTAACCGCCTGCGGCCTCGGTTGACGCGTGGCGGTTGATGGGATGTGGGCGCCTCTGCTTCCCCACACTGCCTCGGCGACTGCTTGATTTGACGAGACCCTGCTGCATGCAGAGAAAAACCATCATTGCATGGGGTCGTGCAGGCTGGCGGTTGGCTTCTCTTCGGCTATAAATGAGGGGAGGGGCAGAGCCCCCCTCACTCATCTCCATCTTCTCGCAACCCGCTCCCTCTTCTTCTTCATCTCCCCGTCTTGCCATAGCATCCATGGCGCCAATGAGGAGGTTTTCTGCTGCCAAGAAAGAAAAGGCCCCCAAGGAGGGGCCGGGTTCGCTGCCGCCCCCGCAAGCAAGCCGCGACCCCGGCGGCAGCTCCTCGGGGGCGCGGGCGCACTTCTTCGGGGCCGGCGTCGCGTTGGGCGGTCGCGGTGGTGCTTCTTCTCGAGGTGGGGCCGCCAAAGGCGAGGCAGCCCATGCGATGAGGGGCGACGTGCCGTGGTTGCACAACCTCCTCGGCCACGTTTCCACTCGGCGGATGTGCTCCCGGAGTTCATCATGTGGTCGGAGAGGCCTACCGACACCTGGCTTCCGCTCTCGCTCTTCTTCGTGAGTGAGCTGACGGTCGCGGGGCTTGATGGCCTCTGGCTGCTGGCTGACAGCTGCTGCAACAAGGCTTCCTGGGTTGGGGTCGAAGTCAACGCGATGGGCAGTGTGTCCTTGACCCGCGGTTGGCAGGCGTTTGCCCGCGCGCGAGGCCTGAGCGGGAGGCGCACCCTTCATTTCAGGTACGACGGCCTCGTGACCCTCTACATGATGGTGTTCGGGGAGGACGGCCGTCGCGCGGGGTGCTGCCCGAAAGACGGCAGCGGCGACCATGAGCTTGGCCTTGACGACGGTCGCGACGATGATGAGGGTGAGCTTGCCCTTGGTGACGGCCGCGCTTCCTTCAGCAGCGGCGGCTCCTCCTCCGGCGAGAGCACCAGCAGCGGTGGCTACGACCAACCACCACGTCGCCAGGCTCGCATCGGGGAAGGCGACGGGTCGTCTCGTCGCCGCGCTCTGGTGAAGCGAGAGGAAGACTCGGACTGAGCCCGAGGGCCGCCAGAGCCTGGCCTCGGGAGCTGCTGCTGTCGTGCGGGCCACTTTTGTTTAACCTTTCCTTTCTCCTGCACTTGAAAAAAGTAGAGGGCCCCGCTGGGGCGTGTAATGAACCAAGGCACTCGTGCCATTATGCTAGGTTTGTTATTTTGATATTGTGCCGGGGTACCGATATTCCGATCAGGTGCGGTTAGAATAACTTAGCTTGATATGTCTGCTGTAGTTTCCCACCTCGCGAGGGTGCGCCTCTCCAGCAATATCTGGCGAAGTTTGCTTCTTAACGACTCAGGAGCCGTCGGGCCTCAGGAGGAATTGTACAGCTGCAGAATTATTAGAAAACTTCACAGGGTGTCATGTCCTTCCTTGCGCGAGCCCCCGAGCGTAGGTTGGTTGTGGCTGGTGCACCGCGTCGCGATGCCTGAAGGCACAGACTTGAGAAGGTACGCGTGCCCACGAGATCGTTTGAGTGCGTCTCGTAAGGATTTAAGGACTGAAGCTCTGGGGTGACAGGGCTTCGGTGAGGTGTGGTCGCGGCGAGCGCCAAGCGCACACACCTACCTAGCCCCCGCACGCGGGACGCGCGAGGAGGAGCGACGGGCAACTGCCGCTCTTCCTGGGACAAGGTTGAAGAGGCGAATGAACAAGACGAAAAGAAAGTCCCAGCTCTGGCAAACGAGAAATGCGAAAACTCCAAATTCCATTAAGAAATTGCAAACCAGCTACAGAAAGCAAGCAAAAGAAAAGCCGCGTCCGGCACCTAGTATAGTCTTCTCACCAGCGCGGAGCTAAGTGCTGCCACTAGGACGTGGGAGGGAGCCCCCGTGAGGCCCGCGGGCGACACTCAGGAGACTTCGGGGCGTGTACAGCCACACTCATTATTACGTGAGAGTGTCATGAGCGGAGACCTTCACAGGCACGGGGCCTTGCTTCATGGGTAGAACTTCCGGAGGTGCTGGATGTTCCAGGCGTTCTGGATGGGGATCCCGTCCTGTGTCTCCAGGCGCACAGCGCCAGGCCTGGAGACACGGGCGATCCTGACTGGGCCCTCCCACATGGGTGAGAGCTTATGCAGCCCCTCCCTGGAGAGAACCCGCCTCAAGACGAGATCACCCACCTCGAGCGTCCTGGAGCGGACACTGCGGCAGCGGTACCGCCGCAGCGCCTATTGGTACCTTGCCGCTCGGAGTGAGGCTTGATGGCGGCGTTCCTCCCCCAGCACGAGGTCCATCCCCCATGTGGCGTCCTGGCGTGCCTCGTCAAACGCCAAGACCCGCGTGGAGTGATGCTTGACCTCATGAGGGAGAACTGCTTCGGCTCCATAGACGAGGAAGAACGGAGTATTGCCCGTTGGCTTGGTTGCGGTGGTGCGGATGGACCACAACACGGACTGGAGCTCGTCGAGCCAGCCCCTACCGCAGGCCTCGAGCTTCTTCCTGAAGGTCCTTGTCTTGAGGCCTCTTAGGACTTCTGCGTTGGCGCGCTCGGCCTGGCCATTGCTCCTGGGGTGTGCCACCGAAGCGTAGCATATCTGCGTTCCAAGGTTAGCACAGTATGTTTTGAAAAGGTTGCTGGTGAACTGTGAGCCATTATCGGTGATGATGCGGTTAGGAACCCCGAACCGGCTCGTGAGGCCTTTGATGAACTTGACGGCCGAGCTGGCCGGGATGGTGCGGATGGCTTCCACCTCCGCCCACTTGGTGAACTTGTCGATGGCGACGTAGAGGTAGCGGTAGCCCCCGGGCGCCCGTGGGAATGGCCCCAAGATGTCCAGTCCCCAGACCGCGAATGACCATGTGAGCGGGATGGTATGGAGGCCCTGAGCAGGCTGGTGGATCTGCTTGGTGTGGAACTGGCAGGCTTCACAAGACTTCACCAGCTCGGTAGCATCATTGAGCACCGTGGGCCAGTAGAACCCACTGCGGAATACCTTGCCCACGAGTGTGCGCGATGAAGAGTGATGCCCATCGTCCCCACCATGTATATTGGCCAGCAGCTCGCATCCCTGCTCCCTGGAGATGCACCGTAAAGAAACATCGTTTGGACGCCTCCGATAGAGCTCACCATCCTGGATGTAGTATGCTGTGGCCTGGCAGGCCACACGCTCTGCGTCTTCCTCCTTCTCCGGCGGTGTGCCCCGAAGTAGGTACGCCTTGAAACTCCTCGGTCCAACACCCCTCCTGACGTTCCATCGCGAGGAGGAGGCGAGCTCCTGAGGTCGGGCCACAAGCCAGGGCGCCCGACGGAGGAGCCTAGGGGAGGTCCTCGTGAGGCGGTGCTGGTTCTGCGGTGGGTGGAGCTGCCAATGGCTTGAAGAGCCGCTCTTCGAAGACACCAGGCTCCTGAGGCAGACGCCAGGACGCCCTCTTGGCGATGTCATCCGCCTCCTTGTTTGTGCCTCACGGCACGTGCTGCAATTCCAGGCCCAAGAATCGTTTCTCAATTTTGCGTACCTCCTCAAGGTATGCTTCCATGTGCTCGTCCTTCGGGGTGCACTCCTTGTTGGAGAAGTTGACGAGGAGCTGTGAGTCACCCCTGATGGTGTGGCGCCTGACCCCCAGTGCTGTGGCGGCCTTGAGTCCCGCGATCAGGCCTTTGTACTCCGCAATGCTGTTGGAGACCTTCTCGCCGTGTTGGAAGCAGAGTTGCACGGCGTAGTAGAGCTTGTCTGTGGTGGGCGAAATAAGCACAGCTCCAGCCCCCGCGCGCTGGCGTGAGAACGCACCGTTGAAGTACATGATCCAACTATCCGGTGCCTCATCACCGGGTATGAGGGAGTGGTCCTCGCACACTTCATGGTCAGGGACGTCAGTCCATTCCGCCATGAAGTCAGCAAGGGCCGCACCCTTGATGATCCTGGTGGTACTGAACTCCAACTGGAATGCTTGCAGCTCAATGTTCCATTCGGTGACCCTTCCCGCAGCGTTGGGGCTCTGGAGCACCCTCTCCAAAGGGTAAGCTGAGACAACCTTGATGGGGTGGCCTTGGAAGTAGTGGCGCAGCTTTCGGGAGGTGACGAGGAGCGCGAGCAGTAGCTTCTGTGGCATGGTGTAGCATGCCCGCGCGTCTCGCAGCACCGTGCTGACGAAGTACACCGGGTGCTCGACAAGGGAGGAAGCATTGGTGAGGTCTGGCAACTCCTGAGTCTGCGGGCCCTCAGGAGCCTTATCATCCGCCATGGCAGCCGTGCCCTTAGGAGTATCGTCCTGAGGAGACCCACTGCCAGGGGGTTGGCTGAGGTCTCAGGAGCATTGTTGGCCGGTGGTGGAGTCGGAGCCTCAGGAGCGCCTTCTTGAGACCGCAGTGCCCCATCTGGTGAAGGGGTGCCCCGTCGTGAGCCCTTGACTAGGCGCTCCTCCCTCACTGCCACCAGTGCTGCGCTGGCTGAGTGAGGCGTGGTGGCCAAGTAGAGCACCAGGGGCTCAAGGGGATGTGGCGCCACCATCACCGGCGGGCTGGTGAGGTACTTCTTGAGGTCTTGGAAGGCCGCGTCAGCCTCCGGAGTCCACTCAAATGGTCCTTTCTTTTTCATCAGCTTGAGGAATGGGAGGGCGCGTTCTCCCAACTTGGAGATGAAATGCCCCAGTGAGGTCACGCAACCTGCCAGCTTCTGCATCTCCTTGAGAGTCTGCGGCGGGCTCATCCATTCTATGGCCTTGACTTTCTCTAGGTTAGCCTCGATCCCTCTGTGTGATACCAAGAAACCCAGCAGCTTGCCGAATGGGACGCCGAAGACGCATTTCTCCGGGTTGAGTCGTAGAACCACCTTGCGTAGGCTGGCAAATGTTTCTTCCAGGTCTTCAATAAGGGTTCTTGCCTCCCGAGACTTCACCACTATGTCGTCGACATATGCCTCTGCGTTCCTCCCGAGCTGTGATGCTCGATTATTCCCCTCGGGATCCCAACCAGATCCTTGGGCTCCCATGCGAACACTTCCATGTTCACACGTAAGAAGTCGACCAACACCTTTTCTTGATCTGGAGAGAGGCTGGCACCTATGGTGAAGGTGGCACCCGATGCCCCGTCTTCATCGACCGGCACCTGCTTCGTCTCGGCCCGATCTTGAGAGAACAACTGCTTCTTCTTCGCTGGTGCAGCCCCCGGAGCCTCTGGGGCCCCTTCCTCAGCCGGCCGTGCGGCCGCCGCGGCTCTGAAGGTGAGCTTGAGGGCTAATAGTGCGTCCTCGGTATCTCCTGCCACGGTGAGGACGCCACTGCTTCTCGGCATCTTCATGAGGTTGTAGGCAGGGTGAGTCGCTGCCATGAACTTGGCCAGGGCCGGGTACCCGAGGATGGCGTTGTATGGGAGGTTGATGCGGGCGATGTCGAAGTCGATGAGCTCGGTGCGGTAGTTGTCGCGGGTGCCGAAGGTGACGGGGAGGCGGATCTGCCCGAGGGTGTTGGTGGAGCCGTTGACGACTCCAGAGAAGGGCTTTGTGGGGCAGAGCTGGTCATGGGGCACATGAAGCAAGCCAAACGCTTCCACAGAGAGCACATTGAGGCCGGCTCCTCCGTCGATGAGGGTCTTGGTGACCGCCACATTGCAAATGGTGGGGGTGCAGAGCATCAGGAGCGCGCCGGCGCCGGCCGTGACCACGGGGTGGTCCCCGGAGTCGAAGGTGAGGTCGGCCTTGGGCCCCACCCAACCCAGCGGCGCCACCCGCTGTACGTGGGCGGCACCCGCCTGGTGAAAGAACTGCTTGATGTGGCGATCCGAGGGTGGCGCCTGCGAGCCGCCGAGGATGGCTGCGATGGCGTGAGGTGCCGATACCACGAATTGCGTGACGAAAAGGCCGCGCAGCTCTTCCCAGGAAGCCACCGAGGATTCCGGCAGGCCCAGGAGCCAAGCGCGTGGCGCGCTCGTGAGGGCCATGGGAAGCCAATTCGCCACGACCTTGCCATCGCCGTCGGCCGCCAGAACCGCCTCCTCATACTCCTGGAGAAACCCCACCGGGTCTGCCGCACCATTGTAGCAAGGCGGCATCTCCGGCCTGAACTTGGGCGGCCACTGCACTCGCTGTAAGGTGGGGGTAAAGGCCCGGAGACCCACGGTGCCTCCGTGCGCGCCCGTCGATCCAGTCGGAGAAGAGGCGCCCGCCATGAGAGCTGAACAGCGAGGGCGGAGTGCGGCGGACAAAGAGGCGAAGCTTCGACGCACCCCTACCTGGTGGGCCAAATGTCGGATTTCGGGTTCCACAAACCCATGAGAGGTTCGAACTCTGGGGTGCGTGCGAAGAACTCGTCCTCCCTAGTCTGCTTACTCGCTAATCTCACAGCCTAGCTCGATGAACTGTAAGGAAAAGAGACACAGCAGTTTACCCAGGTTCGGGCCACCTGGCGGTGTAAAACCCTACTCCTGCTTTGTTGTGGATTGGCCTCGAGGAGCTGAGGATGAACTAGTATAGTGGCAAACAGCCTCAGGAGGAGAGGTGCTCTTGAGCTCGAGTGAGCTGGTGGAGTGAGGGTGATCTGAATGATCCGTCCCCCTCTATGGTGGTGGCTAAGTCCTATTTATAGCGGCCTTGGTCCACTTCCCAAAATGAAAGGCGGGAAGGGATCCCACAACGGCCAAATTCAAAGGGGGACAACTAGTACATGCTATCCTGACAAAAGTAGTCTTCGCCTGCGAAAACCTCTGGTTGTGACGCCGTGGTGGGCTCGGTGTTGACCTTCGTCTTGCAGTCCTGGCGGTCTTGGTCTTGTTGCACGGGAATGGAAACCTTTGGCTGATTCCTCGGGACTCCGCGCCTGCGCTTACCTCTTTAGCATTAAAGAGGAAACTGGTACACTGCGCCCGCTGGCGCCCGCCTGGCCTTGGTCGTCATGGCTCACGTCATCTGGACCTCACGAGGTGAGGCTTGCATAGAGATCTCCGCTCCTCGGGAGCCAGCCTGAGGAGGCCGCTCCTTGTGGAGGTCTTGGTGTCGTCCGCCTCGCCAGGCTTGGCCCCTCGCGAGGGTCTTGAGTTGTTGTTGCTGAAGGTGGGCCGTACTAGGCCGTCGATGGAGCCACGCCGTGGGCCGCAGGCAGGCAAGTCTGGGTACCCCGATTCCCAGAACGCCGACAATTCCCTCGTCGAGCACCCGGTGTACTTCATCAGCACGGTGCTGCGTGACGCGCGCGCACTACCCCATGCCGCAGAAGATCCTGCTCGCGCTCCTCGTCGCCTCCAGGAAACTGCGCCACTATTTCCAAGGCCACCCCATCAAGGTCGTCTCCGTGTACCCCCTGGAGAAGGTGCTCCATAGCCCCAATGCCACGGGGAGGGTTGCCGAGTTGAACATCAAGCTGCAAGCATTCCAGCTAGAGTTCAGCACCACCAGGATCATCAAGGGCGCAGCCCTCGCTGACTTCGTGGTGGAATGGACGGGTGCCCCTGACCGGGAGATGGGTGAAGACCGGTCCCTCGTGCTCGAAGATGAGGTGCCCAATGGCTGGGTCATGTACTTCGATAGCACATTTGCGCGGCAGGGCGCGGGGGCTGGAGTCGTAGTCATCTCGCCAACCCAGGATAAGCTATGCTACGCTGTGCAGCTCTGCTTTCACCATGGCGAGAAGGTCTCCAACAACATCACGGAATACGAGGGCCTGGTCACTGGCCTTAGGGCCACGGTGGCCCTGGGGGTCAAGCGTCACACCATCAAGGGCGACTCTCAGCTCCTCGTCAACTTCTCCAACAAGGAATACAAGCCTAGGGACGAGCACATGGAGGCATACCTAGAAGAGGTATGCAAAATTGAAAAACGCTTCTTGGGCTTTGAATTGCAGCACGTCCCGCGTGGCACGAACAAGGAGGCAGACGATATCGCTAAGAGGGCGTCCAGATGCGAGCCCCAGAAGACTGGCGTCTTCGAGGAAAGGCTCTTCAAACCGTCGGCAGCCCCCTCCCCCCCCCCCCACGGCAGGCCTGGCGCTGCCTCGGGAGGAGCCGCCCCTGGGCCCCCCTCGGGTGCCCCAGCCTATGGCCCGACCTCAGGAGCCCGCCTGCTCCTGGCACTGGAACCTCAGCAGGGTTGCTCGACCAAAGAGTTCAAGGCGTACCTGCTCCGCGGCACCCTGCCGGAGAAGGAGGAAGATGTGGAACGCATGGCCCATCAGGCCACCGCTTATTGCTTGCAGGACGGCGAGCTCTACCGAAGGCTCCCCAACGACGTCTCGCTGCGATGCATATCCGATGAGCAAGGGCGCGAATTGCTGGCTGACATCCACGGCGGGGATTGCGGGCACCATTCTTCATCATGCACCATCTTGGGCAAGGTATTCCGTAGCGGGTTCTACTGGCCCACGACGCTCAACGATGCCACCTAGCTGGTGCGATCCTATGAGGCCTACCAGTTCCACGCCAAACAGATCCACCAGCCCGCTCAGGGCCTCCAGACCATCCCGCTCTCGTGGCCATTCGCGGTCTAGGGGCTGGACATCCTGGGCCCATTCCCCCGAGCAGCCGGGGGCTATCGCTACCTCTACGTCGCCATCGACAAATTCACCAAGTGGGCGGAGGTGGAGCCCGTGCACACCATTCCTGCTGGCTCGGCCGTCAAGTTCATCAAGGGCCTCGTGAGCCGTTTCAGGGTCCCCAACCGTATCATCACTGACAATGGCTCTTAGTTCACAAGCAATCTCCTCCGGACATATTGTGTTAACCTTGGAACGCAGATATGCTACGCTTCAGTGGCACACCCACGGAGTAACGGCCAGTCTGAACGTGCCAACATGGATGTCCTGAGGGGCCTCAAGATGAGGAGCTTCAAGAAGAAGCTTGAGGCCTGCGGCAGGGGTTGGCTCGGTGAGCTTCAGCCTGTGTTGTGGTCCATCTGCACCACCGCGACTAAGCCCACCAGCGAGACCCCATTCTTCCTCGTCTACGGGGCTGAGGCGGTCCTCCCACACAAAGTCAAACATAGCTACCTGAGGGAGTCCTGGATTAAGGGGTCCTCGGGCGTCCAGGCTACGTAAGGTCGGCCGGACTGATGGGCCATGAAGATACAAGACAAAAGACTCTCTCCCGTGTCCGGATGGGACTCTCCTTGGCGTGGACGGCAAGCTTGGCATTCGGATATGAAGATTCCTTTCTCTGTAACCGACTTTGTACAACCCTAGTCCCCTCCGGTGTCTATATAAACCGGAGGGTTTAGTCCGTAGAGGCGATCATAATCAGACAGGCTAGACTTCTAGGGTTTTAGACATTACGATCTAGTGGTAGATCAACTCTTGTAATACTCATATTCATCAAGATCAATCAAGCAGGACGTAGGTTATTGCCTCCATAGAGAGGGCCCGAACCTGGGTAAACATCGTGTCCCCCGTCTCCTGTTACCATCGACCTTGGACGCACAGTTAGGGACCCCCTACCCGAGATCCGCCGGTTTTGACACCGACATTGTTGCTTTCATTGAGAGCTCCGCTGTGTCGTCGCTAGAAGACTCGATGGCTCCATCAATCATCCACAACGATGCTGCCTTGAGGGAGGTCTTTCTCCCCGGCCAGATCTTCGTATTCGGCAGCTTCATACTACGGGCCAACTCGCTTGGCCATCTAGAGCAGATAGACAGCTACGCCCCTGGCCATCAGGTCAGGTTTGGAATCTTGAACTACATTGCTGATATCCGCGGAGACTTGATCTTCGACGGATTCGAGCCCATGGCAGCCGCTCCCTGCCACCGTGATGAACATGACCTAAATCTGTCATCGGACCATATCCGGGAGATAGCGCCTATAACTGCTCTGGCCCTAGATCCGGAGCAGATCGCGCCACCCGAGGACGGGAAGCTCAACCCCGCCACGGAAGCCGCAGACTCAGCGGCGTTGGAGCCGCACACAGATCCAACTTTAAACGGGATCTGTGTCACCGGAACCTCGGATTTGTCTCCGGCCACAGGTTCCGACCGCGTGCGTCCACGCCCATCGAGCTCGATCGGGCGCCGATCGTCGAGTTTAGCTCCGCGGACATCTTCCGGCACTCACCTTTGGGTGATGTGCTGAACTCATTAAAAACCCTCTCTTTAGCGGGGGACTCGCAGCCGAATTATTTCCGGTTTGAACTGGAGGCTGATGACGGAGAATTTCGCTTCCCACCCACCGCCCACTTCATTGCCACTGTCGAAGACTTAACCAACATGCTTGATTACGACTCCGAAGACATCGATGGTATGGACGACGATGCCGGAGAGGAGCAGGCCCAAAACCCGCTGCTTACTGGGCGCTGGACAGCCACCTCCTCATATGATGTGTACATGGTGGATACTCCCAAAGAGAATAACAGTGATAACGAGAAAGATCCAGTCGAGGATAAACCTCCTGAGACATAGCCAAAGCACCGACATCAGCGGCACTGCTCTAAATCACGCCGTGGAAAAGACAGCAATACCGGCACAAGAGAAAACAATACTCCGGACGATGCCGAAGACAAAGAAGATCCCGTCGAGCCGACTTCCGAACAGGACGATAGGGAAGATGGGCAAGTCAGCCCTGACAAACAGGCCATAAACGAAGACTCGGAGGACAGCAACTATCTTCCACTTTTCGAAGACGAGGTGAGCCTCGGCGACGAAGACTTTATCGTGCCTGAGGAACCCGTCGAGCAGGAGCGCTTTAAGCGCTGGCTAATAGCCACTGTGAGGAGCCTAAAAAAGAAATAGCAGCAGCTTCAAGCTGATCAAGATCTACTCAACAACAGATGGACTGATGTCCTGGCAGCCGAGGAATACGGACTCGAGCGCCCCATTAAAAGTTACCCAAAGCGTAAACTGCTACCCCAATTCGACGACGAGGCACTTGAGCCCATGCCATCAACACGTAATGCGACTAACCGACCACCACGTGGCCGGGACAAAGCGGCAACCCAAGCCGAACACCTGCCCATACTACCTCACCGTAAAGGCAAAGATACCACAGCTTGGGAATACACATATGACCTGCGGCAAGACCTGGAGAATAGAGTAGGCCAGTCCAGATCAATCTACGGATCGCGGGGGCATGCCCTGATGCGCGACGACGACTATCAAGCCAGACGTAACGAGCATAACCATGTCCGGGCCGAAAACCACAGACGGACTACATCCGCACTACATCGCGACTTGGCATGATATAGAGGCGCCGCACATCCCCTCTGCTTTAGTGATGAAGTAATTGAGCACGAATTCCCAGAAGGGTTTAAACCCGTAAATATCGAATCATATGATGGAACAACAGATCCCGCGGTATGGATTGAGGATTTTCTTCTCCATATTCATATGGCCCACGGTGATGACCTTCACGCCATCAAATACCTCCCACTAAAACTCAAGGGGCCAGCTCGGCACTGGTTAAAAAGTCTGCCTGAAAACTCTATTGGCAGCTGGGAGGACTTGGAAGACGCCTTCCGCGACAACTTCCAAGGCACATATGTACGACCTCCGGATGTCGATGACTTAAGTCACATAGTTCAACAGCCTGGAGAGTCAGCCAGGAAATTCTCGACTAGGTTCGTAACTAAAAAGAACCAGATCGTCGACTGCCCGGATGCCGAAGCCCTAGCGGCCTTTAAGCATAGCATCCGCGATGAATGGCTCGCTCGTCACCTCGGCCAAGAAAAG
Source organism: Thinopyrum elongatum (assembly GCA_011799875.1). Classification (NCBI taxonomy): domain Eukaryota; kingdom Viridiplantae; phylum Streptophyta; class Magnoliopsida; order Poales; family Poaceae; genus Thinopyrum; species Thinopyrum elongatum. The sequence continues at coordinate 203,190,358 of CM022303.1, forward strand.
CCGAAGTCCATGGCAGCCCTCACGGCACTCATGACCCGCTTTTGGGCGGGCGAGGATAGTTGGCTAGCCCGTAGCAATAACACTGCAAGCGATGTCGGTACCTCTGAAGCCAAGAATAACAATGACAAGCCCCGACGCAACAGGCACAAGCGCCAAAGCAATGGTGGCATTGCCGATGACACGGCGGTCAACGCCGGTTTCCGTGGCTCCAAGTCCGGCCAACGGAAGAAGCCATACAAAAGAAACAATCCGGGCTCATCCTGCTTGGACTGCATACTCGATCGTCCATGTCAGATCCACGGCACCCCTGATAAACCAGCCAATCATACCAACAGAGACTGTTGGGTTTTTAAACAGGCCGGCAAGTTAAATGCCAAAAACAAGGAGAAGGGGTCGCAAAGCGAGGACGACGACGAGGAGTCCCGTCCGCTGAACATAGGAGGACAGAAGAAGTTCCCTCCCCAGGTTAAAATGGTGAACATGATATACGCCACTCATATCCCCAAAAGGGAGCGCAAACGAGCGCTCAGGGACATCTACGCGATAGAGCCAGTCGCCCCAAAGTTCAACCCATGGTCGTCCTACCCAATCACCTTCGATCGCAGGGACCATCCGACCAGTATCCGTCATGGCGGTTCAGCCGCACTGGTCCTCGATCGAATTGTTGATGGATTCCATCTCACGCGCGTCCTCATGGACGGCGGCAGCAGCCTGAACCTGCTCTATCAGGATACAGTGCGCAAAATGGGCATCGATCCCTCAAGGATCAAACCCACAAAAACTACCTTTAATGGAGTCATACCAGGTGTAGAGGCCCGCTGTACGGGCTCAATCACACTGGAGGTTGTCTTCGGATCCTAGGACAACTTCAGAAGTGAAGAGTTAATCTTCGATATCGTCCCCTTCCGCAGCGGCTATCACGCACTGCTCGGACGAACTGCATTTGCTTGATTCAATGCGGTGCCACACTATGCTTATCTCAAGCTCAAGATGCCGGGACCACATGGCGTCATAACAGTTAACGGAAATACGGAGCGCTCCCTCCGTACCGAGGAGCACACCGCAGCCTTGGCAGCGGAAGTACAGAGCGGCCTTGCCAAGCAGAATTTTAATTCAGCGGCCAAGCTCCCGGACACTATCAAGCGGATCCGGACTACTCCGCAGTATAACAGTCCGGCTCATCTGGAGTTAGACTAGCAATCCAGCCTCCGTCTCCGTCCCGGCCAAATGGTGGCATACGTACCACGCGTACATAACTACGCACTTAAAATAACATGGGCATAGACAGAGGCATAACTAGATTGTGGTCCATATTACGGCTCGACCTCCCCTGGACACACATACTTTCACTTTTTCTTTTTCATCCATTTCAGGTTTCTTTTCCACAGGCCCCTCAAGACGGCCTAATCATCGGTCCTTTTGAAGGATAGATACACCAAGGACAGCAAGAAGCATTGAGGTATACGGGAATCGCTCGGAGGTCTTTTTGACGATCACTCTACCTGTTCTCAGGACCCGCACGCAGCTCTCCCTTGGTCATGGCATGTTAAATAGCCCTGTTGCTTATTGCACTACTTATACGCTTTGACGTATCAATAAAATTATAATAGAAATAGTTCGCGGCCCAACTTCTGCGGCATTAGCTTACTATTTCATTTTTTCTTGATAATCTTATCAATTGCACCCGTACACTTTGGTACGGCTTAAATTCGCCAGGGGCTTTATTGCGCCCCATATTATGGCAACAAAGTCCGAACACTTTTTATAGTATAGTTCGGCACCCCGAATTTAGCATTATATGCATCGGCTCTGAATCATGTCTTTGGTCAATAGTTGGGTTGCCCGGCTCCTGTGCTTACTACCTTACGTTCCGCTATATCGGCTAGGGTAGTAAAGGGAGAACTACTGCGATTGTGCCCTGGTTTATCCGGATGAGCACCTCAGTAGAGAAAGTCGAAAACTGACTGTCATGATGCGGCGTGAGCCGGTCAGCTCTTCGGAGGTTACAAATTTTTTGTGATTTTTTCCGCATTATGCGACGAATCGGTTTCTACCCGATCAGGTGTTTACAGCACCCTAGTTCGGAATTACAAATACTAGGGGCTGCGCCTAAATTTCTATTATAAAACTCCTATGGCTAAGTGAGGGTGATAAAGCCACATAGTCCGATTGCCTGGTTCGTTGCGCTAAACACCTCCTTCAAGGACAAAACTTTGGATCAAGAGTGTTTAGATTCTATCCCGAACACCCCCGTACTACCTACGTGGGGGCTGAAGCCGACGACTGGCCAACTCTCAGATTTAATAAAACGGCCGCACAGGAGGAAAAATCTTGATATAAACAACTAATATTATATTACATATCAGTTTTGTTCCATTATACAGGATAGGATAACATCAATATATTCATCCAAAGATAATGTCTTTTGCACACTGCTCCGCTACAATGCGGGATCCCTCCAGGACATCGTCAAAATATCGCTCGGGCGTGCGGTGCTCCTTGCCCGCGGGCGGTCCCTCGGTCGCGAGCTGGACGGCATTCATCTTCGCCCACTGTATCTTGACACGGGCGAAGGCCATCCGCGCACCTTCAATACAGACCGACCACTTAATGGCATCAAGCCGAGGGCAGGCAGCAACCAGTCGCTTCACGAGCCCGAAGTAGCTGTTGGGTATGGCTTCGGCAGGCCATAGACGGATTATCAAATCCTTCATGGCCAATTCGACCGCCCTATGCAGTTCGGTCAGCTGTTTCAGCTGATCGCTAAAGGGCACCGGATGCTCTGGCGCAAGGTATTGCGACCAGAACAGCTTCTCCGTTGAGCTCCCCTCATTGGCTCGGAAGAAATCCGCAGCATCAGCAATGCTGCGCGGCAGATCCACAAACGCTCCTGGAGAACTCCAAATCCGGGTCAGTAAGAGGTACCTTTTCTTCACAAATTTGCTTTGCATTATAAAGGCCTTACCCGCCGTGATTTTCTTGGCCTCTTGGATTTCCTGGAGGGCACCCTGGGCTTCAACCCGGGCCTCTTGCGTGCTTTGGTGGGCCTTAGCAAGCTCGGACTCTTGATCCGTAATTTTGCGCTCCAAGGACTTGCATTTCTTTACAGCATCCTGGAGCTCTTGTTGGACCTCACCGAACCTGACCTCGTGCTTTTCGCGGACGGATTGTTCCTCTGCCGCTCTCTTCTGGGCCTCGGCCAGCACCTTTTTAAGGGCCTCCACCTCGGTCGCCGCTCCTACAAATATCCTGGCACTATGGTCAATACAAATCATCTATCCTTTCTGATATACAGAAGGTCATGGCATACCTTGCTTGTCCTCCAGCTGCTTTTTCACATGGCCGAGTTCTTCCTCGGCCAGCTCCAGACTCTGCTTCAGTCCGGAGACTTTAGCAGCATGGGAGGTCGCAGCCAGCAGCGACGCCTGCTTTCTCACATAGACATGTATGGTTAGTCTCCTGCGAAAATTGTTTGATCCTCTGTCTGGCTTTTCTTTTCGACCACCGGACAGTGTCTCAGGGGCTACTGTCTATACTGTGACATTCTTTTTTACATAATTGCGTTTCATACCTCAAAACCTCTTAGAAGGCTTGTGCAGGCTTCGGTCAGTCCGTTCTTCGTGGACTGAATCTTCCCAATCACCGTACCCATGAGGGCACGGTGTTCCTCTACAATGGAAGCACTTCGCAGCGCTTCCAGTAGGGTGTCCGGTGCCTCTGGTTGGATGGAGGTCACCGGCGAAATAGGCACACCCCCTTCTTTCAAAGGAGGTTGCTTGCCGGATTACGGAGCCGTATAGGTCTCCGGGACCGTATTCGGCTGGGGGCCGAATTGGACCTGGCCCCCATTGCCAGTCTCCATGGAGATTTGCTCCCCCATGTGTCCAGCGGCCGAGGTTTCACCCTCTGGTGCCTCGCTGACGGCCTCCTGTGTCTCTCCCTGGCCTGGGATCCTTCGGGACAACGCCTCGGTGTCATCTATGGCCTTGGGAGAGGAGGCCGCCGGAAGGGACCGGCTGTCCATCATCTTCGGGTCTAGCGAATTCCCCGAAGATGAGGATCGCTCGAGGTCGGAACGAGCCAGACTGCAAGTACATGATTCAACATGTTAAAAACTATGGAGAAAAGAGGCTAGATATATGAATGCGTCAGAGTCTTTGAGTACTCACGACCCGGCCAGGGGCTTATCTCGGGGGCGCCGCTCAGGGCTGCTGTCGACGTCCCACGCGGAGTTATCCGCGAGGGAGACCTTCCCCTTCTTGGACGCCTCTGCCTCCAGATTTATGGGGGCCACCCTTTTCTTCCTTCCCCCTCAGGGGGAGAGTTGCTTTCTTCCTCCTCCTCCTCGTCCTCTGCGGTGGTGGAGTGAGTCTCGGCGTCCTCGGACGTCGCGTCCGAAGTTCCCTTGCGACGGAGGCCACTTGTGGTCTCCTTGGCCTTTTTCTTGGCCTTCTTCTCCGGCGCCTGGTAGGGCGCCGGGACCAGCATCTTCGTCAGAAGCGGGATGGCTGGTTCCTCGGGCAGCGGAGCCGAACACTTAATCCGCTCTGCCTTCTTCGTCCAGCCCTGAAAAAATAAATAGGGAGGCTTAGGCATTTTCCCTGAGTAAGCAAGTAAAGGATACACCTTGAAGCGCGAAAGACTTACCGGACTAGCGGGATGGGCCAGGTCGTGCCCACGGTCTTCGGTCGTCTCCGGCCATTTCTCGTTGGCCTTAAAAAGCACCTTCCAGATGTCTTCGTGCATAGTTCCGAAGAAATTTTGCAAGGTCTGGTGCTCGGCCGGATCGAACTCCCACAGATGGCAAGTCCGGCTTTGGCATGGAAGGATCCGGTGAACTAGCATCACCTGGATCACATTGACAAGCTTGATGTTCTTGTCCACCATGCTCTGGATACGCGCCTGCAGCGCTGACAGCTCGTCCAACGACGCCCAATTCAGGCCCTTCTCTAGCCAGAAGGTGAGCCGCATTGGGGCTCCGGACTTGAATTCAGGAGCCGCGGCCCAGGTGGCATCGCGGGGCTCTATGATATAGAACCATAGTTGCTGCCACCCTTTGACGGTCTCCACAAAGGTACCTTTGGGCCATGTGACATTGGGCATCTTGCTCACCATGGCGCCTCCTCACTCTGCGTGTTGGCCATCCACCACCTTCGGCTTCACATTGAAAATCTTGAGCCACAGTCCGAAGTGGGGTGGGATGCGGATGAAGGCCTCCCACACAACAATAAATGCCGAGATGTTGAGGAAAGAATTTGGGGCTAGATCATGGAAATCTAGCCCGTAGTAGAACATGAGTCCGCGGACGAAAGGGTGGAGAGGAAACCCTAACCCGCGGACGAAGTGGGGGATGAACACCACCCTCTCATGAGGCTTGGGGGTGGGGATGATTTGTCCCTTGGCCGAAAGCCGGTGGGCGATTTCCTTGGCCAAGTACCCCGCCTCCCGGAGCTTCATGATGTCCTTCTCCTTGACGGAGGAGGCCATCCACTTGCCTTGCGCTCCGGATCCGGACATGGTCGGAGTGCTTCTTTGAGGCGGAAAAGATGAGAACTTGGGCGTTGGAGCTCGAGAATGAAGAGGCAGAGAAAGACAAGGCGTGGGTGAAAGGGGTGAATCCTTCTCTCCTTATAAAGGCAGTGAATACCAAGCGCCTCCCCACTCGCCATAAAACTCGCCTATTCCCAAGGGCCATGCAGACTGCACGGTTGGATTACCCACGCCCGTATTGATGAGAATCCCGTAATAAAGGGACATGATCTCTACTGTGACAAGACGTGCCACCGGAAACCGCATCTTAAAGTGTGGAGCGGGAGGCTAAAGAACGGTTCGAAATAATGACCGTGCAGGAACGTGGTGTCGCGTTACAAAAAGTTGTCAGCAGATTGGACTCGTGAAGTATTATACTCTCTGCGGTTGTGTGTGGTACTTGTTTTGCAGAGCCGGACATGCTTTCTGTGCTCGAAGTCTGTTTTGGAGTATTCGGAGGAGGAACCCGCCTTGCAATGCCGAAGACAATCTGCGCACATTGTCATTGAAGCCTGGTTCAGGGGCTACTGAGGGAGTCCTGGATTAAGGGGTCCTCGAGCGTCCAGGCTACGTAAGGTGGCCCGGACTGATGGGCCATGAAGATATAAGACAGAAGACTCTCTCCCATGTCCGGATGGGACTCTCCTTGGTGTGGACGGCAAGCTTGGCGTTCGGATATGAAGATTCCGTTCTTTGTAACCGACTTTGTACAACCCTAGTCCCCTCCGGTGTCTATATAAATCGGAGGGTTTAGTCCGTAGAGGTGATCATAATCAGACAGGTTGACTTCTAGGGTTTTAGCCATCATGATCTCGTGGTAGATCAACTCTTGTAATACTCATATTCATCAAGATAAATCAAGCAGGACATATGGTATTACCTCCATACAGAGGGCCCGAACCTGGGTAAACATCGTGTCCCCCGTCTCCTGTTACCATCGACCTTAGATGCACAGTTCGGGACCCCCTACCCGAGATCCGCCGGTTTTGACACCGACACTCCCAATGGGTCTTGGCGTTTGACGAGGCACGCCAGGACGCCTCGCGGGGGACATATCTTGTGCTCGGGGAGGAGGCCCGCCGCCAAGCCTCGCTCCGTGCCGCGAGGTACCAGCAGGCGCTGTGGCAGTATCACTGCCGAAGCGTCCGCTCCAGGACCCTCGAGGTGGGTGACCTCATCCTGAGGCGGGTGCTCTCCAGGGAGGGGCTTCACAAGCTCTCGCCTATTTGGGAGGGCCCGTTCAGGATCGCCCGTGTCTCCAGGCCTGGCGCCGCGAGCCTGGAGACGCAGGACGGGGTCCCCATCCAGAATGCCTGGAACATCCAGCACCTCCGGAAGTTCTTCCCGTGACAATCTCACGTAATAATGAGTGGGGCTTTACACGCCCCGGAGTCTCCTAAGTGCCACCCTGGGGCCTCACGGGGGCTCCCACCCACGCCCAAGTGGAAGCCCCATGCTCCGCGCTAGCAGACAACACGGTCTTTCAAAGACTATGCAGACGCCTAGTGGAAGCCCCGCTCCGCACTGGCGGGAAGACAAGAAGACTAGTGTAGGTGCCGGACGCGGCTGTTCTTTTGCTCGTTTTTTGTAGCCGATTTGCCACTTGTTGGAGTGAAATTCGAAGTTCTCGCGTCTTTATTTGAAAGGGGTGGGAATTTTTCTCCTTGCAGTGTTTGCTCTTTTGAGTCTTGCAGTTGCCCGTCACTCCTCTCCACGCGTCTCGCGAGCGGGGGCTGTGCATGGTGTGTACGCCTGGGTCCGCCCATGAACACACCTCGCCAAAGCCTTGGCGTCCTAATCTTTGGCGTCCTAATCCTTGTGCGATGCTCTTAAATGAGCCAACGGGCATGTATGCCCTCCCGAGTCCTCATCTCCTGGCCTCGCCGGGCATCGCGACCCGGTGTACCAGCGATGATCGGTCCTTGATAGGGGGCTCGCGTGGGGCACGGCGCCCTGTGAGGCATCTTCGGAGGCCCCATATCCTCATGGCCCGCTAGAGACCTCGCAGCCACTAGGCGCCTCTTGAGGCCTGTGAACCTTCGGATCCTTAAGAAGGAAATCCCTCACAAGATCTCTCTAGAACAAGAGGCACGCCAGAGATCCAAGCTCCAGAGGAGCACGCCCTCGCGGCGCAGGAGTCTACCACAAGGACACCAAGCTAAGTTAACCTAATCACGATCAACAAGAACCTGTCGATTGGTAGCAACGCGAATGCTAAGATACGAAATAAAAACATTAACATAGCGGTGCAAGCGTCATGGTCCATTACATGCCCAAGTAGGGCCTCCTACATTTCTTGATCCAGGGAAAAAGGAAAAAAAAAGGAAAAGCGGCCTCGCGACCACCGTGGCTCCCGAGGCCTGGCTCCAGCGATGCCTGCGCTCAATCGGAGTCCTCCACCTGCTTCACTAGTGCGCGATGGCGAGGCGGCTCGTTGTCGTCCTGAGCGGGAGCACGGCGATGTGGTGGCTCGCCACCTTTCCCGGTCTAGGAGCGGGGATGTGGCGGCTCATCATAGTCATTGTCGCTCGTGCTCTACCCGGAGGAAGAGCCGCCGCTGCTGGAGGCGACGCGGCCATCGCCAAGGGTGAGTTCACCACCGAGGATGCCACCGCCCCTCTGGCCGTCGTCGTCGGAGGGGTGGACATCATCGTCGTCGCCCTCCGGACAGCACCCCAGACGCCTACCGTCCTCCCCAAAGATCATAACGTAGAGGGTCGCCGCTCCGTCGTGCCTAAAGTGGAGCGTACATCTCCCCTGCAGGCCGCGCGCTTGGGCGAACGGCTGCCACCCATGGTTCAGGAACACATAGCCGCCGGGGGTCACCTCGACCTCCACCCACGAGGCCTTGCTGCAGCAGCCATCGGCCTGCACCCAGAGGCCACTAGACCCTTCGGCCGGCAGCGCACCCGCGAAGAAGCGTGGGAGCTGGAACCAGGTGCCTGCTGGCCTCTGCGCCCAAACCACGAACTCCGAGGACGCGTCGGCCGAATGGGATCGCGGGCGCCGTGGCCGGACGGCCGCTGCATGCTTCCCCCCTTGGCCATGGCCGTCTTGGCCACGGCAGCTTCCGGCGCGGGAGGGAGCATTCCCACGACTGCCAGAGGTGGCACTGACCTTTGAGGGGGTGCGCCCACGCCCTCGGGGAGCCACCGCCGGCGTCGCAGCGTACTTGCGGGGACGGCCGTGGCCCTTCTTGGGGGGTGGCGAGCCTGGTCCCTCCTTGGGGGCCTTTCCTTTCTCGGTGGCGGAAAACCTCCTCATTGGTGCCATGGATGCTTCAGCAAGATGGCGGGGCGATGGAGACAAAGAAGGGGCGAGCAGCAAGAAGTTGAAGACGGGATGGGGGCTCCGCCCCCCGTACCCCATTTATAGGCGGAGGAAGGCTAACCGACGGCCTCCCACGTTCCAAGCGATGATGGCCCCGCTGCATGCACCAGGTAGTTGTCAAGTCGGGCAGTTGCCGAGGTGATGTGGGGAAGCAGAGGCGTCCACGTCCCGTTGTCGGTGTACTAAGTATTGGGCCACTAGTACCCCGTACTTGTGCACGGGCAGTTGTAGCCATCCTCGCGGCAAGGCTTGCCGGGGAACAATTCGAGGTCAATTCAAGCCACTAAAGAAAACATCAAGTCAGAGATCTGAGGATCAGCAGATAAGAAGAGCTAGAATCCGAAGGCCAGCTTCCCCGGCAAGATCTTGCCGGGGTGGCCTGCGGAGCCCGGCAAGGATTGGCGCCCGGCAAGGCTTGGCGTCCGGCAAGGCTTGGCGCCCAGCAAGGCTTTGTGCCCGGCAAGCTTCGGCGCCCGGCAAGGTTTTGTTGCTGTGCCGCTGCTCTGGCATAGCGACAAACCCGACATTCTGGGTCCTTCTTTGGACGCGTGGCGACGCACCAATGGAAGAGAGCTTAAGCGGTGCTGATGGGATGGCCCCTTTTTCCATCCCCAAGAAAGTGAGGACACCTAAACGGACACCTCACGGTGCATTAAATGCGTTTGTCCTAATCCGTCAGGGGTTAGGTATGATACCCTGTAGCTACTTTACACCTCAATGTATGTACATTTTGCCACTGTGGTGACCCCTTTGAGCATATAAAAGGAGGCCCAAGGCAAGTGCTACAGAGGAGGAGAACTTCTGGCCCATTCTGCATGCGCAGCTGCTCTTTGAACGTACTGTTCATAGCGAGCACTCCTGAAGGTTGGGCTCAAGAACATTAATAAGAACACGAAGCAGGAGTAGGGTTTTATGCTGATCAGCGGCCCGAACCTAGGTAAAAACTTTCCGCGTCGATCGTTGGTTCTGCTCTTTGCGTATACCTCTCCCCCCGCTAAATCGTAAAGGGGTCTCTTGGGATCGCATAGGTGTCATACCCCAACATCTTTGGCGACAAGATCAAAGCTATTGAGCAAATTGAAGCACCAAGATGCGTCAAAGATGTGCGTCGTCTTGCCGGCTGTGTTGCTGCTCTAAGCACGTTTATTTCCAAATCTGCTGAGCGCGCCCTGCCCTTTTTCAAAATTTTGAAGAAGGCAGGTCCAATGAAATGGACTCCGGAGGCGGAGGCTGCACTACAGGATTTGAAGAAATACCTTTCCTCTCCCCTGACGCTAGTCGCGCCTAAACCACAAGAGCCGTTGCTGCTGTATCTGGCAGCAACAAATCAAGTGGTTAGTTCTGCGCTAGTGGCGCAGAGAGAGGCTGATGAGGAAGCAACACCAGCGGCAGGGCCGCCATGTGACGCGGCAAGATCTTCCCCGGCAAGGGTTGATCCCGGCAAGACAGGATCTGTGCAAACAGAAGAACCCGTGCAGAAGAAGAAGGTGGTGCAGCGCCCAGTCTATTTTGTTAGCTCTCTTTTACAAGGATCTAGGTCAAGATATTCTGGTGTGCAGAAGTTGCTTTTCGGCCTTCTTATGGCCTCGAGGAAGCTGCGCCATTATTTTCAAGCACATGAAATCACCGTCGTCACTCGCTTTCCATTGCAACGGATCTTGCAAAATCCAGAAGCAACCGGCAGGATCGTGGAGTGGGCGTTGGAGTTGTCAAGCTTTGGCCTCAAGTTTGAAAGCACTTCGACGATTTAGAGCAGGGCCTTGGCAGAGTTCATTGCGGGGTGGACCTCAACGCCAGACGAAGAGGCTCTGGAAACAACTCTCCCCGGCAAGGAAATCGATCAGCAATGGGTTATGTACTTTGATGGGGCTTTCTCGCAGCAAGGCGCCGGTGCTGGCGTGCTGCTTGTCGCACCCACCGGAGAGCACCTCAAGTACGTAGTCCAAATGCACTTTCCCCGGGAGAGTTTGACCAACAACATTGCAGAATACGAGGGTTTGCTTGCCGGTCTCAGGATCGCGGCAGACCTTGGTATCAAAAAGCTCGTCATCAAAGGCGATTCACAACTTGTCGTCAGGCAAGTTAACAAGAGTTATCAAAGTCCATTGATGCAAGCCTACGTAGATGAAGTGAGGAAAATGGAAGAGCGCTTTGACGGTCTGCAAATGGAGCACGTTCCTCGTGCCGAGAACAGTGTTGCTGACGACCTGTCAAAGCATGCCGCCCTCAAGTTGCCTGTGGAACTAGGAACTTTTGTGCTCCAATTGGCTCAACCATCCGTAGCGCCATCGATGCGGCAAGAAAAAAGAAGAAAGTTGAACTCTGGCCAGTACTTCCCGGCAGAGCTCCCCGGAGCCGTCGGCAAGGAAGTTGCCGGGATCGACACACCTGCCGAGGAACAACAGGCTCCGGCAGGGCCTCAGGCCCTTGCTGTCGAGACAAACATTCCCCCGGGGGAGGAGATGCCTTTAGTCCTAGCTGTCGAGCCTCAGGCTCCAGCATGGGCGTAGCACATCGTCCATTTCCTTCAGACAGGAGAACTCCCGGAGGAACAGGAAGAAGCAGAAAGAGTAGCCCGTCGGTCTGTTATGTACAAGTTCGTCGATGACGTCCTGTACAGAAAGAGACCAAGCGGTGTGAAATTGAAGTGCATTCCTCGGGAGGATGGACTAGAGCTGTTGGCAGAGATACAAGGAGGCATATGTGGCTCTCACATAGGGTCAAGAGCACTTGTCGGGAAAGCATTCCGGCAAGGTTTCTTTTGGCCCACCGCTCTCCAGGATGCAACTACACTAGTAACCAAGTGTGAAGCGTGCCAGTTTCATTCGAAGAAATCGCATCAGCCAGCTCAAGCTCTTCAGACAATCCCTCTCTCCTGGCCATTTTCGGTCTGGGGGCTCGACATACTGGGCCCTTTCCCCCATGCTACCGAGGGCTTTGAGTACTTGTACGTTGCTATCGACAAGTTCACAAAGTGGCCGGAGGTGGAAGCAGTGAGGAAGGTGACAGCACAATCAGCCGTCAAGTTCTTTAAAGCGATAGTTTGCCGTTTCGGTGTACCCAACAGGATCATCACCGACAACGGCACGCAGTTCACAAGTCGCACCTTCATGCAGTACGTCCAAGACCTTGGCGGCAAATTTTGTTTTGCCTCTGTTGCTCACCCGAGAAGCAACGGCCAAGCGGAGAGGGCCAATGCTGAAGTGCTGCGCGGTCTCAGGACCAGAACCTTTGACAGGCTGAAAAAGTGCGGAAGATGCTGGATTGATGAGTTGCCGGCGGTTCTTTGGTCAATCAGAATGACACCAAATCGAGCCACCAGCCAGACGCCCTTCGCTCTGGTCTACGGAGCGGAAGCAGTTCTCCCCACGGAACTCACGTACGGATCAACTCGAGTGCTCGCTTATGATGAGCTTGAGCAAGAGCAACTGCGGCAAGATGACGTTGTGCTCCTTGAGGAGAATCGTCTCCAGGCTGCTGTGCGAGCTGCACGCTACCAGCAAGCTTTGCGTCGCTACCATAGCCACAAAGTTCATGCCCCAAGCCTTGAGGAAGGCGACCTTGTTCTTTGGCGGATTCAGTCCGCCAAGAATTCAAACAAGTTGACGCCAAAGTGGGAAGGCCCTTATCGGGTAGTACGAGTCACCAGACCCGGCGCTGTCCACCTGGAGACCGAAGATGGCGTTCCAGTGAGCAATTCCTGGAATATCGAACATCTTCGCAAGTTCTACCCATAAGGCGCGGTTGCCGGGGGCCCCCGGCAACCACCCTTTTGTACAAGTCTTGCCAGCAAGGCATGTGATCCTTTGTACAAAGCCAGGCGCAGACCCTGAGCGCAGATGAATAAATTTAAGTGTTGTACATTCCCTTATTGATTCCCATGTCCATATTTATATATGCATGTTTGTCTAAGATGTTGTATAACACCTACTCCTGGTAAGTTCTAACGAACCGCCAAGGTTTCATGTCTTTATTTTCTCTTCTTTCTTTTTAAAAGACAGAAGGATTCCTCGTGTGCACATTTGCCCGGGGGGGGGGGAAGGGAGATATGAGTACCGGTTGGCGATGTTCGGAATCGACGCTTGCCGGAGGAAGGATAGCGACAGAAAGCTAAGTTCTAAAAACTTAGAGCAAGTTTCTTTTATTATAAAGTTATTTCCTTGGACGATTCCGACTCTTGTATGGAAAATCTGCACGCGAAGGAACCCTTGTTGTAATCAGTTGCGCCCTTATATTGTTTCGAGCCCGCTCAACGATTTAAGTGGCTGCACAAAGAACGTCAAGGAGTCTTGCCGGCTGCTGCGCCTCCAGCAGGCTGCTGAAGTCCCGCACCCAGCGCTCGCGGTAGGTTGTGTGCCGGCAAGTTTTTCAGTAAGCGTAGGGTGAACTCCATACATAAAGGAATCAGACAAGGAAAATAGCAAGCATGAACCTAAACATAGGCGAATTATATTACATTCATGAGTTGCCGCAATTCTAACTTGAGACTTAAATGTCTTTTACATGGAATGATGACGGCAAGAAAAAGGGGAGCACTTAATCCCTGCGCTGGCCTTCAATCCTATTGATGGAGTCCACCTTCTCGAGGATAGGCGCGATGCATTCTTCAAGCGCCTCAACATTTGCGTCCCGTGGCAGATGGCCGAGCGCGTTGGAGAGGTCGATGCCGGGATTGCTATGCACCACTTTGATAAGCACCTTGCGAAGGACGGCCCGGCAGAGCCGGCAATTCTCGTTGGCCAATTGGGTCGCCCGGCTAGACTGGAGCACCCTCAAGGCTTTGATGATGCTTTCAAACAACATCGTCAACCTGGCGCTTGGAGATATTCTTTCCTTGGAAGAATACCTGAAGTTTGACAGGCCCATGGTTGATAGTTCTGCAGTAAGCTTCTCCGCAGTGGCGATGAGACGTGCAGTCCAGATCTCCACCCCCTTCTCGTAATCGGTTTGGGCGGTGGCAGCGCTCTTGAGCAGGTTCCTCTCTCCTTGGAGATCCTTGAGTAGAGCCTTCTCACGGGCCCTGCCGGCCTCGAGAGACTTCTGCAACGTGGTCAGCTTCAGTTCCAGAACTGCAATGTCATCAGCCGCAGAGGAGAGCTGCTTGGTTTTGTTGGACAGGGCAACTTGCATCTCCGCCAAGGAGTGGAGGGTTTTTTCCCTATCACCTTTGAGTGTCGAGAGCTCCTTTCCATGCTCTTCAAGATCTGTTTCCAGTTTCTTCACCTTGTCACTCAGCTCGTTCCTGGTGGCCTCTGCAACTTCGGCAGCATCGACGGCCTCCTTGAGCATGCCGGCGTGACTTGCAGTCAGAGCTTCGAGCGCCTCTTTATGTTTTTGCTCCAGCTCCTGGGTCCGCCGCGCGACAAGCTTCTTGATATCTTCATCTTTGCTGCGAAGCTTGGCGGCGAGCGCCTGCTCACGTGCGGTGAGATCTTCCTCATGAGCATCAAGAGCAACACGGCGCCCCGTCAGGAGGGCATCTTCAGCGGCAATCCTTTGAGCAGCTTCATCCTGCGCCTTCTCCATATCAGATTGCTTCAGGAGGATTTCTGTCCACTGCTGGCTCACTTGTTCCCGGCCGGCAACCAACTCTTGGAGGGCCTCGGCATGCCAGACTTGCATTTGTTCGACGCACCTTTGAAAATCTGCTTCGGCCGCCTCGACAACTGCCATTCTGGAGTCCGCCTTATCTTTCCGGGCGCGGTGGAGAGCCTGGACCTTGCGGAAATTCTCGCCCATGGCCTGAAGGAGCTGATCCTCTTCAGATTTACCGCTGCTAGCGCTGGGATCGTCAACAACCTCGAGCCCGGCAGCAGCGATGAATTCTTCGTCAAAAACTTCTCCTTCGGCTGGTGCCCCAATGCTTGCCGTCCCCGACAAGTTGACGAACAGGTTCTCGCCAACCTTGAGGTATTTGCTGGATGGGGGGCCTTCAGATGTTGACGGTTTGTCTTCAGCGACCGCCTCACCAGTGGCAGGGGGCTCCGTGGCCGGTGCAGCGCCTGGCGCTCTTGTGGCAGGAATGCCGTCAGTACGGTCATCAGCCTCCCTGTCGCCCCCTTCAGTAGGTTCCTTGGCGGGTTCCTCTTGTGCAGTCTTGGCGGCCTCCCCGTCAAGAGCACCACCAGCCTCGACAGTGTCATCCTTGGTGGCCTCGCTGGCAGCGATCCTGTCTGCTTCGGCAGCGGCATCCCTGGCGGTCTCCTCGATGACAACGTCGACATCCATGTGTTCCGTTACAGGGAACTCTGAAGGACGAAGGAGGAGAACAGAATAAGATCAAGATTGAAGTTTGAAGCGACTAAAGACAGAGACACAAGGGAAAGAATAACAAGCACTCTGAGGCAATCGATTACCTGCGTCGAGCTGTTGGGAGGTGGCCTCGCCCCTCCCGGCAACTTCGGTTACCGGGGGTGGGTTGCCGGAGTCCGTGCTTGCCGGCTCCTCCTCAATTGAGATGGGCTCGTCGGTAGGAACTCTTGCCGGGGACGTGCTTGTGGGCGGTGTGGTCGATAAAGGTGGCACGACGGGGATGTCTTCCGACAACTCTCCTTGTTGCCGTTCTTCTCCTGCGAGCCCAAGGATATCAGCGGCAAGAATGGAAGCCTCGGCACCCGCCAGCGAAAAAAAAGAACAGTGAACTTACGCTGGGGGCTGCGATGGGGGCAGTGTTGGGGGCTGCGTTGAGGACTGGGCTCCGGGCTGACGACGATGGTTTCTGGCACACTCGTGGAGCCTGCCGGGGGCTCGTTGCCCGTGGAAGTCTTTGTCCTCTTCGCCATCCTCTCCAGCAAGGTTTCTGCATCACTGCAGAGACAATACGAGCAAGTTAGTAAGATCAATCCAAGATTGGAATATAAAGGCTGTGGCAAAGTACTCACTCTTCTTCCTCTCGCTCTGGACTGAAGCCGGAGATGTCGAAATCGACCGCCGCTGCAATGTCTGAGTGGGGAGGCGGAGGAGGGGTCCTAGGCCGCTTGGCTGTGGCAGGTGCCGGGGCAGCTTCCGGTGCGGTAGTACGAGACACCCCTGCCGCCCCAGCAGTGGCCACTGGTGTGGGTCTCGCGCGCCGCGCAGGTTGTTGACGAGCCCCTTGCCGCGTTGCAGTCTTGCCGGCCACTTTCTTGCCGGGAGCCTCGCCGCTCGAAGAAGGCTGGCTTGCCGGGATGCCAGATGCAGCCTTCCGAAGAATATGCTTCATCTTCTTTGGGGCTGGGAGCTCTTCTTGCGGTTCTTCCTCGGCCACGTCCTCGTCGGACGAGCTCTCAGCGGCTGTGCTGCTCTGTTCCTCGGCAGCTTTGTCCTTCCCGGCAGGTTTTACCTCCACAACTGCCTCTGCGTCGCTGGCTTCCCATTCTGTGAAGCCGACGCTGCCGGCCTCCGCGGCAAGATTTGCCTCCTCCACCCTAGTAGCAATGTAAGCTACTTCTTGGTCGGTGGTGGCTCGGATGAAATCTGCCTCTTGCCGGACGGGTCTCTCCATCAAGTTGTCAAAAAACTTCTGTGCTTCCTCCTCGGTTGGCTCGGCCCAAGTCGCGTCAAGACCGTGGGCGTTGAACATCGGCATGAAGGCGATGATTGACCCCAAGGCGGAGTTGTTGCACAAAGGGACAATCCTTGCCGGCAGCCGATGCTTGTCTTCGCGCTGGAATAATTTTTTACGAAGAGCGCCGAGCTGCATAGCGGTCAGATTATTATTCAGCCCGGGGCGCAATCTCATGATATCTACCACGTTTCTGTATTCCCTAGCTGGCCTTCCCCTGTTCTGCAAGGGGGCGATGTGGCGGCGGAGAAAGTCGAAGCCAATCATCTCCATTGTCAGCCCGGCAGCTTTCCGGCGAAGGATCCTGGTGGTGGCGATTGTGAGCCTCTCGTCCTCCGCAGCGAGATCGCTCCAGTCCTTGCCGCGGACCACCTTCTGTTGCCGGGGAAGACAAAACGGATGGGGATCTGCTTCCTGGATCCAGCACCATTCAGCCCGCCACTCGTCCCACTTTTCGCGGTAAACTCCTTCTGGTATATTTCCTTATTCCAAGCCCTTGGAATCCAGGCGATAGAACCAGAGAGGGCCTCTCCTTTTTGGATGCGAGGGAAGAAGTAATGGTGAAAAAGAGTAGAGTTGGGAATCACGCCGACAAAGTTTTCACAAAGATGGGCGAAGATGGACATGCAAAGTACCGCATTCGGCGTGAAATCGAGAAGACGAAAGCCGTATGTGTACATGATATCATTGACGAAGTCGGAAAATGGGGGGCAGAGCCCGCAATAAAAATACGCAGTGAAGAAAGGGTATCTGTCCGATCCACCTTTGGAACAAGCACCTAGGATCACGCGTGTGGCGGGGTGAGCTTGCGTCCCCTTCACCCACATGCACTGGTACCGCCCCTTCAGAGCTTCAGCATCGAGCGATGGGGGAAGACGACATATTTCTTCCGCATCTTCACCAGTTCGCTCTCCGGGACGTCGGCTTTCGCTTCCTTGCCCTTGCCTTTGCTGGCCTTGGGCGGCATGGCGGCTGTGAGGGAGGAAGCCGGGGGTGGAGCGAGCGTGGAAGCGGCGGGCGGAAGAGGAAAAAGCTTCGCTCTGGGTTCGAGAGGAGGAAGGCGATGGCGACGGCCAGATTGAGAAGAAGAGGGGCGTAAATAGGCTTGTGCCTCTGCGGTTTCTCCTTTTTATGGGGAAGGAGCGGGGCCGCCTCTTTTATTCCCCAATGTGAATGCGCCTCTATGGGCGCGTTGCAGTTGCAGCCTTTGAGGCACGCTTCCCACGTCGCGCGCTCGGTGCGTGTAGTGGGGGGCACAGTAAAACAAGATATTTACGAGTAGTTAATCCCCTGCCACGCGTGCCCGTGCACTGTTTGGGCCTAGCCCAACAACGCCTCGCACTCGTGTATGGCCTAGGCCCGGGGGCTCCTGTCGGTGTACTAAGTATTGGGCCACTAGAACCCCGTACTTGTGCACGGGCAGTTGTAGCCATCCTCGCGGCAAGGCTTGCCGGGGAACAATTTGAGGTCAATTCAAGCCACCAAAGAAATCATCAAGTCAGAGATCTGAGGATCAGCAGATAAGAAGAGCTGGAATCCGAAGGCCAGCTTCCCCGGCAAGATCTTGCCGGGGTGGCCTGCGGAGCCCGGCAAGGATTGGCGCCCGGCAAGGCTTGGCGCCCAGCAAGGCTTGGCGTCCGGCAAGGCTTGGCGGCCGGCAAGGCTTGGTGCCCGGCAAGCTTCGGCGCCCGACAAGGTTTTGTTGCTGTGCTGCTGCTCTGGCATAGCGACAAACCCGACATTCTGGGTCCTTCTTTGGACGCGTGGCGACGCGCCAATGGAAGAGAGCTTAAGCGGTGCTGATGGGATGGCCCCTTTTTCCATCCCCAAGAAAGTGAGGACACCTAAACGGACACCTCACGATGCGTTAAATGCGTTTGTCCTAATCCGTCAGGGGTTAGGTATGATACCCTGTAGCTACTTTACACCTCAATGTATGTACATTTTGCCACTGTGGTGACCCATTTGAGCATATAAAAGGAGGCCCAAGGCAACTGCTATAGAGGAGGAGAACTTCTGGCCCATTCTGCATGCGTAGTTGCTCTTTGAACGTACTGTTCATAGAGAGCGCTCCTGAAGGTTGGGCCCAACAAGGCGTCGATCGTTGGTTCTGCTCTTTGCGTATACCTCTCCCCCCGCCGAATCGTAAAGGGGTCTCTCGGGATCCCATAGGTGTCGTACCCCGACACCCGTCGAGCGCCACACATCAAGCCTGGCCCGCAGGCGCTTGGGGCCCGCAGCGCTTCGCCCTTGCCCTTTGGCTTCGCCTCTAAGCCAAGCCTGAGCGCACCTTGGGCCCGGTGGCTACTGTCGGTGTTCTGGGAACCAGGGTACCCAGACTTGCCTGCCTGCAGTCCACGGCGTGGCTCCTTCGACGGCCTGGTATGGCCCATCTATAAGACCGCCAAGACAAGACCCTCGCGAAGGCCCCCTGGCCTCATGAGGTGGACGACACCAAGACCCCTGGAGTGAGCGGCCTCCCCAGGCTGCCTCCCGAGGAGCGCATATTTCTATGCAGGTACCAGCCTCATGAGGCTGCGATGACGCAAGCCATGACGACCAAGGCTAGGTGGGAACCAGCGGGCGCAGAGGAGGCAGTTTCCTCTTTGGTGCTAAGGAGGCAAGGACAGGCGTGGGTTCCCGAGGAATCTACCAAAGGTTTCCATTCTAGTGCTACAAGACCAAGACCATGCTCGGCAGGACGGATGCCATCACCGAGCCCACCGCTGCGTCACGACCAGAAGCTTTGCAGGCGAATACCACCTTTCGTCAGGATAAGATGTACTACTTGTCCCCTTTCAAATTGGCCACTGTGGGATCCCTTCCCGCCTACATTGTGGGAGAAGAGGACCAAGGCCACTATAAATATAGGTTACCCACCACCGTAGAAGGGGTCGACTCATTCTCACCCCCGAGCCCTCGCGAGGTTGTTCATCCCCTGTACTTGTTCATCCTCAGCCCCTCGTGAGGCCAATCCACCACAAAGCAGGAGTAGGGTATTACACCGCAAGGTGGGCCGAACCTAGGTAAACTGCCATGTTCATCTTCCTCCTTGTTTACGCGAGTTCGGCTAGGCTAGGTTGTGGGGCGACGAGTTGGTAGGCTTGAGAGGTTGAGTTCTTCGCACACGCCCTAGAGTTTGAACCTTCTGCGGTCTGCGGAGCCCTGAATCCGACAGACAACATGTAGCGTGTCGGGATGCAGAGGCGTTGAACGTGGCCCTAGTGGGAGGAGATGATGGCTCTGAGGATTTCAAAATCATGAACGACAGATAGCTGATGACAGTCGAGATTAAGGGGCGTGGCGCGCCATATAGGGCGCCACCGAGTTGAGAGGACTTGGGTGCGGCAGCAATCCTTGGTGGGGAGAAGCGAGATGATCTCCCCAAGGATGGCGTCCGGGAGATCGCTGATGCGGTCCACCCGATATTCTACGGGTTCCTCGGATCCGGGGGGCTGCCGCTTCTCCCCGTGCTGCCGGGTGCGGGATCTACAACCGGCGTCGCCGCTGGCGGGTGCCTCATCTTCTTGGCGCTGGGGCCAGCCGACTCCATTTTCCTTGCGGGCATTGCGCCGAGGTCACGGGTTTGAGCAGAGTAGTGAGAGACGATCCTAGTGGCAGTGCGAGTGGGGAAGAAGGAGAGCTGGGGTTTTCTGCAAGAGCGAGGAAGAAGAGGAGCAAGTGTTTTCTGTACGAGTGAGGAAGAAGGTGAGCAGGGGTTTTCTGTACGAGTGAGGAAGATGGGGAGCAGGGAGAATTGGGGGGCGACGGAAGCGCGAGAGTCCAGGGAGCTGCAGTATTAGTGGAGGCGAGGACGAAGGAGGGTTTTTCTGTGATCGCCCCTCTTCAAGAAATATGGGTTTTTCCTCACAAAAAAAAATGGGCTTTAAGATGAATAGGCTTTTGTATCGGCCTAGTCGGCTGCCCGTGTTTCTTACTGGACGGCCTTAATACTAGAGGCAGCCCATTAGAGACACTCTCCAGCTCTCGAGCTTATTGCCCATTCGAAAGAAGAAGAAAAAGAGACGCCTCCTGCTTATGGCTCCTCATTGGTAACATTTTTCAACTTGAAAAAAAGTTATAGCTCCTTCTCGGGCCGGCTTGGCATCCACCAAATTAGAGGATGCGGTACTGCATGCAGACACTCACACTGGTCGTAGCGTGGCAAAATGAGGGGTCAAATAACAGGCCCACAATATAGGTTGTAAAGGTTGACACACTAGTCAACATTCACACTAAACTAAGCTTCACAAGATATGGTATGCATACTAGCTAACATTCACAAGCACTTAAGTTCAGCATGTTTACACATCTAAATGATTCACAAGACTATAACCAATACAAAGTTGTGAGAAGGTGTAGAAATAAAGAAAAAATGATCAATGCTTCTCTGAGCAAAGGGCCTCCCTACGCATGCATTAATTTCTTGGGCATGCTTCTTTCTGCTCAATGTTGCGTGCACTTTGAGCATGTTGGCAACTCCACAGCTAGCTTGATGGCTCATCTTGCAATTGACGCTGACACATTGCAGCAAACAGAGGAGGTAATCGAGATCACTCAACATTAGACCATTTTGTGCAGTTCCACTAAAATCATCTTAATTGTCCTGAATGTGAAAAGATAGGAAAGCGCTGTTCTTAAATGGTGTCGCAAAACAGTAGCACATATCAATAGCTCGGCATGATAAAGCACGATCATCTAGACAAAGGGGATACTGACCTGTGTGAGGAAGATTATGCATAATTTTATAGGTGGTTAGTTGATTTACACCTTGGGATCTGCTATGTTGGCATGGAGGAAACTCTATGCAATCGATGAGCGCAATTCCTTCCGTGTGGCTATAGAAAATTTGTCCGACTAACCCCAATATCTTTTTTGTGCAGTTCCATTAAAATAATGCACCGCTGTTTGCACGACCCCTACTCACCGGCTAGGCCATCAATGACTCGGTCTCTTTTATCTTGCGTTGACTGCGCGGCTACAGTGCTTGTTTGCTCCTCCACACATGACAGGCTCGTTCCACACTGCAATCAGCAAGTCAACGTATGAATAAGCTTCTTTCATCTTGCGTTGGTCATGCTACCTACGAATGTAGGAATACCTGGAGCACCGTGAGGTCAGCCGACAGCAGGTTCCACTAAAATTGAGGTTTGTGCTTCGGTTTGCACAAATAGACACCATATGGAGATAGACAACCCTGTTTGCACAAATATGTAACAGGGTTATTTAAGCAGTGTCATTTTTTGCAGCGGCATATGATTAACAGCAGCATCTCATATGTTATCCATGGCATTACACTGACAATATGAAAAAGTGCCATTAACTAAGAAGTGCCATCACATCAAATCAACACTGGCACTAGATTAACGGGGGCTTACATTAACATGCATAACAATTGCATTATTACTCTACGATGACAGAATGAGAGTAGCACTTGATCAGTACGTACGTGCACGGTTAACAGGAACGATCGTTCTAACAAAGGGTGATACGAAAAGGAGAAATACATCATCATGTCAACCATTGTGCAATTAAATTTTGTGCAGTACCACGGAGATGCAGCTATGTTACCGGTGTCAGATTTTAGTGTAATGGCCCAAAACACTCTTTATGAGAAATAAAGCAAGACAGAAGCATTTCATAAAACGGTGTGGCATTGATTTAGTTTATTAATGGCAATAGATTGACAGCAGCATTACTTAACAACGACATCACATTAACAGTGGCAATGTTTCATTTTACCTGTGATGTTAGATTAACAACAGCAATAAGGGCATAGGGACAGGGGAGGCACAAGAACGTTTTACATCTGCCGAAGCATAAAGTGGTGAGGCAGAGGTGTTGCCGAGTGCCGCAAACATGCACAACATGTCTGGATTTGTGCATTTTTTTCTCGTCAGGGACCTTTCCTATGTGACCACAGGAAATCTACACGTGCTTATTCTCGGTTGCATTGTCGAACCAACACCAACCCACTTTCTGTCCTTTTTCGACCAAGAGACCGGTCAGGCCAGCATCTTTATTTCCCTTTCCAACCAAGAGATTGGTTCATTAGCCAGTATCTGCAGTACCTTTTTGCCTCTAATAGTAAAAATTTAGGTGGTGTTCGAGTGTTCGACAAGCCGACAGAGCTAACTACATGGAGAGCTTTGTAATACTAGAAGAACATCCACATGCAGGATGCAACGACGTCGGGAGCAATCCTAACTTGATGAAAAAAAGGGATGCAACGACGTGGGGAGCTGGGCCATTAGAACAAGGCCGGTTCTAAAAGAAGTTATAACTCCAGTCGGCGGGATGTGGCAAGGCAGGCGGTGGGATCTACCAACACGACGGCGGGGAGCAAGGGTGTGAAGGACCTCCCACACCGGCGCTAGGTCAGAGAAGATGGCGCGCATCGGCTTCCTCCCTCACCACCGGCGACCACCAGCGGAAGGGATCCAGCCGGATATGTGACAACCAGAGAGAAGAGAGAGAGAGAGACAAAGAGAGTTGCCACCGCCGTCTTGTTTAGATCTGGAGAGGGTGAGAGAGTGAGAAGAGAGCAACCCTAGCAAACAAGTCCCGAAGTGGAGTAGTAATTTTTTTTTCTCTCCGTAGCGATCGTTTTAAATTGAATACGCATGGAGCCATCTTTTCATTTAACGTACCAGTAAAAAGAAACTTGATCAATAACCGCGCTACCGCGTTCAGGTTGCACTTGGTATGGCAGACATTTGGTCCCAGACCCCACATTAAGTGGACAACTAGATGTCTCAAATTGTCACATTACCTGCCTTTTCGTGTCCCAATGCGCTCCACCATGAGTGTACCCACCATGTGCGTGAGGGGAGAGTGAAGTCCAATTTATAAACCTTGAGGTTGTAGAGCTAGTCAGAAACAAATCCTCACCTTTAAATCCCTAAAGTTTGTACCCTGTCCTCTGTAATCCTGGTCAATTTTAACCTTAAGGGCATGTGCGGTTCAAGGGGTTTTAACGAGGATTAACAAGGATTGTGTGGGATTAAATCATGTACAAGACAAATTTGGCTCCATTCCTCTCCAAACCCCTTGGGAGGAGGTTGAGCCCAACAAGGCCTAAGACTAACCAGAGTGGGAGTAACTTCAAGAGTAACATCGGGTCCAACTCAGCAAATTCGCCTATGTGGCAATTAGTTAATGAGGAGAGAGGTAAATTGAGTAACTTACCGTAGTTACTCATTCTGTGAGTAACATCACACATACCAAAACAAAATGACTCTATAACCTAATAAATGAAGCTTTGCATGACACTACACGTGTGATGACCACTGGAGCAATCCACTCAGGTTGTACGTAAACATGTTTATACTCTTCATTCATGATTTTTAGGACAAATAGGATGCACATGGCGATGTCATCCTCATACCAGCCACTATTGATGGATGGCCACACAGCATCACCGTGCTCACCTGAAACTGCAACCTGAGTTGCGCATGCAGGAACTACGACTGCAATGGAGTACTAGACGCACAAGGCATGTTGTTGGTGATGCTTCATGAGCTACCGAGCCGTCTAGACAAGCGCGCGGTAATGGCCATCACTTGCGGAATGAAGGACGTCGTTCTTTCACCGCGTCCTGGCCATCACAACGGTGGCGACGCACTTTGCGAGAGCGCTCGCCCGAGAGACGGAGTCCATCGTCCCACTCCAGCGACGGAGAGCGCTCGCCCGAGAGCGTGAACGTGGACGCAAATTCGTGCAAACACGGTCGGATTTCAAATAAACAAGATGGATTTCATGACATTTACATTAAATAAGTTGTGCTAGTCCGGAGCTAAAGATAGAATTAATATACCTAATCTAAATGGTCGTCGGCCGATCTCTTCGTCCTCCTCTAGCATCCAGCTGAAGAAGAATGGCATAAGACACCGGCTGTTTACGCCAGCGTCACCTCGGTGGTGGCCTTCATGGGATACAATTGGCGGCAACCTCTCGTGTTCTACTTCTCGTTGATAGCGGCGGCGGGGATGTGCTGGCCATCACCTCATCGACATCCACGTAGCCGCGTAGCCGCGCCACCTCGTCGACATCCGTGATGGCTTCTTTCTATGCTTGCATGGCGCGGCTACGCACACGTCGATGGCGGATGGCGTAGTCACATGCACTGGAGGCGCTGTACGACGCGGCGGCGTCGAGGGCAGCGATGATGCCCGTGCCGCCGTGCTCCCCGACAAACAGTGTGGAGCAACTCGGCACTCTTCCTCGAGTTGGATTGGAGTGGCCAGCTTGGGAACCACACGCTGGCTTAGGGCGACAACTGGCTCCGACGGGCTAGGTGAGGTAGGTGGGGCAGCGAGCTGCCTCGCTCGTAACTGTCGGGCTCGGCGGGCCACCCAGGTGGCTTTTATGCCGGAGAACTGCTCTTCCTGCTCGTCGGATGTCGCAGAACGAGTGGAGAAAATGGTGGAAGGAGGAGCTTGGCCGGCATCCCGCTCCTGGACGGACGTGTGGCCGGAGTGGGTTTCTTGCATTCCACGCAAGTTTAAATGCAGGTATTTGAATGCGGCGAGGAGGCGGGTACAGCCGGGAGTGCAGTGGGTAGCGCCCTCGGCCGGCACGCCGCTTCAATGGCGGACGCACTGAGAGGTCACGTCCGTCCTGGCCCCCTTGATCGTGGACCTTGACCGTGTACATCCGGCTTTGAGTACAACATTATCCTTAATGGACATTGACGGTGTACGTCACCTTATGTCCGGATCTGAGATGCCACGTGTACCAGATGAATGACTCCAAGTTCGACCCCCGTGATGCTAGGTGCGAGCCGAGGAACACTGTTGGAGAGACCCCCCCTCATAATTTTCCTACATTGGTCGTTTGATTAATCGGATAGAATGCCATAGGAATTTTTCCTATGAAATCATGTGTTAATTGGCAATCTAGCTATCATAGCCCTAGCATTAGTCTTTGTTTGTCTTTTCTTTTCCTCATGTCATCATGTTTTAATTGAAAGGAATTTGAATTGGGGATGCTCAAACCCTAGCACCAAATGAATTCAACTAGGTTCAAATGAAAATATATTCAATGAACCCAAAATTCCCTTCACAAAAGTTCATCATTTTTTAATTGGTCTAGAAGCTCTGCCAAAAATGGTGCACATTTTTCTTGGTCATTTATGGATTTTTGGTTTAAATCATATGGTATTTGAATTTGGGCATTTAAATGCTATAATTATTTTAGATGCTCAAATAACTCTGGAAATAGTTGAGGGCTGTTGGAAATATTTCAATATGTGCCCACAAATACTTTTAGGAGTTTCAAAAATGGTTTAGTATTATTACTAAATCAAAAATAGAAAAGAAAATTAGAAAAGAGAAACAAAAGACAGAGAGGACTCACCTGGGCCTTCCTACATGGCGGCCCAGCCGCACTGGCCCAGCCCACCACCGCAGCCCCTCTGTCGTCTTCCTCCCCGCGCCAGTAGGCAGGGCACGTGGTTGCCGCGCGCGCGCCAGCTCCT
The DNA here is from genome assembly GCA_011799875.1 of Thinopyrum elongatum. Taxonomy (NCBI): domain Eukaryota; kingdom Viridiplantae; phylum Streptophyta; class Magnoliopsida; order Poales; family Poaceae; genus Thinopyrum; species Thinopyrum elongatum. The sequence continues at coordinate 203,216,238 of CM022303.1, forward strand.
ATTTCCACCGCGATGCCCCGACTCTTCCGAACGCGCCACGAAGACGCCCGAGACCTTCTCCCTCTATTCCCCTCGCAGCTCTCTCTTTCCCCTCCTCTGGCTCCCTCTTCCTCTCTTCCCCGTGAGCCCTAAGAGCGTGCCGTCGCCATAGCTGTGGCTATAGGCCACCACCCACCCAACCAGTGTGACCACGAGCTCTGCCACGATGCCGTGGAGCTACACACCTACGCACATGACCGCGGGAGCCCTGTAGCGCCATCCCTGACCTCATCTTCAACCTCCGTCCGCCAGCGACCTCACCGTCGATTCACGGGCTCCAGACCGTCCCCGGCCTCGCCTTTGCCTCTGGTGAACTCGCCATGAGCCCCTGCCTCCTTCCCCTCTCTCCCCGCGCTCGTCTGTGTCCTCTAACTACCGTGGCCATCAGAGCCGATAGCTCCTCGCCACTTGACATGTCGCCACCGCAGCTACAGCTGTGCAAGATCGCTTACGAGCTCACCACCGTGATCAGTGCACCCCCACGAGTCGAACACGCCCACCCACTCATCCTGGCATGGCCTGACTGCATGTAGGATTACCAAGCCAAATTGGTCGAAGTCGTGTCTAGAAATGCTTTAGTTATATAAGGGATTTGATTGTGAAAGGGAATGTAAGACTCTTTTTACTCCTTGTTCCTGTGTCATTTTGATTCTGAGTCACCCTCATCTTTTCTACGGGGTTAAGAAACTAGACTTTCTCATCTATCTATCAGGATGACAAGTTACTATGCTGGAGACTTATAGGAAAGTTGTAGCCTTCCCGAATCAGTGCTTCCATAAGAATCCATTTGTTGTGGTGTTAGTTGTCTTGCAGGTTGCCTCATATTCATGCCGGTACAGCCGTTATGCTGTCTGAGTTGACCCAGGTTTCTAAATAGTCTGATGCATTTGCAAATTCTTCCATCCTATTCCCGATGTCCTTTTGGGCCAGACTAATCACACTAACCGGTGTGTTCAGGTACTCCTTTGCCTCGACATCTATGTTGGAGCTATTATTATGACACTAGCGTATCTTAGAGAACCACCTAGTAATCTAGCCATGTTTTGTGTTCCCAGTGTGATGATTCTGGCCATCATTCTCGAAAGCATCCCGTGATGCCATTTAGTTAGTAGGTATTCTACTCCTGGGTTCTTGACCCAAGATTCACTCTACTTACCTCATGTTGATAGTGTTTGCTTGTTCCTTTAGGATATTAGTAACCTTTGTGATAGCCCTCGAGGTTCCTGGTATATCATTCTTCCTAATACCATGAACCGTCTTTGGCGGAAGTTCTTTTGAACCAAAGATCAAAATAAGAGTGCTCTTGATGAGTTCCTGATTCTATATTCTGAACCTGCCAGTCCTACATTTTCTGCATGGGTTATCCGGAAGAAATATGTTGAGCTTTGTTCGACATGTTAATCTATGCATCCACAACTCAGAAAACCATATGTTCCTTTGAATTGTCCCTCTTTAGTTGTATTCTGACCTCCCTCTATCAATTGATAGTCAGGAGTAGTAGTGCATTCGTGTCCGTCAAGGCATTCTATTCTAGAATGACTAGGAGAAACAAACTCCAGTACCTTATCCATTTCTAGGATTGGGTTAAAGTAGTTGTATTCCGCATATCAGAATGCTAATCCAGCTTCTAATATGTTCTACCTCAGAGTATTACCGTCCTTATGTCAAGAATATCATACGAATTGCACACCATCTTATGAATTCTTGATGTAATGATACTTCTCACCATCATCATTCATTTCTCGGTCCCGTGTTGTTGAAGCCGGAATGCCGACAAGTGAACCGTGATGCATGAAATCAATACTCCTAGCAACCCCGTTGCTTTGTAGTTAAAGGACGATAATTTCATTCTCAGCGTGCTGGTTACTGAATCACCATCCTGAGATTGATCGTGCTACCTAGTCCATTTTCCTGGTGCACTCTTTGGTCAATGAGTTAGGATTGTATCAACCGCTCACTCTTTTGATCACATCGTCTTGCCCTGAAAAGCAAGATTGTTCTCGAGCTTAGTAACATATCGGTGGTTCGTGATTTTCTGAATATCTTCTCGGAAGTATTACCAGGTTGTCACCTGACCGCTATGTTGAGTTCGTGATCAAGTTGGTTTTCCTCTAAACCACCCCTTCTCCAAGAATCCAGGTTGGATACCCCTGAGCTAGTTGGTTAAGCTAAACAACAACTTGGAGAGTTGGAAGATAAAAGCTTGCCTGACTTAGTTCATTTCAAGGGATATATTTTGTGTGTGAGTGTGTGTTGAAGCAAGATGATATCTTCATCGATTAACCTCCGTGTTCAGTTGTTGGATTTGTTGTCTTAATCAATCCTTTGATTCGTGTATGGGCTATCATCAAATCAAAATCAGAACCAACAATTTTCTTAATGTTGTCTTACTCGTGGTTGATCCCTCGAGCGTACACCATTATATATCCCTTGGTCTGACCAATGCTATCACCTTGTTCACTTAATTATGGAAAACCATCTATATGGAAATCTCGGTGACTTGTTGTTGAGATCATTGACAACATTTCGATCTTGTCCATGATTCATGTTGAACATCTAAGTTAGTGTTGGAAACTTTTGAAAGCATTGCTTCGTGTCCCGCTCATGAGGTATATGTTTTGATGAAAGAAGAGACTTTCTCTAATTCACATGCACTTGATGTAAGTTGCCGCCGTGGATCCAAGAAAGATTGTTTTTGCTTCCTCTGGAATCATCCCAAGTCAGTCATGCATGTGTGAAGTATTCTATGGTCTAATAGACTGATCATCTCCATTCCATGTGTAATCCCTAGCACACCAAGCCACTGTTTAATTTGTTCAAGGATAAGAAGTTCATCGATAAGTATACAAGGACATCGATATCCTCAATGATGATTCCCAACCAGAACTCGGTAGTGTTTTGTTGTAAGATTTCTATGTGGACTTGATTGTCCTGGACATTCAGTTCACATGTGACTTGCAAACCAGCTCATGTTTTGGAGCTTGCTGCCATAGTTCATTTCCCGAGAATCTCGCAATGTCATCTCGTCGATTTGTGTTGCAAACTTTCTTTCTTATTTCAGACATAATGAGTCTCGAATATCCTGAAACCAACCAGATCTGAATCTCAGGCAGATATGATGGTTGGAACGTATTTCAAGAAATATAATATTGGTCTTATAAACCGGTAAAGTGGATATTGTGGCTACCCCACCTAGCCAGAAGGCCAATTATTGTAGTATCTTGATTCAACAATTTAGCCACCTCCCCATGAGGATTTCTTATGACTTATTCTAGAAGTTGTTCCTTATGGATCCTTTCTGTTTCTGAAGTCCGACATTCACTTGATGGCTATGTTGATGTTTTTAAGCATGAACGTGGTAGCTAGAACATCAAGGAGAACATTAGAAGTGGATTGCTAAATGTCTCTCGGTCGATCATCTAGATTTTGTTTCCTTGGCATCGTCAAGGTAAAATCTAAGAAAATGTTGTCCTCCTTTGCATCTGCATCATCCATCACTATTCATCATGGTAGTATGATGTGTTGCCAGGATCCCCGACATGGATGTTTGTAAGACTTTGATGAGTATGGAAATGCTCAAGTTCTTGTAAGCACTCCCAGTCACTAGGTTATATCCTCGGTGTCAATTGGGATGTGCCCCCCCCCCCCCCCCCCCCCCCCCCGTTTGCCGAGTTGTTATATAACCATAGTTTCCTTTCCGATTTGGGTATTGCATTCTTTCGAACTCCTTCAACCGATCGATTGTGATTTGCCTTAGGCTGGTTTAGATAGTTTCAATGATCTAAATATCAAAAGTAATTCTTTTTGCCACCTAAAGGAAATAATTCTATGAGTCACCTCCGCTAAGATGACCCGTTATGGAATTGTGGTAATTATCTCCTCGCTACTTTGAAACCATGCACCATCTTACTCAAGCGTGAAATTGTTGCCTACCAAAATTGAGCCCTTGTCATCTATTTCTTTCGATTGCTCTAGATGTGTGTTTTGTGTCTCAACTCAAGAGGTGTTCTTACGTCTCACTCCATGAGTTGATCTTGAGTTTCTCGATCTTTGAGAAGCTCGATTTCTATAGAGTTTCTTTCTATCGTCATCGGGTTGGACAAAGATCTTGAAGGCAAAGACGTCAAGATCAATATGATGCAATGAATCATAATCTTCAAGAAGGGCAATTGGATCGAGAAAATTGTGATAGTTTTGTGACCCCCTGCCTTCTTACCTCACATCTTGAATCTCGGGATGAGATTCTTGTTTAGTGGGGGAGAGTTGTCACAGCCCTAGCATTAGTCTTTGTTTGTCTTTTCTTTTCCTCATGTCATCATGTTTAAATTCAAATGAATTTGAATTGGGGATGTTCAATACCTAGCACCAAATGAATTCAACTAGGTTCAAATGAAAATATATTCAATGAACCCAAATTGCCCTTCACAAAAGTTCATCATTTTTCAATTGGTCTAGAACCTCTGCCAAAAATGGTGCACATTTTTCAAAGTCATTTATGGATTTTTGGTTTAAATCATATGGTATTTGAATTTGGGCATTTAAATGATATAATTATTTTAGATGCTGAAAAAACTCTGGAAACAGTTCAGGGCTGTTGGAAATATTTCAAAAGGTGCCCACAAATATTTTCAGGAGTTTCAAAAATGGTTTAGTATTATTACTAAATCAAAAATAGAAAAGCAAATTAGAAAAGAAAAATAAAAGACAAAGAAGGACTCACCTGGGCCTTCCTACCTGGCGGCCCAGCCCACCACCGCAGCCCCTCTATCGTCTTCCTCCTCGCGCCTGTAGGCAGGCCGCGTGGTTGCCGTGCATGCGCCAGCTCCTGCTTCCACCATTACGCACCGACTCTTTCGAATGCACCACGAAGACGCCTGAGACCTTCTCCCTCTGTACCCCTCGCAGCTCTCTCTTTCCCCTCCTCTGGCTCCCTCTTCCTCTCTTCCCCGTGAGCCCCGAGAGCACGTCGTCGCCGTAGCCGTGGCAATAGGGCACCACCCGCCCAACCAGTGTGACCACGAGCTCCGCCACGACGCTATGGAGCTACACACATATGCACGTGACTGCGGGAGCCCTGCAACGCCGTCCCCGACCTCATCTTCAACCTTCGGCCTCCAGCGGCCTCACCGTCGATTCGCAGGCTCCAGACCGTCCCCGGCCTCGCCTTTGCCTCTGGTGGACTCGTCGTGAGCCCCTGCCTCTTTCCGCTCTCTCCCTGCGCTCGTCTATGTCCTCTAACCACCGCGGCCATCGGATCCGATAGCTCCTCGCCGCCGGCCATGTCGCCATCGCGGCTAAAGCCGTGCAAGATCGCTTACGAGCTCACCACCGTGATCAGTGCACCCCCACGAGTCGAACGCGCCCACCCACTCATCCTGGCCCGAACTCCTACCACCGCCGCGAGCTTCGTTCCGGTGAGCTCGGGCCGTCTCAGCCCCTCCCGCTCGCACTAGAAGATGCGGGGCACTCCCAGCTTCACGTAGATGCTCTCCGCCGTCCTTTTGGTCATCGGAGCAGGAAACCCGAAGCTCGCCGCCGCGTCTGGCCTCGCCGGCGTCAAGTCGCCGTTGGTTTTGACCCTGTCTGACCAGGGTTTGACCGCCCTGGGTCACTGACATGTGGGGCCAGCCCTGTTAATTAAACTAGTTTAGGTTTAAATTAAATTAGGATTAGCCACAGTCACTGACATGCGGGACCCATTGGTCAGTTTGACCTGGGCCTTCCTGTTAACTCGCTGATGTCATCCTGACGCAGTGCTGATGCAGTAAATCCTATTCTGGAATTAGTTTAATTTCTAAATAACTAGAAATTCTAGAAAATGGGTTAAACTTCAAAAATTCATAGTAATTCAACAGTAGCTCAGAATGAAATGATTTGTATATGAAAAATTATCAGAAAAATCCAATCTATCCATTGGTACTAGTTTCATGCATGACAAAGCAAATTAACCTTGCTATATAGATCAAAGCAAGTTAATGCACTTTGGAAATTCATAGCTTGAGTTTGAATTTGAACCCTTGGTTCAAATAAGCTCAAACCCTTCTGTTTTAGTTGTATTAGCTCAACACATTCATTTTTCCATGACATGAGCATGCATCATATTGTTGCATATTGCTTGTATTGATTGTGTTACCGGTATGATCTTCGTGGTACAACCTGCACCCGAGGATATCCGTGAGTATCCAACCGAAGGGCAGTACCCTTCCACCACCCTGCCAGGCAAGCAAACCCCCATTGAGCATTACGATACAATCCCACTCTCTCACTCTTGCTCTCTTTTACTGCATTAGGACAACAACGATTCAACTATTACATGTTGCGGTAGTTGAACCCATTCCTCTGCATGACCTGTCTTTGCCACAGTAAATTGTCGGAGTAATTGGCCACGGGTACCCCGAAGACGGCGAGACAATATTTCCAGACATCGGGCTAGCGAAGCCCCTCAGTCCTACTGCTCAGGCCGCCCCAGGCGGCCCCCTGTCCGACTGACCCGACCAGACGGCTGCCGACTGCGCCGACCAGTCGGCTGCCCGAAGTCGACCGCTACACCGACAAGACACCGACAAGACGGCCGTACCGCGACGTCATCTACAGTGTACCGTGTCCCCTGGGCATTGATTTATAAAATGCCCCAGGGGACAAGCATGACCTGCACCATGCCTAGCCCATGCCACTACATAGCTTGGTTTGTAAGCTACCCAAGGTAGCTTACAACCAACGCCACCACCACTCATGCCTACTCCTATATATATAGATACCCATCTATCCATCCAGGATGGCTCCCGGGACTCACTCACACACACACACAAGCAAGCTAGCTAGCAAGAGAGCTAGCTAGCCATCCATCCATCCACTCCCATGGGCAAGCATGCCCAAGCACACCCATACGGCCAGAGGCAACGACCACCATACCACATACATATGCAAAGCCAGATGCCTATGGCACTGAGCTTAGATACAGCTCCAGGAGCACTCTGTACTGCAGATATACCACATACATACAGACATGCAGGAGTAGGGGTGTTATCTCTCCGGAGAGCCCCAAACCTGGGTAAACTAGCGCGTGCTACTCGCATACCCGTCATCAGATATTCCGGCAGCAGTCTTGCCCTCACACTAAGCCACCCTGTGGCATATGTCATCTCGCACCACTCCCGTGAGAATACCACGACATTTGGCGCCCACCGTGGGGCAACCTGCTGCTGGTTTCGCAGTCCGGGCGGGACCCTATTTTCATCACCTCCGTCGCGGCGTCGCGCTGTCTCTCTGGTAGCGCTCGGGGGCTCGACATCGACCCGCCCCCGTAGCGGCCGCGCGGGACGGCGCGTCCTCGTCGTCGGCCTCGGCCTCTTCGTCACCGCCGTTGCGACGCCGGCCGTCCGTCCACATGCGCCCCGCGCGCGGAGCCTCGCTTCGGTCGGCCGTGTCCATCCACGCGCCGCTCGCGCCTGCTCCCCTCCGTGTTGCGCCTTGCTCCGGCTGAAACACGCGTTCGCTCCTCCATACACCATCTATGCAAGCTAGCTAGATGCAAGTCATATAATGGCCATATGCCAGTCAAACTATGGCCATATATTGCTGATACACTTCCTAGACAATGGATACACACCAGCACACCTCTGCTAGACCTCCTGTGCGTCGTCAGGGGAGGCGCCCGTACGCGCGGCCGCGACGCTCGTGCATGGCCGGACCTCTGCGAGCTCCTCACGCGCCTCCCGCGCCTCATCTCTTTCTTCGTAGCGCTCGGCCATGGTGCCACCGCTGCGCACCTGCATAGTGCTGCCCTCCGCCGTGAGGCTCCTCCGACGTCTCTCCGTCCGAGCCGCATGGGCCGAGCGCGGCCCGACGAGCGGAGCCGTGGACGGGCTCCTCCGCACCACCGCGCGCCAGCAGGTCCGGCTCTGCTCGTGGTCGCGCGTCCTCGCCCCATCGCCGGCTTCGCCTGCCCCGCGCCTGCTTCAGTCCCGGCCGCCTCCCGTGCAGCTGCGCCGGCTCTCCGGCGTCGCCCCGCGCTGGTCGGGTTCGGCCCCGTCCGCCTCCTGGTGCCCGCCCCAGGCCGGCTCTGGGTCGCCGCTCGCGCGCTGCCCATCGGGCGGCTCCGCCTTGTCCGCCGCGCCGGTTCCCGCCCCGCCCGCTACGGCCGCGTGCTCCGCCCGCCGCGCGCCTGGCCTGCAGCGCCCGTGTAGAGAGGCCGGCTGCTCCATCCACGTGCTCGCGCGCCCGCGTCGTCTTGGACCGGCTGCTGTTCCGGACCTGCATCCCGCGCGCCGGGCCTCCAAGCCCGCCCGCAGCGCCGGGTCCGGCCCCGTGCCCCGTCGCCTCGCCACGCCCCCCACCGGCTGTCCTCCCGCGTCGCCCCGAGGCCGCCTCCGCGAGCTGGCTCCTCCTGTTCCGGCCGCCTGTCGGCCTCGCGCGGGCCGACTACCCGTCCGCTGGCTCCGCCCGCACCGCTGCGCCCCCGGCCAGCTCCGCAGCCCGGCCGCCTCGCCGCGGTGCCAGCAGCCGGCTGCCCGCGCCGCATCCCGGCTCCGCCTCCTCAAGCCGGCTTCGTCTCCGCGCCCGCCGGCTCCAGCGCCGCACGCCCGCAGGCGGCCGTCCCCACGCCGACTGGCCGCAGCCGGCCCTGCCTCGCGTCGCTCGCCTGCCGCTTCACCCACCCGTTCCAAGCGGCTGCCCAAAAAAAAAAAAACATGGCCGCCTGCCCGTGAGAAAGAGCAGGTTGCCTTGCCGGCTGCAAAATGTCCGACTGCCGAGTGGGCCAAAAAAAAATGGAGAGAAAGGTCGGCTGGGACAAGAAAGAAAAGAAAAAAGAACAGTGCACGCACCCGGCTGCCCAGGGCCTGCGGAAGAAAGAAAGAAAGAAAAGGGGACCGACTGCCCAGTCAGATGAAAAAGAAATGTGCGTCTGGCTGCCCTGCCGGACAAAAAGAAGAAGAAAAAAACATCAGCTTCAACAAAGAAGACGAAGTAGTTACCGGGAGATCCGGCCGGACTGCTCAGCAGTCGGCCCGAATCTCGGGGGCTACACCCAGCGGGTGCGCTGACGCGCCCCCGCGAGGAAGAAGACAAAGTAGTTGCCAGGAGATCCGGCCCAACTGCTCAGCAGTCGGCCCGAATCTCGGGGGCAACATCCAGTGGGTGCGCTGACGCGCCCCCGCGAAGAAGAAGACAAAGTAGTTACCGGGAGATCCGGCCTGACTGCTCAGCAGTCGGCCCGAATCTCGGGGGCTACACCCAGTGGGTGCGCTGGCGCGCCCTCACGGAAGATTGCAAGAAACAAGAGACAAGAGAAGAGTTTTGTTCGGCTGCCAGCAGCCGGCAGAAGAGAAGAAAGAAGAAAAAGGGCGCTGCCAGACGCCTCGCCGCCGGGCCGGCTGTGCCAAGCCGGCTCGGCCGTGTCCCGCTCACCCCCTGGCCGGTCAAGCCCGACCGGCCAGACCCTCCTCGAGCACCCGAAGGCTCGAGGGCTACACCCAGCAGGTGCGCCGACGCGCTCCGCGAGCGCCGAGTCGCGCCGGCTGTCTTCGACGACCGCGACTACACGAAAATCAATGTGAGCTCCTCACCCGCATATTTTTGGCATCACGCAAGTACGGATAACCCCGAACGATGCTCGGGGGCTATCTCCGCATATTTATTTACAATTGCACTACTGTTCGCTCCGGTGCCAGCCAGAGTTGGCCCGGAGGCTGGCCGCTTGGCCAGAGACGTTATTTCCCGCAGACGGCTTAGTAGCGTGTGCAGTACCAAAGGCCCACCTCTCAGCCACAGACCGCAGAGCGGCTGTCCGGCTAGCAAGAGCAAAAGCTGGAGGTCACCCCACGCGAAAAAATGTCTGGGAAGAGAAACGCTTCGGGCGACCCGACCGTTTGCTTTCTGAGTATCTGCTTGGTTAAATCCGCTCCCAGAGTCCGAGTACTGTACACTCCACTTCGCGGCCCACTCTCAGCCACAGACCGCAGAGCGGCTGTCCGGCGAGCGAGAGCACAGGCCAAAAAGCGGAGGGAACACGAAAAAGATTAAAGGGGGCTCGGACGAAACCGAGTCGGCACCCTCCGCATAAAACTTGCAATGCTAAAAGCATTCATTTCATATATCCGTGTGGACTAACTTTGTCTTTTGCATGATCATTTCCGCGAACACCCGCCAAAAACCTCCGCCCAACTTTGCCAAGTTGCCCGGAGGCTTGGGGGCTACTATCGGATAATTGGCCACGGGTACCCCGAAGACGACGAGACAATATTTCCAGACATCGGGGCAAGCAAAGCCCCTCAGTCCGACTGCTCAGGCCGCCCCAGGCGGCTCCCTGTCCGACTGACCCGACCAGACGGCTGCCGACTGCGCCGACCAGTCGGCTGCCCGAAGTCGACCGCTGCACCGACAAGACACCGACAAGACAGCCGTACCGCGACGTCATCTACAGTGTACCGTGTCCCCTGGGCATTGATTTATAAAATGCCCAGGGGGACAAGCATGACCTGCACCATGCCTAGCCCATGCCACTACATAGCTTGGTTTGTAAGCTACCCAAGGTAGCTTACAACCAATGCCACCACCACTCATGCCTACTCCTATATATATAGACACCCATCTATCCATCCAGGATGGCTCCCGGGACTCACTCACACACACACACAAGCAAGCTAGCTAGCAAGAGAGCTAGCTAGCCATCCATCCATCCACTCCCACGGGCAAGTATGCCCAAGCACACCCATACGGCCAGAGGCAACGGCCATCATACCACATACATATGCAAATCCAGATGCCTATGGCACTGAGCTTAGATATAGCTCCAGGAGCACTCTATACTGTAGATATACCACATACATACAGACATGCAGGAGTAGAGGTGTTATCTCTCCGGAGAGCCCCGAACCTGGGTAAACTAGCGCGTGCTACTCGCATACCCGTCCTCGGATATTCCGGCAGCAGTCTTGCCCTCACACTATGCCACCCTGTGGCATATGTCGTCTCGCACCCCTCCCGTGAGAATACCACGACATTTGGCGCCCATCGTGGGGCAAGCTGCTGCTGGTTTCGCAGTCCGGGCGGGACCCTTTTTTCATCACCTCCGTCGCGGCGTCGCGCCGTCTCTCCGATAGCGCTCGGGGGCTCGACATCGACCCGCACCCGGAGCGGCCGCGCGGGACGGCGCGTCCTCGTCGTCGGCCTCGGCCTCTTCGTCACCACCGTTGCGATGCCGGCCGTCCGTCCACGTGCACGCCGCGCGCGGAGCCTCGCTTCGGTCGGCCGTGTCCATCCACGCGCCACTCGCGCCTGCTCCCCTCCGTGTTGCGCCTTGCTCCGGCTGAAACACGCGTTCGCTCCTCCATACACCATCTATGCAAGCTAGCTAGGTGCAAGTCATATAATGGCCATATGATAGTCAAACTATGGCCATATATTGCTGATACACTTCCTAGACAATGGATACACACCAGCACACCTCTGCTCGACCTCCTGTGCGTCGTCAGGGGAGGCGCCCGTACGCGCGGCTGCGACGCTCGTGCATGGCCGGACCTCTGCGAGCTCCTCGCGCGCCTCCCGCGCCTCATCTCTTTCTTCGTAGCGCTCGGCCATGGTGCCACCGCTGCGCACCTGCATAGCGCTGCCCTCCGCCGTGAGGCTCCTCCGGCGTCTCTCCGTCCGAGCCGCATGGGCCGAGTGCGGCCCGACGAGCGGAGCCGTGGACGGGCTCCTCCGCACCACCACGCGCCAGCAGGTCCGGCACTGCTCGTGGTCGCGCGTCCTCGCCCCATCGCCGGCTTCGCCTGCCCCGCGCCTGCTTCAGTCCCGGCCGCCTCCCGTGCCGCTGCGCCGGCTCTCCGGCGTCGCCCCTCGCTGGTCGGGTTCGGCCCCGTCCGCCTCCTGGCGCCCGCCCCAGGCCGGCTCTGGGTCGCCGCTCGCGCGCTGCCCATCGGGCGGCTCCGCCTTGTCTGCCGCGCCGGTTCCCGCCCCGCCCGCTACGGCCGCGTGCTCCGCCCGCCACGCGCCTGGCCTGCAGCGCCCGTGTAGAGAGGCCGGCTGCTCCATCCACGTGCTCGCGCGCCCGCGTCGTCCCGGACCGGCTGCTGTTCCGCACCTGCATCCTGCGCGTCGGGCCTCCAACCCGCCCGCAGCGCCGGGTCCGGCCCCGTGGCCCGTCGCCTCGCCACGCCCCCCACCGGCTGTCCTCCCGCGCCTGCCCCGCGTCGCCCCGAGGCCGCCTCCGTGAGCTGGCTCCGCCTGTTCCGGTCGCCTGCCGGCCTCGCGCGGGCCGATTACCCGTCCGCTGGCTCCGCCCGCACCGCTGCGCCCCCGGCCGGCTCCGCAGCCCGGTCGCCTCGCCGCGGTGCCCGCAGCCGGCTGCCCGCGCCGCCTCCCGGCTCCGCCTCCTCAAGCCGGCTTCGTCTCCGCGCCCGCCGGCTCCAGCGCCGCACGCCCGCAGGCGGCCGTCCCCACACCGACTGGCCACGGCCGGCCCTGCCTCACGTCGCTCGCCTGCCGCTCCACCCGCCCGTTCCAGACGGCTGCCCAAAAAAAAAACGTGGCCGCCTGCCCGTGAGAAAGAGCTGGTTTCCTTGCCGGCTGCAAAAAGTCCGACTGCCGAGTCGGCCAAAAAAAATGGAGAGAAAGGTCGGCTGGGACAAGAAAGAAAAGAAAAAAGAACAGTGCACGCACCCGGCTGCCCAGGGCCAGCTGAAGAAAGAAAGAAAGAAAAGGGGACCGACTGCCCAGCCGGATGAAAAAGAAATGTGCGTCTGGCTGCCCTGCCGGACAAAAAGAAGAAGAAAAAAACATCAACTTCAACAAAGAAGACGAAGTAGTTGCCAGGAGATCCGGCCCGACTGCTCAACAGTCGGTCCGAATCTCGGGGGCTACACCCAGCGGGTGCGCTGACGCGCCCCCGTGAGGAAGAAGACGAAGTAGTTGCCGGGAGATCCGGCCCGACTGCTCAGCAGTCGGCCCGAATCTCGGGGGCTACATCCAGCGGGTGCGCTGACGTGCCCCCGCGAAGAAGAAGAAAAAGTAGTTACCGGAAGATCCGGCCTGACTGCTCAGCAGTCGGCCCGAATCTCGGGGGCTACACCCAGTGGGTGCGCTGGCGTGCCCTCACGGAAGATTGCAAGAAACAAGAGACAAGAGAAGAGTTTTGTCCGGCTGCCAGCAGCTGGCATAAGAGAAGAAAGAAGAAAAAGGGCGCTGCCAGACGCCTCGCCGCCTGGCCGGCTGTGCCAAGCCGGCTCGGCCGCGTCCCGCTCACCCCCTGGCCGGTCAAGCCCGACCGGCCAGACCCTCCTCGAGCACCTGAAGGCTCGAGGGCTACACCCAGCGGGTGCGCCGACGCGCTCTGCGATCGCCGAGTCGCGTCGGCTGTCTTCGACGACCGCGACTACACGAAAATCAATGTGAGCTCCTCACCCGCATATTTTTTGCATCACGCAAATACGGATAACCCCAAACGATGCTCGGGGGCTATCTCCGCATTCTTATTTACAGTTGCACTACTGTTCGCTCCGGTGCCAGCCAGAGTTGGCCCGGAGGCTGGCCGCTTGGCATGAGACATTATTTCCCGCAGACGGCTTAGTAGCGTGTGCAGTACCAAAGGCCCACCTCTCAGCCACAGACCGCAGAGCTGCTGTCCGGCTAGCAAGAGCAAAAGCTGGAGGTCACCCCACGCGAAAAAATGTCCGGGAAGAGAAACGCTTCGGGCGACCCAACCATTTGCTTTATGAGTATCTGCTCGGTTAAATCCGCTCCCAAAGTCCGAGTACTGTACACTCCACTTCGCGGCCCACTCTCAGCCACAGACCGCAGAGCGGCTGTTCGGCGAGCGAGAGCACAGGCCAAAAAGCGGAGGGAACACGAAAAAGATTGAAGGGGGCTCGGACGAAACCGAGTCGGCACCCTCCGCATAAAACTTGCAATGCTAAAAGCATTCATTTGATATATCCGCGTGGACTAACTTTGTCTTTTGCATGATCATTTCCGCGAACACCCGCCAAAAAACCTCCGCCCAACTTTGCCAAGTTGCCCGGAGGCTTGGGGGCTACTGTCGGAGTAATTGGCCACGGGTACCCCGAAGACAGCGAGACAATATTTCCAGACATCGGGGCTAGCGAAGCCCCTCAGTCCGACTGCTCAGGCCGCCCCAGGCGGCTCCCTGTCCGACTGACCCGACCAGACGGCTGCCGACTGCGCCGACCAGTCGGCTGCCCGAAGTCGACCGCTGCACTGACAAGACACCGACAAAAGGCCGTACCGCGACGTCATCTACAGTGTACCGTGTCCCCTGGGCATTGATTTATAAAATGCCCAAGGGGACAAGCATGACCTGCACCATGCCTAGCCCATGCCACTACATAGCTTGGTTTGTAAGCTACCCAAGGTAGCTTACAACCAATGCCACCACCACTCATGCCTACTCCTATATATATAGACACCCATCGATCCATCCAGGATGGCTCCCGGGACTCACTCACACACACACAAGCAAGCTAGCTAGCAAGAGAGCTAGCTAGCCATCCATCCATCCACTCCCACGGGCAAGTATGCCCAAGCACACCCATACGGCCAGAGGCAACGGCCACCATACCACATACATATGCAAAGCCAGATGCCTATGGCACTGAGCTTAGATACAGCTCCAGGAGCACTCTATACTGTAGATATACCACATACATACAGACATGCAGGAGTAGAGGTGTTATCTCTCCGGAGAGCCCCGAACCTGGGTAAACTAGCGCGTGCTACTCGCATACCCGTCCTCGGATATTCCGGCAGCAGTCTTTCCCTCACACTAAGCCACCCTATGGCATATGTCGTCTCGCACCCCTCCCGTGAGAATACCACGACATAAATAGTTGAAACCCACTAGCACGAGTAGGAGTTGTTTGAGCCATGATGTACCTACTCATTCATGCCTTCTTGTTATGCCTACTATGCTTAGAGTTGAGTTAGGTCTGATTCATCTGGGATGGATTGGAATGGTGGTGAACATGTCCTACTGATGAGAGCTAAGTGTGTGAACATGATTTGGTAAAGGTAGCGATGAGAGGCCATGTAGGAGTACATGGTGGGTTGTCTCATTGAAGTTGTCCTCAGGAACTGAGTTCCGTGTTTGTGATCCAAGAACAGCTACTACCACATGTTGGGCCCCGAAATATGACCCCGCTCGACTTATTAACCCCCCTGTCCTCTGTCCAGGAGTTGCAAGTAGTTTCTGGTGTTTGTTGTATGCTGGAGGCCGTGCGTAGCGCTGACCCTAGGGGTGGGCTATGATGCGGTAGGCAAGTGGCACGGTGTACCGGGGCACCTGTTTGGTGGGCTCGGGAACCCTGCACACATCATTTGGGGCCGTAGTGGAAAACCTCGGCCGAATTTCCTTGCGGATGGAAATGAAATAGGCGATAAACCTGGACTAGAGACTTATGTGGTTAGTCAGGTCGTGGTCTACACCCACGTCGGCTTTCGCTTGAAGTCTGCCGAGCACATGTCGTGTGCAGACGCTAAGTGGTGGAAACATGTATGAAGAAGTACACCCCTGCAGGGTTATAAATGATCTATTCAAATAGCCGCGTCCGCGGATATGGACTACTTGGAACGCTTACATTGTTCATAGATAACTGGAAGTGGATACTCTAAAACGCGCAAGATAAGCGTGAGTGCTATGGATGGCCTTCTCGTAGGGAGACGGGAGCGGATCCATAGTGGTGTATTAATATGGTGAATATGTGGACTCATGTGCGCCACCTCAAAGAATTACTTGCTTTCGTAGTTCAGGATAGCCACTGAGTCAAAGCTGGCTTGCTGCAGTTAAACTCCTCCACCCCCTTTGTTGATACTGATGCATATGTAGATAGTTCTGATGTAAGTCTTGCTGAGTACATTTGTACTCATGTTTGCTTAATTTATGTTTTGCAGAGAGACTTCAGTCTCACTAGTAGTTCTACGTGGGCTTCGATGGTTAGCTTGGGAATCCCAGACAGAGGTCTGGTTCCTTTGGAGGGTTTTGTAGATAGACAGGCCTCCTAGCCTTGTTTCTTTTCAGATGTTTGTACTCAGACATGTTTAAGCTTCTGCTTGTGCTTGTAGCTTGTATGACTTGTATGTTGGGTCATGAGACCCATGTTTGTAACATCATACTATGTATGGCTCCTCGGAGCCTTTTAATTAAATACTTTGAGTCATAGAGTTATGTTGTGATACCACTGTTGTATCTGCACATATCGAGCATATTGTGTGTATGTTATTGAAATGCTTTGGTATGTGTGGGGTCCGACACCTAGTTGTTTATTCTTGGTAGCCTTCCTTATGGGGAAATGTCTCCTAGTGCTTCCACTGAGCCATGGTAGTTCGCTACTGCTCTGGAACACTTTGGTTGGCCGGCATGTATCCTTCTTTGTTCCTGTGTCTGTCCGTTTGGGGAAATGTCACGCGTTGTTCCTTTAAGTCCTTGTAGCTTGCTACGACTTGGGTTCATACATTGATAACCGACACGTTCATTGCTGGGTTACGTATGCCTGTCCCTGTAAGTTTGTGCCACCTTGGGTTTATGACTAGTCATGTCGGCCCGGGTTCTCTGTCATATGGATGCTAGCGACACAATCATATACGTGAGCCAAAAGGTGCAAACGGTCCCGGCCAAGGTAAGGCTGCAGCCGTGGGGCTACCGTGCGTGAGGCTGCAAAGTGATATGATGTGTTACCTGCTAGATCGGTGTGACTTAGGATCGGGGTCCTGACACTAGCATCCACTCCAACTTTTTTTTCACTTCCTTTCTTTTTCTTGTGTCAAACACTATGCAAATGCTATGGGATTCAAGTGGACATGCCACTCCAATCCTTTATTTTTCCTATTCCTGCGTTTTAAGTTCCTACGAATGAAAGAAAAGAAATGGAGGGAGTACTTGCTCTAAATGATGTGTCGCTGCAAGAGCCGCCTATATTATTAACCATGCTGTAAAAAGGTGGCACGACTTTGGCTATAGTATTGTACTAAAGGTGAGTAGGTGACCTTGTGCTTGGCTCTTCACCTTTTCCGGAAGTCGAACAATGATGGTACTACAATATATATACTTCTGGCAATCTAACACCGACTGAACTATTGCACTTCCACCGCTTGTATAAAGCCCACTATTGTAAGCAAAAGCTTCTCCTCGTGCTACGAGCCACCGCGCGCACGTGGGCGAGGGAGAGGGGGAGTAGTAAGAAAGCTTCTCGTCGTTCTGCGAGTTGACAGGACACATCAAAGTTATTTAGTACTCTCTCCAAAAAGGGCTGACCATGTCCATGGCTACCATCTCGTGCTCGTCATTGAGTACGTGCATGATTCACATGCCATCGAGGAGAAAAAATACTGCATAGTACATTTCATCGAAGTGCAGGACTCACTTACGCACTGCTTATCTCCATTTTCTTGCATGACACGTGCGCCTTGATGCTAGATGTCCCGCGTGTTGGCAAAAGTATGAACAAAGCTCACGTTAAAAAAAAGAGTGGAAGAACATAGATTCCGAATGACCAAGAAGGAGCAAGGCGCCTCGCGGTGGAGCGTCTGCACTCATAATACTTTATATTATTCAGCGATATAAAATCAACCAAATCTCTCCACATTTCTATACCATTCTATAGTGTGAGAATAACTTTGAATGTAAGCCATTGGTTCACTCTATCCAACGGTCAATAGTTGGCAAATCCGAACAAAATCAGCCATTGGATCAACTCTTTAGCACTCAAATTATTGCCACCTTGCACATCCTGCTGCACCGCAGAAACTACCGCGCTATCTAGTGAACCATCCCGAACATTCATGGGAAGCCGTGGAGACATGCAGGGCACGTGCTCATGCAACATGTGGGTTCACAACTTCACATGTAGTCATATAGTCAACTTCCCCATTTCTTTTCTTTACTTTTCTCTAAGAAGTACAAGCCTGCCCTGTATGTGAACAAATATTTCTTGCTGCACTAACGTACGTGGCAGGACATGGTGTCCAATCTCCATTTAGTTACTAATTTTGTGTTACCAAAGAAAACATGTGGTTCATTTTTAAATTAAAGTAGTCAAAACCAGCATGCAGCTAATCAGTTACATTGAATGTTACATCCAACACGTGGTTCATTATTTTCGTAAGTTGGTTGTAATGTTACCTGCAATTAAATAATAATAAAAGTGTAATAAGGTGTAACAACATCTCTATATCATTGGAAAAAACATCAATAGGTTTGGCATGTGTATTTTAATTAGGTATATGTTTCTGTATGATAATTGACGTGCAAAGACATGCAATTTACTAGTAACCGATAAGTCTGAAACACATCATACATGGCCCACCTCACGCATTCACCATATTCCTCGGCCTCCGTGCGATAGCTCGTTATAGTATACCCAGCAGCCAGTATCGCTTCTCGCTCCTCGTCCTTATAGCCTGCTAACTGTACTTATTATACTTGCTCTTTGAGCAAAGGGCCTCCCTAAGCACGCATTAATTTCCTGGGCATGCTTCTGTCTACTCAACGTTGCGTGCACTTTGAGCATGTTGGCAACTCCACTGCTATCTTGCTGGCTCATCTTGCAATTGATGCTGACACATTGCAGCACTCCTGCAAGGCCCAGAGGTTAATTTGAGAACAAGTACACAGAGGTTAATTTGACAGACATGACTTATAAGTTGACAGAAGTCATATCACTCTTTTTGGAAACATGTCGTAAAGTAATGCGATAGACCTTCTTTCAAGCCAATTAACATGTGTTCAAAAAACAAAAAGTAACATGATAGACCTTCGACTAACATGTGTTCATAAAACAAAAAATGTCAAAAATTACAAAACAAGGACCTCGAGGTTAATTCAACTAATAGGACGGAGCACTATATACAATTAAGACAATTAAATCTTTTTGGAAACATGTCGTAAAGCAACGCGATAGACCTTCTTTCAAGCCAATTAATTTCTGTTCAAAAAACAAAAAGTAACGTGATAGGCCTTCGATTAACATGTGTTCATAAAACAAAAATTACAAAACAAGGACCTCGAGGTTAATTCAACTAATAGGACAGAGCACTATATACAGTTAAGACAATTAAATGTTTAAAGTGACCCGACCAATCAGTTAATTTAACATCGAGGCCACTTCCCATCCGGTCAGCCATCTGATGACTACTCAAGCCTCAACACAGTTAACTTGGGAGTTCTATTAGATGAGCTATTGGTAGGGAAGCTGGTCCTTGCTGATATAGGATGCCTCTTCGTGTCCTTTATGGCGTACCCGGATGACCGCCTGTTGCCGCCAAT
Source organism: Thinopyrum elongatum (assembly GCA_011799875.1). Classification (NCBI taxonomy): domain Eukaryota; kingdom Viridiplantae; phylum Streptophyta; class Magnoliopsida; order Poales; family Poaceae; genus Thinopyrum; species Thinopyrum elongatum. The sequence continues at coordinate 203,235,550 of CM022303.1, forward strand.
GTCCAGTGCCACATCCCCCGCGAATGTAGAAGCTTCCCTTCCTCGTCTAGCTAGTTCCCACATTTTCCCCTATTTTTTGCCGCCTGCCCACCTATAGAAGCGCCTCGCGCCGGCCAATTCTCTCCAAACACCTAGGGAGGCAGTTGAATCGAACAAGTCTAGACTTGTTTCTAGTGGATTCATTGACGTGGCACCGGATGGGTGTGATAGCTGACTCTGACAAAATAATTGACTACCACGTTGGCATACATGAGCATGGGGTCCACTTGTCAACGTGCTGGACGGAGGAAGTAACGCAAGACAAAATGGAGCGCGGAAGGGTGCGAACCAATTGGCTCACGTGTGATGACCACTGGAGAAATCCACTCAGATTGTACGTAAACAAATTCGTGCAAACACGGCTGGTTATACTGTGATGACCACTGGAGCAATCCATTCAGATTGTACATAAACAAATTCGTGCAAACACAGTAGGTGACCTTGTGCTTGGCTCTTCGCCTCTTCCGGAAGTCAAATAATGATGATGGTACTATAGTATATATACTTCTGGCAATCTGACACCGAATGAACTGCTGCACGTCCACCGCCTGTATAAGCGCACTATCATAAAGCAAAAGCTTCTCCTTCTCCTGCGAGCCACCGCGCGCGCGCGTGGGCGAGGGAGAGGCAGCGTAGTAAGCAAGCTTCTCATCGTTCTGTGAGTTGATGGGACACATCAAAGTAGTGTAGTCTCCTAAAGGGGCCGACCATGTCCATGGCTACCATCCCGTGCTTCGTCATTCAGTGCGTGCACAATTCACGTTCCATTGAGAAAATAATGTTGCGTACGTGCCATTGAATAGAATAACTTAATTTATAAGTAACGCGCCACCACGTCATGGTCTAACTTTGATTCGTTCACGCGTGGTTCCCATCAACAACTACTACACTCACGAAATTATCACGTGAGCTGCCTCTTTGTACAGAAATGAGCTCACCATGTACCCGCGCGTGAGTATTAGGGAAAGAGGAAAGAGTACCTGCATCGGTGCATGCACGTCTTCTCTTCGTGCTCATATTCCTTTATTTTCGGGTGATTCGTGCATGTACTCCACCTACATTCGTGACCGTTGGTGAGTCTCTCCTACTACTTAACTCCATTTTCTTGCATGACATGTGGACCTGGATGCTGGATGTCCCACGTGTCGGCAAAACTAAGAAGAATGCTTTCCGATGACCGAGAAGGAGCAAGGAACCTCGCGGTGGAGCGTATGGACTCTTAATATTTTATATTCAGCGATATAAAATCAACCCAATCTTCTCCACATCCTAGTAGACCGGAAGAGTCCGAAACACTGTAGCGTAGTGTAGTTACATCATACATGGCCCACCTCACGCTATCACCACATTTCTTGGCCTCCGTGCAACACCTAGCTCTAGTAATCCACCAACCCGTATCGTTTCTCGCTCCTCGTATCTCTCAAAGTGCGGTGGGCTGGCAATTTTGCCGTCTATTGAGGTCGGTTAACTCACACTAGCTCCCACATGTTAGCGACATGCCAAGAGCATTCTTAAAAAATTACTATACTCTATTGTTATGCCAAGAAGAGGAAGCGCTTTGACCGACGGACCAAACGAGACAGGCATGTCGTGCCGTGAGTGGGTCCAGTTTCTCGTTTTGAACTTGTTTGGTGTAGTAGTAACACTTGGTTTTGCACCTTCATAGAATGATGCAAATCCCCGCTAAAAAGACGCTTTCCTTTCTACTAATCCCGTCAACCGTTCTTGTTTTGTGCATTAAATTGGTAAGCATCATGATTAAGATATAATTAACCAATGCATGTAAAACATTCTTGTTTACTATAGTACTCCTCACGCATGCATGCGTTGCAATTAGTACTACTCCCTTCATCCATACGTGTATATATAGGGCCTAATGTATTCTTCGAGGTTGCCTTTGACTATTGATAAGATTTTATATAATTTGATAATTATATCATTCGAAGATCCTTTCACGTACAAAATTAACGGTATGCTTTGAGCAACTTGCATGTCCTATACTGCTCGAACATGTGGTCAAAGTTAGTCTCGAAAAACGCATTAGGTCCTATATACATGGACAGAGGGAGTACATGATACTACTAGCAAAGGCTCACCATCTAGTAGTTCATTCGTTGGTTTTGATTTTTGAATTGAGTAGTACTAGTGCACTTGATGCTGTGCTGCTATCGTCCAATATTCGCATGTGGTGGTTTCTAGAATAATAAAAAAGGAGGTAGTACTTACTGTGGGAAAGGTGAAGTGATGGTTCACTACTGGAATCAGCTGCTTTGCCGTCTGCCAAAGCAGACGGCAAAGGCACTGTTGGCGGACGACAAAGGCTTTGCCGTCCGCCAGCAGACGGCAAACACTCCGGCAAAGCCGATGCCGGTAAAGGCCGCTTTGCCGTCTGCTGGCGGACGGCAAAGAAGGAAAGTTCTTGCCGTTGCTAGCAGACGGCAAAGCTTGTGGACGGCACAAAAAAGGTGACAGCCCCGTTAGGGGCTAACGGCGCTCTTTGCCGTCTGCTGGCAGACGGCAAAGAGCTGCTCCTTTGCCGTCTCCCGGCAGATGGCAAAGACCCTGCTCTTTGCCGTCTGCTAGCAGACGGCAAATTGGCTATATAGCCCCTGTTTTTTCTTAAATTCAATCAATTTCACAGATATATATATTTATATTCATTTCAAAATATTTCAACAAGTACATATAGCCAACATATCCCTGCCATATGGATCATCCCACATATCCAACACATATATCATCATCCAACACATATATACCAAATGAAAAGTCCAACATATCCAACAATTAAGCAAAAGGTCCCTATACAATATAGCCACCATCCATCCATACATATATACGTAGCAAGTTTCAAATGTCATCCTACAAATCAAAACAAAAAGGAAGGACAACGAGAAGAGTAGACTCCAAGCAAGCTTCCGTGATTGAAGCAAATCTGCAAATGGGAAAGAAGAAAGTTAGAAGAACAAGAAGAAGAAGACTAGAAGAAGAAAAAGAAGCATAATTTTTCTTCTCTTTCTTTTCTTCTTCTTATTGCTTACTTGTGTCATTTTAGATCTAACCTAGTTAAATAGGCCATTTTTGAACTAAATAGGCTAAGTATGTCATAAATGACAAATAAGCTAAGTATAGGTCATTTTGGAGAATATAAGTCATTTTTGAGCTAAATAAGTCAATTTTGGAGCTAATAGGTCCTTTTGAGCTAAATATGCTCCAAAATGACTTAATTGCTCCAATTAAGTCATTTTGGAGTCTAAATAGGTCATTTTGGGGCATATAAGTCATTTTGGAGCTAGATAGGTCATTTGGAGCATATTAAGTCATTTTGGAGCTAAATAGGTCATTTTGGAGCATATAAGTATTTTGGGATAAATAGGTCACTAGGAGCATATTAAGTCCTTTTGGAGCTAGATAGGTCATTTTGGAGCTAAATAGGTCATTTTGGAGCTAAATATGCTCCAAAATGACTTAATATGCTCGGACATGACTTAATATGCTCCAAAATGACTTAACATGCTAAATAGGTCATTTTGGAGCTTTAAGTCATTTTGGAGCTAAATAGGTCATTTTGGAGCTTAATAGGTCATTTAGGAGCATGTTAAGTCATTTTCGAGCTAATAGGTCATTTTCGAGCTAAATAGGTCATTTGGAGCATATTAAGTCATTTTGGAGCTAAATAGGTCATTTTGGAGCTAAATAGGTCAATTAGTAGCATATTAAGTCATTTCGAGCTAAATAGGTCTTTGGAGAAAGGTCATTTTGGAGCTTAATAGGTCATTAGGAGAATATTAAGTCATTTTCGAGTAAATAGTCATTTTGGAGATATTAAGCTTAATTAGCTCCAAAATGAACTATTTAGCTCGAAAATGACTTAAATGCTCCTAATGACAATTAAGCTCCAAAAGACTTAATAAGCTCCAAAATGATAATATGCTCCAAAATAACTATAAGCTCCAAAATGACTTAAATGCTCCAAAATGACTTAATATGCTCCTAAATGATTAATATGCTAAATAGGTCATTTTGGAGCATATTAAGTCATTTTGGAGCTAATAGGTCATTTTGGAGCTTAATAGGTCATTTAGGAGCATATTAAGTCAGGTTGGGGAAATAGATCATTTTGGAGCTTAATAGGTCATTTAGGAGCATATTAAGTCATTTTGGAGCTAAATAGGTCATTCTGGAGCTAAATAGTTCATTGGAGCATATTAAGTCATTTTGGAGCTAAATAGGTCATTGCGGATATTAAGTCATTTTGGAGCATATTAATTCATTTTATAGCATATAAGTCATTTTGGAGGAATAAATGTCTAAGTTTAAGTCATTTCAGAGCTATCCTAGGTTAAATAGGTCATTTTTGAGCTAATTAAGCCTATTATGTCATTTTTGAGCTAGCTAAGCATTATGAGTCATTTTGGAGGAAAAATGCTAAGTATATGATTATGTCGCTAGTATCCATATGGCAGAGAACCCGGGCCGACATGACTAGTCATAGAACCAAGGTGGCACAAAACGTACCAGGGACAGGCATACATGACCCAGCAATGCACGTGTCGGTCATCAGCGAGTGCAACCAAGTCGTAGCAAGCTACAAGGACTTCGGTGATACACCGCGTGACATTTCCCCGTAGGGACAGACACAGGAGCAAAGAAGGACACATGCCGGTCAATCCATGTGTTCCGGAGCAGTAGCGAACTACCATGGCTCAGTGGAAGCACTAGGAGGCATTTCCCTGTATGGAAGGCTACCAAAGGCACACGACTAGGTCATTTCTTAAGCTAAGTATGCATTTGTTAAGCTAAACACTTGGGAAAACTTACCGTCATCAAGGAGGTGTAGTTGTAGGACCGGTCGCGCCAGTGGCAGACGGAGAAGCATCGGTCGATGCTTGTCGGGAGTTATGCTGCACCAAAGATCATTTCCAATGTATCGTTAGCATGATGCAACTCAAATGTGAAGACTAGTAACTAATGACCATTCAAATGAAACTCACCGTGCCTGCCGGAACAATGTCTGGCATCGCCAGAGGAGTCGTGCCGGTCTTCTCGCACATGGCCTGCACATTTGGTTTTGACGAGTCAGTCATATTAGATACTAATGTAAGGAACATTACGTGCATGATTTGGCTAACATGCAAAAGAAAATTACCGCGAACATCTCGTATAGGGCCTGGGTAGCCATCATGTTCCGGTTCCTCTCCTCCTCCAACAGCTTAGCCGTCTGCCGGTCCCTCTCCGCTAGAAGCGCCTGCGTGTTCGCTCTCTCTGCCTCAATAGCAGCCTGCAACACCACTCGTTAGCATTGTGATAATCGACGGCCGCACACACAATGTAATGGAGGAAAGGTATCTGATTCCATATAACTAACCTTGAATTGGATTTCCACTGGCCGTGCACGAGGCAATATCTCAGGATCGGAGCTGGTCTGGCGCTTCTTGATCTGCGGGAGAGTGCTACTACAACGTATCAGTCCATTCCCAATGGCTAACGAACCATGGGACCTTCCGCCACCAGATATCATCACCAGCTCTGGATCAAGAGGTTGGCTCGGGTTAAAGTCCGGCCCTTTCCTCTTCTTCCCCTGGTCTCTGTACGTCACAAGCTTGTGGTGGGAGGTGAGGTTGGTGAATTTCTCTGGATCATCGAGGTCAGACTCAGAGAATGCCTTGGCCTTCTTGTACGAGGCAGTATTGGACATGGCATAGAGGTCGAACAGCTCTGGCACTGGAGCCTTGTTGTATCGCCCCTAAAAGAGAGGAACAGAGTATTAGTTAAGGGCTCAAGCTAGCATGAAGAATGAATTTGCATGAATCATGAAGCAAACCACATACCCAGTTTTCCCCGAACTGACGTAGGTTGACGCTGCCTAGATGGTGTGGGACACCTTTCATTTGGGCATGCTTCTCCTTTGCAATGTCATGGATGGAGCGCCATTGGGGAGTGCACCACTCATCCACCAACGCCTCCCAACAGTCCATCCTATCCGCACACCATCTCGGGGGCACCTAAGTTAAGCAAGAGAAATTTGAGCGCTACGCCTACGAATCAAATCAAGGAAACTAAGTACAAGGCCTTAAGAATAGGTAATTACCTTCATGTACTTCTCCTTACTCAGAAAATTGACGCGCAACTTCTCTTTTTTCCTCCTAATACCAACCGAGGCGAAGTAGTCTCGAATAGCCTGCGTCCGAGCCTCGTGCCGAAAGTTTTTAAGTAGGCGCCTGCACTTGGTGTTGATAACCCGAGCCGCGGCCTCCTCCAGTCCCTCAGCATACCTGTAGAAGGTCTGCAATCAAACAAGAAAACACGGATTAGTACAATCACTAGGGTTGCCAATCAACTAACCCTAGATGTTCATGAGTCCTTCTAGTCTCCTTCGGCTGGAACCAATAACATTTGAAGACTACGACATTCGGTGGGTTGGCACCATAGAATAGAAGTTCATAAATTGCTTCAATTCTTCCATAATACTCGGTATCTCCTTCGCCGATAGCAGAGACACAACAATTTGTAGACTTTCGGTCGGCCATAGATAGCTCTTTGCCATAGGTACGAAAGCGATACCCGTTGATGTCGTATTTGTCAAATGAACGGACCTTATAGTCAAAACCATTAGCGACTTGTCTCAATTCAGCGTCCATAGACTCTGAACTAGCCTACAAGTTTAATACGAAAGGATTGTTGCATTAGCCGGAAATTAGAAGAAGAAATGAAATGGTCTAATGGAAATTACCGTTTGTTTGAACCAAGAGATGAAACCGGGATAGCCGCCTCCATACATTGCCAGAAGCTCATACTCTTCGACGGAATCCTTTTGGATCACCGCTCCATTCGAGAATTTGGCGACGTATCGACTGTATCAAATATCCAGGAATAAGAGCAGTTCAAAGGAATTAGAGGTTGCGAAACAATGTACCGAGAACTTACTCGATGTACGGCCGCACTTCTGTTAGGTTGTTCAAGATATACAACGTAATGGTCCGCCATTCGTTGACCTCCAACGATAAGGGAGTATAAGCACCGGCTGGTGCGAGCTTCCCTTTGAATAGGCTGAGGTTGGATCCACCCTTTTTAGGGTTGCCAGCATTGTACCGAGGCTTCGGATTATGCAAATGACGATTTTTGGCTTCGTAGTGTGCTGTCACGAAGTTTGCCGCCTCCTCAGTAATGAATGCCTCGGCCATCGATGCTTCAATTCGACGTTTATTTTTACATTTTTCTCGAAGCGTCTTCTACATCCTCTCAGTTGCGTAGCACCAACGATTCTACACGGGCCCCCCCCCAATCGTGCCTCGGTCGGGAGATGCAAAATCAAATGCTGCATTGGATTAAAGAAGCCCGGTGGAAAGATCTTCTCTAACTTGCAAATCAACTCCGGCGCCAACTCTTCCAGTTCTTCTAGCAAGCCAGGCGATAGTTCTTTCGCAAAAAGAACACGGAAGAAATAGCTCAGCTCTGCCAGTACTAGCCATTCATCCTCAGGGATAAAGCCACGCAACATCACCGGCATTACCCGCTCAAGCCATATGTGCCAATCATGACTCTTGAGACCAAATATTTTCAATTTTTCAAGGCTCGCTCCCCTCTTTAGATTCGCTGCATACCCATCGGGGAACATCAACTCATTTTTCACCCACAGGAGCATTTCCCTCATAACTAGCCTTCCAAGATTGAACCATGCCTTTGGCTTCGTCCAGTTCTTCTTTCCTTTCGGTTGTCGCATGTTTTGTAGCGGTCTATCACATAGAGCCTGCTGATCGACTCTAGCCTTAGGATTATCCTTTGTTTTCCCCTCTATGCCGAACAATGTACCAAAGAGGGCCTCGCCGACATTCTTTTCAGTGTGCATCACGTCGATGTTGTGTGGGCAAAGGAGGTCTTTGAAGTAAGGCAGATCCCACAAGCATGTCTTGTGAGTCCAGGCGTGTTCGGAATTATACCCCTTGAAATACCCTGGACGCTCCGGATCCGGCTCGAGAGAGTTTAACTGATCCAGGGTCTGTTGGCCTGTCAACGCAGGTGGTGCAGAGTTTTTGACAACTCTACCTTTGATGAAGTTCTTCTTGTCTTTTCTGAACTTATGGCGAGGATCCAGGAACTGTCTATGCATGTCGAAGCAAGAAAACTTGCCACCCACCTGCAGCCGACGAAACTCAAGAGCTGCCTTGCATGTGGGGCACGGGAACCTTCCATGCACACACCAGCCAACGAATAGCGCATACGCCGGCAAGTCATGCATCGAGTACATGTACCACGCACGCATTAGGAAGTTTTTTTTGTAGCGGCGTCGTATGTCTTGATCCCATTATCCCAAGCTTCTTGCAGTTCATCCTTAAGCGGCTGCATGTACACATTCATATTCTTCCCCGGATAGTTGGGCCCCGGAATTATCAACGTCAGGAAAATGTTCTTTCTTTGCATAATCTGTCCGGGGGGGAGATTGAGTGGAATGACAAATACAGGCCAACAACTGTATTGGGCTGCCATCATACCAAACACATTGAACCCATCCGTGCTTATGGCGAGTCGAGGATGCCTTGGATCTGCCGCTTTAGCATGATGTATTGCATCGAAGTGCTTCAACGCAAAAGCGTCCGATGTGTGTACCAACATAGGCTCCCCATTTGCATCTAGTTCGGTTCTTTTGCCCAATTTGTGCCATGTCATCTGTCTGGCCGTCTCTTCGACCATGAAAAGACGTTGAAGTCTTGGTATGATTGGCATATACCGAAGAACATTAACTGGGATTTTTGTCTGACTCTTCTCACCCATACCGTTGTCTACCTCAACATACCTGGAAGACTGGCAAACGGGACAATACTTCAATTCCGCATACTCAAGCCTAAATAAGGCACATCCTTTCTCACAGGCATCTATCTTCTCATAGGGCATCTTAAGTACACGGAGGATTTTGTCTGACTGGTACAGGTTTGCAGGCATTACATGGCCTTTGGGTAGAAAGCGTCCAAATAGTGTCATCATCGCGTCGTAGCATTCTCTGCCCAAGTTGAATTGAGCCTTCAGAGCCATTACTTGTGCGATGGCATCCAGCTGACAAAGCTCAGTGTGCTCGTGGAGAGGACGTTTTGAAGACTCCAACATATCATTGAAGGCCTTTGCAGATTCCTCCATCTCATCGTCCGAATCCCGAGCATCATCAAAGTCTTCCACCATGTCTTCCATCCCGGTACCATGCTCATCGGTGCGACGACGGCCCTCCTCAGCTCTGGCATGTTGGGCAGACTCACCATGAAATGTCCAGACCATATAATTAGGCGTGAAACCCAACTTCTGCAGGTCTTTGATCATTTCAAACTCTGACTTCTTATGAAAGTTGTCGCACTTGAGACAGGGGCACCAGGTTGTTTCCTGTCCATTTGCAAATGCGGCTCTCACAAACCCATTGGTTTTTCTCATCCATTCACGGGTCATGTCTTTCTGACTAGTGTGACTGGTGTACATCCACGCACGATCACTCATCTTGCCTAGCTACTGGACACACAAGAAATACATACATAATTCAGCAAACCATATTCATCAGTTAATAGAGTTTGTCAATTTTATTACGTCCATGCAACCTAGACGCTAGTAGGTAAAGATAGGTCCTAATCCCACCCGAGTATGTGTAGATTGGGTTCGTTTTCCCATGCTCTGCTCCGGATCCGATGCAAAATTTCGGCAGCACCTCCCCGCTGTTCTCCTGATACACGTCTCGGCAATAAGCAGAGAGGATGTGTACCCGGAGAACAACAGGGAGGCACTGATGAAATTCTGCATCGGATCCGGAGCAGAGCATATGGGAAAATGAACCCAATCTACACATACTCGGGCTGTCCATGGATAACGTTGGACAATTCGAAAGAATCACGGTTATAAATATGCAAATGAATGCATATTTATAGATGTAACCCTTTCGAATGGGAGACGCATAGTGGTCACGCATACTGATGATTGACACCTACAGCTAGCAAGTTTCATCGGCACGAAGACCGAAACAGAGCAAATGAAGGGGGGAGGAGGAGATGTCATTTGTGCTCACCCACGAACGCAGAGGCGGAGCTCGTCGAACGCACGGGGAGGTCGTCGAACACCAGACCCTCGCAGCAACGAAAGAACTGCACATTTAAATCAGAAAATATATGACCTAACTCATAATTCACAAATATATGACGGGGTGTCGGGTCGGGGTGTCGGGGTGTTGGGTTGACTTTCATTCCGTCGATGCTCCCTTCAACAACTCTCACCTCTCAAGTGGTGGTATATATGTATGGTGGGGCACTCCTTGCCTGTTTATTTCGACCGTCGGTGACGGTCGTTACTCCCATCCCTTGCTGCGTTACCAAGGTCTCACAGCAAGAGATGAGGAGCAACGACCACCTACGACAACAGCCGGTGTCTTTCCTCTTATAACATCTCTCATCTCTCAATGTTATTTCGACCGTCGGTGACGGTCGGTCTTTTCGTCCTCCCCCTGCTTTACCAAGGTCACAGAGGGGGAGGACGAGAAAGACCGACCACCTACGAACAGCCGGTATCCTTCCTTCAAGAGCATCTCATCTCTCACTCTCATCTCTTTCAAAAGGAAGCACCATCCGAATGAAAGTCATCCCTCGACCACTCGACCCCTCGACCCCTCGACGACCCTCGACCCTCGACCCCTCGGAGATTCTTTTCCTTCTTTTCTCTCCTCGACGACCCATGAATGACTACACCGCACCGAACTCCAGCCATCGACACAACGATCGGAACAGAGCAAATAGGGGAAGGTCAGGGAGGAGATGACAGTCGAGCTCACCCTTAGACCGTAGAGGCGGGAGTCGAACGACGATGACAACGGCAACGGGACCGACAGTGCTCCTGGAGGTGAAGAGAAGATCCCTGCACATGAAAAACAATCCAACATAAGCACCGCAGAACAATATAATCAACAACATCTAACCTAACGGAATAAAAAGACACTATTTTTTTAAATGAAAATCCATACATAAATCCACCCATACATCTATATAGCATTCATCCATCTTTCCATCCATACATCTACACAGCATACATCCATCTAGCAATCCATATAACAACTACAAATTGTTCAAAATCACATATACATACATCCATCCACAGATTGCTGGCACCGCCCCTGTATACATACATCCATCTATCCATCCATCCTTACATCAATCTATCCATCCATCCACAGATCCATCAACTCCTAAATCCATACATGCAAAAAAAATAAGAACAAAGAGGGGACCGGTGCTCACCGTGGGCTGGGCAGAGGGGGCAGAGGGCAAGGAGGAGCTGGTGCGGCGGTGGTGGAGGAGGGGGGCGGCGGTGGTGGAGGAGGGGGAGGATGGGAGGGAGGGGGCCACGGTAGTGGGAGGGAGGGAGGGGGCGCCGGTGTGGAGAGGGGAGGGGGCCACGGTGGTGGAGGGAGGGGGAGGGGGGCGGCGGTGGAGGGAGGGAGGGAGGGGGGGCGGCGTGGAGGGGGGGAGGGGGACGGCGGCGGGGGTGTAGGGAGGGGGACGGCGGCGGGGTGGAGGGGGGGGGGGGGGTGCGGCGTGGGGGGAGGAGGGGGGGCGGAGTGGTTGTAGGAGGTGGCGTGCCGTCGTCCCTGGCTCAGTTAGTGATTGCGTTCTTCTCTTGCTTCTCTGGAGTTTTTCTGCTTCTGCTTCCCTGTCTTGCTGGGGCCGGCGGGCGGCGGCCTGCGTGGGAGGCAGAGGGTGGGGAGGCGGGAGAAAGAGATGTGGAGGAGGGCGCGCGGGGGGCCAAATTAACCCCCCGCATTGCCGTCTGTTTTTTTTTCTCTCTGCCGTCTGCTGGCGGACGGCAAAGAATTCTTTGCCGTCCGCCAGCAGACGGCAAAGAGGATGACCGTTAGACCGCCACCGCCGTGAAACTGTGGGCCCCTCTTACCTCTTTGCCGTCTACCAGCAGACGGCAACCTCTTTGCCTTCTGCTGGCAGACGGCAAAGAAGTGGCCCGTGTGACCTACCCAGTGCAGTACCCCCGTGGGGTCCACTTTGGACTTTGCCGTCTGCTGGCAGACGGCAAAGAGCTGGCAGATGGCAAAGACCCTGTTTGCCATCAGCTGGTTCTTTGCCGTCTGCTTTGAGAAGACAGACGGCAAAGAGCCTCTTTGCCATCAGCTGGCAGACGGCAAAGAGCTGGCAGATGGCAAAGACCCAGATTCCAGTAGTGGTTGCTTCGTCCGAGCAACTTATTACTCTGGGAATATTGGAGTACCAGCGGATTCAAAGAAGAGTGAAATGATGGTTGCTTCGTCCGAGCAACTTACTGTGCCAAAGGTGGGGCTTTGTGATTTAACTGCTCACTAGTCATTATTACTGCGGTGCAACAACCAGGGTGAATCTCCCCTGTAGTTGTGCACTCAATATTGGTGCATGGCAGGTGGAGCCGGATGAAGGATGTCCCACATGTCGGCGAAACGAAGTTGAATGGTTTCTGGCATTGCTATCAATCTTTCGGGATTTGTTTATATGTATGCATAATTTTCCAGCATAATGAAATTGTATTGTAATGCTATGAAGGTTTCAACTTTGGTTCCTGCAAAAAAAAGTTTCAACTTAGGATTCATGTGTCCTCTTGCCTCAAGATTGTCTCGTTACAACATTCCATCAAATACAAATGAAACTACCATGGCTTCTAATGCATCTCAATGATTCACAGATCAGTGCCAATATTCACATCACAACTGAAGACAAAGTTGTGAGAAGGTGTACAAATAAAGAAAAAATATATAATTGATCGATGTTGTTCGTAGGCATGGCTCCATTTTGTGGCCACTATGTTAATTGGTTGGCAGCTAGTTTCACGTAGCTCTGTAGCCAAGAAAGAGTTGTATGGAGGACATCACAATCCGATCATTTTGTGCAATTCAACTAAAATCGAGTTGATCATCCCTGTCTGCAAAGATATTCAGTCAGTGTGATTACAATAATAATGGAACTAGATGATGAAACGTAACACACACAAATAGAAGCCACTCACCTCTGCAATCTCTCTTTAAGACTAACTACTTGTTGGAGAAGATTAGGCTCCGAGTTGGATGAGGAGGATAGCAAAACCAATCTCCCTTTCTGCAGTCCCATAGAAATGTAAAAACGTTGCCTGTGTGACATTTTGGCGGAACTGCACAAAACACGCTTAAGAAGAAAGTGATTTGTGCAGTTCACCAAAAGGTCGCAATAGCAACGAGGTGAAATGGGTAGCCCTGTTTGCAAAAAGAGGTAGAAAGGAAACAATTACTGCCCAATAACAGTTGAAGACACATACGCTGACAAAAAGAAAGCGTATTCCATGTCATAAGGGAAAGATAGCAGCATGGTGGTTTATCAAAACCGGGTGAGGACGAGATTGCAAGATGGAAAGTACGCCGGCCGAGATACATTTTAAGCAAAGAACTAAAGAAGATGCACATGTAGGATTTTCCACATGCAGCAACGTGGGATGATGGGCAGTGCAGCTTGGCCGGAGGAAGCTGTACCCGAGGGTCGTCGGGATGTAACTAGGAGGGCATAGGCGGCCGGGATCTGCATGTACTGCGGCAGCGAGCAAGTGCCGAAGGCCCTACCGCATCGGAGCTTGGTCAGAGAGAACAGCGGGTACCGCAGATCGGGACATGCTGCCTCGACGCCATCGAACAGAGAAATGATGCACATCCTCCCTTTTCACTGGCGGACGGGATGCAGCCGGATCAGTGACCAATGGTTAGAGAGAGAGAGGCCACCGCCGCCTTGTGTGAGATACTGTGAAGAGAGAGAAACCCTGGCAGGCAGGCTCCATTACATATAGTGGAGCGGATTTCTTTTTTCTCGATAACTATCATTTTATATTCTGTACATGCCATTGAGGAATATAAGTTTATTTAAAACTAACGCGTCAAGTCGAACTTTGTTCCGTGTACGCATGGTACCCGACCCTCCTTCAAGTAAACAACCGCTACACGCGTCAAATTATCACGTGGGCTGCCTTTTCATACAGAAATGAGCTCCACTGTGTACCTGTGCGGGTGGGGCCTGGAATGAGACGTGAGTGCGTGCATCATGTGTGCACCTCTTCTCTTGTGTTTGGTTGCATTCTCATCTCAGCATAGTTGTTCCCTCTTCGTGCATGCTCAACTCAACACCCATCTTCATGCATGCTCTCTTCATGCATGCTCCTAGTGTATTTGTGCTAAGCTAGTGTGAACTCATGCAACCTTCTTACATTCTACCAAACACCCAAAAGTGGGTCGGGAAGGGAATTCTTGGGCTCATGGACCTTTCATACACCCTACCAAACACACCCGAAGCTATGTATTTTAGTCACATGAATTTTGTGAATTGAAAATTTGGGCAAATTGACTCAGTTCTATTTTTCGAAAAAAGGTTTATGCAGGTACCCCACGTATGTGGGTGTGTGTGAGAGAGATGGTGTGTGCGAAGCAGAGTCAATGTGTCGATGATATCTCAAACAAAAAATGTAACATATGCAATGTGTGTGAAACAGAGGCCCGGATATATCATATATTGAGGAGGCAATCCACGAGAAGAGAGTGGAGGGATCATCAGTGTGAGATATCGATAGAATTGAAGAGAGGGGTGAAGTGTGTGGGTGCGCGACCGATAGAGAGTGCCATCGAATTTCTGTGTGCCCACGTCAAAGATATAGGGCGGCTGGCCTACTGGAATATGAGAGGAAAGAGGTGCAGTTTGTCTCTGTGCCATGGATACCTACCTACAATGTTTGACTATAGGTGTGGGGGGGGGGGGAGGGCAGAGACCTAACTATATAGAGAGGTAGATCGACTGGTATATGTGTGTAGAAGGAGAGAGACCTAGCTATGTATTGAGGGAGATCGATCGGCATCCATGCATATGTGTAGGAGAGGAATAAGGTTGGGAGAGAGACAGAGCTAGAGTGTCAAAGGGTTGGTGGTGGAGTTGCTTCTCACGAATGGTGGGAGAGGCCTGCTAGACAAACGGAGGGTACGACTGCAATATCAATAAGAGAGGGGATGCCTGCCTGTCTGTGCACGTGCGTGTGAGAGACGGGCCGGGAGGCATGCACGGATGATGACGGGGGACGATATGGCTGTGGTAAGCAGACATAACTACATAGGAAGATCAATCGTCGCTTTTCAGAGAAATGGAGAGACATAACTAGTGAGGTACATTGATCGTGCATTGGGAAAACGAGTTATAGTTGACCTAGCTATGTGTAGGGAGATCGATCGGTATACATGCATGCATGTGTTAGAAGCAAATAAGGCCCGGAGAGACGGATGGAGAGAGAGGGATGCACCTAGGAGGTGGTGTAAGAGGCCTACTATATCGAGGGGGGAGGAGTGTGTAAGTATGAGATCGATAAAAAGAGGGGCGGGAGTGTGCACGTGCGTCAAACCGTATTAGACAAAGGAGGACATGGACGGTGAGAAGAGAAGAGGGAAAGCGTGTGTTTGTGGTAGGTACACCTGGCTAGAGAGGTATATCAATCGATGTGTGCAGGAAAGAAGGAGCTGCGGGGCCTACACACACCATGGGTGAACGACCTAAAGAGATATAACGAATGTGCGCGATGGAGAGAATGCTAAGAGAGGGTGAGAGGGAGGCGGGCGTGTGCATGCACGAGAGAAAGTTAGCGCTAGCTAGAAAGAGAAGAGGATTGTGTGGGTGTAAAAGACGAACAGAGATCATAATACATTATAAAAGTGGATTCGGATATTTGAACAAGAGATCATAGTGTTTTAAACTGACACATGCATGAATATAATGGTGATACACATGGTGTGGTTATGAACATGTTATACTACATATAATATATATAACATTTTTTTGAATTTGTGATAATGTGTGGCTTTTGCAGCTCGATCAGGGCTAAATACTTGTCATAATGTAGGGGGCGGGGCACTATACTTTGATAAACACAGTGTACATATGACACATGGTTTAGATTATGAAGATCTAGCTAGTACATCAAATGTACTATTATTTGGAATCAATATCTAGTGTATTCAAAAATTTTAACTCGAGTTCATATAGTACACATAGTTCATATCTAACTCTATAGTAATCATGTGGTGTGTTGTTAAGATAATATACAAATGATGGTTTAACTTGTCAACAATCATCATTGTAGATTCTTATTCAAATAGAGAAACGAATTCAAATATAGTTCGAATTGCAGCGGTAGTATATACATTTGGAATGCACTAAAATGTTCGTATGAGTAGGTTACATGAATTATAGAGGTAGCAAAAAAATTTAATTGAACATAACATGGATTCATAGTTTTGAATATCATTTATACAGTAAAACGGGACAAGACTCTCCCTTTGCGTGGTGCGAATAGTTTTTGTTTTTGTTTTTTTCGTCAAGGGAAGTGCGAATTGATTTGGTACGTACATTATTACACGTTAGGCTTGTCCCAAAATTTCAACCCGCACCTTGTTATCCAGAAAATTTAGATATCGCTTTGTCTGTTTGTGCTCCGAAAACTCGCGCCTTCACAACCCGTGCCATGCTATCCCGAAATTACAACAAGCACGAAAACTCCCTCCAGCTGCCAAATCCCGACACGCGAAATCGCCCTTCTAACCCTGAGCCGAAACGGCCGCTAGTTCAAATCGGTGGTGGTACTTTCGTAACACACCCTACATTTTGGACAAGCGCGTCCCTAAGTCATGCCCCCACTCCCATCACCTCCTTTTCACCATTCGAAAACCTAGGCCGCCATAACCTCTCTGTTTCAGCCGTGAAACCCCACCCTTCGACGTCCGCCACCCCACCAATGCCCATCCGGAGCCTCTTCCCTGACGACGTCGTCCACCGCAACAGCTCGACGTCCCTCATCCACTGCCCCGGATGAGGATCCATCGTCGATCTCGTCGTCCCACCGGTTCAGCCGCCCCATCCTCCACCTCCAAGAAGCTGCTCCGACGATCAACTCGTCTATCGCGGCTGCTCCATCCCCACAGCGCCGCCTTAACCTGCTCCACTAGAATCGCAGAAACCTCGCCGACTCCTCGGACAAAGCCGAGGCCTACTCGGCGCCACCAAAGAGGTTGTACACTCATCGCATCGCACCTTCTCCTTAACTTGACCTCCCAGCGTAGCCGGTGCTCGATCCCGCTCCCCCATGGCGCGGCTACCTCGTAGTCGATGCCGCCAACGACATCTCCACGGCAGCTCTCCCCTAGTGCGAGGCTCCCTCGGTGGCGACATCCATACCAGCCGGAGCTACTGCTGCTGCTCTGCTGCTGCTGCTCCGGCTCTTGCTCACTCGCGCTGCTGCTGCTCCAGCTCTCGCTCGCTCGCGCTGCTGCTCTGCTCTTCCTCTCGCTCGTGCTGCTGCTCTGCTCTTGCTCTCGCTCGCGCTGCTGATGGTGGTACATGGGCTGCTACAGCTACATGAGTTGCTGCTCTGGCTCTAGTTCACGCTGCTGCTCCAAGCGCGGCTGCTCCGACTGGTATCTGCTATTGTGTTCCTTGTCGATCGCCTGCTGATTTAGATCACTGTTTATCTACTACTAATGCTCGAGCGGCCTAAACTATATGTGAAGTGCCTCTCTGCTACCAGTGCGTTCAGTTTCGACAATAACATTCAGATTCCACCGTAAATTGCAGTTTCGACAATTAAGTTCAGAGTCAACAGTTTTTACCTCATCTGTTGTACTCAGGTGTTTTTTGGTGATGTAAATTTTACATCTAGAACTTTTTGGTAATGTATTTTACATCAGCTATTGGAGATGCTATTAGAATCCCACTTAAGATTAACGATGCCTGTCTTGTGCTACTTCAGCCTCGATGTCTTACGGCTCACCGGAGCTGCTCCAATGACGGAACCATCCATCACAACAGAGCAGTACCCTGGACGCCATCTACAGACACCTCAGATCTTCCACCACACCTCCGACAGCCACCTCTACCGCAACTTCTTCAGCAACCAACCAAATGATGCTGAGGTCGACACGGCTACGCCGAAGAGGTTGTACACTTGTCGCATCACTTATTACTCTACATTCATGTCGATCCATTAGGGCTATTTTGGTTCAAAGGAAAAAGTGAAGGAAAAACATAGCAATAGGAAATTTTCCTATGGTCCTCTACTATTCAAATATTCATGCATTTGGTTGAAAGGAATGGAGCAAAACATCCACCTGGACCTACTTTTCAAAATCCTATGCATGAAAACAAGACTAAGTGCATTGGTGGAAGAATAACATTCTAACTGTACACACTTTCATATGGTTTCACTTTAATTTGGCCATGTTCCTTTACATTCCTCTGCTCTTCCAATTCCTGTGAACCAAACACCCAAGTTGACAGAAATCCTGTGTTTACAAATGCTCTGTTTCCCACGTGCATTCCTATCCTATTCCAGTGTTTTTCCTATCCCTGCTTAGAATCCTGCAAGCCAAAGGAGCCCTTACAGAATTACTTCAGTTACAGATAGGTGTCGAAGAAAACTTTGTGTGGTTTGTCCTGCTCCTGCCGCGACATCGTCCACCTCACCTGAGCTGCTCCATCGACAGAAGCATCCACCCTACCAGACATCACGACCGTCTTTCGCCGCCTCAGATCTCCTTCCCTGCCGCCGGCAGCCACCGCAACTGCATCACCATCATCGACTCAGCAGATGAACCTGAGGAGTACACTGGTCCACAAGAGAGGTCGCACTCTGTTGTTTCTACTTATGTTATGCATTGCTTAATATTACCTGCTACTTTATCATCTTGTTCACCTCTTAGACTCCAAGTCAGGTCCGAATTAATGTTCAAACTTGAGTTTTAAAATGCTTGTGGGGCACATATCGAGGCAGCAATGAATAGTATCTCTGTCTATTATCTGGTTCACCTAGGGTATGTCTATGTTGTTCATCTTGGGTGGGAAATAAACAGTAAAGCAATCATCATCTGTCTTTTTATTAAATTAAATCAATCACCAGCCTGCTATCATTATTTTTGGATCTATCCACTGGTTGTTACCATCACTCAAGATTTCTGCATGCTCTCCTTACATAATCTCACTATATTTTTTTCGTATGCATGTCAGATATTGTACACAGTCATGCTGACATCGCTCCATGGTGGGTGCAATGGCAAACCCTCCCCCCCTCCAGATTGTAATCCAGAGGAAGATATCTGTTCTGAGGCGGATTCAGACGGAGCTGACCACTCCTATTTACCCCCCAAGGTGTTTGCTCTAACTTGGCATGATGTTGGTCATATCATGCGTATGTTGCCTTGTAGTGCCTACTTTCGACATCTATATGTCATCTGCCTAGTTTAGACTTGTTCTGTAATGCCACCTATTTTGTTTCTATATCATATATGTGAATTACGCAATCTCATCTCTTTTAGCCAGCCATAATATATGTGAAATATGCAATGCCATCCTGTTTAACCAGGCATCATATATTTGAATTATATCTTGCCAATCCTTTTCTTCATTACATTTCCATTTGTCAACAATGTCTGTACATTCAACTACTCTTCCTGTGAATCAGCCATTTGAGTGGGTGATGGAAAAATCTAGAGTGAAAACAAGGTCTTCAGAGCAGACAGTGCTACCTGTCGAAGCAGATCTCTTGCTGGGTCTCAATATCTCCTCGGAGATGGATTCAGAGATAGATGACCAGTCCTATTCCCCCACCGAGATGTATGCCCTAACTTGGCACGATTATAGTGCTCATATCATGCATATGGTCTCTTGCATTGCATAGTTTAGACATCATATACACAATATTCAACACCATGTTCTTAGTTCAGACATCATATATGCGAATGCCCTCTGCTTAGTATATAAATCACACATGTGAATTATATCATGCGATCCTGATTACTTAGATAACATGTATGTGAATTATGTCATGCGAACCTGTTTACTAAAGACATCATATAATTATCTCATGCCATCATGTTTAGTTAGTCATCATATCTTTGAATTATGTCATGCTATGCTATCCAGTTTAGATAGACATGATATATGTGAAATTATGTCATGCTATCATTTTTAGTTAAACAATTTACATGTGAACTATTTCATGCACTCTTTTTTCCACACTATCTATTGCATCTATCTCTCATACAAGGTCTGTACATTCAACTACATTTCTTGTTTATCAGCCATTTGAATTGGAGGGGCTGATGGCAGTATCTAATGGAGTGAAAACATGGTCTTCAAATAAAACAGTGCAACCTCTTGGTGGAGATAGCACCCCGGTTGTACATGCACGAGAACCAGCCCTACCACACATAACCCAGACTCTCGCAGATTATACCCCTACTCCGATGGACAGAGAGCCAGCTTCACCCAATCTAACCCCAACCCCAGCAGATAGTAACACAGTTCCAGTTGACACAGCACCATCTCTAGCACAGAGCTCCCAAACAAGAGCAGTTAGTATGGCAGCTCCAGTGCCCAAAGCACCAGTACTACCACGGCGAACCCTAACTCCACCAGTTAGTACACCTATTCCTGTGGACGAAGCACGACCAGCCATTCGTAGTTTAACATCTATCGCATTTGATGTTGTTAAATCCTATGTGCGTATCTTCCAATCATGGAAATATTATACTGAAGATGAAGGAAAAGGCCAGTTGCAGGTGCTCGTCCAGGAGTTATGTGTAAGTAATGTTATTCATGGCAAATACTTTGCTTTGTCCCATACATTTTACCTCCATGCTGGTTATAATACAGCAAATGTTCCCATTTTTCTCTATAGAGAAGGACCGATTTGGAAACTCAGGATGAGGTAACTTGTTCTAATACCTCTGCTATCTTCAAGAATGCTTGGTGGCAGTATTGAAATTACATGAAGAAAACGTACTTCACTGGCAAAGAAACTCATCAAATTCCCTTACTTTCTCCTGAGACACATTTATAGGATGATTACTGGGAACGCCTTGCTCTGTACTGGTCTCGAACCAAGAATGTGGTAAGGTCTATGAGCTCATTTTTTATTTTGAAGTACTATATGCCTGCGTCTTACTATACTCTGTTCGTGTAGAACAAGTGCTTAAACCTGAAGAAGAACTGTTCTCATTTAAGATTCCATTGCTATGGTGCAAACTGCTTTGCTCTTGTATCACTGTATTTACTCATACAAACTAATTTTTAAATTGAAGGATCCATTCGAAACTCCAATGGCACAACAGGTATGTTTAAACATGTTTCTTTAACAGGTTTGCTCTTCTAAATTGCTCTGTTGATTTCAATTTCAATCATGTATACGGTTGACTTCTCATATCATGCACATTACTAGCATCATAATAAAGCCAATAGTCCTTCAGGCTTAACATCTCCTACAACAAGAAATTCAAACAATGGTACAAAGTCAGTATTGAGCAGCTTTGTTATAATAAGACTATTCAAGTCCCAAGCACATTGCAAGCAATATACTTGGCACTTGGGGGCTAATGTAGGTCATTTCAATTTGTATTATGACCCGGCTCAAAGATAAGCCGGCCCTTGGGGCCTACACATTTTGTTCTCACAAGTGGTTGCAAGACCCGGCTCATCTTATCAAGATAAGGCGACCCTTGGGGGCTACACATGATTCTTTACAAAGTTACTATTTTCAAAGACCAAGCTCATCTTTGAAAGATAAGCCGGCCCTTGGGGGCTACACTCTGGAAATTTTCACAAGTCCCAAGCATACTCAACGTTCTTCCTATACTTAAGACTTGGGAGCTATATGGACATATATATATATATATAATGCTAAGAGTGGTTAAACGCATTCACACCTCATACTTCTGCCTCATCAGGTTGACTAAGCCGGCCTCCATGTCCCGGCTTGTGTGAAGGCGGCTTAAATAGCCCGCGTGCACCTCACCTATGCTAAATGAGGAATAGCTTTCCAGATCCAGTTTTGTTTTCCCTTTCTCCAATGAAGGTGATTCTTCTTTGGCACTATGCTTAGCTAGCACAGTGGAGGCTCCTAGCGCTGTATAAGCCATCCCAGTGATAGTAATATCATCAGAGTTCTTCTCAGGAGGGATTTCTTCAATTGATTTGGTAGGAGAGGTAGGCTTAGGACTTGGCGGGTCATGGCTAGGCGCTGGTTAACATCAGTGTCCATGGCCTCAAAAGCTGCAGCGTCAGTCTGTGGAGGCGGGTCATTTTGCTGGCTGGCAGGATCTTCAGGATTTTGAATTGGGCCCTCAGAAGCTTCGCGAGCCATGGAAGAGCTGCCCACCTTTTGCTTCTTGGCAGTTTTGGCCTTGCCCCTGGGACAAGAGTACAAGTTTATGAGTATGCGACAACAAGTTTTTATCAACAAGTGAAAATACTTACCCTTGGGCGACAACGAAGGCAGGAAGCTGTGTTCCAGTTGAGTCGCCAGATGATGGAGGCATTCCCTGGTGGTTTGAATCAGAAGAATTAAGAGGTTGATGCATGATACCAGCTTGTGGAAGGGATAGAGTCGGGCTATGAGGCACCTCATTGCGATGTTTTCGGGGAGCTGCTGTGTTGGATAAGCCGGCCATGAGGTCTCCAGTGCCGCCACTCCAAGTCTGACGCCTAGACTCGTGTTGACGTTTCTTCAAAAGAAAATTGGGGTCCAAATGAGCAACAGAGGATGAGAAAATCTTAATTTTCGGATGACCTGCCGTGTTTTCTTTCTTGGCAAGGGTTCTGAGTCGGAGGAGATAATAGTTACCTCTGCTTCATTGGCATAGATCCTCTCCACTTCGTCCTAAGAGGAATCAGCATCAATAAGATGCATAAAAAGAAGACCAAGGGAGTCAAGTTCTACCTCCGACTCATCTAGCTCGAGAAGCTCTTCTACTGTTTGTTTCTTCCGGCGACCCATGCCATGAGACTTCACTGCTTTAGTCTTCTTAGTGGGCGGGGCGACTGTTATCTTCTTCTTCCAGAAAGAAGAGTCGGCCTATATGCATATATATATATATGAGCAATAGTTTAAAGGACGTAAAGCACAAGAGATAGATAAACAAGATGAAGATTTGCTCAAAATACTTACAGCCGGGTTAAGAGTGCAGAAGGGATTCAGTCCTGTTACTGCAGTTTTCTAGAGATTCCCCAAGCAGCATCTTGACTGTGCCATTGATCTATTTATCAGTCAAAGATTTTTGGTTATAGCGCTGCGGATTCTTCAAATCACCGGTATATTGGCACATTAAGCCCTTGCACCGGCTCAGCGGTAAAATCCTCCCTGAGACCCAACAGCGGGTTAGATCAACTCCAATTAAGCCATTGGCTATTAAAGCCCTTATCTTTGAAAACGTGTGGGCATACTAGGCACGCTCTGCGGCGGTTAATCGACCCGGAAGCTCGTTGCTGGTGCTGAGTCAGTAGGGGCGGTAACCCCGCAAGGGATTTTCTCCAGCTAGAGTGGTGTCACTGCAATAGAACCAAGTATAGTTCCAGTCTTTGGGGTGGCTAGGCAGAGCGGCTCAGGGAAAGGTTACATCTCTCCACCTCTGGATGGAAACACCTCCAAGCTCTAGACAGGGCCCATCTCTCATTTCATTTTGGCGGTTAATATAAAAGAAATCCTTGAAGAGATCAACAGTGGGATCTTCTTGAAGATATATTTCATAGAATACTTGAAAGTGGCATAGGTTAGAGATGGAGTTGGGACCGATGTCTTGAGAATGAAGATTGTAAAAATGCAGAGCATCCCAGAAGAATTTTGACCCGGGTGTTGAAAACCCACGGAGGAGGTGATCCAAAAAAATGACAACTTCACCTTCTCCGGGTTGAGGAGTAGTTTCAGGACCGGGAACCCGCCAATGGATAACCTCTTTAGCTGGCAAAACCCCCATGTCCACATACTCTTTTAGCGTGAGCTCGGAGACTCTGGAAGCAACCCAATCACAAGAAGTGGGAGTCTTAGTCATGATTGGCCGGGTTAAAAAGCTGCGACCAAGGAATAAAGGTATGGCGGATTAAAATTGCAATGGTAAGCCACCGAAGTGAAACATGATATTTTCAGCAATAATGAGCTAGTTATGGTTAAAAGAATATGATTTATAGTGAACCATTAAGAAAGTATGAGCCGCCCTACCCACGGGAGTGAGGTGATTATCAGGCCATTGAGAGGTGGCAGGTTAAATTATGAAAGTATGAGCCGGCAGTATACTGGCGGGTCACAAGAGCAGAGATTTGATGAGGTTATTATTAAGTATGAAGCAACAGATTCTTCTACAATTATATTTGTAAGCCGCCCGAAAGGTGAAGGGCGGGTCAGCTATCCAAGGTTCCACATTGGTGAAATTCTACTAAGTATAGAACAAACAGATTTCACAATTTACAGCTATATTTTTGGATCTATGGTAGCTTAGAAAAAGGTGAATAATTGCTAAACCTAGAACACAACAATGGAAAAGCTAGCATATTATGTACTGATTTTGAAGAGGAAGCAATCTACCCAAGATACAAGATGAAGGCTAAACTACTACCGCACTACTCCTACCTCGTTTTGGATTGAAATGCGGGTTCTATTCAGAAAAACAGGATGAAATTAGATGAACGCCGATGAACTCTATGAACTCGAATGACCTAATGCGGATCTAAGGGAGGAAAAGAATGATACCTGACTGTGCTGGAGCGGAGAGGATGCGCGCCGCTGAACTCTGGTCACAACAGGTTGATGCAGCGGCCTCGACGGAGCAGCTGGTGAGGTTCGGTCGGTGCGGCGAAGCTCCGGTTGCGGTGGTTGTTGTGAGGAGGAAGAAGAAGCAGAGGTGACGGGGGTAAAAGTGAAAAAGGCAGCCCCCCATGCCTATTTATAAGGGAAAGGAAGGAACAATAACAGACATGCACGAAGATCGAGGAGGCGTCATCATTATCACCATAGAAAGGGCGCCTCAATTTTTGGGATGGCTGATTAATGCGAAAGATCCGTTATGATGTCATGAGGTTTTTTATAAATTTAGTAACATGACATCTTCTTTTCTTATGGAGAGTTATAAAGATCTGTTCAAGGTTCAAGTACTCAGAAGAATCAAAGAAGACTCGCCAACCAGAGGAATTGAAGATTGACATGAACAGGTTCAAATCAATTTGGGGCCTAATGTTGGGGATATAACCCCACGGTATAACCTGCCCTAGGAGGGCCGGGTTAAGATGTTGGCGACTTAAAGATAAGGCCTTAGACATGCCCAAGAAGCCAAGACATGAAACCAGGGAGGCGACTTACGTGGTGAGCCAGACGGAGGCCCAAGGCCAGAAGACGATGCGTGAGCCATATTTGTAAGCCGCCCGATGGCGACTTGCCTAGCAAGGCAAGGCGACTTAGAACCAGGGTCGGTCATAGAGTATGACCCGACCCAGAATCTTGTAAGCCCAGGGCCTCTACCTGTGTATATAAAGGCGAGTCCCTGCGGCGGGTAAACCTAAGTTACAATCCATCGATTGCTAGGTTAAGCGAATCCGCTCCCTTGTAATCGATACTCAAGCAACACAACACAAAGTAGGACGTAGGATTTTACCTCGATCGTGAGGGGCCGAACCTGGGTAAACTCGTGTCTTTCGTCCCACTCAACCCCTTGAAGCTAATCATCGTAGCGATGGCTCCACACCTAAGTCCTTTTCCTACGGCATCTGCCGTGTTAAACCCACAACAATACCCGTGTTACCCATCTAAAATCTTGTTGTGTCATGTAGTTTCCCACACTTGTATTCTTTCAATGCTGCTTTGTCTTGAACTGATATGATTTGAACTGTGTATCTATTTTGATTTGGCAAGACAATGAAGTGACCATGGGACATAGATATATGTTTGTTTGATGTTTTTATTATGTACTACTTGGCAATAGAAGACTTGGTAGTTTAATCTTGTCCACCTTACTACTGAACTGGTTCACTGAAATGAGTTTCATATACTACATGCTAAACCTGTTATGTGTCTGCATGTTTCTTCTTTTAGAATGCTGACAGAATATTTGGGAAGAGTACCTTATTAAGCAATGGTAAAGGAAGTAATGCAGATAAGGTTCAGGATAGTGAGACATCCTTGTTGGTCTCCAACAAAGCTGATAAAACAGCTAAGGAAAACTATCTTGAAGACAGTGCGACAACCCTAAAGTCCTGTCTTGATGTAGTGTTCGAGTTACTGGCCACTACCGTTGGCACAAGCTCTTCGAACTCACTGTATGAATCAGTTCAGTTTCTTGAGTCTCAACTACAAGCTGAAAGACATCGATCAGCTGTGCTGTGACAAGAAGCCGATGGACTGCCGAAGTCCCTGGAGAATTCAGATGCGTACTTTCTGGTGCAACAGCAAGCATTGGAGGATTTTAGCGCCAAACAAGAGAAAGCTAATAAACTTGCTAAGCTTATTGCCAGCATGGCGGATACCCAGGATAACGTTTCTTGAGCTTTTGTGAAGTTGTATCAGTTATGGACTTGTTTTGCTGCCACATTTATTTGCACTGGTGGCCAATTTAGACGGCCAATGTATGTAATATGTTGCTTTGTTCCCTATATTTGCACTGGTGGCGAACTTTGATGCCAATGGATTTAATATGTGTAATAGCCGTAATAGCCTAGCGTTAGTTGCTTGCTTATTTATTTCCTTATTGTCTTGTTTAGTTGTTTGCTTGTAGTCACTGCAGTTCTTTTTTTGCGTTTTTCTAGTGGCCACAATAACCTATTTTTTTTAAACTAGACCACAATAACCATGGGCAACATACGGACCGTTGTAACTATGGTCCTGCTACCTACTGTAGTGACCATGGGCCTCCTACGGGCCGAAGGATCCATGGGCCTTCTACGGGCCGTAGAGTCAATGGGCCTTCTATGGGCCATATAATCGATTGGCAAAACATGGGCTGTACTATTCGTGGACCAATAACGGACCGCAATATGGGCCGTAAACGAGCTACAATGGGAATCGTCTGTTTATGGGCCGACAGAAACGGGTCATTAAGAGGCCGATATGTTTAATGGGCATCATTCTATCGACAGGCATAATGGGTCGTTAGTGGGCCGTATTTGATGACGCTATGAAAACGGCCCAACGGGCCACAAACGGGCCGACTGTAGCCACGGGCTGAATTTGGCCCACAAGCGAACATGACAGTAATGGACCGTAAGTATTTGAATGTTGGAAATGAGCCCAAGAATAAATGGGCCCGTACAAGGCCGAAAGATTACACGGGCTGGAAATGTCCCAATGGAATAATGGGCCGTTAATGGGTATAAAGCAATATACTATTCATTATGGGTCAGTTTCACCACGGGCCATTAATGGACCCAGGGTTACAAAGATGTCATGGGCCATACATGGGCTGGAAGTTACAACGGGCTAGAATCATATTGGACGGCCCAGATGACGCTACTGGGACTAATTCGGATAGGCCATAATGGGCCATGAGTTAGCTGGCTGTAAATGGGCTATATGCGAACAGACCGTTAACAGGCTTTCCGTGGGCCGTCCCGCTACCTTTTGACCAAGTCAAACTGGCCGACCTTTTCACCTAAATGGGCCACTGCTGGGCCGTGCCACATGTTGACGTATCATAGGCGCCTCCCGTCCAATGAGTGGATGACATCAGTCCCAACGCTAAGCCGACACGTGGTTCCTCTGGCCATTGAGAATTTAACACGTGGAAAATCCCCATTGGTCCGGGCTGTTAACGGTTATCAGATCCAAACCTGAACCCGATAGCTTAACGGTGACCCGTTATGGTGGATGCCACGTGTCGGTTATCCTTGATGAAAGCACTTCCATGACGCACCATTTATCGTCATGGAAGTGGACACTTCCGTGATGATAATTTTTGTATTGTCATGGAACACTTCTACGACATCACAGGTATGACCATCTTGATTCTGTCATAAAATCATCATGGATGTACATGCATGACAAAAAACATGAACTACTGTGACCAACACGTATCATCACAGAAGTGTATTTTTTTTGTAGTGCTCCACTGTCCTTTGCAGCAACTCTAGCTGCATCAATGGCATCCCTCAGCTTCTCCACTATGGTCTGAACCTATGTGATCTTCACATCAAGATCATAAATCTTTGCCTCGATTACCCGCTCTAAGCTCTCCTGGTTCTTGGTGAGGTTAGCCAGACTTCACTCAATCCTCTGGGTTGCTTCTAGCAGATAAGTCATTTCATTGTTCTTCGTCTTGAGGTTGGCAATGGGAGCATTGGGAGCAGATGCTTCTTGGGCTGCTTTAGCTGGAGTAGCTGCCTGAATCTTCTCATGTGCCTCGGCAGAAGTAGGGTGAGAAGGATCCTTCACCACTACATTATCCTCAAACTCTGGCAACAAAGGGAGATGCTCGCGATCAAGAAGATATGTGCTTGTTCCAACCTTGGAGTTGATGAGCAACTAAATGCGTGGAGCAAAACCACATGATCTCTTTTGGTCGGCTGCGGTTCTCTTGATAGTTTCAACAATCAAGCTCATCACCTTGAACTTTTGAGGTGTGTCAAAGAGATGCAGAAGGTTGATGGAATGGCCATGAATCATCTTGCCATCTCCAGATTTGGGCAAGAGAGTGTGCCTCAAAATATTGTTTATGGTGGCCAAACCAGATAGCAAATGCTTCACGGATCCCAACTTGTGAGTCTCGAGATCTTTCTGAAGAATGGGCTTGTACATGTTCTTCATGGAATTGTGGTCCATCTTGGGCTTGGCATACACATAAATGTCTCTCTCTTCTTCTTTAGGAGCACCAAGAAGAGCAGCCCACTCAGAGATGGTTGACTGGTATCTCACTCCCTCAGTCATCCACACAATTCTCCCATCTGGATAGAAATGAGCAGTAGAATAGAATTGCATGATCATCTCATCGTTCCATGAGGTAAGCTACTTTCCAACAAAAGCATCAACACCAGTAAGCTTGAAGCTCTCATGAACATGGGGGAAGTTGTCTTCATTTTCATCAATGTATTCCCAATCCACCCATTTCATGACACTGACAATTGGCTTCTTGTCTAGCATCACTGTCTCATAAAAATCTTGTTGCTCTCTGGTGTGAAAGCGATAGTCACAAGCAGTTCTTCTTCTGACAGCATAGGGATCAGACAATCTCCATTGACGTAGACCTTTATCTTTCCTATCCATCATGTTCTCAGCAACAGGATGGGCATTGTCATGATCTGGAATCTTGGGTCTCAATTTCCTGAGCACTAGTGACTCATCATCAACAGCGGCTTCAGGCACTGGGGCCTTGTTCTTCTCACTAACAGAGACATTCCTTGTTGTCCTCTTGGGTGCTGGAACTTTGGGTTTGGACTTGGAGGTGGCACCAGTCTTCATTGCATCTGCCATAAGTTTCTGAGACTTGGTAGGAGGTGGATTTGCTGTTGGTTATTCCTCTTCCTCTTCCTCTTCTAGATCAATAGTCATAGAGGGTCTTCTGCCAAGCACATGAACAATCCTCTTCCTCTCCTTCCTCTTTTTGCTTGCAGCTTCAGCCTTTGATCCACCTGGCTCCTCAAGTGTGAGAGTGAACTTCTTAGGTTCAGTGGATGCTGAAACCATGTTTGACTTGGATATAGGGACTTTCCTTACTGCAGTCCTCTCCTTGGCACTAGCTGATGGCTTGGAACTAGCAGTTGTTCCATATTCCTTGGCAAGTACCATCTTCTTCTTCTTTGAGGTTGCTTCACTAGCAACAAAATCCTCATCCTCATCATTTGAGGTTCTCTTCTTCCTTGCCCTTGTAGCAGCTTTAGGCCATTCTGGAGAACTCCTTACTTCCTCATAATAGTTGCCTTCAGGACTAGAGCCTGCACTAAGATCAACATTTGCTTCTGAGGCATTCTGACTGTCACTGGCTTCTGACATCTTGCAAACTGACCCTGTGAATAGTTGGGTATGGCCAGAGTAGATGAGTTATCACAAAAATAGTTTTGAAGAAAATTGAGTTCAAATCTTAGTTTCAAGTTTTCAATGAAGCATTTCGGATTAGCCGAGTTGATCATCTCGGTTATATCGAAGCACTTAATACTGAAACTTTACTTTCAGTCTCACCGATTTGTACAACTCGGTGGCACCAAGACATACTAGTGCAATGGCCAGGGCCAAATCGGTGACACCGAAAATTTCAAATCGGTCGGTCCGAGATGCATTCGGTGGAAACTTAAACCTAAAATCTTTGCTCGAATCTAATCTACAAAATTTGTAGTGGATAGGAATATTTCAATCCGTGGCAACAGTAATGGCAATCCATCCGTGCATTGAATTAGAATTTAGAACACGGAGGGGGTCGTATCTCACCCTAACTTGGTGGAGATTCTCTACGACGGCAACGGCTGGGAAGATTCCCGTTGACGACGACAGAGTCTGCGGTGAGGGCGTGCAGGAGATGAGGGCGACGATCCCGAGACCAGGGTGATGGCGGCAACGGGGTGCGGGAACATGACGTTTGAAGAAATTTTCAACATACGGGCCGTGGATGTATATATATACCCGTGCTGTTGGTGGCTCCGAGTGGAACAACTCAGTGGCACCGATATGTGTAACTGCTAGCAGCATAGCCCATGAGTGACGCCGAAATGGTTCAACTCGGTGACACCGAGAAGGAAAATTAGATCACTCTAAATGATTTGGGTATGACCGAGTTTGAGTGAATCGGTCCAACCGAAAAGCATGTAGAAGGTTTTGGAGTTCAGTCCTTCTCAGATCGGTGACTCCGAGTGCGCCTCACCCGGAGGGTCCGAAAATGACTTGTTCAATTTTGTGATGTAGCAAGAATAGAATTTGAGACAAGAAAGCATAGATAGCTAGAGGAGGTGCTTAGGCATTCTTGTACATCCACTTGGCCAGAAAAACCAACACAAACAAAACAACAAATGGATGTCCTCGAATGAAGAAAACATGCATACTGACATGCTCACACAATAAGATAGCAAATGAAATATGTGTCAAACATGCGCAACCACTTCTAGCATCTATCAAGCAATTGGCGATGACTAGGTCATCTATATATGAGTATATTGACTTAGGAGTCAAATGAGAACATTTGATCATAGGTCATACTCATCGTGTAAGCACAAGTGGGGTTACCACTTTTACATAAAGCATTAATGTGTTCACACCATTAGAGTTGCTTTAGCTCAATTTTTAGAGCAAAGCTCCCCCTAGATGTGATATCTCCCCAAGGAGGGATGAACTAACCTTGGTTTTGTCGATGATGACTTCATGTAGATAGTAAAGATGTGGATGCTCAATGTTGATGTAATCCATCAAGAGTAGGGAGCAATCCTTTGGTATTTTGGAGTTTCAATACCTACATGGGTTAGTCCCACAAGGAACATACAATGATATCCATAGACATAGAGTGAATTGCACATATGATGATGTCCATGAATGCATTGAGTTACCTTGTCCCTTGACTTACCAACAAGAGGGTTTTATAACTCCATGAACTAGTGCAAGATGTTGAAGTTGGTTGCACAAGTTCTTTGACAAAATGAATATGAGTGAAATATGTTGGCAGAGTCACCCTCAAGAACTCTCTAGTTCTTCTACTTTGGGACCCACATCAACATGATGTGAATACTTGGGGTTGTAGTTGAACTTGATGAAGTCTTGGGAACCCACTTGACCAAGGCTTGGGGTGCTTCTTCAAATGAGTCAATCTCTTCTTGAAGCTTGTCCTTGCCTTTTAGCTTGTGGTCATGTGATGGAAGATCATCTTGAGCTTGTGTTCCCTCAAAAGAAGTGGGGTCATACTTGTTGAGGAACAAACTTCATCATGGGGTATTGATCTTCTTCCCATTCAACTCCATTGGCATTGAACTTCTGTTCTAAACCAACACCTTGATTCTTCCGGTGTCTTCCTTACTTGCGTACAATTTCCTCGAATTGCTTACTCCCAGCAAGAATCTTGTAAACACCTTTCTCTATAATTCCCTTCAATAAGCTATTTTATTGCTCAAGTGTAACTTGGCTAAGAGAATCATTGGCGGAATCAAGAGAATTACTAGAAGCAACAATATTAGATTTAGCATCATTATTGTTACTACTAGAAGTATAATCTTTCTTACTCTTGTTACTAGTTTCAACTTTTGGCATGTAAGTAGACAAGAGGAGATGTTTGGCAATGTAAGAAGAACTCTTCTTTCGAAGATCATCATTGATTGCTTTTAGAAACTCATGCTCTTTCTCTAAATTTAGCTTATGGAAGCATAACTTCTCATGAGTTCTTCGGAGCTCTCTATGATCTTCTTGAGTTGTTTCATGAGATAACTTAAGAGTGTTTAGTTATTTAGTTAGACGCTCAATCTCCTTCTTAGCATTGTCATTCGTTTCATCTTGACTATCAGGATTACTAGAAAGTTCATTATAGCTCACATTACTAGTTTTATCAACAAGCAAATCATCATCACCTAGCAAATCATCTTCATCACTATTGAAATCAAGATACTCAGGATGTGATACCTTGGGGCCTTTTTCCATGAAGCATCTTCCAATTCCTTCATTTGGTGAATCAAATATGTCATGGGAGTTGGATCACACTAGAGCAAGACCGACACCACCCTCATCTTGAGTATAGTCGGAGTCGGAGTGATAACTTCTCTCCAAGTGGGTGTCGGAGTCGGAGCCAGAAACCCATTCACCAACATGAGCTTGATGTCTTCTTCTTGTGTAGCTCGTTGATGACTTGTCTTTCCTTTCTGAAGCCTTGCTTCTTCGAGAGGGTCTTCGTTCATAACGATCATCTCTACTCCTTCTGTCTCTATGAGGTGATTCATCTCTTCTACTTCTCCTTTTTGGTGAGTCTTCTCTTTTCTTGTAGGGTGCCGTACACTCATTGGAGTAGTGTCCGAGCCTTCCACAATTTTAGCAATTACGGTCATGACTAGAAGATCTTTTCTCATTGTAGGATCTTGACTTGGAGCTTCTGTCTTTGCTTCGACTCTTGTAGAATTTGTTGAAGTTCTTCACCATGAGACATATTTCCTCATTGGATACTAGCTTGTCACTTGATGTTGTAGGAGGATCACTTGAGGCTTTGTATGCACCACTTGACTTGTTATGGAGCTCCTCCTTTTCCTTGAGTGAGATCTCATGAGCAACAATTCTTCCAATGACTTCCATGGGCTTGAGATCTTTGTAATTGGGCATCATTGGGATCAATGCGCACACGGTATCATAAATTCCATCCAAGGCTCTAAGGATCTTCTTGATGATGAATTTGTCGGTCATCTCTTCACTTCCTAAGCCGGTGATATGTCCATTTTGCATCATGTTTTCCTACTATTATTTATAATGTTTTTATGCATAATAATTCTAACACCCCATGTATCAACTACAGTGATCACCTCTTAATTATGCCTGGTCATCATCATTTGCAGTGTATGATCACAGTGATAATTCAACTCATTTCAATTTCCCTCTCTGAAACCAATTCAAACTTCAAGTGCAAAATGAAGTTGCTTAAAATTTGCTGGAAAAATGTTCACCTTCTAGCAAATATTCCAAAACAAATTGTTGTTAAGGAAAACAACATCATCATCATCTCAAATGGGCTAGAGCATTTAAAACAGTGCCAAAACAACACAATAAATGCCTCTTCTATTTTTGAAAAATCCAAATGAATTCTTCTAGCCTCCAAACTTTTTGCGGCAGTGTACATTATTGCCAAAGAATTATGTGACTTGGTTTCACATTTTTCAGAATATATTTGGATGCCCAAATAAATCTTTTCCTCTCTCTGTTATTAAACAAAAGAGAAAAACAGAAAATGCAAGAGGACAGAGACTTACCTGCCCCCTGGGCCGTGGCTACAGTGGTTGGCCCAGCCACCAAGGCCTTTCCTTACCTGCTCCCCTCCCCATGTCGTCGTCTCCATGGTCGCCCACGCGCTCCTGTGAAATGCCGACACGACGACGCCACCGACAGTGAGAGGATAAGGACTCGCCCGAGCCTTTCCCCCTAGCTGCCTCGCCTCACTCTCTCACCTTCCCTCTCTCTCGCGTGCACTCGCTCTCTCCACTCTCTCTCTGCCCGAGCGTGCAGCTGCCACTGTCCGTCTCCGCCGCGGCGACCTTGTCTCCCACGCAGCCCCGCCGTGCCCGTCGTCTACACCTCACTCAGCTACGTCGCCTGCGCGCCACCGCCCGAGCTCTGCGCCACTACAGCGGGCGAATCGAGCTCTTCCGCAACCTCGGCCGCCGCCGCCGCTACTGCCTCGCCGTGGACGTGGCCAACAGTCTCTCCGAGCCACTTCATCGCGTCCGCAGGCTCCCTCGACATCGGCCTCAACTTCTGCGCGCCCGCGGTAGACCGGAGCTGTTGCCCTGCAACGGCGGCACCTCGACTTCTACCTCGGGCCGGCGAGATCGCTGCAAGCACTCCGTTGCCTCCTGTGTCTCCCCTACGCTACTAAGCCACCACAGGCCACCGTGAGCCGCTACGGTGAGCTCAATTTACCCTCCCTCCTTCTTTTGCTCGTTCCGAGCCCGAACGGAGCCGCCGCCGTTCCGCTGCTCTGGTTGCCGCCGATACCGGCGAGCTCCTCAATGCAGCGCCGCCCGAGCCTCTCCAACTTGTCTGTAGGGCTTCTGGCACTCGCAGTAGGCCTCCTAGCCGCCAGCTCGCTTGGGAACGGCCCGAAGCCATGATTCCGACCATGCTCGAATGCCACCACCGCCTCCACTCGTCGTCGGGAGCGTTCCGGCCACCCCCGAGTCGAACCATTAGCACCACAAGACGCGTGGCAGCTCTAGAGTTCGAACGCAAGTCGCGGCGCACGAAATGTTGGACCGTGGTGGTTTTTCGGCCATCTCCGGTGAAACAGCCATCGAGGAGAGCTCGCCGGAGCCGCTCCGGTCGCCGACCGCTGATCTGGCCTGACCGGTGGGCCACCCCAAGTCGCTGACAGCTGGGTCCCGCGGGCCCAGTTGACCAGTTGACCGAGTTGACGCCGCTGACGTTGCGGCTGCTGACACTGACCAGTGGGCCCCCTGTGATTAACTAAACTAATTAGTTTTTAAAACTAATCTGGTAATTAATTAGACACTGACACGTGGGATCCACTCACTAATTAGTCTGTTAGATTAGTTTAACTCACTGTTAGACTCACATTGGCTGACAGGTGGGTCCCACCTGTTAGTTTGACCAGTCAGCAGCTCAGTTGACTGGCTGACGCAGTAGTGACCTCATGCTGACATCATAATTCACTTTTAGTAATTCCTGTTAATTTAAATAATTCAGAAAATGTTTTAATCTTTGAAAAATCGTAGAAAAATTAACCGAAGCTCGGATCGAAAAACTTTCTACATGAAAGTTTCTCAGAACGACGAGACGAATCCGAATATGCCCTCCTCATACCTGTCACATGCCTCTAGCATGATGAACATGGAACCTTTCCCTCCGGTTCATTTGTCTGGCAGATGACATCAGGTGGAATCCATCGAGGGTGATTCCTCAGGTTTCACCCTGGTGTTTGGACACACAGTTGCTATAACTTTAACCATGAACCATGATAAAGTCGGGTCAGCTCTGAGGGGTACCCATGCGAGCATGTGATGCGAGTGATGTGGAGACGGGTTGACCTGGAGGGTGCCCGCGAGATAATTACGAGGCGCGGCCGGGCATTCTTAGCCCTTGCAGCAAGTCCTCGAGACGAGGTGACGGGGTCACATCGATCGTGGGTCTCTGCTATTTACCGCGCGCTCCTAATTCACTAACGATTTGGATATTTGATCCGAGTGGGCCTCTGGCCCGATAGCACTAACCATCACGTGGGAACAGTTATGGGCACTCTGTGTCGTATGCATCAGCCAAAGCTTAATGGACGTCAGCGACTGAGCGGCGCGCGCCGGGTTGGACCACGTAACGCAACCGCCTTGATAGTGTGGGTTGCTAGGTCTGCTCTCGGTGGCCCCGCAACGTGCAGGAGTTCCCAGGGCGATGGCCCAAGACCCCTGTGGGCATAGGTTTAGTCCGGCGTGCTGACCTCTCTGTTAAGCCTAGGATGGGTTGCGGCGTATCATTTAGCCGAGGCCGGGCATGACCCAGAAAAGTGTGTCCGGCTGGAGTTAATCGAGCGTGGTAGGTAAGTTGGTGCACCCCTGCAGGGAAGAACTAATCTATGCATAGCCGGATTCTTGGTAACGGACGCTCAACGTTGTATCCCGTTCGATACAACTAGAACTGGATACTTGAGATGAGATATGGAAAGTAAGGCTCTGGGATTGCTTTCTCGCAGGGAGTCGAGAAAGGATCTCCGTCCGAGGTTGATACTTAATACTACTACTTTATACTGTTCTAATCTACATCTTCTAATGCTGCAAGACCGCTAAAGATGCTAGTCTTCGTTATGACTAGGCCTTCCCTCTATTCTGGTATTTCTGCAGCCCAGTCCACATATACAGCCTTTCTTTGATAATGTTGCATTTGTAGTGTAGATCCTTGCTTGCTGAGTACTTCAGATGATTACTCACGGTTGCTTTGCTTCCTGTTTTTCCCCATATCCATTTGATGCAACCAGATGACGGAGTCCCGGAGACAGTTGCCCCCGCCGACGACTACTACTACCACCCCGAGGGTGGTTACTACTTCGAGTTGGTCAATGGTCAGGAGTAGGTTCGGAGTGTCCCAGGCAGGAGGCCTGCGCTTTTTCGATCGTAGTGTTTTCTTTTGCCCTACCTTCTTAAAGGCTTATCTGTTTCTCTTTTATATCTATACTCAGATATCTAACGCTTCCGTTGATGCTTGTTGACATCAAGCTTATGTATTCAAGTCCTCGAGGCCCTGGCTTGTAATATAAAGCTTGTATGACTTTATTTATGTTTTAGAGTTGTGTTGTGATATCTTCAAGTGAGTCCTTAGGCTTGATCGTGTGCATTTGCGTGTATGATTAGTGCACGATTAAGCCGAGGGTGTCACAGGTTGGTATGAGAGCCGACTGCCTGTAGGAATCCCCCTTTCCAACTCCTTGGCCGAAGTTGAGTCTAGTATTTGAAAACTATTTTACTAAGTTGGTTGTGTGGCTTACGGGCCCACGTCACCAAATGGGTGGTATTAGGATCTTTTATTCCTCGTCTTTACTCTGGGACTCTGATTTCTCTTCTATTCGGGTTAAAGATTTTGCTAACTCTAACACTAGGTTCACGTAACTGATTCTCCCCGGAGAGCCCCCCCAGTCCAGATGATCATCTACTTCATCAGAAGACTCTAAAGATATTCCCCGACCACCGATAAACTCCGATGGATAACTACTTACACTCGTCATTCATATATTCATTCCAGTTACTCTTGGGTTCCATCCGACATATCGAAATACTATCCGACATTTCAAGAACTCTCTGAACCTACTGCCTTGCAGTTCATTTCCGCCTGAACACACCTACAAATAAATCCTCATACTTACCCAGGGTCCGTTCATCCCCAGTTACACAAGAGCTTCCCAGAACACATTGAATTGCCATCTGATCTCCCGAAAATCCTCTGCAGCCTATTGCTCTTGAAATTCTTGTCTACCTGCATTATGGTTAAATCCATCTGTCTCGCAATATTCATTAGCATCCTTTGTCAGTGTCATTCTAAACCTTTTGTTTCATTATGTATGTGCATACTCCCTATCATCAGTTGATTCCTAGAATTCGTCATTCCGGCTCAGACGTCATTTTGGACCTGAGTTGATTCTCGGCCAATCATGTTGCAATTGATTGTCCATCTAGTTCTCTTCAACTTAACCATCCTTTGTCGGAGCATTACCCCTGATCCTTCGTTTTGGAAATTATAATTCTTTTGCATTTGAACGCCGAATTATTCAGATGCTTATATAATCCGATGCCTTCACATTCTTTCTTCTTCTGTTTGAGTACCGATACTTGCATCGGATCCTTTGTCGACCATCTCATCTTTTGTTGGGTTGATATCCGACAGCGTCGTTCTTATTCAATAACCTTGCGAGTCTTCCCTCGGATACATAATGCCTTTGGTAGAGTGTATCCTCTCCTTTTCTCAACCTTGCTCTGCTTCTGAGCTTAAGTTCATTACTTCTGCAAATTGTGGTATATGTTCCTAAGATGCCCCGGTGGGTTGAACATATGCCTTCCCTAATCAGTGTGTACTGAAAGTTATGCGGGTTATATCTACTTGCGTTCCGTCGGATAAATTTTCAATTCTACAACTTCTTCAAAGATGAGAAGTGAATGAAAGGTTATGCATTGAAGAAGTGCGAGTCGACCTTGAACTTTGTGTTCACGCCCATAGACATGATGTAGATCTTATCATGGAAGCTTCTCTTAAAATCAATTGTTCCCTTGATATAAGTTCATCTTGTATCAGTGAATAGTTCCTTTGTAACTCTTGTGCGCTTCAGATCCAACCTTTTACTTGAAACACCATACCAATGCTACCTCGAAGCATGACTGTGGTATTCCGAATATCAACAAGAACATTGGAAGTGCATTGCCAAATGTTTCTTGCTCTATTATCCAAACACCGTTGTATGGATAACATCATGAATTCCCTTGCCCCTTTATTTAAATGGTGATGTACTTGTTGATCTGACATGTATATCATGCTCTACTTTTCCTTGGGAAAAGATAAACTCCTAATTCTTGTGTATAAACACATTTTCCTTTCCATTGGTTTGTTTAACTTTTCTTGTGATCTATATGAAATAAGCAGAAATAATTCCCTGCTTATAAAACACCCCGATGTACCACCTTGTCAGTGAGACCCTGTTACTATTGTTGATGACATTCCGGTAACCACCGATGGACAAGAACTTTGCCTATTGGTCCGCCTCGTTCAACGAGTAGGAAAACGGTTCTCTTCGTCCCTCGCCCTTGGTACCGACGATGTTACCGACATAACTGACAGATTATCCTCTGACTTACCTTGTTGTCGTGACCGGTAAGATGACACCGATCTCCCTACTCTCGATCGACACTGATCACAGCTCCACAGGATTGAAAACCTGACTCTCCTGTACAACCTTGATTCCAAAATATTCTTTGAACTTGACGTTGTATGTTATCATGAGCCACCCTCCGAGAGATGATCTATTCCCGATGCTATGAACCCCCCTTTTCATACTCTGTTCAGGTACCGATCGGATGTCCAATCGCTTGAAACTTCTTATAATACCTTCATACTCTGCTCTCGGTGTTTTCCTAAATTTCAACTCGAGAGATAATTCTGCCACATTCCCTAAATTGTCCACCAGATAATCGACCTCGCAAGGGTCAGCTCTCCCGAAGTTACCCTTTACTTCCCCACTTAAATCTCGGGACGAGATTTCTTATAGTGTAGGAGATTTGTAACACCCCATGTATCAACTACAGTGATCACCTCTTAATTCTGCCTGGTCATCATCATTTGCAGTGCATGATCACAGTGATAATTCATCTCATTTCAATTTCCCTCTCTGAAACAAATTCAAATTTCAAGTGCAAAATGAAGTCGCTTAAAATTTGCTGGAAAAATGTTCACCTTCTAGCAAATATTCCAAAACAAATTGTTGTTAAGAAAAAAAACATCATCATCATCTCAAATGGGCCAGAGCATTTAAAACAGTGCCAAAACAGCACAATAAATGCCTTTTCTATTTTTGAAAAGTCCAAATGAATTCTTCTGGCCTCCAAACTTTTTGCGGCAGTGTACAGTATTGCCAAGGAATTATGTGACTTGGTTTCACATTTTTCAGAATATATTTGGATGCCCAAATAAATCTTTTCCTCTCTCTATTATTAAATAAAAGAGAAAAACAGAAAATGGAAGAGGACACAGACTTACTTGGCCCCTGGGCCGCGGCTACAGTGGCTGGCCCAGCCCACTAGTACCTTTCCTTACCTAATCCGCTCCCCGTGTCATCGTCTCCATGGTCGCGCGCGTGCGCCGGTGAAACATCGACACGACAACGCCACCGACAACGAGAGGATAAGGCCTCGCCCGAGCCTTCCCCCCTAGCTGCCTCGCCTCACTCTCTCACCTTCCCTCTCTCTCGCGTGCACTCGCTCTCTCCCCTCTCTCTCTGCCTGAGCGTGCAGCCGTCACCGTCCGTCTCTGCCGCCGCCACCTTATCTCCCACGCAGCCCCGTCGTGCCCGTCGTCTCCGCCTCACACGGCTACGTCGCCTGCGCTCCACCGCCCGAGCTCTACGACACTACAGCGGGCGAATCGAGCTCTTCCCCAACCTCGGACGCCGCTGCCGCTACTGCCTCGCCGTGGACGTTGCCAATGGTCTCTCTGAGCCGCTTCGTCGCGTCCGCCAGCTCCCTCGACATCGGCCTCAACTTCTGCGCGCCCACGGCAGACCAGAGCTGTTGCCTGCAACGGCGGTACCTCGACTTCTACAGCTGGCCGGCGAGATCGCTGCGATCGCTCCATCGCCTCCGGTGTCTCCCCTGCGCTACTAAGCCACCACAGGCCACCGTGAGCCGCTACGGTGAGCTCCATTTACCCTCCCTCCTTCTTTTGCTTGTTCCGAGCCTGAACGGAGCCGCTGTCATTCCGTTGCTCTGGTTGCCGCTGACGCCGACGAGCTGCTCAATGCAGC
The DNA here is from genome assembly GCA_011799875.1 of Thinopyrum elongatum. Lineage (NCBI taxonomy): Eukaryota > Viridiplantae > Streptophyta > Magnoliopsida > Poales > Poaceae > Thinopyrum > Thinopyrum elongatum. The sequence continues at coordinate 203,276,048 of CM022303.1, forward strand.
GCCGCCCGAGCCTCTCTGACTAGTCCGTAGGGCTTTTGGCACTCGCGGTAGGCCGCCTAGCCGCCAGCTCGCTCGGGAACGGCCCGAAGCCATGATTCTGACCACGCCCGAATGCCTCCGCCGCCTCCACTCATCGCCGACAGTGTTCCGACCACCCCCAAGTCGAACCATTAGTACCACATGACGCGCGACAGCTCTAGCGTTCGAACGCAAGTCGCGGCACACGAAATGGTGGACCGTGGCGGTTTTCCGGCCATCTCCGGCGAAACAGTCATCGAGGAGAGCTCGCCGGAGCTGCTCCGGTCGCCGACCGCTGATCTGGCCTGACCGTTGGGCCACCCCGAGTCGCTGGCAGCTGGGTCCCGTAAGCCCAGTTGACTAGTTGACCGAGTCGATGCCGCTGATGTGGCGGCTGCTGACACTGACCAGTGGGCGCCCTGCGATTAACTAAACTAATTAGTTTTTAAAACTAATATGGTAATTAATTAGACACTGACATGTGGGGTCCACTCACTAATTAGTCTGTTAGATTAGTTTAACTTATTGTTAGACTCACAGTGGCTGAAAGGTGGGTCCCACCTGTCAGTTTGACCAGTCAACAGCTCAGTTGACTGGCTGACGCAGTAGTGACCTCATGCTGACATCATAATTCACTTTTAATAATTCCTGTTATTTTAAATAATTCAAAAAATGTTTAAATCTTTGAAAAATCATAGAAAATTAACCGTAGCTCGGATCAAAAAACTTTCTATATGAAGTTGCTTAGAACGACGAGACGAATCCGAATATGCCCTCCTCATACCTGTCACATGCCTCTAGCATGATGAACATGGAACCTTTACCTCCGGTTCATTTGTCTGACAGATGCCTGACACCGGGAAAATATTCCCGGGTATTTACCCGCTCCGTCTGTAACACTTAACGTTGCACTAGGGCACCCTTGCACTGCATATACCATGTCCTGCTATTTTTTTGCTTTTGTTGCCATGTATTTATATTGTTTCTTATCCCCCCTTTCTTCCCGGTAGAACCCGAGACCGCCGACGATGCCCTGTTGATCGACTACTTCACCATCGAAGATTCCTTTTTCATCTACCGAGCAACCAGCCAAGCACCCCCCCTTTGAACATGCCGATATCACCTATTCTTTCTCTCTTATGCTTGCATTAGAAATTGCTGCCGCTATTGTTTATCCTATTTCTGATGCATAGCCTGTTTTTGTAACTGCTGTTGATACCTACCTGTTTATCCTAAACTGCTTAGTATAGGCTGGATAGAGACCCCCACTTTGACCCAAGTTGCCCCCGTTGGATTATCAGATGACTCGATCAACATGATCGACAACCAGGCCCCGGCACCGCACATCACCCCCTTAGTTGTTCGACACTGCAGCGTTACCATCGAGTACCAAGGGTGATACCTCATTTAGCACTTCTGATGTTAACTCTGTAGAGTAGCTATTCGGTCGTGGTCCTCGAGGGTGATTCCTCTTTCACCACTTCCGATAACGACGCCGTCGTGCAACACCTCAAGTGTGAACCTCGAGGGTGATTCCTCCAAAGTTCACCTTGACGAATACATCAGGTGGAATCCATCGAGGGTGATTCCTCAGGTTTCACCCTGGTGTTTGGACACACAGTTGCTATGACTTTAACCATGAACCATGATAAAGTCGGGTCGGCCCTGAGGGGTACCCGCGTGAGCATGTGATGCGAGTGATGTGGAGACGGATTGACCTGGAGGGTGCCCGCGAGATAATTACGAGGCGTGGCCAGGCATTCTTAGCCCTTGCAGCAAGTCCTTGAGATGAGGCAATGGGGTCACATCGATCGTGAGTCTCTGCTCTTTACCGCGCGCTCCTAATTCACTAACGATTTGGATATTTGATCCGAGTGGGCCTCTGGCCCAGTAGCACTAACCATCACGTGGGAACAGTTATGGGCACTCTGCGTCGTATGCATCAGCCGAAGCTTAATGGACGTCAGTGACTGAGCGACGCCCGCCGGGTTGGACCACGGAACGCAACCGCCTTGATTGTGTGGGTTGCTAGGTCTGCTCTCGGTGGCCCCGTAACGTGCAGGAGTTCCTGGGGCAATGGCCAAAGACCCCTGGGGGCATAGGTTTAGTCCGGCGTGCTGACCTCTCTGTTAAGCCTAGGACGGGTTGCGGCGTATCGTTTGGCCGAGGCCGGGCATGACCCAGAAAAGTGTGTCTGGCTGGAGTTAATCGAGCATGGTGGGTAAGTTGGTGCACCCCTGCAGGGAAGAACTAATCTATGCATAGCCGGATCGTCGGTAATAGACGCTCGGCGTTGTATCCCGATCGATACAACTAGAACTGGATACTTGAGATGAGATATGGAAAGTAAGGCCCTGGGATTGCTTTCTTGCAGGGAGTCAAGAAAGGATCTCCGGCCGAGGTTGATACTTAATACTACTACTTTATACTGTGCTAATGTACACTCTTCTAATGCTGCAAGACCGCTGAAGATGCTAGTCTTCGATATGACTAGGCCTTCCCTCTATTCTGGCATTTCTGCAGCCCAGTCCACATATATAGCCTTTCTTTGATAATGTTGCATTTGTAGTGTAGATCCTTGCATGCTGAGTACTTCGGATTAGTACTCACGGTTGCTTTGCTTCCTCTTTTGCCCCATATCCATTTGATGCAACCAGATGACGGAGCCCTGGAGACAGCTGCCCCCGCCAACGAATACTACTACCACACCGAGGGTGGTTACTACTTCGAGTTGGTCGACGACTAGGAGTAGGTTCGGAGGGTCCCAGGTGTCGGTGTCAAAACCGGCAGATCTTGGGGTAGGGTGTCTCGAGCTGTAGATTTAGGATCGATGGTAACAGGGATGATGAACACGGTGTTTTACCCAGGTTCGGGCCCTCTTGATGGAGGTAAAACCCTACGTCCTCCTCTTGTTTATATTGATGAAGTATCAAGGTACAGAGTTGATCTACCTCAAGATCGTATGTTGTGGTCTAAACCCTAGAGGTATGATGAGTAATGTCATGATAATCTTTCTATCAAATAGCCTAGCCTCGGCTTATATAATGTACCGGAGGCCTAGGATAACAAGAGTCTTAGTCGGCTACGTTGGTGGAGAGGAGTCCTTGTCTTGATCACCAAGTCTTGTGGAATCTTCCTCGTATATGTCATCGGCTGTCCGAACTGGCCCATTAGTGAATCGCCATGGGGGTCCTCGGCCCGACCCACTAGTCACGAGACGACATGGTGAGTACCCCTTAGTCCAGGACACCGTCAGTAGCCCCCAGAACCGGTCTTCAAGCCGGGGACACTCCTCGGTTCTTCCGAACTGTTCTTCATCTTTGGTCGTCGGTCTTGAAAACTGGTTCAACAAATCTTCCCATCTCTGATCTTGAGGATCGCCGAGGTATATCCGAAGAGTTCATACATCGGGTATTCGAGGAGTCTTTTAAGTTGTTCACGGCCTTTATCAATGCCTTGTTATTTTTACGCCACACCTCGGGTTTGAAATTTTTCCCGTGCGGTGGTACCCTCTTGCATCTGAACTCCAACGCCGGATTGCATCCAAGGTATATCTTAGCAGCCGAGCTCCAACGCCGGTATGTATCCGAGCTCCAGCGCCGGACTGCATCCGAGAAGGCATAAAGTACCTCATCTCTAAAAAAGTTTGAAGGAGGTTATCCGAGCTTAATGCCAAAAAAGTTCTCTATAGAGCCAGCCACTCGCGGCCGAGCTTTTATGCCGGACTGCTTCCGAGGTGGCCTCTCACAGCCGAGCACCAATGCCGAACTACATCAGAGTTTTCATCTCACAGCCGGGCACCAATGCCGGACTGTATCCGAGATGTTATAGATTACCTCGGTCTTGAAAAAGTTAGAAGGGTTAAACCGATCTAAATGCCGGAGATGCCCTCTATGGAGCTAGCCACTTTGCATCCGAGCTTTATGCCGGACTGCTCCCGCGTTGGTGCACCACCTCGGCTGTGGGCTGATTTTTGTGAATTTAATTCCGATTTGTGCAATTTATTCTCTGCCGAGACATATAGCCAGTAGCCCTCAAGGTGTGTGTCGGCCAAAAATCCGAGATGCACCTGAAGGAAAACATAAAACCACTGATTCCAGTAGCCCCTGAGACTCAGGTCGATTCACAAAATTGCACTGAGGATCAACTCCTAGCTCTGCAGCATACTTAGGAATAGAAACGCGGTGTAATATATTAGAGAGAAATAGTGATCGGCAGATGGGCCCTTGAGAGAGGGTCTTGAGAAGTTGCCGTAATATATTAGCTTGATGCCGGATAGGTCTAGATGGTACCTACTGTTGTCTGAAGATGCGTTTGCCCATAGCTCGGTCAAGCCGAACACTTAGCACTTCGAATTTTCTGCATTGAATAGGCAATGCAGTAGCCCCCGAGCCACTGGTCGGGTGGCAACACCAGATCAGGGGATCGATGTGCCCCTTTAATATTTGTAAATGATAAGCGCGAAGCCCAGTAGCCCCCGAGCCTTAATGTGGGCACGGGGTGGCTAAATTAAGGATCGATATCCGTTTGACAGAAAATTTTGTTGTGTTTAACATGAACTTCTCGGAAAGAGAATAAAGATCTCTTAAAGGGGCTAGAGCTAACGAAAGCTGATCTCGCCAAGATCAGCCTCAAGGGGCTTAATAGATAGGAAATCAATGCCAATAGGGAATTATGAGAGCGTTATGTCAGCTGCTCGGTTGTCTCAGCGAGATTGTGCCCTTGACTCTTTGAAAGATTGGCTACAATTATTTGACTTTTGCTCGCAATTTATGTGTAATGATTCTATGTACCGAAGTACTTTACATCATTAAAGCTCAGATCCGCATTGTACAAAACTTTGTTGACCGACCATCGGCTTCAACCTCCTCAGCCAGTAGCCGAGGAGTGTTTGTCCCACTTTATAAAGCCTTTATGAGGGCAAAGATTTATGGCAAAGGAGGCAATCCGGCCATACGGTTTTATAAACAAAGGCATGCGGAGAGATATGTTATGTTACTATGTAAGCCTTTCTTTGGGTTCTCATGATGACCATGATTATGAAACCTCATCTCCGATCAATGTGGGAGAAAAATATTGAAGATTTAGTTAGGGGAGAGTTCCCGAACTCTGTGGTCCAGGATGAACCAGAACTTTTGCTTCCATCATTGCCGACCAATTATATCCTTTAAGATGGCTAGCTTTCGGCTTCACCCAGTCTGAGGTACTAATCCGGATGACCCGGTAGTAACAATCACAGAGGTGCTCCCTTTACCACCTAGCCGAACAATCGGGAACGTAGGAGTAAGCACAGGAGCCAGGCAACCCAGCTTGGCCAAAATCTTAAGTCAAATTGATGCATATTTATGGCTTTATTACGATAATTATGGAAGGCAAATTCTCCACTGAGACTGTTTATAACCTGAAAGTGGCCCATCGTCGGCTTCCACCCCTTTGTAGATGCTACACAGGGTGTTTCCGTACTAACAATACAACCCTTAATCGATGTCTCGGTGCCCGGAGGCGGTTGTGTTAGCGGAAACGAGGCAATCAGATATGCAGGCTTTATAACTTTCACTTAGTCATAGGAGTTGGAAGTTCGGGGCTAGTTACTAGCCCCCGGTTAGTGTTCGGCGTCAGCCGGGGTCAAACCAGTAACACTTCGGCCAATCTTATGAAAGGCCCATCGGGTAACCTCTATCGATCTATAGTTTGACATAGTCATCGGATCGCTGACCAGTTTGCGCTCATTGTGACAGTCAGTTTTCGGCTTTCTCCACTGAGGTACTTGACCAGTTAAATTGGAAGTACAATCGCAGTGGCTCTCCCTTTGCACACCTAGCCGAACAAAGCGGAACGTAGGAGGCAATCATAGGAGTCAGGCAACCCAACTATTGACCGAAGACATAATTCGAAACTGATGCATATAAAGTAATATCCGAGAACGATTTGACGAGGACTTCTCGGAGTACCTTGGCTTTTGGTGGGTTCGGCTCTAGTCGCAGCCCCCTGTTGATATTGCTGAATCTATAAAGGTGTCCGGCGTTGCACTACGAGACTTATGCTAGAAACACACAAATAGGTTAAAAGTGCCATAGGCTTGGGAAACCAAAAAACTTCGGTAAAAACTTTACGCCCGAACTAAATCAAGTTTTTGGTGCCAATCTGAAAATTGGTCTTAAAATTAGTTTGTGCTTCTGTCGTGCTTTAACATGATACATCCGATCTCTAGACTTCAAGCGGGTCAGCCTTCGGCTTCAACCTCCTATCCCGAAGGCGGAGTGTTTCTCAGGCCAGTTTAGAGAACTAAACACGAGCGGCTTTAGAGAGAAAATAGGCTATCCGGCTATTGACCACACACTCGAGTCGAGAAAGGAGTAGTAGAAAAAGACTTTGCAACGACTAAGAAGAAAGAAAAAATATTTATTATAGAACGGCTCATATAAATTTTAAAAGCCCCCAGTTAACATGGGTAAAGGGAGTTTGTTTTGACAAACCATGTATGTGAGCATGGTCGAGCCAAACACAAATTAAAAATTTAAAAACTTTGAGCATGAAAGCGACTTAGCTGGTTAATGTATTCGGCGTTGATGACGTGGGCCGAGCTTGCAGCGGGTCGAGGTCCCAGCCCCCAAGCCGGTTTCGAGGTGCCCGAGCGAAGAGCTCGGCTCGATGAAGTGGCGATGCCGCATGATCGATTTTGCGAGCCGAATTCCCTGGTCCAGCCGAGGTGACAAAAACCCTCATGACCGAGGTGACGAAGAGTTCGGCGGAAAAAGGACGTGTTTAACAATCAACGTTTGAACGAACAACTTTTTTGTTTAACACAAATATAATGTTTTGTTGAACCAAACAAGAAATAAAATAAAAAAATTAAAGAAAAGAAAACAGAGCATGGAGGCGACTTAGCTGGTTAATGTGGTCGGTATTGCTGACGAGGTCCGAGCTCGTGGCGAGACAAAGACGTAGTCCGCAGCCTAGCCAAGGTCCCGGCCCCCAAGCCCGAGGCAACCGAGCGAGGAGTTCGGCTTGATGAGGTGGTGATGTCGCACGGTCGATGTGGCGAGGCGAAGCCCCCGGTCCAGCTAACGTGACGAAGTTGGTCGGCTGGTGATGCTGAAGTCACCGGAGTAGGTTGATGAAGAGATGGCGAAGCCCCCGGTCTAGCCGAGGTGACGGGGCAGGTCGGTAGTATGACGTTTGCAGCTCCATGCTGGCCGAGGTGTCGAAGCGGGTCGGCGTGGTGCACATCGGCTTGGTCGGCCGGATTAGTATTTAGGATTTCTTCGGAATCGTCCTCTGGTACTATGGTGCGAGGGGCGAGTCCGGCCAGGGTTGACTCCTGATGTTCGGACACCGAAGTCGCATCCAGGATTGAAGCTAGATATGGGATAAGATAGGCGAGTCCAGCCAGAATTGACTCCCGATCTTTGGACGCAAAGGTCACATCCAGGCTTGAAGAAGCAATAGTGCGGCGATGCCGTCGCGGGCCGGATCTTGTGACGCGGTCGATGCCTGCTTGATGAAGTGACCATGCAGCGATGCCGGTGTGCCCGCTCCGTATAATTCAGGGGGCGACAATGTTGGTGATGATTTACCCTTCACGATGCCGAACTCTTGTTCGGCTTGCTGAGATAATGATCTGAAGTGGTTGAGTTCGGCTCGATGAAGCGATAACCCGTCTAGCGTAGGTCGGCAGCCGTGCAGCAACGTTGTCAGGCTGGTTTGACACCGGCGCAACGGTGAAGGTTACCTCCGAAAAGGAGCAAAAGTTGTGAGCATGTGTTTGGAAACAAAACACAATACCCTAGAAAAAGTTTCCTTCAAAAAAGATGTTCAATATCCCGTTCATGAAGAAGATGAATTCGGGTCGGATTCGTTTTCGCGCAGAAAATAGATCCAAAAATTGCTGCGCTCATCTGAGGTTTCCCGGAGTTTGAACGGTCGGATCGAGCTGAGATTTTGAGGGATGGTAGATATAGGAATTCTGCAGCAGATCAATGGTTGGATCTTCCAAAGGATGTCCGAGCTAGACGTTGGACTCTACGCCCTAAACTCATCCAGATTCACGCCCAGATTTGACAGGGTTCCGGTATATCGTAGATCGCCGGAGATTCCTCCATCGGAATATGACGAAATTTTACAGGATTGTTATATACACAATTCCGCACAATTCCACCAAAGCAATCATCAAAGAGACACTCGAGGAAGCGGTGACAGCGAATACAAATCTGCTGTATAGAAAAACAGCACGGTCGCCCGAGGACAATGTTGAAGTTGAGCCCCCGAGCTATATGGATGATTCCTCCACGATCTTGATAGAGATCGGAGTTGATGTTCATGAAGGCCCTCGTCTGATCATGACGATCTGAGGTGGAGCACAGTCCTCGGTCGAGCCAGGGTGACCAGTCGAGCCGGTGACGAATATGCCGATGTCGCAGTTGATCTGCAGGCGAGACATTGATCCATTGCCGATCACACAGCGGAACTCTCAATGAAAGCACCATTGTCGGTGTCAAAACCAGCAGATCTCGGGGTAGGGGGTCCCGAGCTGTGGATTTAGGATCGATGGTAACAGGGACGATGAACACGGTGTTTTACCCAGGTTCGGGCCCTCTTGATGGAGGTAAAACGCTACGTCCTGCTCTTGTTTATATTGATGAAGTATCAAGGTATAGAGTTGATCTACCTCGAGATCATATGTTGTGGTCTAAACCCTAGAGGTATGATGAGTAATGTCATGATAATCTGTCTATCAACTAGCCTAGCCTCGGCTTATATAATGTACCGGAGGCCTAGGATAACAAGAGTCCTAGTCGGCTACGTTGGTGGAGAGGAGTCCTTGTCTTGACCACCAAGTCTTGTGGAATCTTCCTCGTATATGTCATCGGCTCTCCGAACTGGCCCATTAGTGAATCACCATGGGGGTCCTCGGCCCGACCCACTGGTCGAGAGGCGACGTGGCGACTACCCCTTAGTCCAGGACACCGTCACCAGGCAGGAGGCCTGCGCCTTTTCGGTCGTAGTGTTTTCTTTTGCCCCGCCTTCTTAAAGGCTTATATGTTTCTCTTTTATATCTGTACTCATATATCTAACGCTTCCGCTGATGCTTGTTGACATCAAACTTATGTATTCGAGTCCTCGAGGCCCTGGCTTGTAATATAAAGCTTGTATGACTTTATTTATGTTTTAGAGTTGTGTTGTGATATCTTCAAGTGAGGCCTTAGGCTTGATCAAGTGCCTTTGCGTGTATGATTAGTGCACGATTAAGCCAGGGCCATCACAGGTTGGTATCAAAGCCGACTGCCTGTAGTAATCCCCCTTTCCAACTCCTTGGCCGAAGTAGAGTCTAGTATTTGAAAACTGTTTTACTAACTTGGCTGTGTGGCTTACGGGCCCACGTCGCCAAATGGGTGCTATTAGGATCTTTTATTCCTCGTCTTTACTCTGGGACTCTGATCTCTCTTCTATTTGGGTTAAAGATTTTGCTAACTCTAACACTAGGTTCACGTAACTGATTCTCCCTGGAGAGCCCCCCCCAGTCCAGATGATCATCTGCTTCATCAGAAGACTCTGAAGATATTCCCCGACCACCGATAAACTCCGATGGATAACTACTTACGCTCGTCATACATATATTCATTCCAGTTACTCTCGGGTTCCATCCGACATATCGAAATACTATCCGGCATTTCAAGAATTCTCTTAACCTACTGCCTTGCAGTTCCTTTCCACCTGAACACACCTACGAATAAATCCTCATACTTACCCGGGGTCCGTTCATCCCGAGTTACACAAGAGCTTCCCAGAACACATTGAATTGCCATCTGATCTCCCAAAAATCCTCTACAGCCTATTGCTCTTGAAATTCTTGTCTGCCTGCATTATGGTTAAATCCATCTGTCTCGCAATATTCATTAGCATCGTTTGCCAGTGTCATTCTAAACCTTTTGTTTCATTATGTATGTGCATACTCCCTATCATCAGTTGATTCCTAGAATTCGTCATTCCGGCATAGACATCATTTTGGACCTGAGTTGATTCTCGACCAATCATGTTGCAATTGATTGTCCATCTAGTTCTCTTCAACTTAACCATCCTTTGTCGGAGCATTGCCCCTGATCCTTCGTTTTGGAAATTATAATTCTTTTGCATTTGAACGCTGAATTATTCACATGCTTATATAATCCGATGCCTTCACATTCTTTCTTCTTCTGTTTGAGTACCGATACTCACATCAGATCCTTTGCCGACCATCTCATCTTTTGTTGGGTTGATATCTGACAGCGTCATTCTTATTCAATAACCTTACGAGTCTTCCCTCGGATACATAATGCCTTTGGTAGAGTGTATCCTCTCCTTTTGTCAACCATGCTCTGCTTCCGAGCTTAAGTTCATTACTTCTACAAATTGTGGTATATGTTCCTAAGATGCCCCGGTGGGTTGAACATATGCCTTCCCTAATCAGTGTGAACTGAAAGTTATGCGGGTTATATCTACTTGCGTTCCGTCGGATAAATTTTCAATTCTACAACTTCTTCAAAGACGAGAAGTGAATGAAAGGTTATGCATTAAAGAAGTGGGAGTCAACCTTGAACTTTGTGTTCATGCCCATGGACACGATGTAGATCTTATCATGGAAGATTCTCTTAAAATCAATTGTTCCCTTGATATAAGTTCATCTTGTATCAGTGAATTGTTCCTTTGAAACTCTTGTGCTCTTCAGATCCAACCTTTTACTTGAAACACCATACCAATCCAACCTCGAAGCATGCCTGTGGTATTCCGAATATCAACAAGAACATTGGAAGTGCATTGCCAAATGTTTCTTGCTCTATTATCCAAACACCGTTGTATGGATAACATCATGAATTCCCTTGCCCCTTTATTTAAATGGTGATGTACTTGTTGATCTGACACGTATATCATGCTCTACTTTTCCTTGGGAAAAGATACACTCCTAATTCTTGTGTATAAACACATTTTCCTTTCCATTGGTTTGTTTAACTTTTCTTGTGATCTATATGATATAAGCAGAAATAATTCCCTGCTTATAAAACACCCCGATGTACAACCTTGTCAGTGAGACCCTGATACTATTGTTGATGACATTCCGGTAACCCCCGATGGACGAGAACTTTGCCTATTGGTCTGCCATGTTCAATGAGCAGGAAACGGTTCTCTTCGTCCCTCGCCCTTGGTACCGATGATGTTACCGACACAACTGACAGATTATCCTCTGACTTACCTTGTTGTCGTGACCGGTAAGATGACACCGATCTCCCTACTCTCGATCGACACTGATCACAGTTCCACAGGATCGAAAACCTGACTCTCCTGTACAACCTTGATTCCGAAATATTCTTTGAACTTGACTTTGTATGTTATCATGAGCCACCCTCCGAGAGATGATCTATTCCCGATGCTCTGAACCCCCCTTTTCATACTCTGTTCAGGTACCGATCGGATATCCAATCACTTGAAACTTCTTATAATACCTTCATACTTTGCTCTCGATGTTTTCCTAAATTTCAACTCGAGAGATAATTCTGCCACATTCCCTGAATTGTCCACCAGATAATCGACCTCGCAAGGGTCAGCTCTCCCGAAGTTACCCTTTACTTCCCCACTTATATCTCGGGACGAGATTTCTTATAGTGTAGGAGATTTGTAACACCCCATGTATCAACTACAGTTATCACCTCTTAATTCTTCCTGGTCATCATCATTTGAAGTGCATGATCACAGTGATAATTCAACTTATTTCAATTTCCCTCTCTGAAACCAATTCAAACTTCAAGTGCAAAATGAAGTTGCTTAAAATTTGCTGGAAAAATGTTCACCTTCTAGCAAATATTCCAAAACATATTGTTGTTAAGCAAAACAACTTCATCATCATCTCAAATGGGCCAGAGAATTTAAAATAGTGCCAACACAGCACAATAAATGCCTTTTCTATTTTTGAAAAATCCAAATGAATTCTTCTGGCCTCCAAACTTTTTGCGGCAGTGTACAGTATTGCCAATGAATTATGTGACTTGGTTTCACATTTTTCAGAATATATTTGGATGCCCAAATAAATATTTTCCTCTCTCTGTTATTAAACAAAAGAGAAAAACAGAAAATGGAAGAGGACAGAGACTTACTTGGCCCCTGGGCCACGGCTACAGTGGCTGGCCCAGCCCACCAGGGCCTTTCCTTACCTGATCCCCTCCCCGTGTCATCGTCTCCATGGTCGCGCGCGTGCTTTGGTGAAACGTCGACACGACGATGCCACAAACAGCGAGAGGATAAGGCCTCGCCTGACCCTTCCCCCCTGGCTGCCTTGCCTCACTCTCTCACCTTCCCTCTCTCTCGTGTGCACTCGCTCTCTCCCCTCTCTCTCTCTGCCCGAGCGTGCAGCCGTCGCCGTCCGTCTCCACCGCGGCCACCTTATCTCCCATGCAGCTCCGCCGTGCCCATCATCTCCGCCTCACACGGCTACATCGCCTGCGCTCCATCGCTCGAGCTCTGCGCCACTACAGCGGGCGAATCGAGCTCTTCCCCAACCTCGGACGCCGCCGCCGCTACTGCCTCGCCGTGGACGTGGCCAACGGTCTCTCCGAGCCGCTTCGTCGCGTCCGCCGGCTCCCTCGACATCGGCCTCAACTTCTGCGTGCCCATGGCAGACCGGAGCTGTTGCCAGCAACGGCGGTACCTCAACTTCTACCTCTGGCCGGCGAGATCGCTGCGAGCGCTCCATCGCCTCCGGTGTCTCCCCTGCGCTACTAAGCCACCACAGGCCACCGTGAGCCACTGCGGTGAACTCCATTTACGCTCCCACCTTCTTTTGCTCGTTCCGAGCCCGAACGGAGCCGCCGTCGTTCCGTTGCTCTGGTTGCCGCCGATGCCAGCGAGCTGCTCAATGCAGCGCCGCCCGAGCCTCTCCGACTTGTCCGTAGGGCTTCTGGCACTCGCAGTAGGCCGCCTAGCCGCCAGCTCGCTCCGGAACGGCCAGAAACCATGATTCCGACCACGCCCGAATGCCACCGCCGCCTCCACTCATTGCCGGCAGCGTTCCGGCCACCCCCGAGTCGAACCATTAGCAACACACGACGCGCGGCAACTTTAGCGTTCGAACGCAAGTCGCGGCGCATGAAATGGTGGGCCGTGGCAGTTTTCTGGCCATCTCCGGTGAAACAACCATTGAGGAGAGCTCGCGGGAGCCGCTCCGATCAAAGACCGCTGATTTGGCCTGACCGGTGGGCCACCCCGAGTCACTGGCAGCTGGGTCCCGCGGGACAAGTTGACCAGTTGACCGAGTCGACGCCGCTGACATGGCGGTTGCTGACACTGACCAGTGGGCCCCCTACGATTAACTAAACTAATTAGTTTTTAAAACTAATCTGGTAATTAATTAGACACTGACATGTGGGGTCCACTCACTAATTAGTCTGTTAGATTAGTTTAACTCACTGTTAGACTCACAGTGGCTGACAGATGGGTCCCACCTGTCAGTTTGACCAGTCAGCAGCTCAGTTGACTGGTTGATGTAGTAGTGACCTCATGCTGAGGTCATAATTCACTTTTAGTAATTCTTGTTAATTTAAATAATTCAGAAAAATTTTAATCTTTGAAAAATCGTAGAAAATTAACCGTAGCTCGGATCGAAAAACTTTCTACATGAAAGTTGCTCAGAACGACGAGACAAATCCGAATATGCCCTCCTCATACCTGTCACATGCCTCTAGCATGATGAACATGGAACCTTTCCCTCCGGTTCATTTGTCTGACAAATGCCTGACACCGGGAAAATATTCCCGTGTATTTTCCCGGTCCGTCTGTAACACTTAACGTTGCACTAGGGCACCCTTGCACTACGTATACCGTGTCCTACTATGTGATTGCTTTTGTTGCCGTGTATTTATATTGTTTCTTCTCCCCCTTTCTTCCTGGTAGACCCCGAGACCGCCGACGATGCCCTGGTGATCGAATACTTCACAGTCGAAGATTCCTTTTTCATCTGCCGAGCAACTAGGCAAGCACCCCCCCCCTTTGAACATGCAGATATCGCCTATTCTTTCTCTCTTATGCTTGCATTAGAAATTGCTGATGCTATTGGTTATCCTATTTCTGATGCATAGCCTGTTTTTGTAACTGCTGTTGATACCTACCTGTTTATCCTAAATTGCTTTGTATAGGCTGGATAGAGACCCACCAGAGACCCCCACTTTGACCCAAGTTGCCCCCGCTGGATTATCAGATGACTCAATCAACGTGATAGACAACTAGGCCCCAACACCGCACATCATCCCCATAGTTGTACGACACTGCAAAGTTACCATCGAGTACCGAGGGCGATACCTCGATTAGCACTTCTGATGTTAACTCTATAGAGTAGCTATTCGGTCGTGGTCCTCAAGGGTGATTCCTCCTTCACCACCTCCGATAACGACGCCGTCGTGCAACACCTCAAGTGTGAACCTCGAGGGTGCTTCCTCCTAAGTTCACCTTGACGATTACATCAGGTGGAATCCATCAAGGGTGATTCCTCAGGTTTCCCCCTGGTGTTTGGACACACAGTTGCTATGACTTTAACCATGAACCATGATAAAGTCGGGTCGGCCTGAGGGGTAACCGCGCGAGCATGTGATGCGAGTGATGTGGAGACGGGTTGACCTGGAGGGTGCCCGCAAGATAATTATGATGCGCGGCCGGGCATTCTTAGCCCTTGCAGCAAGTCCTCGAGACGGGGCGACGGGGTCACTTCGATTGTGAGTCTCTGCTCGTTACCGCGTGCTCCTAATTCACTAACGATTTGGATATTTGATCATAGTGGGCCTCTGGCCCGATAGCACTAACCATCACGTGGGAACAGTTATGGGCACTCTGCGTCGTATGCATCAGCCGAAGCTTAATGGACGTCAGCGACTGAGCGGCGCGCACCGGGTTGGACCACGTAACGCAACAGCCTTGATAGTGTGGGTTGGTAAGTCTGCTCTCGGTGGCCCCGCAACATGCAGGAGTTCCCGAGGCGATGGTCCAAGACCCCAGGGGCATAGGTTTAGTCCGGCGTGCTGACCTCTCTGTTAAGCCTAGGTCGGGTTGCGGTGTATCGTTTGGCCGAGGCTGGGCATGACCCAGAAAAGTGTGTCCGGTCGGCGTTAATCGAGCGTGGTGGGTAAGTTGGTGCACCCCTGCAGGGAAGAACTAATCTATGCATAGCCAGACCCTCGGTAATGGACGCTCGGAGTTGTATCCTGATCGATACAACTAGAACTGGATACTTGAGATGAGATATGGAAAGTAAGGCTCTGGGATTGCTTTCTAGCAGGGAGTCGAGAAAGGATCTCTGGCCAAGGTTGATACTTAATACTACTACTTTATATTATACTAATCTACACTCTTCTAATGCTGCAAGACCGCTGAAGATGCTAGTCTTCGATAGGACTAGGCCTTCCCTCTATTCAGGCATTTCTGCAGCCTAGTCCACATATATAGCCTTTCTTTAATAATGTTGCATTTGTAGTTTAGATCCTTGCTTGCTGAGTACTTCGGATGAGTACCCACGGTTGCTTTGCTTCCTCCTTTTCCCCATATCCGTTTGATGCAACCAGATGTCGGAGCCCCGAAGACAGCTGCCCCCGCCGACGACTACTACTACCACCCCGAGGGTGGTTACTACTTCGAGTTGGCCGACGACCAGGAGTAGGTTCGGAGGGTCCCAGGCAGGAGGCCTGCGCCTTTTCGATCGTAGTGTTTTATTTTGCCCCGCCTTCTTAAAGGCTTATCTGTTTCTCTTTTATATCTGTACTCAGATATCTAACGCTTCCGCTGATGCTTGTTGACATCAAGCTTATGTATTCGAGTCTTCGAGGCCCTGGCTTGTATTATAAAGCTTGTATGACTTTATTTATGTTTTAGAGTTGTGTTGCGATATCTTCAAGTGAGTCATTAGGCTTGATCGTGTGCATTTGCGTGTATGATTAGTGCATGATTAAGCCGGGGGCGTCACAATAATGCTTTTTGGAGTAATTCTAATGCCTTTTCTCTCATAATATGCAAGGTTTACACAAAGAGGGAGAATACCGGCAGCTGGAATTCTGGACCTGAAAAAGCTACGTCACAGTTACCTATTCTACACATCTCCAAATGAGCTAAAAATTTACGGAGAATTGTTTTGCAATATATGAAAAATATTGGAGCAAACAACTACCAAAGGGGGCCCACCAGGTGGGCACAACCCACCTGGGAGCGTCAGGGAGACTAGGCGCGCCCAGGTGGGTTGTGCCCTCCTCGGCCCAACTCCGATGCCCATGTTTTCGTATATTGGTCATTTTGACCTAGAAAAAATCAGGAGGGGACTTTCGGGATGAAGCGCCGCCGTCTCAAGGCGGAACTTGGGTAGGAGCAGTTTTGCCCTCTGGCGGAGCGATTCCGCCAGGGGAACTTCCCTCCCAGAGGGGGAAACCATTGCCATCGTCATCACCAATACCTCTCCCATCTTTGGGAGGGAAATCTCCATCAACATCTTCGACAGCACCATCTCCTCTCGAACCATTGTTCATCTCTTGTGTTCAATCTTTGTACCGGAACCTTAGATTGGTACTTATGGGTGACTAGTAGTGTTGATTACATCTTGTATTTGATTACTATATGGTTTATTTGGTGGAAGATTATATGTTCAGATCCATTATGCTATTTAATACCCCTCTGATCTTGAGCATGATTATCATTTGTGAGTAGTTACTTTTGTTCTTGAGGTCACGGGAGAAGTCATGTTGCTAGTAATCATGTGAACTTGATATGTATTCGATATTTTGATGATATGTATGTTGTGATTCCCTTAGTGGTGTCATGTGAACGTCGACTACATGGCACTTCACCATATTTGGGCCTAAGGGAATGCATTGTGGAGTATTTATTAGATGATGGGTTGCTAGAGTGACAGAAGCTTAAACCCTAGTTTATGCGCTACTTCGTAAGGGACCGATTTGGATCCCAAAGTTTAATGATATGGTTATATGTTATCTTAATACTTTTCTTGTAGTTGCGGATGCTTGCGATGGGGTTAATCATAAGTAGGAGGTTTGTTCAAGTAAGAACAGCACCTAAGCACTGGTCCACCCACATATCAAATTATCAAAGTAGCGAACACGAATCAAACCAACATGATGAAAGTGGCTAGATGAAATTCTCGTGTACCCTCTAGAACACTTTGCTTATCATAAGAGACTGTTTTGGCCTGTCATTTGCCACAAAAGGATTGGGCTACCTTGCTGCACTTTATTTACCATTACCATTACTTGCTCATTAGAAATTATCTTGCTATCAAACTATCTGTTACCGACTATTTCAGTGCTTGCAGAAAATACCTTGCTGAAAACCACTTGTCATTTCCTTCTACTCCTCATTGGGCTCAACACTCTTACTTATCGAAAGGACTATGATTGATCCTCTATACTTGTGGGTCATCAAGGCTCTTTTTTGGTGCCATTTCCGGGGAGTGAAGAGCTCTTGGTAAGTGGAAATTGGTAAGGAAAAATTTATACTACGTGCTGAAATTTATTGTCACTTATTACTATGGAGAACCATCCTTTGAGGGGTTTGTTCGGGGTATCTTCACCTCGACCGGAAGCACAATTAGTTTCCCCTCAACCTACTGCACCTACTGAAAATATTGGTTATGAAATTCCTTCGGTTATGATAGAACAACTGCAAGCTAATCCTTATGTAGGAGATGGAACTGAACATCCTGATATGCACTTGATATATGTGGATGAAATTTGTGGATTATTTAAGGTTGCAGGTTTATCCGGAGATGAAGCTACGAATAAGGTTTTCCCTTTATCTTTGAAGGGAAAAGCATTGACATGGTATAGGCTATGCGATGATATTGGATCTTGGAACTGGAATCGATTGAAATTGGAATTTCACCAAAAAAGTTATCCTATGCATCTAGTTCGTCGTGATCATAATTATATATATAATTTTTGGCCTCGT
Source organism: Thinopyrum elongatum (assembly GCA_011799875.1). Lineage (NCBI taxonomy): Eukaryota > Viridiplantae > Streptophyta > Magnoliopsida > Poales > Poaceae > Thinopyrum > Thinopyrum elongatum. The sequence goes on from CM022303.1 coordinate 203,294,027, forward strand.
GAAGGAGAAAGTATCGCTGTAGCTTGGGGGAGGCTTAAGTCAATGTTATATTCATGCCCCAATCATGAGCTCTCTAGAGAAATTATCATTCAGAATTTTTATGCTCGGCTTTCTCGTGATCATCAATCCATGCTCGATACTTCTTGTACTGGTTCTTTTATGAAGAAGACTATTGAATTCAGGTGGGATCCTTTAGAAAGAATTAAATGCAACTCTAAAGATCGGGAACTCGATGAAGGTAAAGAGTCAGGTATTATGCTTGAGTTTGATTGTGTTAAATCTTTTATGAATACCGATGCTTTTCACAAGTTTAGCACTAAATATGGACTTGACTCTGAGATAGTAGCCTCTTTTTGTGAATCATTTGCTACTCATGTTGATCTACCCAAGGAGAAGTGGTTTAAATATCATCCCCCTATCAAATAAGAAATTAAAGAACCGGTTATAGGTAAAGATGAAACTATTATTTACAATGTTGATCCAGTTGTGCCTACTGCTTATATTGAAAAAACACCTTTCCCTGTTAGGATAAAGGAACATGCTAAGGTTTCAACTGTGGTTTGCAAAAGTAATATCAGAGCACCTAAACATGCTGAACAAATTAATGTAGAACCTAGTGTTGCTATGGTTAAGTATCTCCTGGTAGAAAATATTGACGGGCATGTTATTTACTTCTGTGATGAAGCTGCTAGAATTGCCAAACCCGATAAAAAAGATAAACACAGACCTGTTGTTGGCATGCCCATTGTCTCAGTTAAAATAGGAGATCATTTTTATCATGGTTTATGTGACTTAGGTGCTAGCGTGAGTGCTACCCCTTTTACCTTATACCAAGAAATTATGTATGACATAGCATCCGCTGAAATAGAAGACACAGATGTTACTATTAAACTTGCTAACAGAGACAGCATCACACCACTTGGGATTGTTAGAGATGTTGATGTCTTGTGTGGAAAATAAAATACCCTACTTATTTTCTAGTTCTTGGTTCCCACAAGATGACTTCTGTTCCATTATCTTCGGTAGACCTTTCTTGAACACTGTCAATGCTACTATAGATTGTCACAAACAAACTGTCAGTGTTAGCTTTCGTGATGCGTCTCATGAATTCAATTTTTCCAAGTTTAATAGACAACCTCATAAAAAAGAATTACCTAGTAAGGATGAAATAATCGGTCTTGCTTCTATCGTCGTGCCTCCTACTGATCCACTAGAACAATATTTGGTAGACCATGAAAAGGATTTGCATATGCATGAAAGAAATGAAATGGATAAAATTTTCTTTGAACAACGACCTCTGCTTAAACACAATTTGCCTATTGAAACTCTAGGAGGTCCTCCTCCACCTAAAGGTGATCCTGTGTTTGAATTAAAACAATTGCCTGACACTTTGAAATATGCTTATCTCGATGAGAAAAAGACATATCCTGTTTTTATTAGTGCTAACCTTTCAGAACATGAAGAAGAGAGATTATTAAAAATTCTGAAGAAGCACCGTGCTGCTATTGGATATACTCTTGATGATCTTAAGGGCATTAGTCCCACTCTCTGTCAGCACAAGACCCATTGTTGATCACCAACGACGTTTAAATCGTAAGATGAACGAAGTGGTAAGAACTGAAATATTAATGCTCCTGGAAGCAGGAATAATCTATCCCATAGTTGATAGTAGATGGGTAAGTCCCGTTCATTGTGTCCCTAAGAAGGGAGGTATTACTATTGTTCCTAACGATAAAAATGAACTTATCCCACAAAGAATTGTTATTGGCTATAGAATGGTAATTGATTTTAGAAAATTAAATAAAGCAAGTAGAAAAGATGATTACCCTTTGCCTTTTATTGATCAAATGTTGGAAAGATTATCTAAGCACACACATTTTTGTTTTCTTGATGGATATTCTGGTTTTCCTCAAATACATGTTTCACAACCTGATCAAGAGAAAACCACCTTTACCTGCCCATTTGGAACTTATGCTTATAGATGTATGCCTTTTGGTTTATGCAATGCACCTGCTACTTTTCAAAGATGTATGACTGCTATATTCTTTGATTTTTGTGAAAAGATTGTTGAGGTTTTCATGGATGATTTTCTGTTTATGGAACTTCTTTTGATGATTGCTTAAGCAACCTTGATCGAGTTTTGCAGAGATGTGAGCAAACTAACTTTGTCTTGAATTGGGAGAAGTGCCACTTATTGTCTTGGGACATGAAATTTTTGAACGAGGTATTGAGGTGGATAAGGCTAAAGTTGATGCAATCGAGAAAATGCCATGTCCTGAAGATATTAAAGGTATTCGTAGTTTCCTTGGTCATGCTGGTTTCTATAGGAGGTTTATTAAAGACTTCTTTAGAATTTCTAGGCCTCTTACAAATATTTTACAAAAGGATGTTCCATTTTTTTTGATGATGATTGTGTAGAAGCCTTTGAAACACTTAAGAAAGCCTTAACTTCTGCACCTATTGCTCAACCACCTGATTGGAACTTGCCTTTTGAAATTATGTGTGATGCTAGTGATTATGCTGTTGGTGCTGTTCTAGGACAAAGAGTTGATAAAAAATTAAATGTTATCCATTATGCTAGCAAAACTCTAGACAGTGCCCAAAGAAATTATGCTACTACTGAAAAAGAATTTTTAGTAGTTGTGTTTGCTTGTGACAAATTCAGATCTTACATTGTTGATTCCAAAGTAATTGTTCACACTGATCATGCTGCTATTAAATATCTTATGGAAAAGAAAGATGCTAAACCTAGACTAAGTAGGTGGGTTCTCTTGGTACAAGAATTTGATTTACATATCACTGATAGAAAAGGAGCCGAGAACCCCGTAGCTGATAACTTGTCTAGGTTAGAGAATATTCTTGATGACCCACTACCTATTGATGATAGCTTTCTTGATGAACAACTAGATGCAATAAATGTTTCTAATAACACTCCTTGGTATGCTGACTATGCTAATTATATTGTTGCTAAATACATACCACCTAGTTTCACATACCAACAAAAGAAAAAATTCTTCTATGATTTAAGACATTACTTTTGGGATGACCCACATCTTTATAAAGAAGGAGTAGATGGTATTATTAGACGTTGTGTACCTGAGCATGAACAGGAACAAATCTTACGAAAATGTCACTCTGAGGCTTATGACGGCATCATGTGGGAGATAGAACTGCTCATAAGGTATTGCAATCTGGTTTTTATTGGCCTACTCTCTTCAAGGATGCCCTTAAGATTGTTTTATCTTGTGATGAATGTCAACGAATTGGTAATATCGATAAGCATCAAGAAATGCCTATAAATTATTCACTTGCTGTTGAACCATTTGATGTTTGGGGTTTTGATTATATGGGACCTTTTCCTTCCTCCAATGGGTATACACACATTTTGGTTGCTGTTGATTATGTTACCAAGTGGCTAGAAGCTATTCCAACTAGTATTGCTGATCATAACACTTCCATTAAAATGCTTAAAGAAGTTATTTTCCCAAAGTTTGGAGTCCCTAGATATTTAATGACTGATGGTGGTTCACACTTTATTCATGGTGCTTTCCGTAAAATGCTTGCTAAATATGATGTTAACCATAGAATTGCATCACCCTATCATCCTCAATCTAGTGGTCAAGTTGAACTTAGAAATAGAGAAATAAAACTAATATTACAGAAAACTGTTAATAGGTCCTGAAAGAATTGGTCTAAGAAATTGGATGATGCACTTTGGGCCTACAGAACAACATATAAAAATCCTATGGGTATGTCTCCCTATAAAATGGTTTATGGAAAAGCTTGTCATTTGCCTCTTGAGTTAGAACATAAAGCATATTGGGCAATTAAAGAACTCAACTATGATTTCAAACTTGCCGGTGAAAAGAGGTTATTTGATATTAGCTCACTAGATGAATGGAGAACCCAAGCCTATGAAAATGCCAAGTTATTTAAAGAAAAAGTTAAAAGATGGCATGACAAAAGAATCCAAAAGCGAGAATTCAAAGTTGGAGAGTATGTTCTTTTGTACAACTCTCGTTTTAGATTCTTTGCAGGAAAACTTCCACTAAATGGGAAGGACCATATATTATCGAGGAGGTTTATTGCTCTAGAGCTGTCAAGATTAATAATGCTGAAGGTACTAACCCGAAGGTGGTCAATGGGCAAAGAATTAAACACTATATCTCAGGTACACCTATTAATGTTGAAAGCAATGTTATTCAAACCATGACGCCGGAGGAGCACATAAAAGAAACCTTCTGGAATGCTCTAGAATCCTAAAAAAGAGGAGGTACGTGATACGGTAAGTAAACGGACTCTGAAAAATCCGCAAAAATATTTTCTATCAGTTTTGGAATATTACAAAAATTAGGAAAATAAGAAACAACCAGGAAGGCACCCAAGGGGGGCACAAGACACCAGGGCGCGCCTGGGCCCCCTAGTATGCCCAGGTGGGTTGTGCCCACCTCGGGAATCTTCCCGACTCCGTTTTCCTCCCGTTTGCTTGTTTCCCAAGATAAAAAATCTTCATATACCCCCTGAACGTATTGACCACCGTATCACGGAGAAATCTTCTGTTCTTCTTTCTTGCTGTTTTCTAGCAGATCTGAAAATATGTCATCTCATGATTCGGAGGAAGAGTGCCCAGTTTCCTATCAGCCCCTAGACATGAATATCTTCAAGGAACCTTCCCCTATGTGTGGTTCAGAGATGAGGAGGATGAAGATGAACCTATACCTCCTTGTTTCAAGCAGGAAAGCAAGGAAGTGTTATGCAAGAAGATATTAAAGCTTGAGCTGGAGAACGAGGACTTGAGGATAGATAATTTTACCCTCCGACGGAAGCTGGAGGATAGGCCTGCTACTACTTCACCACCACCTTCATCATCTTCTCCACCAGAGGAGACTTGAGTTCATGGTATGGGCACTCCCCTTGGCTGGTGCCAAGCTTGGGGGAGGTGCCTCGGTATCGTATCACCACCACTATGTTTGCTTTTATCTATTTTAGTTCGATCTTTGGTTATTCTATGATTTAGTTGAATAAAAGTTTAGTTCAATCCTTTCTTTTCGAGTGTTTGCTTAGTGATCTATCTATCGACGTAATCATGTGCGAGATATATAATAAAGAGTAGTTTGAGTTTTGCTTCTTTACTTTTATGTTTCAATAAAAAGAAAGGAAAATAAATGAAAAAGTTCATTTGCTAATCTTATGGTAAGTAATGACATCACATAAGGAAAAGTATAAGTGGTAAAATTTATTGGAGACTGACAAACATAGCATTGGTCAATGATGCAATTCATGAAAGAATTAATAAGGGAAGAGAAGATTCACATGCAAATACACTATCTTGGACATCTTTTATGATTGTGAGCCCCCATTAAATATTATGTGTCAAAATTATTGACATTGGACAAGGAAGACAACGTAATGATTTATGTTTGTTCATATTCACATAGAAGTTATATTGTCATAGATCCTTCAACATGTGGTGCTTGCTCAATATCTTTGCTAGCCAAAAACTCCGCACTAAGTAGAGATACTACTTGTGCATCCAATAACCCTTAAACCCAAAATCTTATTTCGAGAGTCCACCATACCTACCTATGGATTGAGTAAGATCCTTCAAGTAAGTTGTCATCGGTGCAATAAGGCAATAAAAATTGCTTCTAAATGTGTTGGATCATTTAGTGTAAGAGAAAATTGTGCGTTGTACGAACTTGTGATGGCAAAGTAATAAAAGTGACAGATTGCATAATAAAGGTTGCTATCATAAGGGGCAATATAACGTGATGTTCTTTTGCATTTTGGGATTTGGCATACAAACAAATAAGCGCATGACAACCTTTGCTTCCCTCTGCGAAGGGCCTATCTTTTACTTTTATGCATTTACTTTTATGTAAGAGTCAAAGTTTTCTTCCCTATTCCTTTTTATTTTATCTTTTTGCAAGCATCATGTAGTGAGGAAAGATCTAGGCACATATATCCAGTTGGAAATGAGTGGGCATGAGTTATTATTGTTGACATCACCCTTGAGGTGAATGCATTTTGGGAGGCGAAACTATAAGCCCCTATCTTTCTATGTGTCTGGTTGAAACTTTTTATTCATGGGTATGCTGTGAGTGTTAGCAATCATAGAAGATTAAATGATGGTTGAGTATGTGGACTTGCCTAAAGGCTCCGATACATGACCCTTCCTGAAAATACGATGAATTGTAGTTGCAAAGTTGACTGAGAACATAGTTTGTTGATTTTCATCTGCTGACACTGCACCTTTTATAGCGCCAAAACGTGTCTTGCCTAAGCCCGAAGAAAGCTAGAGCTGCTTCTCTCTTTTATTTCATGCTTCTATCAACCAGTTGGCAGAGGCTGAAATACCCATGCATAAAAAAACAATAGTGAGAGTATGGGTGAAGTGTGTGCAGAACTAGTGCACTGTAAAAGTAGTAGATAGCAGGTGGCTGAAAAATAAATGACAGGAGACATATGATAGCTTTACAACATTGCATGGCAAACAATTAGATTCTACTCCGTATGATTTTGTAATATATGAGCACAGGGATGGCTGGGAAATGCAGGTACTCCTCCAGCACACCACCACATGTGGTCTTATCAAAATAACATTCGACTGAAAATAAATAGGTCCGTCAATTTTTTTATGAATCGTCCGATCTACAAGGAACGGGCAGATGGCCTTCGTCTACCTCCCGCTAGTCACTATTGATGATCTTTCTCGAACCGCCACCGACCACTGGCCCAGACCCCTGTGTCATGGGAGTAAGTCTGACAGTAAGAATAGGGGGTACGTAGGAGGAGGCAGGACCCTAGCTACGGTGAGGTGGTGCACGCAAGATGTATGAGTTCAGGCCCTTCTCGGAGGAAGTAATAGCCCTACGTCTCGGTGCCCGGAGGCTTGGTCGACTGGATTATGCGTGAGAGTTACAGGGGGTGCGAACCCTTGTGCCAGTGGAGGGGGGTGGCTTATATAGAGTGCGCCAGGACCCCAGCTGTCCCACGTTACACAGACTTCAATGTTCATTAAGACTGGGCATTACTGGTAACGCCAGCTATAAAGAGCTATAAATGATCTTAAAGACTACAGAGTAAATGCCTGACCGTTGCCATCCTGAGTGACTCTAGGTCTTCTGTACTCCGAGTGGTTTCTTGTATGGTCGAGTGACTTTATCTTGGTCGAGTGGAATTGGGGTATCCGAGTGAGGTAGGTGGTCGAGTGGATTGCACTCCTAGATGAACTCAGTCGGTTTCTTCTGTTGCATTTTGAATGTCTTTGACTCTAGGGCAGTGTCCTTGGGTAGGGTGTCTAGGTCGGGCCTATGACCCTACCCTAGGTACATGTCGTCATCATTAGCCCCCGAATGGATTGAGGTCCGAGTGAAAAAAGAGCTGAAGTTGACTCCAACTCGATTCCATACTTCAGAGGTATTTCATCTGAGTCTACGAATCATGTAGAAGCTTCAATCTAGTTTCAGTCGCCTTGGTCCATTCAGAGGCCGTCGTCGAGTGAACTATAATGACAATCTTCGAGTGTCGACATGGAACAAAATCTTCGGTGCGATTGGTTGCTCTGCAGTCCCCGGACCTCACGAGATTCAAAATTTTGGGGAAGCGCACGTGATGGAGCGTGCCGCAGTAATTGGAGTGGTTAGATAGGGACGCCATGATTTTCATGCCGGCTTTTTCGCCACGTATCGGGTGCGCGACTGTTGCAGGATTTGACAGGATTGCTCGGGCCCACGAGTCAGTCACTCGGAAATAGGTCCATATTAGGCCGTCGAGGCCGACGCGTTTGAACAGTGTGCCTCATTCTCTCTCTTCTTCTTCTGTTTCTCCACTGCATCCTCCTCCACTCTCGACGCCACTGTTCCGCCCGTCCGCTGTGATGGGAAAGGAGAAGACGGCGGCCCTGGAGCGCGCTAAGAAGGTGACGGCGACGGCAAAGGGCAAGAAGACGAGTCAGGGATCGTCGTCGAGGTCCGGTCTGCCGCCTGGTTGGATCCAGGGAGACTGGATTCGATCTACGATCCAGAAGGAAGATTTGGAAGACCTGGCCAATGCGGGCTTGATTGCCCACGGATCTTGGAGGTTGCCGGGGAACGAGACCGAGCCTTAGCCGCAGGAGGGTGAGTGCGTCCTCCTCGCAACTCATGTTGACCGCGGTTTCACTCTGCCTCCGCATCCTTTTTTCCAGGGTTTCTTGAACTTTTTAGGTGCCCAACTTCATCGTTTGTCTCCCAACACAATCACATATCTCGCTGCATATGTCTCTCTGTGTGAAAACTTCTTAGGTTGTCGACCGCATTGGGGTCTATTCAAACACATCTTTACCTGCCGCTCTCAAACCATGAAGAAGGCAAATCCGACTGATGAAAAGACGCACGTGATCCAAATGTGTGGGGGTTTAGGGATTCAGATGAGGGGTAGGAGTACTTTTCCTTCTATGACTCTTCTCGAGTCGGTTAGGGGGTGGCAGTCGACCTGGTTCTATTGCCAAGATATTCCGACCCCTGGTCAGTCGACTGGTCTTCCTCCCTTCACCATGGAGCGAGTCCGCCAACCCTCTTCATTCACCGTGACTCCTACAGAGAAAGTAGAGGTGTCCATGCTAGTCGACCGGGTAGTTCAATTAGTCCATGATGGTGTGACCGGCATGGATTTGTTGGAGGTGTTTCTCAGTTGTCGCATCCAGCCTCTCCATGCCCGTGATCATCCAATGTGGATGTACTCGGGCGCTAATGACACCGCTCGGGTTGAACCAGAGGAGGTCACCGGGGAGACGCTGGCACAGTGGCTGCGGAGCATCACGGGAAACAAAGACAACCGTAGGGGGTTCAGAAGAATTGCACCACTCGACGCCAACAATGAGCCGGACAAGGTCTGACCTTTGTTACCGAGTGCTTTTCTATTCTGATTTGCAACTGTCCTTGAATTTGATGGACGCTTGTTTAACTCCCTGCCTTGCAGATTTATACTAAGATGTACTCGATGCCAAACGACGAGCAAGTCCAGGAGGGAACGGAGAGCGCAGGCGAGAGTGGTGACTGGCAATCCCCCAATGACGATGAAGATGACAGTGATGACTCGGACGACAGTGAGGAAGTCGACTCACCACCTCGCTTGGAACGCCGATCCAAACAGTCTCAAGATCCTGCAAGCGGTCGTGGCAAGGCAGCTCCTCCAAGCACACAAACACAAAAACGCACTCGGACTTCGACTCCGGAGCCGTCTGAAAAGGCCGCCAAGCAGCCCAAGGTCATCCCTTCAAAGCCTCGGAAGGCTTTGCCCAAGATCAAGGTGGATGTTCCCGTCACTTCTGCGTAAGTGTTTTGCTTTCCTCCTTTGCTTTGCTTGGGAACTTCTACGTTATTGTCGACTCGTTCTCTTGCTTGACCGAGTGAATTCTGCAACTTTCTGTGCTGCTACTTCTGGGACCTCCATGGACATTTACAAGGATCAAGACGACAAGGAAACCGAAGATGCGGCCACTTCCAAAGCGGGTACAACTCTACAATCTTGTCCTCACTTTGTCAACTGTACTGTCGGTAGACTGAACTCTTACGGTCGGTTTTTTTGCAGTGCCACCAAATGTCATTGAACTTCCAGATGATGACAAAGATGTGCCTCAGAAGATCACGGGAAGAAAGGGCAGGACTTCGAGTAGGAGGGCGCCAGCCAGCAAGGTACCTCAGTCGACATCAGCACCAGAACTAGTGATCCAGCAATCCGGAGATCCAATTCGGGCTTCTGTTTCTTTTGCCGATCCTGTGTCGACCGATCGTCCTTCGGCGTCGACCGCCCAAGTCCTTGCTCCATCTGGGCAACTCCATGCTTCAGATCCCCTGGCTACTTCACCTATTCCACCAACTCCGCTCTTTGTCACCCATCATGTCCCAGAGGACCAAGTGAGCACTGCTAAGGAAGCTATACGCCAAGCAGGTCTTATGATGGAGCAAATGAAGGTGGTGCATGAGGATAGCAAGGCTGCCTACGATGCCAGCTCTGCTCTTCAAACCAATGTCTAGGTGAGTTGATTTCCGACTGATCTTTTTAGCTTGATCTTTGCTCTGTTAGGGTATGGTACTTGAAAACTGCTGCTTTATTATTCATAAGATGTCCGTGGATGAGCGCTTTGAAACCTTTAATGTGCATCTATCATGAGTCTGCACCTTGCATCCATTCACCCACTGGGTGCTTTAACTTTTGCTGAATAATTTTTCCACTTGAGTCGACTAGGTCGCGTTGAATGTATCCTTGAATCAGTGGGGGCACGCAGAGTGCACCCACTGGGTGTAGTCCCCGAGACCGCCATCGAATGTTTGATTCGGCGGGGGTTTTTGTCAAATGTTTCTTTATAGTTCTTCCACTCAGTCCAGACAGGCTGTGCCGAGTGGGATCCGGACCAATGGGGGCACGCCAAGTGCACCCACTGGGTGTAGTCCCCGAGACCGCGGTCGACTACGGGTAGTCGGCGGTGGTCTGAGAACAAATGTTGCCGGTTTTTTTTCTCCGACTGGATGGACCATGTCGAGTGGAAAGTCGAACCAGTGGGGGCACGCCAAGTGCACCCACTGGGTGTAGTCCCTGAGACTACTGTCGAATGTTTGATTCGGCAGTGGTCTTAGAACTCTTTTTGCCATGATGACTTGAACTTGTATCTTATCGCTCGGAAGCAATCAATCTTTGTTCCTGTCGACTGACGTGTCTTATTCGTTGATTGCAGAAATCTTGTGAGTTCGGGGCCCAGTTTGCTGAATTGAAGAATAAACAGGTCCAGCTCAATCTCGACCTGGAGCTGGCCAAGGAGAACTTGCAAAAGGCTAAGGATGAAGCGGCTGCCATGGGAGGTAATAACTTGCTGACTGTTTGCCTTGCCATCTTTTGTTTTTGCCTTTTGAACTGAGTGACACCACTCCAACAGATGTGCGTAGTGAAAACAGACAACTCCAAGCTCGTCTGAAGAATGTTATTTCTTTAGACAAAATGAAGCAGGCTCTGGAGCAGAAGGACCTCGACCTTGCAGCAGCGCAGAAGACGGCGCGGGTGAAGACTGAACTTGCCGACAAGAAGCTAGCTTCAGTCGGAAAGTTGGAAGAAGAAAACGCCAAGCTGAAGACTGCCATTGACGAAGCCAACAAAGAAGTCGTGCAGCTGAAGAAGGACAAGGTTGCCTTGACCGACAAAGTTGGAGATCTCACTCGGAGGAGGGACAAATTGGAGACCTATCTGGGAGGACTTGCCAAGAAGATGTTCCTTATGCTTGAAGGTACTTTCCTTTGTCTGACTGATTTGCAACTGTCGACTCATCATATAACTACCGACTCACCATTTTTCTGTGTGCGCAGAATTTTGTCAAAACTTCGAGGAAGAGACTGGGCAGATTGAGACGAATTTGGATCCCATTAACTCCCCTGTCAAGGACGAAACTACGATGAATGTGCTGCGACTGGAATCTCGCCTCGCCAGCGTCACTGACTATCTTGCTCGACTGAAAGTGGCGGTATCACAGATTGACACAGAGCTCTGGCCAAGTGTGACATTCCAGAATGACCTTGAGTCTCTGATGGCTCGACTCAATGAAATTCCTGGTCGAGTGCAGGCATGGAAGAAGTCATCTGCTCGGCGCGGAGCTGATGTAGCCCTGTCTCTGGTCTGTGTCCATTACAAGGAAGTTAAAGAAGAGAAGCTGGCAGCTCTCAAGGTCGCCAATACCAAGAAGCTTCAATTCAGTCCTTCATGGAGACTTTCATCGACGCTGCTACTCGTATTGCTGATGGAATCGACATGGACAAGTTCGTCGAGCCAGCTAGCCCTCCTCCTGCGGAGTGAACAAACTTTATGCCTTGATTTTATTTGCCTCGGAATGCTGAGTGATTTTGTAACTGTTAAAATCTTTCGGGCCTGAGGCCTGAGCACTTCCGTTCGCGGTTCTGAACCTTGCTGGATTTATCTGAACTTGGTTTTTCTTTGAATATGGTTGCTTTGTCTTTACCACTTTCAAGTCTCTTGACTCCGAGTGAAACTTGACTCTTCACTCGGAATAGACGTTGTACTTGCGGTGCAGCTCCGACGAGAGGGCCGTGCGTTGTATTTGTGGCGCAGCTCGGAGCGTGTGGCCAAGTTTCCGAGTGAGAGGGTTGCTCTTCACTCGGAATTTGTTTTGTAACTTTGGCGAGTACGGGATCGCAGCTAAGTCTCTGAATGGGAGGATTGCTCTCCACTCGGAGTATTTTTGTAACTTAGGCGAGTACGGGGTCGTAGCTAAGCCCCCGAGTGGGAGGATCGCTCTCCACTCGGAGTGTTTTTGAAACTTAAGCGAGTCGGGTTCGCAGCTAAGCCCCCGAGTGGGAGGATTGCTCTCCACTCGGAGTATGTTTTAACTTTGGCGAGTACGGGGTCGCAGCTAAGCCCCCGAGTGGGAGGATTGCTCTCCACTCGGAGTGTGTTTTAACTTAAGTGAGTACGGGGTCGTAGCTAAGCCTCGGAGTGGGAGGATTGCTCTCCACTTGGAGTGTGTTTTAACTTAGGCGAGTACGGGGTCGCAGCTAAGTCCCCGAGTGGGAGGATTGCTCTCCACTCAGAGTATGTTTTAACTTAGGCGAGTACGGGGTCACAGCTAAGCCCCCGAGTGGGAGGATTGCTCTCCACTCGGTGTGTTTTTGAAACTTAGGCGAATCGGGTTCGCAGCTAAGCCCCCGAGTGAGAGGGTTGCTCTACTCTCGGAGTATGTTTTAACTTAGGCGAGTACGGGGTCGCAGCTAAGCCCTCGAGTGGGAGGATTGCTCTCCACTCGGAGTGTTTTTGAAACTTAGGCAAATCGGGTTCGCAGCTAAGCCTCCGAGTGGGAGGATTGCTCTCCACTCGGAGTATGTTTTTTAAACTTAGGCGAATCGGGTTCGCAGCTAAGCCCCCGAGTGAGAGGGTTGCTCTTCACTCGGAGTGTTTTTTAAACTTAGGAGAATCGGGTTCGCAGCTAAGCCCCAGAGTGGGAGGATTGCTCTCCACTTGGAGTATGTTTTTTAAACTTTGGCAAATCGGGTTCGCAGCTAAGCTCCCGAGTGTGAGGGTTGCTCTTCACTCGGAGTGTTTTTTGAACTTAGGCGAATCGGGTTCGCAGCTAAGCCCCCGAGTGAGAGGGTTGCTCTCCACTCGGAGTGATTTTTAAACTTAGGCGAATCGGGTTCGCGGCTAAGCCACCCACTAGGGTATTTGAACACATATGCTTAAGGGAACACAATCATTAAGATAAGCAAACTGAAGGATTCTTATTACAACTCGTCGATCCGAGTGCTTAGGTATAAAAATGGCGGAGCAGCTCCGCATTCCACGAGCATGGCTCATCTTCTTTCTTGGCTACGTTGTAGAGGTGATACGCCCCGTTGTGGAGTGCCTTGGTGATGATGAAGGGGCCTTCCCAGGCCGGAGCAAGCTTGTGAGGTCGCTTCTGGTGTACTCGGAGCACAAGGTCTCCTTCTTGAAATGCTCGACCTCTGACGTTTCTGGCGTGGAATCGACGTAGATCTTGTTGATAGATGGTCGACCAGATCAGAGCCATCTCTCGTTCTTCCTCTAGGAGGTTAACTCCGTCTTGGCGTGCTTGTTCCGCTTCAGCTTCTGAGAAGAGTTCAACTCGGGGGGGCGTTGTGCAGTAAGTCACTCGGAAGCACAACTTCAACACCATACACCATGAAGAAGGGAGTTTGGTCAGTTGACCGGTTGGGAGTTGTTCTCAGTCCCCATAGGACGGATGGCAATTCAGTCACCCAAGACCCAGCAGCATGCTTGAGATTGCGCATCAGTCGGGATTTCAGCCCTTGTAAGATCAAGCCATTCGCCCTTTCTGACTGTCCATTCGACTGCGGGTGCGCAACAGATGCGTAATCGACCCGAGTGCCTTGGGAAGCACAAAATGCTCTGAACTCGTCAGAATCAAAGTTGGAGCCGTTATTTGTGATAATACTGTGAGGGACTCCATATCTGAATATCAGCTCCTTGATAAAACTGATGGCAGTGCTTGAATCAAGATTCTTGATAGGCTTGGCCTCAATCCATGTGGTGAATTTGTCGACTGCCACAAGCAAATGAGTGAAACCACTTCTGCTGGTCTTGAAAGGTCCAACCATATCCAACCCCCAGACTGCAAATGGCCAGACGAGTGGAATAGTCTTCAAGGCAGATGCAGGCTTGTGAGACATGTTTGAGTAGAACTGGCAGCCTTCGCACTTGTCGACTATATCTTTAGCCATCTCATTTGCATGCGGCCAATAGAATCCCGCTCGGTATGCTTTGGCAACGATGGTTCGAGAGGACGCATGGTGACCACAGGTTCCCGAGTGGATCTCATTTAGAATCATTCGACCCTCTTCTGGAGAGATGCAGCGCTGAGCAACTCCGGTAACACTTTCTCTGAAAAGTCGCCATCCAATAACTGTGAAGGCTTTGGATCAACGAACAATCTGGCGGGCTTCATCCTCATCTTCTGGGAGCTCTTGCCTAAGTAGGTATGCAATATATGGCACCGTCCAATCAGGGGTAATCACCAAAACCTCCATGATCAGGTCGACCACTGCTGGGACATCAATCTCAGTCGGATCGGTTGAGCTTATCGGTTGTGGGGGCTCCTCTGTAAAAGGATCTTCTTGAACTGATGGGGTGTGGAGATGCTCCAAGAACACATTACTGGGAATTGGTTTCCGAGTGGAACCTATCTTCGCCAGATCATCAGCAGCTTGATTCTTGATTCGGGGTATGTGATGGAGCTCTAACCCTTCAAACTTCTTCTCTAGCTTTCTTACTGCATTGCAATAACCGGTCATAGCTAGGCTCCTGATATCCCACTCCTTCATCACCTGATTGACCACTAAGTCCGAGTCGCCGTAGACCATCAGGCGACGGACGCCGAGTGAAATGGCCATACGTAACCCATACAAAAGTGCCTCATACTCAGCTTCATTGTTTGAAGAATGAAAGTGAATCTGGAGGACATAGCTGAGCTTGTCACCTCTTGGGGATACCAAAACCACTCCAGCGCCGGAACCATTCAACATTTTGGACCCATCAAAGAACATAGTCCAATGTTCCGAGTGAACCTGAGTCGGTTGCTCCTGCTAAATCTACTCGGCGAGGAAATCTGCTATTGCTTGAGACTTGACTGCTTTCTTTGCCTCAAACTTGATATCCAAAGGAAGGAGTTCAATCGCCCACTTGGCCACTCGACCAGTTGCGTCCCGATTGTTCAGAATTTCAGATAATGGGGCATCGCTGACGACTGAAACCGAGTGGTCTGCAAAGTAATGTGCAACTTTCTTCGTGGTCAAGTAAATCCCATAGACAAGCTTCTGATAATGCGGATATCTTTGCTTGGATGGAGTTAAAACTTCAGAAATATAGTATGCTTGGCGTTGAACTTTGTAGGCTTTGCCTTCTTCTTCCCGCTCGACCATGAGCACTGTGCTGACAACCTGTCCAGTGGCTGCAATATATAGCAATAGAGGCTCTTTGCTGACTGGAGCAGCAAGCATCGGCTGGGTGGAAAGCAGGGCTTTGAGCTCTTCAAACGCTGCTTCAGCTTCAGGATTCCACTCGAACTTGTCAGACTTCTTCATTAGTCTGTAAAGAGGTAATGCCTTTTCACCGAGACGTGAGATGAATCGACTTAATGCAGCCAAACAGCCAGTAAGCTTCTGAACATCGTGCACGCGCCCGGGGCATTTCATTCGAAGGATTGTGCCAACCTTTACTAGATTTGCTTTGATCCCTCGTTCGGAAATGAGGAAACCGAGTAACTTTCCACCTGGAACTCTGAATGTGCATTTTGATGGATTGAGCTTGATATCATATCTTCTTAAGTTGGCAAAGGTTTCAGTGAGGTCAGTCAGTAGGTGAGAACCTTTGCATGACTTCGCCACGATGTCATCCATGTAAGCTTCCATGTTCCGACTGATTTGAGTGAGCAAGCACTTCTGAATCATACGCATGAACGTGGCACCAGCATTCTTGAGGCCAAAGGGCATGGTAACATAGCAAAAACACCCGAATGGGGTGATGAAAGCTGTCTTTATTTCGTCGGGTCCATACAGTCGGATCTGATGGTACCCGGAATATGCATCCAAGAAGGACAATCGCTCACACCCCGCAGTCGAGTCGACTATCTGCTCGATGCGAGGCAGAGGGAAGTGATCTTTCGGGCAGGCCCGATTGATATGTTTGAAATCGATACACATATGAAGTGATTTGTCTTTCTTGGGGACCATGACAACATTGGCGAGCCACTTGGAGTGGTATATCTCGCGGATGAACTCAGCTGCCAGAAGCCGAGCCACCTCCTCGCCAATTGCCTTCCTCTTCTCCACGGCGGACCAACGGAGATGCTCTTTGATGGGTTTTGCTTTTGGGTCAACTTGCAAACGGTGCTCAGCCAGTCCCCTGGGTACACCCGGCATGCCAGATGGTTTCCATGCGAAGATGTCCCAGTTCTCATGGAGGAACTGGATGAGCGCTCTTCCTATTTGTTGTCGAGTGTTGTTGAGATGAGAGTCGGAGCAGCATCGGGATCGGTCGGATGGATATGGACAGGCTTTGTTGCACCGGCCGACTGAAATGCGGACTCTGAAGCGGGCTTCTTTGCTCGCAACAAATCACTCGGATCTGCATCTTTTTGTATTCTACCATTTCTACTGCTGCCGTTTGCTCATCAACAATCTTTGAGCCCCTCTGGAGGCACTCTTCTGCCCTTTGCCGATTCCCTGTGACTGTGATCACACCTCTGGGGCCAGGCATCTTCAGCTTGAGGTATACGTAACATGATCGAGCCATGAAACGAGCATATGCAGGCTGACCCAGAATCGCATGATAAGCACTGTGGAAATCCACCAGCTCGAACATTAACTTTTCCTAACGGTAATTCTTTGAATCACAGAAAACCACATCAAGAGTGATATGACCGAGCGAATCGGCTTTCTTTCTTGGGATGACTCCGTGGAATCGCATGTTGCTCTCGCTGAGCTTGGACATCGGAATGCCCATCCCTCGGAGGGTCTCAGCATACAGAATGTTCAAGCCACTGCCACCGTCCATCAAAACCTTGGTCAGTCGAGTGCCCCCAACAACTGGGTCGGCCACCAACGCTTGCCGCCCGTGGGTAGCAACGTGCGCTGGATGGTCAGACTGGTCAAATGTAATGGGAGTCTTTGACCACTTCAAATACGTTGTCGTTGCCGGAGCAACCATGTTTACTTCCCTGTTGATAACTTTCAGTCGACTTTTGCTCTCGATGTCAGCAAAAATCACTAAAGTGGCATTCACCTTGGGGTAACCATCATCCTCTTCTTTGTCTTCGTCCTTATCGGATTCTTTTTCCTTTTCACTGGGCTGACCCTCTCGGAAGTTCTGAATCAGGAGTCGGCACTGTCGAGTGTTATGTTTGGGGTAAATCAGGTTTCCCTCTTCATCTTTCTTGGTGTGTATGTGACACGGTAAATCAAGCACATCATTTCCCGCTTGATCTTTCACTTTCTTGGGGATCCAAGGCCCCATAGGCTTTCCTTTGAACTTCCCTTGGTTCAAAACTACGGCTTCACCAGGACCTGCGGGTTCGGCTTTGCGTTTCTGCTTCCGACTGGAATTTCCTCCTCCGGCGTCCTGGGCGACTGGTTTATTCTTGCCACTGCGGAGTCGGTCTTCTTCCTCGCCGTTAGCATACCAAGTGGCTATTTCCATCATCCGAGCCAGGGACATGTCTCCTGTTCGACCGAATTTCAGGTTAAGTTCTTGGTACCGAACGCCCTCCTTGAAGGCGCAAACTGCCTGATGCTCTGACACATTCTCCATGGTATGATGAAGAGTGGTCCATCTCTGGATATAATCTCTCAAAGTTTCATTCGGTTTCTGGACACAATGCTATTGTTCAGTCAACCCTGTAGGTCGTTTGCAAGTGCCCTCAAATGTCCTGACGAACACTCGGGCCAATTCTTCCCAACAGAAAATACTACCAGGGGCCAACTGATTCAACCAAGCTCTGGCTGAGCCCTCCAGCATCAGGGGAGGTGCTTCATGGCTACATCATCAGTGCCGCCACCAATCTGCACAGCCACTCGGTAATCCTCTAGCCAAGCGTCTGGCTTTGACTCACCGGTGAACTTGCTTACTCCTATCGCCAACCTGAAGTTGGGTGGAATCTCAGTAGCTCTGATGGCTCTGCTGAAACATTCAGGTCCAGACACATGAACTCTGCTTCCACTCGGATGATTCCTATCTTGTCCTTCCCTGTGTACTCGGCCTCTGTCGACCAAACCTTGCACGAGAAGTGATCTTGCATCAAACCCAGGCTCTCTTGGGTCAACCGAAGCTCTCCGCTCATCACCATACAAGCGCCTGTCATCATGCCGTCGAGGCGCGTACAATCCGCCTCTCGGAGGGGGCGTAGGCACTCGACGGTTGTCATCACGGCCGTACCGATGATCGTACTGTCCGTGGCCTCGACCCAGGTACTAGTCCTGGCGGTGCCCATGATCTTCATGCCGCCGAGGTGATCTTGGGCTGTGAGCCGACTGAACAGTGTCTGCAACCACAGATCTGCTATGGATCCTGTTGCGTGATTAAGAAACAGCTGTGTTTTGTGCACCCACTGCCCGGAGCAGCGCACGAATCTGCATCAAACCTCTTCCAGCCTCTGATTGGGAAGGCTGAATTGACTCTGCTATACGGGCTGCAGCTGTAAGATTCTGGATCGGAGTACGGTATACCTGGGGCTCAGGAGGAAACAACTATCGTTGCCGTCGACTGTATTCAGGGATCTGCCGACGGGCACGCTCGTCGAGTGAATGTTGGAGATTTTCCAGTCGCGCGCGCTCAGCCAAGGTGGCGAGACGCGCAGCTTCCAAGGCCCGAGCCTCGGAGGTCTCCCCAATGATGGGTGTGTGGAGGGCCTCCATATTGCGATGATGTAGCTCGTCCCTCTACTCCGAAGTGAGGGCTTCAGGACGATATTCTTCGTGACCATGCGACGAGCCGCCGCCTCCATCGCCGCCGCCACCGCGACAGAAACCAGGCGGGCCGCGCAACGTATCGACCATCAGGACTTCCGTCGCAGGGTCACTACTTCCGCACTTGGACAGAGTCTCGGCGGAACCAGTCGACAGGTTGAATAGTCCGTAGGGAGATTTGTTGGGCTTAATTGCCGCGATTTGTGGGGTGGCCGACTGGCGGGCCACCGCATGCTTCACCCACCGCTGAAGCCGCGATCGACCAGATCGCTTGCGACGGCGAATAGCGGGGAGCGCGGATCCCGCGGGAGCCGACCGATACTGGGTCGACGGCTGCCGCAGAAGGACGCCGCGAGCACATGCGCGGAAGTGCGTTGCCCCGTGGGCGGGGAGCGTCTCGACGTCGAGTGGGGCCTCCTGGAGCCAGGCGGAGTCGTCGACGATGAGAACGAGCGCGTCGAGACGGATCTCGCGGCCCTCAGCCAAACCACCGCCAGAAACCATGTTGATGGAGATCGGAAAAACTGCAACCTCACCGGAAGTCGCCAAGACACCCGCCCCAAGGTGGGTGCCAACTGTCGTAGGAGTAAGTCTGACAGTAAGAATAGGGGGTACATAGGAGAAGGCAGGACCCTAGCTACGGTGAGATTGTGCACGCAAGATGTATGAGTTTAGGCCCTTCTCGGAGGAAGTAAAAGCCCTACGTCTCGGTGCCCGGAGGCTTGGTCGACTGGATTATGCGTGAGAGTTATAGGGGGTGCGAACTCTTGTGCCAGTGGAGGGGGGTGGCTTATATAGAGTGCGCCAGGACCCCAGCCGTCCCACGTTACACAGAGTTCAATGTTCATTAAGACAGGGTGTTACTGGTAACGCCAGCTATAAAGAGCTATAAATGATCTTAAACACTATAGAGTAAACGCCTGACCGTTGCCATCCTGAGTAACTCTAGGGCTTCTGTACTCCGAGTGGTTTCTCGAATGGTCGAGTGACTTTATCTTGGTCGAGTGGAATTGGGGTATCCGAGTGAGGTAGGTGGTCGAGTGGATTGCACTCCTAGATGAACTCAGTCGGTTTCTTCTGTTGCATTTTGAATGTCTTTGACTCTAGGGCAGTGTCCTTGGGTAGGGTGTCTAGGTCGGTCCTATGACCCTACCCTAGGTACTTGTCGTCGTCACCCTGCCTCCGCCGCCCCGCCCTCCCCTCGACCTCACACCACCGCCGTGCTTGGCAGCGGCCCCCGACCATCCTTTTAAGCCCGGCCGACCTCCAGATCCGGCGCCAGCAGCTCCTAGGCCCCACACACCCCTAAGATAAACACCGAGGCGCTGCTTCCCCGGCGTAATAGGCGGACTAGCGCGTGTTACGCCGGGGAATGCTTCCTTTAATTGGGAATCAACTGACCAGGAATTGAAATCCAGGGGGGCAACAGACCTCTAGCTAAGGTGAAATAGTATATGAGGATAAACCTTGTGCATCGCGAGTTACTAGGAACATCTAGTATTAGGAAGAAGGTGTACGGTCAACTAGTGTCTTCTGTGGGATGAATACTGTGCAAGCAGACACGTAAGATTTGCACGAATAAGGGAAGAGGAGTACCAGTTCCGGTTGCTAGTGCTGTGTCCTCCTGATATCGCGACAATGTTCTTCTTTTTACCGGGGGAACCAATGTTTTGGAGGAGGGTGGAGCCTTGGACGAACCCATGGCCAAATTGTTGACTGTGTTGTGGTGGCCGTCTGTCGGCGGAGGGGAAGCAGATCCGAGGCGGCGAAGGATGGCATAGCGGGAACAGCTCCGGTGCGGTTGACGGTGGCGACGTTGGAGCGGCAGCGGTGAGGCGCAGGACGGCGTGGTTGAACTAGTTCAGGTACGGCGCACGTCAGTGTCCTGGAGGTAGCTCGGCCTCGCCTTCAACTACTAGCCGTGGAGGGCGTTCCGGTTGCGGTTGCGGTGGACGACGACGTCGGGGTATCGGCTCCGGCGTGATGGAGGAGGGCGGCTGTTGATGGGTGGGATGGGGTGGCGGACGGAGGACGCTGGGGTTTTGCGTTTGGTGGAGAGGTAGTTTTGGCGCCCACAGAGTACGAATGGGGAATCAGACGGGGGGCAGCGGTGGCGGGAGGAGCTAAGGGGGAACCATGTTTCGGTCTGGGACGCGCTTGTTTTTGTTTTTTTAACAGATGGGATGCGCTAGTTTCAAATTTGGGGAAAGTACAAACTTTGCCCCCTCTTAAATTTTGGACCTACTACGGGTCGGGGGTAGGAAGGTAATCCCAGGTGTCCCAAATAGTGGGCGGGAGCGATTTCGGCCGAGCGAATGTGTGTTTAGGCGGCCACGGTGTATGAATGTTTTTCGGAGGCGGTTGCGTGGCGTCTAGATGAAGTTACAAACCTACCCCGGTTTAGACCAATAGACGTCGGGCCGGTAGGCTTCACGGGTCAGAGTTAGAAAAGTAATTTCCTTCTACCAAACATTGGTCTCACGCGGTTTCGGGCGAGTAGAGGCTCTTTTGGCGCTTTGTTCGAAATTTTGAAATAGAAGCATTCACCTTTAGAGTACTCTTGAACTTTGAGGATTGACCTAAATAGACAACGTTGAATTTGACCTTGTATTTTTGAAAACCTCATTAAATTATGCGCTTCTTTTTGAAATTTTGACACTTGAAAATCCTATAACTATGATTATTTTGGAATGGAGGAGGTAAATTTGAATCTATTTTGTACACGACTATATATGCTATTATGTACAAAAGCAGAGCAAAGATTGGTGCCCCCATAATTTAGGTATGATTTACAAACGCCATGATCTCGAATTCAAATAATTGAATGGACTTCATGTTGAATTTGAATTTTTTAAACCACCTTAAGTTGAATTCAAATGTATGCTAGTTCATAGCTAGCTATTTATAATGTTCATTGTGTAACTTTTGTATGTATAATGTGCTTTACACACACAACATGAACTATACTCACGTTTATATTCGATTGCTAAAGCGATGCATTGTCTGGAGTTCAAAATACTAACTCTATGGATGAA
The DNA here is from genome assembly GCA_011799875.1 of Thinopyrum elongatum. Taxonomy (NCBI): domain Eukaryota; kingdom Viridiplantae; phylum Streptophyta; class Magnoliopsida; order Poales; family Poaceae; genus Thinopyrum; species Thinopyrum elongatum. Next base: position 203,316,039 of record CM022303.1, read on the forward strand.
TTATGTCGAATAATAACATAGACATGCTCAAATTCAATAGAATATAGATGTCCGATGGATCAATGACAGTTCCTTACGCGAATTGCAAATATTATGATCCCATCCTAATATTTGGATACAATTTATATTTTTATTCAATGTGTACATCAGTCTTTTACGTGTAGTTTCACTCTCCATAGGCCCCTCCTCACACACGCGCTGACTTTCTCTCTCACACATACGCGCACACGGTGTATATCCATCGGTGGTCTCTCACACATGCTCACACACTCTCTCCCGAGGTGTCTTTCTCGCAGACATGCTCTCGATATAACCCTCCCTCCCTCTCGCAACCATTTACGACTATTTTCACTAACCTTTATCACAAGCACTCTTCCTCTCACAAGCATACACATGCACAATCCCCATCGACCCTTTCTATCTACATAGACCTGCCTACGTCTCCCGTACGCACATTATCTTTAGGCCTGTTCGCACGCATTGTCTCCACCTTTCGGCGTGCATAAGAATGAAAACAAAAGATAAAAAAATATTGGACGGTAGTTCAAAGTCATGACCGTGGGCACAGTGGACAAGGTGGCCTTGTATTGGTATGCTGAGCCGTCTATTTTAACACACAGGATCTGGTGTGGTGATTATACACACACGCATGCATGCACACGAACTGCATGCACGCAACACTCACACGAACACACGCAGCCACGCACACACGCAACACTCACATGTACACACACAGCCACGCACGCACGCAACACTCACATGCACACACGCACGCATGCATGCACACACCGCACGACCAACACACACTCTCACGCTCAAGTGCTCAACCTACACGTGCATGCGCACACATCAGGCCCTGACAGACACATACACAACTAGGTGGTTCCCGCGCACGGGTTGGAGTCTTGTCGTGCCTGCGTAAATTTGTGTTTATATTACCTTTTTCCTATGCGAACTGACAGGTGGGACCCACAAGGAACGTGGTCAATTTAACCTGTCAACATAGTGACACGCAGACTATTTGGTCGGTCAACAGAGTGCAATCCAATGCTGAACGGTGAGCAAGTGACCGTATAATTACCGCAAAATGTATATAGTGACCGTAATGAGCGTATTCTGAACTCCGGTTACCGTATTACGCTTTTCGCTTGAAATACACTGACCGCCCGTGTATTTATCTCTTTCTCTCACTCTCTCTGTGGAGCCGAGTAGGCCAACATGCCAGTGCCTAAATTGGCGCACGCCACCCCATTATTGTTGTACTGGTTTCATAAGAGCGAATAAGCATTCACGTCTACTGTACAAACTGTAGATATGAGTTACAAATGCTATGAAGACGAGTAAAAATATTTGAATCCACTTTATGCCCAATTTCTCTCTATAGGCCCTCCAAAAGTACATCTCCACACGTTCTCGCATGTTACATCTAACAACTATGCAATACAGCACTACTACTACACTCTAACACAATAAATCATATGTGTTTTTAGTTTTACTAGATCTCATATTGTTACTTAATTATTCAGTTTGTATACATTAAAATTGCCTTTGAAATGTATGGCTAGTATCATCTACCGCGCGGGAAAAATCCCGCCCTTGCCTGTTTAATCGGGTTTGTATCGATGAATCATGCAAAACAGCAAAACTATTGTAGTACTACAGTACAAGTAACAGTTCACTGGGCCACCGTGTCGTGTACTCCTCCGTCGTAAGAGTGGAGCGCTCGCTTTCATAAATGTTCTAGTCCCTTTTGCCAACATGTGGGACATCAAGCAACCGGGTCCACGTGCCATACCGAAATAACAGTGCAGAGCAGCAGGGGTGAAGCACCCCAGTCATGGCACCGGCGTAGTAATGAGCAATGAGGCGTTAAATCACAAAGCTGCACCTTTCCCGCAGTTAAGTGGGAGGAACGAAGTAATGCTAAAAAAGAAGTTGGAGGGGCGAAGCAACCATCATTTCACTCGTTGCTGAATCCTCTTCTCCTCATCTTCTTCAAGTTAACCACGTGTTGCTTCTGTCGTTGTTCTGCCTCATGTGGGACGCGGATCGGCTTGGTAAAGCACTGACACGTGGGACCGCATGTTAGCAAACCGCCAGGCCAACGTCCTCTAAAAATAAGAAACCTCCCCCGCCTTCCGCGTGGCAAAATCACCTACTTTTTACTAATCTTGATACTATAATTTTTTAGATCAATATAATCGAGATTTGTATAGATAGCACACAGGAGCAAAATCAAGTGGTACGGTTAAGGGCATCCACAATGTGTAGCCAAATGTGAAAATAGCTTTTGGCATCGATGGGAACCATTGTGGATGGTGCTGCCAAAGCCAAAAAGATGGAACCGAAGCTCCCTAATTGATTGATTGAAGGAATAGAAAAATGCAACCTCTCTCCTTTTTCTCCCGTGCTTGGACGCATGTACAGTATAGAGCACAGAGTCTACTCCCCTATCCCTTCTATCAGAAATCACAAAGCAGCGAGGCATCAAATCACAAAGCATAGACGAAGCAACCATCATTTCACTCTTCGCTAACTCCCCTTCTCCATCGTCTTCTTCGAGAAACCACCTTACCACACTAAGCTGGACGGACGGTGCTATTGTGTAGTACTAGTACATTTACACGTCCTTTGGTTCAACGGACTTCCTGGATGCAAAGAAGGTGGTTGTCTTGGCTTGCAGGCGGCACTTGCAAATGACTTACCGTGGTCTCCCTCAATGGTGTGCTCCGTCGAACGCACTTCGCCAAACCACAACGTTCGAGATATCGTCGGCGTCACCGCAATGGGGAAGGAAGTCAAATAGTTACTACCTCCATTTTTTTATACAAGGCCGGTATCAAAATTACAATTTGCAGAAGGCCACTAATACTAATCGAGGCAAAATTGATGGGGTTTGCCTCGTACTAGCAACCAAGGACATTAATATACCCTTGCATGCATGCGGAAGTGAGAAGGTTGGTTTGCATGGCGCTGCATTAATCAACCAATGAGGAGTGAGAAGGTTAGCTCTTTGGGCATTGGAGAAAAAATACGCATTAATTGACATGTCAAATGAGGATTTGTATCGATCAATCCCGCGAAGGAAAACCCCGCCTTTCTTTTTTAACACAAGTAGTACGTACGTACTTGTATCCTGTTTGGGTCTAGGCCTTGCATTGCCATACTTCGCCACACATTTTTGCCAAGCTTGCCTAAAGTTTTCAAAATGAAAAGGAGGTACACTTGTGCACGGCTGTCGCGGGTGCCACACCCTCACACAGTAGCTCCTGCACGCCGCAAACCCAACCAAGGTAATGCACCCTCACTGACACATGCTACCGCATGTGATCAAACCAAACTCAGCCATCCTACCGCTGACACATAATTTTCGTTCATACAGTATGTTTATCCAACCACATGTTGGGGAAGATCCGTATGGCCCGTGCGGTGGTTTGTTGGGGAAGAAGAAGAGGTGTGGAAGAAGAAGGGTTAGGAGACATAGGATATTCATCCAACCGCCTAAAATGGTCGACTGACCCAAATGATGAAAGTCAGGCGACTTGCATAAATATATGTTTTTACACAGCAAAAGATCCCTAAAAACAACAACATAAAGAAAAACTATCACTGCTCGTGGAACGAGACGGCATCGTCGTCTTTCGCTGCCGGCGCGAACTAGCCATAGCTGCTGACGTGTGTCTCCGCACCGTGGTTGTCCTCGGCCTCCAGCTCCTCGTTCACGCGGAGCGTGCGGGCGCTCTGCATGGACGCGAGCACCGCCAGGTTCAAGTCCAGGATGTCCGGTTCCGCCTGTAGGAGGGCCTCGATGGCAGCAACATCTGCGCGCTCCGCGTCGAGTTTAGCCTCTGCCGCCCGGTTCAAGTCCAGGACGTCCGGTTCCGCCTACAGGAGGGCCTCGATGGCAGCGGCATCCGCGCGCTCCGCGTCGAGTTGAGCCTCCGCCTCCCGGTCCTCCTTTAGGATCGCCAGGTTGAACCGCTGGTCCTCCTGCACCATGGTGGACCCGGACGCCGGCACGAAGTTGACGTCCATCATCTCATATGCATCTGGGGCCTTCTGCGCCGCGACCTCTACCATGAACATTGGATCGGCTTCCTCCTCCTCAGAGCATGGCTCCAGAGAACTCGGGGATTGGCCCGCCGCAAAGCGAGCTTGGGAACGGAGGTCTGTGGTGCCAACCGCTGCCACGATTTCTGCACGGCGCTCTGGTGTCAGCATCTTGTAGTACGTGATCTTGTGGCGCACCATGGCTTTCCGGCGAACTAGGGTGCGGTTGATGCGGGCTAGGGGATTGAAAGGTGGGGGAATGGGCTGGAGAGGAGGTGTGGTTTTGGGGTAGTGGTGACTGGCTGGCAAGTAGCTGGCGTAGGCCGAGCAGCGAAGGTTCGGGTGTGAATAGTGGTTCCGGTGATGACCGGTCAATCGGTTTTGACTGTGCGAAGTTTGCAAACCCGGACGGCTGGAGCCTGGAGAGTTTTGGGGTGGGATGGGACCAAAGTTTCGGAGTTTCACGTGGCAGACGTCTGGACCTCGCCACCGTTCCAGTCGATGATGAGGCGGTGACTTCGTAAATCTCAAGATGACTAGCAAGATGCCCGCGCATTGCACGGAACATCAGGATGCATTTTTTAATGATATCTCGAGAATTTCATCAAAAAATGGTATCTCGAGAATTTCATCAAAAATGATATCTCGAGAAAGATGAGAGATAAGGTGAGGGGGACTGGGGTGCGGTGGTGATTGGTGGTCGGACTTAGCGGAGGAATGGATGGTGTACATCACTCTTGTCGCATTCGCATTGCACCCCGGCACGCTGGACCCTCCACGTCGCTCACCGAATGGAACGCGCTTCATCTTGCATTTTCACTCGCTTGTGGGACCGCAGTTGAGAGCAAACCAACGTCCGTCCCCCTCCCCCGCCCGCATCATTTATACTACTAGAAGACAGAGAGGTCGTCCGACTGTTACTAGTACTCCCTCCATTTTATGCAGAGTAAATAAAAACGGAGGGAGTATACTACTAGTACTATGAGCACTGCATACTCTACTACAGATGTTGTCAGTACTCCACTAGTACTACTACTTCTACTACTATTGGACAGGGAGCTTAAATTTTTTTACTATTGGACTGGCTATACGTGGCAAAATCCTAGTAGGAAGAGCATGCGCGAGAACAAGCACATTCACATGTTTGAAAACAAATTGGAAACCATCTCTGTTTGAATACAAATCTAGGAGTACGTACGAATCTAACAATATTGATTGGGCATTGTTGAATGTTGATACTTTTTTCTGTAAGTTTGATCAAAGTAGAGATACTTTGACTACACATAAAACTTATATGTAAACTAGAAAGGATCGGAGGGAGTATATTGTACGTTGAAAAGCGAAACGAACATTGAATACCCTTTATATATGATTTGCCGATGCTATGATCACATGTTCAAAATTTTGAATCCGCCTTAGGTATCACACATGCACCCACTCGTTCTCTCTCGGTTTCATCTCGGGGTCTGGAGATCGATTGAAAGAGGACTAGGGTGGGTACAGTATGTTCGTTTAGCTTTTGAACGTACAATATACTCCCTCCGATCCACACAGACCCCCTGGTCATTTCTATCATAGAAACACACCAAACCTTTATCTCCTTGCACGACATGCACTTGATCTCTCAACATCAATCGATCTCATCAAGATGTGTCGAGGCATGAACTGAATGGGATGTCAAAACTAAGATGGGAAGCGACACGTAGGGAGGCAATGTGAAACTTTAAACGAACCATTTGTCTGTATGCATATCGGACAAATTACAACATTGGAAATACAAGCATGGTCTAGGCCCACATGCGAATGATACTCGGCAGAATGTTCAAATGAGGCATGCAGGAGGATGGACTCGACCGGAGGGCGGCATGATCGATGGAGAATAGGGTTGGAGAGGAATGATAAATAAGCAACGCCACATGATTATACTTGAACGGCTCAAATAAATATTAAGTTGTCTCGTTTTCCCTTCTGTCTTGGTCATGGAGTAAGATACTCCCTCCGTTTTTATTTACTCTGCATATTAGGTTTGACTGAAGTCAAACTTCATAAAATTTTACCGAATTTATAGAAAAAATATGAACATTTACAATAGCAAATCTATATGATGTGAAAGTATATTCAATAATGAATCTAATGGTATTGATTTGTTATTGTATATGTTATTATTTCTGTCTATAAACTTTGTCAAAGTTTACAAAGTTTGACTTTGAGCAATGCTAAAATGTTAGACTTGGCTTAGCTACAGATGGATTTAACCCATTTGGCCACCAAAGCGCCACATATAGCATGTGGCCAGTGCTTGTTATCCCTTACAACATGCCTCCAAATGTCTGCACCAAAGAATCAAACAACATGATGGCCTTGCTCATCCCAGGTCCAAAAAGTCCTAGAAAGGTTTTTGATTTATTCGTGGAGCCTCTTGTGGAGGAACTTCAACAGCTATGGAGGGGTGTTCTCACTCGAGACCTATATAGCAGCCCACTAGCTGATTTCTTTCTGCGTGCTGTTATAATTTGGTGCATCCATGATTATCCGGCTTTGGGCTCTATGTCAGGGCGAACGACACATGGTTACAATGCATGTGTTCACTGTGACAAGAATCCGCTGTCATACGCAATACTTAGCAAGATCTGTTACATTGGACACCAACGTTTCCTTGCCAAGTACAAGTCGTGTCCTACAAAATACCAAAGACATGTGTTCAATGCAAAGCATGAAAACCATGATGCGCCAAAGAGGCTCACCGGCGATGAGTTGCAAGTGGAATTAGAGAAGGTCAGGCATATTACACCAGGAAACCATCCTGATAATGGTAGCAGGAAAAGGAAGCATGGCAGGGCAGAAGAGAGATTATTGTTTACCCGCAGGTCCACTTTGTGGGACTTGGAGTATTGGAAATATTTGGATCTGCGGCATAATCTTGATGTGATGCACATCGAGAAAAATATATGTCACAGCATTATCACCACACTTCTTAATATTGAAGGAAAGACGAAAGATAACTTAAAATCAAGGATTGATTTGACACACCTGGGTATCAGAAAGGATTTGCAGGTGGAAGATGAAGGTAAACCATGGGATATGGCACCAGCTGTGTACATCTTGGACAAGGTAAAAAGAAAAGAATTCTGCAAGGTCCTATCACGTGTGAGATTCCCACATGGATTTGCTTCCAACCGTGAAAGAAGAGTCTGTGCAGATGGAAACAAGGTACAAGGGTTGAAAACTCATGGGTGCCACGTCCTACTTCAAAGGGTTTTACCTGTTATCCTTAGAGGATTTGGCCACCCTGACTTATACAGAGCAGTTGCAGAGTTGGGACAATTCTTCAGGGAACTCTGCAGTAGAAATATTAGGATAGATGCTTTGGACCATATTAGAGACAAGATACCAACTATCCTATGTGACCTTGAGAAGATATATCCTCCAGCCTTCTTTGATGTGATGGTGCATTTGGCTGTTCATCTACCTGATGAGGCACTACTTAGAGGTCCAGTACAGTATGGCTAGATGTACCCTATTGAAAGGCGGCTAGGCACTTTCAAGGGCTATGTTAGGAATAGAGCTAGACCTGAGGGTTCCATTACAAAGGCCTAAATTGCTACAGAAGCGTTGACATTCTGCTCAAAATACATTGAAATAGCTGATCAGCTTAGCAAAGAGGTGGGTGAAGACAATCCCGAGCTCAATGTTTTCGATTGTTCTGTTCGAGTTACAGGGAAGAGTCGACAAGACGACAAACCTAAAGATTTGGACAAAATGGTTTGGTATGTGTTGAATAACTGTCCTGAGATTCTACCTTATATCGAGTAAGTGCCAAGTACTGCAGCTTATACATCGTAATCTACTAAACTTGCAGCACATTCTTATATATTTAGATGTTTGACGCGATCACTATGTTGTGCAGCATCTACAAAAAGGAGTTACTACCGCAAAATCCAAGAAACATTGACAAACTGGTTATGGCAGGATTTGCGAAATGGTTCAAGAGCCATGTAAGCTTTTGAATTGCACTGTCAGTTTTTTTAATATATTGAGTACATAAGATGATCAGCTTGTCTATTTTCTAACCATAAGTTAAGAAGATGCGGGAGGAAGGGCAGGCAGTTAATGATGCCCTTTACGCACTAGCAATGGGTCCTGATACTTGGGTAAGACATTATGAATCTTGCGTTGTTGGAGATGTGCGCTACAACACCCTTGCACGCGACGAAGGCAGGAAGACACAAAACAGTGCCATCATGAGCACAGATAAGTACGGCGAAGAGACAACTGAAATGTATGCTAACCTAACAGACATTGTTCAGTTGAAGTATATCTCCAGTTTCGAGGTTCATCGGTGTGTGGTTCTGTTGTGCTGTCGTTGGTATAACCTGTTTTCCAGGATCGCAAAACCCAGAGCTGATGATTATTTGAAATCCATCAATGTCAAGGCGGCGTACCAGACCTACGAGCCTTTTATTTTGGCAAATCAAGCAACACAAATATTTTTCTTGGAAGACACATTTGCACGTAGCGATGACTGGAGAGTATTGCAAAGGTTTCAGCAGAGGAATTCGTTTAATGAAGTTGCACAACAAAATGATGCTTACACTGCTCCTGATGTAGAAGATTCCATAGAAGTTCCTAATATCTTTGAGAACCATCACGTCAATGATGCTGGCGAAAAGATTGCCTGTCGGGCTGTGGACATACGGGAGTTGATCAATAAGACGCCAATGTTCGAGGACATTGAGGATGAAGAAGAAGATGACACTGGGGGGAATTACGATTCAGACTGATACACATGGCGAAGATGTTGACGCTGCTGCTGCGGATGATGATTAGATTGCTTTTGTCGTATTTGCCTGTCAGAAGACTTTTTTTATCTACTATGTGAAATTGTGTTTGCTATGACAACTGAAACCTGATGAAGTTGTTGTTTAGTTGTACTCATATTTGGCTGTGAAACTTGTATTTGATGACATAGTTTGCTGTTAGACTGCAATTTGCTCGACGTATTCGAATGGGAACAAAGCTGACCCGACAGGGCCTCTGCTAATTTATTTATTTATTAGCAAAAGGGCCTCTGCTATTTATTTATGAGCAAAAGGGGATACCCCCCGATTTCTGTTAATAGAAATCATTAGATGTTCACAACACTACGCCCAGCCTGCTAAACAAGTTTCATTCATTACTACACTACTAGGGAAATGCTTATAGGTAGGACATCAGTAGTAGCGCTGGAAAATAGCAAGCGCTGCTGCTAATTAGCAGTAGCGCTTTTCTGGGGCAGTGCTACAAGTAACTTGTTAGCAGTAGCGCTGGAAAAGTAAAAAGCGCTACTACTAAGTGGGACCCAACGAGCCCACCGACGCTAGCTGTAGTAGCAGCGCTGTCCAGAATACAACGCTACTCCTAAGATTTTAGCAGTAGCGGTTTATTTGGCAGCACCGCTACTGCTAATGGGCCCCACTTAATAGTAGCGCTTTTCCTGGGAAGCGCTACTACTAAGTATCATAGCAGCAGTGCTTTCTGGGAAACAGTGATACTCTAGTTGCGGCTGGTGCCACCTTTTCATCCCCCTCTCCCCCTCCTCCCCCCTTCCCCCTCCTTTCCCCTCTCCCCTTTCTAAGTTAGTTCTCCACCATTGTTTCCCTTCTTCTCTCTTCCTCCTACCTCTCTTCTCTCCCCATTAATGCCCCCTCCACCATAACTCTCCTCCATAAATGGCCTTCTCATCTCTATCTAGCTACCTCATTTATTTGGCTCTCCCTCCATTCCATAGATATAGATCTAGCTAGCTCATCTCTCTCCCTCTCCATTAGTTAGGTAGAGTCATCTCTCCTCCCCAACAACTAGATCTAGCTAGCTATTTAGCCATCCACACTTTTGATTCCCATAGGTAGCACAAGGCCTCATCTAACCGTGCTCGGTCTCTCTCGGGAGATAGGTGAGTAAAAAGTTGTGCATTTCAAGAATGGGAATATGTGTGTTTGGGATATGGAGAGATTTGTGTGAGTGACATGCCCCCGAGTTGCTTATGTTTTGCCAAAATGTCGATTTATTTCTGTTTCGAGCAAACTCGATATGTCCTATTTTTAGGTAAGGTCATGCCAAATTTTTATATGACTTTGATGCATGCATGCATTTTGTTTATAACCCTTTTGCTTGTTATACCGTGCAGTCTCGGTCATGAAGGTGAGTGGATGGAAGGTGGAGAGATACTTGCAATCCGCGGTGATGGACATGTATGCAAATAATCAGACTAGGATTAGATGTCCATGTACAAGATGCAAAGAAGGAGTCCTTTTGGACCCTTTTGATCGTGGCAGTTTGAAGGCGCGCTTGCTGATGAACGGTTTCATGGATGGCTATACTCGGTGGATAAGTGAAGATGATGATGAGGACGTCCACATGGCAGGGAATAACGACATGGGGCTAGACGAAGAGATGAGCGATCGACACGAAGACGATGGCGCCGGACATGGCGGCGGGGAAGAGTTCGGACATGACAGTGGCGGAGAAGATTCTGGACACGGCGAAGAAGAGTCCAGACATGGCAGAGAAGAGGCGGCGGTCACGCCGCAGTCTTCGACGCTACTAAGTGCAATCGTGCAAGACCCTCATGTTCGAGACCTCCTTCGCACGAGTACGACTAGCGAGAGAGCTGCTTCTAGAGAGGAGGCCAAGCTAGCGCAACTTGAAGTAGACTCAAAGACTCCATTGTATGACTGTTGCGATCCCGAGGTGACCCGCTTGAGTTTCACGCTCGAACTTCTAAAGACGAAGGCCAACAACAAATGGACAGACAAAAGCCTCGATGAGCATTTGAAGTATCTATCTACATAATAAAGTTCTCCCTGCGGGGAACCTGTGTCCTTCTAGTGTCGAGGAGGCCAAGAAAATCGTTTGCCCTTTTGATTTGCCGCACATTAGGTACCACGCATGCATCAATGATTGCATCATTTATCGGGGGGAGCACGTGGAAAAAACTAGCTGTCTAGTGTGCAATGCTTCTCGATACAAGAAGGCAGGAAAGAAAGCTCCTCAGAAAGTTGTATGGTACTTTCTAATCACTCCCTGTCTGCAGCGGTATTTCGTAGATCCTAAGGAAGCAAAGCTCATGCGCTGGCACGCGGAGAGGAAGAAGCCCGACAATGGAGATGATCCGAAGCTAAGACACCTCGTAGATGGTAGACAGTGGAGAGCATTCAACGCCGTATATGGATTTGTTGCAGAAGATCCAAGGAACATCGTGCTTGGTGCGAGTACCGATGGCATGAATTCGTTTGGAAACCAGAACACCAACCACAGCACATGGCCCGTCTTTGTATGGATGTACAACCTCCCCCATGGGAGTGCATGAAGACAAAGTACATACACATGAGCATGCTGATTCAAGGGCCGAAACAATCGGGAAATAATATTAACCTGTATATGAGGCTTCTGAAAGAGGAGCTAGACACGTTATGGAAAACACCGACATGGACATGGGACACCAGCAAAGGAGAGTATTTCTATATGAGAGCCGCACTGATGACAATGATGCACGACTATCTCGGTTACGGGTACACCTCAGGCCAGGTGTGCCACAGATACTGCGGATGCACGAGGTGAATGTATGATACAACATCTCAGCAGCTTACGTCAATGAAAGATGGCGGGTCTGGGAAAATCGTGTACATGGGGCATTGTAGATGGCTCGAGAAGGATGACCCGTGGAGAAAGCATGGAGATCTATTCAATGGGTTTGCTAAGCATCGAGGACCTCCACGTAAGAGGAGCAGCGCCAAAATCAATGAGCTGTTGAAAAAGTGGGAATAGTGCCCCGCGCCGGGAAAGATGAAAAAGGCGCCGGAGCCGCTGCTAAAGGTATGGAAAACAAGGTCTGTTTTCTGGGACATGGAATACTGGCCCAATCACGACACGCCTCATTGCCTTGATCAAATGCATATCACGAAGAATGCCCTCGAGATCTTGCTTGGCACACTAATGAACATGCTAGAGAAGACCAAGGATGGGCTGAAGGCAAGGAAAGACTTGGAAGATTTGAAGATCAGGAAAGATCTCCACATGCCGCCCCGTAAAAAGTCGACGGAGGAGACGGAGACGGAGGAGGGGGAAAGGGGCAGAAAAATTAACAAGGAGGAGAATTATTGCCCCCCTTCTTGCTTCACCTTAAGTGCAAAGGAGATCGATCAATTCATCAAGTGCCTTACGGGAATCAAAGTCAGTTCCGGTTACTATGGGAACATAAGCAGATTTCTAGACACCAAGAAGAAAAGGTTCAGCGGGATGGAGTCTCATGCATGACTGTCACGTGATGATGACGCAGAGACTCCCGGTTGCCATTAGAGGGATAATGGACAAGCATGTCCATGACACGCTTACTGGTCTCTGCAACTTCTTTGACGTTATCTCTCGAAAGTCCATCAGTGTGAAGCAGCTCCGAAGGCTACAGGAAGAGATCGTTGTCATACTATGTGAGCTTGATATGTACTTCCCGCCTGCGTTCTTTGACGTCATGATGCATCTATGTGTCCACATCATGGATGACATCATCAACCTCGGGCTGACATTCCTTCACAGCATGATGCCGTTCGAGAGGATGAATGGGGTCATCAAAGGATTCATTCGTAACATGTCCCGTCCCGATGGGAGCATCGTCCAGGGGTATCTGACGCATGAGTGCATCTCCTTTTGCGAGAATTATATAGGTGTTGGAGACCCTGTTGTTGGTTTGCCCGTCAAGAAGCACGATGGGAGGCTTGGAGGAGAAGGTCACGACAACGGCCGAAGGGAATTGCACGTGGACTACTCGGATCGACAGAACGACTTTGACAGGGCTAACTTAGTAGTGCTACAACACCTAGATGTGGTAGATGATTATGTGACACGGCACAAAGAAACCATCGCAAAGAAGTACCGTGATAAGGGGATCCTCAAGACAGACGACGAAGTTACTCTAGAGCACAACGCCACTTTCTTGCGTTGGTTCAAAGAGGAAGTTCTTGCTAATCCCCCGGAAGATGGCAGTTCGGACGGATTGCTCATACACGCCTTAGCACATGGCCCCGCGCCCAAACTCGTGACCTATCAGGCATATGATATCAACGGGTATACGTTCTACACGGAGGCCAAAGACATGGACAGTGGTTACCAGAACTCAGGGGTGATGATTGAATGCGTGACCGACGCCAACGGCACAACTGAAAGATTCTACGGAAGGGTCGAAGAGATCTGGGAGCTTGACTATGCTGGAATGCATGATGCGACGATGTTCCATGTTGGATGGGCTAAGGACGTCATAAGAGAAAACAAGTATTTCACTACCATGTCTATACCCGACATGAAGAGCACAACCGTGAACATTAACGTCATCGCCAAAACTAAGCCATGGGTACACGCTAAGCACATGACACAATGCTTCTTCATAACCGACCGGACCAATCCCAGCCGTGTTGTCGTGAGGAGAGGCAAAAGGAGCATCGTCAGAATGGATGGAGTCAGCAACGAGGAAGACTACGACCAATATGGCAACCCGATGAGGGAAGATGCTGATGATGATGAAGCATACGTGAAAAGAAGAATCAATACTACATTACCTAAGAAAGATCGTACTCCATGGTACCGGAAAAATCACAAGGAGGGGCTCAATTATTTGACAACGAACAAGAAAGGGAAGAAGCTCAATGTGAAACATCGTCAACGCAGCTGAGAAACCATCATTTATATATATGTATCTATTTTGTGTATGCACTCAAGTAACCGTTATCGGTCAAATGATGTATACATCGTATCCCCTTCAATTACCACCACATGCATGGTTCCGGTGATATTCGCACAGTGTGGGAGGGAGACACCGTCGTCGGGAGAAAAAAAATAAAAACAAAAGGGAGAAAGCAATACAAAAGAAAAAGAAAAGTAAACAGAAAAGAAAAGGAAAATAATAAAAAGAAAAGAAAACTAAAAATTAGAAAAGGAAAATAATAAAAAGAAAAGAAAAATAGCAGTAGCGCTGGACAGGGAACCAGCGCTATAGCTAAGTTAGCTATAGCGCTGGACCATAATACAGCGCTACTGCTATTTGTATTTTAGAATTAAAAAAAATTGCAATAGTTAGCAGTAGCGCTGGATCCTAATCCAGCGCTACTGCTATTTTGAGTTAACCACCGCGCGGGCTCAAATTTTTGCCAAGTCCCATTCCCCCCCCCCCCACTCTCCCACCTCTCCCCCTCCTCTCTGCTGTCGCGTGCCACCGTCGCCCCTACCCGCCGGCCGTTGCTCCTGCCCGCCCCTCGACCTGGACCTCGATGCCGGCCCGAGCCCCTGCCCGCCCTCGGCCTCGATGCCGGCCCGAGCCCCTGCCTGCCACTCCGACCTCCTCCTCGTCCGCGCCACCGCCGCTCCGACCTCCTCCTCGTCCGCGCCACCGCCGCTTCGGCCTCCTTGTCTGCGCCACCGCCGTCGACCTCACCCCCGGTAGCCAGCGTCCCCTTCTGCCTCCCTTTAGGTACTGGCCGACCACCCACCTCCCCCTCTCTCTGTCAATTAGGTTTTCTTTTTTTTTTAGAAATGAAACTAGGTTTTCAATTTAGGGTTCAATTAGGTAGGCAGTAGGAATCAATTTTAGGGTTCAATTGAGGAATTTTTATTAGGACAAAATATTTATTAGCAAATAAAATTTCTAGGGTTCTATGGTTCATATGTCAAAAGTTATAGAAATTTCCTTAACCGCAACAATCAGGTGATGTTGTTGCTGCTTTAAACAAAATTAGTAAAATTTTGAGTTAACAGAGAGTAGTTAGCTAGGGAAAATAATTAGCTATGGCATTTACCAAGGGCATTTTTAGCAAATTTAGCTAGGGCATTTAGCTATTAAAAACAGTAGCATTTAGCTAGGGCATTTAGCTAGGAAAATTAGCTCTGACATTTAGCTAGGGCATTTAGCTAGGGAAAAAAACCGAAGCAAATTAGTTTAGGGAAATTTAGTTGGTTAGGGCAGTAACAGAGAGAGAGAGAGAGAGAGCATTTAGGAATTTTTATAGGTATATATAATAGCTATAAATAAAAAACAGTAGCAAATGTTTAGTGAGGTCATTTTGCAAAGGTTTTTGGTTTTTGAAAAGACCACTATTTTGCAATGTTTAGTGAGGTCATTTCACTCTATGTACTTGCCTGAATGATATATTTTGCAAATGTTATATGTCATTGATGTTATATGATTTTGCAATGTTAGTTGAATGTCGAAGAATATCCGAGTGGCCTATGTTTTGCCGGAATGTTGATTCATTTCCATTCTGGCAAATTTCAGGTGCTCCATATGTCCACTTTTTAGCAAAGGTCATGCCGAAAATTTCCGTGATCTTTGGCATGACTTGTGCTAGAAACTAGGACATATGGAGTGTGTCGGTGTACGACACCTAAGGGATCCCAAAGGACCCCTTTACGGTTCGGCAGGGAGAGAGATATGCACAAAGAGCAGAACCAGCGATCGACGCGGGGCGATTTTACCCAGGTTCGGGCCGCTGATCAGCGTAAAACCCTACTCCTGCCTTGATTTATTATGAGTGTTCTTGAGCCCAGATTCCAGGAGCGCTTGCAATGAACAGTACGCTCAAAGAGCAGCTACGCATGCAGAATGGGCCAAAAGATCCTCCCCCCTGTAGCAGTTGCCATGGGCCTCCTTTTATACACTCAAAGGGGTCACCACAGTGGCAAAATGTACATACATTGAGGTGTAAAGTAGCTATAGGGTCATCATACCTAACCACTGACGGATTAGGACGAACGCATTTAATGCACCGTGAGGTGTCCGTTTAGGTGTCCTCAGTTTCTTGGGGATGGAAAAAGGGGCCATCCCATCAGCATGGCTTAAGCTCTCCTCCACTGGCGCATTGCCACGCATCCAGAGAAGGACCCAGAGTGTCAGGCCCGTTGCTGTGTCGAAGCGGCGGAACAGTGATAGAATCTTGCCGGGCCCAAATCTTGCCGGGTTTCGTGAGCCACCCCGGCAAGATCTTGCCGGGGGCCTGGTGTTTGGTCTCCAAATCTTATTAGCTCCTGATCCTTTGATTCTCGGTCTGAATGTCCCCTTGACAACCCTGCACTAACCTCCAATTACTCCCCCGGCAAACCTTGCTGCGGGCTTGGCTACGACTGCCCGTGCACAAGTATGGGGTACTAAAGTCCCAATACTTAGTACACCGATAGGAGCCCCCGGGCCTAGGCCATACACGATTGCGAGGCATTGTTGGGCTAGGCCCAAACAGTGCACGGCACGCGTGGCAGGGGATTAACCGCTTGTGATGATTTCGCTTACTGCATCCCCCCACTACGCGCATTGAATGCACGACGTGGGGCTCGTGCGCTGAACGGCCACGGCCGCAGTGCGCTTGTAGAGGCGTATTCACATTGGGCAGTAAAAAAGGTGGCCTCGCTCCTTCCCCATAAAAAGGAAACTGCAGAGGCGCTGCCTATTTACCCCCTCTTTCTTCTTCTTCTCAATCTGAAATCCGCCATCGCCTTCCTTTTCTCGAGCTCAGAGCAAAGCTTTCCCTCATCCGCTCGTCGCCTCCACGCCCGCTCCATCTTCGGCTTCCGCTCCTGCAGTCGCCATGCCGCCCAAGACCAGCAAGGGCAAAGGCAAGGAGATGAAAGCCGATGTCCCGGAGAGCGAGCTGGTGAAGATGCGGAAGAAGTACGTCGTCTTCGCCCCGTCGCTTGATGCGAGAGCTCTGAAGAGCCAGTACCAGTGCATGTGGGCAAGGGAGACGCAAGCTCACCCCGCCACTCGTGTGATTCCAGGTTCTTGTTCCAAAAGCGGTCCTGACAGATACCACTTCTTCGTTGCTTATTTCTATTGTGGACTCTATCCTCCTTTCTCCGATTTCTTCAATGATATCATGTACACATACGGCTTCCACCTTCTTGATTTCACGCCAAACGCCATAATGTGCATGTCTGTCTTCGCTCATCTTTGCGAAAATTTTGCCGGAGTAACTCCCAATACCGCCCTCTTCCGCCATTATTTTATTCCTCGCATCCAAAAGGGGGAGGCCCTTTCCGGTTCTATCGCCTGGATTCCACGGGCTTGGAATAAGGAGATATACCCAGAGGGAGTTTACCGGGAGAAGCGGGATGAATGGCGGTCTGAGTGGTGCTGGATCAAGGAAGCAGATCCCCATCCGTTCTGCTCGCCTCGACGGCAAAAGGCGGTCCGCGGCAGCGATTGGAGCGACCTTGCCGCGGAGGACGAGAGGCTCACAATCGCCACCACCAGGATCCTTCGCCTGAAAGCTGTCGGGCTTACGATGGAGATGATCGCCTTCGATTTCCTCTGTCGCCGCATTGCCCCTCTACATAGCAGGGGAAGACCAGCTTGGGAGTACCAGAACGCAGCAGACATCATGAGACTGCGCCCCAGATTGAACAACAATTTGACTGCTATGAAGCTTGGCGCCCTCCGTCAAAGGTTATTCCACCGTGCCCAAAAAGAGAAGGTTGATTCCAGAGCTGCAGTTGTTGAAGCGGCTGAAACAGATTTCCGAAAGCGCGTTGAGCAAACGCAAATCTGGTACGCCGAGGCCTATCAAGAGCTGACTATCAATCGGGAACAAGTGAGCCAAAGCTGGACGAAGATCCTCTTGAAGCAATCTGACATGGAGAAGGCTCAAAAGGAAGCTACGCAAATAATTGCTGCCGAAGATGCCCTTCTGACGGAGCGTCGCATTGCGCTTGATGCTCACGAGGAAGATCTTGCCGCACGTGAGCAGGCGCTCGCCGCCAAGATTCGCAGTAAAGATGAAGAAATTGAGAAGCTTGTTGCGCGGCGGACCCAGGAGCTGGAGCAGAAGCACAAGGAGGCACTCGAAGCTCTGACTATAGATCACGCCGGCAAGCTCAAGGAGGCCGTCGATGCTGCCGGGGCTGCAGAGGCCGCCAAGAATGAGCTGAGCGACAAAGTGAAGAAACTGGAAGTGGATCTTGAAGAACATGGCAAGGAGCTCTCGACGCTCAAAGGTGACAGGGAAAAAACCCTCCACACCCTGGCGGAGATGCAAGTCGCCATGTCGACAAAACGAAGCAGCTCTCTTCAGCCAATGACGCTATTGCCGATCTGAGGCTGAAATTGTCCACCCTGGAGAAGTCACTTGAGGACAGCAGGGCCCGCGAAAAGGCCTTGAGCAAGGATCTCCAAGACAAGAAGAACCTGCTCAAGAGCGCTGCCGCCGCCCAAGTTGACTACGAAAAGGCGGTGGAAATCTGGACTGAACGCCTCATCGACACTGCGGAGAAGCTCACGGCACAACTGTCAACCATGGGCCTGTCAAACTTCAGGTATTCCTCCGAAGAAAGAATATCTTCGAGCGCCAGGTTGACCATGTTCTTCGAAAGCATCATTGATGCTCTGAAGCTGCTCCAGTCAAACCAGGCGATCCAACTGGCGAATGAATCGCGCCAGCTTTGCCGGGCCGTCCTCCGCAAGGTACTCATCAAGGTGGTGCATAATAATCCTGGTATCGACCTCACCAACGTGCTCGGCCGCCTGCCAAAGGACGCAAATCTCAAGGAACTTGAGGAGCTTGTCGCGCCTATCCTTGAGAATGTGGATTCAGTCAAAAGGGTTGAAGGCCAGCGCAGAGATTAGCTGCACCACTTCTTCTTGCCGTCGCCATTCCATGCCAAAGACAATTAAGTCTTAAGTTAGAACCGCGGCAACTTATTAATGTAATATAACTTGCTTATATTTGGGCACATGCATGCTATTTCCCTTGTTCGATTCCTTTGTGTATGGAGTTCACCCTACGCTTACTGAAAAACTTGCCGGCGCGTAACCTGCCGCGAGCGCTGGGTGCGGGACTTCAGCAGCCTGCTTGAGGTGCAGCGGCCGGCAAGACTCCTTGGCGTTCTCAGTGCAGCCACTTAAATTGTTGAGCGGACTCGAAACAAAATAAGGGTGCAACCGAATATGACAAGGGTTCCTTCGCATGCAGGTTTTCCATACAAAAGTCGAAATCGTCTAAGGAAAATAACTTTGTAATAAAAAGACTTGCTCTAAGTTTTAGAACTTAGCTTTCTGTCACTGTTCTTCCTCCGGTAAGATGCCAATTCTGAACGTCGCCAACTGGAACCCATGCCTTCCTTCCCCCCCGGCAAACGTGCACGCGAGGAATCCTTCTGTCTTTTGAGAAAAAGAAAGAAGAGAAAATAAAGATATGGAACCTTGGCGGTTCATTAGAACTTACCGGGAACAAGTGTCATACAACATCTTAGAGAAACATGCATATACATATATGAACATGGAAATCAATAAGGAAATGCACAACACTCAAACTAATTCATCTGGGCTCAGGGTCTGCGCCTGTCTTTGTACAAAGGATTACATGCCTTGCCGGCAAGACTTGTACAAAAAGGTGGTTGCCGGGGGCCCCCGGCAACCGCACCTTATGGGTAGAACTTGCGAAGATGTTCGATATTCCAGGAGTTGCTCACTGGAACGCCATCTTCGGTCTCCAGGCGGACAGCACCGGGCCTGGTGACTCGTACTACCCGATAAGGGCCTTCCCACTTCGGCGTCAACTTGTTTGAATTTTGGCGGACTGAATCCGTCGAAGAACAAGGTCGCCTTCCACAAGGCTTCGGGCACGAACTTTGCGGCTATGGTAGCGGCGCAAAGCTTGCTAGTTGCGTGCAGCTCGCACAGCAGCCTGAAGATGATTCTCCTCAAGGAGCACAGCGTCATCTTGCCGCAGTTGCTCTTGCTCAAGCTCATCATAAGCGAGTACTCGAGGTGATCCGTATATGAGTTTCGTGGGGAGAACTGCCTCCGCTTCGTAGACAAGAGCGAAGGGTGTGTGGCCGGTGGCTGGATTTGGTGTCATTCTGATTGACCAAAGAACCACCGGCAACTCATCAATCCAGCGTCTTCCGCACTTTCTCAGCCTGTCAAAGGTTTTGGTCCTGAGACCGCGCAGCACTTCAGCATTAGCCCTCTCCGCTTGGCCGTTGCATCTCGGGTGAGCAACAGAGGCAAAACAAATTTTGCCGCCAAGGTCTTGGTCGTACTGCATGAAGGTGCGACTTGTGAATTGCATGCCATTGTCGGTGATGATCCTGTTGGGCACACCAAAACGACAAACTATCTCTTTAAAGAACTTGACGGCTGATTGTGCTGTCACCTTCCTCACCGCTTCCACCTCCGGCCACTTTGTGAACTTGTCAATTGCAATGTACAAGTACTCAAAGCCCCCGGTAGCTCGGGGGGAGGGGCCCAGTATGTCGAGCCCCCAGACCGAAAATGGCCAGGAGAGAGGAATTGTCTGAAGAGCTTGAGCTGGCTGATGTGATTTCTTCGAATGAAACTGGCACGCTTCACACTTGGTTACTAGTGCAGTTGCATCCTGGAGAGTGGTGGGCCAAAAGAAACCTTGCCGGAATGCTTTCCCGACAAGTGCTCTTGATCCTATGTGAGAGCCACATACGCCTCCATGTATCTCTGCCAACATCTCTAGTCCATCCTCCCGAGGAATACACTTCAATTTCACACCGTTTGGTCTCTTTCTATACAGGACGACATCGACGAACTTGTACATAACAGACCGACGGGCTACTTTTTCTGCCTCTTCCTGTTCCCCAGGGAGTTCTCCTGTTTGAAGGAAATGGACAATGTGCTGCCCCCATGCTAGAGCTTGGGGCTCGACAGCTAGGACTAAAGGCATTTCCTCCGCCAGGGGAACATTTGTCTCAACAGCGAAAGCATGAGGTTCCGCCGGAGCCTGTTGTTCCCCGGCAGGCTTGTCGCTGATCCCGGCAAGTTCCTTGCCGGCGGCTTCAGGGAGCTCTGCCGGAAAGTACTGTCCAGAATTCAACTTTCTTCTCTTTTCTTGCTGCATTGATGGCGCTACAGATGGTTGAGTCAAATGGAGCACAAAAGTTCCTGGTTCCACAGGCAACTTGAGGGTAGCGCGCTTTGACAGGTCGTCAGCAATACTATTTTCGGCACGAGGAATGTGCTTCATTTGCAGACCATCAAAGCGCTCTTCCATTTTTCTCACTTCATCCACGTAAGCTTGCATCAATGGACTCTAATAATTATTGTTAACTTGCCTGACAACAAGCTGCAAATCGCCTCTGATGACCAGCTTTTCGATACCAAGGTCTGCCGCGATCCTGAGACTGGCAAGCAGGCCCTCGTATTCCGCAATGTTGTTTGTCAAACTCTCCCGGGGAAAGTGCATCTGGATTACATACTTGAGGTGCTCTCCGGTGGGTGCGACAAGCTGCACGCCAGCACCGGTGCCTTGCAGCGAAAAAGCCCCGTCAAAGTACATAACCCATTCTTGATCAACTTCCTTGCCGGGGAGAGTCGTTTCTTGAACCTCTTCGTCTGGCGTTGGGGTCCATTCCGCAATGAACTCTGCCAAGGCCCTGCTCTGAATTGTCGAAGTGCTTTCAAACTTGAGGCCAAAGCTCGACAACTCTAACGCCCACTCCACAATCCTGCCGGTCGCTTCTGGGTTTCGCAAAATCCGTTGCAACGGAAAGCGAGTGACGACGGTGATTTCATGTGCTTGAAAATAATGGCGCAGCTTCCTCGAGGCCATAAGGAGGCCGAAGAGTAACTTCTGCACGCCAGAATATCTTGACCTAGCCCCTTGCAAAAGAGAGCTAACAAAATAAACTGGGTGCTGCACCACCTTTTTCTTTTGCACTGGTTCTTCTGACTGCGCAGATCTTGTCTTGCCGGGATCAAACCTTGCCGGGGAAGATCCTGCCGCGTCGCTTGGCGGTCCTGCCGCTGGTGTTGCCTCCTCATCAGCTTCTTTCTGCGCCACTAACGCAGCACTAACCACTTGATTTGTCGCTGCCAGATACAACAGCAACGGCTCTTGTGGTTTAGGCACGACTAGCGTCGGCGAAGAGCAAAGGTATTTCTTCAAATCTTGCAGCGCAGCCTCCGCTTCCGGAGTCCATTTCATTGGACCTGCCTTCTTCAAAATTTTGAAAAAGGGCAGGGCGCGCTCAGCAGATTTGGACATAAACCTTCTTAGGGCAGCAACACAGCCGGCAAGACGACGTACATCCTTGACGCGTCTTGGCGCTTCAATCTGCCCAATAGCTTTGATCTTGTCGGGGTTCGCTTCGATCCCCCATTGAGATACAAAGAATCCGAGAAGCTTGCCGGAAGGAACACCAAACACGCACTTCTCAGGATTGAGCTTTAAGTTGATCTTGCGCAGATTTGTAAATGTTTCTTCTAGATCTTGTATGAGCGTCGCCTTGTCCTTGGTTTTGACCACTATGTCATCCATATATGCCTCCATATTTCTATGGAGCTGAGGCTCAAAACCAATTTGGAACGCTCTCACAAATGTAGAACCAGTACTTTTCAACCTGAAAGGCATTCGTATAAAACAATACGTACCACATGGGGTGATAAATGCGGTATTTTCTTCATCTTCTTTTGCCATGAAGATCTTTTGATACCCTGAGTAGGCATCAAGGAAGGACAGTAGATCACAACCAGCATTGGAGTCCACAATCTGGTCGATGCGCGGCAAGGGAAAAGGATCTTTTGGACAGGCTTTATTGATATCTGTATAATCAATACACAGCCTCCATTTCCCATTCGCCTTGCGCACTACAACCGGATTGGCCAACCAGGTTGGGTGAAGCACACCTCTGACCAATCCTGCCACTTCCAGTTTCCTGATTTCTTCGGCAATGAACTCTTGCCACTCCAAAGCTTGCTTCCTGACCCTCTGCTTGACGGGCGCGTATGAGGACAGACAGCAAGGTGGTGCTCAATTACCTCCCTGGGAACACCGGGGATGTCAGACGGTTGCCATGCAAACACGTCGGCATTGCCCGCAGGAAGGCAATGAGTGCGCTTTCCTATTTGTCATCTAGGGTGGAACTTATGGTGAAAGTTCCTCACGTTCCGTCCTCCCTGACGGGCACCTTCTTGGTCTCTGGTGGAGCAGCCTTGGATTTCTTGTTCTTGCCGGTGGAACTCTCTGGTGCGTCCTCAATGGAAGCGCAGCACTCCGAGGAGGTGCGTTTGCCAGAGTTCGCGCCAAGATTCTTGCCGGTCTTCTTCTTCCCCCCGGGAGTTCCATCGGCAGGAGCAGATGCCTTCATGGCAGGTGCTACAACTGCTTCCCGGTAGAGTTGGTCGGCACAGATGAGCGCATCATTCTTGTCGGAATGGATAGTAATGACACTCAACGGCACGGGCATCTTCAACACATTATACGCGTAGTGTGATGCCGCCATAAACTTAGCCAGCGCGGGGCGGCCAAGGATCCCATTGTATGACATAGGAATCTTGGCGACATCGAACACCACCTTCTCTGTCCTGTAATTGAGCTCGCTACCAAACGTCACCGATAGCGTAATCTTGCCTTTTGGCTGGGTCCTTCCTGGATTGACCCCTTGAAACGTGCCCGTTTCCTCGAGATCTTCATCAGGAATTTGGAGCCTCTTGAGCACATCCGGCGAGATTTGGTTCAGTCCGGCCCCACCATCAACTTGAGGTTGCGGATTGTCGGTGAGACCAACAATGGCAAGCACCCGACTGCGGTTGTACGATCAGGGTGATCCTCGGCATCGAACATGATAGGTGTGTCGGACCACTTCAGGGGCTTACATGCATCGAACGATGGCTCTGTTGCATTAACTTCTCGCACCCACTGTTTAAGTCAACGGTGGGAAGAATGCAATGAGGCACCTCCGTCGATACACATGGCCTCTGTAGCTTTCTGAAATCCTTGCTCACTGGACTAATCATCATCTCCATCGTCATAATCACCTTCTTCCTTGTCGCGGCCTCAAGCGGGCTCTCCCTCTGTTGCTTGGCCTTGCCACGGCGACCCCCTCGGCTGCCGTGCTTCTTGCCGGACCCTTCAGCACCATCTTGGGCCTTCTCCTTGTCCCGCTTTTCATACTCAGCTCTCTGCTTCTTGACAAGCTGCTCAACTTGCCGGCAGTTTTGAAGATCGTGGCCCTTGGTGCGATGGATCTTGCAATACTGCTTCCCGGAGTTTTCCAACCTGTCGGCAGCCGCCAAGTCCTGGCAGGAGGCGCACCCGGCAAGTTCCTTGCCGGGGTCATCAACCTTGGCCTTCTTGGCGGTGCCGGGGTTGCCGGATTCCTCGACAGCAAGCACGGCCTTGCCTTTGCGCTTCTTGTTCCGCCGCCGGTTCTTCCTTGGCGGGGTCGCAGCGTCCTCATCTTCTGATTCGCCCCCTGCGCCAACAGCCTCGCCAGGGAGTTTCCTCCCTTCTTCAGCCGGAGTGCATTTGTCGGCCAAAGCGTAAATCTCGGCAATCCTCCTGACTTTGTTCATCGCCAGCTCTTCCCGCATTTTGCGATTACGCACGTTCTGATGAAACCCGCTGACAACAGCGGCAGGGTGAACGTCGGGAATATTGTACTGCACCCGACTAAATCTCTGGATAAACTTGCGCAGGGATTCGCCCTCCTTCTGAGGGATGATATGCAAATCACTCTCTTGGCCAGGAGCTTGGTGGCCTCCAACAAACGCGCCAACAAACTGATGGCACAGATCTGACCAAGAATAAATAGAATTCTCCGGTAGATGCATCAACCACAACCTGATGTTGGGTTTGAGCACCAACGGGAAGTAGTTGGCAAGTATCTTGTCGTCTCGGCCCCGGCAGCCTGCACCGCAATGGTGTAGATGCTCAGGAACTCCGAGGGATGAGTCTTGCCGTCATATTTCTCCGGGTCTTCTGGCTTGAAGGTTCG
This sequence comes from Thinopyrum elongatum, assembly GCA_011799875.1. NCBI lineage: Eukaryota > Viridiplantae > Streptophyta > Magnoliopsida > Poales > Poaceae > Thinopyrum > Thinopyrum elongatum. Next base: position 203,340,843 of record CM022303.1, read on the forward strand.
GGAATTGGGCCACTGGACTTGCCGCAGCTCACGGGTAAATGCTGGAGTGCCTACCTTGTAAGGCAAGTCGCTCGTGTCCCCTGGCGCAGGCTCGTCAACAGCGGGCCCTGCGCGCTTATCATATTGATAGCGCGCTTCCCGCCGCCGCTCGATGGTAGTTCGAGCGTCCTCCTTGCTTCGTTCCTGGAGAACTTGACACTGGTCGCGGCGCATCCGTGGATCGGACGATGCCGTGGAATCATCATCACGGCCATCAGTCCGCCGGGTTGTCGACTGCCGCTGGTGTCATGGAGGGGAGTGCACCGTGGTTGCACCACCTCCGGTTTTCTGTGCATCGGCTCACGTCGGATCGATGGACCGCCGCTGCGAGGGCCCTGCCTCCTATGGCCTATCTTTGTTGGCTAAGCCAATGAGGCTATGGATAGTAGCTCGCCACTCCTCCATCTTCTCCGGAGCAGGAGGGAAATCGAGGAGCAGCTGCGCACGTGCCAATGCTTCCGCTGGCGTAGGCGGCGGCAGGTGCGAGGTACGTGAGGTGCTCTGACTCCTAACAATGTTAGAAGGAGCACCGTCATGATCACGCGACCGCGCGCCACTTCCGCCGGCAGTTTGGCGTGCATGCTGGGCCTGCACACCTTGGGATCGATGCGCAGAAGTCTTTTCATTGATACGCCCTGAACCACCAGCGCCATGGCATTGCTCATCGTACACGACCTGGGAAGGCCGCGACGCTTGCGCCGGCGCGGGAGCCCTAGAAGGCGTCCTTCGATCTCTGGAGTTCGTTGCGCCGCCCGTAGGAAACACAGCTCCATCTCTGGATCAAGCGGCATGTCGGTTGCCGCTGCCGCTGCGAACGACGGCGCTCACCTGGCTTGGATCACCGGAACGTCGTGGAGGCTCTAAACCTCTTCCTTCCGCATCCGCGCCATCACCCGTACGCGAGGGCACAGGCAAAACGGACGTGGATAGTTGCGCCGGTGCGGCGCTCTTCTTCTTGGGTGGCATGATGATGAAGATGATGAAGAAACTTGGGCGCCGATCACTGGATCAGGTTCGCACAACCTCGATCCCCCTACCTGGCGCGGCAAATATGTCAGTGTACGACACCTATGGGATCCCAAAGGACCCCTTTACGGTTCGGCAGGGAGAGAGATATGCACAAAGAGCAGAACCAACAATCAACGCGGGGTGATTTTACCCAGGTTCGGGCCGCTGATCAGCGTAAAACCCTACTCCTGCCTTAATTTATTATGAGTGTTCTTGAGCCCAGGCTCCAGGAGCGCTTGCAATGAACAGTACGTTCAAAGAGCAGCTACGCATGCAGAATGGGCCAGAAGATCCTCCCCCCTGTAGCAGTTGGCATGGGCCTCCTTTTATACGCTCAAAGGGGTCACCACAGTGGCAAAATGTACATATATTGAGGTGTAAAGTAGCTACAGGGTCATCATACCTAACCACTGACGGATTAGGACGAACGCATTTAATGCACCGTGAGGTGTCCGTTTAGGTGTCCTCACTTTCTTGGGGATGGAAAAAGGGGCCATCCCGTCAGCACCGCTTAAGCTCTCCTCCACTGGCGCGTTGCCACGCATCCAGAGCAGGACCCAGAGTGTCAGCCCCATTGCTGTGTCGAAGCGGCCGAACAGTGATAGAATCTTGCCGGGCCCAAATCTTGCCGGGTTTCGTGAGCCACCCCGGCAAGATCTTGCCGGGGGCCTGGTCTTTGGTCTCCAAATCTTATTAGCTCCTGATCCTTTGATTCTCAGTATGAATGTCCCCTTGACAATCTTGCACTAACCTCCTATTACTCCCCCGGCAAACCTTGCCGCGGGCTTGGCTACGACTGCCCGTGCACAATTATGGGGTACTAAAGTCCCAATACTTAGTACACCGAAAGAGTGCCCGGGATTTGCCGGGGGGAATGAATCAACATTCCAACCAAATATAGGCCCCTTTTTTCTCTTTGTTATATCTTTTATTTACAATTGTTGAATAGGAAACATGTCTAGCCACGCCGAAGCCGGGGGTTCTGGTCGCCTTGAAGAAGACCCCGTCGAGGCAGCAAATCATTATTTTGATTACATGGACGAACACCAGTTGCGGGTGTAGGGTGGCGGCAGTGGCACCAACCCCGACACCAACACCGACACCGACACCACCCCAGAGACTGGCAACGATGCTGTCATAGCCGGTAAAGCATCGAAGCAGAAGAGGACATGAAGACCAAACGAGCTCGGCATCGGACAAATTGTGGTCATGGAGATGCACCCCAAGAAATTATAGCCAACGACGATGGAGGAAGTGCGCTCATGCTGGGGCAATCAACTAGGATGCATCCTCAGGGAAACCAAAAACATCAACGACGAGAAGTTGAAGGAGATACTACATATGGAGCACATGCTCCTAAAGATGTTGCACAATAGGTTCCTGTTCCCCGGCCGGGATGAAAGCAAACATCCATGGGACGACGATGCCATGACAAAGATAAACAGCAAGGCGATGGTGATGTTCACCAACAACTTGTCCGCCTAGAAAGTTCAGATGAAAAAAAGCGATTGCGAAGAATGAACCGTGGTCCAAGATTCATGCTGACAATCCGTCACTAAAGGAAGAGGACTTTGAAAAATTCAAGGAGACTTGCGCTAAAGAAGAAGTCAAGGCAAGGTCGGAGAAAATGAAGGCGCTCTAGGCCAGGAACACACCTCCCCACCGCCTCGGAAGTCATGGTTACGAGGGGAAGAGGCACGTATGGGCCAAGGAGAACGCCGGGTGGAGTTCACCGACCCGCTGGAGCGTGACTGGATCAGGGCCTGGTACAAGTGGGACCGCATCAATAAGATCTTTTACATAGACCCGAACACGAGGGAGTTCATGAGACTTCTGGTAATTGTTATAGTACCACCTTATGATATTAGCTTCCAATCAATTCGACTACAAATTTTGTCACATTAGTAAACCGTCCATGTTCCTTTTGCAGAAAGAGCAGCACCAAAAGGCAGCCGAAAGTGACGAGTCGTCACAGTCGTCGGCGAGGCCCAAGTGGGACACCCCATTCAACCGGGCCATGAACATACTGAAAAAGGTCCCGGAGGACAAACCGCCGTCCTATGGACGTGTGCACGGTGTTGGAGATGGCGCCTCGTGGAAGACGTGCTACCACGAGGAGCCAGAGGAAAGAAGGAAGAGACGGTTGCTCACTCAACAGACCATTGACGAGAAGGTCGTGATTGCGGTCAATAAGACCAAAGCTGAGACCAAAGAAGTGTTGCTCGGGGTACTCAATGCAGCGGTTAATGATTCGGTGGCTGGCGTCACGGCTCACTTCCAATCTTCAATTATTACCAGCTTGATTCCGGCAATTATCGATTGGTTGAAGAGCAATCCAGATAAAGGGCCAGCGGACTTTCCCCTTCCTAGCTACGTCGGGAGCAATTCGGTGAACATCACACCACCAGCACCTGCTCAAGCAACCGCAAAAGGTCCCGCTCCTATTCATAGTAGCCCGACCTTCGTCTCTGGCATGCTCGGCGGGGCTTCATCTATGGCTGAGCTCGACGCCCTCACGGTAATTACGCGTCATACCCTTTTCACCTGCATGTCTATAGTCTTCCATTTCAGTTGCCTTTCGGATGTTTGACGTCGCAGACATGTCTTCGTAGGCCGACGATACCCTGTGCACCCTACTGTATGACATCAAGGGCCAGAAGGTGGCCGTGGGAAAGGCAACGATCGTGAAGCCAAAGAACCACATGTTCCACAACTGAGAGATGCCCCATGGCGTCTTCAAGGTTAACATGGCCAGTGTCTTAGCGGGCTTCGAGGATTTGCCTCCTCCGGTACCAGTCGATGACGAGGAGACCCCTAAACGGATTGGCGCATGCAAGAGCTGGTTCTTGCCTTGGCCGAAGACTCTTCTTCATGTCGAGGCGCCTAGTATCACACCAATGACAGCTTCTCAAGAAGGTATGAACACCACCCCACCTACCCAATTACCTGCACCTGTCGTGGTGGGTGATAGCAGACGACGCGAGGGAGAGCCTCCATTAGTACCAGATAACATCGCCCCCGTCGAAGAAGCAAATGCTGATGATGTCATGGAGGAGGAGGATGATGACCCTCTCAATTATATCAATACCACCTATGACGATGGAGGATTGATGGCTGGGGACTATGACTCAGGCTATGAGCATGGAGAGGATGACTTCATGCTGCCTGATTTGCCGGAGCCGGAACGTCCTAAGGCGGAATGCAAAAAGTCTCTCTTCGTGCGATCCTCACAGGAGACGCCTCCAGATGCCGCCTCTACCCAGCAACAACGCAAGGGCCGTCCACTGATTAGCCCGATGACACTGGGGGTGGTGGTTAAGGAAGGTATGGTGGGCTCACTACCGCCACCCGCCAAGAAGCAAAGGAGGAGACCGGACAAGAAAGGCCCTAAAGGCTCCAGAGCTGCTTCAAGCAGCCACCCGCCTCTGAAGCCCCGGGAGGTAGAAAGAATACCTGTTAAAGGTGTGTAGTGTTTCCATGTCGCTGGCGACCCGATCCTACCTCCGAAAGCGCTAGAGCACATACTGAACAATGATCTAAGGAGACTCCATGAAGATGTGCTGGCCAGAGAGAAAAGCTTTCTCATCTCGGAAAAACCAGGATACCCACTTTACGTGGCTCAGGTGCCGGGTGGGAAGTTGTACATCGAGAGCTGGCCCACGGATAAGTTCATCCTGCGATTTGACTACATCTACGACATGTTCCACATGACCAAGCTGGATTTCCAGTTCATCCACATGTATGCGCTCTATCTCAACTACTTCATCAGGCTCGAGAACATAAAATATATCTGCGTTGCGGACCCATACTATATGCACGAGAGCTTCTTCGCAGTCTGCAAAGAGCACCGTGACTGTGCGAGCAAGTACATCGGCGACTTCATGATCGCTAATAAGGACAAGGAAGCGATTCTCCTGCCTTATCATCCCACATAAGTCATCCGCGCATATCCTTTCGTAAGTTTTAATCATTCCTTTGCAAGCATGGAGGCTAATTTGAGGTGTACTTATTTTGCGCAGCGGGGGGGGGGGGGCATCGTCCTCATCGTTCTATACCCAGAATACTCCCATGCTATGTACTTGGACTCATTGAAGAACAGCAAGAAAAAAGATTACACGCACATAAAGAGTGTTCTCGATAGTGCCCTGTTAACCTTCAACCTGTCTGGTGGATATATCAAGGTGAAAAAGTACAGGAAGAACGGGCTGGCTTTCAGCCATAAGACCAACTTCTGCTGCATCCAGCAACCGTACACCAGTAAGGCTGATGGATTCTACCTCATTCATCTCCTGATCGAGTACAGAAGGGATAATCAACGCCTTCGCATGTCAGCTACTACTAATGATGCCAAGATTGTCAACTGGGCCACAAGCATAGGAAAGACACCGGATCATTGAATCCGAGCTATGTTTTATCATGTACAGTGTGAACTTGCCCAAGTGATCATGAAACAGGTCCTCGAACCAACAGGGATGTTCTACCATGGGCCAATCATGCGGGATGATGTCCGAGCACTGCTACTCGCTCAGCGTCTGGACCTGAAGCCTTTCAAGAAGCTCGGGTGCTTCCTCCCTGACTATGAAGATTGGACCGCCGACATGGAGGACTGATTGTCGATGACAATGTGTCACTACTGTCTTTCTATGGCAAAACTTTGAATTTATGCACGGCGAAACTCTGTGATGTAATTAAACCGTCCTCCTGAACTAGCATAGATCGCTCTAGTTAATTAGTTTGGGTATGAGGAACTTCATTATTTATGTTTACTATAGGTTGCTTGTATTTTGCTAATTATGCCTCTTTGTTTTCTTAAGTACATTATGTTGCATATTATCGTTGAATTCATCAACTAACGATGCAGGTACATAGATCAGAGATGACGAAGGACTGCTACGCCGTGTTCGTTGGGAGGGTTCCAAGAGTGTACGACCACTGGCTAGACGCTTAGGACCAGGTGGATAAGTACCCGGGTGCTAGCCACAGAGGGTTCAACAGCAGAGCCGAAGCGGAAAGTAGTTACTTGAGGTGGATGCTCCGGCAAGAGCGGGAGAAAAACCGCCGGTGCCTCAAGAAGTTCTACATAGTCGCGCTCTTGCTCATGCTGATCGCTCTTCTCTTCTACATCATGGTTTAGATAGAGATGATGAAACTTGTGTGTGTGCCATGACCATGCAGTTGCATTTATTCGCGACATGACATGACTTGTCTATCACTATTTTCGAGATGTGATGATATTTGTGTTGAATGATGATGATGATGGTATGACGGGACTACTGTATGTGTATGATATGATGAGAATAGTGTATGTTTATTATGATCTGATGAAACTACTGTATAGAGCATGCACAAATGCATCACAAATATGTAGAGGGGGAATAAATCTGAAGCAGGAATACTAGCAGTAGCGCTGGACTAGTAGCAGCACTTTCTTTGGTGCAGCGCTACAGATAGTTAGCAGTAGCACTGGTCCAGGCAGTGCTACTGCTAACCATACTTACCAGTAGCGCTGGTCCGGGCAGCGCTACTGCTAAAACTTAGCTGTAGCGCATTAGCAATAGCGCTGCCCCCAGAGCAACTGCTATAGGTATTTCAAATGCTACTAGTAGGCTTTCTCCTAGTAGTGCTAGTTTCAGCAAAGTGCTCATGTCATACCCACTGAATACATCACGACTGCTACATACACTTCAAATAAAGAGACAATCATCCTACAGAGCACATCGATTTTGCCCATTATCGTCACAAGCTCTTTCATCTCCTCATTGTTGTCAAGGCCATTCAGCAACAGTTGCTTGGCCATGATCAGAGGAACTGCATCTTTAGCATTCTGCTCTGCATCTTCCTCTTCTGCCGTTCCTTCAGTTACTTGTCCAACACCCCAACCTGCTAGTATTGGGATTCCTCGGCTAACCAAATAATCAGCGTAGTTGCATTCCCCCACATCAGCAACTTCCCAGAAATACAAATCACATGAATCTTCCCTTTTCTATACGAATCAAATTGGAAGATCATCAACCAAACTATTAAAAAATCAGCAACTGAAAGCAGCGGAACAACACTTAAACATATTATTACCCCATGATTCGGGCATTTGTAGAAGACTCGGCCAGGGTTGAGGATTGTGGTTGAGATGCGACGGATGACTCTGCGTGATTTGCAGCAATGGCACGACACCAACGGCAGTGGTTTGTGATGAGCAACCGGCTGCGGTGCGTGTGCCGGCGGGGGTGTGATGAGACCCACAACCGATGGTACAGGTGGCGACTTGGCACATATCTGGTTGTTGCCTGCTGAAGAGCAGGCGGACGAGCCGCCAGCGGACATGGTTGCTACGGCCAGAGCTTATGATGCTAGGCAGAGTAAGTAGAGAAGAGGAGAAGCGAACGTTGGATATGTTAGTTTCATTACTTGCAGAGTAGCATAGCACCATATATATTCATAGTCTAGGTTTGGATTCGAACCGGCTACAGGAGCACGTCTCTCTTTTTTCTAAAACTCAACAATGTCTCTTTACTCGTACACTAGCTTGTTCTGTACGCCTTCTCAAGTCTTTGATTTTCTTTTTTTAGAGGAAGGAAGGAGGAGAAAATTGAGGGTTCCTGGGACTCGAACCCAAGACCTCTCGGTTGAAAACCAAGGGTGCTAGTCACTTATGTGGCAAACGTTCCCTGGGAGGAGGACGGCAAACAAACGCATTTTTCTCGCAGTTTTAGTTGCGACGCAAGATCAAACGGTCGTAGTTTCGGGAATGTTATCTGGCGAACGAGCCTAGTTTTTCTTTTCTTCCTATATATAAAAAAGTATGCTACTTTGTGTCAGCTTAGTCAACAAACGATTGTGCCAATCTTGACTGTTGGATTGACAATCAACGTCTGTCATGTTTCTTCAGTCTCTTCATCCTCCAGCCGCCAAAGCCAAACCAGCGCCGGCGGGACCGCCTACTCCCGCCTCCCATGGCTGGTTGTGCTGCCGCGCATGCATCGTGGCCACATCGCACCCTAAAACTCTGCGCATCTTCCCCGGCTCCTGTTCGTTCCTGTCCGAGGCCTCACCATCGTCCTCCGCCTTGGTTTGCTCGCCGTGGTGCCCTCCGGTGTTGTCAACATGGTCAACAACCGAGAGGAATAAGGAGATGACTGTACATGGTGAGAATGACAGTAGGGACCCACCAGGATCATTGTAGTAGGCAAGCAAGTGCCTCCTTTATTACATGAAAAAAAAGGGTTCCTCCTGATGGTTTCCTGACATCTGGGTCGCACGCCACTGTCAACGTAGTCAATAAGCGAGATAACTGCACAAGGAGCGGTAGACACCCAGGACCCAGCAGCGCGCGCAGTAATTTTTTTTTTCGTGACGGAGAAGGGTATCGACTGGGTTGTGCGGGAGCTATGGCCCGTCTAGCCCAGGCTTTTATTTCATATGTTTACCACATGACCAACCCAGTTTTTTTCCTTTCTGAAAATGGCTAGCCCAGCTATTTTGTTTTTTGCAGAATAACCAACGTAGGCCTACTTGCTTTTCTATGGCCTGCTGGGCCGGAAATCTTTCAAGACGAGGAGGGATGCATTCGGGCTTGCCCAGCAAATGGGCTATAAGTAATAAGAAATGGGCTATAAGTAATAAGAAATGGGCTATAAAGTGAAAAAATACAGCAAACAGGCAATTAGTTACAAAATACTTTTTTCTTTCAGATTTTGATATTTTAAATTTCATTGTTTTTGTGCGGGTAAAATTTCATTGGATTTAAATTAAGGTATGTTTAGTTTTTAAATTAATTTGAATCTGGCTAGAAATTTTGGGTTGTATGCTGTTTGGGACAGATTTGGAGGCTGACATGTGGGTCTACTAGGTTGATGTGTACGAAAAGCTTTGTCAACTTAGTCCACAAGCGATTCTAGCAGCAGTGACCGTAGGATGTTAATCCAACGGCCGTACTGCTTCTTCAATATCTGATCTTCTTGCTCCAGCCACCAAAACCAGCGCCGGTGGGACTGCCTGCTCCCGCCTCCCGTGGCCGGCTGTGCTGCCGCACAGGCTGCACCGCCCCACCCTACTCCATCACTGGCCATGCCATTCCTCTACTCACCCACACCTCCTGTTATCTTCTGGCGACGGTAACCGAACCAGTAAACACTCGTACTCCCCACCGCATGGGCAACCACTGCTGAGTCTTCCCTGGCTCCGAGTCATTCCCTTCCTAGGCCTCACCGTTGTCCACCGCCCTGGTGCTCTCGGCGTGGCATGGTCAATGTGGTCAATGAACGACATCCATCGGAAGAGGACTATACATGGAGAGGCTGTCAGCTGGGTCCATGGCCGCACGCAAGGAAGTGCCTCGTTATTACGCGCAAAATAATGATTCCTCCACCTGATAGTAGGGATCCACCGGAAGGGCCTCTGTATTTCACAAAAAAAAACATTCCTCCCACTGACAGCTCGGACCCACCAGCTATATCTTCGCAAGCAAGGAAGTGCCTCCTTATTACACACAAAAAAATGAATACTCCCCCTGCTATCTGGGACCCACCATAGTTGGAGGCTGACTTGTGGGCCTACTAATTTGACGCGGATGGAGGGCTTTGTCAACTTAGTCAATATGAATGATTCTAGCTCCAGTTACCATACGATGTCCATCCAACGGCCGTAGTTCTTCTTCAACCTCTGGTCTTCTTGCTCCAGCCGCCCAAACCAGCGCCGGTCGTGCCGCTTGCTCCTACCTCCCGTGGCCGGTTCTGCTGCCGCGCAGGCCTCACAACCCCACCCTACTCCCATCGCTGGCCTGGCCAGCCCTGTACTCACCCAGACCTGCTGTTATTCTCCGGCGACGGCAACCTCACACTGCAGCCCAACCAGTAAACCCTCGTACGCCCCTCCGCGTGGGAAACAACTGCCGAGTCTTCCCTGGCTCCGGGTCATTCCCTTCCTAGGCCTCGCCGTCGTCCACCGCCTTGGTGCTGTCAGCGCGGCGTGGTCAATGTGGTCATGGAACGACTTACATCAAAAGAGGACTGTACGTGGAGAGGCTGACAGCTGGGTCCACGGCCGCAGCAAGGAAGTGCCTCCTTATTATGCGCAAAATAATGATTCCTCCACCTGACAGCAGGGACCTACCGGAAGGGCCGCTGTATTTTGGCTTAGCTGTATTTTGCGAATAAAACATTTCCCCCCTGACAGCTGGGACCCACCAGCTATATCTTCGGACGCAAGGAAAGTGCCTCCATATTAGGCACGAAAAAAGATGAATCCTCCCCCTGACAGCTCGGACCCACCATCAATAACTTCGCACACAAGGAAGTGCGTCCTTATCCTCCCTGACAGCCGGGACCCACTTGGTCGAAGCGTACGTAGCATTGTCGCAAACGTGTACGTACATACTGGTCGATCGGTCTCTCTTCAATGATGAACGGTGGCCGAGCAAGTAGCGGCACGTGTAGTAGTAGAGCCCCCGACATAGCAGTTCAGGCAGTCCCTTCTAAACCGTGTACACGTATGTACATCCACATGCCAAAAAATACAGCCACGTACGTACATACGGGCGAGGTCTCGAACGCGTACTCACGCATACGTACGGCCACGGCTCGTGTACATGGAGAGGCAACAGACGGTAGCAACAGCATCCTGTTCATCGGGCAGCCAACCGGCTGGGTCAGAACGGAGAAACAACGTCCTGTTCATCGGGAGGCAACAGACTGGGTCGGAATGCATCCTGTTCAACGGGAGCCAACCGGCTTGGACAGAACAGCCGAAACGGGGTCTGGCGTACCGCAGTACGGAGGAAACGGCCTTCTGTTTGACCGGCTACGGTCGAAAAGGGGGTCCTGTTCATCGGGAGGGGTGTGGCATACCGCAAAACGGAGGAAACAGACTTGTGTTGGAGCGCTACGATCGAAACGGGGGTCCTGTTCATCGGGAGGGGTGTGGCGTACCGCAAAACGGAGGAAACGGACTTGTGTTGGAGCGCTACGGTCAAAACGGGGGTTCTGTTCTTCGGAGGGGTGTGGCGTACCACAAAACGGGACTCCACGAGCTACTGTTCACCCACCGTTGACTTCCTTCAGCCTCCACCTACACTGTTCATCCACCACATCTTCCTCCTGTCTCTACTAGCTACTGTTCATCTAGCCCTCCACCGGCTACTGTTCAACCAGCCCTCCACGGGGTCCTGTTCATCCACCCCCAACCAGCTCGGCTATGGCGGCCTCCTCTCGGGGTCCTGTTCATCCAGCGGCAACGGAATATATATACTACCATGGGCTACTGTTCATCCAACCACCACCGGGAACTGTTCATCCAACCCCAACCACGTACGTCTCGACTCGTTCAACCACAACCCCCACATTCACTGTTCATCAAGAGGCAGCAGCACGCAGCGATCGAGCGCTCGGATTCAGTTAGCAGCAGTAGCGAAGGAATCGCTCGGGTTCTGTTAATAGCCAAGTGATCGATCGCTCGGGTTCAGTAACGTACCTAGTGCAATCTGTCGGCGTACGACACCTATGGGATCCCAAAGGACCCCTTTACGGTTCAGCAGGGAGATAGATATGCACAAAGAGCAGAACCAACAATCGACGCGGGGCGATTTTACCCAGGTTCGGGCCGCTTATCAGCGTAAAACCATACTCCTGTCTTGATTTATTATGAGTGTTCTTGAGCCCAGGCTCCAGGAGCGCTTGCAATGAACAGCACGTTCAAAGAGCAGCTACGCATGCAGAATGGGCCAGAAGATCCTCCACCCCTGTAGCAGTTGCCATGGGCCTCCTTTTATACACTCAAAGGGGTCACCACAGTGGCAAAATGTACATACATTGATGTGTAAAGTAGCTACAGGGTCATCATACCTAACCACTGACGGATTAGGACGAACGCATTTAATGCACCGTGAGGTGTCCGTTTAGGTGTCCTCACTTTCTTGGGGATGGAAAAAGGGGCCATCCCATCAGCACCGCTTAAGCTCTCCCCCACTGGTGCGTTGCCACGCATCCAGAGAAGGACCCAGAGTGTCAGGCCCGTTGCTGTGTCAAAGCGGCGGAACAGTGATAGAATCTTGCCGGGCCCAAATCTTGCCGGGTTTCGTGAGCCACCCCGGCAAGATCTTGCCGGGGGCCTGGTCTTTGGTCTCCAAATCTTATTAGCTCCTGATCCTTTGATTCTATGTCTGAATGTCCCCTTGACAATCTTGCACTAACCTCCAATTACTCCCCCGGCAAAACTTGCCGCAGGCTTGGCTACGACTGCCCCTGCACAAGTATGGGGTACTAAAGTCCCAATACTTAGTACACCGACAGGAGCCCCCGGGCCTAGGCCATACACGAATGCGAGGCGTTGTTGGGCTAGGCCCAAATAGTGCACGGGCACACGTGGCAGGGGATTAACCACTTGTGATGATTTCGCTTACTGCATCCCCCCACTACGCGCATTGAATGCGCGACGTGGGGCACGTGCGCTGAACGGCCGCGGCCGCAGCGCGCTTGTAGAGGCGTATTCACATTGGGCAGTAAAAAAGGCGGCCTCGCTCCTTCCCCATAAAAAGGAAACTGCAGAGGCGCTGCCTATTTACCCCCTCTTTCTTCTTCTTCTCAATCTGAAATCTGCCATCGCCTTCCTTTTGTCGAGCTCACAACAAAGCTTTCCCTCATCCGCTCGTCGCCTCCATGCCCGCTCCATCTTCGGCTTCCGCTCCTACAGTCGCCATGCCGCCCAAGACCAGCAAGGGCAAGGGCAAGGAGACGAAAGCCAATGTCCCGGAGAGCGAGCTGGTGAAGATGTGGAAGAAGTACGTCGTCTTCGCCCCGTTGCTTGATGCGAGAGCTCTGAAGAGCTGGTACCAGTGCATGTGGGCGAGGGAGACGCAAGCTCACCCCGCTACTCGCGTGATTCCAGGTTCTTGTTCCAAAAGTGGTCCTGACAGATACAACTTCTTCGTTGCTTATTTCTATTGTGGACTCTGTCCTCCTTTCTCCGATTTCTTCAATGATATCATGTACACATACAGCTTCCACCTTCTTGATTTCACGCCGAACGCCATAATGTGCATGTCTGTCTTCGCTCATCTTTGCGAAAATTTTGCCGGAGTAACCCCCAATACCGCCCTCTTCCGCCATTATTTTATTCCTCGCATCGAAAAGGGGGAGGCCATTTCCGGTTCTATCGCCTGGATTCCACGGGCTTGGAATAAGGAGATATACCCAGAGGGAGTTTACCGGGAGAAGTGGGATGAATGGCTGTCTGAGTGGTGCTGGATCAAGGAAGCAGATCCCCATCTGTTCTGCTCGCCTCGACGGCAGAAGGCGGTCCGCGGCAGTGATTGGAGCGACCTTGCTGCGGAGGACGAGAGGCTCACAATCGCCACCACCAGGATCCTTCGCCTGAAAGCTGCCGGGCTTACGATGGAGATGATCGCCTTCGATTTCCTCCATCGCCGCATCGCCCCTCTATAGAGCAGGGGAAGACCAGCTTGGGAGTACCGGAACACAGCGGACATCATGAGACTGCGCCCCGGATTGAACAACAATTTGACTGCTATGCAGCTTGGCGCTCTCCGTCAAAGGTTATTCCAGCGCGACAATAAGCACCTGTTGCCGGCAAGAATTGTCCCTCTGTGCAACAACTCTGCTCTGGGGTCAATCATCGCCTTCATACCAGTGTTCAACACCCACGGTCTTGAAGCAACTTGGGCCGAGCCAAAAGAGGAGGAAGCACAAAAGTTCTTTGATAACTTGACGGAGAGAGCCGTCCGGGAAGAAGCAGACCTCATCCGAGCCACCACCGACGAAGAAGTGGCATACATCGCAACTAGGGCGGAGGAGGCAAATCTTGCCACGGAGGCTGGTAGCGTCGGATTCGCAGAATGGGAAACCAGCGACGCAAAGGTAGTGGTGGAAGAAAATCCTGCCGGGGAGGACAAGGCTGCCGGGGAACAGAGCGGTACAGTCACTGAGAGCTCGTCCGACGAAGACGTGGCTGAAGAAGAACCGCAAGAAGAGCTCCCAGCCCCGAAGAAGACAAAGCGTGTTCTTTGAAAGGCTGCATCTGGCATCCCGGCAAGCCAACCTTCTTCGAGCAGCGAGGCTCCCGGCAAGAAGGCGGCCGGCAAGGCTGCGCCGCGGCAAGGAGTTCGACAGCAACCTGCACGGCGCGCGAGACCCGCACCAGCAGCAACTGCTGAGGCGGCAGGGGCGTCCCGCACCACAGCACCGGAGGCTGAGGTGGCGAAATCACGCCAACCCCCTATGCCTGCTGTAGCCAAGCTACCCAGGACCCCTCCTCCGCCTCCCCACATAGACACTGCAACAGAGGTCGATTTCGACATCTCCGGCTTTAGTCCGGAGCGAGAAGAGGAAGAGTAAGTTTCCTGTCATTGCATGTATCTTCCAAATTCTGGATCAATCTTATTGACTTGCTCGTTTTGCCTCTGCAGTGATGCAGAAACCTTGGCGGAAAGAATGGCGAAGAGGGCAAAGACTTCCACAGGCGACGAGCTCCCGGCAGGCTTCACAAGCGCGCCAAAAACTATTACCATCAGCCCGGAGCTTAGCCCTCGACACAGCCCCCAGCACAGCCCCCAGCGTGAGTTCATTACTCTTTTTCCGTTGGCGAATGCTGAAGTTTCTATTCTTGCCGCTGATATCTTTGAGCTTGCAGGAGAAGGACGGCAACAAGGGGAGTTATCGGGAGATATCCTCGTTGTGCCACCTCCGTCAACTACACCACCCACAAGCTCGTCCCCGGCAAGAGATCACACCGATGAGCTGATCTTGGTTGAGGAGGAGCCGACAACCATGGGCACTGGCATCTTACCCCCGGCAACCGAGGTTGCCGGGAAGGGCGAGGCCACCCCTCAACAGCTCGATGCAGGTAACCAATTGCCTCAGAGCGCTTGCTATTCTTTCCTTTATCTCTCTTTCTTTTGTCTTCTTGAACTTCAATCTTGACCTCATTCTGTTTCTCTCCTTTGTCCTTTATAATTCCCTGTGATGGAACACATGGACATCGACGATGTCATCGAGGAGACCGCCAGGGATGTTGCCGCTAAAGCCGACAAAATCGCTGCCAGCGAGGCCTACATGGATGCCACCGTCGAGACCGGCGGTGCCCTTGCCGATGAGGCCGCCAAGACTGCACAGGAGGAACCCGCCAAGGAATTTGCCGAAGAGGACGGCAAGGAGGCTAGTGACCGTACTGACAGCATTCCTGCCGTAGGAGCGCCAGGCGCTACACCGGCCATGGAGCCCCCAGCCACTGGTGAGGCGGTTGCTGAGGATCAACCATCAACATCCCAAGTCCCGTCATCAAGCAAATATCTCAAAGTTGGCGAGAACCTGTTTGTCAACTTGCCGGGGACGGCAAGCATTGGGGCACCGATCGAAGGGGAAATTTTTGATGAAGAAATCATCGCTGCTGCTGGGCTCGAGATCATCAACGAACCAAGTGTCAGTAGCAGCAAATCTGAGGAAGATCAACTCCTTCAGGCCATGGGCGAAAACTTCCGCAAGCTCCAAGCACTCCACTGTGCCCAAAAAGAGAAGGTAGATTCCAGAGCTGCAGTTGTTGAAGCGGCTGAAACAGATTTCCGAAAGCGCGTTGAGCAAACACAAATCTGGTACATCGAGGCCTATCAAGAGCTGACTATCAATCGGGAACAAGTGAGCCAAAGCTGGACGGAGCTCCTCTTGAAGCAATCTGACATGGAGAAGGCTCAAGTGGAAGCTATGCAAAGAATTGCTGCTGAAGATGCCCTTTTGACGGAGCGTTGCATTGCGCTTGATGCTCACGAGGAAGATCTTGCCGCACGTGAGCAGGCACTCGCCGCCAAGCTTCGCAGCAAAGATGAAGAAATTGAGAAGATTGTTGCGTGGTGGACCCAGGAGCTGGAGCAGAAGCACAAGGAGGCGCTCGAAGCTCTGACTGTAGATCACACCGGCAAGATCAAGGAGGCCGTCGATGCTGCCGGGGCTGCAGATGCCGCCAAGAATGAGCTGAGCGACAAAGTGAAGAAACTGGAAGTGGATCCTGAAGAACACGGCAAGGAGCTCTCGACGCTCAAAGGTGATAGGGAAAAAAACCTCCACACCCTGGCGGAGATGCAAGTCGCCATGTCCGACAAAACCAAGCAGCTCTCTTCAGCCAATGACGCTATTGCCGATCAGAGGCTAAAATTGTCCACCCTGGAGAAGTCACTTGAGGACAGCAGGGCCCGCGAAAAGGCCCTGAGCAAGTATCTCCAAGACGAGAAGAACCTGCTCAAGAGCGCCGCCGCCGCCCAAGTTGACTACGAAAAGGGGGTGGAAATCTGGACTGAACGCCTCGTCGACGCTGCGGAGAAGCTCACAGCACAACTGTCAACCATGGGCCTGTCAAACTTCAGGTATTCCTCCGAAGAAAGAATATCCTCGAGCGCCAGGTTGACCATGTTCTTCGAAAGCATCATTGATGCTCTGAAGCTGCTTCAGTCGAACCGGGCGACCCAACTGGCCAATGAATCCCGCCAGCTTTGTCGGGCCATCCTCCGCAAGGTACTCATCAAGGTGGTGCATAATAATCTTGGTATCGACCTCACCAACGTGCTCGGCCAGCTGCCAAAGGACGCAGATCTCAAGGAACTTGAGGAGCTTGTCGCGCCTATCCTTGAGAAGGTGGATTCAGTCAAAAGGGTCGAAGGCCAGCGCAGAGATTAGCTACACCACTTCTTCTTGCCGTCGCCATTCCATGCCAAAGACAATTAAGTCTTAAGTTAGAACCGCGGCAACTTATTAATGTAATATAACTTGCTTATATTTGGGCACATGCATGCTATTTCCCTTGTCTGATTCCTTTGTGTATGGAGTTCACCCTACGCTTACTGAAAAACTTGCCGGCGCGCAACCTGCCGCGAGCGCTGGGTGCGGGACTTCAGCAGCCTGCTGGAGGTGCAACGGCCGGCAAGACTCCTTGGTGTTCTTAGTGCAGCCACTTAAATTGTTGAGTGGACTCGAAACAAAATAAGGGCGCAACCGATTACGACAAGGGTTCCTTCGCGTGCAGGTTTTCCATACAAAAGTCGAAATCGTCTAAGGAAAATAACTTTGTAATAAAAAGACTTGCTCTAAGTTTTAGAACTTAGCTTTCTGTCGCTGTTCTTCCTCTGGTAAGATGCCAATTCTGAACGTCGCCAACTGGTACCCATACCTTCCTTCCCCCCCGGCAAACATGCATGCGAGGAATCCTTCTGTCTTTTGAGAAAAAGAAAGAACAGAAAATAAAGATATGGAACCTTGGCGGTTCATTAGAACTTACCGGGAACAAGTGTCATACAACATCTTAGACAAACATGCATATATATATATATATGAACATGGAAATCAATAAGGAAATGCACAACACTCAAACTTATTCATCTGGGCTCAGGGTCTGCGCCTGGCTTTGTACAAAGGATTACATGCCTTGCCGGCAAGACTTGTACAAAAAGGTGGTTGCCGGGGGCCCCCGGCAACCGCGCCTTATGGGTAGAACTTGCGAAGATGTTCGATATTCCAGGAGTTGCTCACTGGAACGCCATCTTCGGTCTCCAGGCGGACAGTGCCGGGCCTGGTGACTCGTACTACCTGATAAGGGCCTTCCCACTTCGGCGTCAACTTGTTTGAATTCTTGGCGGACTGAATCCGTCGAAGAACAAGGTCGCCTTCCTCAAGGCTTCGGGCACGAACTTTGTGGCTATGGTAGCGGCGCAAAGCTTGCTGGTAGCATGCAGCTCGCTAGCAGCCTGAAGATGATTCTCCTCAAGGAGCACAGCGTCATCTTGCCGCAGTTGCTCTTGCTCAAGCTCATCATAAGCGAGCACTCGAGGTGATCCGTATATGAGTTCCGTGGGGAGAACTGCCTCTGCTCCGTAGACCAGAGCGAAGGGTGTCTGGCCGGTGGCTCGATTTGGTGTCGTTCTGATTGACCAAAGAACCGCCGGCAACTCATCAATCCAGCGTCTTCCGCACTTTCTCAGCCTGTCAAAGGATCTGGTCCTGAGACCGCGCAGCACTTCAGCATTAGCAATCTCCACTTGGCCGTACTGCATGAAGGTGTGACTTGTGAATTGCGTGCCATTGTCGGTGATGATCCTGTTGGGCACACCGAAACGGCAAACTATCCCTTTAAAGAACTTTACGGCTAATTGTGCTGTCACCTTCCTCACCGCTTCCACCTCTGGCCACTTTGTGAACTTGTCGATTGCGACGTACAAGTACTCTAAGCCCCCGGTAGCAAGGGGGAAGGGGCCCAGTATGTCGAGCCCCCAGACCGAAAATGGCCAGGAGAGAGGAATTGTCTGAAGAGCTTGAGCTGGCTGATGTGATTTCTTCGAATGAAACTGGCATGCTTCACACTTGGTTACTAGTGCAGTTGCATCCTGGAGAGCGGTGGGCCAAAAGAAACCTTGCCGGAATGCTTTCCTGACAAGTGCTCTTGATCCTATGTGAGAGCCACATACGCCTCCATGTATCTCTGCCAACAGCTCTAGTCCATCCTGCCGAGGAATACACTTCAATTTCACACCGTTTGGTCTCTTTCTGTACAGGACGTCGTCGACGAACTTGTACATAACAGACCGACGGGCCACTTTTTCCGCCTTTTCCTGTTCCTTAGGGAGTTCTCCTGTTTGAAGGAAATGGACAATGTGATGCGCCCATGCTGGAGCCTGGGGCTCGACAGCTAGGACTAAAGGCATTTCCTCCGCCCGGGGAACATTTGTCTCGACAGCGAAAGCATGAGGTTCCACCGGAGCCTGTTGTTCCCCGGCAGGCTTGTCGCTGATCCCAGCAAGTTCCTTGCCGGCGGCTTCAGGGAGCTCTGCAGGAAAGTACTGTCCAGAATTCAACTTTCTTCTCTTTTCTTGCCGCATTGATGGCGCTACAGATGGTTGAGTCAAATGGAGCACAAAAGTTCCTGGTTCCACAGGCAACTTGAGGGCAGCGCGCTTTGACAGGTCGTCAACAATACGATTTTCGGCACAAGGAATGTGCTTCATTTGCAGACCGTCGAAGCGCTCTTCCATTTTACTCACTTCATCCAAGTAAGCTTGCATCAATGGACTCTGATAATTCTTGTTAACTTGCGTGACAACAAGCTGCGAATCGCCTCTGATGATGAGCTTTTTGATACCAAGGTCTGCCGCAGTGTTGTTTGTCGAACTCTCCCGGGGAAAGTGCATCTGGATTACATACTTGAGGTGCTCTCCGGTGGGTGCGACAAGCAGCACGCCAGCACCGGTGCCTTGTAGTGAAAAAGCCCCGTCAAAGTACATAACCCATTCTTGATCAACTTCCTTGCTGGGGAGAGTCGTTTCTTGAACCTCTTCATCTGGCGTTGGGGTCCATTCCGCAATGAACTCTGCCAAGGCCCTACTCTGAATTGTCGAAGTGCTTTCAAACTTGAGGCCAAAGCTCGACAACTCTAACGCCCACTCCACAATCCTGTCGGTCACTTCTGGGTTTCACAAAATCCGTTGCAACGGAAAGCGAGTGACGACGGTGATTTCATGTGCTTGAAAATAATGGCGCAGCTTCCTCGAGGCCTTAAGGAGGCTGAAGAGTAACTTCTGCACGCCAGAATATCTTGACCTATCCCCTTCCAAAAGAGAGCTAACAAAATAAACTGGGCGCTGCACCACCTTTTTCTTTTGCACTGGTTCTTCTGACTGTGCAGATCTTGTCTTGCCGGGATCAACCCTTGCCGGGGAAGATCCTGCCGCATCGCTTGGCGGTCGTGCCACTGGTGTTGCCTCCTCATCAGCTTCTCTCTGCGCCACTAACGCAGCACTAACCAATTGATTTGTCACTGCCAGATACAACAACAATGGCTCTTGTGGTTTAGGCGCGACTAGTGTCGGCGGAGAGCAAAGGTATTTCGTCAAATCTTGCAGCGCAGCCTCCGCTTCCGGAGTCCATTTCATTGGACCTGCCTTCTTCAAAATTTTGAAAAAGGGCAGGGCGCACTCAGCAGATTTGGAAATAAACCTGCTTAGGGAAGCAACACAGCCGGCAAGACGACGTACATCCTTGACGCGTCTTGTTGCTTCAATCAGCTCAATAGCTTTGATCTTGTCGGGGTTCGCTTCGATCCCCCGTTGAGATACAAAGAATCCGAGAAGCCTACCGGAAGGAACACCAAACACGCACTTCTCAAGATTGAGCTTTAAGTTGATCTTGCGCAGATTTGTAAATGTTTCTTCTAGATCTTGTATGAACGTCGCCTTGTCCTTGGTTTTGACCACTATGTCATCCATATATGCCTCCATATTTCTATGGAGCTGAGGCTCAAAATCAATTTGGACCGCTCTCGCAAATGTAGAACCAGCATTTTTCAACCCGAAAGGCATTTGTATAAAACAATACGTACCACATGGGGTGATAAATGCGGTTTTTCGTCATCTTCTTTTGCCTTGAAGATCTGGTGATACCCTGAGTAGGCATCTAGGAAGGACAGTAGATCACAACCAGCAGTGGAGTCCACAATCTGGTCGATGCGTGGCAAGGGAAAAGGATCTTTTGGACAGGCTTTATTGATATCTGTATAATCAATACACAGCCTCCATTTCCCATTTGCCTTGCGCACTACAACCAGATTGGCCAACTAGGTTGGGTGAAGCACTCCTTTGACCAATCCTGTCGCTTCCAGTTTCCTGATTTCTTCGGCAATGAACTCTTGCCGCTCCAAAGCTTGCTTCCTGACCCTCTGCTTGACGGGCCACGCGTGAGGACAGACAGCAAGGTGGTGCTCAATTACCTCCCTGGGAACACCGGGGATGTCAGACGGTTGCCATGCAAACACGTCAGCATTCGCCCGCAGGAAGGCAATGAGCGTGCTTTCCTATTTGTCATCTAGGGTGGAACTTATGGTGAAAGTTCCTCCCGTTCCGTCCTCCCTGACGGGCACCTTCTTGGTCTCTGGTGGAGCAGCCTTGGATTTCTTGTTCTTGCCGGTGGAACTCTCTGGTGCCTCCTCAACGGAAGCGCGGCACTCCGAGGAGGTGCGCTTGCCGGAGTTCGCGCCAAGATTCTTGCCGGTCTTCTTCTTCCCCCCGTGAGTTCCATCGGCAGGAGCAGATGCCTTGACGGCAGGTGCTGCAACTGCTTCCCGGTAGAGTTGGTCGGCACAGATGAGCGCATCCTTCTTGTCGGAATGGATAATAATGACACTCAACGGCCCGGGCATCTTCAACACATTATACGCGTAGTGTGATGCCGCCATAAACTTACCCAGCGCGGGGCGGCCAAGGATCCCATTGTATGACATAGGAATCTTGGCGACATCGAACACCACCTTCTCTTTCCTGTAATTGAGCTCGCTACCAAACGTCACTGGTAGCGTAATCTTGCCTTTTGGCTGGGTCCTTCCTGGATTGACCCCTTGAAACATGCCCGTTTCCTCGAGATCTTCATCAGGAATTTGGAGCCTCTTGAGCACATCCGGCGAGATTAGGTTCAGTCCGGCCCCGCCGTCAACTAGCATTTTCATCACCTTGAGGTTGCGGATTTTCGTTGAGACCAACAATGGCAAGCACCCGACCACGGTTGTATGATCAGGGTGATCCTCGGCGTCGAAAATGATAGGCGTGTTGGACCACTTAAGGGGCTTACATGCATCGAACGATGGCTCTGTTGCATTAACTTCTTGCACCCACTGTTTAAGTCGGCGGTGGGAAGAATGCAACGAGGCACCTCCGTCGATACACATGGCCTTTGTAGCTTTGTGAAATTCTTGCTCACTGGACTCATCATCTTCTCCATCTTCATCATCACCTTCTTCCTTGTCGCGGCCTCGAGCGGGCCTCTCCCTCTATTGCTTGGCCTTGCCACGGCGACCCCCTCGGCCGCCGTGCTTCTTGCCGGACCCTTCAGCACCGTCTTGGGCCTTCTCCTTGTCCCGCTTTTCATACTCAGCTCTCTGCTTCTCGACAAGCTGCTCAAGTTGCCAGCAGTTTTGAAGATCGTGGCCCTTGGTACGATGGATCTTGCAATACTGCTTGCCGGAGTTTTCTGACCTATCGGCAGCCGCCAAGGCCTGGCAGGAGGCGCACTCGGCAAGTTCCTTGCCGGGTCGTCAACCTTGGCCTTCTTGGCGGTGCCGGGGTTGCCGGATTCCTCGATGGCAAGCACGGCCTTCCCTTTGCGCTTCTTGTTCTGCCGCCGGTTCTTCCTTGGCGGGGTCGCAGCGTCTTCATCTTCTGATTCGCCCCCTGTGCCAACAGCCTCGCCAGGGAGTTTCCTCCCTTCTTCAGCCCGAGCGCGTTTGTCGGCCAAAGCGTAAAGCTTGGCAATACTCCTGACTATGTTCATCGCCAGCTCTTCCCGCATTTTGCGGTTACGCATGTTCTGATGAAACGCGCTGACAACAGCGGCAGGGTGAACGTCAGGAATATTGTACTGCACCCGGCTAAATCTCTGGATAAACTTGTGCAGGGATTCGCCCTCATTCTGAGGGATGATATGCAAATCAGTCTCTTGGCCAGGAGCTTGGTGGCCTCCAACAAAGGCGCCAACAAACTGATGGCACAGATCTGACCAAGAAGAAATAGAATTCTCCGGCAGATGCATCAACCACGACCTGACGTTGGGTTTGAGCACCAACGGGATGTAGTTGGCAAGTATCTTGTCGTCTCGGCCCCCGGCAGCCTGCACCGCAATGGTGTAGATGCTCAGGAACTCTGAGGGATGAGTCTTGCCGTCATATTTCTCCGGGACTTCTGGCTTGAAGGTTCGGGAATTGGGCCACTGGACTTGCTGCAGCTCACGGGTAAACGCTGGAGTGCCTACCTCGTAAGGCAAGTCGCCCGCGTCCCCTGGCATAGGCTCGTCGACAGCGGGCCCTGCGCGCTTATCAGATTGATAGCGCACTTCCCGTCGCCGCTCAATGGTAGTTCGAGTGTCCTCCTTACTTCATTCCTGGAGAACTTGACGCTGGTCGCGGCGCATCCGTGGATCGGACGATGCCGTGGAATCATCATCATGGCCATCAGTCCGCCGGGTTGTCGACCACTGCTGGTGTCGTGGAGGGGAGTGCATCGTGGTTGCACCACCTTCGGTTTTCTCCGCATCGGCTCGCGCCGGATCGATGGACCGCCGCTGCGAGGGCCGTGCCTCCTGCGGCCCATCTTTGTTGGTGAAGCCAATGAAGCTCTGGATAGTAGCTCACCACTCCTCCATCTTCTCCGGAGCAGGAGGGAAATCGAGGAGCAGCTGCGCACGTGCCAAAGCTTCCGCTGGCGTAGGCGGCGGCGACAGGTGCGAGGTACGTGTGGTGCTCTGACTCCTAACAATGTTAGAAGGAGCACCGTCACGATCACGGGACAGCGCGCCACTTCCGCCGGTAGTTTGGCATGCATGCTGGGCCTGCGCACCTTGGGATCGATGCGCAGAAGACTTTTCATGGGGACGCCCTGAACCACCAGCGCCATGGCGATGCTCATCGTACATGACCTGGGAAGGCCGCGACGCTTGCGTCGGCGCGGGAGCCCTAGAAGGTGTCCTTCGATCTCTGGAGTTCGTTGCGCTGCCCGTAGGCAACACAGCTCCATCTCTGGATCCAGCAGCATGTGGGATGCCGCTGCCGCTGCGAACGACGCCGCTCACTTGGCTTGGATCACCGAACATCGTGGAGGCTCTAAACCTCTTCCTTCCGCACCCGCGCCATCACCCATACGCGAGGGCACAGGCAAAACGGACGTGGATGGTTGCGCCGCTGCAGCGCTCTTCTTCTTGGGTGGCATGATGATGAAGATGATGAAGAAACTTGGGCGCCGATCACTGGATCAGGTTCGCACAACCTCAATGCCCCTACCTGGCGCGCCAAAGATGTCGGCGTACGACACCTATGGGATCCCAAAGGACCCCTTTATGGTTCGGCAGGGACAGAGATATGCACAAAGAGCAGAACCAACGATCGACGAGGGGCGATTTTACCCAGGTTCGGGCTGCTGATCAGCGTAAAACCCTACTCCTGCCTTGATTTATTATGAGTGTTCTTGAGCCCAGGCTCCAGGTGCGCTTGCAATGAACAGCATGTTGAAAGAGCAGCTACGCATGCAAAATGGGCCAGAAGATCCTCCCCCCTGTAGCAGTTGCCATGGGCCTCCTTTTATACGCTCAAAGGGGTCACCACAGTGGCAAAATGTACATACAGTGAGGTGTAAAGTAGCTACAGGGTCATCATACCTAACCACTGACGGATTAGAACGAACGCATTTAATGCACCGTGAGGTGTCCATTTAGGTGTCCTCACTTTCTTGGGGATGGAAAAAGGGGCCATCCCATCAGCACCACTTAAGCTCTCCTCCACTGGCGCGTTGCCACGCATCCAGAGAAGGACCCCGAGTGTCAGGCCCGTTGCTGTGTCGAAGCGGCAGAACAGTGATTGAATCTTGCCGGGGCCAAATCTTGCCGGGTTTCGTGAGCCACCCCGGCAAGATCTTGCCGGGGGCCTGGTCATTGGTCTCCAAATCTTATTAGCTCCTGATCCTTTGATTCTCGGTCTGAATGTCCCCTTGACAATCTTGCACTAACCTCCAATTACTCCCCCGGCAAACCTTGCCGCGAGCTTAGCTACGACTGCCCGTGCACAAGTATGGGGTACTAAAGTCCCAATACTTAGTACACCGACACAATCGCTCGGGTTCAGTAAGAGAACGCCTCGCTCGTGTTTAGTTAGAGCCCAATGCCTCGCACACACGCGCGTATGTGTACGAGAGAAACATGTAATCCCTCCGTGCATCGCTCGGCCCCGACCACCCACCGTAACCGGGAACTCCCCGAATTTTCCTCGCCCTCGCTTCTACCACGATTTTTTCCGTCATGGACGGCCAAAAGAATGTCATGCAGGTGCGTCTCCGGCCCACCCAGGATGAAAACTCCATTTTCTGTCATGATTTTTTGTCATAGAAGTAGGAGCCCACCACATCTATGATGATACCGGGTTTTGTCATAATTATCGTCATAGAAGTGTCATAAGCATGACAGGAAAAAAAATTGTTCGGCCCAAAATGTCACGGATGTGTATTTTTTTGTAGTGAATCTTTGTACCAGAACCTTAGATTGGTACATGTGGGTGACTAGTAGTGTTGATTACATCTTGTAGTTGATTACTATATGGTTTATTTGGTGGAAGGTTATATTTTGAGATCCATTATGCTATTTAATACCCCTCTGATCTTGAGCATGATTATCATTTATGAGTAGTTACTTTTGTTCTTGAGGTCACGGGAGAAGTCATGTTGCAAGTAATCATGTGAACTTCATATGTGTTCGATATTTTGATGATATGTATGTTGTGATTCCCTTAGTGGTGTCATGTGAACGTCGAGTACATGGCACTTCACCATATTTGGGCCTAAGGGAACGCATTGTGGAGTACTTATTAGATGATGGGTTGCTAGAGTGACAGAAGCTTAAACCCTAGTTTATGTGCTACTTCGTAAGGGGCTGATTTGGATCCAAAAGGTTAATGCTATGGTTAGATGTTATGTTAATACTTTTCTCGTAGTTGCGGATGCTTGCGAGGGGGTTAATCATAAGTAGGAGGTTTGTTCAAGTAAGAACAACACCTAAGCACCGGTCCACCCACATATCAAATTATCAAAGTGGCGAACATGAATCAAACCAATATGATGAAAGTGACTAGATGAAATTCCCATGTACCCTCAGGAACGCTTTGCTTATCATAAGAGACTGTTTTGGCCTGTCCTTTGCCACAAAAGGATTGGGCTACCTTACTGCACTTTATATACCGTTACCATTACTTGCTCGTTACAAATTATCTTGCTATCAAACTATCTGTTACCGACTATTTCAGTGCTTGCAGAAAATACCTTGCTGAAAACCACTTGTCATTTCGTTCTGCTCCTCGTTGGGTTCAACACTCTTACTTATCGAAAGGACTACGATTGATCCCCTATACTTGTGGGTCATCAGCCGGCAATCTCATTTGTGATGAGAGCAAGCCTAGATTACATTTCCGCAACTCCTTCACCATCCTTCATCTTGAACTTGTCAAGTTGACTTTGAAGCACATCCAACTTGGATTCCTTGACAGACTCGGTACCTTCATGCATATCAACCAAAGTATCCCAAATTTCCTTTGCATTCTCAAGGCGGCTGATTTTGTTGAATTCCTCAGGGCACAAACCATTTAAGAGAATATCACAAGCTTGAGCATTGTATCTTCAATTCTTCTGTGGTTGCTTCATGATCCGGTTCTCTACCATCCTCAAAGAATTCATCTTGCAAACCAATACAAATAACAGCCCAAACGGCCGGGTTATGACCAAGAATATGCATTTTCATCTTATGCTTCCAACTAGCAAAATTTGTGCCATCAAAATATGGACCTCTACGGTGATAATTACCCTCACTACACACCATACTCTCGTAGGTTGTGAAACCAAGGCTATGGTTACCAAAGCAATGGAAACCAAGGCTTACGGAGACCAAAGCTCTCATACCACTTTTCGATCGAAAGTATGTCTAGAGGGGGGTGATTAGACTACTTGACCAAATAAAACCTAACCTTTTCCCAATTTTAGTTGTAGGCAGATTTTATCAATTATGACAAGTCAAGCAACACCCTACACATGCAATTCTAAGAGTATAGTGGCGGAAAATAAAAAATTGCACATGTAAGTAAAGGAGGGGTTTTGAGAAGGCAAACGTAATGGGGACATGGTGATTTTTGGCGTGGTTCCGATAGGTGGTGCTATCGTACGTCCACGTTGATGGAGACTTCAACCCATGAAGGGTAATGGCTGCGCGAGTCCACAGAGGGCTCCACCCATGAAGGGTCCATGAAGAAGCAATCGTGTCTATCCCACCATGGCCATCGTCCATGAAGGACTTGCCTCACTCTTGTAGATCTTCATGAAGTAGGCAATCTCGTTGCCCTTACAAACTTCTTGGTTCAACTCCACATCATGTCAGAGGCTCCCAAGCGACACCTAACCAATCTAGGAGACACCACTCTCCAAAAGGTAATAGACGGTGTGATGAGGATGAACTCATTGATCTTGTGCTTCAAATGATAGTCTCCCCCACACTCAACTCTCTCTCATAGATTTGGCTATGGTGGAAGAAGGATTTGAGTGGAAAGCAACTTAGGGAAGGCTAGAAATCAAGATTCAAATGGTAGGAATGGAATCTCTTGATCTCAACACATGAGTAGGTGGTTCTCTCTCAGAAAATGAGTAGTGGAAGTGTAGGCACACTCTGATGGCTCTCTTACTTAGTAAGAGGGTGTGGAGGGGTATATATAGCCTCCACACGAAATCCAACCGTTACACACTTTTGACTCAGCTCAGTGGCACCGATCAAAAATCTAGGTGGCACCGACCTATGTAAGAGATATGAACGTTGGAGGTCTCGGTGGGACCGACTGGAAACAACTCGGATGGAGCGATGTGCAATGGTTAGGGCAAACCTTGTTTCGGTGGCATCGATTGCATCAACTCGGTAGGACAAAAGTGAAGCAATAAGGCAATAGAAAGTTGGCAAGCCATCTCAGTGGCACCGATCGCAAAACTCAGTAGGACCGAAATAATTGCAATAGGTTCCAGAGAGTTGGCAAGGCCATCTCGGTGAGATCGAGATCCATATCAGTGGATCCGATTTGTTAGGTTATGGCTGTGGCAATATCCAAATGAACTCGGTGGGTCTGGATAGGGAAGACTCGGTGGGACTGAGTTGGAATGTAGGGTTTAGGACAGATTTGGATAGAGAAAGTGGTTGAGAGTTTTGGAGCAATATCACTAAGCACTTGAGCAAATAGATCATAATCAAAACCTCATCCCCTTTTAATAGTATTGGCTTTCCTATGGACTCAGTGTGATCTTGGATCACTTAACCAAAAACATAGAGTCTTGAGCTTTTGCCAATCCATGTCCTTCGCATTTTGAGGGGTCCACAATCACTAGTCCTTGCCATGCCAAACATTGAACATCCTAAAATCTTTAACTTGAATGGATATTAGTTCAATGAGATATATGTTGTTATGACTTACCAAAACCACCCGGGACTTAGTTGCACTTTCAGTAGCAGCTCAGGAATTCTGTAATATATAGTCCAACATTTTTTCAACTTCAAAAAAGTGTAGCCCCTAGGACTCAAGGAGAAAACCAAGCAAAGCCGACCAAACAAACTATTGAAGACCCAGCGTTTGACAATTGTGGAGAAAAACTTGCCTGAGTCTGAGGGACAGTCTTATCTGGATGATGTTGCTGGGTACTTTGCGTATCAATGATGATTTTGTTGCTTAATCCGTCAAGAGTGCTGCCTTGCATAACACTTGATATTTCATTGCCTTTGATAAAGCCAGTTGCCATGATATCTAAGGGACTCCCGGACTAGGGGGTCCTCGAGCTACCGGCCTATCTCTTATGGGCCGGAAAGGTGGGCCGCACTGCAACTGCTAGAAGGCCGAACTATGAGGCGACTCCGTATCCGGACAGGAGAACTTTGGTGCCTTGGTGTGTCCTCCAAGTCAAGAATCAGAGAATTGGGATGTTTATCCCTTCTTTGTAACCGACCATGTGTAACCCTAGTACCCCTGGTGCCTATATAAACCAGAGGGTTTAGTCCGTAGAGGCTAGAGCAACAACCATCATCCTACCCACCTAGGGTTTAGTTCATCTGATCTCGTGGTACATCGACTCTGTAATCATCCTATACACTTCAATATAATCAAACAGGACGTAGGGTTTTACCACTTCGAGAGGCCCAAACCTGGGTAATATCGTGTCCTTCATCCCTTGTTCCCCATTGATCCAAGATCCACAGCTCGAGACCCCCTACCCGAGATCCGCCGGTTTTGACACCGACATTGGTGCATTCATTGAGAGTTCCGCTGTTGGATCACCAAAGGATCGATGGCTTGCCTAATCATCAGAGATAGCATCCGTAACGGGGACATCTTCGTTCCCGGCCAGCTCTTCGCGTTCAGCGGCATCGTTTTGCACGCCAACCCGACCAGTCATCTTGACCAGGTCGACAACTTCACCCCTGAGCACCAGATCAGGTTCAGTAACCTAGAGTATCTCGCCGATTTTTGGGGCGATTTGATCTTCACCAGATTCTCAGCTTTGATTGAGGCATCCGAAAACCTGAAGCTTTGACTTCGGGCTCTCTTTCCAACCCAATCCCCGGAGCGGCCCTTACGTCGGATCTGGCTTCAAGCCTAGAAGCGACCTCGGCGTCCAAAGACCTGGGGTACACCCTGGCTAGATTCATCCCTCTTATGTCAGATCTGGCTTCAAGCCTAGATTGGACTTCGGTGTCCGAAGACCAGGAGTCAACCCTGGCCGGACTCGCCTCTCTTATGTCAGATTCGGCTTCAAGCCTAAATGCGACTTCGATGTCCGAACACCGGGGGTCTGACCTGGCCGGACTCCCCCCTCACCCTACCATACCGAAGGTTGACTCTGAAGAAATGTCAGATGCCGATACGGCTAGTCTCTCCCTGATAAGCGAGATGCTAGATCAGATCCAGGTGATGAACATCATGGATGACCCATTCTCAACTTATGTTCAGCATGGTCTCAAGACGGGCCACGGGGAATTTTACGTCCCACTCACCACCCACTTGGTAGCCACTGTCGAAGATTTAACCGACATGCTGGACTACGCCTCTGAGGAGGCCGATGACATGGACAAAGACGCTGAAGCCATGGCCCACACTGCTACCGACCCTCCCATCACTAGACGGTGGACGGCCACCTCCACCTATGATGTCTATATGGTGGACACTCCCAAGGACAACGGCGACGGCACCAACAACGGTGACGGCACCCCCCAGGAGAGATGGCAACAAGCCCGGTGAGGAACCGCCCAAACGCCAACGACAGCACCGATGATCCAAGGGGCGTAGGGGCAGGGAAAGCAACACGGGCACCGGGGAAGACGATACCACGGATAATATGGAAGATCTCGGCGACCTCGCCCCCGAGCCTGATGGCTCGGAGGGGCATGAGGGCCAGTATAATCCCGAGGACCTCAATGACTCCGAGGACAGTAACTACCTACCTCTCTCCGAAGAGGAGGTTAGCCTCGGAGCCGAGGATTTCATCATTTAGGAGGATCCACTGGACAAAGAGTAGTTCAAATAGCAACTTATAGCCACTGCGCAAAGCCTGAAGAAGAAACAACAGCAGCTAAAAGCCGAACAAGACACCCTCTACAACAGATGGACAAAAGTCCTAGCAGCCAAAGAAGGGTACGGCTATGAGAGGCAAAAAAAAAGCTACCCTAAGAGGAAAGTGCTGCCATAATTCGACGACGAGACCCTTAAGCCCGAGCCACCTAGGCGTACTCAGGGCGACCAGACAGACCGCCCCCCTCGAGGACGGTACACGACGGCTGGAAGGGACGAAAAACCACCTGCGTGTCGAGGGATGCACCCCAGGCAGGCAAAAAAACTCGAATCCTTTTCAAAAACATCGGGGCCAGCAACGCCCCTCAATCTGGCTCATCCTGGCTGGCTTCCCAGCACAACCTGGCCAGGTGCCGCGACCCGACCAGCCGGCTGCCACAAGCCGGCGGGTCCCGAGAAGTCAACCTCCATCAACAAGCAAGCATGGCTACAGTGCGCCCCCTCCGTTGCGTCGGCCCCAGCGAGCGCCTGATACGTCCATTTTGCATCATGCTTTTATATCGATATTTATTGCATTATGGGATATTATTACACATTATGTCACAATACTTATGCCTTTTCTCTCTTATATTACAAGGTTTACATGAAGAGGGAGAATGCCGGCAGCTGGAATTCTGGGCTGGAAAAGGAGCAAATATTATAGACCAATTCTGCACAACTCCAATAGTCCTGAAACTCCACGAAAGTCAGTTTTGGAATATATTAAAAATATTGGGCGAAGAAAGCACCAGAGGGGGGCCACCCACTGTCCACGAGGGTGGAGGGCGCGCCCTACCCCCCTGGGCGCGCCCCCTGCCTCGTGGGCCACCTGGAAGCCCCAACCCCCCGATGCCCATCTTCTGGTATAAGGTGTCTTTTGCCCTGGAAAAAATCATAAGGAAGCTTTTGGGATGAAGCGCCGCCGTCTCGAGGCGGAACCTTGGCGGAACCAATCTAGGGCTCCGGCGGAGCTATTCTGCCGGGGAAACATCCCTCCGGGAGGGGGAAATCGTCACCATCGTCATCACCATCGATCCTTCTCATCGGGAGGGGGTCAATCTCCATCAACATCTTCACCAGCACTGTCTCCTCTCAAACCCTAGTTCATCTCTTGTATCCGATCTCTGACTCAAAACCTCAGATTGGTACCTGTGGGTTGCTAGTAGTGTTGATTACTCCTTGTAGTTGATGGTAGTTGGTTTATTCGGTGGAAGATTATATGTTCAGATCCTTTATGCACATTAATACCCCTCTGATTTTGAACATGAATATGATTTGTGAGTAGTATGGTTGTTCCTGAGGACATGGGAGAAGTCTTGTTATAAGTAGTCTTGTGAATTTGGTATTCGTTCGATATTTTGATGAGATGTATGTTGTCTTTCCTCTAGTGGTGTTATGTGAACGTCGACTACATGAAACTTCACCATTGTTTGGGCCTAGGGGAAGGCATTGGGAAGTAATAAGTAGATGACGGGTTGCTTGAGTGATAGAATCTTAAACCCTAGTTTATGCGTTGCTTTGTAAGGGGCTGATTTGGATCCATATGTTTCATGCTATGGTTAGGTTTACCTTAATTCTTCTTTCATAGTTGCGGATGCTTGTGAGGGGGGTTAATCATAAGTGGGATGCTTGTCCAAGGAAGGGCAGTACCCAACCAACGGTCCACCCACATATCAAATTACCAAAGCAACGAACGCGAATCATATGAGCATGATGAAAACTAGCTTGACGATAATTCCCATGTGTCCTCGGGAGCGCTTTCATTTATATAAGAGTTTGTCCAGGCTTGTCCTTTGCTACAAAAAGGATTGGGACACCTTGCTGCACATTGTTTACTTTTGTTACTTGTTACCTATTACGAATTACCTTATCACAAAACTATCTGTTACCGATAATTTCAGTGCTTGCAGAGAATACCTTACTGAAAACTACTTGTCATTTCCTTCTGCTCCTCGTTGGGTTCGACACTCTTACTTATCAAAAGGACTACAATAGATCACCTATACTTGTGGGTCATCAAGAATCTTTTCTGGTGCCGTTGCCGGGGAGTGAAGCGCCTTTGGTAGGTGGAATTTGGTAAGGAAAAATTTATATAGTGTGCTGAAATTTACTGTCACTTGTTACTATGGAAAATAATCCTTTGAGGGGCTTGTTCGGGGTATCTTCACCCCGACCAGTAGAGCAAAGAGTTGCTCCTCAACCTACTGAACCTACTGAAAATGTTTACTTTGAAATTCCTTTGGGTAAGATAGAGAAACTGCTAGCTAATCCTTTTACAGGAGATGGAACATTACATCCCGATATGCACCTAATCTATGTGGATGAAGTTTGTGGATTATTTAAGCTTGCAGGTATGCCAAAGATGTTATCAAGAAGAAGGTCTTCCTTTTATCTTTGAAGGGAAAGTCATTGACATGGTTTAGGCTATGTGATGATATTGGATCATGGAACTACAACCGATTGAAATTGGAATTTCATCAGAAGTTTTATCCTATGCATCTGGTTCATCGTGATCATAATTATATATATAATTTTTGGCCTCGCGAAGGAGAAAGTATCCGTCAAGCTTGGGGGAGGCTTAAGTCAATGTTATATTCATGCCCCAATCATGAGCTCTCAAGAGAAATTATTATTCAAAAAATTTATGCTCGGCTTTCTCTCAATAATCGCTCCATGCTCGATACTTCTTGTACTGGTTCTTTGATGATGAAGGCTATTGAATTCAGATGGGATTTATTGGAAAGTATTAAACGCAACTATGAAGATTGGGAACTCGACGAAGGTAAGGAGTCAGGTATAACACCTAAGTTTGATTGTGTTAAATCTTCTATGGATACCGATGCTTTTCGTGAATTTAGCACTAAATATGGACTTGACTCTGAGATAGTAGCTTCTTTCTGTGAATCATTTGCTACTCATGTTGATCTCCCTAAGGAGAAGTGGTTTAAATATCATCCTCCCATTGAAGTAAAAGTAGTTGAACCTATTAAAGTTGAAGAAAAGACTATCACTTATAATGTTGATCCTATTGTTCCTACCGCTTATATTGAGAAACCACCTTTCCCTGTTAGAATAAAGGATCATGCTAAAGCTTCAACTGTGGTTTGTAAGAGTAATGCTAGAACATCTACACCCTCTGAGCAAATTAAAGTTGAACCTAGTATTGCTATGGTTAAGGATCTCTTGGTCGATAATATTGATGGGCATGTTATTTACTTCTGTGATGAAGCTGCTAGAATTGCTAGACCCGATACTAAAGGTAAACATAGACCGGTTGTTGGCATGCCTGTTGTTTTTGTTAAAATAGGAGATCACTGTTATCATGGCTTATGTGATATGGGTGCAAGTGTCAGTGCAATACCTCATTCCTTATACAAAGAAATTATGCAAGATATTGCACCTACTGAAATAGAAGGTATTGATGTTACTATTAAGCTTGCCAATAGAGATACTATTTCACCAATTGGGATTGTTAGAGATGTTGAAGTCTTGTGTGGGAAAATTAAATATCCTACTAATTTTCTTGTTCTTGGTTCCCCACAAGATGACTTTTGTCCCATTATATTTGGTAGACCCTTCTTGAATACTGTTAATGCTAGGATAGACTGCGAAAAGGATATTGTTACTGTTGGTTTAGGGGATATGTCTCATGATTTTAATTTTGCTAAATTTCGTAGACAACCCCATGATAAAGAATTGCCTAGTAAAGATGAAATTATTGGTCTTGCATCTATCGCCGTGCCTCCTAATGATCCTTTAGAACAATATTTGCTAGACCATGAAAATGATATGTTTAGGAATGAAAGAAGGGAAATAGATGAAGTATTCTTTAAACAGGGACCTATTTTGAAACACAACTTGCCTGTTGAAATTCTAGGGGATCCTCCTCCACCCAATGGTGATCTCGTGTTTGAGCTTAAACCATTACCTGATACTCTTAAATATGCTTATCTTGATGAAAAGAAGATATATCCTGTTATTATTAGTGCTAACCTTTTAGAGCAAGAAGAAGAGAAATTATTGAAAACTCTGAAGAAGCACCGTGCCGCTATTGGATATACTCTTGATGATCTTAAGGGCATTAGTCCCACTCTATGCCAGCACAAAATAAAATTGGAGAAAGACGCTAAACCGGTTGTTGATCACCAACGACGGTTAAATCCTAAGATGAAAGAAGTGGTAAGAAATGAAATACTAAAGCTTCTGGAGGCAGGTATAATTTATCCTGTTGCTGATAGTCAGTGGGTAAGTCCTGTCCATTGTGTCCCTAAGAAGGGAGGTATTACTGTTGTTCCTAATGATAAAGACGAATTGATCCCACAAAGAATTGTTACAGGTTATAGAATGGTAATTGATTTCCACAAATTAAATAAAGCTACTAGAAAGGATCATTACCCTTTACCTTTTATTGATCAAATGCTAGAAAGATTATCCAAACATACACATTTTTGCTTTCTAGACGGTTACTCTGGTTTCTCTCAAATACCTGTGTCGAAAGAGGATCAGGAAAAGACCACTTTTACTTGCCCTTTCGGTACCTTTGCTTATAGACGTATGCCTTTTGGTTTATGTAATGCACCTGCTACCTTTCAAAGATGTATGACTGCTATATTTTCTGACTTTTGTGAAAAGATTGTTGAGGTTTTCATGGATGATTTCTCCGTGTATGGAAATTCTTTTGATGATTTCTTAAGCAACCTTGATCGAGTTTTGCAGAGATGTGAAGAAACTAATCTTGTCTTGAATTGGGAGAAGTGCCACTTTATGGTTAATGAAGGTATTGTCTTGGGGCATAAAATTTCGGAAAGAGGTATTGAAGTTGATAAAGTTAAAGTTGATGCTATTGAAAAGATGTCGTGTCCTAAGGACATTAAAGGTATAAGAAGTTTCTTTGGTCATGCCGGTTTTTATAGGAGGTTCATTAAAGACTTCTCAAAAATTTCTAGGACTCTGACTAATCTCTTACAAAAAGATGTACCTTTTGACTTTGATGATGATTGTGTAGAAGCATTTGAAATACTTAAGAAAGCCTTGATTTCTGCACCTATTGTTCAGCCACCTGATTGGAATTTACCCTTTGAAATTATGTGTGATGCTAGTGATTATGCTGTAGGTGCTGTTCTAGGACAAAGAGTTGATAAGAAATTAAATGTTATCCAATATGCTAGTAAAACTCTAGACAGTGCCCAGAGAAATTATGCTACTACTGAAAAAGAATTTTTAGCAGTTGTATTTGCTAGTGATAAGTTCAGACCTTATATTGTTGATTCTAAAGTAACTGTTCACACTAATCATGCTGCTATTAAATACCTTATGGAAAAGAAAGATGCTAAACCTAGACTTATTAGATGGGTTCTCTTGCTACAAGAATTTGATTTGCATATTATTGATAGGAAGGGAGCTGAGAACCCCGTTGCAGACAACTTGTCTAGGTTAGAAAATGTTCTTGATGGCCCACTCCCTATTGATGATAGTTTTCCTGATAAACAATTAGCTGTCATAAATGCTTCTCGTACTGCTCCATGGTATGCTGATTATGCTAATTACATTGTTGCTAAATTTATACCACCTAGTTTCACATACCAGCAAAAGAAAAAGTTTTTCTATGATTTAAGACATTACTTCTGGGATGACCCACACCTTTATAAAGAAGGAGTAGATGGTGTTATTAGACATTGTGTACCTGAGCATGAACAGGAACATATCCTATGCAAGTGTCACTTCGAGGCTTATGGAGGACACCACGCTGGAGATAGAACTGCACATAAGGTATTGCAATCCGGTTTTTATTGGCCTACTCTTTTCAAAGATGCCCGTAAGTTTGTCTTGTCTTGTGATGAATGTCAAAGAATTGGTAATATTAGTAGACGTCAAGAAATGCCTATGAACTATTCACTTGTTATTGAACCATTTGATGTTTGGGGCTTTGATTATATGGGACTGTTTCCTTCCTCTAATGGGTATACACATATTTTAGTTGCTGTTGATTACGTTACTAAGTGGGTAGAAGCTATTCCAACTAGTAGTGCTGATCATAACACCTCTATTAAGATGCTTAAAGAAGTTATTTTTCCGAGGTTTGGAGTCCCTAGATACTTAATGACTGATGGTGGTTCACATTTTATTCATGGTGCTTTTCGTAAAATGCTTGCTAAGTATGATGTTAATCATAGAATTGCATCTCCATACCACCCACAGTCTAGTGGTCAAGTAGAACTGAGTAATAGAGAGATTAAATTAATTTTGCAAAAGACTGTTAATAGATCTAGAAAGAATTGGTCCAAGAAACTTGATGATGCATTATGGGCCTATAGAACTGCATATAAAAATCCTATGGGTATGTCTCCGTATAAAATGGTTTATGGAAAAACATGTCACTTACCTCTCGAACTAGAACATAAGGCATATTGGGCCATTAAAGAGCTCAATTATGATCTCAAACTTGCCGGTGAGAAGAGACTATTTGACATTAGCTCACTTGATGAGTGGAGAACCCAGGCCTATGAGAATGCCAAACTGTTTAAAGAAAAAGTTAAAAGATGGCATGACAAAAGGATACAAAAGCGTGAGTTTAATGTAGGTGATTATGTTCTATTATACAACTCCCGTTTAAGATTTTTTGCAGGAAAACTCCTCTCTAAATGGGAAGGTCCTTATGTTATCGAGGAGGTCTATCATTCCGGTGCCATAAAAATCAACAACTTCGAAGGCACAAATCCGAAGGTGGTGAACAGTAAAAGAATCAAACATTATATCTCAGGGAATCCCATAAATGTTGAAACCAATGTTATTGACACCATAACCCCGGAGGAGAACATAAGGGACACTTTCCAGAATGTTTCAAACTCCGAAAAGGAATAGGTATGTGGTACGGTAAGTAAACCGACTCCAAAACAGTTCTAACAGCAATTTTTCTCCGTTTTGGAATACTTAAGAAAATAGGAAAATAAGAAGTAGTCCGGAAAGGACACGAGGCATCCACGAGGGTGGAGGGCACGCCCTACCCCCCTAGGCGCGCCCCCTGCCTCGTGGGCACCTTGTGTGCCCTCCGGACTCCGTTTTCTTGCACGATATTTCTTTTGGTCGGTAAAAATTCATTATATAATCTCCAGAAGGTTTTGACCACGGTACCACGACAAAACCCTCTGCTTTTGTTTCGAGCTATTTTTCTGACAGATCTAGACCACCATGATGTCTTCAAGCGCCCCCAAGGACAAATTTTTTGAGAAGGTCATCAACCCCTACCTCGCGGAGGTGCTGCAACACCCTCAAACCATTGAGATGCGTGAGGGGGTGCTGCACATCCGCGATGCTGAGGGACCAAGGAGGACCGGAAGCGTGGAGACAAGACTCGAAGCAATGGAGCAACAAGTTTTCAAGTGCCAGGGGATGGTGGAACGCGGACTCAACGCCAACCACATGATGATCGCGGAGTTCACAAAAAACCACGAGCTGGATGCCAAGAACATTGGGGAGACCATCTTCAAGCTTCACGAGAAAATCGAGCACCTCCAAACCCAGATCTATGGCCTGCAAAACCAAAACTGTGAGTATGAATATAGATTCAAGAGGATGAGTTTGGCTACAGATTTGAGGATCCCAGAGACTCGATCATCCTTCTATGATGGTGAGCCTATGCCTTGGAAGATGGACGACAAGCCTACATCATCAACAACTCCATCATCACCACCTCTGAAGAAAGAGACATAAATACATGGGTATGGGCGCTCCCCTTGGCAATTGCCAAGCTTGGGGGAGGTGCCCCGGTATCGTATCACCATCACACTTCTATCTTTACCGTTTTTCTTAGTTCGATCCTTTTGGTTATATCTTGATCTAGTAGAATAAAGTTTAGTACGATCTAGCTTTGAGTTTTTGTGTTGATCCTTATTTGTGTAATCGAGTCCGTGAGCTATATATAATAAAGATTAGTATTGAGTCGAGGGCTTGGTTATCTTGCTATGATCTTGAGGGAATAAAAGAAAAAAAGAAAGAATAAAAAGAAATAAAGAGATCATATTGATCTTATGGAGAGTAATGACTTCACATATAAAGAGTATGATGAATAAAAGTTGTTGAGAGTTGACAAACATAGTTTTGGTCATCGTTGCAATTAATAGGAAGTAATAAAGAAAGAGAGGTTTTCACATATAAACATACTATCTTGGCCATCTTTTATGATTGTGAGCACTCATTAAAATATGACATGCTAAAAAGTTGATGTTGGACAAGGAAGACAACGAAATGGGTTATGTTTTCTTATATCCGAAATAAATTATATTGTCATGGATCATCCAACATGTTGAGCTTGCCTTTCCCCCCTCATGCTAGCCAAATTCTTTGCACCAAGTAGAGATACTACTTGTGCTTCCAAATATCCTTAAACCCAGTTTTGCCATGAGAGTCAACCATATCTACCTATGGATTGAGTAAGATCCTTCAAGTAAGTTGTCATTGTTGCAAGCAATAAAAATTGCTCTCTAAATATATATGATCTATTAGTGTGAAGAAAATAAACTTTATACGAGCTTGTGATATGGAAGAAATAAAAGCGACGGACTGCATAATAAAGGTCCCTATCACAGGTGGCAATATAAAGTGATGTTCTTTTGCATTGAGATTTTGTGCATCCAACCATAAAAGCACATGACAACCTCTGCTTCCCTCTGCGAAGGGCCTATCTTTTATTTTTGTCTTATACCTTATACAAGAGTCATGGTGATCTTCACCTTTCCTTTTTACACTTTATCCTTTGGCAAGCACTATGTGTTGGAAAGATCCTGATATATATATCCAATTGGATGTGGGTTTTCATAAAGCATTATTGTTGACGTTACCATTGAGGTAAAAGGTTGGGAGGCAAAACTATAAGCCCCTAT
This sequence comes from Thinopyrum elongatum, assembly GCA_011799875.1. Taxonomy (NCBI): domain Eukaryota; kingdom Viridiplantae; phylum Streptophyta; class Magnoliopsida; order Poales; family Poaceae; genus Thinopyrum; species Thinopyrum elongatum. Next base: position 203,379,896 of record CM022303.1, read on the forward strand.
CTTTCTCTGTGTCCAATTTAAACTTCATATCCATAAGTATTGCATGAGTGTTAGCAATTGTGAAAGACTAAATGATAGTTGAGTATGTGGACTTGCTGAAAAGCTCTTATATTGACTCTTTCCGATGTTATGATAAATTGCAATTGCTTCAATGACTGAGATTATAGTTTGCTGGTTTCTCAATGAAGTTTCTGATTCATACTTTACATTGTGAATAGATTGTTACTTCAGCATAAGAAATCATATGAAAATATATATATGTGTTGCTATTCTAAGAATGATCATGATGCCCTCATGTCCGTATTTTATTTTATCGACACCTCTATCTCTAAACATGTGGACATATTTTTCGATATCGGCTTCCGCTTGAGGACAAGCGAGGTCTAAGCGTGGGGGAGTTGATACGTCCATTTTGCATCATGCTTTTATATCGATATTTATTGCATTATGGCCTGTTATTACACATTATGTCACAATACTTATGCCTTTTCTCTCTTATTTTACAAGGTTTACATGAAGAGGGAGAATGCCGGCAGCTGGAATTCTTGGCTTGAAAAGGAGCAAATATTAGAGACCTATTCTGCACAACTCCAAAAGTCCTGAAACTCCACGAAAGTCAGTTTGGAATATATTAAAAATATTGGGCGAAGAAAGCACTAGAGGGGGGCCACCCACTGTCCACGAGGGTGGAGGGCGCGCCCAACCCCCCTGGACGTGCCCCTCTGCCTCGTGGGCCACCTGGAAGCCCCCCGATGCCCATCTTCTGGTATAAGGTGTCTTTTGCCCTGGAAAAAATCATAAGGAAGCTTTCGGGACGAAGCGCCGCCATCTCGAGGCGGAACCTTGGCAGAACCAATCTAGGGCTTCGGCGGAGCTGTTCTGCTGGGGAAACATCCCTCCGGGAGGGGGAAATCATCACCATCGTCATCACCATCGATCCTCTCATCGGGACGGGGTCAATCTCCATCAACATCTTCACCAGCACCATCTCCTCTCAAACCCTAGTTCATCTCTTGTATCTGATCTCTGTCTCAAAACCTCAGATTGGTACCTATGGGTTACTAGTAGTATTGATTACTCCTTGTAGTTGATGCTAGTTGGTTTATTCAGTGGAAGATTATATGGTCAGATCCTTTATGCACATTAATATCCCTCTGATTTTGAACATGAATATGATTTGTGAGTAGTATGGTTGTTCCTGAGGACATTGGAGAAGTCTTGTTATAAGTAGTCATGTGAATTTGGTATTCGTTCGATATTTTGATGAGATGTATGTTGTCTTTCCTCTAGTGGTGTTATGTGAACGTCGACTACATGACACTTCACCATTGTTTGGGCCTAGGGGAAGGCATTGGGAAGTAATAAGGAGATGATGGGTTGCTAGAGTGATAGAAGCTTAAACCCTAGTTTATGCGTTGCTTCGTAAGGGGCTGATTTGGATCCATATGTTTCATGCTATGGTTAGGTTTACCTTAATTCTTCTTTCGTAGTTGCGGATGCTTGCGAGGGGGGTTAATCATAAGTGGGATGCTTGTCCAAGGAAGGGCAGTACCCAAGCACCAGTCCACCCACATATCAAATTATCAAAGTAACGAACGTGAATCATATGAGCATGATGAAAACTAGCTTGACGATAATTCCCATGTGTCCTCGGGAGCGCTTTACTTTATATAAGAGTTTGTCCAGGCTTGTCCTTTGCTACAAAAACGATTGGGCCACCTTGCTGCACCTTGTTTACTTTTGTTACTTGTTACCTGTTACGAATTACCTTATCACAAAACTATCTGTTACCGATAATTTCAGTGCTTGCAGAGAATACCTTACTGAAAACTGCTTGTCATTTCATTCTGCTCCTTGTTGGGTTCGACACTCTTACTTATCGAAAGGACTACGATAGATCCCCTATACTTGTGGGTCATCAGCGCCACAGTCATGACGACCAAGCGCGTCCCGGTGGCACAACCCGCGGCGCAGCCATCCCACGACGTCCGACACGGCATGCCAACAGTACCTAGCAGCCGGCCGTACCCGTGCCCGGCGGCCCCGGTACGGCCCGCACCCGACAGACCCGGCGAGACCCTCTCCCGACGGACCCGGCGGCCCCCATTGCCGGCTCCTAGCCACTAACACCAGGGCCCAACAACCATGTAACATTACCATTGTAACCCTGGGGGGCAGCCTATAAGACCCCCCAGTGCTCCTCCATGCAGAGGTCGACTCTTTAGCCACACGCACACAGTCACATCCATCCACATGGAGAAGGAGCAGCCTATGCACTGGCCTGTCTTCCTTCCTCCCCCAGACAGCTCTAGGAGCAAGCTTGTATCATCTTCATATAAACCACACTCAGCAGGACTAGGGGTGTTATCTCTCCGTTGAGCCCCGAACCTGGGTAAGTCTTGTGTCTCACGCTCGCTCGTACCAACCTCGCCTCTGGATCCCATCGGTGGCCTCTTGCCTGTCCCTCTCTTTAGCCATCCCATGGCATCTGCTGTGAGAGCACCACGGCAGTTGGCGCCCACCGTGGGGCGGCTCGAGGTGCCGGCCGGAAACACGTTCCAGACGGGGCCCTTCGCCGACTCCGGGGAGCTCAACGTGCACGGCCTGGTCCCTGCGCCCAGCGCGGCGCCGCGCCGGCTTTGCTGCCTTAGCCATGCTCGCCCTTGATGAGTACCCCAACAAGGTGCTCGACGTCACCGACTCGCCCATCCCCCTCGGCTGCGACATCTTCGACCACGTGGCAGACCTCTGCACCCGCATGGAGGTGCTCGTCACCGGCTCCGGCTCCACTTCATCCAGCGCCGTGAAAAAGGCCGCTACTGCCAGGGCCGTAGCAGAGCCTGCCAACACGGCCGACCGGCTACGCGCCACGATGCAGAACCTCAGCATGCCCATCACCACTGACGTCAACGCCACCCAGGCCCGGGCTCAGCTCGACGAGGAGCGGAAGCACATGCTGGATGAGGCCACGACACTTGCTACTACGTAGCACCGGCTGGAGTCCATCCAGCGGGAGCGCGATGCCGCGTACGGCTTCACCCCGGCCGCGGCCGAGCCCAGCCGGGTTGCCAAGATCCGGACCCGTGGAGGCGCCATCGGCCGCATGTTCGGCGCAGTCCCGCCCATCTACGACACCCCCGTCAAGAACATGCGCGCCGTGGAGGCGGCCGCTGTGGGCCTGGAGCAGCTGCACGGCGAGGAGCTGCAGGAGCGCATTTGCGAGCTGCTCAGCGCCGCGAACACGCAGCAGGAGCACCTCGACCGTCCCACGGCTTTCGAGTCGCACCACACCAAGGACCCCGAGCAGCGGAACACGGCGTCTTCTCGACCCCCTAGCGAGGCTCATTCCGGCCGGACCCGAACCCGGCGCAACCGCGCCCTGATTGCTGGCAACGAGCCGGCTGTAGAAGACCGGCGCCGGCAAGACCCTCCTCCGCCATCCGGTCGGCGTGGCCGTCCGGCTTCAGCCGACCCGACTCCCCGTGGCCCGGTCGCAAGCCTGCTGGGCCCGCGTGCCATCGACGACAACAACGCCCGCAACCGCATCGAGCAGCTCGCCCTCTCCCTCGAGCAGGAGGAGGACAACGCATTCGGTCCGGCTTACTTCAGCCCGCACATCGGCGACGAGCCCCTTCGACAAAGGGTTCACGCTTCCCCGCGACACCCCCAAGTACAACAGGACCGTCTAGCCGGAGGACTGGCTCATCGACTACACCACTTCCATCGGCATCACAGGCGGCAATAGGCGCCTGGCCGTGCGCTATGCATCGCTCATGCTCCAGGGCTCGGCCCAGACGTGGCTGAACAGCCTACCGGCTGGCAGCGTCAACTCGTGGGTTGACTTCGAGCAAGCCTTCGTGCGCAACTTCACCGGCACCTACAAGTGACCCGCCCATCCCAGTCAGCTTGCCATGTGCGTGCAGGGGCCGAGCAAGACCGGCCACGAGTACTTCGCACGCTGGACCGAGCTCTGGAACAGCTGCGAGGGGGTCCATGAGGTCCAAGCTATCCAGTACTTTGTGAGCGGCTGCCGGGATGGCACCCTTCTCAAGCACAAGCTGCGCTCCGAGCCGACCACCATGGCCACGCTCATGGTCATGGCAGACAAGTACGCCACGGCCGACTCCGCCATGAAGATCCAAGTCATGTTGGATGAGGCCGGCAAAGCATTGCTGGCGCCGCCCTCCAAGCTGGTTAGCGAGAGCAGCCGCCAGCAGAACAACCAGCAGAACAACAAGCGCAAGGCCGAGCAACCGGCTGCCCGCTATGACAACCGCCTCGTCGCGGCCGCCGACCAGGCGCCCGCGGCCGAGCCGGCCGGCAAGTCCCAGCGAACCGGCAAGACCGCATGGCAACCCACCATGAGCTTGGAGGAGATGCTCGACGCTCCCTGCAAGCACCACAGCGTCGCAAGGCAGTCTACACACACGCTCCGGCAGTGTGCCATCGCCAAGCGCATCATGAGGGGCGACATCCCGCCGCCTCCTGCTCCGGCTCCGGGTGCGGGGTAGCCGCCTCCGGCGCCGCCCCCACCCCCGGCAGCCGGCGCCATGCGCGATGAAGTCTTCCCCAACGCAAATGATTGCTATGTCGTCTTCACCAGCTTTGGTGACGACAAGCGTAGCGAGCGCCTGCTCCAGCAGGAGGTGAACACCGTCATCCCGCCAGTGCCTGAGTACATGCACTGGTCGGAGCACCCGGTCAGTTGGACCCGGGAGGACCACCCGGCCGTTATGCCCAACCCGGGTGGCTAGGCCCTCGTCCTCGACCCAACCATAGTTGCGGCCAAGCGCACCTGCAAGTTCTTGCGAGTCCTCATCGATGGCGGTAGTAGCATCAACATCCTCTACCGCGATACCATGACCAAGCTCGGCATCGAGGCCAAGCAGCTGGAGCCAACCCGAACGGTGTTCCACGGCATTGTGCTGGGTCTCTCCTGCTCTCCCATTAGCCGGATCCAGCTTGATGTCCTATTCGGCACCAGCGACCATTTCCGGTGTGAGCCTATCTGGTTCGAGGTTGTGGACTTGTCTAGTGCCTACCACGCGCTGCTGGGCCGGCCTGCGCTGGCAAAGTTCATGGCGGTCCCCCACTACACCTACTTAAAGATGAAGATGTCGGGTCCCAAGGGCCTCATCGCTGTTGTTGGTGACTACAAGAAGTCCCTAGAATGCACCCAAGCCGCCACCAAGCTGGCCGAATCACTGGTCATAGCCGAGGAGCGGCGTCAGCTCGACCGGATTGTGGAGCTAGCCGGCGAGCAGTCGGCCGTGCCGGCTCCGGCCAAGGAGTCGGCCGGTGAGGCCTCCTTCCAGCCGTCCAAGGATACCAAGAAGATCCCGCTCAACCCAGAAGACCCCAGCTGCAGCAAGTACGTTGTTGTGGGCACATGCCTCAGCAGCAAATAGGAAGGCGAGCTCGTCGACTTCCTCCGTGAGAATCGGGATATCTTGGCATGGTCCCCAAAGGACATGCCAGGAGTTCTGAGGAAGTACGCAGAGCACAAATTACACGTCCGCAAGGATGCCAAGCCTGTCCGTCAACCCTTACGTCACTTTTCAAAAGAGAAGAGAAGACCCATTAGTGAAGAAGTTGCCCGGCTGCTCGCAGCCGGCTTCATCATGGAAGTGTTCCACCCCGAGTCGCTGGCCAACCCGGACCTCGTCCTGAAGAAAAACAACACCTAGCGCATGTGCATAGACTACACCAGCCTGAACAAGGCATGCCCCAAGGATCCCTTCGCCCTCCCGTGGACAGATCAAGTGATCGATTCCACAGCCGGCTGTGAGCTCCTGTCCTTCCTGGATGCTTACTCCGGCTATCACCAGATCAAGCTGGACCCGAACGATGCCCTGAAGACATCCTTCATCACGCCCTTTGGGGCGTACTGCTACATCAACATGTCATTCGGTTCGAAGAACGTCGGCGCCACCTTCCAACGCTTCATGCAGAAATGCCTGCTGAAGCAACTCGGCCGCAACATTCATGTCTACGTCGACAACATCGTGGTGAAGACCAAGCAGCACCTCATGCTCCTTGATGACCCGAAGGAAACTTTCACCAATCTGCGCCAGTACCAGATCAAGATCAACCCAGAGAAGTGCGTGTTCGGTGTGCCGGCCGGACAGCTACTTGGCTTCCTTGTCTCAGAGCGCGGCATTGAGGCAAACCCAGAGAAGATCAAGATCATCGAGCCCATGCGCAAGCCAACCCGGCTGCGTGATGTCCAGAAGTTCACCGGCTGCTTGGCCTCTCTCAGCCGGTTTCTTAGCAGGCTGGGCAAGAGGGCCTTGCCCCTATATCAGCTGATGAAGAAGACGCCATCATTCGAGTGGAACGACCAGGCAGATGAAGCGTTCTGGGGTCTCAAGTGCATGCTCTCCACCACACCTGTCCTGGCCGCGCCGGCAGACAAGGAGCCACTGTTGCTGTACATTGCCGCCACCTCGCGGTCGGGCAGCATGGTGTTTGTGGTCAAGCGTCCAGAAGAAGGCAAGATCCAGTCAGTCCAGCACTCCGTCTACTACCTGAGCGAGGTGGTTTCCGCCTCCAAGCAGAACTACCCTCACTACCAGAAGATGTGCTATGGGGTGTACCTCACCACCAAGAAGTTGAAGCAATACTTTCAAGAGCATACCATCACCGTGGTCAGCACGGCCCCCATTGGCGAGATCATGGGCTGCCGGGATGCCTCCGGCCGGGTAGCCAAGTGGGCCATCGAGTTGGCCAGCCACACCAACCTCTATGAGCCTTGCACCATGATCAAGTCCCAGGCGTTTGTTGACTTCCTCGTCGACTGGAAGGAGACCCAGTACCTGCCACCGCCGCCCAATTCGATGCACTGGTGCATGCACTTTGACGGCTCCAAGGTGCGATCCGGTTTGGGAGCCGGCATCATGCTATCTTCCTCGAAGGGTGACCGGCTATGGTACGCACTCCAGATCCATTTCGCCGCCTCCAACAATGTTGCTGAGTACGAAGCCCTTGTGCATGGTCTCTGGCTTGCTAAGGAACTCAGCATCCGGCGCATCCTCTGCTACGGCGACTCGGATCTGGTGGTGAAGCAATCTTCCGGCGAGTGGGACACACGGGATGCCAACAAGGCCAGCCACTGTTTCTTGGTTCAGCAGCTTTCCGGCAACTTCGACGGCTGCGAGTTCCTCCACGTGCCGCGCGCGGAGAACGAAGCCGCCGACACGCTGGCCAAGATTAGCTCCTCACGGCAAGCCATTCCGTCTGGTGTCTCCCTTGAGCACTTGCGCAAGCCGTCCATCAAGTCGTCTCCAGATTCCGAGCCCATCTTCATCCCGGACGACCCCGCAGCTCCCCTGCCCAACTAGGTCCCGGGGGCTGCTGGCCCCAGCCCGAGGGCTACGGGTCCCGGTCTGGGGGCTGCTGTCTCCAACTCGATGGCTGCTATCTCCAACCCGGTCCCAGAGGCTGCTGATCCCGGCCCAGGGGCTGCTGTCTCCAGCCCGGTGGCTGCTGTCTCCGGCTCAGGGGCTGCCGCCCTGGCTCCTGTCCAAGTGGCCGTCTTTGACGTGGTGATGGCTCCATCATGGGCCCAACCAATCCTTGCCTTCCTGGAAAGCGGCGCCCTCCCCATGGACGAGAATGAGGCCCAGCAAGTGCAGCGCCGGGCGTCCGCCTATAGCATCATCAATCACGAGCTCGTCAAGCGCAGTGCAATGGGTGTGTTCTAGCATTACGTCGAGAAAGACAAGGGCATAGAGATCCTCGTCGACATCCACCAGGGCAAGTGCAGGCACCATGCCGCCTCCAGGTCCCTGGTGGGCAAGGCTTTCCGCCATGGCTTCTACTAGCCCACGGCCCTCAAAGACGCCGAGTCGCTGGTCCTCAACTGCGAGGGTTGCCAACGCTTCAGCAAGCGCAGCCACCAGCCGGCTTTAGCCCTGCAAACCATCCCGATCACCTGGCCCTTTGCCGTTTGGGGACTCGACATGGTGGGGGCCTTCAAGACCACTCGAGGCGGCATGACGCACTTGCTGGTGGTGGTCGACAAGTTCACCAAGTGGATCAAGGCGCGACCGATCAAGAAACTGGACGGGCCGACGGTCGTCCGGTTCGTCAAGGACATCGTGGTGCGCTACGGTGTCCCGCATAGCATCATCACAGATAACGGCACCAACTTTGCCAAGGGCACTCTGGCGCAGTATTGCTCCGTCTTCGGCATCCGGCTTGACTTGGCCTCCGTCGCTCATCCTCAGTCCAACGGCCAGGTCGAGCGGGCCAACAGCCTGATCTTGTCCGGCATCAAGTCGTGACTCGTCAAGCCCCTCATCCGCTCACCCAGCAGCTGGCTCGACGAGCTGCCGGCCATCCTCTGGAGTCTCCAGATGACGCCAAAATGGTCGACCAGGTTCACCCCGTTCTTCCTCGTCTATGGAGCAGAAGCAGTCATCCCGACCGACATCGAGTTTGACTCACCGCGAGTCACCATGTACATGGAAGCACAAGTCAAGGAAGCCCGCGAAGACGACGTTGACCTACTCGAGGAGGCGCACCTATTGGCCCTCAGCCAATCGGCCATTTACCAGCAAAACCTGTGACACTACCACAGCAAGAAGATCAAGCCCTCGCATTCCGCAAGGGTGACCTCGTACTCCCACTCGTCCAGCAGCAAGCCGGCCAGCACAAACTGGCCTCCCCATGGGAGAGCCCCTTCATCATCAGCAAGGCTGTACTACCTCATCGACGCACGCAAGCAGAACAAACGCAAGAGAGACACTGCTGGCAAAGAATCAAGCCGGCCATGGAATGCAGAGCTCCTCCGCCCGTTTTACAGTTAGCCGTATGCACGTATGTATCGCTACCTTTTGAAGTTTAATGAAAGCAGCTGGACCACCGAACGACACTCCGGAGCTACCTTTTCCTATCAATTATTATGTCTCGCACATCCTTGTGATTTTTTCAACCTCCACCGCCGGGTCGGCTCGTCCGGCTCGGGGGCTCGGGGGCTAGCTGGCTCGACCATGCCCCGCCATCCCCCTTAGTACATTTTGGCGTGTTCGAGTCGCCGAGGCCCTCCCCTTCGCCCTAAGCCACAGTCCGGCTTCGGCTGTTTGGCCGGCAAAAACCACGGGCCAAAGCGCCGACACACGGAAATCCACTAAGTTGGATTGGCCGGATCGGTCCGTCCGGCCTCACGGCACTAAGTTGCCGCACGACCGGCTGCACGCCAGCCGGCTTCACCGTCTGCCGCCAGCCGGCCCAGTGGGTGTTTTTCTCGCGCTCAACATTTGAAAAAGCCTAAGTACTGCGCACCCCTTCCCTAGGCCGAACTCCTTCTCATAGACTGGAACCCGGCTGTTCGACTCGCGGGAGGGAAGCCAAAAGAAGGAGCAAGCAAGAAAAAGCTTAAGGACGAAAAACAAAAGCGCAAACACCCACAAAAATATTTACATTACGAGAAGGCCCATGGCAAGAGTTCATTACATTCCCCCTACACCCCCAGTGGGTGGACTTGTTGCTTAACAAAAATCAAAAAAGATACAAAGCAGGACGACTTCAGGCAGTGGCCCCGTCGGGTTGCGCGCTAGCCGGCTCCTCCGCGCCGGCCACGGACGCCGCGGCGTCATCAGCTTGCACCGGCTCCTCCGCCACGGCCTCCAGGTCGGGCGAGATGCCGGTAACGTCCAGCCCGGGATCGTCATCCCCGTAGGGACCCGACTCTTTGGAGCTGCCTGCTGGGTCGTCAATCGCTAGGCCGAAATTATCGTGCGGCAGTTCCGCATCGTCCTCTGTCCACTCTGCCTAAAACTCTTCATGGGTGGCAAAAGAGGAAAGGTAGCTGGCCCGCCCAGCAATCCGGCATGCCTACTCCGCCAATTGCACCTCCGCGCAGGCTCGTTGGGCCGCCAGCTGGTCCAGGCTCAGGGCCGGGTACTAGGACATGACGAAGTGCAGTGCCAGATCGGCGCCGACACGGGCCACAGAGACCCGCCATGAATGGAGTCGCGCCGGTCCGGCCTCCAGCCAGTGGGCCAGCCGTGTGAAGCTATTGGGTGCAACCGCACCCGGCCAGAGGGCTGCCACCATGCCCAACCCGGCCTCAGACAGCCTCGTCGTTTGCTTGTCTAGGGCCTTCAGGCAGGCCTCGGCGACATGCATGATCTCCAAAAAAGTCCAGGCGGCGTACGGGTCGCTCCTGGCACCCACGTCCGCCTAGGTTGACCGGTGGGCAAGCACTGCCTCGTCCACCGTGTCCTGTGTCTCTGGGAAGTAATCTGTCAAATGAAGAAGGGAAATAGTCGGCCATGTAAAGACTCGGCCGGCTTGCAACCCAGTGAAATAAATGAAGAAGCACTTACTGACAAGGAACTTGTCGAGATGCTGCACCTCGCACAACATACCATGCCGCTCCAACTCCCCGACGTGGCCGGTGGCTTCGAGCACCTTCTCAAGCTTGCCGTGCTTGTCGACGGCTGCCTTCAGCTCGTCATCCTTGGTGACGGCCGCCTTCTCGTACTCATCCTTCAGCAGGATGAGCTCCGCCTAGTGGGCCTCCGCCACCTTGGCGACTTCCGCCTTCAGCTGCTCCACCTCGGCCTGGAGCTGGCCCTTGTCACTAGCCAGCTGGTCGCGCTGCTGGCCGGCTTCGGCAAGCCGGGCTTGGAGGTCCGGCACCCCGGCCGCGGTGGCTGCGCGGTGAAACTTAAAGTAAAATGCCGGAAAGAGAGAAAAATACATTAGGATTCGACCCAACTATTTCATAGTTGGTGCGAATCTCGGGGGCGACACCCAGTGGGTGTGCTAGCGCGCCCCCACTGAAAGCCTGTAGGACGCACCTTCGGCAAGACAAAATGCTTCCTCCTTGGCGGCGAGCTGCGCCGTGACCTAGCATTGCTTCTCCAGAAGCCGGTTATGGATGCCGACTCGGAGGCCATAGAGGTGCTGCAGGAAAACAAAGGGTTAGCGACCCAACTACTTCATAATTGGCCCGAATCTCGGGGGCTACACCCAGTGGGTGCGCTAGCGCGCCCCCACTGACCATCCACAGAGACAAGCCGAGAAGAATAAAAACTCACCACCACGGAGCGCTCTGATAATCCACAAGTATAGGGGATCCCAACAGTTTTCGAGGGTAGAGTATTCAACCCAAATTTATTGATTCGACACAAGGGGAGCCAAAGAATATTTGCAAGTATTAGCAGTTGAGTTTTCAATTCAACCACACCTGGAGATTAATTATCTGCAGCAAAGTGATCAGTAGCAAAGTAATATGATAGTTTCGATAGTAGTAGCAACGGCAATAGTAACAGTAACAGTGATAGCAATGATTTTGTAGCAAGTGTAACAGTAATGATAGTAGTAGTAACTTAGCAAGAACAATATGAGAGAAATTCGTAGGCATTGGATCGGTGAATTCAATGAATGATATTCATCATATAACAGTCATAACCTAGGGCGATACGGCACTAGCTCCAGTTCATAAATATAATGTAGGCATGTATTCTGTAAATAGTCATACATGCTTATGGAAAGAACTTGCATGCCACCTTTTGTCCTACCCTCCCGTTGCAGTGGGGTCCATATGGAAACTAAGGGATATTAAGGCCTCCTTTTAATAGACAACCGGAACAAAGCATTAACACATAGTGAATACATGAACTCCTCAAACTACGGTCATCACCGGGAAGTGTCCCGACTTCTGTCACTCCGAGGTTGCCGGATCATAACACGTAGTAGGTGACTATAACTTGCAAGATCGGATCTAGAACATAGATATACTGGTGATAACATAAACGGTTCAGATCTGAAATCATGGCACCCGGGCCCAAAGTGACAAGCATTAAGCATGGCAAAGTCATAGCAACATCAATCTCAGAACATAATGGATACTAGGGATCAAGCCCTAACAAAACTAACTCGATTACATGATGAATCTCATCCAACTCCTCACCGACCAGCGAGCCTACGAAGGAATTACTCACTCCCGGTGGGGAGCATCATGGAATTGGCGATGGAGAAGGGTTGGTAATGACGAAGATTGAAGATCACCCTCTCCGGAGCCCCAAACAGACTCCAGATCTGGCCTCCCGATGAAGAACAGGAGGTGGCGGTGGCTCCATCTCGCAAAATGTGATAATTCTTTCTCCCTCATTTTTTTCTCCGAAAATGTGAACTTATAGCGTCGGAGTTAGGGTCTGCGGGGCCACCAAGTGGGGACAACCCACCTGGGCGCGCCAGGAGGGGCCGCGCCCTGGTGAGTTGTGCCCACCAAGGTGCCCCCCTCCGGTGGTTCTTGGCTCCAGTAATTCTCTTTTATTATATAAAAAATCCTCGCAAAGTTTCGTTCCAATCCGAGAACTTTTATTTCTGGACAAAAAACAACACCAAGGGAGTTCTGCTAAAAACAGCTTCAGTCCGAGTTAGTTTCCTTCAAATCATGCAAATTAGAGTCCAAAACAAGAGGAAAAGCATTAGGAAAAGTAGATACGACGGAGACCTATCAACTCCCCCAAGCTTAAACCTTTGCTTGTCCTCAAGCAATTCAGTTGATAAACTAAAAGTGAAAAAGAAAAACTTTTACGAACTCTTTTGCTCTTGTTTACATAAATAAGCTTAAGTAGCACCCAGGTTTTCAGCCAAGATCATGACTAACCATGTCAACAATAACTCTTAAAAATCATATTAACTCATATCAATGACATAATCAACTAGCGAGCAATAATAAGATATCTCAAATAACAACACTTTGTCAAAACAACCATGATATCACATGACAATAGTGGTATCTCGCTAGCCCTTTCTGAGACCACAAAACATAAATGCAGAGCACCTCCAAAGTTCAAGGAGCGAGTAAACATTGTAATTCATGGTAGAAAAGATCTAGTCATGATGCACCCAACATTAGCTACACACAATGCATGAGGATGACAATAGTGCTCTTAGGATCTGGCGCTTATTTGAGAAGGTGATGACACAACATAAAAGTAAATAGATAGTCCCTTCGCAGAGGGAAGCAGTGATTTGCAGTGGTGCCAGAGCTCAAGTTTTTAAAACAGAGGTAATTGAAATTTTGATAAATGCACCCTTCTCGTTTACTTTGCGACCATTAGTTATCGGTATCTTCCATGCTAAACACATTAGTGGCGGTTCCCAAGCGATAAAAGTAAAGGTTTACTCCCCCTCCACCAACAATCACACTCCACGGCTGGTCCGAAACAACGGGTACCGTCCATAACAACAACAGTCATGGGGAGTTTTGTTTAATTATTTGCAATTTTGAATTCGGGACTGGGAATCCCTATTACCGCCCCTCTCGTGCAAGGACGAGTGAATAAACACTCATCATGAGAATAACCCGCTTAGCATGGAAGATACTGACTACCTCCTGTCACTCTAAGAACAACCCAGGCACACAAAAAAGGATATTTATTTGAAGTTTTTAGAGGTGGCACATGCAAATTTACTTAGGATAGCAGGGTAATACCGCATATAGGTAGGTATGGTGGACTCATCTGGGATAACTTGGGTTTTAGGATTTTGATGCACAAGCAGTGTTCCCACTTGGTACAGGCGAAGGCTAGCAATTAGGTTGAGAAGCGGCCAGCTAGAGGGCGAAAACGGTCATGTACATTCGTTATGCATAAGTAACATTAGATACTAGCATGAGTAGGATATGCACACCATGAACATAAATATCATAGAGGCTATGTTGGTTTTGATTCAACTACATGCATGAACATGTGCCAAGTCAAGCCACTCGAACATTCAGAGGAGGATACCATATCATCATACTACATCTCAATCATTTTAGCGCAATGTTGGCATCCAAGATAAATCATTATCCACTCCTAGCTACTTAAGCATGGCATGAGAAACTATAATCTCTAATTGTCATTGCAAACATGTTTGATCATAATAGGCTGAATCATGGATACTAGGTTAAACATATTTACAAAAACAGAACAGGTCGAGTTCATACCCGTTTCTCTCTGCCACAACCAGTTCACCAAATATCGTCATTATTGCCTTTCACTTGCACGACCGAATGATAAGAAAATGATAATAGTGCAAGAGTGCCGTGGACCAAGCTGGAATCTGCAAACATTTTATTCAAAAGGAGAAGACAAGGTAATTTGGGCTCTTTGTTAGATCATCAGTAATGCATATGAGAGCCACTCAACATTTTCATCGTGGTCTTCTCCTCGGTATGACTTAATGAAGAGAAATTCAGAGAAACACACTGAAATATTTTTGGAGTTTTTGGTTTTCTGGAAGAAAACAAAATACAAGAAAAGAAAAGCAAAAATGAGAAAAACTATTTACACGGGAAAGCTCCCAACAAGCAAAAGAAGAACAAGGAAATCTTTTTGGGTTTTCTTTTTAAATATTAGCTAACTACACTAGAAAGAAAAACTGAAAAGAAGTAGGAAATATTTTTTTGGATTTTCTAAAAGTTTTTCAAACTCACAAGAAGAAAGCGAGAAAATGAATCTAGCATGGATAATACAATGAAAAAGTGTGGACACCGACAACTGGAATGAAATGTGTGAACATGAATGTAATGTCGGTGGGCATATGTACTCCCCCAAGCTTAGGCTTTTGGCCTAGCTTGGTAATCACCGTCTGGAGCCTGCGTAGTAGTCAGAGTGGTAGCTCATGGAGGCTCTTGGTGCAGCCTCCTCAACCTGCCGAGCAGCCACCACCCATGCGTTGTGTGCTCGGGCCTCGCTCTCAAGAACAAAATATCTTCCCTTGCTATGAACATCAAAGAGAGCTGGCGTAGGCAAAAAGGTATCCATAACGGACTTTTTATTAAACAACAGGTTATATGTAAAATTATGGGCTTCACCACTAAGGATCTTATGACATTTCATAGCATCAAAGTCCAAGTACTGCGTGGGTAGGATGGGGTCATAAGGCCAAGGTGAAACACCCGTCTCCCTTGCTAAATGTGTGGCATAAATTCCACCATAAAATCTCCACTACTAGCGTTATGTTGCAACCTGCATGCAACAATCGCTCCAAGGTTATAACTTTTGTCACCGGTGAGAGCGGTGCGTATGAGGCTCAAGTCAGGAGCACAAAGTGTACTACAATCTTGTTTGCCTACAATGCATTTTCCATTAAATAGTGCAAAGTATTGAATTGAGGGAAAATGAATGCTCTTTATTCTACCTTGCGTCACTCCTCTAGTCTGAGCATAGCAAAGGCTAGTCAAGAATATCCCAAAAGTCCGATCTTGGTGGTTCGTCTAACGAACCCCAAAATGGAATTTTGCAGTAATTAGAAAATGTCTCTAAGGGTAGGGTGAAAGGATAGTCATACAGTTTAAACGACACTCTAGCCTCACGAGGATGGAATTTAAATTCTTTAGTAAATGATTCAGTGAGGCTGAGGTGTTGGTTGCACTTATCTGCAATGTAGGGACCGAGCTCGGCATTGTGAACATATTGCTCAAATTCTTCTTTAATACCAATGCGCACCATAAAATTGTTGCAAGGCCATAAACATGATTTGGTGGCTGCATCTCGTATGGAATTTTCACTTGGTTCAACATAGGACCGACGAACAAAGTTGCTACTAGAGGATGCCTCCGAGGACCTCCTCCTCGAAGAACTCCTTCCAAAAAGGTTCATCATATTTGCATACAATTTCTGAAAATATTTTTTTTGGGGTCACAAAATTTTGTTGACAAAACTTTACAAGATTGGTAGCAGCTACTCATAAGGATGCATAGAGGCCATATCAAGCATTCAAACTACTTAGTACTATAAGAATTCAACATGCAAGCTCATCTACAGCAGCACCAAGAGTAGCTCTTTATTCAGAATATAAACCACTAAAGCAAAAACTAACTGGACCAATGGAGGAATCACATACCAAGTAGCAATCCCCCAAAACAGTTTCGGAAATGGATCTTCGAGCAAAGAGATCGAAATACGCGGGTTTGAGAGCAAGAACACGAGAGAGAGAGAGCAATGGTGATTTTTTTCTGGAGGTAGGTGGTGACATGGGCTAAAAAGATAAGTGAGGGGGCCCAGATGGGGACCACAACCCACTAGGGCGCGCCTGGGGGTGCTGGCATGCCCAAGTGGGTTGTGCCCACCTGGTGCGCCCCCCCTCTGACGTTATTTGCACCAAAAAATCATAAATATTCAGAAAAAAATCATATTAAATTTTCAGAGCATTCTGAGAACTTTTATTTTTGGGTCATTTTTTATTGCACGAAAAATTCAGAAAACAGACTAAACATTGCATTTTATTTTATTTCACTAAGAAAAACAGAAAGTAAAAGTACAGGACAGAAGGTAGTGCTCACGAAATTCATCAACTTCATACCTCTCAAAAATGATTCATTAATAAGGTTGTTCAAGTCTTATTAACAACCACCTTCGATTAGCATGAAACCGAAGAACTTTCGTGAAACACTAAGTTACCTCATCGGGGATATGAATGTCCCCAACAATAAGCATTTCATATTTCTTTTTGGTAGTAGGTAGAGGTAGTTGAAAACTTCCAATAGTGATTGTCGGAGATTTTTCAATAACATTAATACCATTCACTTGGAATTGTTTCTTCGGAAAGTGCACCGTATGCTCATTACCATTGATATGAAAAGTGACCTTGCTTTTATTGCAATCAATAACAGCCCCTATAGTATTCAAGAAGGTTCTACCAAGGATAATCGACATGTTGTCGTCCGCGGGCATCTCAAGTATAACAAAGTCAGTTAAGATAGTAACATTAGCAACAACAACTGGCACATCCTCACAAATACTGATAGGTATGGCAGTTGATTTGTCAGCCATTTGCAAAGATATTTCAGTAGGTGTGAGTTTATTCAAGTCAAGTCTTTTATATAGAGAGAAAGGCATAACACTAACACCAGCTCCTAAATCACACAAAGCGGTTTTCACATAATTTCTTTTGATGGAGCAAGGTATAGTTGGTATTCACGGATCTCCAAGTTTTTTAGGTACTCCATCCTTAAAAGTATAATTAGCAAGCATGGTGGAGATTTCAGCTTCCGATATTTTTCTCTTGTTGGTGATGATGTATTTCATGTATTTTGCATAAGGAGGCATTTTTAAGATATCAGTCAAGCGGGTACGCAAAAAGACTGGCCTAAGCATTTCAGCAAAGCGTTCAAATTCTTCATCATCTTTCTTCTTAGTTGATTTGGGTGGAAAGTGCATAGGTTTCTGAACCCATGGTTCTCTTTCCTTACCATGTTTTCTAGCAACAAAGTCTCTTTTATCATATCTCTTATTCTTGGGTTGTGGGTTATCAAGATCAACAACTGGTTCTATTTCAACATCATTCTCTGGTTCTTTATTATTTGTTTGAGTATCTTCATGAACCTCATCATTATCTTTTTCATGATCGGAAGGTGTGTGTTCATTACCAGATTGAGTTTCAGCATCAGAAATAGAGACTTCATTAGCATTATCAGGAGGTTTTTCTACTTCAGGTTCACTAGAGGCATGGAAATTCCTACCATTTTTCTTCTTCTTTTTCTTTTTAGAAGGACTAGGTGCATCAGTGTTAACTCTTTGAGAGTCTTGTTCAATTCTTTTAGGGTGTCCCTCAGGATAAAGTGGTTCCTAAGTCATTCTACCTCCTCTTGTCATTACTCTAACAGCATTATCATTGATATTATTATTCATTTCATCTAACAACTCTCTTTGAGATTTAGCAACTTGTTCTAATTGAGTTTGAACCATAGAGGCATGTTTTCCTACACCTCTAACATCATTTGAGATTCTAAATAACAAGTCACTCAAGCGAGCAATCATATCAGAATTGTATTTCAATTGTTTCATAACATTTGCATTGAAGTGATCTTGCTTTCTAATGTAATTATCAAACTCATATAAGCATTGACTAGGATGTTTGTTACAAGGGATATCACCTTCATCGAACTTTAGTAAATAATTTACCTCTACCACCCTTGATGGTGGTGGTGTGTTGAGGCCATGAATTTCTTCGATAGGTGGTAAATTTTTAACATCCTCTGCTTTAATACCCTTTTCCTTCATAGATTTCTTTGCCTGTTGCATATCTTCGGGACTGAGATATAAGATACCCTTCTTCTTCAGAGTAGGTTTAAGTGGTGGTTCAGGAAGAGTCCAATCATCATAATTTTTCAATAGGTTATTCAATAGTTCTTCAGCTTGTTCAACAGTTTGTTCCCAGAAAACACAACCAACACAACTATCTAGGAAATCCCTAGAAGCATCGGTTAGTCCATTATAGAAGATATCAAGTATTTCATTTTTCTTAAGAGGATGATTAGGCAAAGCATTAAGCAATTGGAGAAGCCTCCCCTAAGCTTGTGGGAGACTCTCTTCTTCAATTTGCACAAAGTTAAATATTTCCTGTAAGGCAGCTTGTTTTTATGAGCAGGAAAATATTTTTCAGAGAAGTAATAAATCATATCCTGGGGACTGCGCGCACAACCAAGAGCAAGAGTATTATACCAAGTCTTAGCATCACCCTTTAATGAGAATGGAAATAATTTGAGAATATAATAATAGCAAATTTTCTCATCATGAGCAAAAAGGGTGGCTATGTCATTCAACTTAGTAAGGTGTGCCACAACAGTTTCAGTTTCATAACCATGGAAAGGATCAGATTCAACCAAAGTAATTAACTCTGGGTCGACAGAGAATTCAAAATCCTTATCATCAACAAAGATAGGTGAAGTAGCAAACTTAGGATCATATTTCATTCTAGCATTCAAAGATTTTTCTTTCAGTTTGCATAATAATTTCTTAAGATCATCCCTATCATTGCAAGCAAGAAAGTCTCTAGTTGTCTCCTCATCCATAACATAACCTTCTGGTATCTTAGGCAATTCATATCTAGGAGAACTAGATCTAATAGGTGTTTCAAGATTTTCAGTTTCAAGCTCTTCATCGGTTTCAACAATTTCATCAGTTTCAGCATTCTCAAAAGCATTAGTTCTAGCAAGTTGTTCATCAAGAAATTCACCTAGTGGCACATTATCATCAAGCAGGGAACTAGCATCATCATGAGTATCATTCATAGCAGAAGTAGCATCATCAATAACTTGCGACATATCAGGATTAATAGCATGTGGTGGTGTTGCAAGTCTACGTATAACAAAAGGTGAATCACGTGCAGAGCTAGATAGCAGTTCCTTACCTCCCCTCGTCTTAGAGGGGAAAATCTTAGTCTTAGCATCCTTCAGATTCTTCATAGTGATAATTTGATAATAATCCCAAGTGACTCAACAAATATAGCTATGCTCCCCGGCAACGGCGCCAGAAAAAGGTCTTGATAACCCACAAGTATAGGGGATCGCAATAGTTTTCGAGGGTAGAGTATTCAACCCAAATTTATTGATTCAACACAAGGGGAGCCAAAGAATATTTGCAAGTATTAGCAGTTGAGTTGTCAATTCAACCACACCTGGAGATTAATTATCTGCAGCAAAGTGATCAGTAGCAAAGTAATATGATAGTTTTGATAGTAGTAGCAACAGCAATAGTAATAGTAACAGTGATAACAATGATTTTGTAGCAAGTGTAACAGTAACGATAGCAGTAGTAACTTAGCAAGAACAATATGAGAGAAATTCGTAGGCATTGGATCGATGAATTCATTGGATGATATTCATCATATAACAGTCATAACCTAGGGCGATACGACACTAGCTCCAGTTCATAAATATAATGTAGGCATGTATTCCGTAAATAGTCATACCTGCTTATGGAAAGAACTTGCATGACATCTTTTGTCCTACCCTCCCGTGGCAGCGGGGTCCATATGGAAACTAAGGAACATTAAGGCCTCCTTTTAATAAAGAACTGGAACAAAGCATTAACTCATAGTGAATACATGAACTCCTCAAACTACGGTCATCACCGGGAAGTGTCCCGACTTCTGTCACTCCGGGGTTGCCGGATCATAACACGTAGTAGGTGACTATAACTTGCATGATCGGATCTAGAACATAGATATAATGGTGATAACATATTCGGTTCAGATCTGAAATCATGGCACCTGGGCCCAAAGTGACAAGCATTAAGCATGGCAAAGTCATAGCAACATCAATCTCAGAACATAATGGATACAAGGGATCAAGCCCTAACAAAACCAACTCTATTACATGATGAATCTCATCCAACTCCTCACCGACCAGCAAGCCTACGAAGGAATTACTCACTCCCGGTGGGGAGCATCATGGAATTGGTGATGGAGAAGGGTTGGTGATGACAAAGATCGAAGATCCCCCTCTCCGGAGCCCCAAACGGACTCCAGATCTGGCCTCCCGATGAAGAACAGGAGGTGGCGGTGGCTCCGTCTCGCAAAACGCGATAATTCTTTCTCCCTCATTTTTTTTCCCGAAAACGTGAACTTATAGCCTCGGAGTTAGGGTCTGTGGGGCCACCAGGTGGGGACAACCCACCTGGGCGCGCCAGGAGGGGGACGTGCCCTGGTGTGTTGTGCCCACCCAGGAGCCCCCTCCGGTGGTTCTTGGCTCCAGTAATTCTCTTTTATTGTATAAAAAATCCTCGCAAAGTTTTGTTCCAATCCGAGAATTTTTATATCTGCACAAAAAACAACACCAAGGTAGTTCTGCTAAAAACAGTGTCAGTCTAGGTTAGTTTCATTCAAATCATGCAAATTAGAGTCCAAAACAAGAGGAAAAGCGTTAGGAAAAGTAGATACAACGGAGACGTATCGCGCTCCAGCTCCCATGTCTGCTCCAGCTCGCTCTGCGCAAAAGCATGAAGCCAGTCCGTGCGTCCGCGAAGATGCTGGCACACGGCGTCCATCGCCGCCTCCTCCTGGGTACGTGGCCCGACCACGGCCTCGCCGGCTCCGGATCAGGGCTGCTGCAACCCAGCAACAGGGCCACTCCCTGACGCTGCTTGCGGCAGCCTGATCTCCAAGGCATGCCCGCCTCCTGCCGGCTCCTCGCCGGCCGGCATCGACTCCGGCGCTCCGACAGGCGCCGCCTGCAGTGCTCCGTCCGGGGCTGTGTCCTCCGTGCGCCCCCCTCTGACCTCCGCCCGCTCGGCCACGTCATCCCGGGGTGGGGTATCCACGGCCATCTCCTTGACCTCCGGGTTGTCGACGGCCGCTTCCGCCCGCCCGTCCGGGTCATGCCCGACGTCCTCCTGGGGCTCGACGACGGTCTTAGCCGGTGCCATACCATCCACCATCTCTGGCCAGGCCAGGCCCATGGTGGCCTGCCCCCTCGCCTCGGTGGCCCTCGCCCATGCCCAGGCCAAGGCCTCCTCCATTGCCTTGGCGGTTGCCACCTCCCCCTCTAGGGCCTTATTCTGGGCCTGCCACGCGAGGCGCTTAGTGTCCTCCGAGTCCAGGCCGAGATCTTCGTCGAGCGAGTTCTCCACCCGATCGATGGCGCTGCTCCGGGTCCTCCAGAACACAGGGTCGGTCCCTGCCGCAGTCGCTATGGCCGCCAGCGCCAAGTCAAGGGGTGTCCTACACATCGCGAAGAAAGCATGAGAAGAGTGCAACTGAGTAGCAAGCAGAAATCGATAAAGGAAACTTACCCAATCACCGTCGGGATGGCCCGCTTTGGCGGCACGGCCGGGATAACTCGGCGAGCTTTCTTCCTGGCCGTCTTGCCTCGTGCGAGTGGCTCCTCCACCGCGTGTTTCGTGGCTGGCTTCGGCGGCACCACGTCCGTCCCGTGCGGCCGGCTTGTCACTGCCGGCCCGCGGGACGGCTCGGTGTCGGCTGTCTTCTTCGGCTGCCTTGGGGGGTCGACGCTGCTGTCTCCTCCCCTTGTCGGAGCTACACCACCAGAGTGCGTCAAGATCTCCTCATCGTCATCCGACCTGTCTTGCAAGAGGTCTGGGTGCGGAGACTTACCCGCACGGCACGCCGCGCCGGCTTCAGTACCAGCTGGCTACGCATCAGCCGGCTCCGTGTTCTCGGTGAAGGACTCCGCCCACTCCGAGTCGGCTTGCTTAGCGGCCAATACCTGCGTCCTCATTCTGTCACGCGTTTGCTGGATGGTGTTCAGTAGCACCTCCCTTGTCGCATCAGCACGGAGAAAAAGCTGAGACATTGCAAAGTAAGGGAACCAAGGACTCACCGCCGGCGCCGGGTTCGTTTGGTTGTAGGGCGCCTTCTCGAAGCGCCAGTCAGCAACCATCCTGACCTTCTAGATGTAGTTGACCTGGTCGGCGACCTGCTCTAGCGATAGCCCCATTGACGACATCTTGGTGGGATCCCATCGATCCCCCATCAAGCCAATGATGTGGGCCCGGTGTTGCAGTGGCAGCACCCCGTGCGCAATGAAGCCGGCGACAAGATCAGTCCCGGTGAGCCCCTCGTGCGCCGTCATCTCCACGACCCGGTTGCACAAGTTCAACACCCCCTGTGGTGGGTTCTTGGGGCCGTAGTTCCAGTTCATCTTGGTGTACGGCGCCATGTCGACGAACGGCGGCAGGTTGATGCGGTCCGCGCCGAGGTTGCGGACGTAGAAGAAGGAGTTCTGCCATTTCTTGGCGGAGTCCTCCAGCGGCATCTTGGGGCTCGACCCATGAGGCCGGGCCGAGACGGCGGCAGCCCCACAGACGGACATCATGCCGGCTGATAGCCCCTATTGCTTCAAGAAGAAGAAGTGGACCCAGAGGTCTATGCTGGGCTCCATGCCCGGGTAGCCCTCGCACAGAGTGACGAAGCGAGAGAGCTGCAGCACCGCGTTTGCGCCCAGGTGGTGTGGCTGCAGCCCAAAGAAATCAAGAAAGGTGCGGAAGAAGTCGCTTGCGGGGAGGCCGATCCCGCACTTGAAGTGGGTGAGGAAGACCTCGTGCTCGGTCCCCTCCGGTCACGGCACGGTCTCGTTGCCCGCCACGCGCGTGGCCACCTCCGTCGCCGGCGGCAGCCGCCTGGTGTCACGGAGGTACTGGATGTCCACCTCCGTGTTCTTGGACCCCTCCCATGATGCCTTGGGCCGCGTCATCGGCAGAGATGGTTTGGGGCAAGAGGTGCGTCGACAAGCAAGAAGCCGGGGCAGTCGCTGAGCGCTGCTGGCGGCAGCGGGGCGCTGCTTGGTGGCAGCGAAGCGCTGCAGCGAAGGGCAGGCTCGAGAGAAGGAGAAGGAGAAGGAAGGCAGGACAAGGGGAGCGTGCGTGAGTGTTTCCGCCGCCCCCACCCTCCGTTTTTATAACCATGGCGAGACTTGGGGAAGTGGGATCGGCTGCACCCATGATTCCACTTCCCCGCTATATGCAGGCACATTTCCCACACAACTTAATTGCGTGGAGAAGCGCAACCGTCCGTGAAGGCCGGAATCAATCCCCGCACATGGGCCGAGGGCACGGCATGGCGGGGCCCAGCCCGCTGTTGCGTCCTATCGCGCGTGTGGCCTGGCAGGGCCTCGCCAGCCCCTGTTCACCATGTGGCACCTGCGTCAGGCCATGGGAGGCACGTCCCTTCCCTTCAAGACTCAGCGGACGCCTCGGTTTCCCGCCCATGCCGGGGTGCCACGATCCGGCTTCCGGAAGCCGGCACACAGTGGGTGCTGCCGGGACCCGGTGGTCGCTAGCTTCATCAACCAAGCCGTCTTCTCAAGGGGGTGAAACTGCGAAGGCCCCCCTGCTTGAAGCCAGCGAGGCTTCACAGCTTCGGGGACTACTGTCGGGGGGATGGACCCCGGGCAGGCAACGGAACCCAGATCCTTTTCAAAAACATCGGGGCCAGCAACGCCCCTCAATCTGGCTCGTCCTGGCCTGCTTCCCAGCGCAACCCGGCCAGGTGCCGTGACCCGACCAGCCGGCTGGCGCAAGCCGGCTGGTCCCGAGAAGTCAACCTACATCAATAAGCAAGCATGGCTACAGTGCGTCCCTCCTTTGCGCCGGCCCTGGCAGGCGCGGCAGTCATGCCGACCAAGCCACCGCCTGGGGCGAGCGGTGTCCTGGAGGCGCAACCCTATAGCAAGGTGGCGCAGCCTTCCCATGATGTCCGACATGGCATGCCAACAGTACCCAGCAGCCAGCCGTACCCGCGCCCGGCGGCCCCGGTACGGCCCGCACCGGACGGACCCGGCGAGACCCGCTGCCAGCAAATCAGGCGGACCCGGCGGCCCCCACTGCCGTCTCCTAGGCACTGATACCAGGGCCCCGTGCACATGTAACATTACCATTGTAACCCCGGGGGGCCAGCCTATAAGACCCCCCGGTGTTCCTCCATGCAGAGGTCGACTCTTTAGCTACACGAACACACTCACATCCATCCACGCGGAGAAGGAGCAGCCTATGCACTGGCCTATCTTCCTTCCTCCCCCAGACAGCTCTAGGAGCAAGCTTGTATCATCTTCATATAAACCACACTCGGTAGGACTAGGGGTGTTATCTCTCCGGAGAGCCCCAAACCTGGGTACGTCTTGTGTCTCACGCTGGCTTGTTCCAACCTCGCCTCTGGAGCCCACCGGAGGCCTCTTGCATGTCCCTATCTTTAGCCATCCCATAGCATCTACCGTGAGATCACCATAACACTGCGCCTCCCCGTAGGAGGGGAAAGGAGCCAATAGAGCATGAGGACCCATATGAATTATGGTACGACCTGGATACTAGAACAGGTCAGGCAAGATCCATCTATGGATCCAGGGGATACCATCACACTAGACAGGACGGATACCAAGATTGGCTCGATCAAAATGATAGAGCTCGGGAATAGCACCGGGCCTACATGGCAGCCGAACTCCGGCGTGACATGGCCTTAGTGAGGGGCGCCGCTCACCCAATGTGTTTTACAGACCAGGTGATGCAGCACCAGTTCCCCGAAGGGTTTAAACCCGTAAACATCGAACAATATGACAAGACAATAGACCCGGCCATGTGGATTGAAGATTTTCTTGTGACACACTGGTTTTTGCCATTTTTCTTTCTCTGGAGTTTCTTGCAAATTTGGTTTGAAATTGAGTTTTTGAATTAACTCATTTGGACTTAGCACTTGGGCATTGTTTTGATTTTCACCCAAGTGACTCCACTCACTCCCAAAAACATCTCTTGCCCTCTGATATCTCAAAATATTGCCATGAGAATATTTTTCTCAAAGAAAAATATTCATTTTCTCTCTGAAAATGAATTATTTTCACTTCTGCTCCAAAGCAACCCCTATTTTTCTTGCTCCCAAAAATCTGAGAAAATTCCCAAATATTATTTGGACCATGCCTCAACATCCCATGCAAAAATATCCTATGGTTATGAGGAGTATTTTCACTATAGAAAATCATTTCCATTCTGGTCAGAAATGGTACTTTGTGAAGCAAGTATATTTTTGACAAATCTTCTTGAGCTGAATTTTTTATGGCTTGATGACCTTCATAACTAACCCTTAACCCCCAAGTTTCAGCTCCTAACTCTCTCTAGAACTCTCTCTAATGACCTCACAATTTTATGTCCAGAAACTTGCCAAAGAGCTCAAGTCCTATCCTGTCGACCTGGCTTTGATCTAACACCACAGAATAACTAAACCCTGCATAGACAAGCCACCAGACATGAAGTTACCACTTGGGCGCACCGCATTACGCTAGTGCATGCGGTGACCGCGTGTGTCCATGGTGCCAGGCTGGTGTTCGATGTGCTCTGAGCGCCGGCAGCGCCTCTGTTCAGCGCGTGCGTCCACCCCCAGGCCAAGCCCGTGTGCCTTGGAGCTTCGCCTTTCTTGACTCATCGCCCCTGACCTCTCGCTAGAGCTCCCCGATGCCAGCGACAGCTGCTGTAGATGCGGACACGACGGAGTAGTGGGCACAGTACGCCCGTGCACCCATGCCATCTCCCTCCCGCGCCCTGTGCTTGGCTCCTTGCCTCCATTGTAGCCGTGTGAGCTCCTCGACCTCTCCCATCTGCTCTGAGCCCCGTTCGTCGCCGCTCGCCACTCCCGAGCTTTCTCCGGCAATCTTGAACCCCTCCTCGGTCGCGCCTATATATAGAGCCCCTCCCGAGCTGCTCTGGCCAGCCCACCCACTTCCACTGACCACAAAACCTCCTGTAGAAGACCGCGGCCAGGCCAGGCGGGCCTCTGGCCGCCGTTCAGCACCGGAGTTCACCACTGATCCCCTCTTGGCGTTCTGCTTCCTCCGGCGCTCCTCGACATCTTCCGACCCCTCCGGCATGCTCGTGGTGTTCTCCTGGTCGTGCCCGTGCTACTGGAGCTGCTGGAGCGCCTTTGCCTCGCTGGAATCCGTAACTCCGATGAGCCCCCTCCACCGATGTCTCTGGAGACGATTGCTGTGATGCCGTCCATCCACCTCCGACCAAGCTACTGGTATGTGCGTGTTCATCGTGCTGGGCCGCATCCATCCATCCACACGCCGACAGCAGCCGTGGCCTCCTCGCCGGAGCACCACCGGCGACAGAGCCGCAGTCCTCTATTTCTCTCTCTCCTCTATCCCCGACAGTGGGGCCCACCTGTCAGCCTCTCTGTTCGTCCACCAAAGCGGTATAAGTGGAAATGTATTCCTAAAATACGCCTTCGACGTCACCCCCTCTGTTTATTCAAAAATCAATTTTAATTCAGAAATTTGACCCAACTTTGACCAGCTCTAACTTTAATTCTATAAGTCCAAATCAGTTGATTCTTTTTGCATTGGTTTTGTCTTGAACTCCTCTACCAGCATGCAAAAGTTGAGATTTTTGCTTGCTGTAGATATTTTCTGGTGCATTTAAATGTGTTATGTGACATTTTGTTTTTGCTATTTTAATTGTTTTCAAAAGGAACTTGCTGCCTTGAGGAGAACCAGGAGGATTGTGAGCCTCCTATTAACTAAGGCAAGCCATCACAAATATTTGCAAGAGTGACATTTCAATGATTATGATTTTCACTTGAATATGGTCTCATATAATGCATATAGTAATTAAAATAATCTCACATGTGCTAGTTTTATATTCATGCTATGCTTGTTATGTTTTCAGTGGTATTTAAGTTGTTTGGTTAATATGATGTAGTAGGGTAATATGATCATGAGCAAGTGAAGGATAATACCGGCATTATGTTGAAATGATGCATATGGATATCATTGCATTTTCATGGCATACTATGGCTCAGAAATATTTCTTTGCAAGTTGAAACTTGATAATAATCCAACTTGAACATGTTGTTGATCGAGTCATGGTGCCACCAAATCGAGCTTCCCAGTGTAACCACATTTGCATTTATGGGGAGGCCCTTTCTCGGTCTGTTGTTATGCCTCTCGCCGGTGCCTCCAACTAGGGAAGGTTATGCGCTTGCGCTACCCTGGCCCGGTAGGCAAGCATAGCCTTGTGTGCCCGTAGTTGATTTTGGTACCATTGTCCCTGTTTGGGACCATTTTGTTTTGCCACGACGGTGGTCACTGGATGTCCGGAGTGGCATCGGGGCCACCCATGACTTAGCCCAAAGGGGAGTTGGTCGGAGTGGCTGGGAGAGCATCATGGCAATAGATTGGTTCTGTCGGAACGCTGTTGGTCCACCCGAATGGGAGTTTGAGGCCATGGGTTCTGTGGTGTGGGTACAGTGTGCTAACCTCTATAGAGTGTGTTTAATCTATCGATAGCCGCGTCCTCGGTCATGGACACAGTTCGTAGTACACCATGGATCAACAGAAATATTAAACCTGCACACTAAAGTTATACTTGTGGCACTTGTTGTGATGTTGAAGTTGTTGGAACCATCGAGATGGTTTCTTTTGTGATCCGGAGATGATAATCGTGGTAAGATGATGTCCGTGGTTACGAGGTAACCAAGATGGTAAGTGGGTCCGAGAGACCCTGTTGTGAGCACTATCACTTCATGAGTAGCATGTTAAGTTCTTGCATATAACCTACCTAAATATTATGTTATTGTTTGCCATTGTTGCTTTATTTTTGTGAGCTTGCAAGACATTCAAAGTACTCACCTGGTGTGTCATGCCAGTTTCAGGAGAAGCTGTACCGGAGATGGAGTTGCATTGTTGCATCGCAGTCTTTGTCGTGTCCACATCAGTGTCCCTGTGAGATAGAGTCCTACTACGTCGTCTTTCCGCTGCCGCGTAGATGTATCGTTATGATTGAGGCCCCCATTCTTGTTCACTAAATAATGTACATATGTGCAGCAGCACCGTGTGTGCCGCTTGGCCTCGCTACTTGATGTACTATCGAACCTATGTATCAATAAAGTGGTATCTTTCTGTACCAATTTGTTGTGTGTTGCCAGAAGACATGATCCATGGGCTTGCAATGCAAGGTAAACTGGTTGCTCTGAGCCGGGGTGCCACAATGCTTGGTATCAGAGCCGCGCTGACTATAGGATGCCCTAGACAGCTAACGCGCTAGTTAAATGGTAGATGGTAGTCCTGAGTGCTGGTAGTGTGTGTTTGTATATGGTTGTTGCATTGCATGCATATAGTTTATTTTTATTACTAACCGACTAATGATTGTGAGTGTAGATGGCTCCAGTGCCGTACCCATACCAGTCTGAGCCAGCACCGTACACTTCCCCGCATCTTCTTCGGAATGTGTGGCGTCGACTCTACCATGATATCGATGACCCGGTGTACCAGGTGTACCGGGAGCGACTGGAAGACTCAGTGTACGAGTACCACGCAGAGGTCACCATGCACCACAGCTCAGTCACCGGCACCTACACTCGTTCTTCTAGGAGTGGTTTCGCTTCTACTCCCGATCAGGCTGTTCAGTTCGCTGCGTTCAAGGCTCTCATTGATTTGCACTACAACGAGGTCCGGATGCAGACTCATCTAGGTTTCTACTACTACTTGTCCATGTTTGATGATGGACGTATTCGTTTCCCTTCCATTGATCCGGCGTGCGACCGTTCATCCAGCCATCTCTCTCGCTACATCACTGCTAGTTATCTTATGCTTTTCGAGATGGCCCGAGAGTTGACTCGTACTCGTGCAGCTCTGGTTGCCGCTAGAGCTCCTTTTGTTCCACCCTCCATCGGGTTTACCCCACTTGTTCCTCCAGCTATTATTCCCCCAGCTACTCCGGTTACCCCTCAGAGTAACTCAGACACCTCGATAGTGACTCCCCACGAGTCTCTTGCTGATTGGGCTTTACTTCTAGCTACTCCCGCTGCTCCTATGCTTCAGTCTCACCCAACCCCTGCCCCTGAGGGAGAGCCCTCGAGGTAGCGTCGTCATGTTTCCTTTAACCCGGAGGTTTCAGTTAACATCTTCAGTTCAGGATCCGAGACCGAGTCAGGAGAGATCCCAGCAGGATCAGCGGAGCCCAAGTTCTTCAGGAGTAGCCGAGGTTGTCATGATGATGGGATGTATGAGTGTAGTCGTACTTGTCATGCTATTTCCTTTCATGTATGTGTCTATGTATAATTATGTTGGAACTTCTTTTTAGTATTCGCCTTGGTTTCTCGTTGCTTTCCTTTCGGACTTTGTTGCTTGGTTTTCTTCCCCCATTTATGGATGTTGCTCATCTTGATACTTCGTATTGGGAAACATAAATAGGAGGACAAGAGGAGGTAGCAGCAGTCATGCGGGTGACGATACTCCCGTTCGTCGCTCAGCCAGACAGGCAGGACATTCCCCCGGACCATATCAACCACCACCTCCTCCTCCACCGCATCCACCTACCATAGAGCAGATTATGGGAATGTTCGAGGAAAGAAGAAACCAAGATCTACTTGAATTACTAAAGAGTGTACAAGCTATGGTGGGTCTGAATGGTGATCAGTATGGTAATCACTCCAAGCTGTCAGATTTTCAGAGGACTAAGCCTCCCAGTTCCAGTCAAGTTGTTGATCCTATGGGAGCTGACGATTGGCTGTGGACTATTGAGAAGAAGCTAGAGATTGCTCGCACCAAAGAAATTGACAAGGTTCCATTCGCTACTCACTATCTTGAAGGAGCCGCTGCTATATGGTGGGATAATACTAAAACCATGTGGCCCGCAGAGATGAATTCAAGGACAAGTTCCGCAAGTACCACATTCCTGCTGGTATCATGAAGGTCAAGCAGCGTGAGTTTCTCACTCTCACCCAATGGAACCTGTCAGTAAGTGAATATCTAAACAAGTTCAATCACTTGGCTTGTTATTCCCTCTATGATGTGGCCACCGAAGAAAGGAAGATCAACCGATTCCTTGGAGGACTCAATCAGCACGTCCGATGCACACTCAGCATGCTCGACTTCCCTGACTTCCAGACTTTGGTGAACAAGGCTCTTATCGCATAAAGGGAGCACAAGCTCGTCCATGATAACAAGCCAGCTTATGACGACCGCAAACGCAAGTTCGAGCCCAAGAAGGACGGACAGCCAGTGCAGAAGGCTCGTACTTGGCAGCAGCCTCAGTTTGAGTTCAAGCCAACATGGCAGCAGAATACCAACAAGACCGACAACCAAGTCAAGAACATTGTGACCAACCCTGTACGGGAGGACTGTCAGCGTAGCAACGCCTGCTTCTCTTGTGGACAGACCGGGCACTATGCAAGGAAGTGTCCCAAGAACGGCAAACCAAATACAGCCCTCAAGCCTCAAGTCAACCACATGGAATC
This sequence comes from Thinopyrum elongatum, assembly GCA_011799875.1. Lineage (NCBI taxonomy): Eukaryota > Viridiplantae > Streptophyta > Magnoliopsida > Poales > Poaceae > Thinopyrum > Thinopyrum elongatum. Next base: position 203,410,364 of record CM022303.1, read on the forward strand.
CTTCCCTGCGCAGGAGCTTATCCAAGGCCAAGTGCATCATCTCTCCACCGAAGAAGCCCAAGAAAACCATGAAGTGGTCATTGGTATGTTTCCTGTTAATAACATACCTGCAACAATTTTATTTGACTCTGGGGCTTCCCATTCTTTTATTTCGCGGAGTTTTGTTGCCCAAAAACATTTTTCTTGCTCTCTTCTTGAGAAATGCATGATGGTGCAATCCCCGGGATCCACACTCAAAACAAATGTGGTATGCCGTGGCTTGGAGATAAATGTCCATGGAGTTATTTTCCCTGCCACCCTAGTAGCAATTGAATCCGCAAGGTTGGATGTCATACTGGGAATGGACTGGCTGACAAAGCATCAGGTCTGCATCAACTATGCAACAAGAGAAGTTACATTAATAAACCCAGCAGGACAAGCAACGCAGTTTGTGGCTCATAGAGCCATGCCTAAAAAGGAGATGATTTTCATAGCTATAACCTCAGGCATCTTATATCTTATATCTTATATTTACTAATTGGATGCACCATTTGAGGCTCCACGTCAATCATCGGTAACTAATCAAATTATCCGTACGATCTCAGTATTAATTAGAAACAGCCGTCCGATGGGTTACCTTGAGGAGTCCTTTCCCATTGTCCGACGTGCAAGCTCCATTGTTGTAACAAAAAGAAACATCTTTCTCTTTGCAGGAAAAAACCCTCTCTTGCAGATTCCTTCCTCCCCCTATCCTATGCCGCCGACGCACCTAGGGTCATCAACTGACCCATAACATTGCTCCTCCCCATGATCTGGCTAGCCTCTTCCCAATCTCCTTCCTCTTCACGCAACAATCTCCCATGTCACAACCACACTGCAATCCATCTTGGCTGAGGAGGAGGAGGCCCATCCAATCTCATCGGAATCCATGCCCCGACGAAATTGCAATACACGACAGATTATGGAGTGGAGGAGGAGGTGAATCAAAGGCAGTTTGAATCAAATCAAACATCAGCCGTTGTTTGTGAAACTGCATAATGGAGGAACTATGGTGGACTAATGGCACCGCTGCTGGAGTTCGTCCAGTCATTGCTGTCTGCAAATGCAGGCAAGTAATCTTTTACCATTAAATCTTTGCTCTATTCTACAGCCCGTTCAAGCAGTCACAGAACCCATCTATAAATCAGATTTGTGCCTGTACTGTGTGCATCTCCTCCAGCACATTCAATCCCTACAGTACAACTGTAGTGTTTGCACTCTAGCGCCAAGCTGCATGTTTTTTTCAAATTCGATCCCCTGTGTGACGTCATAGTTCTAAATAAATTTCATTACATAAATGTCTTCAGTAGTTTTAGTTATGTTCTCTCTACAATTAGCAATGGTTTAGATGATAATTCAGAACAATATCAATGTTAGAGACTTATTCATTGTTTCCACTAGCAGTTTTATCTCTGCCTTCACCAATTAATACAAATAATCTACGAATTATCAACTATGAGGCTGACAAAGCACATAAGATATTCGTTATTTCGGTTGTATCCTGCTGCACTAATATATTTAGGCTTTAGATTTTTGTAGTTTTCTGTAGGTTGTCAAATAAGTTCTTCCAGACATTGAGATCTAATCACAACAACTTTGAGTCTCTTACCTTTTGTTTTGCTATGTCATCAGATGTTGTCATCTCTAATGCCAATGAATAGATTCCTCGAAAAAACACTAGAATAAACTACTCGGTGTGTCCCGGAAAGAATTTGAATAAACTGAGATTTATCTATAGTAGAAAAGAGATAAATCAAAAACTGGGCACCTCCTATTGTCATGTACTGCTCTTTGTCTACATGCGAGAGCATAACTAGGAGCTTCATAATCCTAGATTCTAATTTCACGCAAACATATATACATGTGCATAAGTTAGTAGCTCCCAACACTGTCTGTTGTAGATGCTACGTGTAATTACCTCCATCAAATTAAGGTGTCCTTTGAATAAGAATTACAACATGTTTTGATCTGTAGGTTCAACCTATATTTGGATACTTATACAATTTGTTATTAAATAAACTCGCTCATGGCCGAAGATATGTTCTCTCATGCTAAGCTTCCATGTACTGTACACATGATTTATTTGATTCTGTAAACAACCATGCCTCCTAGGCTACTATGAGTTTACTTGAATTATCGTGTTATTATTTACTTCCTCTTTTTACTTTATATTTCCCAACAACAATCATGTTCTTTTATTGTCGTTTTATTCCAACAATCCATTTCAGACTTTTTGAAATCAAGTGTTTTTTCCTCTTTCTATATGCCATTTTATATTTTTCTCCTATCAAGTAATTTCATTGTATTAATGTCTTACTATTTTGTGAGAAAGTTATTTGTAATTTTGATGCATTGCCATTCTCCCTCACTTACATTGATTGTATGGCTTTATTGCTAACATTGCTTTGTGGACCATGAAGTTGATAATTGCCAGTCAGATCATCTTAACTGAGCACGCTGGAACAATCAGTAAATGAATTGGTTAGTGGGGAGATGGTTAATCAATGGGCAGATTGTGTATGGACGACAATTTCTGAATTAGATTGAGCGTTTTCAGTGAGCCTATTGGGTGTAAAAACTACACTCCTGCCCTAGCTATGCAGGCAAGTGAACCTCATCCTTCAGTTCGCTTCTCTAATTTCCAGTTCGATGAATTCATCGACCAAGCCTCACAAATCGGCTGATGTCTGATGTAGAACACAATAAAAATCAGTTTTGTAGTTCTATCGACAATAATACTTTTGGCCAGATTATGAGCGGAAGGAAGGAGATTTTATCTCCAACGCCCCAAGCAGCACCACAAAATTCTTGCAGTAGGGCTGCACCCCCTGAATTAACAAATCAAACACTGGACAACCTGTTCACTTCGACGCCAACTCACTTTGATGTTTACTGAAGGCTTTGGAGATGTTTTTCCATTTAACCTTAACTAACCTGACCATCATTGTGGGTACTAAGTAGAACTATGGTTTCAGTTATGCTACATTGCTACCCAGCATATATAAATTTGAATATGCATGAACTTTGCTAAATCGCACTTTGCAGCGCAAACTTTTAGAGAAAGTTATTCTTTTGAAAAGTTATATTCATAATAGCCCGGATATATGGCACAAATACGTTTTGCATATACTATAATCTGTCTGCATTTTTTTATTAATTAATAAACACGAATGGACCGTACATTCTAAATATCAATACCAATGGAAATGCATATGCCGCTGCAGATTCAACTGAAGAGTCTGCACTCATGTAGGTATGGCACTAATTCATCTCTAGACATGGTTCAATCTTCCTGTTGCAGGCAAATCTTAGTAAAAAAATATCATTGTTCTTCGGGACAGGTGACAAATAATGTGTTCTTTTCAGAAGAGTACAGATGAAAATGTGTTGATGTAAAGTTTTCTGTCTACAAATGCTCATGCCCTCATGTGATTTTGGAATTATTATTCTGTTTTTTTTTCTTATGAGATCTGGGTGACTAGATAAAAGTTTCTCTTGAATTTGGTTTGTAGTTTGCTCGAATAGGAGGTTTCGCCAATCAGTGCACACGCTCAGCGTATAGCATATAGTGTGTCAATGTTAGGAATAAATGGTTTGTCAAACTAAAATAATAAATCCATAGTGTTTCTTATTTACGAAAAAAATTAAGAAGAGCCAAAGTTAAAGGATGGTGAGAGCCTATTATAACTTAGCAAACATGTCAAGTCATATTAAGAACCATGTAATTGTGTAGGAAAACTAGGATGGACGGCCAAAGCTAAGATCATCCGCCAAGTTTTTTTGTATCAAGAAGGAACACTAACTATGATCCCGCATGGCTTCCTGCCCAAGTGCCCATGGAGGCATCATCTAGTGACCCTCACCATTGATCTTGCTGCATGTATTCTTTACCCTATCCTAGAATCGATCCCGATTAAATCATACGTGCCTGGATTGCCTGATCGTGTTCCTCTCCAAACTCTGAATCTTAGTTTCCAAGTTCAGCTTTTCATCATGGATATTCCGATAGGTTATTTTGTCCCACGATGGTGATTTATAAGGTATGAATCCAATCAAGCATGTATGACTCTCCTATTTTACTATACTTAGATTTGTTCGGATGCTTGCAGCCTAATGATCCTCCTGCTTGCTGTTGCTAAACTTTATATTTTCCCTGATGGATTGTGATTGAAATTCATTGCTTTTACCGAGTTTGTGGCTGCTTGAGTTGCATACTAGATCATAGAAGAAGAGGAAGTGAATAACTAAATATCACATTATCACGGCATGTGTTGAATTTAGGTTTACATGTTTGCTACTATAAAGTAAGAACATAATAGTGCAAGGAGATTCATGATGTACGAGTACTTAAAAGGAAACTCTGAATCCTTTCCATTGGGGTTGTCGGAGGAGTTGACTCGCAGAATATGAAAGGAATTAATTCTTATAATTTTTCCATAATCCTTTACCTGGTCAGCATTTTCTTGGCATAATTTTATGTGGGTCGTATTGTTCAGCTATATATTAAATAGGATACCTGACTACAACATTTCAAAGTGTGTCGCAAGTATTTCATGTGTCTAAATGGCTAATGAGTTACAGGTTCATATCTTTGAGTTCAGAGAGTTTAATTTCGAGGCACTAATGAGTTCCTCCGATTTTTCTTCATTTTTTACATCAAGAACTTCGGTCCATAGTAAATGTTTAATATTTTTCTCTTTTCAGGGAACATCCATCAGTATTTTGTGGAACAACAAGAAAGCACCGGCGCATATGCGACTGAATTGTAAAACGTTAAGATGGGTTAGAGTTACGCATCACTGTATAATGTACAGTCTCCATATTCCCATGTCTTTGCTTTCTACTGCATTAGCCATAATAGCCTCAATTAAGTACACATCTAAATTAAATAAATACAGTTTCTATTCCCCACTGTAACTAATAAATATATTGTAATCATCATGAGGTGCATTACTAAGTACTAATGTGTTTGCATATTTACTCGCTTAATTTGATTTGAATGACTGTTTTTGTTGTCGTCCCTTCTTTTGGAAAAAAGAGGAAAAGGAATACAACTCAAAGCCTCATGTCCAATTTTATATCCTCATAAGAATTTCAAAATTGTTAGTCTCATATTTCAATACGATGATACGATGATTTCTTATGCATGTACCATTTGTGTTAGTAAAAAACATGCATAGCTTGTTATATATCCAATCAGATTGAACTCATATTCCTTTCGCAAAAAAATAGATTAAACTCATATTCGATAAGGGGCTGCCCTCGGTTTTATTTCTCAGTGGAACAGATAACACAGATAGTCAGGACCATATCCACAATACTGTTCTGGAATGGAAATTATTAAAGAACTACTCAACCTAGGAATCAGAAATAATACTTAAACTGACATATGATGTGGTCAGCCTATTTGTGCGCCTTTTAGGTGCCATGATTATTCCCCTTACTTCTCATATTATTGCTATTTTGAACAAGAATTATATCTTGACAATCATTTAGTCAAGTACTTATATTAGGTCTATTTTTTTAGGAACCGGCAGGAGCTCTGCCTTTGCATTAAGAAGAAGAGAATTTGTTCTTACATTTAGTCAAGTCCTTATATTAGCTCTGCCTCTGCGTTTGCAGGAGGTCTGTTTTTCTTCTATTGTACAGCAACTATTTCAAATAAATATGAAGTATTTCATATATATATATATATATGAATGTCTACTTCTATTTAGTCCTCCCATGCATTCTTTTCGGTGTATTAATTTTTTGATAAAATAAAAATAAATTTTTGAAAATTCCTAAAATATGACCAATCTGTCTTTTTCCCTATGTAAAAATATGTTTGTAGTGCAGACTGCATCCAACTATTGCTATACTATTATCTTGCTTCTTTTCCTCAACTTTTACATTTGACCATGCTATTTATTGGTTTGTCCATGAAAATGAAGTTGTCTTAGCACAACACTAACTATACTCCTACCAGTTCTGCATAGAATCACTACAAGTTAGATTTGTATTTGATATTTCAAAGACTTATTTATTCCAAACTCTATTACTGAACTAATTGGTTTCTTTCATCCTTTGATGGAAGGTAAAAAGGTTATGTCTATATGTTCCCCTTTATTCTGCCGTTATACTATGTTCACACTGCATGCAAGGAGAAGAATTCTGGTGAAAGGGTGGACATACAAAGCACTGAATGAGGCTATCGTAAGAGCTTAGGACTAATGCTAGACTACTATTACTATCTTATTCGAAATACCATATGCTCTATGAATGACTATGATGGAGACAATATACCATGTTACTATTGGAACGAATTAAGTGGAAACCACATAATGATATGTCAAAGTGTAGTCTTTTCTAATTGGCTTGATCACTAATTACCAACCAAATCATCGTATTTTCCAGAGATTAGATAAATCTTACTAGCTTTGTACTGCTAGAGCCTTAGTTCTTCTTGCGACACAACTTATTTCGTAAGTATGTAGCCAATTCACAATAACTACACCAATAGTTAATTATTTCTAGGTAGATTCAAGGATTGATAAGGTTTTAGGACCTGGATCCTTTGCTCATGTTTACTGATATTTGTGAACCAGGATAACATGTGTTAAAATATATTTTCCCTCATTCAACTATGTTTCCAGGTCCAGCTAAAAAACAAGTTTGGTTGTGGAACTTCACTAAGGTTTAACCTTCATATTTGCTTATTGGACAAATCCTTAAACTACATAACAAAAACAATATAAAAGGAAAACTACAGAAGTGACATCGTTATTATAGAATTATGTAGGCCGTGCAAGTGCGCGGGGTTGATGACTAGTGGAATTAATCCCAGTGGTCAGTGAATTTCCAGATGTATTCCCTAAGGAATTGCTAGGAATGCCACCAGATCGTGAGCTCAAGTTTGCTATTGATCTTATGCCAGGGACAGCACCCATATACAAGAAGTATTACCGGATACCTTCATCCGAGTTAGTTGAGCTGAAAAAGCAACTTGACGAGATGCTCAAGAAAGGGTACATCCGCCCTAGCTCTTCACCATGGGGGTCACCTGCCATATTTGTTGACAAGAAAGATGGTAGTTTTTGGATGTGTGTAGACTACTTCCAGCTCAATGATGTCACTATCAAGAACAAGTGCCCACTCCCCAGGATTGATGATTTGTTCGATCAACTGAATGGAGCCCAAATCTTTTCTAAGATTGATTTGAGGACCGAGTACCATCAACTCAGAATCAAGAAGGAAGATATTCCTAAGACCGCATTCACCACTCGCTACGGTCTATATGAGTATACAGTCATGTCATTTGGTCTGACTAACGCCCCTGCCTTCTTCATGCATATGATGAACAAAGTGTTCATGGACTTATTGGACAAGTTCGTGGTGGTCTTCATCGACGATATCCTCATATATTCCAAAGGAGAAGAAGAGCATAAGCAACATCTCCGAGTAGTATTGCAAAGGTTCCGTGACCACCAGTTATATGCAAAATTCAGCAAGTGTGAATTCTAGCTTAAGCAAGTAGGATTCTTGGGGCATATTCTCTCTGCCGAAGGAATAGCGGTGGACCCAAATAAAGTCAAGGATGTGCTAAAATGGCCAGCACCAACGATGGTAACCAAGATCAGGAGTTTTCTGGGACTTGCTGGTTTTTACCGTTGATTCATTGAATGTTTTTCCAAGATTGCTAAACCAATGACAGAGCTGCTCAAGAAGGACCAAAAGTTCATATGGTCTGAAGATTGTGAGAAGAGGTTTAATGAATTGAAGACTCGCTTAACGTCAGCACCTGTGTTAATGCTTCCAGACATTTATCGAAGCTTTGAGGTGTACTGTGACTCATCTCGAAGAGGCCTAGGATGCGTGCTCATGCAAGATGGCAAGGTTGTAGCCTATGCATCCAGGTAGCTACGACCACATGAGGGAAACTATCCTACTCATGACTTGGAGCTAGCAGCAGTTGTACATGCCTTAAAAATTTGGAGGCATTATCTCATTGGCAAGCGGTGCCAAATATTCACCGATAACAAAAGCCTCAAGTACATATTCACTCCACTCGATTTGAATCTGCGTCAAAGAAGATGGCTTGAGTTGGTCAAAGATTATGACCTCGGTATAAATTACCACCCGGGTAAAGCTAATGTGGTTGTCGATGCCCTCAGTCGCAAACCAGCCGCATTAAACGAATTAATGGAATCTTTGGCTCCCGAGCTACAAGAAGAAATGGCCCAGCTCAACCTGAACATTGTTGAGGCTGACTGCACCAATATGTTGGAAGTCACTCCCACTCTTGAGGAAGAAATTTGCAAGGCCCAGGCAGAGGATCCATTCCTGCAACACCATGTCACACGTATGCAAGAAGGCAAGACTCAAGATTTCCTGATGGATGGGCAAGGTACCTTAAGGTTTCGAGGGCAAATCTGTATACCTGAAGTAGAAGATCTGAAGAAGAAGATATTAACGGAGGCACATGAATCATCATACTCGATCCATCCAGGCGGAACCAAGATGTACGAAGACCTCAGGAAAATATTTTGGTGGGATGGAATGAAGAAGGATATTTCATATTTTGTAGCCTGTTGTGATATATGCAATAGAGTGAAGGCGGAACATCAAAAACCCACCGGGCTGCTTCAACCATTACCTGTCCCGCAATGGAAATGGGAGGATGTCTGCTTGGACTTCATCACCGGCCTTCCCAAAACCGCTCGAGGCAACAACGTAGTATGGGTCTTGGTGGACAAGCTAACCAAGGTGGCCCACTTCATTCCAATCCGAACCACATACCGGGCAGATCAATTAGCCCAACTCTATGTGTCCAGAATCGTCAGTCTGCATGGAGTGCCTAGAACCATTACCTCAGACCAAGGGTCTCTTTTTACCTCAGCATTTTGGTCTCGTCTTCATCAAGCCTTGGGAACAGCACTAAAGTACAGTACAACTTATCACCCTCAGACGGACGGACAGACAGAGCGTGTAAACCAAATACTCGAAGACATGCTCCGAGCATGTGCCCTTGCTCAAGGACCCAAATGGGAAGACAGTCTACCTTACACGGAGTTTTCCTACAATAACAACTATCAGACTAGTCTCAAGATGTCACCATATGAAGCCCTGTATGGACGGAAGTGCTGAACTCTGTTAAACTGGTCCCAGACCGGAGATAGTGGTATTTTCAGGACTGACTTGATGATGGAAGTGGAGAAGCAAGTAAGGGAGATCCAAGACAAACTACATGTGGCCAAGTCTCGACAAAAGAGCTACTACGATTCCAAACATCGACAAATCAGTTTTGAACCCGGTGAATATGTCTACCCCCGAGTCACACCTATGAAAGGAGTTGAGAGATTTCAGACTCGGGGAAAGCTTGCACAAAGATATATTGGCCCATTCCCTGTCATGTCCAAGGTTGGTATAGTGGCATATCAACTAGAACTTCCTCCCGAATTGTCAGAAATACATGATGTCTTCCACGTATCTCAGTTGCGAAGGTGTATCTCACCGCTCGAGAAACGGACTAATATGGCAGAAATAGAGCTTGCTAAGGATCTGACTTATGAAGAGAAACCTTTCCGAATACTGGATGAGATGGAACGAGTCACCCGCAGCAAGTCAGCTAAGTTTTACAAGGTGCAGTGTGAACAACATACCGAGAGTGAAGCTGCCTGGGAAAGATAGGACTTTTTGAGGACCGCATACCCTGAATTGTTTCCCGAGTAACCAAATCTCGAGGACAAGATTCATCCTAAGGGGGGGAGGTTTGTGACACCCTGGTTTTTGCCATTTTTCTTTCTCTGGAGTTTCTTACAAATTTGGTTTGAAATTGAGTTTTTGAATTAACTCATTTGGACTTAGCACTTGGGCATTGTTTTGATTTTCACCCAAGTGACTCCACCCACTCCCAAAAACATCCCTTGCCCTCTGATATCTCAAAATATTGCCATGAGAATATTTTTCTCAAAGCAAAATATTCATTTTCTCTCCGAAAATGAATTATTTTCACTTCTGCTCCAAAGCAACCCCTATTTTTCTTGATCCCAAAAATCTAAGAAAATTCCCAAATATTCTTTGGACCATGCCTCATCATCGCATGCAAAAATATCCTATGGTTATGAGGAGTATTTTTGCTATAGGAAATCATTTCCATTCTGGTCAGAAATGGTACTTTGTGAAGCAAGTATATTTTTTACTAATCTTCTTGAGCTGAAATTTTTATGGCTTGATGGCCTTCCTAACTAACCCTTAACCCCCAAGTTTCAGCTCCTAACTCTCTCTCGAACTCTCTCTAATGACCTCACAAGTTTCTATCCAGAAACTTGCCAAAGAGCTCAAGTCCTATCCTGACGACCTGGCTTTGATCTAACACCACAGAATGACTAAACCCTGCACGAACAAGCCACCAAACATGAAGTTACCACTCGGGCGCACCGCATTGCGCCAGTGCACGCGGTGACCGCGTGTGTCCACGGTACCAGGCTGGTGTTCGATGCACTCTGAGCACCGGCAGCGCCTCTGTTCAGCTCGTGCGTCCACCGCAGGCCTAGCCCGTGTGTCTTGGAGCTTCCCCTGCCTCAACTCGTCGCCCCTGACCTCTTGCTGGAGCTCCCCGACACCGGCGACAGCTACTGTAGACGCGGACAAGGCGGAGCAATGGGCACAGTACGCCCGTGCACCCGTGCCATCTCCCTCCCCCGCCCTGTGCTTGGCTCGTTGCCTCCACTATGGCCGCGTGAGATCCTCGACCTCTTCCATCTGCTCTCAGCCCTGTTCATCGCTGCTTGCCACTCTAGAGCTTTCTCTAGCGATCTCGAACCCCTCCTCAGTCACGCCTATATATAGAGCCCCTCCCGAGCTGCTCTGGCCACCCCACCCACCTACACTGACCACAAAACCTCCCGTAGAAGACCGTGGCCAGGCCAGGCGGGCCTCTGGCGGCCGCTCGGCACCGGAGTTTGCCGCCGATCCCCTCTCGATGTTCTGCTTCCTCCGGCGCTCCTCGACTTCTTCTGACCCCTCCAGCGTGCTCGTGGTGTTCTCCTGGTCGTGCTCGTGCTGCTGGAGCGCCTCTGCCTCGCCGGAATCCTCAACTCCGACGAGCCCCCTTCGCCGACGCCTTTGGAGACGATCGCCGTGACGCCATCCGTCCACCTCCGACCAAGCTACTGGTACGTGCGTGTTCGCCATACAGTGCCACATCCATCCATCCACATGCCAGTGGCAGCTGTGGCCTCCTCGCTGGAGCACTACCGGCGACAGAGCCGCCGTCCTCTATTTCTCTCTCTCTCCTCTAACCCTGACAGCGGGGCCTGCCTGTCAGCCTCTCTGTTCATCCACCAAAGCGGTATAAGTGGAAGCGTATTCCTAAAATACACCTTCGACGTCACCCCCTCTCTGTTTATTCAGAAATCAATTTTCATTCGGAAATTTGACCCAACTTTGACCAGCTCTAACTTTTATTCTATAAGTCCAAATCAGTTGATTCTTTTTGCATTGGTTTTGTCTTGAACTCCTCTATCAGCATGCAAAAGTTGTTTGCTGTAGATATTTTCTGGTGCATTTAAATGTGTTATGTGACATTTTTTTTTGCTATTTTAATTGTTTTCAGAAGGAACTTGCTGCCTTGAGGAGAACCAGGAGGATTGTGACCCTCCTCTAAACTAAGGCAAGCCATCACAAATATTTGCAAGATTGACATTTCAATGATTATGATTTTCACTTGAATATGGTCTCATATAATGCATATAGTAATTAAAATAATCTCACATGTGCTAGTTTCATATTCATGCTATGCTTGTTATGTTTTCACTGGTATTTAAGTTGTTTGGTTAATATGATGTAGTAGGGTAATATGATCATGAGCATGTGAAGGATAATACCGGCATTATGTTGAAATGATGCATATGGATATCATTGCTGTTTCATGGCATACTATGGCTCGGAAATATTTCTTTGCAAGTTGAAACTTGATAATAATCCAACTTGAACATGCTGTTGATCGAGTCATGGTGCCACCGAATCGAGCTTCCCAATGCATCGACATTTGCCTTTATGGGGAGGCCCTTTCTCGGTCTATTATTATGCCTCTCGCCGGTGCCTCCAACTAGGGAAGGTTATGCGCTTGTGCTACCCTGCCCCGGTAGGCAAGCATAGCCTTGTGTGCCCGTAGTTGATTTTGGTACCATTGTCCCCGTTTGGGACCATTTTGTTTTTCCACGACGGTGGCCATTGGATGTCTGGAGTGGCATCGGGGCCACCCATGACTTAGCCCAAAGGGGAGTTGGTCGAAGTGGTCGGGAGAGCGTCATGGCAATTGATTGGTTCTGTCCGAACGCCGTTGGTCCACCCGAATGGGAGTTCGAGGCTATGGGTTCTGTGGTGTGGGTACACTGTGCTAACCTCTATAGAGTGTGTTTAATCCATCGATAGCCGTGTCCTTGGTCATGGACACAGTTCATAGTAGGTCACACCATGGATCAACAGAAATATTAAACCTGCACTCTAAAGTTATACTTGTGGCACTTGCTGTGATGTTGAAGTTGTTGGAACCGTCGGGATGGTTTCTTTTGTGATCTGGAGATGATCACCGTGGTAAGATGATGTCCGTGGTTATGAGGTAACCAAGATGGTAAGCGGGTCCGAGAGACCCTGTTGTGAGGACTATCACTTCATGAGTAGCATGTTAAGTTCTTGCATATAACCTGCCTAAATATCATGTTATTGTTTGACATTGTTGCTTTATTTGTGTGAGCTGGCGAGTACATTCAAAGTACTCACCTGGCGTGTCATGCCAGTTTAGGGAGAAGCCGTACCGGAGATGGAGTTGCATTGTTGCATCGCAGTCTAGTCCGTGTCCACATCAGTGTCCCTGTGAGATGGAGTCCTACTACGTCGTCTTTCTGCTGCCGCGTGGATGTATCATTATGATCGAGGCCCCTTTCATGTTCAATAAATAATGTACATATGTGCAGCAGCATCGGGTGTGCCGCTTGGCCTCGCTACTTGATGTACTATCGAACCTATGTATCAATAAAGCGGTATCTATCTGTACCAAGTTGTTGTGTGTTGCCAGAAGACATGATCCATGGGCTGGCAATGCAAGGTAAACCGGTTGCTCTGAGCCGGGGTGCCACATTTCTTCTCCACATTCATACGGCTCGAGGAGATGATCTCCACGCCATCAAATACCTTCCATTAAAGCTCAAAGGACCAGCCAGGCATTGATTGAACAGCCTCCTTGAAAACTCGATAGGGAGTTGGGAAAAGCTCGAGGATGCTTTCTGAGCTAACTTTCAAGGCACTAATGTCCGGCCTCCAGACGCCGATGACCTGAGCCATGTGGTCCAATAGCCCAGTGAGTCAGCCCCGCAATTTTGGAATTGTTTCTTGACTAAGTAGAACCAAACCATCGACTGTCCGGATGCCGAAGCGATAGCCGCATTCAAACATAGCATCCGGGACGAATGGCTAGCACGTCAGCTAGGCCAAGACAAGCCGGGGACGATGTCGGCTCTTACCTCACTCATGACCCACTTTTGCATGGGCGAAGATAGTTGGTTGGCTCGTAGAACCAACAACCCTGAAGATCCCGGTACCTCGAAAGTCCTGGACGAAAACGGGAAACCAGGGCACAACAAAAGTAAGCGTCGTCGCAATGGCGGCGAAGGCAAGGATACGGCAGTAAATGCCAGATTCAGTAACTCCAAATTCGGTTAGCGGAAGAAACCCTCTAAAGGGAACAGGGACGGCCCGACCGCACTTGACAAAATGCTGGATAGGCCCTGCCAGATCCATGGCACCCCGGACAAACCTGCCAACCGCACCAACCGTAACTGTTGGGTGATCAAACAGGCCGGCAAGCTTACAACCGAAGAGCAAAGCAAGGGGCCCCGTAGCAAGGACGATGATGAGCCTCATGAGCCGAACAATGGAGGCCAGAAGCAGTTCCCTCCTGAGGTAAAAATGGTGAACATGATCTATGCCATGCATATACCTAAAAAGGAGCGAAAACACGCACTTCGGGATGTCTACGCTGTAGAGCCTGTAGCCCCAAAATTTAACCCATGGTCGGCGTACCCGATCACCTTCGACCACAGGGATCATCTGACTAGTATCCATCATGGAGGATCAACGGCCTTGGTTCTCGACCCCATTATCGAAGGGTACCACCTCACTAGAGTCCATATGGACGGAGGCAGTAGCCTAAATCTGATTTATTCATATACCGTGAGGTAAATGGGTATTATCCCGTCAAGGAACCTAGCAACACCACCTTTAAAGGGGTAATCCCAGGCGTTGAAGCCCGCTGCTCGGGCACCCTGACCTTGGAAGTGGTGTTCGGCTCTCCGGACAACTTCCACACCGAAGACTTGATCTTCGACATTATCCCTTTTTGCAGCGGCTATCACGCACTCCTGGGCCGGACGGCGTTTGCTTGTTTCAACACCGTCCCCCATTACGCATACCTGAAGTTAAAGATACCCAGACACAAGGTGTTGGTGTCAAAACCGGCGAACCTCGGGGTAGGGGGTCCCGCGAGCTGTGGATCTAGGATCGATGGGTAATAAGGGACGACGAACACAGTGTTTACGCAGGTTCGGGCCCTCTCGAAGAAGTAATACCCTACGTCCTGCTTGATTGTATTGATTGTATAACATTGTTTACAGAGTAGATCTGCCTCGAGATCAGTATGAGCTAAACCCTAGGCTACTGGGGGATGAAGATAGCTCTCCCTCTAATGACTACAACCCTCGGTTTAGATAGACACCGATAGGGTTAGGGTTACCGAAGATAGATTACAACAAGAGGGAAAGCGATCTCATCCACCCTTGACTTGGAGGGCACACCATGGCTTCACGGGTCTCCGGTCACCACACGACTCCACCAGTCCAGCCCATGCAGAATGGGCCGTCGCCCCGAGGACCCCTTAGTCCATGACTCCCTCAGTAGCCCCCGAACTTGCCTCCAACGCTGAGACTTGTATCCAGTATCCATTCCGGCCAGTATTCGGTTTGCGGGGCGAGTTCCTCAGCAAGTCTTCCCCCTGTTCAGTACCAAGTGATGTTCGGAGTCTGAAACGGCTATTTTAATTAACACCGAAGGTAGTAATAAAAATATCGCTCAACTGCAAATAGTGTCGTTATCTGACAACTTTTTCTCCTTCAACGAAGAGTCGCTTCCGGCCATAACGCCAAGCAGTTACTATTTCTCGAAGCGCGGCTCGAGGTTGACGCCATGCTTGACACGTCCCTTCAAGGTGGAGATCATGTCCCACTTTTTGGGGGATATGGTTAATGATTTCGATTCCCCTCCCCGCTCATAATGTTGCGGAGATATCGGGAAGTGGAGAGGCCAACGGCATGAAAAAAGGGATCTCTGGCCTGCCCACAGTCCATAAAAGGGGGGGGGCTACAGTCTTCATCCCACGCCTTCTCCTACCTTCTGCACTCGCGATCCTTTAGAGCTCAAGCGCCCTTTCTCCCTGCTTCCATAGCCAATCCCACTTTACCTCCTTCGACCATGGCTGGATCCGGCGCCAATGGGAAGTGGGAGGCCTCCTCCGTCACCAACAAGGATATATTGAAGCTGAAGGAGGCTGGTTACTTGCCGGCCAACATCGCCCATCGAGCCCCCGAAGAGGGCCAGATCATCCCTACGCCCGAGCCGGGCGAAAGGGTAGTTTTTCTCCCCCATTTCCTTAGGGGGCATGGATTTTCACTACACCCCTTTGTGTGGGGGCTAATGTTTTACTATGGGCTGGATTTCCACGATCTAGCCCCCAACTCCCTCCTCCACATTTCGACCTTCATCATCGTCTGTGAAGCGCTCCTCCGGGTCCAGCCGCACATCGGCTTATGGCTGAAGGTGTTCAACGTGAAGCCCAAGGTGGTCGGTGGCGAGCACGCGGACTGCAGAGGGGCCATGATCAGCAAGCTGACACGGGTCCAGTGGCCGGACTACCACTTCGTCGACACCGTCTGGATGTGGTAGAAGGAGTGGTTCTATATCACCGAGCTGAGGGAGGCCGCATGGGGAGCGGCCCCCGCCTTCCGGTCTGGACTCCCCACCAGATTGGCCTCCTGGACCACCAAGAGTCCAGACTGGGGATGTGTTGCCGACGCCAAAGCACAGCAGAAGCGCATCGATAATGAAATAGAGACCGGCGCGATGCTGGTCGACGTGTTCCAGATCATGCTCCACCGCGGGCTCCTCGCTTGCCAAGAGAGAGCCAAACCCATGTGGGAGCATGAGCCCGAGGATCCGGCCACTGTGCGGTACCTCTTTGGCATGACTCATGACAAGATATGGGGCCAACTATTCTAGCCCCAGAAGGAGTGGCCGGCCGAGGGGAAGGACATCGATCTTGACGCCGCGAATCCCCCAAGGGAGGTGAGTGGCATGTCTCTTCGAAGAGTATTCAGATATTCACATTACGTGAGATTCAATCTAACCTGGTTATGTGGATTCTGCAGGGCTGGCTCGCCAAGACCAAGAATATCAGCGGCCCGGCGCCGCTGCCGGAGGGGCCCCGATCAGAGCAGCTGGAGAAGATGCTGGTCGTGGTGCCCTACAAGGCTCCCGCTAAGAAGGGCAAGAAGCAAGAGGCACTGGAGCCCAGGGAGGGCATCCGCCGTAGGATCCGTCCGGGCAACCGGTCCGGAGATGCTGTGGCCTCATCCGTACAGGATGGGGGCGAGGAGGAGGAGGACAAAGAGGAGAGTGCCTCTTCACACTCCAAAAGGAGGCCGGCGTCTGAGGACACCGAGGAGGTCCAACCTTCCTCGGCCCCAAAGATACGACACCGGCCTAAGCTGGTTATACCTGACAGCTCGGACGACGAGAAGTCCAAGGCATCCGAGGAGCTCCCGAAGAAGGGATCCAGGGTCTAGCCCCCTGCCAGCAGGTAAGGTGTCTGTATTTTCAGCTATTATGCTTTGAGTAGTTTGTTTTAGTTGAAGGTTAACCCCTCCGAATTGCAGTCCCCCGCATGAGCACCCCATCGAGCAAATCTCGGAAGAGACGTCTCCGCCCGCCGAGCTGGCGAACAGTGGGTTTATGGCGCACTCAGCGCCTCCGTTGGTCCCCGAAGAGGCTAAGGAGGTGCGGTCCCAAAGAACTCCTCCTCCTCCTCTGAACACGGAGGGGGAGGTAGATGCCGTAATGGCCGAGGTCAACACCTCTGTCACCGAAGACCAGGAGAGAGAGTCCCTCCTGGCCGACGAGGGAAAAGAGTCCGGGCCATCCGGACCCCCTCCGTTGACCGCTCCCGAGCCTCCGAGGCCCTCGACAGCACAAATTCCTCCCAGCAGGGAGGGGGCTGGTGAGCCAATGCCAGCGCCGAACACCTCCGCACGGGCTGTGGTGGGCTGGCCGGACACGTTGGAGGAGTTGGTGAGCAACTCCATCATCGTTGAAGGGCACCGCACCCTTATGGGTGCGGTTATGCAGAGTGTTCAGTCCATCCAATCCGGACTGAACGACACTGTCCAAGGCCTTCTAATAGGCTTTGAGGTAAGTCAAGTAATGATCCTTCCTCATAATGCGGTTATAGTTCTTAGTTTAAGTAGGCCACATGCATAGCAGCCCCCGAGACTCTGCCAGAATCTTCGAAGAGACCTGCAGAGGATCAAATTCGGTAGGTCGGTTAACAATGTCGACATTTCTGATGCTAACGCAGGCATCTTCCATGGCCACGGCTGCTAATGCCGCGGCATTAGAGGAGATGGATCGGAAGCTCAAGCTTTCCGATCAAGAGCTGGACCTTGTCAGCAAATGGCTTGACGAGGCGCAAGGTAAGCTATGTAAAAAGATGTGTATTTGCCAGATATGGACTGGCCGGACCATTGATTGATCTTTTATCTTGATGATCTTGCAGCTGCTGCCGCCGAGGTCGTGGGCTTAAAGAAGGCCCTTAAGAAAGCTGAGGCCGAGGCGGCCGAGAAGAGGACAGCCGCCGAGAGGGCGGTGTCCGAGCTTGAGCAGGCCAAGCGTGCTGCTAAGCAGCATGAATCTCGGGTAACCGAGGTCCAAGGGGAGCTCCAGGATGCCACTGAGAAGCTTGAGGCCCTTGAGAAGGGGTGGGAGGAGCAATCCTCCCGTCTGTCCAAGGCGGAGAAAGAGCTCCAGGAAGCGAGGAGTGACACCCGAGGTGTCCGGGAGGAGCTTCGGCAAGCCCACAAATTGCCAATGGTAATAAATATTTACTGCAGAGTGTGTTCGGAGGCAACAGATTCACCCTGCAGATGAGGGTCTGGCTCTCCGCAGGCGTCTTCGCTGAACTCCCAAAGAATGTGGCGGCCACGACGAGGCACTATGCCACTCGCGAGGAGGATTCCACATAGCAGCTCTTTTGGTCACAGTTTCCGGACTGCGAGCGCCCTCCCCTCCTCATCGATCAAATGAAGTAGCTGATGGAGATGCATCAGATGTCCGAGCTGGCCTTGAAGGACCCCTATGTCAGCCTGTGGCCGGCCGAGCCCATTCCGAACACCTACTTCAACCTTGTGCAAAGGCTGCGGGAGGCACCGCTCCAGATTGACGCCCTGAAGCAGTCGGCATGCCTTGAGGGGGCGAGGCTCGCATTTGCGAACACCATGGTTCATTGGCCAAGGATTAATCCAATGGAGATGGCCACTGGTCCTCCGCCCCAGGGGAAGGAGCATCGCCACCCCGAGCAGTACTTTGCGCAGGTGATGACTGGAGCGCGGGCGATAGAGGGCCAGTGTTCAAAAAATGTAATGCTTGAGTAGATGTAGCATGCTTGTACCAAGTGGGATTTATGCTATATTATGCACCCGACGAACTTAGTGATTAATTTTGATTCATGTGTGGCTGTATGTTTAGTTCTGAAAGCTACCAGTCGTCGACTTCAGCCCCCAAGTGAATATCACGAAGGGTGTTTTGTTTCCGCACTGTTACCCTTAGCCAACATCTTGGTGCCCGGATGCGGTAGTGCGGGAACAAAACCAGGCGATCAGACTATTCGGTTTTACTGCTTTCACTTAGCCTTAGGAGCTTGACGGTGGGGACTAGGGACTAGCCCCCGGTGTATTTGTGATGTACTTGGGGGTCGAAGCCTTCCCTTTCCGATCACATGGTTTGTGTTAAGATGAACCCTTCGTGTGACACGGCAAAATCGCCAATGATATTTAGAGTCCAACCTCATCATCGGATCGCAGACCCGTTCGCGCTTACTATGACGTTCAGTTTTCGGCTTTTTCCTCCTCAGGTACTTGACCGGGCGAACCAGTAGTACAATCGCAGGGGTTCTCGCTTTGCCCTCTTAGCCAAACAAGCGGAACATAAGGGGCAAACACAGGAGCCGGGCAACCCAACTATTGACCCAAGACATAGTTCGGAACAGATACATATAGTGCAATATCCGAGACGCCGGACACCTAGCGAGAAGCGGTGCCGGACTTAAAGATATTGAGCTGATGTATAAATTGAACTCATAACTGATTAATATATTTTCATGCCGGGCTGTTCGAAGAGCGAGGAGAGAATCAGAAAGGGACAGAAAAATTGCAAGATGCAGATGTCCGACCACCATAAAGGGTATTTTTATTATTTCTCGTAAGCTCAGGACGTCTAACCGTACAATTCGAACTGCGAAGGCAGTAGTTGCAAGAGAGAAAGGAAAAGAAAATTTACAGAGTAAAGGTTGACGCAGGGCCTTGATACATGAGTTGAAGCCTTCACTATGCCCTGCTGCACGTCTGTGCCTTTACTTCTGATAGGTGGGGGTTGGGACCTTTGATGAGACCTTGATGGGCGAGGACCCTGCTGATGAAGCTTTAAACTTGGGGGTATCCGGAATTGGTCCCCGGGTCGTCCAAAGACGAGGTAATTCTGAAGTTCGGTTTAACCGAACATGTACTTCGGATTAATGTATGCCTCATGGCTGCCCATGGTATTTTGAGTGCGAAGTTGTGCTGACGAGGCACATGGAGCGTGAAGAATGTGGGCGTGCCGTGTGGCACGTATCCCTATTTGCGGCGAATGCATGCGGGTTCCCATGATGGGGAATGGGTTCGAACCCATTTACTGTTGTCGCCGGCCCTTACAGTGGGTCGGCATCCTGGCCTATATGGGCCGGTGTGGTCTTCGGCCGCTAGGGCCGTAGTGTGCTCTTCGGTTCGAAGTGAGCGTTCTGTGTTGCCGTTGATAGTTATGATGCCCAAAGGACCAGGCATTTTCAACTTGAGGTACGCGTAGTGTGGAACGGCATTGAATTTAGCGAACGCTGTTCGACCGAGGAGTGCATGATAGCCACTGCGAAAAGGTGCAATATCGAATATCAAGTCCTCGCTTCAGAAATTATCCGGAGATCCGAACACCACTTCAAGTGTCATGGTGCCCGTGCAGTGGGCCTCCACTCCCGGAATGACTCCCTTGAAGGTGGTGTTACTGGGTTTAATCCTTGATGGATCGATCCCCATTTTCTTCCCTGTATCCTCGTATATCAAATTGAGGCTTCTTCCTGCGTCCATTAGGACTCTAGTGAGGTGGAATCCATCGATGATGGGGTCCAACACTAGGGCTGCGGACCCTCCATGGCGTATACTGGTGGGATGATCCCTGCAATCGAACATGATCGGGCAAGCTGACCATGGATTGAACTTCGGCGCTACTGGCTCGATGTAGTATACGTCCCGTAGCGCTCGCTTCCTCTCCTTCTTCGGTATCACTACCAAACAATACACTTCCGTGATGATACATGTTTATCATAGTAGGTCACGTTTTCTGTCATGCATGTACATCCATGATGATTTTATGACAGAATCAAGATAGTCATACCTGTGCTGTCGTAGAAGTGTTCCATGACATTACCAAAATTATTATCACGGAAGTTTCCACTTCCATGACGATAAATCGCGCATCATAGAAGTGCTTTCGTCAAGGGTAACCGACACGTGGCATCCACCATAACGGGTCGCCGTTAAGCTATCGGGTCCGGTTTTGGATCCGATAACCCGGTAACAGCCACGACCATTGGCGATTTTCCACATGTAAAATTCTCATTGGCCGACGGAACCATGTGTCAGCTCCGTGTTGGCACAGATGTCACTCATCCAATGGGCGAGATGCACCTATGATATGTTGACACATGGACCGGCCCAGAGGTGGCCCATAAAGATTAAATGGGATGGCCCAGCTAAAGGCCCACTAGATTTTGCAGACCATAATGGGCCGGCCCAGCTAAAGGCCCACGAGATTTTGCAGCCATAATGGGCCAGCCGAGCTAAAGGCCCACAAGATTTTGAAGATACTAGTGGGCCGGGCCGTTAACAGGCTGCCATGTTTTGGGCCAAATGTCGACCCATATTTGATCCGGTCCATTAACAGCCTGCCACGTTTTGGGCCTAATAAGGGCCCATATGAGATCCGGCCCATTAATATCCTACCATGTTCTGGGCCATATTACGGCCCGTATTAGATCCGGCCTTTAAGAGCCTTTCATTCTTTGGGCTAAATTATGGCCCATATCAGATTCGGCCCGTCAACTGGACGCTATGCTTTTGGACCCACTTGAGGCCCGATTAGGATTTCTGTTTGCTAAAGGCCCATTTAATAGTACGCCCTAATATTAGTTTTGGCCTGTTAAAGGCCTGTTTAACATTTCGGCCCTATATTTATTTCAGCCTGTTAAAAGCCCATCATATAGTTGGGCCTAATTATGGCCCGCTTTGCATCCGGCCTGCTCACAGCCGATAATCTGATTGGTCCAAACAAGAACCGAGACAATTTTGGCCTGTTAACGGCCCGTGATATGATTGGCACAATCATGGGTCGGGGTCTATTTCGGCCTGCTGTCGGCCCGTGAGCTGTTCGGCACGTTTCAGGCCCAACCTACTTTTCAGCCTACTAAAAGCCCATTGATTTTTCTTGCCAAAATAGGGCCGGTGGTTTACTCGGCCTATTAAAAGCCCGAAACTACTAGTGGGCCAGTTTACATTTAGGCCTGTTAATGGACCAAGATGACTGGGCCCATGATGCGGCCCATATATAGTGATTTGCATGACGGCCCAATTATGTACCGTAATTTTACGATTTGGCCGGTTTACTTTTCATGGAGCAAAGACAGGATATATATACAGTAAAATAATTGCAGCACCATGAATAAGAAAAAACCTAGACTATATAATAAAGAAATTACAGCATATTACATCCAATGGGCATCAAAGTTCGCCAGTATGATAATAAAGCACAAGCAGACAGCAGATTACATATACTGGGCATCAAAGATCACCACCAGTTCAAATAAACACGCCGACAAAATAATATACAAAACCGACAGCACTTCAATAGAGTTCAAGAAAGGTTAGCCCTGCTCGGGAGCTGCAGCGCAAGCGGCTGAGCAAGCTGATGAGACTGTGCTTGTTTGATGCTTATATCCTCCTCACTCTGAAAGAGAAACAAGCAGATAGATGACAGGTTTTGCACATATAAGTATCAGGGCTGACAATTCATCACATTTCTTATTGGCGAATAAAGAGACACAGTTTAAAAAAGCATTAACACAATATGGTATTGTTCAGGTTAAGACATGGCAGGAAATGACATTGTGAAGGAGTTGGCAGCTTCACGATACCACTGGATTACAGATCAAAAACTCATAAGTATCAATGGTTAGTGTGCTGTCAATTTATCCCATTTCAGATTGGCAAATAAAGAGACGGTTTAAATATTCACTGCTCTTATAAAAAACAAAGTTGGTGATGATGGTGTCCCTGCCATCCTGCAATATAGGCCGTCCGATTTATATCTGACGGATAGGAAAGAAACTATGCCAATTTTGCAAAAAGATACCCACACCCCTCTCCACATTTGCAAATAAGGCCTTCCCTCATTCATCCTTTTCTCTCACAAGATAAACTACTCATACAAATGCATCTTGATGTTATGTGCAACGCACGGGGAATGATATGACATTGTTCATAGTTAAGACATTGCAGAATATGACATTGTGCTGTAGTGGGTAGTTTCACCACACCACTAGATTACGGATCAAGAACAGAAGCATACATGTAGTGCAAAAGAAGATCACTTGCTCTGTATAGTTTAATCTACATGGTATGAAGAAGGAACTTTGTTGTACAACTGAAAACTTAAATTGAGAAGGACAAACTTTTGTTTATGAACTTCATAATAAACTTTAAACATGCAATTTGATGCAAACACCAAAAATAAACAGCTGTTGCAGTCAAGCCTAACCAAATATACAAAACAAAGATTGAAGGCTTCAGAAGGACAAACTTACATTAGTGGTGAAGACCGGCTCTATAAAGTCCTTGTCCATGCTGATGGGGGGGGGGGGCAATTCATGAAGTTTACCACAGGATCTTCTTCATAAGCATTGCCTTTATTCTATATTTTGTTAAGAGTAAATATAGATGTGATAATATAAGAAAAAATGGAGAATATTTTAAGATAATATGAAGAGTGATGCTACATAACCAAGTAGCTATAAATGTAAGTACAGCGATACAGGCAAAAGCTACAGCCAAGAGCAATGCAGAGCTAAACTTCTTCAGTACCATTGGTGTTATCCAACCTTATGGTAAGAGTAAATATAGATCTGATGTGTAGAAAATGCAGGGCAAAGGAAAATAAGCTATAGAGTGATGGTACATGAACAACTAGTTGTCAATATAAGTACACTGATAAAGGACAACAGGTACTTACAAGAACAATGCAGAGCTAAACTTTTTCATTGGCATTGGGTATATTCTACATTAATGTAACCATTAATACAGATCTAATAATTTGGAGTGAACAATTGATAAGCAAGCTATCATTCATACTACTATCACATAATGAACTAGGTATGAATGCAAGTACAGTGATACAGGACAACAGGTACTAACAAGAGCAAAGCAGCGGGCAGCATATTTGCGATATCCTGTCATCCTTTTCAAACCAGAATTCTTCTTTGAGCAGATTTCCTGCAAAAGAGATTCGTAAGGCACATGCGGAAAAGTAGAAGTTCAAATTATCATGTGATATCAGAGACAGTACCTCATCCTGGGAACGAGACCAGTACATAACAAGGTTTTTCCATTCAATGTCTTCTAAATTAAGCACAGGAGACTTCACTGGAAGTTCATTTATAGACTTGCCATCAAAGTGTGATTTCCTCAGGTAACACCGATACTGCTGCAATGCTTCCTTGAAAAGCTCAAGCAAGCTTTGCTTGTCATGACTATCCAGATTGACCCTCGCCTACTTACAACAATGTAATGTAAATCATTGATGTGTTCAATCAGCAGAAAACAGGAAAATAATCACCACGAATAATAGCACTTACACGTAAGTGGGACATGAAGATGTGAAAATTGTGTTTGTCTGCACTATAATCTTCCCATGATGGGAATATATGCACGTAGTCCCTAACAACATTGAAAGCATTGTCTTTTAAACTGGGAATAACTGGAATGGGGTTCCAATCTGCAGGAATTGGCTGTCTCTGCAGTTGGGATAGATCTTCGGCCAGTGGACTTGCTGTACTTTTTGCTAGAGTGGGATTTTTCTGTGGTACGGCTGGTGCTATGGCAACTAAAATCGACATACCTTTTGCTGGAGTGCAGGTCATGTGTGTTGGGGCTAGTGGTGTGGCCAGTGAAGTATGGGTACAGTCTGCTGGAGTCGGTCCTATGTTTTGTGTCACTGGTTGTAGAACCAATATAAGTGGGGTGCTATCTGATTTCTACGACACCAGCATGTTTTTCAAGGACTTTGCTGGTGCTCCTTCAGGTTCGGCAATCACCATCTTCCTTTTTGATGTCTGATGCACAAGAACAGCATTTGAGTGGAAAAACATGGTATGATGACAGATGGAATATGTATTGATAATGGATGGGCATGGCATATTGACATATATGATGAGTAAACTAAGCAGATGGCGGTGCAACAAAGTAGAAGAAATGCAAGACACCTTATGCAAGATACGCGCAATCAATAAAACCTTGCCAAATTAGAACAGGCACCTTGATGGGTGAATAGGACAGGCCATCTGCCTTCGACTCCTCAAGGTCAGAATAGTCATTAGGATCATATTCTGAACAAGAATCTACAGGTGGGGAGCATCTGAGTTTCATTGCATCCAGAATGGAACTCAATGCCTTGGTGCCAATTTTGTTAGTGATTGCAGTGTTCCACAATATTCTTCTGATGCGGGCATTCTCATATTCATTGTGATTATGTACAATATCTGAGAAGCATGAAAACATAAATAGTGAGATTATCTTTGTAATGCAGAGGATATTCTAATATAGGGGCTCCCTGTAAACCCTTGTGTGCTATCACTGGATTCTGATGAGAGAGCCCATGTGTGCTGTAATATGGTGCGTGCATTAATATAAGCTGGCACAAGTACACAAAAAAATAGGCTCCAGAAGTAAGGATAGTTGGCAGATGATAGGTTCATAATATACTGTATAGAGAGTTTATTGCTAAACCATGATAACAAGAGCACACAGCAACTAGGCAGATCGTAGTGTACATAAAAGGGGTACACCATAACCAGCATATATAAATCAGGAAAGTGGAACTGGTTGGAAAATACGGTGTTGTATTGCCCCTACTAATTGAAAGCCTATCGATCACGTATAGGCCAGCTCTATCAGCTGTTGACTGCAGATGTCCCTGCTCCCCTTCTTGACAAGGAACATACTGTACGTACTAAATACAGAATAACAAAAGAGGAACATGTTAAAGAACAGAAGAGGAAGCATATTCTTGAGATTCCGCTTCTTTCCATACAATGTTGGTTGCCCACTCATGATGAATCACAGCGCCCAAAGAAATGCAATTCCATGCTGTCTCTCTATATGTGGCCACATGCATTTGGAAAATCAAGTGGGAACATTAGCTGACCAATTAAATGTGTGTCTGTTAACTAATATCAGTATCATATCACAATTCGTATTTGAAGAAGTAAGCTTTGGACTTATGATTGGTGTGTTGTTTAGCTTCAAGAGTGGACTGCTGCTAGTGCGACACAAAGCAGCTACACAGATCATAGTGTAGATATAACGGGAAAACCGTAAGCATCACAAGTAAAATCAGGAAAGTGGAACTTGCTGGAAAATATGGGCTACTATTGCAGGTACGGCTAGAAAGGCTTTGGATACCAGCTCTCTTCAACTGAAGGTGCGGTACTGTTAATATCAGTGTAACTCTAAAAGGCGACATAGCTCCCCGCATTTCCTTGCTAATCTTATAGGATTCAAGTGGGCGGGCCACTACAATTCCTATTCCTATGTTTACAAAATCCTACGAATCAAAGAGGCCCGAAGAGTTGAAAGTGTCCATCACAACCGACCGAATAGACCTCTACACTGCAAATGTCCCTGCTCCTCTTCACTACAAGGAACATACTATACTACTATTATACTCCCTCCGTTCCAAAATATAAGTCTTTGTAGAGATTTCCACTATGGATCACATACAGATGTATACAGATACATTTTAGAGTCTAGATTCACTCATTTTGCTCCATTTTAGTCCATGGTGGAATCTATACAAAGACTTGTATTTAGGAACGGAGAGAGTACTTATTAAAGAAGAACAGAAGAGGAACATGCTAAAGAAGAGCAAGCAGATTTTGGATAATAAAATGTTCGTTGCGCAGTGCGCACACATGATGAACCAGAGCGCATTAAGAATGCAACTCCCTGCTATCTCTCTATATGTGGTGCACATGCTTTTCAAAAGTAAAGTAGGAACATTAGCTGACCAATTAAACATTATTTGTTTTAGTAATATCAGCATCATATCAGATTCGTATTTGAGCAACAAGTTTGGAATTATGAGTGGCATGTTGTTTAGCTTGATGGATTGAGGAGCAGTGCTAAGCAGCTACGATGATGGTACTGAATATAAAGGAATGTCTGCATGCAAGTCGCGTGACTTTCGTCATTTGGGTCAGTCGACCATTTCAGGCGGTTGGATGAAGATCCTACGTCTCCTAACCCTTCTTCTTCCTCGTCTTTGATTCTTCCCCTACAGAACACCGCACGGGCCGCCGGCCAAACCACCGGCCCCGACCCCCCACCCCCGCCCTCCCCTGAACTGCCCCCCACCGCCTGTGTTCCTCCGCCACCCCAACCCCCCACCCCCGCCCCCACCCGCGTCGAGTTTTTTTCATTCGGCGAGGACCCACCACCGCCCCCCACAACCACCGTCCCCACCCGAGCACCTTCCTTCCCTCCGGCGAACTCCGGCGAGCTCTGAAAAATCGACTGACCCAATTTTGAAATTTAGTCTACTATCATTTAACTAGTGTGGAATATAAAAGAGGAAAACTATAAGCATTGCGAGTATAGTGTTGAGCGTGCCATGGCGGATCTGAAGGTGCAAACCGGACAAAGGCAACTTCGCAACCAATGTTTGGTTTCAACTAACAAGTAAGATCCTAAGTGATGGACAAGATATCATAGTAAAGCAGTGGCGATCTATTTTCTTGCTGCGATAAATAAGTTGAGCAGATACGAAAGAGTACCGCCTCTGGTGCGGCGCCGTGTATGCATCTGCTGAGAATTTGACGGTGCTGTAGTACCGATGGCTGTCGGCGACGTGGAAGCAGATCTAGGCGGGTAGAAGGTGGCGGCGGGGGAAATATCCCGGTGCGATGGACGAGACGGTCGTAGGAACGGCCCCGGCAAGGTGGACGACGGCGGGGATGAAGCGAGAGGACGGGATGCAAGGATCCTGGTCCGAAGCCGTGGATGAGAGAGGTCGATCTCTTGTAATGGACGGCAGCATCGGGGTATCAGCTTCGGCATGGTGGAGGAGGACAGTGGTGGATGGGGTGGCGGACAGAGGAGGCTGGGGTGGAGAGGGTGTTTTGGCACCCACGGAGTACGAATGGGGAAATGGAGGGAGAGAGGAAGGGGGGAACCATGTCTTTAGGGCGCGCTTGTCTCAAATGCGAGGAAATTTACAAACTTAGCCCTCGTTTAATATTTCAGACATCACAGGAATATTAGGCTGCTGGGGATAGGATAGTAATCTCACATACACCGAATATTTGCCGACGGAGATTTCGGCCGAGGAGAGTTTGTTTTGGCGCCCACCGTGTATGAATTCGGGTGAGAGGCGATTTCAGCCGAGGAGACACTGTGTTTTGGCGCCCACCGTGTATGAATCCAGGTGAGAGGTGGTTATGTCAGGTTTGAGTGAAATTAAAAACCTGCCCCTATCAAGACCTATTGAAATCGAGCCGACTTGTGTTGCATGTGAGGGACAAGCAGTAATTTCCATCTCCCATATTTTGGTTTCGGGCGGTTACTGCAAGTTTGGTCGCTTTGTTCAAATTTTTGAGAAAAAGCTTGCACGTTTACCGTGCCAACTCAATTCCAATCCATTTTGTATTCTTTTTTTCGGGCAGGATCTATTTTTGATTCGAACAAAATTTTATATACATCATTTTTTTATATATACTTTCAAAAGCACAACAAAGAATTCCGCTCCTTTATATATATAATATGATTTACAAACACAATGATCTCAAAACCATAAGGTTGAATTCAAAAAATTTAAACCAAATTATGTTCTACTCAAATGTATGGATCAGTAATATCTAGATATTAAATAACATAGATGCGCGCGAATTCACATGAGTATGCATGTTTGATAGATCATTTTTGGTTCGAGTATGAATTACATGTATCATCATCTCGAATTCAAATATTTGAATCCCTTTTATGTTGACATTTTCTATACACGCAACTAAATATTTGAATCTCCTTTCACGCCCATCTCTCTCGCGTGCTCCTTCATGTAGCTATCACTCTCTTTTCTCCAGCTCACCCGCGCGCTCACTTCATGTTTCTTCTATTTTCGCAAACATGGTCTCTCGTCGTCTCCCTTGATAAGTGTCACACTCTCCCTATCATTATACATTACACGGTTTTCATTATCTCTCACGTCTCTATCGTTCTCTGGTATCACTAGGTACCTAAGATTTCTTTTTCACCGCCACACACACACTCTCTCTCGTCTTTCACTTTGTCTTTCTCTCTAGGGTTCTCTCACGCACCCTATATCATTCTAGATATGACTCCTACCACTAGAATTACTCTCTCCCGCACACACAACATTTGTTGGGGTCTACTTTCCATCTTCATCTCAGTTATAAAACTGTCGTGGGAAACCACGGCCACCTATGGGGCCAAGGGCCCCTTTTGGTTTGGCAGGGGGACTGAGCATGTTGCACAAAGAGCGGAGGAGCGCAGCGTAGCGCGGCAGATATCACACGGGCAGTTTTACCAAGGTTCGGGACGCCAGGAGGCGTAAAACCATACTCCTGCTTTGGTGGATTGATGGTGGATGGTGGTGGAAACACAACGCTCTTGCCCGGTAGGGTTGCCTCGGGGCGAGAGCAGCTACGCGTGTATGAGTGTACAGGGGTCCGAATCCTTTCCATGATTGCCATGGGCCTCCTTTTATAGATCAAGGGGTCACCACAGTGGCAAATCAGTCATCGTGTACTGATTAGATAGTGAACAGTGCTATCATATCTTCTCTGCAGACAGAGCAGTACGCATTAAATGTGTCGCTCAATGTCACATCATGGCCTGCTCGGCACGCCTTGTCGGGCTGTTTGGCCACCTTCTCTCCTGTCTGCATGACACGTCGCAGGACGGGTGTCATCTGGAGGTGATTCCTGTAGGAAATGGCTGCCATGTGGCAAAAGGCAGCCACTTAGTCATCTTGGGGCTTGACACTGCACCGATCGGTGACTTGCGTCGCTGTGAGGTGGAGCGGTGAAGCCTTGGCGGGGTGTTTTGCCTTCGTATGCCCCGGCAGGCCTGCCGGGGCAGTCTTGAGGCTTGCTTCCGGGGCAACCCTGACCTTGCCAGGCTCTCCTGCCCGGCAAGGGAGGTTTTCCATTAGTGGTGTCTTGCCTCTTGGCCTGACTTGGTCTTCTCAACTTGCCCTTTGATTCCTCAAAAGAGCCTATCTCTTCATCTTGGTCTTGTCTTGGATGTTGCAATCTCGATCTTGGGCCTGTGCATGGTCTGGGAAATAGACCCAGGGTTTGTTGCACCGACAGGAGCCCCCGGGCCTGGCCCGAACGTGCTGCCGGGCGTCATCGGGATAGGCCCTAACTTGTGCACAGGCGAGGGGGAAATAGCTGCTCGCCCTTTGAGATCTTCTTTGCTTCTTCATTAATCTGAGCCCAGGTCAATTCCCGGTTCTTCCGGTCATCGCGTAACACCAATTGCAGTGATGGAGATAATGGGCCACGATGCGTGGAGTTACCCACGTCCCTTGTTCATGGGGCGGTAACTGCCACCCCACTATCCCTCCCCGCTCCAAGTGCTTCTGCCACGTGTATTGCATGCATTGCGTGAGGTTGGTGGCGGATGCGGAGGGTGCGGGAATGAGTGCCATGGTAGAAAGCTAGGGGTCGTGGATTGGCGCAGGGGGTCGGCCTTGATTCTTTGAGTCGTTAAGGGCCGGGAGGAGCCGGACTGGCCGAGCGGGGCGGCCACCTCCACGAAGAAAATCCAGCCCCCTGCCACGCCCGCCTATAAGAAGGGGGCGTGGTGTGAGAAGTTCCTCCACACCTTCTTCCTTCTTCATTTCTCCAGTTGCCCATGTCCGTCATGGTGAGAGGTTGGGGGTCCGGTCCTCCCCAAGTGGCGACAAGAACTTCTGCTCGACAGCGTCTCCCTCCTCCCTCCGAAGATGCGGGGACGGAGTCCGCAAGGAGGGGAGGTGGGAGAGGACGAGGTCGAGGCCGTCGTGGTGCACGGGGCCGAGGGGGATGGGGCGGCGCTCTGATTTGCTCCCCCACAGGCCGCCCCTCCCCGATGGAAGGCCACGTCGGAGACCAGCCTCTGGAGTTCGTCATCAGGCTGTATAAGCCTCCGGGCGGCCGCCTCCGTCTCCCCACCCCATTCGCAAGGGTGATGGAGCTCGATCAGCCGCGTGCGTTGAGACTACACATGAGGGGCTGCGGGAATGGCAGCATACGGGTGGATGTGGATTTCCCCGCCCCTCATGTTATGTATCTTCGCCGTGGCTGGAAGACCTTTGCCCGTCCCCATAGCCTATTGGAAGGGCACGTCCTCGAATTTAAGTTAATGGAGGCCAATTTCCTTTCCATCAAGGTTTTTGGGAGCACGGGTGCTCGTTTAGGGCGCTGCGCGGAGAGCTCGACCGACGATGAAAGCTCCTCCTCGAGCGATAGCGACGAGGACGACAGTGACAACAATGACGATTGCGTCGGCCGGGAGGGTGACAACTCTGACTCTGGCTGAGCACCAGCCGCACCGTCACCATCAGGCGGCGGCACCATCATCTGCACCTGCAGCTCCTCCCCGGCAAGGTGATTTATCGGGGAGTTGGATGCAGGGGTGGGGGTGGCGCTCCTGGCTCCTCCAGCAGTCTTCCAGCTGGGTCCCGGCAGGCTTCCTCGCGGGCTGCAGCTTCGTTCGCCCTGCCGCGTCCTGCTGGCCCTGGTGGTGGCAGTTGGCGGGTCGTCTCTGCCGATCTCTTCACCATCGCCTTCGCCCGCGCCCTCCCGCTCTCGCTAGGCTCTTCGTCAGGGGACCCGATGAGGCTGGGCTGGGCTTCCGCCCAGGTGCTCCTTTTGACCTCTTCTCCTCTTGCCGCTGTGCCTAGAAGGAGAGGGGCAAGAAAGGGCATCACGGGGCACTTATCTTTTTTCAATCTAAAATATGTAGGCACTTCCCAAACTTTAGTTCAAATTATGTAATCTCTTTTATACATGTTTGTGTTATGTAAGGTCTGTACTTGTTGATCAGCATATTAATGAAAAAGATAAACCTTGCCGCGCACTTGTGCATGTAACATGTCCATGCAGAGGGATAATGCCTCTATACGCTCAGGTAAACAAGTTTTTTTCCAGTAGGTTATCTTGCTGGTACCCTCAAGTTGCTGCCGCAGGGCTGGGCCTGCTGGGCACAAGTCATGAAGAGGGACTAGCCCCCCGCCAACTTTCTCGCCAAAGGCCACTACAACCTCCCTGACCGAAGCAACGTTCGAGTCAAGGGACGGGAGCACCTAAGTTTTGAAAGCGGCGAGGTTTTCCTATGCACAAGTTTTTACTTACAGAACTCGTATGGATAAGAGAAAGAACTTATCTGTTTGGGCTTGCCGGGGATCGCAATGTAGGATTGTCTTCGCTTCTCCTTTTTCAGGATCGAATCCTTGGTAGGAGCCTGTAGTTTGATGCAGATGAAAATGATGCCTCATGCGATCTTATCTACATGAACATGCAATGCTCATGATATGCTTATGTATGCATGCAATTCGTCAGGGGCTCCCCAGCGCTTCATTTATTTCTCTATTGCTTAGGGTCTACATTAGCTTTCTACAAGGGGTTACATGCAACAAAGGCAAGGCCTGTACAAAATGGTGGCTGCCGGGCAGGGCCCGACGGCCGTGCCTTATGGGTAGAACTTGCGGAGATGCTCAATGTTCCATGAGTTTTGCAACTGAATGCCATCTCCGGTCTCCAGACGGACTGCGCCGGGTCTGGTGACTCGTACTACCCGGTAAGGGCCTTCCCACTTCGACGTCAACTTTTTTGCACCCTTGGCAGACTGAACGCGCCTAAGGACAAGGTCGCCTTCCTCAAAACACCGGGCACGAACCCTATGGCTGTGATAGCTACCGAGGGCTTGCTGATAGCATGTGGCATGCGTAGCAGCCCAAAGACGGTTCTCCTCGAGTAGCACAGCGTCGTCATACCGGTGCTGATCTTGCGCTACTTCATCGTAGGCAAGCAATCGAGGTGACCCGTAAATGAGTTCCGTGGGGATAACTGCTTCTGCCCCATAGACTAAGGAGAAGGGAGTCTGCCCGATAGCTCGATTTGGTGTCGTTCTGAGGGACCAAAGAACCACCGGCAGCTCATCGATCCACCGCCTGCCGCACTTCTGCAGCCTATCAAAAGTTCTCGTCTTGAGTCCTCGCAACACTTCAGCGTTCGCCCTCTCAGCTTGCCCGTTACTCCTTGGATGTGCCACAGAGGCGAACGAGATTTTGCTTCCGAGGGCATGAACGTATTGCAAGAAGGCACGACTCGTGAACTGGGTGCCGTTGTCAGTGATGATCCGGGCAGGAACTCCGAAGCGGCAAACCAATCCTTTCAAGAACTTGATAGCTGACTGAGCAGTCACCTTTCTCACGAGCTCTACTTCCGGCCACTTTGTAAACTTGTCGATTGCAACAAACAAGAATTCAATGCCCCCGGTAGCACGGGGGAAAGGGCCGAGGATATCGAGCCCCCAGACCGAAAACGGCCATGATAAAGGGATTGTCTGAAGAGCTTGGGCAGGCCGGTTGATGTTCTTGGTATGGAACTGGCAGGCTTCACACTTGGTTACAAGCTCGACCGCATCTTGGAGGGCTGTGGGCCAGTAGAATCCTTGCCAGAAAGTTTCCCAACCAACGCCCTTGATCCAATGTGGGAGCCGCACATACCCTTTTGTATCTCCGCTAGCAGTTCTTTTCCTCCTTCCCGGCAAATGCACCTCAATTTCACACTGTTGGGCCTCCTTCTGTACAGCGTGTCATGAACAAACTGATACATACTGGCCCTCTGGGCTACTCTTTCAGCTTCTTCTTGCTCTTCGGGAAGTTCTCCAGTTTGGAGGAAATGGACTATGTGTCGCGCCCAAGGCGGAGCATGTGGCTCGACAACGAGGACTAACGGCACCACCTCATCCGTGAGAGTGCAATCCTCGACTGCGGGGACCGGTGGCCTGGCGGGAGGACGCAGCTTAGCGACCAAAGGGGAGTTGTGCCCGACAAGCTTTGTGCCGGGATCCTCGAGAGGTTCTACCAGGAGAGGCTTGCCGGAGTCCAGTTTCCTCCTCTTTCTGGCCATTGTTGCCGGGGATATGGAGGGCTGAGTCAGATGGAGAACAAAAGTTCCTGGTTCCACAAGGAGCTTCTGCGCAGTGCACTTTGCAGATGATCAGCGATGCTATTTTCCGCACGGGGTACATGCTCTGTTTGCAATCCGTCAAAGTGCTCCTCCAACTTTCTCACTTCCTCAACGTATGCCTCCATTAATGGACTTTGGTAATCCTTGTTGACTTGTCTCACCACACATTGTGAATCTCCGCGGATGATCAGCTTCTTGATCCCTAGTTCTGTTGAAATTCTGTGCCCGGCAAGGAGCTCTTCATACTCTGTTGTATTGTTGGTAGCTTCCTCCCGGGTAAAATGCATCTGGACAACGTACTTCAGGTGCTCTTCGGTGGGAGCAACGAGAAGCACGCCAGCCCCTGCACCTTGTAGGGAGAAGGCACCATCGAAATACATGATCCATTCTTGGGGAGCTTCCTTGCCGGGGATAACTGTCACCAATACCTCTTCATCAGGAGTTGGCATCCATTCTGCAATAAACTCTGCCAATGCTCTGCTCTGAATGGTTGATGTACTTTCAAACTTCAAACCAAAGGTGGATAACTCCAACGCCCACTCCACTATCCTGCCGGTGGCCTCAGGGTTTTGGAGTATCCGTTGCAAAGGGAAACGGGTGACAACTGTGATCTCATGGGCTTGGAAGTAGTGGAAGAGTTTCCTTGAGGCCATGAGAAGGCCAAAGATCAATTTTTTGTACGCCAGAGTACCTGGATCTAGCCCCCTGCAACAGGGAGCTGACGAAGTATACTGGGCACTGCACCACTTTCTTCTTTGTCGTGACCAGAGAACTACTTCCGCTGCTTTGCTCTTCTCTACCTTGATCTGCATCTGACCTTGCTGGGGTGTGTTCGCTTCCCCCCCCCCCGGAAGGGACACCAGCTGTGCCTGCTGCTCCATCCATTTCACTCTACGCCACCAGTGTTGCGCTAACCACCTGATTAGTTGCCGCCAAGTATAGCAGCAACGGCTCTTGAGGTTTTTGAGCAACCAAAGTGGGCACAGAGGAAATGTAGGCCTTCAAATCTTGCAGTGCGGCGTCTGCCTCTGGGGTCCATTCCATGGGCCCTGCCTTTTTCAAAACCTTGAAGAACGGCAAGGCACGCTCGACAGACTTGGAAATGAACCTGCTAAGCGCGGCAACACATCCTGTCAAACGCCTCATGTCCTTGACTGTCTTGGGTGCTTGAATCTGCTCGATAGCCTTGATCTTGTCGGGGTTGGCCTCTATCCCCCGGTGGGACACAAAGAAGCTAAGTAGCTTGCCGGAAGGAATGCCAAACACACACTTCTTCGGATTTAGTTTCAAGTTGATCTTGCGCAGATTAGCAAACGTCTCTTCCAAATCCTGAATGAGGGTTGATCTGTCCTTGGTCTTGACCACAATATCATCCATGTAAGCCTCAATGTTCCTGTGCAACTATGACCCAAAACCAATCTGGACTGCTCGTGCAAAAGTAGACCCAGTGCTCTTCAACCCGAAAGGCATCCGCACAAAGCAGTATGTGCCACATGGGGTGATGAATGCGGTCTTCTCTTCATCTTCCTTGGACATGAAGATCTGATGATATCCAGAGTAGGCATCCAGGAAGGAAAGCAGGTCATACCCGGAGGTGGAATCCACAATCTGGTCGATGCGCGGCAAGGGAAATGGGTCCTTCCGGCATGCCTTGTTCAGATCCGTAAAATCTATGCACAACCTCCACTTCCCATTGGCCTTGCATACCACCACTGGATTTGCTAACCACGTTGGATGCAACACTCCTCTAACCAAACCAGCTGCCTCAAGTTTCTTGATCTCCTCGGCAATAAACTGCTGCCGCTCCAAAGCTTGCTTCCAGACCTTCTGCTTGACGGGTCGGGCATGTGGGCAGACAGCAAGGTGGTGCTCGATTACCTTCCTAGGAACACCGGGGATGTCAGATGGTTGCCAGGCAAACACATCGACATTCGCCCGCAGGAAGGCAACGAGCGCGCTTTCCTATTTGTCATCGAGGGTGGCGCTGATGGTGAAAGTACCACCAGCGCCAGCCAGCCCTGCCGGGACCTGTTTCACAGCGGGTGCAGAAACCTTGGATCTCTTGCTATTGGAACTGTTCGGCGAGTCATCAACAGGCGCAGCATACCCTGAAGAGGTACGCTTCCCGGATTCCTTGTCGGCATCCCTGTTAGCCATCTTCTTTCCATTATT
The DNA here is from genome assembly GCA_011799875.1 of Thinopyrum elongatum. Taxonomy (NCBI): domain Eukaryota; kingdom Viridiplantae; phylum Streptophyta; class Magnoliopsida; order Poales; family Poaceae; genus Thinopyrum; species Thinopyrum elongatum. The sequence goes on from CM022303.1 coordinate 203,446,473, forward strand.
TTCCTTGGCGGGGATTGCGGCTTCAGTGTCCTCTGCCGCGACCGCATCCCGGTACATCTTGTCCGCGTAAATAATTGCATCCTTCTCGTCTGATGGAATGGAAATGACGCCCACCGGCCCTGGCATCTTCAAGGTGTTGTAGGCATAGTGGGATGCTGCCATGAACTTGGCCAAAGCTGGGCAACCAAGGATTCCATTGTATGGCAGGGGGAGGTCAACCACATCAAACATGATCTTCTCAGTCCGGTAGTTCAACTCCCCCCCCCAAAATGTCACCGGTAACGTGATTTTCCCCTTAGGATGACACCTGCCGGGGTTGATTCCTTGAAACATACCGGTAACCTTGAGCTCTTCTTCTGTTATCTGGAGTTTGCTGATGACCTTTGAAGAAATCAGATTCAACCCGGCCCTGCTGTCAACCAGCATCTTTGTGACTTTGAGGTTGCGGATTGTTGGCGATACCAACAACGGCAAGCATCCTACCACGGTGGTGCGGTCAGGGTGGTCCTCTTCGTCGAAGATGATGGGCGTGCGGGACCACTTGAGCGACCCTCGAGAGTCTGTCGCTGGCTCCATGGCATTAACTTCATGCGCCTACCCTTTAAGTTGGCCGTGAGAGGAGTGCAAAGATGCACCCCCATCAATGCACAGGGCGTCAGTGGCTTTTTGGAATTCCTGCTCGCTGGTTTCCTCTTCATCTCCTCCATCACTCTCATCATTGCAATCCTCCTTCTCATGGCCTCTGGCGGGTTTCCCTTGATTCTGAGGAGCCTTGTCGGGGCGGCTTGCTCCGCCACCCCGGCCCTTTCCGCCAACGCCATTCTGACCTTTCTCTTTATCTCACTTCTCATATTCAGCCCTCTGCTTCTTGACAAGCTGCTCAACCTGATGACACTCCTAGAGATCGTGGCCCTTGGTCCGATGGATCTTGCAATACGGGCCATCGCCTTTCCCAGCCTTCTCGGCAGCCGCGGCTTCCCGGCAGTCAGTGCACGTGGCAACCTCCTTGCTGGGTATCTCAGCCTTGGTTTTCTTGCTGGTACTAGGCAGGCCCGATCCCTCAACGCTCATCACTGCCTTATCCTTGTGCCTTTTGTTCCGCTTCTTGTTCTTCTTCTTTTGACTCGTGGCCTTGTCATCATCCTCTGAATCAATGTCGACGCCATCCTCTTCTCCGAGGAGCTTCCTCCCCTCCTCTATTCGAGCACACTTATCAACCAGAGTGTAAAGCTCCTTCACAGTCTTGGGAAATCAAATGTTCATCTTGGAACGTATCCGATGATTGCGCACGTTGGACTGGAACGCAGCTATCACAGCTGCCGGGTGGATGTCTGGAATATTCCTGTGGACTCTGCTGAATCTCTGCATGTATTTCTGCAGGCTCTCGCCTTCCTTCTACGGGAGGAGCTGCAAGTCCCTTGGCAGCCCCGGTTCTTGATGGCCGCTCGTGAAGGCGCCAACAAACTCATGGCACAGGTCAGCCCGGTCAAAATGGAGTTCTCCGGCAGGTGCATCAGCCAAGACCTCACATTTGGCTTGAGTGCCAAAGGGAAGTAGTTGGCGAATACCTTCTCATCTCTTCCCTGGCAGCTTGAACAGCGATGGTGTAGATGCTCAAGAACTCTACCGGGTTCAATCTTCCGTCATACTTCTCTGGTATCTCTAGCATGAACATGCGAGTGGACGGCCAATGGACTTGCCGCAGCTCACGGGTGAAGGCAGGGCACCCAGCCACGAAAGGCAGGTAACCGCCGTCAGCGAGCACGGGCTAGTTGACGTCGGGGCCATCGCGCCTGTCGGACTGGCGGTGGGCGCCGCGGTGTCGCTCGGTGTTGACACGCGCGCCTTCCCTCCGCCTGTCCTCCAGGACTCGCCATGGGCCTTGTCGCGCTCGAGGGTCAGACAAAGCCATCGAGACAGCGTCAGGTTCTTGGTCGCGTGGCTCCCATGCCGGCTGCCGCGGAGGGGACTGCACCATAGGAGTGGCCCCATCTGCACGGCCAACAGTGTGGGCTGTTGCCGCTGCCTGGGGAGGCTGTGGTGGGCCAGCCCGCTGCGATCCTGCCGCCTCGGCAAAGCCAATCAGACTCTGAATGGTGGCTCTCCACTCATCCATCTGATCGGCTACCGGCGGAAATTTCAACAGTAGCTGAGCCCGCGCCATGGCCTCCGAAGCGGTGCTTGGCATGGATGTCAATGAAGACCGTAGTGTCGCCCGACTCCTGACGGTGCCGGTAGCGGTCGCATCGTGCTCTCGTCGTCGTGAGCCAGCCGCCTGGATGGCGTGTGGACGAGGTGGAGGCGCTTGAGGGCCAGCGGCTCCGTTTGGCGTAGTGGCTGGGTCGGCTCGTTCCGGGGGTGGTGCATGTTCTACAGCCGCTCCCGCGGCGGGAGCGATCGGGGAGTTGCGATTCCTCCCAGATCGAGTACCCCCGCTGCGGCTGTGCCCCTCAGCCAGACAGGGAGGTGTAGATGGAATGATCTCTCCTCCCGTACCTCGTGGGGCATGGCCGCGAATGTAGTTGGTGTTGTCCTTCTCCGGTGCCTCCTGCTCCTGGTTCGGCCATAGGGGAGGTGGTAACGACGCCGCCCGTGCCGACCACGTCCCCCGCAGCGTCCGCACTTCCAGGCGTCCCCATAGCCCCCGCGGCGCCGGCGGGCGCGTGCGGCGGGGCCTTTGAGGTGGATGGATGAGCTGCGGCGCCGGGCTTCTTCTTGGGCGCCATGGACGATGGAGCCGTTGATGAAGAAGATGGCAGTGAAGATGACGCACTTCGTACACTGCTTGGATTCGCGCAAGCGCAGCCCCCTACCTGGCGCGTCAAAGATGTCATGGGAAACCACGGCCACCTATGGGGCCAAGGGCCCATTTTGGTTCGGCAGGGGGACTGAGCACGTTGCACAAAGAGCGGAGGAGTGCGGCGTAGCGCGGCAGAGATCACACGGGCAGTTTTACCCAGGTTCGGGACGCCGCGAGGCGTAAAACCCTACTCCTGCTTTGGTGGATTGATGGTGGATGGTGGTGGAAATGTAGCGCTCTTGCCTGGCAGGGTTGCCTTGGGGCGAGAGCAGCTACGCACGTATGAGTGTACAGGGGTCCGAATCCTTTCTATGGTTGCCATGGGCCTCCTTTTATACATCAAGGGGTCACCACAGTGGCAAATCAGTCATTGTGTACTGATTAGATAGCGAACAGTGTTGTCATATCTACTCTACAGATAGAGCAGTACGCATTAAATGCGTCGCTCAGTGTCACATCTTGGCCTGCCCGGCACTCCTTGCCAGGTTGTTTGGCCACCTTCTCTCCTGTCTGCATGACATGTCACAGGATGGGTGTCATCTGGAGGTGATTCCTATAGGAAATGGCTGCCATGTGGCAAAAGGCAGCCACTTAGTCATCTTGGGGCTTGACACCGCACCGATCGGTGACTTGCGTCACTGTGTGGTGGGGCGGTGAAGCCTTAGCGGGGTGTTTTGCCTTCGTATGCCCTGGCAGGCCTGCCGGGGCGGTCTTGAGGCTTGCTTCCGGGGCAACCCTGACCTTGCTAGGCTGTCCTTCCCAACAAGGGAGGTTTTCCCTTTGCGGTTTCTTGCTTCTTGGCTTGACTTGGTCTTCTCAACTTGCCCTTTGATTCCTCAAAAGAGCCTATCTCTTCATCTTGGTCTTGTCTTGGATGTTGTAATCTTGATCTTGGGCCTGTGCACGGTCTGGGCAACAGACCCAGAGTTTGTTGCACCGACAAAAACTGACATTATTCATTTGTTTACCGATCAAACAAACTCTCCCCCTTTCTCTCTCTCTCTCTCTCTCTCTCTCTCTCACACAACTCCTGCTTCCACTCCCCCTCCCGACTACCGTCTCTCTCTCACACACACAAAACTCTCGCTTTCGCACCCCCGACTCATATTTCTCTCACAAACATTGATCGACCAGCCTCTATATAGGTTTATACATCCGCACACTCTTGCTTCCACTATCTTGTACATGTCTCTCTCGCGCTCCTTGTATCTATGTAGATTTTTCGTCCCTTCTTGAAACACGCCCTCTCGATCGTGCACACACACACTATCGCCTCATTTTATGGTGATACCACTCGCACACACACTATTTGTGTCTTTGTCACACACGCACTCCGTCCTCCTCCTCTCTCCCTCTCTCTCACACACACACACCACACACACACACATGGGCTTTTTGCAACAATATACCACTTCTCAAATCTTGAAACCAACCACTTTCCTCCCTTATCTCATCAAAACCGCCAAAGGAATATATTTTGAGTGAAACATAACATATTTTTACTGATATACGTATTTCAAAACTAGACTCTTTTCTATCAAATTGGTGAATATGTATTAATCTACTTTGAATGTGTGGCAACGCATTGGCACATTGCTAGTTATTACTGTATAATTTTTTGGACACCAGACAAACAGTGGACTACATATACGAAGAGAAGAGGCGCACGCACGCAGTCGGTCTCTCACTGTCTCGCACACATGAGAGTTACATAAAGGCACCGTAAACAAATAAACCCTAGGTGCACGATTGCTACATGCGCATGTACTGGGTATGTGGTGGAGCGCACCTTTGTAGGAATAGTCAGCTCGCGTGATAATTTGATCCGTAGGAGTTGATGGTCGGGACCACAGGTGAACGACCTGGAGGCGGTGGCTTGCCAGTCGCCACTGATCGAGTAGCCACGTTTAAAATATCATTTTTTTAGCGGGGTAAGAGTTCCGATTTTCAATGGCGCGTTATACTCCCTCCATTTTTATTTACTCCACATATTATAGTTGATTGAAGTCAAACTTCATAAAGTTTGACCAAGTTTATAGAAAAGAATATAAATATTTACCATAACAAATATATGTGATGCAAAAGTACATTCAATAACGAATCTAATGGTATTGACTTGTTATTGTACATGTCAATATTTTTGTCTATAAACTTTGTCAAAGTTTACAAATCTTGACTTTGACCAAAGCTAATATGCGGAGTAAATAAAAACGGAGGGAGTACTAGTTTTTAGAATGATTGGTATGGAGCGAAAATGGAATTCATAACTACTACCTCCGTCCTGGTTTACTAGTCCCCATCGTATTTTGGGACAAAGTTTGTCAACGAATTTTACTTGTAAAATGTGAATCAAAAATGAGATTTTGTTATACCCAAACAAAAAAGGACCGGAGGGAGTGATTGCTCTGACACGGACGCGACTTCTCATAGCATAGGCATTGAACTGGCGTGCCGGCCAAGAGGTCCCCACTCATAGCAGGCCAGGCTGAACACGCCTCCTCGCCACATGCAACCGGCTTCAGACTGCCCCACCTGCCTCCATTGAATCCGTGCATGTACCGGCAACACGTCCTTCCATGAGCCGGCCGGCATTTTAGAACACAACGCCGGTTGGCTCCTCTCATCCGCCCGCTATTTAAACGAGGCCAGACACCTGGCAAGAACCGCACCACACCGCCGCTCCCCATAACCTCCTTGCACCATTTTCTCCACAATCTCCATAGCATCCGGGGAGCAGGAAGACGAGTTCTCCGGTATAAAAGCCGTCTGGGTGCCCCGACGAGACAGGCAACTCGCTGCCCCACCTCCCTCCCCGCCCCAGGCCGTCACTACCATGGGCGAGGCTGCAGGCGGGCAAGCAGAGGAGCAAGCCACTGCTCCAAGCAGGCCCCTGGTGCATCAACTCGACACTCCAAGCCTGGTCGCATAGGATTGGCCAGTTGCTGCACGCCGGCACACGGGAGACCACGGCGTCCATTGCACCGTGGTTGGCTCCGCCATCCGACGCAAACGTTGGCGGAACTGCAGCATGCTAGCGGAGGTGGCCAACACGTCCGCGGCCACCACCGACACCAAGGAATAGTAGACCATGGGAGCCACCACCGCTCCAAACCCACGAATGCTACGACCACCGCGTCGCCGGCATAGACACCCGGTGTGTTGCCCGGTTTGGCTCAAAACATCATGGACCCCAGCCGCGGCCGGCATTAGAAATTATACCTGCTTCCAGAAGTTATTCGCGTTTAGTCAAAAAATGTCCAAAATATAATTAATTACGTATGGTCTTAACTTGTTGTGCTCGCACTGGTAGTAGGAACTAGAGATTTTTCTTCATTTATAACTCTCCTCACTTTTTTTTGGCTTTGAAGTGAATCATGGTTGTGGACATTATCTATGAATGTGTAGATATCTGTGAACATGAGTTTGATGTGGAAGTTGAACTTGGAATGTTGGGCTTGTGTGTGAACTATACTATGTCCAATGGTTCATCTGTTATTATTTGGAAAGTAATGGCTGTTATTACAGGACCCCACAAAATTTATTTTGTGCCACATTAGTAGATGCACGGACATCACAACAGGCATGCTGACTGGATAAACATTTGAACCTAGCTATTATGAAGGAAAATTCGTATTGACAACAGTTTTAGATAGCAGGAGACGCCTAGCCTGCTCTGCCTCTGCTAGCTTCTTTCTGGCTTCTTCCGTCAATTCTTTGGCTTGGGTGAAGAGAGCATCTGATAGCTCTTTTCGCTTCTTCAGGAACTCAGCTACATTTTCAAGGGCTGCTGCACGCTTTCTTTCAGCCTTTACTAAAGCCATGAGGACACGAACAGTTGACGAATCCACTTGGCTTGTGTGTAATCCAGCATCATCTAGGAATTTGCACCTTGTGTCTAATCCAGCATCATTAGGGAATGGGCACCTTGTGTGTATTCCAGCCTCATTTTGGAAACATGATCTCGAGGTTGTCCATACTTCCCTCCTCCCAGGAACTGCATCCTGACATGAAGTTACTTCTTTTTTAGATCAATAGTCAGAGCTACCCAGATCCATTAAGTAGAAGCCAGATAAACAGGACTCAGAGAAGTGAATTCAAAAGGAGAAATATAAAAACAGACTCCAAGGTGAGAACACCCACTTCCTACATCAAGCTAAAAACGAAAACATTAGGACAATTAAGACTCTTCTTATTACACATCGAAGAACACGAGGCTAAGAGAAATAGAAACTACAACATATACACATCAAAGAACACGAGGCTAAACGAAAGTAATTGAAAGGATGTTACTTACCAAAGCTCATTTTACAGGTTCGGTGCAGCTCCTCTTTAACTTGCCATGTTCCTTGAAGATGTCCCCAATATCCCGTGTTTGGTCTTCATTGCTCCTCTACATGTTCGCATTCGTAGTTTTAAAATCTCAACATGGCAAGAAAAATATAGTAATACTCACGCATCTTGTGGGCAACATTAAAGCACTCATCTGCCATGTTAGAGCATCTCCAACAGAAGCGCAATGCGCGGCGCATTAAAAAAGCATTTACAACGCCGAAATAGCCAGTTTGTTCGGGCCGCGGAATGCTGGCTCCAGCGGCCGCTGCAAAAAATTGTGCGCGCGCGCCGCTCCAGCAGATGCGCTATATTTTTTTCTCCTTTCTACTCTGACTCGATACACATTCGACTCTGATTCGATGCTAGCATAGATAGATACATAGATAGTTCTCAGCATAGATATAGCATAGATAGATAAAAAAACAGATAGTTCAACTACTCCTCGTCGTCCGACTCCGCTTCGGTGATGTCCTCCTCCGACGTCTCAATGTAGGCATCAAGATACTGATCGTCGTCGGAGTCCCAGGGCGATGCTGCTCCAAGCTTGATGTTGAATTGAGCGGCCGCCTTCCGTGTACACATGTCCTCGAGATAGGCGGCTCGCTCCGCCCTCCTCTTCTCCCTCTCCGCCCTTCTTTGCGCGTAGAACTCGCGCTTGTTGATGATGTCTTGCGGGAAGCATTGGCGCCATAGCGCCATGGCTTCCTCGTCCATCTCCGTGATGCTGAGACGGTGCTCCTGCCTCCGGTTGTCGTGACGATCCTCGTCGGTGATAAGCCACGGGGGAGGCGCGAGCTCCTGCGCCCACTCCCGCGTCGGCATGTTGGGGAAGTTCATGTCCCTACGAGGCCGCCGGAGGCACCACGCCACCACGTCGTACGCGCGGGCGGCCTCGTGGGCTGTGTCAAAAGTGTCGAGGCCGAGGCGCATCTCGCCGAACCGGATCTCGGCGGAGAAGCCGCCGGAGGGGCGCGTGCGGACGCCGCGGTAGCCCCAAGTTTCCTGGCGGCATGGTGGTGCGGCGGCGCGAGGCGAGAAAGAGCGGGGAGAGAGCGGTGGTGAGGCACAGAGTGGTGGGAGGGCGCGAGAGGGCGTTGGATTTTATAAAGCGCACCGGACACCGCGCGCCCGACCGATTTTTCCTGCGCGCGCGCGAACCTTTCCCGACGTCCCTGCTATCTCTACTCTCTTTTCTACTCTTATATATTATATATATATATTATATATATTTATTTCATATTTATATTTATCTCTACTCTTATAAAAAACAGAGTTGGTGATGATGGTGTGCCTGCCATCCTGCAATATAGGACGTCCGATTTATATCTGACGGATAGGAAGGAAACTATGGCAATTTTGCAAAAAGATACCCACACCCCTCTCCACATTTGCAAATAAGGCCTTCCCTCATTTATCCTTTTCACCCACAAGATAAACTACTCATACAAATGCATCTGGATGTTCCATGCAACGCATGGGCATCTTGCTAGTTCTAAAAAACTTTCCATCATTTGCCACACTACTGGTTGTAGATGAAGAACCTACCCAAGCACAGCGCAATACAGGAGTGACGCACAATTACAAGGTGATATTCTATTGGACAATGCAAGCTATAACCAATTACTTTTACCGGAACAATAGCAACCAGGAAATTTGAAGGGTAGGTATGAACAAAATTGGAACTGCACATGTACTGCTAAGAGATTCTACACATTACCAATCGAGGAGGAGTACGATGGTCACGGCGGCGTCTGTGCATCATGGTCGGCAATGGGAGTCAGTTCATTGTCCACGATGGTGGTGCTTCTGCGCTTGGCGTTGGCTTCCAGGAAACAGATCCGAGACCGTGGAAGACGGTGCCGAGGAAGAGGCTCCGTGTACGACGATGACGGTGGACCGGCTCCAGTGCGGCCTACGACGTCGTCGATGAGGCAGATGCGCTGCGGTGGATGAGTGTGCCGATGTAGAAGGGGAGGAGCACGAAGGCTGCGGTGCCGTGGAGAAGTCAATTTTGCGGTGGGGATAGAAAATGGGGAGTATTCAGGTGTACTACTCTGGGTGCCGGGGTGGGGTTGGCTGGGTAGGGTGAACCAGAAGTTACCAAAACAGCCCCCTACCCACCAGCATCTGTAGGCCTATTTCGAAGGGTATGATGGTAACTTCGCACTGCTTGAATCAGGGTCACGGGAGATTTTCCCGCCGACCTCAAAATATTGTAACACTGAACTCCCCGTCTGGCGTGTTGGGTGATTGGGCAAAGCAACTAGCGAGTAGTACTAGTAACTACTAGTATTCCCTCCGTTTTTATTAACTCTGCATATTAGGTTTGACCAAAGTCAAACTTCCTAAAGTTTGACCAAGTTTATAGAAAAATATAAACATTTACCATAACAAATATGTATGATGTGAAAGTACATTCAATAATGAATCTAATGGTATTTATTTGTTATTGTATATGTTAATATTTTTTGTTATAAACTTTGTGAGAGTTTACAAAACTTGACTTTGACGAATGCTAATACGCAGACTTAAATAAAAATGGAGGGAGTACACATTTGTTTTCTTAGTTTGTAGTGGAATTAATCATTTGTTGTAATCGTGAAATAAATATATTAAGCTACTGACTTTGAATGTAATGGTTTATACAATTCAATAGTTAGAATCATTGTTGAATTCCAAGATGTATACCAGGTCTGTAGTACTTCACAATATGCTCAAACTCACATAATCCCAATCAAATGAAAATCTAAAAGCACTTCATAGTTATTACTTTGTATAGGATGCAACAAAACCAACCATAACTCTACATGATCCATTATAAAGCAACATTTTGAACACATCCCAATGTGTGAATGAAACACATAGAGAGAGCTTGTGAAGATGGAGCAAATAGGGCGGGAAAGATTGTATGTATGTGGGCAAGAGAGTAGGAGACAAACCTCATGAGAGAGAGAGAGAGGAAAAAGTTAGGTCTGTGAGAAAGATGGAGACATGTAATATACGTGAGATGCGTGTGCATCCGGATTTTGTACATGTGCAAGGAGAAGAGACAACGGGTTTGATGAGAGAGCTAGAAAAACATGGACAAGAGGGGAAGGATCTCGTGGGTTGAGGGATTGATAATTTTGTGCGGGAGAGAGGGGGGGAGGAGTCAGTTAGCCGTCGTCACATCATCCTGCTTCCAAATGGCCCCGCATTCTCTAGTGCAGTGTGGTCGCCGTCTTTGATCTCCTCGATGCCCTCTTTGAAGATTGAGGTGGTGTGCATGCTGGGGTGCAGAGAAGCACAAGCTAGAGTGGTCGCCATATAACCTTGGATGGGGATGAATTGTGTGCTCGGGGGAGGGGGAGTTTGTGTGAGTGTGTGTGTGTGTGTGTGGTGTGTTGTGGTGGGTGTGTGTGTGTGTGTGTGTGTGTGTGTGTTTGTGTGTGTGGTTGGGTGTGTGTGTGTGTGTTGTGTGTGTGTCAGATATTGAGAGAAATCAAACCTATGGAGAGAATGTGTGTGTATGTGATGGAAAGCTACATGCTAAATAGGGTTTTCACGAAGAGATTGTGCGTGCGAGATAGAGAGCGATGTGCGGGCCTTGAGGCGGGCAGGGGCCGGGTGAGGGTGTCAAAATGTGTGCGTTGATGCATGTGTTACACGCGATCGTGCAAGCGAAGGACGAATCAAGAGAGATGGTTGTTATGTTATGGATGCTCCTCTCTCTCTCTCTCTCTCTCTCACACACACACAAGTACAAATAGAAGACCGTTCTCTCATGTATACACAACATATCGGCATCTCTCTATATCTCCCTCATGCATGATCATTTGCACATTCACACCTCTCGATGTCTCTATCACATGCATACCGTCTCCACATTGCCCTTCCGCCACAACACACATATGGACACATACACGCGTTCTCTCTCAATCACACACACAGAATCAGTATTAAAAAATGTCTAGGGCGCACCTAAAATGTCCAAATCCAAATAAGCACAAACTGAAGCTAAATTCAAATATATGAAAATATTGTAGCATGAAGAACTTTTCTAGGAAAAAAAGTAGAGTAATATTCAGGGATTGTTTTCACACACACAAAAAGGCTCGGTGGATGTCCTTCGAGCGCGACACGGTGACGCACCGTTTGATCGACCACGCGGCCACGGTGCACGCGCTTGCACAGAATTCCATATCGATGTTGTGCTAACTAATGTGGTAGTATAAGCACTACCTCAGTCTAATGTTTACGTGTACTAGTACGGTGTTCTTTTAAGTTTGACCAACCCTATATAAAACTAAACTAAGCCCCCATACGCGCACCCATCAATATGCCGCCGCCGCCGTTGCACATGTCGGCGCCCGCCTGCTCCGGCCAACCATTTCTCGCCCATCACCGCCGTGTCCCCGCCATCCCTGTGCCATGAAGCCGAAGGCTCGCCCGCTCACGTCGTCTGCAGTCCCTCCTCGTGATGCCGCCACGCTGCCAAGCACGCGAGCAGGTGGAGCTGCGTCTATGCCTGAAGCGTACGAAGAGGAGGACGAGCGCGTGCTCCAGCACGCCGACGAGGAGGAGCTAGCGTGTCATTGTCATCTCCGCCAGCGCGGAGGAGGCGTGCATGGTGGCTGTCGCGGCGGAAGCCGGTCGCGCCCGCACCGAGCCCGCAAACCGGGTGCGGACGTGGAATCTACCTTCGAGACCTTGAATGCCATGTGGATCCTACAATCTGAAGGAACAATTTGGGTCAGTCGACTCGTTTGAGCCATTGGATGCAACATGGACGGCCAGAAGGGCTTCTTCAACCTCCGAAAATGATGCACTATTCATCTTCTCTCTCAGGCATCGAGCCGCCAGCCCGCCATAGGCCTAACCGCCTGCCGCCGCCGCCCTGCCCTCCCTTGAACCGCCTGCCACCGCCATGCTCCCCCCACCCCCGCCATTTGTTTAACCCCGGGTACGATCCATTTTTTTCGGTGAACTGCATTCCACACCCAACACTCATAAGATAGATCATGGGCACCCTGCCACCCAAATATAGATACTCGGGTAGCTTCTCTGCCGTCTTCTTCCTTCGCTCCATCGAACTTCTTTCACAAATCGACTGACCCAAATTATACTACTATTACGTATTAAGTACAGTAGGAACACGAAGATACGAGTAGTAGTACCAACTACAAGAAGAACAGTAGTAAGACATACTAGTACTATTGTATGTACTAAAGAGTTCAAATAACAAGAAAGAACATAACATAGTTCTGTTGGGGGCTCAGCATAACACACCCCTGAAATCAAACTAAGCAACTAGTCCACTTGACACTGAAGTAGAACCAGCATGAGCAACGGCACTGCCACCTTACTCGGAGTCCGAGTCCACGTCCTTGACTTCGTCCTCGTCCCTTTTCCTCTTCCTCTTCGCCGACACTTCTTTTCTTGAACCGGACACTGGGCTCTGCTTCTTCATCCAACCCTTGTAGATATTTAAACAAAGGTAGGCATCCGTTGTTGCGTACACGATGTGATCCACATCTATTGTCTTCGACTCCCATGCATGATGAAACTCCGGGTGAGGTTTCTTCAGTTGAGCGTACGAAGGATCAATCATGGCTGCTGCGAGGGTAAGTATTGAAGCCTGAAAGGAGGACACCAGGCTTCCTTCTGGAGATCGAAGGGCTCGCCTACAACGTGGCCTATCTGATCCAGGACTCTCCTGTCGTTCGTAAAGTCTACAGTAACGAATTTCACTCTTTTGTCCTTGAGGAAGAACTCAAAATCCTGGCACCTAACGTCGGCATGGCATATGTGGTAGACCAAGCACATGTTATGTATGCAAACCTGGATCACGGCGGGCTTCTTCATCTCTGCCACCTTTAGAAGCTTCTCCTTTTCTAGGACTGTGGTGTACTCAACATCTAGCCCAGTGACCCACTCATCCTTTGAACTTTTGAACATGTGTAGGAAGCGACCAAGGCATGCTTCCACCGTCGTGGATCTACGGGTGTAGATGACGATGAACTCATCGCCGGTGATGGTTCTAACCTTGTACTCACCACCGATCATGGAGATTTGGGAGGCCATGGATTTTGGAGGCGGGTTAGGAGAAGTGGAACTGGTGTAATGTGAAAGGACGGGCTGACTGGGAGCGAACTGTTGTAAGGTAGAAGACGGGGACGAGTAGGGCGTGCGAACGGTGTGGGGTGGTGGCTTCCCCGGTGGATAAGGCTACTCATAGTGGAGAGTATCATATACTAGTATCATGCATATGATACTAGTGTATGATACTACCTTTATAGTGCATAGTATCATAGAGTAGTATCATAGATGATCATATTTATTGCCATGCATGACACAAATTAGCATCGCATTTAACATGATACAGTATCTACCTATGTTACTCTAACCCTCTCTATCTTCTTTAATTCTTTGCCACATCAGCATATTTGCTATTTCTGAGTGCATGATACCGGCTATGATACCACCACTATGGCCAGCCTAAACGGCTGCATGCCCCCAAAGAGTTCTTGAGTACTATGCGGGATCCACTAGATGTCATGTCTACGAGACCCACATCGCAGGCCTGACGGTATAGCTTCTGCGTGTTCGCACGCCATGCCGGCGCGTGCATGTAACTTCACTTAATTCCATCAACCGTCGCGCCTCCCATGACCTTCGCCTCCCTCGCGCGGTTGCGCTCTTTGAGACTTCGGACGGCTATAAATGAGCAAATTTTTTTGCCTACTCCGCACGCATGATACTTCCTCTGGTCCTTTTTACTCCGCGTAAGATTTGTGTCAAGTCAAAGTTTGCAAAGTTTGACCAAATTTATACTAAAAATATCAACATCTACAATACCAAATATATATTTTATGAAACTACATTTCATAATGAGTATAAAAATATTGATTTGACATTGTGAATGTTGATACATTTTTCTATAAGTTTGGTCAAAGTAGAGGTACATTGACATCAGACAAAACTTATATGCACAATGCATACAAGTTCCTTCGTCGAGGTGCGTGCCATGTCCTATCTAGTCATCACAACAAGGTTAGCTATTAGAGTACTACTACCTCTCGTCTAGTTTAAAGGGCTCGATTCAAAATTTTCACCTACTCTTACCATGATAGAGGTGGTGGAATAGTTTTTGTAGTCTGCAAAAGTACTCAAATCTGCCTGCTTGACTCTCCTTCTCCCTCCGGCAATCCCACCACTCCACCCCGGCCGTGTGAAAAAACTCTGCATGCATGACTCTGCTCCCCCCGCGCTCGTCCAATCCGTTGTGACCAGCAATATTTCCACCCCTTCCCTCCCCCATAAGTTACTCCAACAAATATGCCCACCTAGCTGTTACGTTAATCACGCAACATATCTTACATAGGTGTGCCATTGCTCGCTATAAATACTGCGCCTCCCACGGCATTCGGAAGAACGCTCACATTCATCGCTATCTCCTCCCCCTCCCTCTCATGTCGACCACCATGGCATCGCCCCTCCCATGCCCCAGGCGCCCCTCATTGCCCCGCGCGGAGGGTCACGCGTCGTCGTTCCGTTCCTCGCCGCCACTAGTCGAGGAGGACGTGTCGATGTTCCGCTCCTCGCCGTGACACGTCGAGGTGGACGCGTCGGTGTTCCGCTCCTCGCCGCGACGTGTCGAGGTGGACGCGTCGGCGTTCCCAGTCTCGCCAGCACGCGCGTCGGAGGACGCGTCGGCTCCCCGCTACGAGGAGAACGTCGTGCCGCCCGCCGAGCCCCCCAGCGTTGACGAGCTTTGGAAAGAAATGGAGGTCGCCGTGTGGGAGGCTTTGCCTCCGGCAGAGCGCACCAAAATAGAGGCAGAGAAGAAGACCGAGGAAGAGAAGCGCGCTGCAAGGCATGCTGCCTGGCAGGCCTATGTCGCGTTCGAGAGAGTCAGGCAAATGGCTCTTTGGCAGAAGGCTCGTGCGAGGGCCGTGAGGGAGGCGGAGGACGCCCGTGCCAAAGCCCTGAGTGCAGGCGGGCCCAAGCGCCTCATCTACACTTGGCGGTACGTGGACTGGGTGCACGCTTCTAGCGAGGAGGAGTACCTGTTGGCGCCGGATCACCAGACCGGTGAGATCGCGCTCGCCCGCCGGCAAGCCGCCAATCACTACCTCATGAGTTGCGAGGCTGAGGAAGAGGCGTTGTGTCGCCGTGCTGGGAAACGGCCGTGCACCAGGGCACTCGTGGCGCGCCGCAAGCGCTCCTGCAAGCGTCGTGACTTTTATTAGGAATAATTTAGTTTCGTAAGGCGATCTCATTAGTTTTTGGGACGGAAATGATAAATGCCGAACGTTCGGGAATTTTTAGCGTCCTTAATTAATTATGTAAAAGGAAAAGTTTGGAAACCTTGTGTATCCGTACGCATTTTGTAAGTACGTGCATATAGCACAAACATAACTATATATCGCACTACACGTCTCTCTCTATATATGCTTGCAGACTATGCTACTACTATTACTTATGTACGTGCAAATGCACGTTTTAACATTACGATGCGGTTTTTGTAAAAGTAGAAAAACAGCACTAGTCAAGCTTGTGAAACGATTCAATGCAAAAGAAATGCAAAAATGCTCGTTTGATTGTTTACTTTTAGCTTCCTTCTCTGTGGTTATTTCTCTATCGTACTTTGTACGAAGTATCTCACTAGTCGGGAAGGCATGCAAATTCCCAAACCGCACCCTGTATCGAATTTTTTGCCTAACAAGTTGTGCCGTGCAATTGGAATTCCAACTTGAGTACTACTACTAGGAGTACTAGGCTTCAATATTAGTGATCCCATAACTACTACCTCCATCCTGGTTTATTGGTCCCCATTGTAATCTATGTCAAATTTTGACCATAAATTTAACTAATGAAATGTTTATGCATGTCACTAAAAATTATATCATTGGAAACTATGTTCAAATACGAATCCAACAATATAACTTTTGTTGACATGCACTAACATTTTATTAGTTAAATCTTTGGTCAAAATTTAGCACAAATTACAATGGTGACTAATAAACCAGGACGGAGGTAGTAGTTTAGAAGCCCAAATGAATGAGTGAGGCGCCTTATGGGAAAAGCTGGGGAAGAGACGGCTTATTTTTTAAGCCACCAAAAGAACTGGCCCTAGGAGTAGTAGCTAGGGATCAAGTGTGCGAGATGAACCGGACAAAGTAAATGAAGAGAGATGAAATGCAAAAAAGACAGAGGGATGTGATGGTTGCTTGTCCGTTTATTTTACCAGGCCACTTATTACTGGGAGTGGTGGGGTTTTGTGATATGACGGCTTTACTGCCACGCCACGAGCGGGGTGAGACTCCCGTGCAGTGCCGCCCTCTACAGTCTACACTAGTACTACCTTCGTCGTGGTTTATTAGTCCCCCATGTAATTTGACTGAAGATTTAACTGACAAAATGTTAGTGCATGTCAACAAAAACTATATTGTTGGATTCGTATTTGAACATAGTTTTCAATGATATAATTTTTGGTGACACACAATGAGCATTTATCATACTATATATAATGTTAATTAAATTTATGGTCGTACTATATATAGTAAGGTGCCCGTGCGTTGCATGGAACAGTGAAATGCATTGATCGGGGAGTTATTTATTTTGACAAAGTATGTGGGGGTCATCTCATGTGTAACGAGTATCGATAGGTTTCTAAGGATATTATTTCTTCTCTAGAGCTCACAAGCATCCGAGTGAATAGTAAATGTAGGCTAAATAGATTAAAAAGTATCTTTTGCAAACAAAAGCGTTCAACTGTTCAACCTGCATCCAAAACTTTTGAAGAAATAACACTTATTGTGCTTTGCAAGAAATGATCTTTAAGAATTAATTTTTGAGTATCGATTTTGTTTATTTTTTCTAGACCACCATGAATGTAAATCAGGATGACTTGGAAGGGGGCAGAGGAGATGTAATAAATGGTTCATCTTAAGTCTTTCACCGTTACTGCAGTAAAAATTCACAATTAATCTCATAAATGGCAAGTGAGAACTCTAATGGAGCAAAAGCATACATGGAAGATTCTAGACTAAACCATAAATGGATACACTTTTATTCAAGCGCGATACTCTAACAAAGCAAGATCATGCATGGAAGGTTCTATACTATATAAATAAGAAGTCTCCACATGCTTAGACAGCGGCTTACATTGAGCGAAGACTAATGATGAACAGTAGACTTGGTAATGCATATGACCAGGTGAACCTCCTTGGAGTCCCCGTGCATCATCTTCGGGTGAAAATCATACCAGGCGTCTTCCATGTTCACATTGCCGGGAACGGAGCAGCTCGGCACATTCCCATTCAGCATGATGGAGGCGGGGTGGGCGCCCTCATACTTCGGAGGGGAAGTAACAATGAGCACGCACCCGTACAGCGCCCTCGTTTCAGCGTCAGCGGCGTTGCCCCTGACGCACACTATAGAGACGGGGCGGCGGCCTGCGCGGGCCTTGCCGGTGCCCACGGCCAAGAAGAAGACGCTGTCGTCCTCCTCCGCGACTAGCAGGTGGCGGTGATCCTCCAGCGACTCCGGCACGGCGAACGGGTAGCACGTCTCGTACTTGATGTTCACCGCCGCGGGCCAGTACTGATTGACGGACGGTGCCGTGAGGTGATGCACGAGGCTCGCCGACGAGCCCTCAAACGGCGGCGTGCACTCATAGCAGTAGCAGGGCACGTGCGCGCATTTGGATCTATGCTCCGCCAGTGAGCGCTGGTCGACGTACCTCTCACAGCCGAAAGTCTTGTAGACGCAGGGCACCTTGCAGGCATCGACCAGGCCGTCCATGAAACGGGAGTGGCTGTAGGGGACGTTGCGCCCGCCGAATGGAGCACAGGAGTAGCACATGAAGGAGTAGATGGTGTCCTTACTAGTACTCTCTCCATTTCTCTACTCTCTACTTTCTCTACTTCTCTACTTTCTCTTATAAAAAAACCGAGTTGGTGATGATGGTGTGTCTGCCATCTTACAATATAGACCGTCCGATCTATATCTGACAGATAGAAAGCAAACTATGGCAATTTTACAAAAAGATACCTGCACCTCTCTCCATGTTTGCAGATAAGGCCTTCCCTCGTTCATCCTTATCTCCCACAACCTCATTGTTGAGCAATTAAAAAAGGAAGTCTCTAGAACAATCTGGCATGGTGGCCGCTGCCGGCGCCGTCCATCCCCATACCTCCGCCCAGTCCGACCACCAGTCAACACCACGCCCCACTCCTCCTCACCTTATCTCTCATCTTTCTCGAGATATCATTTTTTCGATGAAATTCTCGAGATACCTTTTTTCCGATGAAATTCTCGAGATATCATTAGTTTTTACACATGGGATTACTCCTGCATAGGTCAATCACAACAGGTGTTTTGTAAAAAATGCATCTTGATGTTCCGTGCAATGCACGAGCATCTTGCTAGTTTGCATATAATTCCAAACACCACATAGACACGTTCTTTGACCATTTTACAACTATGTTAGTATCATTGTTAGTGGTCAGCCGGTGCAAGCTATAGCCCCAGTGTTTTAACCTTTTTTAGTAATGATATCTGGCGATTGTTCGCCACGAGCCCAATCCTGGCAAATCCCACATAACCATCAGATTTCCATCCGGCGATGGCCTGTTTTTAAGCCATAGTATTTGACAAAACCGCCACCCTTACACACTTACTGGAACTGCGTTGCGGGCATCTGCAACTGCCATGTCTCCTAGCGAACGTTTACTGGGGATTGGAGTTAGCACCGATGGCGGTTTGTAGTCCTTCCATGCTCGGGCATTGAAGTTTGTAACTATTTTACAATATACTACTCCTCCGGTGCTAGTAGTAGAGCAGAGTCCTACTCCACTATATGCAAACTAGGGCATAGTAGTAGGTACTGTAGTTTATTGTACTAGTACTGTGATCACTCAAGCAAGTTGTCTGGCATCGATATGACCCTACGCTGCTGGGATCTATCTCGTAAGTCAAGCCGCATGCTGCTGCTACGTTGTCATCATCACCTGTCCACTTCCCGCAGCACATATTCGCTTCTCCATCCTCGTCCGCACATAATCGTCCAATCTTCCATCCCCGCTACGTGCCTCCCCCCTCTTCCCAAACCCAAGCACTAACAATGGCAGAACTGAGTAGCGTCCGCCGAAAGAGTGGCTAGAATTTGCTCCCCACAGAGGTAATCAACCTCATTGTTTCACGTGTGGACAATCTCAGTACCATGCCGCTCGCCGCATGCTCGTCGGGGCTGTACCGTTTACTCAAAGCCCTCAGGTCGAAGCTTTTTAAGCCAGCCCCCTCGACTGCGATCCCATCCCCGTCAACCTCAACTACATTAACGGTTTGTACTGGGTCGGCATGAACACGTCTTGGATGGTGCTCATCGACGGTCGCGACAGCTGGATGCTCGTGGAGGTCTACACCCAGCGATTGATCCCCCTTCCTTCGATTAACACTGCACTGCTTTGGCACCACGGCCCAGAATACTCGGAATCTTACAGTAGCCAACATGATACCAAGTTTGATTTGCTCAAGGTTGTAATCTGCCAAGTGCCCACAAGATCTGCGAATTATAAAGACTTCAGGCTAATTGCGTTCTTCAACCGCGGTCTCGCCTATCTGATAGGTCACTGCGGTAAGTGGATAAGTCTACACGTCCATCATAGGATCATACATCCTCCATGGTTCTCTGATGCCATTGAACACAAGGGATTCATTTACGCTGTGGACTCCTTCTATGGCTGGACGTATTGCTGGCCTACACCAGTCATCACTACAAATGGCTGTTATAGCAGTATGTTACTTTCCTATGATATCATGATGGCTTGCTTATATTAGTGTCAACATTTACTGAAAAAATAGACATGCTCATAACATGCTGTTCTTAAGATTGACTACAGTACGAGCCTTTTTTATTTGACTCCAACTTGATATGATGTTTTAGGCTGCCTGGTTTCCCTACCCTTCCTAATCCCAGAACCTTTCAAAGAAAAGCGGCATGGCAGTTGCAGGTGGTTCCTGGCTCGAATAGATGACGGTGAACGATTGATGATCGTTCACATGTACCGGACGTGTTGTTTCACGGAATACAATCACAGTCACTACAAGGTCTTTGAGCAGGATCCCAGCTTCTCTGGGCCTTCAGGAATTTTTGACTGGAGGCTGGTAAGTAGCCTTGGTACATGCTCTTTGTTTCTCGGACTGAATTATCCGATTAACCAGGAGATAACCAACGGCAAGGATCATGATGGCAGCGCGGTTTCGTTCATCAGGCAAAACTGTGTGTACACAGCGTACCATGCGTCTCTCCATGCACCATACCCTGATATGTGCCGCCACGCTCTGCAGCCCAAAGTAGGAGAGAGGGTCGCAAGTATAGACTTCGACCTGCTGGCTGGAGTTTCCCCCGTCAGGCACCCATCTGGTTCAAGCCATCAGCCAATCTCCACAACTTAATAAATAGTAACGTCTAACTAAGCCAGTTAGTTAGATGCGTACACTTGTGTAGTAGGATCTTTATTTAGTTTGATGCATACACTTGTTCTTTTTTGGTAGCCCTTTTGTAATGATGGCTGATGTTTGGTTTGGAAGAGAGAGCTGTGTCTTTACTCTTCTGGCCTGCTTACTGCTTCTGTTGCACCCCCAGCCCTGGTTGCAGCTGCTGCCATTTTCAATGTACAATCAGTAGTATATTTCATCTGTTGGTTGAATAAATGTGTTGTTAGAACGACAAACACAATGTTTTGGAAGTCGTTGCACGGTCCGATCCTTTAGTGCCCCGTACGTAGCGCATACTATTTTTGGTACGGAACACATTTTCCACTTGTCGATAACATGAAACCCAGTGATGAAGGCCTAATAGAGGAGCCCGTAATTAACTGGAAGGGAGGCTCTCACATGAATCCGGCCAAGGTACATGCTCATGGTCCCCTAAACATAAATAAGTAAGTAAGTAAATAAATAAATAAAGCTAAATGCTCATGCACCAGTTCTTTAAATTTATGATTTGAAAAGTCTAATTTTAACTGGAGGATATTATTTCCTATGAGAGTGTCGTTACATTCAGTCAATATTATTCTTAGGCAAAGATAGCGACCAGTCTTTTTTCTCCCACCATTTTCTTCCTGCAACTAGCGGACTCATGCAAATCGTAGTCAACGTCGTAAATAGTTCCGGTCCATTATTATTTTTCGATAAGAATGCCCAACCCAGCCCAACACATTGGCGACACCACTTTATCCCAGGGCTTCTTAATGTGCTCGGCTTCACACCTCAAGAAGAAAATTGTCTCAAAAAAAACCTCCAGAAGAAAAAGGTGCTCCGCAGCATTTTACAATAAGTTTTAGCCATATAAAATTAATTCTTATAATCCAGAATAATGAGTTTTTGGGTCTAACCGGTCCAGCCGCCAAAACCAAACCTGCGCCAGCGGGAGCGCCTGTTCCCGCCTTCTACGACTAGTTGCGCTGTCGTGCACGCATCGCCGCCCTGCCGTACCCTGAAATGATGGCCGGGCCATCCCTTTACTCCCCCCGACATCCTATTCTTCTTCGACGATGGCAGCCTACCCCGCACCAGAACCAGTGAACCCTCGTACTCCCCTCCGCCTACGGCCATACTGCCGCATGTTCCCCGGCTCCTGTTCATTCCCGTCCGAGGCCTCGCCGTCGTCCTCTGCCTTGGTGTGGCCGCAACGGCGCCGCCGTCCGGCCCTGTTAACATAGTGAATCGGGAGAGGACTGTAGTTGTGAGTATGACAGTACAGACCCACCAGGTCCACTCCCAAACAGAAGCAAGCGCTTCTTTACTACTCAGATGCACCCCTCATTTTTTTTACTCTAATCCACCCTCCTGATATCTGGAACCCACATCATTTTCAACGTATAGTCAATTAACGACAGAATTGCACAACATTTTTTTTTGAGGATTTGTTCAGAGGAGCAGGCTATAAACTGGGTTGTGTGGTCTCTGCGGCCTGTCTAACAACATGACTAGCCCAACAGTTTTTTCTTTGGGAAAATAGGTAGCCCACTATTTCTTTCTGAAGAATACCCAAGCTAGGCCTATTTGTTTTCTCCGACTTGCTGGGCTGCAAATCTTTCAAGACGAGGAGGGATGCATTCCAGCCTGGCCAAAGAGTATGGGCAGGAAATCTTAAAAGTAATATGAAAGGGGTTGCAAATTCCAAAAAAATATATAGCAAATGGGCAATTAGTTTCGTTTCTTGTTTTTGTTCTTCAGTGATATTTTATATTTCATTGGATTTTAACATAACATAGTACTACTTTACTTTTAAATTTGTTTCAGTATGGCTACTAATTTTTGCATTAAGAATATTTTGTTCCCCAGCAAAAATATGTGAATTTTTAAAATTTTGCATATTTTTTAGTTCAAATTTTTAACCCTGGCAATGACCAGAAAATGGGCAGCAATTCTATAAATGGAATATGGGCTGCAATAAATTCCATATGAATTAGCAAATGGGTTGTATATTATAAAAATAATTGCAAATGGGCTATACACGCCACAGATTTCGAGGCTGACTTGTTTACGCAAGGCTTTGTTAGTCAACACACAATTCTAAAAGCAGTGACTGTTGGATGTCCATCCAACGGCCGACGTGCTTCTTCAATCTCTGATCTTCCTGCTCCAGCCGTCTAAACCAGCGCCGGCGGGATTACCTGCTCCCTCCGCTTGTAGCCGGCTGTGATGCCGCGCAGGCTTCACCAGCCCACCCTACTCCCTCCGCTGGCTTGGCCGAACCAGTCAACCATCATACTCTCCTTAGCGTGGACATCCACTACTGTGTCTTCGCCGGCTCCAGGTCGTTCCATTCCTAGGCCTCACCGCCGTCCACCGCGTTGGTGCTCTAGGCATGGCATGCTCAACATTCAACAAATGACAGCCATCGGAATAGGGATGTACGTGGAGAGGATGACAGTAGGGACCCCCATGGTCCATGGCCGTACACAAGCAACTGCCTACTTATTACGCGAAAAAATGATTCCTCCCAGTGGCATTAGGGGTGCACCGGTTCGGAGGCTGACCTGTGGGCCTACTAAGTTGATGCGTACGCAGGGCTTTGTCAACTTAGTCAACAAATGATTCTAGCAGCAGTGACCGTTGGATTTTAATCGAACGGTCCTGCTGCGTCTTCAATCGCTAATCTTCTTGCACCAGCCGCCCAAACCAGCGCTGGCGAGACCGCCTGCTCCTGCCTCCAGCGGCCGGCTGTGCTGCCGCGCAGGCCTCACCGCCCCACCCTACTCCCACCGCTGGCCAGGCCATCCCTACTCACCCACAATCCGTGTTATTCTATGCCGACGGCAGCCTCACACCGCAGCTGAACCAGTCAACCCTCGTACTCCTCTTCACATGGGCATCCACTGCCGTGTCTTCCCTGGCTCCGTATCGTCCCCTTCCTAGGCCTCGCCGTCGTCCACCGCCTTGGTGCTCGCGGCACGGCGTGGTCAACGTGGTCAAGGAAGGACTTCCATTGGAAGAGGACTGTACGTGGAGAGGCTAACAGCTGAGTCCACGGCCGCAGCAAGGAAGTGCCTCCTTATTACGTGTAAAATAATTATTCCTCCACCTGACAGCGGGGACCCACTGGAAGGGACTCTGTATTTTGCGAAAAAAATGTTTCCCCCTGACATCTGGGACCTACCAGCTACATCTTCGCACGCAAGGAAGTGCGTCCATATTACGGGCAAAAAAAATGATTCTCCCCCTGACTGCTGGGACCCACCATCAATAACTTCGCACGCAAGGAAGTGCCTCCTTATCCTCCCTGACAGTCGGAACCCACCTGGTGGATGCGTACGTAGCGTTGTCATTCTGGTCGCGAACGTGTACGTACATACTGGTCGATCGGTCTCTCTGCAACGATGAACCTTGGCCGAGCAAGCAGCGGCACCTGTAGTAGTAGAGCCCCCGACGTAGCAGTTCAGGCAGTCCAGTCAAAACCGAGTACACGTACGTACAGCCAGATGCCAAAAAATACGGCCACATACGTACATACGAGCGGGGTCTCGAACGCCTACTCACGCATTTGTACGACCAGGGCTTGTGTACATGGAGAGGCAACGAACGGCAGCAACGGCTTCCTATTCATCGGCAGCCAACCGACTGGGTCGGAATGGAGAAACAGCGTCCTATTCATCGGGAGGCAACAGACTGGGTCGGAATGGGTCGTGTTCAACGGGAGCCAACTGGCTTGGATGGAACAGCCGGAGGAAAACGGCCTTCTTTTCGACAGCGTACGATCGAAATGGGGTCCTGTTCATCGGGAAGGGTCTGGCGTACCACAAAACAGAGGAAACAGACTTATGTTCGAGTGCCTATGGTCGAAACAGGGTCCTGTTGATCAGAAGGGGTGTGGCGTACCGCAAAACGAAGGAAACTGAATTGTGTTGGAGCGCCTACGGTCGAAACAGGGTCCTGTTCATCAGGAGGGGTGTGGCGTACCGCAAAATGGGACTCCATGGGTTACTGTTCATCCACCATCTACTGCCTCGCTCCAGCCTCCACGGGCTACTGTTCATCCACCGTCGACTTCCTCCAGCCTCCACCTGCTACTGTTCATCCATCGTTGACTTCCTCCAGCCTCCACCAGCTACTGTTCAGCACGGGGGGTCCTGTTCATCCAGCCTCCACCGGCTACTGTTCAACCAGCCCTCCACACGGGGTCCTATTCAACTAGCCCTCCACGGGGTCCTGTTCATCCACCCCAACCGGCTCGGGTGTGTGGCTGCCTCCTCTCGATCGGGGTCCTGTTCATCCAGCGGCAACGACCTCTACTACCACAGGGTCCTATTCATCCAACCCCCACTAGGAACTGTTCATCTAACCCCCAACAATGCTCATTGTTCATCAAGAGGCAGCAGGTTCGATCGGCTTCAGTTAGCAGTAGTAGCGAAGGAATCGCTCGATCGGGTTTAGTTAACAGCCAGGGATCGATCGATCGCTCGGGTTCAGTAACACATAGCCAGTGCAATCGCTCGGGTTCAGTAAGCGAATGCCTCGCTTGGGTTCAGTTAGTGCCCAACGCCTCGCACACACGCACATACGTGTACGAGAGAAACGCGCAATCCCTCCGTGCATCGCTCGGCCCCGACCACCCACCGTAACCGGGAACTCCCCGAAATTTTCCTCGCCCTCGCTTCTACCATGATTTTTTCCGTCATGGACGGCCCAAATAATGTCGTGGAGGTGCGTCCCCAGCCCGCCCACGATGAAAAGCCCATTTTCTATCACGATTTTTTGTCACAGAAGTAGGAGCCCACCACATCTATGATGATACGTGCTTTTGTCACAATTATCGTCATACAAGTGTCATAAGCATGACAGAAAAGAATTTCGTTTGGCCCAAAATGTCAAGGATGTGTCTTTTTTTTTGTAGTGTATGTGGGCTGCGTAGATCATGTTTACCATCTTGACCTCTGAAGAGAAGGGCTTCTGGCCTCCACTATTTGGCCTGCGGGGCTCGTCATCGTCCTCGCTTCTTGGGCTTTTGCCCGAGTCTTCGGCTATGAGTTTGCCGACCTGTTTGATCACCCAATAATTTCGGTTGGAGTGGTTGGCGGGCTTCTCTGATGTGCCGTGGATCTGGAAAGGCCTGTCCAGAATTGTGTCCAGCCTAGACAGGCCATCACTGTTGCCTTTAGGAGCTTTCATTCGGGTTCCGGACTTCTGGTTTCGGAATCCGGCATTTACTGCCGTATCCTCACCCTCGCCATCATTGTGGCGATGTTTATTCTTGCTGCGTCGGGGCTTTCCATTTCCGTCCTGAACCTCGGAGGTACCGGGTGTGTCTGGGTTGGTGTTCTTGCAAGCAAGCCAACTGTCTTCGCCCGTGCAAAAGCGGGTCATGAGGGAAGTAAGGGCTGCCATAGTTCTTGGTTTGTCCTGGCCGAGCTGCCGTACATGCCATTCGTCCTTGACACTATGCTTAAAGGCAGCCAAGGCTTCGGCATCTGGACAATCAACAATCTGATTTTTCTTAGTCAGGAATCTGTTCCAAAATTGTCGGGCAGATTCTCCGGGTTGTTGCATGATGCGATTTAAGTCGTCGTCATCCGAAGGCCGGACATAGGTGCCCTGGAAGTTTGCTCGAAAAGCGTCCTCAAGCTCTTGCCAGCAACCTATAGAGTCTTTGGGAAGGCTGTTCAGCCAGTGTCGAGCTGGGCCTTTAAGCTTGAGCGGTAAATATTTAATGGCATGGAGGTCGTCTCCTCGCGCCATGTGGATGTGGAGGAGGAAATCCTCTATCCATACGGCTGGATCTGTGGTTCCGTCGTATGATTCGATGTTCACAGGCTTGAAGCCTTCTGGGAATTGGTGCTGCATTACCCTCTCTATGAAGCACAGGGGGTGTGTGGCGCCTCGAACTCGGGCTACGTCGTGACGGAGGTCTTCGGCCCTCCTACTCTGCTGCTGCTCCCGGACTCTATCGTTTCGGTTTAACCGATCATAGTATCCTTCCCGGTATGCGGGCAGATCCTCCCTGGGTCCATAGATGGACCTGGTACGGCCTCCACGAGCATATAGGTCATGGCGGAGGTCGTATTCGTAAGTGGGCCGCACCTGACCCTTGTCGTGACGGCGAGGTGGGGCAGCTGGATGTTCGGCCACGTCAGCTTCCCTGTCCCGCCCTCTAGGGGGTCGGTTTGGCTGTTCGGCATTTGTATACGTCGGGCGTGTTGGCTCTATAGCCTAGTCGCCGAACTAGGGAAATAGTCTTCATTTAGGATAACTCCTGGTTGGCTGATCGCGGCCGTACCCCTCTTCGGTAGCTAGGACTTTAGTCCATCGGTCGTTGAGGGTGTCCTGTTCAGCCTTGATTTTGCGTTTTTGCTTCTTTAGGCTGCGGGCAGTGGCTAAAAGCCTCCGCTCGAACCGTTCTTGCTCCAGAGGGTCTTCGGGGACGATATAGTCGTCCTCCCCAAGACTGGCCTCCTCTTCAGAGAGTGGGAGGTAGTTGCTATCCTCGGAGTCTTCGTGGCTTTCCGGATTGAGCGGGTCCTCCTGCCCCGCGGGGTCATCCTGATGATGCTCGTTGGCTGCGTCTCCGGCGAGGTCATCCGTATTATTTACGGTGCCGTTCTCCGCCGAGTCTACATTGCTTGCGTGGCTTTGAAGTGGTTTTGATCGACGATGCTGTTTTCGGCGTTTGGGAGGCTCATCTCTGGGCTTGCCTCGGTCCTGCTTAGGAGTGCCGTTACCGTCCTTTGGGGTGTCCACCATGTAAATGTCGTAGGTGGATGTGGCCGACCAGCGGCCCGTGATGGGGGAACCGACCTCAGCATTAGCCGCGGTGACGTCCTCCTCGTCCATGTATTCGGCATTCTCCGAATTATAGTCTAACATATCGGTTAAATCATCGATAGTTGCTACCAAATGGGTGGTGGGTGGGGCGCAAAATTCCCTGTCGAACGCCTCGAAGGGTCGGTGATTGAAGGCGGAGGGAAGGTTCTCCTAGATAGTCATTTTCTGAATTCGGTCTAGCGCCTCATTCAAAATATCGAGGGTTGCCGGACTTGAGGGCTCTAGGCCAGACTTTGTGGTAACGAAGCGGAGGTCGGTCTGTGACTCAACCGATCCTTGGTCCCGGACAGACCTATCTTCGGGATTCGGAACTGAAACCTCAAGGGGCACCAGATTGTCCTCGAAAACTGAGGGTGTGCTTTGACTCTCCTGTGCACCTTCCACGCCAATGTTTGAGGTCGGGTCGTTTTGGGCCGGGGGTGACCCCTGGCCGCTATTCGCTGACTCAGGGTGCGCGCTCGAGGCCAGCAAGGTGTTGTGGGGGAGGAGCTCGGCCGAGATCGAATCTTGGCTTATAACATCTGGTTCTGCCTCGAGGGCTGGGGATAAATCCTCCGCCGATGTGAGTTCGGTGGACGGTGGGGTAAGATCCCCTCTCTCATGGAGTCCTTCCTGGCTCAAAGCCGTTTGGTGGACTGGGGCCGATTCACAGATCGGGTCGAAGGTGTACGTCGGAGCAGGCGCGGCAAGGCCTGCGGGGGTGGTGAATCCAGTGAAAACCAAATCCCCCCGCGCGTCAGTAGCGTACTCCAGATTGCCGAATCGAATCCGGTGTTCAGGACCGAAGTGGTCAACCTGGTCAAGACGGGCGGTCGAATCAGCGTGCAGTATGATGCTGCCAAAAGTGAAGAGTTGTCCAGGGACGAAGAGATCTATGGAACTGATGTCCTCTCCAAGGACTGAGCGAGCCATCGATCCTTCCGGCGATCCAACAGCAGAACTCTCAATGAAAGCACCAATATCGGTGTCAAAACCGGCAGACCTCGGGGTAGGGGGTCCTGAGCTATGGATCTAGGATCGATGGGTAACAAGGGACGACGAACACAGTGTTTACCCACGTTCGGGCCCTCTCAAAGAGGTAATACCCTACGTCCTGCTTGATTGTATTGATTGTATAATGTGGTTTACAGAGTAGATCTACCTCGAGATTAGTATGAGCTAAACCCTAGGCTACGGGGGATGAAGATAGCTCTCCCTCTAATGACTACAACCCACGGTTTATATAGACACCGATAGGGTTAGGGTTACCGAAGATAGATTACAACAAGAGGGAAAGAGATCTCATCCACCCTTGACTTGGAGGGCACACCACGGCTTCATAGGTCTCTGGTCACCACACGGCTCCACCAGTCCGGCCCATGCACAATGGGCCGTCGCCCCAAGGACCCCTTAGTCCATGACTCCCTCACAAAGGGCTTCATCATATTCAATGGCAATACAGAGTGCTCACTACGGACAGAGGAGCACACATCGGCTCTGGCAGCCGAAGCCCAAACCGGCATCAAGGGGCTGAAGTACCAGCCCACCGTAAAGGCATGGGAGGCAAATAAATAGGCCCGAGCCATGTCTTGGTTCAAGGAGCCTCCCCATGCTCAGCATAAATAGGGATACGAGCCCCACAACACGCCCACCTCAGTCGCACAGTACGTGCCTCGTATGCACAACTTCACGCTTAAAATACCATGGGAAGCTATGGGGACCAACAACCAAGGAGCCAAGTGTTCGGTTCAACCGAGCTATGGTCAAACACGTCTTCGGACAATACTACGTACCATCTAGGACCTATCTGGCATAATGCTAGTACAGCACGGCGACCTCTCAAGACCATCTCTCAAGGGCCCGTCGGCCGATTATCACCCCTTACAAGGAGTTCTTCCTCCCTTCAGGAGCAAAGGCGCAGACGTGCAACAGGGCACAGTAGGGACGTAAAACTACGCATTAAGGCCCTGTGTAAACCTTTCCTCTATAGAATTAATTTTATAACAAATTATCTTTAATAGTTGCTTCGGCAGTTCAAATTGTACGGCTAGACGTCACGAGCCCATTGGAATAAAGATCACTCTTTACGGTCCTCTTGCAGTCATTTATGTCGCATAACCTTTCTCACTCTTCAACGCCGAAACAAACTAGTTCGGTACACATCTTCTTCAGATGCAATCGGCTAATAAACCGGGGGCTCGATTATAATACTCGCCCTAAGCATCAGTCCGGCACTATCTTTTTTCCTATGTATTCGGCGTCTCGGATATTGCATTATATGAATCAGTTCCGAATTATGTCTTGGGTCAATAGTTGGGTTGCCCGGCTCCTGTGTTTACCCTCTTATGTTCCGCACATTCGGCTAGGAGGGTAAAGGGAGAACCACTGCGATTGTACTTCCAGCTCGCTTGGTTAAGTACCTCAGTGGAGAAAGCCGAAAATTGACTGTCATAATGGGCGAGAGCTAGTCGGCGATCCAATGACAAATGTTAAACTAGAAATCATTGGAGGTTACACCGTGTCTTGCAAAGGGTTTGTCTTTTGCCAAACCATGTGATAAATGTATATACCTCGGCTCACCTGAATATCACAAAACACTAGGGGCTAGTCACTAGCCCCCGCAGTGGAGCTCCTATGGCTAAGTGAAAGAACTAAAACCGCATGGTATGATTGCCTGGTTTCCCTCACACACTACCGCCTTCGGCTACCGAGACGTTGGCTAAGGGCCGCAGTGGAGAGGTCGAAACACCCCTTGTAGCATCTACATGGGGGCTGAAGCCGACGACTGGTAACTTTCAGACTAAAACGGCCGCACAAGAGTCAAAATAAAAACATGCAATGTATGATAAACCATATAGAGCAACTGCATTATAAAACAAAAGGTTCAACTGTCATTTAATACACGATAGTGCGCTCACTCAAGATTTACATCTTTCGCACACTGAGCCTCCACCGCCCGAGCACCGTCCGTCACAACAGGGAAATACAGCTCGGGGCGCCTGTGCTCCTTTCCAGAGGGCGGGTGAGGGAGTTATGGACTAAGGGTCCTCAGGGCGATGGCCCATTGAGTATGGGCCGGACTGGTGGAGCCGTATAGTGACAGGAGTTCTATGAAGCCGTGGTGTGCCCTCCAAGTCAAGAAGGCGCGGGATCTCTTTAATCCCTTATTGTAATCTATCTTCGGTAACCCTAACCCTACCGGTGTCTATATAAACCGAGGTTTGTAGTCTTTAGGGCTAGAGCTGCATTTATCACCTCATCTCCTTAGGGTTTAGCTCATACTGATCTCGAGGTAGATCTACTTTGTAAACCATACAATACATCCAACACAATCAAGCAGGACGTAGGGTATTACCTCTTCGAGAGGGCCCGAACCTGGGTAAACACTGTGTTTGTCATCCCTTGTTCCCCATCGATCCCAGATCCACAGCTCGGGACCCCCTACCCCGAGGTCTGCCGGTTTTGACATTGACATTGGTGCTTTCATTGAGAGTTCCGCTGTGGGGTCACCCAAAGGATCGATGGCTCGCCTGATCCTAGGAGAAGGCATCGGATCTGGAGACTTCTTCATCCCCGGTCAACTCTTTGTGTTTGGCAGCATCGTGCTGCACGCCGACCCGATGGGTCATCTGGGTCAGATCGACACCTTCGCTCTCGAACACCGAATTTGATTCGGTGGTCTGGAATACATTGCGGACACGCGGGGCAATCTGGTCTTCACCGGATTCACTTCCCCCTCCCGCAGCCTCACCATACCCGCTCAGGAGTCCTCCTCCGATCCGATCTGTAGATCGACCCCAACAGCTTCGAGCCAGGAGAGCTCCGCTTCAAGCGGAGGCCAGACTCCGCCTTCGCCCGGACCCATCATGACTGTGGAGGACCTATCCTTGACCTTCGAGGCAGAATCAGGAGGCAAAAGCCAAGAGTCAATCTCGGCCGAACCTTCCCTTCACGACGCTCACCCGGCCTTGAGCCCTTACGACAAAGTGGCAGCCAATGGCCAGGGGTCACCCCCGGCCCAAAGCAGCTCGATCTCAAACCCCGGCGGGGAAGCCACACGCAAGGACCAAAGCCCGTCCTTGACCTCCAGTGACGATCCGAACCCCCTCAAGGATCCGGCTCCGCACCCCAGGCTTAGTACGGCCAGCGGAAACCAAGTACCGGCCAGGGCACTGACTGCCCCCACCCCATTACAATGGAATTTGGCCCGAAGCCCTCGAGTTTGGCGACCCTCGCAATGTTAAACGAGGCGCTAGATCGAATTCAGAAAATGACCATCCAGAAGGACCTGCCCTCCGCCTTCAATCATCTACCCTTCGAGGCGTACCATAGGGAATTTTGCGGCCCACACACCACCCACTTGGTAGCCACTATCGATGATTTAACCGATATGCTAGACTATAATTCAGAGAATGCCGAATACAAGGACGAGGAGGACGGAGCCACGGCCAATACCGATGTTGCGCCCCCCCCCCCCGGTCATTGGCTGCTGGTCGGCCACATCCACCTACGATATTTACATGGTGGACACCCCCAAGGACAGTGATGGCACTCCTAATCAGGACCAAGGCAAGCCCAGAGATGAGCCGCCCAAACGCCAAAAATTGCGCCGTCGATCAAAACCACGTCGAAGCCATGCAAGCAACATGGATTCTACGGACAACGGCACCATAAATAATACAGATGACCTCGCCAGAGACGCAACCAACGAACATCATCAGGATGACCCCACGGGGCAGGAGGATCCGCTCAATCCAGAAAATCCCGACGACTCTGAGGATAGCAACTACCTCCCACTCTCTGAAGAGGAGGTCAGACTCGGGGATGACGATTTCATCGTCCCCGAAGACCCTCTAGAGTAAGAACAGTTCAAACGGAGGCTTTTAGCCACCGCCCGCAGCCTAAAGAAACAAAAATGCAAAATCAAGGCCGAACAGGATACCATCAACGGTCGATGGTCCAAAATCCTAGCTGCCAAAGAAGAGTATGGCCGCGAACAGCCAACCAAAAGTTATCCCAAGCGAAGACTACTGCCGCAGTTTGACGACAAGGCCGTAGAGCCAACACGTCCGACATACACAAGCGCCGAACAACCGGACCAGCCCCCTAGAGGGCGGGACAGAGAAGCTGACGAGGGCGAACACCCAGCCACCTCACCTCGCCATTACGACAAGGATCAAGTGCGGCCCACTTACGAGTACGACCTCCGCCATGACCTAGACGCTCGAGGAGGCCATACCAGGTCCATCTACAGACCCAGCAAAGACCCGCCCGCTTAACAGGAAGGATACTGCGATCGGCTAAACCGAAATGATAGAATCCGGGAGCAGCAGCAGATTCGGAGGGCCGAAGACCTCTGACGCGATGTAGCCCGAGTTCGGGGTGCCGCACACGCCCTGTGCTTCACAGAGAGGGTAATGCAACACCAATTCTCGGAAGGCTTCAAGCCTGTGAACATCGAATAATACGACGGAACAACAGATCCAGCCGTATGGATAGAGGATTTCCTCCTCCACATTCACATGGCGCGAGGAGATGACCTCCACGCCATTAAATATTTGTCATTAAAGCTTAAAGGTCCAGCTCAACACTGGTTGAACAGCCTTCCCGAAGACTCTATAGGCTGCTGGGAAGAGCTTGAGGATGCCTATCGAGCAAACTTTCAGGGCACCTATGTCCGGCCTCCGGATGCTGATGACCTAAATCGCATCATGCAACAGCCTGAAGAATCTGCCCGACAATTTTGGAACCGATTCCTGACCAAGAAAAACCAGATAGTCGACTCTCCGGATGCCGAAGCCTTGGCCGCCTTCAAGCATAGTGTCAAGGACGAATGGCTCATAAGGTAGCTCGGCCAGGACAAACCAAGAACTATGGCAGCCCTTACTTCTCTCATGACCCACTTTTGCACTGGCAAAGACAATTGGCTCGCTCGCAAAAACACCAACCACGATACACCCAGTACCTTCGAGGTTCGGGACGGAAATGGAAAGCCTCGACGCAGTAAGAATAAACATCGTCACAATGACGGCGAGGGCGAGGAAACGACAGTAAATGCCAGATTCCGAAACCAGAAGTCCGGACCCCGAAAGAAAGCCCCTAAAGGCAACAGTGATGGCTCGTCCAGACTGGACACAATTCTGGACAGGCCTTGTCAAACCCACGGCACATTAGAGAAGCCCGCCAACCACTCCAACCAAAACTGTTGGGTGATCAAACAGGCCGACAAACTCACAGCCGAAGACTCGGGCAAAAGCCCACGAAGCGAGGACGATGATGAGCCCCGCAGGCCAAATAGTGAAGGCCAGAAACCCTTCCCTTCGGAGGTCAAGACGGTAAACATGATCTATGCAACCCACATACCGAAGAAGGAGAGGAAGCACGTGCTACGAGACATGTATTCCGTTGAGCCAGTAGCACTGAAGTTCAACCCATGGTCAGCCTGCCCGATCACGTTCGATCGCAGGGACCATCCGACCAGCATACGCCATGGAGGGTCCGCAGCCTTAGTGCTCGACACCATCATCGATGGATTCCACCTCACTAGAGTCCTCACGGATGGAGGTAGCAGCCTCAATCTGATATACGAAGATACAGTGAGGAAAATGGGGATCGATCCGTCAAGGATCAAACCCAGCAACACCACCTTTAAGGGGGTCATTCCGGGAGTGGAGGCCCACTGCACAGGCACTATGACGCTTGAAGTAGTGTTCGGATCTCCGGATAACTTCCGAAGCGAGGACTTGATCTTTGACATTGCACCTTTTCGCAGCGGCTATCACGCCCTCCTCGGCCGAACAGCGTTCACCAAATTCAATGTCATTCCGCATTACGCGTACCTCAAGTTGAAGATGCCTGGTCCTTCGGGCGTCATAACTATCAACAGCAACACAGAACGCTCACTTCGAACCGAAGACCACACTGTGGCCCTAGCGGCCGAAGACCAAACCGGCCCATACAGGCTTGGATGCCGACCCGCCGTAAAGGCCGGCGACAATAGTAAACGGGTTCGAACCCATTCCCCGTCATGGGAACCCGCATGTGTTCGCCGCAACTAGGGATGCGCACCCCACGGCATGCCCACATTCTTCGCGCTCCACATGCCTCATCAGCACAATTTCGCACTCAAAATACCATGGGCAGCCGTGAGGCATATATCAACAAATCCGAAGTATATGTTCGGCTAAATCGAACTTCGGAACTACCTCATCTTCGGACGACCCGGGGGCTAATTCCGGAAGCCCCCCAAGCATAAAGCAGCATCGGCAGGATCCTCACCCCTCAAGGTCTCATCGAAGGTCCCAACCCCCACCTCCCAGAAGCAAAGACGCAGACGTGCAGCAGGACAAAGTGAAGACTTCGACTCATGCATCAAGGCCCTACGTAAACCATTACTCTGTAAAACTCTTTTATTTTTAATAACGCCTTGGCAGTTCGAATTGTACGGTTAGACGACTTGAGCTTACGAGAAATAATAAAAATGCCCTTTATGGTGTTTGGATATCCGCATTTTGCGACTTTCTATCTCCATTCTGATTCTCCACTCGCTCTTAGAACATCCCGGCATGAAAATATATTAACTAACCAAGAGTTTGATTTACAAATCAGCTCCATATCTTAAAGTCCGGCAACGCCTTCCACTGGGTGTTCGGCGTCTTGGATATTGCACTATATGCATCAGTTCCGAACATTGTCTTGGGTCAATAGTTGGGTTGCCCGGCTCCTGTGCTTGCCCCTTATGTTCCGCACGTTCGGCTAAGAGGGCAAAGGGAGAACCCCTGCGATTGTACTTCTGGCTTGCCCGGTCAAGTACCTCAGGAGGAGAAAGCCGAAAACTGACCGTCATAGTAAGCGCGAACTGGTCGGCGATCCGATGACGAGGTTTGACTCCAAAAATTGTTGGCGATTTCGTCGTGTCACACAAAGGGTTCGTCTTAACACAAACCATCTGACTGGAAAGGGTAGGCATTGACCCCCAAGTACATCACAATACAACGGGGGCTAGTTCTTAGCCCCCACCGTCAAGCTCCTAAGGCTAAGTGAAAGCAGTAAAACTGAATAGTCTGATTGCCTAGTTTTTCTCACGCTCTACCGCCTCCGGGTACCAAGCCGTTGGCTAAGGGTAACAGCACAGAGACTAAACACCCCTCGCGACATTCACCTGGGGGATGAAGCCGACGACTGGTAGCTTTTAGATTAAACATACGGCCGAATAGGAGTCAAAATTAAAATCATGACAATATAAAACAAGTCAGGCGGATGCATTATAACGCATAAGTCCACTTGGTGCAAACTTAATACAATCACTCAAGCATTACATCTTTTGAACACTGGCCCTCTATCGCGCGCGCACCATTCATTACCTGTGCAAAGTACTGCTCAGGGTGGCGATGCTCCTTTTCCTTGGGCGGAGGACCAGTGGCCAAGTCCATTGGATTAATCTTCGGTCAATGCACCATGGTCTTCACAAACGCAAGCCTCGCCCCCTCAAGGCACGCTGAGTGCTTCATGGCATCAATCCAGAGCGGCGCCTCCCGCAGATTCTGCACAAGGCCGAAGTAGGTGTCCGGAATGGGCTCAGCAGGCCACAGACTGACACAGAGGTCCTTCACGGCCAGCTCAGACATCCGATGCATCACCATCAGCTACTTCATTTGATCGCTGAGGAGGGGAGGACGTTCAAAATCCGGAAACTGTGACCATAAGAGCCGCTGCGTAGCGTCCTCCTCGAGAGTAGCGTAGTGCTTCGCCGCGGCCGCCACATTCTTCGAAAGTTCGGCGAAGACGCCTGTGGAGCGCCAGACCCGTGTCAGCAGCGCAAACCTATTGCCTCCGAACACACTCTGCAGTAAGTATTTCTTACCATTTGCAATTTGCCCGACTTGGCGGAGCTCCTCCCGGACACCTCGCGATTCGGTCCTTGACTCCTGGAGCTCCTTCTCTGCCTTAGATAGCCAGGAGGATCGCTCCTCCTGCTCCTTCTCAAGGGCCTCCAGCTTCTTGGCGGCATCCTGGAGCTCCACTTGGACATCGGTCACTCGAGCCTTGTGTTGATCAGTAGCGAGCTTGGCCTTCTCGAGCTCGACCACCGCCTCGTCAGCGGCCGTTTCCTTTGCAGCCGCCTCTGCCTTGGCTTTCTTCAGGGCCTCCCTCAAGGCCTCGACCTCGGCGGCGGCGGCTGCATGATCATCACGATAAAGGATTAGCATACAGTATGGATCGTCAATATCCGGCATCAAGCAAATACACATATTATCAAAGGGCTTACCTTGCGCCTTGTCAAGCCATTTTTTGACAAGGTCAAGCTCTTTATCGGAAAGCTTGAGCTTTCGATCCATTTCCTCTAGTGCCGCGGCATTAGCAGCCGAGGCCACGGAAGATGCCTGCGTCAGCAAAAGAAATGTCGAGATTATTACTCGGCCTACCGAATTTGATCCTCTGCAGGCTTCTCCAAAGTCCTTGCAGAGTCCCAGGGGCTGCTATGTACACGGCCTACCCAAACTAAAGATTACAACCGCTCTATGAGAAAGGAGCATTACTTGACTTACCTCAAAGCCTGTTAGAAGGCCTTGGATAGCATCGTTCAGGCCGGATTGGATGGACCGAACACCTTGCATGACCGCACTCATAAAAGTGCGGTGCCCATCAACGATGGCGGAGTTGTTCACCAACTCCTCCAGTGCATCCGGCCAGCCAGCCGCCGCCCATTTGGAGGTGTTCGGCGCTGGCGTTGGCTCCCTGACCCCTTCTCCACTAGAAGGGGGAGCCTGTGCCGTCGAGGGCCTTGGGGGCTCGGGAGCGGACGGCTGAGGGGGTCCGGATGGTCCGGACTCCCTCCCTGAGGTAGCCAGGAGGGATGCATCCCCCTGGTCTTCAATGACCGAGGCGTCGGCCTCGGCCATGGTGCCATCGACCTCCTCCCCTGTGTTCGGAGGAGGAGGGGTCTTTCATGACACCACCTCCCCAGCTTCTTCGGGGATTGGAGGAGGCGCCGAGCGTGAGCCACTGTCCGCCAGCTTGGCGAGCAGGGATGTCCCCGAAGAGGTCTCCTCGGTGGGGTGGCCATGCGGAGGGCTGTACCATCAGAAAAACAATCAATCTACGTTCCGCCAGGGACTACTAAAAGGATAAAGAAATTGAAAATGTCACAACATGTACATGGCCGCTTGGGGCTTGACCCTGGGTTCCTTCTCCGGAACCTTTTCGGACGCTTTGGACTCCTTGTCAGAGTCCGAGCTATCAGACAGGACCATCTTGGGCCGGCACTGTCTCTTCCAGGCCTGAGGAGGTTGAACCTCCTCAACGTCGCTGGACACCGCCCTCTTCTTAGAGTGCGAGGAGGCGCTTTCCTCCTCGTCCTCGTCCCCCTCCTATGCGGACTGGGCCGCGGTGTCTCCGGACATGTTGTCTGGACGGGCTTTGTGACGGAGGCCCTCTCGGGCCTCCGGCACCTCCGTCTTCTTGCCCTTCTTGTCGGGCGCCTTATAAGGCACCACGACCAACAGCTTCTCTAGCTGCTCGAATCGGGGCCCCTCTGGCAGCGGCGCGGGGCCGCTGATCTTCTCGGCCTTGGCAAGCCAACCCTGCAAAATCCCCATAAAGAGGTTCAGATCAAATCATGTGGTGCTAATATTCAGATTTACGATAAGACAAGTGCCGCTTACCTTCCTCGGAGGATTCGCGGTGTCGATGCCGATGTCCTCCCCCTCGACCGGCCACTCCTTCTGCGGCTTGAATAGCAGACTCCACACTTTCTTGTGGGTCATGCCGAAGAGGTGATGCACGGTGGCCGAATCTTTGGGGTCATACTCCCACATTGGCTTGGCCCTCTCCTGGCAGGGGAGGAATCAGCGATGGAGCATGACCTGAATCACGTCCACCAGCTTCACGTCGGTCTCCATGATGCTGACAACACGCTTCTGTAGCGCCTTCAAATCGTCAGCGGATCCCCAGTCCAGGCTCTTGTTGATCCATGAGGCCAGCCTGGTGGGGGGTCTGGATCTGAATGCGTGAGCTGCCGCCCAGCCGGCTCCCCGCGGCTCAGTGATATAGAACCATTCTTTTTGGCACATTCTGACGGTATCGACGAAGTGGCCCTTTGGCCACTAGACCCGCGTCAGCTTGCTGATCATGGCACCGCCACAGTCTGCCTGCTCGCCGCCAACTACCTTGGGCTTGACATTGAACACCTTTAGCCACAGGCCGAAGTGTGGCCGGACTCGGAGGAAGGCTTCGCAGAAGATAATAAAAGACGGGATGTGGAGAAGGGAGTTAGGGGTAAGATCGTGAAAATCTAGCCTGTAGAAGAACATCAGCCCTCGCACAAAGGGGTGCAGGGGAAATCCTAGCCCCCTAAGGAAATGGGGGAGAAATATGACCCTTTCGCTCGGCTGGGGTGTAGGGATGATCTGGCCCTCTTTGGGGGCCCGATGAGCAATGTCGACCGACAGATAGCCGGCCTGCTTCAGCCACACGATGTCATCATCGGTGATAGTGGAGGCTTCCCACTTCCCGTTGGCACCGAAGCCGGCCATGGTCAAAGGAGACAGGACGGGATTTGCTGTGGAAGCAGAGAAAGGGGGCGCTGGAGCTCTGAGGATCTACATGAGCGAGGGGTAGAGGAAGGCGTGGGATGCTGACTATAGTGGCTCCCCCTTTATAGACTATTGACAGGCCAGGGGTTCCTTTTTCCACGCCGTTGGCTTCTCCACTTCCCGATATACCCGCAATGTTATGTGTGGGGAAGGGAATTGAAATCATTAACCATATCCCCCAAAAGGCGAGACACGATCTCCACCTCGAGGGGACGTGCCAAACATGACGTCGGCCTCAAGCCGCGCTTCAAGAAATAGTAACTGCTCAGCGTTATGGCCGGAGGTGACTCTTCGTTGAAAGAGAAAAAGTTGACAGATGAAGGCACTATTTACACTTGAGCATTTTTTTTCATTGCCTTCGTCATTAAGTATAACTGCCATTTCAGATTCTGGACATCACTTGGTTTCGAACATGGGCAAAACATATTGAAGAACTCGCCTCACAAGCCGAATACTAATTGGGTGAGCGGATGCCGGATACAAGCCTTGGCGTTGGAGGCAAGTTCGGGGGCTACTGAGCGAGTTATGGACTAAGGGATCCTCGGGGCGACGGCCCATTGAGTATGGGCCGGACTGGTGGAGCCGTATAGTGACAAGAGATCTATGAAGCCGTGGTGTGCCCTCCAAGTCAAGAAGGCACAGGATCTCTTTAATCCCTTATTGTAATCTATCTTCGGTAACCTTAACCCTACCGGTGATTCTATAAACCGAGGGTTGTAGTCTTTAGGGCAAGAGCTATATTCATCACCTCATCTCCTTAGGGTTTAGCTCAAACTGATCTCGAGGTAGATCTACTCTGTAAACCATACAATACATCCAATACAATCAAGCAGGATGTAGGGTATTACCTCTTCGAGAGGGCCCGAACCTGGGTAAACACTGTGTTCGTCGTCCCTTGTTCCCCATCGATCCCAGATCCACAGCTCGGGACCCCCTACCCCGAGGTCTGCCGGTTTTGACACCGACAGCGGGGGTCTCGTGGCCATCTTGATCGGCTTGATCTTGGGCCAGTGCACCATGGTCCTTGCGAAGGCCTTCTGAGCTCCCTCGATGCACATGCAGTGCTTAACAGCATCAACCCGGGGCACAGCGTCGCACAACTTATGCACCAGGCCGAAGTAGCTGCTTGGTATTGGCTCTGAAGGCCACAGCTGGACACAAAGGTCCTTCATGGCCGGTTCTGCCATCCAGTGCAATTCCATCAGCTGCTTCATCTGATTACTTAGGAGGGGAGGGTGTTCGGGCACCTTGAACTACGCCCAGAACAGCCTGTGCTCGGCATCGCCCTCCCGAGCTACAAAGTGCCTTGCTGCATCCACCGCACTCTTCAGAAGATCCGCAAATGCGCCTGAGGAATGCCACACTCGTGTGAGTAAAGCAAACCTGTGACCGCCAAAGACACTCTGCAGTATGTACGGATTACCATCTGCAATTTGCTTCACTTGGCGGAGCTCTTCTCAGGCGCCCCGCGTCTCCATCCTCGCCTCCTGGATCTCCTGCCTTATCTTGGACAGCTCGGTGGCTTGACCATTATTTTTCTGCTCAAGGTCCTCACATTTAGTGATGGCATCCTTGAGCTCTTGCTGCACTTCGGCCACTCTGGTCTCGTGCTTGTCGCTGACGGTCTTCATCGTTGACAGCTCGGTAACCGCTTGCTCGGCCGCCGCCTTCTGTTCAGCAGCCTCCTGCTTGGCCTTCTTCAGTTCAACCTTGAGGTTCTCGACCTCACCGGTGACAGCTGCAGTCATAATCGATCAATTCTTGCTTAGGGATACCCGAATACCTTTCCGGATAAGGAAATCCGAACTATTAAGTCTCGACCAGGCTAACCTTGTGCTTCGTCAAATCACTTGTTGACACGGTCGAGCTCCTCATCGGAGCTCTTGAGCTTCCGATTCATTTCAGCCAGCTCCACGGCATTGGCAGCCGCCGCCAATGACGAGGCCTACAAAACAGTTCACATACTTTAGCCTCCCGATTCAACGACTTTCGATGCTCCGCCAGGTTTTTTCAACCCTAATAGAGTCTCGGGGCCACGTTTAAACTTTAAGTATCATAGGCATTCTTTGACTATTCGATCCCCGTTTGAGTTTTCTTCAAACCCAACTAGGGCTCGGGGGCTGCTATATATGCGAGGATTGCATAATCTTGCTCAAAAATTCACTTTATGGAAAGCATATTGCATTGCTTACCTTGAATCCCGACAGGAGGCCGCCAAAAGCTTCATTTAGTCCATTGTTAATGGACTGAATGCTTAATTTGTAAAATGACTCCCATCAAGGTGCGGTGTTCCGCAATAACGGAGGATCTATTCAAAGCCTCCTCCATCACGTCTGGCCACCCAGCCGCAACCCGATCTTTGGTGTTCGGCGCTGGCGGCGGGGCCCTGGCTCCCCTTCAGCCGAGGGCGGAATCGACGACTCCGGGGGCCTCGGGGCCTCTAGGACCTTCTTCGGGGAGGGCTCGGATCGACCGAGCTCCCCCTCTTTGTTCACCAAGAGGGATCTCCCCTCCTAGTCCTCGATGGCCAAGGTGTTAGCCTCAGCCATGACATCGTCACCACCGCCCCCTGTGTCCGGGCTCAGAGGGGTCCTTCAGGACAACACCTCCCCAGTATCCCCTACCACTGGAGGGGGCGTGGAGCATGATGCGGTTCCGCTCTCCGCCAGCTCGGCTGATGGGGAATTCCCCTCTGAGACCTGGTCAGTAGGGAGATCACGCGGCGGGCTGCAATAAAACTTACATACGATTAGTAATGAGCCTTCAGGAAAAATGCCCGGAAGATCTTCGAATTCTTAGGGGCTTGACCCTGGGGTTCCTCTGTGGAACCTCCTCTGAAGGTTCGGACTCCTTGGTGGAGTCCGAACTATTATCCAACAGGACCATTTTGGGCCTGCGCTGCTTCTTCACGGCAGGAGGGGGCAGACCCTCCTCTGCGTCATCAGACGTAGCCTTCTTTCTTGTGCGGGAGGAGTCACTCTCCTCCTCATCCTCTTCTTGCTCCCCCTCCTGAGCAGAGGGAGCATGGGTATCCCCGGACTTAGTGTCCAGCGGTCCCCTTGGGTGGAGGCCTTCTCGGGCCTCCGTCACCTCGACCTTTTTCTTCTCTTTCTCTTCCGGCGCCTTGTACAGTACCACAGTCAGCATTTCCTCCAGCAGGGCGACCTGGGGTCTTCGGGCAGCGGGGCCGGACTATCAATCCGCGCGGCCTTCTCGAGCCAGCCCTACGAATATGGGGAAGAAAGGGATCAAGTTCCTTGTCAAAGGTCAAATGCTTG
Source organism: Thinopyrum elongatum (assembly GCA_011799875.1). Classification (NCBI taxonomy): domain Eukaryota; kingdom Viridiplantae; phylum Streptophyta; class Magnoliopsida; order Poales; family Poaceae; genus Thinopyrum; species Thinopyrum elongatum. Next base: position 203,488,769 of record CM022303.1, read on the forward strand.
AACATAAAGAATAAAACTTTTTACCTCCCGAGGAGGGTGTGCAGCATCAAGACCAATGTCTTCTTCCATGGATGGCCACTCCTTCTGGGGCTTGAATAGCACCTTCCACAACTTATCATGAGTGGTGCCATAGAAGTGGAGCACGGTGGCTGGGTCCTCGGGTTTGTAGGACCACATTGGGGCAGCCCGTAGTTGGCAGGGCAGGAGGCAGTGGCAAAGCATTACATGAACCACATTGGTCAGCTTGGCGCCTGCCTTGATTGTGCTAGAAATGCACTATTGCAGCAACTCCACCTCCGTCGGTGACCCCCAGTCAAGGCTCTTCTTGGTCCACGAGGTTAGACTCACGGGAGGTCTGGATCTGAATTCGGGAGCCGCCGCCCAGCCTGCTCCATGTGGCTCGGTGATATAGAACCACTCTTTCTGCCAAGCCTTGATGGTGTCTATGAATGTGCCCTCTGGCCACTCGACCTAGGTGAGCTTGCTAATCATTGCCCCCCCTGCAGTCCACCTGCTGGGCGTCGACTATCTTCGGCCATAGGCCGAAGTGTGGCTGGACCTGCAGAAAGGCCTCACAAATGACGATGAAGGCCGAGATGTGCATAAAGGAGTTCGGAGCTAGATCATGGAAATCTAACCCGTAGAAGAACATTAGCCCACTAACGAAGGGCTGGAGCGGGAAGCCCAGTCCCCAGATGAAGTGGGGGACGAATACCACCCTCTCGCCTGGTTGGGACGTGGGGACGACCTGGCCCTCCTCCGAAGCTCGGTGAACGACGTTGGCCGGGAGGTAGCCGGCGCGCTTCAGATCCTCGATGTCCATGGAGGTCTCCCACTTGCCTTTTGCACCAGATTCGGCCATGACTGAATTGAGGGAGTTCTTGAAGAAGGGTGAGTCGGGGCGCTGGAGCTCTGTAGATTGGGAAAGCAATGGCGAGAAGAAGGAGAAAGCGTGCAGGGATAGCGATGGTTGTTTCCCTTTTATAAGCTACCGTAATACCAATAGTCCTTTTACTGCACCGCGGGCCTCGCCGCTTCCCAATATAATCGTGATGTTATGCGTGAGTGAGATAACCAAAATCATTGATCATATCCCTTAAGAAACATGCACGATCTCCACATTGATGGGGCGTGCCAATAGAGGCGCTGCCTCGAATCATGAAACGAGTTTTCACAACGGTTCAACATTTGTAACCAGCTGTGACCTTTCGCAGGAAGTTGTTAGTTAAAGGCACTGTTCACACTTGAACAGTTAGCCTTCAAGGCTAAGCGATATCCGTAGTTCAGATTCCGAATATAACCCGGTTAAGACATGGCCGAACTTAGCTAAGCAACTCTCGGAAGCTTGGTTAAGGGGAACAACATGAAACATAGAGGGGGAGAATAACTCGCCCCGCAAGCCGGAGAGTTCAGGTGCGCCAAGAACTCGGGAAGCTATGAGACACCGGCGTTGGAGGTTCATTCGTGGGCTACTGAGGGAGTCCCGGACTAGGGGGTCCTCGGGCTACCGGCGTATCTCTTATGGGCCGGACAGGTGGGCTACACTACAACTCTTAGAAGGCCGAACTATGAGGTGACTCCGTATCCGGACAGGAGAACTTTGGTGCCTTGGTGTGTCCTCCAAGTCAAAAATCATAGAATTGGCATGTTTATCCCTTCTTTGTAATCGACCATGTGTAACCCTAGTACCCCTAGTGCCTATATAAACCAGAGCATTTAGGCCATAGAGGCTGGAATAACAACCATCATCCTACCCACCTAGGGTTTAGTTCATCTGATCTCGTGGTAGATCGACACTGTAATCATCCTATACACTTCAATATAATCAAGCAGGACATAGGGTTTTACCTCTTCGAGAGGGCCCGAACCTGGGTAACATCGTGTCCTCCGTCCCTTATTCCCCATTGATCCAAGATCCACAGCTTGGGACCCCCTACCCGAGATCCATAGGTTTTAACACCGACAATATCATTGCTTGAATATTTGTTCTTCTTTGTAGCATTGCAATAATCCAATTTGTGAATTGCCACCGGTAATTTATTATACCATGCCCCTTCTGTAAGCCGGCGTCTTGGATTTAGAAAGAATAGCCATCTCTCTAAGCCGGCTGCAATTTTTTCAAAATCAGTAGTGATAGCCATGTTATTTGAAACTGGTTTTGATAAACCATATAAGACCCGGCCATTTTGGCAATCAAGGATTTGTTTGTTCCTGCATAGCTACAATGTAACTCGGTTTTGAAGACCGGCTCCTGTGACACAGGAAACCAATATATATACTTTGACAAGACAACGAATTGTTATTATAACGAATCATATGATATAAAATCAATATGAACCAAGTTTGAATAAACATGGAAAAAATGTAAGCTTTCGAGGCCAGTTATTGGTGCTTCATGTTTAAGCCGGCTTGATAGCCATTGGTATTATAACAAAGGCAATATAGGCATCAGAGCAATTTACTTAAGAAATTTCTATAACTGCAAATGGTCAACCCGGCCAATAGACCGGTTCGTGCAACATAAATGAATATAGATATGCATTGTCTGATGATGCAATGATGATGTATGTGTATGGTAACAGAGTATAAAAATGCCGGCTTTCGAGGCTCAACATAAGACTGGTTTTTGAGGCTCGAGTCTTGGTTTCGCTTCCTGTGGAAGCAGGTGTCACAGCCCTAGCTTTAGCCTTGCTTGTCTTTGCTTAATCATCATGTCATCATGTTTAAATTTTTGCTAAACTTGAAATGGGGATTGATCAAACCCTAGCACCCCTCTGAAAATACTAGGTTCAAATTTATATCTTTTCAATGAACCCAAAATGCGCTTCAGAAAAGTTCAACATTTTTGAAATGGGTGAAAACAAATGGTGCACATTTCTCTAGGCCATTCTTGATTTTTGATTTAAATCATATTGTATTTGAATTGGAGCATTTAATGACTATAAATATTTTAAATGCTTCAATAATTATGAAAACAATTGAGGGTTGTTGGAAATAATTCAAATAGTGCCCATAATTATTTTCAGGATTTTACGAAATGGTTTAGTATTTTTACTAAATCAAAACACAAAAGAAAAATAGAAAACAGAAAACAAATGAGAGAGAGGGAGTTACCTGGCGCTTAACTGGCCTGGCCCAGCACGGCCCAGCCCAGCTGGCCGCTGCCAGTTGTCGTCTCCACCATGCCAGTCAGACACCGAGCGCGTGCTCGACGCGCGCGCACGCACAGCGCACCACGCGAGCTGCCTGCCTGCATCCCCAGGATAGCTCAACACCTCGGGCCTTCTCCTCGGCGCCGCCCCGACCCCCTGGACGTCTCACTCTTCCCCTCTGTCCTATCTCTCGCCCTCTCCTCGCCATGGCCGCAACCGCCAAGTGCTCGCCACCATGAAACCGCAGCCAACGTGCTCCCCTCGCCTCTCCGACCTGTCCACGGGCTCCGCCTCCATCGCTCGCGCCTCTCCGTCAACTCGTGCGACACCGGATGCCCTGCATCACCCTCTGCACCGCCGTCTTTGCCACCTCTCCCCTGAGATCGCCGGCGCCCGCACGACCTCATCACCCCCTCCCCAAGCTCGCCAAGACCACCATCGACTCCGCCATGAGCTGCTGCTCCTCCTCCCCCTCTCCTTTCTCTCCCTCATGCACCGTAGCCACCACACCATGCTCACCCGCACGCGTTGCCGCCTCTGCTCGCCGCCGACGTGTCTCCGGCCACCTAACGGCTCGGCTGTCGTGCCCAGCTTACTCCAGGCGCCACGTAGGGCCCGTAGATGCCTCGCATGCCGTAGCCTCGACCATGAGCTCACCCGAGCTCCGACAACCGCCAAGGTCGACACCAGCGATGACTCCGGCCACCCCAGGCCCAACCACTGCCACCACTCGATGCGGACGAGCGTCTGCATCACGTAGATGCCCTCCGCCAGCCATTTGGTTGCCGGAGGAGGAATCCCGCACCTCGCCGCCACGTCTTGCCTCACCGGCGTCGAGTTGCCGGTGGATTAGCCCTGGTTTGACCAGGGATTTGACCCCCCTGGGTCACTGACATGCGGGCCCCGCCCTGCTAATTAACCTAGGTTAGTGCTATATAAACTAGGTTAGTTTAGTGAGACACTGACACGCGGGCCCGACTGGTCAGTTTGACCTGGGCTGACCCGTTAACTCGATGACATCACCCTGATATAGTGTTGATGCAGTAATTCCTTTTCTGGAATTATTTTAATTATAAATAATTAGAAAATCCAGAAAAATGCCTAAACATCAAAAAATCATATAAAATAATATATAACTCCGATTGAAAAGATTTATATATGAAAAATTATCAGAAAAATCCAAAGAATCTGTTTATGCCATGTTGATGCATGTTTGAACAACTTAAAGTTGTTGTATAAGACAATTTGAATTAATGGCATTTGAAATGCCTTATGTGGAGTTTGAATTTGAATCTTGTGTTCAAATTAACTCCATTTAAATCGTTGCTAGCTACATTAGCTCAAATCACAGCATATTGCCATGTCACATTCATGCATCATATTGTTGCATTGCATTGATTGTGTTCCTTCTCTATTTGCCGGTGTTGTTCCCTCTCAGTGCATGTTGTTCCGACGATGTGATCATTGACACCGATGAAGAGCTATACTTTCTTCAGAAGTGCCAGGAAAGCAAAAACCCCTTGATCACTCTGTTACAATCCCACTCTCTCGCTCCTGCTCTCTTTTACTGCATTAGGACAACAATAATTCAACTGTTACATGCTGCGGTAGTTGAACCCCTTTCCTCTGCATGACCTATCTTTGCCACAGTAAATAGTTGAAACCCACTAGCATGAGTAGGAGTTGTTTGAGCCATGACGTGCCTACTCACTCATGCTTGCTTGTTATGCCTGCTATGCTTAGAGTTGAGTCAGGTCTGATTCATCAAGGATGGATTGGAATGGTGTGAACATGTCCTACTGTTGAGGGCTAAGTGTGTGAACACGATTTGGTAAAGGTAGCGATGAGAGGCCATGTAGGAGTACATGGTGGGTTGCCTCATTGAAACCATCCTTAGCAACTGAGTTCCGTGTTTGTGATCCAAGAACAGCTACTACCACACGCTGGGCCCTGAAATATGACCCCCTCGACTTATTAACCCCCCCTGTACTCTGTCCAGGAGTTGCAAGTAGTTTTTGGTGTTTGTAGTATGCTAGAGGCCGTGCGCAGCGCTGACCCTAGGGGTGGGATGTGATGTGGTAGGCAAGTGGCCCGGTGTACCGAGATGCCCGTTTGGTGCCTCGGGAACCCTGCACACATCGTTTGGGGCTGTAGTGGAAACCCCAGCCGGATTTCCTTGCGGATGGAACCCGAATAGGCGATAAACCTGGACTAGAGACTTGTGTGGTTAGTCAGGTCGTGGTCTACACCCACGTCGACTTTTGCTTGAAGTCTACCGAGCACATGTCGTGCGCAGACGCTAAGTGGTGGAAACATGTGTGAAGAAGTACACCCCTGCAGGGTTAAATATGATCTATTCGAATAGCCGCGTCCGCGGATATGGCCTACTTGGAACGCTTACATTATTCATAGATAACTAGAAGTGGATACTCTAAAATGCGCAAGATAAGCATGAGTGCTATGGATGGCCTTCTCGTAGGGAGACGGGAGCGGATCCATAGTGGTGTATTGATATGGTGAATATGTGGACTCGTGTGCACCACCTCAAAAGATTTACCAGCAATCATAGTATAGGATAGCCACTGAGTCAAAGCTGGATTGCTGCAGTTAAACTCCACCACCCCTTTGTTGATACTGATGCATATGTAGCTAGTTCTCATGTAAGTCTTGCTGGGTACATTTCTACTCACGTTTGCTTAATTTATGTTTTTGCAGAGAGACTTCAGTCTCACTAGTAGTTCCGCGTGGACTTCGACGTTTAGCTTGTTACCTCAGCTACGATCTTGTACCCTTGGGAGGGTATTGTAGATAGTCAGGCTTCTCAGCCTTTTTCATTTGTAGTTGTCTGTACTCAGACATGTTATGCTTCCGTTGCTTGTTTGCTCTATATGTTGGGTCATGTGACCCCTGTTTTTAATAAATGCTATGTGGCTCTTCTGGGCCTTTATCTATATGAGTTGTTGAGTTATGTTGTGATGCCATGTTGTACATCGCATACTTGCATGTTATGCGTACGTGTAATATGTATTGCTATGTGTGGGATCCGACAACCTAGTTGTTTATTCTTGGTAGCCTCTCTTATGGGGAAATGTCTCCTAGTGCTTCCACTAAGCCATCGTAGCTTGTTACTGCTCCGGAACACATGGGATGATCGGCATGTATCCTTCTTCGCTCATGTGTCTGTCCCTTCGGGGAAATGTCACGCGGTGCTTACCGGAGTCTTGATAGCTTGCTACAGCCTGGATTCACTTGCTGCTGACCGACACGTGCATTGCTGGGTCATGTATGCCTGTCCCTGTAAGTTAGTGCCACCTTGGGTTTACGACTAGTCATGTCGGCCCAGGTTCTCTGGCATATGGATGCTAGCGACACTATCATATACGTGAGCCAAAAGTCGCAAATGGTCCCGGGCCAGGTAAGGTGGCACCCGTGGGGATATTGTGCGTGAGGACGCAAAGTGATATGATGTGTTACATGCTAGATCGGTGTGACTTAGGATCAAAGCCTGACTGCCTATAGGATTACCAAGCCAAACTGGTCGAAGTCGAGTCTAGAAATGCTTTAGTTATATAAGGGAATTGATTGGGGAAAGGAACGTAAGGATCTTTTTACTCCTTTACCTCATGCCATTCTGATCTGAGTCACCCTTTTTTTCTACGGGGATTAAAAACTAGGCTTCTCATTCTTCTATCAGGATCACATGTTACTAATCCGTAGACTTATAGGATTGATGGTTTCAAGCCCCAGTTCAATCCCTACTACTTCTGTGTGTTGACAGTTGACCCCGAAACCTTGATATTGCGATGTTGAGTGGTCATGCCACCATTTTGCAGGATGTCTCAAATATTTTTTAGCATTTACAGCCGTTATGCTATCCGAGTCATCCCAGGTTTCTAAAAAATCTGATGCATTTGCAAAACAATTCCTCCTGTCCCGATGTTCCTTTGGGCCAGATTAACCACACTAATCAGTGTGTTGAGGTACTTCATTGCCTCGGCATATACGTTGAAGCTATTATTATGACACTAGGGTATCTTAGAGAACCACCTAGTAATCTAGCCATGTTTTGTGTTCCCAGTGTGATGATTCTGGCCGTCATTCTCGAAAGCATCTCGTGATGTTATTAGTTAGTAGGTATTCCTTTTCTGGGTTTTTGAACCCAAGATTCGCTCTACTTACTTCCTGTTGATAGTGTTGCTCGTTCCTTTCGGATAATAGTAACCTTTGTGATAGTCCTCGATGTCCGTGGTATATCCTTCTTCCAAATACCATGAACTACCTATGGCAGAAGTTCTTCTTTAAACCAAAAGATCACAACCAGAGTGTTCTTGATGAATTCTCCGTCCTATAGTTGTGACTCTGCCAGTCCTTCCTTTCTGCATGGGTTATCCGGAAGAAATGTTGAGCTTTGTTCGGCATGCTAATCTATGCATCCACAACTCAGAAAATCTTATGCTCCTTGAGTTGTCCCTCTTTAGTTGTTTTCTGACCTTCGTCCGTCAATTGATAGTCAAGAGCATGTGTGCATTCGTGTTCATTGATGCCTATGATTCTTGTGGTCCGTCGAGCCATTCTGTTTTAGAATGACTTGGAGAAACAAATTCCAGTACCTCATCCATTTCCGGGATTGGGTTAAAGCAGTTGTATTCTACAGATCAAAATGCCAATCTAGCTTTTGTTCTGTTCTACCTTGGAGTATTACCCCCTTTATGTCAGGATTGTCATGAGAATTGCACCACCTCTTATAAATTCTTAATGCAGTGATACTTCTCGCCATCATCATTCATTTCTCAGTCTCCGTGTTGTTGTGACTGGAATGCCGACAAGTGAACTGTGATGTGTGAAATAAATACTCCTAGCAACCCTGTTGCTTAGTGGTTAATGGAAAATATTCTCATTCTTAGCGCGTTGGTCACTGAATCACCATTCTAAGATTGCTCGTGCTACCTAGTCCTTATTTCCTCGTGCACTCTTCGATCAATGAGTTAGGATTTTGTCAAACCCTCGCTCTTTTGATCACATCATCTTTCCCTGAAAAGCAAGATTGTTCTCAAGCTTAATAGCATATCGATGGTTCGTGATTTTTCGAATATCTTCTCAGAGGTATCACCAGGTTGTCCCCTGACTGTTATGTTGAGCTCGTGATCAAGTTGGTTTCTTGTAAATCGCCCTTCTCCAAGAATCTGTGTTGGATACACCTGAGCTAGTTGGTTAAGCCAATCAACAACTTGGAGAGTTGGAAGATAAAAGCTTGCCTAACTTAGTTCATTTTAAAGGGATATATTGTGTTTGTGTATGTGTGTTGAAGAAAGATGATATCTTCATCAATTGATCTCCGTGATCAGTTGTTGGATCTATTATCTTATCCAAACTTTGATTTGAGTATGGGCTATCGTCAAATCAAATCAGAACCAACGATGTTCGTAATGTTGTCTTACTCGTGGTTGTTCCTCGAGCATGCACCATTATATCTTTTGGTCTGACCAATGCTATCACTATGTTCACTTAATTGTGGAATTCCATCTCATGGAATTTTGATGAATTGTTGTCGAGCCCATCGGCAACTTCCTTATCTCCTCCATGATTCGTGTTGAACATTGAGCTAGTGTTGGAAACTTGTGTAAGCATTTTCTTCGTGTCCCGTTCATGAAGCATATGTTTGGATGAAACAAGTGACTTCCTCTAATTCACATGCATTTGATATAAGTTGCCGCCGTGAATTTGAGAAAGGTTTGTTTTGTTTCCTCTGGAATCATCCCAAGTCAGTTATGCATGTGCGAATGTATTCTATGGTTTGGTAGATTAATTACCTCCATTCCATATGTATTCCCTAGCACACTAAGCCACTGATTGACTTGTTCGAGGAAAAGGAGTTGTTGTGCTAATCCTAGGTCATGCACAAGACTTCATTATCCGCAATGATGGTTCCCAACAAGAACTCACAAGGGTTTGTTGTAAGACTTCTATGTGGTCATGCTTGTCCTGGACATTCTGTTCACATGTATCCTGCAATCCATCTCATGTTTTGGAGCTTGCTACCGTAGTTCATTTCCCAAGGATCTCGCAACATCATCTCGTTGGTTTGTGTTGCAAACTTTCTTTTCCAGACATGATGTCTGAAATATCCTGTTACCAACCAGATCTGAATCTCAGGCAGATATGATGGTTGGTACTTTTGCAAGATCTATGATGTAGGTCCCGACAAGGTTGATGTTCTGGCTGACACACCTACCCAGAAGATCTATTGTTGTAGTATCTTGATTGAGCAATTTGACCATCTTCTCCATGAGGAGTTCGAGTGACTTATTCTAGAAGTTGTTCCTTATGGATCCTTGTATCCCAAAGTCCAACCTTTACTTGATGGCTATGTTGATGCTTTTAAGCATGATCGTGGTATCTAGTACATCAAGGAGAACATTAGAAGCGGAGTGCTAAATGTCTCTCGGTCGATCATCCAGATTTTGTTTCCTTGGCATAGCTAAGGTGAAATCTGAGAAAGTGTTGTCTTCCTTTGCATCTGCATCCTCCATCACTGTTCATCTTGGTGGTATGAGGTGTCACCAAGATCTTCGGCACAGATATTGGTAAAACCCTGATGGATATGGAAATGCTCAAGTTCTTGAGAGCACGCTCGGACACTAGGTTATATCCTCGGTATTAATTGGAATGTGCCTTCCGTTTGCTGAGTTATCTTATAACTCTAGCTTTCTTTCCAAACTGAGTATGCCATCTCTTCGAACTCCGTCAAACGATCATTTGTGAATTGCCTTAGCCTGGTATGAAGAGTTTCAATGATCTATGTATCAAAAGTAATTCTTTTTGCCACCTAAGGGAATATTCTATGAGTCACCTTCCCTAAGGTGCCCCGTTATAGAATCATGGCAATTATTCCCTGATACCTTGAAACCTATGCACCCTTCTACTTAAGCGTGGGAGTGTTGCCAACCAAATTGAACTTTTGTCATCTGCTTTTCCATCACCCTCCTGATGTGTGTTTTGTGTCTCAACTCAAGATATGATTCAACGTCTCATTTTGCGAGTTCATCGTGAGTTGCTCGATCTTGAGAAGATCAATTCTTGTAGGGTTCCTCGTTCCTTTTGTCGTCGTGTTGGATGAAGATCTCGAAAGCAAAGACGTCAAGAACAAGATGTTGCAAGGAATCAACATCTTTGAGAAGGGAAATTGGATCAAGAAGATTGTGTTAGCTTTGTGTCCCCTCTATCTTCTTGCCTCACGTCTTGAATCTCGGGACGAGATTCTTGTTTAGTGGGGGTGAGTTGTCATAGCCCTAGCTTTAGCCTTGCTTGTCTTTGCTTGATCATCATGTCATCATGTTTAAATTTTTGCTAAACTTGAAATGGGGATTGATCAAACCCTAGCACCCCTCTGAAAATACTAGGTTCAAATTTAAACCTTTTCAATTAACCCAAAATGCCCTTCAGAAAAGTTCATCATTTTTGAAATGGGTGAAAACCTCTACCAAAAATGGTGCACATTTCTCTAGGCCATTCTTGATTTTTGATTTAAATCATATTGTATTTGAATTGGAGCATTTAATAACTATAAATATTTTAAATGCTTCAATAATTCTGAAAACAATTGAGGGTTGTTGGAAATAATTCAAATAGTGCCCACAATTATTTTCAGGATTTTACAAAATGGTTTAGTATTTTTACTAAATCAAAACCCAAAAGAAAAAAAGAAAACAAAAAACAAATGAGAGAGAGGGAGATACCTGGCGCTTACCTGGCCTGGCCCAACACGGCCCAGCCCAGCTTGCCGCTGCCAGTCGTCGTCTCCATCGCGCCAGTTAGACGCCGAGCGTGTGCCTGACGCGCGCGCGCACGCACAGCGCGCACGCGAGCTGCCTGCCTGCGTCCCCGGGACAGCACAACGCCTCGGGCCTTCTCCTCGGTGCCACCCCGACCCCCTAGATGTCTCACTCTTCCCCTATGTCCTCTCTCTCACCCTGCATCACCCTCTGCACTGCCGTCTTCGCCGCCTCTGCCCCGAGATCGCCGGTGCCCGCACGACCTCATCACCCCCTCCCCGAGCTCGCCAAGACCACCGTCGACTCCACCGTGAGTTGTTGCTCCTCCTCCCCCTCTTCGTTCTCTCTCTCGTGCACCGTAGCCACCGCACTGTGCTCACCCGCACACGCCGCCGCCTCTGCTCGCCGCCGACGTGTCTCCGGCCACCTAACGGCCCGGTCGTCGTGTCCAGCTTGCTCCCCGCGCCACATAGGGCCCGTAGATGCCTCGCACGCACCGCCTCGCCCGCCGTAGCCTCGACCCCGAGCTCACCCGAGCTCCGACAACCGCGAAGGTCGACGCCGGCGATGACTCTGGCCACCCCAGGCCCAACCACCGCCACCACTCCATGCGGTCGAGCGTCCGCATCACGTAGATGCCCTCCGCCGGCCATTTGGTCGCCGGAGGAGGAATCCCGCACCTCGCCGCCACATCTGGCCTCACCGATGTCGAGTCGCCGGTGGATTAGCCCCGGTTTGACCAGGGATTTGACCCCCCTGAGTCACTGACATGCGGGCCCCGCCCTGCTAATTAACCTAGGTTAGTGCTAATTAAACTAGGTTAGTTTAGTGAGACACTGACACGCAGGCCCAACTGGTCAGTTTGACCTGGGCTGACCTGTTGACTCGATGACATCACCCTGACGTAGTGCTGACGCAGTAATTCCTTTTCTGGAATTAGATTAATTATAAATAATTAGAAAATCCAGAAAAATGCCTAAACTTCAAAAAATCATAGAAAATAATATATAACTCAGATTGAAAAGATTTATATATGAAAAATTATCAGAAAAATCCAAAGAATCTGTTTATGCCATGTTCATGCATGTTTGAACAACTTAAAGTTGCTGTATAAGACAATTTGAATTAATGGCATTTGAAATGCCTTATGTGGAGTTTGAATTTGAATCTTGTGTTCAAACCAACTCCATTTAAATCGTTGCTAGCTGCATTAGCTCAAATCATAGCATATTGCCATGTCAAATTCATGCATCATATTGTTGCATTGCATTGATTGTGTTCCTTCTCTGTTTGCCGGTATTGTTCCCTCTCAGTGGACGTTGTTCCGACGATGTGATCATTGACACCGATGAAGAGCTATACTTTCTTCAGAAGTGCCAGGCAAGCAAAACCCCCTTGATCACTCCGATACAATCCCACTCTCTTGCTCTTGCTCACTTTTATTGCATTAGGACAACAACGATTCAACTGTTACATGCTGCGGTAGTTGAACCCCTTTCCTCTGAATTACCTGTCTTTGCCACAGTAAATAGTTAAAACCCACTAGCATGAGTAGGAGTTGTTTGAGCCATGATGTGCCTACTCATTCATGCTTGCTTGTTATGCCTGCTATGCTTAGAGTTGAGTCGGGTCTGATTCATTCGGGATGGATTGGAATGGTGTGAACATGTCCTACTGTAGAGAGCTAAGTGTGTGAACACGATTTGGTAAAGGTAGCGATGAGAGGCCATCTAGGAGTACATGGTGGGTTGTCTCATTGAAACCGTCCTTAGGAACTGAGTTCCATGTTTGTGATCCAAGAACAGCTACTACCACACGTTGGGCCCTAAAATATGACCCCGCTTGACTTATTAATCCCCCATGTACTCTGTCCAGGAGTTGCAAGTAGTTTCTGGTGTTTGTAGTATGCTGGAGGCCGTGCGCAGTGCTGACCCTAGGGGTGGGTTGTGATGCGGTAGGCAAGTAGCCCGGTGTACCGAGACGCCCGTTTGGTGCCTCGGGAACCCTGCACACATCGTTTGGGGCTGTAGCGGAAACCCCGGTCGGATTTCCTTGCGGATGGAACCCGAATAGGCGACAAACCTTGACTAGAGACTTGTGTGGTTAGTCAGGTCGTGGTCTACACCCACATCGGCTTTTGCTTGAAGTCTGCCGAGCACATGTCGTGTGCAGACGCTAAGTGGTGGAAACATGTGTGAAGAAGTACTCCCCTGCAGGGTTATATATGATCTATTCGAATAGCCGCGTCCGCGGATATGGACTACTTGGAACGCTTACATTGTTCATAGATAACTGGAAGTGGATACTCTAAAATGCGCAAGATAAGCGTGAGTGCTATGGATGGCCTTCTCGTAGGGAGACGGGAGTGGATCCATAGTGGTGTATTGATATGGTGAATATGTGGACTCATGTGCGCCACCTCAAAAGAGTTACCAGCAGTCGTAGTACAGGATAGCCACTGAGTCAAAGATGGCTTGCTGCAGTTAAACTCCACCACCACTTTGTTGATACTAATACATATGTAGCTAGTTCTGTAAGTCTTGCTGGGTACATTTGTACTCACATTTGCTTAATTTATGTTTTTGCAGAGAGACTTCAGTCTCACTAGTAGTTCCGCGTGGACTTCAACGTTTAGCTTGTTACCTCAGCTACGATCTTGTACCCTTGGGAGGGTCTTGTAGATAGTCAGGCTTCTCAGCCCTTTTCATTTGTAGTTGTCTGTACTCAGACATGTTATGCTTCCGTTGCTTGTTTGCTCTGTATGTTGGGTCATGTGACCCCTGTTTGTAATAAATGCTACATGGCTCTTCTGGGCCTTTATCTATATGAGTTGTTGAGTTATGTTGTGATGCCATGTTGTACATCGCATACTTGCATGTTATGCGTAAGTGTAATATGTATTGCTATGTGTGGGATCCGACAACCTAGTTGTTTATTCTTGGTAGCCTCTCTTATGGGAAAATGTCTCCTAGTGCTTCCACTGAGCCATGGTAGCTTGCTACTACTAAGGAACACATGGTATGATCGGCATGTGTCCTTCTTTGCTCCTGTGTCTATCCCTTTGGGGAAATGTCACGCGGTGATTACCGGTGTCTTGATAGCTTGCTACAGCCCGGATTCGCTCGCTGCTGACTGACGCGTGCATTGCTGGGTCATGTATGCCTGTCCCTGTAAGTTAGTGCCACCTTGGGTTTACGACTAGTCATGTCGGCCCGGATTCTTTGTCATATGGATGCTAGCGACACTATCATATACGTGAGACAAAAGGCACAAACGGTCCCGGGCCAGGTAAGGTGGCACCCGTGGGGATACCGTGCGTGAGGACGCAAAGTGATATGATGTGTTACATGCTAGATCGGTGTGACTTAGGATCGGGGTCCCGACAGCAGGCCTTGTAGCCTCTTTTTGTTTGTCCTTGCTATCTAGAGAGCCGGCTCTCACGTGACTTAAGCCGGTGTTTTAACTTTGAGAAGTTCAGGGTCAGCATAGGCAATGATAGGCATCAGTGTGATTGACTTATCAAAAGTACAGCCAGGTCACCTTGTTTGTGAGTAGCATCAAGCTAGCAGGCAGGTATAACCAAGAATAATATTTGATGTATGCTAGGTCAAGAGGGTAAGAAAGCTAAACTCGGTGAGTTGGAATCCCCCAAGTGACCATATGATCATGGAAAAGCTCAGCATAGGATATACAGGAGACAATGCTACTACTGCAAAACATCTGGGGTCCAGATAAGTCGGCTTTATTCCTTTGATCATAATATATACATGAGACAATGCTACTCTGTAGGCGTGTTAAGGCTTTTGAGCCATAGGCATTTTAAGGTTGTCGAACCATAAAATCACATGAAGATGAATGTGGTGCTACCTCCGAGGTTAACTCAAAAGTGCCAGTTTATTTCATTGAATAATAGAATCATGAAAAACATGAAAATGTTAGCTATTTTTATACCTTAGCGTTGATGATGCAATGTGAACCTACGGAAGGTTGAAGTCGACTGCGGCGGGTTATAGATGATCCCGTATGAGTCGCGTGTTGGTAATCCTGTGGATGGTTCGAACCGGCGGCTTGTTGAAGTTGACCGAACCACAAGGGCGGCCGCTACTGCGCCTGTCCATTGAGCAATCCGGTGCAGGCGGAGGCTGGCTCCGGCGACGCTGCGCAAGACATGGTTACGAAGAGAAATATCACTCTTTTTTATGAATTACATGGCCTACGTATGAAAATAACACAAACAAGAGCACTAGTACTCGGACAAATCATTATGTTTTGCATAAAATAATTAAGGAGGATAGCACCTGATAATATATTATTATTTGCTCCAGGAGTGGATCGGGCCGCATGGGCGGTGGCCTGCGAGCGTCCGTTGGGCAGCTCGTGCGAGCGGGCGCGACCTTGGTGTGTTGATGTAGACCGGACCACTGGTGTGGCTTCTTACACGTGTCCGTTGGGCAACTCGTATGGGCGAGCGCGGCCCCGGCGTGTTGATGTTGACCAGACCGCAGGGGCGGCGGGTTGTGCGCTGATAACCCACAAGTATAGGGGATCGTTTGTAGCCTTTTTCGATAAATAAGAGTGTCGAACCCAACGAGGAGCTAAAGGTAGAACAAATATTCCCTCAAGTTCTATCGACCACCGATACAACTCTACGCACACTTGACGTTTGCTTTATCTAAAACAAGTATGGAACTATTTTGCAAGAATAAAACTATGAGTACTTTGCGAGAATAAAAACTACGAATAAATTGCAAGACAATAAAAGTAGATAGATTTTGTCAACAAGAAAGTCATTTGTCCCTAGGCAATCGATAACTAGACCGGTAATCATTCTTACAATTTTATATGAGGGAGAGACATGAGTTAACATACTTTCTCTACTTTGATCATATGCACTTATGATTGGAACTCTAGCAAGCATCTGCAACTACTAAAGATCATTAAGGTCGTAAAACCCAACCATAGCACTAAGTATCAAGTCCTCTTTACTCCCATACGCAACAACCCACTTATCCGTGTTCAGACTTTTGTCACTCCAGCAACCGACAATAAGCAAATTATGAACGTATTGCAACACCCTACAGCGGGGACCCCTCACGTTTGCGCGGGACGGAGGGCACCGTAGGACAGCACCATAATAAAATATACACTCAAACCAACCACGATCATCAATTAGCCCATAGGACAAAACGGATTTACTCAAACATCATAGGATAGCCATAAATCATTGGGAAATAATATATAGCGTTGAGCACCATGTTTAAGTAGAGATTACAGCGGGGAGAAGAGGTGTTACACCACTGCATAGAGGGGGAGAAAGTTGGTGTAGACGGTAGCAAGATTGTTGATGTAGATCGCCGTCACGATCCTTGCCCCGGCGGCACTCCGGCGCCACCGGGAGAGAGGGGGAGAGAGCCCCCCTCCTTCTTCTTCTTCCTTGGCCTACCCCCTAGATGGAAGGAGATTTCCCCCTCTGGTCCATGGCCTCCATGGCGGCGGAGGGACGGGAGCCCCTCCGAGATTGGATCTCCCTCTCTGTTCTCTTCTGTTTCGCGTTCCTGTTTTCTGGCCGAAAACTGTTTCTTATATTTCCGGAGATCCGTAACTCCGATTGCACTGAGATTTTAACACGATTTTTTTCCGGATATAAGCTTCCTTACGCCCGAAGGAGAGCTCCAACCGACGTACAAGGAGGGCACAACCCACCACCATGCGCCTGGCTGCCTCGTGCGCCCAGGTGTCTTGTGGTGGCTGTGGGCCCCCGTTTGCATTGATTCCAAGTCCCAAAAATCATATATATTCCAAAATAATTCTTCGTAAATTTTTATCACGTTTGGACTTCGTTTGATATGGATATTCTGTGAAACAAAAAACATGCAACAAACAGGAACTGGCACTGGGCACTGGATCAATAGGTTAGTCCAATAAATCATATAAATTGTTACCAAAAATATGTGAAAGTTGTATAATATTGGCATGAAACAATCAAAAATTATAGATACGACGGAGACGTATCATGTGCACATTTGCCGGGTGGTCCGTGCAGGCGGACGTTGGTGCGGCCTTTGGCGTGTCATCGCAGACTGGACAACAGGGACGACAGCATGTGCGCATGTCCGTCGGGCAATGCGGTACGGACAGATGTCAGTGCAAGATGACGCTGGCGCGAGCTGTGTATCTACGGTATAATGTCCTGCATAAAAGATATTGCAAACCGAAGTAATTGTTCTCAGATAAATTAATATGTGCTGAAATCATAAATAAGATGGATAACACTTGTTGCTTCTTCGAATGTATGTGGATGCAGCAATTGGCATGCAGTCGATACGGGAGCAACTACAATAGAAGCTGGGTATATGGTGAAAAATAGAAAAACAGCCACGAGCCGTTGGATCGTGGATGGATGGCACAGATTCTGGTGGAAGGATCTCAGCCACTTGATGTACATTTTATGAAAACCCCGCTACTAGTAATTAGTTATAGAACAGAACTTTTGCGGTAACCACCTCAAGTATTTCATCTGCCTCCATTCATTCTGTCAAACGACCGATTATAGTTTTGTACAACAACCGCTTATGGAGTCTGCATAGTGATGATGCCCCATAGCCTATTATTTTATACTTGAATTCTTTGCACGTATCTACAAGATATCCATGCATATTTCAGTACATTAGTGGCTTGTACTACATCACTAATTATGCAAAGAAGCTGAATATGATTGTTACTACAGAGTGTGTCAATATGTATCACAAATACTACATAAAATCAAGCCACCCCTTGAAGCATAACTAAAAGTCAGACTGGACCGTCCCAGATTGAGCATAGCACAAGCATACATATCTTGATGATACATGGCAGCACCATTTTTAGTAGTACATATCTTGATGATCAGCACTCAGCAGGCATTGCTATTTAAAACGATCAGCTCTACTATCTTGAATTCTTGATGGTACATAACAGAAAAGCTCTAGTTTTTCCCTCCAGTTCTACTACTGCTCATCAAGCTTCTTGTTCTGGGAGAGATCACACCAAGCAAACACGATTCAGTTGAGCATAGCCACATACAGATGTACAATCAAGAATAGAGTTAAATTTATCTTGCGGAGAAATTCTCTCAATTGTAAGAAAGGGAAGACTTTTGTAAAAGCATCTTCTATCCATCTGTAGTCCTGATATTTCTGGTTGTCAGAGCATCATGCATCCACAAATACAAGGAAAAAATATAGTTTACGTTACAGGGGAAAAATAGGGAAATTATGTTCTCTAACAGACCAAAAGGTTGTAAATCTTCGAATTATGGTTTAATCATCCGCATACATTTCTATAATGTGTGCTGAGTAGTAGCTAGCACATAATAGTTATACCAACCATGAATAAGACCATCAAGAGTTCTGTTAATTTCAACTCAATTTATCACCACAGTGTCCCTACTGTTGCAACAGAAAATAGTAGCTGAACTTCTTTTGTTACCTTCTGGCTTCTAGACAGCTAATTGTGTACTCACTTTATGCATGAAGTGGGACTGAGATTTATCTATATGGAGAATGTGTCACATCTTGGAAGGTTCCCAATGGAAAGGACCAGCACTTTGTCGGACTAGATGTTGTGTTGAATGACCAGAAACCCATCAGTTCGGCCCAAGACAAATTGGATATATATCAGGAGTTTAACTCACAAGTAACAATTTCCTTTTCTGAAACTAACGGTGGAGTTCCACATTACCTCCCCTAGTTTGACCCCGGCCCCATGCAACAGGTTTGTGAAGCAATTTTTCAATCGTGCCCCACGCAGACAGGGATAGAAACTAAGATGTGTCAAATTTTCAAAGTCAAGCTGATAAGCATATCTTTCGTTCTTTAAGCAGCGGAATACCAGATTTAGGTGACTAGAATGAAAATTAAGTAAGATTATCAGAAGAACTGAAACATTGACCATGGTACCACATCCTTGCAAGTGAAATACTAACATTGTTTACGTAAACACTAAAAATAATTGCTTGTCGTAGTGTGTGGTGCTCAGTATGCATTTACATTAAAAAAATGCTTGTGTTGAATAACAGTTCATGTCCTAATCATGTGTGTATTGAACAATTAAGGATGCAATTCAAGTTCGTTTGCTAACTCGTAGATGACAAAAAGTAAAAATTTGATGCTGCAGCAGACATATGTCAGACCAGTGAAGAGATAAGCAAAAGAATATTATATGGTCATTTTTAAGGACATG
Organism: Thinopyrum elongatum; assembly: GCA_011799875.1. Lineage (NCBI taxonomy): Eukaryota > Viridiplantae > Streptophyta > Magnoliopsida > Poales > Poaceae > Thinopyrum > Thinopyrum elongatum. Next base: position 203,507,913 of record CM022303.1, read on the forward strand.
TCATCATTAGGGATATCTGGACCAAAGAACAGAGTGATTTCATGTCCCTTGAGGTTTAATTCTTACTCCTGAATAACTACAAAAAGAACAGAAACTATGAGACTCGTTCAAGCCAAACAACAAGAATATATGGTTTGTACTTCAGCCTACCAAACCAGCAAAACAACATAGTATCTTTCTTCCTAAACTGTTGTTTACCAGCATCTATTTATAATTTTGCGATGCAAACATGCATGAGAAATTTTATATAAGTCTGTAATAAGCACAGGAATGCAAAACAAAAAAGGAATGTAAATCACACAGAGAGCAATTACAAGTTTGGCCTCGAACACATTCTTTCAAGGTTGGTTCTCAAGCAACTTAAATAAATAAACTGCACTTTGAGCATGGCTATAGAAACTGTGGCGGAAAGGATTAATTATCAAGAAAATAAAATTAATGAATTAGTGTACGCACCTTATTATGACCCAGTCCATGTTAACAACAACAAGCCTTGTGAGTTTCCTTGTCATTCAGAGGTGTATCATCATGCCTCGCCAGCAAGTAAATGAGCAATGTCAGTGACGACATTACTGTATGATAAGAAAAAATTGAGCTTGAGCCTCAGAGGGAAAGGAGGCGAGGAGTTCACCACCGGCTTGACGCCGATGAGCTGCTGCTAGATCCAGACATGGGGAGGAGGAAGGGAACTCACCACCGGTTTGCTGTATGCGAGCTGCTGGAGCCTCAAATTTGGAGGATATGTGAGCAGCACAACGTCGGGATGGAGCTTGGCAACGGATCTGGACCACCATCGCCATCGCCAATCGAGAGGGACTCGAAGGCCTCGTTTGGGGAATTTCTGGAACACTATGCCGCCGCTGCGGAGGGACTCGAAGAAGACTAGAAATAACAAGAAGTGAGGGTCGTTTCTGCACAGAAGTGTGTAGTTATGCGTACAGCCCCCTCCACCGAGATCTGTGCCATCCAATTTTAATCCAATGGCTCAGATTGATTTTTTCTATTCTTTCATTGGAGGCCCTTTATCTATCCTAGTCGCTCCCCACACAGCATATAGATTTTTTTTCAAAAGTATGACAAATTTTATAGCAAATTTGAAAACTAGCAGGCTGAAACAAAAAAAAACCAGAAATAGCACCCTGTCGGCCTCGCGTAGGCCGAGGGGGGGCCTGTCGGCCTCCCGTGGGCCGAGGGGGGGCTGGTCGGCCGGCTGTGGGCCGAGGGGGGCCTGGTCGGCCTCGTGGCGGCCCAGGGGAGGCCTGTCGGCCTAGTGGCGGCCCAGGGGGGCCTGTCGGCCTCCAGGAGGCCGACGAGCCCCTGGATAAGGCCGACAGCTCTTTCTTCTTCCTCCCTTCGCTGCTTCTCCTCTCTCTCTCTCTCGTTTCTCTCTATGTATTCTCCACCCCCGCGCCGATCTCTTCCCTCATCCACCCATTTTCATATCCAACCCGCAGAAACAATAGATCATAGCATTCTCCGCCGGCGTACGGTAATTTTTTTTTGCTATGGGGTAGTTTTTTGTGCGTGAGGAGGAGCCATGGTGGGGTGGAGGAGGTGTGGCTGGTGAGGAGGTGGTGGGGTGGACGCAGTGGTGGTGAGGAGGAGGAGGTGGTGGTGAGGAGGAGTTCCGGTGGTGCAAGTAGTCCGCAAGGTGACCGGTGCCGCTGAGTTGAAGAGAGGAGGAAGAAGAAGGGGACACACGCGTCGAAGGTATAACTATGTCGTCATAATTTTTATTAGTGTAGCCGGTAATATTTTTATTAGTGTAGCCGGTAATTTTTTTTAGTGTAGCCGGTAATATTTTTAGTTAGTGTAGCCGGTAATTTTTTTGTTAGTGTAGCTAGTAATATTTTTGTTTAGTGTAGCCGATAATATTTGTAGTTAGTGTAGCCGGTAATGATTATTTTAGTGTAGCCGGTAATATTATTTTAGTGTAGCCGGTAGGTGGTAATATTGTAGTTAGTGTAGCCAGTATATTTTTTTTAGTGTAGCCGGTAATATTTGTAGTTAGTGTAGCCGGTAATATTATTTTTAGTGTAGCCGGTAATATTTATAGTTAGTGTAGCCGGTAATATTTTTTTTAGTGTAGCCGGTAATATTTTTAGTTAGTGTAGCCAGTAATTTTTTTGTTCGTTGCGATTAATGAGAAGGTGGCAATGACTGACAGGTGAAAATGTCTGAATCAGTAAATTTGACTGTTTACTATGGCCCTGGTAATGTTCGATATAATGAGTTGGGGGTTGATCTTAGCGAGTTTAAAAATGGCGTCATGACACTTTCAGACCCAAACAGAATGGACATTAGACAGTTGAAGTACTGGTTGACTACTAGTTTTGGGCTGGATCCTAAAGTATGTTTCGTCAGTATTCATGCATTGTGGACGAAATCCTGTAAAAATGTGAAGTGGGAGTTGATGCCGATAGATAGGAGCCAGCATTGGTTGACCCTGTTAAGTCGTTGCCGAGACAGAAGAATCCACCCATATGCCCTAGTGCAACCTGTGGCAAAGGAGGAGAATACCGTACAACTCCACGTGGGGTATGAACCCAGGCAGGGTAGTCAAGTGGCTAACGAGATTTATTTATCCGGGTCACAGCCACAGGATGTGGATGCTAGCCAAGAGTCAGACTACGTGCCACACAATGTTTGTGGTCATGATACTGGGCAGAGTCAGTCGATAATATTAGCTGGTTCTGGTGTTGCTGATGGGGATGAGGAAGGCGATGAAATGCAGAGGGTGATGGAGGAAGAGGACGAGGATGGATTTGCGGAGGATCTGGATTCTGAAAATTCCGAGGATGAAGTGGAGGTACCGATTCCTTCTGCATGGGATCAGGACATATCCACCGGCCTTACGGTCAACGATGGCCATGAGACTCCATGGCAGTATAATTTGAACCAAGTCCAGATAGGGGCTATGTTTGATACAAAGAAAAAATTGAAGTATGCGGTGATAAAGTGGGCTATGTCTACGCAGAGGGTTTTCCGGACACACATATCAAGTCCAACAAACTATACCGTGAAGTGTGCTGAAACAGGTTGTCCTGCGAAGGTGCACGGGCACGTGCCGAAGTATAACATCCACTGGGTTGTCACCAATGTGGTCCCACATAATTGTGTGAGGAAAAACCTGTTGGTTCGTCATCCAAACCTGACTTCAACTCTCATTGCGCAACTCATGTATACTGAGATAGTGGAGAAGAAAGATATGGAAGCAAAACACATCCAGACAGCAGTGAAGGTCAGATGGAATTATGAGATTCCTTATGGGAAGGCTTGGAGGGCTAAGCAGAAGGCTATGGAGGAAAGGTTTGGGACGGTCTTCGACTCATATGATAATGTTGTCTGTCTCCTTGACATACTGAAGGAGAGGAATCCCGGCACTTATGTTAACATACAACACACGAGGTTGGACAGTATACCAGATTTCAAGGTGTTGAAACGAGTATTCTTCTCTTTCGCTATGTGCATCGAAGCTTTCCGGCATTGTCCTCCTGTGATGTTTGTGGATGGTACATTCCTGACTGGTCAGTACAAAGGGCAAATCCTGACTGCTATTGGTGTGGACGGGAACAATCAAATCATCCCACTTGCCATGGCATTTGTGGAGGGTGAGAACTTTCCGAGCTAGGTATGGTTCTTCCGTCAAGTTAAAATTGCGATCGTGAAAGACCGACCAAACGTGTGTGTCATTCATGACAGACATGCTGGTATATTGAAGGCCGTGAAGACACTAAGGAATCCAACAGCTGACGAACCAACACCTTGGAAGGACTTGCAGAGCCGGTGGTGCATGCGCCATCTTGGGGCTAATTTTTTCTCACAGTTTAAGAACAAACGGTTGATGAACTTGTTCAAAAAATTATGCAACCAGAACCAGCAGCGCAAATACGAATTTATTTGGTCAAAACTAGATGAGTTTACTAAGAAGCAGGTCCGTGCGAGGAAGAAAATGGAAAAAGATCAGGTTAAATTAGTAGCACTCATCGCGGAGCTAGAGGAGCCAGTAGGTCTTTGTGACTTGCCAGCAATTGACCCTCCTAATACTCAGAGAAAGAAGGGCAGGGCAATAAAGAATTTTTCTGAGTGGATAGAGAAAGAGCCTCCGGTGAATTGGTCTTTGCTGCATGACACCCATGGAGCTAGGTATGGCCACATGACAACCAATCTTGCAGAGGTGTATAACTTTGTACTCAGAGGGAATAGAGCATTGCCACTCATAGCTATTGTAGAGGCTGTATTCCATGGCACTTTGAGATATTTCAGAGAAAGGCACGAGTTAGCAAAGAAGCATATTGCAGATAACTAGAACACACCTTATTGTAGTCGTGTCATGGAGTACATGGCAAAGAAGATAGAGAAAGCAAAGAAGCACACTGTCAGACTCATAGGTAATCAGGAAAGGAGGTATGAGGTTCAGCTTCCTACAAATGGTTTTGGTTCTGCAAATGAGGTGAAGACGCACGAGGTAAAAATTGGAACGGAATTTTATCCCACTTGTGAGTGTACATGCAACAAACCGAAGTTGTTGCACCTGCCTTGCTCACATGTGTTGGCTGCCTGTGGCCAGATTGAGTTGGACGCTATCTCCTTCGTGTCCCCATACTATTTAAAAGATGCAGTACTCAATGTCTGGACAGGTGAGATGACAGGGTTTAGAGTCGTCGGTAATTTCAACAAGGTAAACGATGGGGAGAGAGTATACATTCCGGATCCAGAACTTCGGTGAACAAGCAGGGGCAGACGTAAGGTAAAGCGCATCCAAAACGATATGGACCAATCTGAAGCTGGTGGAGCAACCAGACAATGTTTGCTATGCGCGGCTTATGGGCATAGGATGAAATATTGTCCCGACCTGAACAAAGACGGTGCTTCCACATCGACGAGTGCTTCTACATCAACGACTGCGACAACAGTAGGAAGAGGTAGACGTGGTCGTGGCAGTCGTGGTGGTCGTGGTAGTCGAGGCCGAAGGGGCGGACGAGGAAGAAATAACTCGCAAGCTATATAATGTGTTGGACTATGTTTTAATTTGTAATATGTGTTGGACTATGTTTTAATTTGTAATATTATTTGACTATGTTATAATTTGTAATATGTCTGGACTATGTTTTATTTTGTAATATTATTTGACTATGTTTTAATTTGTAATATGTCTGGACTATGTTTTAATTTTTAATATGTCTGGACTATGTTTTAATTTGCACCTGAGATTTGTTGTTTGAATTGCAGATATGGCTTCGTATCCGTTGCTTAATCGTAATATTGATAGAGGGCACCGGGCCGCACTTATGGAAGCGGGCAAGAACTTAGACGTGTTGGTCACTCGCACCCCAAAGTCTAACTGGATGATACACCATTCATGGGTTAATAGGTATGTGTCGGTATAATGACTTACTATGTTTGACATCATTTTGATAGCCGCTAACTGTATGCTACATTCTCTTTATTTTGTAGGTTAAGTTGGGCTGGACTTCTACCCTTGGCACGGCTAGTTGAGGGTACATTGGATGAGTGGGTTGAACATCCGCAATTGGATGAGGCAGGTGAACCAATGCAGTTACGCAAGAGGCAAGTGAAACGTTTCTCTTACGACAAGTCACTCATTACCTGCTTAGTAGATAGATGGAGACCAGAGACACATACGTTTCACTTTCCCTGGGGAGAGATGGCGCCTAATTTACAGGATGTGTCTTACTTGTTGGGATTACCTCTGGCCGGTGCTGCCATAGGTCCTTTAGAGGCAGAATCTGGTTGGCTAGCATCGATGTAGGGCCGTTTTTTGGCTGTGGTGCCAACTGCTAAGGTCCTAGACAACGATACTCACGGGCCTCGTTTTAAGTGGTTGACCCAGTTTCAGGTAACCTTCATGGCCAGTTTAAAAACTGATGTTTTCATTGTTGTCCTCATTGCATAGTTCAAACAATCTTTGGTTTCTATGTAGATTGTCTCCTTAGGATATCCCAATGTTCAGTTGTCAGAGGCACAAATTGACCGATCCCTAGAGGCATATATTTTGTGGTTGTTCAGCAAGACGATGTTCACGGAGAACCACGTGACCACTGTCGATGCACGACTCATCGGTATTGCACGAGAGATAGCTGACGCACGTTGCCCTGGGGACATTCTGCAGAGGAGTTTTGGTTCTGCTGTGTTAGCGGCTACGTACAGAGGCCTGTGCAAAGCTTGCTCATTGAAGGCTAGAAAATCAGGTATTACAGGATGTCCAGTATTGTTGCAGCTCTGGTCATATGGGAGATTCCCTATTGGTCGACCCTATGTCTACGTTGATAGACCTTTTGGTTTGGAGGACATGGCTGGGACTTACGTGCCTGCTATCGGCGACTTGCCTACTATGGGATCTGTTTGGACACGGAGAGAGGTATTGTCATATTAAGTAACAACATGAATTACTAATGCTTATTTCTTGCCATTCAATAGTATTACTAATGCTTATTTCTTGTCATGCACAGAGACAGTTCGCGCATAGCCAGGTGAGGGGCTGCTACCCCTCCTTCACGGCGCAGTTTGATAGTTTGCACGAGGATCAAGTTATCTGGGAGCCATACTCCCATCAGGCTATATTATCCAGGTGTCCAGTTGGGATTTCTGGATTGTGCACTAGAGATCGGCACTATTGGATGACCAAGGCCAAGTTGGTGTTCGACGTGACGGTTGAGGAGATGGCTCTTCATAGGGTGATGAGACAGTTCGGCCTATGCCAAGAGCCTGACATTCCAGTTATTCCACACTTACCAGATCACGTGCACAAGTAAGTAATACTATTTTAGTTCTCAGGTCTGCATTCAGAATATCACTAATCATGTAACGCGCATGTCAATCTCAGGTACAGTCGCGCAGGAGGAAACATGTCCCATGATTCTTGGCTTCGCGACATTAGCCCTTACGTGGACGAATGGACTACTGCGCCGACAAATATCTGGGATGAGGTTCGGCCCTTTGACTGGGACAAGTTCGGGTTGTATCTGTAGAGTTACCGGCATAGCACCAGGATGTACTTGGTTCCATCAGCAGCTCCTGATCAGATCGAAGCCCCTCTCACCAGCGATATGTACCCAACTGCCTCTGTTATGGGAACCAGACACCACGCGGTACGTGCTATGGTTCTCACATGTTAAGTTTTTTCTTAACCTGAACATATACAATTAGTTGACTATCCGTGTTGTCTGCCATACAACAATGATCTAATTGGTTAACTCTCCGTGTATAGGGTGACTTGACAAGCGAGGAGCTAGAGGAGGTTTCCGCTTTAATGCAACACTTTGAGAGGGGAGATAATATCCCACCGCGAGAGAACGTCTCATGGTTGAGGCGTCTTGATGAGAAGCTACGGGGGATTTATGCAGCTGTTACATGAAGACGATCTTCGGATGTTGCTATTCCTCGTCCAGCACATCGTCCGCCACGCCACTCTCTGCAGCGTTCAGAACCTCGACCCTCTGTGCAGCGTTCAGAACCACGACCCTCTGTGCAGCGTTCACAACCAGGGAGCTCTTCCTGGCAGCAGACACCTCCTTCACAACCAGGGAGCTCTTTCTTCTAGCAGCCACCTCCTTCAGAACCAGGGGGCTCTTCCTGGCATCATCAGATGGACCTAGGTAACACTACTTTGTACATTCTTTTAAACATTGTAGGTTCGCAAATCAATTTTACATGTTTTACTTTACCGCAGTCGGCAGCCAGTCGTAGCCGTTCATGCATTCAGTCCAGTCACCGATGCTTAGTGGTGCTGGTTCGTTCTTAGCCGGCGACGACGACGATGATGACCGAGCTGCAAACACCTATGAGTTCTCGCAGACAGTTCTTCACACTCCACCACCACCATTGACGCAGGAGACACAGACAGACGAGGTTATCTATGGTCGTGGTAATCGTCAGCGTCATCCACCGGCTGATCGCTTATCGCCTTCCGGTCCTCGTCCGAGGAAGACCCAGATTCATCATCGTCCCCCCCAGTGATATCGTTATCTATGTATGAGTCATTATCTATATTAGTTTCAGACTATTCGCATATGTTACTATCGCACTTGCTTCTATCTGATCAGGATACATATATTGTTTTATGTATGCGAGAGACATATTACTATTAATCTGCATTGTTATTCGAGTTACATTTCCAAAGAGACTGCAACCGATAATTAAGATACAAGTACATCTCACATAAACGGTAGGACTGAACTTAAAAAATACAGCTTACATACTACATGAAGGCATCATCATCATCCTCCGTCGCTGCAGCACTCTTGCCCTTCAACGATGCGGTACTCTTGCCCTTCGACGATGCGGTACTCTTGCCCTTCGACGATGAGGTACTCTTGGCCTTGGTGCTCGGCATGAAGATATCGTCTTCGTCTTCGCTCTCGGCAGTCCATAAATATGTATGCTCTGCTGCAATCCTTATAAAATTTTCACTCTTCGTCTGCACTACCTTCTTCCACCTTCCATGCAACCTAAGAAGTTCTTTACGTACCTCCTCATAGGTCCTTTCAGGCCACCCAGACCTACGTAATGCGTGAGCTAACTCATTTTGTATGGTGTCACTACCGATGAGTTCGTCCCATGGAACTATCCTATTGTCCATTCTGAAATTGGTGGCTAGCCTAAGAAGACATTTGCTCATCTCAGGGTGAAAACTACGATCGAAAGGATAATCGGACATCTCGACTACACTAAAATGGACTGCTTATCGAACTCCGTGTGAAGGGGGTTTTATAGGTAGAGAGGAGAAAATGGCGGGAAAGAACCACTGCGATATGGAGGGAAAGGTGGCGGGAACATATGGCGGGAAGGGGTTGGCGGGAAACGGGTGGCGGGAAGGGGTTGGCGGGAAACGGGTGGCGGGAAGGGGTTGGCGGGAAACGGGTGGCGGGAAGGGGTTGGTGGAAACGGGTTGCGGGAACATATATCAGCACAGAGTTGGCGGGAAAATATTGAGGGAAATGAGGGGGAATGGTTGTGCAGCAATTATAATGAATTTATTTGTAAAAAAACACTTAGAACCCCTCGGCCCACAGCACTGCCTACTACACTACACTGCACTGCCTACCCACCTTACTGTCAAGGGGGTTTTATAGGAAGAGAGTAGAAAATGGCGGGAAATAATGGCGGGAAAGGGTTGACGAGAAAGGATGGCGGGAAAGGTAGGCCCGCGGAAGCATAAATAATATTTTTACAATATTTATAAGACGGGCAATCGTTGTACATCATTAATAAGTCAAATTTCACAAAAAAAAAAACATTCCGGCTTACCATGGGCCAACAGGAGCCCACTCGGCCGTGTGGAGGCCGACAGCCACTCGTCGGCTTCGTGTAGGCCGACAGGCCACTGGTCGGCCTACTGGTGGCCGACAGGCCCCCCATCGGCCTACTGGTGGCCGACACGCCCCCCATCGGCCTACCCCAGGCCGACAGGACCCCGTCGGCCCAGCCCAGGCCGACAGGGTGCTATTTCTGATATTTTTGCATTCTGCCCAATAGGTTTCAAAAAGGCTATAAATTTAGTCATAGTTTTGAAAAAAAATCCAGCATATAGCGGCGGTCGTCCATCGTCTGCGCTAACTCATGCCGCTGCCGAAGTTTTCTTTTCTCGATTGATGAACTCAGAGTTGATGTAGAATCTTCCGCACCGGCTCTTCTTCATCCAGCTAATCGCGAGCTTCTCTATCCCTAAGACTGCACCCTCCAAGAACTCAACACCACCTTGCACTGCCCCATGGTGGGCGCCAACTGTCGTGGTTTTGTCACGGCAGATGTCCTTAAAAAAGGACTTAGTCATGTGGCCATCGTAACTATGTAGTAGCTTGAACGGGGTTGATCGAAATCGAGAGACGCGAGTTTTAACGAGGTTCAGCCCCTCACGGAGGAGGTAAAAGCCTACATCATGCTTGATTGTTATTGATGATGATGATGATCTCGATTACAAGGGCGGTTTCACTACCTCTATCTCGAGAGTTATTAACTTGTCTCTAACTTGTTCTTTAGACGACCTCGGAGCCCACTTTATATAATAGCAGGGTCCCTGGGGTTTACAATAGGTTTCGAGTCCTACTCTTAATTGGAGTCCTACTCTAAGTCTTGTTGATCTTCTCTGCCTTCCAAGTCAGGAAGTATCCATCCTGTGTATGATCCGTTGAGCCCGCAATAGCAAACCGGGTCTCCTCTTCCGAACCAATCAACCCAAACCGGGTCAATCCTACGCCGGGTCTTGCTTCCCTTGTCAGGGAACTTTCCTCTTCTTGGACCTTCTGTGTGAGCCGGCCCATTGGGCTCCTGTCAAGCCAGCCTCCTGCCAGGTCTTGTCACTGAGCCCTGGATTCCTCCTTGTCATCTTATCTTAACCTGGAAAATAGGGCGACCCATAGAGCCTTCAAGCTCTAGGCCGGGTCAGACCTTTAGTCGGGTTATAACCGTGGGGAATATCCCCAACAACTTGGGCTGCCAATGCTTAACAAGAAGGTGGAGATGTTGGTTTTTGAAAGGACTTTGGTATATGCAGTGCGAAGTGCAGCCCAGTCGGCCGGTACAAGTGTTGGTTCCATTGCTGCTGCACGGGCCGGAGCAGATGCAAGTGCAAGTTCAAGTGTTGGTGCAGGTGCTGGAGCCATTTTCTGGTGCTCGTGGCGGTGCGACTGGTAGTGCCACTGCTACTACCGGAGATGGTGCTCCTTCTAGAGCTGGTGCAGGTGTCGGAGCAGGTGCCCGTGTCGGTGCCCTATCCTCTAGTAGATCAGCCTGATCCACTGATGCGGTCGGTGCCCAATCCTCTGGTGGATCAGTCTGAGTTGTTGCCGCTGTCAGTGCTAGAGCCAGTGTCGGAGCAAGTGCCGATGCTCGATCCGATGCTAGAGGTGGTACCAATGTGCGAGACAGCAGTGCTCATCTCTGGTCTGCTATGACTTCAGACTTCGGCTTTGTAACTTTGCTACGCATCCTTCTTAAGCGACAGTGCACGTGAGAAATTCGAACTTCCCCCAGCTCTATGACCTGGATCCAGTCTTTTTCTTTCCTTATTTTAAAGGCGAGAAGGAATAATTCTGGCGTGTTTGCTAAGCAAACTTCAGTTGATCAGAGGGCTTCAGATTGTACTCAGATAACAGACTGATCCAATTGTGTCTGGTACCATAAGTGATGGACAGTGCCTTCGTTATTGACACATCATAAGAAGTGAAACCTGCTAAATAACCATCATAGAGCAAACCAAACAGTTTATTCTGTAATGAATGTGACATGGCAAAACTTGCATCATAAAATTGCTACAGAAGTAAGAAAACATGACAGTTGATCAATGACATTTACTTTATGTGACATGACTGAATCCTTACCATGATATCACTATGTTTAAGTTCTAAATTGAAGGTTGTTCGTCCAATTAGGGTGGCATGCAAGGGGCCCCCCATACTCCCACAAGCAGGACATGAAGGAAATATGCCCTAGAGGCAATAATAAAGTCGTTATTTATATTTCCTTATATCATGATAAATGTTTATTATTCATGCTAGAATTGTATTAACCGGAAACTTGATACATGTGTGGATACATAGACAAAACACTAAGTCCCTAGTAAAGCCTCTACTAGACTAGCTCGTTAATCAAAGATGGTTAAGTTTCCTAACCATAGACATGTGTTGTCATTTGATAAACGGGATCACATCATTAGGAGAATGATGTGATGGACATGACCCATCCGTTAGCTTAGCATATTGATCGTTAAGTTTTATTGCTATTGCTTTCTTCATGACTTATACATATTCCTTTGACTATGAGATTATGCAACTCCTGAATACCGGAGGAACACCTTGTGTGCTATCAAACGTCACAACGTAACTGGGTGATTATAAAGATGCTCTACAGGTGTCTCCGAAGGTGTTTGTTGGGTTGGCATAGATCGAGATTAGGATTTGTCACTCCGAGTATCGAAGAGGTATCTCTGGGCCCTCTCGGTAATGCACATCGTGACAAGCCTTGCAAGCAATGTGACTAATGAGTTAGTTATGGGATGATGCATTACGGAACGAGTAAAGAGACTTGCTGGTAACGAGATTGAACTAGGTATGAAGATACCGACGATCGAATCTCGGACAAGTAACATACCGATGACAAAGGGAATGACGTATGTTGTCCTTGCGGTTTGACCGATAAAGATCTTCGTAGAATATGTAGGAACCAATATGAGCATCCAGGTTCCGCTATTGGTTATTGACCAGAGATGTGTCTCAGTCATGTCTACATAGTTCTCGAACCCGTAGGGTCCGCACGCTTAACGTTCGATGACGATTTGTATTATGAGTTATGTGTTTTGGTGACCGAAGATTGTTCGGAGTCCCGGATGAGATCACCGACATGACAAGGAGTCTCGAAATGGTCGAGAGGTAAAGATTAATATATTGGATGATAGTATTCGGACACCGGAATGGTTCCGGATCATTTCGGGTACTTTTCGGAGTACCGGGAGGTTATCGGAACCCCCCCCCCCCCCCCCCCCCCCCCCGGGGAAAGTAATGGGCCAACATGGGCCATAGGGGAGAGAGAGGGCAGCCCACAAGGGGTGGTGCCCCCCCCCATGGGCAGTCCGAATTGGACTAGGGGAGGAGGTGTGGCCCCCCTTTCCCTCTCCCTCTCCCTCTCCTTCCCTCTTTCCACCTCCATGAGAAGGAAAAAAAAAGGGGGGGGCCAAATCCTACTAGGTTTGGAGTCCTAGTAGGACTCCCCCCCCCCATGGCGCGCCCCTCCTTGGTCAGCCTCCTCCCTCTCCTCCTTTATATACGGGGGCAGGGGGCACCCCAAAACACATCAATTGTTCTCTTAGCCGTGTGCGGTGCCCCCCTCCACAGTTTACTCCTCCGGTCATAGCGTCGTAGTGCTTAGGCGAAGCCCTGCGCGGATCACATCACCATCACCGTCACCACACCGTCATGCTGACGAAACTCTCCCTCGACCCTCTGCTGGATCAAGAGTTCAAGGGACGTCATCGAGCTGAACGTGTGCTGAACTTGGAGGTGCTGTACGTTCGGTACTTGATCGGTTGGATCGTGAAGACGTTCGACTACATCAACCGTGTTAACCTAACACTTCCACTTTCGGTCTACGAGGGTATGTGGACACAGTCTCCCCCTCTTGTTGCTATGCATCTCCTAGATAGATCTTGCGTGAGCATAGGATTTTTTTTGAAATTGCATGCTACGTTTCCCTTCAGTGGTATCCGAGCTAGGTCTATGCATGGATGATATGCACGAGTAGAACACAAAGAGTTGTGGGCGATGATAGTCATACTGCTTACCACCAACGTCTTATTTTGATTCTGCAGTATTGTTGGATGAAGCGGCCCGGACCAACCTTACATGACCACGTTCATGAGACCGGTTCCACCGATAGACATGCAACTTGTTTTGCATAAAGGTGGCTGGCGGGTGTCTGTTTCTCCAACTTTAGTTGAATCGAATTTGACTATGGCCGATCCTTGTTGAAGGTTAAAACAGCAAACTTGACGAAACATCATTGTGGTTTTGATGCGTAGGTAAGAACGGTTCTTACTAGAAGCCTGTAGCAGCCACGTAAAACTTGCAATAACAAAGTAGAGGACGTCTAACTTGTTTTTGCAGGGCATGTTGTGATGTGATATGGTCAAGACATGATATACGTTATTGTATGAGATGATCATGTTTTGTAAAAGTTATTGGCAACTGGCAGGAGCCTTATGGTTGTCGCTTTATTGTATGAAATGCAAACACCATGTAATTGCTTTACTTTATCACTATGCGTTAGCGATAGTTGTAGAAGCAATAGTTGGCGAGACGACCACGACACTACGATGGAGATCAAGGTGTCAAGCCGGTGACGATGGAGATCATGACGGTGCTTTGGAGATGGAGATCAAAGGCACAAGATGATGATGGCCATATCATGTCGCATATTTTGATTGCATGTGATGTTTATCTTGTATGCACCTTATTTTGCTTAGTACGGCGGTAGCATTATAAGATGATCCCTTACTAAAATTTCAAGGTATAAGTGTTCTCCCTGAGTATGCACCGTTGCGACAGTTCGTCGTGCTGAGACACCACGTGATGATCGGGTGTGATAGGCTCTATGTTCACATACAACGGGTGCAAGACAGTTTTGCACATGCGGAATACTCGAGTTAAACTTGACGAGCCTAGCATGTACAGACATGGCCTCGGAACACTGGAGACCGAAAGGTCGAACGTGAATCATATAGTAGATATGATCAACATAGAGATGTTCACCATTGAAAACTACTCCATCTCACGTGATGATCGGACATGGTTTAGTTGATTTGGATCACGTGATCATTTAGATGACTCAAGGGATGTCTATCTAAGTGGGAGTTCTTATGTAATTTGATTAATTGAACTTTAATTTATCATGAACTTAGTCCTGATAGTATTTGCAAATTATGTTGTAAATCAATAGCTCGCGTTGTTGCTCCACTATGTTTTTGATATGTTCCTAGAGAAAAATAAGTTGAAAGATGATAGTAGCAATGATGCGGACTGGGTCTGTGATCTGAGGATTATCCTCAATGCTGCATAGAAGAATTATGTCCTTGATGCACCGCTAGGTGACGGACCTATTGCAGGAGCAGATGCAAATGTTATGAATGTTTGGCAAGCTCGATATGATGACTACTTGATAGTTTAGTGCGCCATGCTTTACGGCTTAGAACCGGGACTTCAAAAATGTTTTGAATGCCACGGAGCATATGAGATGTTCCAAAGAGATGAAATTGGTATTTCAGACTCATGCCCGTGTCGAGAGGTATGAGACCTCTGACAAGTACTTTGCCTACAAGATGGAGGAGAATAGCTCAGCTAGTGAGCATGTGCTCAGAATGTCAGGGTACTACAATCGCTTGAATCAAGTGGGAGTTAATCTTCCGTATAAGATAGTGATTGACAAAGTTCTCTAGTCACTATCACCAAGCTACTAGAACTTCGTGATGAACTATAATATGCAAGGGATGACGGAAATAATTCCTGAGCTCTTCGCGATGCTGAAATCAGCGAAGGTAGAAATCAAGAAAGAGCATAAAGTGTTGATGGTTAACAAGACCACTAGTTTCAAGAAAAGGGGCGAGGGAAAGAAATGGAACTTCAATAAGAATGGCAAGCAAGTTGTCACTCCCGGGAAGAAGCCCAAAAGCTGGACCCAAGCCTGAAACTGAGTGCTTCTACTGCAAAGGAAATGGTCACTGGAAGCGGAACTGCCCCAAATAATTGGCGGATAAGAAGGATGGCAAAGTGAACAAAGGTATATTTGATATACATGTTATTGATGTTTATTTTACTAGTGTTCATAGTAAGCCCCTGGGTATTTGATACCGGTTCAGTTGCTAACATTAGTAACTCGAAACAGGAGTTGCAAAATGAACAGGGACTAGTTAATGACGAGGTGACGATGTGTGTTGGAAGTGATTCCAAGGTTGATAAGATCACCATCGCACACTCCCTCTACCTTCGGGATTAGTGTTGGACCTAAATAAATAAATGTTATTTGGTGTTTGCGTTGAGCATGAATATGATTGGATCATGTTTATTGCGATACGGTTATTCATTTAAGTCAGAGAATAATTGTTGTTCTGTTTACATGAATAAAACATTCTATGGTCATACACTCAATGTAAATGGTTTATTGAATCTCGATCGTAGTGATACACATATTCATAATATTGATGCCAAAAGATGCAAAGTTGATAATGATAGTACGACATATTTGTGGCACTGCCGTTTAGGTCATATTGGTGTAAAGCGCATGAAGAAACTCCATGCAGATGGGCTTTTGGAATCACTTGATTATGAATCATCTGATACTTGCGAACCATGCCTCATGGGCAAGATGACTAAAACTCCGTTCTCCGGAACAATGGAGCGAGCTAATGACTTATTGGAAATAATACATACCGATGTATGCAGTCCGATGAGTGTTGAAGCACGCGGTGGGTATCGTTATTTTTTGACCTTCATAGATGATTTGAGCAGATATGGGTATATCTACTTGATGAAACACAAGTCTGAAACATTTGAAAAGTTCAAAGAATTTCAGAGTGAAGTAGAGAATCATCGTAACAAGAAAATAAAGTTTCTATGATCTGATTGCGGAGGCGAATATTTGAGTTGCGAGTTTGGCCTTCATTTAAAACAATGTGGAATAGTTTCACAACTCACGCCACCTGGAACACCACAGCGTAATGGTGAGTCCGAATGTCGTAACCGTACTTTATTAGATATGGTGCAATCTATGATGTCTCTTACTGATTTACCACTATCGTTTTGGGGTTATGCATTAGAGACAGCTGCATTCACGTTAAATAGGGCACCATCTAAATCCGTTGAGATGACACCGTATGAACTATGGTTTGGCAAGAAACCTAAGCTGTCATTTCTTAAAGTTTGGGGTTGCGATGCTTATGTGAAAAAACTTCAGCCTGATAAGCTCGAACCCAAATCGGAGAAGTGCGTCTTCATAGGATACCCAAAAGAAACTGTTGGGTACACCTTCTATCACAGATCTAAAGGCAAGATCTTTGTTGCTAAGAATGGATCCTTTCTAGA
This sequence comes from Thinopyrum elongatum, assembly GCA_011799875.1. Lineage (NCBI taxonomy): Eukaryota > Viridiplantae > Streptophyta > Magnoliopsida > Poales > Poaceae > Thinopyrum > Thinopyrum elongatum. The sequence continues at coordinate 203,524,502 of CM022303.1, forward strand.
GAAGGAGTTTCTCTCGAAAGAAGTGTGTGGGAGGAAAGTAGAACTTGATGAGGTAATCGTACCTTCTCTCGAATTGGAAAGTAGTTCATAAGAGAAAACTGTTCCCGTGATGCCTACACCAACTAGAGAGGAAGCTAATGATGATGATCATGAAACTTCAGATCAAGTTACTACAGAACCTCGTAGGTCAACCAGAAAACGATCCGCACCAGAGTGGTACGGGAATCCTGTACTGGAAGTCATGTTACTAGACCAAGGCGAACCTACAAACTATGAAGAAGCTATGATGAGCCTAGATTCCGACAGATGGCTTGAGGCCATGAAATCTGAGAAAGGATCCATGTATGAGAACAAAGTATGGACTTTGGTGGACTTGCCCGATAATCAGCGAGCCATAAAGAATAAATGGATCTTCAAGAAGAAGACTGACGCCGATGGTAATGTTACTATCTACAAAGCTCGACTTGTCGCAAAAGGTTTTCGACAAGTTCAAGGAGTTGACTACGATGAGACTTTCTCACCCGTAGCGATGCTTAAGTCCGTCCAAATCATGTTAGCAATTGCCGCATTTTATGATTATGAAATCTGGCAAATGGATGTCAAAACTGCATTCCTTAATGGATTTCTTAAAGAAGAGTTGTATATGATGCAACCAGAAGGTTTTTGTCGATCCTAAAGGTGCTAACAAAGGTGCAAGCTCCAGCGATCCATCTATGGACTTGTGTAAGCATCTAGGAGTTGGAATATACGCTTTGATGAGGTGATCAAAGCATATGGTTTTATACAGACTTTCGGAGAAGCCTGTATTTACAAGAAAGTGAGTGGGAGCTGTAGCATTTCTGGTATTATATGTAGATAACATATTGCTGATTGGAAATGATATAGAATTTCTGGATAGCATAAAAGGATACTTGAATAAGGATTTTTCAATAAAAATACCTCGGTGAAGCTGCTTACGTATTGAGCATCAAGATCTATAGGGATAGATCAAGACGCTTAATAGGACTTTCACAAAGCACATACCTTGACAAAGATTTTGAAGAAGTTCAAAATGGACCAGTCAAAGAAAGGGTTCTTGCCTGTGTTGCAAGGTGTGAAGTTGAGTAAGACTCAAATCCCGACCACGGCAGAAGAAGAGAGAGAATGAAAATCATTCCCTATGCCTCAGCCATAGGTTCTATACGATATGCCATGCTGTGTACCACACCTGATGTGTGTCTTGCCACTTATCTGGCAAAGAGGGTACAAGAGTGATCCAGGAATGGACCACTGGACATCGGTCAAAATTATCCTTAGTTACCTAAGAGGACTAAGGAAATGTTTCTCGGTTATGGAGGTGATAAAGAGTTCATCGTAAAGAGTTACATCGATGCAAGCTTTGACACTGATCTAGATGACTCTAAGTCTCAATCTAGATACGTATTGAACGTGGGAGCAATTAGCTAGAGTAACTCCATGCAGAGCATTGTAGACATAGAAATTTGCAAAATACATTCGGATTTGAATGTGGCAGACCCGTTGACTAAACTTCTCTCACAAGCAAAACATGATCACACCTTAGTACTCTTTGGGTGTTAATCACATAGTGATGTGAACTAGATTATTGACTCTAGTAAACCCTTTGGGTGTTGGTCACATGGCGATGTGAACTATGGATGTTAATCACATAAAGATGTGAACTATTGGTGTTAAATCACATGGCGATGTGAACTAGATTATTGACTCTAGTGCAAGTGGGAGACTGAAGGAAATATGCCCTAGAGGCAATAATAAAGTCGTTATTTATATTTCCTTATATCATGATAAATGTTTATTATTCATGCTAGAATTGTATTAATCGGAAACTTGATACATGTGTGGATACATAGACAAAACACTAAGTCCCTAGTAAAGCCTCTACTAGACTAGCTCGTTAATCAAAGATGGTTAAGTTTCCTAACCATAGACATGTGTTGTCATTTGATAAACGGGATCACATCATTAGGAGAATGATGTGATGGACATGACCCATCCGTTAGCTTAGCATATTGATCGTTAAGTTTTATTGCTATTGCTTTCTTCATGACTTATACATATTCCTTTGACTATGAGATTATGCAACTCCCGAATACCGGAGGAACACCTTGTGTGCTTTTAAACGTCACAACGTAACTGGGTGATTATAAAGATGCTCTACAGGTGTCTCCGAAGGTGTTTGTTGGGTTGGCATAGATCGAGATTAGGATTTGTCACTCCGAGTATCGGAGAGGTATCTCTGGGCCCTCTCGGTAATGCACATCGTGACAAGCCTTGCAAGCAATGTGACTAATGAGTTAGTTATGGGATGATGCATTATAGAACGAGTAAAGGGACTTGCCGGTAACGAGATTGAACTAGGTATGAAGATACCGACGATCGAATCTCGGGCAAGTAACATACCGATGACAAAGGGAATGACGTATGTTGTCATTGCGGTTTGACCGATAAAGATCTTCGTAGAATATGTAGGAACCAATATGAGTATCCAGGTTCCGCTATTGGTTATTGACCGGAGATGTGTCTCGGTCATGTCTACATAGTTCACGAACCCGTAGGGTCCGCACGCTTAACGTTCGATGATGATTTGTATTATGAGTTATGTGTTTTGGTGACTGAAGATTGTTCGGAGTCCCGGATGAGATCACAGACATGACGAGGAGTCTCGAAATGGTCGAGAGGTAAAGATTGATATATTGGATGATAGTATTCGGACACCAGAATGGTTCCGGATCGTTTCGGGTATTTTTCGGAGTACCGGGAGGTTATCGGAACCCCCCAGGGAAAGTAATGGGCCAACATGGGCCATAGGGGAGAGAGAGGGCAGCCCACAAGGGGTGGTGCCCCCCCCCCCATGGGCAGTCCGAATTGGACTAGGGGAGGAGGCGCGGCCCCCCTTTCCCTCTCCCTCTCCCTCTCCTTCCCTCTTTCCACCTCCATGAGAAGGAAAAAAAAGGGGGGCTGAATCCTACTAGGTTTGGAGTCCTAGTAGGACTCCCCCCCCCCCCCCCATGGCGCGCCCCTCCTTGGCCAGCATCCTCCCTCTGCTCCTTTATATACGGGGGCAGGGGGGCACCCCAAAACACATCAATTGTTCTCTTAGCCGTGTGCGGTGCCCCCCTCCACAGTTTACTCCTCCGGTCATAGCATCGTAGTGCTTAGGCGAAGCCGTGCGCGGATCACATCACCATCACCGTCACCACGCCATTGTGCTGACGAAACTCTCCCTCGACCCTCTGCTGGATCAAGAGTTCGAGGGATGTCATCGAGCTAAACATGTGCTGAACTCGGAGGTGCCGTACATTCGGTACTTGATCTGTTGGATTGTGAAGACGTTCGACTACATCAACCGCGTTAACCAAACGCTTCCGCTTTCGGTCTACGAGGGTACGTGGACACACACTCTCCCCCTCTCATTGCTATGCATCTCCTAGATAGATCGTGCGTGAGTGTAGGAATTTTTTGAAATTGCATGCTACGTTTCCCTTCAGGACAGTCCATAGGTCGTGACAACTCGTATGGAGCGAACATCCGTGGGACTTGAAATCCTGGTGGGTGCGATTAAACCTGCAATGCATACATATATTGGAATGTAACCATAACTGATATATACTCCCAACATCCACAAAAAAAAAGATGATCTGGATACTTCAAAATATACAGACTGAATTGAGTAGACAAACATAAACATAGAGTGTTCTCAAGATTCACCACACAACAAAAGCGGCAGTACTAATCCATACAGGGTCACACACACAAATCAAGTACTGAACAATATTACTTACTACAGACAAGAAAAGTTGCTCTAATTAAACTATGCACACTTTTTCTTGCCACCAACCTATGGGGTGTGCCCCACATAGTTGACCAGGCCATGACTTCGTGAGAGATGTCTACCAGCACCTTCACCATCTCGTCATCCTTGGAGAACCTAACAGAGTGGTCTTTCCAATCATAAACATGAGGATGAAGACAGCCCGCGTCAGATTTTTCGGGAAGCTTTACAAGAACCACACCCTTCGTAATCGAAGGCACAACTACAAAATTGTTGTGGTGAAGTACACCCTCGAGAACACGCGTGACAACAATGCTACAGGAAAACACTTGTTCACGACATGTGGCTACAAGGACACGATAGCTGGATAGTTTAGTAGTGCACATCCTCAGGTCTTCTAGTACACATGCCATGACTTTGAGAATTTCATATCCACAACGTACCTGGTTCTAATTCAAACAGAAACCAATATTTTATTACTACCTCCATTCACAAATATAAGATGATTTTTGATATTTTACTCCATATAAGACTACATATACACACAGAAATGAGTGAGCAAAGACACTAAAACATGTCTACATCAAATACACAAAAAAGTTAGAACATCTTATATTTGTGAACAGAGGGATTACTTACAATATCCATAACACAAGTTACTGAGGCTACTATATTCTCTTCCAAGGCACGAGAGCTAAAATCTTGCATTTCCTAGGTCTAGCAATGATATTCATAAAGTAGTTGAAAGTAATCTATAAGAAGTCAGTGTTATGTGCAAAAATCATATGCATGTCAACCTCTCACATGTTTTGGTCAAGAGAGCCATTTAGAACCGTCATTTGGCACACAAAAATCACATGCAAGATCACCCAGAAAGTTGTACTACTAGTACTGCATGTACATTACACAAACCTCGCATATTAGCAAGAACTTTGCAAGTTAGATGAAAAAACATGATCAAGATCGCCAAAAAGATCGTCAAGAAGAGATATTACCTAGACCGGTTTAACAAGGGATCCCAAAGAGGGGGCCTTAGACAGGGCGATGGCCTTGAGCTTGTCTGTGGTAGTCTCGGCGGGGTGCTTGCGCTTCTTTGGACCCCGAGCCTCGATGGTTTTGGCCAGAGCCATAGACATCACTTTGGCCGGTGCTCCAGGGTCCATCAAGAAACTGTCAAATAGAAATAAAAGGAAAGAAAACCATAATCACAAACCCAAAAGAAGAACAGAGAGGGAGTTAGGATCGGTCACGGGGTTGCAAAAGATGACGGGGCCTTGGCCAGAAGCAACAACATTGATGCGCTCACCTTTCCTTCTTTGGGAGAGAAGAACAATTGCAGAAGCGAGTTGAGGTTTTCTTGAAGAAATGAGAAACAAGATGAGTGTGACACCCTGGTTTTCGCTCCTGTTTTTTTCCTTTGCGGGATTTGACTTCCGTCTTTTTTCTCGATGTTATCAGATTTTCTCCAGCTCTTGGGTATATGAAGATGGTCATTTAGCCTTGCCTTTCCTATCCAACCAGTGATTCTCTCCAGACCAACCTTGCCACTCGAACTATATTCTCAGGACTTTGCCACTGAAACCCTACCTTCCGAGTTATCGGAAGGGAAACCCTAATTTCTTCCGTTACAAAGGAACCCCAACTTCCTTTGATCTGATGACTCCCAAACTTTTCCCAGTGATCATCCTATCTTTGTAAACCCTGGATATGTAAAAATATTGCCAAGTCATTTGCAATATTTTTCATTTATAATTAATTCATTTTTCTGCCAGTTAAAGGAATTAAATCCAGGAAAATATCTATCCATCTCCAAAGTTCATGAAAACTTGTGGAGATATTCTTTGTGACCATATTGAGCTCCCCTAAAAATATTGGCCATAATTAAATAAGGGAAATTGCATTTTTCCTATTTAAAGCCAATATTGCATATTGGGCACTTCCTAAAGGAACTACCATTTTGGTAGCCAGGAAAAATCCCAAATAATTTTTGGAGCTTCTCCTACCCATATCTTCACCATTTCCATCAGAACCCAAGTTCCATAGTTCAAAGTTTGAGCACAGCATCCATTTGCAAATTCTGTCCAGATTTCCAGTTTGCAAAGGAAGTGCTTGAACCCTTGATCCATTTGAGCTGAAATTTTCATGGTGGTTAACATTGACAAATAACTCATGTAAACCAAAAACCAGCTCAATCCATCTATCCATTATTCCCCAGCAATTTTCTCAAGTTTCTATCCATTCGGAAGTTCTATGAAGGAAGTACCACTTTGGTATAACCAAATAAGCTGAAATTTTACGAGCTCAATATATTCCCTAAATCATTGGCCTCCACCAAAATTCAGATCATTTCATCAAGCCATTTGAGCACAGCTTCAAAATTCCTTTTCTGGACAAAAAATTGCATTGCAAAGGAAGTATATGCAAATGAGGTCCAAATGCTTTCAAATTTTGCCATCACCTACTCCTTCCTATCACATGGTAACATGGCAACATATCCGTTCTATTTGTCAAATCATTTCCCCTCAGCAACTGCTCCAAGATCCTATCCAGAACCTGTTTTGGATCACCTCGACCACTCCAGAGCATTCCTGGTCCATCCCATGTTACAACTCATCCATTTGAGCAGTGAGGGGCATGTTTCACAAGGCAGGACGTGCGGGTGCACTCCGGGCCACGTGGTGCCGGTGGTGACCATGCTCAGGAAAGGCCAAACTGGCGCTCAGCCCTTGGGGAGTCACCTCCGGTTGGCCGTGGCCCGTCTTGGAGTGTTCGGTGGCTTCGCAGCGGCCGCGTGCACCCTCTCCCGTACCTTCCCCCTTCGTTTTCTTCCTCGCTGGACGACGACAAGCGTCGCCATACCGCCACTGTACCCACGCGGTCGCCGCCGTATGCAGCCATGTCCGAGCTCTCCCGAAGCCCAGATGGCCCCCCTGCTCCTCCATGATGCTTCCCAACACCGCAAACAGCCAGCCACGCCACCCGCGAGCTCCAGTACGCCGATAAGATTGCTGTCGTGGCCATGCTTATCCCCCTCGCCGGCCGTCTATAAAAGTAGCGGTCCCGAGCTCCCCGAGCACCACAACATCCGCAGCAACTCCCTCTCCCTCCCAGATACCTCCCCGGTCCCTCATTCGAGCTCCTAATGGCCGCCATAGCTGCCACTATCCCCGCTCAAATTTGAGCCAACCGGAGCCCCACCTCCCCTCCTTTCCCATCCAATGGAACCACCAGAGCACGGCGAGCCTTCCCCTATCCTCATTCTACCCCCGGGGCACCCGTGGCCTCATCTCCGAATTCGACCAAAGGCCTCACCGCTGGAGCCCACGCCGCCACCGCTCGGGTCCTCGTCACCATCTGTGCTCAGGCAGGATGGAGGCGGCGTCCTCTCCTGAGCGCTGGTGGCCGGGGCGCCTCGGGGGATGGCCGGGGTCGGCCGGGCGAGCGCCGGCCCCGGCGGCCTCTCTCTGCTTCACGGGCAAGCACGAGGAAGGAGACGACGCCTGCTCCCCCTCGCCTGCTAGCGGGTCCTAGCCGTCAGCGACCTAAGCCTCGGGCCCACGGGAATAAGTGGAAGCGTAGTTCATGGATAATGTGTTCACATTTAGAAAGCATATTTCATTCCTTCTTCGGGACAGAATACGTTTTCTCTGTTTGAAAACGTATTCGCTGAAATACGCCTTCTGTCTAAACCCCGCCGTCCGAATCCACTATTTTATGAGCGTTCACCCGTTAGCATCAGAAAAGCATATATTTTTATTTGTTTTTTTGCTAATGAACGAACGGCCGTATCTCCGCAACCGTAACTCCGATTCAGGTGAATCCAACGCCCACATCTTCGTCTCGTCGAGCCTATTCTTTTGGTATCATTTTCACAATGTGTTCACACAGTGGAAATGACCATTTTGCCCTTGCCCTCTATCAGCCCCTCCGAGGGAGAACATTTTCGGCGAATTTTTCCGCGGCTTCACCGCACTTCTTCCCGGAGTATTCTTCGACCCCAGGCAAGCCGACCATCAATTATATGCTCGAAAGCATTGCTCTGTATTATTCTTGCGTGTTTAATTAATAATTATGCCTGTGATAGAGATGATTGAACTTCTGCTAGGTTGCACTTACTGTTTACATTACTTGTCAATGCTCATTGTATTATCACACTAGTGACTCATATATGACAGTTGGGAGATAGCTTGTTATGTTTTCATCATGCATAGCTACTACCATCTCCAGTTAGTGTGATAAACAACTATGCTTGCTAAGTACCTGCTAAAACTCAACCTAGTCAGTTGATCCAGAGTCACTTGTCCGGACTTATCCGTGCAGCCACATTTGCCGGTATGGGACGGCCTTGACTTGGTCTGATCGCGTGCTCTTTTATCGGTACCACCAACTAGGGAAGGTTATGCGCGCGTGCTACCCTAGCCCGGTAGGCGGCGATAACCTTGTGAGCCCAGTTGAGATGTTTGCCGGCGTCCCCATTTGGGATAGTTTAGTTGGCCACGACGGTGGCAGGTGTCACGAGGTGACACAAGGGCCACCTAGGACATGACCCTGGGAGGGTATGGTTGTCGGTGGTACGATGGGAGAGTCACGGGTTAGGCAGGTTTCGTTGGAGCAACGCTGGTCCACCCGAATGGGATCACGAGGTCAGGTGCTCCATGGTGTGGGTAAAGTGCGCAACCTCTGCAGAGTGTAAGAATCTATTCGAATAGCCGCGTCCATGGTATTGGACAGTCCGTCCAAACCTCTCTAGGTGGTCAACCGGAACAGTGATAATAATGATGGAAGAACTCGTCTTATGATTGGAAGTACTCAGTGGATCGTGAATATTCTGAGGATTGTAAGGCAACCCGGAAGAGAGTAAGTTTGTCAGACTTGCAGTGCAGATGCATAGACATCGGATGATGTCCGGAATATGATAGGTTAGCCATGGGATAGCTATAAGATGAGTGGTCGGATGACCTCATGACTTGGATTGGATTTGGATCAGATTCAGATTGGATCATGACAATGTTCGGAGTATTGATTATTTACCTGATATGCTTTACATTACTATATTTACTTCAGTAGTTATCTTGCTAGATAACCCTGCTATGCCATGATAATCAATATTGCTAGCTAGTTATGCCATGTCATGATAATTAATGATGCTCTAATGATTGGTGCATGCTTGAATGCCATGGATTGCTTTGCTTGGTGTATATGTTAGTTGGTTTGCTTGCGAGTACATTCAAAAGTACTCAGCGGCCTTCAGTGTCGCCAGGTTCACATAAGGATCCGTCGTTTGTCATCGAGGAGCCAAAGTGTTCGTGGGCTAGGAGAGTAACCCAGTCAGGTCCCTGTGGATTGGAGCCGCACCAAGACCATGCTGCCCTAGATAGAGCTTTTCCGCTGCCATCACTCTTGTAATATATCATGTAAGACTTATATATACAATTAATAGAAATGCCTGTGTTCATGATACTTGTTGTAAACCCGCATGCCAGAGTGATTTCCTAGGCTGGCATGCGTGGCGACCGTCTGGCTACAGTGGTAATCAGGCGGGGTGCCACAACAGATGGTATCAGAGCAGCCAGGCTGACCGTAGGTTACCCCTAGCCAGACTTCATTGTCTTGTGATCAGTAGAAAGCCCAGATGGATTTCAGCCATCTTTGCCAGCAGGCATGGCTACTATTGATCATACGGCAACCCCATAGGTCTTTGGCTCCATCAGACCCCAACTCTCATGGCCTTTGCCTCCGGTGTGAAATGCTTGCACTAGGCAACGACCCGTGAGCCCTGAAACCCCTAGGCAAACCAGATACTCTTACCTTGCTTGCTAGCCATGGCATTTCTCTTCTTAACTCTAGTTTCCTTTGGGAAACGCTTACAAATTCCATCTTTTCCCCCAACAACCCTAGAATTGTTGACTAAGCCATTTTGGGCTATGGTCGTGCGTCGAGAGGTTGATGATCCCTAAGGAAGTAGTAGGAGCCTGACACCAGTGCTACCAGGAGCATTGTGTGGTTTCGCTTCTAAATCCTTAGAGGTGCATCGAGTGCACTATACTAGTTATACTAGTGGATCCTTGGCCACGTGTGTAAGGTCCGCAAAATTTGAGCTTTATTTGCTTTTTGGTTTTCGCGGTTCTTGTTTCTTTTGTCGGTTCCATTTCTTCGCTCCGACTGGATCCATCCGCAAGTGCCATCAAGAAGACCAGCATACAACTGGGATAATACCCAATAATCCCAATTCAGCAAGAGTCAAGCCAAGCCAACTGCCTGGTATTCAGAATAGCAGCACCGGATCTGTCCAGAATGAAGAATGGGTCAGAAGCAGAATCTATGTGCAACTGACAAGGATAGAATATACCTGAGAAAGTTGGCCTCAGAATGGATCACACCTGAGGAACAGTCAGATGAGCTACCAAGAATGAACACCAGTAAGGACAGATGATGCCGTCCTTGACACAAAGATTATTTCAGTTAGTGAGGTGAACCGAGTCTTTTCTCAATGGACCCAAGAATCATCTATTACCCACCGAAGACATATTTCAAGAATGTGAATGTGCCAAGAGCAACAACAAAACTCCGGTACATTGGTACAAATTTCAAAGCAAATCTTGAAGTTCACCGGTGCAAATCCAAAATTTCTGGGCACTGTGAACAAGGTTTGTAAGAAATATGGATGCGTTCACGGCTACCCAGAATCAATGAGAACTTCACATGCTTGGAAGCTCAGCTGAACCAAATGGAATCATCCGTCAACTACTTATTATCGGCAACACTTGGTTTGAATACAAAAGGGTATTCTCAATTAATTAACAACATGAGGTCTGCACCAGTCTTGCAACCTTTACAGCAACAATGATCATACCAGCAGAAGGACAAGAGATGTGCATGACCAACGGAACATCTTCAGTCAAGGTATGGCCTATACCAAGTTTTGGCTCCGCTATGAGTAAATTCCGGATACTCCGGAAGGAAGCCAGAATCAGCCATGGATCCGACTGCATACACAGTGAAAGGCTTCCGGTATAAGGAACCCAGCCTTCCTCCGCAAGCTGCCGAGAAGAGCTTATGACACCAGACTGCCAATCTTCCTTGGTACGCCACTTGGTGGCGAAATCTTCTGTGATACGACACTCCAATCCTTTTCAGCGTGCTACCGCGGAAAGCTTCCAGCATAAGACCCCTGACCTTCTGCCGTAAGCCACATGAAGGAAAGCTTTTAAGTTCTGTCAGAAGCACGAACTAGTCTGGACACACATCAGCCTCAAAACTCAGTGGTTATGAAAGGATTTATCCTACACCTGTATATGTTGTGAGCATGCAGTCTAGTGGATCAGTTCATGCGAGCCACTCGTACACGGGAATGGTTGTGTTCAGAGAAACATCAGCCCCATGTTGAAAAGAAGGATATGAATACAACAACCCCTACGAGATATGCAAGAGTAAGTTGTGAGAACAAGCCCGACAAACCGGGAAAACAATCAAGGAGCCGTATTGGCAGGTCATAACAAGTTCATCAAAGGAGTCCTCAAGAACAAAGAAGTTCTGTACAAACAACCTCCGTGACGGTCAACAAGACACAGCTTCACAGACAGAGTGGTATTACCAATCCGTGTCAGACCCTTGCAGGTACAGCCACGACAATGCAGCCAACATGCCATACTCACCTGAATATGGGTCGTCAATCAAGACAAGAGGCTATGCTCCAAAAGATTCATCGGATGATAGCGAAACTATGTTTAGCTCAGTGGTCACAGCAAGGACTACAGAGGCAATATATGACAGAGTTCTCTCCACGAGCGACAGAGTTTGAAACAAGACATTCAGATAGAATGGCTCAAAGAACATCAGCATCAACCGCTCGTAGACGTCATGATGTCATTGGAATAAGAGATTATTGCCTATGATTACATTGTGATCATGCCTGACATTTCAGTTGGGGATATAGCAGCAATAGCTCGGTCATGTTGTTCCTTGAATTGTGGATCACCTAAGGACAATGTCAGAATGCCAAAGACAAAAGGAAATGTCAGTACAGAACCCACAACCAGACTGAGTATTCTGACACAGCAAAAAGAAAGTCACTTCTAGCCATCGAGGCCATACGAGCACGTGAGCCTGGTACTAGGAAAGGATGGCTTGCCCGTGACAGTTAGGGTATGAAGCATCGCAATAAAACCCAAAGCAGTTGCTGGTATTACCCGCTACCCCACCCAGCAACACCACTGCTAGGAAAAAAAGGTACATCTTACAGGAAAGAGCAGGATTCGAGGATGTTGTGTGCAGAGACAACACATGGTCCATCAGAAGAGGCAGTTGAAAGGTCAGTGAACCAACGAAGACGAGATCGCTGATGGATACAAGTCGCACACAGGTAAGTCCCCCTTCACTGGGAGGTAAGCCCGGAAATCTCGGGGACGAGATTTTCTTAAGGGGGGTAGGTTTGTGACACCCTGGTTTTCGCTCCTGTTTTTTTTCCTTTGCGGGATTTGAATTCTGTCTTTTTTCTCGATGTTATCGTATTTTCTCCAGCTCTTGGGTATATGAAGATGGTCATTTAGCCTTGCCTTTCCTATCCAATCAGGGATTCTCTCCAGACCAACCTTGCCACTCGAACTATATTCTCAGGACATTGCCACTGAAACCCTACCTTCCGAGTTATCGGAAGGGAAACCCTAATTTCTTCCGTTACAAAGGAACCCCAACTTCCTTTGATCTGATGACTCCCAAACTTTTCCCAGTGATCATCCTATCTTTGTAAACCCTGGATATGTAAAAATATTGCCAAGTCATTTACAATATTTTTCATTTATAATTAATTCATTTTTCTGCCAGTTAAAGGAATTAAATCCAGTAAAATATCTATCCATCTCCAGAGTTTATGAAAACTTGTGGAGATATTCTTTGTGACCATATTGAGCTCCCCTAAAAATATTGGCCATAATTAAATAAGGGAAATTGCATTTTCCTATTTAAAGCCAATATTGCATTTTGGGCACTTTCTAAAGGAACTACCATTTTGGTAGCCAGGAAAAATCCCAAATAATTTGTGGAGCTTCTCCTATCCATATCTTCACCATTTCCATCAGAACCCAAGTTCCATAGTTCAAAGTTTGAGCACAGCATCCATTTGCAAATTCTGTCCAGATTTCCAGTTTGCAAAGGAAGTACTTGAACCCTTGATCCATTTGAGCTGAAATTTTTCATGGTGGTTATAATTGACAAATAACTCATGTAAACGAAAAACCAGCTCAATCCATCCATCCATTATTCCCCAGCAATTTTCTCAAGTTTCTATCCATTTGGAAGTTCTATGAAGGAAGTACCACTTTGGTATAACCAAATGAACTGAAATTTTACCAGCTCATTATATTCCCTAAATCATTGGCCTCCACCAAAATTCAGATCATTTCATCAAGCCATTTGAGCACAACTTCAAAATCCATTTTCTGGACAAAAAATTGCATTGCAAAGGAAGTATATGCAAATGAGGTCCAAATGCTTTCAAATTTTGCCATCACCTACTCCTTCCTATCACATGGCAATATGGCAACATATCCGTTCTATTTGTCAAACCATTTCCCCTCAGCAACTGCTCCAAGATCCTATCAAGAACCTGTTTTGGATCACCTCGACCACTCCAGAGCATTCCTGGTCCATCCCATGTTACAACTCATCCATTTGAGCAGTGAGGGGCATGTTTGACAAGGCAGGACGTGTAGGTGCACTCCGGGCCACGTGGTGCCGGTGGTGACCACGCTCAGGAAAGGCCAAACTGACGCTCTGCCCTCGGGGAGTCACCTCCGGTCGGCCGTGGCCTGTCTTGGAGTGTTCGGTGGCTTCGCAGCGGCCGCGTGCACCCTCTCCCGTACCTTCCCCCTTCGTTTTCTTCCTCGCCGGACGACGACAAGCGTCGCCATACCGCCAATGTACCCACGAGGTCGCCGCCGTATGCAGCCATGTACGAGCTCTCCCTCCTAATGGCCGCCATAGCCGCCACTGTCCCCGCTCAAATTCGAGCCAAGCGGAGCCCCACCTCCCCTCCTTTCCCATCCAATGGAACCACCAAAGCACGGCGAGCCTTCCCCTATCCTCGTTCTACCCCCGGGGCACCCGTGGCCTCATCTCTGAATTTGACCAAAGGCCTCACCGCTGGAGCCCACGCCGCCACCGCTCGGGTCCTCGTCACCGTCTGGGCTCAGGTAGGATGGAGGCGGCGTCCTCTCCTGAGCGCGCTGGTGGCCGGGGCGCCTCGGGGGATGGCCGGGGTCGGCCGGGCGAGCGCCGGCGCTGGCGGCCTCTCTCTGCTTTGTGGGCAAGCACGAGGAAGGAGACGATGCCCGCTCCCCCTCGCCTGCCAGCAGGTCCTAGCCATCAGCGACCAAAGCCTCGGGCCCACGGGAATAAGTGGAAGCATAGTTCATGGATAACGTGTTCACATTTAGAAAGCGTATTTCGTTCCTTCTTCGGGACAGAATGCGTTTTCTCTGTCTGACAACGTATTCGCTGAAATATGCCTTCTATCTAAACCCCGCCGGCCGAATCCACTATTTTATGAGCGTTCACCCGTTAGCATCAGAAAAGCATATATTTTTATTTGTTTTTCTGCTAATGAACAAATGGCCGTATCTCCGCAACCGTAACTCCGATTCAGGTGAATCCAACGCCCACATCTTCGTCTCGTCAAGCCTATTCTTTTGGTATCATTTTCATAATGTTTTCACACAGTGGAAATGACCATTTTTTTCCTTGCCCTCTATCTTCCCCTCCGAGGGAGTATATTTCCAGCGAATTCTTCTACGACTTCACCGCACTTCTTCCTGGAGTATTCTTTGACCCTAGGCAAGCCGACCATCTATTATATGCCCTAAAGCATTGCTCTGTGTTATTCTTGCGTGTTTAATTAATAATTATGCCTGTGATAGAGATGATTGAACTTCTGCTAGGTTGCACTTACTGTTTACATTACTTGTCAATACATTGTATTATCACACTAGTGACTCATATATGACAGTTGGGAGATAGGTTGTTATGTTTTCATCATGCATAGCTACTGCCATCTCTAGTTAGTGTGAGAAACAACTATGCTTGCTAAGTACCTGCTAAAACTAAACCTAGTCGGTTGATCCAGAGTCACCTGTCCGGACTTATCCGTGCAGCCACATTTGCCGGTATGGAACGGCCTTGACTTGGTCTGATCACGTGCTCTTTTATCGGTACCACCAACTAGGGAAGGTTATGCGCGCGTGCTGCCGTGGCCCGATAGGCGGCGATAACCTTGTGAGCCCAGTTGAGATGTTTGCCGGCGTCCCTGTTTGGGACAGTTTAGTTGGCCACGACGGTGGCAGGTGTCACGAGGTGACACAGGGGCCACCCAGGACATGACCCTGGGAGGGTATGATTGTCAGTGGTATGATGGGAGAGTCACGGGTTAGGCAGGTTTCGTTGGAGCAACGCTGGTCCACCAGAATGGGATCACGAGGTCAGGTGCTCCATGGTGTGGGTAAAGTGCACAACCTCTGCAGAGTGTAAGAATCTATTCGAATAGCCGCGTCCATGGTATTGGACAGTCCGTCCAGACCTCTCTAGGTGGTCAACCGGAACAGTGATAATAATGATGGAAGAACTCGTCTTATGATCGGAAGTACTCAGTGGATCGTGAATATTCTGAGGATTGTAAGGCAACCCGGAAGAGAGTAAGTTTGTCAGACTTGCAATGCAGATGCATAGACATCAGATGATGTCCGGAATATGATAGGTTAGCCATGGGATGGCTATAAGATGAGTGGTCGGATGACCTCATGACTTGGATTCGATTTGGATCAGATTCAGATTGGATCATGACAATGTTCAGAGTATTGATTATTTACCTGATATGCTTTACCTTACTATATTTACTTCAGTAGTTATCTTGCTAGATAACCCTGCTATGGCATGATAATCAATATTGCTAGCTAGTTATGCCATGTCATGATAATTAATGATGCTCTAATGATTGATGCATGCTTGAATACCATGGATTGCTTTGCTTGGTGTATATGTTAGTTGGTTTGCTTGCGAGTACATTCGAAAGTACTTAGCGGCCTTCAATGTGGCCAGGTTCACATAAGGATCCGTCATCTATCGTCGAGGAGCCAAAGCATTCGCGGGCTAAGAGAGTAACCCGGTCAGATCCCTGTGGATTGGAGCCGCACCAAGACCATGCTGCCCTAGATAGAGCTTTTCCGCTGCCATCACTCTTGTAATATATCATGTAAGACTTATATATCCAATTAATAGAAATGCATGTGTTCATGATACTTGTTGTAAACACGCATGCCAGAGTGATTTCCTGGGCTGGCGTGCGTGGCAACCTTCTGGCTACAGTGGTAATCAGGCGGGGCGCCACAACGAGGGAGAAGCGAGTTGGGGTTTTCTTCCAGAGAGGAAGATGAGGGAGAAGAGTGAAATGATGGTTGCTTCGTCCGTCTAACTTACTGCTGCAAATGTGGGGTCTTGTGATTTGATGGCTCATTGGGCATTACTGCGGCGCTTCGACTAGGGTAGTCTACCGTGTAGTTGTGCACTCTAGTACAGAGTAATTTGGTGCATGGCAAGTGGACCCCGATGTTGGCTGTCCCACAAGTCGGCGAAAGTGAGTAGAAAGGTTCCCAACGACCGTGGAGGAGGATCCGCGCGGTAGAGCGTGTCCACTATTTCTTAAAAAAATATTTTTTTGATTACAACAAGCGTTTCCACTCTTACAACGGAGGAGTGCGAAACACGGCAGCCACTTGAACTTACACTACTAGTACTCCTACTAGTAGGCATGTGTAGTGGTTCATATGGCAGTACTATTATCTTGTTGCTAGTGTAGTAAACTGATTATACCCACCCGAAGAAAAGTAACTGATTATAAATAAATCTGTGATGAGGGATACTGTTGCGAGTGTTTCAACATATTTTTGGCTTACATCACGGCTAGTATTCGTGAATACGGTCCTGGATGGGTCCCCTGCGTGTACGTGCCTCCCATCCCATGCTACCTCGGCGTACAAGTGTCCTGTGGTGTATTATTTTTAGCAGACAAGGCAACCGGAGAAGTAGAATCAAGGGATGGAGGCGGTAGCCGCTCCGGAAGGGTTTCTGCAGAGGATTGACATCCGTTGGCATGTTGTGC
Organism: Thinopyrum elongatum; assembly: GCA_011799875.1. Classification (NCBI taxonomy): domain Eukaryota; kingdom Viridiplantae; phylum Streptophyta; class Magnoliopsida; order Poales; family Poaceae; genus Thinopyrum; species Thinopyrum elongatum. The sequence goes on from CM022303.1 coordinate 203,541,439, forward strand.
GCATGTCGACTATTAACAGTAGTGTAACATGCCCCTTTTTTGACTGCCCGATCTAGAATGAACAGTGAGATCAATGTCAATAGTACTAGGGCTACAGTGCACAGTGAGTACACTGCTACAGTACTCCGCCGAACAGGAACCATATGAAGCACGCATCTATACTGCTTTGTGCTACAGTGACAGATCTGCATCGTCTGAGTTTGATCCAACGGTCATGTTGCGCTGTGACATGCCCATGTAGAGGACGCCTAAACACCACCAAAGTCCCTCTACTTCTCCAGGCGCATGACGGTGGTGATGCAGGGTGCCACCGCCCACAAAGCCCACTCCCGGTCGACGGGAGCCAACTCGTCAAAGATGGTGTCCAATGGCACAAATGGATTCCGGTGACAAAGCCCGGAGAGGCTTCGCCTGGCAGCGGCGACGGCCGCCCGCACCCCCTCCTTGTGTAGCTCCGCCCCCACCTCCATGCGAAGACGGTTCAGCTCCTCGCAGATACAGGTGAAGAAGGAGACCAGGTCAAGAAGCCGCAGCTCGTTGAAGTCGATGGGGTGGTCAAACGGGTTTAGCCCGATGGCCAGCATGGTCGCGCTGGCATGACGGTAGGCATCCTGCAGCCGCAACACATGTGTGGCAACATGGTCCAGCAAGTGGTTGAGGCAATCATGGACCTCGTCACGATTGGCCCGCTCGTGCTCCAGCCAGCTTGCCATCAGGGCAACCTGACCACCTAGCGTATCTCCTGCTTTCTGCAATAACGCTGATACGTCCATTTTGCATCATGTTTTTCTACTGATATTTATAATGCTTTTTATCATTATTACACTTTGTGATGCAATTCTGATGCCTTTTCTCTCTTAATTTGCAAGATTTACATGAAAAGGGAGATTGTGGGCACCAGAAATTATGGACCCGGAAAAGCTACAACAGAGATACCTATTCTACAGAACTCCAAATGACCTAAAATTTCACAAAGAATTTATATATATAAAATACTGGAGCAAAGAAGTACCAGAGGGGGCCAGCAGTTGTCCACAAGCCAACAGGGCATGGCCACCCCCTGGGCACTCCCTGATGCCTTGTGGGACCCACAGTTGGCCTCCGGCTCCCATCTTCTGCTATATGACGGGTTTTGACCTAGAAAAAAAATAAAGAGAGGACTTTCGGGACGAAGCGCCGCCGTCTCGAGGCGGAACCTGGGTGATGTCGCTTGAACTACGTCGGCATTTCCCCGAAGAGGAAGGGATGATGCAGCACATCTACAGTAGGTATTTCCCTCAGTGATGAGACCAAGGTTATCGAACCAGTAGGAGAACCACGCAACACTACGTGAATGGCACCTGCACACAAAGAACAAATACTTGCAACCCGATGTAAAAGAGGGGTTGGCAATCCCTCCCGGGTAAAGAGATAGATAAATTTGTAGTAGATCGGATAAATAGATCTCGCGGGAACGCGAGATAAAATAAATAACAATAAATTGCAGCAAGATATTTTTGGGTTTTTGGATTAATAGATCTGAAAATAAAAGCAAATAAAAATATATCTCGAAGGCAAATATGATAAAGAAGAGACCCGGGGGCTGTAGATTTCACTAGTGGCTTCTCTCGAGAAAAATAGCATACGGTGGGTAAACAAATTACTGTTGGGCAATTGATAGAACTTCAAATAATTATGACGATATCCAGGCAATGATCATTATATAGGCATCACGTCCAAGATTAGTAGACTGACTCCTGCCTGCATCTACTACTATTACTCCACACATCGACCGCTATCCAGCATGCATCTAGTGTATTAAGTTCATGGAGAAATGGAGTAATGCAATAAGAACGATGACATGATGTAGACAAGATCTATTCATGTAGGAATAGACCCCATCTTGTTATCCTCAATAGCAACGATACATAAGTGTCATTTCCCCTTATGTCACTGGGATTGAGCACCGTAAGATCGAACCCATCACAAAGCACCTCTTCCCATGGCAAGAAAAATCGATCTAGTCGGCCTAACTAAACCAAAGATTCGAAGAAGAAATACGAGGCTATCAGTAATCATGCATATAAGAGATCAAAAGACTCAAATAACTTTCATGGATAAAAACATAGATCTGATCATAAACTCAAAGTTCATCAGATCCCAACAAACACACCGCAAAAAGAGTTACATCAAATAGATCTCCAAGAGACCATTGTATTGAGAATCAAAAGAGAGAGAGGAAGCCATCTAGCTACTAACTATGGACTTGTAGGTCTACAATGAACTACTGACGCATCATTGGAGAGGCACCAATGAGGATGATGAACCCCTCCGTGATAGTGTCTAGATTGGATCTGTGGTTTCTGGAACTTGTGGCGGCTGGAATTGTATTTCGTCGACTCCCCTAGGGTTTCTGGAATATTGGGGTATTTATAGAGCAAAGAGGCGGTGCGGGAGGTCACCGAGGTGGGCACAACCCACCAGGGTGCGCCTGGGCCCCCAGGCGTGCCTAGGTGGATTGTGCCCCCCTTGGGGCACCCCTCTGGTACTTTCTTGGCCCAACTTGTGTCTTCTGGTCCAGAAAAAATCACAAAAAAGTTTCGCTGCGTTTGGACTCCGTTTGGTATTGATTTTTTGCGAAGTAAAGAACAAGCAAAAAACAGCAACTGGCACTGGGCACTATGTCAATAGGTTAGTCCCAAAAAATGATATAAAGTTGCTACAAAATGATTGTAAAACATCCAGGATTGATAATATAACAGCATGGAACAATAAAAAATTATAGATGCGTTGGAGACGTATCAGCATCCCCAAGCTTAATTCCTGCTCGTCCTCGAGTAGGTAAATGATAAAAACAGAATTTTTGATGTGGAATGTTGCCTAACATGTTCATCACATAATCTTTTCTTTGTAGCATGGACATTTGGACTTTTATATGATTCAAAGCAATAGCCTAGTTTTGACATGAAGATTTCAATACTCAAGCATATCAACAAGCAACCATGTCTTTCAAAATATCAACGCTAAAGCAAGTTATCCCTAGCCCATTATGCTCAATCATTGATCCATTCATGAAACACACTCGCATATTAGCTACACCTAATCCTCAAGTACGACCATAGTGCCTCTTAGTTGGTGCATTATAAGAGAAGATGGTGACTCAAAAATAAAAATTGCATAAAGTAAATAGAAAGGCCCTTCGCAGAGGGAAGTAGGGATTTGTAGAGGTGCTAGAGCTCAAAGCGAAAAAGATAGAGATAAAAACATTTTGGGTGGCATGCTTTTCCTGCAACAAAAACGATCGAGTAGTTCCCAATACTTTCCATGCTATATATATCATAGGCGGTTCCCAAACAGAAATTAAAGTTTATTCCTTTTTCCACCATACTTTCACATTCCACGGCTAACCGAATCCACGGGTGCCGTCCATACCAACACTTTCCAAGGAATTTATTATTTGACAACATAAAGTAAATTCATTTTTCATTTCGAGACTGGGCATCCCTAATCCCTTTGCCGTACTCTCGTGCAATGACAAGTGAATAAACACTCATCTTGAGAATAACACATCTAGCATGGAAAAATATCAGCCACCCCCTACTGTTTCATGACCGGTACGAGCACACAAAAGAGAAATTTATTTTGAAAATTAGAGATGGCACATACAAATTTGCTTAGAACAGCACAGAAATACTGCATATAGGTAGGTATAGTGGACTCATATGGCAAAACTGGTTTAAGGATTTTGGATGCACAAGTAGTGATCATACTTAGTGCAAATGAAGGCTAGCAAAAGATTGAGAAGCATCCAACCAAGAAACGAAAAATATCATAAGCAAGCATTAAGCATAACTAACACCAAATAATGCACCACAAGTAGGATATAATTTCATTGCATAACTATTGACTTTCGTGCTTGCATAGGGAATCACAAACCTTAACATCAATATTCTTACTAAAGCATAATTACTCATCAACATGACTCACATATTATATCATCATATCGCAAAACTATTACAAGGAATCAAGTTTATTTTGTCCAATGATCTTCATGAAAGTTTTTATTATATCCCTCTTGAATATCTATCACTTTGGGACTAGTTTCATGTGTTGCTTTTGATAGCTCAAACAAATCTAAGTGACGAACATGAGCATAAAAATTTCCTTCTCCCAAAATAATTTAAGTGAAGCATGAGAGAATTTCTTCAAAATTACTACTCTCAAATAAATATAAGTGAAGCATGAGAGCATTTCTTAAAAAATATTAAAGCACACCATGCTCAAAAACATATAAGTGAAGCACTAGAGCAATTCCATAGCTCATAAAGATTTAAGTGAAGCATAGAGAGCAATTCTAACAAATCATAGCATAATTTTGGCTCTATCAAATAGGTGTGTCCAGCAAGGATACTTGACTAAAAATAAAAAGTAAAACAAGCAAAGACTCAAATCATACAAGACGCTCCAAGCAAAACTCATGATATGTGATGAATAAAAATATAGCTCCAAGTAAAATACCGATAGTCGTTAGAAGAAAGAGGGGATGCCACTCGGGCATCCCCAAGCTTAGTTGCTTGCTTATCTTTTAGATAATAGCTTGGGATGCCATGGGAATCCCCAATCCTAGGCTCTTCTTACTCCTTATTCCTTCATCCATCGTGATCTCACCCAAAACTTGAAAACTTCAATCACACAAAACTCAACAAAACCTTCATGAGATCCGTTAGTATAACAAAGCAAATAACTACTATAAGTATTTGTTGCAAACCCATTAATATTTTATTTTTGCATTATATATACTGTATTCCAACTTTACTATGGCTTATACCCTCCAATACAAACCATAGATGCATCAAAATAAGTACACAACGCAAAGAAAACAGAATCAGTCAAAAACAGAACAGTCTGTAGCAATCTGAAAACTTCGAATACTTCTGTAACTCCGAAAATTCTGAAAAATTAGGACAACGTAGGAAATTTGTATATAAATCTTGTGTAAAAAATTCAGAATTTTTAGTATCTTATTTGAGTTTCTAAAATTATTTTACTGGATGAATTTTTTTCTATTTTTCAACAAGATCAAATCAACTATCACCCAACATGATCCCAAAGGCTTTGCTTGGCACAAACGCTAATTAAAACACAAAAAACACAATCATAGCAGTAGAATAATTGTGCAAACACTCAAGAACAGAAATAAAAAGACAAAAATAAATTTTATTCATTGGGTTGCCTCCCAACAAGCGCTACCGCTTTATGCCCCTAGCTGGGCATAATGCAAAGATCTAAGTGTTGTCATCTTTATTTCTAGATCCGTAAGATGCCCTCATAATTGATTCATATGGTGGCTTAATTATTGTTCTAGGGAAGTGTTCCATACCCTTTCTCAAAGGAAATTGGAATTTGATGTTCCCTTCTTTCATATCAATCACGGCACCTATAGTGCGTAAAAACGGTCTACCAAGAATAATTGGACAAGACGAATTGCAATCAATATCAAGAACAATAAAATCTATGGGCACATAATTCCTATTTGCAAGGATAAGAACATCATTAATTCTTTCCATAGGCTTTTTAATAGTAGAATCCGCCAAGTGCAAATTTAAAGAACATTCTTCAATATCGGTAAGACCAAGCACATCACATAAGGATTTCGGAATTGTAGAAACACTAGCACCCAAGTCACATAAAGCAAAACACTCATAATTTTTAATCTTGACTTTGATAGTAGGTTCCCATTCATCATGTAATTTTCTAGGAATTGAAATCTCTAATTCCAACTTTTCTTCCAAAGCTTTCATCATAGCATCAACGATATGTTTAGTAAAGCTTTATTTTGTTCATAAGCACGGGGTGAATTTATCATGGATTGCAACAAAGAAATAAAATCAATCAAAGAGAAATTATCATAATTAAAGTCTTTGTAATCCAAAAGAGTGGGCACATCACTAGTTAAAGTTTTGACCTCTCCAAACCCACTTTTATCAATTTTCTCAACAAGATTTTCACCCTCCAAATCATCGGGACGCCTTCTAGCTAAAGTTGACTCTTCTTTAGTCCCTTTATCATCAATATTAATTTTACTAAACAAGGAATCAATAGAAGAAACACCAATCATTTTAAGATCTTCATCATTTTTATGAAAGCAATCGCTAGAAAATGCTTTTTCTAAAAATTCTCTTTTAGCTCTAAGCATAGCGGTTCTTTTCTTACTTTCATCCATAGAAACATATAAAGCTTTAATTGATTCCTCAACCTTAGGCACAAAAAATTTTCATCTTGAGATTTTCTACATCATGAGAAATTCTATCAATGCTTCTAGACATATCATCAATTTTACTCAACTTTTCTTCTATCGTAGTATTAAAAAAAATTGAGCATTGATAAATTCTTTAATATTATTCTCAAGATCAGAGGTGTTCCTATTATTATAAGAAGGATTACCATAGGAATTAAAATAATTATTAGAGGAATTTCCCGGAAAAGGTCTAAGATTAAAATTACCTCTATAAGCATTGTTATTAAAATTGTTTCGCGAGACAATATTCACGTCTACGGCATCACTATTTTGCTCAATCAAAGTAGACAAAGGCACTTCATTAAGATCAATAGGAGCATTTGTATTGGAAACCAACTTCATATGAGCATCAACTTTTTCACTCAAAGAATTTATTTCTTCTATCGAATTAACCTTTTTACTAGTAGGAGCTCTTTTGGTATGCCATTGTGAATAATGTGCCATAATATTATCAAGCAATTTAGTAGCTTCACCCAAAGTAATCTCCATAAAAGTACCACCTGCGGCAGAATCTAAAAGATTTCTAGAAACAAAATTCAATCCCGCATAAAAATTTTGTATGATCATCCAAAGATTTAAACCATGAATAGGACAATTTCTTAGCATCAATTTCATTCTTTCCCAAGATTGCGTGACATGTTCATGCTCAAGTTGCTTAAAATTCATGATTTGCGTCCTAAGGGAAATAATTTTCACGGGAGGAAAATACTTAGTAATAAAAGCATCTTTGCACTTGCCCCAAGAATCGATACTATTGCGAGGCAAAGAAGAAAACCAAATTTTTGCACGATCTCGCAAAGAAAACGGGAATAATTTCAACTTCGCAATATCATTGTACACATCTTTTTTCTTTTGCATATCGCATAATTCCACGAATGTGTTAAGATGGGATGCGGCATCCTCACTAGGAGTACCGGAAAACTGATCTTTCATAAGAACATTCAGCAAAGCGGCATTAATATCACAAGACTCCGCACTAGTGGCGGGAGGAGCAATCGGAGTGCTAATAAAATCCTTGTTGTTGGTGTTCTCTTGAGTCATCGTGACTATGCAACAAGATTGCACTCAAAACAGATCTGACGAGAAAACGGCGAATGAAAAAGAGGGCGAGTAAAATGGCAAATGTTTGTGAAGTGGGGGAGATGAAAACGAGAGGCAAATGGCAAATAATGTAAATTGCAAGGAGATGAGATTTGTGATTAGGAACATGGTAGATGTTGATGATGTCTCCCCGGCAACGGCGCCAGAAATTCCTTTTGATGTCGCTTGAACTACGTCGGTATTTCCCCAAAGAGGAAGGGATGATGCAGCACAGCTATGGTAGGTATTTCAATCAGTGATGAGACCAAGGTTATCGAACCAGTAGGACAACCACGCAACACTACATGAACGGCACTTGCACACAAAGAACAAATACTTGCAACCTGACGTAAAAGAGGGGTTGTCAATCCCTCCCGGCTAAAGAGATAGATAAATTTGTAGTAGATAGGATAAATAGATCTCGCGGGAACGCGAGATAAAATAAATAACAATAAATTGCAGCAAGATATTTTTGGGTTTTTGGATTAATAGATCTGAAAATAAAAGCAAATAAAAATAGATCTCAAAGGCAAATATGATAAAGAAGAGACCCAAGGGCCATAGATTTCACTAGTGGCTTCTCTCGAGAAAAATAGCATACGGTGGGTAAACAAATTACTGTTGGGCAATTGATAGAACTTCAAATAATTATGCGATATGCAGGCAATGATCATTATATAGGCATCACGTCCAAGATTAGTAGACCGACTCCTGCCTGCATCTACTACTATTACTCCACACATCGACCGCTATCCAGCATGCATCTAGTGTATTAAGTTCATGGAGAAACGAAGTAATGCAATAAGAACGATGACATGATGTAGACAAGATCTATTCATGTAGGAATAGACCCCATCTTGTTATCCTTAATAGCAACGATACATACATGTCATTTCCGCTTCTGTCACTGGGATTGAGCACCATAAGATCGAACCCATCACAAAGCACCTCTTCCCATGGCAAGAAAAATCGATCTAGTCGGCCTAACTAAACCAAAGATTCAAAGAAGAAATATGAGGCTATAAGTAATCATGCATATAAGAGATCAAAAGACTCAAATAACTTTCATGGATAAAAACATAGATCTGATCATAAACTCAAAGTTTATCGAATCCCAACAAACACACCGCAAAAAGAGTTACATCAAATAGATCTCCAAGAGACCATTGTATTGAGAATCAAAAGAGAGAGAGGAAGCCATCTAGCTACTAACTACGGACCCATAGGTATACAATGAACTACTCACGCATCATCGGAGAGGCACCAATGAGGATGATGAACCCCTCCGTGATGGTGTCTAGATTGGATCTGTGGTTTCTGGAACTTGTGGCGGCTGGAATTGTATTTCGTCGACTCCCCTAGGGTTTCTAGAATATTGGGGTATTTATAGAGCAAAGAGGCGATGCAGGAGGCCACTGAGGTGGGCACAACCCACCAGGGCGCGCCTGGGCCCTCGGGCGCGCCCAGGTGGGTTGTGCCTCCCTCGGAGCACCCCACTGGTACTTTCTTTGCCCAACTTGTGTCTTCTAGTCCAGAAAAAATCACCAAAAAGTTTTGCTGCGTTTGGACTCTGTTTGGTATTGATTTTCTGTGAAGTAAAAAACAAGCAAAAAACAGCAACTGGCACTGGGCACTATGTCAATAGGTTAGTCCCAAAAACTGATATAAAGTTGCTATAAAATGATTGTAAAACATCCAAGATTGATAATATAACAGCATGGAACAATCAAAAATTATAGATACGTTGGAGACGTATCACTGGGCATGAGCACTTTTGCACCGGGAGGAGGAAATCGAAGCCATCGACATCACCAACGATCCTCTCATCGTGGGAGGACCAATCTTCATCAACATCTTCACCAGCACCATCTGATCTCAAACCCTAGTTCATCTCTTGTATTCAATCTTTGCCTCAAAACCTCAGATTGGTACATGTGGGTTACTAGTAGTGTTGATTACATCTTGTAGTTGATGCTAGTTGGTTTATTTGGTGGAAAATTATATGTTTAGATCATTAATGATATTCAATACCCCTCTGATTTTGAACATGAATATGATTTGTGAGTGATACGTCTCCGTCGTATCTATAATTTTTTATTGTTTCATGCTAATATTCTACAACTTTCATATACTTTTGGCAACATTTTATATTATTTTTAGGACTAACATATTGATCCAGTGCGTAGTGCCAGTTCCTGCTTGTTGCATGTTTTTTGTTTTGCAGAATATCCATATCAAACGAAGTCCAAATGCGATAAAAATTTCCGAAGATTTATTTTGGAACTCTTAAGAAAGTCTCGTAAAATTGATATAAGAGATATTAAATATCTGTCAATATTATATTTAATATCTTATGGAAGAGAAAGCCTCGCGTCAACTTGGCGGATTGTTAGGCAATGGAGACGCCTTTCAATCGATATCGATGCGAGGAGTGGGGATTGCCATGCAACGGATGCACTAGAGCTATAAGTGTATGAAAGCTCACTACTGAAACTAAGTGGGTGTGCATCCAACTTGCTTGCTCATGAAACCTCGGGCATTTGAGGAAGCCCGTCTTCAGAATATGCAAGACAAGTTCTATAATGTAAAAATTCCCACTAGTATATGAAAGTGACGAATCATGGAGACTCTCTATATAAAGAACATGGTGCTACTTTGAAGCACAAGTGTGGCAAAGTATAGTAGTGTGCCCCCTCGCTCTTTTTCTCTCATTTATTTATTTTTCCTTTTTTATTTTTTTAGAACAGTCTCATGGACCTCATCCCCACTTTTTCGAGGACTCATTAGTCTTCACCATCCTTTTCCTCACTGGTAGGAGCAACACTCTAATAATGATGATCATACACTTTTATTTACTACAACTCGATAAAACAGAAGGAATATGACTCTGTATGAATGCCTCTGGCAGTGTACCAGGATGTGCAATGATCTAGCGTAACATGTATTACATTGATGAACAGTGGTTGCGCCAGGCATATCATGTCAGCTCTACGATCATGCAAAGCAATATGACTATGAACACAGAAGTCATGTAAATAGTAACAGTGGAAGTTGCATGGAAATATATCTCGGAATGGCTACGGAAATGCCACAACAGGTAGGTATGGTGGCTATTTTGAGGAAGGATATAATAAGGCTTATGTGTGATAGAGCGTATCATATCACTATTGTAAATATGCCCTAGATGTAATAATATTTGTATTATTATATTTCCATATTCATAATTATAGAGTTTACATTCTATGCTACAACACCTATGATCCTGGAATATGCGATTCAGTGGAAAACTCATATGCACGTGTGGAATGATTACGGTTAAATAAAAGGTTCCTAGTCTTGCCTCCTAGACTAGGTCAAGTGTTGTTAATGATCACATTTTCCGGATCTTAGGATATTATTAAGTGTAACAATAGTCCTAAAACAACATTGACATTATGACGTTGGTAGAACGATCATAGTGAATCGACCCAAACTTTTCTATTATGAATTGAGTTAATATCGTCTATAATCAATTGTAATAACACGGAGTGTTAGCGTGTGATTTTGCTCCTTAGACCATGATAGTATCGTAGTCACTTCTTACCATACAGTGAGCTTTGGGGTCTCTTAAACGTCACCTGTAACACGGTGATCATAATGACAACTTACAGGTTCATCGGAAAGTTTGAGAAGGGACTATATAGCTAGAGAGTGGGATTTGCTCCTCGAATGATGGAGAGATATTCTTAGGGCCCTCTCCATGTGATGGCATCCATCATTGTCTGGCCAGACACAGGTTACTTCATCACGGGGAAGTCGTACCACGATAACGAGAAAGAATAACAAAACGGTAATGAGGATATCTGTATAGTGAGCATGTGATGACTCAGCAGGATACCGATGCATCCGGGTTTTGTGAAATATCGCGAAGCAAAGGGAACATCACATGATAACCAAAGGTTCACTCAAATATAATTCATGTGCTCGTAGGGATCGATATGGACGTCCACGGTTCCGCTGTAGGTCATTGAACGAAGGGGTTTTCATTCATGTCTATGAGTTACCGAAGCTATGGGGTCACAAGCTTAAGGAAATCATGATCTGTTGGGTGTTAGTATGATAGAGTGATGAGAATATATTTGTGGAATTGTTTCATTAATATTCAGAATAGTTCCGAGAGGATCCGGAAGCGTTTCGGGGTCACCTGAAGGGTTTTGGTGAATATCGGGTAATACCGGGTATTACTGATAAATATATATATATAGGTGGAAAAAAATTGGGAATGTTAAATTTTATATAAAATGGTCTGAAAATATTTAGAACACTTCTATATTTAATTTAATATCGACGGGCCTTAAAAGGCCTAGAGGTGGAAGGCAGCCTGGGCCACAAGGGCCCAAGTGGGGAGGCGCCTCCACTCTCAAGGAAAGGAACGGGGCCGAATTTTGGGGGAGGCTTTCCCTCCTTGTGTGGCAGCCCCTCCTCCCCTCTCCCTCCTATATATACTAGAGGATTTGCACCTTTTTCTACACACGAATTTTGGAGCCTCCTCTAGTTCTTCTAGTTCTAGTTCAAGTTGGTCCTGGTTAATTAATTAGTGCTAGACTAATCCTCTAATCCTCATAATTAGAAACCCAGTGTGGTTCTAATGTCCTCCCTCTAATTCTTCAGCGACGGTTAGCTCTGGACGGTGAAGCGCTGCCGGATAGTGAAGGTTGCACACTTGCAACCAAGTAGAGAGGTCGTGCTTTCGGGCTTCGGTTTGAGGGATCATTTGCGGATGGTTTGCAGGATCGTTAATCGACGGTTCGAGGGACCTCAAGTACAATCTACACCAACACGATCTTCTTCCGCTGCAACTCGGTGATGGTAACAATCATGATCACAACCCGTTATGCATCTTCATATAGATCCTGGTTGTGCTTAGGTGCAAAATTTTTTGTTTTATACTACGTTTCGCAACAATCGCGGGGTTTGGATGCACCGGCAAAGTTGGCACCATGTGTCGAGGTGAGAACCGGCAATGCAGGGTACCGAAGAGGCTAGCAAACTATGGATAGGTGGAAGTGCTTTCCTCCATAAACTCACATTAGTCATAAAGAATCAAATACTTATTGTGAAGTCTATTAGCCCTCGAAGAAAAGTACTACTCGCATGCCCCTAGGGAGGAGGTTGGTAGGACCGTAGGAGTTAACCATTGCGCGCCCCCAATTCAAGCAACACAAAGGATTTCAACGAGGAATACAAGTGCTCCAGCATCCCAGTTATACCATGACTGACACTTAAATGAGTAGTTAATAACAAGCTTTAATATCATTATTTCTACAAACTAATAATTATGGACTAATACCCTTTCATATTAGGACATCAATATTATTAAATCATACACTTCTTATTCAGTGATCTACATGAAAGTTTTTATTATACCACTCTTATATACCTATCATTTTTCGACTGGTGATATAACCCGCGCAAATTAACACTTCCTATTTATAGAGTCTCAAAAAGATATAGTGAAGCATGAGAGTGCAAATGATTGCTATAAAATATTAAAAAACACTGTGCTCTAAAAGATATAAGTGAAGCACATGAGCAACTGCCTATCTCAAAAGATATAAGTGAAGCACATATAGCATTCTAAAAAATCATGATGAATGTGTGTCTCTCTCAAAAGGCGTGTCCAGCAAACAATGATTGTGGCAAACTAACAAACAAAATAAAACTATAGCACAAGACGCTCCAAGTAAAACTCATATCATGCGATGAATAAAAATATAGCCCCGACTAACATACCAATGAATTGTGGATGAAAGAGGGGATGCCATCTGGGTCATCCCCAAGCTTAGACGCTTGAGTCTTCCTTGAATATTACCTTGGGGTACCTTGGGCATCCCCAAGCTTAGGTTCTTGCTGCTCCTTATTCCTTCATCCATAGTGATCTCACCCAAAAATTGAAAACTTCAGCACAAAAAACTCAGCAGAAACTTCGTGAGATCCATTAGTATAATCGGTAAACAATAAACTTAGGTACTGTTATAAAACAATTCATAATTATTTTTGCATAATATCTACTGTATTATAACTCCTCCATGACTTATAACCCCTGATATAATCCATGGCATCATCAAAATAAGCACACTATGTAATAAAAAACAGAATATGTCTAAAATAGAATAGTCTGTAATGATCTGAAATAAAACCATACTTATGTAACTCCAAAACTTCTGAAAAATTAGGACAGCGTAGACAATTTGTATCCAAAAACTATGTACAAATTTCAGACCAAGATCACGTTCCAGTAAAAATGTAAATTCAAACACTGGACGCAAAAGTTTCTGTTTTTTGCACAGAATCAATTCAACTATCATCCAAATCATCTCAAAGGCTTTCTTGGCACAAGCACTAATTAAAAGATAAAAACATTGTCATTACAGTAGAAATAATCATGTCATCACACAAAACAGAAAATAAAAAATGAAATAAAGATAAATGTTGGGTTGCCTCCCAACAAGCGCGATTGTTTAATGCCCCAAACTAGGCATAATGCATAGTTTCAAGTATTATCATCTTTCGAAGTATGGCTAATTATATCTTTCCCAAATGGTCCAGTGCTATTATCAATCTTTCTTTCTCCCAGCTTACTTGCCTTTCCTTCATTGATTAAGTGAAGCAAGTGATCAAGTTTTCCGTTAAGAGCTTCTATCTCAGTCTTCAGGATGCTAATATTATCAAATTTTTGTTCCAATGCATCATGTTTCTTGTATTGTAATACTATATTACCATTCACATCAGTGGAAAGATTGTACAACCCTTTAAGATGAGCCTCCATACTAGCTTTAGTTTCTTTCATTAATTCAGTTTGATGACAACTCACTAGGAAGGTAGGTTTGATGGTTTCTATTTTTCATTGTCCTAGCATACTTCTCATCTTTTCATAAGTGTCAAAAGCATTATTCCCAATGAAATCTCTCTCAAATATTAAATTCAAAACATGTCTATGATGGAGAGATAAACCAACATAAAATCTTCTGAGTAATAACTTAACATGGCATTTGGGATTAGCTCTAGATTGCATCTCTAATAGCTTATCCCAAGCTTCTTTTAGATATTCATCACTTAATTGTTTAAAGTTTAAGATTTATGAACTCTCACCAAGGTAAGGAGGAAGGGGAACTTCCGATGGAGAGCTAGACATTGTAACGAGCAAATAAAGCACAGAAATTTTTTTGGTATTTTTTTAATGAGAGTAATAAAGGAAAATAAAAGAAAGTAAAAGTAGAACAAGTAAATGATAATGTGTATGAAGGGACCTTGAGTTGTTTGATGAAGTCTCCCTGGCAACGGCACCAGAAATTATTTTGCTACTTGTGATAGGCATTGGGATTTCCTTGAAGATGATGGGTGAAGTAGTATAGTAGCAGAAAGTATTTACCTCAATAAAGAACCAAGTTTTATTGAACCAATATGAGATTCACACAAACGACCTTTAGCAGTATCTACACACACAAGAGCAAATACTTGCACCCAACACGGGTAAGAGGGTTGTAAAGCCCCTTCTACTTGTTATTTGCAAGCATTAAATCTGATAGTAGGAAATATATAAAGTGCAAAATAAAATAGAAGTAAATAAATTGTAGCAAGGTATTTAGGGTTTTAGCAATATGATTTAAGTAGACCCGAGAGACACAGCTTTCCCTAGAGGCATCTCTCTCAAGAACATAGCAAATGGTGGGTACTCAAATTACTATTGGGCAATTCATAGAATAGCGCATAGTTATGATGTTATTCATGGCATGATCAGTACATAGGCATTACGTCCGTGACAAGAAGACCGAAACAATTCTGCATCTACTACTATTACTTCACCATTCGACCGCTATCCAGCATGCAGCTTAAGGTATTTAGGTCATAACAAACTGAGTAATGCTTGAAGCATGATGACATAATGTAGAGAGAATAAAACCAATCAATATGATCAAACCCCGTTGTTTTATCCTTAGTAGCAACAATACAATACGTGCCCCGCTACCCCTTCTGTCACGAAGTGAAGACACCACAAGATTGAACCTACCACAAAGCACCTGTCCCGCTGAAGCTAAATCAACCTAGTTTGCCAAACCAAACGGATACATCGGAGAGAAATACAAAGCTATAACAATCACACATAATAAAGTTAGAAATAACTCAATTACTTTTGGTGAATAATCAGAAACCCACAATTCGTCGAATCCCAAAAAATGCACAGTAAAATATTACATCCAATCGATCTCTGAAGAGAACATTGAATTGAAGATCAAAGAGAGAGAGAGAGAGAGAGAGAGAGAGCCATCTAGCTACTGCTATGTACTCACACATAATCGAAGGTCCAACAAGGTTGATGTAGAAGCCCTCCGTGATCGATTCCCCCTCCGGCAGAGTACCGGCGGAGGCCTTCAGACGGGATCACAAAAGAACAAAGGCTTGCGGCGGCGGAATAATTGTTTCAGGTCTCGCTCTGGGGGTTTTGCAACATTTTGGAATTTATAGCACTGGAATTAGGTCAGACGGAGCCACGAGGGGCCCACAAGACATCTGGGCCCTTCCTGTTGTCTTGTCGTCTCCTCGTCTGGCTTTTGGTCCTCCCCCGAAGCTTCTAGGGTCCCTCCTAGTTCAGAAAAACCAAAAACATGCAAAAAAACAGCAACTGGCACTAGGCACTGGGTTAATAGGTTAGTTCCCAAAAATGATATAAAATTGTATATAAAGCATATAAGATTGATAATATAATAGCATGAAATAATAAAAAAATATAGATATGTTGGAGACGTATACGGCTCCTATCCAACCTCCGACGGCCGCCGACCGAGGATTGAGCTCCTATCTGGCTGCCGCTTCCCCTATCGACCTCTCTATCCACAGAGGGGGTATTTAGTCTAAGTATTAACTCAATTATTGCATCCCCATCATCTGCCAAAAGGCATATGTACCATGTGATACATCGCATACGGTTATATTTTTTAAACTGTGTAGTACGATGAACTGCGAAATTGTGTGTGCAGTTAGCACATCGAACACGTACAATATATATAAATCATGTGCCATATACAACAGAGTGCGATAAGTAGCTCCCCCGACTGTTATCAGATCTACAGTTTTCCCATTACCCCATCCCTAGCTAGCCTCCAAATCCCTATCCCCAAATTCCCTCGTGTAGCGTTGACATTGGCAGAATGCAGATGAGTGGTGGTGATGGTTGCGGTGCGGCTCCTCCGGCTCGTACCATCACACTCGGTAGTGCGATGGGCGGCATCGTCACCACAACGGTCACTGCCAAGCAATTGCCTAAGTTCATCAGAAGGGTTGTGTACTATGGCTCCAAATAGTCTTGTTAGGTCAACCAATCAATCCTGATCTCTTTTTGAATTTTTCAAAGGTAGCTCCCTCATTCCGTCTAGAATGGACCCCTCTTTAGGAAAGCCATGAACAGCTAGATCCAAAGTTTGACTTCACACTCCTGCAACATGAGTTCGAATCCGAGTTTTTCGCCACCAAGAAGTATGAAAATCTGAGTTGTGTGCACGGTCACACTCCCACTCGACGTGTATGCATGGAGGGATTCGACATTGACAGATGGTTTCTCAGTTGCCCATTAGAGGTTAGTGCTAACAAGTTAATCCCTTGAGTTGAGGTAACGCCTTTTGACCCACCATTCCAGGATATTTAACATTCATAGGGATATGAGGCTTGTGGTTTTGTTAAGTGGTTTGATGATGAATGGCATGGTAGGGCTCAGAGTCTTATCACCAAGCTTGTAGAAGATAAAAGTCAAGTTGAAGAAGAAAGTGACTAATCTGGAGTTTACAATTAGTACGATGAAGCAAGAAAGAATCAATCACATGCAATAGATGAAAGCAAGAGACACGAAGGAACTCAGATATGTGTTCAAAAGTTTCGGTCCTGAGTTCGCTTTCTGTTTGAGAAAAAGAAAGAATAAAATGCGGTGCAATTTGGTCTGAAAAACTGCACTACGAAGGACACTTCAATACACTCCGTTTAGAACAAAAATGCATTTAGAAAAATGTTGGAAATATGCCCTAGAGGCAAGAATAAATTGGTTATTATCATATTTCCTTGTTCATGATAAAGGTTTATTATTCATGCTAGAATTGTATTGACCGGAAACTTAAATACATGTGTGAATACATAAACAAATACTATGTCCCTAGTGAGCTTCTACTAGACTAGATTGTTGATCAAAGATGGTTAACGTTTCCTAACCATACACATGAGTTGTCATTTGATAACAGGATCACATCATTAGGAGAATGATGTGATGGACAAGACCCAACCGTAAGCTTAGCATTCGATCATATCACTTGAGTTTATTGCTATAGCTTTCTTCATGTGAAGTATCTATTCCTAAGACCATGAGATCATGCAGTCCTGGGTACCGGAGGAATACCTTGTGTGCTATCAAACGTCACTTCATAACTGAGTGATCATAAAGATGCTCTATAGGTATCTCCGAAGGTGTCTGTTGGGTTGGCATGGATCGAGACTGGGATTTGTCACTCCGTGTGACAGAGAGATATCTCTAGGCCCTCTCGGTAATACAACATCGTAAAGAGCTTGTAAGCAATGTGGCTAAAGAGTTAGTCACAAGATCTTGTATTACGGAACACGTAAAGAGACTTATCAGTAACGAGGTTGAACTAGCTATGGAGATACCGACGATCGAATCTTGAGCAAGTAACGTATCGCCGGACAAAGGGAATTGCATATGGGATTAATCGAATCCTTGACATCATGGTTCAACCGATAAAAGATCTTCGTGGAATATGTAGGAACCAATATGGCCATCCAGGTTCCACTATTGGTTATTGACCGGAGAGGTGTCTCGGTCATGTCTACATGATTCTCGAACCCGTAGGGTCCGCACGCTTAACGTCCGATGACGCTAAAGTAATATTGGGATATGCATGTTGGTGACCAAATGTTGTTCGGAGTCCCGGATGAGATTCTGGATGTCACGAGGAGCCCCGAAATGGTCCGGAGGTGAAGACTTATATATGGAAAGTTGCTTTCAGGGTTCCGAAAAAAGTTTCTGTTTTTTTGGTATTGTACTGGAAAGCTTCCAAAAGGTTCCGGAAACTTTCAGAGGAGTCCGGAAGTCCACCAAGGGTTCCACCACATCCCAGGGGTCAGCATGGCATGAGGGGAGATGCCTTGGCCTTATTGGGCTAGTCACACAAGTCCCTCAAGGCCCATGTGGCTGGGAAAGGTGGAAAGTCCACCTATGTATGGAAAGGAGGGAATTGGATTAGGAGTCCAACTCCTCCCCCTTGGTGCGCCAGCCCTAGGGCTTGGAGGGCTGGCCACCACGCCCCTCCACCTATATATAGAGGGGAAGGGGCACCCCCAAGAGGACACACAAGCCCTTGGCCCCCCTCTCTCTCCCGTTACTTCGTAACTCCTCCCTCTTCGTTGTTTCGGTAGCGCTCGGCGTAGCCCTGCCGGAATCACTCCACCACCGTCACCGTCACACCGTCGTGCTGCCGGCGATCCCATCTACTTCTCCTCCCTCGCTTGTTGGATCAAGGAGGAGGAGACATCATCGAGCCGTACGTGTGCTAAACGCGGAGGTGCCGTCCGTTCGGTACTTCGTCGGTTTGGATCGCGATTGGATCATGACGAGTATGACTACATCAACCGCGTGATATACACTTCCTCTTAACGGTCTACGACGGTACGTAGACACACTCTCCCCTCTCATTGCTATGCTTCTCCTAGATAGATCTTGGGTGTTCGTAGGAATTTTTTTGATTTTCATGCTTCATTCCCCATCAGAAAAACATGCAAATGCAATGCACTTTGGTCTTACTAAAAAGTCCATTACGAAGGACTTTCCAGTACACTCCATTTAAAACAAAATGCATTTAAAAAAACATGCAAATGCGGTGCACTTTGATCTTAAAAAAAGTCCACTACAAAGGACTTTTCAATACACTCCATATAAAAAAAATGCATTTTAAAAACATGCAAATACGATGCACTTTGGTCTTGGAAAAAGTGTTTTAGAATGAATTTAAAAAATATGCAAATGCGGTGCACTTTGGTCTTAAAAAAATCCACTATGAAGGGCATTTTAGTACACTCCGTTTAAAAGAAAATGCATTTAGAAAAGGGATAATTAGTTTTATTACCCTAGTTGTGTCCCAGTCGGCTATTTTACCCATAATTTTCAAAAGTCATCGGTTCTGTCCAAGTCACTTCGCTCCTCTTATGCTTTTGCCCTTTGATCGTTTGACCATCACTTTGAAAACTTCATAACAAATTCATACTAAATCAGAAAAATGCAAATAAGATACCAAAATGTTCAGAAAAACATCACCTATATGTCAATGTCATTTGCATTCATCACAAAATTGTTGGAAAGTGCCCATCTGAGTTTTAGCTTTTATGATTCCACCATGAACGGTAAAATCTAGAAAATTCAAAAAATTCAAAAAGAAATTTGGTGGTAAAGAATGACAAATGTTTTAAGTGCTTGCAAAATTTTATCAGGGATGGCATTCATGGAAGTCGTGGCAAAAAAACAATCTATTTTGGAGTGTTTATTGTTTATTTTGCCACGAATTCCACGAATGTCATTCCCTGATGAAACTTCGCAAGCACTTGAAACATTTGTCATTCTTTGCCACCAAATTTCTTTTTGAATTTTTTGAATTTTTTAAATTTTACTTGTTGTGGTGGTATCATAAGAGCTAAAACTCAGATGGACACTTTCCAATACTTTCGTCATGAATGCAAATGACATTGACATATAGATGATGTTTTCCCGAACATTTTGATATATTTTTTTTTAGTATGAATTTGTTATGAAGTTTTCAAAGTGACGGTCAAACGGTCAAAGGGCAAAAGCATAAGAGGAGTGAAGTGACTTGGACAGAACCGATGGCTTTTCGAAATTAGGGGTAAAACAGCCGAGTGGGACACAACTAGAGGCATAAAACTAATTATCCCTTTAAAAACATGCAAATGTGATGCACTTTGGTCTTAAAAAAGTCCACTACGAAGGACTTTTTAGTACACTCCATTTAAAACAAAATGCATTTTAAAAAACATGCAAATGCGGTGCACTTTGGTCTTAAAAAGAAGTCCACTGCGAGGGACTTTTCAGTACACTCCACTTAAACCAAAATGCATTTAAAAAAACATGCGGTTCTCTTGCCCATCTAATGCAGTGTGGTTTTTAGTCCGAAGCATGTGGTCTTCTGTCTGATGCAGTTCACGCGGCGATTTTGGTGTCGCGAAAAACAGTGTCGCATTTTGATAATTTCAAAATTGCTCTTAAACCATAAGAAATTAGAGAGAGTGTTCTAAATGAAAAAGCTACGCCTCGTTGATATGTTTCCAACGATGTATCATATGCATCATTTCGATGAGTTATTCGATTTTTTGCGAAAATACGCTCGTTGTCCCTCATCGGGTGTCGCACTATATTCAAAATTCATCTAAAACTGTAAGAAATCTCAGAAAATGTTCTACATATGAAAGTCGCGCCAATTCCATAGCTTTTCAACAGCGTATCGCACGCCTCATTTCGACATACGGTTACAAACTGCAGCGAAAACCGTACCAAAAAAATCACAAATTTGAAAACCAGAATTTTCGTGTTTTGGTAAATTTGAAACTGCTCTTAAACCATAAGGAATTAGAGAGGGTGTTCTATATGAAAAAGTTACGCCTCGACGACATTTTTCCCACGGCGTATCATTTGCTTCATTTTGACAAGTGTTTTAGAAAAACTTGTGAAAACACGCTCGCTGCCACTTGTCGTGCGCCGCCTAATTTTTGAAACTGCTCTTAAACCGTGAGTACTCTTGAAAAGTGTTCAACATGGTGAAGTTGCCTATAATCCATAGCTTTACAACGGTATATCACACGCCTCGTTCTGACAAAAAGTTTAAAAATTGAATCGAAAACAGTAACAAAAAATCACGTGCAGTTTTTTGCGATGAGAAATTCACTCGCCTCAGTATTGCAGTACTCTTGCTTCAAAAATGCCATGCACTTGCGTTGAGCATGCAATTCAGAAGTGTGTGCACAATATTATTCTGCTAATATTAGCAGAATATACCGGTTGTGTACTTCTGTTTGCCTCTCTTGTTCAGATTGTACTAATAATTTATTAGAAATTAAGCATGCATATCGATAATCGATTATATATATGGGGCTCGACAAAATAACACATAAAAAACCTATGAGTTGTCGGCAAGGCGATATCGGTTATATAATTTGTAGATTATCGACATTCTACATATAATTTCTCGCTTATCAGCCAGACATTGCATTGAAATTAAATAACTATATACATATGCATCATATATAATATAAATATATCTATAATATAATATACTATAATCATTATCATATATCTATATCTATATATATATATATAGCTAGCTAGTTGGTCGCCACCGGAGGTGCCAGCGTTGGAGCTATCGGCGCGAGGGGATGCCTTATCACCACAGACGGCCACATGGGTGCATTTCGTAGAGTTGGGGGCGGACTTCAATGCCGGCAAGGCAACCCCATCACTAGAGGCACTCGTGGGGCCGCATACCGTGCTGGCGCCCTCCATTGTTGAGCACCCCACATTCTGAAACATAGGCGCAGGGCTCACCTAACAGTCAGACCGTGGGGTTGTGGTGGCCTTGGCACGGCATTGGCGCGTGGTTGAGCCGCTTTCAATGCGATCCGCGCAGGACTCCTCAATTCCTCGTACACCAGCTGGAGGAGTGGATCATTCCTGGGCATCTCGTTGGCCATCAGTATCGGGCTAGTATGACGTAGTACAAAGGATATGGGGGAGGAATTAATAATGGCGAGAGGGGGCACCGACTGCGGGGCTTTTTATAGCCGCGGGCGCGGCCCAGTTGTACGCTTGGCGGGAACAGCTACGAGCGGCGGGATAGTTAGGAGGGAATGAGTGCCTGAGATTACTAGGCTCGGTTCCCAGTGAGGAAGAACATGTCGGACTAGTATGGGTGATGGTGCTACATTAATAAGCAGAGCTCATCTTCCTTCCGAACTTCCCTATGTTAAATGCTAGTTATCGCACAAGTTGTTTTTCATGGAATTATGTGCATAGCTAAAACATTGCTTTTAGCGAACCGTGTGCTAAATTGCTAAAATGTTGCATTTAGCGAACCATGTGAAAAGTAACATATTACACACATAAGAACACTCCAAGCGGTGTGCGTAATTATCACATTGAGAACTGCGCAACCGTGGGAACTCAAAGCGGGGGTACTAATTACCGTTGATTATATCAGAATTCTAACTGCCCTCTAAGGTGCCAATATAATCCGTCAATCCAAAGCTGCAATTGCCATTTATCTTCTCTTCATCCCCTCTTGATTCACCATCTTCACCTCGGTCCTGCCGTTCTGCCACAGTGCAAAATCTCGCTTTTTTGTAGCGTAGCCATGTTGTTCTCCGCAAGCGACAACGAGGATGACAGTTCCAGTCCAGTGCCTGCTCTAAGGTTAACCTCAGAATCATCACACTCGCCTTCCATGAGTCCAGCATCGAGCCCCGACCTCGATTATATCCGGTTCATGGAAGGGACACCACCACCAGAGTTGTCGGACGACGACCAGACGGACGAGGAGAAGACGGAGGACTAAGACGACGATGAGGAGGAGGAATGGTGGAACGAGGAGGACGAGGATGTCAATGACAATGCGGCGACAAGACAAGACAAAGCTGGCGGTCAGCGACAAGCATCCTTGCCAAGACGTTGTCGCGGGGCCATCCAAGAAGAAGAAGAAGAAGAAGAAGAAGGACTACAAAGTAGATTGTGTAGCAATTATTAATTGTTACCTTCGCTTTATATAGATTCCCTATGTTGAATTGACGATCCTCAGTTTCTTGCTTGTTCTTCATTTGCTCACAGGAAATAGACCCTTGTGGTCAGGTTGATCATGCTCCGGCGTGGTCAATAACCCTCGAAAGTTAGTTTAGCGATTGCTAAGGCGTGACGTCTCGCACGTTCATAGTCGGATCGTCAAAGTCGACTCCCACAGAAAACGATAGCTATCTCATCGAAACATTGGGACACCTTCGCCTCTATCACTATTATATGGATGTAATGGACTTGATTCACCAGTTTCCCCCTGTGGATCTCACCGCACACAATCTGTAATACAGAAGCGATCCTGATCTTTTACAGTATAGACATAGTTTATTTGCTTCAATTGTGTGTCATGTTGTCCGTGCAACAAACATCCGCAATTGTTGACCGGACTCATGCACAGGCATGCTGACGATCATACATCCATCACCAACATGTAACACAAGGTCAAGCCAGAGAAGCCGCTCTTCGTGAGATCAAGGAGCGTATCAAGAAGACAAAGCCGACATACAAGACAAAGATTCCAAGGGAAGTGTCCTTTGCTGGTCAGACGAGGCCGGCAAGGTCGATGCAGCAGATAAGAGCAGGACCAAGCTGCACCAGCCGCGTCTCCGGCACGGTCGGAGACCGAAGCGCGCGCCTCTCCAAGAAGGCCCGGCAAGCTCTGCCCCGACAGGCACGAGCCAAATTACCACCGCACCGCGGCGCCAGTCACTTATCGATGCGTTGCCAAGCCCCCAGGCGACTAAGTGGCTCTCGCTAAGCACGTGGCGGTTTGCTGGAAGATAGATCACACCCATTTGACACTCGTCCAGGGGCGTGTCAAGATAATAAGCAGAAGTTGGCTAAGCGGCAACATAAGCTTGCCGGGGATGCATCCCCGCACGCCACCTAAGGTAGCATTTATGGCATTTTGTCCTAAGTGCCAGAGTTAGGTATGGTAGCACTGTTGGCTATATAATCACAAGATAATGTCTATTTTGCCACTGTTGTTACCCCTTGAGCTATGAAAGAAGGTCCAAGGCAACCTAGACAAGGATTGGGATCATCTCACACTTGTACTCGCGTAGCAGATCTCCCCAAGGCCACCTTGCCGGGTTTGGGCGCTGCGTGTCGTCGTGTTCCCCCATCCAATCCACCAAAGCAGGAGTAGGGTTTTACGCTTCTCAGCGGCCCGAACCTGGGTAAAGAACCTGAGTCTCGTCGTTGTGTTATCTCACGGCCTCCGCTCTTTGTGCAACGTGATATCCCCCCTGCCGAACCACAAGGGGCCCATGGCCCCATAGGTGATCGTGTGCAACCACGACATCTTTGACGCGCCAGGTAGGGGGAGATCGCTTGCACGAACCAGAAGTTGTGAACAACGCGTCGATCTTCGTCATCATCTTCTTCGTCCTCACCTTCTCCGTCCATGGCACCCAAGAAGAAACCCGGCGTGACCGCACATCCCTCCACTTCGAAGGCCGCCTCGCACGCAGCCGCGGACGCCGTAGGCACCGCGGCGGCATTGGATGAGGCGGGTAACGCGACCGGCGCAAGCAGCGCCGCCGTTGTGTCCCCCGTGGCCGAAGCCGGAGCGGGAAATGCCGGGGCTGGGCAGCATCAGCAGCGTCCTGACGAGCTTGGCCCAGAAGCCGCGGGTGGAGGGAACGCCAGTCTCTACCTTCCCGCCACACTGGCGGACGTAGTCGCAACAGCAACGCCCGCTTCAGCGAAAGCCACGATCCTCCTATTGTGCTCACCACGGGCGCGGTTGCAAGGCGCACACCTTGCCCAGAGCAAGACGGGCAAGACGGAGCGCCGAACGGGGCCGTCGACCCCCAAGCACGGCCTACTCATCGCCAGACTACCTTGGCGATCGGTTCACGATGACAAGAACACGGCAACGCTCCTGCTGGTTCTGCCAGGAGTTGAGCGACGTCACGGTCTACCTCATTAACCATGCCAAGCACAGCTGCGGAAGCAATGGCGTGGGCCCAACTCCTGTTGAAATTTCCACTGGCGGCTGACAAGATGGATGAGTGGAGGGCCACCATGTAGAGCCTGATTGGCTTTGCTGAAGCCGGTAAATCGCAGTATGTGGAGCCGTTGCGATGCCCGCGAACGACGACGGCAGCTTGGGCTGATGGCCGTGTTGAGGGGGCTACACCAATAGTGCAATCCCCTCCGCGATGACAGGCCCAGTGGCAGCCTCAGCAAACTCAACGTGTCGATGAGCCCGATGAGACGTCAATGGCTTCGTCCGGCCCGCAAACCCGCCGGGATCAGTG
The DNA here is from genome assembly GCA_011799875.1 of Thinopyrum elongatum. Classification (NCBI taxonomy): domain Eukaryota; kingdom Viridiplantae; phylum Streptophyta; class Magnoliopsida; order Poales; family Poaceae; genus Thinopyrum; species Thinopyrum elongatum. The sequence goes on from CM022303.1 coordinate 203,566,943, forward strand.
GCGGGTTCTGGAAGACCGGCAGAAGGAAGACACGCGCGTCACCATAGAGTGATGCCGGGAGGCACACCGTCAATCCAACAGACGCAATGGCCCAGACGTTGACGAACCCGCGCCTAGTATCGGCGGGTACTTGCCTTACGAGGTTGGGTACCCTGCCTTAACTCCTGAGCTGCGGCAGGTCCGCTAGCCATCTGCCCGAGCCTTCAAGCCTGAACTGCCGGAAAAATACGATAAAAAATTAAACCCAGCAGAGTTTTTGGGCATCTAAACGATTGCCGTTCAAGCCACCGGGGGCAGAGATGAGAAGGTGCTCGCCAACTATTTCCCTTTGGCACTCAAGCCAAATGTGAGATCATGGCTAATGCACCTGCCGGAAAACTCTATTTCCTCATGGGCTGACTTGTGCAATGAGTTTGTTGGCGCCTTCACAGGTGGCCACCAAGAGCCTGGACAGCCCAGTGACTTGCATGTCCTTCCGCAGAGGGAAGGGGAGGATTTGTGTAAGTATATACAGAGGTTCAGTCGAGTACATCGTAAAATTCCAAAGATACACCCAGCAGCCGTGATTGCCGCGTTCCATTCGAACATGCGCAACAGGAGGATGCGAGCCAAAATGAATGTCTGGCTGCCCAAGACCGTCAACGAGTTGTACACCTTGGCGGATAAGTGTGCTCAGGCTGAAGAAGGAAGGTGACTCCCCGGAGAGGAGGCTGGCATCAAAATTGATTCAGATGATGACGACGATGCCACCAACCCAAGGAGGAGAAGCCGGAGGCACAATAGGAAATGCAAAGAGAAGGCAGTGTTGGTCGTTGAGAGCTCTGGTGATCTTAATGCCGGCAAGAAGGCCAAAATTGAGGCCCCCAGCAAGGGAGGTGCCACGTGCGCTAATTGCTGGGAGGCCACGGCAGCGGAGAAAGCCGGGAAATCCAACGGGCCATACTGCAAAATCCACCACACCTAAGGTCATGATCTCCAAGAGTGCCGCCAAGTTGAGTAGCTTGTTAAGAAACAAAAGGCTGAATATGAGAAGCGTGACAGGGAGAGAGGCCAAGAGGGTGCTGGCAGAAAAGGCTGTGGTGGTAGAGGGGGCCGCCGCGGCAAGGCCCCGCAGCAGAAGGAAAAACCTGCCAGAGGCCGTGAAAAGAAAGAAGGAGACGATGGAAGTGATGAAGAGGATGAGGAGGAAACCAGCGAGCAAGAATTCCAGAAGGCAACCGAAGCCATGTGTGTTGATGGGGGTGCATCCCTGCACTCCTCTCATCGCCAGCTCAAGCAGTGGGTGCGTGAGGTCAATGTCGTGGAGCCAGCTGCAGACTCCCAAAGGCCACTTAAATGGTCCCGCATGCCTATCATCTTTGACAATGAGGATCACCCTGACCGTACCACTGCGGTTGGGTGTTTGCCATTGTTGGTTTCCCTGACAATCCGCAACCTCAAGGTAACAAAGATGCTAGTTGATGGTGGGGCTGGGCTGAGCTTAATCTCCCCTAGAGTGGTTGGCAAGCTACAGATCCCTGATGAGGAGCTCAAGGCTACGGGTACGTTCCAAGGAATCAACCCCGGTAGGAGCCGGCCTAAGGGGAAGGTTACATTGCCTATGACATTTGGCGGGGAACTGAAATATCGGACCGAGAGAGTCGTGTTTGATGTTGTTGAACTTCCTTTGCCTTACAATGGAATTCTTGGTCGCCCAGCTCTGGCAAAATTCATGGCAGCATCCCATTATGCCTACAACACCTTGAAGATGCCAGGGCCAATGGGTATCATTTCCATTCCGTTAGATAATAAAGATGCAATTATATGTGTGGACAAGATGTATCGAGATGCGGTAGCAGCTGAGGCCACAGAAGCCCCAGCTCCCACCAAAGAAACAAAGAAGGGGAAGAAGGCTAGCAGGGATGCCAGCAAGGACTCCGGGAAGCGCGCCTCTTCGGAGTGTGCCACGCCTGTTGATGACCTGCCGGAGAGTTCCACTAGCAAAAGACCCAAGGTTGCTTCACCTGCTATGAAAAGGGTCCCAACAAGGCAGGATGGCGTTGGCGGTACATTCGCCATCAGCGCCACCCTTGATGACAAATAGGAAAGCGCGCTCGTTGCCTTTCTGCGGGCGAATGTCGATGTGTTTGCTTGGCAACCGTCTGACATCCCCGGTGTTCCCAGGAAGGTAATCGATCACCACCTTGCTGTCTGCCCTCACGCTCGGCCCGTCAAGCAGAAGGTCAGAAAGCAAGCTTTAGAATGGCAGCCGTTCATTGCCGAGGAGATCAAGAAACTTGAAACAGCTGGTTTGGTCAGAGGGGTGCTGCATCCAACTTGGTTAGCAAATCCAGTGGTAGTGCGCAAGGCGAACGAGATATGGAGGCTTTGCATTGATTTCACTGACTTGAACAAAGCATGTCCAAAAGACCCTTTCCCCCTGCCGCGCATTGATCAAATTGTTGATTCCACTTCCGGGTGTGATTTTCTTTCCTTCTTGGATGCGTACTCCGGGTACCATCAGATATTCATGGCCAAGGAAGATGAAGAGAAAACTGCGTTCATAACTCCATGTGGCACATACTGCTTTGTGCGTATGCCTTTCGGGTTGAAGAGCGCCGGATCCACTTTCGTGAGGGCAGTATAGATTGGTTTCGAACCCCAGCTGCATAGAAACATGGAAGCTTATATGGATGATATAGTGGTCAAAACCAGGGATAGATCTACACTCATTCAAGACTTGGAAGAGACCTTTGCAAACTTGCGCAAGATCAATTTGAAACTAAACCACGAGAAATGTGTGTTTGGTGTCCCATCCGGCAAGCTCCTTGGTTTCTTTGTGTCCCAACGGGGAATAGAGGCCAATCCCGACAAGATCAAAGCAATCGAGAAAATACAAGCGCCCAAGACTGTCAAGGACATAAGGCGTTTGGCTGGATGCATTGCCACACTGAGTAGGTTCATCTCCAAGTCTGCCGAGTGCGCCTTACCTTTTTTCAAAATCTTGAAAAAGGCTGGCTTGATGAAGTGGACCCCGGAAGCAGAAGCAACGCTACAAGACCTAAAAACTTACCTTCCTCTGCTCCCACCTTAGTCGCACCTAAACCGCAAGAGCCGTTGTTGCTATACTTAGTTGCAACGAATCAAGTGGTTAGTGCAGCGCTGGTGGCACAGCGAGAAGTGGATGAGGAAGCAGGCGTAGCAACTGACCCCTCCGGAGATGGAGCTGAAGCACCCGCGGCAAGACTTGACACAAACCAGGGGGAGGCGAGGCAAGCCAGCGAAGGCAATCCCAAGACCGCGGCAAGGAAGAAAGTGGTGCAGCAGCCAGTGTACTTTGTCAGCTCCCTATTACAGGGGGCCAGGTCGAGGTACTCTGGAGTACAAAAGCTGATCTTCGGCCTTATCATGGCCTCGAGGAAGCTGCGCCACTACGTCCAAGCCCACGAGATCACAGTTGTCACCCGTTTTCCACTGCATCGCATATTGAGGAACCCCGAAACCACCGGCAGAATAGTCGAGTGGGCACTAGAGTTGTCGAGCTTTGGCTTAAAATATGAGAGCACCTCAACTATTCAGAGTAGGGCATTGGCGGAGTTCATTGCAGAATGGACGCCCACTCCAGACGAGGAAGTACCAGAGACAGTTCTCCCCGGCAAAGAGGCACCTCAGGAGTGGATCGTGCATTTTGATGGTGCTTTCTCGCTGCAGGGCGCCAGAGCCGGCGTGCTTCTTGTCGCGCCCACCGAAGAGAATCTCAAGTATGTGGTTCAAATGCACTTTCCCCGGGAGAAGGCCACCAACAACACTGCTGAGTATGAGGGGCTCCTTGTTGAACTCAGAATTGCAGTGGAGTTGGGAATCAAGAAACTGATTATCCATGGAGACTCTCAACTTGTGGTGAGGCAAGTCAAAAATATTATCAGAGTCCGTTGATGGAGGCATATGTGGAGGAGGTGAGAAAGCTGCAAGAGCACTTTGATGGATTACAAGCAGAGCACATGCCATGTGCGGAAAATAGCATCGCTGATCACTTGTCAAAGTGCGCCGCGCAAAAGCTCCCTGTGGAACCAGGGACTTTTGTCCTCCATCTAACTCAGCCGTCAGTATCCCCTTCAACGATGACCAGAAAATGGAGAAAATTGAACTCCGGCGAGCATTTCCTAGCAGGACTTCCCGAAACTGCTGGTAGAGAGGCTGCCGGGGACAACCTCACTTCGGTTGGTGAGCAGCACCCTCCTGCAAAGCCCCAGGTTCTTGCGGTCGAGGTGAGCGCTCCCACGAATGAGGAAGTTCCTTTAGTCCTTGTTGTCGAGCCACAGGCTCCAACTTGGGCGTAGCACATAGTCCATTTCCTTCAAACAGGAGAGCTTCCCGAAGGGCAAGAAGAAGCTGAAAAAGTAGCCCGACGGTCCAATATGTACCAGTTTGTCGATGACACACTGTACAGAAAAAGGCCAAACGGTGTGAAATTGAAGTGCATTTGCCGGGAAGATGGGCTGAAGCTGTTGGCAGAGATACACAGGGGTGTGTGTGGCTCTCACATTGGATCGAGAGCCCTAGTCGGAAAAGCCTTCTGGCAGGGTTTCTATTGGCCCACGGTCCTCCAGGATGCAACTGAACTAGTCACCAAGTGTGAAGCCTGCCAGCTCCATTCCAAAAACATTCATCAACCAGCTCAAGCTCTCTCCAGACGATCCCTTTGTCCTGGCCATTCTTAGTCTGGGGGCTCCATATCTTGGGCCCCTTTCCCCCGTGCTGGTGGGGGCTTTGAATTCTTGTATGTAGAAATTGACAAGTTTACAAAGTGGCCTGTGGTGGAGCCAGTGAGGAAGGTGACCGCACAATCAGCTGTCAAGTTCTTGAAAGGATTGGTGTGCCGCTTTGGAGTACCCAACAGAGTGATTACCGATAACGACACCCAGTTCACGAGCCGCACCTTTATGCAGTACATCCAAAGCCTTGGAAGCAAGGTCTCCTTTGCCTCTGTTGCTCACCTGTGAAGCAATGGGCAAGCCGAGAGGATGAATGCTGAAGTGCTGCGCGGGCTCAAGATGAGAACTTTTGATAAGTTGCAAAAATGCGGCAAGCGCTGGATTGATGAACTACCGGTGGTTCTTTGGTCCCTTCGGACGACACCAAATCGAGCTACCGACCGGACTTCCTTCTCCCTAGTGTATGGGGCGGAAAGAGTACTCCACACGGAACTCATATACGGGTCACCTCGAGTACTTGCCTACGACGAAGTAGAGCAAGAGCAGCTACGGCATGCCGATGTCGTGCTCCTCGAGGAAGATCGTCTCCAGGCCACTGTGCATGCTGCACGCTACCAGCAAGCCCTGCGCCGCTATCATAGCCGTAGGGTTCATGCCCTGAGCCTTGAGGAAGGTGACCTTGTCCTTAGGTGCATTCAGTCCGCCAAGGGTACCAACAAGTTGACGCCGAAGTGGGAAGGCCCTTACCAGGTAGCACAAGTCATCAGACCTGGCGCAGTCCGTCTGGAGACCGAAGATGGCATCAAAATGCAAAACTCATGGAATATTGAGCATCTTCATAAATTATGCCCGTAAGGCGTGGCTGCCGGGCTCAGCCCCCGGCAACCACCTTTTGTACAATCCTTGCCGCTGGGCATGTGACACTTTGTACAAAGCCAGGCGCAGACCCTGTGCAAAGATAATAAAACGAAGTGCTGGCACCGAAGATTTGCATGCATGTTCAATTAAGTATTCATTTTGATTACAATAACCTTAGCATGAGCTAATTGATCCTTCACAAAAATATTATATGCAACTGGTTTCTACCTTGCACTTCCTTTTTTGATCAACAGTAGGGCCCCCGCCATGGGTGAATTTCCCGAAGGGAAGAGCGGGAACAAGCTAGCACATTGATCCCCGGCAGCCCCGTGCTATCGGGAACAATAAGAAGGACAGCCAACACGGATAAGTTTGCCTTGCCATCCATGTTATGTTCAGAGTATGAAAGACTTATGCCATTGGGGAACCTTGCCACTTCCATCATCTGTGCTCCCATTTTTTGCCGAAATGGTTGTAGTGACATTTGAGGGGAATTGGCAGGGGGGGGGAGCCGTCCCTCATCCTCGCTCCTGGCCCGGCGATAGGGTCCGGTAGAAGCTATGGTGAGGGGACTGGCGGGATGTCTTGCCGAAAGAACTTTTGCTTACTTAAGAGTACTAAGGGACTTTTTCCTTAGCGTGTTGAAAGACACATGCACGAGTGCCCGGCAAACATCCTTTCCATTTGTGCAGAATAAGTGCAGATCATACAAAGTACAAACATGGATGGAAGATTACATAATTTAAGCTAAAGTTTGGCAGATGCCTACATATTTTAATTTGAAAAAAGATAAGTCCCCCGTAATGCCTTTCTTGTCCCTCTCCTCCTAGGAGTTGCATCAAGGCGGAAATAGGGCAAAAGGAGCGCCTAGGCAGAAGCCCAGCCCGACCCTGTCAGGGCCCGCGGGACGCAGCCTGACAAGATCGGGAGGGCGAGGACGAGGCTGGAAGGACGGAAGGAGTGGCTAGGCGATGCCCTGGTCACCACCACCAGGACCAGAGGAACGCGTTAGGAGGGACACCGACAGGGAAGACGAAGCCGGAGTCAACGAGAAAGCCTACCGGGGTCCAGCTGGAGGAGGCGAAGGCATCCACACCCAACGCCTCGGCAAATCGCTCTGCCGGGGAGAAAACCAGGTGCAGATGATGGTGTTGTCGGCGCCTGGCTGGCGGTGACGGTGCGTCCGGCGTTCAGCTAGAGTCCGTGTCATCGCCTTCACGCTTGGCGACCGGGGGCTCGCTGTCGTCGTCCTCCCCACCGGTGTCCTCCTCGTCGCTATCGCTCGAGGAGGAACTTTCATCATCAGTCAAGCTCTTTGCGCAGCGCCCAAACCCGGCACCCGAGCGTCTGAAGACCTTGATGGAGAGCAGATCAGCCTCCATTAACTTAAAATGAAGGATGTGCCCCTCCGCCAAGCTATGGGCACGTGCGAAGGTTTTCCAGCTGCGCTGGAGAAGCATAACATGAGGTGCGGGGAAATCAACGTCCACCCGCGTGTTGCCATTACAACAACCTCTCATGTGCAACTTCAACCCTTGCGGTTATTCAACCTCCATCACCCTTGCAAAAGGGGTAGGAAGCCGAAGACGGCTGCGCGGCCCGCGCAGCCTAACAAGGAACTCCAGTGCCGCATCTCCGAGATGGCCCTCCCATAGAGTCAAGGCGGCCAGGGGAGGAGTGGCCGACGCACCACCGCATCCTCCCCAGCCCCGAGCGCCTCGCTGGCCACGACCACGTCCTGTGGATTCGCCTTGTGCACTGGATCCTGCCCCTGCGTCCCCAGCAAAGGCAAGGATACGGTGCCGAGAGGAAGCCCTTGTGGCTGCCGCCGGAGCTCGACCGCGCCCTCTTCCCCTCACCATGGCGGAGGAGGGATACAAGGAGGAGGAGATGATGCGTGGGTGAGCCCCTCCCGTCACCTCCGCGCCTCCTTCTATAGCGGAGCATGGCCGGGGGCTGGCTCCTCACCACCCAGGGGGCAACCTCCCCGCTTCGCCTATCTGGTTCATCTGCGTCCCTGACAGCGTCCAGATTCGCCAACCGCCCTCCTGCGCCAATCCATGTCACCTTGCTTTCTGCCATGGCACTCATTTTCCGCGCCCTACGCAACCACTACCTACCCTACGCAACGCATGCAGCGTACGTGGCGGAAACGGCAGGCGTGGTGGGGAGAGTAAAATGGTCGTTACCTCCTCCCCCGGGGTCGTGCGCGAGCACTTCAATTAACTCCCCATGAACGTGGGCATCCCCTAGCCCTTTACGTGGGTAGACCCGCGGCATTTGGCGTCGCACGACTCACGGGGAAACCGGGAATTGATTCAATTTCAGGTTAATAGAGAAGCAAAGAAGATATCAGGGAAGACATGGAACCTGCCGCAGCACGATCGAGGTGCCCGCCTATGCATTTGTTAGGGCCTACCCCAACGATGCCCGGCAGCACGTATGGGCCAGGCCCGGGGGCTCCTGTCGGTGCAACAAACATCCGCATTTGTTGACCGGACTCATGCACAGGCGTGCTGACGATCATACATCCAGCACCAACATGTAACACAAGGTCAACCCATAGAAGCCGCTCTTTGTGAGATCAAGGAGTGTATCAAGAAGACAAAGCCAACATACAAGACAAAGATTCAAAGGGAAGTGTCCTTTGCTGGCCAGACGAGGCCGGCAAGGTTGATGCAGCAGATAAGAGCAGGACCAAACCGCGCCAGCCGTGTCTCTGGGACGGCCGGAGACCGGAGCGTGCACCTCTCAAAGAAGGCCCTGTTGGAAATATGCCCTAGAGGCAATAATAAAATGGTTATTATTATATTTCCTTGTTCATGATAATTGTCTGTTATTCATGCTATAATTGTGTTATCCGGAAATCGTAATACATGTGTGAATACATAGACCACAACATGTCCCTAGTAAGCCTCTAGTTGACTAGCTCGTTGATCAATAGATGGTTGCGGTTTCCTGACCATGGACATTGGATGTCATTGATAACGGGATCACATCATTAGGAGAATGATGTGATGGACAAGACCCAATCCTAAGCCTAGCACTAGATCGTGTAGTTCGTTTGCTAAAGCTTTTCCAATGTCAAGTAACTTTTCCTTAGACCATGAGATTGTGCAACTCCCGGATACCGTAGGAGTGCTTTGGGTGCACCAAACGTCACAACGTAACTGGGTGGCTATAAAGGTGCACTACGGGTATCTCCGAAAGTATCTGTTGGGTTGGCACGAATCGAGACTGGGATTTGACACTCCATGTAACGGAGAGGTACCTCTGGGCCCACTCGGTAGGACATCATCATAATGAGCTCAATGTGATCAAGGAGTTGTTCACGGGATGATGTGTTACGGAAACGAGTAAAGAGACTTGCCGGTAACGAGATTGAACAAGGTATCGAGATACCGACGATCGAATCTCGGGCAAGTATCGTACCGATAGACAAAGGGAATTGCGTACGGGATTGATTGAATCCTCGACATCGTGGTTCATCCGATGAGATCATCGAGGAGCATGTGGGAGCCAACATGGGTATCCAGATCCCGCTGTTGGTTATTGACCGGAGAGTCGTCTCGGTCATGTCTGCGTGTCTCCCGAACCCGTAGGGTCTACACACTTAAGGTTCGGTGATGCTAGGGTTGTAGAGATATTAGTATGCGGTAACCCGAAAGTTGTTCGGAGTCCCGGATGAGATCCCGGACGTCACGAGGAGTTCCGGAATGGTCCGGAGGTAAAGAATTGTATATAGGAAGTCCAGTTTCGGCCACCGGGAAGGTTTCGGGGGTAATCGGTATTGTACCGGGACCACCGGAAGGGTCCCGGGGGTCCACCGGGTGGGGCCACCTATCCCGGAGGGCCCCATGGGCTGAAGTGGGAAGGGAACCAGCCCCTGGTGGGCTGGTGCGCCCCCCTATGGGCCTCCCCTGCGCCTAGGGTTGGGAACCCTAGGGGTGGGGGGCGCCTCCACATGGCTTGGGGGGCAAGCCACCCCTTGGCCGCCGCCCCTCCCCTCAGATTGGATCTGAGGGGGCCGGCCCCCTCTCCCCTTCCCCCTATAAATAGTGGAGGGGTGGGAGGGAGGACACACCCCAGCCCCTGGCGCCTCCCTCTCCTCCCGTGACACCTCTCCCTCTCGTTGGTGCTTGGTGAAGCCCTTCTGAGATCCCGCTGATTCCACCACCACGCCGTCGTGCTGCTGGATCCTCATCAACCTCTCCTTCCCCCTTGCTGGATCAAGAAGGAGGAGACGTCTCTCCCAACCGTACGTGTGTTGAACACGGAGGTGCCGTCCGTTCGGCGCTCGGTCATCGGTGATTTGGATCACGACGAGTACGACTCCATCAACCCCGTTCTCTTGAACGCTTCCGCTCGCGATCTACAAGGGTATGTAGATGCACTCCCCTCTCTCTCGTTGCTAGATGACTCCATAGATTGATCTTGGTGATGCGTAGAAAATTTTAAAATTCTGCTACGATCCCCAACAGTACTGTTGGAAATATGCCCTAGAGGCAATAATAAAATGGTTATTATTATATTTCCTTGTTCATGATAATTGTCTGTTATTCATGCTATAATTGTGTTATCCGGAAATCGTAATACATGTGTGAATACATAGACCACAACATGTCCCTAGTAAGCCTCTAGTTGACTAGCTCGTTGATCAATAGATGGTTACGGTTTCCTGACCATGGACATTGGATGTCATTGATAACGGGATCACATCATTTGGAGAATGATGTGATGGACAAGACCCAATCCTAAGCCTAGCACTAGATCGTGTAGTTCGTTTGCTAAAGCTTTTCCAATGTCAAGTAACTTTTCCTTAGACCATGAGATTGTGCAACTCCCGGATACCGTAGGAGTGCTTTGGGTGCACCAAACGTCACAACGTAACTGGGTGGCTATAAAGGTGCACTACGGGTATCTCCGAAAGTATCTGTTGGGTTGGCACTATCGAGACTGGGATTTGTCACTCCATGTAACGGAGAGGTACCTCTGGGCCCACTCGGTAGGACATCATCATAATGAGCTCAATGTGATCAAGGAGTTGTTCACGGGATGATGTGTTACGGAAACGAGTAAAGAGACTTGCCGGTAACGAGATTGAACAAGGTATCGAGATACCGACGATCGAATCTCGGGCAAGTATCGTACCGATAGACAAAGGGAATTGCGTACGGGATTGATTGAATCCTCGACATCGTGGTTCATCCGATGAGATCATCGAGGAGCATGTGGGAGCCAACATGGGTATCCAGATCCCGCTGTTGGTTATTGACCGGAGAGTCGTCTCGGTCATGTCTGCGTGTCTCCCGAACCCGTAGGGTCTACACACTTAAGGTTCGGTGACGCTAGGGTTATAAAGATATTAGTATGCGGTAACCCGAAGGTTGTTCGGAGTCTCGGATGAGATCCTGGATGTCACGAGGAGTTCCGGAATGGTCCGGAGGTAAAGATTTATATATGGGAAGTCCTATTTTGGCCACCGGAAAATGTTCGGGATTTTTCGGTATTGTACCGAGAAGGTTCTAGAAGGTTCCGGAGTGGGGCCCACCTGCATGGGGGGACCCACATGAACGTGGGTAGTGGGGGCAAGGCCCCACACCCCTAGTCAAGGCGCACCAAGATTCCCCCTTAGAAGGAATAAGATCATATCCCGAAGGGATAAGATCAAGATCCCTAAAAAAGGGGGATAACAATCGGTGGGGAAGGGAAAGGATGGGATTTCTTTCCTTCCACCTTTGCCAACGCCCCAATGGACTTGGAGGGCAAGAAACCAGCCCCCTCCACCCCTATATATAGTGGGGAGGTGCATGGGAGAAACAGCTCAACCCCTGGCGCCTCCCTCTCCCTCCCGTGACACCTCTTCCTCCTCCAGTAGCGCTTGGCGAAGCCCTGCTGAAATCCCGCTGCTTCCACCACCACACCGTCGTGCTGCTGGATCTCCATCAACCTCTCCTCCCCCCTTGCTGGATCAAGAAGGAGGAGACGTCTCTGCTCCGTACGTGTGTTGAACGCGGAGGTGCCGTCCGTTCGGCGCTCGGTCATCGGTGATTTGGATCACGACGAGTACGACTCCATCAACCCCGTTCTCTTGAACGCTTCCGCTCGCGATCTACAAGGGTATGTAGATACACTCCCCTCTCACTCGTTGCTAGATGACTCCATAGATTGATCTTGGTGATGCGTAGAAAATTTTAAAATTCTGCTACGTTCCCCAACAGTGGCATCATGAGCTAGGTCTATGCGTAGTATCTTGCATGAGTAGAACACAAAGTAGTTGTGGGCGTCGATTTGTCAATCTTCTTGCCGTTACTAGTCTTATCTTGATTCGGCGGCACTGTGGGATGAAGCGGCCCGGACCGACCTTACACGTACGCTTACGTGAGACAGGTTCCACCGACTGACATGCACTAGTTGCATAAGGTGGCTAGCGGGTGTCTGGCTCTCCCACTTTAGTCGGATCGGATTCGATGAACAGGGTCCTTATGAAGGGTAAATAGAAATTGGCATATCACGTTGTGGTTTTGGCGTAGGTAAGAAACGTTCTTGCTAGAAACCTATAGCAGCCACGTAAAAACTTGCAACAACAATTAGAGGACGTCTAACTTGTTTTTGCAGCAAGTGCTTTGTGATGTGATATGGCCAAAGGATGTGATGAATAATATATGTGATGTATGAGATGATCATGTTCTTGTAATAGGAATCACGACTTGCATGTCGATGAGTATGACAACCGGCAGGAGCCATAGGAGTTGTCTTAATTTATTATATGACCTGCGTGTCATTGAAATTCGCCATGTAATTACTTTACTTTATTGCTAACCGTTAGCCGTAGTAGTAGAAGTAATAGTTGGCGAGACAACTTCATGAAGACACGATGATGGAGATCATGATGATGGAGATCATGGTGTCATGCCGGTGACGATGATGATCATGGAGCCCCGAAGATGGAGATCAAAAGGAGCAAAGTGATAATGGCCATATCATGTCACTATTTTGATTGCATGAGATGTTTATCATGTTTTTGCATCTTATTTGCTTAGAACGATGGTAGCATATATAAGATGATCCCTTACTAAAATTTCAAGAAAGTGTTCCCCTTAACTGTGCACCGTTGCGAAGGTTCGTTGTTTCGAAGCACTACGTGTTGATCGGGTGTGATAGATTCTAACGTTCGAATACAACGGGTGTAAGCCAGATTTACACAGCAATACACTTAGGTTGACTTGACGAGCCTAGCATGTATAGACATGGCCTCGGAACACAAGAGACCGAAAGGTCGAGCATGAGTCGTATAGAAGATACGATCAACATGGGGATGTTCACCGTTGATGACTAGTCCGTCTCACGTGATGATCGGACATGGCCTAGTCGATTCGGATCATGTAATCACTTAGATGACGAGAGGGATGTCTATCTGAGTGGGAGTTCATTACATAATTTGATTAGATGAACTTAATTGTCATGAACTTAGTCTAAATGTTACATATCTATCTTGTAGATCAAATGGCCAACGCTAATGTTACCCTCAACTTCAACGCGTTCCTAGAGAAAAACAAGCTGAAAGACGATGGTAGCAACTATGCGGACTGGGTCCGTAACCTGAGGATTATCCTCATAGCTGCCAAGAAATCATATGTCCTTGAAGCACCGTTAGGTGACCCACCTGCTCTCCCAGCACTGCCAGACGATTTGAACGTTTGGCAGACACGCACCGATGATTACTCCTTCGTTCAGTGCGGCATGCTCTTCAGCTTAGAACCGGGGCTCCAAAAGCGCTTTGAGCATCACGGAGCATATGAGATGTTCGAAGAGCTGAAAATGGTTTTCCAAGCTCATGCCCGGATCGAGAGATATGAAGTCTTCGATAAGTTCTACAGCTGTAAGATGGAGGAAAATAGTTCTGTCAGCGAGCACATACTCAAAATGTCTGGGTTGCACAGCCGCTTGTCTCAGCTGGGAGTTAATCTCCCGGATGACGCGGTCGTTGACAGAATCCTTCAGTCGCTTCCACCTAGCTACAAGAGCTTCGTGATGAACTTCAACATGCAGGGGATGGAAAAGACCATTCCTGAGGTATATGCGATGCTGAAGTCAGCGGAGGCAGAGATCAGAAAGGAACATCAAGTGTTGATGGTGAATAAAACCACTAAGTTCAAGAAGGGCAAGGGTAAGAAGAACTTCAAGAAGGACGGCAAGGGAGTTGCCGCGCCCAGTAAGCCAGCTGCCGGGAAGAAGTCAAAGAATGGACCCAAGCCTGAGACTGAGTGCTTTTATTGCAAGGGAAACGGTCACTGGAAGCGAAACTGCCCCAAGTACTTGGCGGACAAGAAGGCCGGCAATACCAAAGGTATATATGATATACATGTAATTGATGTGTACCTTACCAGCACTCGTAGTAGTTCCTGGGTATTTGATACCGGTGCGGTTGCTCATATTTGTAACTCAAAGCAGGAACTGCGGAATCAGCGTAGACTGGCAAAGGACGAGGTGACGATGCGCGTCGGGAATGGTTCCAAGGTCGATGTGATCGCCGTCGGCACGCTACCTCTGCATCTACCTACGGGATTAGTTTTAAACCTCAATAATTGTTATTTAGTACCAGCTTTGAGCATGAACATTGTATCTGGATCTCGCTTAATACGAGATGGCTACTCATTTAAATCTGAGAATAATGGTTGTTCTATTTATATGAGAGATATGTTTTATGGTCATGCCCCGCTGGTGAATGGTTTATTTTTATTGAATCTCGAACGTGATGTTACACATGTTTATAATGTGAATGCCAAGAAATGCAAGGTTGATAACGATAGTCCCACATACTTGTGGCACTGCCGCCTTGGTCATATCGGTGTTAAACGCATGAAGAAACTCCATGCAGATGGACTTTTGGAGTCTCTTGATTATGAATCATTTGACAGATGCGAACCATGCCTCTTGGGCAAGATGACCAAGACTCCGTTCTCCGGAACAATGGAGCGAGCAACCAACTTATTGGAGATCATACATACTGATGTGTGTGGTCCAATGAGTGTTGAGGCTCGCGGTGGTTATCGTTATGTTCTCACCCTCACCGATGATTTGAGTAGATATGGGTATGTCTACTTGATGAAGCACAAGTCTGAGACCTTTGAAAAGTTCAAGGAATTTCAGAGTGAGGTTGAGAATAAACGTGACAAGAAAATAAAGTTCTTACGATCAGATCGTGGAGGAGAATATTTGAGTCATGAATTTGGCACGCACTTAAGGAAATGTGGAATTGTTTCACAACTCACGCCGCCTGGAACACCTCAGCGTAATGGTGTGTCCGAACGTCGTAATCGCACTCTATTGGATATGGTGCGATCTATGATGTCTCTTACCGATTTACCGCTATCCTTTTGGGGTTATGCTTTAGAGACTGCCGCATTCACTTTAAATAGGGCACCGTCAAAATCCGTTGAGACGACACCGTATGAATTATGGTTTGGGAAGAAACCTAAGCTGTCATTTCTGAAAGTTTGGGGATGCGATGCTTATGTGAAGAAACTTCAACCAGAGAAGCTCGAACCCAAGTCGGAAAAATGCGTATTCATAGGATACCCTAAGGAAACTATTGGGTATACCTTCTACCTAAGATCCGAGGGCAAGATCTTTGTTGCCAGGAATGGATCCTTTCTAGAGAAAGAGTTTCTCTCGAAAGAAGTAAGTGGGAGGAAAGTGGAGCTTGATGAGATGACCCTCGAACCGGAGAGGAGCGCAGCACAGGAAAATGTTTCTGTGGAGCCTACACCGGCTAGAGAGGAAGTTATTGATAATGATCATGATCAAGCTACCACTGAACTTCGAAGGTCCACGAGGACACGTTCCGCACCAGAGTGGTATGGCAATCCTGTCCTGGAAATCATGTTGTTAGACAACAGTGAACCTTCGAACTATGAAGAAGCGATGGCGGGCCCGGATTCCGACAAATGGCTTGAAGCCATGAAATCCGAGATAGGATCCATGTATGAAAACGAAGTATGGACTTTGACTGACTTGCCCGATGATAGGCAAGCCATAGAAAATAAATGGATCTTTAAGAAGAAGACTGACGCGGATGGTAATGTGACCATCTATAAGGCTCGGCTTGTCGCTAAGGGTTATCGACAAGTTCAAGGGGTTGACTACGATGAGACTTTCTCACCCGTAGCGAAGCTGAAATCCGTCAGAATCATGTTAGCAATTGCCGCATACTATGATTATGAGATATGGCAAATGGACGTCAAAACGGCATTCCTTAATGGTTTTCTTAAGGAAGAGTTGTATATGATACAACCGGAAGGTTTTGTCGACCCTGAGAATGCTGACAAGGTATGCAAGCTCCAGCGCTCAATCTATGGGCTGGTGCAAGCATCTCGGAGTTGGAACATTCGCTTTGACGAGATGATCAAAGCGTTTGGGTTCACACAGACTTATGGAGAAGCCTGTGTTTACAAGAAAGTGAGTGAGAGCTCTGTAGCATTTCTCATATTATATGTGGATGACATACTGCTGATGGGAAATGATATAGAATTCTTGGAAAGTATAAAGGCCTACTTGAATAAGTGTTTTTCAATGAAGGACCTTGGAGAAGCTGCTTATATATTAGGCATCAAGATCTATAGAGATAGATCGAGACGCCTCATAGGTCTTTCGCAAAGCACATACCTTGATAAGATATTGAAGAAGTTCAATATGGATCAGTCCAAGAAGGGGTTCTTGCCTGTATTGCAAGGTGTGAAATTGAGCTCGGCTCAATGCCCGACCACGGCAAAAGATATAGAAGAGATGAGTGTCATCCCCTATGCCTCAGCCATAGGGTCTATTATGTATGCCATGCTGTGTACCAGACCTGATGTAAACCTTGCTGTAAGTTTGGTAGGTAGGTACCAAAGTAATCCTGGCAAGGAACACTGGACAGCGGTCAAGAACATCCTGAAGTACCTGAAAAGGACTAAGGATATGTTTCTCGTATATGGAGGTGACGAAGAGCTTGTCGTAAAGGGTTACGTCGACGCTAGCTTCGACACAGATCCGGATGACTCCAAGTCACAAACCGGATACGTGTATATTTTGAATGGTGGAGCGGTAAGCTGGTGCAGTTGCAAGCAAAGCGTCGTGGCGGGTTCTACATGCGAAGCGGAGTACATAGCAGCCTCGGAGGCAGCACACGAAGCAGTATGGATGAAGGAGTTCATCACCGACCTAGGAGTCATTCCAAATGCGTCGGGTCCAATGGCTCTCTTCTGTGACAACACTGGAGCTATTGCCCTTGCCAAGGAGCCCAGGTTTCACAAAAGGACCAGGAATATCAAGCGTCGCTTCAACTCCATACGTGAACATGTTCAAGATGGAGACATAGATATTTGTAAAGTGCACACGGATTTGAATGTAGCAGATCCGTTGACTAAACCTCTTTCACGAGCAAAACATGATCAACACCAGTACTCTATGGGTGTTCGATTCATCACAATGTAACTAGATTATTGACTCTAGTGCAAGTGGGAGACTGTTGGAAATATGCCCTAGAGGCAATAATAAAATGGTTATTATTATATTTCCTTGTTCATGATAATTGTCTGTTATTCATGCTATAATTGTGTTATCCGGAAATCGTAATACATGTGTGAATACATAGAACACAACATGTCCCTAGTAAGCCTCTAGTTGACTAGCTCGTTGATCAATAGATGGTTACGGTTTCCTGACCATGGACATTGGATGTCATTGATAACGGGATCACATCATTAGGAGAATGATGTGATGGACAAGACCCAATCCTAAGCCTAGCACTAGATCGTGTAGTTCGTTTGCTAAAGCTTTTCCGATGTCAAGTAACTTTTCCTTAGACCATGAGATTGTGCAACTCCCGGATACCGTAGGAGTGCTTTGGGTGCACCAAACGTCACAACGTAACTGGGTGGCTATAAAGGTGCACTACGGGTATCTCCGAAAGTATCTGTTGGGTTGGCACGAATCGAGACTGGGATTTGTCACTCCATGTAACGGAGAGGTACCTCTGGGCCCACTCGGTAGGACATCATCATAATGAGCTCAATGTGATCAAGGAGTTGTTCACGGGATGATGTGTTACGGAAACGAGTAAAGAGACTTGCCGGTAACGAGATTGAACAAGGTATCGAGATACCGACGATCGAATCTCGGGCAAGTATCGTACCGATAGACAAAGGGAATTGCGTACGGGATTGATTGAATCCTCGACATCGTGGTTCATCCGATGAGATCATCGAGGAGAATGTGGGAGCCAACATGGGTATCCAGATCCCGCTGTTGGTTATTGACCGGAGAGTCGTCTCGGTCATGTCTGCGTGTCTCCCGAACCCGTAGGGTCTACACACTTAAGGTTCGGTGACGCTAGGGTTATAGAGATATTAGTATGCGGTAACCCGAAGGTTGTTCGGAGTCTCGGATGAGATCCTGGACGTCACGAGGAGTTCCGGAATGGTCCGGAGGTAAAGATTTATATATGGGAAGTCCTATTTTGGCCACCGGAAAATGTTCGGGATTGTTCGGTATTGTACCGAGAAGGTTCTAGAAGGTTCCGGAGTGGGGCCCACCTGCATGGGGGGACCCACATGAACGTGGGTAGTGGGGGCAAGGCCCCACACCCCTAGTCAAGGCGCACCAAGATTCCCCCTTAGAAGGAATAAGATCATATCCCGAAGGGATAAGATCAAGATCCCTAAAAAAGGGGGATAACAATCGGTGGGGAAGGGAAAGGATGGGATTTCTTTCCTTCCACCTTTGCCAACGCCCCAATGGACTTGGAGGGCAAGAAACCAGCCCCCTCCACCCCTAGATATAGTGGGGAGGTGCATGGGAGAAACAGCTCAGCCCCTGGCGCCTCCCTCTCCCTCCCGTGACACCTCTTCCTCCTCCAGTAGCGCTTGGCGAAGCCCTGCTGAAATCCCGCTGCTTCCACCACCACACCGTCGTGCTGCTGGATCTCCATCAACCTCTCCTCCCCCCTTGCTGGATCAAGAAGGAGGAGACGTCTCTGCTCCGTACGTGTGTTGAACGCGGAGGTGCCGTCCGTTCGGCGCTCGGTCATCGGTGATTTGGATCACGACGAGTACGACTCCATCAACCCCGTTCTCTTGAACGCTTCCGCTCGCGATCTACAAGGGTATGTAGATACACTCCCCTCTCACTCGTTGCTAGATGACTCCATAGATTGATCTTGGTGATGCGTAGAAAATTTTAAAATTCTGCTACGTTCCCCAACAGGCCCGGCAAGCTCTGCCCCGGCAGGCACGAGCCAAAT
Organism: Thinopyrum elongatum; assembly: GCA_011799875.1. NCBI lineage: Eukaryota > Viridiplantae > Streptophyta > Magnoliopsida > Poales > Poaceae > Thinopyrum > Thinopyrum elongatum. Next base: position 203,585,780 of record CM022303.1, read on the forward strand.
TACCACCGCTCCACCGCACCGCGGCGCCAGCCACTTATCGATGCGGTGTCAAGCCCCCAGGCGACTAAGTGGCTCTCGCTAAGCACGTGGCGGTTTGCTGGAAGACAGATCACACCCGTTTGACACCCGTCCAGGGGCGTGTCAAGATAATAAGCAGAAGTGGGCTAAGCGGCGACATAAGCTTGCCATGGATGCATCCCCGCACGCCACCTAAGGTAGCATTTATGGCATTTTGTCCTAAGTGCCAGAGTTAGGTATGGTAGCACTGTTGGCTATCTAATCACAAGATAATGTCTGTTTTACCATTGTGGTTACCCCTTGAGCTATAAAAGGAGGTCCAAGGCAACCTAGACAAGGATTGGGATCTTCTCACACTTGTACTCGCGTAGCAGCTCTCCCCGAGGCCACCTTGTCGGGTTTGGGTGCTACGTGTCATCATGTTCCCCCATCCAATCCACCAAAGCAGGAGTAGGGTTCTACGCTTCTCAACGGCCTGAACCTGGGTAAAGGACCTGAGTCTCGTCGTCGTGTTGTCTCATGGCCTCCGCTCTTTGTGCAACGTGATCTCCCCCCTGCCGAACCACAAGGGGCCCGTGGCCCCATAGGTGATCGTGTGCATCCACGACATATGTAGAGCACACAATTTACAGAAAATCGTATGCGCTAATGGTAACTATCACAAATAAGTGTCTTAAACTCGTCTAAGTAACTTTCAACTCAACACACACGAGTAATCATATTAAATTTATGTGAAGCTCTAAGTCATTGCCCACACTTCATTTTTACAAAGCCTTTGCCAATCAATGCCCACAGTTTCAAAATAGGGATCATGTGCATTCTGCTGAGATATCCCACATGCAGTGTTATGGTCAGCTGTGTGCCCACTATCTCACATGGTCTTCATCCCAAAATCGTAACTAATGGATCGGCCATCGCACACATTTCATTTTCTTGCACATGATTTTATTTTTCTACTATTTGCGATGCATGCATCGCACACAGTTCGATCGAATGTTCTGTGATAGATGTGTCGTCTTAGGCCCAATCTGTAGTAGTGGGACTTGTGGTATGAACTATGTGTTCAATTAGAATTTGAGTTTCATTTAAACAAATTTGGATTTGGAAAATTGAATACTTGGTCAAACTGATATCAAAGTTTTGGTTTAACTTTTGGGACACAAAGCAAAAGTAAATTTTCAATTTGGAATCCTGGATCAAAAGGCATGATCAAGTCAAATGGCAATTTAATTTGGATTCTAGAACCTCTGCCAAGGCAATGCAAAATAGTTGCCATGGCTGCATTTTCTGAAACCTCTAGCAGGGTAGCAAAAATAATTCCCATGGTAGTAGTTTATCCTACTATTTCAATTCTATTTGTATTTCAAATCTAAATTGTGGACTCCAATAGAACAACACCTAATCACATAGAATAGAATAGCACATGATCCGACGGGCACTAAATCAATTTACAAAAGAATTTAATTTATTTGGACTTACGGTATGAACAATATGTTCAATTAGATGGGTTTGGAAAAGTCAATCATGGGTCAAACTGATACAAAGTTTTTGTTTAACTTTTGGACACAACGCAAAAGCAAATTTTCAATTTGGAATCATGAATCAGAAGCCATGATCAATTCAAGTGACAATTTCAATTGGATTCCAAAACTTCTGCCATGGCAATGCAAAATGGCTACCATGGCAGCACTTTGTGAAACCACTGCCATGGTAGCAAAAGTTATTGCTATGAGAGCAATTTATGCTGCTATTTCAATTGTATTTGAATTTCAAATATATATAAATTTTGGACTTAAATAGAATGACACCTAGACAAATCAAACAGAATGTCACCTGGCTTGTCGGGCACAATCGGATCGTGAGACCGGGCATGCTACGCTCAGACCCCGAGTCGGTCACATGCGTGGACCGGCTAGACGGTGCCTGGCCGTGCACACCTGGCCCGTGAGGTAGGGCATGCGACGCTCAGACACCGAGCCAAGCGCACGCGTCAGCTGGCTGGACGGTGCCTGGCCGGGTGCACCTGTGTGCCCAATAATTTTCAGCACCACAAGTAGAAGCAACATCTTTCTTCTTGCATTTCTTCTTACCCTTGTTCTTGAAGGTAGTACTCTACTCGACAGTGTTCTTTCCCTTGAACTTGTATAAATTCGTCTGCACCGCATTGGCTCTAGAAGATCCCCCTGTCCCTGTCACGCGTGAGTCCTTTGCTCTCAAGTTTTGCTCAACACTTAGATGAGCGATGACATCCTCAACCGAGAATTCACATCTCAAGTGCTTGGGAGAAGTAGGAAAGTTCCTCCAACCAGGAGGGAGTTTAGAAATAATGCATCCCCGGACAAACTTGTCTGGTAACTCACACTTTAGGAGCTCTAGCTCCTTATGGGTGCACTGTATCTCATGAGCCTGGTCCAATACAGGATGGTTTTCAGCCATCATGTAATCATGGAACTGCTCCATATCATATAAATAGCTTCCAGCATCAGTTGCGCCAAACTTAGCTTCGAGCGCATGCCATAAGTTCTTAGCAACCCGCATATGAAGATATGCTTGAACCAACTTGTCTCTGATCACGCTCAGAACGGCTCCCACAAAGACTACGGTGGCTTCCCTGAATGCCTTCTACGAGCCAGGATCAATCATTCCCACGGGAATGACACCAGCGGCCCAGAACATGTTCATCGTTGTGAGCCACAAGGTGGTCTTGGTCTGCCAACGCTTGAAATGCATCCCCCTCAGTAGGACCGATTCAATGTTGCAGCAAAGCCTTGAATTTAAAAGTGCCTAAAGTAAGGTTTTGTATTGTTGGAAATATTAGCACTTTAGTGATTGATTTAATCCCTAAGTAAATCATGAACATGGTAAAACCAGTATGAAGCTCGTATCAAAATCTAAACATGTGATCCTGGACAGAACATAGAATCAAGACATCTCTGAACACAACACATCCGGCTAGCACATGAACGAGTAAAAAGGGATGAACGAATCATAATCTCCGGTTGGCCATGCTGAAGCAATGATAGCAGCGGTGGCTGCGGCTTCGTCCACGGCCTTCTTCTTGGTGGCATCACCTTGGCCATGGCATCGATGTCGTGGAAGCAAAGGATGGATACAAAAGCGAACCGGGAGCAGTCGCGTCGAGATGCTCCCCAAAAACCTTATTGCCCTTCTCTCGGTGCAGGATCGCAAAAAGGGCGAGGTTTCAGAGGCCTGCTCTCCCGTTCGTCCATGGAGACGGTCGACGTGATGGGATTGCTGGAGGCAGCACAAAGCTTGGAACAGTAGATGACGGCTAGGGTTCCACGAGAAGGAATGAGTTGGTTGGCCCTCTGGTCGGCCAACGCCTCCTATATATATGCAACCAGGAAGGGAGTGTGGGCCTAAGCCCACGGCCGAGTTGGCATGCAGCCGGGTAGGTCCATGCCCAAGTCGGCAGGTACCCGAGTAGGCTCACGACCGAGTTGGCACGGAGCCAGGTAGGCTCATGCCTGAGTCGGCAAGTAGTCCACAGTCCAACGTCTCGGATAGTGGCACATCCATTAGCGACTCGTAATTAATCCAAAATCAATTAATCATTCCTAAATTTCAAAAATACAGCGCAAGCATAGGTGAGCTCGGCTCGACTCATTCACAAAGCACGACGCATGGGCAAGCCAGGCATGGCGAGGCAGGCAGTGGAGGAGGAGCGCACGAGTCACTCCTCTTCTAAGCTCCCAATGGCAAGTGGAAGAGAGCCCTTATAAAGGGGTCTCAACTCTCCTCAACTAATGTGGTGGTACTAAATTTCTCTCCACTTGTCATGCACCTACATGGGCCTTAGAGATTAACCAGGTATTATTGTTTATATAGGCCCAAGTCCCATCTATAATCCAATAATGACAAATCGAACGCCTGAGATGGCAAATTATGTTTGCGCAAGGATGAGAATTTCTTTTAGCAAGCATGATAAATCTTGCCATGTTTAGTGTTTTGCTAGGAATTGCCATGCGTTTTAAAGGAAATTGCCACTCTCATGACAACATAATGTGGAATAAAAAATGTTCAACTTGTGATGCTTAAAAATCTAATGTCGAACTTTTAGCATTCCCGTTCATACCATGCCTTCTTCACTTTCATTTTCAAATAAGAATAATCAATATGTAGCAGATGTGTGTGATTTGTCCATTAAGTGCGAAGGAGGATGAATCATCATTTCATGCGTTAATAGCATGTGATCATGCAGTGGTTCTTTGGGATCATATGCGCCTGTTGTGGCCGCTGCTGGCCAAGGAGCTCCTTGTGATGTCGGGCAGGACTGGTTTCTTTATATCCTCGACGGCTGTGACCAGGACACAAGTAGCAGGATAATTTTTTTAATTTGGCATATATGGCAGTTACGGAATGATGTTATGCATGGTAAGGAAGTACCTCCTCTTGAAATTTCCATAGAGTTTCTTCGGAGCTACTGGCATTCGCTTGATTCAGCTAACAGATACTCCATGGAGGACATTCTAAAGGGTAAAATGTCACTTCTGTTGGAACCAGAAAGTCCAAGACTGACGAACGCAACAAGTTCTTTGGCCTGGATGCCCCCTCCTAGGGACCAGGTTGCACTGTCAGTAGATGGGGCATTTTGGGAGAGTGATGGTATGGTGGCGACTGATATGATACTACGACGCCATGATGGGAAATCATCTTTGCTACTTATAGATTCATGTTCCATTGTAATGATGCACTGGAACAGGGATACATGCTTTGATGCACGGCATGGCCTTGGCCATATAACACACTGAGCATCCAGTTGTCGTGCAGACCGATTCATCTACGTCCCTGTCGATATTCAGAGATGAATCACTTGTTCGCTTTTCGTATGGTCATCTAGCATTGAAGATCAAGTCCCTGACAGAGAATCGGATGTTTATTCCACAAAAGTTAAATCGTAGTAAAAATAGAGTAGCAGATTGTTCGACGAGATACAACCGTATAGAGCGCAGCACAACTATGTGGCTACAGATACGTCCCCATGTACGGAGGAATTCTTTCCTCCTATTCTGGAATAAAACACTTTTACCCTCCAAACAACCAATATGCAACACCATCACTAATCAATTCTCCACACCACATGCATGTCATAGCATGATGATGATGTGACATACATGGATAACTTACTAATGTGACATGTTTGCACGGTTAGAAAAATTATATAGGTTTCAACTATTCAGGAATGTCAAGAATGAAGGATAGCGCGAACCAATCTATGGTTGGATCGTTAGGAGGACAGTGGTATCCCCAGCTCACTAGAATTCAAGTCCTAGACTTAGCATTGGTGCTCGTATTTTTCTGGATTTATCCCAGGTCTTCCGGTGATGTGCGTTCATTGGGACGAGACGTTCTCGTCGATTACAAAGGCGTCTGTGACGACTTCGCCAATCGCAAGATGATGTGTTATAGGAGTAAGGTGTACGTGCATGCATTTACAGGGGTAATTGTGTTATGTGAGCGACTTTGATTGTGTTGTGTTAAAAAATAATAAAGATAGCGGTGCGAAGCGAGGATTGTGACAAATTGTTCAGCGTCCACAACGCTGATTCGGTGGTACCAGCGTTTGTTCTCCTAGACGTCTTTTGCTCAATTTGTTCCTAGACGTCTTTTGCTCAATTTGTACATTCCAACCTTTACGCCGGCCGGCGGCCTGGACGAAAGTTGTATCTATTTGATTAATATAAAATAAACGATGTATTCACTCAATTCCGACCCATCTCTCTTTGCTCGGTACCGTACAAAATTGCAGCTAAAGCTATTACTAACTGGATGAGAGTGTGTATGGATGAGATTATTAGTGAAGAGCATAGTGCTTTTGTTCCCGGCCGTCTGATAACAGACAATGTCCTTTGTTGCTTATGAGAGTATTCATGCTATGAGAAAGAGGAAAAAGGGAAAGAATTTTTCGTGTGCAGTCAAGCTAGACATGATGAAAGCGTACGACAGAGTAGAATGGCATTATTTAGAGGTTATCATGCTCAAGTTGGGATTCTGCTCAAGTTTTGTTCGTCTAATCTTGAAGTGTGTTTCTTCTGTCAGATTTGCAGTGCGGGTGAATGGGGAGTTGCTTCCTTTTTTTAACCCTTCTCGGGGGTTTCGACAAGAAGACCCTATTTCACCGTTTTTGTTCCTGCTGTGTGCTGAGGGTTTTTCATCTTTGCTAAAGTACTATGGAGGGAATTATACTGATAGAGGAATCAGAGTTAGCTTGAGAGCTCCCTGGGTCAATCATCTCCTTTTTGCGGATGATAGTCTCATTTTTATTAATGCTAATATTCAAAGTTGTACCAGGCTTACTGCAATCCTCAATATCTATTCATGGTGTTCGGGACAGAGAATCCATTTGGGCAAGAGTGCAATCTATTTCAGTCCTAACACCCCAGAATACAGAAGAGTTCATGTGAAGCAAATGTTGGGCATTCTCAGTGAGGCGTTCAGTGAGCGATATTTGGGTCTCCCTACTGCTGTGGGAAGGATCACAAGTGACACATTTGATCACATTGACGAATGGTGTCGGGGTAAGTTGAATGGATGGTCAGAAAGAAATATGGCTTGTGCAGCGCGAGAGACTTTGCTCAAGTCGGTTATTCAGGCGATTCCTGCACATAGTATGAGATGTTTTCTGTTGACAAAGAAAATTTGCTCAAAACTGTCTTCATATATGGCCAGGTACTGGTGGGGTAGTTCCCTTGATAGAAGGTCTATGCATTGGTTGTCATGGGATAAGCTCACGGTCCCTAAGTGCAAAGGCGGAATGGGCTTCCGCGACTTCAGATTTTTTTAACTTGGCAATGTTAGGGAAGCACGGATGGAGACTGCTAAATGATCCAACTTCTCTCTATGCCAGAGTTCTAAAAGGGAGGTATTTTCCTGATTGTGGTTTCATGCAAGCAAATATCCCCTCGAATTCCTCTGCTACTTGGCGTGCCATCGTCGCCGGAAGAGATGCTTTGAATGTGGGCTTAATCAATAGAGTTGGAGATGGTTCCAGTATTGCGATTCGGGAAGATAAGTGGATCCCAGGCACGCTAACTATGAGACCGATGTTCAAACCAGCAAATACTACGGTGCAGAAGATTAGTGACCTGATTGATACTGACATTTGGTCTTGGAAGGTAGACCTAGTTCGTGACACATTCCTCCCACCGGACGCCGCTGCTATACTGAATATCCTGTTGCGAACAGGTGGAGGGGAGGATTTCTTGGCATGGGCTTTCGAAAAGTCAGGCATCTACACTGTCAAATCAGCATACCGAGCTCTTGTGATCCAAAAAGAGCGTTCTGCTCAAAGAGAAGGGTCGGCTATGGGAACTTCAAACTCGGATGAACAGATGTGGAATCGCCTGTGGAAACTAAAGGTAGTGCCTAAAATTCATGTTTTCTGGTGGAGGGTCATCCGTGGAATTCTACCAGACGAGAGTACGTTGCACTATCGACATATCAGATTGACAAGTAAGTGCAAGCTTTGTTTGGCTGCAGAGGAGGATTTGATGCATGCCTTAATTCACTGTTCGCACGCTCAACGCTTTTGGGAGGAATCTCAAAGGTGGTTTGAGTTTAAACTACCCCGGCTACACCCAAATACTTGGGCACGAGACATACTTTGTGACCCAATGTTTACAGATCAGTTGAGAGCAAAAATTATGCCAGTCATGTGGTCTATTTGGCACTCAAGGAATCGATGGACTCATGATGAGGAACGTACAGATCCTGCAAACTCGCTGTGGATCATACGTGAGACACTTGCTGTCCTGGAACTTCCGATTGAACAGGCCCTCACCCTTCCTGGGTTTGGATGGAGCCCCCCAGATGATGATTTAGTGAAAATTAACACGGATGCTGGTATTGATAGCATTCTAGAGAAGGGAGGGGCAGGTGGTGTGGCTCGTTCTTCGACAAGGTTTCTAGGGGCCTGGTGCAAGCCTCACGATGGTGTCACAGACCCTCTGATTGCCGAAGCGCTATCTTTGCGCGATGGCGTTATTCTTGCAAAACTAAGAGGATGGACCAACGTCGTCATGGAGATGCACTGCCTGGAGGTAGTAGACCTCTGGAACACTAGCCACAATTCCCGTTCTGTTGTGGCACCTATCCTTCTGGAAATTGGGGATTTATCTTCTAGTTTTAGTTCTTTTGTTATTCAACATGTTCCTAGATCTTCCAATCTTCCGGCTCACCTTTGCGCTAAGCGAGCTTGTTCGCTGCAAGTGACCGAGGCTTGGACTGATGATGTACCTCTGTTCCTAGTCAGTAGCCTTATGGCTGACTGTGCTAGGTGTGCTTTCGTTGAATAAAGAACCCCAAATTCCAACTAAAAAAAAACGATGTACAAAAGTTGTATCTCGTTAATTGATAAAAAAAACGATGCTAGAGGAGAAACAACCGCTCACATTCAGTGTTTGCAATACTTTTTTCTTTGCGATAAAACTTTTGTTCTGTTCATTTTCAATCATGTCAGTAAGCGAACACCAAAAATAATAAAAATTACATTCAGATTTGTAGACCACCTACTAATTTGATGGTTCTAGCGTTTGTTGTCCTAGACGTCTTTTGCACGATTTTTCTTCCTATAGTTTGAAAGAAGAGACCGAGAAAATCAATTGGATTACTTGTAGTATAGGTGTGATGGAATAATGTGTGGAGAGGCCCCAATATTTTGGATTTAATAGTTGGGCCACCAGGCAATGGTTGGGGACCTGGGTGACCAACCCTAGGGTTGGAGCTCAATACCCAAAACCAAATCAGAGCAGGCCAAAGGATCATTTATTGGGCAGGGATCGGGCATGTAGTGTTGCGTGCACAGAGGTTTCAACTTGCAAAAGCCTTTATGAACAGAAACGTTAACTGTCGACCGTCAGCTAGAGCGACCTTTCTATCTCTTGTCGGATTCGTTTGCACGAATCTCGGCGCTGGTTTCTAGCCACGTCGGATCCCCTAACCAGTTCGCTATAAGTGAACTGTATTTATTATAAGAAATGTCGAGATGCCATTTTTTATTAAGAGATGGCAATTTTTAGTAAGAGATGGCATTTTTATTTATTTAAGAGATGGTATTTTTATATTAATAGATGACACTTTTATATTAAATATGGCATTTTTATTATTAAGAGATGACATTTACTATTAAAGATGGCATTTTATTACTCCCTCCGTCCCAAAATTCTTGTCTTATATTTGTCTAAATACGGATGTATCAAGTCATGTTTTAGTATTAGGTACATCCGTATCTAGACAAATATAAGACAAGAATTTTGGGACGGAGGGAGTATTAAGAGATGGCATTGTTTATGATGGCATTTTCACAGATGGCATTTTTTGTTTTTTATTCTATGGCAAAAAATGTTCTCTGTATTTTCATAGCATGGCAATTTTCATTTTTGTCAGATCATGGCATTTTATAATTTTGTTTTTTGTTTATAAGTGTATATTTTTAAAATCTCTTTTTTTTAGTAAAAAATCTCTTCCTTTTGTGCAATTGGGCCTGTAGGACTGGAAACCTAAGGGGAAGCTAAAGGGGCCTCTATGGGCTGGTTCGCTCGATCGCGGCCCTGTTCGCTGGTCGATCGACATCAGCAAGCACTTTACTGCTCAGTCCAGTTTCAGATAAATCTGTGATGTGACCACACTTCCTTCAGTTGATGCCATGCTCAACACTTGAAGCAAAGATCACACTCTATTTATGCGGCAGCCAAAGATGTCCTCCAAAGTGACCAAAGCGCTCAACTTTCACATCAGATGTTCCCACCAAAGCAAGGCTCCCAGATCAGCCCACAAGAGTGCACTACAACCTAATCAAAGACTAAAAAGTGATGATGATCTAGTCCACAAAGTTCAAGCAAGAAGCAAACTGCCCACATCACAGGGCAAATTGCGCATCAAGGGTCCACCCCATCATGTCCATGCAAGCATCCAAATGTCCAGTCAAGATCAAGTGCCAATGGCAGAGTGGCTGAGTCCATATCCCTTTCAGGCTGGTGGGGTGGAGCAACTCATCCTGGTTGCATTAGATGAATCTTTTCCGCGTCGTGAGCAAAGCGCTTGCTCTGAAAATCACAAGCCACCTCAACAGGCGCAAGAAGTCATGTGCATCGGAAAGTCGAGGGTACCATTATTACACAACTGGACGGTTGTCATCTGATGGCACAATTTGCCGATATGGCACGCTAGGTAGCAGGTCGTGCGGCAATCGGCATTCTTCACCGGTGTAACCACTAACAAATGACACTTTCAGCAAGTCGATAGATCACATCCTTCAGCTTCCCCTTAAAACTTCCTTACTGCCAGTAGGTAGATTGAGTTCACAAATATGGTATCTAGCCTGAAATCATACAGCTGGAAGCCCCCTAACAACAATACATGACGGGAACCTGAAATTGCCATTACATGTATGCAGGGCAAGGCACCACTGGCCATAAATCTTCCTACCATTAGTGCTGTTGGGTTGTTGGGAGGTTACGACCTCTCTGGAAACACCATTTCCTACACAGAAAATTAGCATGTCAGCAATGACTGGAAGAATTGTCACAACCTTCAGATAAAATAACATTCTGGAACACTCAGTAACTTTGAATGCAAAGTTTTGTTACTCTGAAACTAGCTCCTTCTGTTCGGGAAAGCTATCGTTTTAGAAGTCATTCCAGATACCTACATTTTGATACATTTTGCTTTTCTGTTGAAGGACTCAATCGTCAGCTATTAACATGCCAACATTAAGCGCCAGTTCTTTTAGTGATCTCCTTTTGCTGCTAGTTGGCACCGGGTCATTTCTTCTTGCTGTTTAATGATAGTTGGCGTCAGGTCTTTTCAAATTGCATTTAACTAGCACCACACACCTTGGCTTTCACCTACTCTGGCATTGTACCACTCTTCTACCTTTGATGGTTGAGTACGGCTTTATCTTGTTTGAGTGCTGTCTTATAAGACTATCCTATTTCACTGGCACTAGCTTGCCTTTAATTTTTTGCCTGCATTGAGTTCCTGTAACAGGGCAGTAGCTTGAGAAGTTTAATCTTCCACTCTGCCAAAATCCAGGATTTGCTTCCTGACGTAGCATGTTTCAGTTATACATTTTTCTTACTTTAGGACTTGGACTTTTTATTGAGTTTATTTTCAGTCTTGTAGGCATTCTGTACAGTTTATTTTAATATAGATTTATCAAGCAGTGTCATCCATCAAAGTTCTCCTTAAAAGAACAATTCTGTGATGCACATTATATTTGATATACAACATTTATCATATTGCTTTGAAACGAGAGAAAATAAGTTTACCTTGGCTATTCCTGAATTTCTTCTTTGATACAACAGTAGCTTGCTAAGGGACAAACAGCCTTGACATCCTTGGGTTTCTGGACACCTAACTTTATCGTACATGATTGACAAAGCTTCCCATGAGTAACAAATAGACAGTTCAAGTCAAACTTCAGATCATCAGGAATCTTATTATTCAGATGAATGTATGCCTTCTCCCTAGTAGCTGTTGGAGGAACCCAACCAATAGCCTTTGTAATGCGGAGTACCTATTGCAGAAATATGTGTTACCAGTTACCACACATATGTAATGCACGTTAAAATAATGCCCAGAGCTTAACAGTTGACCAATAAAGATTCACGTACATGAGTATCTACTGGAAAGTCGTCCTTCTGAAGATAGAACATCAGGACACATGCCACCTGTCATAACATGCATAATTATATAAATGCCATCAGTCAGATGCTTGCTTACTCCAGCAGCCTCACATTATCCAAAAATCAAACAACCAAAATAATAGGATACAGCAACTAATTAAACAGCATGCAGAAAGTTACATAAACATTTACTATTACAAACCCTTCTTCATTTGTTCTGAACAAGTCTGAGTTCTGTTGTGCCATACAAACTATAAAAGGCTTAAAGATTGATGAGGGTTAGCAACCATTGTACTCAATATGTAAAGAACTTTAAAGAATCTCTGTTTGGAAGACTAAAATTGTAATCGGTGGTGCCACAGCATCAGTTAAGCACAAAGCAAACACAAATCCATCAAGGCGACAAGCCTTACACATTTGTTCTAATACCTCCAGCATACCAGAAAAAGATGTATAACAGTATAAGATTTTGAGTTTTTGCGTACTCCATCCGTAGATTGGTGACATTTTGGACACTGACATGGTCTTTAACATGCATCTCCGACCATTACTTTTTTTGAGTATATATGATAATAAAGTTATTAAGTTTTTTATTGTCAAAGTATTTTTCATGATAAACCTAATGATACTATTTTCATCTTACCAATCTAAATATTGTTGATAAATTACTAGTCAAAGTTATAGAAGTGATCGTTATAAGGTCATATGCATTTACAAACGGAAGTGACATGATAACATGAAAGTTAATCCGTTTAAGCACACCACATATTTGTAGTGTTTTTTTGTTCAAAGGCTAGAGTTCCGGTGATTAAGTACAGAATATCAAACAACGCTATGAATAATCCGCTGACTTCTGATCAGTATTTCTTGACTCTCATGAGGTACCTACCCTCACTTCAACTACCTGTTGCTAGGTTTCATCCTTTAGAACAAACCAAAGGCGCAGCCTTCTTACTTTACCATGAATTGCGCCGAACTTCACATACCTCCAGCAACCAGAACAGAAAGCTCATTGCAGTGAAACAACGAGAAAGAGATGTAGTAACTCACAGTCTTTGGCCCAATCCCTTTGAACTGCGAGAGCTCCCTCTTGACCTCATCCACGGACAGCTCCCGCAGGTACTCGAGGCAAATCGCGCCCCTCTTCTCCCTCACGCCCCTCAGCATCGCCCGGATCCTCGCCGCCTTCGTCGCAGCCAGGCCCCCGCACCTGATGGCGTCCTCCAGCCCCATCCCCTCCTCGTCGACCACCTTCAGAATGGAACAATGAAGATACTGTTATGGGCGGGGACTTCTAGAAGCTTCAGGAAGGGGGCTAGTCAGCCATCGAGGACTCACTGCTACCTACCTGGTCCCAGGAGGGGAAGGCGGCCTTAAGGGAGGCGAATGCGCGGCGGGAGATGGCGTCGGTGGTGTTCTGGGAGAGGAGGGTGGTGACGAGCCCGTCGAGGACGGTCGGACGCGGAGCCGGCTGGTCGCTCTCGTCCTCCGGCGAGAGGCCGAGGCGGAGGAGGCGGAAGGGCGCGAACTCGTCGGGGAAGCCATGGAAGGCGAGGAGGGCGTCGCGGACGGCCAGACATTGAGCGGGGGAGGGGGCGGCGTGGCCATGGTAGGGCTCCAGCGGAGAGTCGCGCCTCGACGGCGAGGCCGGCAGCTTCCGCTTGGGCTTCCGGGTCATCTTGCCGGCTGCGTCGTAGAGGCGGCGGTCGCCGGCGATGCGGGTGGTGGGGAAGGGCAAGTGGGTGAGCCGGTTGTGGGCTTGGCTATACCCCTCGCCTGAAGCGAGGCACAAGATGGGCCGGCCCAGGCGCGCGGGAGGCCACAGCCTCTCTCTTTTTTTGCTTTCTTTTTTTACTTTTGTTTATACTTCCAAATATTCTAAATAAATATATTCAAAAACTTTTCACAAAAAATTCAGAGAAATATGTTAAACAAGCATTTCAAAAATGTTAAATGTGTATAGAGAAAATGTTTCTCATGGATAAAAAAATACAAATGTGTATGTAAAAGTTGATCATGTATTTAAAAAATGTTAATCAAGCATTAGAAAAAAAAAAAATCTTGTATTTTAAAAATGTTAATCGATTTGAAATATGTCAAATGTTTATTGAAAAAAATTGATGATGGTTCCGAAAATGTTGATCATGTATTCAAAAAAGGTTAATCCTGTATTTGAAAAATGTTAAATGTTTATAAAAAAAATATTGACCATCTATTAAAAAAATGTTAATCTTGTATTAGAAAAAAAGACAATCAAGCATTTGAACATATTAAATGTGTATAGAAAAAATGTTGACCAGTTATTCAAAAAATGTTAATCTTATATTTAAAAAATGTCAATCAAGCATTTAAAAAATGTTTAAAATGTGTATGAAAAAGGTTGACCATGCATTCAAAAAATATTAATCTTGTATTCAAAAAATGTTAAACGTATATTAGAAAAATGTATTAGATATACCAAAAAATGTACAATGCGTATGGAAAAATTTAGGCATCAAAAATTAAGTGTTGACAAAATGTTAATCAAGTATTTAAAAAATGTTTAGCATGTATAAAAAAATGTTTCCACTATATATGATTTTTTAATATATACTGCAATAAACTTAACATGTGTTGAACAGAAAAGAAAACAGATGGGCGGCGACTAGAAAACCCTCGCCGCCACGAGCGAGTTTCTTCCACCGCGTTCCTCCGGCGGCTCCCCTTCGCCGACGACCTTGGTCGTCAGTGGTGAGGGGGATCACCGGATCCACGTGCGTGGATAGTTTTAGGCTAAAGTAGCTTCGTTTTTAGGCTGTTCATCGCATTGGCTTCGGCGGCGGCGATGACGACGCTGAATAAAGATTCTTTAGATCCTTCTTCGACAAGGCGATCGGTCCTATGGTTGGGGATGGTTTTGGAAACCAGACTGTTCAAGCAAGAATGGTGTGGCGGCGGCGGCATCCTCGTGGTGGACGTGTGTCCTCGGGCTCCATCGTTGCGACGACGTCTGCTCCAACGTCGGAGCGGAGCTTGGGAGGTAGTCCAGGAGCGGATGCAGATTATGATCTGCATCGACGACATCTGGAACGCGGAACGTGTGCCGGGTTCGTGGTTGATGGATGGCTGGTGAGGTTTCCTCCATCGACGTCTTAGTCGTGGCGGGGTGCCAGATCTGGAGTTTGACGGCGTGTCCAGGGTGTTCCCCGGTCTGATTCGTTTAACGGCAATTGCTTTACTTCTGGTGAGCCACCTTGGAGGTCCGCAAATCTGCATATCAGTGATGGAGCCGCGTCGAGCTCGGGTGAGGAGGTGATCCGTCAATATTTTCTTCGGTGACTACTGTGGTGGTGCCGGAGGCAGGTGACGGGCATTGGTGTCAAGCTGAAAGATGTTCTACTATCTTTTCAGTTTTGTCATGTCGGTCCTTACGTGATTTGTACTTTGATCTTTTTGATATGAATGAGGCACGTATTTCCATGCAAAAAAAAAGAAGAAGAAAAGAAAACAGATGAAAATCGATAAAAAAAAAGGTGAATAAAACAAGAGAAACAAAGAAAGAAACAAAGAAAACAAAAGTATAACAAAGAACGATAGAAAAACGGAAGAAACCAAGTGAAAAACAAAAGAAAACCATATTTATAACTAAGAAAAAAGAAAAACCGAAGGAAACTAGTGAAGAAAAAAAGGAAAAGAAAGAAAAACCAAAGAAGGAAACAATGAAAACCAAAGAAAGATGAAGGAAGAATAAAAAAACCACTGACAACCGATAAATAAATGAAGAGAACAAGTGAAAACAATAAACCGGGGAAAAACAAAGGAAAAAACAGAAAACCAGATAAAACCATTGAAGAAATAGAGAAACCCGAAAGACAAAAAACGAAAAGGAAAAACTTGAAGCGAACTCGCGAACCGAACGGATCAACGCCGTGAGCGCACCGTGCGAGCGAATAAATGGGCCGTCCCTATACTGTAGCGAGCATGAAAAAACCTTCAGCGACTCAGGCATACATCTCGCTGCAAGCGAGATATAGCCTTGCCTTTGTCCTAAGTCTAACATTTTCAAGTTTGACCAAATCTATAGAAAAATATGCTACGGTCACATTGTAAATATAATATTAAAAAAATTCATAATTAATCTACTAAAACAAATTTGGTGTTGCAGATGTTATTATATTTTATATAGGCTTGGTCAAACTTAACGAAGCATGACTCAGGGCAAACCTAGAACTTCAATTGTTTTGGAATAGGGGGGGGGGGGCGATAGCCCCTCTCCCCTTGTCATATGGATCATTATCGACGTAGGCTAAAATTTAAGAATGGTTTTGCTAAATGGTTTAATAACTAAATCATTATAGCTTGGAATTATACAAATAATATATGCATGTTAGTAAAGAAAATGTGTAGAATATGTTTCTGACATATCCTTTTCTTGATCTGGAGGGCATGCGTGAGTGGCGTGCAATGCCGAGAATAACAGCTTGTCTGCTTTGGATCCACCTTCATCAGCGAGCGTCGTCGAAAGAATAGAAGACAGGTTCTAGACGATCAAATTACAATTGCTTGATGTGGTGAGAAATTTGCATGCTGATTTCTTATTATTAGTCATACTAGAAGGACTCTACGTGCTGTCGCTGAATGTTCTAGAAGTTCCACTACCAACATGTTCTATGATTCCAACACTACTGCAGGATGCTGCTAACGCGACACTACAATCAGAAACCCTTCGACGAAACTGTGTGCGATGCATTAATCGCAAACGGTGATGTAAAAAAACCATCAAAAAAGATGCAAAACGTTTGCGATGGCGGATACATCAAACACGATTCAGATTTTAGTTGCGTGTGTGATGCGGGGCATACGGTTCAGTTCAATGAACTGTTTGCGATGCGGAAGAAGAACAGAAAAAGGCAGCCAAATGAAGGCGTGTGCTATATATGGCATACAGTTCAGTCGGATTAACTATTTGTGATGAGGCGGAACAACAGAAATGGGCAGCCAGATGAAGGTGTGTGCGATTGAGGGCATACACTTCAGATGGATGAACTGTTTGCGATTACGCAACACAATAGAAACGGTCAGCCAGATCAACGTGTCTGCGATTGATGACATACACTTCACACGAATGAACTGTTTGCGATTAGCCACAACAAACAGAAATAGTTAGACAGATCAATGTGTGTGATCTAGACGGGCACACATTCTAATTAAAAGAAGCGTGCGCTATGGTAATAACAAGCGCGCAAGGTTGTTGGAACAAGACGTGTGCTGGCATCGCCTATTGCGGTGCAACCTATGGTGCAAACGCCATTGTGGCACCCCGATAGAGGGCCGACGCACGCCAGCCCCAGGATAAGACATGGCGCACGTCAAAGACATGATACAGCAATTCCAGGCACAAAATGGCTTTATTATATGAAATGGAGTATTACAATACTGCTGCTTACAACAATATTACATAGCTCCAAGGCTAACTAAAATGGCAGCGGAGGTCTGGGTTCAGCGGCATCAACGTCTTTGGCTGGGCTCCACAACTCAAAGGACTGGCTGGGTTACGATATAGCATGACGGATCTTCTCCTGCAACTGGCCACGTGCAAGGCCAGGTGAGTACTTTGAATGTACTCGCAAGACAACTAAATACATAGCATCCAAACAAGCAGATAACAAAGCAAGCCCTATGCTATGCAAGAATTAATTCTGAACATGACATGTAATTAACAAGAAAGCGTGAATCAACATGGCATAGCATACCCTTCAAGCACTACTAGTTATCATGTTGTAGTAAGATTATCTGGCATGTTTAAACATCTAGCCGCATTGATCATCACGACATAACGGGGTTATCTAGCAAAATAACTACTGAAGTAAAGTACAGTAAAGTAAAGCATGTATCAAGTAAATAATCCATATTCCGAATAATCTCATGATTCAATCTGAACCTGATCCACATCCAAGTCTCTCGGTTATCTGACCATCTCTTTCATAGCCATCCCATGGCTAACATACCATATTCTTGACAACATCTGATGTCTATGCCGGGTAGGTTCTTCCACCATTATTATCATTATTATGGTTGATCACCTAGCGAGGTCTGGACGGGCTGTCCAATACCGTGGACGCGGCTATTCGAATAGATTTTACACTCTGCAGAGGTTGCGCACTTTACCCACACTATGGAGCACTGACCTCGTAATCCCATTCGGGTGGACCAGCATTGCTCCAACGAAACCGGCCTGACCCGTGACTCTCCCATCGTACCACCGGCATTCATCCTCCCCCGGAGTCCTGCCCTGGGTGGCCCCTGTGTCACTCCTGACACCTGCCACCGTCGTGGCCAAACAAAACTGTCCCAAACGGGGACGGGTACCCAAACAACTCAACTGGGCCCACAGGGTTATCGTCGCCTACCGGGCCAGGGCAGCACGCGCGCATAACCCTCCTTGTCAGGCGGTACCGATGATAGAGCACGCGATCAGACCAAGTCAAGGCCGTCCCATACCGGCAAATGTGGTTGCACGGATAAGGCCGGACAGGTGACTCTGATCAACCGACTAGGTTAAACGTACCGAAAATTGGTACCCCCAGATCGAGATACGGATATCGCGGGATTTACTCCACGGGTAGGGGCCGCCGGGTAGCCCTGACATTTTTAGAAAAAGCAGAATTTCCTTCTTCCAAAAATGCTTGGGACACCACAGTGAGCAGTGGCCTCTCTCGCTGGCAGGTGGGCCTAGGGCCCACTGGCAGCCTCCTTCTTCTTTCTCCAGCCAACGTCTCTCTCTCGCTCCCGTGCTGTCCTGAGTGCGGCTAGGCACTGCGCACGCCTAGCTCCTGGGCCTAAAGCACCCTACAATGATAGTGCGCGACGTGCACGGGACTAATGCAGAGAGCACTCCCATCGCGGGCCAGCGCCGGTCGGCACTGCTCGTGGATTCGCCTCC
This sequence comes from Thinopyrum elongatum, assembly GCA_011799875.1. NCBI lineage: Eukaryota > Viridiplantae > Streptophyta > Magnoliopsida > Poales > Poaceae > Thinopyrum > Thinopyrum elongatum. The sequence goes on from CM022303.1 coordinate 203,604,365, forward strand.
TGGGCGCCGGTGATCGAGCGACGCGCGGTCCTCCTGGACCTCGCTCACCGTTCACCGGGCTTGGGCTATAAAAACGACCGTAGTCTTCTTCTTCCTCCACCTTGCATCTCACCTCACCTCTTCTTCCTCTTCTCATTTTCCTTCTGGTTGCAGGAGCGCGAGGCAAGGCATTAATGGCGGACGTGGGTTCGGAGTTGATCACCATCCTCATGGTGAGTCTGCTGGCAGCATTGGTTGGCTTCTCGCTGCTGCTGTGTGCGATGATCCTTGATGATCGTCGGGATGCCGCTAACCGAGCGGTGGCTGGTGATCATCTACGCCGTCTTAGGCTAGCGGAATAAGCGCGGGCTGCGGCGGGGCGAAGGGGTGGCTGGTCAGCATCACACAAGACGGTGACAAGGGCGTCGCTGAGTCTGTGGTTAGTGCGGTGTGGTCAGCGGAGCTCTACCAGTGTGGAAGCCACACTGCTGGTTGCTCCTCGCTGAACCACATCCACAACGAGTGGGGGTTGGGGTAGAATCAGGGTTTAGATCTTAGACTGGAGGGGTTGTAACGGTTTATGTTGCAATAAAATTTCTCACAATTTCTCCGAGATTGCAACCGGGTTCTGGGAAAAGATTTTGGGACCGGGGAAAATTATTGGTTAGAACTGGTTTTCCAGAACACTAACTTCGGGGAATCTGGCAAATGGAGTAAGCATAAATGGGTATAGATGGATGGCTTTGCATTCTACCCGAGTACTGTGGCGGCTGTACTCAGGAGAAAGAACTTGGCGTGCAGACATTTCTCACACGATACACATGCAAATCAATTCAGACTAATATGCAAGCACATGCGGAATGCACATCGTAGCAAAATACAGACAGAGGAAAGAAACATATCGAACAGATTACACTAAGGTGTTTTAATGCTAGTGGGTGTATGTACTCCTGGTATACATACACCTACACCAGCTCGCATTTTATTAGGGACTCTGGGCGAGTCCAATGTTATTAGGTGTAAGTGCTCTACTGACTAAATTCTTGTTAAGAATCCACTGCCAGCTCTGTTAAACATTTCTGCTTAACAGAGAGGCAGATGAACTAAACCCACAGAGCAAACAAACATACATAATATTACAACAACACACAGGCACAAACAATACAAGCATTACAACAAAGCACAACCTTACTAGACAGCTAACAACTCACTCCGAACTACAGGGTCCTAATCCTAGACGAGGACGAAGAAACAGTCTTCGCAACACACACACACTTGCGGCCTCAACTGGCTACACTCACTGCCAGAGCCACAAATGAGCCTACTCTTGCTGGGGCTCTCCTGGGGGACGAAGGCTGAGCCAACTTCTATCTTCATCGTCGGACACCACAATGGGTTGGGGCACAACTGCTTGGGTTGCGGCTGGAACTTGACGGAACACATCCCGACGATGAAGATGCCGGCTAGCTCCTCGAATGGAATTTGGGTGGATGATGCCGGGTAGCCATGGATTCACAGGCTGCGAGGGTAGCACTGGCTGTGAGGGTGGCACTAGTTGAGAAGGTGGCACTGGATTTGGCAGCAGGGGAAGGGTGGTTTGGGATGCAGCTTGACGGACCGCACGGTATGCTTCCGTAATCACCCGGGTGGTGTCACGGTCAATGGTGTTAAACTCCCTAAGAATGCTGGCAAGTAGCAGTCCCTGAGCAGTAATGAACTGAACGAGATGAGCTATTGCTGGGTCAGCGTCTCCAACTGCGCTGGAGAACTCGCATCCTGCGTCGGACGAAGAGGGAAAATAGCGGAACTCCTGCATCTCCGCTACTTGCGGAAACTGGAAACGGAGACGGGTGACGGCTTCCGCGGTAGCTATCTGGACAACCAACGCGGGGATGGGCATGGGTTTGCCCCGAAACTTCATGGGCTTCCCATTTGCTGCCGGACCTGGGTCGATATACACCTTCGCATAGAATCGGCAAAGGTGGGGAACGGGTTCCGATTGGAACACCAGATACACTGGGGGAGTACTATGGCCAAGGCCTTGAGTGAGCATACTCGAAAGGAGGGGTGGAAAGCCGGGATATCCATCAGCCAAAGTTCGGCTATGGAAAGTGGGTGTTCTGGAAGAGCTAGCCATGGTTGCGGGTTTGAGAATGCTAGCCTGGGTTCTCTTGCGGGGATCTAGCTTGCTGAGTGGAGAGAGCTGCGACTCTCAGGCGAGAGGGACTTAAATAGGCAGTCGGGCTGGAACACACCAGCATGGCGTGGATCCTTCTCGTGCCAGGTAGAAGATACGCCGGCACGGCCGACAACTGGGTAGTGGTCGCGGTCTAATCTAGGGTGGCTGGGTGGTGGACAGCTAAGCAGGGACACATCCATTCCGACTGCGCCGCCTGTTGATCAACAGTGGCCATGTCGGACGCCAGGGATGGGTCAAATCTATGGGACTCACTACCGGGTAAAAGATAGGGGTGGTTTGGTGCTAGGGTAACCTATAGCCAGCCTGGCTCTGATACCAAGTCTTGTGGCACCCCGATAGAGGGCCGACGCACGCCAGCCCCAGGATAAGACCTAGCGCACGTCAAAGACATGATACAGCAATTCCAGGCACAAAAATGGCTTTATTATATGAAATGGAGTATTACAATACTGTTGGTTACAACAATATTACATAGCTCCAAGGCTAACTAAAATGGCAGCGGAGGTCTGGGTTCAGCGGCATCAATGTCTCTGACTGGGCTCCACAACTCACAGGACTGGCTGGGTTACGATCTAGCATGACGGATCTTCTCCTGCAACTGGCCACGTGCAAGGCCAGGTGAGTACTTTGAATGTACTCGCAAGACAACCAAATACATAGCATCCAAACAAGCAGATAACAAAGCAAGCCCTATGCTATGCAAGAATTAATTCTGAACATGACATGTAATTAACAAGAAAGCGTGAATCAACATGGCATAGCATACCCTTCAAGCACTACTAGTTATCATGTTGTAGTAAGATTATCTGGCATGTTTAAACATCTAGCAGCATTGATCATCACGACATAACGGGGTTATCTAGCAAAATAACTACTGAAGTAAAGTACAGTAAAGTAAAGCATGTATCAAGTAAATAATCCATATTCCGAATAATCTCATGATCCAATCTGAACCTGATCCATATCCAAGTCTCTCGGTTATCTGACCATCTCTTCCATAGTCATCCCATGGCTAACATACCATATTCTTGACAACATCTGATGTCTATGCCGGGTAGGTTCTTCCACCATTATTATCATTATTACGGTTGATCACCTAGCGAGGTCTGGACGGGCTGTCCACTACCGTGGACACGGCTATTCGAATAGATTTTACACTCTGCAGAGGTTGCGCACTTTACCCACACTATGGAGCACTGACCTCGTAATCCCATTCGGGTGGACCAGCATTGCTCCAACGAAACCGGCCTAACCCGTGACTCTCCCATCGTACCACCGGCATTCATCCTCCCCCGGAGTCCTGCCCTGGGTGGCCCCTGTGTCACTCCTGACACCTGCCACCGTCGTGGCCAAACAAAACTGTCCCAAACGGGGACGGGTACCCAAACAACTCAACTGGGCTCACAGGGTTATCGCTGCCTACCGGGCCAGGGCAGCACGCGCGCATAACCCTCCTTGTCGGGCGGTACCGGTGAAAGAGCACGCGATCAGACCAAGTCAAGGCCGTCCCATACCGGCAAATGTGGTTGCACGGATAAGGTCGGACAGGTGACTCTGATCAACCGACTAGGTTTATCATTGTATCTCCATCATCCCACCATTTCCTTAACAATTATAAGTGTGAACAGCCACTTAACACCAGCATAGCAGAATCATTACCACGTTGACAAACATGGCAAGAAATCAAATCATGGCACTTACATGATAACGGTATTTAAAATATTGTTACTAGCATGGCAGGACATGGCATGAAAACAAGTAATGATATTAGATGAAAAGTAATGCTATCATCTAAAACAGATGACATAACAGGTATATGCAAGTGTAGGCTAATAGGTGATATAGATGTACTACAATGAACACACACGGTGCAAGCAAAGTCATCATGCAAGTCTGGAGCTCATGGAAGAGGTTAGCTTGCCTGAGGGTGACGGAATACACCGGGTGGAAGTGCGATAAAACTCCGGGAAGATTTGCCGGAAAAGTTTCCTGCTGGGAGGGGCTGATCGAAGGGCAAGGGCAACATGGTCATTTTCACAGTGTGAAAACATTATGAAAATGATGCCATCGGAACGGGCTCGACGATCTGAAGACGTGGGCATTGGTTTTACCTCAATCGGAGTTACGGTCGCGGAGAAACAGTCATTCGTTCGTTAAGTGGTAAAACAGACAAAATAGTGTCCACTTCAGTGCTTAACAGACGAACGTTCACAATACAGTGGTTTCGGCCGGCGGCTGAAAAAGCGAAAGCGCCTTTCTCGAAAGGCGCCTCCCCGCAGAGAAGGCGTATTTCTCTCTTATGCCGCGGCTGAATACGCTTTGACTTTGGGAAAACGTATTTTCGTAAATACGCTTTCACTTAACCTGACGCGCGGGCCCGGCCGAGTCAACGCTTAGAGGGTGACATGCGGGACCCACGGCATCTTCTCTCTCTCCTCCCAGTCTTCTTCTCCGTCGCGATAGGGGCAGCAGGGGTGGGCTCGGCCGCCGACCTGGCCGTCGCCTCGCCGCTCGAGGGGACCGGCCGGCGAGCTCACTGGCTTTGCCAGTCCACGCCGTCTCCCGTCGATGGCCTCGGAGCCTGCTGGAGCTGCCCACCACGCCCGCGTCGGAGAGGACTACGGCGGCTCGAACGGCGCTCGTCGTTGGTGCCTCGCTGCTCGGCCGCGCCTGCTGATGGGCGGGGTGGATCCGCGGCATTGCCCCGCGACCGGAGGTGGGTGCCAGGAGCTCGGGGAAGCTCGGAGGAGGGGTGGCCACGTCCGGCCGAGGAGACGGCCATGGCGGCGCTGAAGGCAGCGGGCACGGGCGACGATGGCTGCAATTGGAGGGGGCGCTGGCTTGGGCAGGCACCACGGCGCCCGTGGGTGGCTAAAAGAGGAAAGGCGAGACCTCCAGTGCTTGGCTCGGACCAGAGCCGCGGCGGCGGCCATTGATGCCGAGGGGAGAGGAGGGGGTTCCAGAGCTTGAGCGAGTGGACTGGGGAGGTTTGCTGGTAGTAGGGAGGGGCTCGGGCTCACTACTTATAGGCACGGGGAGGAGGCCTCGCGACAGCGGCCGAGGTTTCCAGAGTCATGGCGAAGCGGTGACGACCAACGAAGAATCGATGTCGGCAGAGGTAGCTATGAGCTTCGGGACAATGGGAAGAGGTCCCTGGAACACTCACGCACGCGGTGGGGAGCTTGCCGACGCTCCCGGACGAGCCGCGGCGTACCAGAGAAGGCTCCCGAGGGCTCGGGTGCACAGGGCGCGCGTTTGACGCGTTCTGCCCATGGTCACCACTGGCACCACGTGGACTAAGCTCCAAAACACTCTCAAATCGCGTCTACCACGTGGGCACAGTATCAAACAGCTGATGTGAGTCCTCAGACAGGAACAGGCAGCTCAGATGTGACTGCACTAAGGTCAACTACTGATGAATAGCAAGCTGTTTGATTGATGATATGGACAGCTCCTTGATGCTCTTGGCTTGATCTTGGGCAGGATTTGGTCATCTACTAAGGTAGTCATGCTGGCAAAATTTGGGCACAAATGGACAATGCTAGCTGGTACTTCCTTTGTAACCTTGCCCACTGACCAGAAATGCAAATGATGATGCTAGGGTCAAATGACTACTTGGATTTGGATGATTTTTGGTGGAGGGAGATGATATGGTCATAAGAACTGTCTGGTAAAGTTTCAGCTCAAATTGACCATCTATGAGGGTACTTCCTTCACAGAGATGCAATCTGGACAAAAACTTAGATAATTTACCGAGGAATATTGACTTGATGGAATGAGCTGATTTTTGGTGTCCAAGGGTAATTTATCATAATGAATCACCCTGCAAAATTTCAGCCCAAGGAGATCAAGGAATCAAGCACTTCCTTTGCAAACTGAAAATCTGGACAGAATTTGCAAAGTGGTGTTGTGCTCAAAATTTAATTGGTGAAAATTGTGATATTGATGGGAATGGTGAATATATGGATAGAATAAGCTTCACAATTTATTTGGGATTTTTCCTAACTACCAAAATTGTTGTTCCTTTGGAAAGGCCCCAAATTGAAATATTGGCTTAAAATAGGAAAATGCAATTTCCCCCCTTTAATTATGGCCAATATTTTTATGTGAGCTTAATATGAGCACAAAGAATATCTCCACAAGTTTTCATGAACTTTGGAGATGGATAGATATTTTTCTGGATTTAATTCCTCGGAAAGGCAGAAAAAGGAATTAATTCTAGATGAGAAATATTGCATATAACTTGGCAATATTTTTACACATCTAGGGTTTATGAGTGAAGGATGATCTCTGGAAATTTTGGGAGGATCAACTGAGCAAAGAAAATGGTAGCTCCTTTGTAAACACAAAGGCAGGATTTCTAGTTCCGATATTTTGGAACTAGGGTTTAAATGAGGTTCGGGGTTTACTAACGGAAACTTGACTGGCACAAGAGCATTGGAAAGGCACTGAGAGGTTGTGGATTGTCTGGATTCACCTGGTCACTCACCAGATTCCAGAGCAAAAATTCGGGAGAGAAAAGCTAGGAAGGAATAACAGCACAAAAATCGATAACCTGATTTTTGGGGTGTTACAGCCATGTACGCGGCCGAGAAAGCGTGCCCACGTTACGCCGTCCGGGAATAGTGCCGCACTTAGAAATTATAGAACCGCCAATAAATTTTGAGCCTGCGTCCCGTCACATTCCAAATTACTACACGCTATATTTAATTGCAAACCTGTTCACACCGATCAAAACCTAAACGGTTTCCCACTTAGGAGCGTATTAGTACTCGGTTATAAATACTCCTACTCCAAGATGACTGCACATTCCTCCTCAACTCCTCATCCACAAAAACAAACAAGTCATTCGTCGTTGTTCCCTTGCATCTGCCATGGCCAGCGTGAATTCTGGGTCGAGAGATTACCACCAGGGAGAAGCGAGCATGGAAGCGGAAGCACGAGAGATGTCCCGCCTTGCCGCGAAAGCAGCCGACATGTCCCGCCGTGCGGCCGTAGCAACACAGAGGTCCCGCCACGCCGCCGAAGTAGCACAGAGATCCCGCCATGCCGTCGATGCAGCAGACTTGTCCGGCCGCACCGCGGAAGCAGCACAGATGTCCCGCCGCGCTGCGAATGTAGCAGAGATGTCCTCCCACGCCGCAGCGGCCTGGGAAAATGTCTCGTGGGCAGGCGAGGACTCTCACAGGCGCATGCGCGCTATGCTCGATGACCTGGTGGGTCGGATCTCCGACTGGATGAAGCAGTAGGAAGAGATGAATGCCTCCTTTGAAAATGCTACCAACATCATCCGGGGACTAGGGGAGGACAAGGCGAAGCTCCGCACCGAGCGCGACCTGCTGAGGGCGAAGATCACCGGAATGACGAAGCAGCACGAGGAGACTACTGCCTTGTTGCAGAGGACCCGCGTCATCATCAAGAAACTTATGGACGAGAATGCCATGCTCCGCATCAAGCGCCAAAGGCTGGTGGAGAAATCCGTGGATGCTCTCAAGCAGTGTCTTGAGGACACGAAAGAGCTTATCGCCGCTCGCCGCGGGAACTAGTCTCCGCGGCCTGCAGCAACGCATCAAGAAAGTAGAGATCAGCGAGCCAGATCGTTGTCTTCCTTCTTCTTTTGCCCTTGTGTATTTCGGGCGTTGCCGCATGTGGCTTTTTTAATTATCTTCCTAGATATGTAAGACAATTATTATCCACTGTCATCGTCCTTATATTCATCAGTCTTGCTATAAGTCGCAGTCGATGCTATATAGGTCCGTCGGATCTTACATCAAGATCCGTGCAAAACTTTCTTTTCATATTTTCTTTTTTCTCTCTTAAATCTCAGTCGAGTGAGACATAGCCACGCCATGAAACAGGGGCTCGGGTGCCATGAATGGAGACATTGGGAGAGAGGTGGGCGGCGGATAGAGGTCAAAGGGCTCTCCTTCCGATGAGCACGCGCAGGGGTTTGATCGCACGCCTCCCGTACTCAAATAGCTACCCCGCACGGCACCTCCTAGCCAATAAAAAAAGGGGACGCGTGGCGGCACGTAAATGGTAAGTAGAACGCCCACGGTTTCAATAATACTTGTGTTTCCGATTTGTAACATGACAACACTTGTTGCAAAATGACTTTATTGATTGTTAATGTGTGCGCCTTCGCAAATCGGACAAAAAATTTACCACAACATGTTGGTGCCATGTCATGACACCATGCCAAGTTTCATGATTTTCAGGCGAGTTTTGGATTTACGGGAATTTTAAAACCAAGTTTCTCGATGTTTCCGGCCGAGCCAAGACGCCCAGATGTTTGAATTCCATTCCCACTTCTTGCATGAGGCCTAGAAATTCGCCCAAGTACACATAAATGATTTTTCAACTAACTTTGGCGCACTGGAGCATGCGCTTGTACTTCAAATTTGAATTATGTGCATTAAATGCCTGGAAATTCAATTAATGTATAAAAAGGCCAAATGAACCCGGAATAATTCCAAAATTTAGCACGAAATCCTATTTGGTCTAAGCTGCCTGTGTAAAAAAATCAAGCCGGGAGAAGGCAGTGTATGTCGTTTCGCACACGGAGGTGACACGTTCCCTCTCGGAACCACGAGCCTTCTTGAGAGAAGCTCCGGTTTGCAAGAAGCTTATACCAAAGCTTGTCCCAATTCGGCCAAAAAATTTACCACAGCATGTTGGTGCCATGTCCTAACACCATGCCAAGTTTCATGATTTTCAGGCGTGTTTTGGATTTACAGAAATTAAAAAACCAAGTTTCTCAATATTTCCGGCCGAGCCACGACGCCCAGATGTTTGCATTTCATTCCCATTTCTTGCATGGGACCTAGAAATTCACCCAAGGACACACATGTGATTTTTCAACAAACTTTGGTGCACTGGAGCATGTGCTTGTAGTTCAAATTTGAATTATGCACATTAAATGCCTAGAAACTCAATTAATGTATAAAAAAGGCCAAGTAAACCCGAAATAATTCCAAATTTTAACATGTCACTCATATAGTTCTATGTTGCCTCTGTAAAAAATCAAGGGGGGAGGCAACATATATCGTTTCGCACACAAAGGTGACACGTCCCCCCTCGAGAACCACGAGTCTTCTTGAGAGAAGCTACAATTTGCAAGAAGCTTATGCCAAAACTTGTCCCAATTCGGCCAATTTTTTTACCACAGCATGCTGGTGCCATGAATTGTCTCCATGCCAAGTTTCATGATTTTCAGGCGAGTTTGGGATTTACAGGAATTTAAAAATCAAGTTTCTCAATGTTCCCGGCCGAGCCACAACGCCCAGATGTTTGAAGTTCATTCCCATTCTTGCATGGGACCTATAAATTCACCCAAAGACACACATGTGATTTTTCAACAAACTTTGGTGCACTGGAGCATGTGCTTGTAGTTCAAATTTGAATTATGCACATTAAATGCGTAGAAACTTAATTAATGCATAAAAATGCCAAACGAACCCGGAATAATTCCAAATTTTAACACGACACTCATGTAGTTGCATGTTCACTGTAGATAAATGTTCTAGCAATTCAAACACCATCCTTTCCCTCTGTAACACTATTTTGTCTTTCAAAACATAATGAAAAAATCAGGTATACCACAAATAGTTTACTAGCAAGAATCGTGTGGGATGCGATATAAAATATCTTGGTGCACCGTCTTGTCTGGCTTACGCAGGAAGCTTCATCGTCTACAGTCCACCGCCCGCGCTTGGACCACACTTGCACGCCAGTTTCTCACGGCACCGAGCGAAATTTTTCTGCCACCGCGGAAATATCTATCTCCCCGCCCCCTCCCTCCCACCAAAAGCCACATTTCCACTGTTCCTCCTTGCTTTCCAAGTTCAAACCTTCACTACTGCTTACTGGCAGCTCAGCCTCCTTGTCGGCGACCCTTCTTCTTGCAGCGCCGCCTCCTCGCCGGCGACCCTTCTTCTTGCAGCGCCGCCTCCTCACCAGCGACCCTTCTTCTTGCAGCGCCGCCTCCTCGCCGCCGACCCTTCTTCTTGCTACGCGGCCTCCTTGCCGGCGACCCTTCTTCTTGCTGCGCGGCCTCATCGATATGGTCAGGTAATCCACACCCCACCCACACCATCCTCCTCCTTCCCCATCCCACATGCCGCGACCGACGGCGCGACACCTTCCGCTGAAATCACTGGCCCTGTGCTCCAATTAAGCGCCGCCCACATCCATTTTGCACGCAGTATAACATGGAGCTCAGTAGCATCTGGCAGCGGAGAAGCAAATTACAGCTACATGCGCAGACGAGATCGCTATGGTTGCCATGCGTGCCGACTGCCGAATCTTGGAGGAGCACCTCATCTTCGAGGCCACCGTCGACACCGCCACGTGGTTGTCTACTTTAAAATACAGTTCGTGATGTTTTCTCGAGGCCATCGCCAGTGCCTTCTAGTGATTTGTCCTCTGTAATGTTAATATGCAATCTGATATTCTGTAATGTAATGTTCAGTTAATAGTTTGGTCCAACAATTGCTACATTTCGTAGTACTGTTCTCAAGCATTCTTTGTTTCGTTAACTATCTTATCTTCTAGTACATGTTTCTATTCTGCAATGTCGTGCTCAATTAACTATTTTGGTTCATTTGGTCTGCTGTCCATTTAACAGTTTGGTTCAATTCTGCTATTTGATTTTCATTTGTTGTGGGTACAATTTTGTATTGTTATGCATGTGAGAAATAAATCAAATTTGGCTGTACTCAATACGTATTCTACTGATAGTATGGCAACTCTCAGTTAACCTGATCAAGATCTTCCTTATATGTGTTGCAGGGAAACAATGGGAGACACTGCGGTTTACCATAGAGGTTTGCTCATGCATGGTCCTTTCGCTAATAGCACATTATTATGCAGTTGCAGGAATCATTCTAATATTTAGGTTTCTTACAATTTGGTCTTGCACATGTAGGTTCTGCTGTCAGAGGCTTAGACCCACTGTTCGACCCATTTTGCATATGGAGAAATGAGATGTCCATGAATATCAGTCAAGTCATGAAACTCAGAAAGATTGTTAGGATGAAGAAACTTGCGACGAATAACAACAAGATCTTTGTTTGCATAATGAAGAAGACATCAGCCAACTATAGGATGGTACTAACTCTTTTACCTTGTTTTTACCCCTTGCGCCATTTCAAAATTTATAACAACGATTTATGCATATCTTTGTTTTCAGTACTTTTCAAAGCAGTTCACTGATGATTACCTCTCAGACCATCTGCATGGTCAAGAGGCGAGGAAGGTATTCATTCAACACCCACGGTACAATATTGAAGTCTTCCTAAAGAGGATGAAGGTTGGGCGGGCAATTATCCATAGCCACTGGCCTAAAGTTGCAAGGACATTCAACATCACTGAAGGCTCAATATTTGCCTTCCACTTCTGCAGTTTCCCAGATGAGATTCATCTGTCTATTTACCGTGTATGATGCTACTTTTCCAAAGGTTGTTGATGTTGCGTGTGAAAATTGGTGCTGTTGTGTAATGGCGTAGCTAGCTATATCCCTCTTTGGTGTAACTGAGTGCTGAAGCTATCTGATGTAATTCGATTATGAAATCCTGGTTGCCGTTATACGGATATGAAATATCTGGTGTGTTTTATAAGAAATGTCAATTTCATTACTACATGGATTATCAATAATAGGCTAATTACCCTGCTTATTGGGGTTTTCTATTGCAGACGGTTACTCAGATAACACCATGGGCGATGAACTCAAACAACCCACACAGTTTCTAGAAAGTAGGTGTGTTGGATCAACTAATAATCACACACGGCTTCCGGCAGAGAACTGTTTGCGTTAGGCCACCTTGCACAAACGTTTCCATACAAAAAACTGTGTGTGATATACATACGAATGGAAACGTTTTTCTGGGATTCACCGTGTGGGATGTACATACGAACGGAAACGATTGGGCTTCGATGCCTCACCCGATCGCACACAAGCTCATTTTGCCCCCGCCTGTGTGGCCGGAGGGCCTATCCCCGACGATTTCTGGGTCGTGTAGGGAGGACCCCCCCTATTGCACACACTCACTAGGCGATGGTTTAAAACTCCATCATGGAAAGGGGGTAAAAACCGTTTGTATAGCACATCTCTGCACCAATGCAATGTAGTAGCACGTGGACATAAAATTCTATGACCATTCGATTTCCTACCAATTACATCAAATTTTGCCATGTGTACTATCTAGAAGTTTCCAATAGTTAAAACTTAGTACACCCTTGCACTTGTCACGTATATTATCTTTACACACTTCTCATGTATTCTAGAACCTTCCATGCATGATCTTGCTTCATTAGAGCATCTCCAATAGTAGATGCAAATTTGGAGATGTAAAACAGGAGATGTAAAAATTTACATCTCCAAAAAGTGCATTTTACATCTCCAAAAAAGAGGCAACTCCAACCGATGATGTATATTGGAGATGTAAAAGTGCAAATCCAATAGATGATGCGAATGAAGATGTAAAAAACTGTCGACGACCGCGCGGTTGCTGTACAGCCGCATTTGAACATTCAAATAGCATAAAAAGTGCATCATATCAATCAAAGTTTGAAATCCTACAACCAAAAGTGCATTGTCTCAAACAAAGTTCTTGGTCCAACAAATTAAAATGCACATAAACATCAACCATATCACTCAATTTTCGTCTTCTTCCTTGTCACTAGCGACATTGTTGACGGTGGTATGATCATCATCATCAATGGCTTCTTTGTTGACCTTTTCATGAGTTGAAGTCTCATTGCCGTGAATTCCACCAAAATGACCTTCATTGCCACCTCCCATGCCCATGTTGCCACCAAAGCCACCTCCCATGCCACTCATGTTGCCGCCGAAGCCACCTCCCATTCCGCTCATGTTGACACCGAAGCCACCTCCCATGCAACTCAAGTTGCCGCCGAGCCACCTCCATTGCCGCCCATGTTGCCAACAAGGCCACCGCCCATGCCACTCATGTTGCCATCAAAGCCACCTCCCATGTTGCCACCAAATGCACCATTCATGGCACCTCCCATCATATTCATGTAGCCGCCCATTCCACCTCCCATGCCTACCATGGCACCTCCCATTCCTCCTCCCATCATGTTTTTCATGAGCATTTTCTTCTTCATGATCTTTCATCACGACAAAGCTCGACATATGCCTTTGCCTTGGGATCAAGAGTAGATGTGTCCATGGACATAAACTTGAGTGCCTTCTCTTCCACCATTTTGAAATCTTTGAGCACCACCTTCCTCTCCTCTGATTCAACCTTTCTCTCCTCGGCCGCCGCCCTCTTCTCCTTGTCCGCCACAGTCCGCCGTTCCTCTTCTCAACACGGCAATGGGTACCCGGTACCCGCGAACCCGGCGGGTAAAAACCCTATTAGGGTACGGGTTTAGGAAAAATAAATACCCATGGGTTTATAAATGTGAAAAAAGTGTACCCATTGGGTAAGCCGGGTACGGGTACGGGAAGGCAATACCCATACCCGCATACGGAAACACAACTGTGACGCACTAATCATACACGCGAACATGCACGATCAAGCACAGGGACTCACGGGAAGATATCACAACACAACTCTAACACAATTTAACGGAGATCCACAATATTACAGACCAGGGATCCAAAGATCCGAATACATAAGTCAGTCATACAAATATTATCTGAGTACAGACATAGTTAGACAAGTTTTGCCTTAAGAAGGCTAGCACAAACAACGACACTAGATCGAAAGGCATGGGCCTCTTGCCTGGGAGCCTCTGATCCTACTCCTGGTCGGCTGGCTCGATCCAGTAGTACGTGCCCTCTGGACCCTCCTGGTAGTAAGCTCCTGAGGTGGCATCTGGCTCCGAGGCTCCATCATCTGGTGTATCATCAAGGTGGGGTATGCGGAAAAGAGAAAGTAAAGCAACTGTGAGTACTCATCCGAAGTACTCAGCAAGCAAGGATCTATACTAGATATGCAACATTATCAATGGAGAAAGGCTGTATATGTGGACCGGGCTGCAGAAATGTCAGAATAGAGAGAAGGCCTAGTCCTATCGAAGACTAGCATCTTCACGAAGTCATCATCTTACAGCAGTAGAAGAGAGTAGAATAGCATTTTATTTAGCAAACATGTTGAAGCAAGCCTAGAGATCCTTCCTCGACTCCCAAGCGAGAAAGTGATCCCGAAGCTTCAATTAAGTAACAAGTATCCAGTTCAAGTAGTAGATCGGGATACACAAACTGAGCGTCCTTTACCGTAGGACCGGCTATCGATAGATTATTCATCCCTGCAGGGGTGCACTACTATTACCCAACACGCTCGATCAACTCTGGCCGGACACAGTTGCTGGTTAATGCCCGACCTCGGAAGATCAACACGAAGCAGCGCCCTACCTAGGCTCGGCAGAGAGGTCAGCACGCCGGACTAACCTATGCACCCAGAGGTCTTGGGCCATCGCCCTGGGCACCCTGAGCGTTGCGAGACTGGTCGGGGTGCAGGCGCGACACTGAACTCGTCAGTGAAGTATCCAGCCCAATCCCGACAATCAGCCCACACGGTGAATCATGATGTCTGACGAGCTTTCGGGAGAAACGTACATCGCAGAGGGCCCCATAACCATAATCCCGCGTGGTGGTAGTGCGTATAGGGCACGTCGACCCACTCAGATCACACACCCAAATCCAATAGGCTCATTTAGTATCACGCGGAGACAATCAGAGTCTCTGATGCTCCGCCACAATATCTCACTCGAGTGCCCTTCCGGCACACCCGACATCATAGATCCCCAGCGGGTACCCACCAGGGTAGACCCGCCTGTAAAAAGGTCAAAGTAACCGTGTGGTCATATCATCAAAGGGGAAACCCGAGGAATCACCCTCGGCGGATTCCACTCGATGAAAACATCAGGGTGAACGTATGAGGCATCACCCTCGAGGTTCACACTAAGGGGTTGCACGACAGAGTCGTATCGGAAGTGGAGAAGGAGGAATCACCCTCGATGACCATGACCGAACAGCTACACTGTAGAGTATTCATCAGGAGTGCGTTACGAGGTATCACCCTCGGCACTCGATAGTAACTATATAGAGTCGTACATCTAAGGGGGTGTGAAGTGAGGTGTCAGTCTCTGGTCAACAATCACATTGATCGAGTCGTCGACAATCAAGCAGGGGCAACAAGGGAAAGGTGGTGGGGTCATTGATGGTTCACTACCAACCTATACTAAACAGTTTAACATAGGCAGGTAAGGTAACAATGAACAGGTTACAAAAACAGGCTATGCATCAGAATAGGTTCATACATTAACAGTAGCAAAATCTAATGCAAGCAGGAGAAATGGAATGGGCGATATCTGGATGCTCAAGGGGGGTGGGCTTGCCTGGTTGCTCTGGCAAGAGAGAGGGAGGTCGTCAACGGGCTGCTCGTCGGTAGTGTAGTCGTACCCAGCTGCAGCGTCGTCGGTCTCGGCATCTATCGAGAGAGAAGGAGGGGGAGAAAAACAATAAATTCACGGCAATTATGCAAACAATATATATGACATGCCTAAATGATATGCCGGGGTGTTCTACTGCCTAACTAAATGATTTAGTTAATTTAGGAATTTATTTGGATTTGTTTAATCAATGTTGGGCACTATTCGTTTATCAAAAATGGTCCAAAAGTTCAATGTTCATATAGCTAGGGGCATCTGACAGGAATACGGAGGGCGCATTTGGGTTCGTATCAAAATTCTGAGCAAGTTTCATATATAAATTATTTTCATCGGAGTTACGGTTTAATTTATATGATTTTCTAAAGTTTTAAACATTTTCTGAATTTAATTATTTATTTAAATTCAAATTATCCAGAATAGTGAATGATGACGTCAGCATGAGGTCAGTGTGATGTCAGCAGGTCAACTCTGGCTGACCAGAGTCAAACCTGACAGGTGGGACCCACATGTCATACACTGTGACATTAACAGAGGGGTTAAATTAACTAATTGGGTTAATTAGAGGGTGGGCCCCAGCAGTCAGTGACTGATTAGTGTTTAAACTAATTAATTAACTAATTAACAGATTTTCTATTTAAATTCGTTTAAATGGCCGGGCCCCACATGTCAGTGAGACAGGGGTGGCCACATCAGCAGTTGACCCGAGTCAGCGGGTCAACTGGGGCCCAGGGGCCCACAGTCAGTGGCACGGGGGGTGGGACCCACCGGCCATGTTGGACGCCGGCTGGAGAGCGCTCCGGCGAGCTCCAACGCGGCGAAGAGAGCCGGCAAGGTTCGGGATTCGCCCACAGGGCGTCTCTGGGGCTGGGGGAGGGTGCGTTCGACGCGGCTCGACGCCGCGCGTCGAATGGTAGCGGTGCGGGGTGCTGGGGAGGCCAGAGTCGAGCGGCAGGAGCTCGTCGGCGGCGAGGCTTCTCGGGCGAGCTAGGGGAATGGCGCTACGGCGTGTTCTACGGGCAAAGCAAGGGGTAGGCGAGGCCTATGCGAGGCGGCGAAGCGAATGGGCAGCAGCACATGACCAAATGGTCGCCGGACGGTCACCGGCGACGAGGTCCGCGGCGGTGGGTGCGGCCTAATGCAGAGCGGGAGCTACGGGATGCGAGCGAGCTAATGTAGAGGGGGGAGGAGGAGCAGGAGCTCACAGTGGGGCGTAGCCGTTCAGAGCGGGCGCGGGGAAGCTGTGGTGCAGCCGGAATCGACGGTGAATGGCGGCGGGGATCCGAGGAGGAAGAAGATGGCGCGAGGTCGATGCAGGGGTGTTCGGCTTCGGTTCATCGGTGCAGTCGAAGGAGGGGACGACGGTGAGTACGCTGGACACGTCGGGGAGGCGAACGGGGCACGGTGGCCGCGAGCTTCAACGGAGGCCGATCATGGCGGCGCTCGGGTGAAGTGGGGGAGCGAGAGAGAGAGCGAACGGAGCGGCTAGGGTTCGTCCGCGGGGTCGAGGGGAGCTGCTCTTATACCCAGCGCGCGCGGCGACGCGCTGTCGAGCTGCGAGCAGGGGCGCGAGGTGTTCGACAGCGAGGTGGCGGTGAGCAGTGAGAGGTGGGAGGAGGTGCGGGGTGGGCTGGGCCGGCGCTGTAGCGATAGGTTAGAGTGCACAGTAGCGCGTTTAGGCCTTTTTCTATTTTCCTTTTTCTTTTTTCTTTTCTTTTCTATTAGCTAATTATTTGGGCACTATATGCTTTTTATAAGAAGTGTGACCTAGTCCATAATTAGCAGTGCACTATACCCTAAAACCAAAAACTAGTTTGGGCAAAACATCATTTCATATTTGATTTAGATTAAATAAAAGGTTACTAAACATTATTTTCAACCACTGTTAGAGGAGGGTTGGGTTACCTAATTAATTTATTAAATGTTGGTAATAATTTTTGAATGGTCTCTGGAATATTTATTATTTAATGAGCATTTTAGTTTCTATGTTTGAACAACTTTTATTTTCCACTTTCATTTAAACTTGGATTTTGACTAAGGAGTTGAAATGCAATATGATGCTAATGATGATTATGCACTGTTAAACATGCTGACTTGTCATTATCAAAAGTGATTACTGTGGCTAATGACATGGGGTGTTACAACAACCGCCAGCCTTGACCCAAAATCCTCTTCCTTTACTGATGACCCACAAGTATAGGGGGTCAATCGTAGTCCTTTCGATAAGTAAGAGTGTCGAACCCAACGAGGAGCAGAAGGAAATGACAAGCGGTTTTCAGCAAGGTATTTTCTGCAGGCACTGAAATTATCGGTAACAGATAGTTTGGTAGTAGGATAATTCGTAACGGGTAACAAGTAACAAGTGTAACAATGGTGCAGCAAGGTGGCCCAATCCTTTTTGTAGCAAAGGATAAGCCTGGACGAACTCTTATATAAAGCAAAGTGCTCCCGAGGACACATGGGAATTATTGTCAAGTTAGTTTTCATCATGCTCATATGATTCGCGTTCGTTACTTTGATAATTTGATATGTGGGTGGACCGGTGCTTGGGTGTTGTCCTTACTTGGACAAGCCTCTCACTTATGATTAACCCCTCTCGCAAGCATCCACAACTACGAAAGAAGAATTAAGATAAATCTAACCATAGCATGAAACATGTGGATCCAAATCAGCCCCTTACGAAGCAACGCATAAACTAGGGTTTAAGCTTCTGTCACTCTAGCAACCCATCATCTACTTATTACTTCCCAATGCCTTCCCCTAGGCCCAAATCATGGTGAAGTGTCATGTAGTCGACGTTCACATAACACCACTAGAGGAAAGACAACATACATCTCATCAAAATATCGAACGAATACCAAATTCACAGGATTACTTATAACAAGACTTCTCTCATGTCCTCGGGACCAAACGTAACTACTCACAAAGCATGCTCATGTTCAAGATCAGAGGGGTGATAAATATCATTAAGGATCTCAACATATGATCTTCCACAAAATAAACCAACTAGCATCAACTACAAGGAGTAATCAACACTACTAGCAACCCACAGGTACCAATCTGAGGTTTTGAGACAAAGATTGAACACAAGAGATGAACTAGGGTTTGAGAGGAGATGGTGCTGGTGAAGATGTTGATGAAGATTGACCCTCCCTCGATGAGAGGATCGTTGGTGATGATGATGGCTCCGATTTCCCCCTCCCGGAGGGAAGTTTCCCCGACAGAATAGCTCCGCCGGAGCCCCAGATTGCTTCTGCCCAGGTTCTGCCTCGAGACGGTGGTGCTTCGTCCCGAAAGCTTCCTTTTGATTTTTTCTAGGTCAAAACCTTTCATATAGCAGAAGATGGACACCAGGGGCTGGCCAGGGGGCCCATAAGCTCAGGGGCGCGCCCTGGGGGGTAGGGCACGCCCCCAGGATTGTGGCCACCTGGTGGGTCCCCTTCTGTTGTTTCTTTGCCCAATATTTTTTATATATTCCAAAACTATTCTCCGTAAAGTTTCAGGACATTTGGAGTTGTGCAGAATAGGTATCTCAGATTTGCTCCTTTCCGGTCCAGAATTCCAGCTACCGACATTCTCCCTCTTCATGTAAACCTTGTAAAATAAGAGAGAAAAGGCATAAGTATTGTACCATAATGTGAAATAACAATCCATAATGCAATAAATATCAACATAAAAACATGATGCAAAATGGACGTATCAACTCCCCCAAGCTTAGACCTCGCTTGTCCTCAAGCGAAAGCCGAAATTGATAATCATGACCACATGTTTAGAGATAGAGGTGTCGATAAAATAATGTACAGACATGAGGGCATCATGATCATCATTAGAACAACAACATATTGTCATATAACTTCTTATGCCAAAGTGATAATTCATTCACAATGTAAAGTATAGACCAAAGAACTTTATTGAAAACTAACAAACTATGATCTCGGTTGATGACCCACAAGTATAGGGGATCTATCGTAGTCCTTTCGATAAGTAAGAGTGTCGAACCCAACGAGGAGCAGAAGGAAATGACAAGCAGTTTTCAGTAAGGTATTCTCTGCAAGCACTGAAATTATCGGTAACAGATAGTTTTGTGATAAGGTAATTCATAATAGGTAACAAGTAACAAAAGTAAACAAGGTGCAGCAAGGTGGCCCAATCTTTTTTGTAGCAAAGGACAAGCCTGGAAAAACTCTTATATAAAGGAAAGCGCTCCCGAGGACACATGGGAATTATCGTCAAGCTAGTTTTTATCATGCTCATATGATTCGCGTTCGTTACTTTGATAATTTGATATGTGGGTGGACCGGTGCTTGTGTACTTCCCTTCCTTGGACAAGCATCCCACTTATGATTAACCCCCCTCGCAAGCATCCGCAACTACGAAAGAAGAATTAAGGTAAACCTAACCATAGCATGAAACATATGGATCCAAATCAGCCCCTTACGAAGCAACACATAAACTAGGGTTTAAGCTCCTGTCACTCTAGCAACCCATCATCTACTTATTACTTCCCAATGCCTTCCCCTAGGCCCAAACAATGGTGAAGTGTCATGTAGTCGACGTTCACATAACACCACTAGAGGAAAGACAACATACATCTCATCAAAATATCGAACGAATACCAAATTCACATGACTACTTATAACAAGACTTCTCCCATGTCCTCAGGAACAAACGTAACTACTCACAAATCATATTCATGTTCAAAATCAGAGGGGTATTAATGTGCATAAAGGATCTGAACATATAATCTTCCATCGAATAAACCAACTAGCATCAACTACAAGGAGTAATCAACACTACTAGCAACCCACAGGTACCAATCTGAGGTTTTGAGACAGAGATCGGATACAAGAGATGAACTAGGGTTTGAGAGGAGATGGTGCTGGTGAAGATGTTGATGATGAGAGGATCGATGGTGATGACGATGGTGACGATTTCCCCCTCCCGGAGGGATGTTTCCCCGGCAGAACAGCTCCGCCGGAGCCCTAAATTGGTTCCGCCAAGGTTCCGCCTCGAGACGGCGGCGCTTCGTCCCGAAAGCTTCCTTATGATTTTTCCAGGGCAAAAGACACCTTATACCAGAAGATGGGCATCGGGGGGCTTCCAGGTGGCCCACGAGGCAGGGGGCGCGCCCAGGGGGGTAGGGCGCGCCCTCCACCCTCGTGGACAGTGGGTGGCCCTCCTCTTGTGCTTTCTTCACCCAATATTTTTAATATATTCCAAAACTGACTTTCGTGGAGTTTCAGGACTTTTGGAGTTGTGCAGAATAGGTCTCTAATATTTGCTCCTTTTCCAGCCCAGAATTCCAGCTGCCGGCATTCTCCCTCTTCATGTAAACCTTGTAAAATAAGAGAGAAAAGACATAAGTATTGTGACATAATGTGTAATAACAGCCCATAATGCAATAAATATCGATATAAAAGCATGATGCAAAATGGACGTATCAACTCCCCCAAGCTTAGACCTCGCTTGTCCTCAAGCGGAAGCCGATATCGAAAAATATGTCCACATGTTTAGAGATAGAGGTGTCGATAAAATAAAATACGGACATGAGGGCATCATGATCATTCTTAGAATAGCAACACATATATATATATATATTGTCATATGATTTCTTATGCTGAAGTAACAATCTATTCACAATGTAAAGTATGAATCAGAAACTTCATTGAAAAACCAGCAAACTATAATCTCAGTCATTGAAGCAATTGCAATTTATCATAACATCGGAAAGAGTTAATATAAGAGCTTTTCAGCAAGTCCACATACTCAACTATCATTTAGTCTTTCACAATTGCTAACACTCACGCAATACTTATGGATATGAAGTTTTAATCGGACACAGAGAAAGATAGGGGCTTATAGTTTTGCCTCCCAACCTTTTACCTCAAGGGTAACGTCAACAATAATGCTTTATGAAAACCCACATCCAATTGGATATATATATCAGGATCTTTCCAACACATAGTGCTTGCCAAAGGATAAAGTGTAAAAAGGAAAGGTGAAGATCACCATGACTCTTGTATAAGTTATAAGACAAAAATAAAAGATAGGCCCTTCGCAGAGGGAAGCAGAGGTTGTCATGTGCTTTTATGGTTGGATGCACAAAATCTTAATGCAAAAGAACGTCACTTTATATTGCCACTTGTGATAGGGACCTTTATTATGCAGTCCGTCACTTTTATTTCTTCCATATCACAAGCTCGTATAAAGTTTATTTTCTCCACACTAATAGATCATACATATTTAGAGAGCAATTTTTATTGCTTTCAACAATGACAACTTACTTGAAGGATCTTACTCAATCCATAGGTAGATATGGTGGACTCTCATGGCAAAACTGGGTTTAAGGATATTTGGAAGCACAAGTAGTATCTCTACTTGGTGCAAAGAATTTGGCTAGCATGAGGGGGGAAAGGCAAGCTCAACATGTTGGATGATCCATGACAATATAATTTACTTCGGATATAAGAAAACATAACCCATTACGTTGTCTTCCTTGTCCAACATCAACTTTTTAGCATGTCATATTTTAATGAGTGCTCACAATCATAAAAGATGTCCAAGATAGTATATTTATATGTGAAAACCTCTCTTTCTTTATTACTTCCTATTAATTGCAACGATGACCAAAACTATGTTTGTCAACTATCAACAACTTTTATTCATCATACTCTTTATATGTGAAGTCATTACTCTCCATAAGATCTATATGATATCTTTATTTCTTTTTATTCTTTCTTTTTTTCTTTTATTCCCTCAAGATCATAGCAAGATAACCAAGCCCTCGACTCAAGACTAATCTTTATTATATATAGCTCACGGACTCGATTACACAGATAAGGATCAACACAAAAACTCAAAGCTAGATCATACTAAACTTTATTCTACTAGATCAAAATATAACCAAAAGGATCGAACTAAGAAAAACGGTAAAGATAGAAGTGTGATGGTGATACGATACCGGGGCACCTCCCCCAAGCTTGGCAGTTGCCAAGGGGAGCGCCCATACCCATGTATTTATGTCTCTTTCTTCGGAGGTGGTGATGATGGAGTCGTTGATGATGTAGGCTTGTCGTCCATCTTCCTTAATTTGCACTTGAGGATAGAATTTTGCTCCCTTAGGACATCGATCTCCTGCTCAAGGCTTAATAACTTTTTGCATAGTTCCTGTTTGTTCTCCTGCAAGAGGCGAAAAGGGATAAACTCAATCTTAGGTTTCTTTGCTCTATCAGGGAGGTTTGACTTTTTGAACTCACATGCATGTCCCCTGGTTGAGGTAATGGGACTTCATCTTCATCTGAGCTCGTCTCCTCCTTTCCCCTAGGATCATAGTCTTCTTCTTCCTCCGTGGTCCAACCACAATGCTCCAAGTCCTCGTAGACCTTAGGGTCTACAAGGTAATCAGCCACATAGCTTTCTCCCTCCGAATCCTGGGACGACATATTGCTCTAATCTGCGGCAGAAACAACTCAAAACAAAAACATAGGATTTTGTCGTGGTACGGTGGCTAAAACCTTCGGGAGATTATCTAATGAATTTTTACCGACCAAAAGAAGTATCGTGCAAGAAAACGGAGTCCGGAGGGCACACGAGGTGCCCACGAGGCAGGGGGGTGCGCCCAGGGGGGTAGGGCGCGCCCTCCACCCTCGTGGATGCCTCGTGTCCTTTCCGGACTACTTCTTATTTTCCTATTTTCTTAAGTATTCCAAAACGGAGAAAAATTGCTGTTAGAACTGTTTTGGAGTCGGTTTACTTACCGTACCACATACCTATTCCATTTCGGAGTCTGAAACGTTCTGGAAAGTGTCCCTTATGTACTCCTCCGGGGTTACGGTGTCAATAACATTGGTTTCAACATTTATGGGATTACCTGAGATATAGTGTTTGATTCTTTGACCGTTCACCACCTTCGTATTTGTGCCTTCGAAGTTGTTGATTTTTATGGCATCGGAACGATAGACCTCCTCGATAACGTAAGGACCTTCCCATTTAGAGAGGAGTTTTCCTGCAAAAAATCTTAAACGAGAGTTGTATAACAGAACATAATGACCTACATTAAACTCACGCTTTTGTATCCTTTTGTCATGCCATCTTTTAACTTTTTCTTTAAACAGTTTGGCATTCTCATAGGCCTGGGTTCTCCACTCATCAAGTGAGCTAATGTCAAATAGTCTCTTCTCACCGGCAAGTTTGAGATCATAATTGAACTCTTTAATGGCCCAATATGCCTTATGTTCTAGTTCGAGAGGTAAGTGACATGCTTTTCCATAAACCATTTTATACGGAGACATACCCATAGGATTTTTATATGCAGTTCTATAGGCCCATAATGCATCATCAAGTTTCTTGGACCAATTCTTTCTAGATCTATTAATAGTCTTTTGCAAAATTAATTTAATCTCTCTATTACTCAGTTCTACTTGACCACTAGACTGTGGGTGGTATGGAGATGCAATTCTATGATTAACATCATACTTAGCAAGCATTTTACGAAAAGCACCATGAATAAAATGTGAACCACCATCAGTCATTAAGTATCTAGGGACTCCAAACCTCAGAAAAATAACATCTTTAAGCATCTTAATAGAGGTGTTATGATCAGCACTACTAGTTGGAATAGCTTCTACCCACTTAGTAACGTAATCAACAGCAACTAAAATATGTGTATACCCATTAGAGGAAGGAAATAGTCCCATATAATCAAAGCCCCAAACATCAAATGGTTCAATAACAAGTGAATAGTTCATAGGCATTTCTTGACGTCTACTAATATTACCAATTCTTTGACATTCATCACAAGACAAGACAAACTTACGGGCATCTTTGAAAAGAGTAGGCCAATAAAAACCGGATTGTAATACCTTATGTGCAGTTCTATCTCCAGCGTGGTCTCCTCCATAAGCCTCGGAGTGACACTTGCATAGGATCTGTTCCTGTTCATGCTCAGGTACACAACATCTAATAACACCATCTACTCCTTCTTTATAAAGGTGTGGGTCATCCCAGAAGTAATGTCTTAAATCATAGAAAAACTTTTTCTTTTGCTGGTATGTGAAACTAGGTGGTATAAATTTAGCAACAATGTAATTAGCATAATCAGCATACCATGGAGCAGTACGAGAAGCATTTATGATAGCTAATTGTTCATCAGGAAAACTATCATCAATAGGGAGTGGGTCATCAAGAACATTTTCTAACCTAGACAAGTTGTCTACAACGGGGTTCTCAGCTCCCTTCCTATCAATAATATGCAAATCAAATTCTTGTAGCAAGAGAACCCATCTAATAAGTCTAGGTTTAGCATCTTTCTTTTCCATAAGGTATTTAATAGCAGCATGATCAGTGTGAACAGTTACTTTAGAATCAACAATATAAGGTCTGAACTTATCACAAGCAAATACAACTGCTAAAAATTCTTTTTCAGTAGTAGCATAATTTCTCTGGGCACTGTCTAGAGTTTTACTAGCATATTGGATAACATTTAATTTCTTATCAACTCTTTGTCCTAGAACAGCACCTACAACGTAATCACTAGCATCACACATAATTTCAAAGGGTAAATTCCAATCAGGTGGCTGAACAATAGGTGCAGAAATCAAGGCTTTCTTAAGTATTTCAAATGCTTCTACACAATCATCATCAAAGACAAAAGGTACATCTTTTTGTAAGAGATTAGTCAGAGGCCTAGAAATTTTTGAGAAGTCTTTAATGAACCTCCTATAAAAACCGGCATGACCAAGGAAACTTCTTATACCTTTAATGTCCTTAGGACACGGCATCTTTTCAATAGCATCAACTTTAGCTTTATCAACTTCAATACCTCTTTCAGAAATTTTATGCCCCAAGACAATACCTTCATTAACCATAAAGTGGCACTTCTCCCAATTCAAGACAAGATTATTTTCTTCACATCTCTGCAAAACTCGATCAAGGTTGCTTAAGCAATCATCAAAAGAAGTTCCATACACTGAGAAATCATCCATGAAAACCTCAACAATCTTTTCACAAAAGTCAGAGAATATAGCAGTCATACATCTTTGAAAGGTAGCAGGTGCATTACATAAACCAAAAGGCATACGTCTATAAGCAAAGGTACCGAAAGGGCAAGTAAAAGTGGTCTTTTCCTGATCCTCTTTCGACACAGGTATTTGAGAGAAACCAGAGTAACCGTCTAGAAAGCAAAAATGTGTATGTTTGGATAATATTTCTAGCATTTGATCAATAAAAGGTAAAGGGTAATGATCCTTTCTAGTAGCTTTATTTAATTTGCGGAAATCAATTACCATTCTATAACCTGTAACAATTCTTTGTGGGATCAATTCATCCTTATCATTAGGAACAACAGTAATACCTCCCTTCTTAGGGACACAATGGACAGGACTTACCCACTGACTATCAGCAATAGGATAAATTATACCTGCCTCCAGAAGCTTTAGTATTTTATTTCTTACCACTTCTTTCATCTTAGGATTTAACCGTCGTTGGTGATCAACAACTGGTTTAGCGTCTTTCTCCAGTTTTATTTTGTGCTGGCATAGAGTGGGACTAATGCCCTTAAGATCATCAAGAGTATATCCAATAGCGGCACGGTGCTTCTTCAGAGTTTTCAATAATTTCTCTTCTTCCTGCCCTGAAAGGTTAGCACTAATAATAACAGGATATATCTTCTTTTCATCAAGATAAGCATATTTAAGAGTATCAGGTAATGGTTTAAGCTCAAACACGGGATCACCCTTGGGTGGAGGAGGATCCCCTAGAATTTCAACAGGCAAGTTGTGTTTCAAAATAGGCCCCTGTTTAAAGAATATTCATCTATTGCCCTTCTTTCATTCATAAACATATCATTTTCATGGTCTAGCAAATATTGTTCTAAAGGATCATTAGGAGGCACGGCGATAGAAGCAAGACCAATAATTTCATCTTTACTAGGCAATTCTTTATCATGGGGTTGTCTATGAAATTTAGCAAAATTAAAATCATGAGACATATCCCCTAAACCAACAGTAACAATATCCTTTTCGCAGTCTATCCTAGCATTAACAGTATTCAAGAAGGGTCTACCAAATATAATGGGACAAAAGTCATCTTGTGGGTAACCAAGAACAAGAAAATCAGTAGGATATTTAATTTTCCCACACAAGACTTCAACATCTCTAACAATCCCAATTGGTGAAATAGTATCTCTATTGGCAAGCTTAATAGTAACATCAATACCTTCTATTTCAGCAGGTGCAATATCATGAATAATTTCTTTGTATAAGGAATGAGGTATTGCACTGACACTAGCACCCATATCACATAAGCCATGATAACAGTGACCTCCTATTTTAACAGAAACAACAGGCATGCCAACAACCGGTCTATGTTTACCTTTAGTATCGGGTCTAGCAATTCTAGCAGCTTCATCACAGAAGTAAATAACATGCCCATCAATATTATCGACCAAGAGATCCTTAACCATAGCAATACTAGGTTCAACTTTAATTGGCTCAGAGGGTGTAGATGTTCTAGCATTACTCTTACGAACCACAGTTGAAGCTTTATCATGATCCTTTATTCTAACAGGGAAAGGTGGTTTCTCAATATAAGCGGTAGGAACAATAGGATCAACATTATAAGTGATAGTCTTTTCTTCAACTTTAATAGGTTCAACTACTTTTACTTCAATGGGAGGGTGATATTTAAACCACTTCTCCTTAGGGAGATCAACATGAGTAGCAAATGATTCACAGAAAGAAGCTACTATCCCAGAGTCAAGTCCATATTTAGTGCTAAATTCATGAAAAGCATCGGTATCCATAAAAGATTTAACACAATCAAACTTAGGTGTTATACCTGACTCCTTACCTTCGTCGAGTTCCCAATCTTCAGAGTTGCGTTTAATTCTTTCCAATAAATCCCATCTGAATTCAATCGCCTTCATCATAAAAGAACCAGTACAGGAAGTATCGAGCATGGAGCGATTATTGAGAGAAAGCCGAGCATAAATTTTTTGAATAATAATTTCTCTTGAGAGCTCATGATTGGGGCATGAATATAACATTGACTTAAGCCTCCCCCAAGCTTGAGCGATACTTTCTCCTTCGCGAGGCCAAAAATTATATATATATAATTATGATCACAATGAACCAGATGCATAGGATAAAACTTCTGATGAAATTCCAATTTCAATCGGTTGTAGTTCCATGATCCAATATCATCACATAGCCTAAACCATGTCAATGCCTTTCCCTTCAAAGATAAAGAGAAGACCTTCTTCTTGATAACATCCTCGGGCATACCTGCAAGCTTAAATAATCCACAAACTTCATCCACATAGATTAGGTGCATATCGGGATGTAATGTTCCATCTCCTGTAAAAGGATTAGCTAGCAGTTTCTCTATCATACCCGAAGGAATTTCAAAGTAAACATTTTCAGTAGGTTCAGTAGGTTGAGGAGCAACTCTTTGCTCTACTGGTCGGGGTGAAGATACCCCGAACAAGCCCCTCAAAGGATTATTCTCCATAGTAACAAGTGACAGTAAATTTCAGCACACTATATAAATTTTTCCTTACCAAATTACACCTACCAAAGGCGCTTCACTCCCCGGCAACGGTGCCAGAAAAGAGTCTTGATGACCCACAAGTATAGGGGATCTATCGTAGTCCTTTCGATGAGTAAGAGTGTCGAACCCAACGAGAAGCAGAAGGAAATGACAAGCAGTTTTCAGTAAGGTATTCTCTGCAAGCACTGAAATTATCGGTAACAGATAGTTTTGTGATAAGGTAATTCGTAACAGGTAACAAGTAAAAAAAGTAAACAAGGTGCAGCAAGGTGGCCCAATCCTTTTTGTAGCAAAGGACAAGCCTGGACAAACTCTAATATAAAGGAAAGCGCTCCCGAGGACACATGGGAATTATCGTCAAGCTAGTTTTCATCATGCTCATATGATTCGTGTTCGTTACTTTGATAATTTGATATGTGGGTGGACCGGTGCTTGGGTACTGCCCTTCCTTGGACAAGCATCCCACTTATGATTAACCCCCCTTGCAAGCATCTGCAACTACGAAAGAAGAATTAAGGTAAACCTAACCATAGCATGAAACATATGGATCCAAATCAGCCCCTTACGAAGCAACGCATAAACTAGGGTTTAAGCTTCTGTCACTCTAGCAACCCATCATCTACTTATTACTTCCCAATGCCTTCCCCTAGGCCCAAACAATGGTGAAGTTTCATGTAGTCGACGTTCACATAACACCACTAGAGGAAAGACAACATACATCTCATCAAAATATCGAACGAATACCAAATTCACATGACTACTTATAACAAGACTTCTCCCATGTCCTCAGGAACAAACGTAACTACTCACAAATCATATTCATGTTCAAAATCAGAGGGGTATTAATGTGCATAAAGGATCTGAACATATAATCTTCCACCGAATAAACCAACTAGCATCAACTATAAGGAGTAATCAACACTACTAGCAACCCATAGGTACCAATCTGAGGTTTTGAGACAGAGATCGGATACAAGAGATGAACTAGGGTTTGAGAGGAGATGGTGCTGGTGAAGATGTTGATGGAGATTGACCCCCTCCCGATGAGAGGATCGATGGTGATGATTTCCCCCTCCCGGAGGGATCTTTCCTCAGCAGAACAGCTCCGCCGGAGCTCTAGATTGGTTCCGCCAAGGTTCCGCCTCGAGACGGCGGCGCTTCGTCCCGAAAGCTTCCTTTTGATTTTTTCCAGGGCAAAAGACACCTTGTACCAGAAGATGGGCATCGGGGGGCTTCCAGGTGGCCCACGAGGCAGGGGGGCGCGCCCAGGGGGGTAGGGCGCGCCCTCCACCCTCGTGGACAGCGGGTGGCCCCCCTATGGTGCTTTCTTCGCCCAATATTTTTAATATATTCCAAAACTGACTTTCGTGGAGTTTCAGGACTTTTGGAGTTGTGCAGAATAGGTCTCTAATATTTGCTCCTTTTCCAGCCCAGAATTCCAGCTGCCGGCATTCTCCCTCTTCATGTAAACCTTGTAAAATAAGAGAGAAAAGGCATAAGTATTGTGACATAATGTGTAATAATAGCCCATAATGCAATAAATATCGATATAAAAGCATGATGCAAAATGGACGTATCATCGGTCATTAAAGCAATTGCATTTATCATAACATCAGAAAGAGTCAATGTAAGAGCTTTTATTTAGCAAGTTCACATACTCAACCATCATTTAATCTTTCATAATTGCTAACACACACGCGATACTTATGAGACCAAAGCTTCAGTCAGACACGTAGGAATATAGGGGCTTATAGTTTTGCCTCCCAACCATTTACCTCAAGGGTAACGTCAACAATAATAACTTATGATCACCGACATCCGAGTGGATATGTATGTCTGTGACACCCTGGTTTTTGCCCTTTTTCTTTTTCTGGGTTTTATTGCATTTTTGGTTTGAATTTGAGTTTTGAGTCAACTCATCTGGACTTAAGCACTTGGGCATTACTTTGATTTTCACCCAAGTGACTCATCTCACCCTCAAAATCATCTCTTGCCCTCTGTTATATCTTAATATTCCATTGGGAATATTTTTCTTAAATGAAAAATATTCATTTCCCTCTGATAAAGCCCTATATTCACTTCTGCTCCAAAGCAACCCTCATTTTTCTTGCCCACAAAAATCTGAGAAAATTCCCAAATATTCTTTGAACCTTGGCCAAACTTCCTGTGCAAAAATATTACATGATTATTTGGAATATTTTTTCTACAGAAAATCTTTTCCATTCTGGGCAGAAAATGCACTTTGTGAAGGAAGTGTATTTTTTCTTGATCCTCTTGAGCTGAAATTTTTATGGGTTAATGACCTTCCTAAGTAACCCTTAACTACCAAAAATAAACTCCTAACTCTCTCTAGAACTCTCTCAAATATCCTCACAAGTTTCTGTCCAGAAACTTGCCAAGAAGCTCCAGTCTCATCCTATCGCCCTGGCTTTGATCTATTACCACATGGTGACTAAACACTGCAGAGACAACACGTCTGACATGATTTCACCCCTCGGTGCACCGCGTAGGCATAGTTCACGAGGTGACCATGTTCGTCCAGGGGCGCTGGCATGGGTTTGGCGCGCTCTGGACTGCGCCAGGGCCATTGTTTCGCCTGTGCGCGCGCCCAAGGCCAAACCAGCCTGCCGCCTTGAACCCGCTGCCTCGTCTCCTCTCCCTTGACCTCTCCCTGGTGCTCCCCGATGCCGGCGACAGCCGCAGCGAGCACGGGCACGGCGGAGCAGAGAGCACAGTGACCCCGTGCCTCTGTTTTCGTCCGTCTTCGCGCCCTGTGCTTGGCTGTGAGCCTCGACAGTGGCTGCGTGAGCCCTTGGCCACTTCTTCCCTCTCTCTGACCCTCTTGTCGCCGTGCGCCGCTTCAAGAGAGCTCGCTGGCGCTCTCGATCCCCCTCTCGCCCATGGCTATAAATAGGACGCTCCCGAGCTCGTTGCACCACACCACCCACCTCCTCTAACCCCAACCAAGCTAGTAGAAGGCCGCGGCCAGGCCAGGCGGGCCTCCGACCGCCGTTCTGCTCCGGAGATCACCGCCAAGCCCCTCTCGGCGTTCTGCCTCCTTCGGCGCCCCCGTCTTCTTCCAACCTCTCCGGCGTGTTCGTGGTGCTCCCCTGGTCGTGCTAGTGCTGCTGGACCGGCCCTAACTCGCCGAATTCATCAACTCCGATGAGCCCCCTCCACCGACACCTCTGGAGACGACCACCGCGACACCGTTCGTCCACCTCTCACCAAGATACTAGTACGTGCGTGTTCCCCGTGAAGCGCTACGTCCATCCATCCACTCGCCAGCGGCAGCCGTGGTCTCCTCGCCGGAGAACCACCGGTGACCGCGCCGCCTCCATTGTTTCTCTCTCTCTCTAAACCTGCCAAGGGGGCCCACTGGTTAGCCACTCAGCCACCCTCGAAGCGGTATAAGTGGTGGCGTCTTTCTGGTTTACGCCATCGACGTCACCCCTTTTCTCTGATTATCTGAAAATCAATTTAAATTCATAAATTTGACCAAACTTTGACCAGTCCTAGTTTCTATTCTGCAAGTCCAAATGAATTGATTCTTTTTTCATTAGTTTTGTCTTGATCTCCTCTATCAGCACGCAAAAGATGAGATTTTTGCTTGCTGTAAATATTTTCTGGTGCATTAAACAGTGTTATGTGACATTTTCTTTTGCTATTTTTAAATGTTTTCAGAAGGAACTTGCTGCCTTGAGGATAACCAGGAGGAGTGTGACCCTCCTCTGCACTAAGGCAAGCCATCACAAATATTTGCAAGAGTGTCATTACAATAACTATGATTTTCACTTGAATATAGTTATTTTTAATGCATATAGAAAATTCCTATAATGTCATTTAAGCTAGTTTCATGTTCTTGCTTTACTTGTTTTGTTATCAGTGGCATTTTAGTTGAATGACTGAATATATGCAGTAAGGTATCATGATGATGAGTATGATTGAATTTATGTCGGTACTATGTTCAAATGATGCATATAGTTCATTGCATTCTCATGGCATATTATGACTCGGTAATATTTATTTGCAAGTTGAAACATGATAAAAATCCAACTTGAACATGGTGTTGATCGAGTCATGGTGCCACCGAAATGAGCTTTCCAAAGTGCAACCACATTTGCCTTTTATGGGAAGGCCCTTTCTCGGTCTATTGTTATGCCTCTCGCCGGTGCCTCCAACTAGGGAAGGTTATGCGCTTGCGCTACCCTGGCCCGGTAGGCAGGCATAGCCTTGTGTGCCCGTAGTTGTTTTGGTACCATGTCCCCCTTTGGGACCATTTGTTTTGCCACGACGGTGGCCGTTGGGTGTCACGAGGTGACATCGGGGCCACCCATGACTTAGCCCAAAGGGGAGTTGGTCGGAGTGGCTGGGAGAGTGCCATGGCAATAGATTGGTTATGTCAGAATGTCGTTGGTCCACCCGAATGGGAGTGTGAGGCCTTGGGTTCCGTGGTGTGGGTACAGTGTACTAACCTCTGCAGAGTGTGTATAATCTATCGATAGCCGCGTCCTCGGTCACGGACACAAGTTCGTAGTAGGTCACACCATGGATCAACAAAAATATTGAACCTACACACTAAATATATATATTTTTGGCACATGTTATGCTGGTGGAGTTGCGGAGACCATTGAGATGGTTTCGTTGTGATCCGGAGTGATCACTGTGGTACGATGATGATCGTGGTTACAAGGTAACCGAGATGGTAAGCGGGTCTGAGAGGCCCTATTATGAGCATTGTCACTTCATGAGTAGCATGCTAAGATCTTGCATTTAATCTTCTTAAATATCATGTCGTTGTTTGCCATTGTTGCTTTATTTGTGTGAGCTTGCGAGTACATTCAAAGTACTCACCTGGCGTGTCATGCTAGTTTTAGGAGAAGTCATTCCGGAGTTGGAGTTGCACCGTTGCATCGCAGTCTAGACCGTGTCCACATCAGTGTCCCTGTGAGATGGAGTCCTTCTATGTCATCGTTCCGCTGCCGCGTAGCTTTGTCGTGATGTCGAGGCCCCTGTTTATGTTCACTAAATAATGTACATATGTTCAGCGGCACCGTGTGTGCCACTTGGCCTCGCTACTTGATGTAATATCGACCCTATGCTTCAATAAAGTGGTTGTCTTTCTATACCAGGTTGTTGTGTGTTGCCAGAAGACTTGATCTCTGGGCTGGCAATGCAAGGTAAACTGGTCGCTCTGAGCCAAGGTGCCACAATGTCTGGATCCTTCCGCAACACATAGTGCTTGCCAAAAAGAAAAAAGTGTAAAAAGGAAGGGCGAAGATCACCAGGACTCTTTTATAAAGGTAGAAGGTAAAAGTAAAAGATAGGCCCTTCGCAGAGGGAAGCAGAGGTTTTCATGCGCTTTTATGGTTGGATGCACGAAATCTTAATGCAATGGAATGTCACTTTATATTGCCGCTTGTGATAGAGAACATTATTACGTAGCCCGTCACTTTTATTTCTTCCCCATCACAAGTTCGTATAAAGTTTATTTTCCTCACACTAAAAGATCATTCATATCTAGAGAGCAATTTTTATTGCTTGCACCGATGACAATTACTTGAAGGATCTTACTCAATCCATAGGTAGATATAGTGGACTCTCATGACAAAATTGGGTTAAAGATTTTTGGATGCACAAGTAGTATCTCTACTTAGAGCGGAATTTTTGGCTAGCAAAGGATGAGAAGCAAGCTCAACATGTTGGAGGATCCAGGACATTATAACTTCTATTCGGATATAAGGGAACATAACTCATTATGTCGTCTTCCTTGTCTAACATCAACTTATTAGCATATAATATTTTTAATGAGTGCTTACAATCATAAAAGATGTCCAAGATAGTGTACTCATATGTGAAACCTCTCTTTCTTTATCACTTCCTATTCATTGCAACAATGACCAAAACTATGTTTGTCAACCCTCAACAAATTTCATGCGACATACTTCTTGTATGTGAAGTCATCACCCTCCATAAGAGTATTATGTAATCTTTTTATTTCTTTTATTTTATTTCTTTTCCAAGATCAAGGCAAGAAAGCAAAGCCCTCATCTCAAAACTAATCTTTATTATGTAACTCTCGCACTCGGTTACATAGATAGAACACAAAGCAAAACTCAAAGACTAGATCATACTAAAACTTTTATTCTACTAAATCAAGACTTCTCTCCAAACGTTTAAGATTTTTTGCAGGAAAACTTTTATTCTACTAAATCAAGACTTAACCAAAAGGACCTTCCCATTTGGAGAGAAGTTTTCCTGCAAAAAATCTTAAACGAGAGTTGTATAGCAAGACCTGGTCACCTACATTAAATTTCCACTTTGTATTCTTTTGTCATGTCATCTCTTAACCTTTTCTTTAAATAGTTTGGCAATTTCATAGGCTTGGGTTCTCCATTCATCAAGTGAGCTAATGTCAAATAACCTCTTCTCACCAGCATGTTTGAAATCATAATTGAGTTTTTTAATTGCCCAATAAGCTTTATGTTCCAATTCAAGAGGTAAGTGACATGCTTTCCCATAAACCATTTTATATGGAGACATACCCATAGGATTTTTATAAGCAGTTCTATAAGCCCGTAATGCATCATCAAGTTTCTTAGACCAATTCGTCCTAGATCTATTAACAGTCTTTTGCAAGATCAATTTTATTTCTCTATTACTTAATTCTACTTGACCACTAGACTGGGGATGATATGGAGATCCAATTCTATGGTTAACATCATACTTAGCAAGCAATTTATGGAAAGCACCATGAATAAAGTGTGAACCACCATCAGTCATTAAATATCTAGTGACTCCAAACCTCAGGAAAATAACTTCTTTAAGCATTTTAATAGAAGTGTTGTGATCAGCACTACTAGTTGGAATAGCTTCTACCCACTTAGTAGCGTAATCAACAGCAACCAGAATATGAGTATACCCACTAGAGGAAGGAAAAGGTCCCATATAATCAAATCCCCAAACATCAAATGGTTCAATAACAAGTGAATAATTCATAGGCATTTCCTGACGTCTAGTACCAATTCTTTGACATTCATCACAGGACAAGACAAACTTACGAGCATCTTTGAAAAGAGTAGGCAAATAAAAACCAGATTGTAATACCTTGTGTGCAGTTCTATCTCCAGCATGGTGTCCTCCGTAAGCCTTGGAGTGACACTTGCGTAGGATTTGTTCCTGTTCATGCTCAGGTACACAAACGTCTAATAACACCATCTAATCCTTCTTTATAAAGGTGCGGGTCATCCCAGAAGTAATATATTAAATCATAGAAAAACTTTTTCTTTTGTTCATGCTCAGGTACACAACATCTAATAACACCATCTACTCCTTCTTTCGTTGGTATGTGAAACTAGGTGGTATAAATTTAGCAACAATAAAATTAGCATAGTCTGCATACCATGGGGTACTACGAGAAGTATTTATAACAGCTAATTGTTCATCAGGAAAGCTATCATCAATAGGTAGTGGGTCATCAAGAATATGTTCTAACCTAGACAAGTTGTCTGCTACGGGGTTCTCAGCCCCTTTCCTGTCAGTAATATGTAAATCAAATTCTTGTAGCAAGAGAAACCACCTAATAAGTCTAGGTTTAACATCTTTCTTTACCATAAGGTATTTAATAGCAGCATGATCGGTGTGAACAATTACTTTGGAATCAACAATGTAAGATCTGAATTTATCACAAGCAAACAGAACTACTAATTTTTTTTCCAGTAGTAGCATAATTTCTTTGATCATTGTCTAGAGTTTTACTAGCATAATGGATAACATTTAATTTCTTATCAACTCTTTGTCCTAGAACAGCACCAACAGCATAATCACTAGCATCACACATAATTTCAAAGGGTAGGTTCCAATCAGGTGGTTGAACAATAGGTGCAGAAATTAAGGCTTTCTTAAGTATTGATACGTCTCCAACGTATCTA
Organism: Thinopyrum elongatum; assembly: GCA_011799875.1. Classification (NCBI taxonomy): domain Eukaryota; kingdom Viridiplantae; phylum Streptophyta; class Magnoliopsida; order Poales; family Poaceae; genus Thinopyrum; species Thinopyrum elongatum. The sequence goes on from CM022303.1 coordinate 203,640,440, forward strand.
TAATTTATGAAGTATTCATGCTGTTATTTTATCATTCTTGGATGTTTTACAATCATTTTATAGCAAGTTTATATCATTTTTTGGGACTAACCTATTGACATAGTGCCTGGTGCCAGTTGCTGTTTTTTGCTTATTTTTTACTTCGTAGGAAATCAATATCAAACGGAGTCCAAACGGAGCAAAAAATTTGGAGAATTTTTTTGGACCAGAAGATCCAGGATGGGCTAAAAAAAGTACCAGAGGGGAGGCCCGAGGTGGGCGCAACCCACCTGGGCGTGCCCAAGAGCCCAGGCACGCCCAGGGGGGTTGTGCCCCCCTCGGTGACCTCCCGCACCGCCTCTTCGCCCTATAAATTGCCAAATATTCCAAAAACCCTCGGGGTAACCCTAGATCAGAAGTTCCGCCGCCACAAGCCTCTGTAGCCACGAAAAACAAATCTAGACCCCGTTCCGGCACCCTGCTGGAGGGGGAAATCATCACCGGTGGCCATCTTCATCATCTCGGCGTCCACCATGATGAGGAGGGAGTAGTCCACCCTCGAGGCTGAGGGTTTGTACCAGTAGCTATGTGTTTAATCTCTCTCTCTCATGTTCTTGAGTTGGCATGATCTTGATGTATCGCGAGCTTTGTTAATATAGTTGGATCATATGGTGTTTCTCCCTCTCTATCTTGCTTTGAATTGAGTTTTCCCTTTGACATTTCGTTTTATCGGATTGAATACTTTTATGGATTTGAGAACACTTGATGTATGTCTTGCTATGAATACCCGTGGTGACAATGGGGTATCATATGGATTCACTTGATATGTGTTTTGGCACTCAACTCGCGAATTCCCGAGGTGACATTGGGGTAATCTATGCATAGGGGTTGATGCACGTTCTCGTCTTTGTTTCTCCGGTAGAAATCTTGGGGCACTCTTTGAGGTTCTTTGTGTTGGATTGAGTATTATGAATCTGAAATTGTTTGATGTGTATCATATAATTAACTCACGGATACTCGCGGTGACATTAGAGTTGGTTGATGCATATCATATGGTGTTATTTTAGTACGAACTATTGGATAGATCGAACAGAAAGAATAACTTTGCGTTATTTTAGTACAAACTCTTTAATAGATCGAACAGAAAGAATAACTTTAAGGTGGTTTCGTACCCTACAAACAATTTCGTCTTATGTTCTCCGCTAGATAGGAACTTTGGAGTGATTCTTCATCGCACGTTGAGGGATGGTTATATGATCCAATTAGATTAGCATTGTTGAGAGATTGCACTAGTGAAAGTACGGACCCTAGGCCTCATTTTCAAGCATTGCAATATCGTTTGTGCTCCGTTTTATCAATTGCTACCTTGCTTTTTTTTATTGTTCCTATTACAAAAATCAATATTTACTATCATTACTACACTTGTATCACCATCTCTTCGCCGAACTAGTGCACCTATACAATTTACCATTGTATTTGGTGTGTTGGGGACACAAGAGACTTTTTATTATTTGGTTGCAGGGTTGTTTGAGAGAGACCATCTTCATCCTATGCCTCCCACGAATTGATAAACCTTAGGTCATCCACTTGAGGGAAATTTGCTACTGTCCTACAAAACTCTGCGCTTGGAGGCCCAACACGAGTCTACTAGAACAAGTTGTGTAGTAGACATCAAGCTCTTTTCTGGTGCCGTTGCCGGGGAGGTGAGTGCATGAAGGTATATCTTTAGATCTTGCAATCGAATCTTTTGGTTTCTTGTTTTATCACTAGTTTGGTTTATAAAAGAAAACTACAAAAAAATGGAATTGAGGTTGCATCATATTATTCATCTTTATAATGTCTTTCGTGAAAATGATGGAAAGGAAAATTGTGCTCAATTGATAGAAGAAGAATTCTATAAAATGTTTGACAAAAAATCTTTGAAAGATAAGCATGATTGCAATGTTGTTAGTATGAATTCTATGGATATCCAAAATACTAATGATGATTGCACTAGTCATGTTAAAAATGTTTCTTATGAGCATGTCAATTTTTGTGGAGTGCATAAACACTGGTACCATAAGGTGCTATACAAACGGTTTTTAACCCCTTTCCGTGATGGCATTTGGAACCGTCGCCTAGTGAGTGACTACGATAGGGGGGTCCTTCCCACACGACCCAGAAACCATCGGGGATAGGCGAGCGGCTACTGACGATCACCATAGAATAAACGTATGAGAAGCCGCCCAAGTCCTACACGTTACATCTCGATGTTACATTTTTTATCAGAGAGACATCCCAAACGATTACGCCGCTATAGTCGTGTGAAAAAGGTGGACATCAACATTTAATCTACCGATATGTTTGTGATCGGTACGTTATCACACACGGTTCAAGAATGTAAAATGTGTGCGGTACCTCTACAAACGCCAACGTGTCCATTTTCATAACTGTGTGCTATTGGTATTCCTATCACACACGCACACTGGTTTGAAACATTTGCCGTATTACCATGAATCGCACACGCATATGAGACGAAACCGTGTGTGCGTCCGTCGGGCATCGCAAATGTTTCACGTCAAAGAACCATCTGTTCTCTATTTTTCATCACACACGCTGTTTTCTTTCTAACCGTGTGCACATTATTTTATTCGCTCCTGTATAATTTTATTTTTCCCTGTAATTTATTATTCGAATTGGAAATTTTGAAATATGAAACGTGGAATTCAAATTCTCAGCACAATGGTTCAACAACGAATCCATAAATAAAATTGTCAGTAGAATATGTTCAGTAATTACAGGACTAGACATCAATTAACTATTATGAACCACAATATTTAGAGGCGGTAAAGGTGAAGAGACAAGTGTAAATCATTTTGACTGCCGATGGTGTTGAAGAAGCGGAATGCCCATAATGTGCCTTCCTGCATGCCATAGGCATGAACAACTTTTGTCCAACCCCTTGTGATGATCGCCCGCCCATCCTTCACCGCCTTTAGGAAGATTTCTAGAGCATTATCATGGTAGCATGAATTATATACTTTAACCTTAGTTGCCTCCACTCCGGTCATGTAGTTTGCAAGGTAATCATCAGTAAATAGCTTCGGAAACCACTGAAAAGAGAAAAAAATTAGATACTGAGGTCTAATAGAGTAACTTGTTGTGGGCAGGGGGAAAAGGCAACACATTACTTACCATCCTAAAGTTCACTGTTGTCTTGGACAAAGTGTAAATAAAGAGCTTAATTCCCATCACCCGTTTCTTTTGCCTAACAATCTTTCTTAGTTTCCTCACTTGACGCTTGTTCATGAAACCGTGGATCAGTACCACTCATATATGTACCTACAAGCAACCAGTAAATGTTAGAAGCTAAACTGAGATTGCACAAATGATGTAAAATACAACTACCTACGTTCCTAAGTACAAGTATTTTTAGAGATTTCAATATGAACTACATACGGATGTATATAGAATTATAGATATAGTTTTGATTAGAATCTAGATTCACTCATTTTGCTCCATATGTAGTCTATATTGGAATCTCTAAAAATACTTATATTTAGGAACAGATGGTGTATAAGACATGGGATGCAGCTAACCTCGATGGCAAACAACAGCATCGCCCATTATAGCCCTATGTAAGTACATGGAAAGCCAATGTTAACTACAACAGGGTTAACATCCACAAAAAATAGCAAATGATAATAAAACGGCAACATCTGTAGTGATATCTTCATTGCGAAAGAGTAGCACGGTAGCAAAGGGACGGATTAAAAAATGGATACAACTATTAATTGCAACAGGCTTAACAGCATCCTAAGTCATGTTTTGTAAGTTTGTAGCCATTGAAATACAACTATTTAAAAATGGATACAACTGTTAATTGCAACAGGCTTAATAGCCATTGAAACCGGTACTGATAAAAATGCAATTGACAGAGTTAAATATCACAAGGCAGGTGCTGCCAGAGCAGAGAATGGCCTAGTTGTCTATAAAAAGGTAGGGAAAATAGCTAAAACGTGTTAGGAATGTTTACTACAACATGCTTAATACATCGACCGTACAAAACATAGCCATTAATTGCAACTGGTATTGGTAAGATTGAACTGGTGAGTTCATACTTGGTAAGTCCTGAGAGGTAGTTGCTGGGGCACTTCATCTTGGCCAGAGCCCGCCCAAAGTCAGTGGCGGCGGAGGCGAGCTCTTCCTCCGGGTCTAAGCGTGGATCAGTGCCGCCAACATGTGTACCTACAGGAAGCAAGTAAATATTAGAAGCCAAACTGCAATTGCACAAATGATGTAAAATACTGTAAGACATGGGATGCAGCTAACCTCGACGGCAAACAACAGCATCGCCCGTTATGGCCCTACGTAAGTACATGGAAAGGTATGTTAAGTACAACAGGGTTAGCATCCACCAAAAATAGCAAATGGGCAGCATCTCTAGTATATCTTCATTATGGAGAGTAGCATGGTAGCAAAGGGACAGATTAAAAAATGGATACAACTGTTAATTGCAACAGGCTTAACAACATCCTAAGTCATGTTTTGTAAGTTTCTAGCCATTGAAATGCAACTGTTTAAAAATGGATACAACTGTTAATTGCAACAGGCTTAATAGCCATTGAAACCGGTACTGATAAAAATGCAATTGACAGAGTTAAATATCACAAGGCAGGTGCTGCCAGAGCAGAGAATGGCCTAGTTGTCTATAAAAAGGTAGGGAAAATATCTAAAACGTGTTAGGCATGTTTAATACAACATGCTTAATACATCGACCGTACAAAACATAGCCATTAATTGCAACTGGTCTTGGTAAGATTTAACTGGTGAGTTCATACTTGGTAAGTCCTGAGAGGTAGTTGCTGGGGCACTTCATCTTGGCCAGAGCCCACCCAAAGTCAGCGGCGACGGAGGCAAGCTGTTCCTCCGGGCCGAAGCATGGATCAGTGCCACTGACAAGTGTACCTACAGGCAACCAGTAAATGTTAGAAGTTAAACTGCAATTGCACAAATGATGTGAAATACTATAAGACATGGGATGCAGCTAACCTCAACGGCAAACAATAGCATCGGCTGTTATGACCCTGCGTAAGTACATGGACAGGCATGTTAAGTACAACATGGTTCGCATCCACCCAAAATAGCAAATGGGCAACATCTCTAGTGATATCATGAGTCATGTATTGTAAGTTTGTTGCTGGTATTGGTGAAATTGAGCTAGATAGTTAATACTTGAACATCACATAGTGTGCAGTACTGAAATAAACAAGGCACGAACATGCTTAATACATCAACCGTACAAAACATAGCCATTGCAAGTGGTATTGGTAAGATTAAGCTGGTCAGATCATACCTGGTAAGTCCTGGGGGGTAGTCGCTAGGGCACTTCATGTGGGCCAGAGCCAGCACCAAGTCGGTGGCAGCGGAGGCGAGGTGTTTCTCCGGGTCAACACGCACAGCGGCCATCAATCGCCATCTGCTCCTCGACCTCCACATGATATGTGGTTGGGCTTGCACGGCGATGCTCTGGAGGTAGGGGCGGTGGGGATTTGGAGGCATGAGGATGTTTCGCAGGCGCCATTTAAGCAATCAGGCTGGGGCCATGATAGAGATCGGTGGGTTACCTGACTGGATCCGAGCAGAACGTAGATGTGGTTGAAGCTGTGGTTGAGGCGGCGGCGGTTTGAGCTGCCGGTAGGGGGGAGGGGGGATACTGAGGAAATTTGATGGGTGGGGATGTGGTGGGAGGAATAAATTCTGAAATCGCACGCCTAATGAAAATTTCACTGCGAAACTTGAAACTTGGGCCGGGGAAACACACAACACAGACGAAGCGCGCGAGAAAAGAGAAAATTGGCAGATCCCGTCTCCAAAAAAATGTACATGTGTAGTTTATTTTTTCGGTCAATGGTACGCCTGGTTTATTAGGAAACACTGCACTGGTAACTGACTTATGGATCATTAACGCAAAACAACGCACACGGGTACGCCATAGAAACCATGTGTTTTGTGATCTTCTAATAATTCTTATATCTATCAGCATCTCCAACCGCACCTAATTTCAAAAATCTCTTTCATTGTATCAGGATTATTCAATGTACATGAACGAGGCAAGGTGACACCCGATGAGCAATCATCGGTTAATGAAATGCAATCAAGTGTCAACCTGCCTCGCTCGCATAGCTAGATTTGATCCTATGCAACAAGAGAGAAGCTTGCTGCCATCCGCCGGTGCGGCAATTTAAGCCGGTGTGCGGCCAACTCGCGTGGCGAGGTGGGACTAAAAACCAGCTACGGCCAGCTCTAGTCTCCTCCGATGGCTGCGGGCGGACGTCTTGGGAGTATTTAGGGCCGGGGTGTGGCTACAAAACTTCAGTGAACACATGCTAATCAACGCTCAAAGCCCTCAAAGGATGCGCTTACCGACATTGTATGTTAATAATAGATAGTACCAACTTAAAGTACTACTGGTAATTTGCTCTAAAACTAGTACGTATGTAGTACTGGTAGATGCTCGTAATTAATTATACAAACTTACGGGCGACACACGCACTAACTACTTCTCACATGCTTCCATCGAGGCATGCTGGCCAGATGCCGGCGTTCTCCTTTCCCGGCCTTGTAGGCGGCAGCCCACAGTGCTTCGATCTCTGCCAAGCTCTCCTCAGCACTGCGTGCGGCCTCTTCTTTCTTGCGGCTGCAGGACTCTCTTTTCTTGACTGCTTTCTGCCTTTTCCGCTCCTTCTTTGCGGCTTTGGCCACCTCTAGATCCACCGCCCATTCGGCCATGGCAGCCTCAAAGTCCGCCCACGTAACTGTGTGGCCGCCGGCGGCGATGAACTCGGCGTGGCGAGATGACATCGCTTCCTTACCATGTGTGCGGTCGTGGGCGGTGAGGAATGCGGCGCGGCGGGATGCCATCGCTTCCTTACCAGTTACTGTGCGCTGCGGTGCCATGAACAATGCTTGGAGAGAGCTCTAGGACAGAGTGGCCGGGCAGCCATACAATGCGTTGGTTTTTAAGAGCTCAACAACAAACGACGAAGGAAATTTGGCTTCCCTTACAATTTTGCTCATTTATTATCCCACATGGTTCATCTCCATCGCCTCCGGAAACAGTGTGCGCTGAGCTTATTGTGTGTTGCGTTATGATTGGCCGGAACCCCAACCACACGGATCGCACGTGTGCACTGTAGGATGCGCCGCGATCGAACGGCAATCCACGTCCCTCACATCACACCCGTGCAGCTGTAGCTGGATTGGATTTATATGTGCTAAATGCCTAGAAAATGCACATAATCCCCTAAATATGGTAAATTAGCCCTGAAAAATGCCAAATTTGAACATGGTGATTTGTAGGGTGTATGTTCATCGTAGAAAAAAACTCCAGGGCAAAGAACGAAGAAAATTTGGATTCCCCTTCAATCTTGGTGATTTCCCTCTCGAAAGCATGGAACTTCCTCGGTGATGGTTCGATTTATGAAGTGCGTGCATGACGACATAAGCCAAACCTTCTCAAATTTTTACCAGGGCATGGTGAGGCCATTCCATGGCACCATGCCAGGCGTCATGTTTTTCAAGCATTTATTTCATATTTTTGTAGTTGAGAACCCAATAAACAAACGTTTGTGGTTGACTATTGCCACACATTTCATTAAAATATATGCCCATTTCTTGTAAAAGGCATGAGAATTTACTAAATGGCACGAGCATGGTTTTGCAGGCCGTTCTTGTGCACCCTTTCATGCACTGATTGTTTGAACTTGAATTATGTGCATTAATGCCTAGAAAATGCACATAATCCCCTAAATATGGTAAATGAACCCGAAAAAGTGCCAAATTTGAACACGGTGATTTGCAGGGTGTATGTTCATCATAGAAAAATACTCATGGACAAAGGACAAAGGAAATTTGGATCCCCCTTCAATGTTGGTGATTTCCCCTTCGAAACCATGAAACTTTCTCGGTGATGGTTCGATTTAGGAAAGGCGTGCATGACGACATAAGGCAAACATTCTCAAATTTTTACCAGGGCACGGTGAGGCCATACCATGGCACCATGCCAGGCGTCATGTTTTCCAAGCATGTATTTCATTTTTGTATAGTAATTAGCACAGTAAACGACACGTTTGTGGTTGACTATTGCCACACATTTCCTTGAAATCTCTGCCCATTCCTTGTAAAAGGCATGAGAATTTACTAAATAGCATGAGCATGGTTTTCCAGACCGTTCTTGTGCACCTTTTCATGCACCGATTGTTCGAATTTGAATTATGTGCATTAATGCCTAGAAAATGCACATAATCCCCTAAATATGGTAAATGAGCCCGGAAAAATGTCAAATTTGAACACGTTGCATTGGAGGGGGTATGCTGATCGTTGGAAAAAAACTGAATGACAAACTAGGACGGAAATTTGGATTCCCCTTCAATCTTGGTGATTTCCCTCTCGAAAGCATGGAACTTCCTCGGTGATGGTTCGATTTATGAAGGGCGTGCATGACGACATAAACCAAACCTTCTCAACTTTTTACCAGGGCACGGTGAGGCCATACCATGGCACCATGCCAGGCGTCATGTTTTTCAAGCACGTATTTCATTTTTCTATAGTTGATAACCTAGTAAATGACGCGTTTGTGGTTGACTATTGCCACGCATTCCCTTGAAATCTCTGCCCATTCCTTGTAAAAGGCATGAGAATTTACTAAATACCACGAGCATGGTTTTCTAGATCGTTCTTGTGCAACTTTTCCTGCACCGATTGTTCGAATTTGAATTATGTGGATTAATGCCTAGAAAATGCACATAATCCCCTAAATATGGTAAATGAGCCCGGAAAAATGCCAAATTTGGACACGTTGCATTTGAGGGGGTATGTTGATTGTAGAAAAAGCTGAAGGACAAACTAGAAAGGAAATTTGGATTCCCGGCCTCTTCAATCTTGGTGATTTCCACCTCAAAACCATGATAATTCCTCGGTGATGGTTCGATTTATGAATGGCGTGCACGACGACATAAGCCAAACCTTCTCAAATTTTTACCAGGGCATGGTGATGCCATACCATGGCACCATGCCAGCCGTCATGTTTTTCAAGCATGTATTTCATTTTTCTACAGTTGAAAAACCAATAAACGACGTGTTTGTGGTTGACTATTGCCACACATTTCTGTGAAATCTCTGCCCATTCCTTGTAAAAGGCATGAGAATTTACTAAATAGCACGATCATGGTATTCCAGACCGTTCTCGTTCACCTTTTCATGCACCGATTGTTTGAATTTGAATTATGTGTATTAATGCCTAGAAAATGCACATAATCCCCTAAATATTGTAAATGAACCCGAAAAAGTGCCAAATTTGAACACGATGATTTGCAGAGTTTATGTTCATCATAAAAAAAAATTCATGGACAAAGGACAAAGGAAATTTGGATTCCCCTTCAATCTCGGTGATTTACTATCGCACACGATTCATCTCCGTCGCCTCTGCGGACCGTGTGTGTTCACCCACACATGCAAAAGGAAAAACAAAACCCTCGCCCACTTCGTCCCCACCCACTCGCTGCGGACTCCTCCGCAACACTGCACCTCATCAACTTCTATCGTGGCGGCCACCCTAAGCTCGACGGCTGTCGTCAGAGGGCGGAGGTCGCGCTCCAAACGGCACGGGATTTCGCCCCTACCGCTTTCCGCCGCCTATCTGCACCGCAATTCTAGACTCTGGTCGATTGGGGTTTTTTTCGGGATTGGGCCGGGGATTTTTCTCATGGAGAAGGTAATCAATTTAGCGAAATATTCACTCATCTCTTATCGTAGTCCATCCATCGCTGTTAATCAACCGGCGGAAATCACCGTGGATTCATTTTTCTTGTAGATGATTCGAGGGTTTTCATTCATGTGTCCACAGTGCGACCACAAATCGGGCAAGTGTGGTCGCGGCCAGTCGAAAACGAAGGTTTATCTCACCATTCCGGATGACTTCAGGGAGCGCTCGGTATGTTCAATCTCACCCTACCATGGTCGGCATGGCCTAAATTTGTGAACATATACCGTCTGTTGCTACATTTGGATAAAAGGTACGGTGCCACATGTAGCCTAGATGTCGAAGCCGACCCCCCCCCCCTATATTAGGCAAATTTATGATGTATTGTTCATCCAGTTACTCTCATATTTGCATCAAATCTTTGTTACATTATCTATTTTTAATTATATATTTTTGTACTTTGCTTTCATCTATATATTGATCTGTTCTATCAGTTACTCCCATATTTGCATCTTGCTGTGTTATTTCAATATATCTAATTTACTATCTTAATTTTCATTTCAAGCAGTACATCCCTTGCTTTGCAAGAATAGGAGTAGAAGGAAATCTTGGGCTTTACTTTGTTGATGACTCCATGAATGTCATATTGACAACGCAGCATGGATTTACAATGACAGTTAGCATAAAACTTGATAAAGATGGTCACTCCTATTTTGATGCGGACCTTTGGAGAAAAATGTCTAAGTGTTATGAACTGAAAGCTGGCAATAAAATTCTAGTGCGTGCACCACAGCCTGGTCTAATTAACATGGATGTTTACTTCCCCAACGTCATCAGCCGATCAAAGTCTGATCGAGGTTAGTGTCCTTTCAACTTTCTCCATGCTGGCATATTACTTAGCAAAATCGGGGTATTTGTTCTGACTAATTGATCACTATTTAAACAACCAATTGTGATTTCATTTTCTGACTCCGTTCCTAGGCAGTAACAAATTCTATTTACCAATTTGTGCGCACTATATATTCTTCTACCATGTTCTGAATAAATAATACCTTTCCACCTTTTAAGCAGGATATGTTGGATGCATAGTGAATGATCTGTATGTTACTAAGCGTACCAAATTTCACTGGAAGGACTTGAAGCATGTCATAAACTTTGTTGATAATCTGACAGAGATAGCACAACGTATGAACGCTGGATTTTGGATGGGATTAATTATACCTATGGTGCACACATTGAACAAGACCAATTGTGTGCACAAAACACTGGTACAAAGTCTTATTTTTATGTTGATGCTCATAAACTATATATATCTTCAACGATATGTTACAATTGGTTTTTATTCTACATTTCAACAGAAATTGCCTGCCGTAGCTGTTCCTGGATCGATTTCCCGACGTGGTCGAATTACACTTGTGCCTGCTAATAATGCCAAAGTGATTGCAAGGTACTGCATTTCCCGCAGAAATTGAACCATTCAAATTAACAAGTTCTCGCTTGTCGTGGCAATGCATCCATATTGGAAAATTGGAGACACTGTTCTACTCATGCTCTACCAAGGCACAGGAGGGCTCTTCCTTTTCATTGACGAGATGCCGAGTCACCGTGATCAAGCTGCTTCCAGCGGATAGTTGTGGTTGTTGGCCCTCAGCCTCTTAAAATGTGCTAGCTGTTACTGTGTTAAGTATGTAGATATGGACCATATGGTTGTTGGCCCTCAGCCTCTTAAAATGTGATAGTTGTTACTATGTTAAGTATGTAGATATGGACCATATGGCTGTCAAAACCGTGTTACGAAGATCCTCCTTTTGTCGAATAGTGTAACCACTATATATATGTTACTCAAATGCTGTTAGCCAAGTTCTTAAATTTTCATGGAAAGAATTAGTATCGTACACAGTTCATTGAGTTCAAGCGTGTGCCCGGTAGAGCGGTAGAGTAGAGGACGCCCATGTTTTGGACGTGGCGATCAGCACCGATGTCCAGAAGGCATTTGCATATTAATTGTCCATATTGCAAATTCACACACATGTTAACGTAAGGAAACGTATGTGTAACTTACTAATCATCGCACACGAGTACTCACAGACGCATCGTGTGCGATACTCCTAGCCACCGCAAGCAACTAGTTTGCAATTTTCAAAGTTTTTTGTACACACAGAATCGCACACGAATTAACTGTAGTAACCGTCTATGTTGTAATTTCTCATCGCAAACAGTTCATCTGAGTAGGCTGTTTGCCGCGTATCACACACATCTTGTTTACACGACTTGTTTGTGTTCTTTTGGCTCATCGCAAACAGTTCATCTATGTGAACTGTATGCCGCATATCACACACATCTTGTTAAGTTGAACCATTTCTGTTATGTTCCCTAATCGAAAACAGTTCGTCCGAGTGAACCGTATGCCGTATATCACACACACCTTGATCTGGCCACCGTTTAAGATATCTTCTGATATTCCGATAAATCGGCTGATTTATCGCTTATCGTTGTCTGACCGATAAGATAAATGGGCCGATAAATCAGCTGATATGGCGATAAATCGGCCGATATGCCGATAAACTGGCCGATTTACCCCTTATCATGGGTCGACCGATAAGTTCCCGATAAGCGATATCCCCAACATTGGATCTGGCTAACCGTTTCTATTGCACTCCCTAATAGCAAACAGTTCATCTGAGCGAACTGTATGCCGTATATCACACACAACTTGATATGGCTGCCCGTTTCTCTTGTTCTGTCTCATCGCAAACAGTTCGTATGGATCATCCGTGTGCCCTGCATCGCACACGCAACTAAAATCTGTACCGTGTTTGATGTCTCTGCCATCATAAACATTAATCATCTCTTTTGATCGGTTTTTTACATCACCGTTTGCGATTAATGCATCGCACACAGTTTCGTCAAAGGGTCTCTGATCATAGTGTCGCGTTAGCAGCATCCTGCAGTAGTGAAAGTTTGTGAAGACGTGCCTTATAGGGAAGATAGATTTTGTAAGAAGCATAAACTTGATAGAACCAATTTTTTGCTCAAAGTTATAGATGAATTTGCTACAAAATTATGTTCTCTTTGTCCTATTAGTTGTGAACTTTGCAATAAAGTTGGTCACCTTAATTTCCAATGCAAACCTTTTCATGATCGAATCATGGCCAAATATTGTAATTACTTGATCACCCTTGAACTTTATAATGAGCTTTGTCTATTTTTTGGGAGTGAAGAATTGACACATAAAAATAGTTGGTTTGAAGTATTCATTCTCACGGACGACATTGAAACTAATCTAAAAAATATCTATATGTTTTGCATGGTAAATTGCAATGAGAATGCTTATATTGCGAACTATAGAAAGATGGGGAAACCAATAGAATATAAAAGGAATACTAATGAAAGGGTAAAGATTTCCACTTTTCCTCCTATTGTCTCTCATGATGAAATAGGTGACGAGGAGGAGCTCCTTATTCAACCAATCTCATCAATAAGAAGCTCGAAAAAATTAATTAAACCCACACATGATGTGGTGAAGAAGAAGAAAAGAAGAAAGAATAGAGGTAAAAAGGTATCTCTCCAAAATAATGTTGCTCCTATTATTGTTGTGCCTCATGAAAATGAATCAAAAATAATTGTGGAAGATGATGCACTTGATGATGATATTGCTTCTTTGTCTTATGGCACAATGTCCGAGAGCACTATTGATGATGATTTTGTTATGCCTATTGCTTGTTGTGATGATTATGATTGGGAAGATAATGAGACTTCTTATAATCTTAAAAATCTTTTTGGCACCAACTTGGGAAATCATGATGATAGCAATTGTTATATCGTTGGTGCTATTCATACTATTAATGATGAGAGTGATTATGTTTATGATATGCCAAGCCACAAGCTTGGGGATGCTATGTTTGATGAGAATGACATGTTTGAGAATTTATTAGCTGCAATTAATGTTTGTACCAAGCTTGGGGATGATATGCTTAATGAATATGATCTTTTTAGTCCCCCTACTTTGAATGATCAAATTTGCTATGATGATTGCATGCCTCCTATCTATGATGAGAACAAAGTTGCTACTTATGATGATTATTGTGATGATACTTATGTTATAAAAAGCAGTGATAATTATTGTCATAATTTTGAATATCCTTTTACTGAACATTACTCTTTTAATGTGGAAACAATTTTTAGTATTCGAGTTTCATATGATACTCCCTCTATTGTGAATGAGAATAAAATTGCTTATATGGAGAGTAATAAATTTTCTATGCTTTTGGATCATGAAAAGAATGCTTTATGTGATGGTTATATTGATGAATCTATTCATGATGCTACTGAAAATTATTGTGAGAGAGGAACTTATGATTCATGATGCTCTTGTTATGTTTCAATTCTTATCTTTTATGCGAGCATCATTGAACTCATCATGCCTATCTAAAAGGCATTAAAGAAAAGCGCTTGTTGGGAGACGACCCAATATTTACCCCTACTGTTTTTGTGTGTTCACATGATTAGGCTACTGTAGTAATCATGTTTTATAGCTTTTGTGTCAATAAAGTGCCAAGTAAAGCCTTTGGGATAGTGTGGATGATAGTTGACTTGACTCTATGCAAAAACAGAAACTTTTGCACTCAGTCCAGGAATTTTAAAAATTCACTGGAACGTGATTTTGATCTGAATTTTTACAGATGATTAATATAAAAATTGCCTACGTTTTCCTAATTTTTCAGATTTTTTGTAGTTACATAAGTATGGTTGGAGTACCGATTACTACAGACTTTTCTGTTTTTGACAGATTCTGTTTTCAATGCATAGTTTGCTTGTTATCTAGTTTCTATGGCTTATATTGCTCAATATAAATTGTGGAAATGATAAGGTACAGTAGGCATTGTGTGAGAACAATTATGAATCTTGTCTTTGACAGTACCGAAGTGAATGATTTGTCTTTATCATAGTAACCTATCTCACGAAGTTCCGTTAAGTTTTGTGTGATTGAAGTTTTCAAGTTTTGGGTGAGATATCGATATGAGGAGAATAAGGAGTGAAAAGACCCTAAGCTTGGGCATGAACAAGGCACCCAAAGGTGATATTCAAGTAATATCCAAGCAACTAAGCTTGGGGATGCCCCGGAAGGCATCCCCTCTTTCGTCTCCAACAATATCGGTAACCTTACTTGAGGCTATATTTTTATTCGTCACTTGATATGAGTTTTGCTTGGAGAATCATTTTATTTTGTTTTGATATTCTTGTTGTTATTTAGAATAATGTTTTGTATCTTTTATTTCAATAAAAGTGGCAAGGATAGCCTTTACCATGCTTATTTCGCAAGTATATGAGTTGCTGTTTCAAAACAGAAAGTTTGTCACTGTTGCAAAAATTCCCGAGAAAATTCAGAATGCGATAAAATGTTGAAAGTTTTTGCACAATAAGATATGATAAATTTTCTACAGTGTGATAAATTTTCAGAATTTTTTTATTTAAATAAGTATGGATACTTCTTCATCCATTACAGACTGTCCTGTTTTGGCAGATTGCTGTTATGTTTGCATATGTTTGCTTGTTTAATGATTCTATTTGAGGATAGGAGTATTAAATATGCAGAGGCATTTAGTATGCAATGTTGAATAATAATTCTAGTGATTGCTACAGTAGAGAATGATAAGGTTTTGCATTGATTTATACTAACTTATCTCACGAGTTTTTGTTGAGTTTTGTGTGGATGAAGTTTTTAAGATTTAGGGAAACCGGGATATAAAAGGAATTAAGGAGACACAAAAGCTCAAGCTTGGGGATGCCCAAGGCATCTCAAGATAATATTCCAAGCAGTCTCAAGCATCTAAGCTTGGGGATGCCCCGGTAGGCATCCCACCTTTCTTCATCAACAACTATCGGTTAGTATCGGTTGAGCCTAAGTTTTTGCTTCTTCACATGATGTGTGATTTTCTTAGAATGTCATTTTATTTTGTTTTTCTTGATGTTATAATAAAATAATTAGATCTGAATGTTTTTAAATAAGAGAGAGTCCTCAATTAGCTACCCGTTTACTTAACTACTCGCTTGATCTTCACTTATATCTTTTTGGAGTTGTTTGTCATTTACTCTTGTGCTTCACTTATATCCTATGAGTAAATTGTTGAATGAATTGAATGTCATGAAGTTGAAATTATATGTTCATATCATGCCTAGTAGTAGCTTAACATTGGGTTTGGAAAGTGAAATCTTTTGAAACTTGACAATCACATTATTGGTCATACAAACAATTCATGAATGATTACTATAAGGAAGAGAACTTTCACATATTAATATATTATCTTGGACATCTTCTATGATTGTGAATACCCATTAATTATTTTCAAACTTGAGCAAATTAGTTGAAGTTGGACAAGGAAGACAACGTAATGAGTTATGGTTGTGTATATTTGTATAGAAGTTATATTGTCATGGATCCTCCAACATGTGGTGTTTGCCTAGGATCTTTTGCTAGCCAAAAATTCGTACTAAGTAGAGATATTACTTGTGCATCCAAAAACCCATAAACCCAGTTTCTTGCCATGAGTGTCCACCATACCTACCTATGGATTGAATAAGATCCTTCAAGTAAGTTGTCATCGGTGCATAAAGCAATAAAAATTGCTCCTAAATATGTTTGATCTTTTATTGTAAGGGAAAATTGAGCGTTGTACGAACTTGTGATGGAAAAGTAATAAAAGCGACGGACTGCATAATAAAGGTTGCTATCATAAGGGGTAATATAACATGATGTTCCTTTGCATTAAGAGCTTGGGCATCCAAATAAAAAGCGCATGACAATCTCTGCTTCCTTCTACGAAGGGCCTATCTTTAATTTTCAGTATTTACTTTTATGCAAGAGTCAATAGAATGCATTTTCATTTCAACCTCAATTATTCTCTAGTTGGCAAGCATCATGTGGTGGGGAAAGATCTAGGCACATATGACCAGTCAAATATATTTGATCATGATTTATTATTATTGACAATTATCTCTCTGATAAATGAGTTGGGAGGCGAAATATTAAGCCCCTATCTTTCTCTGTGTTCGTTGGATGCCATTTGATCTAAGAATATGCTTTGAGTACTAGCAATCATAGAAGACTATATGATGATTGAGTATGTGGAGCTGTCGGGGTACGACACCTATGGGATCCCGAGAGATCCCTTTACGATTCGGCGGGGGGAGAGGTATACGCAAAGAGCAGAACCAACGATCAACGCGGGAAGTTTTTACCCAGGTTTGGGCCGCTGATCAGCGTAAAACCCTACTCCTGCTTTGTGTTCTTATTAATGTTCTTCAGCCCAGCCTTCAGGAGTGCTCGCTATGAACAGTATGTTCAAAGAGCAGCTACGCATGCAGAATGGGCCAGAAGTCCTCCTCCTCTGTAGCAGTTGCCTTGGGCCTCCTTTTATATGCTCAAAGGGGTCACCACAGTGGCAAAATGTACATACATTGAGGTGTAAAGTAGCTACAGGGTATCATACCTAACCCCTGACGGATTAGGACAAACGCATTTAATGCACCGTGAGGTGTCCGTTTAGGTGTCATCACTTTCTTGGGGATGGAAAAAGGGGCCATCCCATCAGCACTGCTTAAGCTCTCTTCCATTGGCGCGTCGCCATGCGTCCAAAGAAGGACCCAGAATGTCGGGTTTGTCGCTATGCTAGAGCAGCGGCATAGCAACAAAACCTTGCCGGGCGCCGAAGCTTGCCGGGCACCAAGCCTTGCCGGGCGCCAAGCCTTGCCGGACGCCAAGCCTTGCCGGGCGCCAATCCTTGCCGGGCTCCGCAGGCCACCCCGGCAAGATCTTGCTGGGGAAGCTGGCCTTTGGATTCCAGCTCTTCTTATATGCTGATCCTCAGATCTCTGACTTGATGATTTCTTTGGTGGCTTGAATTGACCTCGAACTGTTCCCCGGCAAGCCTTGCCGGGAGGATGGCTACAACTGCCCGTGCACAAGTACGGGGTACTAGTGGCCCAATACTTAGTACACCGAAAGGAGCCCCCGGGCCTAGGCCATACACGAGTGCGAGGCGTTGTTGGGCTAGGCCCAAACAGTGCACGGGCACGCGTGGCAGGGGATTAACTGCTCGTAAATATCTTGTTTTACTGTGCCCCCCACTACACGCACCGAGCGCGCGATGTGGGAAGTGTGCCTCAAAGGCTGCAACTGCAACACGCCCATAGAGGCGCATTCACATTGGGGAATAAAAGAGGCGGCCCCGCTCCTTCCCCATAAAAAGGAGAAGCCGCAGAGGCACAAGCCTATTTACCCCCCTCTTCTTCTCAATCTGGCCGTCGCCATCGCCTTCCTCCTCTCGAGCCCAGAGCGAAGCTTTTTCCTCTTCCGCCCGCCGCTTCCACGCTCGCTCCACCCCCGGCTTCTGCCCTCACAGCCGCCATGCCGCCCAAGGCCAGCAAAGGCAAGGGCAAGGAAGCGAAAGCCGACGTCCCGGAGAGCGAACTGGTGAAGATGCGGAAGAAATATGTTGTCTTCCCCCCATCGCTCGATGCTGAAGCTCTGAAGGGGCGGTACCAGTGCATGTGGGCGAAGAGGACGCAAGCTCACCCCGCCACACGCATGATCCCAGGTGCTTGTTCCAAAGGTGGATCGGACAGATACCCTTTCTTCACTGCGTATTTTTTTTGCGGGCTCTGCCCCCCATTTTCCGACTTCTTCAATGATATCATGTACACATACGGCTTTCGTCTTCTCAATTTCACGCCGAATGCGGTACTTTGCATGTCCATCTTTGCCCATCTTTGTGAAAACTTTGTCGGCGTGATTCCCAACTCTACTCTTTTTCGCCATTACTTCTTCCCTCGCATCCAAAAAGGAGAGGCCCTCTCTGGTTCTATCGCCTGGATTCCAAGGGCTTGGAATAAGGAAATATACCCAGAAGGAGTTTACCGCGAAAAGTGGGACGAGTGGCGGGCTGAATGGTGCTGGATCCAGGAAGCAGATCCCCATCCGTTTTGTCTTCCCCGGCAACAGAAGGTGGTCTGCGGCAAGGACTGGAGCGATCTCGCCGCGGAGGACGAGAGGCTCACAATCGCCACCATCAGGATTCTTTGCCTGAAAGCTGCCGGGCTGACAATGGAGATGATTGGCTTCGACTTTCTCCGCCGCCGCATCGCCCCCTTGCAGAATAGGGGAAGGCCAGCTTGGGAATACATAAACGCGGCAGATATCATGAGATTGTGCCCCGGGCTGAATAATAATCTGACCACTATGCAGCTTGGCGCTCTCTGTCAAAAACTATTCCAGCGCGAAGACAAGCATCGGCTGCCGGCAAGGATCGTCCCTTTGTGCAACAACTCCACCTTGGGGTCAATCATCGCCTTCATGCTGATGTTCAACGCCCACGGTCTTGACGCGACTTGGGCCGAGCCAACCGAGGAGGAAGCACAGAAGTTTTTTGACAACTTGACGGAGAGACCCGTCCGGCAAGAGGCAGATTTCATCCAAGCCACCACCAACCAAGAAGTAGCTTATATTGCTACTAGGGTGGAGGAGGCAAATCTTGCCACGGAGGTCGGCAGCGTCGGTTTCACAGAATGGGAAGCCAGCGACGCAGAGGTAGTAGTGGAGGTAAAACCTGCCGGGAAGGACAAAGCTGCCGGGGAACAGAGCAGCGCAGCCGCTGAGAGCTCGTCCGACGAGGACACGGCCGAAGAAGAAACGGAAGAAGAGCTCCGAGCCCCGAAGAGGACGAAGCGTGTTCTTCGGAAGGCTGCGTCTGGCATCCCGGCAAGCCAGCCTTCTTCGAGCGACGAGGCTCCCGGCAAGAAAGTGGCCGGCAAGACTGCACCGCGGCAAGGGGCTCGTCAACAACCTGCGCGGCGCACGAGACCCACACCAGCGGCCACTACTGGGGCGGCAGGGGCATCTCGCACTACCGCACCGGAAGCTGCCCCGGCGCCTGCCACAGCCAAGCGGCCTAGGACCCCTCCTCCGCCTCCCCACTCAGACATTGCAGCGGAGGTCGATTTTGACATCTCCGGCTTTAGTCCGGAGCGAGAGGAAGAAGAGTGAGTACTTTGCCACAGCCTTTATATTTGAATCTTGGATCGATCTTACTAACTTGCTCGTATTGTCTCTGCAGTGATGCAGAAACCTTGCTGGAGAGGATGGCGAAGAGGACAAAGACTTCCACGGGCGACGAGCCCCCGGCAGGCTCCACGAGCGTGCCAGAAACCGTCGTAGTCAGCCCGGAGCTCAGTCCTCAACGCAGCCCCCAGCGCAGCCCCCAGCGTAAGTTCACTATTCTTTTTCCGCCGACGGGTGCTGAGGCTTCCATTCTTGCCGCTGATATCCTCGGGCTCGCAGGAGAAGAACGGCAACAAGGAGAGTTGTTGGAAGACATCCCCATCGTGCCACCTTCATCGACCATGCCGCCCACAAGCACGTCCCCGGCAAGAGTTCCTACCGACGAGCCCATCTTAATTGAGGAGGAGCCGGCAAGCACGGACTCCGGCAACCCACCCCCGGCAACCGAAGTTGCCGGGAAAGGCGAGGCCACCTCCCAACAGCTCGACGCAGGTAATCGATTGCCTCAGAGTGCTTGTTACTTTTTCCCTTATCTCTCTGTCTTTAGTCGCTTCGAACTTTAATCTCGATCTTATTCTGTTTTCCTCCCTCGTCCTTCAGAGTTCCCTGTGACGGAACACATGGACGTCGATGTTGTTATCGAGGAGACCGCCAGGGACGCTGCTGCCGAAGCAGATAGGATCGCTGCCAGCGAGGCCACCAAGGATGACACTGTCGTGCTGGTGGTGCTCTTGACGGGGAGGCCGCCAAGACTGCACAAGAGGAACCCGCCAAGGAACCTACTGAAGGGGGCGACAGGGAGGCTGATGACCGTACTGACGGCATTCCTGCCGCAGGAGTGCCAGGCGCTGCACCGGCCACGGAGCCCCCTGCCACTAGTGAGGCGGTCGCTGAAGACCAACCGTCAACATCTGAAGGCCCCTCATCTAGCAAATACCTCAAGGTTGGCGAGAACCTGTTCGTTAACTTGCCGGGAATGGCAAGCATTGGGGCACCAGCCGAAGGAGAAGTTTTTGATGAAGAAATCATCGCTGCTGCCGGGCTCGAGGTTGTTGACGATCCCAGCGCTAGCAGCGGTAAATCTGAAGAGGATCAGCTCCTTCAGGCCATGGGCGAGAATTTCCGCAAGCTCCAGGCTCTCCACCACGCCCAGAAAGATAAGGCGGACTCCAGAATGGCAGTTGTTGAGGCGGCCGAAGCAGATTTCAAAGGCGCGTCGAACAAATGCAAGTCTGGCACGCCGAGGCCCTCCATGAGTTGGTTGCCGACCGGGAACAAGTGAGCCAATAGTGGACAGAAATCCTCCTGAAGCAATCTGATATGGAGAAGGCGCAGGATGAAGCTGCTCAAAGGATTGCCGCTAAAGATGCCCTCCTGACGGGGCGCCGTGTTGCTCTTGATGCTCAAGAGGAAGATCTCACCGCACGTGAGCAGGCGCTCGCTGCCAAGCTTCGCAGAAAAGATGAAGATATCGAGAAGCTTGTCGCGCGGCGGACCCAGGAGCTAGAGCAAAAACATAAAGAGGCGCTCGAAGCTCTGACTGCAAGTCACGCCGGCAAGCTCAAGGAGGCCGTCGATGCTGCTGAAGCTGCAGAGGCCGCCAAGAACGAGCTGAGCGACAAGGTGAAGAAACTGGAAACAGATCTTGAAGAGCACGGCAAGGAGCTCTCGACGCTCAAAGGTGATAGGGAAAAAACCCTCCACTCCTTGGCGGAGATGCAAGTTGCCCTGTCCAACAAAACCAAGCAGCTCTCCTCTGCGGCTGATGACATTGCAGTTCTGGAACTGAAGCTGACCACGTTGCAGAAGTCTCTCGAGGCCGGCAGGGCCCGTGAGAAGGCTCTACTCAAGGATCTCCAAGGAGAGAGGAACCTGCTCAAGAGTGCTGCCACTGCCCAAACCGATTACGAGAAGGGGGTGGAGATCTGGACTGGACGTCTCATCGCCACTGCGGAGAAGCTTACTGTAGAACTGTCAACCATGGGCCTGTCGAACTTCAGGTATTCTTCCGAGGAAAGAATATCTCCAAGTGCCAGGTTGACGATGTTCTTTGAAAGCATCATCAACGCCTTGAGGGTGCTCCAGTCTAGCTGGGCGACCCAATTGGCCAATGAGACTCGCCGGCTCTGCCGGGCCGTCCTTCGCAAGGTGCTTATCAAAGTGGTGCACAGCAATCCCGGCATCGACCTCTCCAACGCGCTCGGCCATCTGCCACGGGGCGTAAATGTTGAGGCGCTTGAAGAATGCATCGCGCCTATCCTCGAGAAGCTGGACTCCATCAAAAGGATTGAAGGCCAGCGCAGGGATTAAGTGCTCCTCTTTTTCTTGCCGTCATCATTCCATGTAAAAGACAATTAAGTCTCAAGTTAGAATTGCGGCAACTCATGAATGTAATATAATTCACCTATGTTTAGGTTCATGCTTCCTATTTTCCTTGTCTGATTCCTTTATGTATGGAGTTCACCCTACGCTTACTAAAAAACTTGCCGGCGCGCAAACCTGCCGCAAGCGCTGGGTGCGGGACTTCAGCAGCCTGCTGGAGGCGCAGCGGCCGGCAAGACTCCTTGACGTTCTCAGTGCAGCCACTTAAATCGTTGAGCAGGCTCGAAACAAAATAAGGGCGCAACTGATTACAACAAGGGTTCCTTCGCGTGCAGATTTTCCATACAAGAGTCGGAATCGTCCAAGGAAATAACTTTATAATAAAAGAAACTTGCTCTAAGTTTTTAGAACTTAGCTTTCTGTCGCTATCCTTCCTCCGGCAAGCGTTGATTCTGAACGTCACCAACCGGTACTCATATCTTCCTTCCCCCCCGGCAAATGTGCACGCGAGGAATCCTTCTGTCTTTTAAAAAGAAAGAAGAGAAAATAAAGACATGAAACATTGGCGGTTCGTTAGAACTTACCGGGAGTAGGTGTTATACAACATCTTAGACAAACATGCATATATAAATATGAACATGGGAATCAATAAGGGAATGTGCAACACTTAAATTTATTCATCTGCGCTCAGGGTCTGCGCCTGGCTTTGTACAAAGGATCACATGCCTTGCCGGCAAGACTTGTACAAAAGGGTGGTTGCCGGGGGCCCCCGGCAACCGCGCCTTATGGGTAGAACTTGCGAAGATGTTCGATATTCCAGGAATTGCTCACTGGAATGCCATCTTCGGTCTCCAGGCGGACAGCGCCGGGTCTGGTGACTCGTACTACCCGATAAGGGCCTTCCCACTTTGGCGTCAACTTGTTTGAATTCTTGGCGGACTGAATCCGCCGAAGAACAAGGTCGCCTTCCTCAAGGCTTCGGGCATGAACTTTGCAGCTATGGTAGCGACGCAAAGCTTGCTGGTAGCGTGCAGCTCGCACAGTAGCCTGAAGACGATTCTCCTCAAGGAGCACAGCGTCATCTTGCCGCAGTTGCTCTTGCTCAAGCTCATCATAAGCGAGCACTCGAGGTGATCCGTACATGAGTTCCGTGGGGAGAACTGCTTCCGCTCCGTAGACCAGAGCGAAGGGCGTCTGGCCGGTGGCTCGATTTGGTGTCGTTCTGATTGACCAAAGAACCGCCGACAACTCATCAATCCAGCGTCTTCCGCACTTTTTCAGCCTGTCAAAGGTTCTGGTCCTGAGACCGCGCAGTACTTCAGCATTGGCCCTCTCCGCTTGGCCGTTGCTTCTCGGGTGAGCAACAGAGGCAAAACAAATTTTGCCGCCAAGGTCTTGGACGTACTGCATGAAGGTGCGACTTGTGAACTGCGTGCCATTGTCGGTGATGATCCTGTTGGGTACACCGAAATGGCAAACTAGCCCTTTAAAGAACTTGACGGCTGATTGTGCTGTCACCTTCCTCACTGCTTCCATCTCCGGCCACTTTTTGAACTTGTCGATAGCAACATACAAGTACTCAAAGCCCCCGGTAGCACGGGGGAAAGGGCCCAGTATGTCGAGCCCCCAGACCGAAAATGGCAGGAGAGAGGGATTGTCTAAAGAGCTTGAGCTGGCTGATGCGATTTCTTCGAATGAAACTGGCACGCTTCACACTTGGTTACTAGTGCAGTTGCATCCTGGAGAGCGGTTGGCCAAAAGAAACCTTGCCGGAATGCTTTCCCGACAAGTGCTCTTGACCCTATGTGAGAGCCACATATGCCTCCATGTATCTCTGCCAACAGCTCTAGTCCATCCTCCCGAGGAATGCACTTCAATTTCACACCGTTTGGTCTCTTTCTGTACAGGACGTCATCGACGAACTTGTACATAACAGACCGACGGGCTACTCTTTCTGCTTCTTCCTGTTCCTCCGGGAGTTCTCCTGTCTGAAGGAAATGGACGATGTGCTGCGCCCATGCTGGAGCCTGAGGCTCGACAGCTAGGACTAAAGGCATCTCCTCCACCGGGGGAACGTTTGTCTCGACAGCAAGGGCCTGAGGCCCTGCCGGAGCCTGTTGTTCCCCGGCAGGCGTGTCGATCCCGGCAACTTCCTTGCCGGCGGCTCCGGGGAGCTCTGCCGGGAAGTACTGGCCAGAGTTCAACTTTCTTCTTTTTTCTTGCCGCATCGATGGCGCTACGGATGGTTGAGTCAATTGGAGCACAAAAGTTCCTGGTTCCACAGGCAACTTGAGGGCGGCACGCTTTGACAAGTCGTCAGCAACACTGTTCTCGGCACGAGGAACGTGCTCCATTTGCAGACCGTCAAAGCGCTCTTCCATTTTCCTCACTTCATCTACGTAGGCTTGCATCAATGGACTTTGATAACTCTTGTTAACTTGCCTGACGACAAGTTGTGAATCGCCTTTGATGACGAGCTTTTTGATACCAAGGTCTGCCGCGATCCTGAGACCGGCAAGCAAACCCTCGTATTCTGCAGTGTTGTTGGTCGAACTCTCCCGGGGAAAGTGCATTTGGACTACGTACTTGAGGTGCTCTCCGGTGGGTGCGACAAGCAGCACGCCAGCACCGGCGCCTTGCAGCGAGAAAGCCCCATCAAAGTACATAACCCATTGCTGATCGATTTCCTTGCCGGGGAGAGTTGTTTCCTGAGCCTCTTCATCTGGCGTTGGGGTCCACTCCGCAATGAACTCCGCCAAGGCCCTACTCTGAATCGTCGAAGTGCTTTCAAACTTGAGGCCAAAGCTCGACAACTCCAACGCCCACTCCACGATCCTGCCGGTTGCTTCTGGATTTTGCAAGATCCGTTGCAACGGAAAGCAAGTGACGACGGTGATTTCATGTGCTTGAAAATAATGGCGCAGCTTCCTTGAGGCCATAAGAAGGCCGAAAAGCAACTTCTGCACACCAGAATATCTTGACCTAGCTCCTTGTAAAAGAGAGCTAACAAAATAGACTGGGCGGTGCACCACCTTCTTCTTCTGCACAGGTTCTTCTGTTTGTGCAGATCCTGTCTAGCCGGAATCAACCCTTGCCGGGGAAGATCTTGCCGCGTCACATGGTGGCCCTGCCGCTGGTGTTGCTTCCTCATCAGCCTCTCTCTGCGCCACTAGCGCAGCACTAACCACTTGATTTGTTGCTGCCAGATACAGCAGCAACGGCTCTTGTGGTTTAGGCGCGACTAGCGTCGGCGGAGAGGAAAGGTATTTCTTCAAATCCTGCAGCGCAGCCTCCGCCTCCGGAGTCCATTTCATTGGACCTGCCTTCTTCAAAATTTTGAAAAAGGGCAGGGCGCGCTCAGCAGATTTGGAAATAAACCTACTTAGAGCAGAAACATAGCCGGCAAGACGACGCACATCTTTGACGCGTCTCAGTGCTTCAATTTGCTCAATAGTTTTGATCTTGTCGGGGTTCGCTTCGATTCCCCGGCAAGATACAAAGAATCCGAGGAGCTTGCCGGAAGGAACACCGAACACGCACTTCTCAGGATTGAGCTTCAAGTTGATCTTGCGCAGATTTGCAAATGTTTCTTCTAAATCTTGAATGAGTGTCGCTTTGTCTTTGGTTTTGACCACTATATCATCCATATACGCCTCCATATTTCTATGGAGTTGAGGCTCAAAACCAATTTGGATTGCTCTGGCAAATGTTGAACCGGCACTTTTCAACCCAAAAGGCATTCGTATAAAACAATACGTACCACATGGGGTGATAAATGCGGTCTTCTCTTCATCTTCTTTTGCCATAAAAATCTGATGATACCCTGAATAGGCGTCAAGGAAGGACAGGAGATCAAAACCAGCGGTGGAATCTACAATCTGGTCGATGCGCAGCAAGGGAAAGGGATCTTTTGGACAAGCTTTATTGATATCTGTATAATCGATACAAAGCCTCCATTTCCCATTCGCTTTCCGCACTACAACCGGATTAGCCAACCAGGTTGGATGAAGCACTCCTTTGACCAATCCTGCCGCCTCCAGCTTTCTGATTTCTTCGGCAATGAATTCTTGCCGCTCAAAGGCTTGCTTCCTGACCCTTTGCTTGACGGGCCGCGCATGAGGACAGACAGCAAGGTGGTGCTCAATTACCTTCTTGGGAACACCGGGGATGTCAGACGGTTGCCATGCAAACACGTCGACATTCGCCCGCAGGAATGCAACGAGCGCGCTTTCCTATTTGTCATCTAGGGTGGAACTTATGGTGAAAGTTCCCCCCGTTCCGTCCTCTCTGACTGGCACCTTCTTGGTCTCCGGCGGAGCAGCCTTGGATTTCTTGTTCTTGCCGGTGGAACTCTCTGGTGCGTCCTCGACGGAAGCGCAGCACTCCGAGGAGGTGCGCTTGCCGGAGTTCGCGCCAAGATTCTTGCCGGTCTTCTTCTTCCCCCCGGGAGTTCCAGCAGCAGGAGCAGGTGCCTTGATGGCAGGTGCTGCAACTGCTTCCCGGTAAAGTTGGTCGGCACAGATGAGCGCATCCTTCTTATCGGAATGGATAGTGATGACGCCCAACGGCCCAGGCATCTTCAAAATGTTGTACGCGTAGTGTGATGCCGCCATGAACTTAGCCAGCGCTGGCCGACCAAGGATCCCATTGTATGACATGGGGATCTTGGCGACATCAAACACCACCTTCTCGGTCCTGAAGTTGAGCTCGCTACCAAATGTCACCGGCAGCGTAATCTTGCCCTTGGGTTGGGTTCTTCCCGGATTGACCCCTTGAAACGTACCCGTTTCTTCGAGGTCCTCGTCGGGAATTTGGAGCTTTTTGAGCACATCCGGTGAGATTAAGTTTAGGCCGGCCCCACCGTCAACTAGCATTTTCGTCACCTTGAGGTTGCGAATCGTTGGGGAGACCAACAATGGCAAGCACCCGACCGCAGTTGTGCGATCAGGGTGATCCTCGGCGTCGAAAATGATAGGCGTGTTGGACCACTTCAGGGGCCTACATGCATCTGGGGATGGCTCTGCCGCATTGACTTCCCGCACCCACCGTTTGAGTTGACGGTGGGAAGAATGCAGCGAAGCACCTCCGTCGATACACATGGCCTCCGTAGCCTTCTGGAATTCTTGCTCACTGGACTCATCATCTTCTTCTTTGTCTCGGCCCCGCGCGGGCCTATCCTTCTGTTGCTTGGCCTTGCCGCGGCGCCCCCCTCGGCCACCGTGCTTCTTGCCAGATCCATCAGCACCATCTTGGGCCTTCTCCTTATCTCGCCTCTCGTATTCGGCCCTCTGCTTCTCGGCAAGCTGCTCAACTTGCCGGCAGTTCTGGAGATCATGGCCCTTGGTGCGATGGATCTTGCAATACTACTTGCCGGAGTTTTCTGACTTGTCGGCAGCCGCCAAGGCCTGACAGGAAGGGCACCCGGCAAGATCCTTGCCGGGGTCACCAACCTTGGCCTTCTTGGCGGCGCCGGGGTTGTCGGATTCCTCGACAGCAAGCACGGCCTTGCCTCCGTGTTTCCTGTTCCGCCGCCGGCCTTTCCTTGACGGGGCCGCGGCATCTTCTTCTTCGGATTCACCCGCCGCGCCAACAGCCTCGCCAGGGAGTTTCCTCCCCTCTTCAGCTCGAGCGCATTTATCGGCTAGAGCGTAAAGCTCGGCAATACTCCTGACTTTGTTCATTGCCAGCTCTTCCCGCATTCTGCGGTTACGCAAGTTCTGGTGGAACGCGCTAATGACAGCGGCAGGGTGAACGTCAGGAATATTGTACTGCACCCGGCTGAATCTCTGCATAAACTTGCGCAGGGACTCGCCCTCCTTCTGAGGGATGATATGCAAATCACTCTCTTGGCCAGGAGCTTGGTGGCCTCCAACAAAGGCGCCAACAAACTGATGGCACAGATCTGATCAGGAAGAAATAGAATTCTCTGACAGATGCATCAACCACGACCTGACGTTGGGTTTGAGCACCAACGGGAAGTAGTTGGCAAGTATCTTGTCATCTTGGCCCCCGGCAGCCTGCACCGCAATGGTGTAGATGCTCAAGAATTTCGAGGGATGGGTCTTACCGTCATATTTCTCCGGGACCTCCGGCTTGAAGGTTCGGGAATTGGGCCACCGGACTTGCCGCAGCTCACGGGTAAACGCTGGAGTCCCTACCTCGTAAGGCAAGTCACCTACGTCCCCTGGCGCAGGCTCGTCGATAGCCGGCCCCGCGCGCTTATCAGACTGATAGCGCGCTTCCCGTCGCCGCTCGATGGTAGTTCGAGCGTCCTCCCTGCCTCGTTCCTGGAGAACTTGACGCTGATCGCGGCGCATCCGTGGATCGGATGATGCCGTGGAAACTTCTTCACGGCGGTCGACCTGCTGGGTTGTCGGCCGCCATTGGTGCTGCGGAGGGGAGTGCACTGTGGTTGCACCACCTCCGGTTTTCTCCACATCGGCTCACGCCGGATCGATGGGCCTCCGCTGCGAGGGCCCTGCCTCTTGCGGTCCATCTTTGTTGGTGAAGCCGATAAGGCTCTTGATAGTAGCTCACCACTCCTCCATCTTCTCCGAGGCTGGAGGAAAATCGAGGAGCAGCTGCGCACGTGCCAAGGCTTCCGCTGGCGTAGGCGGCGGCGACAGGTGCGAGGTACGTGAGGTGCTCTGACTTCGAACCATATTAGAAGGAGCACCACCACGATCACGCGACGGCGCGCCACCCCCGCCAGTAGCTCGGTGTGCATGCTGGTCCCGCGCATCTTGGGATCGATGCGCAGAAATCTTTTCCTGGGGACTCCCTGAACCACCAGTGCCATGACGCCGCTCATTAGGCACGACCTGGGTAGGTCGTGAGGCTTGCGCCGGCGCGGGAGCTCCAGCAGGCGCCCTCCGATCTCTGGAGTTTGTTGTGCCACCCGTAGGCAACACAGCGCCGTCTCTAGATCCAGCGGCGTGCAGGTTACCACTTCCACTACGAACGATGCCGCTCGCCTGGCTCGGATCACCAAAACGCCGTGGGGGTTCTAGTCTCATCGCAAACAGTTCGTATGGATCATCCGTGTGCCCTGTATCGCACACGCAACTAAAATCTGTACCGTGTTTGATGTCTCTGCCATCACAAACATTTATCATCTCTTTTGATGGGTTTTTTACATCACCGTTTGCGATTAATGCATCGCACACAGTTTCGTTAAAGGGTCTCTGATCGTAGTGTCGCGTTAGCAGCATCCTGCAGTAGTGAAAGTTTGTGAAGACGTGCCTTATAAGGAAGATAGATTTTGTAAGAAGCATAATCTTGATAGAACCAATTTTTTTCTCAAAGTTATAGATGAATTTGCTACAAAATGATGTTCTCTTTGTCCTATTAGTTGTGAACTTTGCAATAAAGTTGGTCACCTTAATTTCCAATGCAAACTTTTTCATGATCGAATCATGGCCAAATATTGTAATTACTTGATCACCCTTGAACTTTATAATGAGCTTTGTCTATTTTTTGGGAGTGAAGAATTGACACATAAAAATAGTTGGTTTGAAGTATTCATTCTCACGGACGACATTGAAACTAATCTAAAAAATATCTATATGTTTTGCATGGTAAATTGCAATGAGAATGCTTATATTGCCAACTATAGAAAGATGGGGAAACCAATAGAATATAAAAGGAATACTAATGAAAGGGTAAAGATTTCCACTTTTCCTCCTATTGTCTCTCATGATGAAATAGGTGACGAGGAGGAGCTCCTTATTCAACCAATCTCATCAATAAGAAGCTCGAAAAAATTAATTAGACCCACACATGGTGTGGTGAAGAAGAAGAAAAGAAGAAAGAATAGAGGTAAAAAGGTATCTCTCCCAAATAATGTTGCTCCTATTATTGTTGTGCCTCATGAAAATGAATCAAAAATAATTGTGGAAGATGATGCACTTGATGATGATATTGCTTCTTTGTCTTATGGCACAATGTCCGAGAGCACTATTGATGATGATTTTGTTATGCCTATTGCTTGTTGTGATGATTATGATTGGGAAGATAATGAGACTTCTTATGATCTTAAAAATCTTTTTGGCACCAACTTGGGAAATCATGATGATAGCAATTGTTATATCGTTGGTGCTATTCATACTATTAATGATGAGAGTGATTATGTTTATGATATGCCAAGCCACAAGCTTGGGGATGCTATGTTTGATGAGAATGACATGTTTGAGAATTTATTTGCTGCAATTAATGTTTGTACCAAGCTTGGGGATGATATTCTTAATGAATATGATCTTTTTAGTCCCCCTACTTTGAATGATCAAATTTGCTATGATGATTGCATGCCTCCTATCTATGATGAGAACAAAGTTGCTACTTATGATGATTATTGTGATGATACTTATGTTATAAAAAGCAGTGATAATTATTGTCATAATTTTGAATATCCTTTTACTGAACATTACTCTTTTAATGTGGAAACAATTTTTAGTATTCGAGTTTCATATGATACTCCCACTATTGTGAATGAGAATAAAATTGCTTATATGGAGAGTAATAAATTTTCTATGCTTTTGGATCATGAAAAGAATGCTTTATGTGATGGTTATATTGATGAATCTATTCATGATGCTACTGAAAATTATTGTGAGAGAGGAACTTATGATTCATGATGCTCTTGTTATGTTTCAATTCTTATCTTTTATGCGAGCATCATTGAACTCATCATGCCAATCTAAAAGGCATTAAAGAAAAGCGCTTGTTGGGAGACGACCCAACATTTACCCCTACTGTTTTTGTGTGTTCACATGATTAGGCTACTGTAGTAATCATGTTTTATAGCTTTTGTTTCAATAAAGTGCCAAGTAAAGCCTTTGGGATAGTGTGGATGATAGTTGACTTGAATCGATGCAAAAACAGAAACTTTTGCACTCAGTCCAGGAATTTTAAAAATTCACTGGAACTTTATTTTGATCTGAATTTTTTACAGATGATTGATATAAAAATTGCCTACGTTTTCCTAATTTTTCATATTTTTTGGAGTTACATAAGTATGGTTGGAGTACCGATTACTACAGACTGTTCTGTTTTTGACAGATTCTGTTTTCAATGCATAGTTTGCTTGTTATCTAGTTTCTATGGCTTATATTGCTCAATATAAATTGTGGAAATGATAAGGTACAGTAGGCATTGTGTGAGAACAATTATGAATCTTGTCTTTGACAGTACCGAAGTGAATGATTTGTCTTTATCATAGTAACCTATCTCACGAAGTTCCGTTAAGTTTTGTGTGATTGAAGTTTTCAAGTTTTGGGTGAGATATCGATATGAGGAGAATAAGGAGTGAAAAGACCCTAAGCTTGGGCATGAACAAGGCACCCAAAGGTGATATTCAAGTAAGATCCAAGCAACTAAGCTTGGGGATGCCCCGGAAGGCATCCCCTCTTTCGTCTCCAACAATATCGGTAACCTTACTTGAGGCTATATTTTTATTCGTCACTTGATATGAGTTTTGCTTGGAGCGTCATTTTATTTTGTTTTTATTTGCTTGCTGTTATTTATAATAATG
This sequence comes from Thinopyrum elongatum, assembly GCA_011799875.1. NCBI lineage: Eukaryota > Viridiplantae > Streptophyta > Magnoliopsida > Poales > Poaceae > Thinopyrum > Thinopyrum elongatum. The sequence goes on from CM022303.1 coordinate 203,672,069, forward strand.
TTTTGTATCTTTTATTTCAATAAAAGTGGCAAGGATAGCCTTTACCATGCTTATTTTTCAAGTATATGCGTTGCTGTTTCAAAACAGAAAGTTTGTCACTGTTGCAAAAATTCCCGAGAAAATTCAGAATGCGATAAAATGTTGAAAGTTTTTGCACAATAAGATATGATAAATTTTCTACAGTGTGATAAATTTTCAGAATTTTTTGAGTTAAATAAGTATGGATACTTCTTCATCCATTACAGACTGTCCTGTTTTGGCAGATTGCTGTTATGTTTGCATATGTTTGCTTGTTTAATGATTCTATTTGAGGATAGGAGTATTAAATATGCAGAGGCATTTAGTATGCAATGTTGAATAATAATTCTAGTGATTGCTACAGTATAGAATGATAAGGTTTTGCATTGATTTATACTAACTTATCTCACGAGTTTTTGTTGAGTTTTGTGTGGATGAAGTTTTTAAGATTTAGGGAAACCGGGATATAAAAGGAATTAAGGAGACACAAAAGCTCAATCTTGGGGATGCCCAAGGCATCTCAAGATAATATTCCAAGCAGTCTCAAGCATCTAAGCTTGGGGATGCCCCGGTAGGCATCCCACCTTTCTTCATCAACAACTATCGGTTAGTATCGGTTGAGCCTAAGTTTTTGCTTCTTCACATGATGTGTGATTTTCTTAGAATGTCATTTTATTTTGCTTTTCTTGATGTTTAAATAAAATAATTAGATCTGAAAGTTTTTAAATAAGAGAGAGTCCTCAATTAGCTACCCGTTTACTTAACTACTCGCTTGATCTTCACTTATATCTTTTTGGAGTTGTTTGTCATTTACTCTTGTGCTTCACTTATATCCTATGAGTAAATTGTTGAATGAATTGAATGTCATGAAGTTGAAATTATATGTTCATATCATGCCTAGTAGTAGCTTAACATTGGGTTTGGAAAGTGAAATCTTGTGAAACTTGACAATCACATTATTGGTCATACAAACAATTCATGAATGATTAGTATAAGGAAGAGAACTTTCACATATTAATATATTATCTTGGACATCTTCTATGATTGTGAATACCCATTAATTATTTTCAAACTTGAGCAAATTAGTTGAAGTTGGACAAGGAAGACAACGTAATGAGTTATAGTTGTGTCTATTTGTATAGAAGTTATATTGTCATGGATCCTCCAACATGTGGTGTTTGCCTAGGATCTTTTGCTAGCCAAAAATTCGTACTAAGTAGAGATATTACTTGTGCATCCAAAAACCCATAAACCCAGTTTCTTGCCATGAGTGTCCACCATACCTACCTATGGATTGAATAAGATCCTTCAACTAAGTTGTCATCGGTGCATAAAGCAATAAAAGTTGCTCCTAAATATGTTTGATCTTTTATTGTAAGGGAAAATTGAGCGTTGTACAAACTTGTGATGGAAAAGTAATAAAAGCGACGGACTGCCTAATAAAGGTTGCTATCATAAGGGGTAATATAACATGATGTTCCTTTGCATTAAGAGCTTGGGCATCCAAATAAAAAGCGCATGACAACCTCTGCTTCCTTCTACGAAGGGCCTATCTTTAATTTTCAGTATTTACTTTTATGCAAGAGTCAATAGAATGTATTTTCATTTCAACCTCAATTATTCTCTAGTTGGCAAGCATCATGTGGTGGGGAAAGATCTAGGCACATATGACCAGTCAAATATATTTGATCATGATTTATTATTGTTGACAATTATCTCTATGATAAATGAGTTGGGAGGCGAAATATTAAGCCCCTATCTTTCTCTGTGTTCGATGGATGCCATTTGTTCTAAGAATATGCTTTGAGTACTAGCAATCATAGAAGACTATATGATGATTGAGTATGTGGAGCTGTCGGGGTACGACACCTATGGGATCCCGAGAGATCCCTTTACGATTCGGCGGGGGGAGAGGTATACGCAAAGAGCAGAACCAACGATCAACGCGGGAAGTTTTTACCCAGCTTCGGGCCGCTGATCAGCGTAAAACCCTACTCCTGCTTTGTGTTCTTATTAATGTTCTTCAGCCCAGCCTTCAGGAGTGCTCGCTATGAACAGTATGTTCAAAGAGCAGCTACGCATGCAGAATGGGCCAGAAGTCCTCCTCCTCTGTAGCAGTTGCCTTGGGCCTCCTTTTATATGCTCAAAGGGGTCACCACAGTGGCAAAATGTACATACATTGAGGTGTAAAGTAGCTACAGGGTATCATACCTAACCCCTGACGGATTAGGACAAACGCATTTAATGCACCGTGAGGTGTCCGTTTAGGTGTCATCACTTTCTTGGGGATGGAAAAAGGGGCCATCCCATCAGCACTGCTTAAGCTCTCTTCCATTGGCGCGTCGCCATGCGTCCAAAGAAGGACCCAGAATGTCGGGTTTGTCGCTATGCTAGAGCAGCGGCATAGCAACAAAACCTTGCCGGGCGCCGAAGCTTGCCAGGCACCAAGCCTTGCCGGGCGCCAAGCCTTGCCGGACGCCAAGCCTTGCCGGGCGCCAATCCTTGCCGGGCTCCGCAGGCCACCCCGGCAAGATCTTGCTGGGGAAGCTGGCCTTTGGATTCCAGCTCTTCTTATATGCTGATCCTCAGATCTCTGACTTGATGATTTCTTTGGTGGCTTGAATTGACCTCGAACTGTTCCCCGGCAAGCCTTGCCGGGAGGATGGCTACAACTGCCCGTGCACAAGTACGGGGTACTAGTGGCCCAATACTTAGTACACCGACAGGAGCCCCCGGGCCTAGGCCATACACGAGTGCGAGGCGTTGTTGGGCTAGGCCCAAACAATGCACGGGCACGCGTGGCAGGGGATTAACTGCTCGTAAATATCTTGTTTTACTGTGCCCCCCACTACACGCACCGAGCGCGCGACGTGGGAAGTGTGCCTCAAAGGCTGCAACTACAACGCGCCCATAGAGGCGCATTCACATTGGGGAATAAAAGAGGTGGCCCCGCTCCTTCCCCATAAAAAGGAGAAGCCGCAGAGGCACAAGCCTATTTACCCCCCTCTTCTTCTCAATCTGGCCGTCGCCATCGCCTTCCTCCTCTCGAGCCCAGAGCGAAGCTTTTTCCTCTTCCGCCCGCCGCTTCCACGCTCGCTCCACCCCCGGCTTCTGCCCTCACAGCCGCCATGCCGCCCAAGGCCAGCAAAGGCAAGGGCAAGGAAGCGAAAGCCGACGTCCCGGAGAGCGAACTGGTGAAGATGCGGAAGAAATATGTCGTCTTCCCCCCATCGCTCGATGCTGAAGCTCTGAAGGGGCGGTACCTGTGCATGTGGGCGAAGGGGACGCAAGCTCACCCCGCCACACACATGATCCCAGGTGCTTGTTCCAAAGGTGGATCGGACAGATACCCTTTCTTCACTGCGTATTTTTGTTGCGGGCTCTGCCCCCCATTTTCCGACTTCTTCAATGATATCATGTACACATACGGCTTTCGTCTTCTCGATTTCACGCCGAATGCGGTACTTTGCATGTCCATCTTTGCCCATCTTTGTGAAAACTTTGTCGGCGTGATTCCCAACTCTACTCTTTTTCGCCATTACTTCTTCCCTCGCATCCAAAAAGGAGAGGCCCTCTCTAGTTCTATCGCCTGGATTCCAAGGGCTTGGAATAAGGAAATATACCCAGAAGGAGTTTACCGCGAAAAGTGGGACGAGTGGCGGGCTGAATGGTGCTGGATCCAGGAAGCAGATCCCCATCCGTTTTGTCTTCCCCGGCAACAGAAGGTGGTCCGCGGCAAGGACTGGAGCGATCTCGCCGCGGACGACGAGAGGCTCACAATCGCCACCACCAGGATCCTTTGCCTAAAAGCTGCCGGGCTGACAATGGAGATGATTGGCTTCGACTTTCTCCGCCGCCGCATCGCCCCCTTGCAGAACAGGGGAAGGCCAGCTTGGGAATACAGAAACGCGGCAGATATCATGAGATTGCGCCCCGGGCTGAATAATAATCTGACCACTATGCAGCTTGGCGCTCTCCGTCAAAAACTATTCCAGCGCGAAGACAAGCATCGGCTGCCGGCAAGGATCGTCCCTTTGTGCAACAACTCCGCCTTGGGGTCAATCATCGCCTTCATGCCGATGTTCAACGCCCACGGTCTTGACGCGACTTGGGCCGAGCCAACCGAGGAGGAAGCACAGAAGTTTTTTGACAACTTGACGGAGAGACCCGTCCGGTAAGAGGCAGATTTCATCCGAGCCACCACCGACCAAGAAGTAGCTTATATTGCTACTAGGGTGGAGGAGGCAAATCTTGCCACGGAGGCCGGCAGCGTCGGCTTCACAGAATGGGAAGCCAGCGACGCAGAGGTAGTAGTGGAGGTAAAACCTGCTGGGAAGGACAAAGCTGCCGGGGAACAGAGCAGCGCAGCCACTGAGAGCTCGTCCGACGAGGACACGGCCGAAGAAGAAACGCAAGAAGAGCTCCCAGCCCCGAAGAGGACGAAGCATGTTCTTCGGAAGGCTGCGTCTGGCATCCCGGCAAGCCAGCCTTCTTCGAGCAGCGAGGCTCCCGGCAAGAAAGTGGCCGGCAAGACTGCACCGCGGCAAGGGGCCCGTCAACAACCTGCGCGGCGCGCGAGACCCACACCAGCGGCCACTACTGGGGCGGCAGGGGCGTCTCGCACTACCGCACCGGAAGCTGCCCCGGCGCCTGCCACAACCAAGTGGCCTAGGACCCCTCCTCCGCCTCCCCACTCAGACATTGCAGCGGAGGTCGATTTTGACATCTCCGGCTTTAGTCCGGAGCGAGAGGAAGAAGAGTGAGTACTTTGCCACAGCCTTTATATTTCAATCTTGGATCGATCTTACTAACTTGCTTGTATTGTCTCTGCAGTGATGCAGAAACCTTGCTGGAGAGGATGGCGAAGAGGACAAAGACTTCCACGGGCGACGAGCCCCCGGCAGGCTCCACGAGCATGCCAGAAACCGTCGTCGTCAGCCCGGAGCTCAGTCCTCAACGCAGCCCCCAGCGCAGCCCCCAGCGTAAGTTCACTATTCTTTTTCCGCCGGCGGGTGCTGAGGCTTCCATTCTTGCCGCTGATATCCTCGGGCTCGCAGGAGAAGAACGACAACAATGAGAGTTGTCGGAAGACATCCCCATCGTGCCACCTTCATCGACCACGCCGCCAGATGGGAGGCCGGAGGTGGGCACAACCCACCTAGGCGCGCCCAGGGGGGTTGTGCCCCCCTCGGTGACCTCGCGCACCACCTCTTCGCCCTATAAATTGCCAAATATTCCAAAAACCCTCGGGGTAACCCTAGATCAGAAGTTCCGCCACCGCAAGCCTCTGTAGCCACGAAAAACCAATCTAGACCCTGTTCCAGCACCCTGTCGGAGGGGGAAATCATCACCGGTGGCCATCTTCATCATCCCGGCGGCCACCATGATGAGGAGGGAGTAGTCCACCCTCGGGGCTGAGAGTTTGTACCAGTAGCTATGTGTTTAATCTCTCTCTCTCGCATGTTCTTGAGTTGGCACGATCTTGATGTATCGCGAGCTTTGTTAATATAGTTGGATCATATGGTGTTTCTGCCTCTCTATCTTATTGTGAATTGAGTTTTCCCTTTGAGATTTCGTTTTACCGGATTGAATAGTTTTATGGATTTGAGAACACTTGATGTATGTCTTGCTATGAATACCCGTGGTGACCATGGGGTATCATATTGATTCACTTGATATGTGTTTTGGCACTCAACTCACGGATTCCCGAGGTGACATTGGGGTAATCTATGCAGAGGGGTTGATGCATGTTCTTGTCTTTATTTCTCCAGTAGAAATCTCTCTTTGAGGTTCTTTGTGTTGGATTGAGTATTATGAATCTGAAATTGTTTGATGCGTATCGTATAATTAACTCGCGGATACTCGCGGTGACATTGGAGTATCTAGATGACATTAGAGTTGGTTGATGCGTATCATATGGTGTTATTTTAGTATGAACTCTTGGATAGATCGAACGGAAAGAATAACTTTGCGTTATTTTAGTACAAACTCTTGAGTAGATCGAACGGAAAGAATAACTTTAAGGTGGTTTCATACCCTACAAACAATTTCGTCTTATGTTCTCTGCTAGATAGGAACTTTGGAGTGATTCTTCATCGCACGTTGAGGGATGGTTATATGATCCAATTAGATTAGCATTGTTGAGAGATTGCACTAGCGAAATTATGGACCCTAGGCCTTATTTTCAAGCATTGCAATATCGTTTGTGCTCCACTTTATCAATTGCTACCTTGCTGTTTTTTATTGTTCCTGTTACAAAAATCAATATTTACTATCATTACTACACTTGTATCACCATCTCTTCGCCGAACTAGTGCACCTATACAATTTACCATTGTATTTGGTGTGTTGGGGACACAAGAGACTTTTTATTATTTGGTTGCAGGGTTGTTTGAGAGAGACCATCTTCATCCTACGCCTCCCACGGATTGATAAATCTTAGGTCATCCACTTGAGGGAAATTTGCTACTGTCCTACAAAACTCTACGCTTGGAGGCCCAACACGAGTCTACAAGAACAAGTTGTGTAGTAGACATCAAGTATTTCAAATGCTTCTACGCAATCATCATAAAAAACAAATGGAACATCTTTTTGCAAAAGATTAGTGAGAGGCCTAGAAATTTTAGAGAAATCTTTGATAAACCTCCTATAGAAACTAGCATGACCAAGGAAACTTCTTATACCTTTGATATCTTTAGGACACGCCATTTTCTCCATTGCATCAACTTTAGCTTTATCAACTTCAATACCTCTTTCGGAGATTTTATGCCCCAAGACAATAGCTTCATTAACTTAAAGTGACACTTCTCCCAATTCAAGACAAGATTAGTTTATTCACATCTCTGCAAAAGTCGATCAAGGTTTCTTAAGCAATCATCAAAAGAAGTTCCGTAAACGGAAAAATCATCCATGAAAACCTCAACAATCTTTTCACAAAAGTCAGAGAATATGTTTGGGAACATTGCATGGAAAAGAAAAAATTCTACGCACACGCAAGATCTATCAATGGAGATGTATAGCTACGAGAGGGGGAGAGCATCTACATACCCTTGTAGATCGCTAAGCAGAAGCGTTTATCACGCGGTTGATGTAGTCGTACTCTTCGCGATCCGATCACGATCCAACCGATCTAGTGCCGAACGGACGGCACCTTCGAGTATAGCACACATGCGGCTCGATGACGTCTCCTCCTTCTTGTTCCAGAAAGCAGGAGAGGAGAAGTATATGGGATCACAACCAACACGATGGCGTGGTGGTGGTGGAGCACCGACAGCGCTTTGCTAAGCGTCGCCGGGACGAGGCGGTGGAACTACGGAGTAACGGGAGAGAGAGGGGCGCCAAGGGCTTGGTGTGTACTCTTGGGGTGCCCCCTCCCCTCTATATATAGGTGAAGGGGCGTGGGAAACAGCCCCTCCAAGCCCTAGGGCGCAGCTAAGGGGGAGAGGACTTGGACTCCAAGTCCAATCCTATTCCTACTAGGACTCCTTCCTTTTTTGCCTTCCCTAGCCACATGGGCTTTTGAGGACTTGGTGCACCTAGACCAATAAGGCCAGGGCACCTCCCTGCAGCCCATGCTAGCACTTGGGTCGTGGAGGACCCACTTGTGGACTTCCGGATCCCTCCGGAATCCTCTGGAACCTTCTGGAAGCTTCCCGGTACAATACCGAAAAAACTGCACCTTTTTCCGGAACCCAAAATATGACTTCCCATATATAAATCTTTACGTCTCGACCATTACGAGACTCCTCGTGACGTCTGGGATCTCATCTGAGACTCCGAACAACATTTGGTTACCACTCATCAAATATCCTAATACTACTCTAGCGTCAACGAACGTTAAGCATGCGACCCTGCAGGTTCGGGAATTATGTAGTCATGACCGAGACACCTCTCCAATCCATAACCAATAGCGGAACCTAGATGCCCATATTGATTCCTACATATTCCACGAAGATCTTTTATCAGTTGAACCTTTATGACAACATACGTAATTCCCTTTGTCTGTCGGTATGTTACTTGCCCGAGATTCGATCGTCGGTATCTCTATACCTAGTTCAATCTCGTTACTGGCAAGTCTCTTTACTCGTTCTATAATACATCATCTTGCAACTAACTCCTTAGTCACTTTTCTTGCAAGCTTCTTGTGATGTGTATTACCGAGAGGGCCCAGAGATACCTCTCCGATACACGGAGTGACAAATCCCAATCTCGATCCATGCCAACTCAACAGACACCTTCGGAGATACCTGTAGAGTATCTTTATGATCACCTAGTTACATTATGATGTTTGATAGCACACAAGGTATTCCTCCGAAGTCCGGGAGTTGCATGATCTCATGGTCGAAGAAACATGTATTTGACATTAAGAAAGCAGTAGCAATAAACTGAATGATCATATGCTATGCTAACGGTTGGGTCTTGTCCATCAAATTATTCTCCTAATGATGTGATCCCATTATCAAGTGACAACACATGTCTATGGATAGGAAACCTTAACCATCTTTTGATCAACGAGCTAGTCTAGTAGAGGTTTGTGGTGCCCCGCCTGATTACCACTGTAGCCAGCCGATCGCCACGCATACCAGCCCAGGAAATCACTCTGGCATGCGCGTTTACAACAAGTATCAAGAACACATACATTTCTATTAATGGATATATAAGTCTTACATGAGATATTACAAGAGTGATGGCAGGGGAAAAGCTCTATCTAAGGCAGCATGGTCCTGGTGTGGCTCCAATCCACATGGATCTGACTGGGTTACGCTCCTAGCCTGCAAATGCTCCGGCTCCTCATCGATGTACGACGGATCCTTATGTGAACCTGGCCATGTTAAAGGCCGCTGAGTACTTTTGAATGTACTCGCAAGCAAACCAAACCAACATATACACAAAGCAAAGCAATCCATGGCATTCAAGCATGCATTAGTTATTAGAGCAATGTTAATTATCATGGCATAGCATACCTATCTGGCAGTATTGATTATCATGCCATAGCAGGGTTATTTAGCAAGATATCTACTGAAGTAAATGCAGCAAGGTAAAGCATATTAAGAAAATATTCCATACTCCGAACATTCTCATGATCCAAATCCAATCCAAATCATGTGGTCATCCGACCACCCATCTCATAGCCATCCCATGGCTAATATATCATACTCCTGACATCATCTGATGTCTATGCATCTGCACTACAAGTCTGACAAACTTACTCTCTTCCGGGTTGCCTTACAATCCTCAGAATATTCACGATCCACTAAGTACTACCGATCATAAGACGAGTTCTTCCATCATTATTATTATTGTTACGGTTGACCACCTAGTGAGGTCCGGACGGACTGTCCAATACCGTGGACGCGGCTATTCGAATAGATTTTTACACTCTGCAGAGGTTGCGCACTTTACCCACACCATGGAGCACCTGACCTCGTGATCCCATTCGGGTGGACCAGGGTTGCTCCAACGAAACATGCCTAAACCGTGACTCCGCTACCGTACCACCGGCAATCATTCTCCCCCGGAGTCAAGCCCTGGGTGGCCCCTGTGTCACCTCGTGACACCTGCCACCGTCATGGCCAAACTAAACTGTCCCAAACGGGGACGCCGGCAAATAACTCAACTGGGCTCACAAGGTTATCGCCGCCTACCGGGCCAGGGTAGCGCGCACGCATAACCTTCCCTATTTGGTGGTACCGATAAAAGAGCACGCGATCAGACCAAGTCAAGGCCGTCCCATACCGGCAAATGTGGCTGCACGGATAAGTCCGAACAGGTGACTCTGGATCATCCGACTAGGTTTAGCTTCAGCCATCATTTAGCAAGTATGGATATTCATCATGAATAACTTAACATGGTGGTAACTATGTGAGAGGTAACAACTATGGAAACATAACAATCTATCTCCATATAACATCACAATGAGTCATTAGTGCGATAATATGATGAGCAGTAGCAGATAATGTAAAAGACAGTATCTAAATAGCAGGAGTTTAATTATTTCTAGCACCAGCATATTCATTAATTAAACACGCAGGAATAACACAGAGCAATGCTTTAGGGCATATATCAGATGGTCGGCTTATCTGGGGGTCGATGAATACTCCGGGAAGAAGTGCGGTGAAGCCGCGGAAGAATTCACCAGAAAAGATTCTCCCTCGGAGGGGCTGATAGAGGGCAAGGGCAAAATGGTCATTTTCATAGTATGGAAACATTATGAAAATGATACCATCGGGACGGGCTCGACGAACTGAAGACGTGAGCGTTGGTTTCACCTGAATCGGAGTTATGAGCGAAAAGATATAAGGGTTTTTCTGTCAGGGACCTATTTGTAAAAAGAATATCTCCAACGGGGTCCCTGGCAGCTCGGTGGTTCGCGCATTTCGTGAAATACGTTTTCCAATGGGGAAAACGCATTCTGCGCTGGGCGCCTCCACTTATATGACGTGGCCGGCTCCCCAGCCGCTGACGGCTGGGCCCCACACCCTCTCTCTCCTCCCGCTCCTCCTTCCTCCTCCTCCTCCTCTGCTGTTCCTGACATGGCGATGGGAGCATGGCTCCGGCGTGGGGCTCCAGCGCTCCGGTGAGCCCTTTGGCCAGGAGACAGCACGGGCGTGGTCGTCGGCGACCACCGCATGCGGTGGTGGGCGGCGCAAGCACTGGGGTGGCTAGGAATGAGGCCGCGAGAGAGGTCAGTGGGCGGCGGCCACGAGCCAAGGGGGTGCTCCGGCGAGCGGGGCGGCTAGAAAAGGGGTCTGGCGGGGTCACCAGAGGGAGGCACGCGCGGGGGTGGGCTCAGACGGAGCTGGGCATGGCCGGAGGTGGGGATTGGAGGCGGAGGCTAAGAGTGAGCTCCGGCTAAATTCCGGCGATGCCGAGGAGGATTCAGTCGGGCGAGCATTCTGTGGTGGACTAGAGGGGTAGGAAGAAAGGTTGGGGAGCTCAATGATGCACAGGGAGGCTCTGGCCTCGGCTATTTATAGCCAGGCCGTGGTGAGGTGATGAGGACGGCCGTTGTGGCGATCTTATCGGGTCACTGGAGCTCCGGGGAAGACGTGGCTGGCTGGTTGCGGTGTCGGGAGGCTTCGCGGAGGAGTGGAGGGGTCTCGGGGGTGCTCCAGAAGGCTCGGGGAGGAGCTGGATGATGGTCGGGGCTTCGAGATGGCCGGCGCCGTGGCGGCACTCCGGTGGAGCACCTCCTGTCGGCACGCCCGGCCAGGGAGCTAGGGGACGAGGTGGAGCAGAGGAGCAGGCGACGTGGGTGGGCAAGGGGAGCTGGGGACAACCAGAGGGGACCGGACAATGACTGTTGCCATAGTTTGCGCCTACTGCCGACTAAAGTCGTGGTCACCACCGGAACCACGCGTCCAAGGCATTGTAGCAACCTCAAATCGTGTCAACTAGATAGATCAGAGGTCACTGAGTTGACCTGAGGTGGTTTGGAGGGAAGTGGGGGCAGGAGATGACAAATGAGAGCTCACAAGTGTTCTGACCAGCAAGTGTTTGACATGTCGTGTGGCCACCACAGTGCTCACCTTGGCCTGATCTTGGGCAGGGGTTAATCATCTACCAAGGTGACTACCCTAGTAAATTTTTAGACCAAATGAAGCAATATAGCTAGCACTTCCTTTGTAACCATGCAATCTGGCCAGAAAGGAAGATGATGATGCTGGGGAAAAATGGCTACATGGATCGGGCTGAAATTTGGTGGAGAGTGATGATTTGGATATATGGAGATACTGGAAAAGTTTCAGCTCATTTGGAAATACCAAAGGGGTACTTCCTTCACAGAGCTTTCAGATGGACAGAAACTTAGGAAAATTTCTGTGGGAATATGGATGAATGAATTGAGCTGATTTTTGGTTTCCATGGGTGATTTATCAAGGTTAATCACCATGAAAAATTTCAGCTCAAATAGATCAAGGGTTTAAGCACTTCCTGTGCAATTTACCCAACTGGACAGAATTTTGCATATTGATGTTGTGCTCAAACTTTGAACTATAGAACTTGGGTTCTTGATGGAAATGGTGAAGATATGGATAGGAGAAGCTCCAAAATTTATTTGGGATTCTTCCTGGCTACCAAAATGGTAGTTCCTTTAGAAACTGCCCAAAATGCAATATTGGCATTAAATAGGAAAATGCAATTTCCCTTATTTAATTATGGCCAATATTTTTATGGGAGCTCAATATGATCACAAAGAATATCTCCACAGGTTTTCATGAACTTTGGAGATGGATAGATATTTTCCTGGATTTAATTCCTTTCACCGGCAGAAAAAGGAATTAATTATAAATGAAAAATATTGCAAATGACTTGGCAATATTTTTGCATATCCAGGGTTTATAGAGATAGGATGATCACTGGGGAGAGTTTGGGAGGCAACAGATCAAAGGAAATTGGGGTGCCTTTGTAACTGCAGGAGTTGGGGTTTCCCTTCCGGTAACTCGTAAGGTAGGGTTTCGGCGGCAGAATCCTGAGAATAGATCTTGGGTGGCAAGGTTGGTCTGGAGAGAAAATCTGGTTGGATAGGGAAGGCAAGGTTAGATGACCATCTTCATATACCCAGGAGCTAGAGAAAATCCGATAACACCGAGAAAAAAAGACGGGAGTCAAATCCCGTGAAGGAAAAAAAACAGGAGCGAAAACCAGGGTGTTACAAGGCTCACTAGGGACACGGTATTTGTTTATGTATTCACACATGTATTTAAGTTTTCGGTCAATACAATTCTAGCATGAATAATAAACCTTTATCATGAATAAGGAAATATAATAATAACAACTTTATTATTGCCTCTAGGGCATATTTCCATCAGAATATAGCAGTCATACATCTTTGAAAGGTAGCATGTGCATTACATAAACCAAAAGGCATACGTCTATAAGCAAAAGTATTAAAAGGGCATGTAAAAGTAGTTTTTTCTTGATCCTCTTGTGACACAGGTATTTGGGAAAAACCAGAATATCGATCTAGAAAGCAAAAATGTGTATGTTTTGATAGTCTTTCTAGCATTTGATCAATAAAAGGCACATGATAATGATCTTTCCTAGTAGGTTTGTTTAATTTTCTAAAATCAATTACCATTCTGTAGCCTGTGATAATTGTTTGTGGAATCAATTCATTTTTATCATTAGGAACAACAATAATACCTCCCTTCTGAGGGACACAATGAACCGGGCTTACCCATCTACTATGAGCTATATGATAGATTATACTTGATTCCAGAAGCTTTAATATTTCATTTCTTACCACTTCTTTCATCTTTGGATTTAACCGTCGCTGGTGATCAACAACTGGTTTAGCATCAGGTTCCATATTAATTTTATGCTGACATAGAGTGGGACTAATGCCCTTAAGATCATCAAGAGTATATCCAATAGCAGCACGGTGCTTCCTTAGAGTTTTCAATAATCTCTTTTCTTCATGCTCTGAAAGGTTAGCACTAATAATAACATGGTATATCTTTTTTTCATCGAGATAAGCATATTTCAGAGTATCAGGTAATTGTTTAAGATCGAACACAGGATCACTCTTGGGTGGTAGAGGATCTCCAAGAGTTTCAACAGGTAAATTGTGTTTCAAAACAGGCATCTGTTTAAAGAATATCTCATCTATTTTGTTTCTTTCGTTCATATGCATATCATTTTCATGGTCTAGCAAATATTATTCTAAAGGATCAGTAGGAGGCACGACAATAGAAGCAAGACCAATAATTTCATCCTTACTAGGTAATTCTTTATCACGAAGCTGTCTACAGAATTTGGAGAAATTAAACTCATGAGACACATCACCAAAACTTACACTAACATTTTCTTTCTCACAACCTATCTTAGCATTAACGGTGTTCAAGAAAGGTCTACCAAATATAATGCGACAAAAATCATCTTGTGTGGAACCAAGAACTAGAAAATCAGTAGGGTATTTTATTTTTGCACACAAGACTTCAACATCTCTAACAATCCCAAGTGGTGTAATAGTATCTCTATTATCAAGCTTAATAGTAACATCAATATCTTCTATTTCAGCAGGTGCAATATCATTCATAATTTCTTGATATAAAGTAAACGGGATAGCACTCACACTAGCACCCAAATCACATAAACCATGATAACACTGATCTCCTATTTTAACAGAGACAACAGGCATGCCAACAACAGGTCTATGTTTATCTTTTTCATCGGGTTTAGCAATTCTTGTGGCTTCATCACAGAAATAAATAAATAACATGTCCATCAATATTCTCAGCCAAGAGATCTTTAACCATAGCAACATTAGGTTCAACTTTAATTTGTTCAGGGGGTGTAGGTGTTCTTGTATAACTCTTGTGAACCACAGCTGAAGGTTTAGCATGTTCTTTTATCCTAACAAGAAAATGTGGTTTCTCAATATAAGCGGTAGGAATAACAAGATCAACATTATGAGTGGTGGTTTCTTCTCTAGCTTTAATGTGTTCTACTATTTTTACTTCAGCGGGAGGATGATATTTAAACCACTTCTCCTTAGGGAGATCAACATGAGTAGCAAATGATTCACAAAAAGAAGCTACTATCTCAGAGTCAAGTCCATATTTAGTGCTAAATTCATGAAAAGCATCGGTATCCATAAAAGATTTAACACAATCAAACTCAAGGTTTATACCTGACTCCTTACCTTCGTCGAGCTCCCAATCTTCGGAGTTGCGTTTAATTCTATCCAAAAGATCCCAGCGGAATTCAATAATCTTCTTCATAAAAGAACCAGTACAAGAAGTGTCGAGCATGGATTGATCATTACGAGAAAGCCGAGCCTAAAAATTCTGAATAATAATTTCTCTTGAGAGCTCATGATTGGGGCATGAATATAACATTGACTTAAGCCTCCCCCAAGCTTGAGCGATACTTTCTCCTTTACGAGGCCAAAAATTATATATATATAATTCTGATCATGATGAACCAGATGCATAGGATAAAACTTCTGATCAAATTCCAATTTCAATCGGTTATAATTCCTAGCTCCAATATCATCACATAGTCTATCACTACTGGAATCAGAGAATTTGCCATCAGTCCATTCTTTGCCGTCAGCTAGCGGATGGCAAAGATGGTATTTGCCGTCTGCTTTCAAAAAGCAGACGACAAAGGAGGGACTGATGGCAATGAAGTGTTTTGCCATCAGTTCGTTCTTTGTCGTCTGAACAGAAAGGCAGACGGCAAAGAGGACAGCTGGACCCCACTGGACCGTGTAGTGGGTTAGGTCAAATGGACTAACATTTGCCGTCTGCTAGCAAACGGCAAAGAAGAGAAAGGCAGACGGCAACGATGGGCTGACGGCAAAGAGATGACTTAACTAACGACCGCCCTCGCCCCCCTCTCTCTCTGCTCTCTCCCTCCCCGACGACCACCACCCGCCCCCGCCGCCCCCACCACCCACCGCCGCCCTGCGGCGCCGGATCCCTGTCGCCCCCGGTGCCCCGCCGCTCCTGCACCCGACCGCCCCTCCGGTGAGCTTTTCTTCTTCTTTTTTCCCTATTTTTTTCTTCTGTTTTTTGCTGTTTAATTATTAGGTTAGTGCAGTTGTAAGGTTATCTATGAACTAGTTATTAGGGTTAGTGCGAAGAAGAGAAGAAGAAGAAAGAAGAGAAAAGGCAAGAAGAATAAAACAGAAAATAAAGAGAGAAGAAGAAGAAACAGAAAAGAGATAAGAAAGAAGAAGTAGAAAGACAACATGAAGCGATAAGGAGAGAAGAAGAAGAAACCTCATCCTCCGCGCTCTTCTCACCTCCTCCTCCGCCTCCTCATCTCCCCTCCTCCTCCCCTCCTCCTCCTCACCTCCTCTCCTCCTCCTCCTCCTCCTCCTCGCTCGCTCCTCCTCCCCTCCCTCCTCCTCCTCCGCCTCCCTCCTCCTCCTCCTCCTCCTCTCTCCTCCTCCCTCCTGCTCCTTGACCCTGCCCGTTCTCCTCCGGTCCTAGTCCTTCACTCCGCGCTACCTTCCGCCTTCCATTGCGGCCTATAGGGGCCTTTGACTGACCTCCGTCCTTCCTCGCTTCCGCTCGCTCCGAAGCTTGCCTCGCACTCTTCTGTGGCTTGATGCCAGTGCGGCGTTCGCTTTCACATTTAGCGCGAAATACGGCTGCCTCGGGGCCTCCTGCCCGTCCTGCGCTGCTGGTGGCCTATCCTCGTCGGACTCCTCCTCCTCTCCTTGCCCCTTCCTACCTCCTCCTCCCTTCCTCTCCTTCTTGCTCTCCTCTTTCCGCCGCCTTACTCGCTGCTCAGCAAAAAATATAGAAAAGTATATATATATATATATATTATTTTTTTATCGAGATTGAATATTCGTGTTGATCGGACGAGATGGTGATCAGAAGCTTTTGGGTAATTTCTCCTTTACACAATTAAAAACTAACAATAGCTAGTTATTGTACTAATATGTGTTGTCTCGTTTGATTGCAGACCTTCTACAGGTGTGAGGAGGGATACGAGGAGGACGCGGCAAAGTTTATCGATAACGAGTGCAAGCGCCTACTACAAAACTTACGGCACGAGGCTCGGCCGCAGGCTATTCAAGACTACTACGCCATGCGTGGTATTAAGAAGGACAAGCCGTCGTGCCGGGCTAAGTTTTTTAAGAAGGATCAGTACATGAAGATAATTACCTATTCTTAAGGCATTGTACTTAGTTTCCTTGATTTGATTCGTAGGCATAGCGCTCAAATTTCTCTTTACTAATTTAGGTGCCCCCGAGATGGTGTGCAGATAAGATGGATTGTTGGGAGGCGTTGGTGGATGAGTGGTGCACAGACCGCTGGCGAGCCATCCAAGACAATGCCAAGGACCGGCGTGCCAAAATGGTTGGTGTGCCACACCATCAAGGCAGCGCCAACTTATATCAGTTCGGGCGGAACTGGGTATGTGGTTTGCTTCATGATTCATGCAATTCATTCTTCATGCTAGCTTGAGCCCTTTACTAATACTTTTGGACACTCTCTTTTAGGCGCGACACAATAACACGGAGGTGCCAGAGGTGTACGACCTCTATGCCATGGCCCATACTACCTCGTACAAGAAGGCCAAGGCATTCTCTGAGTCTGACCTCGAGCATCCAGAAAATGTCACCAACATCTCCTCCCACCACAAGCTCGTGAGGTACAACCAGGAGGCGAAGGCGAGGAAAGGGGAGGACTATAACCCAGGCCAGAATCCATTTGATCCAGAGCTGGTGACGATATCTGGTGGCGGGAGGCCCCATGGCTCAATAGCCATTGGATATGGACTGATACGTTGTCCTCTCACTCTCCCGGAGATCAACGCGCGCCAAACGAGCTCCTGTCCTGAGATAAGGACTTGTCCTCGGCCAGTCGATCTCGCCATTGAGGTTAGTTATATGGACTCAGATATCTTTCCTCCATTACATTATGTGTGCGGCCATCGATGATTACAATGCTAACGAGGAGTGGTGTTGCAGGCTGCTCTTCAGAAAGAGAGAGCGACAACCTAGGTGCTTCTGGAGGAGAGGGACCGGGTGGCGGAGGAGAAGGCAGCTAGGTTGTAGGAGGAGGAGAGGTCACGGAATGAGGCGGCTCACCAGGCCATGTATGAGCTCCTCGTGGTAAGTTTCTTCTGCATATTAGCAAAATCATGCACGTAATGTTCGTTTATTACTAACTAATATGACTGACTCGTCAAAACCAAATGTGCAGTCTGTGTGCGAGAAGACCGGTCAGACCACTCCGCCGATGCCAGTCATTACTGTGGCGGGAACGGTGAGTTTCATTTCAATGGTCATTAGTTACTAGTCGTAACATTTGAGTGTCATCATGCTAACGAGACATTTCAAATGATCTTTGGTGCAGCATAACTCCCGAGCCGCATCGCACACCCTTCTCCAGGGCAACCTTCTCCAGGTGACAGCCAAAGCAACCCCGGTGCTTGACCTCCATGATGACGACGACGGTAAGTTTTCTCTAGTGTTTTGCTTAACAAATGCATACTTAGCTTCTTACATGCTAGTTACCCCTAATATGCCACATACTTAGCTTATTTTCCCCAAAAAAGACATACTTAGCAAATTATCCTCCAAAATGACATAATTAGCTTATTTAGTTCATTTATGACATAATTAGCTTAGTTAGGTAAAAAATGGCATAATAACCTTGGTTAGCTCATAAAGTCATATACTTAACTTATTTTCCTGCAAAATGACATAATAAGCTAAGTTAGCTCAATAATGACCTATACTCACTACTAGGGAAAAGCCTAGCAGTAGCGCGGGTTTTTGGCCTACCAGTAGCGCGGGTGACCGCGCTACTGCTACGGCGCTACAGCTAAAGGTTAGCAGTAGCGTTGGTTAACCCGCGCTACTACTATATGCACTTAATAGTAGCGCTTCCTCCAGAAAGCGCTACTGGTAATTACTAGTAGCGCGTCTCACTGCCCGTGCTACTACTATTATTCCATATTCTATTTCTTTTTTATTTTATGTCGTATTCATACACCTTTATACAAGTTTTCATACAGTAGCAATTTAGAGATTTTTTTACATTATAATTAGTTATTAAATCACTAGGTGAAAGAATCGCGGATTAGTTTCAAGTGGATTGATCCTAAGTGACCAAGTCATGGATTATCACGATAATCCATGACTTGATCACTTAGGATCCATCCACTTGAAACTAATTCGCAGTTCTTTCACCCAATGATATAATAACTCATCATCATCATCATCATCATATTAATATAAAAACTCTTGCATCATATCATCACCAACAACACTAGCTAATAATCATCATAGTCATTACCACCAACACTATTTAATCATCATAGTCATAGTGTAGCTATCTAATCACCACCAATACTAGCTAATAATAATCATCATAGTCATTACCACCAACACTAGCTATTTAATTATCATAGTCATAGTGTAGCACATCATCATCTTCAAACTCAATCTAGCTAGCTAATCACTCCTGCTGCTCTCTCTCAGGTAAAATAGCATAGAACATGTGTAGCACTCCTGCTTCATCATATTGGAGCATGCAGATGAACCTGTCTTCTAATTGTGGGCTGCGCTTCTGATTGCTGCCCCCTAGTACTTCTCTGCAATCCTTCACAATGTTGCTCCAGTCTTTGACTATTAAGACTTGCTCGCTTTTAGAAATCCTGAATGCACTCATGTGCAATGTAGGATGTCTTGGCCGTAAGCTAACCATTGCCATGCGACCTTTAGGCTCTATCAAATGAGGCACAACTATCATCGGGAGTCCCTGTTGAAGAACATCATAGTAACATACTTAGCAATGAAGTTTAGCTTAAAAAATAATGTATGCAAAAGATGCACTGAGGACAAATAGTAAAAATCTTACCATCTTTCCTAAATAGATGTGACCGTAGTTCAATATGCACGCTAGTGGTCGCACGTTTTGAGTACTAAGATTTTCAAGTCCAAGAAAATAATTTGTCTTGACAGTATCAAGATCCTAAAGCCATGAAACATAATGACTTATCTCCTCACAGTTTAGTTCAGCCCCGGGATAGTAGTAGGTCATGTCTACCAAGCGCCGGACATGTTTGCTTGAATGGAAATAAGCTGTGAATAGAAATTAGTTGTCAACTATTTTTGAATAAACAATATTCAAGACATAAATATGGTTGAGAAACTCACATAATGGTAGAACTGGAGGCATCTGCACATCGACCCAGATGTCAATATTACCTTCAATATCATCTTCCAGACGAATATCAAAGGTGATAAGCATATCAGGCTCAAATGCATAAGCCTTGCATAGTGATCTCCAATTTTTGCATTCAAAATAGGTGTAGGTGTCTACATTGTATAATTTTGCGGCAAAAGTATAACCATGCTCGGTCCTCAAGTGAACTCTCTTTACCTCCATAGTTTCCATAGGACTGAAACCAATCTTATCCAAGACATAAATTCTTGTATGGCAGGGGATATGCTAGTAGAATAGTAAAAAATTAAAATTATAAGTTGAAGCAAAAGAAGAAGAAATCATGCTTAATTACGAAAAAAGACTTGTCATTGTGACTTACTGTATCCACTTCGAAGGTCTCATCCAGCTTGACGCTGAAGCGCCTACCACCAACTAAGAAATTTCTGTCGCACAGGCCGCGCTCGTCTTCGCAGTATTCGCACATACCGAAATCCTTTTCGTCGTCAGACATTTCCTATGTTCATAGTTGAAACATTAATCAAAAATCGATCGAAGGCAACTACCAGGAAACTCAACACATAGATCACTATTACTCAATATGCAACGGGTTGACTTTAGGTCTGTCGAGTCTTCCTTCCTAAACTCTCATCTCACGTATATGGTGGGCACTCCCTCTCTGATATTGCGACCGTCGGTGATGGTCGCTACTCCTCCTTTCCCTAGTGCATTTCAAATATCTAGCACAAGGAAAAGAAGGAGAAGCGACCCCGACGACAACAGCCGGCATTCTTCCTCTCTCAAATATATATATGGTGGACACTCTACCTCACTGAAAGACACACAAGGAGCCGAAACAGACCTAAAGTCAACATGTTCCATATATCGAGCAATGGCATAGAAAAAATGCCCAATGTTTTGCCGAAATATCATTGAATTCCCGTTCTGGCAAATCACAAGCACTCGATATGCCCTACATTGTAGCACAAGTCATGCTAAAATTCATGAAAAATTTCGGCATGACCTTTGCTAAAGACAGGACATATCGAGCGCCTGAAATTTGCCGGGACGGAAACGAATCAACATTCCGGCAAAACATAGGCCACTCGGAATGCATCATCATCATCATCATCATCATCTATATTCAGAATGCATCATCATCGACATCAATGGCATGGCGACTAGCACTAGCATTTTCGTCATCGACATTTACAACACATTATCATCTATATCAACAACATGGGGATTTGGCTATTCTCACCTAGAGGTCTTAAGGGGTCGGCGATGGGGACGAGACGAGGTAGGGGCAAATACTTAATTTCTGCATAAACAAACTAGTTATATTAAGCACTTACTAAATAAACTAGTTCTATTAACTACTTACTAAATAAACTAGTTCTATTTAGCACTTACTATAAATAAACTAGTTCTATTAAGCACTTACTATAAATAAACTAGTGATATTAAGCACTTACTATAAACAGAACTAGTTATATTAAGCACTTACTATAAATAAAATTTCTAATCAAAAGACCTAAAATTTCCTATTCTATTCAAAACACCTAAAATAATTAAAAAACCTACATTCTACAATGTCTACATTTCTAGAAAATCACATTAAATTACTACATTCTACAAGAACAGAGACAAGGGAGGGAGGGAGGAGGGGTAGGAAGGAGGGAGGAAGGAGGGGGAGGAAGGAGGGAGGAGTGGAAGGAGGGGAGGAGGAGGAGGGGAGAGGGAGGAAGGGGGAGGAAGGGGGAGGAGAAGCGGGAGGAGGGAGGAGGGAGGAGGAGCTACCTCGGTGGCGGTGACGGCGGGGAGGGGGGGCGACAGCGGCGGGATGGAGGAGGGAGCTAGGGAGGGAGGGGGCGACGGTGGCGGGATGTAGGAGGGAGGGGGCGACGGCGGCAGCAGCTGGCGGCAATGCGGCGGCGGCGGACGACGGGGTGAAGGAGGGGATGGAGGAGGGAGTGGAGAGGGGAGAGTGAGGGGCGGGCGGCCGGGCGGAGAAGAACCGCGCTGCCTTAGCAGTAGCGCTCTTTAGGGAAAAGCACTACTGCTAAGATCAATAGCAGTAGCGCTCTTAGAAAACAGGCGCTACTACTAAACCTACTCCGGCGGCAACGTTGTGGCATTTGTAGTAGTAGCGCTGTTTTTTCTATCGCGCTACTGCTACGAGGATGGTAGTAGCGTAGTTTTTTTAAGCGCGCTACTGATAAGTAGCAGTAGCGCCTAGTTTTGAACCGTGCTGCTGGTAAGGTTCTGTGTATAAGGTTTTCCCTAGTAGTGACTTACCTAAGTTAGCTCAAAAATGGCATAATTACCTAAGTTAGCACAAAAATGACCTATACTCACCTTGTTTTTCCTCCAAATTGACATAATAAGCTTAGTTAGCTCAAAAATGGCATAATTACCAAAGTTAGCTCAACAATGACCTATACTTACCTTATTTTCCTCCAAAAGGACATAATAAGCTTACTTATCTCTAAAATGGCATAATTACCTAAGTTAGCTCTAAAATGACACAAATAAGGAATAAGAAGAAGAAAAACAAGGAAGGGGAGAAAAAGAAAGAATAGAAGAAGAAAGAGAAGAAAAAGAAAGAATAAAAGAAGAAGAATGAGAAGGAAAGGGATAAAAACCTTCTTCTTCTTCTAGTCTTCTTCTTCTTCTTCTTCTTCTTCTAGTTTTCTTCTTCTAGTCTTCTTCTTCTTCTAACTTTCTTACTCCCATTTTTTGCATATTTGATTCACTTCATGGAAGCTGGCATTGATGGACTGCTAGTGTTTAGTTTCTATTTTGATTTGTGTTGATGAACAATGTGAAACGATATATGTATGTATATATGGATGAACTCCGTGAAACTATGTATGTATTGGATCTTTTAATACCCTATGTGTTCTCTTACATTAATGGACTGCTAGATGTTGGATACATGGCCTATGCTTGAGGTTGAAACTATATATATCATATATGTCTTTTGAAAATGCAGGGATATAACAGAAAACAGACAAAATAGTAACAATACAGGCACTTTGTCGTCTGCTAGTCGACGGCAAAGCCCTTTGTCATCGGTAGGCGAACGGCAAAGGCGCCATGTGGCAGCAACCCGTGCAACCTGGGAGCATCAGGTCTGACCATTTGGTCATTTTTCTGTCTGCTGGCAGACGGCAAAGAGCAGCATGGCAGACGACAAAGACTGAGAAGGAGTGACGGTAAGCCAGGGGTTTGCTGACGTCACAGGGCAGACGGCAAAGTCTGCCGTTAGCCACCTAACGGGGCTAACAGCTATTCTTTGCCGTCCATGATCTTTGCCGTCAGCTTGACCAGGAAAGTGGACGACAAACTTCTTTGTCGTCCGCTGACTTTATGCAGACGGCAAACAAGGTCATTACCGTGACTTTCAGTGCTGGAAGTGCATGCCGTCCGTGGCAGACGGCAAAGCAGTTTGCCGTCGGTGGCCTGGTCCTTTGCCGTCTGCTGCTATGGCAGACGGCAAATTAGCTGATTCCTGTAGTGTATACCATGTCAATGCCTTTCCCTTCAAAGATAAAGGGAAGACCTTCTTCTTGACTTCATATCCGATTAAACCTGCAAGCTTAAATAATCCACAAACTTCATCCACATAGATTAGATGCATATCAGGATGTAGTGTTCCATCTCCTGCATAAGGATTAGCTAGCAGTTTCTCTATCATACCCGAAGGAATTTCATAATAAATATTTTTAGTAGGTGCAGTAGGTTGAGGAGCAACTCTTTGTTCTTCCGGTCGAGGTGAAGATACCCCGAACAAGCCCCTCAAAGGATTATTTTCCATAGTGATAAGTGATAGTAAATTTCAACACGCAATATAAATTTTTCCTTAACAAATTCCACTCACCAAAGGCGCTTCACTCCCCGGCAACAGCACCAGAAAAGAGTCTTGATGACCCGCAAGTATAGGGGATCAATCGTAGTCCTTTCAATAAGTAAGAGTGTCGAACCCAACGAGGAGCAGAAGGAAATGACAAGCGGTTTTCAGCAAGGTATTTTCTGCAGGCACTGAAACTATCGGTAACAGATAGTTTGGTAGTAGGATAATTCGTAACGGGTAACAAATAACAACTGTAACAAAGGTGCAACAAGGTGGCCCAATCCTTTTTGTAGCAAAGGATAAGCCTAGAAGAACTCTTATATAAAGTAAAGTGCTCCCGAGGACACATGGGAATTATTTTCAAGTTAGTTTTCATCATGCTCATATGATTCGCGTTCGTTCCTTTGATAATTTGATATGTGGGTGGACCGGTGCTTGGGTGTTGTCCTTACTTGGACAAGCCTCTCCCACTTAATTAACCCCTCTCGCAAGCATCTGCAACTACGAAAGAAGAATTAAGATAAATCTAACCATAGCATGAAACATGTGGATCCAAATCAGCCCCTTACGAAGCAACGCATAAACTAGGGTTTAAGCTTCTGTCACTCTAGCAACCCATCATCTACTTATTACTTCCCACCCCTAGGCCCAAATCATGGTGAAGTGTCATGTAGTCGATGTTCGCATAACACCACTAGAGGAAACACAACATACATCTCATCAAAATATCAAACGAATACCAAATTCACATAATTACTTATAACAAGACTTATCCCATGTCCTCAGAAACAAACATAACTAATCACAAAGCATGCTCATGTTCAAGATCATAGGGGTAATTGTTGGGGAACGTAGTAATAATTCAAAAATTTCCTACATGTCACAAAGATCAATCTAGGAGATGCTAGCAACAAGTGAGAGGGAGTGCATCTTCATACCCTTGAAGATCGCTAAGTGGAAGAGTTACAAGAACGCGGTTGATGGAGTCGTACTCGCGGCGATTCAAGTCGCGGAAGATCCGATCCAAGCGCCGAACGGACGGCGCCTCCGCGTTCAACACACATACAGCCCGGGGAGGTCTCCTCCTTCTTGATCCAGCAAGAGGAGAGGAGAAGTTGAGGGAGAGCTCCGGCAGCACGACGGCGTGGTGGAGGAGCTTGCGGTTCTCCAGCAGGGCTTCGCCAAGCACTACGGAGGAGGAGGAGGGGTTGGAGGGGTTGGAGGGGGAAGGGCTGCGCCAGGGGCAAAGGTTGCGCTCCCATGCACCTCCCCATTATATATAGGGGTGGAGGGGGCTGGTTCCTTGCCCTCCAAGTCCATTGGGGCGTTGGCAAAGGTGGGAGGAAAGAAATCCCATCCTTTCCCTTCCCCACCGATTGTTATCCCCCTTTTTAGGGATCTTGATCTTATCCCTTCGGGATATGATCTTATTCCTTCTAAGGGGGGATCTTGGTGCGCCTTGACCAGGGGTGTGGGGCCTTGCCCCCACTACCCACATTCATGTGGGTCCCCCATGAAGGTGGGCACCACTCCGGAACTTTCTAGAACCTTCCCGGTACAATACCGAAAAATCCCGAACATTTTTTGGTGGCCAAAATAGGACTTCCCATATATAAATCTTTACCTCCGGACCATTCCGGAACTCCTCGTGACATCCGGGATCTCATCCGAGACTCCGAACAACTTTCAGTAACTACATACAATTTCCCATAACAACTCTAGCGTCACGGAACCTTAAGTGTGTAGACCCTACGGGTTCGGGAACCATGCAGACATGACCGAGACACCTCTCCGGCCAATAACCAATAGTGGGATCTGGATACCCATATTGGCTCCCACATGTTCCACGATGATCTCATCAGATGAACCACGATGTCAGGGATTCAATCAATCTCGTATACAATTCCCTTTGTCCATCGGTATGTTACTTGCCCGAGATTCGATCGTCGGTATCCCTATACCTTGTTCAATCTCGTTAGCGACAAGTCTTTTTACTCGTTCCATAACGCATGATATCGTGGCTAACTCCTTAGTCACATTGAGCTCATTATGATGATGCATTACCGAATGGGCCCAGCGATACCTCTCCGTCATATGGAGTGACAAATCCCAGTCTCGATTCGTGCCAACCCAACAGACACTTTCGGAGATACCTGTAGTGCACCTTTATGGTCACCCAGTTACGTTGTGACGTTTGATACACCCAAAGCATTCCTACGGTATCCGAGAGTTGCACAATCTCATGGTCTAAGGAAATGATACTTGACATTAGAAAAGCTCTAGCAAATGAACTACACGATCTTGTGCTATGCTTAGGATTGGGTCTTGTCCATCACATCATTCTCCTAATGATGTGATCCCGTTACCAATGACATCCAATGTCCATGGTCAAGGAACCACAACCATCTATTGATCAACGAGCTAGTCAACTAGAGGCTCACTAGGGACATGCTGTGGTCTATGTATTCACACATGTATTACGGTTTCCGGTTAATACAATTATAGCATGAACAATAGACAATTATCATGAACAAGGAAATATAATAATAACCATTTTATTATTGCCTCTAGGGCATATTTCCAATAGTCTCCCACTTGCATTAGAGTAAATAATCTAGTTACATTGTGATGAATCGAACACCCACAGAGTTCTGGTGCTGATCATGTTTAGCTCGTCTAAGAGGTTTAGTCAACGGATCTGCGACATTCAGATACGTATGTACTTTACAAATATCTATGTCTCCATCTTGAATATATTCACGAATGGAGTTGAAGCGGCGCTTGATGTGCTTGGTCTTCCTGTGAAACCTAGGATCCTTGGCAATGGCAATAGCTCCAGTGTTGTCACAGAAGAGAGTCATCGGGCCCGACGCATTGGGAATCACTCCTAGGTCGGTGATAAACTCCTTCATCCAGACTCCTTCCTGAGCTGCTTCCGA
Source organism: Thinopyrum elongatum (assembly GCA_011799875.1). Taxonomy (NCBI): domain Eukaryota; kingdom Viridiplantae; phylum Streptophyta; class Magnoliopsida; order Poales; family Poaceae; genus Thinopyrum; species Thinopyrum elongatum. Next base: position 203,698,519 of record CM022303.1, read on the forward strand.
AGCAGCTATGTACTCCGCTTCACATGTAGATCACGCCACGACACTTTGCTTGCAACTGCACCAGCTGAGTGCCCCACCATTCAAAATATACACGTATCCGGTTTGTGACTTGGAGTCATCCGGATCTATGTCAAAGCTAGCATCGACGTAACCCTTTACGACGAGCTCTTCGGCACCTCCATAAACAAGAAATATATCCTTAGTCCTTTTCAGGTACTTAAGCATATTCTTGACCGCTGTCCAGTGTTCTATTCCGGGATCACTTTGGTACCTCCCTACCAAACTTATGGCAAGGTTCACATCAGGTCTGGTACACAGCATGGCATACATAATAGAACCTATGGCTGAGGCATAGGGGATGACACCCATCTTTTCTCTATCTTCTGCCGAGGTCGGGCATTGAGCTGTGCTCAATCTCACACCTTGCATACAGGCAAGAACCCCTTCTTGGACTGATCCATATTGAACTTCTTCAATATCTTGTCAAGGTATGTGCTTTGTGAAAGACCAATGAGGCGTCTCGATCTATTTCTATAGATCTTGATGCCTAATATGTAAGCAGCTTCTCCAAGGTCCTTCATTGAAAAACACTTATTCAAGTAGGCCTTTATGCTTTCCGAAAGTTCTATATCATTTCCCATCAACAATATGTCATCCACACATAAAATGAGATATGCTACAGAGCTCCCACTCACTTTCTTGTAAATACAGGCTTCTCCATAAGTCTGTATAAACCCAAACGCTTTGATCACCTCATCAAAGTGAATGTACCAACTCCGAGATGCTTGCACCAGCCCATAGATGGAGCGCTGGAGCTTGCATACCTTGTCAGCATTCTTAGGATCGACAAAACCTTCCGGCTGCATCATATACAATTCTTCCTTAAGGAAACCATTAAGGAATGCCGTTTTGACGTCCATTTGCCAGATCTCATAATCATAGAATGCGGCAATTGCTAACATGATTCGGACAGACTTCAGCTTCGCTACGGGTGAGAAGGTCTCATCGTAGTCAACCCCTTGAACTTGTCGATAACCCTTAGCGACAAGCCGAGCCTTATAGACAGTCACATTACCATCTGCGTCAGTCTTCTTCTTAAAGATCCACTTATTCTCTATGGCTTGCCAATCCTCGGGCAAGTCCGTCAAAGTCCATACTTTGTTTTCATACATGGATCCTATCTCGGATTTCATGGCTTCAAGCCATTTGTTGGAATCCGGGCCCGCCATCGCTTCTTCATAGTTCGAAGGTTCACCGTTGTCTAACAACATGATTTCCAGGACAGGGTTGCCGTACCACTCTGGTGCGGAATGTGTCCTCGTGGACCTACGAAGTTCAGTAGCAACTTGACCCGAAGTTTCATGATCACCATCATTAACTTCCTCTCTAGTCGGTGCAGGCACCACAGAAACATCTTCCTCAGCTGCGCTACTCTCCGGTTCAAGAGGGGGTACCTCATCAAGTTCTACTTTCCTCCCACTTACTTCTTTCGAGAGAAACTCTTTCTCCAGAAAGGATCCATTCTTAGCAACAAAGATCTTGCCTTCGGATCTGAGGTAGAAGGTATACCCAATAGTTTCCTTAGGGTATCCTATGAAGACGCATTTTTCCGATTTGGGTTCGAGCTTTTCAAGTTGAAGTTTCTTGACATAAGCATCGCATCCCCAAACTTTCAGAAACGACAGCTTAGGTTTCTTCCCAAACCATAATTCATACGGTGTCGTCTCAATGGATTTAGACGGTGCCCTATTTAAAGTGAATGCGGTAGTCTCTAAAGCATAACCCCAAAATGATAGCGGTAGATCGGTAAGGGACATCATAGATCGCACCATATCCAATAGAGTGCGATTACGATGTTCGGACACACCATTACGCTGAGGTGTTCCAGGCGGCGTGAGTTGTGAAACAATTCCATATTTCCTTAGGTGCGTGCCAAACTCGTGACTCAAGTATTCTCCTCCATGATTTGATCATAAGAACTTTATTTTCCTGTCACGTTGATTCTCTACCTCGCTCTGAAATTCCTTGAACTTTTCAAAGGTCTCAGACTTGTGTTTCATTAAGTAGACATACCCATATCTACTTAAGTCATCAGTGAGGGTGAGAACATAACGATAGCCACCGCGAGCCTCAACGCTCATTGGACCACATACATCAGTATGTATTATTTCCAACAAGTTGGTTGCTTGCTCCATTGTTCCGGAGAACGGAGTCTTGGTCATTTTGCCCATGAGGCATGGTTCGCACGTGTCAAATGATTCATAATCAAGAGACTCCAAAAGTCCATCTGCATGGAGTTTCTTCATGCGTTTGACACCAATGTGACCAAGGCGGCAGTGCCACAAGTATGTGGGACTATCATTATCAACCTTACATCTTTTGGCATTCACACTATGAATATGTGTAACATCACATTCAAGATTTAATAAAAATAAACCATTGACCAGCGGGGCATGACCATAAAACATATCTCTCATATAAATAGAACAACCATTATTCTCGGATTTAAATGAGTAGCCATCTCGCATTAAACGAGATCCAGATACAATGTTCATGCTCAAAGCTGGCACTAAATAATAATTATTGAGGTTTAAAACTAATCCCGAAGGTAAATGTAGAGGTAGCGTGCCGACGGCGATCACATCGACCTTGGAACCATTCTCGACGCGCATCGTCACCTTGTCCTTTGCCAGCCTCTACTTATTCCACAGCTCCTATTTTGAGTTACAAATGTGAGCAACCGCACCGTTATCAAATACCCAGGAGCTACTACGAGCACTGGTAAGGTACACATCAATAACATGTATATCATATATACCTTTGGCATTGCCGGCCGTCTTATCCGCTAAGTACTTGGGGCAGTTCCGCTTCCAGTGACCATTTCCCTTGCAATAAAACCACTCAGTCTCAGGCTTGGGTCCATTCTTTGGCTTCTTTCCAGCAACTGACTTACCGGGCGCGGCAACTCCCTTGCCGTCCTTCTTGAAGTTCTTCTTACCCTTGCCTTTCTTGAAACTAGTGGTCTTATTCACCATCAACACTTGATGTTCCTTTTTGATCTCCACCTCCGCTGATTTCAGCATTGAATATAACTCAGGAATGGACTGAACCAGGGAGTAATCATCACTACGCGACTGCCAGGCGTTCATAACGTCTTGAGTTGCTGGGAAAATGGGTGCGTCACCTAGCGGTGCTTCAAGGACATATGCTTTCTTGGCAGCTATGAGGATGATCCTCAAGTTACGGACACAGTCCGTATAGTTGCTACCATCGTCTTTCAGCTTGGTTTTCTCTAGGAACGAGTTGAAGTTGAGAGCAACATTAGCGTGGGCCATTGGATCTACAAGATAGGTTGTAAAGACAATTTTAGACTAAGTTCATGGTAATTAAGTTCATCTGATCAAATTATTTAATGAACTCCCACTCAGATAGACATCCCCCTAGTCATCTAAGTGATACATGATCCAAATCGACTAGGCCGTGTCCGATCATCACGTGAGACGGACTAGTCATCAACGGTGAACATCTCCATGTTGATCGCATCTACTATACGACTCATGTTCGACCTTTCGGTCTCTCATGTTCCGAGGCCATGTCTGTACATGCTAGGCTCGTCAAGTCAACCTAAGTGTTTCGCATGTGTAAATCTGGCTTACACCTGTTGTATGCGAACGTTAGAATCTATCACACCCGATCATCACGTGGTGCTTCGAAACAACGAACCTTCGCAACGGTGCACACTTAGGGGAAACACATTTCTTGAAATTTTTAGTGAGGGATCATCTTATTTATGCTACCGTCGTTCTAAGCAAATAAGATGTAAACATGATAAACATCACATGCAATCCATAAAGTGACATGATATGGCCAATATCATCTTGCGCTTTTGATCTCCATCTTCGAGGCGCGGCATGATCACCATCATCACCGGCATGACACCATGATCTCCATCATCATGATCTCCATCATCGTGTCTTCATGAAGTTGTCTTGCCAACTATTACTTCTACTACTATGGCTAACGGTTAGCAATAAAGTAAAGTAATTACATGGCATTTTCATTGACACGCAGGTCATACAATAAATTAAGACAACTCCTATGGCTCCTGCCGGTTGTCATACTCATCGACATGCAAGTCGTGATTCCTATTACAAGAACATGATCAATCTCATACATCACATATATAATTCATCACATCCTTTTGGCCATATCACATCACATAGCATACCCTGCAAAAATAAGTTAGATGTCCTCTAATTGTTGTTGCATGTTTTACGTGGCTGCTATGGGTTTCTAGCAAGAACGTTTCTTACCTACGCAAAAGCCACAATGGTGATATGCCAATTGCTATTTACCCTTCATAAGGACCCTCTTCATCGAATCCGATCCGACTAAAGTGGGAGAGACAGACACCCGCTAGCCACCTTATGCAACAAGTGCATGCCAGTCGGTGGAACCTGTCTCACGTAAGCGTACGTGTAAGGTCGGTCCGGGCCGCTTCATCCCACAATGCCGCCGAATCAAGATAGGACTAGTAACGGTAAGCAAATTGAACAAATCATTGCCCACAACTACTTGTGTTCTACTCGTGAATAGAATCTACGCATAGACCTAGCTCATGATGCCACTGTTGGGGAACGTAGTAATAATTCAAAAAAATTCTACGTGTCACCAAGATCAATCTAGGAGATACTAGCAACAAGTGAGAGGGAGTGCATCTTCATACCCTTGAAGATCGCTAAGCGGAAGCGTTACAAGAACGCGTTGATGGAGTCGTACTCGCGGTGATTCAAATCGCGGAAGATCCGATCCAATCGCCGAATGGACGGCGCCTCCGTGTTCAACACACATACAGCCCGGGGACGTCTCCTCCTTCTTGACCCAGAAAGGGGAGAGGAGAAGTTGAGGGAGAGCTCCGGCAGCATGACGGCGTGGTGGTGGAGCTTGCGGTTCTCCGGCAGGGCTTTGCCAAGCACTACGGAGGAGGAGGAGGAGTTGGAGGGGGAAGGGCTGCGCCAGGGGCAAAGGTTGCGCTCCCATGCACCTCCCCATTATATATAGGGGTGGAGGGGGCTGGTTCCTTGCCCTCCAAGTCCATTGGGGCGTTGGTAAAGGTGGGAGGAAAGAAATCCCATCCTTTCCCTTCCCCACCGATTGTTATCCCCCTTTTTAGGGATCTTGATCTTATCCATTCGGGATATGATCTTATTCCTTCTAAGGGGGGATCTTGGTGCGCCTTGACCAGGGGTGTGGGGCCTTTCCCCCACTACCCACGTTCATGTGGGTCCCCCCATGCATATGGGCCCCACTCCGGAACCTTCTAGAACCTTCCCGGTATAATACCGAAAAATCCCGAACATTTTCTGGTGGCCAAAATAGGACTTCCCAATATAAATCTTTACCTCCGGACCATTCCGGAACTCCTCGTGACGTCCGGGATCTCATCCGAGACTCCGAACAACTTTCGGTAACCACATACAATTTCCCATAACAACTCTAGCGTCATGGAACCTTAAGTGTGCAGACCCTACGGGTTCGGGAACCATGCAGACATGACCGAGACACCTCTCCGGCCAATAACCAATAGCGGGATCTGGATACCCATATTGGCTCCCACATGTTTCACGATGATCTCATCGGATGAACCACGATGTCGGGGATTCAATCAATCCCGTATACAATTCCCTTTGTCCATCGGTATGTTACTTGCCCGAGATTCGATCATCGGTATCCCTATACCTTGTTCAATCTCGTTACCGACAAGTCTCTTTACTCGTTCCGTAACGCATGATCACGTGGCTAACTCCTTAGTCACATTGAGCTCATTATGATGATGCATTACCGAGTGGGCCCAGAGATACCTCTCCGTCATACGGAGTGACAAATCCCAGTCTCGATTCGTGCCAACCCAACAGACACTTTCGGAGATACCTGTAGTGCACCTTTATGGTCACCCAGTTACGTTGTGACGTTTGATACACCCAAAGCATTCCTACGGTATCCGGGAGTTGCACAATCTCATGGTCTAAGGAAATGATACTTGACATTAGAAAAGCTCTAGCAAATGAACTACACGATCTTGTGCTATGCTTAGGATTGGGTCTTGTCCATCACATCATTCTCCTAATGATGTGATCCCGTTATCAACGACATCCAATGTCCATGGTCAGGAAAGCACAACCATCTATTGATCAACGAGCTAGTCAACTAGAGGCTCACTAGGGACATGCTGTGGTCTATGTATTCACACATGTATTACGGTTTCCGGTTAATAAAATTATAGCATGAACAATAGACAATTATCATGAACAAGGAAATATAATAATAACCATTTTATTATTGCCTCTAGGGCATATTTCCAACAGTAATAAATATCATTAAGGATCTGAACATATGATCTTCCACCAAATAAACCAACTAGAATCAACTACAAGGAGTAATCAACACTACTAGCAACCCACAGATACCAATCTGAGGTTCTGAGGCAAAGATTGAATACAAGAGATGAACTAGGGTTTGAGAGGAGATGGTGCTGGTGAAGATGTTGATGAAGATTGACCCTCCCTAGATGAGAGGATCATTGGTGATGACGATGGCTTTGATTTCCCCCTCCCGGAGGGAAGTTTCCCCGGCAAAATAGCTCCGCCGGAGCCCTAGATTGCTTCTGCTCAGGTTCCGCCTCGAGACGGCGGCGCTTCGTCCCGAAAGCTTCCTTTTGATTTTTTTTCTAGGTCGAAACCTTTCATATAGCAGAAGATGGACACCGGGGGCTGGCCAGGGGGCCCACAAGCTCAGGGGCGCGCCCTCGGGAGTAGGGCGTGCACCCCAGGCTTGTGGCCACCTTGTGGGTCCCCTTCTGTTGTTTCTTCGTCCAATATTTTTTTATATATTCCAAAACAATTCTCCGTAAATTTTCAGGACATTTGGAGTTGTGCACAATAGGTATCTCAGATTTGCTCCTTTCCGGTCCAGAATTCCAGCTGCCGGCATTCTCCCTCTTCATGTAAACCTTGTAAAATAAAAGAGAAAATGCATAAGTATTGTACCATAATATGAAATAACAGTCCATAATGCAATAAATATCAACATAAAAACATGATGAAAAATGGACGTATCATTTACCCATGTGCATGATCTTGTTTAAATGCATTGAACCTGTTTTGTGAACTCATGATTTTGTCTCTGTTTTTGTTGATCTTATTATATAGTCTTCATTTTATCATTTCGAAGTACGGGCTACAAAAGTAACTTCAATAAAAAAGTTATAGAAAATTGTGTCGCTCTTGTTTGTCTTGTAACTGGAAAAAACAAGAAAGAACATATGTGAATGTTTCTCTAAGAAGTTCACTTACAAGCTACTCATTCATGAATGTAATTGTACATTGTTTGGTGCCATCTAGTTCGTGCGTATTGCTATCCACTTTTGAAAATTAATACCATTTGTTATTCCATTACACAACAAATCGTGATATGTATGTGCTGAAATGCTAAAATGTGGTATATATGTGTTGAAATTTACATGCTGAAATGTGTCGTGCATATATGCAGAAATGCTAAAAAATACATGGTGAAGTGTGAATTGGGTAAGGTGGCTGAGATGGGTACTTTTACCCACGGGTATTACCCGCACCCGGCCGGGTACGGGTACAGGTATGAGAACAATTTGAAACCCGAGGTGCGGGTACGGGTACTGGTTTGGGCGAAAAATAATGAGACGGGTAAGGGTATGGCCGACCATTACCCGTGCCATGTTGATCCTCTTCTCCCCTCTACTCCATTTCTTTTAACGCCAACAATTTTTTTTCTTCGGCATACTCGTTCCTTGCAACGACAATGGCGTCAAACCCTTCTTTAAGATCATTGTCTCTGGCCTTGGAACCCTTCACCTTCTTAGTTCCATCGGGCTGGTATGATTTAGTGGCTGAGTGAGGAGTGAGACTCCTTCTCTCCTCATCGGGGCCATCTTATTCATCCTCCACCACCACATTTTTCTTCTTCGAAGCATCAAAAACTTCTCTAGTTTTCCACTTCTCCTCATCCTTGAGCTCTTTGAAGCAATGATGGAAAGTGAAAGCTTTTCCTTTCTTCTTTCTCTTCTCTCCTTTGTTGTTCCTTTCTCAAAATAATCCTTGCGCAATCATTTTCTACAAGATAACAACCAAGATGTCATTATCAAATGAGGGTACATTTCAATATTTGCGGAAAGTAGAAAATCACACACAAATAGAAAATGATTACCAAGTCACTATCACCGCAACCACTCGGGTTCATGTGATCAACATTTGCCAAGCAACCAACCCACTTTTGGCATTCGGCATTGATGGTGCCCCAACGTTGACGAAGAGAGTCCCTTGATCGATAGTGGCCACTAGTGTTGCACTCATCGAAGTACTCCTTGATGCATTGCCAATACGTGTTCGTGGCTTGGTCGGTCCCAACGGATGCATCAAGAGAGACTTTTTTTCCATGCGATGCAAACCAACACATCTTCGACGTTGGCATAATTTGCAGTTCTTCCCTTGATAACGAAGCCCTCTTCGTCCATGTCGAGATTATCATCATCATATTGAGTATCATATTCTTGTTATGCATACTCATGCGAGGAATAATCATCATTTGACACATTTGTGGCGCGAATGAAAGCTTCATCATCAACACTACAAATGGATGTACACGTAATCAACTTCACATTCTATTCGTATCGCAAATTAAAAGAACAAACAAGAGCAGAAAAGAAATTAAGAGAATTTTTTTTTTACCTTTGTGACATATCGTCGAACACGTCGGATGCGGTTACCGTCGACGTGGCCACATCTTCCTCCATGACCAGCGGTCGCGGCGATGGAGGTGGAGGAGGGGCCCCTTGGCCGGAGGAGATTGCCAAGACCGACAGCGGCTGCCAATCGGTCGACGCAGCCGCGTCCGGCCTCAAATTCTTGGTCGTCTGACTTTGGTTCGACACCGGGTTCTGCCCCCGCGCCGCCGGCCACTTCACGCCTCCACCACGGGGCTTGGCGGCTCTCTGCTTCTTCGTGGCGGCTCAACCGTGATGGCGACCGGCCGGGGCGAGGCAAAACCGAGGCACCGGCTTGGCGGCGGCATCGAGGTGGAGGCCGAATTGGGGAAGTGGTCACGGAGGCGGCGGCTGCGGCGAGGCGGTTCAGACCACCGACGGTCGACGCGGCGAAGGAGGTGGCAGTGTCATCGGCCATGACAGCGGCGGGCGGGAGGCGGACGTGCGGGAGGCGGGCGGGCGGAAAGAAAATGAAGGCAGTTGGCGTGCGGCTGCCGATTTTACATCTCCTGTGGGTGGAGATGAAAATTGCATCTCGAGGTGTTGTATTTTACATCTCTGGGAGACGGGGATGTAAATTTTTTTTTGCATCTACATCATCTGTTGGAGAGGAATTTTTGGGCCTTGAAGATGCAAAAGTTAGTTACTTTTGCATCTTCATGAATTTAAACTTAGCTAGGGTCCATACATATAATGTGTTATATACAACTATTGGAACACTATGTAGCTGTTACTGGTAAGGTAAATAAAGCCAGCACGGGACAGAACGAACAGAATATGTGCTTGCTTTCAGTTAAGATAAGAAAACGGGCTGACAGAGAGAAGAGACAAAGCACCAGTGATCCTATGTCATTTATAATGCAACTGTCTTCTTTTAAATAGCACGGCAGTATCTTTGTCAATTAGGGTTTCAAATAAATCTAGTACATGATGGTCCATCAGTCATTAGGAATTTAATTTAAATACATATATCTGGTGAAGTACGTGATGCCTTTGCCCCTCCAAATTATTGTTCTACTACCTTCTGTACTAAGTTATTCTTCTACTAGCTTCTATAGTAAGTTTTAACAGCAGTTGCTCAGAGCTCCGGATCTTCAGATCACTGCGCAGCACAAACTACGCCACTCTTCCCTCGCATCTTCAATCTCTCATGCAAGCGATCCTGCACAAGCGAAATTGTCGTTAGGGTTTCCTAGCCCTGGCGATCTGGAGGCGTCTGCCCAGCCGCCACCACCACCGGCCGCCGTGCCGGCCGTGTGTGGCCTTCCTTCCGCTCCTAGGGCAAGCCTGGGAGTCGGAATTGTGGCGGCCGAGTCTGCCGAGCAGTCGCGTGTTGGGACAAACCTCGAACCAGCTCTCTCTCTCTCACTCGCACAAACGAAGGTGAAAGATGGAGCACACGATTTTTCCGGCGCACAAACGCCTCGGCCGCACGAACAACCTCACTTTACTGAGCACATACCCGGGCTCGGCAACAAACCACTGCCTACCCAGAGAAGCTCTCTCTCCTGCCGACCAGGCGCACACCATGATCCCGACGGAGACTACGCTCATCTCTGGTTCTCCTAGGCTCGGCTCATTCCAACATCGTGGCTCGGCAACACACCAACGCTTCCATCAATACATGGGGAGGGGTATTTATACCCAGGCTAGCACACACACCAGCACATCACCAGCCTGAACTCTCGGCCACTAACCCATGCACAAAGCTAACCAACTAACCCGGCCGCACTACCAGCACGACTCACACGGTGCCAGACTCAGCTGCTCCACTCGCCACGGCCGCATGCACGCCATGCACTAACAGCCCACAAGCACCGGATCAGCTTAGCCACGTCCTGCAAGTCAAGATTAAGGCTAACATTGTCCCCCCTAATCTTGACTTGTTCGTCGTCGGCCCTTGTCTTGTACTCGTTGCCGGCCGCCGCTCGTACGCAATGACGTGCGCCGCGCCGCCCGGCCTCCACCGCATCCATGGCCACCGCGCTGCGTCCCGCACAAGCCGCCGCTCGCTGCCGCTGCCGCAGGCGCCGCCGTGCCGTGTCTCCGTGCCACTGCGCCTCCACGACCGTCGCGCCGAGCCGCCGTGGCCTCTGCGCCACCACGCAGGTCCTCCGCGGCTTCCTCGCCTCTGCGACCACCGCCATGTTCGTCGTGCGCACGACATCACAACGCACCCCCGCGGACTCGCCGCGCGTCGCCATCGCCACGCGCCGCAGCCGTGCCGCCGCGGACTCACCGCGTGCCGCCGCCTCGTCCACCATGGCCCCGAATCTTGTGGCTCTGTATACCAATTGTTGGGACAAACCTCGAACCAGCTCCTCTCTCTCACTCGCACAAACGAAGGTGAAAGATGGAGCACACGATTTTCTCGGCGCACAAACGCCTCGGCCGCACGAACAGCCTCACTTTACTGGGCACATACCCGGGCTCGGCAACAAACCGCAGCCTACTCAGAGGAGCTCTTTCTCCTGCCGACCGGGCGCACACCACGGTCCCGGCAGAGACTACGCTCATCTCTGGTTCTCATAGGCTCGGCTCATTCCAACACCGTGGCTCGGCAACACACCGACGCTTCCATCAGTACATGGGGAGGGGTATTTATACCCAGGCTAGCACACACACCAGCACATCACCGACCTGAACTCTCGGCCACTAACCCATGCACAAAGCTAACCAACTAACCCGGCCGCACTACCAGCACGACTCACACGGTGCCAGACTCAGCTGCTCCACTCGCCACGGCCGCATGCACGCCATGCACTAACAGCCCACAAGCATCGGATCAGCTTAGCCACGTCCTGCAAGTCAAGATTAAGGCTAACATCGCGCGGCCCCTCGTGGCCCCGAGACTCCGCCGTATGCGAGTTGGGTTCTGCGTGCCCTAACCCCCGTCGCAAGGCTGAGACACAGTCTGCCTACAAAAACCCATCTAGGGTTGGTGAACGAACGCACCAGGAACCGCGTAAGCCACCAGATCGCACAACTCTCAAGCCATCGCCGCCGCTATCTGCCGAGATGTCGTCGCCCGCGAGCGAGAAGGGAAAGAAGTCGCCGGCGGCCGAAGTGATCCCGGAGGTTGGTGGGGGCGCATATAGGGCGCTCCCTCCGTGGACGCTGCTCGCCCGAAGCCTTCCAATGGGGGAGCTATGGCTGCTAGGCGGATCAACCCGCAGATGCAATCGCTGACGATCTGGACGCAGATGAAGACGGCGGACGAGGCGGCGGCGCCGTCGACGACCCGGCATCGCGCCGAGCGGGAGGTTGAAGGGCCAGAGGACTTCAGGGAAGGAGAAGATTCTGAGAGCGATGTAGTGCTTGCAGAGGTGGACCTCGAGGAGGACGGTGTACTGCAGAACCAGGCGCATCCTTGGTCTGTTGCCATGCTGGTGTATTCCCTGGACAGGCCATCGCCTAGCGCCCTGTTTGATAACATTGTAGATGGATAGCGGCTAAAGGAGGATTTTTGATTACTCGTACCAGGGAGACAATAAGTACCTCGTACACTTCGGGTGTGAGGCCGATATGTCAAGAATCCTTCGAGGGGGGCCATGGCAGTATGAGCACGATCCGTTGTTAATTGAGGCCTATGATGGTATGAGGAAAGTGTCGGACTATAAGCTGGATAAGATGAGGATATGGGTACGTATTCTCGATGTGCCCATGTACTGGAGGACCGATGCAGTGGTGAAAGCATTATGTGTTAATCTGGGTAAGATCTTGCAAGCGGAGCTCAATGAGAAGGCCGGTAACTATGTTCGGGTCAGGGTGGAGATCCCGGTGTACCGTCCGCTGGAAACTTCAGTAGCTATGTTCGCCAAGCTGCAGGGTACAAGAACTAAGATGGAGTTTGAGATTCAGTACGAGAAGCTGCCTCATTTTTGTTATACATGTGGATATCTTGGACACCAAGAGAAGTCTTGTGGTAGGAAACGCAAAGGAGGTTTACCAACTGGCAAATACAGTGGCAAGTTGCGCTGCTCACCACCACGTCGCTTTGGTCGGCACAGTCCGGTACGGTGAGGGCGAAGACGAACCCGACTGTATTTCGGGGGCTTGATTTCTCGTCCGAGAGCTCGGCGTCATCAGCCCGTGGACGCGGCGGCAAGGGGGCGCGACGAACGGAAGGCGGCTCGGCTCGGCGTCAGCAACATGCCGACGAGCATAGCACTGGGAACCCTGCGGTCGAGGCTATGTCTGGGGTAGCAAGGACGTGTTGAAGGAGCCACATGCAGCTACAGTGGGGGATGGTGCTAGCCACGGACTCGCCACATCGGGTGTACAGAGTTCCAACCACTCTGAACCGAGGAGTTCTGACATGATACCGGCCATGCGCAACCTTTCACATGACGTCACCATGGCTAACGCTGATCTCTCGGATGATGTATCAACCCTGGGCAAGCGTGCAGCCGTTGGAGACAACAGTACTGCTTCTGTACAGGAGGCGGGAGACCTAGCTTTGGTGCCATATGATAATAAGGCCACTTTGGCCGAACGTGTTCTTTCAGGTACCCCCAAAAAACGCAGAACGTCGGGAACTCGGGAGGAGCAGCAGCCCCAGCAGGAGGGCGAGGTGGCTGACCAGGAGATGGTGGACCGGACCAGCACTTGGAGGCTGTCGGCACAGGGGCCGCCGACGATCTGACGGGGCCGGCGGAGCCCCGTCAGGAGCAATGAATCTCCTCAGTTGGAACTGCTGAGGGGGTGGGAACTCTCGGACAGTTCGTGACCTTGTGAGTCTAGTGCAGGCTCACTCCCTGAGTATCATTTTTCTTTGTGAGACTAGACAGTCTAAGAATAAAATGAAGTGTCTTCGTGCTAGGTTAGGTTTGAGAGGTTTTGATGCTTTTGATTGTGTCGGTCGTAGTGGTGGTCTTGCTTTGTATTGGCATGAGTCTTTGAGTCTTGATGTAAAAGAAATAAATGAACGATATATTGATGCGTATGTAACTGGTACGGCGGGTGAGCAACCCTGGAGGCTTACCTGTGTCTACGGCGAGCCACGGACGGAGGACCGTCATCGCATGTGGTCCCTCCTCTGTGATCTTCACCAAAAGGCCAATATGCCGTGGGTCATCGTGGGAGACTTCAACGAAGCGATGTGGAGTTTTGAGCATTTCTCCGACACACCGCGTTCGGCAGGTCAGATGCTTGATTTCAGAGATGTCCTTGAGGTTTGTGGCTTGGGCGACCTTGGTTTTGCAGGTCTGCTATATACTTTTGATAATCGTCGAGGGGGACGGGCTAATGTAAAGGTCCGCCTCGACCGCGCTGTGGCCAACAACATGTGGAGAGATGTCTTCGCTCATGCCAGGGTGGAGCACCTGGTGGCGCCCAGCTCCGACCACCTGCCCATCTTGCTTCCATGCGCGCTCGAGGAAACGAGCCAGGCAACAGGCAGGAGATGCAGACAGTATGAGGTAATGTGGGAACGGGATCCATCCCTGCCCGAGGTAATTATGAATACATGGACTGAGTTGGGTGCTATGCTGAATCTTGGTGATATTGCTTCCGGTTTGGGTAACTTGATGAAAAAACTGCAAGACTGGAGCCACAAAAAATTTGGTAATGTGATTAAGGAAATTAACAAATCTCGCTCCCGCTTAGAGGAGCTTATGTTGATGAATGCAGACAGGAAGGACATACGGGAGGAGACCGACCGCATGACCGAGCTGCTATACAGAGAGGAGATGTTGTGGATGCAGCGATCTCGTATTGCATGGCTTAGGGAAGGTGACCGCAACACTCATTTTTTTCACCGGAAAGCGGCATGGCGCGCGCGGAAAAACCGCATTAAGGCACTCATTGATGAGGCAGGGGTCACGTACAGGGACCATGGTTCCATGGCGGCTATGGCCACGGCCTACTTTTCTAAGCTTTTTACTGCCAATTCTTCTCTCTGTGCGGATCCAGTTATAGATTTGATTCAGACTCGTGTGACTGACAGTATGAATGATGGCCTGTGCACAGATTTTTCAGACAAGGAAATAGCTGATTCTCTCTTCCAAATTGAACCACTCAAGGCGCCAGGGCCGGATGGATTCCCAGCCCACTTCTTCCAGAGGAACTGGGCAGTTATGCGAGAACAGGTTATGGCAGGAGTGCGGGAATTTTTTCGTACAGGGATCATGCCTGAGGGGGTGAATGACACTTCCATTGTTCTCATCCCAAAGGTGGATAACCCGGAGAGGCTAACTGAGTTCCGTTCAATAAGCCTATGCAATGTCATATATAAGGTGGTGTCAAAATGTTTGGTGAATCGACTGAGACCTATTTTGGATGATATTATCTCACCTCAACAAAGTGCCTTTGTCCTTGGAAGGATGATTACAGATAATGCACTAATTGCCTTTGAGTGTTTCCACTTTAGCAAGAGCTTTTGTGCATATAAGCTGGACTTATCAAAAGCTTATGATAGGGTGGCTGGATCTTCTTGGAGCGAATGATGAAAAACATGGGCTTCGCTCGCCGATGGGTGGACTGGATTATGGCTTGCGTCATCTTGGTGAGATACACAGTGAAATTCAATGGAACTCTCTTGGAATCATTTGCACCGTCGCGTGGGCTACGGCAAGGTGATCCTTTGTCCCCGTTTTTGTTCCTGTTTGTGGCTGACGGTCTATCTGCTTTGTTGAAAGATGGAGAGGAAAGAGGAGATTATACCCCGCTAAAAATATGCCGAAGAGCGCCGGGCGTGTCTCACTTATTATTCGCAGATGATACGTTGCTCTTCTTCAAGGCGGAAGCGGACCAAGCTAAAAAGGTCCAACAAGTGCTAAATACATATGCAAAGGCCACTGGACAATATATTAATCCGTCTAAATGTAGTGCCCTATTTGGTTCTTCGTGTCCAGCGATGATGCAAGACGTGGTGAGAGATATTCTCAATATTGGTACCGTTACTTTTGAGGAAAAGTACCTAGGCCTTCCAACGCCTGAGGGTCGCATGTCGCGAGGTAAATTTCAGAATCTGCAGTCCCGGTTGTTGAAAAAGATTATTGCGTGGGGCGACACCCTTTCTCTGGCTGGCAAGGAGACTATGATCAAGGCAGTAGCTCAGGCCATCCCTACGTATATTATGGGTGTTTTCAAGTTACCTATGTCTGTCTGCGATGATCTGAACAGAATGGTTCGGAATTTTTGGTGGGGGGCGTCGGAAGGCAAGCGGAAAACACATTGGATAGCATGGCCGAGGATACAAGCCCAGAAAAGCAAGGGTGGTTTGGGATTCAGAGAATTCTGCCACTTCAACCAGGCGCTCCTAGCGAGACAGGCCTGGTGTTTGCTAACTAATCCCACCAGCTTGTGTGCGCAGGTTCTCAAGGCATGGTACTATCATGACGGGCGCCTCGAAGATACGGTATTCTCGGGGAATGCGTCTCCGACTTGGCAGGCGATTCAGCACGGCCTCGAGCTCTTGAAAAAGGGCATCATATGGCGCGTCGGGAACGGGCAGGACATCCGCATTTGGCGAGACCGGTGGCTGCCAAGGGAGCCATCACGCCAACCCATATCCTTGCAGGGTACGTGCCGCCTAAGGAGGGTGGCGGAGCTCCTAGATGGCGAGGGGTCCTGGCGCATGGACCTGCTCCGCCGCTATTTCCTCCCGGCGGATGTCGACGTCATCACCAGCATCCGCACGTCGACCCGCATCACCGAGGATATTATTGCATGGGCACCGGAGAGGAACGGTATCTTCACCGTTCGGTCCGCCTACCGCGTGGCCATGGACGAGCGCGAGCGTCCTTCGGCTTCCGCCACGAGCAGGGCACCGGATGGTCGTCGCGCCATCTTGAAGATCATATGGGGGTGCCCTGCTCCCCCTAAGGTACGCGTGTTCGCTTGGAGAGTCGTCACCAACTCACTTGCTACATGGGCCAATAAAGCCTCGCGACACCTCGAGCTTACTGACATATGCCCCCTGTGTGGTGTTGAACGCGAGGATGGATTCCATGCGCTTTGCAGGTGTCCCCTGGCAAGAGAGCTCTGGCGAGTTATGGCCTTGGACTGGAACATCCCCAAGGTGGAGGCCATCGTCAACACTGGCCCAGAGTGGATCTTTTCACTGTTGGACCCCTTGGATGAGATGGCGAGACTGGTGGTTCTCATGACCATGTGGAGAGTATGGCATGTCTGGAATGAGATCACACACGACAAGGCGCCGCCCACCGCCGAAGCCTCTCGACGCTTTTTGCACGGATACATCATCTCACTTCTGTGCATACTGCAACATCCTGATGGTAACCTAGAGAAAGGGAAGATGGTGGTCCTGCCTTCACCACCACGCGCTCCAGAAAGTACAACGCCCAAGGTGCGCGCACGCTGGGTACCCCCCCCCCCCCCCAAATCGGGATGGGTTAAGTTGAACACGGATGGGAGCTACATAGCGGCCACAGGTGCGGTGGGAGGAGGTATGATCCTGCGAGATGACAGAGGCGAGATCATCTACAGCGCATGTAGGGAGCTACGCACATGCGATAACGCTTTGAAGGCGGAGCTAGCAGCGTGCAGAGAAGGCTTGGAGCTGGCCTTGCACCGATACAAGCTACCTATTCTGGTAGAGTTGGATAGCGCAGAGGCGGTGTCGATGATTACAGCACATGAGATGGATAGATCGTCACATCGTGCACTTGTAGTGGAGATTCGAATGTTGGCTGGAAGCGATGCTAGGGAGATCTCTTTTACTATTTGTAGCCGTCAGGAGAACATGATTAGTCATGAGCTGGCCGCCTATGGCCGTAGCACTCCACGCACAGCAGTCTGGCTTACTGCCGGGATGGACTTTGTTGTAAACCTGGCTCTTGCTGAGAGCTCCGGATCTTCTACTAGCTTCTAGTAAGTTTTAACAGCTTCTACTAGCTTCTAGTAAGTTTTAACAGCAGTTGCTCAGAGCTCCGGATCTTCAGATCACTGCGCAGCACAAACTACGCCACTCTTCCCTCGCATCTTCAATCTCTCATGCATGCATCCATCCATCCTGCCTCGCTAGCTATATATCATACCTCCATTACAAGCGAAGTTAACAAGATAATTGTGGTGGATCTTGACATTCGACAACCAGAGACATGTTTGTCACAGCCCACCTGGTGACCAGAGCTCGGTTAAAGATGCCCACATTGCTTGCAAGCAAACTATTGGATGCGCTAATATAAGGGGGCTTGTCTGAAACACCTGTCCTGCTCTGCTCTATTATTGCATCGCCTTGGCAACAGGCCATCTGATTATACATATATCCTGTCAAGAAAGATTGACCATCGCCTTGCATTAAGAAAAGAATGGGGTTTTGATTTGTTTCCAGTGATGCACACCGTGTGGCCAAAAAGAGATGGATTGAGAAAGTAGGTATAAAATCGAAGAGAACAATTTGACCTTACTTGCATTAAGAAAAGAGAGGGGTTTTGTCTCTGAAAGTGCCTTGCATTCCCTGAGATACCTACAACTGCAACCACCAGAAAATTCCATCCGCAGTGCTACGATGGACATGCTTGACAACTGTAGTTAAGCAATCAACGACTGGAAGGGAATCAACTGGTGCCGTTTTTGGGCCCAGTGGTATATGGAATTAATATAAGAGTCAATTACACCACCGGTGCTTGAACTTGGCACAAAAAATCACATTAGTGCTAAAACTTATGGTGTACATTGAATCGACGCAACAACTTGGCTTCTTTGTGCAAATACGGTGCAAATCACAGTTGAATACGCTGCAAGGCTGACTAGGCATGCCAGCGTGGCATAGGGCCCGCTGTCAGGACGGAAGATGCAGGGCATGTGGCCTGTAAATTTGCGAAAATATCGTCAGAAATTTTCTTGTCACAAGAAAGCCTCAGCGAGGTGGGTCCCGTCTGTCAATACAAAGTGTAAATAATCACAAAAATTAGTCATGCTCTGTCTTGAATGCGAGAACTGCAGTGTGCACGCTGAAGGTACTAGCCACGGCAGCCCCAACATTTACCATTGCCATACTGGATAGCTAGCCTAAATATGTTATAACAATTACGCTCACTGGGCATGGACAGTAGTTAGTGCGGCCCATTGTACGCGCTATTTTTTTTTAAGATATTTGCAAAATACATGTAGTAAGTAATAAAGTAATGTTCAAATATTTGTATGCTATAAATATTATACATAAAAACTTATGATTAGTAAATAAAAGCATTCAAAATGTTCAATGAATACGAACATTTTTGTACAGTCCTGGCTCATATTTAAATTATACAAAATATTGAATACAAAAATTTACTAAATATTTATGACCATCAACTTGTGTATAATTTTCACTTGTGGCCTATATTCAATTTTTTACATAACTTAAGTATTACCACTATTGAATGTTCATATCTAGATTTTATTTTCTTAATTATGAATATTTTTTAGTACAAACATTATTTTAAACGACATACTTATGAGTTATAAAATTATGTGTATAATTATTTAAATGTTTCTATAATTAAAAACAATATTAATTATAATTTAAGAAATATTGTATACTTTAATTATACAAACATTTTTTATTCATAAACTAAGTACATGAAAATTTCAAAATAATACGTGACCAATTTTAAGTAAGTTATTCTTGGTATGTATAATATTGATAACACACCGATATAACACACCAGTATAATGTTTATTTCTATTCATGTGTTATAATACATGTTTTTTTAGAAAACAAATAATCTTTATTAAAACAACTTCTTGAAGCAACATATTTTTTTCTAAAGGATGACTATTTTATTAAAATTGTGATTTTTTACTTATATGAGAATTTGTTTGAATATATACTAACTTGTTTAAAGGACTTATAAAAATATGTGTATATTTCTTAATTGAATATTTTATGAAATTACATGAAATTTTTCTAATTGGAATGGAAGGATCGGTTGCAGGTCTTTATGTGGTCCCTAGTTCAAGTCCCTAAGCTATCTGTTTAGACTTGTATCAAAAATCTTAATTTACATTCTTTAACGGAAATGTTATAAAAGATAGGTATTCATTTGACTCAACAAATTCCTGAGGCTGGAGTTGCTAGTTGCGCACGCCCTGTTCCTACAAGTCCTCGGTTCGAGTCCGCAGTTGACTATTTTGTTTTTCTCATATAATGTATGTAGGAT
This sequence comes from Thinopyrum elongatum, assembly GCA_011799875.1. NCBI lineage: Eukaryota > Viridiplantae > Streptophyta > Magnoliopsida > Poales > Poaceae > Thinopyrum > Thinopyrum elongatum. Next base: position 203,718,424 of record CM022303.1, read on the forward strand.
GCTGAGACAACTAATTATTTTTACCCATGTCAGGGGCTTTTTTGCGATTAGAAAACTGTTGAGGGTGTTTTCGCAAAAAAGCAGGCCACAAGTCACCAACTTTTGGTCGCTGACAGTGGACCCACGCCACGCGGTCACGCCTAGTCAGCCTTGTGGACGTATTCAGCTGCATTTTGCACCGTATTTGCACGTCTAAGCCAAGTTGTTGCACCGGATCAATGTACACCGCAAGTTTTAGCACTAAAGTGACTTTTCACGCCAAGTTGAAGCACCGGTGGTGTAATTGACTCTTAATATAACGCCGCTTTCTAGATATCAAAAGCACAAAGTGGCTGCGAATGAAACCAGAATCAGATCACGTTAACTTTGCATCTTGATCTATGTTTGTCGATGGCCAGAAGTTGCTGCGTTCGCCAATCGAAGGATTTCCAAGGGATTTTTTTTTTGAGAAACATTTCCAAGGGAGTATGCTTTCTGTAGAAATGTTAGTTGTTTTGCTCTGCAAGCTGAGCAGTTCAAAATGAGAGGGCTCTGAAAAAGGTTATGGATAACATGCATAAATGGAGCAAGATTTTTTTTTTGGAAATGTTACTAGAAAAAATGAGAGATCTCTGTCTCGCCTTGAGGAGCTTATGAATATGAATGCAGATATGATGGAGCTTCGGCGGGAACAGGATAGATTATATGCACTACTCTATAGGGAGAAAAATTTGTGGATGCGGAGGTCTAGAATTGATTTGTTAAAGGATGGTGGCCTCAACACAAACTTTTTTCAATTCAAAGCAGTGTGAAGAGCTCGCAAAAATAAAATGAAATAACTAGTGGACCTCGATGGTAATTAGTACACTGATCCGATCGATATGGGTGTACCAGACACTTCGTATTTTTCACTAATCTGCGACAAGATGTTCCAATCAGAAAAAAAACAAGATGACGACCTTTCTCAACAATCTGTTTTATTAGTTTTCTATCAGTTGTTTTATTTTGTTATTTAAGAAACACAAATTTTTGCTTATTTTAAAATGGGGACATTTCAAAAAACATGAACCTTTTAAAAAAACATTTACAGCTTTTTAAAATTCGTATATATTTTAAAAAAATGTGAGTATTTATTTAAAAACATAAACATTTGTTAAATTCCTGGAACTTTTTTGAGTGAAAATAAAAACTATAAAAGGAAAGAAAGAGAAAAAAACGGTAGATAAAAAATAGAAAAGTGAGAGAAAAACAAAAAATAGAATGAAACCTTCTATGAGCTTCCTAAAGCCAGACCATGGTTTTGTAAGGCAATGTGATGCTAATTTCGCAGGCGCAAGTCACCAGGTCTGTGCGAATGCCCGATATTTTGTCGCACTAAGCGACAAATACAGATTAATGTGATTTTCCATTAAAAATCTCAACAATGTCGTCAATATCATATCAACGGTTTTTCCAACGGATTGAAAGTGAGCCGATATCAAATGGCCATGTTTCTTGTGGTGAAACTAGTCTACCCAGGTTGAAGTCCTATACTTAAGGCATGAGCGCTCACATTTTCTAGGATTCATTTTGACATTTTTCGAGGATGGTACTTCGGCAGGAGATGACGTTCACGTTGACTGCATGACGTCTATGATGACTTTGTTAGTATCAGTTGTAGTCATGAATGGGAAGTCACTAGACGTTGCTAGAAAACACCAACAACAACCTCAAGAAGACGGCAGAGTGATTCTTTTGGCAAAGTGATGAGGCCAAGAAGAAGTACAAATTGGCTAGATGGGATATCATTTGTAGACCAAAAGACCAGGGCGGGTTAGGGATCGAAAATTTAGAGGTCAAAAATAGATGTCTGCTTAGCAAGTGGCTATACAGAATATCTACTGAGACCGACGGTATGTGGATACAAATCTTGCGGAATAAATACTTACACTCTAAGACGTTGGCCCAAGTCACTGCTAGGCCAACGAACTCACCATTCTGGAAGGGATTAATGAGGACGAAAGCAACTTTCTTCCAACGAGTGAAATTCCTAGTTGGTAATGGTAATACTACTCGATTTTGGAAGGATACAGGTTAGGGAAAACGCCTTTGGCTTTGCAATATCCATCCTTATATAATATTGTGCAATGTAAGAAGGATTATGTTGTCACAGTATTAAATTCAATACCGCTTAATATCCAATTTAGGAGATCCCTAGTAGGGGAAGGTTAGAATGCTTGGTTGCACCTGGTTCGTAGGTTGATGGAGGTTCACCTATCTGATCAGGCGGATACAATTCGCTGGAAGTTAACCACGAATGAAATCCATGTATTCGGACTTAATTGACGCCGGGCCATTGTCGAGGTCGTTCCATATTTGAAAGATTAAAATTCTGCTTCGTATTAAAATATTTATGTGGTTTGTCCATAAAGAGGTTATTCTAACCAAAGATAACTTGGCAAAAAGGAATTGGGTTGGTAACTCTAGGTGCTGTTTTTGTGATCAAAATGAAACGATTAAACACCTCTTTCTCGAATGTCCTCTTGCATAATTATTATGGCGATCAATTCATATAGCCTTTACCGTTCAACCTCCAAGGAGCATAAACACGTTGTTTGAAACGTGGCTTAATGGAGTGGACGTACACTTAGCTAAACATATTCGGATACGAGTATGTGCATTATTTTGGGCTATATGGAACACTAGAAATGATATGATTTTTTTCTCGAATACGCACGAGTGTGCGTATCGTATATTAATAGAAGGAAAAGGGGGGAAGAACCCCATCCGCAAATATTTACATGGCGTTTACAACAACGCGTTCCACCGTAAGGACTCTAGGTGGATTACTCACCCTCTGCCCACCCATCTACTCCTACAGGAAGAATCTGAAGATCAGCGTGCAAGATGCCTGCCTGCTTCCAGATCGCGCCTTCTGATTCTATCCTCCATAGCACATGTCGCACATCCGGGCTTTTTCCTTCAAATACAATTGAATTCCGATGCTTACATAACTCCCACATGACCAGTACCTGGATGGCGCGTGCAGTTTTGGCATATCTTCCAAGATGTGTTGCCCGTGTGCTTCATGTCAATAGCTCCTCTCCGTTCGATGGTGCTAGGCCTATCATACCCACAATTTGGCCTACCTTGGTCCACACTTCTCTCACAAATACACATTCAGTCAGGAGGTGGTTAATAGTTTCGTTTGCTTGGTCACAGAAGGGGCAAGTGTCCTGATGTGGAAGCCCTCGCCGTGCCAGCTTGTCTGATGTCCACACTCTATCCTTAAGTGCAAGCCATGCAAAGAAACGGCAGCGCAAGGGGGCATTTGATGACCATGTGAAGCTTGCCGTGGGTGAAACGTGTTGGGTAGCGAACCTAGCCGCGTAGGCCGATCTGACCGAGAACTGGCCATCTTTCTCCCACGACCACGTTAGTTGGTCCGGCCGGTGTGCATTCAAGTTCGTTCCTTCCACCTGTGTCCATAGTTGCAGGAATTGGACTAACTCGCCCTCGTTCATGCCCGGCCCAACATCTCGTGCCCATGTTGCGTGTAATATTGCATCCTCAACTGTTCAGGAGCTCTTCGCCTTCCTTGGTACCTTTGCATATATCTCCGGAGCCAGCTCCTATAGGCGATAGCCATTGCACCATCTATCCTCCCAGAATAAGGCCGTCCGGCCGTCCCCGAGAGACGTTCTTGCCGCCGCTTGAAATAGGGCTCTAGCCTCTTCTGGTATCCTGAACTTGAACTCCGCCCAAGGTCTAGATGTGTCCGCCCGCTGAAGCCAAAGCCACTTTGCTTGGAGTGCGACATTCATCCACTTGAGATTTGTCACTCCTAGTCCACCTGCCCATCTTGGCCGGCACATCGTCTCCCATGCGGCCACACATTTACCTCCACCAGCATCTTCCTTCCCACACCATAAGAAGCCTCTGCATATTTTCACCATTGCCTTGATCGTTTTTGTTGGCAGTCCCATGGCGAGCATGGAATGCACCGGAAATAGCAGACAAGACCGATTGAACTAGGATCATTCTACTGCTCTTGGGCAGTGATGCTGCCTTCCAAAACGGCAGGCGCGTTGCAAGTTGCTCCACCAGGTCCTGGAACTGCGCTGCACTTTGCTTCCGAATAGAGAGTGGCAGTCCCAGTTATCGGCATGGGAAGGTGGCAGTCGTGCAAACCAGCATTCCGGACAGCAGTTGCATTTCCTCTGGAGTGCACCTGATCGGCAGGGCCGAGCTTTTCTGCCTGTTAACCCTGAGACCCGAGGCGTGTCCAAACAGATCTAGGATCGCCGAGCAAGTCAAGATGTCTTTTTCCTTTGGCTTCAAGAAGATCATCACGTCATCAGCATACATAGAAATCCGATGTTTCAATCCAGTCCTCGCCAGAGGGGCCAGCAAATCCACCGCCATCGCATGCGCAAACAATCCAGAGAAATGATATGATTTTTAATGGGACACAATTCACCAATTTTTTGCAGGTTATCTACAAAGCTACAGCTTGGATCCGTATGTGGTCCTTACTCACTCATGCGGACTTCAGGGAGCCTTTGGTTATTGGGTGCAACCGTCGGGAGATGATAGCACGGGCTATCTTCAGCCATTTTGGGTGGCGAACTAATAATAGGCTAGGTGTGTAGGCATCGTAGCTTATTTTTATATCGCCGGATGTGGCACTTTTCCAGTCTTATATCGCCGGGTGTGGCGCTTTCCAGATTTATTTACTTTCGACTACTGCTCAGTTTATGAGCATCTTTGGACCTTATGACCTTGTTACATTTTTATTTAATAATATGGCTGCATGCATCGATTGACGCAGAGGCCGGGGGTATTCCTCCTTTTCAAAAAAAAAAGAAGACGGCAGAGGTTGAACCAGAAGATCCAATCCCACGTTGATGCAAGAAGCGCCATCAACTTAATGATGCCATGGCTGCTAACCAGCTTCAGGGTATTTCTCTTGGACCAAATTGCCCTCGTGTCCACTCTCTTCTTTTTGCAGATGATTTTCTGGTTTGTGGACAAGCTACTACATTTGAAGTTAACACTATGGCTCAAATTATTCATCATTTTTGTGTTATTTCAGGTCAAACTCATAACTGGTCAAAATCTGCTTCTTTTCAGTGCCCATGTTAGTCAAACTATCATTGCTGATATTAAAAACATTTTTCCTATTCCTACCATGGATAACAGCTTTACTCATTTGGGGCACCCTCTCATTCTTCCTGCAAAAAATAGAGTTGTTGCTTATAACTTTGTTCTTGACAAATTTATGGCTAAGCTTCCTGCTTATAAGGCTAACATACTCTCTCATGCAGCTAGACTGGAACTTATTAGATCTGTCTTTTCAGCCATTCCTGTTTACTACATGTCAAACATTTTGTTCACAAAAAATTTTATTGCTAAACTCACCGCTATTATTAGAAAATTTTGGTGGACAGGAATCAGGGAGAATAATTCAAACAGAAGTCTTTGTCTCAGAGCTTGGAAGGACATTTGTACATCCAAGAATGAAGGAGGGTTAGGTATTAGAAACCTCCAAGCCATTAATGAAGGCCTTATTCTTGCTTCAGCTTGGAGACTTGCAGATGCTCCTAACTCTCATTTGTACCTTGTGATCAAATTCAAATACTTTCCGAACTCTTCCATTTGGACTGCTACTTCCACTGTTCCAAAATCTGCTTATTGGTCTTCCATTCTCAAAATGCTTCCCAAGTTAAAAGCCCACTCTTTCTATCAAATTACTCAGGGGAATATTGCCCTCTGGAGTTCCCCATGGTGTTCTTCCTGGTCCACTATTCATAATCATCTCATCATTCAGCCACCTGGTTTTATTTATCCTGCTGAGGTTAAGGATCTATGGCTTCCTGGGCAAAAAACTTGGAACAACAATCTTATTCATTCTCTTTTCCAAGAGCCTATGGCTTCTTCTATTACACAAACCTCCATCATTCAGGATGACTGCCCAGATATTCTCTGTTGAGACCTCGCTCGAGTGGCAAATGCACTTCTAAATCCACTTATAAATTGTGCTTGCAGGATATTCAAAGCATTCCCAGGAATACTCCCTCTCAACTATCTTTGCAGGTTAAAAATCTTCTCACACAGGTTTGGAAGCAAAAGTTGATTGCACCCCGTGTTCAAACTTTTGCGTGGAGACTTCTTCGAAAAGCTCTTCCTACAGGTTTGCAAGTGGGCCGCTTTTCAATTCACATTTCTAAGTCATGTTGCAGGTGTGGTGAGGACGAAAATGAAATGCATCTCTTTTTTCTTTGCGATTTTGCTAGAGCAGCCTGGTTTGGCCACCCTTGGTATATTAGATCTGATGGCTTGGTTCAAAATCATTTCTCTATGCATAGTATTATTCTCAGTTTACTAAATATGAATCATCCTCATGCATCTATACCTAACATACTAAATTTTATGTGGTGCATATGGAAAGCCAGAAATGATAAGCTTTTTGACAGGCGCAATTCTCAACCTCATCATGTTCACACTGCTGCAAAAGCTTTGTCTGACCAGTATACGACTGTCTCAATTTCTTCTAATCAGGGACAAGCTATTGATCAAGTTCATCAGCAAGGAAATAGTTGTGTTCTTCCTGCTCAAGGACACACTCTCAAATCTGATCTTATATCTAGAGCAAAAATTTATTCTGATGCTGCTTTTAAATGTGCAAAGGTTCCAGGATTACCACATGGCACAACAGCTACAGGAGTAGGAGTGTTTCTCAGTTTTTTGCAGGACCAAGCAGAAGTGAATGTGCAAATTCAAGCTTCTACCCAGAACACCAGCTCGCCACTTCAAGCGGAAGCGCTTGCTTTGCTTTTTGCAGCTCAAGTCACCCATAGACTTCAGATCTCTAGGCCTACTTTTCTTACTGATTGCCTCTCTTTGGCAAAAGCAGCGGCAGCAAGAAGTGTATTGGCAGATTCCACCCCTTGGACCATCAGAACTTCTCTAGCTGAATTTTTCTCCTTTACAAATGATCTCCAAGCACAGGTGTATCACATATCAAGAGAGATCAATGGTATTTCTCATAATGTGGCTCATCAGGTTCTTACAAGTTTACCAGAACCTGACATTAGTTGTTCTGCTTCAGCTCATAGAAACATGCTTTGCCCTGTTGTTTCTCTCCTGTCTAATTTCAATTTCCAGGGCTATGTAATTCACGCTGTAAGATGTTACTGAGCTGAATGAATTAGTTGGCGCTTTGTGCGCCTTTCTAAAAAAAAGTTTCTTATTGGCGAGACCATCAACACCAGGACAAACCGAGACAGTAAGTATCGTGGTTGACGACTCCTCCCCACAATCCGATAGATTAGATCTAGGAAAATCAACCCTCACGCGCCTCACAAGGACTCAGCGGCAGGGACGAAGCCAGAGGTACTTATTTCACCGTGTTGTCACCTCCACCACCTGAATGAACGAGCGATAGGAGGACATCAAAACCTAACAAACTCGATAAAGACTCGCCGCGAGCACGAAGATCCATGGTCTTCCTCGTCTCTTGGCACCGAAACCAAACGCAAGAGGTGAGGGAGAAGGAAAAAGAATCTGTCGGCGAGGATGAGGGTTGTGCGGTGGCTACGTTTTTTTCACATGGATGCAGGAAGGCTTTTTCTACCCTCTTGGGTTGTAATTGACATATATGTAATCACCATCCATGTAAGATCTCCTATGCTTAAAAAGACGATTTTATTTCTCGGAAGAAGAATATAAGAGATGATAACAATTCGTGGGTGCCCAGTGCCCACATGGTTTATGGAAGCTTGACAAAAAGAGAGAGAGATAGGATGATTGCAGCTAGCCCACAATGCGCTCGAGAGCTTTAAGCATGGAGCTAGAGCGTAACTTCGCAGTGCTGAGCCATTTCTCCTTTCCCATCTTGACAGCCAAAGAGACTCGGCACAGCAGAAAGGGGTCCGATCCATCTGCAAGTTGAACTTTTCCACACTTTTGGTCTTTTTGATTGGCAAAGTTGCAAACATTCCTACTTTTTCCCTCAACAAATATATATATTCCTAGTTTCACTGTCGATGAGCTATAGGAAATGCTGGATGATTGGTCAGCCAGACAGAGGACGACGAGGGATCTTGATCCGTAGCTACTGTTCCGTACCAGCTTGATTCGTTTGACCTTTTCCCCAACATATGTATACTGTATACAGCTCAATTCATGCCCATTGTACATGTACTACAGAATTCCTTCAATAATTGATTACAACCGACAAGTTCTAGTATTCCAAGTTGTGTATGCAAAGAACTCCTCTCCGATTAAGATAGAGTAAACCAGAACGAAGTGATCAGTTGCACCATACGTCGGACTCGGACACCTTCTGGAACATATATACTCCATCCAAGTTAATTAACCGAATCACACCTGACAGAACCAATCAAGGTGCTTAATCAATATAGCATTTGCTTCTGCTTCGGTTGCAACGACGTGCTAGTGTTCGTAGTAGTATAATATACCTCCTAGACCTAGACGAGAAACGGAAAACCAACGTGTTGACCCAAGCAACCATGACGACCACAAAGAGCTGCCAACCCAAACCTGGCTGTGCTACTCAGGGCCGGTCCTGAGGGGGGGCGAACGGGGCGGCCGCCCCAGGCCCCCGGTGCGAGAGGGGCCCCAAAATGCTGAGCATTACGTATTGTCCTTGATTTTGTTTTTCCTTCTTCTACGCAGGGCCGGTCCTGAAGGGGGGCGAACGGGGCGGCCGCCCCAGGCCCCCGGTGCGAGAGGGGCCCCAAAATGCTGAGCATTACGTATTGTCCTTGATTTTGTTTTTCCTTCTTCTACGATTTCCTTCCATAATCTGCGATGTCCTCCCTTAATCCACCATTTTCCTTCTTCTTTTTTTGCATTTCCTTCATTAATTACGATCCATAAAATAGGGGTACTATTTATTTCTATTTTCCTTCCTTATCATCAAAGGCGCGATTGGGAAACACATGGGAGTTATTGTATGCGATTAATTAGGGGTAATTATGAATAAACATCTCGTGATTTCTTTCCTTAATCCATGAGATTACTAGTGTACAACCATGTGCTGAGGGAACGGATCACCCCCTGCATGGTGATTCATATTCATCTCATGCATGCCACCGCCGCCTAGAGCAGGCCTAAGGCCCAGTTCTTTTGCCAGAATCTGGGGATTCTCCCAGAATCCGACCCCTACCCAGCTTTTCCCAGAATCTTTGAGCCCCAGAATCTGGGGAGAAGCTGGGTAGGGGTCGGATTCTGGGAGAATCCCCAGATTCTGGCAAAAGAACTGGGCCTAAGTCGGAGGAGTGCATGACCGCCGGAGATAACGACGCCGCTGCCTCCAATGAGACCACGCTAAATCTCCGAGATTATATACAAGTTACAAAGACCCGAAAAAATGTAAACGTTACAAAGAAGAGAAGGTATGTTTCTGATATTTATTTATACAGGTAGTCTATCCCCTATGAGATTTTACCAAGATGGTTGATCAAAATTTATAAATGATTGTCAACATTGCCTCTTCACTATCGCAACTAGCCTGTGATAACTGATTTATTAGATACTATTTTTTTTGCGAATAGATACTGTTTAGGGCATCTCCAGCCGTTGGAGCCCCCCAGGACAATCGCCGGACCAAAAATAGCACGTCCTGGGGGGCAAAATGCTTCCGCCGGCGCCTCCAAGAACCCGTGTTCCCAGTCGTTGGCGTCCTCAGAAGAATCGCTGGGCAAAGATTGATTGGGTGGGCCAGGAAAAAGAATGCGTGGAGGAGTAGGATTGGCCGTTGCCTCCGCCGGCGCCCCCAGGAGCCCCCCAGCGTGTTGGGTTTGGGCTGGGTTTGCCGGCGCTAGTATGAGGTCTTGGGGGCGCTTGGGGGCCATGGCTGGGCAGTTTTTTGCCCCTTTTACGGTGCCGGCGCAGAGAAAGTGGCCCTGGGGGTGGCACTTGGGGGGGCGGCTGGAGATGCTCTTATACATAGGTATTATTGGGGTTATCAATTTTTTAGTACGGCGATATGCTGACAGTTGAAATGGAGGAATAAGACAAGAGACTTTATACATATCAAAGCAAGTGATCATAGGCACTTAAATCATCTGCTAGTCTTGCCGATGAACCCGCTTCTAGATTGTGATCCAAAATTAGGTAAATCTTAATTGGATGTATTAGTAAAGAAAGAGATTTATAAGAGAAAAACTATATTTTCTTTGGTTGACATTTAACATATTTTCTCGTATTTTTACTGTGTTTATGTTAAGGCCCTCGGGATTGGGATCTAGTTTCGCCCCGGGCCGTCAAAATCTCAGGACCGGCCCTGCTTCTACGATTTCCTTCCATAATATCCGATGTCCTTCCTTAATCCACCATTTTCCTTCTTCTTTTTTTGCATTTCCTTCATTAATTACGATCCATAAAATAGGGGTACTATTTATTTCTATTTTCCTTCCTTATCATCAAAGGCGCGATTGGGAAACACATAGGAGTTATTGTATGCGATTAATTAGGGGTAATTATGAATAAACATCTCGTGATTTCTTTCCTTAATCCATGAGATTACTAGTGTACAACCATGTGCTGAGGGAACGGATCACCCCCTGCATGGTGATTGATATTCATCTCATGCATGCCACTGCCGCCTAGAGCAGGCCTAAGGCCCAGTTCTTTTGCCAGAATCTGGGGATTCTCTCAGAATCCGACCCCTACCCAGCTTCTCCCAGAATCTTTGGAGAAGCTGGGTAGGGGTCGGATTCTGGGAGAATCCCCAGATTCTGGCAAAAGAACTGGGCCTAAGTCGGAGAAGTGCATGACCGCCGGAGATAACGACGCCGCTGCCTCCAATGAGACCACGCTAAATCTCCGAGATTATATACAAGTTACAAAGAGCCGAAAAAAATGTAAACGTTACAAAGAAGAGAAGGTATGTTTCTGATATTTATTTATACAGGTAGTCTATCCCCTATGAGATTTTACCAAGATGGTTGATCAAAATTTATAAATGATTGTCAGCATTGCCTCTTCACTATCGCAACTAGCCTGTGATAACTGATTTATTAGATACTATTTTTTTTTTGCGAATAGATACTGTTTAGGGCATCTCCAGCCGTTGGAGCCCCCCAGGACAATCGCCGGACCAAAAATAGCACGTCCTCGGGGGCAAAACGCTTCCGCCGGCGCCTCCAAGAACCCGTGTTCCCAGTCGTTGGCGTCCTCAGAAGAATCGCTGGGCAAAGAGTGATTGGGTGGGCCAGGAAAAAGAATGCGTGGAGGAGTAGGATTGGCCGTTGCCTCCGCCGGCGTCACCAGGAGCCCCCCAGCGTGTTAGGTTTGGGCTGGGTTTGCCTGCGCTAGTATGAGGTCTTGGGGGCGCTTGGGGGCCATGGCTGGGCTGTTTTTTGCCCCTTTTACGGTGCCGGCGCAGAGAAAGTGGCCCTGGGGGTGGCACTTGGGGGGGGCGGCTGGAGATGCTCTTATACATAGGTATTATTGGGGTTATCAATTTTTTAGTACGGCGATATGCTGACAGTTGAAATGGAGGAATAAGACAAGAGACTTTATACATATCAAAGCAAGTGATCATAGGCACTTAAATCATCTGCTAGTCTTGCCGATGAACCCGCTTCTAGATTGTGATCCAAAATTAGGTAAATCTTAATTGGATGTATTAGTAAAGAAAGAGATTTATAAGAGAAAAACTATATTTTCTTTGGTTGACATTTAACATATTTTCTCGTATTTTTACTGTGTTTATGTTAAGGCCCTCGGGATTGGGATCTAGTTTCGCCCCGGGCCCCCGAAATCTCAGGACCGGCCCTGGTGCTACTGCAGATTTTCAAGACCGTCTCAGGCTAGACCAACTGGTACATCTCTAGTCTTGAAAATGTACATAAGTTTAAACACAAACCTTGCATTTTTTTTATTTCTGATAATAAGGTTAAACCCCCCGGTTTCTGCATCACGGTAATGCACACAACCAACACAAACCTTGCATGGTATCCCTGCAAAAGGAGATTATCACGGTGGTTCAAAAGATCACAGTAGCTTGAAAGCATGCTGGAGATGTGTACTGCTGGCCAGGAGAGCATCAGAAAGCAGTTCAAAAAAAGAAAAGACAGCATCAGAAAGCGATCACACATAGATCTCGCCACGATGAGATGCTGGATCAGAAGAAGGGGGCATATTTTTTTCCTCGCAAAGACAGGAGGGGCATATATTTTAATACTACATGATCCAGCCAGCCAGCACGGGACAGAAGGAACAGGATATGTGCTTTCGGTTAAGAGAACTGGATGACAGAGAGAAGACAAAGCACCAATAATCCTATGCCATTTTAATACTAACTTTGTCTTTCTTTTTAAAAAATAGCACGGCAGTATCTTTGTCAATTAGGATTTCATTTCAAAATAGTCTAGTACATGATGGACAAGCTAGCCTCGTCGTACCCGCCATTAGGAATTCAGTTTGAATTATCTAGCAAAATGTGATGCCCCTGCAAACAAAGTCAACTGATTTTCTTCTTCAGTGACGCCCCCGCGAAGGATCAATCGTGTGTCTGTGGTGGTATTTATGATCCGTCCAGCATGTGACCGGATCCGCGCTGACAGCAGCAGCCGCTCGCCGGTGAGGTCACTGCTGATCGAACAGATCATGGATGCAAATTATTGTTCTAACTTAACAAGAGCTGCTCCGAGCTCCGGATCTTCAGATAACTCCAGATATGTGCAGCACAAATCACGCCACTCATCCTGCTGCAGCTGGCGAGTCGCTGGCTATCATGCCTCCATTACTAGGGAAGTTAACAAGGAAAGTGTGGTGGGCCTGATGGCCAGAGTTCAATTTGATGCCCACGTACGTTTATAGCCTAGAAAAACATCTTATATTTTGGGACGGAGGTATTATGTGCTAGCTCAATGAGGCCCACTGATTGATTGCGCTAGGCTTGTCTGAAATCCTTGCCTTGCTTTGCTCTATCATTGCGTTGCCAAGGCAACGCTTGGCAACGGGCCATCTGATTATATATATCCTGTCTCGAGAAATGTCTGCACACTTTTCAACCGTCATCTTGCATTGGGAAAACAAAGAGAATTTGAAGATTTTTATCCGTTTCGAGTGATGCACACACCACACACCGTGGCCAAAAAGAGATGGACAGAGAAAGTAATGAGTAAAGTTGGTATAAAATCGAAGAGAATGAATTGACCAGCTTGGATGGATGGATGCCCTTTGTCTCTGGACGTGCCTTGGTGTTACTGTTACGATAGACCTGCTTCACAATTATACTTGAGCAATCAACGGCTGGAAGGAACCAGCTGGTGCCGATTTGGGCCCAAGTTTGGAATAACGGCGCTTTCCAGACATTAAAAGCACAAAACTTTCTAGTAAAACAGAAGAAGAATAAAAGCACAAAGCTTTCTGAAAAAAAAAAGACATTAAAAGCACAAAGTGCTTGTGAATGGGGGGAAAAATGGAGCCGGGTCACGTAAACTTTGCATCTTGGTCGACTATATTTGTCTACCGGAAGCTGCTGCATTCTGCATTTCAGCTGATGGAAGGGTCTCCAAGGGGTTAGGGGGTAGGGGGCTTAGGGCAACTCCAACGGTGTGTGCCAAAACCATTCTAAGGGCCTGTTGGGACTCTTCCACTCCACCAAAATCAACTCCATTCCATCAAATCCATTTTAAAAGCAGTTTCACCAGGGAGTTGCAACTTCACCGAACAACAATTTACCATGTTCATTTTCCAGCTAGCTCTAGCTCCAAGAATGGAAATTTTGGCGGAGAATGTCTGTTTGGTTGCGTGAGGTAGGCAATAAAACGAACGAGTATCCACTTACTGGTAGCGGTGATGGGTAATTTCCCCCGCAACTCCACGAGGACTCTTTGAAACTAGAGTTTTTTAAGCACGCCCCGAAGAGTTTCACCGAAAACGGGAAGTTGTACCTCAGATTCTAGTTTTTTTGCGAAGCAGGACATCATGAAGCTATCCCGTTTGGCTTGCATTTTTTTCATAGCAGAGCTGAATTTTAGTGAGCGGGGCAGTCCCAAACAGGCCCTAAACGTCCAGATCGCGTGGTCCAGACACTACCCACCAACACCGTGCATCAAAAGTTCATGGACCAGTCCGGACGTCTGAATTCCCACAAGCCCGTATTGCAGTTATTAGAATAAAGAAACGTGATTCTTCAAAATGGACATATCAAATGTTCGCGGACACGTCCGGACGTGTGTGTGCAGGAAAGTTTAGGGGGCGGTCATCCAACCCTATGCACCAAATGTCCGCACCTTTTTCTCTTCTATATCTGGAGTACTCAAAATAATTAAAAATAAATAGCATCCTTCATCCATAATCATGTTGCGCAAATATTCCAATGCAACAATAATCTAAATATAAATATTACAATTCAAACAAGAAATTCTGCAATAAATAATTCAAATTTGAATTCAACTTATTTTGACACATTTTTTAGTTCTCTTGAAACGCCCACAGATTCTCAACCAGATTATTCTGAAGCTGCCAATGAGTTCCTTGATGGTGAATCTATTGATGCATTTGGATAAAAAAAATCCTCAAATGCCATCGGATTCTACTTTGGAAGTTGGATAGGATCACTCATGTCCTCAAATTCGATACTATGGCGAACTCTCTCACCCTCATCCTTCACAATCATGTTGTATAGGACCACACAAGCTGTCATCACCTCCCACAACGTCTCTCCATCTTATTGTTTTGCAGGTCCTCAAACAGCCACAATACAGGCTTGGAACTCTCAAAATGCCCGCTCGACATTCTTTCTACATCCTTCTTGTCATTGGGCAAAGTGGAGTGAATTGCAGAAAACCACCACATTGAAGCATAGGGTTGCAGAAAACACTCTTCTACGATTTTTGCCAGAAAACACTGATTTTGAGCCTAATCTTTTGCAAAAAAAAAACACTAATTGATGGCTTAGAGCATTTTGATGACGATTATGACATGTGGGTCCCGCATTTGATGACGTGGCGTTATGATTCACAGTAAACGACATTAGACTGGTCTTTTTCGCAAAAGCACCTCCCCCAAAAATGAATATCCCTCCCCTCCCCTGATCCAGATCGGATTGGGTCGGGTCGTTCCCGCACGCCGCGAACCTCCATCCTCCGGGCGACTGATTTCCCCTCCGGCAGCATGCGCCCCGCCAGCTTTTTCCCCTCCCTCTTTTCCTTGTCAATTGATTTCCCTCCCGGCGAGCAGTGGGCACATGCGGCGAGCTCGGCACGCGCGCGACGGCCACTGGGGAGCGCGTGCGGGAAAGAGGGGGAGGTGATCCGAACCTGCGCCAGGGGCGGGAAACGCTGGCGGCGCGGGCGAGGTCGGCGGGGTCGTCGAGGCGGCGGAAGACGCCGGCAGAGAGGTCCGGCCGACGCAATCGACGAAGCCCGCGGGGTACGTGCGGCGACCAACGGCTCACGGCAGAGCATGGCGGCCATCGACGGCGCACCAGCGCGGCGCGGACGAGGCGAACAGGTGCGACGCGGTTGGCGGCTGTTAGAATTAATGGGCTAGGCCCATAGCAATTTCTGAAATCTCAAAGCCCATGTGTAAAATGGCAAGTGGTGGTGCTAAAGTTTAGTCCCACCCCGAAAGTTGAAGAAGAGTTGGACCTCTTTATATAGTGGGTTCTCTCCACCACTCTAAGTGGTGTGTGAGAAGAGAAAGGAAAGACCACACGCACGCGCTCGCTCGCCGCGCCTCGCCTGGCCGGGCCGTGACGTGGCGAGGCGAGGCGAGGCGGCGCGTATGTGCGACATGCGTGTGAATGGTCCGCCGAAATCCGGTCCGTCTCCTTGCAGGGGCGCAGCTTCCTTTTGTCGTTTTATTTTTATGTCTTGGCAGACAAGTTTTTGATTTCTTGTCCGGTAAGTATACGAATTAGAAACCGAGTCGGATTGGGATTGTGATCGCGACACAATACCGCCTCTGGTCCTAATATATATACAGCTACCGGCTGCGGCCAAAGACACACCGAAAAACACCTAGGGTTTTGCCTCATCTCGCAACTTGCGTCGCTATCGTAGTCTACTTTATCCCAAACGCCGGCGTGCATCGGCGCGTGGGAGAGCAGGTCTCCGGAACCGTTCGTCCTTGCGATCCTGCACCGGGAGAGGACGAATTAGGTTTTTGGGAAGCGCTCTGCGCGACTGCTCAAATTCGTCATCACGGGTCGTCTTCCGTCCAAGTCGGGCGGTGCTACTCATCGCCGTCAGCAGCAGATCGTCGCCAACATCGTCATCAACACCGTCGCACCCACAATAGCTAACGAACAGTACGTCCAACATCATCTGTTCATGTCTGTCTCTACAGCTATTGTTTCGTGTTCGCTGCTGTTATGCATGTCTTGCTGTTCTTCTAGTTTGCTAGATTGTTGCATGCGAGTATCTGTTCTAGTCATGAATTATTTACTGGAATTAATCATGAACTTGCCTAATTTTCCAACAATCCAAAAACCTAACTGTAGGCAATTTCCTGAGTTAACTATGGCTAGATTCGCTGATGCACTGAGGCCGGATAAATTTACCGGTGTGCACTTTAAGAGGTGGCAGGTGAAGACCACGCTCTGGCTTACTGCTCTGAAAGTTTTCCACGTTAGTGTTGGTGCTCCAGAGGGAATGTCTGACGAAGATCAGAGAAAATTCCAGGAAGCCAATACTATGTTTGTGGGATGCATTCTAAGTGTTCTTGCTGACTGTCTGTGTGATGTGTACATGCACATAGATGATGGAAAGACTCTGTGGGATGCACTGAATGCAAAATTCGGTGCAACAGATGCAGGCAGTGAATTGTACATCATGGAGAGTTTTCATGACTACAAGATGGTGAATAACCGTTCTGTGGTTGAACAAGCTCATGAGATACAGTGCATTGTGAAAGAACTTGAACTCCTTAATTGTGTTCTACCCGATAAATTCGTGGCTGGGTCCATGATTGCAAAGTTGCCTCCTTCATGGAGGAATTTCGCCACAACTCTGAAACATAAGAGACAGGAGATATCAGTTGAAAATCTGATTGCATTTCTTGATGTTGAAGAAAAAGCTCGGGCTAAAGACACTACTGAGAAAGGAGGTGAGGTTCAGCCTACCGCCAATATGGTGCAGAGGTACCCACAGAACAAGAACAAAGGGAAAAACAAACCTGTTTTCAACAAGCCTACCAAGACTACTACCTTCAAGAAGAAGAAGTTCAACAAGGCTGAGCTAGAGTGCTACGCCTGTGGGAAGCCCGGACACTTTTCCAAGGAATGCCCTGAACGTGCAGACCGTAGAGGGAAAACGAGCTCCAAGACTGTCAACATGGTGACCGCTAGCAATACTGATGGGTATGGTAATTTACCTATTGTGCTTTCAGTATTTCAATCATCTTCATGGTGGATTGATTCGGGTGCTAACGTTCATGTGTGTGTTGACGTCTCCCTGTTTACTTCTTATTAGGTCGCAAGGGATTCTTCCGTCCTAATGGGGAATGGGTCACATGCTTCTGTTCGTGGCATTGGCACGGTGGATCTGAAGTTTACTTCGGGAAAGATCGTGCAATTAAGGAACGTGCAGCATGTCCCTACTATGAACAAGAATCTAGTTAGCGGCTCCCTTCTATGTCGAGATGGGTTTAAGGTAGTTTTAGAGTCGAATAAAGTAATCATGTCAAGATTTGGACAATTTATAGGCAAAGGCTATGAGTGCGGAGGCTTGTTCCGCTTTTCCCTTTCAGATTTTTGCAATAAGTCACTAAACCAAATTTGTGCTAGTGTTAATGATGATGCAAGTATTTGGCACTCTCGTTTATGTCATATTAATTTTGGTTTAATGTCTCGGCTATCCAGTATGAGTTTAATTCCAAATTTCACTGTTGCCAAAGGTTCTAAGTGCCATAGTTGTGTGCAATCGAAGCAACCTCGAAAGCCTCATAAGGCTGCCGAGGAGAGAAACTTGGCACCTCTAGAACTCATATATTCTGATCTTTGTGAGATGAATGGTGTGTTGACAAAAGGTGGAAAGAGATATTTCATGACTTTGATTGATGATGCGACTAGATTTTGCTATGTTTATTTGTTGCAAACTAAAGATGAAGCATTAGACTACTTTAAAATCTATAAAGCAGAAGTTGAAAATCAACTAGAGAGAAAGATCAAGCGTCTTAGGTCCGATCGTGGTGGAGAGTATTTTCCCAAAGTATTTGTTGAATTTTGTGAGGAACATGGTATTATTCATGAGAGGATGCCTCCCTATTCACCCCAATCAAATGGAGTTACCGAGAGGAAAAACCGCACATTGACTGATTTGGTGAATGCCATGTTAGACACTGCTGGTTTATCTAAGGCATGGTGGGGGGAGGCTCTATTGACTTCATGTCATGTCCTGAATAGAGTTCCTAACAATAATAAGGAGAAAACCCCTTATGAGGAGTGGGTTGGGAGAAAACCATCACTTTCTTATTTGCGCACTTGGGGATGTTTGGCAAAGGTCAATATTCCTATTCCTAAGAAACGCAAACTTGGACCAAAGACAGTGGATTGTGTCTTTCTAGGGTATGCTCAACGGAGCATTGCTTATAGATTTTTAGTGGTAAAATCTGAAGTGCCTGATATGCATGGTAATACTATAATGGAATCTCGTGATGCAACATTTTTTGAGAACATATTTCCTATGAAAGATATGCATAGCATTGCTAGATTTTCTTCTGAGCTAATTCCTGAATCTAGTACAACTGATGAATATTTTGAACAATCACATGAGGAAATCCTTGAGAAGGATAACAATGAAGTTCCTATAAGGAACAAGAGATAAAGTGTGACGACCCCGGCTTAATCGTGCACTAACCATACACACAAATGCACACGATCAAGCCTACGGACTCACTTGAAGATATCACAACACAACTCTAAAACATAAATAAATTCGTACAAGCTTTATATTACAAGCCAGGGCCTCGAGGGCTCGAATACATAGCTCGATGGCATACAAGTGTCAGCGGAAGCATCAGATATCTGGGTACAGATATTACAGAGAAACAGAAAGGCCTTTAGAAAGGCGGGGCAAAATAAAACTCTACGATCGAAAGGCGTAGGCCTCCTGCCTAGGATCCTCCGAATCCTACTCCTGGTCGTCGGTCGGCTCCTCGTAGTAGTACTCGCCTGGAGGGTAGTAGTTGTGACGACCCCGGCTTAATCGTGCACTAATCATACACGCAAATACGCACGATCAAGCCTAGGACTCACTTGAAGATATCACAACACAACTCTAAAACATAAATAAAGTCATACAAGCTTTATATTACAAGCCAGGGCCTCGAGGGCTCGAATACATAGCTCGATGGCATACAAGTGTCAGCGGAAGCATCAGATATCTGGGTACAGATATATTACAGAAATAGAGATAAGCCTTTAGGAAGGCGGGGCAAAATAAAATACTACGATCGAAAGGCGTAGGCCTCCTGCCTAGGACCCTCCGAATCCTACTCCTGGTCGTCTGTCGGCTCCTCGTAGTAGTACTCGCCGGGAGGGTAGTGGTAGTAGTAGCCGCAGTCATCGACGAGGCAGCTAACTCAGGGGCTCCGTCATCTGGCGGCGTCAATTGGACATGGGGAGAAAAGGAAAATAAAGCAAACGTGAGTACTCATCCGAAGTACTCAGCAAGCGAGGATCTATACTACATATGCAACATTTTCAAAGGAGGGCTGTATATGTGGACTGGGCTGCAGAAATGCCAGAATAGAGGGGGAAAGCCTAGTCCTATCGAAGACTAGCATCTTCAGCATCTTCATCAGTCTTGCAGCATTAGAAGAGTGCAGAGTAACATAATGTAAAGTAGTAGTAATGTTATCAACCTCGGCCAGAGATCCTTCCTCGACTCCCTGCGAGAAAGCGATCCCAGAGCCATACTATCCATTTCATCTCAAGTCACCAGTTCTAGTTGTACCGATCGGGATACAACTCCGAGTGTCTGTTACCGTAGGACAGGCTATCGATAGATTGTTTCTTCCCTGCAGGGGTGCACCAACTTACCCACCACGCTCGATTAACTCCGGCCGGACACACTTTTCCTGGGTCATGCCCGGCCTCGGCCAAACGATACGCCGCAACCCGACCAAATACTTAACAGAGAGGTCAGCATGCCGGACTAAACCTATGCCCCCAGGGGTCTTGGGCCTTCGCCCCGGGAACTCCTGCGTGTTGTGTGGGCGGCCGGAAGTAGACCTAGCAACCCCTTAATACAAGCGCGGTTGCGTAACCAGTCTAATCCAGCGCGCGCCACTCAGTCACTGACGTCTATTAAGTTTCGGCTGAAGTATACGACGCAGAACGCCCATACTATGCCCACGTGATGGTTAGTGCTATCAGGCCAGAGGCCCCTCGGATCAAATATCCAAACCGTTAGTGTGTTGGTAGTGCGGTAACGAGCAGAGACTCACGAAAGATGTGACCCCGTCGCCCTGTCTCGAGGACTTGCGACAAGCGCTAGGAATGCCTGGCCACGCCTCGTGTTCAAATCTCGGGCACCATCCAGGTCCACCCGATTCCACATCACTCGCTATTAAGCTCGCGCGGGTACCCCTCAGGGCCGACCCGTCTTTATCCATAATAAGCAGTGTCAACAGTAAAGTAAGGGCATCCGTGTGGCTAACATATCAAGAAGGAATCCGAGGCATCACCCTCATTGGACTCCCACCTGACGTAAACTTCAAGGTGAACTAAAGAGGCATCACCCTCGAGGTCCACACTTGAACAGTTGCACGACAATGTCGTTTTCGGGGGTGGTGTAGGAGGAATCACCCTCGCTTACCACAACCGATTAACTAACCTACAAGGTTATCATCAGAAGTGCTGACGAGGTATCACCCTCGGCACTCGATAGTAACCCAGTAGAGTCGGCAACTAAGGGGAAAGTGACATGCGGTGTCGGGGCCTGGTCCTCAATCCCGTTGTTCGGGTCTTCTGATAATCCAGCGGGGCAGTCGGGATATAGTGGGGTCTCTGATGGTCTCTACCCAACCTATTCTAAACAGTTTAGGATAACAGGTAAGTATCAACAGCAGGTTACAAGTAAACAAGCTATGCAGCAGATATAGGATACAGTAACAGCAGCAGATTCTAATGCAAGCATAAGAGAGAAGAGAAAGGGTGATATCGGAATGCTCAAAAGGGGGGTGCTTGCCTGGAAGCTTTGCAGACAAAAGTGGATCTTCTACGGTGAGGTAGTTGTCCACCGGATCGTCAGCGCTCTCGCGGTCTATCGGGAAGAAAGGGGGAGAAGAAACAATATAAATACATGGCAACAAAAACAATCACATAGCAAGGCATGGTAGTATGCAGTGCAGGGGGTGTCCTGATGCTATGCTAAGTGCTACGAACGAAGCGGGAATTTACCGGGAAAGTTTTCCCGGTTCCGGACGTCTGTCAGTCAGACGAACCGGAGGGGACGGTTACATGTTCAGATAGTTAGGGGTGTGTGACAGACAAACGGAGAGCGTATTCGGATTCATCTCAAAATTCTGAGCAACTTTCATGTATAAAGTTTTTCGATCCGAGCTACAGATTATTTTCTATGAATTTATAAAGATTTAAACAAATTTCTGGAATTTCTGGATTTAATCTAATTTCGAAATTGCACAGGAAATTACTGGGTGCACCCGGTGTGCACCAGAGATGCTGACAGTGGGCCCAGTCAACTGCATAGCCAGCAGTTGACTGGGTCAGCGTTGACTGGGTCAGCGTTGACTGGGCAGTGGGTCCAGTGGGACCCACCTGTCAATGACTGGGGCCAGCCCAGTCAGCTGGTTTGACCGGTCAGCGGGTCTGGTGGGGCCCGCGTGGCAGTGTCTTACATTTTAAACTGTGCTTTATTTATTTTAACCGCCGGTTTAATTAAGCAGTGGGCCCCATTGTCAGTGTCACTGGGGTAGCTTAGGCGCGTCATTAGTGGGCTAATGATGGCGCCACGTCAGCATCGCCGGAGTTAAGCCGGCGAGGCCCTTCCCGACGGCGGACGAGCACCGTGCGCTCGCCACGGTGCCTCATTTCGCGTGTGGTTTGCGGCATTTGAAACCGAGGATCGAGCGCTGTCGAATGGTGGCGGAGATGTACCAAATGGTCGCCGGAATAACGGTCGGCGACGAGGTCTGCGGCGGCTGTGCGTCGGCCAGCACGGGCGCATGGCTACGGCTCGCTTTCGAGCGCGCTAAGTAACTAGACAGGGGTTACGGAGCACCAGGAGCACGTTGGGGCGGTCGGACGAGGCAGCAGAGGCTCGGGAGCATGTGCGCGGCGGCAATGGCGGACGGCGAGCTTCGGGCTTGTGCGGGCACGCGACGAGCGGCATCGATCCGAGTCGCAAATAGGGAGGGAGAGGTCGCGCGGCTCACCAGGCGGCTCAAGGTGGCCCTTGGGAGTTTTGTAGCAGCAGGGGAGCTCGAATCGGCGTCGGCGGTGTACGGTGGTCCCGGGCGGACAGAGGTTGAAGTCGTCGGCGTGACGGCGCTCTAATGCCTCCGAGCTCCTGCGGATGGCACCAGGGGGAGTAGCGGACGACGGCGAGGGTCTACGTCTTGGCGGTGACGCGCGTGGAGGCCGGTGGCCACGCCGGAGCAAGGTGGACGGCGACGGGTGCATTCGGGCAAAGTGGAGAAGGGGATCTGAGGAGGGGGAGCAGATGAGCACGCGAGGGAGAAGAGGGAAGAAGGGCGGGAGTGACCAGGGGAAGGGATGGGGGTTGCCCTTATCCCCTCGCCCGTCTGCCTCGTCGGTGTGGCGAGCTGCGGGCGGTGGACGCGCGTCGACCATGGCGAACGCGACAGCTAGGCGGAGGGTAGGTGGAGGTGTGGGCTGGGCCGACTCGGCCCAGTAACAGGTAAGTGGCCTGCGGGCCTCTTTTCTTTATTCTGTTTTCTGCTTTCTTTTTATTTGATAAACAGAGAGGGCAAAGATTTAATTTGGGCGTCTATTGCACTTGGGAAAAAATATGAGAAGTGCCCCTTTAATTCCCTGGTGAATTTAGGCACTGCCACAAATATTTTGGAAGTAAGAGGAATTGTCTAGGAATAGTTGGAAATTGAAAAGGGCATATTTATATGCTGCTGAAACACTAAATAATTTCCAGGGGAAATTTGGGAACTCCAAAAATATTGGTTTCAATTTTATAATGGCCTTGGAATTTATTTGCAGCATTATGAACATTTTAGTTTTGCCATTTGAAGAAATAATAATTGACTTGCATTTTGAATTTTGGATTGAAGCTGAATTATTTTCAAATGATATTTTTGGAAGATGATCATGATGACATGGCTGTCTAATGAGCTTATCAACATGGTGAGGATCTGGGGATGTTACAAATCTCCTCCACTACAAGAAATCTCGTCCCGAGATTTAAGTGGGGAAGTAAGGGTAACTTCGGGAAATCGGACCTTTATAGGGTCGATTGGTAGACATCTACGGGAATGCGATAGGAAGTACCTCTCGCACTGAAACTTAAGCAAACATCGAGAGCAAAGTATGAAAGTACGATAAGAAGTGTCAAGCAAAAGGACATCCGACCGATACCTGAACAGAGTGTGAAAAGAGGTTCAGGATATCGGGAATAGATCATTTCTCGGAGGGTGGTTCGTGATAACACTCCAAGTCAGGTGCAAAGAATACTTCGGAATCAAGGTTACACATGAGAGTCAGGTTTTCGATTATGTGGAGCTGTGGGGGAGTGTCGATCAAAAATATGGAGGATGGTGACATCTTACCGGTCACGACAACAAGGTATGTCAGAGGATAGTCTGTCAGTTATGTCGGTAACAACATCGGTACCAAGGGCGAGGGATGAAGAGAACCATTTTCCTACTCGTGGAACGAGGCGGACCAATAAGGCAAAGTTCTCGTCCATCGGTGGTTACCGGAATGTCATCAACACTAGTGACAGGGTCTCATCGACAGAGTTGTAGACCGAGGTGTTTACCTAAGCAGAGAATTATTTCTGCTTAGATCATATAAACCATAAGATAGGTTAAACAAAACAATGGAAAGGAAAATGTTATTATCAGATTAAACAGAACAATCAAAGGAGGGCTGTATATGTGGACTGGGCTGCAGAAATGCCAGATTAGAGGGAAGAGCCTAGTCCTATCGAAGACTAGCATCTTCAATCATCTTCATCGGTCTTGCAGCATTCGAAGAGTGCAGATTAACATAATATAAAGTAGTAGTAATGTTATCAACCTCGCCCGGAGATTCTTCCTCGACTCCCTGCGAGAAAGCAATCCCAAAGCCATACTATCCATTTCATCTCAAGTTCTAGTTGTACCGATCGGGATACAACTCCGAGTGTCCGTTACCGTAGGACAGGCTATCGATAGATGTTTTCTTCCCTGCAGGGGTGCACCAACTTACCCACCACGCTCGATTAACTCCGGCCGGACACACTTTTCTGGGTCATGCCCGGCCTTGGCCAAACGATACGCCGCAACCCGACCAAATAATTAACAGAGAGGACAGCACGCCGAACTAACCTATGCCCCCAGGGGCCTTGGGTCATCGCCCCGGACGCTCCTGCACGTTGCGTACACCGCCAGTGAGCAGACCTAGCAACCCCTTAATACAAGCGCGGTTGCGTTACCAGTCCAACCCAGCGTGTGCCGCTCAGTTGCTGATGTCTATTAAGCTTCGGCTGAAGTATATGACGCAGAACGCCCATACTATGCCCACGTGATGGTTAGTGCTATCAGGCCAGAGGCCCCTCGGATCAAATATCTAAACCGTTAGTGTGTTGATAGTGCGGAAATGAGCAGAGACTCACGAAAGATGTGACCCCGTCGCCCCGTCTCGAGGACTTGCGGCAAGGGCGAGGAATGCTTGGCCACGCCTCGTGTTCAACCCTCGGGCACCATCCAGGTCCACTCGATTCCACATCACTCGCTATTAAGCTCGCGCGGGTACCCCTCAGGGCCGACCCGTCTTTAGTTTCATGTTTCAGTGTAAAGTCATAGTATCAATGGTATCCGTGTGTCTAACACCAAGGGGAACCCGGAGGAATCACCCTCGATGGAGTTCCCTCTGATGTTAACGTCAAGGTGAACGAAGGAGGAATCACCCTCGAGGTCCACACTTGAAATGTTGCACGACGACGTCGCTATCGGGGGTGGTGTAGGAGGAATCACCCTCGCTTACCACGACCGATTAATTAACCTACAAGGTTATCATCCGAAGTGCTGACGAGGTATCACCCTCGGCACTCGATAGTAACCCAGTAGTGTCGGCAACTAAGGGGGAAGTGACGTGCGGTGTCGGGACCTGGTCTTCAATCCCGTTGCATGGGTCTTCTGATCATCCAGCGGGGCAGTCGGGATAAGTGGGGTCTCTGGTGGTCTCTACCCAACCTATTCTAAGCAGTTTAGGATAACATGTAAGTATCAATAGCAGGTTACAAGTAAACAGGCTATGCAGCAGATATAGGATACAGTAATAGCAGCAGATTCTAATGGAAGCATAAGAGAGAAGAGAATGGGCGATATCGGAATGCTCAAAAGGGGGGGTGCTTGCCTGTCTGCTCGACGGCAAGAGTCTGATCGTCAGGAGCGTAGTCGACCTCAGGAGCTGCGTCAGTCTCGGGAGCTACGTCGATGTCATGGTCTATCGAGAGAGAAGAGGGGGAAGAAACAAAAAAATGCACAGCAAACGATGCAATACAGGCATGCTATGCTAAGATGCAGTGCAGGGTTGCCTAAAGACGCATCTAGGTCATTTTAGTTATTTTAGGATTTAAGTTGGATTTATTATCCGGTGATTATGCACTATTCATCTACCGGATACAGCCTCGAAGTTGAGGTTTCACCTATGTAGGGGGCTCCGGCATCGAAACAGACAACACGATCAAATTCGTCTCGTCGTTCTGAGTAACTTTCTTGTTTTAAGTTTTTCGATCTGAGCTACGGTTTAAAAAGTTATTAATTTTCAAAGTTTAAATGATTTTTTGGAATTATTTTTATTAACAGAAAATGATATATGACGTCAACATGATGTCACTGTGATGTCAGCGGTCAACAGCAGCTGACCAGAGTCAAACCTGACATGTGGGTCCAGTGGGACCCACATGTCAGTCTCTGTTAGGACTAACAGTGAGTTAATCTAAGTAACATGGTTAATTAGGTGGTGGGCCCCGTCTGTCAGTGAGACATTAGTCTAACTAATTAGTTTTTATTTATTTAAATGTTTTATTTAAACTAAATAGCAGCGGGGCACACATGTCATTGGCACATGTGAACAGTGCCCCGCGTTGACCACGGTCAACGGGGTCAAAGGGGGCCAGGGGAACCCACTGTCAGCGACTAAGGGCGGGGCCCACCGAGCCACGTCAGCACGGCGGCCGGACACGCGCCGGCGACCTCTCCAGCGGCAGAAGTTCACCGGAGTTGCTCGGAAAACCGCCACGATGCGCCAATTCGCTCGCAACCACTTGTGTTCGTTCGGCCTCTCGCCCGCGCATCTATCTACGGTGGTGGTTCGACCGAAAACGGCCTTTAACGACGGCGGCGAGCGGTGGAGCGGTTGCCGGAGCTCGGGCAATGACGAAGACGTAGTTAGGAGGCTCGGGGAGGCATGGGCTCAAGCTCGCTGGGCTTCTGGGAGCACCAGGAGCTCGATGCCGTGCTCAGGCGAGCATGACAGGGTCCTTGGCCACGGCGACGAGGCGATCTGCGGCGACCGGAGCTCGGGTTTGCGCAGAGCGGCGGCTACGAGTGCGCCAGCGACTGGGAAGCGAGGGGAGAGGTCGAGGAGCTCACCTAGCGGCACGCACGCAGGCCCTCGACGGATTAGTAGCAGCAGATGCTCGCCGGAGACGACGGCGGCATTCGGTGGCCGGAGACGTAGTCGGGGTCGATTCGGCAGCTACGTGGTTCCCCAACTCCAACTGGGCACATCAGGGGAAGGAGAAGACGCTGGTGGAGCTTGCGGACGCCGTCAGCGGTCCCGGGGTCGCCGGTGGCCGCGAGGACGACGGAGCAGAGGTGGCGGTGGTGCTCGGTCGTTGGTGGATTGGAGGGAGAGAAGGGATGAGCGAGCGAGGGGAGTGGGGGAGAATGAGCAGATGAGGACGGCGGAGAGGTGGAGGGATCGACCTTATCCCCTCCGTGGCCTCTGTAGCGTCGCCGTGTCGGCGTCTCGTTGGTGCGCCGGCGCGTCCACGGCCGTGCCGACACGCGCGAGGGGAGAGAAGGAGATGGGCTAGCTGGGCCGGATCGGGGCACTGTGCACTTAGGCCATTTGCACAATGCCTTGTTTTATTTTTCTGTTTATGTTTTCTATTTTCTTTTATTTCTTTTCTGTTTTGTAATTGTTAGGACACTTATGCATTTTTATAAAATATGAAACTTGGCCCATATATTTCAATGCAATATTACCTTCCACCAAAAATTGGTTTGGGCAAAGTAGAAATTTATTTGAATTTGATTTAATTATAAATGGATTAAATAATTCTGTTTTGGTGCTGCTTCATGTGGTTTGAGTCATTTAGCTAACACCATCACCATTGTTTATATTTTTATGAGTGCTTCTGGAATATTTGCTATTTAAGAAACATTTTTCCAATAGCGTTTGAGCAAATTTATTTTGCACTTTTGAATTTGAGGTGATTTCCATAATAGAGTTTGAATTGTTTTGGTTAACCACTATGACTAGGCACTGCAAATGATATGACTTGGCATTATTATCAGTTGATCACAGTGACTTATACACAGGGGTGTTACAAGTTCTCCTCCTCTAAAAGAAATTCTCGTCCCGAGAATTTAGGAGGTAGAAGGAAAGAGGTCGGGATATTCTTCCCGAAGATGATCCTCGCGTTCCCAAGTGGCTTCATCTTCAGTATGATTCGACCACTGCACTTTCAGGAACTTGGTCGTCTTCTGACGAGTTCGACGCTCAGCTTCATCGAGAATGCGGATGGGGTGCTCCTTATAAGAAAGATCATCTTGCAACTGGAGCATCTCGTGATCCACTGCGCGGTGTGGAGATTCCCTGAAGCATTTACGAAGTTGCGACACGTGGAAGACATCATGGATATGAGAGAATTGTGGTGGCAACTCCAATTTATATGCCACCTGTCCACGTCTAGCCACGATGCGGAAAGGACCAATATAGCGAGGAGCTAGCTTGCCCTTAATTCCGAAACGACGAGTGCCCTTCATAGGAGTGACACGAAGATAAGCTTGATCACCTGGTTGATAAGTCAGACCCCATCGCTTGCGATCATAATTGCTCTTTTGGCGGTCCTGAGCGGCCTTGAGATTTTCTCGGACAATTCGGACTTGTTCTTCAGCATGTTGGATAATGTTCGGTCCCACGAGAGGTCGTTCCCCAGTTTCTGACCAATTCAGAGGGGTTCGACACTTACGTCCATAAAGCACTTCGAAGGGGGCCATTTTCAAGCTGGCTTGATAACTGTTGTTATAAGAGAATTCGGCATACGGGAGAGATTCTTCCCACTTCTTACCGAAGGATATAACACAAGCGCAAAGCATATCTTCAAGCACTTGATTTACTCGCTCGACTTGGCCTTGGGATTGAGGATGATAAGCTGAACTCCATGTAATGTGAGTCCCCATAGCTTCTTGGAAACTTTCCCAAAACTTGGACGTGAAAAGACCGCCACGGTCCGAGCTGATTTCCTTCGGAATACCGTGAAGTGAAACAATTCTGGAGATGTAAAGTTCTGCTAACTGGCTAGCAGTGATAGTCTCCTTGACAGGCAGAAAATGTGCAACTTTGGAAAGTTGGTCGACGACGACAAGAATAGCATCGTGACCTTTCTGAGACTTGGGAAGACCAGTAATGAAATCCATCTGCACTTTATCCCATTTCCACAAAGGAATAGGGAGTGGTTGAAGAATTCCAGCAGGCTTCTGATGTTTTGCTTTCACGCGACGACATACGTCACATTCAGCAACATATCAAGCAATGTCCTGCTTCATTTTGGACCACCAGTACCTCTGTCGAAGATCCCGATACATCTTGGTGCTACCCGGATGGATAGACAGCGGTGTATCATGGGCCTCCTTCATAACTTTGTCAGTCATAAGCTCGAAGCGAGGTACTATAATGCGGTCTCGGAAATATAAAGTTCCATCTTCAGCAACCGAGAAATCCCTGTACTTGTCAAGGTGAAGCTCTTTCTTCATCAGATCGATTTTAGCATCTTTGGCTTGCGCTTCTTTAACAGCTTTCTCAAGGTCTGGCTGTACGACAAGGTTATTAAGAGAACCCTGCGGAACGATACAGATGTTCAACTTGCGCAATTCTTCATAAAGCTGGGGTTGAGCTTGCTTAACCATGAGGTTATTGCAATAGGACTTGCGGCTCAAGGCAGCAGCCATCACATTAGCCTTGCCAGGGGTATAAGAAATACCACAGTCATAGTCTATAATTGTTTCCAACCATCGTTGTTGACAAAGATTAAGATCGAGTTGGGTGAACAAGTACTTCAGACTTTGATGATCGGTATAAATCTCACACCGGTTACCAAGAAGGTAATGTCGCCACTGTTTTAAAGCATAGATCACAGCAGCGAGTTCGAGATCATGCACTGGATAGTTCTCTTCATGTGGACGCAATTGTCGTGAGGCATATGCAATTACTTTACGCTCTTATATTAGGACATAGCCTAATCCTTGACGAGAGGCGTCACAATATATCACGAAGTCCTTGCGAGAATCGGGAGGAGCAAGCACTGGAGCAGAAGTAAGCTCGTCCTTGAGGGTCTGAAAACTTTCTTGGCATTTGTATGTCCACTCAAACTTAACGCCTTTGTGGAGCATATTAGTTAGGGGCTTGGCAATCTTGGAAAAAAATTCGACGAATCAACGGCAATAATTTGCAAGGCCGAGAAAATTTCGGACTTGCTTGGCATTCTTCGGAGGAGTCCAGTCAAGAATAGCCTGAACACGCTCCGGGTTAACAGCGATACCGTCCTTGGAAATCACATGTCCAAGGTAGGTCACTTCAGAAAGCCAGAATTCACACTTGGAGTACTTGGCATACAACTTGTGTCTCGAAGCCTCTCCAGAACAAGACGAAGATGTTCGGCATGTTCTTCCTTATTCTTCGAATATACCAGAATATCATCCAGATATACCACAACGAACTTGTCGAGGTAATCCATGAATATATAATTCATCAGGCGGGTGAACGTAGCGGGAGCATTCGTTAGGCCAAATGACATGACGGTGTATTCATAGGAGCCATAACGAGTGACGAATGCAGTCTTGGGAATATCCACTTCACGGACACGGATCTGGTGATAACCCAACCTCAAGTCGAGTTTAGAGAACACCGATGATCCAGCAAGTTGATCATATAAATCGTTGATCCGGGAAGCGGATATTTATTCTGAATGGTTGCCTGGTTGATAGGACGGTAATCTTGGACCAGCCTATTCGTACCATCTTTCTTCTTGACAAAGAGAGATGGTGCTCCCCAGGCAGAGGAACTAGGACGGATGAAGCCCTTCTTAAGTGATTTATCAATTTCTTCCTTAAGCTCTAGAAGGTGGTGCGGTGGCATCTTGTAAGGACGCTTCGCAATAGGAGTGGTGCCAGGCTTCAAGTCAATGACAAACTCGACAGCTCTAGCAGGGGGTATTCCTGGAAGTTCTTCTGGAAAAACATCCTGGAATTCGCAGACAACTGGAACGTTTTTTATCCCCTCAAGTGGAGAAGCATTCAACGCATTTAAGACATAAATCTGAGCCTCGGCGTTCTGAGTGATATGAGCACGCTAATTCACCAACTCATTTGATAGATGAAGAAGATGAACAACTTTAGTGGCACAGTTGATTGAGGCGTAGTGAGCCTTCAACCAATCCATTCTCAGTATAATGTCAATGTTGGAATTATTCAGAATTATGGGGAAGGCCTGAAACTTTCTCTCTTCAATCACAACAGTGACTTCGGGGCTGAATATAGTGGCTTTGCACCGTCCCGCAGGAATGTTTACAACTAACGGATGGTGTAGTGTTTCACACTTAACGTCATGCAAGAGTGCAAAGTGTTCTGACATGAATGAATGCGATGCTCCTGAATCAAATAAAACAGTTGCAGGTACTGAATTAACAAGAAGTGTACCCATCACAGTTGTTGGTTGTTCCGGGTCTTAATTCATGTTGACATGGAAGGCTTGCCCACGACCATAAGAAGGCCTGACATTGCTGTAGCGAGGCTGAGAATTCCCACGGCCATTACCATGGCCGGCAGAAGGAAGTACTAACTGATTCTGATTCTAAGAACAATCTCTGGCACGGTGACCTGGCTGGCCACACTTGAAGCAAAGTCCACTGTCAGGACGTGGTGCGGGAGCTCGAGGTGGTGGAGCGCGAAGAGGCTGCCTCGGTGGTGGAGGAGGCAGACGAGGTGCAGCATAAGTAGGCCTGTACACTAGAGCTACTGGACGGTACATGCTCTGTGGAATCCAGATGCGGCGCTTCTGGGAAGACGAGCCCGAAGATGAGCCCGCTTCATGAGTGCGTCTGGTAGCTTCCTTGTGCTTCTTCAGACCAGTCTCGACCATGATAGCCTTATTCACCAAGGTGGCGAAGTCAGGATAGTCTTGGACGAGCAGGGCTAACTGAATGTCATGGTGTAGCCCTTCACGGAACTTCTCCTGCCTACGAGCATCAGTGGGGATGTCTTCTTCAGCGTAGCGAGACAAGTCAAGGAACTCTCGCTGATAGACTTCTACAGTCTTGTTACCTTGAACAAGGTTGCGGAACTCAGCCTTCTTGCGTGCTATAACTGCTTGAGGGATATAGCGGGCGCGAAAAGCAATCTTGAATTCCTCCCATGTGACAACAGTTCCAGAAGGTAGGGTCTGTCGGTGAGTGGCCCACCATTGCACTGCGGGACCCTTCAGGAAGTATGTCGCAAAGGTGACATAGCTGACAGGGAGAACATCAGCTAACTCCATCTCATAGAAGATGTCACGCAGCCAATCATCAGCATCCAGCGGATTAATAGTGTTGCGGAATATTGATGGGTTGAGGCGCACGAACTCTGGCACCGGAATTGAAGGTGGTTGCTGGTTGACATTGGGACGGGGAAACTGATTCATAATCCCAGTCATAAACTGACGGTTGAGTTCAAACTGTTGCATCATCGCAGCCATATAGTCAGGCGGTGGCGGCGGAGGTGGATTGTTATCACCCATCCTGCTAAATCAACAGGGGTAGTTTAGCAGAAGGCACTGCGAGTGTTTAGCAACAAGCATGATGTATCACGACGGAATTTAAGTAGTACAACAAATGCTTAAT
Organism: Thinopyrum elongatum; assembly: GCA_011799875.1. Lineage (NCBI taxonomy): Eukaryota > Viridiplantae > Streptophyta > Magnoliopsida > Poales > Poaceae > Thinopyrum > Thinopyrum elongatum. Next base: position 203,750,679 of record CM022303.1, read on the forward strand.
AATAGTCATTAAGTCATACAGATCCATACAGAGTCAGTTACATTCGGGCAGCATAATGGCACAAATTCAAAAGCTAGACATGCTAGGCGGCGAGCAGGCACGCGGTAAGAAAGTACACAACGAGACATAGCAAAGGCTACATCAACGTCGGAGAAAACCACGAAAATGGGGTAGCTGCAAATGCGGATGATGGACGTTCGTCGCAGAAGGATCATGTGCTCCATGTGCACTCTGATGCAGAACCCGGTCTCGAGCTGAAAGAAGAGGTCCACGTGTAGGTGTGTGACCTCCCACAGCAGGCCAATCGATCCCTGGTGGCATCTCGGTCCTGCGCGGGTAAAGAATGTGCTCCGTATGTATCCCTGCATGAACAGCTGGTAGCAACTGCGTCATAGCCTCGTAGAGTCATGCTCGAGTGGCAAACAACCCGACAGCAAGAGCGCGAACAGTGCAATCCAGAGCCTGAGTACACTGAATCAGAACTCGCTGATCGTAGCGACGAGGCTCGTACGGGGCAGAGATAGCTGTGTAGTATCCAGTAGCATCTCCAGCAGGGGCATACGGAATGTATCGGAACTCAGAGTCATCCAAGCTAGCGCTGTGCTCTCCTCGGAGACGTGTGACAGCAGAGTAGGCGGCATCATGGACTGCCATCTCAATCGTCACGCCGATACCGTGGAAAAGGTACAGCTCAGTGTCCGTGTCATCCTGATGATCATAGATGCGAACATCAGCATAGTACTGCTCCTGGTTGAACTCACGGTAAACCTTGTAGACCATGTACTCAGGGTACCAGCGGTAACCCAGTCTGGTCAAGAGAGCGATCAGAACAGCTGGAAACCCAGGGGCATCACGAGCCCAAGTGCAAAGCACAAGCTGGGTCGTAGGGCGGGGTGGAAACAGACGATCCATCTGAAATAGAGGAAGTTCAGAGTTGTCATATGTTGGTGAGAAATATAACAGATCTTGAAGGGAAAGGTTAAACAAAACAATGGAAAGGAAAATGATTATCAGACTAATCAGATCAATGACAGGGAAATCGCACAGAATTCCAGCTCTCCGGGTGGACGGAATTTACGAGATCCTAAGTGTCGGTGTTAGTAAATTTATTAAACCCGAATAGATGAGAGATCAGAGTCCCAAAGCAAAGATTGAGGAGTAAAAGATCCTAATACTACCCAGTTGGCGACGTGGGCCCGTAAGCCACACAACCAAGTTAGTAAAACAGTTTTCGGTTTCTAGACTCAACTTCGGCCAAGGAATTGGAAAGGGGGATTCCTACAGGCAGTCCGCTCTGATACCAACCTGTAACGACCCCGGCTTAATCGTGCACTAACCATACACACAAATGCACACGATCAAGCCTAAGGACTCACTTGAAGATATCACAACACAACTCTAAAACATAAATAAATTCATACAAGCTTTATATTACAAGCCAGGGCCTCGAGGGCTCGAATACATAGCTCGATGGCATACAAGTGTCAGCGGAAGCATCAGATATCTGGGTACAGATTTACAGAGAAATAGAAAGGCCTTTAGAAAGGCGGGGCAAAATAAAACTCTACGATCGAAAGGCGTAGGCCTCCTGCCTAGGATCCTCCAAATCCTACTCCTGGTCGTCGGTCGGCTCCTCGTAGTAGTACTCGCCTGGAGGGTAGTAGTAGTAACCATAGTCGTCGACGGGGGCAGCTATCTCAGGGGCTCCGTCATCTGGTGGCGTCAAATGGATATGGGGAGAAAAAGAAAATAAAGCAAACGTGAGTACTTATCCGAAGTACTCAGCAAGCAAGGATCTACACTACATATGCAACATTTTCAAAGGAGGGTTGTATATGTGGACTGGGCTGCAGAAATGCTAGATTAGAGGGAAGAGCCTAGTCCTATCGAAGACTAGCATCTTCAATCATCTTCATCGGTCTTGCAGCATTAGAAGAGTGCAGATTAACATAATGTAAAGTAGTAGTAATGTTATCAACCTCGCCCAGAGATTCTTCCTCGACTCCCTGCGAGAAAGCAATCCCAGAGCCATACTATCCATTTCATCTCAAGTTCTAGTTGTACCGATCGGGATACAACTCCGAGTGTCCGTTACCGTGGGACAGGCTATCGATAGATGTTTTCTTCCCTGCAGGGGTGCACCAACTTACCCACCACGCTCGATTAACTCCAGCCGGACACACTTTCCTGGGTCATGCCCGGCCTCGGCCAAATGATACGCCGCAACCTGACCAAATACTTAACAGAGAGGTCAGCACGCCGGACTAATCTATGCCCCCAGGGGTCTTGGGCCATCGCCCCGGACTCTCCTGCACGTTGCGTACACCACCGGTGAGCAGACCTAGCAACCCCTTAATACAAGCGCGGTTGCGTTACCAGGCCAACCCAGCGTGTGCCGCTCAGTTGCTGACGTCTATTAAGCTTCGGCTGAAGTATACAACGCAGAACACCCATAGTATGCCCACGTGATGGTTAGTGCTATCAGGCCAGAGGCCCCTCGGATCAAATATCCAAACCGTTAGTGTGTTGATAGTGCGGAAACGAGCAGAGACTCATGAAAGATGTGACCCCGTCGCCCCATCTCGAGGATTTGCGGCAAGCGCGAGGAATGCCCGGTCACGCCTCGTGTTCAACCCTCGGGCACCATCCAGGTCCACCCGATTCCACATCACTCACTATTAAGCTCGCGCGGGTACCCCTCAGGGCCGACCCGTCTTTAGTTTCATGTTTCAGTGTAAAGTCATAGTATCAATGGTATCCGTGTGTCTAACACCAAGGGGAACCCGGAGGAATCACCCTCGATGGAGTTCCCTCTGATGTTAACATCAAGGTGAACGAAGGAGGAATCACCCTCGACGTCCACACTTGAAATGTTGCACGACGACGTCGCTATCGGGGGTGGTGTAGGAGGAATCAACCTCGCTTACCACGACCGATTAATTAACCTACAAGGTTATCATCCGAAGTGCTGACGAGGTATCACCCTCGGCACTCGATAGTAACCAAGTAGTGTCGGCAACTAAGGGGGAAGTGATGTGCGGTGTCGGGACCTGGTCTTCAATCCCGTTGCACGGGTCTTCTGATCATCCAGCGAGGCAGTCGGGATAAGTGGGGTCTCTGGTGGTCTCTACCCAACCTATTCTAAGCAGTTTAGGATAACAGGTAAGTATCAACAGTAGGTTACAAGTAAACAGGCTATGCAGCAGATATAGGATACACTAATAGCAGCAGATTCTAATGCAAGCATAAGAGAGAAGAGAATGGGCGATATCAGAATGCTCAAAAGGGGGGGTGCTTGCCTGTCTGCTCGACGGCAAGAGTCTGATCATCAGGAGCGTAGTCGACCTCCGGAGCTGCGTCAATCTCGGGAGCTACGTCGATGTCAGGGTCTATCGAGAGAGAAGAAAGGGAAAAAACAAATAAATGCACATCAAATGATGCAATACAGGCATGCTATGCTAAGATGCAGTGCAGGGTTGCCTAAAGACGCATCTAGGTCATTTTAGTTATTATAGGATTTAAGTTGGATTTATTATCCGGTGATTATGCACTATTCATCTACCGGATACGGCCTCGAAGTTGCGGTTTCACCTACGTAGGGGGTTCCGGCATCGAAATAGATGACACGATCAAATTCGTCTCGTCGTTCTGAGTAACTTTCATGTTTTAAGTTTTTCGATCTGAGCTACGGCTTAAAAGTTATTAATTTTCAAAGTTTAAATGATTTTCTGGAATTATTTTTATTAACAGAAAATGATATATGACGTCAGCATGATGTCACTATGACGTTAGCGGTCAACAGCGGCTGACCAGAGTCAAACCTGACATGTGGGTCCAGTGGGACCCACATGTCAGTCTCTGTTAGGACTAACAGTGAGTTAATCTAAGTAACAGGGTTAATTAGGTGGTGGGCCCCGTCTGTCAGTGAGACATTAGTCTAACTAATTAGTTTTTATTTATTTAAATGTTTTATTTAAACTAAATAGCAGCGGGGCCCACATGTCATTGGCACATGTGAACAGTGCCCCCGCGTTGACCACGGTCAACGGGGTCAAAGGGGGCCAGGGGGACCCACTGTCAGCGACTAAGGGCGGGGCCCACCGAGCCACGTCAGCACGGTGGCCGGAGACGCGCCGGCGACCTCTCCAGCGGCGGAAGTTCGCCGGAGTTGCTTGGAAAACCGCCACGATGCGCCAATTCGCTCGCAACCACTTGTGTTCGTTCGGCCTCTCGCCCGCGCATCTATCTATGGTGGTGGTTCGATCGAAAACGGCATTTAACGACGGCGGCGAGCGGTGGAGCGGTTGCCGGAGCTTGGGCAACGACGAAGACATAGTTAGGAGGCTCGGGGAGGCATGGGCTCAAGCTCGCTGGGCTTCTGGGAGCACCAGGAGCTCGATGCCGTGCTCAGGCGAGCACGACAGGGTCCTTGGCCACGGCGACAAGGCGATCTGTGGCGACTGGAGCTCGGGTTTGCGCAGAGCAGCGGCTACGAGTGCGCCAGCGATTGGGAAGCGAGGGGAGAGGTCGAGGAGCTCACCTAGCGGCACGCACGCAGGCCCTCGACAGATTAGTAGCAGCAGATGCTCGCTGGAGACGACGGCGGCGTTCGGTGGCTGGAGACGTAGTCAAGGTCGATTCGGCAGCTACGTGGTTCCCCGACTCCAACTGGGCGCATCAGGGGAAGGAGAAGACGCTGGTGGAGCTTGCGGACGCCGTCAGCGGTCGCGGGGTCACCGGTGGCCGCGAGGACGACGGAGCAGAGGCGGCGGTGGCGCCCGGTCGTCGGTGGATTGGAGGGAGAGAAGGGATGAGCGAGCGAGGGGAGTGGGGAAGAATGAGCGGATGAGGACGGCGGAGAGGTGGAGGGATCAACCTTATCCCCTCCGGCGGCCTCTGTTTTCTATTTTCTTTTATTTCTTTTCTGTTTTGTAATTGTTAGGCCACTTATGCATTTTTATAAAATATGAAACTTGGCCCATATATTTCAATGCAATATTACCTTCCACCAAAAATTGGTTTCGGCAAAGTAGAAATTTATTTGAATTTGATTTAATTATAAATGGATTAAATAATTATGTTTTGGTGCTGCTTCATGTGGTTTGAGTCATTTAGCTAACTCCATCATCATTGTTTATATTTTTATGAGTGCTTCTGGAATATTTGCTATTTAAGGAACAATTTTCCAATAGCGTTTGAGTAAATTTATTTTGCACTTTTGAATTTGAGGTGATTTCCAGAATAGAGTTTGAATTGTTTCGGTTAACCACTATGACTAGGCACTGCAAATGATATGACTTGGCATTATTATCAGTTGATCACAGTGACTAATACACAGGGGTGTTACAAGTTCTCCTCCTCTAAAAGAGATTCTCGTCCCGAGAATTTAGGAGGTAGAAGGAAAGAGGTCAGGATATTCTTCCCGAAGATGATCCTCGCGTTCCCAAGTGGCTTCATCTTCAGTATGATTCGACCACTGCACTTTCAGGAACTTGGTCGTCTTCTGACGAGTTCGACGCTCAGCTTCATCGAGAATGCGGATGGGGTGCTCCTTATAAGAAAGATCATCTTGCAACTGGAGCATCTCGTGATCCACTGCGCGGTGTGGAGATTCCTTGAAGCATTTACGAAGTTGCGACATGTGGAAGACATCATGGATATGAGAGAATTGTGGTGGCAACTCCAATTTATATGCCACCTGCCACGTCTAGCCACGATGCGGAAAGGACCAATATAGCGAGGAGCTAGCTTGCCCTTAATTCCGAAATGACGAGTGCCCTTCATAGGAGTGACACGAAGATAAGCTTGATCACCTAGTTGATAAGTCAGACCCCATCGCTTGCGATCATAATTGCTCTTTTGGCGGTCCTGAGCGGCCTTGAGATTTTCTCGGACAATTCGGACATGTTCTTCAGCGTGTTGGATAATGTCCGGTCCCACGAGAGGTCGTTCCCTAGTTTCTGACCAATTCAGAGGGGTTCGACACTTACGTCCATAAAGCACTTCGAAGGGGGCCATTTTCAAGCTGGCTTGATAACTGTTGTTATAAGAGAATTCGGCATACGGGAGAGATTCTTCCCACTTCTTACCAAAGGATATAACACAAGCGCAAAGCATATCTTCAATCACTTGATTTACTCGCTCGACTTGGTCTTGGGATTGAGGATGATAAGCTGAACTCCATGTAATGTGAGTCCCCATAGCTTCTTGGAAACTTTCCCAAAAGTTGGACGTGAAAAGACCGCCACGGTCCGAGCTGATTTCCTTCGGAATACCGTGGAGTGAAACAATTCTGGAGATGTAAAGTTCTGCTAACTGGCTAGCAGTGATAGTCTCCTTGACAGGCAGAAAATGTGCAACTTTGGAAAGTTGGTCGACGATGCCAAGAATAGCATCGTGACCTTTCTGAGACTTGGGAAGACCAGTAATGAAAGCCATCTGCACTTTATCCCATTTCCACAAAGGAATAGGGACTGGTTGAAGAATTCCAGCAGGCTTCTGATGTTCTGCTTTCACGCGACGACATACGTCACATTCAGCAACATATCGAGCAATGTCCTGCTTCATTTTGGACCACCAGTACCTCTGTCGAAGATCCTGATACATCTTGGTGCTACCCGGATGGATAGACAGCGGTGTATCATGGGCCTCCTTCATAACTTTGTCAGTCATAAGCTCGAAGCGAGGTACTATAATGCGGTCTCAGAAATATAAAGTTCCATCCTCAGCAACCGAGAAATCCCTGTACTTGTCAAGGTGAAGCTCTTTCTTCATCAGATCGATTTCAGCATCTTTGGCTTGTGCTTCTTTAACATCTTTCTCAATGTCTGGCTGTACGACAAGGTCATTAAGAGAACCCTGCGGAACGATACAGATGTTCAACTTGCGCAATTCTTCATAAAGCTGGGGTTAGCTTGCTTAACCATGAGGTTATTGCAATAGGACTTGCGGCTCAAGGCAGCAGCCATCACATTAGCCTTGCCAGGGGTATAAGAAATACCACAGTCATAGTCTGTAATTGTTTCCAACCATCGTTGTTGACGAAGATTAAGATCCGGTTGGGTGAACAAGTACTTCAGACTTTGATGATCGGTATAAATCTCACACCGGTTACCAAGAAGGTAATGTCGCCACTATTTTAAAGCATAGATCACAGCAGCGAGTTCGAGATCATGCACTGGATAGTTCTCTTCATGTGGACGCAATTGTCGCGAGGCATATGCAATTACTTAACTCTCTTGCATTAGGACACAGCCTAATCCTTGACGAGAGGCGTCACAATATATCACGAAGTCCTTGCGAGAATCGGGAGGAGCAAGCACTGGAGCAGAAGTAAGCTCGTCCTTGAGGGTCTGAAAACTTTCTTGGCATTTGTCTGTCCACTCAAACTTAACGCCTTTGTGGAGCAGATTAGTAAGGGGCTTGCAATCTTGGAAAAAAAATCGACGAATCGACGGCAATAACTTGCAAGGCCGAGAAAACTTCGGACTTGCTTGGCGTTCTTCGGAGGAGTCCAGTCAAGAATAGCCAGGACATGCTCCGGGTTAACGGCAATACCGTCCTTGGAAATCACATGTCCAAGGTAGGTCACTTCAGAAAGCCAGAATTCACACTTGGAGTACTTGGCATACAACTTGTGTTCTTGAAGCCTCTCCAGAACAAGACGAAGATGTTCGGCATGTTCTTCCTTATTCTTCGAATATACCAGAATATCATCCAGATATACCACAATGAACTTGTCGAGGTAATCCATGAATATATAATTCATCAGGCGGGAGAATGTAGCGGGAGCATTCGTTAGGCCAAATAACATGACGGTGTATTCATAGGAGCCAAAACGAGTGACGAATGCAGTCTTGGGAATATCCTCTTCATGGACACGGATCTGGTGATAACCCAACCTCAAGTCGAGTTCAGAGAACACCGATGATCCAGCTAATTGATCATATAAATCATTGATCTGGGGAAGCAGATATTTATTCTGAATGGTTGCCTGGTTGATAGGATGGTAATCTTGTACCAGCCTATTCGTACCATCTTTCTTCTTGACAAAGAGAGACGGTGCTCCCCAGGCAGAGGAACTAGGACAGATGAAGCCCTTCTTAAGTGATTTATCAATTTCTTCCATAAGCTCTAGAAGGTGGTGCGGTGGCATCTTGTAAGGACGCTTCGCAATAGGAGTGGTGCCAGGCTTCAAGTCAATGACAAACTCGACAGCTCTAGCAGGGGGTATTCCTGGAAGTTCTTCTGGAAAAACATCCTGGAATTCGCAGACAACTGGAACGTTCTTGATCCCCTCAAGTGGAGAACCGTTCAACGCATTTAAGACATAAATCTGAGCCTCAGCGTTCTGAGTGATATGAGCACGGTAATTCACCAACTCATTTGATGGATGAAGAAGATGAACAACTTTAGTGGCACAGTTGATTGAGGCATAGTGAGCCTTCAACCAATCCATTCCCAGTATAAGGTCAATGTTGGAATTATTCAAAATTATGGGGAAGGCCCGAAACTTTCTCTCTTCAATCACAACAGTGACTTCGGGGCTGAATATAGTGGCTTGGCACCGTCCCGCGGGAGTGTTTACAACTAACGGATGGTGTAGTGTTTCACACTTAACGTCATGCAAGAGTGCAAAGTGTTCTGACATGAATGAATGCGATGCTCCTGAATCAAATAAAACAGTTGCAGGTACTGAATTAACAAGAAGTGTACCCATCACAGTTGCTGGTTGTTCCGGGTCTTCATTCATGTTGACATGGAAGGCTTGCCCGCATCCATAAGAAGGCCTGACATTGTTGTAGCGAGGCTGAGAATTCCCACGGCCATTACCACGGCCGGCAGAAGGAAGTACTAACTGATTCTGATTCTGAGAACAATCTCTGGCACGGTGACCTGGCTGGCCACACTTGAAGCAGAGTCCACTGTCAGGACGTGGTGCGGGAGCTCGAGGTGGTGGAGCGCGAAGAGGCTGCCTCGGTGGTGGAGGAGGTAGATGAGGTGCAGCATAAGCAGGCCTGTACACTGGAGCTACTGGACGGTACATGCTCTGTGGAATCCAGATGCGGCGCTTCTGGGAAGACGAGCCCGAAGATGAGCCCGCTTCACGAGTGTGTCTGGTAGCTTCCTTGTGCTTCTTCAGACCAGTCTCGACCATGATAGCCTTATTCACCAAGGTGGCGAAGTCAGGATAGTCTTGGATGAGAAGGGCTAACTGAATGTCATGGTGTAGCCCTTCACGGAACTTCTCCTGCCTACGAGCATCAGTGGGGATGTCTTCTTCAGCGTAGCGAGACAAGTCAAGGAACTCTCGCTGATAGACTTCTACAGTCTTGTTACCTTGAACAAGGTTGCGGAACTCAGCCTTCTTGCGTGCTATAACTGCTTGAGGGATATAGCGGGTGCGAAAAGCAATCTTGAATTCCTCATATGTGACAACAGTTTCAGAAGGTAGGGTATGTCGGTGAGTGGCCCATCATTGCACTGCGGGACCCATCAGGAAGTATGTCGCAAAGGTGACATAGCTGACAGGGAGAACATCAGCTGACTCCATCTCATAGAAGATGTCACGCAGCCAATCATCAGCATCCAGCGGATTAACAGTGTTGCGGAATATTGATGGGTTGAGGCGCACGAACTCTGGCAGCGTAATTGAAGGTGGCTGCTGGTTGACATTGGGACGGGGAAACTGATTCATAATCCCAGTCATAAACTGACGGTTGAGTTCAAACTGTTGCATCATCGCAGCCATATAGTCAGGCGGTGGCGGCGGAGGTGGATTGTTATCACCCATCCTGCTAAATCAACAGGGGTAGTTTAGCAGAAGGCACTGCGAGTGTTTAGCAACAAGCATGATGTATCACGACGGAATTTAAGTAGTACAACAAATGCTTAATAATAGTCATTAAGTCATACAGATCCATACAGAGTCGGTTACATTCGGGCAGCATAACGGCACAAATTCAAAAGCTAGACATGCTAGCGGCGCGCAGGCACGCGGTAAGGAAGTACACAACGAGACATAGCAAAGGCTACATCAACGTCGAAGAAAACCACGGAAATGGGGTAGCTGCAAGTGCAGACAACGAACGTTCATCGCAGAAGGATCCTGTGCTCCATGTGCACTCTGATGCAGAACCCGGTCTCGAGCTGAAAGAAGAGGTCCACGTGCAGGTGTGTGACCTCCCACAGCAGGCCAATCGATCCCTGGTGGCATCTCGGTCCTGCGCGGGTAAAGAATGTGCTCCGGATGTATCCCTGCACGAACAGCTGGTAGCAACTACGTCATAGCCTCGTAGAGTCATGCTCGAGTGGCAAACAACTCGACAGCAAGAGCGCAAACAGTGCGATCCAGAGCCTGAGTACACTGAGTCAGAACTTGCTGATCGTAGCGACGAGGCTCGTACGGGGCAGAGATAGCTGTGTAGTATCCAGTAGCATCTTCAGCAGGGGCATACGGAATCTATCAAAACTCAGAGTCATCCAAGCTAGTGATGTGCTCTCCTCGGCGACGTGCGACAGCAGAGTAGGCGGCATCATGGGCTGCCATCTCAATCGTCACGCCGATACCGTGGAAAAGGTACAGCTCAGTGTCCGAGTCATCCTGATGATCATAGATGCGAACATCAGCATAGTGCTGCTCCTGGTTGAACTCGCGGTAAACCTCGTAGACCATGTACTCAGGGTACCAGCGGTAACCCAGTCTGGTCAAGAGAGCGATCAGAACAGCTAGAAACCCAGGGGCATCACGAGCCCAAGTGCGAAGCACAAGCTGGGTCGTAGGGCGGTGTGGAAACAGATGATCCATCTAAAATAGAGGAAGTTCAGAGTTGTCATATGTTGGTGAGAAATATAACAGATCTTGAAGGGAAAGGTTAAACAAAACAATGGAAAGGAAAATGATTATCAGACTAATCAGATCAATGACAGGGAAATCGCACAGAATTCCAGCTCTCCGGGTGGACGGAATTTACGAGATCCTAAGTGTCGGTGTTAGTAAATTTATTAAACCCGAATAGATGAGAGATCAGAGTCCCAAAGCAAAGATTGAGGAGTAAAAGATCCTAATACCACCCAGTTGGCGACGTTGGCCCGTAAGCCACACAGCCAAGTTAGTATAACTGTTTTCGGTTTCTAGACTCAACTTCGGCCAAGCAATTGGAAAGGGGGATTCCTACAGGCAGTCGGCTCTGATAACAACCTGTGATGACCCCGGCTTAATCGTGCACTAACCATACACGCAAATGCACACGATCAAGCCTAAGGACTCACTTGAAGATATCACAACACAACTCTAAAACATAAATAAATTCATACAAGCTTTATATTACAACTAGGGCCTCGAGGGCTCGAATACATAGCTCGATGGCATACAAGTGTCAGCGAAAGCATCAGATATCTGGGTACAGATTTTACAGAGAAACAGAAAGGCCTTTAGAAAGGCGGGGCAAAATAAAACTCTACGGACGAAAGGCGTAGGCCTCCTGCCTAGGATCCTCCGAATCCTACTCCTGGTCGTCGGTCGGCTCCTCATAGTAGTACTCGCCTGGAGTGTAGTAGTAGTAACCGTAGTCGTCGATGGGGGCAGCTATCCCAGGGGCTCCGTCATCTGGTGGCGTCAAATGGATATGGGGAGAAAAAGAAAATAAAGCAAACGTGAGTACTCATCCGAAGTACTCAGCAAGCAAGGATCTACACTACATATGCAACATTTTCAAAGGAGGGCTGTATATGTGGACTGGGCTGGAGAAATGCCAGATTAGAGGGAAGAGCCTAGTCCTGTCGAAGACTAGCATCTTCAATCATCTTCATCGGTCTTGCAGCATTAGAAGAGTGCAGATTAACATAATGTAAAGTAGTAGTAATGTTATCAACCTCGCCCAAAGATTCTTCCTTGACTCCCTGCGAGAAAGCAATCCCAGAGCCATACTATCCATTTCATCTCAAGTTCTAGTTGTACCGATCGGGATACAACTCCGAGTGTCCGTTACCGTAGGACAGGCTATCGATAGATGTTTTCTTCCCTGCAGGGGTGCACCAACTTACCCACCACGCTCGATTAACTCCGGTCGGACACACTTTTCTGGGTCATGCCCGGCCTCGGCCAAACGATACGCCGCAACCCGACCAAATACTTAACAGGGAGGTCAGCACGCCGGACTAAACTATGCCCCCAGGGGTCTTGGGCCATCGCCCCGGACGCTCCTGCACGTTGCGTACACCGCCGGTGAGCAGACCTAGCAACCCCTTAATACAAGCGCGGTTGCATTACCAGTCCAACCCAGCGTGTGCCGCTCAGTTGCTGACGTATATTAAGCTTCGGCTGAAGTATACGACACAGAACGCCAATACTATGTCCATGTGATGGTTAGTGCTATCAGGCCAGAGGCCCCTCGGATCAAATATCTAAACTGTTAGTGTGTTGATAGTGCGGAAACAAGCAAAGACTCACGAAAGATATGACCCCGTCGCCCCATCTCGAGGACTTATGGCAAGGGCGAGGAATGCCCGGCCACGCCTCGTGTTCAACCCTCGGGCACCATCCAGGTCCACCCGATTCCACATCACTCGCTATTAAGCTCGCGCGGGTACCCCTCAGGGCCGACCCGTCTTTAGTTTCATGTTTCAGTGTAAAGTCATAGTATCAATGGTATCCGTGTGTCTAACACCAAGGGGAGCCCGGAGGAATCACCCTCGATGGAGTTCCCTCTGATGTTAGCGTCAAGGTGAACGAAGGAGGAATCACCCTCGAGGTCCACACTTGAAATGTTACACGACGACGTCGCTATCGGGGGTGGTGTAGGAGGAATCACCCTCGCTTACCACGACCGATTAATTAACCTACAAGGTTATCATCCGAAGTGCTGACGAGGTATCACCCTCGGCACTCGATAGTAACCCGGTAGTGTCGGCAACTAAGGGGGAAGTGACGTGCGATGTCGGGACCTGGTCTTCAATCCCGTTGCACGGGTCTTCTGATCATCCAGCGGGGCAGTCGGGATAAGTGGGGTCTCTGGTGGTCTCTACCCAACCTATTCTAAGCAGTTTAGGATAACAGGTAAGTATCAACAGCAGGTTACAAGTAAACAGGCTATGCAGCAGATATAGGATACAGTAATGGCAGCAGATTCTAATGCAAGCATAAGAGAGAAGAGAATGGGCGATATCGGAATGCTGAAAAGGGGGGTGCTTGCCTGTCTGCTCGACGGCAAGAGTTTGATCGTCAGGAGCGTAGTCGACCTCCGGAGCTGCGTCAGTCTCGGGAGCTACGTCGACGTCAGGGTCTATCAAGAGAGAAGAGGGGGAAGAAACAAATAAATGCACAGCAAACGATGCAATACAGGCATGCTATGCTAAGATGCAGTGCAGGGTTGCCTAAAGACGCATCTAGGTCATTTTAGTTATTTTAGGATTTAAGTTGGATTTATTATCCGGTGATTACGCACTATTCATCTACCGGATACGGCCTCAAAGTTGCAGTTTCACCTATGTAGGGGGTTCCGGCATCGAAACAGAAGACATGATCAGATTCGTCTCGTCGTTCTGAGTAACTTTCATGTTTTAAGTTTTTCGATCTGAGCTACGGTTTAAAAGTTATTAATTTTCAAAGTTTAAATGATTTTTTGGATTTATTTTTATTAACAGAAAATGATATATGACGTCAGCTTGATGTCACTGTGACGTCAGCGGTCAACAGCGGCTGACCAGAGTCAAACCTGACATGTGGGTCCAGTGGGACCCACATGTCAGTCTCTGTTAGAACTAACAGTGAGTTAATCTAAGTAACAGGGTTAATTAGGTGGTGGGCCCCGTCTGTCAGTGAGACATTATTCTAACTAATTAGTTTTTATTTATTTAAATGTTTTATTTAAACTAAATAGCAGCGGGGCACACATGTCATTGGCACATGTGAACAGTGCCCCGCGTTGACCGCGGTCAACGGGGTCAAAGGGGGCCAGGGGGACCCACTGTCAACGACTAAAGGCGGGGCCACCGAGCCACGTCAGCACGGCGGCCGGAGACGCGCCGTCGACCTCTCCAGCGGCGAAAGTTCGCCGGAGTTGCTCGGAAAACCGCCACGATGCGCCAATTTGCTCGCAACCACTTGTGTTCGTTCGGCCTCTCACCCACGCATCTATCTACGGTGGTGGTTCGACCGATAACGGCCTTTAACGACGGCGGTGAGCGGTGGAGCGGTCGCCGGAGCTCGGGCAATGACGAAGACGTAGTTAGGATGCTCGGGGAGGCATGGGCTCGAGCTCGCTGGGCTTCTGGGAGCACCAGGAGCTCGATGTCGTGCTCAGGCGAGCACGACAGGGTCCTTGGCCACGGTGACGAGGCGATCAGCGGCGACCGGAGCTCGGGTTTGCGCAGAGCAGCGGCTACGAGTGCGCCAGCGACTGGGAAGCGAGGGGAGAGGTCGAGGAGCTCACCTAGCGCCACGCACGCAGGCCCTCGACGGATTAGTAGCAGCAGATGCTCGCCAGAGATGACGGCAGCGTTCGGTGGCCGGAGACGTAGTCGGGGTCGATTCGGCAGCTACGTGGTTCCCCGACTCCAACTGGGCGCATCAGGGGATGGAGAAGACGCTGGTGGAGCTTGCGGAGGCCGTCAGCGGTCGCGGGGTCGCTGGTGGCCGCGAGGACGACGGAGCAGAGGCGGCGGTGGCGCTCGGTCATCGGTGGATTGGAGGGAGAGAAGGGATGAGCGAGCGAGGGGAGTGGGGGAGAATGAGCGGATGAGGATGGCAGAGAGGTGGAGGGATCGACCTTATCCCCTCCGCGGCCTCTGTAGCGTCGCCGTGTCGGCGCCTCGTCGGCGCGCGCCGGCGCGTCCACGGCCGTGCCGACACGCTCGAGGGGAGAGAAGGAGATGGGCTAGCTGGGCCGGATCGGGGCACTGTGCACTTAGGCCCAGTGCACAGTGCCTCATTTTATTTTTCTGTTTCTGTTTTCTATTTTCTTTTATTTCTTTTCTGTTTTGTAATTGTTAGGCCACTTATGCATTTTTATAAAATATGAAACTTGGCCCATATATTTCAATGCAATATTACCTTCCACCAAAAATTGGTTTGGGAAAAGTAGAAATTTATTTGAATTTGATTTAATTATAAATGGATTAAAAAATTCTGTTTTGGTGCTGCTTCATGTGGTTTGAGTCATTTAGCTAACTCCATCACCATTGTTTATATTTTTATGAGGGCTTCTGGAATATTTGCTATTTAAGGAACATTTTCCAATAGCGTTTGAGCAAATTTATTTTGCACTTTTGAATTTGAGGTGATTTCCAGAATAGAGTTTGAATTGTTTTGGTTAACCACTATGACTAGGCACTGCAAATGATATGACTTGGCATTATTATCAGTTGATCACAGTGACTAATACACAGGGGTGTTACAAGTTCTCCTCCTCTAAAAGAAATTCTCGTCCCGAGAATTTAGGAGGTAGAAGGAAAGAGGTTGGGATATTCTTCCCGAAGATGATCCTCGCGTTCCCAAGTGGCTTCATCTTCAGTATGATTCGACCACTGCACTTTCAGGAACTTGGTCGTCTTCTGACGAGTTCGACGCTCAGCTTCATCGAGAATGCGGATGGGGTGCTCCTTATAAGAAAGATCATCTTGCAACTGGAGCATCTCATGATCCACTGCGCGGTGTGGAGATTCCTTGAAGCATTTATGAAGTTGCGACACGTGGAAGACATCATGGATATGAGCGAATTGTGGTGGCAACTCCAATTTATATGCCACCTGTCCACGTCTAGCCACAATGCGGAAAGGACCAATATAGCGAGGAGCTAGCTTGCCCTTAATTCCGAAACGATGAGTGCCCTTCATAGGAGTGACACGAAGATAAGCTTGATCACCTGGTTGATAAGTCAGACCCCATCGCTTGCGATCATAATTGCTCTTTTAGCGGTCCTGAGCGGCCTTGAGATTTTCTCGGACAATTCGGACTTGTTCTTCAGCGTGTTGGATAATGTCCGGTCCCACGAGAGGTCATTCCCCAGTTTCTGACCAATTCAGAGGGGTTCGAAACTTACGTCCATAAAGCACTTCGAAGGGGGCCATTTTCAAGCTGGCTTGATAACTATTGTTATAAGAGAATTCGGCATACGGGAGAGATTCTTCCCACTTCTTACCAAAGGATATAACACAAGCGCGAAGCATATCTTCAAGCACTTGATTTACTCGCTCGACTTGGCCTTGGGATTGAGGATGATAAGCTGAACTCCATGTAATGTGAGTCCCCATAGCTTCTTGGAAACTTTCCCAAAACTTGGATGTGAAAAGACCGCCACGGTCCGAGCTGATTTCCTTCGGAATACCGTGAAGTGAAACAATTCTGGAGATGTAAAGTTTTGCTAACTGGCTAGCAGTGATAGTCTCCTTGACAGGCAGAAAATGTGCAACTTTGGAAAGTTGGTCGACGACGACAAGAATAGCATCGTGACCTTTCTGAGACTTGGGAAGACGAGTAATGAAATCCATCTGCACTTTATCCCATTTCCACAAAGGAATAAGGAGTGGCTGAAGAATTCCAGCAGGCTTCTGATGTTCTGCTTTCACGCGACGACATACGTCACATTCAGCAACATATCGAGCAATGTCCTGCTTCATTTTGGACCACCAGTACCTCTGTCGAAGATCCCAATACATCTTGGTGCTACCCGGATGGATAGACAGTGGTGTATCATGGGCCTCCTTCATAACTTTGTCAGTCATAGCTCGAAGCGAGGTACTATAATGCGGTCTTGGAAATATAAAGTTCCATCTTCAGCAACCGAGAAATCCCTGTACTTGTCAAGGTGAAGCTCTTTCTTCATCAGATCGATTTCAGCATCTTTGGCTTGCGCTTCTTTAACAGCTTTCTCAAGGTCTGGTTGTACGACGAGGTTATTAAGAGAACCCTGCGGAACGATACAGATGTTCAACTTGCGCAATTCTTCATAAAGCTGGGGTTGAGCTTGCTTAACCATGAGGTTATTGCAATAGGACTTGCGGCTCAAGGCATCAGCCATCACATTAGCCTTGCCAGGGGTATAGGAAATACCACAATCATAGTCTGTAATTTTTTGCAACCATCGTTGTTGATGAAGATTAAGATCCGATTGGGTGAACAAGTACTTCAGACTTTGATGATCGGTATAAATCTCACACCGGTTACCAAGAAGGTAATGTCACCACTATCTTAAAGCATAGATCACAGCAGCGAGTTCGAGATCATGCACTGGATAGTTCTCTTCATGTGGACGCAGTTGTCGCGAGGCATATGCAATTGCTTTATGCTCTTGCATTAGGACACAGCCTAATCCTTGACGAGAGGCGTCACAATATATCACGAAGTCCTTGCGAGAATCGGGAGGAGCAAGCACTAGAGCAGAAGTAAGCTCGGCCTTGAGGGTCTGAAAACTTTCTTGGCATTTGTCTGTCCACTCAAACTTAATGCCTTTGTGGAACAGATTAGTCAAGGGCTTGGCAATCTTGGAAAAAAATTCGACGAATCGACGGTAATAACTTGCAAGGCCGAGAAAACTTCGGACTTGCTTGGCGTTCTTCGGAGGAGTCCAGTCAAGAATAGCCTGAACACGCTCCGGGTTAACGGCGATACCGTCCTTGGAAATCACATGTCCAAGGTAGGTCACTTCAGAAAGCCAGAATTCACACTTGGAGTACTTGGCATACAACTTGTGTTCTCGAAGCCTCTCCAGAACAAGATGAAGATGTTCGGCATGTTCTTCCTTATTCTTCGAATATACCATAATATCATCCAGATATACCACAATGAACTTGTCGAGGTAATCCATGAATATATAATTCATCAGGCGGGAGAACGTAGCGGGAGCATTCGTTAGGCCAAATGACATGACGGTGTATTCATAGGAGCCATAACGAGTGACGAATGCAGCCTTGGGAATATCCTCTTCACGGACACGGATCTGGTGATAACCCAACCTCAAGTCGAGTTTAGAGAACACCGATGATCCAGCAAGTTGATCATATAAATCATTGATCCGGGGAAGCGGATATTTATTCTGAATGGTTGCCTGGTTGATAGGACGGTAATCTTGGACCAGCCTATTCGTACCATCTTTCTTCTTGACAAAGAGAGACGGTGCTCCCCAGGCAGAGGAACTAGGACGGATGAAGCCCCTCTTAAGTGATTTATCAATTTCTTCCTTAAGCTCTAGAAGGTGGTGCGGTGGCATCTTGTAAGGACGCTTCGCAATAGGAGTGGTGCCAGGCTTCAAGTCAATGACAAACTCGACAGCTCTAGCAGGGGGTATTCCTGGAAGTTCTTCTGGAAAAACATCCTGGAATTCGCAGACAACTGGAACGTTTTCGATCCCCTCAAGTGGAGAAGCATTCAACGCATTTAAGACATAAATCTGAGCCTCGGCGTTCTGAGTGATATGAGCACGGTAATTCACCAACTCATTTGATAGATGAAGAAGATGAACAACTTTAGTGGCACAGTTGATTGAGGCGTAGTGAGCCTTCAACCAATCCATTCTCAGTATAAGGTCAATGTTGGAATTATTCAGAATTATGGGGAAGGCCTGAAACTTTCTCTCTTCAATCACAACAGTGACTTCGGGGCTGAATATAGTGGCTTTGCACCGTCCCGCAGGAGTGTTTACAACTAACGGATGATGTAGTGTTTCACACTTAACGTCATGCAAGAGTGCAAAGTGTTCTGACATGAATGAATGCGATGCTCCTGAATCAAATAAAACAGTTGCAGGTACTGAATTAACAAGAAGTGTACCCATCACAGTTGTTGGTTGTTCCGGGTCTTAATTCATGTTGACATGGAAGGCTTGCCCACGACCATAAGAAGGCCTGACATTGCTGTAGCGAGGCTGAGAATTCCCACGGCCATTACCACGGCTGGCTGAAGGAAGTACTAACTGATTCTGATTCTAAGAACAATCTCTGGCACGATGACCTGGCTGGCCACACTTGAAGCAAAGTCCACTGTCAGGACGTGGTGCGGGAGCTCGAGGTGGTGGAGCGCGAAGAGGCTGCCTCGGTGGTGGAGGAGGTAGACGAGGTGCAGCATAAGCAGGCATGTACACTGGAGCTGCTGGACGGTACATGCTCTGTGGAATCCAGATGCGGCGCTTCTGGGAAGACGAGCCCGAAGATGAGCTCGCTCCACGAGTGTGTCTGGTAGCTTCCTTGTGCTTCTTCAGACCAGTCTCGACCATGATAGCCTTATTCACCAAGGTGGCAAAGTCAGGATAGTCTTGGACGAGCAGGGCTAACTGAATGTCATGGTGTAGCCCTTCACTTCTCCTGCCTACGAGCATCAGTGGGGATGTCTTCTTCAGCGTAGCGAGACAAGTCAAGGAACTCTCGCTGATAGACTTCTAAAGTCTTGTTACCTTAAACAAGGTTGCGGAACTCAGCCTTCTTGCGTGCTATAACTGCTTGAGGGATATAGCAGGTGCGAAAAGCAATCTTGAATTCCTCCCATGTGACAACAGTTCCAGAAGGTAGGGTCTGTCGGTGAGTGGCCCACCATTGCACTGCGGGACCCTCCAGGAAGTATGTCGCAAAGGTGACATAGCTCACAGGGAGAACATCAGCTGACTCCATCTCATAGAAGATGTCATGCAGCCAATCATCAGCATCCAGCGGATTAACAGTGTTGCGGAATATTGATGGGTTAGACGCGCACGAACTCTGGCAGCATAATTGAAGGTGGCTGCTGGTTGACATTGGGACGGGGAAACTAATTCATAATCCCAGTCATAAACTGACGGTTGAGTTCAAACTGTTGCATCATCGCAGCCATATAGTCAGGCGGTGGCGGCAGAGGTGGATTGTTATCACCCATCCTGCTAAATCAATAGGGGTAGTTTAGCAGAAGGCACTGCGAGTGTTTAGCAACAAGCCTGATGTATCACGACGGAATTTAAGTAGTACAACAAATGCTTAATAATAGTCATTAAGTCATACAGATCCATACAGAGTCGGTTACATTTGGGCAGCATAACGGCACAAATTCAAAAGCTAGACATGCTAGGCGGCGCGCAGGCATGCGGTAAGGAAGTACACAGTGAGACATAGCAAAGGCTACATCAACGTCGAAGAAAACCACGGAAATGGGGTAGCTGCAAGTGCGGACGACGGACGTTCATCGCAGAAGGATCCTGTGCTCCGTGTGCACTCTGATGCAGAACCCGGTCTCGAGCTGAAAGAAGAGGTCCACGTGCAGGTGTGTGACCTCCCACAGCAGGCCAATCGATCCCTGGTGGCATCTCGGTCCTGCGCGGGTAAAGAATGTGCTTCGGATGTATCCCTGCACGAACAGCTGGTAGCAACTGCGTCATAGCCTCGTAGAGTCATGCTCGAGTGGCAAACAACTCGACAGCAAGAGCGCGAACAGTGCGATCCAGAGCCTGAGTACACTGAATCAGAACTCGCTGATCGTAGCGACGAGGCTCGTACGGGGCATAGATAGCTGTGTAGTATCCAGTAGCATCTCCAGCAGGGGCATACGGAATGTATCGGAACTCAAAGTCATCCAAGCTAGCGTTGTGCTCTCCTCGGAGACGTGCGATAGCAGAGTAGGCGGCATCATGGACTGCCATCTCAATCGTCACGCCGATACCGTGGAAAAGGTACAGCTCAGTGTCCGAGTCATCCTGATGATCATAGATGCGAACATCAGCATAGTACTGCTCCTGGTTGAACTCGCGGTAAACCTCGTAAACCATGTACTCAGGGTACCAGCGGTAACCCAGTCTGGTCAAGAGAGCGATCAGAACAGATGGAAACCCAGGGGCATCACGAGCCCAAGTGTGAAGCACAAGCTGGGTCGTAGGGCGGGGTGGAAACAGACGATTCATCTGAAATAGAGGAAGTTCAGAGTTGTCATATGTTGGTGAGAAATAAAACAGATCTTGAAGGGAAAGGTTAAACAAAACAATGGAAAGGAAAATGATTATCAGCCTAATCAGATCAATGACAGGGAAATCGCACAGAATTCCAGCTCTCCGGGTGGAGGGAATTTACGAGATCCTAAGTGTCGGTGTTAGTAAGTTTATTAAACCCAAATAGATGAGAGATCAGAGTCCCAAAGCAAAGATTGAGGAGTAAAAGATCCTAATACCATCCAGTTGGCGACGTGGGCCCGTAAGCCACACAACCAAGTTAGTAAAACAGTTTTCGGTTTCTAGACTCAACTTCGGCCAAGTAATTGGAAAGGGGGATTCCTACAGGCAATCAGCTCTGATACCAACCTGTGACGACCCTGGCTTAATCGTGCACTAACCATACACGCAAATGCACACGATCAAGCCTAAGGACTCACTTGAAGATATCACAACACAACTCTAAAACATAAATAAATTCATACAAGCTTTATATTACAAGCCAGGGCCTCAAGGGCTCGAATACATAGCTCGATGGCATACAAGTGTCAGCGGAAGCATCAGATATCTGGGTACAGATTTTACAGAGAAACAGAAAGGCCTTTAGAAAGGCGGGGCAAAATAAAACTCTACGAACGAAAGGCGTAGGCCTCCTGCCTAGGATCCTCCGAATCCTACTCCTGGTCGTCGGTCGGCTCCTCGTAGTAGTACTCGCCTGGAGGGTAGTAGTAGTAACCGTAGTCGTCGACGGGGGCAGCTACCTCAGGGGCTCCGTCATCTGGTGGCGTCAAATGGATATGGGGAGAAAAAGAAAATAAAGCAAACGTGAGTACTCATCCGAAGTACTCAGCAAGCAAGGATCTACACTACATATGCAACATTTTCAAAGGAGGGCTGTATATGTGGACTGGGCTGCAGAAATTCCAGATTAGAGGGAAGAGCCTAGTCCTACCGAAGACTAGCATCTTCAATCATCTTCATCGGTCTTGCAGCATTAGAAGAGTGCAGATTAACATAATGTAAAGTAGTAGTAATGTTATCAACCTCGCCCAGAGATTCTTCCTCGACTCCCTGCGAGAAAGCAATCCCAGAGCCATACTATCCATTTCATCTCAAGTTCTAGTTGTACCGATCGGGATACAACTCCGAGTGTCCGTTACCGTAGGACAGGCTACCGATAGATGTTTTCTTCCCTGCAGGGGTGCACCAACTTACCCACCACGCTCAATTAACTCCGGTCAGACACACTTTTCTGGGTCATGCCCGGCCTCGGCCAAACGATATGCCGCAACCCGACCAAATACTTAACAGAGAGGTCAGCACGCCGGACTAACCTATGCCCCCAGGGGTCTTGGGCCATCGCCCCGGACGCTCCTGCACGTTGCGTACACCGCCGGTGAGTAGACCTAGCAACCCCTTAATACAAGCGTGGTTGCGTTACCAGTCCAACCCAGCGTGTGCCGCTCAGTTGCTGACGTCTATTAAGCTTCGGCTGAAGTATACGACGCAGAACGCCCATACTATGCCCATGTGATGGTTAGTGCTATCAGGCCAGAGGCCCCTCCGATCAAATATCCAAACCGTTAGTGTGTTGATAGTGCAGAAACGAGCAGAGACTCACGAAAGATGTGACCCCGTCGCCCTGTCTCGAGGACTTGCGGCAAGGGTGAGGAATGCCCGGCCACGCCTCGTGTTCAACCCTCGGGCACCATCCAGGTCCACCCGATTCCACATCACTCGCTATTAAGCTCGTGCGGGTACCCCTCAGGGCCGACCCGTCTTTAGTTTCATGTTTCAGTGTAAAGTCATAGTATCAATGGTATCCGTGTGTCTAACACCAAGGGGAACCCGGAGGAATCACCCTCGATGGAGTTCCCTCTGATGTTAACGTCAAGGTGAACGAAGGAGGAATCACCCTCGAGGTCCACACTTGAAATATTGCACGATGACGTCGCTATCGAGGGTGGTGTAGGAGGAATCACCCTCGCTTACCACGACCGATTAATTAACCTACAAGGTTATCATCCAAAGTGCTGACGAGCTATCATCCGAAGTGCTGATGAGGTATCACCCTCGGCACTCGATAGTAACCCAGTAGTGTCGGCAACTAAGGGGGAAGTGACGTGCGGTGTCGGGACCTGGTCTTCAATCCCGTTGCACGGGTCTTCTGATCATCCAGCGGGGCAGTCGGGATAAGTGGGGTCTCTGGTGGTCTCTACCCAACCTATTCTAAGCAGTTTAGGATAACAGGTAAGTATCAACAGCAGGTTACAAGTAAACAGGCTATGCAGCAGATATAGGATACAGTAATAGCAGCAGATTCTAATGGAAGCATAAGAGAGAAGAGAATGGGCGATATCGGAATGTTGAAAAGAGGGGGTGCTTGCCTGTCAGCTCGACGGCAAGAGTCTGATCGTCAGGAGCGTAGTCGACCTCCGGAGCTGCGTCAGTCTCGGGAGCTACGTCGACGTCTGGGTCTATCGAGAGATAAGAGGGGGAAGAAACAAATAAATGCACAGCAAACGATGCAATACAGGCATGCTATGCTAAGATGCAGTGCAGGGTTGCCTAAAGACGCATCTAGGTCATTTTAGTTATTTTAGGATTTAAGTTGGATTTATTATCCGGTGATTATGCACTATTCATCTACCGGATACGGCCTCGAAGTTGCGGTTTCACCTACGTAGGGGGTTCCGGCATCAAAACAGAAGACACGGTCAAATTCGTCTCGTCGTTCTGAGTAACTTTCATGTTTTAAGTTTTTCGATCTGAGCTACGGTTTAAAAGTTATTAATTTTCAAAGTTTAAATGATTTTTTGGATTTATTTTTATTAACAGAAAATGATATATGACGTCATCATGATGTCACTGTGACGTCAGCGGTCAACAGCGGCTGACCAGAGTCAAACCTGACATGTGGGTCCAGTGGGACCCACATGGTAGTCTCTGTTAGGACTAACAGTGAGTTAATCTAAGTAACAGGGTTAATTAGGTGGTGGGCCCCGTCTGTCAGTGAGACATTAGTCTAACTAATTAGTTTTTATTTATTTAAATGTTTTATTTAAACTAAATAGCAGCGGGGCCCACATGTCATTGGCACATGTGAACAGTGCCCCCGCGTTGACCACGGTCAACGGGGTCAAAGGGGCCCAGGGGGACCCACTGTCAGCGACTAAGGGCGGGGCCCACCGAGCCACATCAGCACGGCGGCCGAAGACGCGCCGGCGACCTCTCCAGCGGCGGAAGTTCGCCGGAGTTGCTCGGAAAACCGCCACGATGCGCCAATTCGCTCGCAACCACTTGTGTTCGTTCGGCCTCTTGCCCGCGCATCTATCTACGGTGGTGGTCCGACCGAAAACGGCCTTTAACGACGGCGGCGAGCGGTGGAGCGGTCGCCGGAGCTCGGGCAATGACGAAGACGTAGTTAGGAGGCTCGGGGAGGCATGGGCTCGAGCTCGCTGGGCTTCTGGGAGCACCAGGAGCTCGATGCCATGCTCAGGCAAGCACGACAGGGTCCTTGGCCACGGCGACGAGGCGATCTGCGGCGACCGGAGCTCGGGTTTGCGCAGAGCAGCGGCTACGAGTGCGCCAGCGACTGGGAAGTGAGGGGAGAGGTCGAGGAGCTCACCTAGCGGCACGCACGTAGGCCCTCGACGAATTAGTAGCAGCAGATGCTCGCCGGAGACGACGGTGGCGTTCGGTGGCCGGAGATGTAGTCGGGGTCGATTCGGCAGCTACGTGGTTCCCCAACTCCAACTGGGCGCATCAGGGGAAGGAGAAGACGCTGGTGGAGCTTGCGGACGCCGTCAGCGGTCGCGGGGTCGCCGGTGGCCGCAAGGACGACGGAGCAGAGGCGGCGGTGGTGCTCGGTCGTCGGTGGATTGGAGGGAGAGAAGGGATGAGCGAGCGAGCGGAGTGGGGGAGAATGAGCGGATGAGGACGGCAAATAGGTGGAGGGATCGACCTTATCCCCTCCGCGGCCTCTGTAGCGTCGCCGTGTCGGCGTCTCGTCGGCGCGCGCCGGCGCGTCCACGGCTGTGCCGACACGCGCGAGGGGAGAGAAGGAGATGGGCTAGCTGGGCCGGATCGGGGCACTGTGCACTTAGGCCCAGTGCACAGTGCCTCGTTTTATTTTTCTGTTTCTGTTTTCTATTTTCTTTTATTTCTTTTCTGTTTTGTAATTGTTAGGCCACTTATGCATTTTTATAAAATATGAAACTTGGCCCATATATTTCAATGCAATATTACCTTCCACCAAAAATTGGTTTGGGCAAAGTAGAAATTTATTTGAATTTGATTTAATTATAAATGGATTAAATAATTCTGTTTTGGTGCTGCTTCATGTGGATTGAGTCATTTAGCTAACTCCATCACCATTGTTTATATTTTTATGAGTTCTTCTGGAATATTTGCTATTTAAGGAACATTTTTCCAATAGCGTTTGAGCAAATTTATTTTGCACTTTTGAATTTGAGGTGATTTCCAGAATAGAGTTTGAATTGTTTTGGTTAACCACTATGACTAGGCACTGCAAATGATATGACTTGGCATTATTATCAGTTGATCACAGTGACTAATACACAGGGGTGTTACACAAAGGATTGCAAAATCTTTTGATGATGATTTCATTGTATACCTTGTGGACGACACACCCAAGATGATTGCAGAGGCATATGCATCTCCAGATGTAGATGATTGGAAAGAAGCTGTTCATAATGAGATGGACTCAATTCTTTCTAATGGAACTTGGGAACTAACTGATTGACTATATGGTTGTAAACCTGTGGGCTGTAAGTGGGTGTTCAAAAAGAAGATAAAGCCTGATGGTACTATTGATAAGTACAAGGCGCGGCTAGTGGCCAAGGGCTACACTCAGAAAGAAGGCGAAGATTACTTTGACACCTATTCACCCGTTGCTAGAATGACCACCATTCGAGTGTTACTTTCCTTGGCTGCCTCTTATGGTCTTATCATTCATCAAATGGATGTAAAGACAGCTTTCCTTAAAGGAGAGTTGGAAGAGGAAATCTATATGGATCAGCCTGACGGGTTTGTGGTAAAGGGTGAAGAGAGAAAAGTGTGCAAGTTGTTAAAATCTTTGTATGGCCTGAAACAGGCACCTAAGCAATGGCATGAGAAGTTTGAAAGAACTCTGACTTCTGCAGGATTTGTCATTAACGAGGCTGATAGGTGTGTTTACTATCGCCATGGTGGGGGCAATAGTGTCATATTATGTTTGTATGTGGATGACATACTGATCTTTGGTACAAACATTAATGCGATCAATGAGATCAGATCGTTTCTATCAAAAAAGTTTTGACATGAAAGATCTAGGAGAAGCCGATGTAATTCTAAACATCAAACTTATTAAGGATGAGGGTGGGATTACTTTAACGCAATCTCACTATGTTGAGAAGGTCTTGAGCCGGTTCGGCTTTATGGATAGCAAGCCTTCTCCAACACCTTATGATCCCAGTGTGACACTCAGAAAGAACAAGAAAGAAACAAGAGATCAATTAAGATATTCTCAAATTGTCGGTTCACTCATGTACTTAGCTAGCGCTACAAGACCAGATATCTCTTTTGCTGTGAGCAAACTGAGTAGGTTCATGTCCAACCCGGGTGATGATCATTGGCATGCACTAGAAAGGGTCTTGCGCTATCTGAGAGGTACTATGAGTATCAGAATTACTTATTCAGGGCATCCTGCTGTACTAGAAGGATATAGTGATTCAAACTGGATCTCCGATGTTGATGTACTCTACGCAACAAGTGGGTATGTATTTACTCATGGAGGTGGCGCAGTGTCATGGAGATCTTGCAAGCAAACCATATTGACGAGGTCAACTATGGAAGCAGAATTAACTGCTTTAGACACAGCTACTGTTGAGGCCGAATGGTTGCGTGAGCTCTTGATGGACTTGCATGTGGTTGAAAAACATGTACCGGCTATTCTTATGGATTGTGACAACCAAACGGTTATCGCTAAAGTAAACAATTCTAAAGATAATGCAAAGTCATCAAGACACGTGAAGAGACATTTGAAGTCTGTCAGGAAGTTGAGAAACTCCGGAGTAATAACTGTTATGTATATTCAAACAGACAAAAACCTGGCAGATCCCTTTACAAAGGGACTATCACGAAATGTGATAGATATTGCATCAAGGGAGATGGGTATGAGACCCATAGATGTTACACCATAGTAGTAACCCAACCTTTGTGATCGGAGATCCCGTGAATTAGAATCTGGGAAGAACAAGCTATTGGTTAACTGAGGAGAGTAATAACTAATGACCGTCTCTAAGTGAAGATGCAAAACTCTCAGAGCTGTAAGGCTCAGAGCTGTAAGGCAGGTTGGCAACATGCCTTAATGTGGTTCTATTGGCTATAATTAGCAAAGATGCTGTCCTACAGAGCAGTCTTGAAAGAACACACCTATATGAGTTCTGACTGTAAACGTCGCAGTCTAAGAGATTTGGGTGATCTCTAGTAAGCTCACGAAGAGACCAGGGAGTATGACGTATAAGCTCCAAACCGCGGGGTAGCCTACTGGCGGTCAGGTACTGGTTCAGACTTTGAGTGAAACCTGTTCACACAAAACTAGCAATTCAAGGCATAGTCCATTGTCAAGTTGTGAATGGATGTAGCTTAAAGTTCTAGGCAGAAGTTCAACTTAACAGTCTCTGCTGAAACACTGGTATATTAAACAAGTGGTGAGAGAAGGCAAATCTCTAAATGGGTATTTGAGATCTGGTGGGAGGTTGTTAGAATTAATGGACTAGGCCCATAGCAATTTCTGAAATCTCAAAGCCCATGTGTAAAATGGCAAGTGGTGGTGCTAAAGTTTAGTCCCACCCCGGAAGTTGAAGAAGAGTTGGACCTCTTTATATAGTGGGTTCTCTCCACCACTCTAAGTGGTGTGTGAGGAGAAAGGAAAGACCACACGCGCGCGCTCGCTCGCCTCACCTCGCCTCGTCGGGCCGTGGCGTGGCGTGGCGAGGCGAGGCGAGGCGGCGCGTACGTGCGACATGCGCGTGAATGGTCCGCCGAAATCCGGTCCGTCTCCTTGCAGGGGCGCAGCTTCCTTTTGTCGTTTTATTTTTATGTCTTGGCAGACAAGTTTTTGATTTCTTGTCCGGTAAGTATACGAATTAGAAACCGAGTCGGTTTGGGATTGTGATCGCGACACAATACCGCCTCTGGTCCTAATATATATACAGCTACCGGTTGCGGCCAAAGACACACCGAAAAACACCTAGGGTTTTGCCTTATCTCGCAACTTGCACCGCCGTCGTAGTCTACTTCATCCCAAACGCCGGCGTGCATCGGCGCGTGGGAGAGCAGGTCTCCAGAACCGTTCGTCCTTGCGATCCTGCACCGGGAGAGGACGAATTAGGTTTTTGGGAAGCGCTCTGCACGACTGCTCAAATTCGTCATCACGGGTCGTCTTCCGTCCAAGTCGGGCGGTGCTACTCATCATCGTCTTCATCGCCGTCAGCAGCAGATCGTCGCCAACATCGTCATCAACACCGTCGCACCCACAATAGCTAACAAACAGTATGTCCAACATCATCTGTTCATGTCTGTCTCTACAGCTATTGTTTCGTGTTCGCTGCTGTTATGCATGTCTTGCTGTTCTTCTAGTTTGCTAGATTGTTGCATGCTAGTATCTGTTCTAGTCATGAATTATTTACTGGAATTAATCATGAACTTGCCTAATTTTCCAACAGCGGCAGCGTGCAGCGAGGCCAGCAGGGCCGCTACGCAGCTTGGCCTGGCAACTCCGACCGCGACGAGCAGGGGATGTGCACGGCCATGGCTAGCTAGCTAGCCTGGCAACTCCGACGGTGTAGGGTACACAAGCAGCAGGCCATGGCTAGCTAGCTAGCTGGTGCGGTACTGTCTCGGCCGCCGACCATCTTGCTCGCACTCGAGTCGCTGCCCTCGTGCAATGAGTGCCCGCGGGGAGAGCGTGCGGACGGCCGGCGTTCGTCTGCCTCCCCGGCGAGATGGATGAGCTGGGGGTTGATTGCGTTTTTTTAATTATGAATGAAGGGTGCCTATGCAATATATCAGGGACTGTTTTGTAAATTTGTAACTAACCACTTCTAACACCATTTGTACTGAACCGTTATGCCACGTCAGTAAATATGGGACCCACCTGTCATAATTGTGCTTAAAACAGCCTGGACTGCCAATCAGTGTTTTCTGCAAAAGATTAAGCTCGGAATCAGTGATTTCTGCCAGAAATTTGTAGAAGAGTGTTTTCTGCAAACCTAGACTTCAATGTGGTGGTTTTCTGCAATTCACTCGGCAAAGTGAGATCTTTTCTCACCCATTTGTTCAGAAATGGTCTTGACGAAGATCGCAATGCAATTCTGGTAACTAGAGAATCCAATGGTTCCAATAACACACTTCGTCAACATGAAATAGTCACTAAGCCCCGAACAACATTGTAGAGGTGATCGAACACAGTTCGCCACATCCTGAATTGATTGTGGAAATATGGTTGAATACTGCATTGGGAACAAAGTAGTCTTCCATCAGCATCATATGCCCTCGTGTCTTATTCAGATTCAACACTTGATGTCCCTTGATTGATCCCTTGAAATTGAGAACATGCTCCTCTGCATGTTCTGCATCTTCAATAATTGATTGCATCACCGTCATTTCATCCTCATAATCGTCCTCATCTGTTGAGGACAAATCCATGAACTCGGTGTAGAAGAACTATGTGTCCGAATCCACCATGTTTGCTCCAGAGTAAGAAAAAAAGTAAAAAAATAATTATCTATGACATTTGACCGAGCACTTGTTGGACGTGCTGTCCGCCATGGAGGGCATCTGCAGGGGGCAGGCGGTACCTGCAGTGGCCAGACTAGGGAAGAAGGGAGGCGTGCACAAGCCAGGGGTGGGCGTGTGTGTGGAGCGGTGGCGGTCCGGCAAGGCTTGGGCGACGAGCTGGGTTGGACGCCATCGGCCCGTCCGGGAGGATGAAGACGGTCGACCCTAGGAGGCAGGCACTTGGATGTCACATTTTTATAGTTTTCAGGGAATTTGGTTAAATATATCTTAGTGTTTTTTTTAAGTTTTTTTTTCATGAATGTACTGGTGAATGTTTTGGATTTCTGTTGGAATGTATTTTTTGGCGGGTTGAATGTTTTAGGCTTTGCTTGGAAAGCGTCATATGAGATGTAAATAAAATTTCCGGTTTAAAAATCACCGGTCACCACCAATAGCGCCTCTCCGGTAGAAGGGACGGCGAGCGACAACTTGAGCAGTCGCTAGCCATTGCTAAAAGCCAACGTATCGTCTGGTCGTCACAAGGAAAAGCACCAACACGGCCGAGTCCATGGGCACCGCCCGGCTGCGGTGGAGGCCATTCACGGCCTCCTCACCGGCGTCCTCCGCCTCTTCGTCGCCGTCCTCATCGTTCACAACCACGGTGGACCCGCCGGCGGAGTTCCTCTGCCCCATCTCCGGCACGCTCATGGCGGACCCCGTCATCGTGCCGCCGGGCCAGACCATCGAGCGCGCCTGCATCCAGGCCTGCGCCGCGCTCGCCTTCTACCCGCCGGCCGTCGCCGGCCTCCCGTCGTCTCCGCTCGTGCTCATCCCCAACGTCGCGCTCCGCTCCGCCATCCTCAACTGGTGCGAGCGCCTCGGGCTGCCCCACCCATCCCCTCTCTCCCTCGACACCGCCGGCGACATCGTCCGCCGCCTCATGCCGCCCCGCCAGGAGCAGAGGTCGCAGGTGAACTACGGGCCGCCCCCACAGCCACAGCCCTCCTCCGTCCGGACAAGAAACCGGTACAGCGTCGACTACAGCGCCGGCGACGACTTCGTGCAGGAGCCGAAGCAGACGGGCGGCTCGCTGGAGGAGGAGATCATGGCCGTGCTCGGCGCGGACGGCGCCAGCCCCGCGGAGCAGAAGGCGACGATGGCCTCTCTGCGGCAGGCGACGCGGGAGAGCAAAGAGATGCGGACGCAACTCTGCACGCCGCGGCTGCTCGCCGCGCTCCGGCCGATGCTGCTGTCCGCTGACGCCGGCATCCAGGTCAACGCGGCCGCAGCCATGGTGAACCTCTCGCTCGAGGCGGAGAACAAGGTGCGGATCGTGCGGTCCGGAGCGGTGTCGCCGCTCGTCGACGTGCTCCGGGTCGGCCACCCGGAGGCGCGCGACCACGCCGCCGGCGCGATCTACAGCCTCGCCGTGGAGGACGAGAACCGCGCGGCCATCGGCGTGCTGGGCGCGATCCCGCCGCTGCTGGAGCTGTTCTCGAGCGGCGGGGCGGGCCACCGCGCGCGCCGCGAGGCCGGCATGGCGCTGTACCACGTCTCGCTCGCCGGGATGAACCGGTCCAAGATCGCGCGCACGCCGGGGGTCGTGCGGACGCTGCTGGCCACGGCGGAGGCGCGGGACCGCGTTAACGACGCCGACGCCGCGGCGCTGCGAAAGCTCGCCGTGATGATCCTGGCAAACCTCGCCGGGTGCCCGGAAGGGAGGGCCGCCCTGATGGACGGCGGCGCGGTGGCCGCGATCGTCGGTCTCATGCGCAGCGGCTCGGCCGCGCCGGGCAGCGCGGAGGAGGAGTACTGCATATCGGCATTGTACGGGATGAGCCGGGGCAGCCTGAGGTTCCGCGGGCTCGCGCGCGCGGCCGGCGTCGAGGCGGCGCTGATGCCGGTGGCCGAGAGCGACGGCGGGGTCGGGCGGGACATGGCGCGGCGGACGCTCCGGGCGATGCGCGGGGAGGACGACGAGGTGGCGCTGACGGACTCCGGCATACTCGGGAGGGAGTGGGACGACGCGAGCGTGGTGTCGGAGGGGATGGTGTCGCTCCGGCGGCCGCCGCACCACCGGAGCAACTACGCCGGGCCGTCCGGGTCAAACACGACCCAGTTCTGACAAAGTCAAAAGTCTCCGCTCTCCCCACGCTTCTCTTTGATCTCTTCTCTGCGCTCTCTCTTTTTTTACAGTACTTCTCTGCTCTTGTTTATTCAAGTGTTTGGAACAACTGCCTTCGCCATTGGTGTGAATTATTTTGGTGGAATTGAAGTGTAATTTGATTGGGTCAATGTAGGCGTTGATGATCACATCTGTGATTGTAATTGTGATTAAAGAAGAAACTAGTATGCAACTGTCAATTTGTCACACTGTGGTGCGGGTTCGTGACACAAATGTCACATTGGCTTTTTTTTCCCCATCAGTCTCCGATGTTCTTTACGGTTGTGTTTCTCTGTCATTGGTGCCCATCTTAGCTTCTGTATTAGTACATTTGATCACTCCCTAATTCACTCTTCAAGAGCTGATTTCGGCTGCTTTTCCCGGGACAAAGATTGCTTGAGCGTTTGGCTCATGTTGCCGATTCACATTTTCTGCTCAGAGACCCAGCTGAGTTCGAGAACGATTCACGACCTTTTGAGTTGGTAACAAACATATTTTGAACACAAGTTGCAGGCCGGGCAGCAGAGAAAAATCTGGTTTAGTTCTCGCAATAAACAGCGCCTAGTTGCAAGAAAGAACAACAGAAACCGGTCCAATGTCAACTATAGGTAATCTATTCAGCAGTACAACTCAGCTCGAACAATTCAACACGTTGGCGCGTGCCAGAAGGATCGGAACGAAGACTTTGTGTAAATCACCTCTTCCATAGAACGATGCGCTATTATATTCTAGTAAAAGAATCTAATAGAGTACGAACAAACGTCACAATACATGCTTTCATCAGCAAGAATGGGACTTGATTACCTCACCGAAACTCGATTTCATACACAATCTCTTGGTGGTTGGTGCAACATGTGACAATACTATTTACTATATTGCGGAATAAATGTTGCTTTACAGTGCCAAAACAAAATACCACCATTGCACTGTAACCCTGCCCCATCTGGTACATTAAGAATTCCTACTACAACGCCGCTTTCGAACGGTCACAATACGGCATCCTGTGCCACTATGCCCAAACCATAAGCCGGCTGTGGCAAGAGGCGATCGACAGCGGTTCTTGGGCTCCGCGGTGAGGACATGAATGTCGACAAAGGCAATATTATGTGTTTATTTAATCCCGTAGGTCATTACAGTATGTACAGTTTTGACGTCTTTCAGAAAGCATAAGCAAACATGCTAAGGATATGGATTTCAGCAGCATTCCGCACTCACAAGAACATCACTGACCCCTGATCCCTGTATAAATCAAAATGTATGCTAAGACATGTTCAAAACGGGGATCTGCAAATATATTGGCACTACAAACATATTGTATGTATATATCTGTTGTCAACATGCATTTGAAAGGTTTCGTATAACTCACCTTCCATACTCAAGATACTCCGAAGGGGATATAGGTTTAGGACCCCCAAACCAGTCGATCATGAATATGTTTTCGATTTCCAGTTTAAAGATCTCGAAGTGATGGTTCTTTGGCCAGCCTGCCAAACAACAATAAATACATGCATGTTTAGATAAGAATAACACCTTACTAACTTATGTTGGCCATATATACAAGGAAACGGTAATATATCTTTACCCTCCATTTCAGGGTGTTTGCTGAAAAGCGCAGTTCTGGCCAAATCCGCTTCAGGTGACTTATGGTCAACCACCTTCAACTGCAAGAACAGTAAATGTTACTTCAGGTCGGAATTATAGTTCTTTTTAAGAAGTGTACACCACAGTGGTATCTGGTCTCCCCAACATACAGTCTCATTCTATACATGTGCATTTTAGAGGACGGATTATAGAAAGGTGTACATCTCCTCTTCAGCTTCAGTGCTTGATCTCACATCATGATAAACTTGTCTTTTTTTCTCATCATGACAGATACTTTAAGAGGCATAGCTTGCCAAGATCAAGCAAAAATGTTTGGGCATTAGAACAGGTAGACCCAGTAGACTTTTTTGTTTGTTACAACTATGGAGGCTAACAGCACCAAGTTGTCACTACGATGCTTCGAGGTTGCTACTTCCAAATATAGTCAAGTTCCCCACTATACCCCTTCTTTTATTGTGAGAAAAATGCAAAAGCATTAGAATCACTAACTGGCAGTGGCAACAAAGAAGTGTCTATGGATATACTTACGAGAAGTACAACCTAGGACCCCGGACTGTAAACGTGTGAAAGCACAAGGATAATGATGATTCCATGATTACAACAAGCCTAGTACGAAGTTTGAAGATAGAAACCAGAAATGGAGCACTGAAATTCTGCCAAAGTTAAGCAAATATATGTAGCAGGGAAATAAACAGAAAGTGAGCAATCATCTTATGATGGATGTATGCTGTTATTACCTTTCCGGTAAGAGTAAGTTTTGCA
Source organism: Thinopyrum elongatum (assembly GCA_011799875.1). Classification (NCBI taxonomy): domain Eukaryota; kingdom Viridiplantae; phylum Streptophyta; class Magnoliopsida; order Poales; family Poaceae; genus Thinopyrum; species Thinopyrum elongatum. The sequence goes on from CM022303.1 coordinate 203,784,870, forward strand.
CATGTTGGGTTTTCAGGATCAACCTTCCCACAAGTGCCAAGAGGGAACTCACTAAGGGTAAAGGAGGTCCTTTCATCCTCCAACGCATCTCTTGCAGTGGGATCCAGAGTAGTCAGATAAAAGTACGGAATTCCATGGCTCTCACCTGGTACCCCATCACTATATGAAACTACATTGCTGCGTGCAGAATAAGCATGGAACTAGTTCAGCAATCAGTCAAGACCCAAGACAAATCATTCGTGATTAGCCAAAGTGCGAGAATTAGGAATTACCCAAAAGGAGCGCCACTTAGATCACTTGATATTGTGCTGCGAAGAAAATGACAAAGCATTAGTGAGTGCCCCAGTCAAATAGGCACTAATAATGTGATATTGAAGTATCATAATCATAGCAAGAACCAAACTAACATGTCTGCCAAATTCCAGTTCTAAGGTCTCATTCCTTCTACACATACTGGAGATGGAGGTGATGTTCCGGTTGCAACCCACTTCCCATCCATCGAAAATAACCAATGAGCAAGTGGAATTATCTTACCATGATCTCCAGCTTTGGGTGGTTCTAAATATGTAATATGATTCTACACTTACAGTTGCGCTGTTTCTTAGCTACTTAGTTGTCTGGATTTTTTCTTATTTCCGAGTCGATTCACTGTGAGTTGTGACCATCAATTTATTGTATGGACTATGGAGATTGAGTTGTGACATGATTGGAGCTATTTTCATTACTTCCCAGCAAAGCATGTAGTTCAAGCTACTCCTTCCGTTCCGAATTATAAGATGTTCTAACTTTTTTCTGAGTCGGATGTATATGGACACGTTGTAGTGTGTTTGTTCACTCATTTCACTCCAATATGTAGTCCATATTGAAATATCAAAAACGCCTTATAATTCGGAACAGAGGTGATAGTTTTTTGTAAAAACTAAAAGATGGACCGTTATATATACTGAACTCAGCATAACAAACACCGAAACCTGGTGGTATGTTTCAGCCTAACATCGCTCACGGTGAACTCCAGTCCTTTTGGTTTTAGCCAAATTCTATTTCTCAAATTCTGAAGTATAGTTGAGTTAGTTGGGTGCTCGGGTGTCTGACACCTGACGGCTAAATCGTTATCTCAGACGTCTACAGAGGACTCCGATTCTCCAAAGTAAAGCAACAATTTCCCAAACCAGGCCTCGAGCAATTACTAACTAATAGTAGTACTTCAATTGTGGTTCAGTGGATACCATACCCAACTGTAATTCTGAAACTAGCAACAACCAATTCGATCAAACCGCGTGCTGCTAAAGAATCCGGTTACCAAACAGGGATCAGAGAGAGAAGGGAGTGGTATTTGGCGGGGGGAACCTGAGGACGCCCCAGGTGTTCTGCGCGGCGAGCCACCTGGCGGTGGCCGCGGCCTCAGACGGGGCGGGCTTGCGGTTGCGGGCGACGAGGGGGCGGCCGGCGACGGCGGGGGGCGGCAGCCGGAGCGCGAGCAGGAGGAGGGCGGCGGCGACGCCGAGGCCGAGGTGGTACGCAGGGGAACGCATGATTCTCCCTTGGTGGCTCCTTGCTTTTCCGGTTGTCCTCTCGTGCGGGAGTGGGACTCGCTGCCCTGCCCGACGGCGACGTTTTGTAGGCCTTTTCCCGTTGCAGATAGGGACGACGAACAGAATGCACGACGGGGATGGATGGGCCGCATTTACTCATGCGTACGAGTGTGGAACTTCTGTTTTGTCTGTTTTTTATGCAGCATGGGAGCCTCGAAAAGGGATTGAGATAGAGAATATTCATTTCTGAGCCCGACATCATCTGCACCCTATGAATACTAAAAAATACAAAAAAAATTTAAAAAATTTGGTGCGAAAGATGTTTCAGTGCGTGAGGTCCGTTTGAAATTTCAGTTCGTTTTAACATCTGAGTAGCTCTCAAAAAAAGAAAAATCAAATCGATCCGAACAGTACACTGTTTCACGGACCCAAATTTGTCTTTTTTTGCATATAGCTACTCGGATGTCCAAGCGAGTTGAAATTTTCCATGAACCTCACGCACTGAAACATCTTGCATGAAAAAAAAAATCAGAATGTTTTGAATTTTTCTAGTATTTCTTTTGATTTTACTTTTCATGGCGGGTGTACATGAGCTCGGGAGCCAAATTGCCCCTCCCTTGAGATAGTGTCTATCTCGTCTGGATTTTGACTTGAAAACTGCGAGAAAAGGAATTGAGAATTTGCCTTCAATTTTGGAGGGATTTTGCATAAATAGTTCAAGACAATGGATTTGCTATATTCCTGGCAGTGCCAATGAAGTTGAATAAAAATACTAAAGAAGGCACGAGCGAAGGTATGTGCCGTTGGGCCGTTTTGCGTGTGTTAAATTACCGTGGGCCTTTGGCCGGTGTGGGCTGAACCTAGCTTAGCTAGCTCAAGTGTTCTCTCTCTAAAAAAAAGGTAGCTCAAGAGTTTTTTTGTGTGTGTGTGTGTTTGCGATTTTTTTTTCGGTTTTGCCCTTTTCAAGTGGTTTTTGTTTTGTTTTCATAAAAAACAAATATGTTATTTTATAAAAAGTGAAAAATTACGCATTTTCTGTGGATATTTTTAAAAAATTCTGAACATTTTTTCTAAATTCTTTGAATATATCTTTATAAAAAAGAAGAAAAAATGATAGAAAAGGAAAAAAATTGCTGAAAGAAATAAAAATAAGTAAAGCTTAAGAACACATTTTTTAGGGTTACATGAATGAAGAACACCTAAAGAACCACGAAAAGTTGCTCCAAAACAACGGTAGCGAATGAACGTAAATAAGTTGTCCTGCCTCCCTTGCTAATGGTCCTGGCCCACGATGTATCCATGTGGAAATCATCAATAAATTGGCACAATGAGCGTCATATAGGATTTTTCCCGAGGGCATCTCCGAGGGCCTCCCTCACTTCTCTCCAATTTTTATATTGATGGGGTTTAAATTTTTTAAACCTAATGGCATCTCCAATGTCAGAAATTTGTCAAAATATTCTCTGATCCTTCATTTCTCCCACTTATCCATGTCCACCACCGCCTCAACTTGTGCACACCACAAAGCTACCCCTGGCGCACCAAAAGTCCTTCTTCTTCTTCTCTCTTTCTCTCTCCCCATAAAGCTTATCTCTCCCCGAACCAACCATCGCTCGCCAATTCCAACCTCTCCCACCCCACCTCGCCACGGGCCAAACACCCTTCCACCGTCGTTCCTACCTCCCTGAGCACCTCTCGTATGTGTCGCCGCCGCCCCTCTCGCATGTTGCACGACCATGCCACCTCGTCGACGCAACTTTGTTGCCATCGAAGATCCGTTGACCCCCGTTGATTTCTTTTTTTTCTATATTTGCACACAAAGTAGTGCTTCTGTTGTAGTGTGCCCTTGTTCTTCGGTTCTTCTGCTCCACCCGCTTGATTTTTCATCATCCCCAATCCGCTGGTGACCACCATGACTTGGACATTACATCATGTTATCAGAGCTAACAAACGATCCAGTTTGAGCTTTAGTCTCAAGATCTATCCACTAATATTGGCCGATTGGTTGCTGATTGCTCTCAAGGATTTGTTTATAAATCCAAAATCAGCCTTTGGGGAGGTTTGGAAGAGGTTAGAGCATCTCTAGCAGACTCCTTATTTTGCGGGCCTTTAAAACCGTGATAAGGGTCACAAAAAACATGTTTTAAGGGTCAATTTTGTTGGGGAACGTTGCATGGAAAACAAAAAAAATTCTACGCACTCGCAAGATCTACCCATGGAGATGCATAGCAATGAGAGGGGAGAGTGTGTCTACGTACCCTCTTAGACCGTAAGCGGAAGCGTTTAGTAACGCGGTTGATGTAGTCGAACTTCTTCGCTATCCAACCGATCAAGTACCGAACGTACGACACCTCCGCATTCAGCACATGTTCAGCTCGGTGACGTCCTCGCCTTCTTGATCCAGCAAGACGGGCGAAGTAGTAGATGAGTTCCGGCAGCACGATGGTGTGGTGACGGTGGTGGTGATGCTATCTTCGCAGGGCTTCGCCTAAGCACTCCAAAAATATGACCAAGGGACGAAACTGTGGAGAGGGGCACCGCACACGGCTAAGAGATTGTCGTGGTCTTGTGTGGCGCCCGCTCCCTCATATATATAGGTGGGGGAGAGAGGAGGCAGCCAGGAGGCGCCCCCAAGGAGGCCAAATCCTCCTTGGGCTCCTGCCCTAGCCGCGCCCCACTTCCTTATTTGTGCGCGGGAGGAAGGCAGGGGGAGGTGGCGCCCCCCTTTCCTTTCTCTCATGAGGAGGGAAAGGCAGGAGGGGCCAACCCTCCCATTTGCTTCCCCTAGGGCCGGCGGCCAGGGAGAGGGCGCGCCAGCCCCCTTGTGAGCTGGTGTGTGCCTCCCCTTGGCCCATTAGGCCCATAGACCTCTCAGGGCCTCCGGGAACCCCTTCCGGTGATCCGATGGTTATCCGGTACAACCCGAAACCTTTCTGGTGTCCAAATAGCATCGTCCTATATATCAATCTTTACCACCGAACCATTCCGGAGTTCCTCGTCATGTTCGTGATCTCATCCGGGACTCCAAACAACATTCGGTCACCAAATCACATAACTCATATAACACTATATCGTCAATGAACGTTAAGCGTGCGGACACTACGGGTTCGAGAACTATGTAGACATGACCGAGACACCTCTCTGGTCAATAACCAATAGCGGAACCTAGATGCCCATATTGGTTCCTACATATTCTACGAAGATCTTTTATCGGTCGAACCTTATGACAACATGCGTAATTCCCTTTGTCTATCGGTATGTTACTTGCCCGAGATTCGATCGTCGGTATCTCTATACCTAGTTCAATCTCGTTACCAGCAAGTCTCTTTACTCGTTCTGTAATACATCATCTTGCAACTAACTCCTTACTCACTTTGCTTGCAAGCTTCTTGTGATGTGTATTACCGGGAGGGCCCAGAGATACCTCTCCGATACACGGAGTGACAAATCTCAATCTCGATTCACGCCAACTCAACAGACACCTTCAGAGATACTTGTAGAGCATCTTTATGATCATCCAGTTATGTTGTGACATTTGATAGCACACAAGGTATTCCTCCGGTATCCGGGAGTTGCATGATCTCATGGTCGAAGGAACATGTATTTGACATTAAGAAAGCAGTAGAAATAAACTGAACGATCATATGCTTAGCTAACGGATGGGTCTTGTCCATCACATCATTCCCGTTATCAAATGACAACTCATGTCTATGGTTAGGAAACCTTAACCATCTTTGATCAATGAGCTAGTCTAGTAGAGGCTCACTAGGGACACGGTATTTGTTTATGTATCCACACATGTATTTAAGTTTCCGGTCAATACAATTCTAGCATGAATAATAAACCTTTATCATGATTAAGGAAATATAATAATAACCATTTTATTATTGCCTCTAGGGCATATTTCCATCAGTCTCCCACTTGCACTAGAGTCAATAATCTAGTTCACATCACCATGTGATTAACACCCATAGTTCACATCGCCATGTGACTAACACCCAAAGAGTTTATTAGAGTCAATAATCTAGTTCACATCACCATGTGATTAATACCCAAGGAGTATTAAGGTGTGATCATGTTTTGCTTGTGAGACATGTTTAATCAACGGGTCTACCATATTCAGATCCGTACGTATTTTGCAAATTTCTATGTCTACAATGTTGTGCATGGAGCTACTCTAGCTAATTCCTCCCACTTTCAATACGTATCCAGATTGAGACTCAGAGTCATCTGAATTGGTGTCAAAGCTTGCATCGACATAACCCTTTACGACGAACTCTTTATCGCCACCATAACCGAGAAACATTTCCTTAGTCCTCTTAGGTAACTAAGGACAATTTTGGCTGCTGTCCAGTGATCCACTCCTGGATCACTATTGTACCCCCTTGCCAAACTCATGGCAAGGAACACAATAGGTCTGGTACACAGCATGTCATACTTTATAGAACCTATGTCTGTGGCATAGGGAATGACTTTCATTCTCTCTCTATCTTCTACCGTGGTCGGGTTTTGAGTCTTACTCAACTTCACACCTTGTAACACAGGCAAGAACCCTTTCTTTGACTGATCCATTCAAAACTTAGTCAAGGTATGTGCTTTGTGAAAGTCCTATCAAGCGCGATCTATCCCTATAGATCTTGATGCCCAATATATAAGCAGCTTCACCGAGGTCTTTCATTGAAAAATTCTTATTCAAGTATCCTTTTATGCTATCCAGAAATTCTATATCATTTCCAATCAACAATATGTCATCCACATATAATATCAGAAATGCTACAGAGCTCCCATTCACTTTCTTGTAAATACGGGCTTCACGTAAGTCTGTATAAAATCATATGCTTTGATCACCTCATCAAAGCGTATATTCCAACTCCGAGATGCTTGCACCAGTCCATAGATGGATCGCTAGAGCTTGCACACTTTGTTAGCACCTTTAGGATCGACAAAACCTTCTGGTTGCATCATATAAAACTCTTCTTTAAGAAATCCGTTAAGGAATGCAGTTTTGACGTCCATTTTCCAGATTTCATAAAATGCGGCAATTGCTAACATGATTCGGACAGACTTAAGCATCACTACGGGTGAGAAAGTCTCATCGTAGTCAACTCCTTGAACTTGTCGAAAACCTTTTGCAACAAGTCGAGCATTGTAGATAGTGACATTACCATCAGCGTCTGTCTTCTTCTTGAAGATCCATTTATTCTCAAGGGCTTGCCGATCATCGGGCAAGTCCACCAAAGTCCATAGTTTGTTCTCATACATGGATCCTATCTCAGATTTCATGGCTTCAAGCCATTTATCAGAATCTGGGCTCATCATAGCTTCTTCATAGTTCGTAGGTTCGCCATGGTCTAATAACATAACTTCTAGGACAGGATTACCGTACCACTCTGGTGCGGAACGTGCTCTGGCGACCTACGAGGTCCAGAAGTAACTTGATCCGAAGTTTCATGATCATCATCATTAGCATCCTCTCCAGTTGTTGTAGGCATCACGGGAACAGTTTTCTCTTATGTGCTACTTTCCAATTTGAGAGAAAGTACAATTACCTCATCAAGTTCTACTTTCCTCCCACTAACTTCTTTCGAGAGAAACTCCTTCTCTAGAAAGGACCCATTCTCGGCAACAAAGATCTTGCCTTCGGATCTGTGGTAGAAGGTGTACCCAATAGTTTCCTTAGGGTATCCTATGAAGACGCACTTCTCCGATAAGGGTCGCATCCCCAAACTTTAAGAAACAACAGCTTTAGGTTTCTTGCCAAACCATAGTTCATATGGTGTCGTCTCAACGGATTTAGACGGTGCCCTATTTAACGTGAATGCGGCTGTCTCTAATGCATAACCCCAAAATGATAAAGGCAAATCGGTAAGAAACATCATAGAATGCACCATATCTAATAAAGTACGGTTTATGATGTTCGGACACACCATTACGCTGTGGTGTTCCAGGTGGCATGAGTTGTGAAACAATTTCACATTGTTTTAAATGAAGGCCAAACTCGTAACTCAAATATTCACCTCCACGATCAGATCATAGAAACTTTATTTTCTTGTTACGATGATTCTCTACTTCACTCTGAAATTCTTTGAACTTTTCAAATGTTTCAGATTTGTGTTTCATTAAGTAGATATACCCATATCTACTTAAATCATCAATAAAGGTTAGAAAATAACGATACCCGCCGCGTGCCTCAACACTCATCGGACCGCATACATCGGTATGTATTATTTCCAATAAGTCATTAGCTCGCTCCATTGTTCCGGTGAACGGAGTTTTAATCATCTTGCCCATGAGGCATGGTTCGCAAGTATCAAATGATTCATAATCAAGTGATTCCAATATAACCTAAACGGCAGTGCCACAAGTATGTTGCACTATCATTATCAACTTTGCATCTTTTGGCATCAATATTATGAATATATGTATCACTACGATCAAGATTCAATAAACCATTCACATTGGGTGTATGACCATAGAAGGTTTTATTCATGTAAACAGAACAACAATTATTCTCTGACTTAAATGAATAAAAATATTGCAATAAACACGATCTAATCTTGTTCATGCTCAACGCAAACACCAAATAACATTTATTCAGGCTCAACACTAATCCCGAAGGTAGAGGGAGTGTGCGATGGTGATCATATCAATCTTGGAAACACTTCCAACACACATCGTCACCTCGCCCTTAACTAGTCTCTGTTTATTCTACAACTCCTGTTTCGAGTTACTAATCTTAGCAACTGAACCGGTATCAAATACCCAGGGGCTACTATGAGCACCAGTAAGGTACACATCAATAACATGTATATCAAATATACCTTTGTTTACTTTGCCATCCTTCTTATCCGCCAAGTATTTGGGGCAGTTCCGCTTCCAGTGACCATTTCCCTTGCAGTATAAGCACTCAGTTTCAGGATTGGGTCCAACTTTGGGCTTCTTCACGGGAGCGGCAACTTGCTTGCCATTCTTCTTGAAGTTCCCTTTCTTTCCCTTGCCCTTTTTCTTGAAACTAGTGGTCTTGTTAACCATCAACACTTGATGCTCCTTCTTGATTTCTACCTCCGCTGATTTCAGCATCGCGAAGAGCTCGGGAATCGTTTTCGTTATCCCTTGCATATTATAGTTCATCATGAAGCTCTAGTAGCTTGGTGATAGTGACTGGAGAATTCTGTCAATCACTATCTTATCTAGAAGATTAACTCCCACTTGATTCAAGCGATTGTAGTACCCAGACATTCCGAGCACATGCTCACTGGCTGAGCTATTCTCCTTCATCTTGTAGGCAAAGTACTTGTCAGAGGTCTCATACCTCTCAACACGGGCATGAGCCTGAAATACCCACTACAAAAAAAAGACACATCCGTGACATTTTGGGCCGAACGAAAAAAAATTATGTCATGCTTATGACACTTCTATGACGATAATTGTGACAAAAGCACGTATCATCATAGATGTGGTGAGATCCTACTTGTATGACAAAAAATCATGACAGAAAATGGGCTTTTAGTCCTAGGCGGGCCGGGGACGGACCTGCATGACATTATTTGGGCCGTCCATGACGGAAAAAATCATGGTAGAAGCGAGGGCGAGGAAAATTTCGGGGAGTTCCCGGTTACGGTGGGTGGTCGGGGCGGAGCGATGCACGGAGGTTTGCGCGTTTCTCTCGTAGACGTACGCATGTGTGTGCGAGGCGTTGGGCTCTAACTGAACCCGAGCGAGGCGTTGGGCTCTAACTGAACCCGAGCGATTGAGCGAGGCGTTGGGCTCTAACTGAACCTGAGCGATTGCACTAGCTATGTTACTAAACCCCGATCGATCACTTGGCTGTTAACTGAACCCGAGTGATTCCTTCACTACTGCTGCTAACTGAAGCCGATCGAAGCTGCCTCTTGATGAACAGTCCCCGGTGGGGGTTGGATGAACAGTCCTGGTGGGGGGTTGGATGAACAGGATCCTTTGGTAGTAGAGGCCGTTGCCGCTGGATGAACAGGACCCCGATCGAGGAGGTGGGGGTGGATGAACAGTAGCCGGTGGAGGGACCCCGTCGAGGGCTGGTTGAACAGGACCCCGTGGAGGGCTGGTTGAACAGGACCCCATGTGGAGGGCTGGTTGAACAGTAGCCAGTGGAGGCTGGATGAACAGGACCCCCGTGGTGAACAGTAGCTGGTGGAGGCTGGAGGAAGTCGACGATGGATGAACAGTAGCAGTGGAGGCTGGAGGAAGTCGACGGTGGATGAACAGTAGCCCATGGAGGCTGGAGCGAGGCAGTAGACGGTGGATGAACAGTAGCTCGTGGAGTCCCGCTTTGTAGTACGCCACACCCCTCCCGATGAACAGGACCCCCGTTTCGACCGTAGGCACTCCAACACAAGTCTGTTTCCTCCGTTTTGCGGTACGCCACACCCCTCCCGATCAACAGCACCCCGTTTCGACTGTAGGCACTCGAACACAAGTCTGTTTCCTTCGTTGTGCGGTACGCCAGACCCTTCCCGATGAACAGGACCCCGTTTCGACCGTACGCGGTTGAACAGAAGGCCGTTTTCCTCCGTTTTGCAGTACACCAGACCCCGTTCCGGCTGTTCCGTCCAAGCCAGTTGGCTCCCGTTGAACACGACCCATTCCGACCTAGTGGCTTCGCTCCCGATGAACAGGACACGTTCCGACCCAGTCACTTGGCTCCCGGTGAACACGATGCTATTTCCTCCGTTCCGACCCAGCAGGTTAGCTGCCGATGAACAGGACAACGTGGCTGCCATCCGTTGCCTCTCCATGTACACAAGCCCTGGCCGTCCGTATGCGTGAGTACGCGTTTCGAGACCCCGCTCGTATGTATGTACGTGGCCGTATTTTTTGGCGTGTGGCTGTATGTACGTGTACATGGTTTAGACGGGACAGCCTGAACTGCTACGTGGGGGGCTCTACTATGACATGTGCCGCAACTTACTCGGCCACAGTTCATCATTTCAGAGCGACCGATCGACCAGTATGTACGTACATGTTCGCGACAAGACAGACAACGCTACGTACGCTTTGACCGGGTAGGTCCCAGCTGTCAGGGAGGATAAGGACGCACTTCCTTGCGTGCGAAGATATAGCTGCTGGGTCCCAGCTGTCAGGGGGAGGAATCCTTTTTTTGCCCGTAATAAGGACGCACTTCCTTGCGTGCGAAGATGTAGCTGGTGGATCCCAGCTGTCAGGGGGAGAAACATTATTTTTCAGGGTAAAAAGGATGCAGTTGCATGCATGCGTCCATGGGCGTGGTGCGTCCCCACTGTCAGCCTCTCACGTACAGTCATCTTCCGATGACTCTCGTTTGTTGACCACGTTGACCACACCGTGCCGAGCGCACCAAGGCCGGTGGACGACGGCGAGGCCCCAGACTGGAACGACCCGGAGATGGGGAAGACGCGGCAGTGGAGTCGCAGATGGAGAGGAGTGGGAAACTTGACTGGTTCGGGTGCGCGGCAGCACTGCCGCCCACGGGAGATAGGAGCAAGAACAGAGGTTGAAGAAGTAGCACGGCTGTTGGATTAACATCCAACAGTCCAGCTACTAGAATCATTTGTTGATTAAGTTGACAAAGCCCTGCATACGCGTCAGCTTAGTAGGCCCACAAGTCAGCCACCAAATCTGCCGGGTCCCAGCTGTCATCGGGAAGGATAGTTTTTTTCGTATAACAAGGAGGCACTTCCTTCCGTGCGAAGATATAGTCGGTGGGTCCCAGCTATCAAGGGGAGGAAACATTTTTTTCAGCTTAATAAGGAGGAACTTTCCTTGCGTGCGACCATGGACCTCATGGGTCCCAGCTGTCAGGCTCTCGATGACTCTCGTTTGTTGACCACGCCGCGCCGAGCGCAGCAAGGCGGCGGACGACGACGAGGCCCCGAACGGGAACGACCCGGAGATGGGAAGACGCGACAGTGGAGTCGCAGATTGAGAGGAGTACAAGGGTTATAACTGGTTCTGGTGCGGCGTGGGGCTGTAGTCGGTGGAGAATAACAGGAGGTGTGGAGGAGTGGAGGGATAGCCTGGCCGGCGGTGGGGTAACGCTTCGCACCGATGCGTGCTAAGCAGAGCCGCTAGCCGCCGGAGGCCGGAGCAGGCGGTCCTGGAGATGCTGGAGGAAGAAGACGAGAGATTGAAGGTGCATGCTGGCCGTTGGATATAAATCCAATGGCTGTGGATGTCAGAATCATTTGTTGACCAAGTTGACAACGCCTTGCGTAGGCTTCGACCTATTGGCCCACATGTCAGCATGCAAAAATGTGGCATATATTTAACCCATGTTTTCTAGAATTTACTGTCCATTTGCTGGGCTGGGTTAACAAATAATTTCACGTCAATGCGGCCCATTTAATATTTTCTAAGAAATCCCAGCCCATTTGCAGTTTCTTGAAATACACGAATTAGCTGGGCTTGTTCTATATTTAATGTTAGGTTAGAAGGAGCAATTAATATCAAAAAATAAACCGGAGCTGCACATTTTATTATATATAAAATTAACAAATTAGCGAGTTATTGCTCAAAAGAAAAATGAGCGCGTTATTATTACATTGCTCCTTAAAATCTTCGCAAACTTTTGTACGCAATCACCAGGATTTTCCTTGCCTGTGAGTCAAAACAACCAGGATTTTCCTTGCCAACTTCTGTTAAACATTTACTTTTATAAGTTAATAAGACGTGGGATGTTTTTATAATGTATATATAAGTCTCTATTAAATATACGATAATAGTAATAATATAAATATATATAATGTGGTTGGAAGGGAAAACATAAATTGGACACTGCATTATTATTCTTATATATAGATAAATAGAACAGAGATCTGCGTTTTATTAAAAAAATACATTGGACTGCCGATGTTTAAAAAAAAGTAAAACCTACGCTGGGAGGCCCATAGGCCGGTACGTACATGATGGACCTCAAAAAATAAGTTGAAACCACTCTCTCGGTATGTCGTGGGCTACGCATGTTAAAAAACAAAACCTAGGCCTAGCTGATACTTGTTCGCCCTCTGAAAAAAATGATACCAGCTAGATACCCGATACCCCTTTCCCGCAACAAAAAAAAATCCCCGATACCCCTTAAAAAAAAGCTCCCCGATGACAGTCATCGTTGGAAATTTATTTCGTTTATTGACTAGGTTGACAAACCCGTGGGCCCCAACGTCAGTATACAATTAGGAGGAAGCTTTTTTTATAATGAGGCACTTGCTTGCGTATGGCTTGGACCTGGTGGGTCCCCACTGTCAGCCTCTCAGCGTATAGTCCTCTCCGGATTCCTCTCGTTTGTTGAGCATGTTGACAACGGCATACGACGGCACCACGGCGAGCGCACACGGACGGGAAAGAACCGGAGCCGGGGAAGACGCCTTCATTCTTTCGAACATACAGCACTAGCCCGGTGGCTGCAGCCCTCTCACCCAAAAGTTGTACTGCCCGGGTTTGATTCCAACTGGTGCAGTTGAAAAATATCTAACACTTGCCAAAATTTCGTCCTTGGTTTACCCAGTTTTTCGCACACTCAACATTGTCTTGCCATTTTGAAAATAGCATATCTTTTTGACTTTGCATCATATGAAGATGTGCTATACATGAATGTTGATCAGCATGATGTTAACTTGTTGTTAGTTCCATTTTTTTACCATGAATAAAATTTCCAACATTCTGTTATCCATGTTTGAAAAGTGCGTGTTGATTTAAATGCTCTGCCTCTGAAACATGCAGTTTCTTATCTGAAAATCACTTGGACAAGCAGCCATCGCCGGTGTTGGATTCGATGCCGCGCTTCTTCAATCCCCCGGCAGCGCGAGGGGGAAATAAACTTCCGTCCCGTGCTGCCGGTTGGGGAATGGAGCGAACTGGATTAAAGAGGGGGCCGGCGGCGCGACTGAAGAAGCACATCAGACGTGATTTTTTTCAGTGGATGGCTCTCGATGGCGTTTTTTTTACTTGCCTCTGCACCATACAACTTGTATTTTTAGCCTCCCAGTCCGTGGTGGACTAGCAGCCCATTTGCTGGGCGGGCTAACCTACAGAAAGCAACACTTGATTTTTCATCAAGGCCCCAAAACAACGCAGTACTATGTTTGTTTTGAGGGCGAAAACATTACAGCAGGGGTTGAGCGGGGGAGGGGGGAAGACAGAGCAAAAAGATAAAAAAGAGCTGATGCGCCGTTGCTACCCTAACAAGCAGGTGCAATTCTTCTCGGGAAGAAGGTGTGCCATTGACACTCACACGTCATAATCCCACAGTAGACATTCTAATAAGTTCACACACAAGTACAACATAAAAGGTAAACATTCGTATCAAACTCAGGTTCACAGGACACGTTCATATTCATAGCCAACATTCACAATCAACAACTCAAAATATTCATATATACACATGTTCAGCATGTCTATGCATCCAAATGATTGATAGATCACAAGACAATATTCATAGATAATTCACAAAAAGATTCAGATATACACATGTTCAGCATGTTTATGCATCCAAATGATTGAGATCACAGCCAATATCATCCATGGACAAACTTTAATTACCTAGGGTACAGACTGGTAAATGGTGTTCACTCGGTGGTACTTATTGCTAAAATTAATGCTTGTACGAGTAAACTTTCGAGTAAATAAGAGGCAGCACAGACAATCTGAACTTTGCTTGTAGCTTTATCCTCGAGATAGTGGCCTCGATGCCGAGGGAGGTTTGAGCAACTTGGCCACTACTTTCATCCAACTAGTTTACTGGCTCAACTTGGTCCTGTAGCTCGCCAAAATTCTACATTGCAGACAAGAAAGGAGGTGGTTGATACGTCTCCAACGTATCTATAATTTTTGATTGTTCCATGCTATTATATTATCTGTTTTGGATGTTTTATATGCATTAATATGCTATTTTATATTATTTTTGGGACTAACCTATTAACCTAGAGCCCAGTGCCAGTTCCTATTTTTTCCCTGTTTTTGAGTTTCGCAGAAAAGGAATACCAAACGGAGTCCAAACGGAATAAAACTTTTGCGATGATCTTTCTTGGACCAAAAGGAAACCAGGAGACTTGGAGATGAAGTCGGAGGAGCCACGAGGCAGCCACAAGGATGGAGGGCGCGCCCAGGGGGGTAGGGCGTGCCCCCCACCCTTGTGGGCCCCTCGTGCACCCCCTGACCTAATTCATTCACCTATATATACTCTTATATGCCCAAACCACCAGAGGCATCCACGAAAATACTTTGCCACCGCCGCAACCTTCTGTACCCGTGAGATCCCATCTAGGGGCCTTTTCCGGCGTCCTGCCTGAGGGGGATTCGATCACGGAGGGCTTCTACATCAACACCATTGCCCTTCCGATGAAGCGTGAGTAGTTTACCTCAGACCTACGGGTCCATAGCTAGTAGCTAGATGGCCTTTTCTCTCTCTTTGATTCTCAATACCAAATTCTCCTTGATGTTCTTGGAGATCTATTCGATGTAATACTTTTTTTTGGTGTGTTTGCCGAGATCCGATGAATTGTGGATTTATGATCAACTTATCTATGAATATTATTTGAATCTTCTCTGAATTCTTTTATGCATGATTTGATATCTTTGTAATTCTCTTCGAACTATCGGTTTGGTTTGGCCAACTAGATTGGTTTTTCTTGCAATGGGAGAAGTGCTTAGCTTTGGGTTCAATCTTGCGGTGTCCTTTCCCAGTGACAGTAGGGGCAGCAAGGCACGTATTGTATTGTTGCCATCGAGGATAAAAAGATGGGGTTTTCATCATATTACTTGAGTTAATTCCTCTACATCATGTCATCTTGCTTAATGCGTTACTCCGTTCTTTATGAACTTAATACTCTAGATACATGCTGGATAGCGGTCGATGTGTGGAGTAATAGTAGTAGATGCAGAATCGTTTCGGTCTACTTGACACGGACGTGATGCCTATATTCATGATCATTGCCTTAGATATCGTCATAACTTTGCGCTTTTCTATCAATTGCTCGGCAGTAATTTGTTCGCCTACCGTAATATTTTCTATCTTGAGAGAAGCCTCTAGTGAAACCTATGGCCCCCGGGTCTATTTTCCATCATACAATCTTCTACTTTCCAATCTACGAGTTTTCGATCTACTATTTTGCAATCTTTTACTTTCCGATCTATAAACAAAAAATACCAAAAAAAATATTTACTTTACCTTTTATTTATCTCTATTAGATCTCACTTTGCAAATAACCGTGAAGGGATTGACAACCCCTTTATCGCGTTGGGTGCAAGTTTGTTGATTGTTTGTGCAGGTATTCGGTGACTTGTTCGTTGTCTCCTACTGGATTGATACCTTGGTTCTCAAACTGAGGGAAATACGTATCTCTACTTTGCTGCCTCACCCTTTCCTCTTCAAGGGAAAAACCAACGCAAGCTCAAGAAGTAGCATGAAGAATTTCTGGCGCCGTTGCCAGGGAGATCTACGCCAAGTCAAGCCATACCAAGTACCCATCATAAACTCTCATCTCTTGCATTATATTGTTCACCATTCGCCTCTCGTTTTCCTCTCCCCCACTTCTAAAATGATTTTTCGAAAACATTTGCCTTTTTCTTCGCCTCTCTCTTTGCCTCTTCTTCGTCCCTCTTCCATTCGTCCTCTTCGTTTGCCCTTCGGTTTGTTCGTTTGCTGGATTTGTTGCTGCCACCATGTCTGAAATTGGGGAGGTTATCATTGAAAAAGATAGTAGTAACGATGGGGGAAACTTTGATGCTTTTGATAAAACCAATCCTCATGAAGAATCTACTATTCTACACACCAAAAAGCTTCGCATAGGTAGCGGCAATATTACTGGAAAAGGGGCTATTCAAGATTTCTTTACTTGTGCCGGTGCACTCCCCACTTTGGGTGGATCTATTCTCCATAAAACTAGTAGTCTTGCGGATGCTATATCTTTGCTCATAGTTGAACTTGAAAGACAATTTGTTCATATGCATCCATCTATACAAAGGATTTTTCTAGAATTTTCTAATATTGAGCATTCTTCCGTTAAGCGCGCCGCCACTATATTTCTAGCTCATGAGTTTAGATTTATTATGAAAGAATCTAGCAAAATCTTCGCGCATTATAAAGTAGATGGTGGTCCTCCTCCCATAGAGGGAATTCTTTTTAATCAAGAGGACATAATGCGTTTACGTTCTTTAGATCATGTTGCTTATAATGAAAATTTAAGAAAGAGGGTTCCCACCGATGTTTTAGTTGATAAGATTTCTGAACTTAATGATAATTTTGCTATACAAAACAACGGATTAGGTTTCTCTCTTGGACACAAACTCATGACCTTTTGCCAAAACAATGCTTACAATGATGAGTTAGTCATACAATACGAGGGGCCGAAGGAGGAACCAATTCCTCCCGAAATTGATCTTGGGGATTCTTATCCTATTAAATTTAGCCCTTTTGATTACTTTTGCTTACCACAAAGAAAGCTTGCTGCTGAACGAAGGGAGTATGAGATGATTTTTTGAGATTTGCCCTATCACTATTACGATTATACCTAGATCTATTCGTGTTTTATGCCTAGCTAAGGGCGTTAAACAATAGCGCTTGTTGGGAGGCAACCCAATTTTATTTTTGTTTTTTGCTTTTTTTTGGTTCTGTTTTGAAATAAATAATTCATCTAGCCTCTGGTTAGATGTGGTTTTATGTTTTAATTAGTGTTTGTGCCAAGTAAGACCTTTGGGATGGCTTACGGTGATAGTTGATTTGATCCTGTTGAAAAACAGAAACTTTTGCGCCCAGTCACAGAATTGTTTATATTCACTGCAGCGTGGAAAACCCCTGAATTTTTTACACAAGATTTATATACGAATTTCCTCTGTTGTACTAAATTTTCAGATATTTTGGAGTTACATAAGTATTAGAACAATTCATATCTTCGCATACTGTTCTGTTTTTGACAGATTCTGTTTTTTATGTGTTGTTTGCTTATTTTGATGAATCTATGGGTAGTATGGGGGGGTATGAACCATAGAAAAGTTGGAATACAGTAGATATTATGCCAATATAAATAAATAATGAGTTCACAACAGTACCAAAGTGGTGATTTTTTTTATACTAACGGAGCTTATGAGATTTTCTGTTAAGTTTTGTGTTGTGAAGTTTTCAAGTTTTGGGTAAGGATTTGATGGACCATGGAATAAGGAGTGGCAAGAGCCTAAGCTTGGGGATTCCCAAGGCACCCCAAGGTAATATTCAAGGATAACCAAGAGCCTAAGCTTGGGGATGCCCCGGAAGGCATCCCCTCTTTCGTCTTCGTCCATCGGTAACTTTACTTGAGGCTATATTTTTATTCTCCACATGATATGTGTTTTGCTTGGAGCGTCTTGTATGATTTGAGTCTTTGCTTTTTAGTTTTCCACAATCATACTTGCTGTACACACCTTTTGAGAGAGACACGCATTAATCGTGATTTATTAGAATACTCTTTGTGCTTCACTTATATCTTTTGAGCTAGGCAATTTTGCTCTAGTGCTTCACTTATATCTTTTTAGAGCACGGCGGTGGTTTTATTTTATAGAAATTGTTGAACTCTCATGCTTCACTTATATTATTTTGAGAGTCTTTAAACAGCATGGTAATTTGCTTTGGTTATAAATTTAGTCCTAATATGATAGGCATCCAAGAGGGATATAATAAAAACTTTCATATAAAGTGCATTGAATATTATGAGAAGTTTGATTCCTTATGATTGTTTTGAGATATAAAAATGGTGATATTAAAGTCATGCTAGTAAGTAATTGTGAATTTGAGAGATTCTTGTGTTAAAGTTTGTGATTCCCGTAGCATGCACGTATGGTGAACCGTTATGTGATGAAGTCGGAGCATGATTTATTTATTGATTGTCTTCCTTATGAGTGGCTGTCGGGGACGAGCGACGGTCTTTTCCTACCAATCTATCCCCCTAGGAGCATGCGCGTAGTACTTCGTTTTGATAACTAATAGATTTTTGCAATAAGTATGTGAGTTCTTTATGACTAATGTTGAGTCCATGGATTATACGCACTCTCACCCTTCCACCATTGCTAGCCTCTCTTGTACCGCGCAACTTTCGCCGGTACCATACACCCACCATATACCTTCCTCAAAACAGCCACCATACCTACCTATTAGGGCATTTCCATAGCCATTTCGAGATATATTGCCATGCAACTTTCCACCGATCCGTTTACTATGACACGTTTCATCATTGTCATATTGCTTTGCATGATCATGTAGTTGACATCGTATTTGTGGCAAAGCCACCGTTCATAATTCTTTCATACATGTCACTCTTGATTCATTGCACATCCCGGTACACCGCCGGAGGCATTCATATAGAGTCATATTTTGTTCTAAGTATTGAGTTGTAAGTAAATAAAAGTGTGATGATCTTCATTATTAGAGCATTGTCCCATGTGAGGAGAAGGATGATGGAGACTATGATTCCCCCACAAGTCGGGATGAGATTCCGGATGAAAAAAAATAAAAATAAAATAAAAGAGGCCAAAAAAATGAGAGAAGGCCCAAATAAAAAAAAAGAGAAAAAATGAGAGAAAAGAGAGAAGGGGCAATGTTACTATCCTTTTACCACACTTGTGCTTCAAAGTAGCACCATGATCTTCATGATAGAGAGTCTCCTATGTTGTCACTTTCATATACTAGTGGGAATTTTCATTATAGAACTTGGCTTGTATATTCCAATGATGGGCTTCCTCAAAATTACCCTAGGTCTTCGTGAGCAAGTGAGTTGGATGCACACCCACTTAGTTTCTTTTTTTTGAGCTTTCATAAACTTATAGCTCTAGTGCATCCATTGCATGGCAATCCCTACTCACTCACATTGATATCTATTGATGGGCTTCTCCATAGCCCGTTGATATGCCTAGTCGATGTGAGACTATCTCCCTCTTTTTGTCTTCTCCACAACCACCTTCTATTCCACCTATAGTGCTATGTCCATGGCTCACACTCATGTATTGCGTGAAAGTTGAAAAAGTTTGAGAACATCAAAAGTATGAAACAATTGCTTGGCTTGTCATCGAGGTTGTGCATGATTTAAATATTTTGTGTGATGAAGATGGAGCATAGCCAGACTATATGATTTTGTAGGGATAAGCTTTCTTTGGCCATGTTATTTTGAGAAGACATAATTATCAAGTTAGTATGCTTGAAGTATTATTGTTTTTATGTCAATATTAAACTTTTGTTTTGAATCATACGGATCTGAACATTCATGCCACAATAAAGAAATTACATGGATAAATATGTTGGGTAGCATTCCACATCAAAAATTCTGTTTTTATCATTTACCTACTCGAGGACGAGCAGGAATTAAGCTTGGGGATGCTTGATACGTCTCCAACGTATCTATAATTTTTGATTGTTCCATGCTATTATATTATCTGTTTTGGATGTTTTATATGCATTAATATGCTATTTTATATTATTTTTGGGACTAACCTATTAACCTAGAGCCCAGTGCCAGTTCCTATTTTTTTTCCCTGTTTTTGAGTTTCGCAAAAAAGGAATACCAAACGGAGTCCAAATGGAATAAAACTTTCGCGATGATCTTTCTTAGACCAAAAGGAAACCAGGAGACTTGGAGATGAATTCGGAGGAGCCACGAGGCAGCCACAAGGACGGAGGGCGCGCCCCCCACCCTTGTGGGCCCCTCATGCACCCCCTGACCTAATTCTTTCGCCTATATATACTCTTATATGCCCAAACCACCAGAGGCATCCACGAAAATACTTTTCCACCGCCGCAACCTTCTGTACCCGTGAGATCCCATCTAGGGGCCTTTTCCGGCGTCCTGCCAGAGGGGGATTCGATCACGGAGGGCTTTTACATCAACACCATTGCCCTTCCGATGAAGCGTGAGTAGTTTACCTCAGACCTACGGGTCCATAGCTAGTAGCTAGATGGCTTTTTCTCTCTCTTTGATTCTCAATACCAAGTTCTCCTCGATGTTCTTGGATATCTATTCAATGTAATACTTTTTTGCGGTGTGTTTGTCGAGATCCGATGAATTGTGGATTTATGATCAGCCTATCTATGAATATTATTTGAATCTTCTCTGAATTCTTTTATGCATCATTTGATATCTTTGTAATTCTCTTCGAACTATCGGTTTGGTTTGGCCAACTAGATTGGTTTTTCTTGCAATGGGAGAAGTTCTTAGCTTTGGGTTCAATCTTGCGGTGTCCTTTCCCAGTGACAGTAGGGGCAGTAAGGCACATATTTTATTGTTGCCATCGAGGATAAAAAGATGGGGTTTTCATCATATTGCTTGAGTTAATTCCTCTACATCATGTCATCTTGCTTAATGCGTTACTCCGTTCTTTATGAACTTAATACTCTAGATGCATGCTGGATAGCGGTCGATGTGTGGAGTAATAGTAGTAGATGCAGAATCATTTCGGTCTACTTGACACGGATGTGATGCCTATATTCATGATCATTGCCTTAGATATCGTCATAACTTTGCGCTTTTCTATCAATTGCTCGGCAGTAATTTGTTCACCCACCGTAATATTTTCTATCTTGAGAGAAGCCTCTAGTGAAACCTATGGCCCCCGGGTCTATTTTCCATCATACAATCTTCTACTTTCCAATCTACGAGTTTCCGATCTACTATTTTGCAATCTTTTACTTTCCGATCTATAAACCAAAAATACCAAAAATATTTAGTTTACCTTTTATTTATCTCTATCAGATCTCACTTTGCAAGTAACCGTGAAGGGTTTGACAACCCCTTTATCGCGTTGGGTGCAAGTTTGTTGATTGTTTGTGCAGGTATTCGGTGACTTGTTCGTTGTCTCCTACTGGATTGATACCTTGGTTCTCAAACTGAGGGAAATACTTATCTCTACTTTGCTGCCTCACCCTTTCCTCTTCAAGGAAAAAACCAACGCAAGCTCAAGAAGTAGCAGCGGTCGATAAAATGAACCACCCAAATTTTTTGTGTAGTTCAACTGAAATGGAGCATCCCTGCCGTGCAGACTGATTAAGTGCCAGATGAATATACACATCAACCAACTTGTCTGGAATCTTTAGACTCCATGCCATACAGTTTGCTTCCATATGTGCCGATAACCAAAAGGTACAAGTTGGGACCAAAGACTGGATTGCGTTTTTCTAGGCTATGCGCCAAGCAATATTGTTGGCATTCACTCTGGCACTTCTTCTTGTCAACATTGATGCTTGTCTGAGTGAACTTTGGAGTACATAGCAGCAGCATAAGTATCTGTCCATCTGATCTTTTTGTGCAGTTCTACTGAAATCGCCCAATGTAATGATTTGCCTGCGAGTTCAGGCTCCAAGTTACTCCTTTATGAAATTGGTAAACAGTAGCACAATACCAAATTACCAATACATATGACAAGCACAATAATCAGGATAAAGACCGGTACCAACCTATGTGAGGTAGCATATCAAATACTATTTCCTTTGACTGGAAGCTGAGATAAGCGACTGACAGGAAAGGAAGGAGCAGTCGAGGCAATGAAGCACCCAAGGTTTTTGTGCAGTTCCACCAAAATCGAGCATCCCTGTTGGCACATATATTGAGAGAGTGAGATTACTGTAATAGTGGGACTTGATGATGAAACATACACTAACAAATAAAAGCACCCTCATTATCTTAATGGGTAAAGTTAGCAACATAGTAGTCTTGCTTAAAGAGAGGTATTAGTTTATTTAATCAGTGCCAATTAGCTCAACACTCAAAGCATTGCCATGTATCATAGGTTGCAAAACTTTAACGTGCAAAGATAAAGGAGTTTCTCATGACAGTAGCAACACAGTAGCACGATACAAATAGAGATGACAGCAAACTAATATGGATGAAGGCCTTAGGCCGGTACCAACCTGAGCAAAAACGCTTATTCAAGTAGTCCCAGAAGAGATGATAAAGCGCTCACTGGAATCATTCAATAGTATATATTTTTGTGCACTTCAAATGTATGGTTGACATCACTCTTGTTTACCAGTGGTGAGATTATATCGAAAGATTATCAAGAACTTCCAGCAGAGTTAAAGCACTGGCTGGGATACAGTTCATTGTATTCTCTTGTGCAGTTCCACTAAATTGTACGATTGGCACAACATGATCCCTGTTTGCACAAGTAGGAACAAGGTGAAACCTTCATTAGCTTAGTGAGAAAGGATAGATAGACATTAGCATATTACTTTAACAGTAGCATCAAATTCATGATGGACAATACGCAAAACATTGCCTCATTGAACCAGTGGCAATAAATTGACATACAAAACAATAGCATTATTATGTCATGACACTACCAAGATTCCCTCCCTGCTCCACCACATGATTTACCTCCACAGACACACATACACACGTACATGATTCAGCATAGGGTGCTACTAAAGATTTGTTTAACTCCGACAGGAAAATTAGGCAGCAATAAATAAGTGCTACTTAAGTACTCCTAATTAATTAAGTGGCCTTACATGAGAGACAACAAAAGTGGAAGGGCTCCTAGAGGATCGTCTCACATGTAAGGAAGACGTTGCCGGAGCCCTTGAATGGCCTTGACTGAGGCCTCGGCTTCAGCAAGATCACCTTGGCACTGTTGATCGTGTAGAGCTGGGTCACACATTCATCCAGAATCCAGTTAATTAGTATGATGTGTCATCAAGCCAAGTACTACTCTACTGCATTTCTCTATCTATCTCTACTCTTATAAAAAACAGAGTTGGTGATGATGGTGTGCCTGCGATCCTGCAATATAGGCCGTCCGATTTATATCTGACGGATAGGAAGGAAACTATGGCAATTTTGCAAAAAGATACCCACACCCCTCTCCAGATTTGCAAATAAGGCCTTCCCTCGTTCATCCTTTTCTCTCACAAGATAAACTACTCATACAAATGCATCTTGATGTTACGTGCAACGCACGGGCATCTTGCTAGTCTTCCAAGTAAAGTAAGACTAGTAGCAACACAGCAATAGAATACCACTAGCAAGATGTCAGGATAACATAGGACGGTACCATCGTGTGATCTTCTTCATTTCCTCCTCCTTCTTCTTCTTCGTCTTCCGCTTCATGCTTTGTTTCTCTTTCTCCTCACCAGTTGGTGAAACCAAGTACATGATTGGCCTTCTATTTCAGAATTGGTTTTGTCAGTGAGGGAGTACACGTGTACTAGTAAACAATAGCATTATTTTCTCATGGCAGTCGCAAAATAGAGGTGAACACATGCATTAAATATCATTCTTACCTAAAGGAAGGTTATGGGTGCCAATATGGAGGATGAAGATTGGAACACAGATATCCCTTTATGCAGTTCCACCAAAATGAACCAACGGTTCCATTTTGACATTCCAGTTAAACAGCACAAAAGTCACTTCTTTTAAGAAGTGTTTTGTGCAGTGCACCAAAAGGTTGCAATAGCAATGAGGTGAAATGGATATCCCTGTTTGCACAAAAAGCTACAGAGGAAATAGTCAGAGTCTCAAATAATTACTGGAAAAAACAATTGGTTAAACTTGTCATGGCTTATAACAGTGGCATGGCTTCATTTTACCAGGGGCATTAGATTAAGAATAGCTAAATATTTGCTATGAGGGCATGGGACAGTGGGTGCACCAGCAGTCCAGCACCATGTACCTAAACCGGGGCATAAAGTGGTGATTCAGAGTTTGTTTCCCTGAGAAACAAACATCGAAACATATCTGGGTTGGTCCCATTTTTGTTCACTCTAGCCACCTATTCCTATATGTGGATAGCAAATCTAGTCCTGGTTATACCACTGTGTACAGCGTTTTTCCCTTTTCAACCAAGAGACCGGTTGGATGACTAGTCTGTACTACTTTCACCCCCTTTCTTTCCTGTTTGTACCAAGTCTGATGTACATACTAAATTTTCCCCCTTTATTTCTTGTTTGAACCAAGTACAAGATTCGACTCCATGAAGTAGCTTTACCTCTAACAATAGAAAAAAAATTAGGTGACGTTGGACCATCCGATCGAGCCTAGCTACGAGGGGGGCTGAGAGGTAGAAAATGATGCACATGCGGCGACGTAGTGAGCTGGGGAAGTAGAGCTAGGCTGGTTTCAAAGGAAGATATACCTGAAGGTCGTCGGGGTGTGGATAGGTGGGCGGCGGGAGGCCGGATCCGCCCACACTAGGGCAGCGATGAAGGGATCGGAGGACCTCCCGCGCCGGCGATCGGCCAGAGATAACGGTGCGGCCGGCAGTGGGTCTCCTCCCTCGCTGTCGACGACGGCCTAAACGCTGCCCCTCCTCCCCTTCACTGGCGGAGGGGGATACGTCCGGATCTGTAATCAGCGGTGAGGATAGAAAGACAATGTTACCACCGCTATCTTGTTTAGATCTGGAGAGGATGAGAGTGTGTGAATAGAACAACCCTAGCAAGCAAGCGCGGAGGCTCCTGCCTATATATATACGTATAGTGGGGTAGTTTTCTTTTTTCACTCCATCAAAACAATCGTTTAAAATTGTGTACGTGCCAGGTCGCCATTTTTTTGAGTTGTTGATTGTTTTTTGAGATAGCTACCCGCTTATTCCAAGTGGTGTTACGGTGTGCCAGGTCGCACTTTGTATCGTTCAAGTCTGGTACTAGACCCTCCATTAAGTGAACAACCACCGCCTCGTAAAAATTGTGAACAAGTCCACGGCTAAAATTATCGGAAACATGGGCTGCACCAACATGCATTATTATTTATATTTTCTATGTGGGAGTATCCTCAAAACAAAATGTGAGAGTACACTCTTTATTGGGCCGCTTTGTAATTTGTGCTAAATTTTGACCAAAGATTTAACTGGCAAAATGTTAGTGCATGTTAACAAAAATTATATCCTTGGATTCGTATTTGAACATAGTTTTCAATGATGTAATTTTTTGTGACATGCATGAACATTTGGTTAGTTAAATTTATAGTCAAAATTTGGCACAGATTATCATAGGGACCAAGGACCAATAAACCAGGACGGAGCTCCTCGTCTATCGTCCAAACTACTATATGACTAGCCGCTCTATTACATGCGGGACATCAAGCATCCGGGCCCGCGTGCCATCCACCAAATCACAGTGAGGTGCTACAGTCGAGACTCACCAGTCACCCCCGGTGTGGCCGTCATGACCCGTCATATCACAAAACCCACACCTTTACCAGAAGTGGTAAAGTGGCCTCGAAGTTGGATTGGACGAAGCAACAATCATTTCACTGGAATGCTCGTTGAAGCCCTTTCTCCCCTTTCTTGAAGAAAACCTCACTCCAGGCTACTCACTTCTGCCATTTTTCTTCTGTACCGACGAAGGAAAGGTGGGCGAATCAGTGATGCTACTATATTTTCATTCCAAGAATCTTCTTTTTGCGAAGCACCGACCGATTCTCACTGCCTATTCTTTTCCCGTTTTCATTGCGATTGTAGTTTCCTTTCGATTGCTTTTTGTTTGTCAGTTTATTGATGGATCCTGGAGCACTAGGCAAAGAGTTGCCGGTGGACAACCCACTCGAGACAGAGATCTCCAGGAAGCGAGCGCCGACCAACGAGTTGGCCATGTTGGCGGGCCAACCCATGGAGACGAAGAACTCCAAGAAACAAGCACTGGCCAAAAGAGTTGATGACGTTGGCGGACGAACTCCTCAAACAAAGCTGGAAGAACAGCAAGGGCCCCACCATGCCTACCCTAGAAACTCTAATGGCCACCTATGAGAGGCTCAAGGCCGAGTTTGAGGAGATAGTCGCCATTGAGAAGCAGTATTTCCCTGGCAAGGCGATGGCCCCCATCGAGGAGATGGCCCCCGGAGGGATGGGATCCCCCGGTGAGCTGCACAAGGTAAAAAAGATGGCTTACCATAGTTGTGGTTTTTGATTATTTGCAATGTGCTTGCTAATATGTTAGGGTTGTGCAGGTGCTGGTGGACGTCCTTGATGATTCCAAAGTCGCGGTCCGTCCTGTGGACATTGCCCCAGAGATCGATTTCGATGCCGCTGTCCGTCCTGTGGACATCGCCCCAGAGATCGATTCCGATGTCGCGGTCCGTCCTGTGGACATCGTCCCAGAGATCGATTCCCATGCCACTGTCCATGCTGTGGTCATTGCCCGAGAGATCGATGACAAGAAATAGTTGGCCGCGCTAATCCTTCAAGGTAGTTTGCATTGTGTTTAATTAGCAGAATGATGCGTGTTATCAAACCATCTTAGGGCTAGTGCACTGTCTTGTGTGGGTGGTACTTGCTACTTTTGTTTGATAGTGAATCATGCGAACCCTCTCCGAGTTATGGAAACAGATGTATCCTCACCAGCTTTTGATGTAATATATGGCATGCTTAGATGTAAGTTTGAACTGTTTATCATATCAGAAGGGCTTTTTGATGATTCTTGGTGTTAGTAGGCTAGGTACTGTGCGAGCTATAGTACTTGCAAACACTCACCGAAGAGAAACGTTGGGGCTGATGAGCTCGTGGTACGCTTATAGGTATGATCCGTCGTCGATCGGCCAATAGCCCAAGCTCCTAAAATTGTAGGCTTAGCGATCGATCAGACAATAGTCCACAATTATACTCCCTCCGTTCCTTTATATAAGGTGTATTTGTTTTTTCAAAAGTCAAATGAGGGCATATTTGACCAAGTTTTTAGAAAAATATATCAATATTCACAATACGAAATTTATATAATTTGATTGATCATCAGAAGTACTTTCATATTTTATCTAGTAGGTATTGCAGATATTGTTATTTTATTCTATAATCTTGGTCAAACATTCAAATGGTTGACTTGCACGGAAATCAATACACCTTATATTCTGGAACGGAGGGAGTACATTGTTGGGGAACGTAGCAGAATTTTAAAATTTTCTACGCATCACCAAGATCAATCTATGGAGTCATCTAGCAACGAGTGAGAGGGGAGTGTATCTACATACCCTTGTAGATCGCGAGCGGAAGCGTTCAAGAGAACGGGGTTGATGGAGTCGTACTCGTCGTGATCCAAATCACCGATGACCGAGCGCCGAACGGACGGCACCTCCGCGTTCAACACACGTACGGAGCAGAGACGTCTCCTCCTTCTTGATCCAGCAAGGGGGGAGGAGAGGTTGATGGAGATCCAGCAGCACGACGGTGTGGTGGTGGAAGCAGCGGGATTTCAGCAGGGCTTCGCCAAGCGCTACTGGAGGAGGAAGAGGTGTCACGGGAGGGAGAGGGAGGCGCCAGGGGCTGAGCTGTTTCTCCCATGCACCTCCCCACTATATATAGGGGTGGAGGGGGCTGGTTTCTTGCCCTCCAAGTCCATTGGGGCGTTGGCAAAGGTGGAAGGAAAGAAATCCCATCCTTTCCCTTCCCCACCGATTGTTATTCCCCTTTTTTAGGGATCTTGATCTTATCCCTTCGGGATATGATCTTATTCCTTCTAAGGGGGAATCTTGGTGCGCCTTGACTAGGGGTGTGGGGCCTTGCCCCCACTACCCACGTTCATGTGGGTCCCCCCATGCAGGTGGGCCCCACTCCGGAACCTTCTAGAACCTTCTCGGTACAATACCGAAAAATCCCGAACATTTTCCGGTGGCCAAAATAGGACTTCCCATATATAAATCTTTACCTCCGGACCATTCCGGAACTCCTCGTGACGTCCAGGATCTCATCCGAGACTCCGAACAACCTTCGGGTTACCGCATACTAATATCTCTATAACCCTAGCGTCACCGAACCTTAAGTGTGTAGACCCTACAGGTTCGGGAGACACGCAGACATGACCGAGACGACTCTCCGGTCAATAACCAACAGCGGGATCTGGATACCCATGTTGGCTCCCACATGCTCCTCGATGATCTCATCGGATGAACCACGATGTCGAGGATTCAATCAATCCCGTACGCAATTCCCTTTGTCTATCGGTACGATACTTGCCCGAGATTCGATCGTCGGTATCTCGATACCTTGTTCAATCTCGTTACCGGCAAGTCTCTTTACTCGTTTCCGTAACACATCATCCCGTGAACAACTCCTTGATCACATTGAGCTCATTATGATGATGTCCTACCGAGTGGGCCCAGAGGTACCTCTCCGTTACATGGAGTGACAAATCCCAGTCTCGATTCGTGCCAACCCAACAGATACTTTCGGAGATACCCGTAGTGCACCTTTATAGCCACCCAGTTACGTTGTGACGTTTGGTGCACCCAAAGCACTCCTACGATATCCGGGAGTTGCACAATCTCATGGTCTAAGGAAAAGTTACTTGACATTGGAAAAGCTTTAGCAAACGAACTACACGATCTAGTGCTAGGCTTAGGATTGGGTCTTGTCCATCACATCATTCTCCTAATGATGTGATCCCGTTATCAATGACATCCAATGTCCATGGTCAGGAAACCGTAACCATCTATTGATCAACGAGCTAGTCAACTAGAGGCTTACTAGGGACATGTTGTGGTCTATGTATTCACACATGTATTACGATTTCCGGATAACACAATTATAGCATGAATAACAGACAATTATCATGAACAAGGAAATATAATAATAACCATTTTATTATTGCCTCTAGGGCATATTTCCAACAGTCTCCCACTTGCACTAGAGTCAATAATCTAGTTACATTGTGATGAATCGAACACCCATAGAGTACTGGTGTTGATACCACTGTTGGGGAACGTAGCAGAATTTTAAAATTTTCTACGCATCACCAAGATCAATCTATGGAGTCATCTAGCAACGAGTGAGAGGGGAGTGTATCTACATACCCTTGTAGATCGCGAGCGGAAGCGTTCAAGAGAACGGGGTTGATGGAGTCGTACTCGTCGTGATCCAAATCACCGATGACCGAGCGCCGAACGGACGGCACCTCCGCGTTCAACACACGTACGGAGCAGAGACGTCTCCTCCTTCTTGATCCAGCAAGGGGGGAGGAGAGGTTGATGGAGATCCAGCAGCACGACGGTGTGGTGGTGGAAGCAGCGGGATTTCAGCAGGGCTTCGCCAAGCGCTACTGGAGGAGGAAGAGGTGTCACGGGAGGGAGAGGGAGGCGCCAGGGGCTGAGCTGTTTCTCCCATGCACCTCCCCACTATATATAGGGGTGGAGGGGGCTGGTTTCTTGCCCTCCAAGTCCATTGGGGCGTTGGCAAAGGTGGAAGGAAAGACATCCCATCCTTTCCCTTCCCCACCGATTGTTATCCCCCTTTTTTAGGGATCTTGATCTTATCCCTTCGGGATATGATCTTATTCCTTCTAAGGGGGAATCTTGGTGCGCCTTGACTAGGGGTGTGGGGCCTTGCCCCCACTACCCACGTTCATGTGGGTCCCCCCATGCAGGTGGGCCCCACTCCGGAACCTTCTAGAACCTTCTCGGTACAATACCGAAAAATCCCGAACATTTTCCGGTGGCCAAAATAGGACTTCCCATATATAAATCTTTACCTCCGGACCATTCCGGAACTCCTCGTGACGTCCAGGATCTCATCCGAGACTCCGAACAACCTTCTGGTTACCGCATACTAATATCTCTATAACCCTAGCGTCACCGAACCTTAAGTGTGTAGACCCTACGGGTTCGGGAGACACGCAGACATGACCGAGACGACTCTCCGGTCAATAACCAACAGCGGGATCTGGATACCCATGTTGGCTCCCACATGCTCCTCGATGATCTCATCGGATGAACCACGATGTCGAGGATTCAATCAATCCCGTACGCAATTCCCTTTGTCTATCGGTACGATACTTGCCCGAGATTCGATCGTCGGTATCTCGATACCTTGTTCAATCTCGTTACCGGCAAGTCTCTTTACTCGTTTCCGTAACACATCATCCCGTGAACAACTCCTTGATCACATTGAGCTCATTATGATGATGTCCTACCGAGTGGGCCCAGAGGTACCTCTCCGTTACATGGAGTGACAATTCCCAGTCTCGATTCGTGCCAACCCAACAGATACTTTCGGAGATACCCGTAGTGCACCTTTATAGCCACCCAGTTACGTTGTGACGTTTGGTGCACCCAAAGCACTCCTACGGTATCCGGGAGTTGCACAATCTCATGGTCTAAGGAAAAGTTACTTGACATTGGAAAAGCTTTAGCAAACGAACTACACGATCTAGTGCTAGGCTTAGGATTGGGTCTTGTCCATCACATCATTCTCCTAATGATGTGATCCCGTTATCAATGACATCCAATGTCCATGGTCAGGAAACCGTAACCATCTATTGATCAACGAGCTAGTCAACTAGAGGCTTACTAGGGACATGTTGTGGTCTATGTATTCACACATGTATTACGATTTCCGGATAACACAATTATAGCATGAATAACAGACAATTATCATGAACAAGGAAATATAATAATAACCATTTTATTATTGCCTCTAGGGCATATTTCCAACATACATTAGTTCACATCAAACTCAAAGAGTTGGTTCACGGATACATTCACATTAATAGCCAGCAAAATTGGCACGTACTTGTAACATGCGTGAATGTGTAATTTTTTTGTTGGAAGCGTGAATGTGTAGTGACATCATACTTTTGGAGTGGCTACAGAGAGTGTGTACGTGTGCTAGAGGGGTTGTGGGATGGAGAGAGATCTAGAGAGAGATAAAGACCCTCCGGCCTCCTTTGGTTTGTAGGAATTTTGTAGGAACTCTATAGGATAGGATTTGCAAAGGAAAAATTCCTTTGACGCCCTTTGGTTTATAGGAATGGATTCCTATTCCTATGTAGGATAGGAATCAATCCTTCATATTTTGGAGGAAAAAAATTAGCCTAGACTCAATAGAAAAATTCCTATCCTATGCACCAAATAACATCTCTTTCTCTATAGGAATTGAGATGCATGTCATCTCACTTCCTATGATTTTCCTATTCCTATAAAATTCCTATCCTATGAACCAAAGGAGGCCTCCATTTGTTTCTACTCCTAATCATTAGATTGACAAAGGAAATTTTTTGAGAACACAAAATCATAGCAGTACAGAGACGTACAAATCCTAGGCGGGCTAGTTTGGCCTAGTGGGTTTCAGTGATATGACGTGCTACAGTGCTGTCCAGTCTTCGCGTGTGGTAGCAGTATTGCGGGTACAGTAAGTTTTCTTGAAGAAGCGAAATTGAACGAAGTCATGATGGTTCCTTCGTCCGACCAACTTACAGTGGGAAAGGTTGGGCCTGCGCTACGACCGGGGTGGACCAGGATAATTTTGTGCATGGCAAGTGGACCAGGATGGTTGACGTCCCACATGTCGGCGAATGAAAGTATTCTTTCCGATATCGAGGATGAGCAAGGAGTATTCATTGTTTATTTTTTATGAAAGCTATTGTCTCCACTGTTACGACGGAGGAGTGTGAAACACGGCAGCCCAGTGAACTTGGCATGTGCACAACTCCCTCCTTCCTCATGTACCATAGTGTTGACTATAAGGTTACAACTTTTTCTCACTTTCTCTCTATCTATTTTCTCTCAAATGTTTTTTACCTTCTTTTTTTTAGACACAGTTGTTTTTTATACCTTTTTTTAGAATTAGTTTTTTTATACCTAGGAGCACGTGTACAGACGGGCTCTTGCAGAGCCCACTTCTTCACTTTTTCAATGCCTCTCTCCTCCACATAAGCGGGCTTATAGCCCAGTATTGTACTTGCTATGACTGCGGGCAGCTGGCGCCTGAGGGGGGAGCACGCGCGGGAGGGGGGGAGGGGTTTTCTGGTGGGCTAGGGCGGTCAGAAGCGGGCTTGGAAGCGGTCCGAACTCCCGCATGGCCCACCTCACATTATCACCATATTTCTTGGAGTCTGTGCGTGGTGGGCGGGCGATCTCTTCTCCCTCCCCCATCTCTCTCTTCTCAGCCGACGCCCGCCGAGCGATTAGATTTTGGCTATCGACGGTTTATTCAATTGCAGTCCCACATGTCAGTGAAAATGAAAGACAACGCGTGTCCCCTTTGATGAGCGGCATGCGAGCCGGACTGTCGGGGGTGCGACGTGAACGCGACAGGCGTGCTTTAAGTGCACTGCCTTTTCCTTTTGAACTTGCAAAGTGTAACATTTTCGTGCGATCGATCGATAGAAATCCAGAACAAAATGACGAGGGCGGGGATTTCCCGCGCGTTAGGCGGGCTAGTTTGGCCTAGTGGGTTTGAGTGATATGACGTGCTACAGTGCCGTCCACTTGCTCCATTTTTATGTAAGCAAGCGTCTCCACTCTTACGTGGGAGGAGTGCGAAACACGGCGAATCTGATTTTGATCGAGGGATAACTGTTCCCTGCGAAATAATGGAGCACTGTTAGCGATTATAGCATGATAGTTAGGGCATCTCCAGCGCTAACCCACAAATTTACACCGGCATCTGTCCGAGGACACTGATGCCAGAGGATGCCATCCAATGCTGCCCGCATACCTTTCGACAACTATATGAACTAACCAAACAAAATTCGTGCAAACAAAGCAAATTTCAAATTAACCGGATGAAATTCATTACATTTCGAAAACTTTTCCTATAAACTGGACGAAATTCATTACATATTTCGCACAAACCATACTAAAACCTACTGTAAACCTAATCTAAACAATTGTCGGCGCCCGACCACCATGTCCGGCCATGAGCCCCGAGAACTGACGCTCTGGCTATTGCCTTTGCCTCCTCCTCATCCGCCTCGGCTTTGTCCAGCTCTGCCTCGATAACCTCCTCCTCCGGAGCACAAGGTTCTGAAGATTTTCACCTCCACTTTGCCGTCAAGCGGCTAATTGGCTGCCGATGTTTACCCCACCAAGCTTGGCGTCGACTGAGTGGAGGAGCGGTGGCCTTCCTGGGACCAGAGCGGCGGTGACCTACCATGTACTACTCTTCCTCGCTGCCGGCTACGCCCTCGCATGCGCGCCGGCTTCGTGGTCATGGCGGCGGAGGGCGGCCGGGGGGGAGCCGGCGATGTCCTCCTGTTCCAGCTCCGCGTCATCGTTCTCCTCCTCCGGCTCCGCGTGCTGCTCTGCCTCCAACGCCTCCTCATCCGGCTCCGGCTAGTCCGGACTCCGGAGGCAGGGCGGCTGCGATCCGGGCTTCGCGCTGCCTCCAGATCAAAGCGCCGCTTCGGTAGGAGCATGGCGTATGTCGTTACCTTCGGCCGGGCCATGGCTATCGGGCGACGGCGACCAGAGAAGAGGCGGCGGGAGGGGAATGAATGCAGCTACTGTTTGGGTTCGCCGTCCAGCTTAAATAAATGCGCACCATCACGTGTACCCGCGGGTGCACAAATTGTAACATACGGGTCTGCTTAGGGGGCGTCACGTAACTGGTATGTGTGTGAGATTCTGAGAGACAGAGTGCGTGTGTGCGACTCTACTCTTCGGACATGTACTCCACCTTTTGCATCGGGATATAAGTATAATGGTATTACACTTTAGCTTGTGATTTACGTGGCCATGTTAACGTGGTTGTGTAAAAAAAATGTCACTTCCTGCTCGTGATTTGCGTTATATAATTATGAGAACTTTGCTAACTACTAAAATAAAGTGGAATTTGTCCATGTTATATAAGTAAATTAAGGTGATTGTTTATCATACAGGTAAGGTTGGACGAAGGGTGGTAGGAACAAATGCTCCACCTAGAGCATGTGTGTGTGAGATGGAGTCTTAATGTGTGTGTGTGTGTGTGAAGCGGAGTCTTTGGTGGCAAAAGTAATTTAAGTGTGTGTGGCTTCATCATAGAGAGGTGATGTGTATGGCAGAGGCCACCAACGAGGGGGGTGCGAGAGAGAAGAGGCCCGTAAAGAGGGAAGAGAAGGCGTGTGCGCGTGAGTGGAGTCGACATCGAGATAACGTGTTTGTTCGAGAGACACCGAGGAAGACTACTATATATCAATGGTGCATGTAGGCGGGAATTAAACGAAGGGATGGTCTTATTGGTTTTGGGGATATAGGGGAAGAGTGAGAGAGGGGGTAGCTAGAAGGAGATTGTTAAGTGTGAGTGTGTGTTTTATAGAAGAGACCCATCTAGGCGGAAGTCATGTGCACACAAGAAGAGAACGATTCGATGTGGGGTTAGGGCTGAGGGTAATTAACTACGTATGGAGACATAGGAGACCTTGAACATGCTTGTGCAAGAGGTATACATGTATAGGTGGGATGTGTGTGTGTGTGCGCGCGCGCGCATGATCGAGATACAAGAAAGAAGACATAAGTCATAAGACCAACGACATGGGAGAGACGGATCAGTATGACAATATGCATGCATGTGAGAGTGGAGGGAAGAAGGCCCGATAATTGAGCATGTGTTTTTGTCTTGAAGAGATAGTGGCGTGGGCTAGAGCATGCATCTATGGCGAGCAGAGAGAGCGAGACACAATGATTGTGCAAAAGAGATCAACCTATAGGTGCATGTATAGAGAGACAGATATAGTGTGCGTGATAGGAAGCAAGAATGCGTGCGAGAAAGAAATGTTGACGGAGAAACTGCAGATAGATAGAGAGATAGAGATGCTAGCTAGAGGGACATCGGCTAGTTTGTGTGTTAGAGATGACCACCGAGTGGTTCAGAGGGGTGAAGTTATGTGTGTGTGAGAGAAAGATAAAAAGAGGATGCATGACTGCATGTAGAGAGAAACATATATAGTGTGCGTGATAGGAAGCAAGAGTGAGGGCGAGAAAGAAGGTTGATGGAGAAATAGATAAATAGAAAGATAAAGATGCTAGCTAAAGGGAGATCGGCTAGCTAGTGTGTGTGTTAGAGATAAGAGTCGAGTGGATCAGAAGGCTGAGTTATGTGTGTGGGTGTGAGAGAGATAGAGAGAGGGTGCATGTGAGTCACATACAAACAAATATCAGAGAGAAATGAGATCCCGAGAGACGGAGTTTTGTGTTTACGAGAGAGAAAGATATTTCACAAGGAGAGTGATAGCTAGAGAGACATATCAGGGAACGCGAGATATCTCTAGGGAGAGAGAGTGTGTGTGAGCGACATACAAGGGAATGGTGGAGAGATATGAGACCCTGGGAGACAGAGTTTGTGTTTGTCTGTGAGAAAGAGATATTTAAGAGGGAGAGTCGCAGCTTCTCATACCTAAGGAGCGCAAGACATCTTTGTGTGACAGGGGGTGTGCGAGTGGCACACAGGGGAATAGTAGAGAGAAATGAGACCCCGGGAGACAAAGTTTGTGTTTGTGTGAGAGAAAGAGATTTCACAGGGAGAATCATAGTTAGAGACACATAGCAGGGAGCGAGATATACTTAGAGAGAGATAGAGTGAATGCCGAGGGAGAGAGTACCGTCAGTGTGTTACGAAGATAAAACATCATTGTCGACATACAAGTAGCACGAGATATACCCGAGAGACGATGAAGGTGTATAGGTCTAGAGAGATATACAAGCATGAGTGATAGCTATATGAGACGAATATCTGGATTAAAGGGGATTCAAATATTTAAACTAGAGATCACGACATCGATAATATCATAACGAAAATTGGTCTATCAAACATCCATATTCATT
Organism: Thinopyrum elongatum; assembly: GCA_011799875.1. NCBI lineage: Eukaryota > Viridiplantae > Streptophyta > Magnoliopsida > Poales > Poaceae > Thinopyrum > Thinopyrum elongatum. The sequence goes on from CM022303.1 coordinate 203,820,862, forward strand.
TGAATTTGGGGACACATGTAATGTTATATAGTTTATCAATATTAGTGATCCATAGATTCTTTAATTAGAGACAATGCATGGTTTATATGCAATTAATGTCTAAACGGGATTACACTATATGTTGCGTGTGTCAAACACATTATACGTGTTTGAGAAGTAAAAAAACCCGCATGAAACACACATTAATTGGAGACAGTTAGCGAGGAATGCATACATTGGATTTCAACATAAAGTGGTTTCAAATATTTGAAAATTCAAATTAAGATGGATCCAGCCTTATGAATCTGAGGTCGTGCCATTTGTAAACCATATTTATGTATAAAGGGTGTTGTGCTTTTGAAAGTATATATAAAAAAATGATGTATATAGATTTGTATTCGAATACAAAATGGATCCTGCCCGAAAAAATAAATACAAACTGGATTCGAATTGAGTTGGCACGGTAAACGTGCACTCTTTCTCTGCAAAAATTTGAACAAAGCGGGGAAACTCGCAGTAACCGCCCGAAACCAAAATCTGCGAGATGGAAATTACTGCCTATCCCTGACACGCAAAGCCTATCGGCTCGATTTCTATAGGTTTTGATAGGGATAGGCTTGTAATTTTACTCAAACATGACATAACCGCCTCCACCTCTCACCTCCCCGGATTCATACATGGTGGGTGCCAAAACACAGTTTCTCCTCATCCGAAATTTCCTCTCACCTCCCTCCTCGATTCATACACGGTGGGCGCCAAAACAAACTCTCCTCGGCCGAAATCTCCGTCGGCAAATATTCGGTGTATGTGAGATTACCATCCTATCCCCAACCGACTAATATTGCTGTGATGTTGGAAATTTTAAACGGGGGCTAAGTTTGTAAATTTCCTCGCATTTGAGACAAGCGCGCCCTGATGACATGGTTCCCCCCTTCCTCTCTTCCTCCATTTCCCCATTCATACTCTGTGGGCGCCAAAACACCCTCTCCACCGCAGTCTCCTCCGTCCGCCACCCCATCCACCACCGTTCTCCTCCACCATGCCGGAGCTGATACCCCGACGCCGTCGTCCATTACAAGAGATCGACCTCTCTCATCCACGGCTTCGGACCAGGATCCTTGCATCGCGTCCTCTCGCTTCATCCGTGCCGTCATCCACCTTGCCGAGGCCTCTCGTACGACCATCTCGTCCACCGCACCGGGATATTTCTCTCGCCGCCACCGTCTGCCCTCCTAGATCTGCTTCCACGCCGCCGACAGCCATCGCTACTGTAGCACCCTCAACGCCTCAGCAGATGCTTACACGGCGCCACACTAGAGGCAGTACTCTTTCGTATCTGCTCAAGTTATTTATCTCAGCAAGAAAATAGATCGCCACTACTTTACTGTGATTTCTTGTCCATCACTTAGAATCTTACTTGTTAGTTGAAACCAAACATTGGTTGCGAAGTTGCCTTTGTCCGGTTTGCACCTTCAGATCCGCCATGGCACACGCACCACTATACTCGCAATGCTTATGGTTTTCCCCTTTTATATTCCACATTAGCTTAAATGACAGTCGACTGAATTTCAAATTGGGGTCAGTCCATTTTTGGGAGTTCGCCGAGGGAAGGAAGGGGCTCGCCGGAGGGCTGCATGTGACGCCCCCGGCTCAATCATGCACTAATCATACACGCAAACATGCACGATCAAGCACAGGGACTCACGGGAAGATATCACAACACAACTCTAACACAATTAAACGGAGATCCACAATATTACAGACCAGGGATCACAAGGATCCGAATACATAAGTCAGTCATACAAATAATATCTGGGTACAGACATAGTTAGACAAGTTTTGCCTTAAGAAGGCTAGCACAAACAACGACTCTAGATCGAAAGGCGAAGGCCTCCTGCCTGGGAGCCTCCGATCCTACTCCTGGTCGGCTGGCTCGATCCAGTAGTAGGTACCGTCTGGTCCCATCTGGTAGTAAGCTCCTGCAGTGGCATCTGGCTCCTGGGCTCCATCGTCTGTTGTATCATCAAGTAGGGGAATATAGGGAAAAAGAGGTAGCAAAGCAACCGTGAGTACTCATCTGAAGTACTCAGCAAGCAAGGATCTACACTACATATGCAACATTATCAAAGGGGAAAGGCTGTATATGTGGACTGGGCTGCAGAAATGCCAGAATAGAGAGAAGGCCTAGTCCTATCGAAGACTAGCATCTTCAAACATCTTCACGAAGCCACCATCTTGCAGCAATAGAAGAGAGTAGAATATCATTTTACTAAGCAAACATGTTGAAGTAAAGCCTAGAGATCCTTCCTCGACTCCCTGCGAGAAAGCGATCCTGAAGCTTCAATTAATTAAACAAGTATCCAGTTCAAGTAATAGATCGGGATACCAAACTGAGCGTCCTTTACCATAGGACCGGCTATCGATAGATTATTCTTCCCTGCAGGGGTGCACTACTGTTACCCAACACGCTCGATCAACTCTGGCCGAACACACTTGCTGGGTAATGCCCGGCCACGGGAGATCGACATGAAGCAGCGCCCTTCCTAGGCTCAGCAGAGAGGTCAGCACGCCGGACAAACCTATGCACCCAGGGGTCTTGGGCCATCGCCCTGGGCACTCTGCGTGTTGCGTGACTAGCCGGGGTGCAGGCACGACACTGAACTCATCAGTGAAGTATCCAGCTCATTCCCGACAATCAGCCCGCACGGTGAACTGTGACGTCTGATGAGCTTTCGGGAGAAATGTACAACGCAGAGGGCCCCATAAACCATTATCCCGCATGGTGGTAGTGCGTATAGGGCACGTCGACCCACTCAGATCAAATACCCAAATCCGATAGGCTGATTTAGTAACACGCGGAGAGGATCAAAGTTTCTGAAGCTCCGCCACAATATCACACTCGAGTGCCCTTCCGGCACACCCGACATCATAGATCCCCTGCGGGTACCCATCAGGGTCGACCCGCCGGTAACAAAGGTCAAAGTAACCGTGTGGTCATAACATCAAGGGGGAAACCCCGAGGAATCACCCTCGGTGGATTCCACTCGATGAAATCATCAGGGTGAAAGTATGAGGCATCACCCTCAAGGTTCACATTGAGGGGTTGCATGACAGAGTCGTATCGAAAGTGGAGAAGGAGGAATCACCCTCGATGACCACGACCGAACAGCTACACCGCAGAGTATTCATCAGGAGTGCGTTACAAGGTATCACCCTCGGCACTCGATAGTAACTATGCAAAGTCGTACAACTAAGGGGGTGAAGTGATGTGTCGGTCTCTGGTCGGCGATCACATTGATCGAGTAGTCGATGATCAAGCAAGGGCAACAAGGGTAAGGTGGTGGGGGTCACTGATGGTTCACTACCAACCTATACTAAGCAGTTTAACATAGGCAGGTAAGGTAACAATAAACAGGTTACAAAAGCAGGCTATGCATCAGAATAGGAGCAAACATTAACAGTAGCAAAATCTAATGCAAGCAGGAGAAATGGAATGGGCGGTATCTGGATGCTCAAGGGGGGGGGCTTGCCTGGAAGCTCTGTTGCACAGGAAGAAGGGTCATCGGTGACGTAGTCGTACTCAGTGGCATCAACGCTGGTCTCGAGGTCTACCGGAGAAGAGGAGGGGGAAGAAACAGTAAATATGGAGCAAACAAAGCATCACAAAATATAACAAGGCAATACGTGGTGCCAGGGGTGATCTAACGCAGGGATAGGTGATACCGGCGAAGGGGGAAAACATCCGAGGAAGTACTCCCGGTGTTTGACGTTTTCGAACAGTCGAACCAGAGGGGGACGGTTGGATGTTTCGCTATTCTAGGGACGTGTGGCAGACGAACGGACTGCATATTCGGATTCGTCTCGTTGTTCTGAGCAACTTTCATGTAGAAAGTTTTTCGATCCGGGCTACGGTTGAATTCCTATGAATTTCCGAAGTTTTCTGAAAATCTCTGAAATTCTGTTAAGTCTGAGAAGCCCTCAGTTTTAAACACCACTTAGCCGTTTTCCAGAGGCTATTGCTATTGATCTGTACATCCTATGATTTTGTGCCTTATATCAATTGTGAGCATTTTTCTGCGATCTACATGTTAGTATCACTTTTATCCATATTAGAGCTCATTAGCTTGATCATCAACAGCTCTAAAGTAGCCATGAAAATAAAGCTGTTTTCAGCCTTTCACTTAACAGAACTTAGACTATTGTCATTTTCATAGCATTTAAACCTCACACCTTTTGAATTTGGTCCAATGAAATGTTTTGAACCTTGTCAAGTGTACTACATATCCGTATAATTTTTACCCACATTGGGAAAAGTTTAGTTGTTGTTTTGTTGCTGTACAAATTGGCATCCAATGTAGATTTGCAAAAGCTAGTACGCGCTACAGTGCACACACCAAACACACAGCACGCACACACGCACGGCGTGCGGCGGCTGGGCCAGCAGGAGCGGCGGGTCGCGGCGGGGCTGGCCAGCCACAACGCCGGCGGCCGTGGTCGCTCGTGGGGGGAAGGCCGCAGGGGCATGGCATGGGAGGGGTGTGGCCGTGGAGGCGCGCGCGTGGGCCGCAGTGGCCGCGGTCGAGGGCGACGAGCAACGCCGGGCGCGGCCGTGCGTGGCCAGTGATGCACGGGCCGCGGCGGTAGGAGGTCTGCGTGGGCGCGGGCGCGGCCGCACGCAGGTGGGTGCCCAGGGGCGAGCGGGTCGCGGTGCGGGGTGAGCGCGGTGGTGGAGGAGCATCAGCAGCAGCATAGTATCGGCAGTAGCGGTAGCTACAGCGGCAAGCAGCAAGCAACGAGCAGCAGTGCACGGGCATGGGGACGAGGACGTGCAGGGGCGTGGCCATGAGTGGGAGGGGAGGGGCGGTCAGGCAAAAGCGAGCGAGGCGAGGGACAGCAGCCGCAAGCAGCAATTAGCAGCAGCGGTACAGAGGAGCAACGGCACAACAGCAACAGCAACAAGCAGAGCAGGGGTCGCGGGCGGCTGCGGGGGATCGCCTTGGATGCGGCCAGGGCGAGCGGCGGCCAGCGCCGGGCGCGGCGGATGCGCGCACAGAAAGCCGCGGGGCAGCGGCGAGTTCGGGAGCGCGGGGCTCCCTGGCCATGGCGGACGGTGGCTTCGGCCTCCAGCAGTGTGATGTCTACGGTGCATGGGGAAGCAAGGAGAGGTGTAGGGGAACCAGGGGCTCACAGCGAGTTCGTGGAGGAGCTCAGGGTGGCCGGGGATGCTCGGAGTCGGCCGAATTGACGGCGAGCAAGTGGCGGCGCCCGAGGATGAAGATGGTCGATGGCGACGGCTTGGGGAGGTCCCTGCTCGTGAGCGTTGTCGTGGAGGTAGAGGACATCGAGGCGCAGCTCCTGGCACCTTCGAGCGGGACGGGGTGGTTCCGGAGCGTGTCAACGACGAGGTGGCGGCGTCGGTCGCGTACGGTTGCCTCTCCAGATAGGGGAGGAGAGCGAGGGAGAAGAAGGGGATAGGCTAGGGTTCGACAGGGGCGTCGGGGACGGTCTCCTTATCCACCAGAGGGTCGTGGGATGTTCGATAGCGAGGCAATCGATGGGTGGACGGCGTGCGTGCCATGGCCTCTCTGCTTCTGGTGAGAGGTTAGGGAAAAGGCCAGCGCGGGCTGGGCCTTGTGCACTGTAGAACTAGGCTATATGTGTACAGTGTGTGCTGGGCCTAGTAAGTGCATAGTGCCCTTTTAGACCTTATTGTTTTTCTTTTCTGTTACTATTTATTCCTCTCTATTTTCCAATTCTTTTCAACACTAAATGAATTTATTTGCAAATGAAACTTGGCACATAAATCCTAATCAACACTATAAGGTTGCACAAAAAGTTTGAGGCCAATTGGAACCGTTCAAATTTATAGTTGAATTAAAAATGTGTTTATTTAATCTTGTTGTTCCACTAAATTAATTCCAGGGGTAATTTGGGAAACCAAATGAGGTTGGTTCCAACATGTTAATTACATAGTGAATATTTGCAACCCACCGAACATTTTTATTTTGACAGTTTGAAGAAATAATAATTTGACTGGCATTTTGAATTCAAATTTGAGTTTGATTTGGGACAAGTGAGGATTAGAAAAATAATTGCAATGACATGGCACCATTAGTGAGTGGTTACTGTAGCTTAACTACCGGGGTGTTACAAATCTCCTCCACTACAAGAAATCTCGTCCCGAGATTTAAGATGTGGAGTAAGGGGGAAAGTTCTGGTTACGAAATTCTAACGGATCTTCTTGGTCTTGGCTGCTCTTCTTAAAGAGGTTGATCCATTCCGTTGATGTCTTTATTTCTCTGCTTCAGGTCATCATGATGAAGTCGGCATCCTTTCTTCGGGAATTCCAACGTACTTACGAATAGGTAAGGGGTAGCTCGACATAGCTAGAATGTTATAAGGGATAATCATCGGGGGTTATCCCATGAATGAACTCTTGAGTATCTCTCGAGTTGAACAAATAAAATACATTGAGAGTAAGGTACGAAGGTACAATAAGAAGTTTCAAACAGATAGACAATCGTTCGATGTCTGAAACAAAGTGCGAAAGGGGGTCTAGAGCAACGAGAAGAAGTATTATGTCTGATACCAGAATTGATGATCTCTCGGGAGGTGGCTCGTGAATTAAATGCGAGGCCACGCGCAAGGAATAAATTTGGGAACAGGGGGGTGTATAGGAGAGTCAGGTTTCGATCCTGTGGAACTGTGGGTTATGGGCTCATCATGTGGGTTAAAAGAAGGAAGGGCGTTGACATCTTGCACGGTTATTATAGCAAGGCATGTTAGAGAATAACCGGTCAGTTATGTTGGCTGCATCGTTGGTACCAAGGGCGAGGGACGAAGTGAACCATTTTCCTGCTCGTTGAACAAGGTGGACCAATAGGCAAAGTTCTCGTCCATCGGTGGCTACCGGAATGTCATCAACAATAGTAACATGGTCTTACTGACAGAGTGGTACAACGAGGTGCTTACCTAAGCAGGGAATTATCACTGCTTAGTTAAGTCAGATTACAAGAAAGGTTAAACAAAACAATGGAAAGGAAAATATGTTTAAACACATATTTCAGAGGTATATCCTTCCCAAGGACAAGCAGAGCATGATATCAATGATAGGGTATAAAGTATAAAACCTTTTAGGTGAGGGGAGAAAAATTTCATGGCATCACCCATACAATGGTGTTTGGATAATTGATAAAGAAATTTTAGCATTGTGCTTCAAATGTTCTTATTGAAGATCGGAGTACCACGGTCATGCTTCGAGATAGCATTTACATGGTCTTCAAGTAAAGGTCAGGCTTGGATACTCAAAGGATTCATCAGGAACAACTTATAGAATAAGTCTTATAATTTCCTCATGGAAGAATGGTTAACCTTGCTAAAAAAAGAAGAACTATAACAATAGGTCCTCCAGCCAGGTGTGCTAGGCATGACATCACCTTACCGGGTTACATAACGACCAATGCTATAATTCTTGGAAATATGTTTCCAACCATCATATCTAACCGAGATGTAGATCTGAGTGGTGTCAGGATACCTCAGACTCAGGATGTCTGAGAAGGAAAGGTGCAACACCAATTTGACAAGATGACATTGTAAGATTCTCGAAAAATGGACTATGGAAGCAAGTTCCGAAACAAGAGTCCACCATTAACCAAGGAGAAGATGAGGAAGTGGCTGATGTACTCAACGACATCCAAAAAGATGGATTTCCACAATTATGGGAATAAGGAGATAACATTTGTCAGATCAAATGATATAATGATGTATGCTCGAGGAAAGCATACACAATTAAACATTGATTGAAAGGTGCATCTGAAATATGGGATGGGTTGCACAATCAATGTTAGAATGGTGACTTAATGAACAAAAGAATTAGAATGAAACTATCGACCATTCACTTCAAAGCAATAGGGCTACTAGAAGTTTTGAATTCACACATCATAGATCAATTGTTGGTATCCCGGTTAGAAACAACACAAGAAAGAATGGTGATGGTGAGAAGTATCACTATACCAAGAACTCTTAAGAGGAGGAGCAATCCTCACAACATCCTTGGCATAAAAGACAGTAATACTTCAAGGTAGAACATAATACAAGCTAGATAGCAAGTTGCATCCATAACATGAACAGGTTTGTGAGGAGAGGAAGGTAATGATGTTGCCGATGGTAACTCAAACTACCAAGGGACGAGGATGGCACTTATCATCATGAATTAGATTGGTATCCTGGAAGGAGTCAAAACGTTGATGATGATCATGAAAAATTTTGTCGAGAGGCTCCATGAAGAAGCAATCAAACATCGACTGCATGAAGTAAAAGGACTGATGCAGCGAAAGATTATTGGAACCACATATACGACACAAACTCAGAATCAAGTTTGTGGTTCGAGGTGAAATGATAATACGAGGAAATCGACGTAAGCTTAGCTTATTGTCGAAAGATGTGCTCCGAGAATAAGGACCATGTGGCACAGTTAAAATTTAGCATGATAATGATATAGGCGATCACGCTAGGAATGACGAGATTGAGTTCCCAGCAACAATTAACTAGGTGTACTGAATCACAGTGCGGATTCGAGTCACTTGTCAAAGTTCTCGAGTGACGGACAATGCAGACCGGCGGAGTGACTAATACGGTGAGAGTATTAGTCCAACAAGAATTCATAAGAGATAGTGCAATGACCTGATATCCTTGAGATACCAGGGGTAATACTCGAAGGTGGAGCAGGATTGAGGTTGGACAGATGTATTGATCTGCAGAAGACAAGTACTTTAACTTGTCTAAGGAATGGAACCAAAGGAGAACCATATGGTCGGAACCACGATTGTAAATGACCAAATCAAAGATATAAGATGAACTTATATCAAGGGGATAATTATTTTTACGAGAAGCTTTCATGATAAGATCTGCGTCGCGTCCATGGGCATGAACACAAGGTTCAAGGTCGACTCCCACTTCTCCAATGCATAACCTTTCATTCACTTCTCACGTTCGATGAAGTTGTAGGGTTGAAATTTTATCTGGCAAAATACCAGAAGAGTAATACTCATGAAAACTTTCGAGTTCACACATATTAAGGAAGGCATAGGCTCAACCCATCAGGGCATCGTGGAAACATATACCACAAGCTTCAATAGTAAATATCACCAGCTCGTAAGAGAGCATGGTTGGCCAAATCAAAGAATAGGATTTACCAATGGTATTATGTATCAGGGAAAAGAACTTCTCGAGGTTTTTGTATACGAAGGACACTGTCGAATGATGATTCAACAAAGGATCTGACGGTCCATAACGGAGCTGATGTGAGCATTGGTACTTAGCCAGAAGAAGGAAGAATGCAAGGAGATCAGATTATAGAAACAACTGACTAATTCAGAGCTCAAAATGCAAAGGAATTGTGATTTTCAAATCAAGGGCTCAGAAGCAAACGCTCTGATTAAGGATGGATACGTTGAGTAGACTTATGGGTACAATCGACAACAATTTGATTGGTTGAGATCCAGCTCATGTTTAAAATGACGTCTGAGTCGAAAGGATGAATTCTAGGATCTGATTGAGGATTGCGAGCATTCGCAACATATTGAATCAAGGGACTCAAGATGATAAGGCAAAGGACGTCAATGAATATTGCTAGGCATTTGGAATTAACCATAATGTAGGCAGACAAGAATTTCAAGAGCCATAGGCTGTAGGGGATTCTCGAAAGATCAGATAGTATTTCAAAGAATTTTGCGAGACACCTAAACAACTCGGGATGGACGGATCCCCGGTAAGTGTGAGGAATTGTTCGTGGGGGTATTAATGCGGAAAAGAGCTGCAAAGCAATAGGCTCAAACGATTCTCAGGATATCAAAGAATTTTTCATGGTATCAAGTAATAACAAGGCAACTGAGAACGAAGGTATGAACGTCAAGTGTAAGTAGTTATCCATAAGGGTTTATCGGTGGTCGGGAATAGCAAAAGCGGTGGGCACAAAGTCTCGAGAGAATATCAGAGTATCTTCGGAATCTTCTGGTGCACCAAGTAATCATCTGGAGTAAGGGGCTCTCCGGGAGGAAGTAGTTACGAGAACCTAGAGTCAGAGTTAGTAAAATCATTTAACCCGAATAGAAGAGAGATCAGAGTCCCAGATTATAGGTCGATGAATAAAAGATCCTAATACCACCCAATTGGTGACGTGGGCCCGTAAGCCACACAGCCAAGTTAGTAAATTATTTTTTCGATGTCTAGACTCGACTTCGACCAAGGAATTGGAAGGGGGCTTCCTACAGGCAGTCGGCTCTGATACCAACTTGTGACGCCCCCGGCTCAATCATGCACTAATCATACACGCAAACATGCACGATCAAGCACAGGGACTCACGGGAAGATATCACAACACAACTCTAACACAATTAAACGAAGATCCACAATATTACAGACCAGGGATCACGAGGATCCGAATACATAAGTCAGTCATACAAATAATATCTGGGTACAGACATAGTTAGACAAGTTTTGCCTTTAGAAGGCTAGCACAAACAACGACTCTAGATCGAAAGGCGAAGGCCTCCTGCCTGGGAGCCTCCGATCCTACTCCTGGTCGGCTGGCTCGATCCAGTAGTACGTACCGTCTGGTCCCATCTGGTAGTAAGCTCCTGCAGTGGCATCTGGCTCCTGGGCTCCATCGTCTATTGTATCATCAAGTAGGGGAATATAGGGAAAAAGAGGAAGCAAAGCAACCGTGAGTACTCATCCGAAGTACTCAGCAAGCAAGGATCTACACTACATATGCAACATTATCAAAGGGGAAAGGCTGTATATGTGGACTGGGCTGCAGAAATGCCAGAATAGAGAGAAGGCCTAGTCCTATCGAAGACTAGCATCTTCAAACATCTTCACGAAGCCACCATCTTGCAGCAATAGAAGAGAGTAGAATAGCATTTTATTAAGCAAACATGTTGAAGTAAAGCCTAGAGATCCTTCCTCGACTCCCTACGAGAAAGCGATCCCGAAGCTTCAATTAATTAAACAAGTATCCATTTCAAGTAATAGATCGGGATACCAAACTGAGCGTCCTTTACCGTAGGACCGGCTATCGATAGATTATTCTTCCCTGCAGGGGTGCACTACTGTTACCCAACACGCTCGATCAACTCTGGCCGGACACACTTGCTGGGTAATGCCCGGCCACGGGAGATCGACACGAAGCAGCGCCCTCCCTAGGCGCAGCAGAGAGGTCAGCACGCCGGACAAACCTATGCACCCAGGGGTCTTGGGCCATCGCCCCGGGCACTCTGCACGTTGCGTGACTAGCCGGGGTGCAGGCGCGACACTAAACTCGTCAGTGAAGTATCCAGCCCATTCCCGACAATCAGCCGCACGGTGAACTGTGACGTCTGATGAGCTTTCGGGAGAAACGTACAACGCAGAGGGCCCCATAAACCATTATCCCGCGTGGTGGTGGTGCGTATAGGGCACGTCGACCCACTCAGATCAAATACCCAAATCCGATAGGCTGATTTAGTAACACGCGGAGAGGATCAAAGTTTCTGAAGCTCCGCCACAATATCACACTCGAGTGCCCTTCCGGCACACCCGACATCATAGATCCCCTGCGGGTACCCATCAGGGTCGACCCGCCGGTAACAAAGGTCAAAGTAACCGTGTGGTCATAACATCAAGGGGGAAACCCCGAGGAATCACCCTCGGTGGATTCCACTCGATGAAATCATCAGGGTGAACGTATGAGGCATCACCCTCGAGGTTCACACTGAGGGGTTGCACAACAGAGTCATATCGAAAGTGGAGAAGGAGGAATCACCCTCGATGACCACGACCGAACAGCTACACCGCAGAGTATTCATCAGGAGTGCGTTACAAGGTATCACCCTCGGCACTCGATAGTAACTATGCAAAGTCGTACAACTAAGGGGGTGAAGTGATGTGTCGGTCTCTGGTCGGTGATCACATTGATCGAGTAGTCGATGATCAAGCAGGGGCAACAAGGGTAAGGTGGTCGGGGTCACTGATGGTTCACTACCAACCTATACTAAGCAGTTTAACATAGGCAGGTAAGGTAACAATAAACAGGTTACAAAAGCAGGCTATGCATCAGAATAGGAGCAAACATTAACAGTAGCAAAATCTAATGCAAGCAGGAGAAATGGAATGGGCGGTATCTGGATGCTCAAGGGGGGGGGCTTGCCTGGAAGCTCTGTTGCACAGGAAGAAGGGTCGTCGGTGACGTAGTCGTACTCAGTGGCATCAACACTGGTCTCGAGGTCTACCGGAGAAGAGGAGGGGGAAGAAACAGTAAATATGGAGCAAACAAAGCATCACAAAGTATAACAAGGCAATACGTGGTGCCATGGGTGATCTAACGCTGGGATAGGTGATACCGGCGAAGGGGAAAAACATCCGGGAAAGTACCCCCGGTGTTTGACGTTTTCGGACAGTCGAAGTGGAGGGGGACAGTTGCATGTTCGCTATGCTAGGGACGTGTGGCAGACGAACAGACTGCATATTCGGATTCGTCTCGTCGTTCTGAGCAACTTTCATGTAGAAAGTTTTTCGATCCGGGCTACGGTTGAATTCCTATGAATTTCTGAAGTTTTCTGAAAATCTCCGAAATTCTGCCAAGTCTGAGAAGCCCTCAGTTTTAAACACCACTTAGCCATTTTCCGGAGGCTATTGCTATTGATCTGTACATCCTATGATTTTGTGACTTATATCAATTGTGAGCATTTTTCTGCGATCTACATGTTAGTATCACTTTTATCCATATTAGAGCTCATTAGCTTGATCATCAACAGCTCTAAAGTAGCCATGAAAATAAAGCTGTTTTCAGTCTTTCACTTAATAGAACTTAGAATTTTGTCATTTTCATAGCATTTAAACCTCACACCTTTTGAATTTGGTCCAATGAAATGTTTTGAACCTTGTAAGTGTACTACATATCCGTATAATTTTTACCCACGTTGGGAAAGTTTTGTTGTTATTTTGTTGCTGTACAAATTGACATCCAATGTAGATTTGCAAAAGCTAGTATGCGCTACAGTGCACACACCAAACACACAGCACGCACACACGCACGGTGTGCGGCGACCGGGCCAGCAGGAGCGGCGGGTCGCGGCGGGGCTGGCCAGCCGCAACGCCGGCGGCCGTGGTTGCTCATGGGGGGAGGGCGCAGGGGCATGGTAGGGGAGGGGTGTGGTCGTGGAGGCGCGCGCGTGGGCGGCAGTGGCCGTGGTCGAGGGCGACGAGCAACGCCGGTGCGGCCGTGCGTGGCCAGTGATGCACGGGCCGCAGTGGGAGGAGGTCTGCGCGGGCGCGGGCGTGGCCGCACGCAGGTGCGCGCCCGGGGGCGAGTGGGTCGCGGTGCGGGGCGAGCGCGATGGTGGAGGAGCAGCAGCAGCAGCATAGCATCGTCGAGCATCGGCAGTAGCGGCAGCTACAGCGGTAAGCAGCAAGTAACGAGCAACAGTGCACAAGCATGGGGACGAGGACGTGCAGGGGCGTGGCCATGAGCGCGAGGGGAGGGGCGGTCAGGCAAAAGCGAGCGAGGCGAGGGACAGCAGCCGCAAGCAGCAATTAGCAGCAGCGGTACAGAGGAGCAATGGCACAACAGCAACAAGCAGAGCAGGGGTCGCGGTCGGCTGCGGGGGATCGCCTTGGACGCGGCCAGGGCGAGCGGTGGCCAGCGCCGGGCGCGGCGGATGCGCGCACAGAAAGCCGCGGGGCAGCGGCGAGTTCGGGAGCGCGGGGCTCCTTGGCCATGGCGAACGGTGGCTTCGGCCTCCAGCAGTGCGACGTCTACGGTGCATGGGGAAGCAAGGAGAGGTGTAGGGGAACCGGGGGCTCAGAGGGAGTTCGGGGAGGAGCTCAGGGTGGCCGGGGATGCTCGGAGTCGGCCGAATCGACGGCAAGCAAGTGGTTGCGCCCGAGGATGAAGATGGTCGATGGCGATGGCTTGGGGAGGTCCCTGCTTGTGAGCGCTGTCGTGGAGGTAGAGGACGTCGAGGCGCAGCTCCTAGCACCTTCGAGCGGGACGGGGTGGTTCCGGAGCGTGTCAACGACGAGGCGGCGGCGTTGGTCGCGTACGGTTGCCTCTCCAGATAGGGGAGGAGAGCGAGAGAGAAGAAGGGGATAGGCTAGGGTTCGACAGGGGCGTCGGGGACGGTCTCCTTATCCACCAGAGGGTCGTGGGATGTTCGACAGCGAGGCAATCGGCGGGTGGACGGCGTGCATGCCATGGCCTCTCTGCTTCTGGTGAGAGGTTAGGGAAAAGGCCAGCGCGGGCTGGGCCTTGTGCACTGTAGCACTAGGCTATATGTGTACAGTGTGTGTTGGGCCTAGTAAGTGCATAGTGCCCTTTTAGACCTTATTGTTTTTCTTTTCTGTTACTATTTATTCCTCTCTGTTTTCCAATTCTTTTCAACACTAAATGAATTTAGTTGCAAATGAAACTTGGCACATAAATCCTAATCAACACTATAAGGTTGCACAAAAAGTTTGAGGCCAATTGGAACCGTTCAAATTTATAGTTGAATTAAAAATGTGTTTATTTAATCTTGTTGTTCCACTAAATTAATTCCAGGGGCAATTTAGGAAACCAAATGAGGTTCGTTCCAACATGTTAATTACTTAGTGAATATTTGTAACCCACCGAACATTTTTATTTTGATAGTTTGAAGAAATAATAATTTGACTGGCATTTTGAATTCAAATTTGAGTTTGATTTGGGACAAGTGAGGATTAGAAAAATAATTGCAATGACATGGCACCATTAGTGAGTGGTTACTGTAGCTTAACTACCGTGGTGCTACACTGCCCCATTATCTATCTTAGGGTTTCGGGTGGGGACCGTGGTTGTGGGGGGCTGTCATCGGGCTATGGTGGGGCCTCGCCGGAGGCAAAACTCGACGCGGATGGGGGGGTGGGGTTAGCTAGAGGGATGGCCGGGGGCGGCGAAAGATCGGAGGTGGTGGGCGGTTCAGGGGAGGGCGGGGGCCGGTGGTTCGGCCGGAGGCCCGTGCGGTGGTCTTTAGGGGAAGAATAAAAGGCGAAGAAGAAGAAGGGTTAGGAGACGTACGATCTTCATCCAACCGCCTGAAATGGTCGACTGACCCAAATGAGGAAAGTCAGGCGACTTGCATGTAGACATTCCCATATATTCAGTACCATTATCGTAGGTGCTTCGAGACGTACGTGCAAGCAGTGCTCCTCAACCCATCAAGCTAAACAACATGCCACTCATAATTCCAAACTTAGTTGCTCAAATACGAATCTGATATGATGCTGACATGTACTAAAACAGAGAATGTTTAATTGGTCAGCTAATGTTCCTACTTTACTTTCGAAAAGCACATGCGCCACAAATCGAGGGACAACAGGGAGTTGCGTTCTTAATGCGCTCTGGTTCATCATGTGTGGCCAACCAACTTTTTATTATCCAAAATCTGCTTGCTCTTCTTTAGCATGCTCCTCTTCTGTTCTTCTTTTGTAAGTACTCTCTCAGTACCTAAATATAAGTCTTTGTAGAGATTCCTCCATGGACTACATACGGAGCAAAATGAGTGAATCTACACTCTAAAATGTATCTATATACATCCATATGTGATCCATAGTGGAATCTCTACAAAGACTTGTATTTAGGAACAGAGGGAGTATAATAGTTGTACAGTATGTTCTTTGTAGTGAAGAGAAGCAGGGACATTTGCAGTGTACATGTCTATTCGGTCGCTTGTCATGGACGCTTTCAACTCTTCGTGTTGGTCTTCATGTCGATTGTCATGGACGCTTTCAACTCTTCGTATTCGGTCGTATGTGTCGCCTTTGAGAGTTAGACTGATAGTAGCAGTACTGCGCCTTCAGTTGTAGAGAGCTGGTATCCGAAGCCTTTCTAACCGTACCGGCAATACTAGCACATATATTCCAGCAAGTTCCACTTTCCTGATTTTACTCCTAATGCTTAGGGTTTTCTCATTATATCTACACTATGATCTGCGTAGGTGCTTTGTGTCCTACTAGCAGCTGTCCACCCTTTAAAGCTAAATAACACACCAATCATACGTCCTAAGGTTCTTCAAATATGAATGTGATATGATACTGACATTAGCTAACAGACACACATTTAATTGGTTAGCTAATGCTCCCACTTGAGTTTCCAAATGCATGTGGCCACATATAGAGAGACATCATGGAATGACATTTCTTTGGGCGCTCTGATTCATCATGGGTGGGCAACCAACATTGTATAGAAAGAAGGGGAATCTCAATAATATGCTTCCCCTTCTATTCTTTAACATGTTCCTCTTCTGTTCTTCTTTAGTAAGTACAGTATGTTCCTTGTCAGGAAGGGGAGCAGGGACATCTGCAGTCGACAGCTCTATTGGGCCGGTTCTGCTACATGATTTGACACTTCGAGTTGGTTATCCATAATATCCCGAAAATGGTGGGAGCTGCGCGGTCTTTGATAGACTAGACTGATAGTAACAGCTGTGCGCCTTCAGATGAATAGAGCTGGCCTGTAGGTGATCGATAGGATGCATATTAGTAGCGGCAAAACCCTGTATTTTCCAGCCAATTCCACTTTCCCGATTTATTTATGGTGGTTATGGTGTACCCCTATTATCTACACTATGATCTTCCTAGTGGCTGTGCGCTCTCGTTATCATGGTTTGGCAATAAACTTTCTATACGGTATATTATGAACCTATCATCTGCCAACTATCCTTACATCTGAAGCTCCCAACAGGGAGCCTATTTTTTTGTGTAGTTGTGCCAGATTATATTAATCTACTCACCATATTACAGCACACATGGGCTCTCTCATCAGAATCCAGTGATAGCACACAAGGGTTTACAGGGAGCCCCTATTATATTACAATATCCTCTGCATTACAAAGATAATCTCACTACTATTTATGTTTTCATGCTTTTCAGATATTGTACATAATCACAATGAATATAAGAATGCGCACATCAGAAGAATATTGCGGAACAGTTCAATGGGTAACAAACTTGGCATCAAGGGATTGAGGTCCATTGTGGATGTAATGAAACCCACATGCTCCCGACCTATAGATTCGTATTCAGAATATGATCCTAATGACTATTCTGAGCTCAAAGAGTCAAAGGCAGATGGCCTATCCTGTTCACCCAATAAGGTGCCTGTTCTAATTTGGCAAGGTTTTATTGGTTGCACATATCTTGCATTTCTTTTGCTTCGTTGCACCGCCATCTGCTTAGTTTACTCATGATATATGTGAAGATGCCATGCCCATCCATTATCAATACCTATTCCATTTGTTGTCATGCCATGTTTTTCCATTCAAATGCTGTTCTTGTGTTTCAGACATCCAAAAGGAAGAGGGTGATTGCAGAACCTGAAGGAGTACAAGCAAAGTCCTTGAAAAAGGAGGTGCTACCGGAGAAATCAGATAGCACCCCACATATATTGGCGATAGAACCAGCGCCGCAAAACCTAGGATATCGCAACTATGCTGGTCGCTGCTTTGCTCTTGTGAGTACCTATTGTCCTATCGCTATACTTACATTCATACCTGGTGGATTATGTGAAATCATTGTGCATTATAGCTTGCTTATCCACTATTCGCTCCAAATTATCAGATCTATATTAATGCTTACATTAATGTAGAATAAACCCAATGCTTATGAAGAAATTTAGTTCTGTATTGTTCTTGTAAGTATCTGCTGTCCTTCATCACTGTACTTATATTGTCAGCTAGTTCTTCATGTACACTTTCCAGCTTATTTTCCCTTGCCCTCCATTTTCTACACATCAGATCTACATTTACTCTTGCGAAAATATTGAATAAAACCAATGTTACTGAAGAAGTTTAGCTCTGCATTGCTCTTGTCAGTGCCTTTTGCCTGTATGTTGTATTTACATTTGTACTCTGCATCTTAGGTTAAATAATCGCCATTTGTTCCTATATTTTCACATCTATATTTATTCTTAACAAAATATAGAATAAAGGCAATGCTCTTGAAGAAGAGTGTGCGGTAAACTTCTTGAATTGCCCCCCCCCCATCAATATGGACAAGGGCTTTATAGAGCCGGTCTTCACTCCTAATGTAAGTTTGTCCTCCTCGAGCCTTCAAACTTTGTTGTGTATATTTGGATAGCTATGAGTTCAAATGCTATTTATTTTTGTCGTCTGCATCAAATTGCTTGTTCAAAGTTTATAACGAAGAAGTACATAAACATAAGTTTGTCCTTCTCAATTTCAGTCTTTAGTTGTACAACCTAGTTCCTTATTCATACCATGTAAATTAAACTAAACATAGCAAGTTATCTTCTTTAGCACTGTGTGTATGCTTGTGTTCTTGATCTGTAATCCAGTGGTGTGGTGAAACTACCAACTCCAGCACAATGTCATATCCTGCTATGTCTCAACTATGAACAATGCCATATTATATTAATGTTATTTAAATCATGTCTCTTTATTTACCAATCTGAAATGGTATAAATTGACAGTACACTCACCGTTCATGCTTATACGTTGTTTAGCACTACATGTATGCTTGTGTTCTTGATCTGTAATCCAGTGGTATGGTGAAGCTGGCCGCTCCTACACAATGCCATTTCCTGTCGTCTTAACTATGAACAATGCCTATTATGTTAGTGCTATTTTAAACCGTGTCTCTTTATTTCTGACAAAAAAATAAGATGAATTGACATCGCTGATGCTTATACGTGCAAAACCTGTTATCTACCTACTTGTTTCTCTTTCAGGGTGACAGCACTGATGCTAGGAAGAACTACCACAATAATAGTGAGACGAACCCATTGTTTGTCCCTCTAACATATATTCCAGAGAAGAAGGCAACACATCTTGAGGGTAGGGATACAACCACAAAGTTATGTCTTGATGTAGTGTCGAACTTACTCAGTGACACAAGCTCGATGAAGTCGTCGCCTGAATCTGTTCGACTTCTTCAGTCTGAAATTCAAGCAGAAAGACATGCTTCCACTCAAATCTGACTGGAACTCCAATCTCTATGCAAGATTAACCATAAGTACAGGACTTCTATTGATGCTATGCAGCTTAAGTTGGTGGATATAAGCGTCAAACAAGCACAGTCTCATCAGGTTGCTAAGCTGCTTGCGCTGCAGCTCCTGGGCCGGGCTAACCTTTCTTGAACTGTGTTGAAGTGCTGTCGGTTATGTCTATTATTTTGTCGGCCTATTTACTTCCACTGGTGGCGACCTGCCCAGTTTATGGAATCTGCTGTCTGGTTGCCCTTTACTATCACTGGCGGCGAACTTTGATGCCCAAGGGATGTAATATGCTGTAATTTCTTTGTTGTATAGTCTAGGTTTATTCTTCGTCACGATGTTGTAATTTATTTGTTGTTTATGCTGTCGTCGCTCTGAGAAAAGGTCGTAATCTTCGATCGGAGCGCAATGAGCCAATAGGTTAGGTTTATAAAAAAATAATTTCGGTACTAAAACTGGTCGGTCGCCAATCACTAGTACGGGCCGAACCGTGGGCCTACAATCATCTTGGGCCATTAGTTAGGTCTAGTCTTAATCTGGCCCACTATTAGTTTCGGGCCTTTAAAAGGCCGAGTAAACTGCTTGCCTTAATTGGACCGGAAAATTAACTTGGCTTTTAACAGGTTGAGAACTAGATTGAGCCTTAATTGTGGCAAACAATTCACGGGCCGACAGCATGCTGTAATATACATCGACCCATTATTGGCCCATTTGTGTGACCAGCCATTAACAGGCTGAAATGTTTTTGGGCCTTGGCTGACCCAATTACATGACGGGCGGGAAGCAGGCCGGATGTATAACGGGCCAAAATTAGGCCCAATACTCTCAAGGGCCTTTAACGGGCCGATAGGCAGCTTGGGCTAGAATGTATCCACGAAGACTACGGGCCGTTAAGAGGCCGAAAGTAACTACGGAACAGAATTAGGCCCAAGTGCAACTCGGGCCTTTAAATGGCCGAAAGTGAAACCGGGCCGAAAGAGGCCCATAAGTAGACAGGGCCGCTGACAGGCCGAAACTAATATCGGGCCGAACTGTTAAACGGGCCATTAAGAGGCCGAAGAGCAAATCAGGCCCCCAATGGGCCCGATGGCACAGTAGCTGTTAAAGGGCCGTATCTGTTATGGGCCGTAATTTGGCCCAAGAAATGAAAGTCAGTTAACGGGCTGGATCCGGTATGGACCGTAATTTGGCCCAAACTATTGCAGGCTGTTAACGGGCCGGATCTGATATGGGTCGTAAACTGGCCCAGAATATTGCAGTCCTTTAACGGCCCGTCACTACAGGAATCAGGATCTTTGTCGTCAGCCAGCTCTTTGCTGTCTGCTAGCTGACGGCAAAGAAGGTCTTTGCCATCAGCTTACAGAAAGCTGACGACAAAGAAAGAGCTGACGGCAAAGATCATGTTTGCCGTCAACCAGCTCTTTGTCGTCTGCTAGCGGACGGTATAGAAGCTTTGCCGTCTGCTAGCAGACGGCAAAGAGGGAGGGTGGCCCACTAGCGAGAACCACCGAACGGCCACTTTCTTTGTCGTCTGCTAGCAGACGACAAAGCTTCTTTGCTGTCTGCTAGCGGACGGCAAAGAAAGTGGCCAACCTAACGTCCGTTAGCTAGGCTCTTTGCCGTCTGCTAGCAGACGGCAAAGAGCCGTGACCTAACTAAAAAGCGGCCAGCGCCCGCGCCCCACCCCTCTCTCTGTCCGCTCTCTTTCTCCTGCCCGAGCCGCCGCCACCCCTCACCCGTGCCGCCCCCGTGCCCGAGCCGCCGCCGCCCCGCGCCACCCTCGTCGCCGGCCGCCCCGCCCCCACTGCCCCCGCACCCGCACCCGCATCTTCTCTCTGCTCTCCCGCGCCCTAGGGTTAGCCGCCGCCGCCGCCGCCACCGCCACCGACCTTATTCCGGCGAGCTCCGACGGCCATGGTCGGCGCGCAGCACGCTACCGAGCTCACCCCGCCCCGCTGCGTCGATTCCTCCGGCCAGATCCGTCCCTCCCCCTCGAACGCTAGCGCCCAACCCATCCCTCCGCGACTAGGGTTTGGTGCGCGGCCTCGTCTCCGCCGCCGGCGTGCCTCCTGCGGTCCTCTACGCCTCCTCGCATGGTTCCTCACGCGGCTGCGCCTGCTGGACGCCGCTTCTTCACCACAAGGCAGCGGCAGAGGAGGGCCTTATCCACCACCACGCAACGGCAGCCAAGGTCTTCCTCCCCCATCTCGCCTCTCTCCCTCTCTCAACCCCCTGTTTCTTTCGATTTGGGAAGAAAATTTCCTTTTTCCCTTGTGCAATTTCTGATCTGACCGTGTTTGTTTTTAGGGGCATTAATTTGGTGCTTTCCGTGTCCAGAGAAAAGTAGTAGAAGGGGATGAGGAAGGAGGAGAAAGACCAGAAGAAGGGCAAGGGAGGTGGGGCGATCTGCATGTCCATGGAGGTCTGAATGTTCCTTGTCTAAATTTTTTTATGTTGCATGCTCTCTGATTTCAGAGTAGATTTCTTTACAGCATGTTGAATACCAATGGTGTTCTCCTCTGTTTGATTACTATGGCTGGTTGCTTGTTTAACTTTTGTGTGAGAAATAATGCAAATCAAGTGAGCTAATCTTGTTTCTAAATTTAGATATATGTATGTCTGTGGGGCTCTAGTTCTAAACATAGCAGACCACTACCCTCCTATATGTTGTGCGAACCAGAGAGCTGCTTAATTGATTAACATTTTGGATTGGTTTAATTTTTCTAAAAATGGTTGCTTCTATTGTCACACATACACATGCTTCTGGACAGTGCTACTAGCTATTATCTTTGCTATTTTTTTGATTTGTTTTGACCATGTACTGCTAGTTGTGGCTGTCAAACAAAAAGAATTGGTTTATGATTCATAATGTCCAGACATTAGCTTGTCTTTTCAAGGAGTCGGTTTGCGATACATGCCCATCTATTCATTTTAGTTTCAAAGGAAAGAATTGGCTTGTGATTCATAATGCTCAGGCCATTGTTTTAATGGCGTACTGCATTTTATGGTGAGCGACCCCCTTTATAGCATTATAGTGACGATATAGTGATGCCATAAAGGTTTTGCGAGCCTGGGTCTGTATGGCGATTGACCCCCTTCACACCTGTATATCGTCGCTATAGCGACGAGATATGGACACCTTTAAAACAATGGCTCAGGCATTAATTTTCACTGTCACATGCATGGTTTCAGATTACCTGTGAGGTCGTCCACCGCGACCCTCACTGTGAGGTTGGTTATTTCCCTGCAAACATTGCTCTATTGTATCCTAGTTTGTTTCTATGCTGCTGGTTGTGAAACCAAACTAGGTGGGTGGGTGTGTGATGAGGTTTGGTTTAGTGCTTGATGCCACCGGACTGTAGGTTCTTGTGTAGGACTACTTGTTATATAACTCTGGTTCCTGATGAGGTCATGTATATACTAGGCTAGTTGCACTTTGGTTCTATCTATTTCAAATCATATTTGGTCCTGTATGTATGTATGTATGATGCATGTGTGCTTCTATTTGGAGCAGCAGTAGGACGACGACGAGAGGATGAGTACCTCGACGGCAACGACAACCAGGAGGATGAACCCACCCACAAGGGCGCCGACGCCGGCCATCAGAACAACGACTCTTCGCCCTGCACCACCTCATGCTGCGGCGGCTACAGGTAATTTTTTTGGGATTGCCTCTGTTTCAATCCTATGGATCCGTTGCATGCTTGGTACTACCTGCAATCTGCCTTTCAAGTAGATCCAATCAACATCCAAGTTTCTGAAAATTCAGTTTAGAATTCTATGCAATTCCATCAGTAGAGAGAGGGAGAAAGGGGGTCCATGGTCTAAACCTACACATCATCTGCAATGCAATCGAGAGAGAGGGAGAGAGAGGCATCAACTGAGTGTGGATGAATTTCCTAAACCTAATAGGCAATGCCAACTTGTTTCTTGAGCCACATGCTTCCTGGTAGGTAAACTCAAGAAGGTTCCGTTAGTGTTGGTAGTCTGCACTTGTGTTATTCAAGAGGTTGTATTATTTTGAGAAGGCAAGAGGCTGTATTTACAGTATGTTTCATACATCCTACAATATGTACAGCTTCCCATCTCGATTATTTTCAGGATTGCGATCCTTTTGACATATTTAATTTTCCTTTAATCATTGGGACTGGGCATGGGTTTGAGCTCTCCATTTTGCGCACTGGTTTTAGCTCATTTATGCTTCCTAAATTCTGCTTTACTTCCAAACACAACGCACTAATTAGTGCATGTACAGGGTTAGTGAAGGAAAGTTTGCAGTTGCAGCCGTCACTCTAGATGATTATCTTTCGATGCAAAGTACTGAAGTGAAAAGTTGGTGACTTGCTTTCTAAAATATGAAAGCATTAGTTTCTTGTTCTATTCATTTCATCATAGATTTGGTAGCACAAAAATGGCATACTTAGATAGGTTAACTCTAAAATGACACAAATAATGAATAAGATGAAGAAAAACAAGGAAGAGGAGGAAAAGAAGGAATAGGAAGAAGAAGAAGAAGAAGAAGAAGAAGAAGAGGAGGAGCTCCTCCTCTTCTTCTTCTTCTTGTTCTAGTCTTCTTCTTCTTCTTCTAGTCTTCTTCTTCTTCTAATTTCTTACTCCCATTTTTGCAGGTTTGATTCACTTCATGGAAGGGCAGAATGCTACTGTTTAGATGTTAGATGTTTGATGTATTGGATGTTTGTGAAACTATGTATATATGAATTGGATATATGATGTTTGATGTTTGATGACGATGGTGAAACTATGGTGAAACTATGTTTGATGTTTGAAACTATGTTTGATGTATGATGTTTGATGTTTAAAACTATGTGATTTTGAATATATATATATATATGTGTGTGTGTGTTTGAATTTCTGTGAAAATGAATTGATATAACAAAAAACAGAAAAAATAGGGGCTATATAGCCACTTTGCCGTCTGCTAGCAGATGGCATCTGCTAGCAGACGGCAAAGAAGTTTGCCCTCTGCTAGCAGACGGCAAAGAGGCCACGTGGCAGCAGCCTGGGCTGGCCTATTTGGGCTCTTTGCCGTCTGCTGGCAGACGGCAAAGATGCAAAGGTCTTTGCCGTCTGCTGGCAGACGGCAAAGCATGCCGTTAACCCCCTAACGGACCTACGCTGCCATGTGTGCCATCCAGGTCCTTTGTCGTCTGCTGGTGAACGGCAAAGACCATTTCATCTTTGCCGTCCGCCAGCAGACGGCAAAGTGCCCTTTGCCGTAGCTTATTTAGCCAGACCTGTTGCCGTCTGCTGGCTGACGGCAAAGGTCTTTGCCGTCCACCAGGCACGCCTTTGCCGTCAGCCATGGCAGATGGCAAAGTGCCTGATTCCTGTAGTGCGTATCTGATGTGGGCCATAATTTGGTCCTGAAAATGTTAGGTTGTTAATGGGCCGGCCCATTAGATCTGACGAAATCTTGTGGGCATGTTCCTGGGCCGACTTTTAAACCTATATGGGCCTCTATTGGGCCGTCCCACGTGTCAATGTTTCATTGGCGATTCTTGTCCAATGGACGGTTGACATCTGCCCCAACGCTGAGCTGACACGTTGATCGTCGACGAATGAGAATTTTACACGTGGGAAATCGCCATTGGTCCGGGCTGTTAACGGGTTATCGGATCCAAACCGGAACCCGATAGCTTAACGGCGACCCGTTACGGTGGATGCCACGTGTCGGTTACCCTTGACGAAAGCACTTCCATGACGTGACATTTATCGTCATGGAAGTGGACACTTCCGTGATGATATTTTTGGTAATGCCATGGAACACTTCTACGACAGCACAAGTATGACTCTTGATTCTGTCATAAAATCGTCATGGATGTACATGCATGACAGAAAACGTGACCTACTGTGACAAACACGTATCATCACGGAAGTGTATTTTTTTTGTAGTAACCAATTTCAGCTCCATCTCATATGTTCCATGGCGTTCAAAACGTCTTTGGAGCCCCGATTCTAAGCCGTAAAGCGTGGCGCACTAAACTATCAAGTAGTCATCAGATCAAGCTTTGCCAAACGTCCATAACGTCTGAATCAGCTCTTGCAACAGGTCTGTCACCTAGCGGTGCATCAAGGACATAATTCTTCTGTGCAACAATGAGGATAATCCTCAGATCGCGGACCCAGTCCGCATTATTGCTACCATCAACTTTCAACTTAGTTTTCTCTAGGAACGTATCAAAAAACGGGGAAGCTACATCGCGAGCTATTGAACTACAACATAATTTGCAAAGACATTCTGACTATGTTCATGATAAATCTTAGTTCAATTAATCAAATTACTAATGAACTCCCACTTAAATAAACATCCCTCAAGTTATCTAAGTGATACATGATCCAAATCAACTAACCCATGTCCGATCATCACGTGAGATGGGGTAGTCATCAATGGTGAACATCTCTATGTTGATCATATCTACTATATGACTCACGTTTGACCTTTCAGTCTCTGGTGTTCCGAGACCATGTCTGTACATGCTAGGCTCGTCAAGTTTAACCCAAGTATTCTGCAAGTGCAAAACTGTCTTACACCCGTTGTATGTGAACGTAGAGTCAATCACACCCGATCATCACGAGGTGCTTCGAAACGACGAACTTTGGCAATGGTGCATACTCGGGGAGAACACTTTTATCTTGAAATTTAGTGAAGGGATCATCTTATAATGCTACCGCCGTTCTAAGCAAAATAAGATGCATAAAGGATAAACATCACATGCAATCAAAATATGTGACATGATATGGCCATCATCATCTTGTGCTTTTTGATCTCCATCTCCAAAGCATCGTCATGATCTCCATCGTCACCGGCTCGACACCTTGATCTCCATCGTTGCGCCGGGGTCGTCTTGCCAACTATTGCTACTACAACTATTGCTAACGCATAGCGATAAAGTAAAGCAATTATATGGTGCTTGTATTTCATACAATAATTAAGAGACAACCCTAAGGCTCCTGTCGGTTGTCGATATTACAAAACATGATCATCTCATACATCAACATATATCACATCATATATTGACCATATCACATCACAACATGCCCTGCAAAAACAAGTTAGACGCCCTCTACTTTGTTGTTGCAAGTTTTACATGGCTGCTACGGGCTTCTAGCAAGAACCGTTCTTAACTATGCAAAAACCACAACGGTGATTATCAAGTTTGCTGTTTTAACCTTCTTCAAGGACCTGCCATAGTCAAATTCGATTCAACTAAAGTAGGAGAAACAGACACCCACCAGCCACCTTTATGCAAAACAAGTTGCATGTCAGTAGGTGGAACCGGTCTCATGTGCGTGGACATGTAAGGTTGGTCCGGCCGCTTCATCCCACAATACCGCCGAATCAAAATAAGACGTTGGTGGTAAGCAGTATGACCATCACCGCCCACAACTCCTTTGTGTCCTACTCATGCATATCATCTACGCATAGACCTGGCTCGGATGCCACTGTTGGGGAACGTTGCATCACTACAAGAAATATGTCAACTTGTGACCTTCTGTCAGTGACCCTGGAAGAATTGGTCATAAATCTACGACCATTTGAGACCAATTGGTCAAAAGCTATTCGGGGGGCTCCAAACCCTAAACTATAATGACCATTTTGGTCAGAAAGGTCGTAATTTCCTTACACGAAATGGTCATAAAGCAGACAGCACTAGTCCGCTGCCTTATTTCTAGCTGATCACGACCAATATAGATGGTCATAACCTTGTAAATTGTGGTGGATTGCTATGAATAGGCGCCACCTCATCAGTTTTGCCTATGTGTCATATCCATGTGTCAATTTTTGCCCTAGGTTGTGAAGCAACCTATATTTCTGTCATTCCCAAAATTCCCAAAAAATTTGGGCATTCTTTACTATCCAAATCATTGCCTCATGACAATATTCAACTCCATTTGCCTGGTAAATCTTCCTCGGCAAATTTCCAAAGATTTTGTTCAGCTCAAACTGTTGTGAAGGAAGTACTAGCTAGGCATATCCTAATGAGCTGAATTTTTGGCACATCTTCTATATTCCCAAATCATAGCTCTCCACAAAATTTGAGCCCCATCTAACAATACATGTGAGCTCAGCATCCAATCTTTGTTTCTGGTGATATTTTCAGTTTGTGAAGCAACTATATTTTATGTTAATTTATAATTGCTGAAAATTTACCACGACATGACCCTGCCCATAGAACCTCCCTCCCCCAAATTTTAGCTCATTTATTCTAGCCAATTTCCCTCAGCATTTTTCCCAATTTTCTGTTTAGTGGAGAGCACTGTGAAGGAAGTACCATTTTTATTTATTCAAATGGTATGAAAATTTTAAAGTGCCTTCATATGCCCAAATTATCATCCTCCTCCAAATTTCAGATCAATCCATTCATTCATTTGAGTCTAGCTTCAACATTCATATTTCTGTCCAGTGTGGTACGTTGCAAAGCAAGTGACACCTAGGCTCCTCCATTTGAGCTGCAAATTTTCCAAGATAGTGTCCTTAGTAGATTATCATCCTCGGCCAAAACTCTGGCCCATTGGCCATGTGGATTTTCCCCACCACTAATCAAACACTTGGGTCATAATTCATGTTTGAGCTCAGTTCAGTCTCCTCGTGAGATTCTTCTATTGCCTTCTTCTTCCTGACACCTATCGGGGGAGTGACCAACCCACTAGACATGCCTAGGCCGCCCGGAACGCGTGGTAACACCACGGTCATGCGGTGACCATGCGGCGGGCATGCGAGTTTACGCGCTCTGGAGTTGCGGCCCTCGGCCACCATCCAAACCTCAACGTATCACCACCAAACCATGTATTTCTGATTAAATAGATACTTATGTACCTATAAATGATTTTTGGAAAAAATAAAGAGCAAACTATGAGGCAGCTGCAGTTCAAATTTGACCCGCTTCCAACTGAATCGGCAGAAATTTGTCTTTTTCACGAGAGGTGGATCAAAGATTTTGACACCCAACCATTTGGAAAATTATGCATTAAATATGGCCTAGTATTTTAGAAAATTAATTTGGTCCAATTTTGCAACAATTATTTGGTAGGTTCTTCACAAAAAAACATCATTTCGGGCACTCGAAAAATGGAAAATGATTTTTTCGTGCAAAGAAAATGAAAACTTCCTTAGGCAACATTGTTTGCCATTCCACTATGCACCCTTGTGCACAATATGAGATCATTTGAACAAACTATGCCATGAATGTGGCCATAAGATTGATCATTTGGCTTGAAAGCCATTGATCTCTACACATGATAGCTCGTTTCTGAGAACACTTTTTAAAAATAATTATCGTATTACAAGTTTATTATTTTTCTTGGTAACTTGGCCACATATAATGACACAATGCGAAGGTTTTCCAATTTTTTGATTTTTTTTTTAATTTTTCATGCCCGTTTCAAAATGTGGTCAGAACGGCGGGCATGACCGTTCCTAGCTAGTGGTTGAATCTTAGAAAACTTTTGGTGTTTCTATGATTAAATAGATACTTATGTACCTAGAAATTATTTTTAGAAAAAATAAAGAGGAAATTATGAGGCAGGTGCAGTTCAAATTTGACCCGCTTCCAACTGAATCGGCAGAAATTTGTCTTTTTCACGAGAGGTGGATCAAAGCTTTTGACACCCAACCATTTGGTCAATTATGACTTAAATATGGCCTAGTATTTTAGAAAATTAATTTGGTCCAATTTTGCAACAATTATTTGGTAGGTTCTTCACAAAAAAACCTCATTTTGGACACTAAAAAAATGATTAAAAATAGCTAGAAAGATCAGAAATGCGTACAAATTGGTCCTTATCCATAAAATGTGGTCTAACTCTAGTGAAAATTTGTGTGGTACCCTTTTGCAAAATATTTTTGATAGCTACTTCACAAAATCCCTCTAGTTTTAGTACTTGGAAACTCTTTTAAATCATTGGTTTTCCGAACCAATCAGAACCATTCCCACGGATCGATGACATGGCGCCCATCCATCCATCCATCTCTCCATCCCACATCCATCCATCCATCCATCCCATTTATCTAATAGGAAAAAAGGAGAAAAAAAACCCACCTGCAGCCCAACAACCCCAAACCCTAACTCCCATCGATCCCCTCTCATCCTCTCCGCCGATTGAGATCGACGCCGCCGCCGCACGTCCTCCCCGCCTCCTCCTTCCTCCAGCACTACCTCTCCAACCTCGCCTCTCGCTTCGCTGCCCCACGCCCCGTGCTCGCTGCACGCACGCAGTTCCTGTCCACGAAGATCGCCGCCACCACCTCCCATCCACTCATCGCTTCCTCCCCTTCCAGATCACCGCCGCCACCTCCCTCCCCATCACCTTCCCGCAGCCGCCACCTCCCTCACCAAGCCCATTCTCACTCACCCTGTCTCTTCTCCTCCTCTCCTGCGACTCCCCCACTCGCCGCCGCCGCACCCACCGATCGCCGTGCTCCCCTCCACTGCCGCCGCACCACGCCCACCATATCTCCCTTGTCCGGGAGGATCCCGTCGCTACCGCGCCTCTTCCTGCGCTCCCCCTAGCCTCGCCTCCAACCTATAGGCGATGGTGTCCGAGAGGTTAGATCCGCACCACATCGACGAACGGCCCTGGTGTCGGCGAACGGCGCTGGCGGGGGACACGGACCTCACTCCGCCGACGGGTCTTTGCCGGGCAGCCCATCGACCTCGCGGGCTCCGGTGACGGCTCCTCCACAGTCGCTGCCTCCAAGGCAGACGCAGGCAGGGCCAGGGCTAGCTACCTCCTCTGCTCCCTTCTCTTTAATTTCCTCCTGGAGCAAGGCTCCCGATTACCACTTGTTGATCCAGACAGAAAATTGGTCTTGCTGTCAAGTTGGTGTTCAATCTTCAATCTTGGTTTCTCAAGTTGGTGCTGTTGTCAACTTGTGCAGGAGGAGAAGATTTCTTTCAACAAGGTCACCCCCGTACTCCAGCTCCAGCGGCTGTCCACGGAGCCAGCTCCAGTGTCAAGGGCACAACGGCAGCAGCAGCAAGGTTCGACCCCCCCTCTCGATTTCATCTTCTTCCATTCCATTGCCTGATGATCGTGGACTCAACCATGGAGAAGGTCCCTCTCCCTCTGTATTTTTGACAAGTCCAAGCCAATGTTGTTGTCATAATGTTGCAAGGTGCCTGATGCTCGCGGACACAACGGCAGCAGCAGCAAGGTGTCTATCAGCAGCAGCAGCAATGTTGTTGTCATAATGGAAGGAACAATCCTCTCATGGTATGTGTCTACACTAGATTACTCCTACTATGATGATGATGTGTTTGATGATAGACACCTTGCAACTAGCCACACATGTACTGATAGTTTATTGTGATTATTACTGTACCATGAGTCATTCAACACTTGAAGGCACTGAACTACTATTCTGTATTTTATTATATGTTCCTGTTATGCATGACATAGGCTTGATGAAATCTTACTCTTTTAATCACAATAGCATAGCAGTAACATGTTATCACGCTGGATGAAGAAAAGCATATGTAATAAGTTCTTTAATGTTTAATTACCTCAATTGTCAAGCAGTGTTTGGTGTTGTATACATTTAGTGCTATCAATCGACTACTGTAGGTGGCCATGAAACATGCTTGGGACTTGCATATATTCTGTTGCACTTGAAACATCAACAAGTATTCTGCTGATGGTACAGTAATACTTGTTGATGACTACTGTAGCGATATATTCTGCTGCACTTGAAACATCAACAAGTGCTTGACAAGTGCAGCAGAATATATGCAAGTCCCAAACTATCAAAAAAATACTTGTTGATGCTTGGGACTTGCATATATTCTGTTGCACTTGAAACATCAACAAGTATTTTTCCTTGTTTTTTGGAACAATTGGTGAACTTCATATTCCTGAATATATGCATTGCTATTCGGTATAGGTCTAGGCGGCTCTTCGTATTTTACAACTCCTTATCATGTCCCTCTAATATTTCTGTAGGTGGCCATGAACTCAGTAAATCATCAGGAAATGCCTTTGCTGCAGCTCACCTATGGCCTTGTTTGTCCTGCAGGTTAGTGAGCAGCATTAGGAGGAGGAGCTCAAGCAGGCCACCACGACGCACCACCGCAACAGCAGGTAGCACGTCATCT
Source organism: Thinopyrum elongatum (assembly GCA_011799875.1). Taxonomy (NCBI): domain Eukaryota; kingdom Viridiplantae; phylum Streptophyta; class Magnoliopsida; order Poales; family Poaceae; genus Thinopyrum; species Thinopyrum elongatum. The sequence goes on from CM022303.1 coordinate 203,851,960, forward strand.
CCATCTCCCTCTCCCTATGCTGTCAATCCTTTTTGTTTCTTTAAAACTAGGTCCAATCAGCACACAAATTGACTGTCTATTCTCTCAAAAATCAGTTTACAACTCTACAGAATTGTGTTGATGGTCATCAGTCTAATTGCGAATCCATGTGTGTGCATTTCTGTCTTATTGGAATATGTTGAGTACATATTGGAATATGCTAAATGCTATCTCCTGATATAATATAAGTATGAGCTACATCTGTTTGTTTATTTGTTTTGTATTTTTTATAAATGATGATAGTTTGTGCAAGATGTTCACATGTTAATTTTTGTTGACTAAAATCTCTTATGCCCTTGACTTAGCTTGACCCAGAACAGCAGCATCCTTGATGCATACTGACCTTCACCTCGTTCTTTCTCTCGCAGACTCGAAGGAGACCGTATGCAAGGCACCTCCTCTTCGGTTGTGAGAGTGTCCAGGGGTCGTGGGTGCGGCTAAGGGGTCGTGGGTGCGGCTAATGCCTATGTCTGTGGCCGCACTTGATACTGCCCTCTCTTTAAGGGCACGTATCATTTTTTCTAACTCTGCTATCTTTTCCCAAGTCTTTATTATCTTGCCTAGCCTTGTACTGCTATGTATTGTTTGATGCTAATTACCCAAGTTAGTGCATGATGTTAAGGATAACCTGAGAACACTTGCCTAAGTTTATAAGATAACCTGAGAATGCTTTTGCTGCTGTACTGTGCTTCTCTAGTTGTTTGAATGCTTCTGCTGCTAGCCTGCTAGGCTGGTACTAGCTTGAATAGGTGTGCACTTGTGCTGGTGGTGGTGCTGCTTGTGTTGCTGCTGCTGATTTAATGCTTATGCTCACGCTACTGTTGATTAAATGCTTATGTTGTTGCTGCATGCTTATGCTACTGATTCAATGCTTTGGAAATTGATTCAATTGAACCTGTTGTAATCCTTCCTGTTATACTCGTATTTAATTTTTGGGTTTCTATTTGATTTTTTAGTCTGTTATATACGGTTCATCTTCAATTTCTTCTGTAATCTGCTTGGAGCTTAGAATACACAACCCAACTAGTCTCATATACAACTAAGACCAATGATTCATGCTCAATTCTGTATATGTATGTATGACCAGTAAAGTTGGAAGGCCCAAATCTTAAAGTTAATATGCTCAATTCTGTACCATATTCATGCTCATGCATCACCAATTACTGCTTTTTTTGCTTGGTATATTTTGGCTCATAACCTAAGTATACCAAAACTGATTAAACGATTTCTCCAACTTGCCAAAATTGTCATAATTGTCTCCTGCCTTGTGATGTTAGTCTCTGTGCACTTACTAGTATTGTTAGTTGAATGGATGGTCGTGGTAGTAGAATAGGAATTTTCTTTAGGTGAGTGTTATAGTGATGTTCATTTCATTACCTAAACTTTGTACCAATGTACCATGCAGGTATGTATAGATTACTATTGTAGAACAACATCAGGTTAATCTGTTGCATTCAAGTTGTTGGAAGTTTTGTTATGCCATGCTTAGTGTTTACTGAACCGGGGCATTTGGGCATGTATGTATAAATTTTAGCCTCTTGAAACAAATATTATTTACTTCCAGTGTATTTCACTAATAGCTTATCTAGATCAGGATCTAATGTCGTCGAGACTGCTGCTGCTGTGACAGAAGATCAGAAGAAGCTTGGAGATGCACGCCATAGTTTTAGTTGATGTTGCCACCAAGTTTTGGTGCTTGTGTATCTGTTTTTGATTGTATGTGCACTTGTTGGACGTGCAGACGTGTATGTGCTCTTGTGAGTATTTTACTGGATGATTTCTGGTTTTAATCAGTTAATTGAGAGATTTATTGATTTTTTGTTGTTCAAATGTGTAAATTGAAATCTGTGAATGAAAAAGGCCAAATGTTCTACTTGACAAAATAATATTTGGGCTCTAAAAAGGCTGTGGCCCAAACTATAGTGGATCGGAACATTGTGTATTTCTGAAAAACCAGAAAAATTGGCTTAATGAAATGGTTCGCAAAAAGGCCACGTCCCAGAAAATAAAAAAGCCTAATTGTTGGGCTAGGCCCATGTAGCTAGCGAAAATTAACAGAAAAAATAAATATTAAAAAGGCTGAATTAATGGGCTCGGCCCATGTAAAACACCGAACTGGACCGGGCTGATTCTTATCAATGACCTTTTCATTTGGTCGCAATTTTGCCACGTCAGCTTGCCACGTCGGATCCGACGTGGCCTGGGCAGACAGCTAGTGACCAAAGCAAAAGGTCGTTGAACCAATGACCTTTTGTTTTGGTCGTAAACGTCTACGACCTTCTCATAGAGAAGGTCGTTAATTTTAGTTTATGACGGCCAGCTTTTGACCATCTGTTTTTGGTCACAAAAAGGTCACAAATGGAAAACAATGACCATTCAGTGACCAATAGTGATGGTCGCAAGTTGACATATTTGTTGTAGTGCATGGAAAAAAATTCTACGCACATGCGAGATCTATCCATGGAGATGCATAACAATGAGAGGGGAGAGTGTGTCTATGTACCCTCGTAGATCGTAAGCGGAAGCGTTTAGTAACGCGGTTGATGTAGTCGAACTTCTTCGCGATCCAACCGATCAAGTACCGAACGTACGGCACCTCCGCGTTCAGCACACGTTCAGCTCGGTGACGTCCTCGCCTTCTTGATCTAGCAAGACGGGCGAAGTAGTAGATGAGTTCCGGCAGCACGACGGTGTGGTGACGGTGGTGGTGATGCTATCTCCGCAGGGATTCGCCTAAGCACTCCGAAAATATGACCGAGGGACGAAACTGTAGAGAGGGGCACCGCACACGGCTAAGAGATTGTCGTGGTCTTGTGTGGCGCCCCTCCCTCATATATATAGGTGGGGGGAGAGAGGAGGCAGCCAGGAGGCGCCCCCAAGGAGGCCGAATCCTCCTTGGGCTCCTGCCCTAGCCGCGCCCCCCTTCCTTATTTGTGCGCGGGAGGAAGGCAGGGGGAGGTGCCCCCCCCTTCCTTTCTCTCATGAGGAGGGAAAAGGCAGGAGGGTCCAACCCTCCCATTTCCTTCCCCTAGGGCCGGCGGCCAGGGAAAGGGCGCGCCAGCCCCCTTGTGGGCTGGTGTGTGCCCCCCTTGGCCCATTAGGCCCATAGACCTCCCGGGGCCTCCCGGAACCCCTTCCGGTGATCCGATGGTTATCCGGTACAACCCGAAACCTTTCCGGTGTCCAAATAGCATCGTCCTATATATCAATCTTTACCTCCGGACCATTCCGGAGTTCCTCGTCATGTCCGTGATCTCATCCAGGACTCCGAACAACATTCGATCACCAAATCACATAACTCATATAACACTATATCGTCAACGAACGTTAAGCGTGTGGACCCTATGGGTTTGAGAACTATGTAGACATGACCGAGACACTTCTCCGGTCAATAACCAATGGCGGAACCTGGATACTCATATTGGCTCCTACATATTCTACGAAGATCTTTATCGGTCGAACCTTATGACAACATACGTAATTCCCTTTGTCCATCGGTATGTTACTTGCCCGAGATTCGATCGTCGGTATCTCTATACCTAGTTCAATCTCGTTACCGGCAAGTCTCTTTACTCGTTCTGTAATACATCATCTTGCAACTAACTCCTTAGTCATGTTGCTTGCAAACTTCTTGTGATGTGTATTACCAAGAGGGACCAGAGATACCTCTCCGATACACGGAGTGACAAATCTCAATCTTGATTCACGCCAACTCAACAGACACCTTCGGAGATACCTGTAGAGCATCTTTATGATCATCCAGTTACGTTGTGACGTTTGATAGCACATAAGGTATTCCTCCTGTATCCGGGAGTTGCATGATCTCATGGTCGAAGGAACATGTATTTGACATTAAGAAAGCAGTAGAAATAAACTGAACGATCATATGCTAAGCTAACGGATGTGTTGTGTCCATCACATCATTCTCCTAATGATGTGATCCCGTTATCAAATGACAACTCATGTCTATGGTTAGGAAACCTTAACCATCTTTGATCAACGAGCTAGTCTAGTAGAGGCTCACTAGGGACACGGTATTTGTTTATGTATCCACACATGTATTTAAGTTTCCGGTCAATACAATTCTAGCATGAATAATAAACCTTTATCATGATTAAGGAAATATAATAATAACCATTTTATTATTGCCTCTAGCGCATATTTCCATCAAATTTTACCTCCCGCAGAACAGACCCTGCAAACGGCACTGTAAAAACAAATATTCCTTTCATAGATGCTCCCCACCGTCCTCCTCCGCCTCCCCTCCTCATTCCCCGCCGTTCCCCGAATGCCCTCCACAGCGGCCGGTCACATCCGCGAGGTGGCGCTCATCCCGGCCGCCTCGCCTCGCCCTTCTCCGGCCCCAAATCAAACTGGCGGCGACCAATTCCGGTGTGCGGCGGCCGATTCCGGTGGGCAGCGGCCGATTCCGGTGAGGTATGCGGTGGAATTGCGGCGGCGCGTCCTTCCCGACGAGGTTTGACCGGTATAAGGGCCACCCTCAGTTTGGCTTTCGAGCCTTCAAATACATGGGTCTCGGGTGTGAGTTTTCGGCGCCCTTTAAAATATTTAAGGGTCGGACCACTTTTACAGATCTGTTATGGATACTTTTTTCGATCAAAATCTTCAAAGTCTGAAAATTATAAAGGTTTGACTGCTTTTAATTAGTCTGCTAGCTAGAGATGCTCTTACAAATGGCAATATCGAAGCCAAGCACGTTTAGCATGCGTGATGAGTTTGTTCCAAGAAAATGGGTGATGAATGAGTTTGAGTCCCTGTGCTTCATGCATATGAAGGCGGACAGGCAGTATTGCTGCTGTGGTAACAGAACTCTTTATTTCTATCTGAACGGTAGTATTGGTGCTGATTATTAAAAAAATGCACAAGTTTGAATGACAACAATTATATTTTTAGTTGTAGGCTTGATCACATATAACCTTTTTTTTTGAGGGGTTGATCACATCTAACTTGATTGACCAAGAAGTACCTATTTCTAGGACGACTGAGAAAAAGCAAACCGGTTGTCATCATTTGCACAGTTCTTCCACGTTGAATACTGACCACTCCGGTAGCCGACCGATCGCGCCACTGCCACTAGTGCATAGTATATTCATGGACAAACACATATGACAAACTAGCTGAGACACCCCGATTGGGACATACACTCCCGTTCCCAAACATACAACTTTCCCTTCAACTCAACTCAATTTGAAGACCAGTGAGCTCGCGAAAACGGACCATGGAAGTACGCAAGATAACCAGTGAGACAAAGGCCCGATCTTCATGGGATGCACGATCAAAATGCAGACATGAAGCACAGCTGCAAGCCTTCCAACACGGTGCAGCTTTAAGACTCTCGTCAACTCAGTTTCAGAAGCCGGCTTAGTCCTAGCACAAACAAGTCAAGGCACCCTCCAAATCTTAACGTCGCAGTCCAACGAACCGCTGTAAACCAGACCCGAGCAGCCACCTCGCGAGCTCTCCTCGCTGCCGTGATCGCCTCCCGTCAACACCAATGCCAGGCTCTTCACGGCCGCGCCATGGCCGTCCAGGACGGCCGAGCAGGAGTACTCGCCCTCCGCACCCCGCCGCCACACCCTCACCGTCCTGTCCGCGGACCCGCTGCACGCCACGTCGCCGGCGGCGGCCAGGCAGAGCACCGCCTCGGCGTGCCCCCTGAGAGTCTTGGTGGCCGCCACGCCTCCGGCGTCAAAGCCCTCCCACACGACGACGGACCGGTCGCACGAGCCGGAGTAGAGAACCAGCCCGCCGACGCCCATCGCCAGCGCGTTCACCGCCGACCTGTGCCGCTCCATGGTGCCGACCAGCGCCAGCCTCTTCTGCCCCGGGTGGCGCCTCCACGCCTTGATCGTCCGGTCGGCCGACCCGGTGTAGACGCTCCCGTCCGACGACACGGCGACGGCGTTGATGGCGTCGTTGTGGGCCGGGGCGATGGACTCCACGCAGCGGAGGCTGGGCAGGCGCCACACCTTGAGGCTCCGGTCCCAGGACACGGAGTACATGTACCCGCCGTCCGGGGACAGCGCGAGCGCGGTGACCGCGTCGACGTGGTGCACCCAGGTGCGACTCGTGTGCCGCCGGACGTCGACGTAGTTCTTGGGGAACAGGAACGTGCGCAGGCAGTCTGCGGTGGTCGGCAGCACGCCGTGCAGGGCGAGGTGGCTGCTCCCGCCTTTCCGCCGGCCGGCCTGCTGCCACACCCTGATCTTGCCGTCCTGGTGGGCGCTGACAAGGCCATCGCTGGTGGCCATGAGGCACTTTATGGAGCTATTGGTGACGGCAACAACAGAGCCCTCCTGTTGCGCGGTCGTGCTGCCCATGTCCAGTGGCCACAGCCTGATGTGTCCGTCCGACGAGGCGACGTAGAGCGAGTTGCCGTCGACGGCGAGGCCAGAGACGTAGGAGGAGTGGCCCCTGAGCGTGGAGACGCACTGGTAGCGGCATGGACGGGCCGGGGAAGGGGCACTCGATTGCGACGAGTGTGATATAGCTTCGCACATCAGACCTTCTTCAGAGTTCAGGCTCATATTGCTGGATCTGGCCTTGCTGTTCTTGTCTGCAACTGCAAGATGAAATCATGGATTAAAATAGCAGAAAGACAGGATCTCAGGGCAATTATGCAAAAGCAATGAGATAAGCAAGCAAGCAATGCGCATGCAGAGTGAGACACAGAAGATTATAGTAAGATGCTGTGGAGATTGACGAATGACGCATCTTTATAGCAACACAACAAGTGGGCTGAACACGGATTCTTGTTATCTTGTAAATGATGTGTTTTAGAAAGCTCAAGATGGATGGAGTGGAGGAAAATTCAACTGACGGGTACACAAGTAGGGCAAAAGGCGGCTTACAATGCTTTAGAATTTCTTCCCTTTTTGGCTGAAAACGCGTTAGAATATGAGGACAGGATTTCTGGTAACATAATGCAGTCAGAATGAAAATCATGCGCAGCGGTTTTATGCAGTTGTTATTTGCAAAGGAAAGTAAACAATTCTCGCAGAAAAGAAAATGAGATTTTGAGAAGCAGGAGGTCAAGTAGGCCAGAAATGCACAACAGATCATGGGATTTATGCCTAACAGTAACAGGGTAACATGGACTTGCCTTGCCAGTTCCGGAGTAGTACATATAGGCTATAGCTTCATTTCATTTCATCTCCTTTCTCCCCACCTTCCAGCATGCATGTTCTTCTCGCAAAGCTAATGATCGCTGGACAGTGATCTGACCTTTTCTCCATGTGCAGCTCACTTGATAGTGATAACTGTAACCGATAATTAAGGTCCATCGGTTCCTTGCACCATTGCATACATCACTGTGAACATGCTCAAGGAAACCATCTATCGACCATTATTTATCAAACACCAAGATACTCCATCCACCCAAAGTTTCAGAGACAAATCAGTACTCCACCCACCCTACTTTAGTGATCTAAAACGTCTTATATTTGTTTACAAAGGGAGTACCAATTTTGCTGTGCTGAATAAAACCGGAAAGCTATGTATTGTAACCCGCCCCGCAAGAACAATAACATCATGAGCCTCATCAATGTGACGCTTATCCCACACCCAAACACAAAATATTGGAGTAGCTACTACTGCAAGGATGTATCCTGAGGCATGAATCGATTCGGAGTAAACTTAATGATCTAGAAACAAACCTGGTGGCGTTGCTGTTTTATGGGAAAGCATTGAATCAAATGTGTTGCTTTAGCTGACAGTCTCACTCAGCATCAGCAGCAGTGGCCTGAAGCGCACAGCCACACAACCTGTAAACTGAAAGGATTCTAAAATATAAAGTGGTATTCTGAAGACAGGATTAGCTAAATTATCCATTCATAGTGATGTATTGTGCAACAACTGACCAAACATGATTAAAAGTTGTCCATAATGGGATACAGGTGATGCCCTACAGATCTGTTCCTGGAAGCCCGGCTCAGTTTTTCGAGGCTCCGAATGGGCTTTAGGTCCAGGTTTTTTGGCCCGCAGGTCCATCCGCAAACCCACTTGATTATATAATAATATGAAAAATATTGGACTGAAAATAAATATGTCGGCATGGTAAATTAGTTGGAAACTGCGAAAAAGGCAGTCTCCTCCAAGCCTGGAGCTTATACTAGTCTGTGACCCACAGTCATTTTCCAAAACAGCATTAGGCGTTTTGGTTCATTCCGGGTGGAGAAAAACAGAAGAAGAAAACATATATCGAGAAATAAGGATGACAGGAGCTCCCGGGCCTCCTCAGCGATTTGGCACATCCGGCCGTCCGTTGCGCCGGCTTGATGCGATTCCGTCCGTCGGATCGAGCCTCCGGACGATCTGGGCCGCCGGATCAAAAACAGGCGCTGTAGGAATAAATAGTCACCCCTCTTTCGTACCACCGCTCGTAATTCCGGCGCCCCCCGAGGGCATTTTCGTCATTTCACGCACATGGATATAAAAGGGGCGGCTCCTGGGGAGATAACCCTAGCCGCCTCACTCTCGCACTCGCGCGTCGCCGCCTAGCTGCTCCCCACGCCGCCGCCGCCGCCGCCTTCGCTCGCCTGCGCGCCGTCGCCTCCGCTCGCCGTCGCATCGTCGCCTCCGCTCGTCGTCGCATCGTCGCCTCCTCCCCACCCTCTCGATGCTCCACAACAACTCGCCGTCGCATCGTCGCCTCCGCTCGTCGTCGCGTCGTCGCCTCCTCCCCACCCTCTCGATGCTCCACAGCAACCCCAGGCGAGTGCGAGCAGCCACAGAGGAATGGCCGCGGCCCTCTCCCTCAGCAGCGCCGGCGCCGGCGGCTCCCTCCTCTGCAGGCCCCCTGCCCCGCGGGGCCTGGCGGCCTCGCGCGCGGACGACTCGTCGCCGGCAGGCCGATCCTGCGCGCCAAGAAGGCCGTCGCCACCTCCTGCAAGGACGACCCATACGCCGTCGCCCAGGTCCCTCCTCCCTTCTCCCAAACTTCTCCGCTCCATGCTGCTCTTCAATCCCTCCTTTTTGAACTGGCAATAATCAACATTAGTAAATTTCTGTATATTTAGTTGATTATTGTTTCGCCTTCATTTATTTTTGATAGAGGAGGACATGTTAGTGATGGAATCACATGAATGATTGCTGGAAATGTATTGTCTGATGCTATATTGGTGATGCGGGTGAGCTGATTTGGGCCTTTTCATCTTGGTCTGTGCAGAATTGGAGCCTTTGAAGGATCTGAATGGAGCATATGTATGCATGCTACGGTTCATCTTAGGTGAGTGCGAATCTTCAGCATCCGTCTCACGTCGCTTATGGGAAGATGCTTTTAATTGTTTTATCGGTGATATCAATTTGGTAGCATCCTTTGAGTGGTGGCAAGATTATGTGCATTCAGTACTTGCATATCCTTGGTTCCTTGCTTGGTGTGAGATATAAGAACTTCTTGTTTTACGTTCGTTGGATGCACAAGCAGCAGAAGTCAAACTTCCTCCTTCTCAGCTCATTGCTGGTGGTTCAGGCACGGGCCGTAGATGCAGATCGATCAAGTGTCCTCCTCTTTAATTATTTGGATTGGTGGTGCATAGATCTGGTGGTGCACTGGTGAGCCATGACTATTGGTGCTCAGTTTGCGCAGAATGTAATTGTTGTTTCCCGGACCTACAAATAATCAACACTGCATTTCGCCGTGCGTTTGGTAAAATGCAAATGAGAACTAGACAGGTGCCTCATGTGCCTTTTTGTTCAGTAGGACAGCCTGCTCCCAAGGTTTACGAGTCGACTAATTTCATTCGGATATATACTAGCTATTTGCTGGGAGGTGGTATGATCTTGATTGTACTAAAATCATTCTTATACCAACTACCAAATATTAGTGGCTTGGGCACTTTCGAGGACTGCTGCTTGGATTCTTCATGTGATTTGAATATTTATACAGCCCCCTTTGTGTACAAGTTTGTTGATAAGTTGGTGATAGCTTGTTTCCAAGCGGTTTAGTTAGTCAAGTATCAGACTATAAATTATTCATATCTTTGCTTTCGTGAATACAAGAATGATACATTCAAAATCTGTTCAACAAAAAAATGATATGTACAATACTATTTCTATTTTTGAGAATGATGTCGGGATAATGAAGCTCTGTTTGCAAATCATTTTCTTCAGTAGGTTTCTTTACTTGCTTTCTAAACCTTCCATTTTACTATACTGTGGCCATAAAGCAACATATCGTCTTATGGGGGTTCACAAAATGGTTCCCAGTTCTTAGAATTAGAATTATATCGATCACATAAATTATTTTATTCATCGCCTGCAAGCCAACCATCTCTATTTAAAAGTGAACCTTTTATTAGTTCACCATTTCTCTTCTCGCTATGATGCTGACTTAGACTGCTGCCACTTGGTGCTTAGCAGGGGAGGCACAACCTCTGCCACACCGAAGAGATGGACGATGGCTTCCATGAAGAAATTCGTCGAAGTGACTCCGATGACCCACAGGTGTAACTATCTCTCAATCTTGATTTCCTAGTGGGCTGAAAGCTGAGATGCCATGTCTTTGTGAGATGCCAATGACATTATAATTTGATGCCTGTAGCATCTTTTTTATTTTCATTGAAATAATTTTATACCCTCTGTTAGTAGCAATTTTCCTTTATTTTTTAATGCCACCAAATTAAATACCATCGTTTCCAATGTGTGTGTGTGTGCGCGCGTGTGTGTGTGACAAGTTTTGCTCTAAACAAATATATGAGACACAAATGCACAGATGAGTGTTCATGTCCAATTGTTATGACATGTGCAATTATATTTTGATCCAAATTCCTGAACAAGCATAGGTATGAATACTAATGTCAATGCAGTTTCGCTCTTCCTAGGACTCCAGCAGCAACCACATTATCAAAGGGTCAAGGAGCAGCAATTTGATATGCATCCGTGACAATGAAGGTAAAACTTGAATATAGCCTCATGGTCATGTCCGCAACATTATAAGATTACTTTATGGTACAAAATATCATGCACTGTCTCACAAATAATTGTTGGCCGTTCTAAAAATATGGATACTACATTGAATTTGTCTTGGACTTCTTAATTTAACCTCTGTGCATGTTCTTATGACAGTGATGTGATGTGTGAAATTTGTGACTTTTTGTATGATCAGATTTTAAGGGAACACCGCCCTGCCAAAAAGCCAACCGTTCGAGCTAGCCACACTGTGAAAGGGCCGAGCAACAACAATCTGATATACATCAGTCAACGATGAAGGTATGTGTATATACAATGTGTAGCGGCGATGTCATCTCAAATTTGCTGTTTAAGCTTGATGCATGCTCTTATAACTGCCCTGTGATATGTGATATTTGTTTGATATCGGAAGAAAGAAATGTGCTCATATTATTTTTCTGCTCATTGATATGCACATGGTTACTGCTCCTATATCAATTACATGGATATCCTGAAATTTGGTGTGCCTATATTCTAATTCAGTTAAGCTTACAAGCATATAAATGCACTAGCTTTTTAAATAGTAAGATTTTTTTGATCTATTTTACCCCTTTTGACAGATCAGATACGTAACTTTACCCATAAGCTTATTTGCTTCAGAGGCTTATTGTACTGCTACAGTTTTCTCCACGGCACGGAATCGGTGCTGGCGACCCCGCCGCTTCCACACCACCCCGAGGTATTTCGATCCTTACCTTGCGCCCCAAGCCCAGCGCCTATTCTCACGTGCAGTAGCCAAAATTCATGTGCTTCCCTACTTCAAATGAAAGGATCCATGCTACATAAATAAACTAAGTCATGTTCTTTAGAAGTATATGCACTCCTGGACTGAATGTCGAAACTGTGTTGTTGTTGTTGTATGTCTTCCTTTAACTGCTCTCTGATCTCAAATTTCTTTTCATTGTAGTAACCATTTGGGACTTGGATATGAAGTATTTTGTCTGGGCATTTGAATTTATTCGGACGTGTTATGTTACCGTATGGTGAACTTAGATCAACTTATGCAGACACACAAAAACACATGCACTTAGACTCATGTAACTTAGTCATCACAACATGAGTTAGGAACAAGTGCAGTGTTGTAATTTTGAGCGAGCGAGAGAGAGGAGTAAATTACTTATTCCACTTCTAAGTTACGCTTGTGCCCCTGTTCCTAATAGTTTCAAACTGATGTGTTTCTTGCCTTACATGAATTGAACCATGCTACTTTGAAATCAGAGAGCAGGCAACTATAGGTTTAGTTTTTAGTTCAAGTGTAGTATGTGCTAGCTACTATATATGCAGCACCACATTTTGAATTATCCAATAGAATTAAGTTCATGTTCAGACTGTTCTAGATAGCAAACTGTAACATATGTGAACCCCTGATATATACTAGGAAGCGTTTGTTCATTAGTATGGCCATATGTGTCGTAGTGGCCAGGACCCTCCGGTGAGCTCATCCACTCTTTAGTTTTCCACCCCTTTTAACCTTTAATTTTGTTGGCCTTTCTTATGGATTTTCATTATTTCTCTTCATATTTTCAAATTGTAATGGAGATGAAATGCACCTTGTTTCTTCTCTTTATATTTTCAAATTGTAATGGAGATGAAATGCACCTTGTTTCTTCTCTTTATATGCTCATGAGGACAGTGCTATTGCATCTGAATCGCCAAGTTGTTGAAGAATCTGGTCTTTTTGTGCTTGCCTACAAAGCTTTCATATCTTATATTTGTTGGACAAACAAAAATAACTGATGGTTGATTGTCTCAACCATCAGTTGAGAACATAGAGATTTCCATGAATGGGCATTTCTGGACTGTTGAATAAAAATAATAAAAATAGATGTAAATATAATTTACTATATATATATATATAGATGCGTTTGATATCAAAATAAAGACATGTGGCCATATTATTCTCGTACTCATTGATATGCATACAGCGGTCTGCTTGTGTATCTAATTTTTTCTTGCTGGATTGTGGTATTATGCGGTTTGCCTTTCCTGTTTTCGGACAATCCTATTCTATCAATTCATCAGGAAGAGATATGCTTTTATTACCAAGCCCATCGAGTTTTAACTTGGCCCAGCCCATCTACAGGAGAAGCACAACAGGAAGGGATATAGAGCAACAAATCCTACTTTACTGTCCCCGTTTCCCGGTTTCCACATCGCGGTGACTCGATCCGCCGCTCTCGGCCACGGCGCTCCTGAATGAGTCAGATTTATCGAGGGACAAGGCTGGCAAGTGCTCCTCCGCGTCGATCTTTGACCGAGGTAGGTAAGATATCCTTTCCCATCCATTTCTTTTCTCTTGCTCTCTTCCAAGATCTGTTACGCTTCTACAGCTAGGTTGTGGGAGCTAGGAAAAGTACAGGGCCATTAAGAACACTAGACGCTCCCATTCGGTCGACGATGGAGGTTTTCTTCGTCCTTGCGATATCCAATCTCCTGTCGCCAAGCAGACCCGCGACACATCCCCTCCTCGCCCCAACCCCCTCTTCTTGACCATTTGTGCCTTTATGTTCTTATATTATGTTAATAAAACCATGTACTAATACTTTCGTTCTGGTATTGCCGTTGGCAAAAGAAGTTTAATACACCTGAGCGTTGTTTTGTTCTTGATCAGATGTATGGACGTGCCTATAACTAAACATAAAAATAGGATAGACACTAAATTCTTTAAAGCTGCAGAAATTGGGAACTACACAGAAGCACACTGGACTAACAGTATATTTACTACCATTTTTTTGTGAATAGAGTAGTGACAATGAGATTTGTACTTGATGTACAGAGTTTCAATTCTCATAGTATATGAGTTGTATTTGATCTTTTATATGATCTCAACTTTACTATTCCCAGTCAACGTATGTTTTGCCAGATTACTATTAACGCAACTTTGTTTCTCCTAGAGCACTGGTAGCAACCACATCATGATAGGGCCGATGAACGACGATCTAATATGCGTCGCTGACAGCGAAGGTTAAATTGCACTGCACTCTCTTGCAGCACGATCATTTTGTACTATCTTTTGAACTTGCTACCATTTCTGTGCTATTTATGTAACATCCTAATTCTCGCTCCCTTTGTCGCTCTTTGATGGATGTTTTACTGGAACGCGATATTGGAATGTTTTGTCTGATTGTTTCTCCACGTAATTGTTCTTCTATTGATATTTTAAAATTTTCCTCTCATTAATGAGTGTAGGCGGATCGATAAAGCAAATTCTTCGAATGAACAAGCTAATCTCATTTTCCGTTGCAACTAGGAATTTCTATGGATAATTATGCTAATAAATGAGAACATGGGTGCATATATGTAGTTTTCAAGCCCTTTTGATTGACCGAATGTTGTATATTTATACTGTCAGTTCTGATTTAGAAACTTCATCTCATTGCAATATATCTCACAAGTTTGCATAAACAGAGATGATGATATGCCATATATCTCACAAGTTGTTTGCATTAGGACTGTGCGAAGTGGCGCCTACAAAATTTATCGACAAGGAAGTTGAATGAAGCCACCTATTAGTATGAGTAGTAGCTATGGCTCGGTAGCTCTCCTTTATATGTTCCTGTTCTTATTACTTCCTCACCTATTATCGTGCTTTTGGTATCGAACTTCAATTCGAGTGGCTGCACTTTTGGTTTTGATCTTAATGTCGAATGGCTATCTTTTGTGATCTTACAAACGCACTAAAATTGATTCTGCCTTATAGTCTCGTGCCGATATTGAGCAACGCTATGTCTCACCCCTATCACAATTGAATGTTTTTTCTTCATTTTATTCTTATCATGTATGAATGCATATGCTAAATCTGAATTCCTACTAACTTAGTATTACCTGCTTAACCAAAACGTTGGGACCGACACCCGCGCCAAGGTCCTCATCTATGTCCGCTCCCTGACCACCATGTTCTGCTGGTAAGGATGCTGAGCAGCAGCTGAACCTACAAGCGTAATTGTTTTTGATTTCATAGCTGAGAGATGGACTAATGAAACTGTTTGGATTGGCTTTCAATTTTGTAGCATTTGTTCCTTGCGAGGGGGATAGCATATTATCCTGAAATAATAGTGGAGTGTTCTAAAGAAAGGGCTAGCATAGGTTGTAGAAACGGTACATGTGCATGAATTGTGTATAACATATTATCCTAAAATAATAGTGGAGTGTTCTAAAGAAAGGGCTGGCATAGGTTGTAGAAATGGTACATGTGCGTCAGTTGTGTATCTTGCTTGCACTGTCTATAGTTTCCTATTTTGGTGCTACATCTTTGGCAATGGGTGTTATGTATTGATTAATTCTAGGAACTAAATAAATCTAAAGGTGTGGATTTTATCTAATCTTGTGGTGCTTCCAGCTTTGATCTTGCAACTGAACCTGAAGCTAATCTCGTACACTGTATCTGAACCTGGAGCTTTGAACATGCAACTGAACCTGAAGCTAAACTGAACCTGTAGTTTATCCAAATGATTATAGCAATATTGTATTCAGATTTAATTAGATCCTGTACCAACAAGCGAATCCACTGTCCACTCCATTGTACGCTAATTCATATATAGGTAAACACATCAGACTGATTCGGATACTTGTGAAACTCATGGCAGTTGCAACCTGAAAGGGAGCAAAGATCGACGACCCAATACATATCACTGATGCTAAAGGTATTAATTTGCTCCTCTGTTTATCATAGCTTCTCATGGATCAAGATGTATTGGATTAGTGTATAACATGGTATTGATGCTTCTTCCTGAATGAAACTGGCTTGCTGATACTTATAATTGATTACTCAGAGAGCCACGGCTGCATTGGGAAATCAAGAGATCCAACTGGGTATGGCAAAATATATCGATTTAAGAGAACCGTTACATGATGAGGTAACCACCCATTCCTGCATCACATAACCATGGAATTTATGAGATTAAATTCAATGATTTCATGGCATATACATGGCTGTATATAGAGTACAGGGGCACTTTGAATCATGGCCATATATACAATACAGGGAGCAACCTTTAATCGTGATGCATATGACCTCATTTTAATTGAATTTTGAGAAGGCTTTGCCCTATTTTGTGTATTATAAACATGGGTTTAGCTATGTGGTATACAATTAATGGGAAGTTTTTTTCCTAAAGTATTGAAAGCTAGATAAATGGAGGTTGAGTCTGCCACTGTAGAAGTTTAATAATAAAGGCTAAGTGGGGACTCTTCCATGTACGTGATCTTGTTTTTTGTTGGCCTTCGTTCTTATTTTCCTCCACTGAACCTGGACATAGCAGGCTCTGTTCCCTTGATTGAGTGGCTTTCATCAGTTGGTGTCAACTCTCAAAGGTTGGTATCTCCATCGACAAGAAAATCCTATACTGTAGATTTGTAGACTAAAATAGTTACTCATCCTCACTATTCAGTTTTGGGTGTCCCTCTTAAAGTTACTCCAGCTGGCTATGTAGTTGCTATTGTTTTAGTTACTGCTGTAGATTTTCATTTTGTTGAAGTCTTAATCGTGTCAATTAAGTGGTTAAATCAAAACAGTCTCAACTTCCCCCACCCCCGCCTCGCCGCCGCCACCAACACCGGGCGATTCCAACGAGTTCCAGCGGCCCTTGTCGGAGCACAGCACACCCACGAGCTCTCCTCGTGACGGTGCTTCCTTCCCTCCGGCCAGATCCGATCCTCACGGCCGCAAGCGCTCGCGCGCGACCCCTCCCTGCAGATAGGATCGGAAGTTCCTGGCCGCCGGGTTGGTCTGCATTATGGTTACATGATCTCAAGACTAATTTTTAATGTGCTCTTTAGTTTGTGTTTCACAAACTGCATGCATATCAAGCTAGGTTTCATTTTGGCAAAATCTACTAATGATTGATGTGCTTTGTTACTTTGTCTTTTCAGAAACTGCAATGCATATGAAGCCACTTTCCGGTCGAATTTGAGAGCTATGGTAGCAGCTACAGATGTCTGGCTTTGATCCTCGGTTTACTTCTGAATTGCATAATTAGTATTTACATTACAAGGCTGACAAGGTTCTCAACTAGGAGATGGTTGCAATGAAGGCACTTACTAATTTAAGGTGAGTATGTTCTGAATTTTAATTCCACTGGTTTATAAAACTACATAAGATGTTATATATGCATGGTACTACAGTTTCGGCACTGAAATTGTTTAGTGTCTTTTCATTTCGATAGTGTCTTTACCGGACTTGAAGGATCATTAAGATGTATTTTTTGTCATCCGGTCTGTATCTAATTTAGTGATACGAAAATGAGTGATTGTGAACCTTTTTTCCTAATTATAGTTGCTTCTGACTAGCGACCGGGTGGCGCTAGATGTGCTCGCTTACTTTGTTGCGCAACTTCTTCAACCATCGCATACAACCTGACATGTGTGTGTGTGTGCAGCAGCTCCAGAGGGACAAACGTCGAGCTAGCCACTGCTCCTGTCGAGGCTAGCCTGCCGTAGGTATGAATCACGTTCCTAGACCCTTATGAGCCCTACTTTCATGGAGGAAGGTGCAGCTTTCTGCTTTTGTTTTTGGTAAAAAGGAATCCTTATTGTTCTGTTGGTGGCCTCTTTGCAAGTTTATTCTGCCCTTTTTGACATTTTTTTATCTTGCTATGCATTGTATCATATTACGGTTGTGTGCTCAAACCAACTGAGCTTAATTCACGTATGTAAATATTTAAGAATGCGGGGATGATGCCCAATTGGCAAGGTTTGCAATATTGTAGGAATCATTCGGAGATGGGTTGTAGATATTAAGCTATGTAGGAGATGATTTTGAGGTAACAAGCCTTCGGCTTGCTTTCTGTTAACCTTTTTACGCATGGATTCGGTTTGATGCAATCTATGCATTATTTGTTGTCGAATGGATTATTTTTTTCCTACTAGGTAACATCTGATGCTTAGAATGCATTATTTCTGATGGCCCAGAAAACCTCTTTGTACATATTGTTTTGTTTATATCCTCTTCTTCTTGTCATATACCAATAGTGGTGCGATTCAGATGTATGTTTCACTAGCTTTTTATCATCGAGTTTTTTAATGAAGCTAAAATATCAGTTTTGGGTTTTATATGAGTCCATTTGCTTAGATTGAATGAGTTTTGTATGGTTTTATATCAGTTTTGAAATCTAAATCATCATGCCTTTGTTTGTTTGCGTCTCCTGCTGGTTTGTTCTTATTTAATCCTTTTAGCTGTGTAAGTTTTGCACAATCATGAGCCCTTTAGAATGCTAAAATCTTGAGACCTCTGCTTCTGTAGCTTCACTAAACTGAACTTCTCTAAAATACACTAACCAGAGCTTAGTCTTAGATATTTTGTTTGTAATTTAAATTTGCTCGGGTGATTAATCCACCATTACAATGATGTTTATAGCGGAAAAATGATTGAATATATACGACTGGTTGATACAAAAGCTGGACAGTTGTGTTGAACCTTTTCTCTTGCTATGTGCTTGCCTGTAGCTTTTTGTTTTAGTTAAACAATTATGTTTTCCGTTTCTGCATTGGGACCCCATAGTAGATGCGAGCATTAATTTCTTGGCAGTTATTTGCCACCCCTGCTAATGTGGATCAGGGAGTGGGTTGATGGATATCACAATTTTGGTTCCCTGCTTGGATTGAAGTCTCTTTGGATGCTTCCTATATTGTTTATTTCCTATGCTATTGGTTCCCTGTTTGGATTGACCAGCATGATAGGACGCGCGCAGGAGGGAGCCGTGGGGCAAGGTGGCGCCGCTCCTCCTCTCTTCTTTCGCTCCTCTGCCCTTCCCCCAAATCGGGCCTTGTTGTTCTGCCGCCTGATCCGTGAATCACCCTTGCGGTTGGTCGCCTGCGATCTGTGATGGAATCGCCCCGCCGTGATGCTGGTTAAGGTGATTCCCACCGTTGCTTGTGCTTTCTCCCCGTTGGATTGGTCATCTATGATTGATTTTGGGTCTCTTTTGCCTGCAGATCTGTAGTTCTTCCCGTCGCTGGTTCGTATCTGTTACCGCCCGCATCGATCTATTGGTAAACCTTCGTTTTGACCCGGTTTTCTTCATCTGCTTCAGCTGAGCCCATGTTGACATTTGTTTCGTTTTGGACTGATCCATTCTTTGCATGTGCTCCTTATTTTGGTTGATCCCCTCGTCGGTTGGTCGTTGGATCCGTGGCAGCCTTCAAGTCTTCGTCCACGTCCAAGGACCTGCAGGTTATGGTTCCCACTATCAGACATTGTAGTCTGAAAACGTACGCTATACTTTATTCGCTCATACTCTGTCCCCAGAAGCTTTTGTGCATTTGGTAGGACCTAAACTCTATTTGCATTCAGAAATATTTCTGCTGAATACTTGATTTCTGTACATTTCATAAAATTTATGAAAAATGTGGTTGGGTTTCCCTTGTCCCTGAAATTTAAATCTTTGTTGAATTACTGTACAGTGATCAGATCAACTCGATCATGCATGGCCTGTGTGTTATTATTCTTGGTTAGTTTTGTTCTGAAACGGATGGGGACAAAAGCACGCTGTCACATACCCTTCACGTTTTTTAGGTGAAAAATGTCAGGGAACGAATTTGTTGTGCTTAATTTTTCCAAGTTAAATGACGCCGTACATATGTACATACTTGTGTTGGACTGTTATGAAGCATATATTCAGCCAAAGTTAGTAGACGGGATCTGTGTGTATTCACGAACCAGCTAATTTGTACCCTGTCTGTTTTCTTCACATTCACTGATAAAATCCTACTAAATGAGTGAGTGCATAAATCGATTGTTCACTTGTGTAAGCTCTACTTGCATTGGCGATTATTTCTGCTCTACTTGCTAGAACAGAGGAAATGGCCACAGAATCAGCCAGCTCAGCTGTATTGACCTCCTTAAAAGATAGATCAATGATATATGTTGATGATGCAAATTATCATGAGATAAAGGCTTGTCAGCACAAACTGCTGGCGGCTTCCTCGTGGGCAATGCTATTTGAAGATCATGCAGGTGATTTAAAAAAGAAGATGTCCAGAATGTCCAAAGGAACTGAAGATGGCAATAAAGAGATCGATACCAACAATATCTGTCCACTGCCATTGGTAGTATCCTTGCTCCTCGTTATGAAACCTTTGTTGTATATTGCATCGCAGCTTTATTATTTGCTAAAGGTCGCTGTTCTGTTTCTTTCATAATGCTTGCCCCTTTATCATAAAGATGTTAACTGGCAATACTGTAAGATGATATCTTTTCTTGTGCTGTCAGAAGATCCATATGGCTTGGTAGGAAAAACATTGGCCTTATGTGCTTTCTTATTGTGTATTGATGGAGCAACTATTGTTACAGATCCTGAGGTCCCTATGTATATGGATCGATTGGTAACTGACCTGTAGATGGCTCGATAACACGCATGTGTGTTACTTACCCAACTATCACTTGTGTGGACTCGCATCTTGTTGCTTCTTTAAAGCGTCGGTCGTCGATGATTTTCTGCTGAGCATAATGGAAGACACAAGAAGCCGCTTGGAAGGACATCTGGAAAAAAGGGCTCAGGGCGCGCTATTAGATGCCACCTCTCCCATTTCATAACTGCTACTAGGCCTATCAAGGTAATTTTGTCTTATTGTACATATAATGCACTTTCTTCTGGATGCATCCTGTCATCATTCCTATTGGTCTACGTTATGCCCGAGACTTTAGGTGTCTATGCCGAGTTGTAGTTGTACGTTCCTGTATTTTGTGATGAAGCTGCATATACGTTCTTTTTTATTCTGTGCATTGATAAGACGAGGTCTAGGTTGCAGAATATTAAATCCACGCTCAGCTATCAACAAGGGTTGTGTATTCTGTTTTCGTCGACAATGCTGAATATGCATTTGAGTAGCAATGATGATATAGTTCGGAGAGACGATTTGATCACTTTCTTAAGCTGCTGCATGCTGTCATATGCACTATGCTTAGGATATTTGCTACTAAACCAATCGTGAAATATACTTTTATGTTCATATATTGTTTGGTGGCTTCTCAATTTGTGCATGCAAACAAACTTCGCTTTCGAATGACTCTTCATTAGACTCTTGTTTTATTCATGGTTGATGGAATAATGAATACAAAGATAAGTTTCCTTGGATTTGGTTGCTTGGCTGACAAGAATACGCGTTCCTCTGTATACCAACTTACCTCTCTTGTGATGCTTTCTACGTTGTGGATTCCCTGTATTAGATAAGGGCCATTGGTTACTTGGACCATTTTGATTCTTATTGCCCTACTGTTAAAGTTCAAGATATTAGGGTTGATGCTTGAGTATAGAAATCATTGTATTCCATATATCTCACAGTTTGTTTGTATCAGGTTTGTGTGAGGCGGTCCCTATGAAGTGCATCAACAAGGCAGATGAATTATGCCACTTATTAGTATGTTTAGTGATTATGGCTCCGTAGTTGGCTCTCCTTTATTATGTTCTTGCTCTTATTGCCTCTTCTTATGTCTTCTCGCTTTTGGTATCGAACTTTATGTCGAATGGATATCTTTTGTGGTCGTATGAACGTACCAAGTATCGAACTTTATGTCGAATGGCTATCTTTTGTGGTCGTATAAACGTACCGAGTTCGATCCTGCCTTATAATCTGATGATGATCTTGAGCTCCATTGTGTTTTACTTCTATCACAATTGAATGTTTCTTACTTTATTATTATCCTGTATAAGTGCAAATGATATACCTGGATTCCTACTGACATGGTGTTACATGCTTCGGCAAAACGCTGGGACCGGCACCCTCGCGCCAAGGCGCGATCACGATCTAGTTGTACTACGAAAGGAGGGAGCGGAGACAAGCGGACAAGACAAGTTTGAGAAGGCCAATCGCTCTCCCAATATGCAAGAGGCAGACAACCACTTAACTAGCTGCATCATGGATTGTTTTATCATCAAGGTCGGAGAAACATGATGTAACAGAAACTGAGATAAGGATAGCCATACAGGAGCTGGGACCACTGTTAATAAAGCTTCTACAGAAAAGCATTTGGCGTACTCATAGATCTCACATGCTGTGCATAACTGCATTTGCATCAGTAACGTAAGTGCCTCTAAAAGTCTCCATGTCACTTACTTAGAGAGAGCATGACTAGCAAATCAAGATCACTGTTGGATGTTACTCTCTCCGTTTCTAAATATAAGTCTTTTTAGAGACTTCAATACGGACTACATACGGATGTATATAGACATACTTTAGAGTGTAGATTCACTCGTTTTGCTCCGTATGCAGTCTATGTTGGAATCTCTAAAAAGACTTATATTTAGGATCTGAGGGAGTTGAAAAGAGTAAAATGCAACCAGCTTTCGCTGTGAGCACCATTTAAGCAGAGTTGAAGAGATAGAAGCAAAATCAAAGAAGATGGCTCGTTGTGGTACACGAGCGCATGTTCCTTGGAGCCCTCGTTAATGTCGGGCAGCACGAAGCGGACCCTGCTGGATGCCGCGCGTATCTCCTCGTGCAGCTGGAGCACCTTCTTGCAGCCTCCTTCCGCTTCACCCCGCGACGCTCCCTCGATGAGGCGCCGTGCATCCGTAGGGGCGCCGAGCTTGCAGTACAGCGCGGCGATTCTGTGCACGATTGGTACTGGACCGGGACATGGACTTGGAGAGCAGGCGGTGGCCTCGTCTGAGACAGGGCCAGGATGCGCGTCAACGTAGCACGGGAGGACCGCGGTATGCTCTTCGAACGCGAGTTTGCCCGACGAGCCGGCGCGGCCTCTCCGGTTAAGCATTTTGTCGAGCAGGTAAACTGCTATCTCAAGATCGGGTTCTCGGTAGACCATCACCTGCTGCCCTGAAGCTCCTCCAGCAGAGAGCCATGCCGCGAGCCCCGCAGCGTCCTGCAGCTGCCGCCGCACCGCACCGTTAGACCACTGCAGAGAAAGAGACGGAGACGTGAGAGTTAAGAGGGATAGCTACGTCGGGTGCCACTCCCATAACCCAGCCTCAACATATGCATCCGACGGCACTCCAATATGTCGTAAACTGAAGGGTTGGGCGTACTTTGCTGCGTCGTTGGTGTTTTTGGTTTCTTAAGAAAAATTACTCACTTGTTTCAACATATAAGGTGTGTTACCCTTTTGAAAGTTAACTTTTTAAATTTGATCAAATTTGTAGAGAAACATATCAAAATATATAATACAAAGTTGTTATATTAGAAACCTATAATTATGTAGAGAAATTTATATGTCTGTCGTTGCATGAACTATATTGATGTTACAGTAGCACATTGTGCCGCTTCTTTTTTCTAGGTGATGGGAGGGTGCGTGGGATTGATATGCTTTACAGACTGGTTGATGCTGATTGATTTGAAAAATCGTTGGCCTGATCAAAATAGTAAATCAAATCTAAAATTGAATATTTCAATTGAATGAAAGACCTTCCAAATTAGGAAACATAGTAGTGAATTAAAAGAATTGAATGGGAGAGCTCCTTGAGAAATTATTGACACGGTCAAATGGGGTGACCCCGTTCTAAATTGAAGATCTCAATTAATTGTGAGGCCTTTAAAATTAGAAAGCATATTGTACAATATATAAAAGAATTAAATGAGAGAGCTTTGAGAAAATTTTGACCCAGCCAAAATCGTAACCCAATTTCAATTGGAGACCTAAATTGAATGTTGACTCTTTAAAACTAGGGAGCATAGTGTTATAGAGGATTTAGAGATGTAAAAAGTGGATATTGTATAATTTACCTCATCAAAATGTGCTTTTTACATCTAAAAAATGTCTCAACTCCAACAGATGATGTATATTTGATGATGTAAAACTCCAACTTCAACCGATGATGTATTTGAAGATGTAAACTAGTTCAACTACTAAATCATTTCAAACATAATTCAAACAAAGCAAGTTCATTTGAGTCAAACATAATTCTAAATTAAACATAATTAAACATAGTTAAACATAGTTCAAACTACTACATCCATCAAATTACTACAATCCAACTACTACTACTAGTTCAAACAACTACTTCAACTACATCAAAGATAAAACTACTCCTCATCAGAGTTCTTGAACTGATCACAGAACTCGTCCTTGCTCGGGTCGTTGCACCCCTCGTCCTCCTCCCCCGAGTCACCCCAGTCCGACGAGTCAAAGTCGACGGGGATCACCGTGGAGGGGCCGGCCTCATCCTCCTGATACGTCCATTTTGCATCATGTTTTTCTACTGTTATTTATAATATTTTTATGCATAATAACACCTTATGGAGTAATTCTAATGCATTTTATCTCATAATATGCAATGTTTACACAAATAGGGAGAATACCGACAGCTGGAATTCTGGACCCGAAAAAGCTATGTCAGAGATATCTATTCTGCACATCTCCAAATGAGCTGAAAATTTACGGAGAATTATTTTGAAATATTTAATAAATATTCGAGCAAATAACTACCAGAGGGGGGCTGTCTGGTGCCCACAAGACACCAGGGCGCGCCAGGCCCCCTAGGCGTGCCCTGGTGGGTGGTGGGCAGCCCATCCCACCTCCGATGCCCATCTTCTGGTATATAAGATCTTTTGACCTAGAAAAAAAAAGAGAGGACTTTCGGGACGGAGCGCCGCCGTCTCGAGGCGGAACTTGGGCAGGAGCACTTTTGCCCTCCGGCGGAGTGATTCCGCCGGGAGAACTTCCCTCCCGGAGGGGGAAATCGAAGCCATCGTCATCACCAACAACCCTCTCATCTTTGAGAGGCCAATCTCCATCAACATCTTCAACAACACCATCTCATCTCAAACCCTAGTTCATCTCTTGTGTTCAATCTTTGTACCGGAACCTCAGATTGGTACCTGTGGGTGACTAGTAGTGTTGATTACATCTTGTAGTTGATTACTATATGGTTTATTTGGTGGAAGATTATATGTTCAGATCCATTATGCTATTTAATACCCCTCTGATCTTGAGCATGAATATCATTTGTGAGTAGTTACTTTTGTTCTTGAGGTCACGGGAGAAGTCATGGTGCAAGTAATCATGTGAATTTGATATGTGTTCGATATTTTGATGATATGTATGTTGTGATTCCCTTAGTGGTGTTATGTAAATGTCGACTACATGCACTTCACCATCTTTGGGCCTAAGGGAATGCATTGTGGAGTAGTTATTAGATGATGTGTTGCTAGAGTGACAGAAACTTAAACCCTAGTTTATGCGCTATTCCGTAAGGGACTGATTTGGATCCATATGTTTAATGCTATGGTTAGATTTTATCTTAATACTTTTCTCGTAGTTGCGGATGCTTGCGAGGGGGTTAATCATAAGTGGGAGGCTTGTTCAAGTAAGAACAACACCTAAGCACCGGTCCACCCACATATCAAATTATGAAAGTAGCGAACGCGAATCAAACCAACATGATGAAAGTGACTAGATGAAATTCCCGTGTGCCCTCAAGAACGCTTTGCTTATTATAAGAGACCGTTTTGGCATGTCCTTTGCGACAAAAGGATTGGGCTACCTTGCTGCACTTTATTTACCGTTACCGTTACTTGCTCGTTTCAAATTATCTTGCTATCAAACTACCTGTTACCGACAATTTCAGTGCTTGTAGAAATTACCTTGCTGAAAACCGCTTGTCATTTCCTTCTGCTGCTAGTTGGGTTCGACACTCTTACTTATCGAAAGGACTATGATTGATCCCCTATACTTGTGGGTCATCAAGGCTCTTTTCTGCGCCGTTGCCGCGGAGTGAAGCGCTCTTGGTAAGTGAAAATCGGTAAGGAAAAATTTATATTACGTGCTGAAATTTATTGTCACTTTTACTATGGAAAACAATCATTTGAGGGGTTTGTTCGGGGTATCTTCACCTTGACCGGAAACACAAAGAGTTGCCCCTCAACCTACTGCACCTACTGAAAATATTAGCTATGAAATCCCTTCGGGTATGATAGAGCAATTGCTAGCTAATCCTTATGCAGGAGATGGAACTAAACATCCCGATATGCATTTGATATATGTGGATGAAATTGAAGGAAATATGCCCTAGATGCAATAATAAAGTTGTTATTTTATATTTCCTTATTCATGATAAAGGTTTATTATTCATGCTAGAATTGTATTGATTGGAAACTTAAATACATGTGTGAATACATAAACAAATACCGTGTCCCTAGTAAGCCTCTACTAGACTAGCTCGTTCATCAAAGATGGTTAAGGTTTCCTAACCATAGACATGTGTTGTCATTTGATAATGGGATCACATCGTTAGGAGAACGATGTGATGGACAAGACCCATCCGTTAGCTTAGCATATTGATCGTTTAGTTTATTGCTATTGCTTTCTTCATGTCAAATACATATTCCTTCGACTATGAGATTATGCAACTACCGGATACCGGAGGAATACCTTGTGTGCTATCAAACGTCACAACATAACTGGGTGATCATGAAGATGCTCTACAGGTATCTCCGAAGGTGTTTGTTGAGTTCGCATAGATCGAGATTAGGATTTGTCACTCCGAGTATCGAAGAGGTATCTTTGGGCCCTCTCGGTAATACACATCATAAGCTTGCAAGCAAATGACGAAGGAGTTATTTACGAGATGATGTATTACGGAACGAGTAAAGAGACTTGCCGGTAACGATATTGAACTAGGTATGAAGATACCGACGATCGAATCTCGGGCAAGTAACATACCTATGGACAAATGGAATTACGTATGTTGTCATAACGGTTCGACCGATAAAGATCTTTGTAGAATATGTAGGAGCCAATATGAGCATCCAGGTTCCGCTATTGGTTATTGACCGGAGAAGTGTCTCGGTCATGTCTACATAGTTCTCGAACCCGTAGGGTCCGCACGCTTAACGTTCATTGACGATATAGTGTTATATGAGTTATATGATTTGGTGACCAAATGTTGTTCGGAGTCCCGGATGAGATCACGGACATGACGAGGAGTCTCGAAATGGTTGAGAGGTAAAGATTGATATATAGGACGATGGTATTTGGACACCAGAAGTGTTTCGGGACGTACCGGGAAGTTATCGGGTCACCGGAAGGGGTTTCGGGCACCCCCCGGGAAATTATGGGCCTTATGGGCCAAAGGAGGGGACATACCAGCCCACTAGGGGGCTGGTGCGCCCCTCCCATGGCTGGCCGTCCCTAAGGGGAAGGAAAGGGGAGGGGTGGCCCCTCCTGCCTTTCCGTCCTCAGGAGAGAAAGGAAAAGGGGGGGGGGGGGGGCGCCACCTCCTCCTTCCTTCCTCCCGCGCTCCAAATAAGGAAGGGGGGGGGGCTCGGGAGAGACCCCAAGTAGGATTCCCCCTACTTGGGCGCCCCCTTGGCTGCTCCTCCCTCCCTCCCACCTATATATATGTGAGACGGGGGTGCCTAGCACAGAACAGGCAATTGCCTAGCCGTGTGCGGCGCCCCCTCCACCGTTTACACCCCGGTCATATTTTCGTAGTGCTTAGGCGAAGCCCTGCGGAGATAACTTCACCGTCACCATCATCACGCCGTCGTGCTGCCAGAACTCATCCACTACCTCACCGTCTTGCTGGATCAAGAAGGCACGGATGTCACCGAGCTGAACGTGTGCTGAACACGGAGGTGCCGTACGTTCGGTACTCGATCGGTTGCATCGCGAAGAAAGTTTGACTACATCAACTGCATTGTCAAACGCTTCCGCTTACGGTCTAAGAGGGTACATAGACACACTCTTCCCTCTCGTTGCTATGCATCTCCTTGATAGATCTTACATGTGCGTAGAATTTTTTTTGTTTTCCGTGCAACATTTCCCAACAGTGGCATCATGAGCCAGGTCTATGCGTAGATGATATGCACGAGTAGAACTCAAAGAGTTGTGGGCAGTGATGTTCATACTGCTTACCACCAACGTCTTATTTTGATTCGGCGGCATTGTGGGATGAAGCGGCCCGGACCAACCTTACATGTCCACGTACCTGAGACCGATTCCATCGACAGACATGCAACTAGTTTTGCATAAAGGTGGCTGGCGGGTGTCTGTTTCTCCTACTTTAGTTGACTCGAATTTGACTGCGGCCGGTCCTTGAAGAAGGTTAAAACAACAAACTTGACAAATCACCGTTGTGGTTTTTGCCTTAGGTAAGAACGGTACTTACTAGAAGCCCGTAGCAGCCACGTAAAACTTGCAACAACAAAGTAGAGGACGTCTAATTTGTTTTTTGCAGGGCATGTTTTGATGTGATATGGTCAGGACATGATGTGATATACGTTATTGTATGAGATGATCATGTTTTGTAATTTATCGGCAACCGGCAGGAGCCTTATAGTTGTCTCTTTATTGTATAAAATGCAAACACCATGTAATTGCTTTACTTTATCACTATGCGTTAGCGATAGTTGTAGAAGCAATAGTTGGTGAGACGACCCCGATGCAACGATGGAGATCAAGGTGTCGAGCCGGTGACGATGGAGATCATGACGATGCTTTGGAGATGAAGATCAAAAGCACAAGATGATGATGGCCATATCATGTCACATATTTTGATTGCATGTGATGTTTATCCTTTATGCATCTTATTTTTCTTAGAACGGCGGTAGCATATAAGATGATCCCTTCACTAAATTTCAAGATAAAAGTGTTCACCCCGAGTATGCACCGTTGCTAAAGTTCGTCATTTCGAAGCACCACATGATGATCGGGTGTGATAGACTCTACGTTCACATACAACGGGTGTAAGCCAGATTTACACACGCGGAATACTTGGGTTAAACTTGACGAGCCTAGCATGTACAGACATGGTCTCGGAACACTGGAGACCGAAAGGTCGAACATGAGTCATATAGTAGATATGATCAACATGAAGATGTTCACCATTGAAGACTACTCCATCTCACGTGATGATCGGACATGGTTTAGTTGATTTGGATCATGTATCACTTAGATAACTTAAGGGATGTTAATTTA
Organism: Thinopyrum elongatum; assembly: GCA_011799875.1. Classification (NCBI taxonomy): domain Eukaryota; kingdom Viridiplantae; phylum Streptophyta; class Magnoliopsida; order Poales; family Poaceae; genus Thinopyrum; species Thinopyrum elongatum. Next base: position 203,880,836 of record CM022303.1, read on the forward strand.
AGTGGGAGTTCATTAGTAATTTGATTAATTGAACTTATATTATCATGAACTTAGTCCTGATAGTATTTGCAAATTTATGTTGTTAGCTCGCGATATAGCTCCACTATTTTTGATATGTTCCTAGAGAAAAACTAAGTTGAAAGATGATGGTAGCAACTACACGGACTGGGTCCGTAACTTGAGGATTATCCTCATTGCTGCACAGAAGAATTATGTTCTTGATGCACCGCTAGGTGACAGACCTATTGCAGGAGCAGATGCAGACGTTATGAACGTTTGGCAAGCTCGATATGATGACTACTTAATAGTTTAGTGCACCATGCTTTACGGCTTAGAACCGGGACTTCAAAAACGTTTTGAACACAAAGGAGCATATGAGATGTTCCAAGAGCTGAAATTGGTATTTCAGACTCATGCCCGTGTCAAGAGGTATGAGACATCTGACAAGTACTTTGCCTACAAGATGGAGGAGAATAGCTCAGCCAGTGAGCATGTGCTCAGAATGTCTGAGTACTACAATCGCTTGAATCAAGTGGGAGTTAATCTTCCAGATAAGATAGTGATCGACAGAGTTCTCTAGTCACTATCACCAAGCAACTAGAACTTCGTGATGAACTATAATATGCAAGGGATGACGAAAACGATTCCCGAGCTCTTCGCGATGCTAAAATCGGCGAAGGGAAATCAAGAAAGAGCATCAAGTGTTGATGGTTAACAAGACCACTAGTTTCAAGAAAAAGGGCAAGGGAAAGAAAGGGAACTACAAGAAGAATGGCAAGCAAGTTGCCCCTCCCGTGAAGAAGCCCAAAGCTGGACCTAAGCCTGAAACTGAGTGCTTCTACTGCAAAGGGAATGGTCACTGGAAGCGGAACTGCCCCAAATACTTGGCGGATAAGAAGGATGGTAAAGTGAACAAAGGTATATTTGATATACATGTTATTGATGTGTACCTTACTAGTATTCGTAGTAGCCCCTGGGTATTTGATACTAGTTTAGTTGCTAAGATTAGTAACTCGAAACAGGAGTTGCAGAATAAACAGAGACTAGTTAAGGGCGAGGTGACGATGTGTGTTGGAAGTGATTCCAAGGTTGATACGATCACCATAGCACAATCCCTCTACATTCAGGATTAGTGTTGAACCTAAATAAATGTCATTTGGTGTTTGCATTGAGCATGAATATGATTGGATCATGTTTATTGCAATACGGTTATTCATTTAAGTCAGAGAATAATTGTTGTTCTGTTTACATGAATAAAACCTTCTATGGTCATACACCCAATGCGAATGGTTTATTGAATTTCGATCATAGTGATACACATATTCATAATATTGATGCCAAAAGAAGCAAAGTTGATAATGATAGTGCAACATACTTGTGGTACTGCCGTTTAGGTCATATTGGTGTAAAGCGCATGAAGAAACTCCATGCGGATGGATTTTTGGAATCACTTGATTATGAATCATTTGATAGTTGCGAACCATGCCTCATGGGCAAGATGACTAAAACTCCGTTCTCCGAAACAATGGAGCGAGCTAATGACTTATTGGAAATAATACATATCGATGTATGCGGTCCGATGAGTATTGAAGCACGCGGCGGGTATTGTTATTTTCTGACCTTCACAGATGATTTGAGTAGGTATGGGTATATCTACTTAATGAAACACAAGTCTGAAACATTTGAAAAGTTCAAAGAATTTCAAAGTGAAGTAGAGAATCATCGTAACAAGAAAATAAAGTTTCTACGATCTGATCGCGGAGGCGAATATTTGAGTTACGAGTTTGGCCTTCATTTAAAACAATGTGGAATAGTTTCACAACTCATGCCACCTGGAACACCACAGTGTAATGGTGTGTACGAACGTCGTAACCATAATTTATTAGATATGGTGAGATCTATGATGTCTCTTACCGATTTACCACTATCGTTTTGGGGTTATGCATTAGAGACAACCGCATTCACTTTAAATAGGGCACCGTCTAAATCCGTTGAGACGACACTGTATGAACTATGGTTTGGCAAGAAACCTAAGCTGTCGTTTCTTAAAGTTTGGGGATGCGATGCTTATGTCAAAAGGCTTCAGCCTGATAAGCTCGAACCCAAATCGGAGAAGTGCGTCTTCATAATATACCCTAAAGAAACTATTGGGTACACCTTCTACCACAGATCCGAAGGCAAGATCTTTGTTGCTAAGAATGGGTCCTTTCTAGAGAAGGAGTTTCTCTCGAAAGAAGTGAGTGGGAGGAAAGTAGAACTTGATGAGGTAATTATACCTTCTCTCGAATTGGAAAGTAACACATCACAGAAAACCGTTCCCGTGATGCCTACACCAACTAGAGAGGAAGCTAATAATGATGATCATGAAACTTCAGATCAAGTTACTACCGAACCTCGTAGGTCGACCAGAGCACGATCCGCACCAGAGTGGTACGGTAATCCTGTTCTGGAAGTCATGTTACTAGACCAAGGCGAACCTATGAACTATGAAGAAGCTATGATGAGCCCAAATTCCGATAAATGGCTTGAGGCCATGAAATCTGAGATAGGATCCATGTATGAGAACAAAGTGTGGACTTTGGTGGATTTGCCCGATGATCGGCAAGCCATAGAGAATAAATGGATCTTCAAGAAGAAGACTGACGCTGATGGTAATGTTACTGTCTACAAAGATCGACTTGTCGCAAAAGGTTTTCGACAAGTTCAAGGAGTTGACTACGATGAGACTTTCTCACCCGTAGCGATGCTTAAGTCTGTCCTAATCATGTTAACAATTGCCGCATTTTATGATTATGAAATCTGGCAAATGGACGTCAAAACTGCATTCCTTAATGGATATATTAAAGAAGAGTTGTATATGATGCAACCAGAAGGTTTTGTCGATCCTAAAGGTGCTAACAAAGTGTGCAAGCTCCAGCGATCCATCTATGGACTGGTGCAAGCATCTCAGAGTTGGAATATATGCTTTGATGAGGTGATCAAAGCATATGGTTTTATACAGACTTACGGTGAAGCCTGTATTTACAAGAAAGTGAGTGGGAGCTCTGTAGCATTTCTGATATTATATGTGGATGACATATTATTGATTGGAAATGATATAGAATTTCTGGATAGCATAAAAGGATACTTGAATAAGAGTTTTTCAATGAAAGACCTCGGTGAAGCTGCTTATATATTGGGCATCAAGATCTATAGAGATAGATCGAGACGCTTAATAGGACTTTCACAAAGCACATACCTTGACAAAGTTTTGAAGAAGTTCAAAATGGATTAGTCAAAGAAGGAGTTCTAGCCTGTATTGTAAGGTGTGAAGTTGAGTAAGACTCAAAGCCCGACCACGGCAGAAGATAGAGAGAGAATGAAAGTCATTCCCTATGCCTCAGCCATAGGTTCTATAAAGTATGCCATACTATGTACCAGACCTATTGTGTACCTTGCCATGATTTTGGCAAGGGGGTACAATAGTGATCCAGGAGTAGATCACTGGACAACGGTCAAAATTATCCTTAGTTACCTAAGAGGACTAAGGAAATATTTCTCGGTTATGGAGGTGATAAAGAGTTCATCGTAAAGGGTTATGTCGATGCAAGCTTTAACATCGATTCAGATGACTCTGAGTCTCAATCTGGATACGTCTTGAAAGTGGGAGCAATTAGCTAGAGTAGCTCCATGCAGAGCATTGTAGACATAGAAACTTGCAAAATACATGCGGATCTGAATGTGGTAGACCTGTTGACTAAACCTCTCTCACAAGCAAAACATGATCATACCTTAGTACTCTTTGGGTGTTAATCACATGGCGATGTGAACTAGATTGTTGACTCTAGTAAACTCTTCGGGTGTTAGTCACATGGCGATGTGAATTAGATTATTGACTCTAGTGCAAGTGGGAGACTGAAGGAAATATGCCCTAGAGGTAATAATAAAGTCATTATTTTATATTTCCTTATTCATGATAAAGGTTTATTATTCATGCTAGAATTGTATTGATCGGAAACTTAAATACATGTGTGAATACATAAACAAATACCGTGTCCCTAGTAAGCCTCTACTAGACTAGCTCGTTCATCAAAGATGGTTAAGGTTTCCTAACCATAGACATGTGTTGTCATTTGATAACGGGATCACATCATTAGGAGAATGATGTGATGGACAAGACCCACCCGTTAGCTTAGCATATTGATCGTTCAGTTTATTGCTATTGCTTTCTTCATGTCAAATACATATTCCTTCGACTATGAGATTATGCAACTCCCGGATACTGGAGGAATACCTTGTGTGCTATCAAACGTCACAACATAACTGGGTGATTATAAAGATGCTCTACAGGTATCTCCGAAGGTGTTTGTTGAGTTGGCATAGATCGAGATTAGGATTTGTCACTCCGAGTATCGGAGAGGTATCTCTGGGCCCTCTCGGTAATACACATCATAAACTTGCAAGAAAATGACTAAGGAGTTAGTTACGAGATGATGTATTACGGAACGAGTAAAGAGACTTGCCGGTAACGAGATTGAACTAGGTATGAAGATACTGACGATCAAATCTCGGGCAAGTAACATACCGATGGACAAAGGGAATTACGTATGTTGTCATAACGGTTCGACCGATAAAGATCTTCGTAGAATATGTAGGAGCCAATATGAGTATCCTAGTTCCGCCATTGGTTATTGACTGGAGAAGTGTCTCGGTCATGTCTACATAGTTCTCGAACCCGTAGGGTCCACACGCTTAACGTTCGTTGACGATATATTGTTATATGAGTTATATGATTTGGTGACCGAATGTTGTTCGGATCCCGGATGAGATCACGGACATGACGAGGAGTCTCGAAATGGTTGAGAGGTAAATATTGATATATAGGACGATGATATTTGGACACCAGAAATGTTTCGGGACGTACCGGGAAGTTATCGGGTTACCGGAAGGGGTTCCGGGCACCCCCCGGGAAATTATGGGCCTTATGGGCCAAAGGAGGGGACAAACCAGCCCACTAGGGGGCTGGTGCGCCCCTCCGATGGCTGGCCAGCCCTAAGGGGAAGTGAAGGGGAGGGGTGTCCCCTCCTGCCTTTCCCTCCTCAGGAGAGAAAGGAAAGGGGGGGGGGGTGGGGCGCCACCTCCTCCTTCGTTCCTCCCGCGCTCCAAATAAGGAAGGGGGGGGGGGCTTGGGAGATACCCCAAGTAGGATTCCCCCTACTTGGGCGGCCCCCTTGGCTTCTCCTCCCTCCCTCCCACCTATATATATGTGAGAGGGGGGGGCGCCTAGCACAGAACAGACAATTGCCTAGCCGTGTGCGGCGCCCCCTCCACCGTTTACACCCCGGTCATATTTTCGTAGTGCTTAGGCGAAGCCCTATGGAGACAACTTCACCGTCACCGTCACCATGCCGTGGTGCTGCCGGAACTCATCCACTACCTCGCCGTCTTGCTGGATCAAGAAGGCGCTGACGTCACCGAGCTGAACGTGTGCTGAACACGGAGGTGCCGTACGTTCGGTACTCGATCGGTTGCATCGCGAAGAAAGTTCGACTACATCAACCGCGTTGTCAAACTCTTCCGCTTACGGTCTACGAGGTTACGTAGACACACTCGCCCCTCTTGTTGCTATGCATCTCCTTGATAGATCTTGCATGTGCGTAGAATTTTTTTTTGTTTTCCATGCAACATTTCCCAACAGAAATTTGTGGATTATTTAAGCTTGCAGGTTTACTCGAAGATGAAGTTAAGAAGAAGGTTTTCCCTTTATCTTTGAAAGGAAAAGCATTAACATGGTATAGGCTATGCGATGATATTGGATCTTGGAACTAGAATCGATTGAAATTGGAGTTTCACCAAAAAAATTATCCTATGCATCTAGTTCATCGTGATCGGAATTATATATATAGTTTTTGGCCTTGTGAAGGAGAAAGTATCGCTCTAGCTTGGGGGAGGCTTAAGTCAATGTTATATTCATGCCCAAATCATGAACTCTTGAGAGAAATTATTATTTAGAACTTTTATGCTCAGCTTTCTCGTAATGATCAATCCATACTCGATACTTCTTGTGCTGGTTCTTTTATGAAGAAGACTATTGAATTCAATTGGGATCTCTTAGAAAGAATTAAACGCAACTCCGAGGATTGGGAACTCGACGAAGGTAAAGAGTTAGGTATTAATCTTGAGTTTGATTGTGTTAAATATTTTTTGAATACCGATGCTCTTCACAAGTTTAGCACTAAATATGGACTTGACTCTGAGATAGTAGCCTCTTTTTGTGAATCATTTGCTACTCATGTTGATATCCCTAAGGAGAAGTGGTTTAAATCTCATCCCCCTATTAAAGAAGAAATTAAAGAACCGGTTATAGCTAAAGATGAAACTATCATTTACAATGTTGATCCAGTTGTGCCTACTGCTTATATTGAAAAACCACCTTTCCCTGTTAGGATAAAGGAACATGCTAAGGTATCAACTGTGGTTCGCAAAAGTAATATTAAAGCATCTAAACCCTCTGAACAAATTAAAGTAGAACCTAGTGTTGCTATGGTTAAAGATCTCTTGGTTGAAAATATTGATGGGCATGTTATTTACTTCTGAGATGAAGCTGCTAGAATTGCCAAACCCGATGAAAAAGATAAACATAGACCTGTAGTTGGCATGCCTATTGTCTCAGTTAAAATAGGAGATCATTGCTATCATGGTTTATGTGATTTAGGTGCTAGTGTGAGTGCTATTCCTTTTACCTTATACCAAGATATTATGAATGACATAGCACCCGCTGAAATAGAAGACATAGATGTTACTATTAAACTTGCTAATAGAGACACCATCATGATACGTCCATTTTGCATCATGTTTTCCTACTGTTATTTATATTGTTTTTAGGTATAATAATGCTTTTGGAGTAATTCTAATGCCATTTCTCTCATAATATGCAAGGTTCACACAAAGAGGGAGAATACCGACAGCTGGAATTCTGGACCTGAAAAAGCTACGTCAGGCCACCTATTCTGCACAACTCCAAATGAGCTGAAACTTCACGGAGAATTTTTATGGAATATATAAGAATTATTGGAGCAAATAAGTACCAGAGGGGGACCACCAGGTCGGCACAACCCATCTGGGCACGCCAGGGAGCCCAGGCGCGCCCTGGTGGGTTGTGCCCTCCTCGGCCCACCTCCGGTGCCCCTCTTTTGGTATATAAGTCATTTTGACCTAGAAAAAATAAGGAGAGGACTTTCGGGATGAAGCGCCGCCGTCTCGAGGCGGAACTTGGGCATGAGCACTTTTGCCCTCCGACGGAGTGATTCTGCAGGGGGAACTTCCCTCCCGGAGGGGGAAATCGTCGTCATCATCATCACCAACAACTCTCCCATCTTGGGGAGGGCAATCTCCATCAACATCTTCAACATCACCATCTCCTCTCAAACCCTAGTTCATCTCTTGTGTTCAATCTTTGTACCGGAACCTTAGATTGGTGCTTGTGGGTGACTAGTAGTGTTGATTACATCTTGTAGTTGATTACTATATGGTTTATTTGGTGGAAGATTATATGTTCAGATCCATTATGCTATTTAATACCCCTCTAATCTTGAGCATGATTATCATTTGTGAGTAGTTACTTTTGTTCTTGAGGTCACGGGAGAAATCTTGTTGCAAGTAATCATGTGAACTTGATATGTGTTCGATATTTTGATGGTATGTATGTTGTGATTCCCTTAGTGGTGTCATGTGAACGTAGACTACATGACACTTCACCATATTTGGGCCTAAGGGAATGCATTGTGGAGTAGTTATTAGATGATGGGTTGCGAGAGTGACAGAAGCTTAAACCCTAGTTTATGCGCTATTCCATAAGGGACCAATTTGGATCCAAAAGTTTAATGCTATGGTTAGATTTATTCTTAATACTTTTCTCGTAGTTGTGGATGCTTGCGAGGGGGTTAATCATAAGTAGGAGGCGTGTTCAAGTAAGAACAGCACCTAAGCACCGGTCCACCCACATATCAAATTATCAAAGTAGTGAACACAAATCAAACCAACATGATGAAAGTGACTAGATGAAATTCCCGTGTACCCTCAAGAACGCTTTGCTTATCATAAGAGACCGTTTTGGCCTGTCCTTTGCCTCAAAAGGATTGGGCTACCTTGCTGCACTTTTGTTACCATTACCGTTGCTTGCTTGTTACAAATTACCTTGCTATCAAACTACTCGCTACTTATAATTTCAGTGCTTGCAGAGAATACCTTGCTGAAAACTACTTGTCATTTCCTTCTGCTCCTCGTTGGGTTCGACACTCTTACTTATCGAAAGGACTATGATTGATCCCCTATACTTGTGGGTCATCAAGGCTCTTTTCTGGCGCTGTTGCTGGGGAGTGAAGCGCTCTTTGTAAGTGGAAATTTGTAAGGAAAAATTATTACTACGTGCTGAAATTTATTGTCACTTGTTACTAGGGAGAACAATCCTTTGAGGGGTTTGTTCGGGGTATCTTCACCTCGACCGGAACCACAATTAGTTACCCCTCAACCTACTGCATCTACTGAAAATATTGGTTATGAAATTCCTTCAGGTATGATAGAACAACTGCTAGCTAATCCTTATGCAGGAGATGGAACCGAACATCCCGATATGCACTTGATATATGTGGATGAAATGTGTGGATTATTTAAGCTTGCAGGTTTACCCGGAGATGAAGCTAAGAAGAAGGTTTTCCTTTATCTTTGAAGGTAAAAGCATTGGCATGGTATAGGCTATGCGATGATATTGGATCCTGGAATTGGAATCGATTGAAATTAGAATTTCACCAAAAAATTTATCCTATGCATCTAGTTCATCGTGATCGGAATTATATATATAATTTTTGGCCTCGTGAAGGATAAAGTATCGCTCTAGCTTGGGGGAGGATTAAGTCAATGTTATATTCATGCCCCAATCATGAGATCTCAAGAGAAATTATTATTCAGAATTTTTATGCTCGGCTTTCTCGTGATGATCAATCCATGCTTGATACTTCTTGTACTGGTTCCTTTATGAAGAAGACTATTGAATTTAGGTGGGATCTTTTAGAAAGAATTAAACATAACTCTGAAGATTGGGAACTCGACGAAGGTAAAGAATCAGGTATTAAGCTTAAGTATGATTGTGTTAAATCTTTTATGAATACCGATGCTTTTCAAAAGTTTAGCACTAAATATGGACTTGACTCTGAGATAGTAGCCTCCTTTTGTGAATCATTTGATACTCTTGTTGATCTCCCTAAGGAGAAGTGGTTTAAATATCACCCACCTATTAAAAAAGAAATTAAAGAACTGGTAATAGCTAAAGATGAAACTATTATTTATAATGTTGATCCAGTCGTTCCTACTGCTTATATTGAAAAACCACCTTTCCCTGTTAGGATAAAGGAACATGCTAAAGTTTCAACTGTGGTCAACAAAAGTTATATTAGAGCATCCAAACCTGCTGAACAAATCAAAGTAGAACCTAGTGTTGCTATGGTTAAAGATCTCCTGGTTAAAAATATAGATGGGCATGTTATTTACTTTTGTGATGAAGCTGCTAGAATTGCCAAACCCGATGAAAAAGATAAACATAGACCTGTTGTTGGCATGCCTGTTGTCTCAGCTAAAATAGAAGATCACTGTTATCATGGTTTATGTGACATAGGTGCTAGCGTGAGTGTTATTCCTTTTACCTTATATCAAGAAATTATGAATGATATAGCACCCACTGAAATAGAAGACATAGATGTTACTATTAAACATGTTAATAGAGAAACCATCACACCTCTTGGGATTGTTAGAGATGTTGAAGTCTTGTGTGGGAAAATAAAATACCCTACTGATTTTCTTGTTCTTGGTTCCCCACAAGATGACTTTTGTCCCATTATCTTTGGTAGACCTTTCTTGAACACCGTTAATGCTAAAATAGATTGTGAGAAACAAACTGTCGGTGTTAATTTTGATGATGAGTCTCATGAGTTTAATTTTTCTAAGTTTAGTAGAAAACATCATAAGAAATAATTGTCTAGTAAGGATGAAATAATTGGTCTTGCGTCTATTGCCGTGCCTCCTACAGATCCACTAGAACTGTATTTGCTAGACCATGAAAATGATATGCATATGCATGAAAGAAATGAGATAGATAAAATTTTCTTTGAACAAGGACCTCTGCTTAAACACAATTTGCCTATTGAAACTCTAGGAGGTCCTCCTCCACCTAAAGGTGATCCTGTGTTTGAATTAAAACAATTGCCAGACACTTTGAAATATGCTTATCTTGATGAGAAAAAGATATATCCTGTTATTATTAGTGCTGATCTTTCAGAACATGAAGAAGAAAGATTATTGAAGGTTCTGAAGAAGCACCGAGCTGCTATTGGATATACTCTTGATGATTTAAAGGGCATTAGTCCGACTCTCTGTCAGCATAAAATTAATCTGGAACCTGATGCTAAACCCGTTGTTGATCACCAACGACGTTTAAATCCTAAAATGAAAGAAGTGGTAAGAACTGAAATATTGAAGCTTCTGGAAGCAAGTATAATCTATCCTATAGCTGATAGTAGATGGGTAAGTCCTGTTCATTGTGTCCCTAAGAAGGGAGATATTACTGTTGTTTCTAATGATAAAAATGAACTTATCACACAAAGAATTGTTACTGGCTACAGAATGGTAATTGATTTTAGAAAATTAAATAAAGCAACTAGAAAAGATCATTACCCTTTGCCTTTTATTGATCAAATGCTAGAAAGATTATCTAAGCACACACACTTTTGTTTTCTCGATGGATATTCTGGTTTTTCTCAAATACCTGTTTCACAACCTGATCAAGAGAAAACCACCTTTACTTGTCCTTTTGGAACTTATGCTTATAGATGTATGCCTTTTGGTTTATGTAATGCACCTGCTACCTTTCAAAGATGTATGGCTGCTATATTTTCTGATTTTTGTGAAAAGATTGTTGAGGTTTTCATGGATGATTTTTCCGTTTACGGAACTTCTTTTGATGATTGCTTAAGCAACCTTGATCGAGTTTTGCAGAGATGCGAGCAAACTAATCTTGTCTTGAATTAGGAGAAGTGCCACTTTATGGTTAATGAAGGTATTGTCTTGGGACATAAAATTTCTGAATGAGGTATTGAGGTGGATAAAGCTAAAGTTGATGCAATTGAGAAAATGACATGTCCTAAAGATATCAAAGGTATTCGTAGTTTCCTCGGTCATGCTGGTTTCTATAGGAGATTTATTAAAGACTTCTCTAAAATTTCTAGGCCTCTTACAAATCTTTTACAAAAGGATGTTCCATTTGTTTTTGATGATGATTGTGTAGAAGCCTTTGAAACACTTAAGAAAGCCTTAATTTCTGCACCTATTGTTCAACCACCTGATTGGAACTTGCCTTTTGAAATTATGTGTGATGCTAGTGATTATGCTGTTAGTGCTATTCTAGGACAAAGAGTTGATAAAAAACTAAATGTTATTTTTTATGCTAGTAAAACTCTAGACAGTGCCCAACGCAATTATGCTACTACTGAAAAAGAATTTTTAGAAGTTGTGTTTGCCTGTGACAAATTTAGATCTTACATTGTTGACTCTAAAGTGATTGTTCACACTAATCATGCTGCTATAAAATATCTTATGGAAAAGAAAGATGCTAAACCTAAACTTATTAGGTGGGTTCTTTTGCTACAAGAATTTGACTTACATATCACTGATAGAAAGGGAGCTGAGAACCCCGTTGCTGATAACTTGTCTAGGTTAGAGAATATCCTTGATGACCCACAACCTATTAATGATAATTTCCTTGATGAACAATTAGCTGCAATAAACGTTTCTCATAACACTCCTTGGTATGCTGACTATGCTAATTACATTGTTGCTAAATACATACCACCTAGTTTCACATACCAACAAAAGAAAAAATTCTTCTATGATTTAAGACACTACTTTTGGGATGACCCACATCTTTATAAAGAAGGAGTAGATGATATTATTAGACGTTGTGTACCTGAGCATGAATAGGGACAAATCCTACGGAAATGTCACTCCGAAGCTTATGGAGGGCATCATGCGGGAGACAGAACTGCTCACAAGGTATTGCAATCTGGTTTTTATTGGCCTACTCTCTTCAAGGATGCCCGTAAGTTTGTTTTATCTTGTGATGAATGTCAACGAATTGGTAATATTGGTAAGCGTCAAGAAATGCCTATGAATTATTCACTTGATGTTGAACCATTTGATGTTTGGGGTTTTGATTACATGGGACCTTTTCCTTCCTCTAATGGGTATACTCATATTTTGGTTGCTGTTGATTATGTTACTAAGTGGGTAGAAGCTATTCCAACTAGTAGTGCTGATCACAACACCTCTATTAAAATACTTAAGGAAGTTATTTTCCCAAGGTTTGGAGTCCCTAGATATTTAATGACTGATGGTGGTTCACATTTTATTCATGGTGCTTTCCGTAAAATGCTTGCTAAGTATGATGTTAACCATAGAATTGCATCACCGTATCATCCTCAGTCTAGTGGTCAAGTTGAACTTAGCAATAGAGAAATAAAGTTAATATTACATAAAACTGTCAATAGGTCCAGAAAGAATTGGTCTAAGAAATTAGATGATGCACTTTGGGCTTACAGAACAGCATATAAAAATCCTATGGGTATGTCTCCTTATAAAATGGTTTACGGAAAAGCTTGTCATTTACCTCTTGAGTTAGAACATAAAGCATATTGGGTAATTAAAGAACTCAACTATGATTTCAAACTTGCCAGTGAAAAGAGGTTATTTGATATCAGCTAACTAGATGAATGGAGAACCCAAGCTTATGAAAATGCTAAGTTATTTAAAGAAAAAGTTAAAAGATGGCATGATAAGAGAATCCAAAAGCGTGAGTTTAAATTTGGAGAATATGTTCTTTTCTACAACTCTCATTTCAGATTCTTTGCAGGAAAACTCCTCTCCAAATGGGAAGGACCCTATGTTATCGAGGAGGTTTATTGATCTGGAGCTATCAAAATAAATAATGCCGAGGATACTAACATGAAGGTTGTCAATGGGCAAAGAATAAAACATTATATCTCAGGTACGCCCATTAATGTTGAAAGCAATATTATCCAAACTATGACACCACAAGAACACATAAAGGAAACCTTTCGGAATACTCCAGAATCGTGAAAAGGAGGAGGTACATGATACGGTAAGTAAACGGACTCCAAAAAATCCGCAATTATATTTTCTATCAGTCCTGGAATTTATCAAAAATTAGGAAAATAAGAAACAACCAGGAAGGCACCCCTGGTGGGCACAAGACACCAGGGCGCGCCTGGCTTTCCAGGCACGCCCAGGTGGGTTGTGCCCACCTCGGGTACCTTCCGAACTCTGTTTTTCTTCCGTTTGCTTGTTTCCCAAGATAAAAAAAATCTTTATATACCCCCCAAACCTATTGACCACCGTATCACGGAGAAATCTTCTGTTTTCTTTTCCTTGCTATTTTCTGACAGATCTAATTCACCATGGCCGCTTCGAGCCCCACTAAGGACAAGTTCTTTGAGAATGTCATCAACCCATATCTGCGGGAGGTGATGCAACACCCTCAAGCTATCGAGATGCATGAGGGGGCGCTCCACATCCGCGATGTGCAAGGCCCCAAAGGGACAGGATCTGTGGAGGCTAGGCTTGAAGCTATGGAGCAGGAGGTCTTCCGGTGCAAGGGGATGGTGGAGCGTGGACTCAATGCCAATCACCTCATGATCACGGATTATACCCGTAATCTCAAGGTGGATGGCAAGTCCATGAAGGACATCGTCTTCACCTTCATCGAGCAAATCAACTTTCTCCAAAGCCAGATATATGATCTTCAAAACCAAGTCTTTGAATATGAGGCAAGGTTTAAAGGTATGAGTTTGGCTGCCAGTTGCAGGACCCGTGAGACCCACTCCTCCTCTTATGATGGTGAGCCCTTTCCATGGAAACCTGAGGATAAGATTGCTACTACTTCATCAACACCACCTCCTTCTTCATCACCAAAGGAAAATTGAGTATCGGGTATGGGCACTCCCCTTGGCTTGTGCCAAGCTTGGGGGAGGTGCCCCGGTATCGTATCACCTCCACTATCTTTTGCCTTTACTTATCTTAGTTCTATCCATAGTTATCTTTTGCTTTAGATGAATAAAAGTTTAGTTCGATCCTTTCTTTTCGAGTGTTTGCTTAGTGATCTATCCTTGTAATCATGTGCGAGATATATAATAAAGTTTAGTTTGAGTTTTGTTTTCTTTTTCTTTCATGTTCAATAAAAAGAAAGGAAATAAATGAAAAAGATCATATGCTAATCTTATGGTAAGTAATGACATCACATAAGGAAGAGTATAAGTAGAAAATTTTATTGGAGACTTACAAACATAGCATTGGTCAATGATGCAATTCATGAAAGAATTAATAAGGGAAGAGAAGATTCACATGCAAATACACTATCTTGGACATCTTTTGTGATTGTGAGCCCCCATCAAAATATTATATGCCAAAATTGTTGACGTTGGACAAGGAAGACAACATAATGATTTATGTTTGTTCATATTCACATAGAAGTTATATTGTCATAGATCCTTTAACATGTGGTGCTTGCCCCCTATCTTTGCTAGCCAAAAATTCTGCACTAAGTAGAGATACTACTTGTGCATCCAAAACCCTTAAACCCAAATCTTGTTTTGAGAGTCCACCATACCTACCTATGGATTGAGTAAGATCCTTCAAGTAAGTTGTCATCGGTGCAAAAAGGCAATAAAAATTGCTTCTAAAAGTGTTGGATCATTTAGTGTAAGAGAAATTGAGCATTGTATGAACTTGTGATGGCAAAGAATAAAAGTGACAGACTGCATAATAAAGGTTGCTATCATAAGGGGCAATATAACGTGATGTTATTTTGCACTAAGAGATTGAGCATACAAACGGAAAGTGCATGGCAACCTCTGCTTCCCTCTACGAAGGGCCTATCTTTTACTTTTATGTATTTACTTTTATGCAAGAGTCAAAGTATTTCTCTCTATTCCTTTTTATTTTTCTCTTTTGGCAAGCATCATGTGGTGAGGAAAGATCTAGGCACATATATCCAGTTGGATATGGGTAGCATGAGTTATTATTGTTGACATCACCCTTGCGGTGAATATGTTGGGTGGCGAAAACTATAAGCCCCTATCTTTCTATGTGTCCGGTTGAAACTTTTTGCTCATGTGTATGCGGTGAGTGTTAGCAATCATAGAAGACTATATGATGGTTGAGTATGTGGACTTGCCAAAAAGGCTCTGATACGTGACCCTTCCTGAAAAGATGATGAATAGTAGTTGCAAAGTTGACAGAGAACATAGTTTGTTGGTTTTCAATAGAGTTTAGGCTTTATACTTCGATGTTGTGATGAATTGTTACTTGTTCATGAGAAGTCTATGATAGAAGTTATATGATAAAAGTTCTATGATAAATTTTTATGTTAAAGTTTGTTGCTGTTATAATAATATACATGATGCTTCTATGTCCGTATTTTGTTTTTATCGACACCTCTCTCTCTAAGCATGTGGACATGTTTTTTGATTTCGGTTTTCGCTTGAGGACAAGCGAGGTCTAAGCTTGGGGGAGTTGATACGTCCATTTTGCATCATGTTTTTCTACAGTTATTTATATTGTTTTTAGGTATAATAATGCTTTTTGGAGTAATTCTAATGCCTTTTCTCTCATAATATACAAGGTTCACACAAAGAGGGAGAATACCGGCAGCTGGAATTCTGGACCTGAAAAAGCTACGTCAGGCCACCTATTCTGCACAACTCCAAATGAGCTAAAACTTCACGGAGAATTTTTATGGAATATATAAGAATTATTGGAGCAAATAAGTACCAGCGGGGGACCACCAGGTTGGCACAACCCACCTGGGCACGCCAGGGAGCCCAGGCGCGCCCTGGTGGGTTGTGCCCTCCTCGGCCCACCTCCGGTGCCCCTCTTTTGGTATATAAGTCATTTTGACCTAGAAAAAATAAGGAGAGGACTTTCGGGATGAAGCGCCGCCGTCTCGAGGCGGAACTTGGGCATGAGCACTTTTGCCCTCCGACGGAGTGATTCTGCAGGGGGAACTTCCCTCCCGGAGGGGGAAATCGTCGTCATCATCATCACCAACAACTCTCCCATCTTGGGGAGGGCAATCTCCATCAACATCTTCAACATCACCATCTCCTCTCAAACCCTAGTTCATCTCTTGTGTTCAATCTTTGTACCGGAACCTTAGATTGGTGCTTGTGGGTGACTAGTAGTGTTGATTACATCTTGTAGTTGATTACTATATGGTTTATTTGGTGGAAGATTATATGTTCAGATCCATTATGCTATTTAATACCCCTCTAATCTTGAGCATGATTATCATTTGTGAGTAGTTACTTTTGTTCTTGAGGTCACGGGAGAAATCTTGTTGCAAGTAATCATGTGAACTTGATATGTGTTCGATATTTTGATGGTATGTATGTTGTGATTCCCTTAGTGGTGTCATGTGAACGTAGACTACATGACACTTCACCATATTTGGGCCTAAGGGAATGCATTGTGGAGTAGTTATTAGATGATGGGTTGCGAGAGTGACAGAAGCTTAAACCCTAGTTTATGCGCTATTCCATAAGGGACCAATTTGGATCCAAAAGTTTAATGCTATGGTTAGATTTATTCTTAATACTTTTCTCGTAGTTGTGGATGCTTGCGAGGGGGTTAATCATAAGTAGGAGGCGTGTTCAAGTAAGAACAGCACCTAAGCACCGGTCCACCCACATATCAAATTATCAAAGTAGTGAACACAAATCAAACCAACATGATGAAAGTGACTAGATGAAATTCCCGTGTACCCTCAAGAACGCTTTGCTTATCATAAGAGACCGTTTTGGCCTGTCCTTTGCCTCAAAAGGATTGGGCTACCTTGCTGCACTTTTGTTACCATTACCGTTGCTTGCTTGTTACAAATTACCTTGCTATCAAACTACTCGCTACTTATAATTTCAGTGCTTGCAAAGAATACCTTGCTGAAAACTACTTGTCATTTCCTTCTGCTCCTCGTTGGGTTCGACACTCTTACTTATCGAAAGGACTACGATTGATCCCCTATACTTGTGGGTCATCACATCACACCACTTGGGATTGTTAGACATGTTGAAGTCTTGTGTGGGAAAATAAAATACCCTACTGATTTTCTAGTCCTTGGTTCCCCACAAGATGACTTTTGTCCCATTATCTTTGGTAGACCTTTCTTGAACACTATCAATGCTAAGATAGATTGTGAAAAAGAAACTATCATTGTTAGTTTTTGGTGATGTGTCTCATGAATTTAATTTCTCTAAGTTTCATAGACAACCTTGTAATAAAGAATTACCTAGTAAGGATGAAATAATTGGTCTTTCTTCTATTGCCATGCCTCCTACTGATCCACTAGAACAATATTTGCAAGACCATGAAAATGATATGCACTTGCGTGAAAGAAATGAAATAGATAAAATATTCATTGAACAACAACCTCTCCTTAAACACAATTTGCCTATTGAAACTTTAGGAGGTCCTCCTCCACCTAAAGGTGATCCTGTGTTTGAATTAAAGCAATTGCCTGACACTTTGAAGTATGCTTATCTTGATGAGAAAAAGATATATCATGTTATTATTAGTGCTAACCTTTCAGAACATGAAGAAGAGAGATTATTAAAAATTCTGAGGAAGCACCGTGCTGCTATTGGATATACTCTTGATGATCTTAAGGGCATTAGTCCCACTCTCTGTCAGCACAAGATTAATATGGAACCTGATGCTAAACCTGTTGTTGATCATCAACAGCGATTGAATCCAAAGATGAAAGAAGTGGTAAGAACTAAAATACTAAAGCTTCTGGAAGCAGGTATAATCTATCCCATAGCTGATAGTAGATGGGTAAGTCCTGTTCATTGTGTCCCTAAAAAGGGAGGTATTACTGTTGTTCCTAATGATAAAAATGAACTTATCCCACAAAGAATAGTGATTGGCTATAGAATGGTAATTAATTTTAGAAAATTAAATAAAGCTACTAGAAAAGATCATTACCCTCTGCCTTTCATTGATCAAATGCTAGAAAGATTATCTAAGGACACACAATTTTGTTTTCTTGATGGATATTCTGGTTTCTCTCAAATACCTGTTTCACAACCTGATCAAGAGAAAACCACCTTTACTTGTCCTTTTGGAACCTATGCTTATAGACGTATGCCTTTTGGTTTTCGCAATGCACCTGCTACCTTTCAAAGATGTATGACTGTTATATTCTCTGATTTTTGTGAAAAGATTGTTGAGGTTTTCATGGATGATTTTTCCGTTTACGGAACTTCTTTTGATGATTGCTTAAGCAACCTTGATTGAGTTTTGCAAAGATGTGAACAAATTAATCTTGTCTTGAATTGGGAGAAGTGTCACTTTATGGTTAATGAAGGTATTGTCTTGGGGCATAAAATTTCTGAACGAGGTATTAAGGTGGATAAAGCTAAAGTTGATGCAATTGAGAAAATGCCATGTCCTAAAGATATTAAAGGTATTCGTAGTTTCCTTGGTCATGCTGGTTTCTATAGGAGGTTCATTAAATACTTATCTAAAATTTCTAGGCCTCTTACTAATCTTTTACCAAAAGATGTTCCATTTGTTTTTGATGATGATTGTGTAGAAGCCTTTGAAACACTTAAGAAAGCCTTAACTTCTGCACCTATTGTTCAACCACCTGATTGGAACTTGCCTTTTGAAATTATGTGTGATGCTAGTGATTATGTTGTTGGTGCTGTTCTAGGACAAATAGTTGATAAGAAATTAAATGTTATCCATTATGCTAGCAAAACTCTAGACAGTGCCCAAAGAAATTATGCTACTACTGAAAAATAATTTTTAGCAGTTGTGTTTGCTTGTGATAAATTCCGATCTTACATTGTTGATTCCAAAGTAATTGTTCACACTAATCATGCTACTATAAAATATCTTTTGGAAAAGAAAGATGCTAAACCTAGACTCATTAGGTGGGTTCTCTTGCTACAAGAATTTGATTTACATATTACTAATAGGAAAGGAGCTGAGAACCCCTAGCAGACAACTTGTCTAGATTAGAAAATATTCTGGATGACCCACTACCTATTGATGATAGCTTCCTTGATGAACAATTAGCTATAATAAATGCTTCTCATAACGCTCCTTGGTATGCTGACTATGCTAATTATATCGTTGCTAAGTTTATACCACCTAGTTTCACATACAAACAAAAGAAAAAAATTCTTCTATGACTTAAGACTTTACTTTTGGGATGACCCATATCTTTATAAAGAAGGAGTAGATGGTGTTATTAGACATTGTGTACCTGTGCATGACCAGGAACAAATCCTATGGAAGTGTCACTCCGAATCCTATGGAGGACTTCATGCGGGAGATAGAACTACACACAAGGTATTACAATCTGGTTTTTATTGGCCTACTCTTTTCAAGGATGCCCGTAAGTTTGTCTTGTCTTGTGATGAATGTCAAAGGATTGGTAATATCGGTAAGCGTCAAGAAATGCCTATGAATTATTCACTTGTTGTTGAACCATTTGATGTTTTGGGTTTTGATTATATGGGAGCTTTTCCTTCCTCTAATGGGTATACACATATTTTGGTTGTTGTTGATTATGTCACTAAGTGCGTAGAAGCTATTCCAACTTGTAGTGCTGATCATAACACTTCCATTAAAATGCTTAAAGAAGTTATTTTCCCAAGGTTTGGAGTACCTAGATATTTAATGACTGATGGTGGTTCACACTTTATTAATGCACTGGTACAGCGAGGTGCTATACAAACGGTTTTTAACCCCTTTCCGCGACGACATTTTGAACCATCGCCAAGTGAGTGTGTGCGATAGGGGGGGTCCTTGCCACACAACCCAAAAACCGTCGGGGATAGGGAGCCATGATGCATACAGTTGTCCCTATAAAACTGTTTCTGATATCTCGAATATCCCAAATGCTCCATCCTTGCTACTCATTTGTGCTCGCATTGCCATCGCAGTTGGTATTCTATGCTGCTACGTTTACGATGCACGACCCATCACAAACAGTTCATGATTATAGAACGTGTACAATAAGCAGACAATCACACACATTTACTTATCCTCGACTGTATGCAATTTGATGTAAGAGTGCATACAGTTGTCCGTATAAAACTATACGCGAAGCTTGAATATATCCCACACAATTCATCCATCATACCCGCGCCGGATGAAGACCTATCGCACGCGTTCTTCTATTACCAAACGTTTGTGATGCACACATCATCATAAACAGTCCATAATTGCTAAGAGTTTGTGATAAGGTGACTTTCGCGAACATTTAATAAGAAGGAACTATGTGCGATGCTGTTGTTAATCCCACACATTTTTTCTTGGCTGATCGTGTGTGCAGTAGAGATTAATCGCACACATAGTGGATCCGAGAAATGTGTCTGATCTCCATGTTTATCGCAGACGTTTTGCTTTCGCAAACCGTGTGCAGTGTAATCCCTAATTTAATCCCTAATTTATCCCTAATTTAATCCTTGTATTTAAAAATAACAGATTTTGAATTTGAAAGTAGTCAATCACTTATTTCATATCGAACCATGTTTATTACAAATATAGGTTCAAGCACGAATGCATAATTTGATGCACATGTACATATACTGAAGAACTACAGAAGCACCAAGTAAAGAATGATAAACCACAGTTGTACTAAAGACTGTAAAGAGAGAGGCAAAAGACATTCTGGTTGCTGGAGAAGGTGAAGCGGAATGCCCATATTGTGCGTCCTCCATGCGTAATGCGCGCACGACTCTAGGCCAACCCCTTGTGATGGCTGCCCGCCCATCCTTCACTGTCTTCATTAGGACTTCTCGATGCTCATTGTAGTCTGTATGAAATACTTTAACCTTCATTGCGTGTCCACCAATCATGTACTTTGCGAGGTAATCTTGAGTAAACTGCTTTGGGAACCACTGCAAACGAAAAAGATTCAGACATTGTTGTCTACCAACTCATTATGGGCAGTAAAAAGAGAAGGCTGCAGAGTTTGGAGTTACCATCCTACAGCTCACTGTTGTGTTGGATAGAGCATAAACAAATAATTTGCTTGACACTGTTCGTATCTTTTTGCTAATAATCCTTATCAGTTTCCTCACTTGATGCTTGTCCATGAATATCTCATTGCCCCATATGCAAAAAGGGTCGATGCATGGATCTTTGCCAAGGGCATATGTACCTACAAGCAACAAGTCAATATTGGAAGCTAACAAGTGTCCAGTCCTGGATCTATATGCACTACATTATGGAACGATGGGGGGAGTTCAAGCCGAGGCATGAAACTAACCTCGGCGGAAAATGCTAGCCACTCCCGTTGTTGTCCTGCATAAGTAGTGGAAAGGCATGATAAGTACATCAACCTTAACATCAAACAAATATAGCCAAGGTAAACAACATCATCTCCAAATGATAGCTAGAATGTGTTGGTCTCAGCATGCTGTTAAAGCGGATATAAAATGGAAGGGAATGTTACCTACAACAGGCTTAACAGCCATCAAATATTGCAATTCAAACTGGTATTGTTGAAAATGAATAGAACGTAGCTCATGCTTAAACATCACACTGGATAAATGTGTAAAACTAAAATAAAGAGCATGTGTTAACTACACCAGGCATAACTAGAACCAAATATAGCCGTTCAAACTGGTATTGATGAAATCGAGCGGCACAGTTCCGACTTGCACGAAATGAACATCACATTGTGAATGACTGAAATAAACAAGGCATGAATGATCAGTATAACAACCAAATACAGCCATTGAAAACTGGACAGAGTCTCACTACAACCAACCTAACAAGCAAATACAGATAAACAGGGCATATGCTTGAAAACTGGACAAATGCTCACTGCAACCAACCTAACAAGCAAATACAGATAAACAAGGCATCTGCTTGAAAACTGGACAAATGCTCACTGCAACCAACCTAACAACCAAATATAGATAAACAAGGCATCTGCTTGAAAACTGGACAAATGCTCACTGCAACCAACCTAACAACCAAATACAGATAAACAAGCATCTGCTTGAAAACTGGACAAATGCTTAGTGCAACCAACCTAACAACCAAATACAGATAAACAAGGCATCTGCTTGATAACTGGACAAATGCTCACTGCAACCAACCTAACAACCAAATACAGATAAACAAGGCATCTACTCACTATAAACAACCAAACATAGCCATTCGTGAAATTGAAGTGGACAATTCATACTTAAACATCACATAGCCCTATTGAACATTACATTTTTGCATAAATGAAATAATTAAACACGACACAGTTAAAACACCACATGGCAAAAGCTACTACAACAAAGGGTACGAGTTGGCAAGCTAGAAAAGGTAAGACTTGCTGATAGGATGTTGCCTCACATGTCATGGACGGGATCCTTCCAGTTGGAAGAGCACAGACCCATGGTGCACTCTCTGATGTCGCAGATGGGCTGTTCCACCTTTGAAGAACCTTTGTGGGTGCCCTCGTCATGGTCGTGGTCGATGAGATCTGACTTGGCAATTGAGTATCCCAAGCCGCCGCTGTAGAACGTGTCCTTCAGAAATGACAAAATGGGCTCGGTAGCGTACACGGATCGCAAATCCTTAACCGCGTGGCGGATGAGATCAGCGGCAGGGCCATCGAAGAGATTGATGGCGGTTGAGCCAGAGGGGTTGGGGATGGACCACTTAACCTGTGACATGGCCCGCGTAAAGCCGTCGCTGTCGACGAGCTTGATGTCGTAGCCAGCTTTCCCGAGATACAGTAATACGCTAGCCTGCTGACATGAAGCCTTCGGCATGGCAACATAGTCAACATCCTCGTCGGCTTCCGCGGTGAGGTGTTTCTCTGGGATCGACTGGTCGGGACGAACGGCGGCGCCTCGCCAATGTCCGCCGGAGAGGCCATGATAAACCTCTTCTTTGCCGAACGCTCGTCGGGCTCCCCGGGATACGTGGTCGGGCTTAGGCTGCGACTCTCTGGAGCAGGGGATGTGGATCTGGCGGGGAGGGACACCGCAGGCCTCATCTAAAAACTCAGGGGGTGGGGCGACGGTATGGGAATCGCAGGGTAACCTGAACTTTATTATCTAAGCTAGGAGGAATGGGCAGACCGGCAGGGGTTGGCGGTGGCGGCGGCGGCGGCGTGCTAGGGTTCAAGGGGGGAAGGGGGTGGGGGGACTGTGGAGGGGGGGTGGTGTTTGAGGATACGCTGCGGCTACTGAAAATTTTAGTAATGGTGGGTGGAGATGGTGGTGGACGAGGGAGGGCGACGGTTCAAATGCCTCGGCTACTGCAATTTTACTATAAGGTCGGTGCTGGAGGAGTGGGGGTGACGATTGAAGTACCGCGGCTACTAAAATTTGGGTAAAGGAATTGATGCGGGGTGGGAGCACCCAAGATCGCACACAGTCCAATAAGAATATGCGTGTACGATAATAAGGAAAAGCGGCAGAACCGCCGATTTTTGCAACGCTCAAGGCGGGTAGTTTGTTTTTAGATTTCTAGCTAGCTGGTCTATCGCACACGGTTCGTCCTAATTTTCAGATGCAGACATGGAATTCAATCTAAATAAACTACCCGCCTTTAGCTTACACAGGTGGTGATGTTACAGTGCACTAGCATCGCACAAGGTTAAGCCAGTACCTCCACCCTTGCTCATGCTTGCGCAGTCGTGGTGATTTCACAACGCACTTGCATCGCACATGATTAAGCCACTACCTCCACCCTTGCTCGCGCTTGCACAATCGTGGTGATTCACAATGCATTTACATCGCACACAATTAAGCCACTACCTCCACCCCTGCTCGCGCTTGCGCAATCATCGTGATTTCACAGCCCACTAGCATCGCACACGGTTAATCCACTACCTACACCCTTGATCGCGCTTGCGCAGTCGTGGTGATTTCACAACGCACTTGCATCGCACACGGTTAAGCCAGTACACCCGTGTCTGTTGAGCGTCATCCAAGTCTTCGCAGCAGAAAAACGTCAGAGAGGGTCAGAAGACAGCCACACCAGCATGTGGCCCAAATATATATGAATGAAAAGGGTGGTATGTGATCTTCAAAATTCCAATACACAACTTTGACCGCGTGGGCCCATGGTTGGGCACGTCGTCGAAGATCGATGAGAGGGGCTAGAAGTCAAGAACCACCTGGAAGTGGCCAAATATATGTAGGAATATACGGTGTGATGTTTAAAACTTTAAATACACAATGCACAACTTTGGTGGCACCTGCCTCGCAAACCCGAAAGCACCCTTGGATATATCTATAATGACATAATGTCGTAGCTACCTAGCTAGGGTGCTTGACCCACCTCCCACTTCGTGTTGGCAGGGCGGATGCACGTAGTGATACTTTTGTCATACATGCATGTCGCCATGACCTACCATAAGACGGACAAGTGAATCTATCGCTTGGTCAAACGACAACTGTTGGTGTCGATAAAAAATGGATAGAATATATATATATATATATATATATATATATATATATATATATATATATATATATATAAACCGCTTGGGCCAATAGATTGAACCATCATAAAAAATCACACGAGAGGGACCACAAAACCAGCACCGCCTGCATGCGGCCCAAAATGATGTACGTTGGAAGGGGTGATGTACAATTTAGGTGTGGCGCCTGCCTCTCGATACAGACAACCACCATGAAAGCCAGGTAATTAAGGACAAGATACGCAGGGTACGGTGTCGGTCCAACCCACCAATCCGAGCGTGTGGGAGGGAATCCTGACAACACATGAGCTCAAACTTTGCTTGAACGACATGTGAAGGTGACCGGCCCTAACACGAACTAGGATGAATCCATTCATGGCCAACACATACCCCTCGTTATCGGTCAAAGGGATGATATATATACACCCGGGGAGCCCACAGATATGTGTGTGGTCACAAAAAACCGCACAAGGGAGACGTGGTCGATCAGAAGACCCCCTATACACTGCATGCATCCCAAAAATATGTATGGGTGGTGTGTGATGTGTTTAAATCCCCAATGCACAACTTCGATGGGGCACCAACTACATTACAAACCAAACACCGTACCCTGCCCCAAGCCAGGTTCAATACGTACGATGTCGGTTCCCCAACTTCGAGGCGGGGGGGGGGGGGGTGTCGTCCAACCACACGGCTCAAACTTTATTTGGTCTAACATGGCACACATAGCAATTGGAAACCATCATGGTCAAACCCTTCTCGTATGTTGGGTCAAAGGGATAGATTGTGTGGGCCCCCCTCCTTATCGGTCAAGGATGATATATATAGACCTCGGGGAGCCCACAGATATGTGCGGCATCTATAAACCGCACAAGGGAGACGTGCTTGATCAGAACACCCCCTATACCCTGCATGCGGCCCGAAAAAAATGTATGGGTCTGGTGTGTGATTTGTTCAAATCCCGAATGCACAAATTCGATGGGGCACCAACTACACTTGCAACATTACAAACAGAACATCGTACCCCCCAGCCAGGTTAAATACGTATGATGTCGGTTCCGCAACTTTGAGGTGGGTGGGGGGGGGGGTAGGGGGTGTGGTCCAACGCATGTGCTGAAACTTGATTTGCTCTAACATAGCACACAAAGCAAAGAGGAAACCCTTCTCGTGCGTTGGGTCAAAGGGATAGTTTGTATGGTCCTACATATGTCGATCATTCTTCGATTTCTGAGAACAAAAAATAACCAATAAAAAAACATTCTACCAATTACCAAAACAAGGATCCCAAGGTATATATAATCGTCATGACAGGTCATTACAGATACATTTCGATGATAAATGTCTATAATGATCATATCATGGCGCTTTAATGAAACTTGAGATATGCAACTTCCCACTGGGTCACCCATCCTTAGACTACTCGAGCCCCAGCACGCTTAACTTATGTGTTCTATTCGACTAGGTTAGCGGATGGGAAGCCGCCCCTTGCTGATAAGAATTGCCTCCTTGCTTTTAAGGCGTTTCACACAGGTCACCCTATGGGACCTACTCCCTACTATCACACATGTTTGTGCTTTTAGAAACTGTGTGCAAATATTTACATGGCCGGTGTGTCGCTGCCTAGCCTTCTGTAAGCACTGACACTGGCAGCGGGAAACCGATGGGAGAAGAGGCGGGAAACCGATGGGAGGAGTGGCGGGAAACGGTAGTGTGTTTGGACATATAACAACATTAATATGGAAAACTTAGTAAAGAAGGAAGCGTGAGCTAGCACGACGCCTGCGCACAGTGCTTACCCACGGGTGACAAACAGTTGACCAAAACTGCTTTAAATATTCAGGGTTCGTTTCGCCTTTTTTATACATTATAATTATGTTTTATAAGCATTAATTTAATGTGCATAATTCAAATTAGTGCACCAAAATGGCTACAAAAATCATACATGTGTCCTTGGATGCATGTTTAGGTCCCATGCAAAGAATGGGAATAAATTACAACTTTCTCGGCGTCTGGCTTGGCCTCAGACATTAAGAATTTTGGTTTTTAAATCCTCGTAAATCCAAAACTCACCCGAAAATTGTGAAAATTGGCATGGTGTCACGACATGGCACATATATGTCATGGAAAAAGTTTGTCCATTTTGGGGCAAGTTTTATTACAAGCCTCTTACAAACCGGAGCTTCTCTCAAGAAACCTCGTGGTTCCGATAGGGAAACGTGTCCCCCTTGTGGGCGAAACGATAATCGTTGCCTCTTTTCGCCTTGTATTTTTTCTACAGGCAACATGGAATGACAAGATATCCGTGCTGAAATTTCAAATTATTCAGGGTTTGTTTGGCCTTTTTATACATTAATTGAGTTTCCTAGGCATTTAATGTCCATAATTCAAATCTGAACTACAAATACATGCTCCAGTACACCAAAATGGCTAGAAAAATCATAAATGTGTCCTTGGGTGCATGTTTAGGTCCCATGCAAGGAATGTGAATGAATTACAACCGTATCGGCGTCCTAGCTCGTCCTCAAACATTTGGAATCTTGGTTTTTAAATCCCCGTAAATCCAAAACTCACCAGAAAATCATGAAAGTTGGCATGGTGTCACGTCATGGCACATATATATCATGGTAAAAAAATTATCCAATTTGTTCCAAGCTTTATTACAAACCTCTTACAAACTGGAGCCTCTCGCAAGAACCCTCGTGGTTTCGATAGGGAAAAGTGTCCCCTTGTGGGCAAAACGATAATCGCTCCCTCTTCTCGCCTTGTATTTTCTTCTACACGCAACATGGAACAACGGGAGATTCACGCTAAACTTTGGAATTATTTAGGGTTCGTTTGACCTTTTTTATACATTAATTGAGTTTTCTAGGCATTTAATGTCTATTCAAATTTGAACTACAAATACATGCTCCAGTGCACCAAAATGGCTAGAAAAATTGTACATGTGTCCTTGGGGTGCATGTTTAGGTCCCATGGAAGGAATGGGAATGAATTCGACCATCTCGGTGTCCAGGCTCGGCCTCAAACATTGTGAATCATGGTTTTTAAATATCCGTAAATCCAAAACTCACCAAAAAATCATGAAACTTAGCATGGTGTCACCACATGGCACGTATATGTCGTGGTAAAAAAATTGTCCAATTTGGGCCAAGCTATATTACAAGCCTCTTACAAACCGAAGCTTCTCGTAACCCTCGTGGTTCCGGTAGGGAAACATGACCCTCTTGTGGGCGAAACGATAATCGCCGCCTCTTCTCGCCTTGTATTTTGTTTTCTATAGGCAACATAGAATAACAGGAGTGTCGTGCTGAAATTTGGAACTGTTCAGGGTTCGTTTGGCCATTTTATATATTAATTGAGTTTTCTAGGCATTTAATGTAGTCCATAATTCAAATTTGAACTACAAGCACATGCTCCAGTGAAGCAAAATGGGTGGAAAATCATACATGTGTCATTGGGTGCATGTTTAGGTCTCATTGAAGGAATGGGAATGAATTACAAACATCTCGTCGTCCTGAAACATTGAGAATCTCGGTTTTTAAATCCCAGTAAATCGAAAACTCACCCAAAAAACATGACACTTAGCATGGTTTCATGACATGGCACATATAAGTCGTGGTAAAAAATCGTCCAGTTTGGGACAAGGCGCACACATTAATAGCTAACGAAGTCCTTTTGAAACAAATAGTTGACACGTTAATATCGCAAACAGTTGTATTATATGAACCGTGTGTGTTCCCGTAACCATTTAAGTGTGGCCACGCATCCCTCTTTTCTTATGGGATAGTACTACCTCGGCCCTCGTTCATTGGTCATCTTTGTATTTTGTGCCAAAATTTAGCCATACTCGATGGCGTACGTGTAGCTGTTTGATTAGACGGGACGAGCGCGAGAAGTCCGCCGTGCAGGCTCGATGGGACGCGTGCAAGTAGTCCGCCGCGCAGGCTCGACGGGACGCATGCGACCTCTCCATCTCGCAGGCTCGACGGGACTGTGCGAGTAGCCAAGGCCGCACATGCTCACCGGGAAGCGAGCTCTTTGACCTCCATCCACCAGCCGCCCGCCTCGCTCACAACTTCTCCATTAATGGCGGCCAAGCCGCTGTTTAACACACGGTTAATTAAAGCACCTGGACGGAGGGTGTTTGCTTGTGATCCCATGGCCCTGCTCAGCGTTAGCATTTGCTTTGTTCGTGTTTTCAACTCGTATTCCGGATAATTTAAAATGCCACATAGGGCAACGGATAATACGACGACAAATAAAATGGCAACGGCTAATACGATGACAAATTTACAATGGCGCGGATAATAATTGTCTTACATATTTCGGACCCGGAAGACACGGGGGCAAGAGAAGAAGGAAATAGCAGACAATGATCTGGGTCGCTACTGTCTCTACTCCTCGATGGATCGCCGGACGATGAGATCCTCCAGTTCCTTCTTTAATTCCTCACGACTTTGCTTGACAGCAGCCACGGATTCCTCCGCCTCTTGCTCGCGCTCGATCCAGAGCTTCCTCAAGTCACCCATCAGTTCTTCGATGACCGCTTTCAGCATCATCCCCGAGGCACTGCTCTGCTCATGCAGCTTCTTCCAGCCGGCGGCCTCCTCCTCCGTCTTGGTGAGCGCCTTGAGGAGCTTTGCATTGTCACCCATGAGTTGCTCGACGAGGCCGGTCGCCTTCTCAACCATGGCATCACTAACCTCGAGCAGCTTCATCACGCCATCAACCAACTCCTGCTACTTAATTAGGCCAGCGAGAATGTCGTCATCGCTGGCCAAGGACTTCAGCACCACCAGCTCGTCGCGATCGCCGACGCGGTGAGTGTGCTTGTGATTGCCCTCGTGTGCCGGTGAGAGCTCGTTTGAGGGCTCCGCGGCGCGCCAGGACATCTCTGCTGTGGCTGCCGCGTAGCGGCGGGACCTCTCTAGTGCTTCCGCGGCCTTGGTCTTTGCTCACTGGTTATATGTTGACCCGAAACTCCTCCTACCGGTCATGGCGGAACGACTTGACAGGAAAGACCTGTTTTGTGAGTGATGAGGAGAGGAACTGTGAAATGATTTTCGAGTGGGTAGTTTTTATAGCCCGGTGCTAAGTGTGAACACATTTAGGTTTGATCGGTGTGAACAAATTTACAATTACTTATTGCGTTGTAATCTGGAATGTGACGAGAAACAAGGTCAAAATTTATTGATGGTTCTGGGCTCGAAGCCCGAAACACACCTTCATATGGCTGTCCGTTTCTGTTGTTCTGGCTCATCGCAAACAGTTCTTATGGATCAACCATATGCCACGCATCACACACACATCGGAAGCCCGAAACAGTTCCCGGATGGCGTACATGGGCCCGCATTCTCAGATGTACGTGTACGTGTCTGCCCACTATCATACACGGTCTAGATATCACCATCGTGTCCGATGGATGCGCCGTCGCGCCTCCCACGGGGTGCCAAAAGGTTGACCAGAATTGCAATATGCAGGTGTGGTTGCTTGCCAGTGAGGCAATCGCGGTGCGCTCTGCTCGTCGTTGAGGCGGCCGCGGCGCCCTCTGCTCGCGTCCGTCCACACATTTTGCTCGCCATTGAGGCGGCCGTAGCGCGC
The DNA here is from genome assembly GCA_011799875.1 of Thinopyrum elongatum. Classification (NCBI taxonomy): domain Eukaryota; kingdom Viridiplantae; phylum Streptophyta; class Magnoliopsida; order Poales; family Poaceae; genus Thinopyrum; species Thinopyrum elongatum. The sequence goes on from CM022303.1 coordinate 203,910,981, forward strand.
TCCGCTCCGGCGTCCCTGCGCGCGCTCTGCTTGCCGTTGAGGCAAATTTACAATGGCAACGGTTAATGATTGTCTTACATATTCAGGATAATTTAAAATGCCACATGCGCCAACGCCTAAAACACTCACGACCTACATATGCTTAGTGAATTAAAATGTCGATATGCGACATTTGCATAAAATTATAATAAAATATAGGCTAAAAGGCTGAGCTGGCGGCCTTCCGACGACGGTCTTCTCAGACTCCATGATCAGCATAGCACCCTTGCGGCCGTTTATTCCAAGTGTCCTGACCCGACTCCGCGTACGGAGCAGCTGGCGCTGGGAGGCTCTTGGGGCTTCTGGGCCTCTTCCAGTAGAGATTGACAGCGTGCAATCGCGCGCATGACATGCCCGCAGAACCGCTCCATTTCCATGTCTCTATCCTGGTAGCAAATTCCGTCCATCACCTGCATCCTCAAGATACCACGTTGGCGATGTTCTACTTCATTGGTGACGTCAACTCCGCCAAGGATGCGCTCGAGCCTGGCCACCACATCGTCGGGATCGAGGTTGACACGGCCGCCGCCGGCAATGATGAAGCCGCAGACTGGTGATGTCGCTTGAAACTGCGTCGGTATTTCCCCAAAGAGGAAGGGATGATGCAGAACAGCTACGGTAGGTATTTCCCTCAGTTGTGAAACCAAGGTATCAATCTAGTAAAAGAACCAAGCAACACTATGTAAACGGTACCTGCACACAAAGAACAAATACTTGCAACCCGACGCGTAAGAGGGGTTATCAATCCCTCCACGGTAAAAAGATAGATAAATTTGTGGTAGATTGGATAAATAGCTCTCGATAAAACCTGAAATAAAATAAGTAATAAAAAAGTGTAGCAAGGTATTTTTGGGTTTTTGGAATAATAGATCTGAAAATAAAAGCGAATAAAAATAGATCTCAAAGCAAATATGATAAAGAATAGACCCGGGGGCCGTAGATTTCACTAGTGGCTTCTCTCGAGAAAATAGCATACGGTGGGTAAACAAATTACTGTTGGGCAATTGATAGAAGATCGAATAATTATGACGATATCCAGGCAATGATCATTATATAGGCATCACGTCCAAGATTAGTAGACCGACTCCTGCCTGCATCTACTACTATTACTCCACACATCGACCGCTATCCAGCATGCATCTAGTGTATTAAGTTCAAGGAGAAACGGAGTAATGCAATAAGAACGATGACATGGAGTGAAATGCGTCACTAGTCCATGAACTCAAACTGATTACACACTTTAGGCCATTAACTCGGAAAGTGATCAGATTTAGTCCGCAAACTCGTTTATTTGATCAAATAAGGCCAAAACCTATTAAAGAGGAGAAAAACCGACCAGATGTCTTTCACATCAGCGTTCCTTAGACCGTTCTATAACTAACAAGGTTTTAGTGGGCCCTTTTTGCAAATTGATTGGTTTTTCTAGCAACCTATCTTAACTAATGGCGTATAAAGAAAATAATATAAATAAAAAACAACCTTGCATGGGGTTTGAACCCATAACCTGTAGGAGTTGGCAACTAGCTGCCGACCAATGGAACACAACCTGACTTGTGAAATATGTTGCATCCGCCTAAATATGTTACAATAAGTCTATTGACATTAACCTTTCCGTGCGCCATAGCATTATATTTTTTTAAGAAAATTGTTCTTTCCAAACAATTAATGTCAGAGGTAGGAAATGAGCTAACATTTACTTGATAAGATTGTAAGGGCCTGTTCGGCAACCCTCTGCTCCTCACTTCTCAACCTCCAGCTCCACGTAGACGCGGAGCATCACTTCGGCCGCTCCGAGAAAATGGCCTGCTGGCCGCTTCGCTCCGCTTCGAGGAAAGCATGAAGCTAACACGTTCGGTGCCACACTGGCCACTCCAGGAGCGGTGCTGCGGAGCCAAGGGCTGCTGAACATGCTCTAAATATAAGGAAATCTATCGACCAACACTAGAAGGAAATCGATGAGGTGATTGCATGGGATCCACCCGCAAAAAAGGAAACAAAAGATGATTGCATTGAATCTCCTGGTTCTACAAGAATATATATAGTCTAGCTGGCACTAATTGAACAAGTCAGATTGTATCCCAATGGTTAGCAGTTGCTTTAAAACTTTCAAAAGTTGTAGGTTCGAGTCACCTGCAATGCAGGTTTTTAAATTTTTACTCTGTACGCCATTTAGCCAAGGTAAGTTTGAAAAAAACAGACAAGTTTGTAAATAGGTCCCTGTAAAAAATGGTTAGTTCAATGGTCTAAGAGCCGCCTATGTGGCAGCCATGTGGCCGGTTTTTCTCCTCTCTAATTGGTTTTGGCCTTATTTGATCAAATAAACGAGTTTGTGGACTAAATCTGATCACTTTCTGAGTTGACAGCCTAAAGTGTGCAATCAGTTTGAGTTCGTGGACTAGTGGCGCATTTCACTCGATGCCATGATGTAGATGAGATCTATTCATGTAGGAATAGCCCCCATCTTGTTATCCTGAATAGCAACGATACATGCGTGTCTTGCTGCCCCTTCTGTCACTGGGAAAGACCACCGCAATATCAAAACCCATCACAAAGCACCTATTCCCCTAGCAAGAAAAATTGATTTAGTTGGCCTAACTAAACCAAAGATTCGAAGAAGAAATACAAGTCTATAAGTAATCATGTATATAAGAGATCAAAGAAAACTCAAATAACTTTCATGGATATAGATCTGATCATAAACTCAAACTTCATCGGATCCCAACAAACACACCGCAAAAAGAGTTACATCAAATAGATCTCCAAGAGACCATTGTATTCAGAATCAAAAAGAGAGAAGAAGCCATCTAGCTACTTCCTACTGACCCGTAGGTCTATGATGAAGTACTCACGCATCATCGGAGAGGCACCAATGAGGATGATGAACCCCTCCATGATAGTGTCTAGATTGGATCTCGTGGTTCTGGAACTTGTGGCGGCTGGAATTGTGTTTCGTCGACTCTCCTAGGGTTTCTGGAATATTTGGGAATTTATAGGGCGAAGAGGCGGTGCGGGAGGTCACCAAGGTGGGCACAACCCACCTGGGCGCGCCTGGGCCTCCTGGCGCGCCCAGGTGTCTTGTGCTCACCTCGAGCCTCCCCTCTGGTACTTCTTTGGCCCATTGGGTGTCTTCTGGTCCAGAAAAAATCTCCAAAAAGTTTCACTGCGTTTGGACTCCGTTTGGTACTGATATTTTGTGAAATAAAAAACAAGCAAAAAACAGCAACTGGCACTGGGCACTATGTCAATAGGTTAGTCCCCAACAATGATATAAAGTTGCTATAAAATGATTGTAAAACATCCAAGAATGATAATATAACAGCATGGAACAATCAAAAATTATAGATACATTGGAGATGTATCAGCATCCCCAATCTTAATTCCTGCTCGTCCTCGAGTAGGTAAATGATAAAAACAGAATTTTTGATGTGGAATGCTGCCTAACATGTTCATCACATATTCTTTTCTTTTGTAGCGTGGGCATTTGGACTTTTATATGGTTCAAAGCAATAGTCTAGTCTTGGCATGAAGATTTCAATACTCAAGCATATCAACAAGCAACCATGTCTTTCAAAATATCAACACTAAAGAAAGTTATCCCTAGCCCATCATGCTCAATCATTGATCCATTCATGAAACACACTCTTATATTAGCTACATCCAATCACTGGTATAGCGAGGTGCTATACACACGGTTTTAACCCCTTTTCGCGACAGTGTTTTGAACCGTCGCCAATTGAGTGACTGCGATAGGGGGGTCCTTCCCACACGACCCAGAAACCGTCGGGGATAGGGAGCCTTGATGCATACAGTTGTCCCTATCAAACTGTTTCTGATATATCGAGTATCCAAAACGCTTCATCCTTGCAATTCATTTGTGCTCGCATTGCTATCGCAGTCGGTATTCTGTGGTGCTACGTTTACAATGCGCGACCCATCATAAACAGTCCACGATTATAGAACATGTATGATAAGCAGACAATCACACACATTTACTTTTCCTCGACTGTATGTGATTCGATGTAAGAGCGCGTACAGTTGTCCCTATAAAACTGTATGCGAAGCTTGAATACATCCCACACGATTCATCCGTCGTACCCGCTTCGGATGAAGACCTATCACACACGTTCTTCAATGAACAAATGTTTGCAATGCGCACAACATCATAAACAGTCCATAATTGCCAAGCGTGTGTGATAAGGTTAAATTCGCAAACATTTAATAAGAAGGAACTATGTGCGATGCTGTTGTTAATCGCACACGTTTTTTCTTGGCTGATCGTGTATGCAGTAGAGATTGATCGCACACATAGTGGATCCAAGAAACATGTCTGATCTCCATGTCTATCGCAGATGTTTCTCTTTCACAAACTGTGTGCAGTGTAATCCCTAATTTAATCCCTGCATTTAAAAATCACAGATTTTGAATTTGAAAGTAGGCAATCACTTATTTCGTATCGAACCATGCTTATTACAAATATAGGTTCAACCATGAATGCATAATTCGATGCACAGGTACATATACTGAAGAACTATAGAAGCACCAAGTAAAGAATGATGAACCACAGTTGTACTAAAGATTGTAAAGAGAGAGGTGAAAGACATTCTGGTTGCCGGAGAAGGTGAAGCGGAATGCCCATATTGTGCCCTCCTCCATGCATAATGCGCGCACGACTCTAGGCCAACCCCTTGTGATGGCAGCCCGTCCATCCTTCACTGTCTTCATTAGGACTTCTCGATGGTCATTGTAGTCTGGATGAAATACTTTAACCTTCAATGCATGTCCACCAATCATGTACTTTGCGAGGTAATCTTATGTAAACTACTTCGGGAACCACTGCGAACAAAAAAGATTCAGACATTGTTGTCTAACAACTCATTATGGGCAGTAAAAAGAGAAGGCTGCAGAGTTTGTAGTTACCATCCTACAGCTCACTGTTGTGTTGGATAGAGCGTAAACAAATAATTTGCTTGCCACCGTTCATATCTTTTTGCTAATAATTCTTATCAGTTTCCTCACTTGATGCTTGTTCATGAATATCTCATTGCCCCATATGCAAAAAGGGTCGATGCGTGGATCCTTGCCAAGGGCATACGTACCTACAAGCAACAAGTCAATATTAGAAGCTAACAACTGTCCAGGCCTGGATCTATATGCACTACATTATGGAACGACGGGGGGAGTACAAGCCGAGGGATGAAACTAACCTCGGCGGAAAATGGTTTCCACTCTCATTGTTGTCCTGCATAAGTAGTGGATAGGCATGATAAGTACAGCAACCTTAACATCAAACAAATATAGCAAAGGTAAACAACATCATCTCCAAATGATAGCTTGAATGTGTTCGTTTCAGCATGCTATTAAAGCAGATATAAAATGGAAGGGAATGTTACCTACAACAGGTTTAACAGCCATCAAATATTGCAATTCAAATTGGTATTGTTGAAAATGAATAGAATGTAGGTCATGCTTAAACGTCACACTGGATAAATGTGTAAAAGTGAAATAAAGGGCATGTGTTAACTACACCAGGCATAACTAGAACCAAATATAGCCGTTCAAACTGGTATTGATGCAATCGAGTGGCACAATTTTAACTTGCACATAATGAACATCACATTGGGAATGACTGAATTAAACAAGGCATAAATGATCAGTATAACAACCAAATATAGCCATTGAAAACTGGACAGAGTCTCAAGGCAACCAACCTAACAAGCAAATACAGATAAACAGGGCATATACTTGAAAACTGGACAAATGCTCACTTCAACCAACCTAACAGGCAAATACAGATAAACAAGGCATCTACTTGAAAACTGGACAAATGCTCACTTCAACCAACCTTACAACCAAATACAGATAAACAAGGCATCTGCTTGATAACTGGACAAGTGCTCACTGCAACCAATCTAACAACCAAATACAGATAAACAAAGCTTCTACTCGATAACTGGACAAATGCTCACTTCAACCAACCTAACAACCAAATACAGATAAACAATGCATCTGCTTGATAACTGGACATATGCTCACTGCAACCAACCTAACAACCAAATACAGATAAACAAGGCATCTACTCACTATAAACAACCAAATATAGCCATTCGTGAAAATCAAGTGGATAATTCATACTTAAACACCACATAGCCCTATTGAACATTACATTTTTGCATAACTGAAATAATTAAACACGGCACAGTTAAAACACCGCATGCCAAAAGCTACTACAACAAAGGGTACGGGTTGGCAAGCTAGAAAAGATAAGATTTGTGATAGGATGTTGCCTCACATGTCATGGACGGGATCCTTCCAGTTGGAAGAGCACAGACCCATGGTGCGCTCTCTGATGTCATAGATGGGCTGTTTCACCTTGAAAGAACCATTCTGGGTGCCCTCCTTGACGGTGTCCTGGACTAGGGGGTTCTCACCACGTCGTCTCCCGACCAGCTGGATCGAGCCGAGGACCCCCATGGCGGTTCACTCATGGGCCACTTCGGCCAGCCCATGCCGCATACAAGGAGATTTCCACAAGACTTGGCGCACAAGACGAGGACTCCTCTAAACCCTAGGCCTCCAGTGTATTATATAATCCGAGGCCAGGCTAGTCAATAGATCAATCTCATATTTATTAGAACAATCTCGTGGTAGATACATGTACTCTGTACTACGCCCATATCAATACAATCAAAAGGAGGACGTAGGGTATTATCTCTTCGAGAGAGCCCGAACCTGGGTAAAATCCTGTGTCCGTGTTACCATCACTCCAAGACGCCTAGCTTAGGACCCCTACTACGAGATATGCCGGATACAGAACCGACATTGGTGCTTTCATTGAGAGCCTGCTAAATGATCGTCACGGTTTGATGGGAGTCAAAATCAACCGTCAGGTGATATTTTTCTAGTCCGATCTGTTTCACGTATATTATCTTCTTTGAAAATTATTGCTCCCGGCTCGCAACTATGTTCGCAGAACTATAATTAGGGCATGACTTCTTGGGCGGCTGTTCCTGGCGAGAGATCGGATTGCCGTGTTCGGAAACCAGATGGCTTCTCAACCAGTGCGAGTGGACGCAGACGCCAGTGGTGATCCGTGTACTGTCAGAACCCCAGGAGCAGCCATGGATCGGGCCAACACGGTGCCCAAGACCAATCTGGCCAGCTGCTGCAAATTGATTGCAGAGATCGATGGGGTCACGTGGCCTGTTGCTTTGCACTTCTGCTGCTGGTGGACAAAGCACGCATAAATGCGTCAGGAAGGCTCTTTTTTCTTTTCTTACTTTAATCTATAGTACTTACGATGCCCCTCGTGGACCTCCAGTTTTAATTGAACATGCATAAGCCAAGTACTAACGTACTAGCACTACTTGGGCTGAGTTTTGCCACACGTGCAGATCAAAGTGCTATCGCATGACTTTCAGGGAACTTGTCCGGGGTGGTGCTGCGTATGGAGTTTTTTCTCCATCGGTTCTAAAGGCAGCCCGACGTGCTGGAACAGATAATTGACCTCGACTAATTCACTTCAGTGAACCGCTGTCATCATCCCACCTGCGCCAACCAAGTTTTGGCATCGCCTCAGCGCGCGTCTCTGTGCCGGCATCTTCGTGATGTCACTCCGTCGAGCCGACCTCGACGCTCAGGCCACATTTACCGGATTATTCACTTTGCATAAATTAATTGTGCATCCTTTTATTATTATTATTATTATTATTATTATTATTATTATTATTATTATTATTTCTTGCTTGCACTATTTAATGTATGCAGGTATTCGACCTCGACTGCATCACACGGTCACCTCGGCATGCTGATCTAATTTCGTCATCGTCTGAGCTCCACGCGCCCTGAGCGGGCGTCCTGTGGGTTCGGACCAGCATAAGCGTTGTCGCCGTTTCACTCCATCGTACCGATGTCAACCACGCCGTGTCACCACTCAGGCCATTATCTTTTTAATAATATATTTGCAAAAGTTAATTATGCAACGTTTTTTATCATCGTTATTATTATTTCTGGTTTGGCCTCGGCGGCAACCATCGCCCTCTGATCAATTAACAACAGATCCGAGGTAGTACGCCCGCGTCCCAAAGCCTAGGGTTGCCAAGCGGCACGCGCATCCGCCTGAAAGGCGCCCATGAAGTCTTTCCTCGATCGTCTAAAGGCGTCGTGAAGCCACGTCTGTTCAAACGAAGAAGCCTAATGAGCTAAGTTTTTTTTCTTTTCAACAGGGACTCACCGGAGTTGTACTACTAGTTTGATTCCTTTTCTAGTTCAATATGTTACTCCATGTTAGGCACGTTTCTTGGGACTTGATCATTGAATAGTGCATCATGGATGAGCTATACTGATTCATGTGGAGGCACCACATTAGCTACCCTTTTTATCTTCCAGGTGCTTCGAGTGTGGCTTGGCCATCTTCATGCACGTTGATGATCAAACTTCGTCCACATAGTCTTGTGGTTTGGACTATGCCGCGCCACGTCGCGAGTTTCGACTCATGAAATCTACTTCGTCTGCGCCACCTCGGAGAGCCGAGGTTGTCGTCCCCCTCCATTGACCAAGATGTGCCATCACCTAGCCAACCAGCTTCGTCAGCTCGGCTGGACCGGGGGCTTTGCATTGCCACATCCGTCGAGCTATGTCACCACTTTGGAGTGCCGAGATCTTCGCTTCGCCACCTCGGGACCGGCTTGGGGGCTGGGACCTCGTCCCGCCGTAAGCTTGGGCCACACATCTACACCGTGCACATTAACCAGCTAAGTCGCTTCCATGCTTAATTTTTTTATTTTTAATTCTTGTTCGGTTCAACGAAATTTTTTATTTGTGTTAAACAAAAAACTTAGTTTGTTAAAAATGTTATTTGTTAAAAAATACTCCTTTTGCCCCAAGTTAACTGGGGGCTCTTAGATTTGTATGAGCCATTTTATAATAACTGGTTTTTTCTAAGTCGTTGCAAAGTGTTAAAGCACGACGGAAGCACAAACTAATTTTAAGACCAATGTGCAGATTGGCACCGAAAACTTGATTTAGTTCGGACGTAAAGTTTTTACTGAAGTTTTTTGATTTTCCAAGCTAACGACACTTTTAACCTATTTGTGTGTTTCCAGCATAAGTCTCGCAGTGCAACACTGGACACCTTTAAAGGTTCGGCAATATCAACGCGGGGCTGCAACTAGAGGCGAACCCACCCAAAGCCAAGGTACTCCAAGGAGTCCTCGGCAAAACGTTCTCGGATATTGCTTTATATGCATCAGTTTTGGATTATGTCTTCGGTCAATAGTTGGGTTGCTCGGCTCCTGTGCTTGCCTCCTACATTCCGCTTTGTTCAGCTAGGTGTGCAAAGGGAGAACCACTACGATTGTACTTCCAGCTCGCATGGTCAAGCGCCACAGTGGAGAAAGCCGAAAACTGACTGTCACAATAAGCATAAACTGGTCAGCGATCCGATGACTATGTTAAACTATAAGATCGATGGAGGTCACCCTGTGTTAAATGACGGGCCATTCATAACATTGGCTAAAGTGTTAACGGCTTGACCTCGGCTGGCGCCGAACACTAACCAGGGGCTAGTAACTGGCCTCCCAACTTTAAGCTCCTATGACTAAGTGAAAGTTATAAAGCCCGCATATCTGATTGCCTTGTTTCCGCTAACACAACCACCTCCGGGCACCGAGACGTTGGCTAAGGGTTGTCTTGTTACTACGGAAACACCCTGCGTTGCATCTACAAAGGGGTTGAAGCCGACGATGGGCCACTTTCAAATGATAAACGGTCGCAACGGAGTTAAAATAAACATATATCATTAGCGTTTGTATTCATTATACAAGTGCTGCCTTCCGTAATTATCGTTATAAAGCCATAAATATGCATCAATTTGACTTAAGATTTTGGCCAAGCTGGGTTGCCTGGCTCCTGTGCTTACCCCTACGTTTCCGATCGTTCGGCTAGGCGGTAAAGGGAGCACCTCTGTGATTGTTACTACCGGGTCATACGAGTTAGTACCTCAGACTGGGTGAAGCCAAAAGCTAGCCATCTTAAAGGATACAGTTGATCGGCAACGATGGAAGTGAAAATTTCGGTCCATTCAGACCATAGAGTTCGGGAACTTTCCCTGAACTAAATCGTCACTATTTTCCTCCCACACTGATCGGAGGTGACATTTCATGATCATGGTCAGCATGACAACCCAAAGAAAGGAACCGATAGCGGTAATATTTTCTTTGGAAGATGTTTCTTACATTAAAATTAATATAAAATATCTCTCCGTGTACCTTTGTTTATAAAACCATGTGGCCGGATTGCCTTGTTTGCTGTAAATCTTTGCCCTCATAAAGGCTTTGTAAAGTGGGACAAACACTCCTCGGCTACTGGCCGAGGAGGTTGAAGCCGATGGCCGGTCAACAAAGTTTTGTACAATGCAGATCCGAGCATTAATGGTGTAAAGTACTTGGATACATAGAATCATTACACATAAATTGTGATTTTACTCCGGATATCGATCCTTAATTCGGCCACCCGTGCCCACATTAAGGCTCGGGGGCTACTGGGCTTCGCGCTTATCATTTACAAATATTAAAGTGGCACATCGATCCACTGATCTGGTGTTGCCACCCGACTAGTGCTCGGCTTGACCGAGCTATGGGCAAACGCGTCTTTGGACAACGATAGGTACCATCTGCGGCTTATCTGTCATCAAGCTAATATATTACGACGACTTCTCAAAACCCTCTCTCAAGGGTCCGTCCGGCGATCACTATCTCCTCTAATATATTACACTGCATTCATGTTCCTCCATATGCTGCCGAGCTAGGAGTTGATCCTCAGGCCGAGTTCGTGAATCGACTTGAGTCTCGGGGGCTGATACGTCTCCAACGTATCTATAATTTTTGATAGTTCCATGCTGTTATATTATCATTCTTGGATGTTTTACAATCATTTTATAGCAACTTTATATCATTTTTTGGGACTAACCTATTGACATAGTGCCCAGTGCTAGTTGCTATTTTTTGCTTGTTTTTTACTTCGCAGGAAATCAATACCAAACGGAGTCCAAATGCAGCGAAACTTTTTGGTGATTTTTTCTGGACCAGAAGACACAAGTTGGGCCAAGAAAGTACCCGAGGGAGGCTCCGAGGGGAGCACAACCCACCAAGGCGTGCCTGGGGGCCCAGGCGCGCCCAGGTGGGTTGTGCCCACCTTGGCCACCTCCCGCACCGCCTCTTTGCTCTATAAATACCCCAATATTCCAGAAACCCTAGGGGAGTCGACGAAAATCAATTCCAGCCGCCGCAAGTTCCAGAAACCACAGATCTAATCTAGACACCATCACGGAGGGGTTCATCATCCTCATTGGTGCCTCTCCGATGATGCGTGAGTAGTTCATTGTAGACCTATGGGTCCGTAGTTAGTAGCTAGATGGCTTCCTCTCTCTCATTTGATTCTCAATACAATGGTCTCTTGGAGATCTATTTGATGTAACTCTTTTTGCGGTGTGTTTGTTGGGATCCGATGAACTTTGAGTTTATGATCAGATCTATGTTTTTATCCATGAAAGTTATTTGAGTCTTTTGATCTCTTATATGCATGATTACTTATAGCCTCGTATTTCATCTTTGAATCTTTGGTTTAGTTAGGCCAACTAGATCGATTTTTCTTGCCATGGGAAGAGGTGCTTTGTGATGGGTTCGATCTTACGGTGCTTGATCCCAGTGACAGAAGGGGAACCGACACGTATGTATCGTTGCTATTAAGGATAAGAAGATGGGGTCTATTTCTACATAAATAGATCTTGTCTACATCATGTCATCATTCTTATTGCATTACTCCGTTTCTCCATGAACTTAATACACTAGATGCATGCTGGATAGCGGTCGATGTGTGGAGTAATTGTAGTAGATGCAGGCAGCAGTCGGTCTACTAATCTTGGACGTGATGCCTATATAATGATCATTGCCTGGATATCGTCATAATTATTTGAAGTTCTATCAATTGCCCAACAGTAATTTGTTTACCCACCGTATGTTATTTTTCTCGAGAGAAGCCACCAGTGAAATCTACGGCCCCCGGGTCTATTTTCTCATCATATATTTTCAGATCTATTTTGCTATTTGCCTTTTTATTTATTTGCCACTTTTATTTTCAGATCTATATTATCAAAAACCCAAAAATACCTCGCTGAATTTTATTTGTTTTTATTTGCATCTATCAATCTATTACAACTTTCTCACGTCCGTTTGCCAATTTCTGGCGCCGTTACCCGAAAGGGATTGACAACCCCTTTAACACGTCGGGTTGCAAGTATTTGTTCTTTGTGTGCAGGTGCTGTTTATGTAGTGTTTCTTGGTCCTCCTACTAGTTCGATAACCTTGGTCTCATCACTGAGGGAAATACCTACCATTGTTGTGATGCATCCGTTCCTCTTTGGGGAAATACCGACGTAGTTCAAGCCAACATCAGGGGCTACTGGGATCGGTGGTTTCATGTTTTCCTTCAGGTGCATGTCGGATTTTAGGCCAACACACACCTTGAGGGCTACTTGCTATGTCTCCCGGCAGAGGGTAAATTGCACCAATTGAGAAAAATATATCTGCAAAGAATCAGCCTAATGGCCGAGGTGGTGCACCACCTCGGATACAGTCCGGCATAAAGCTCGGATAGAAGTGGCTGGCTCCATAGAGGGCGTTTCCAGCATTAAGCTCAGCTGAACTCCTTCAACCTTTTCCAGCCAAGGTGATCTATGACACCTCGGATACAGTTCGGCGTTGGAGCTTGGATACAGTCCGGCGTTGGAGCTTGGATGCAGTCCGGTGTTGGATCTTGGGTGCAGTCCGGCATTGGAGCTTGGATGCAGTCCGGCATTGGAGCTCGACTGCAAAAAGACACCTCGGATATAGTCCGGCATTGGAGCTTGTATACAGTTTGGCATTGGAGCTCGGACGCGAGAGGACACCGCCGCACAGGAAACACTTCAAACCCAAGGTGTGGCGTAAAAAATAACAAGGCATTGATAAAGGCCGAAGACTTAAAGGGCTCCTCAGATGCCCGACATGTGAACTCTTTGGATTTAGCTTGGCAATCCTCAAGAACGAAGATGGAAAGATTTGTTGAACCAGTTTTCAAGACCGACGACCGAAGACAAGGAACAGTTCGGAAGAACCGAGGAGCGTCCCCAACTTGAAGACCAGTTCAGGGGCTACTGACGGTGTCCTGGACTAGGGGGTACTCACCACGTCATCTCCCGACCAGCTGGATCAAGCCGAGGACCCGCATGGCGGTTCATTCATGGGCTACTTCGGGCAGCCCATGCCGCATACAAGGAGATTTCCACAAGACTTGGCGCACAAGACGAGGACTCCTCTAAACCCTAGGCCTCCAGTGTATTATATAACACGAGGCCAGGCTAGTCAATAGATCAATCTCATATTCATTAGAACAATCTCGTGGTAGATACATGTACTCTGTACTACACCCATATCAATATAATCAAAAGCAGGACGTAGGGTATTATCTCTTCGAGAGAGCCCGAACCTGGGTAAAATCCTGTGTCCGTGTTACCATCGCTCCAAGGCGCCTAGCTTAGGACCCCTACTATGAGATATGCCGGATATAGAACCGACACTCCTCGTGGTCGTGGTCGATGAGATCTGACTTGGCAATTGAGGATCCCAAGGCGCCGCCGTAGAACGTGTCCTTCAGAAATGAAAAAATGGGCTCGATGGCGTACAAGGATCGCAGATCCTCACTACAAAAAAATACACTTCCGTGATGATACGTGTTTGTCACAGTAGGTCGCGTTTTCTGTCATGCATGTACATCCATGACGATTTTATGACAGAACTAAGATAGTCATACCTGTGCTGTCGTAGAAGTGTTCCATGACAATACCAAAATTATCATCACGGAAGTGTCCACTTCCATGACGATAAATGGCGCGTCATGGAAGTGCTTTCGTCAAGGGTAACTGACACGTGGCATCCACCATAATGGGTCGCCGTTAAGCTATCGGGTTCCAGTTTGAATTTGATAACCCGTTAACAGCCCGGACCAATGGGGATTTTCCACGTGTGAAATTCTCAATGGCTAGAGGAACCACTTGTCGGCTCACCGTTGGGACAGATGTCATCCACTCATTGGACCGAAGGCGCCTATGATACGTCGACATGTGGCGTGACCCAACAGAGGCCCATTTCGGTGAAAAGGCCGGCCCGTTTGACTTGGTCAAAAGGTAGCGGGCCGGCCCACAGAAAGCCTGTTAATGGCATGTTCGCATATAGCCCATTTACAGCCCGCTAACTCACGACCTGTTACGGCCTATCCGAATTAGGCCCAGTAGCGCCATCTGGGCCGTCCAATATTATTCCAGCCCATTGTAACTTCCAGCCCATGTACGGCCCATGACGTCTTTTGGCCCATACAAGGCCCTTTGTAACTCTGGGCCCATTAAAGGCCCGAGGTGAAACTGGCCCATAATGAACAGTGTATCACTTTATACCCATTAACGACCCATTATTCCGTTGGCCGTTTCCAGCACGTGTTAACTTTCGGCCTTCTAAGGGCCCATTTATTCTTGGGCTCATTTCCAGAATTCGGTTACTTACGGTCCGTTACTGGCCTGTTTCGCTTGTGGGCCAAATTTAGCCCGTGGTTATAGTCGGCCCGATTGTGGCCCGCTAACCCGTTGGGCTGTTTTCATAGCATCATCAAATACGGCCTATTAACGGCCCATTATGGTCGGGCCATAAATAGATGATTTCCACTCTAGCCCGTTTACGGCCCATTTTGCGGGTTGTTATTTGTCCACGAATAGTACGGCCCATGTTTGGTGAAACGATTATACGGCCCGTAGAAGGCCCATTGATTAGACGGCCCGTAGAAGGCCCACAGATCCTACGGCCCGTAGAAGGCCCATGGATCCTATGGCCCGTAGAAGGCCCATGGATCCTACGGCCCGTAGGAGGCCCATGGTCACTACAGCAGGTAGCAGGACCATGGTTACAATAGTCCATGTGTTGCCATGGTTATTGTGGCCTAGTTATAAAAATAGGTTATTGTGGCCACTAGAAAAATGCGGAAAAAGAACTGCAGTGACTACAAGCAAACAACTAAACAAGACAATAAGGAAATAAATAAGCAAGCAACTAATGCTAGGCTATTACGACTATTACACATATTACATCCACTGGGCATCAAAGTTCGCCACTAGTGCAAATATAGGGAACAAAGCAGCATATTACATACACTGGCCGTCTAAATTGGCCACCAATGCAAATAAACGCGGCAGCAAAATAAGTCCATAACTGAAATAACTTCAGAAGAGCTCAAGAAACATTATCCTGGGTATCCACCATGCTGGCAATAAGCTTAGCAAGCTTATTAGCTTTCTCCTGTTTGGCGCTAAAATCCTCCAAAGCTTGCTGTTGCACCAGAAAGTATGCATCTGAATTCTCCAGGGACTTCCGCAGTCCTTCGGCTTCTTGTCGTAGCACAGCTAATTGATGTCTTTCAGCTTGTAGTTGAGACTCAAGAAACCGAACTGATTCAGACAGTGAGTTTGAATAACTTGTGCCAGCGGTAGTGGCCAGTAACTCGAACACTACATCAAGACAGGACTTTGGGGTTGTCTCACTGTCTTCAAGATAGTTTTCCTTAGCTGTTTTATCAGCTTTGTTCGAGACCAACAAGGATGTCTCACTATCCTGAACCTTATCTGCATTACTTCCTTTACCATTGCTTAATAAGGCACTCTTCCCCAATATTCTGTCAGCATTCTAAAAAAAGAAACAAGCAGACACATAACAGGTTTAGCATGTACTAGTATATGAAACTCATTTTGGTGAACCAGTTCATTAGTAAGGTGGACAGGATTAAACTACAAAGTCTTCTATTGCCAAGTAGTACATAATAAAAGCATCAAACAAACATATATCTATGTCCTATGGTCACTGCATTGTCTTGCCAAATCAAAATAGAGACACGGTTCAAATCATATCAGTTCAAGACAAAGCAGCACTGAAAGAATACAAAGCGTGGGAAACTACATGGCACAACAAGATTTCAGATGGGTACCACGGGTCTACATGTACAACAACACTATTGGCTCTGTTGTGATGCTACTAATGTGCATGATATGAGAAGTCAACTGTATACGCAATTGAAATTGAAATCAACAGAGCTATTTATAAGAGCAAACCTATTAAAGAAACATGCGTAAACATACCTGTTGTGCCATTGGAGTTTCGATTGGATCCTTCAATTTAAAAATAAGTTTGTATGAGTAAATACAGTGATACAAGAGCAAAGCAGTATGCACAATAGCAATGGAATCTTAAATAAGAATAGTTGTTCTTCAGGTTTAAGCACTTGTTCTACACGAACAGAGTACAGTAAGACGCAGGCATATAGTACTTAAAAATAAAAAATGAGCTGATAGACCTTACCACATTCTTGGTTCGGGACCAGTACAGAACAAGGCATTCCCAGTCATCGTCTAGTAAATGTGTCTCATGAGAACGTAAGGGAATTTGATGAGCTTCTTTACCAGTGAAGTACATTTTCTTCAGGTAATCCCGATACTGCCACCAAGCATTCTTGAAGATAGCAGAGCTATTACCATAGGTTACCTCATCCTGAGTTTCCAAATCGGTCCTTCTCTATAGAGAAAAATGGAAAAATTTGCTGTATTATAACCATCATGGAGGTAGAATGTATGGGACAAAGCAAAGTAATTGCCATGAATAACATTACTTACACATAACTCCTGGACGAACACCTGCAACTGGCATTTTCCTCCATCTTCAGTATAATATTTCCATGATGGGAAGATACGCACATAGGATTTAACAACATCAAATGCGATAGATGCTAAACTACGAATGGCTGGTTGTGCTTCCTCCACAGGAATAGGTGTACTAACTGGTGGAGTTGGGGTTCACCGTGGTAGTACTGGCGCTTTGGGCACTGGAGCTGCCTTACTAACTGCTCTTGCTTGGGAGCTCTGTGGTGGAGATGGTGTTGTGTCAACAGGAACTGGGTTACTATCTGCTGGGGTTGGGGGTAGATTGGGTGAAGCTGGTTCTCTGTCCATCGCAGTAGGGGTACAATCTGCGAGAGTTTGGGTTATGTGTGGTACGGCTGGTTCTCGTGCATGTACATCCGGGGTGCTATCTCCACAAAGAGGTAGCACTGTTTTATTTGAAGACCATGTTTTTACTCCGCTAGATACTGCCATCACCCGCTCCAATTCAAATGGCCGATAAACAGGAAACATAGTTGAATGTACAGACCTTGTATGAGAGACAGCTGCAATAGATAGTGTGGAAAAAAGAGGGCATGAAATAGTTGACATGTATATTGTTTAAGTAAAAAGGATAGCATGACATAATTTCACATATATGATGTCTATCTAAACTGGATAGCATAGCATGACATAATTCAAAGATATGATGACTAACCAAACAGGATGGCATGATATAATTATATGATGTCTTTAGTAAACAGGTTCGCATGACATAATTCACATACATGTTATCTAAGTAATCAGGATCGCATGATTTAATTCACATATGTGATTTATATGCTAAGCAGAGGGCATTCGCATATGTGATGTCTGAACTAAGAACATGGTGTTGAATATTGTGTATATGATGTCTAATCTATGCAATGCAAGACACCATATGCATGATATGAGCAGTATAACCGTGCCAAGTTAGAGCATACATCTCGGTGGGGGAATAGGACTGGTCATCTGTCTCTGAATCCATCTCTGAGGAGCTACCAGGACCCAGCAAGAGATCTGCTTCGACATGTGGCACTGTCTGCTCTGAAGACCTTGTTTTCACTCCAGATTTTTCCATCACCCACTCAAATGGCTGATTCACAGGAAGAGTAGTTTAATGTACAAACATTGTCGACAAATGGAATTGTAATGAAGAAAAGGATGGGCAAGATATCATTCAAATATATGATGCCTGGTTAAACAGGATGGCATTGCATATTTCACATATATTATGGCTGGCTAAAAGAGATGAGACTGCATAACTCCCATATATGATATAGAAACTAAACAGGTGGCATTACCGAACATGTCTAAACTAAGCAGATGATATATATGATGTCGAAAGTAGGCACTGCAAGGCAACATATGCATGATATGACCAACATCATCATGCCAAGTTAGAGCAAACACCTTGGGGGGTAAATAGGAGTGGTCAGCTGCGTCTGAATCTGCCTCAGAACAGATATCTTCCTCTGGATTACAATCTGGAGAGGGAGGAAGGGTTTGCCATTGAACCCACCATGGAGCGATGTCTGCATGACAATTTATTGCCGCATAAAACTCTTCTCTTTTTCTCTACATGTTCAGCATGACTGTGTACAATATCTGACACGCATACGAAAAAATATAGTGAGATTATGTAAGGAGAGCATGTAGAAATCTAGAGTGATGGTAACAACCAGTGGATGGATCCAAAAAAAATGATAGCAGGCTGATGATAGCTTTAATTTAATAAAAAGACAGATGGTGATTGCTTTACTATTTGTTTCCCACCCAAGATGAACAACATAGGCATACCCTAGGTGAACCAGATAATAGACAAAGATACTATTCATTGCTGCCTCGATATGTGCCCCACAAGTAATTTTAAAACTCAAGTTTGAACATTAATTTGGACCTGACTTGGAATCTAAGAGGTGAACAGGATGATAAAGTAGCAGGTAATATTAAGCAATGCATAACATAAGCAGAAACAAAAGAGTGCGACCTCTCTTGTGGAACCGTGTACTCCTGAGGTTCATCTGCTGAGTCGATGATGGTGATGCAGTTGCGACGGGTGCCGCCGACAGGGAATGAGATCTGAGGCGGCGAAAGATGGTCAGGAGTCGTGATGTCTGGTTTGGTGGATGCTTCTGTCGATGGAGCAGCTAAGGTGAGGTGGACGACGTTGCGGCAGGAACATGACAAACCACACAAAGTTTTCTTCGACACCTACTTGTAACTGAAGTAATTATGTAAGGGCTCCTTTAGCTTGCAGGATTCTAAAAACGCAGGGATAGGAAAAACACCGGAATAGGATAGGAATGCACGTGGGAAACAGAGCATTTGTAAACACATGATTTCTGTCAACTTGGGTGTTTGGTTCACAGGAATTGGAAGAGCAGAGGAATGCAAAGAAACATGGCCAAATTAAAGTGAAACCATATGAAAGCGTGTACAGTTAGAATGTTATTCTGCCACTAATGCACTTGGTCTTGTTTTCATGCCTAGGATTTTGAAAAGTAGGTCCAGGTGGATGTTTTGCTCCATTCCTTTCAACAAAATGCATGAATAATTGAATAGTAGAGTGCCATAGGAAAATTTCCTATTGCTATGTTTTTCCTTCACTTTTTCCTTTGAACCAAAATAGCCCTAATGGATCGACATGAATGTAGAGTAATAAGTGATGCGACAAGTGTACAACCTCTTTGCCGTAGCCGTGTCGACCTCAGCATCATTTGGTTGGTCGCTGAAGAAGTTGCGGCAGAGGTGGCTGTCGGATGTGTGGAGGAAGATCTGAGGAATCTGTAGACGGCGTCCAGGGCGCTGCTCTGTTGTGATGGATGGTTCCGTCGTTGGAGCAGCTCCGGCGAGCCGTAAGATGTCGAGGCTGAAGCAGTACAAGACAGACATCGTTAATCTCAAGTGGGATTCTAATAGCATCTCCAATAGATGATGTAAAATACATTACCAAAAAGTGATAGATGTAAAATTTACATCACCAAAAAACACCTGACTACAACAGATGAGGTAAAAACTGTTGACTCTGAACTGAACTGTCGAAACTAAAATTTACTGTGGAATCTGAATGTTACTGTTGAAACTGAATGCACTGGTAGCAGAGAGGCACTTCACATGTAGTTTAGGCCGCTCGGGCACTAGTAGTAGAGAAACAGTGATCTAAATCAGCAGGCGATCGACGGGGAACACAGTAGCAGATAGCAGCCGGAGTAGCAGCGCCTGGAGGAGCAGTGCGAACTAGAGCCAGAGCAGCAACTCGTGTAGCTGCAGCAACCCGTGTACCAGCATCAGCAGCGCGAGCGAGAGCAAGAGCAGAGCAGAAGCACGAGCGAGGGGGAGAGCAGAGCAGCAGCGCGACCAAGCGAGAGATGGAGCATCAGCAGCACGAGCGAGCGAGAGCCAGAGCAGCAGCAGCAGATCCCGCTGGTATGGACGCCGCCGTCGTAGGGGCCTCGCACTGGGGGAGAGCCGCCGTGGAGATGTCACCCGCGGCACCGTCTTCGAGGTAGCCATGCCATGGGGGTGCGGGATGGAGCACCATCAGCGCCGGGAGGTCGAGTTAAGGAGAAGGTGCGATGCAATGAGTGTAAAACCTCTTTGGTGGCACCGAGTAGGTGTCAGCTTCGTCCAAGGAGTTGGTGAGGATGCTGCGGTTTCGGTGGAGCAGGTTAAGGTGGCGCTGTGGGGATGGATCGGCTATGATAGACGAGGTGATCGTCGGAGTAGCTCCTTGGAGGTGGAGGACGGGGCGGCTGAACCGGCGGGACGACGAGATCGATGACGGATCCTCATCCGGGGAGGTGGATGAGGTACGTCGGGCTGTTGCGATGGATGACGTCGTCGGGGAAGAGGCTCCGGCTGGGCAGCGGTGGGGTGGCGGACGGAGGAGGGTGGGGTTTCGCGGCTGGAGCAGAGAGGTTATGGCGGCCTGGGATTTCGAATGGCGAAAAGGAGGTGATGGGAGGGGGGGAACCATGAATTAGGGATGTGCTTGTCCAAAATGTAGGGTGTGTTACAAAAGTACCCCCACCGATTTGAACTAGCGGCCCTTTCGGCTCAGGGTTAGAAGGGGGATTTCGCGTGTCAGGATTTGGCAGTTGGAGGGAGTTTTCGCGTGTGTTGTAATTTCGGGATATCAAGGCGCGGGTTGTGAAGGCGCGAGTTTTGGGAGCACGATATCTGAATTTTCGGGATATAACAAGGCGCGAGTTGAATTTTAGAGACAAGCCTAACGTGTAATATTGTACGTACCAAATCAATTCGCACTTCCCTCAATGAAAAAAAAACTATTCTCACCACACAAAGAGAGAGTCTTATCCCGTTTTACTGTACAAATGCTATTCAAAGCTATGAATCCATGCTATGTCCAATTAAATTTTTTCGCTGGCTGTATAATGCATGTAACCTACTCATACCAACATTTTATTGCATTCCAAATGTCTATACTACCGCTGCAGTTTGAACTAAATTTGAATTCGTTTCTCTATTTGAATAAGAATCTACAATCATGATTGTTGCCAACTTAAACCATCATTCGTGTATGATCTTAACAACACACCACATGATTACTATAGAGATAGAGATGAACTATGTGTACTATATGAACTCGAATTCAAAATTTTGAATACACTTCATGTTGATTCCAAATAATAGTACATTTGATGTACTAACTAGATCTTCATAATCTAAACCATGTTCCATACGTACACCGTGTTTATCACACAAAGTATAGTGCCCCGCCCCCTACATTATGACAAGTATTTAGCCCTGAGCTGCAAAAGCCACATATTATCACAAATTATAATCAATGTTCTATATATTATATGTAGTATAACATGTTCATAACCACACCATGCGTATCACCATTATATATATTCATTCATGCATGCGTCGGTTTAAAACACTATGATATCTTCTTCAAATATCCGAATCCACTTTTTTATAATGAATTATGATATTTGTTCGTCTTTTACACCCACACAATCCTATTCTCTTTGTAGCTAGCGCTAACTTTCTATCGTGCATGCACACGCCCGCCCCCCTCTCACCCTCCCTCAGCGTGCCCTCCATCGCGCACATTCATTATTTCTCTTTAGGTCGTTCACCCACGGTGTGTGTAGGCCCCCCGGCTCCTTCTTTCCGGCACACACCGGTCGATATACTCTCTAGCCAAGTGTGCCTACCACAAACACACACTTCCCCTCTTCTCTTCTCACCGTCCATGCCCCCCTATGTCCAATACGGTTCCACGCAGGTGCACACTCCCGCCCCTCTTTTCATCGATCTCATACTCGCACACTCCTCCGCCCTCGACATAGTAGGCCTCTAGCACCACCTCCTAGCCGCACCCCTCTCCCCTGTCCATCTCTCCGGACCTTATTTGCTTCTAACACATGCATGCATGTATACCTACCGAACTCCCTACATATAGCTAGGTCTACTATAATTCTTTTTCCCCACGCACCGATCGACGTACCTCACTAGTTATGTCTCCCCCTTTCCCCGACACACGACGATTGATCTTCCTATGTAGTTACGTCTGCTTACCACAACCATATCGTCCCCCCTCATCATCCTTGCATACCTCCCGACCCGTCTGTCACACGCACGTGCACAGACAGGCAGACATCCCCTCTCTTATTGATATTGCACTCGTACCCTCCGTTTTTCTAGCAGGCCTCTCCCACCATTTGTGAGAAGCAACTCCACCACCAACCCTCCGACACTCTACCTTTGTCTCTCTCCCAACCTTATTCCTCTGCTACACATATGCATGGATGCCGATCGATCTCCCTCAATACATAGCTAGGTCTCTCTCCTTCTCCACACATATACCAGTCGATCTACCTCTCTATAGTTAGGTCTCTGCCCCCTCCCCCCCCACACACATCGATAGTTGAACGTTGTAGGTAGGTATCCATGCCACATAGACAAACTGCACCTCTGCCCTCTCACATTCCAGTAGGCCAGCCGCCCTGTATCTTTGACGTGGGCAAACACAAATTCGATGGCACTCTTTATCGATCGCGCACCCACACACTTCATCCCTATTTTCGATTCTATTGATATCTCATGCCGATGATCCCTCCACTCTCTTCTCATGGATCGCTCCCTCTATATATGATATATCCATGACTCTGTTTCACACACATTGCATATGTTACATTTTTTTGTTTGAGATATCATCGACACATTGCCTCTGTTTCGCACAAACTATCTCTCTCACACCCACCCACGTACGTACCTGCACGTAAAGAAGAGGTGCACACACGATGCACGTACTCACATCTCGTTCCCGGCCACACCCGCGCGGGTACACGGTGGAGTTCATTTCGGTACGAAAAGGCAGCCCACGTGATAATTTGATGCATGTAGCGGTTGTTTACTCAAAGGAGGGTCGTGTACCATGCGTAGACGGAACAAAGTTCGACTTGACGTGTTAGTATTAAATAAAGTTATATTCCTCAATGGCATGTACAGAATATAAAATGATTGTTGTCGGGAAAAAAGAAATCCGCTCCACTATATACAATGGAGCGTTCCTGCCGGGGTTTGTCTCTCGTCACACTATCTCACACAAGGCGGCGGTGGCCTCTCTCTCTCTCTCTCACCATTGGTCACTTATCTGGCCGCATCCCGTCCGCCGGCAGAAAGGGAGGATGTGCATCGTTTCTCCGTTCGACGGCGTTGAGGCAGCACGTCCCGATCTGCGGTACCCGCCGTTCTCTCTGACCAAGCTCCGACGCAGTAGGGCCTTCGCCACTTGCTCGCTGCCACAGTATGGGCAGATCCCGGCCGCCGGCGCCCTCCTAGTTACATCCCGACGACCCTCAGGTACAGCTTCCTCCGGCCTTGCTCCACTGCCCATCTTCCCATCTTGCTGCATGTGGAAACTCCTGCATGTGGATCTTCTTTAGTTCTTTGCTTAAAACGTATCTCGGCCGGCGTACTTTCCATCTTGCAATCTCATCCTCAAACCGTTTTTGATAAACCACCATGCTGCTATCTTTCCCTTATGACATGGAATATGCTTCTTTTTTGTCGGTGTATGTGTCTTCAACTCCTGTTATTGGGCAGTAATTGTTTCCTTTCTACCTCTTTTTGCAAACAGGGCTATCCATTTCACCTCGTTGCTATTGCGACCTTTTGGTGAACTGCACAAATCACTTTTTTCTTAAGAGTGTTTTGTGCAGTTCCGCCAAAATGTCACACGGGCAACGTTTTTACATTTCTGTGGGACTGCAGAAAGGGAGATTGGTTTGCTATCCTCCTCATCCAACTCCGTGCCTAATCTTCTCCAACAAGTAGTTAGTCCTAAAGAGAGATCGAAGAGGTGATCGGCTTCTATTTGTGTGTGTTATGTTTCATCATCTAGTTCTACTATTATTGTAATCACACTGACTGAATATCTTTTCAAACAGGGATGATCGGCTCAATTTTAGTGGAACTACACAAAATGATCGGATTGTGATGTCCTCCATACACCTCTTTCTTGGCTATAGAGCTGCGTGAAACTAGCTGCCAACCAATGAACATTGTGCCCAGGAAATGGAGCCATGCCTACGAACATCATCGATCAATTATATATTTTTCTTTATTTGTACACCTTCTCACAACTTTGTCTTCAGTTGTGATGTGAATATTGGCGCTGATCTGTGAACCATTGAGATGCATTAGCAGCCATGGTAGTTTCATTTGTATTTGATGGAATGTTGTAACGAGACAATCTTGAGGCAAGAGGACACATGGATCCTAAGTTGAAACCTTTTTTTTCTATGGGAACCAAAGTTGAAAGCTTCATAGCATCACAGTACAATTTCATTATGCTGGAAAATTATGCGTACATATAAACAAATCCTGAAAGATTGATAGCAATGCCAGAAACAATTCATTTTCGTTTCACCGACATGTGGGACATCCTTCATCCGGCTCCACCTGCCATGCAGCAATATTGAGTGCACAACTGCAGGGGAGATTCACCCCGGCCGTTGCGCCGCAGTAATAATGACTAGAGAGCAGTCAAATCACAGAGCCCCACCTTCGCCACAGTAAGTTGCTCGGACGAAGCAACCATCATTTCTCTCTTCGTTGAATCCGCTGGTACTCCAATCTTCCCAGAGTAATAAGTTGCTCGAGCGAAGCAACCTTCACTTCACCTTTCCAACAGTAAGTACTACCTCGTTTTTTTATTCTAGAAACAACCACACGCGAATATTGGACGGTAGCAGCACAGCAACTCAATCAAAAATCGAAACCAACCAATGAACTACTACTAATGGTGAGTGTTTCCTAGTATCATGTAATCCGTCTGTCCATGTATATAGGGCTTAATGCGTTTTCCGAGACGAACTTTGGCCCTGTTTGGATCCATGGGTTAGAGTTAGTTTGAGCTAGTTGGGGCTCAAATAGCCCTAAAGTATCCAGACATGAGGGTTAAATTGGAGCAAGTTGCACCTAACCCACCAAAAAAACTATCCCACCCAAGAGGTGCTAATTGGAGCTAGTTCTCATTGGGCCCACTGAAAAATCACTTTTCTCTCTCTATCCCGCCAGCCAAGTGGTGCTAATTAGAGCTAGTTCTCATGGGGCCCACTAAAAAATCACTTTTCTCTCTCCATCAAGTGCATTTATTATCAATCTAACCCTGTCATCCAAACACCTCTTTGGCTAGAGTTAGTTTAGGGTTAGTCATGAGTTAGTCTAACCTGTAGCTAAGTTAGAGTATCCAAACAGGAGCAGTATAGGACATGCAAGTTGCTCAAAGCATATCGTCAAATTTGTACATGAAAGGATCTTCGAATGATATAATTTTCAAATTATATAAAATCTTATCAATAGTCAAAGGCAACCTCGAAGAATACATTATGCCCTATATATACGTATGGATGAAGGGAGTAGTACTAATCACAACGCATGCATGCGTGTGGAGTACTACAGTACTAAACAAGAATGTTTTACATGCATTGGTTAATTATATCTTAGTTATGGCACTTAACAGTTTAATGCACAAAACAAGAATGGTTGACGGGATTAGCAGAAAGCAAAGCGCCTTTTTAGCGGGGATTTTCATCATTCCATGAAGGTGCAAAACCAAGTGTTACTACTACACCAAACAAGTTCAAAACGAGAAACTGGACCCACTCAAGGCACGGCACGCCTGTCTCGTTTGGTCCGTCGGTCAAAGCGCTTCCTCTTCATGGCATAACAATAGAGTACAGTAATTTTTTTAGAATGCTCTTGGCATGTCGCTAAGATGTGGGAGCGAGTGATGAGTTAACTGACCTCAATAGACGGCAAAATCGCTAGCCCACCACACTTTGAGGAGACGAGAAGCGAGAAGCGATACGGGCTGGTGGATTACTAGAGCTAGGTGTCGCACGGAGGCCAAGAAATATGGTGATAGCGTGGGTTGGCCATGTATGATGTAACTACACTGGGCTGCCATGTTTCGGACTCTTCCGGTCTACTGTGGAGAAGATTGGGTAGATTTTATATCACTGAATAAATATATTAAAGAGTCCAAACGCTCCACTGCGAGGTTTCTTGCTCCTTCTCGGTCGTCGGAAAGTGTTCTTCTAAGTTTTGCCGACACATGGGACATCCAGCATCCAGGTCCACGTGTCATGCAAGAAAATGGAGTTAAGTATAGTAGGAGAGACTCACCAACGGTCACGAATGTAGGTGGAGTACGTGCACGAATCACCCGAAAAAAAGGAATACGAGCACGAAGAGAAGAGGTGCAGGCACCGACGCAGGTACTCTTTGCCTCTTTCCCTAATACTCACGCGCGGGTACACAGTGAGCTCATTTCTGTACGAAGAGGCAGCTCACCTGATAATTTGGCGAGTGTAGTAGTTGTTCATGGGAACCACGCGTGGATGAATCAAAGTTCGATCATGATGCGGTGGCGCATTTTTTATAAATTAGGTTATTCTATTCGATGGCACGTATGCAACATTATTTTCTCAATGGAACGTGAATCGTGCACGCACTGAATGACGGAGCACGGGATGGTAGCCATGGACATGGTCAGCCCTTTTTGGAGACTAATACTCTACTTTTGATGTGTCTCGTCAACTCGCAAATGAGGAGAAGCTTTGCTTACTACTAGTACGACCTCTCCCTCGCTCACGCGCGCGCGCGGTGGCTCGCAGGATGAGGAGTGCTGCAATGTGTCAGCGTCAATTGCAAGATGAGCCAGCAAGCTAGCAGTGGAGTTGCCAACATGCTCAAAGTTCACGCAACATTGAGTAGAAAGAAGCATGCCCAGGAAATTAATGCGTGCTTAGGGAGGCCTTTGCTCAAAGAGCAAGTGTATATAAGGTACAGTCGGCAGTCTATAAGGACGAGGAGCGAGAAGCGATACGGGCTGCTGGATATACTATAACTAGGTGTCCCACGGAGGGAACATTCAAAGTTATTCTCACACTATAGAATGGTATAGGAATGTGGAGAGATTTGGTTGATTTTATATCACTGAATAATATAAAATATTATGAGTGCAGACGCTCCACCGCGAGGTTCCTTGCTCCTTCTCGGTCATCGGGAATCTATGTTCTTCTACTCTTTTTTTTACGTGAGCTTTGTTCATCCTTTTGCCAACACGCGGGACATCTAGCATCAAGGTGCATGTGTCATGCAAGAAAATGGAGATAAGCAGTGCGTAAGTGAGTCGTGCACTTCGATGGCACGTACTACGCAATATTTTTTCACCTCGATGGCACATGAATAGTGCACGTACTCAATGATGGAGCACGGGATGGTAGCCATGGACATGGTCGGCCCTTTTTGGAGAGAGTACTAAATAACTTTGATGTGTCCCGTCAACTCGTAGAACGATGAGAAGCTTGCCTACTATGCCTTCTCCCTCGCCCACACGTGCGCGGTGGCTCGCAGCACGAGGAGAAACTTTTGCTTACAAGCGGTGGACGTGCAGCAGTTCATTTGGTGTCAGATTGCCAGAAGTACTACTGTAGTATCATCATTATTGTTCGACTTTCGGAAGAGGCGAAGAGCCAAGCGCAAGGTCACCTACTAACCGTACAGTATATTATAGCCAAAGCTTGTCCACCTTTTTAGAGCATGGTTAATTAATATAGGCGGCTCTTGCAGCGGCACATCATTTAGAGCAAGTACTCTCTTCGTAGGAACTTAAAACGCAGGAACAGGAAAAATAAAGGATTGGAGTGGCATGTCCACTTGAATCCCATAGCATTAACACAGTGTTCCCCTAAAAAAACTAGAGTGTTTGACACAGGAAAAACAAAGGAAGTGAAAAAAATGTTGGAGTGGATGCTAGATTGCCAATTAACACATGATTTCATAGGAAAAAAATCCTATAGCATTCTATCCTATGAATCAAACGACCAATGTAGGAAAATTATGAGGGGGGTCTCTCTAACAGTGTTCCTCGGCTCGCACCTAGCATCACGGTGGTCGAACTTGGAGTCATTCATCTGGTACACGTGGCATCTCAGATCTGGACACAAGGTGACGTACACCGTCAAGGTCCGTTAGGCCTTGTTTGGTACTAGGGTTTTTGAGGGGATTGGTGGGGATAATCCCCATAGGGATTGGGTGAAACCCCAACCTTCACCCAATCCCTTCAAATCCCCATTTATCCCCAATACACTAGGTAGGAGTAGTGTATTGGGTATTGAGAAAAATATACTAGAGTTTGGGGATTTGTGGGGAAATGTGGGGATGAAACTTGTCAAATATACACTAGAACCAAATGGTGTTCTGGGATATGTGGGGATTTAGGGGTTTGACCGGGATAATCCCCACCAATTCCCTAAAATACACTAGTACCAAACAAGGCCTTAAGGATAATGTTTTCCTCAAAGCCGGAAGTACACGGTCAAGGGGGTGAGGGCGGATGCGACCTCTCACTGTGTCCATCATTTGAAGCGGCGCGCCGGCCGAGGGCGCCGCCCACTGCACTCCCAGCTGTACCTGCCTCCTCGCCGCATTAAAAACCAACATTTAAACCCGCGTGGAATGCGAGAAACCCACTCCGGCCACACACGTCCATTCAGGAGTAGGACGCGGGCCAAGCTCCTCCTTCCACCATTTTCTCCACTCTTTCGACGGCATCCGACGAGTAGGAAGAGCAGTTCTCTGGCATAAAAGCCGTCTGGGTGGCCCGCCGAGCCCAGCAGTTACGAGCGAGGCAGCTCGCTACTCCACCTACCTTACCTAGCCCATCGAAGGCAGTTGCCACACTAAGCCAGCACGTGGTTCCATAGCTGGCCACTCCAATACAGCTCGAGGAAGAGTGCCGACTTGCTCCACGCCGGCTTGTCGGGTAGCACGGCGGCATGGGCATCGTTGCTGCCCTCGACGCCGCCGCGTCGTAAAGCGCCTCCAGTGCCTGCGACTGCGCCATCCGCCGTTGATAACCCACAAGTAGAGGGGATCAGTTGTAGCATTTCTCAATAAATAAGAGTGTCGAACCCAACGAGGAGCTAAAGGTAGGATTTTTATTCCCTTCAAGTTCTATCGACCACCGATACAACTCTACGCGCACTTAACGTTCGCTTTACCTAGAACAAGTATGAAACTAGAAGTACTTTGTAGGTGTGATAGGATAGGTTTGCAAGATAATAAAGAGCACGTAAATAAAAACTAGGGGCTGCTAGACAAAGAAACAACTAAATTAATTTTAGTAGAGAGCTTTTTGTCACAAGAAAGTTATTTGTCCCTAGGCAATCGATAACTAGACCAGTAATCATTATTGCAATTTTATATGAGGGAGAGGCATAAGCTAACATACTTTCTCTTCTTGGATCAGATGCAATTATGATTGGAACTCTAGCAAACATCCGTAACTACTAAAGATCATTAAGGTAAAACCCAACCATAGCATTAAAGTATCAACTCCTCTTTATTCCCATACGCCATAACCCACTTATCCGTGTTTGTGTTTCTATCACTCATGCAACACAGACAATAAGCAAACCATGAACATATTGCAAACCCTATAGTGGGGATCCCTCACGCTTGCGCGACATGGAGAGCACCATAGGACAGCACCTATAATAAAACATGCAACTCAAACCAATCACGATCATAAATGAACCCATAGGACAAAACGGATCTACTCAAACATCATAGGATAGCCATACATCATTGGAAAATAATATATAGCGTTGAGCACCATGTTTAAGTAGAGATTACAGCGGGGAGAAGAGGTGTTACACCGCTGCATAGAGGGGGAGAGAGTTGGTGATGACGGCGGTGAAGTTGTTGGTGTAGATCGCCGTCACGATGATGGCCCGGCGCAGTTCCGGCGCCACCGGGAGAAAGGGGGAGAGAGCCCCCCTCCTTCTTCTTCTTCCTTGACCTTCCCCCTAGATGGGAGAAGGGTTTCCCCTCTGGTCCATGGCGACAGAGGGGCAAGAGCCCCTCCGAGATTGGACCTCTCTCTCTCTGTTTCTGTAACATCCCAAATTTTCAATTTGGAATGTTATGCATTAGATCATCATTGCATATCATATTTTATTGCATTTTGGCTTGATCCTAGAAATTCCACGCAACTCAAGGACCCACAGAGAGAGTTGGGAATTTCGTTATTTTCATATTTGAGTTTACTCGAATTTTGAAAAAGAGGATCGTTTGATTTTAATTATTTTCTCTTCAAATATTTCTTTTATAAAAAAATAAAAGAGAGAGGATAAAATGACTTCCTTAGAATAAAGAAATATTGGAGATTTAATATTAAAATCAAATAAGAATTTTATTCGAAATTTTATCGCTATTTTATTTGAATTAGGAAAAATATGCGTTTTTCAAAATTGCATTAGAGTCCCAAATAAATGTTCACCTGGTCCGGTAGATTTTTAGAGGACGGGGAACATTTATTTCAGGATTTTTCGAGTCCGTTTAGTATTTCTTTTCTTCGTTTTTCTGCACAGAATTATTTAAAAAAAAACTTCGGACCGACTGGGCCGAAGCCCAGTCGGCCCAGCACCGCGCCGTCCCCGACCCCGGGAGGACTCTGCCTCCCGCACGCGCCGCCGGCGGCCATGGCCGACTCGGCCTCCCTCGCCCCTCCCGCAAGCCCCCCCCCTTTAAAAGCCGATCCCAGGGCCCCCCTGGAGCCCCAAGCCGCCGCCTGCCCTCGCCGAGCCGCCCCACCTCCCGAGCGCCGCCGCCGCTACAGCCCCGCCGCCGAGCCGCCGCACCCCGCCACCGCTTGCCGCGGCGCCTCGCGCGCTCGCCGTCGCCCGCAGCGCACCGCCCCGCCCCGCCTCGCGCCGCGCGCCTCACCGGAGCCCCGCCTCGCCGGAATCCCGCCGCT
Source organism: Thinopyrum elongatum (assembly GCA_011799875.1). Lineage (NCBI taxonomy): Eukaryota > Viridiplantae > Streptophyta > Magnoliopsida > Poales > Poaceae > Thinopyrum > Thinopyrum elongatum. The sequence continues at coordinate 203,942,090 of CM022303.1, forward strand.
GCCGTTGACTTCGTCGCCGCCGTTTTTTTTTCGGTTTTAGGTAAAGACCGATCGGTTTTTTTTAGAAACCCTAGATACGTTTTTTTTATCGGTTCGTTCGGTTTTCCGTTGGTTTAATTATCCAGCGGACGTTCGTTCGTTTTAACGAACGCTGTTCACCCGTTAGTCACAGACAGCGAACGTTCATTCGTTAGCCTGTTCGTCAGTTTTTCTTTTTCCAGGGTTTTTTGAGATTATTTTCGATCGCGATTTCTGATCCGATTTTCGTTTTAGTTTATCTTTTCGCCCGTTTATCGGAATCAGGTGATTCAAGCGCCTAGAGTTTCGTCTCGAAGCCCTCTTTCTGTTTAATCAACTGAAACAAGTTTTTGCTACTGTAAAATTTGACTTTAGTCCAGATTAGTAATCGAAGCTTGTTTCTTTCGTAGTTTGAGTTTCGTTGCTTCGTTTGATTTGATTCTTTTTGCAAACCGGAGTTCTTAAGTTGAACTTTCTGGTTAGATCTCTTATTTGAGTTTTACCCGTGCTTCTAGTTGAGTGCTTATTGTATGCTTGTTTGTTTGCGATAGAGTACCTGGAGTGCGAAGCGTGCTACTACGAGTCTCTAGGATTTGCAGATCGTCAGCAAGGCAAGTAACACTTTGATCATACTTTTCTATACCCAATTTTTATGCATTAGTTCAACCCCTCAAACATTGCATGAGTAGGATCTGATTAACATGTGGGTATTGGGAAGTAGATGATGAGGTAGAACCTATTGCCCTTTTTAATATCAAACCCTTGGGAGTTACCTCTACGCTATGCTTATATTGCCATGCTTTGCTCGTAGACGTGGATTGGGTTTGAGAGTATCCATGACAGATGTGAGATTGTTAATTAATGGTTAACTTAAGGTGGCTACTTAAATACACATCTGGGTGGATTGGTTGCAGGCACCTGGGGATATACCAGTGTTGTCTTTTTGGTTCGCCACCCAGGCTCAAAGGGATCATAAGATTATTCATGCTAGAAACTTCCGTGTGCAGCCACAAGCTATTATGGGCTCTAGCATAGTTGAGTATGTTGCATGACCTCTTTCAGTGGTAGGCTAGCAGATGTAGGGGAAAGTATGTGTAACTGTCTACCCAGAGTAAAGAGTAAATGTTCCTGAAAGACTGTGTCTCGGTCATCCGTTTCTCAAACACCTTGTAGTACGAGAAATCCAACGGAGGAGATTGAGTCTTGTGGGGAAAGTGCACAAACCTCTGCAGAGTGTGTAAATTAATCATGGTTAGCCGTGTCCCCAGTTATGGACATCTTGAGTATCTGGTACTTGAATTATTGATTTGATCTCATCACTCTAAATTAATTTGTTGGGTTTAATGATTACTTTTAATTGGGATTGAGAGGGGGATTTACCTTCTCAATGTTTCAACTACCATGATAGTTAAATAAAATATATTCCTTTGATGTAGGGTAAAATTGGCTTTTCGCAAAATAATATAACCCTAGAGCTTTTCCACCAGCCATATATGCACGTAGTGATAGCATATTCCATGTGCTGACCCATTTCGGGCTGCAACATATCATGTTGCAGACTTTTCAGATGAAGAGTAAGGTGCGCTAGGTCGTTGTCGTGCACTCAGCTATGCCGTTGGTGTTGATGGACTCACTTTATCTTCCAAGCCTTCTGCTGTTATCTTATTTAGATGGCCTTACGCCATATTTATTGTAATAAGTTCTCTTTTGAGACATTCGATGTTATAAGTGTGTGATTGCACTCTGTTATAAATCCTTCGAGTACTGTGTGTGTCAGCATTACCGATCCAGGGATGACACTTATGCACAGAGACTTCGATCCATTCGGGTCGGGTCGCTACAAGATGGTATCAGAGCACACACTGACTGTAGGACACGACCACTAAGAAAAGTCATAGGTCACTCTTCTCTACTCATTTCTGACTCTCTCCATCTTCTACTCTCTAGGATGGCGAATTCAAGGAACAAGTTTGCACAACCAGATGAAGACACACCTTTTGGACGACACTTGAAGGAAGTCACTAGGTACCTGAACATCGGAATACCAAGCTTCACCGGGACCTACACCGCCACTATACCAGAAGAGGAGCGTTGGACGATTCGAGCTCAAGTTCCAGGAAGGACATTCGCGCCAGTTACTGAGCACATAGAGTTTTCCTTTGATGCACCAACCTGGAGTCTAGGAAAGAGCATGGCAGCCCACATCGCCATGGGACGCATCGGCGAAATGTATCACAAGGATCTTAAGGACACCATCTACCAGATATGTGGACGCCGAGATGAGCAATGGGAGATGATCAGCACCAGGAGGGACAGGTCCATTGCAGCTTTCATCCAGGAGTTAAACCAGCACATTCGTCGACAGGAGAACCAGATGTGTGCAAGCATGATAGACTTGAAGAAGGTGATGACCAGGAACATGGAGCTAGAAGAGGAACTCAAGTCTACACGTGATGGATACGAAGAGGAAATCGCAGTACTAGTGGAGAAGAATGACGACCTGACAAGGAAGCTAGGAATATTCATGGGAGACCCTGCGCCAGGAGGAGAAGACGACGAACCCAAGGAAATTCATTCTGACGACTACATCATCATCGACGACACCGACTCCGACCCCGACAGTAGTGATAATGATTATGAAGACGAAGCTGGAGCGGACATCATGGAGTCTTCCACCGATCAAAATTTCTAGATGACCACCATATGATTAGTAGTCTTTCCCCATGTATATAGTAGTAGTCCGAGCACTGTAACGATAGTTAGATCGATTGTATGCCCTTGCTTGAATTGATTTTGGCGTGAAATGAATGTGTTTGTCTCATGTGCATATGGGTAGTGCTACCTCACTAGACCTTACTCTATTCTCATCTCTTCCCTCTAAACCCATCAGATGCCTCCGAGACACGACACCGGATTTGTCTTCCCACCGGAGATCACACAGTTGATCCAGCAGCAGAATGCCTTGATGCAGATACTAGTCCAGAACCAAGGCAACAACAACAACAACAACAATCCACCGCCTCCACCCCCAGTTGACAACTTAGCCCGTTTTCTAAGGTTGAATCCGCCGGTGTTTTCTAGCAGCACCGAGCCGATTGATGCTAATGATTGGCTTCGCAAGATTGGAAGGGAACTGATCACCGCAGGTTGCACGGATGCTGAGAAGGTGCGCTTTGCCGCCCATCAACTGGATGGACCCACAGCCTCATGGTGGGAGAACTACACCGCCACCTTTCCCGTGGCCAACGTTACTTGGGATCAGTTTCAGCAGGCCTTCCGCACCGCACATGTCTCAGCTGGAGCCATGAGTATGAAGAAGCGTGAGTTCCGCAACTTACGCCAGGGAAATCGTACTGTGGCGCAGTACGTGGATGAGTTCAGCAAGTTAGCTCGCTACGCCCCAGATGATGTGGCCACAGATGCCGCGAAGCAGGAGAAGTTCCTTGAAGGACTAAATGATGAGCTGAGTATGCAGTTGATGGTGGCAAGATTCACCAACTACCAGGAGCTGGTAGAAAGGGCTCTCATGATTGAAGGCAAGCAGCAGTAGATAGAGAGCCTCAAAAGGAAGTATGGACAAGGGAAGTACAATTCAGGAGCTCAACAGAAGCCTCGTTTTACCCCGAACTCGGGAGGATATACACATAACCATGGAATCCATACTCACAATGGGGGAGGTTTGCATAACCACAGTGGCCCCAAGAATGGAAACGGGAATGGAGCAGGTAGCAATCAGAACCGCTCTAACCAAGCCACACCCGCCAAGAAGGATCAAAGTCACATTACTTGTTTCAAGTGCGGAAAGACTGGACACTATGCCAATGAGTGTCCTGAACCGAAGAATGGTAATGGCAATGGAAGCTCTGGGAAGAAGCCCAACCCTTTCAATAGGGGACAGGTGAACCACGTTAACGTGGAGGAGGTTGAAGAGCAGCCAGATGCAGTTATAGGTAAGTTTTTGGTTAAGTCATTTACTGCAATCGTTCTTTTTGATACTGGTGCATCGCATTCATACATTTCAAGGGGATTTGTGGATAAGGATAAGTTGCCCACTAAAGTTCTTAGGACACCTATGTTAGTAAGCTCACCAGGAGCGGAGTATATGGAAGTCAAGGTTGTTTTCAGATGCCATTGACCATAGGTAGTCACGTGTTCCCCTCAGACTTAATAATTTTGGAGTCACAAGGATTGGATGTGATACTAGGCATGGATTGGCTATTGATGTATGGAGGAAACATCGATTGCGCCAGTAAGTCAATTCTGCTCACCACCCCGGAGGGAAAGAGGATCAAGTATGTATCCAGGCATGCGACAAGGAGAACCCAAATAAATTCCCTCTCAGGAGTTGTTCAGGAGGAAGTGCCAGTAGTGAAGGATTACCCAGAAGTATTTCCAGAGGAGTTACCAGGCATGCCGCCGGATCGAGACATTGAATTTTTGATAGAGCTGTTGCCAGGCACCGGACCGATATCAAAGAGACCATACCGGATGCCCGCAAATGATCTGGAGGAGATTAAGAAGCAGATCAAGGAGTTATTGGAGAAAGGTTACATTCGACGAAGTTCATCACCGTGGGGATCCCCAGTGCTTTTAGTTGAGAAGAAGGATGGATCCTTGAGAATGGTAGTTGATTATCGCGCATTGAATGAAGTGACGATTAAGAACAAGTACCCACTGCCAATGATTAATGATTTGTTTGATCAGTTGCAAGGGGCTAAAGTGTTCTCCAAGATCGATCTGAGATCAGGATACCACCAGCTGAAGATCCGAGAACAGGATATACCTAAGACAGCCTTCACCACAAGGTATGGGCTACATGAGTATACGATTATGTCATTTGGATTAACTAATGCCCCTGCCTATTTCATGAGTATGATGAATAAAGTGTTCATGGAGTTCTTGGATAAGTTTGTCGTGGTGTTCATTGATGATATCTTGGTGTACTCAAAGAATGAAGAAGAACACCAGGAGCATTTGCGTTTAGTTCTCGAGAAGCTCAGGGAACATCAGTTGTATGCCAAGTTCAGCAAATGTGAGTTTTGGTTGAAGGAAGTTGGATTTCTTGGACATGTTATATCAGGAGAAGGTATAGCAGTAGACCCCACTAAGGTTCAGTCTGTCACTGAGTGGTTGGCACCCACCTCAGTGGGGGAGATCTACAGTTTTCTAGGACTTGCAGGATATTATCGGAGATTTATCGAGAATTTTTCCAAGATTGCGAAGCCTATGACGGAGTTACTGAAGAAGGACACCAAGTTCAAATGGACAGATGAATGTGAGGCAAGTTTTCAGGAGCTGAAGAAACGTTTGGTTACAGCCCCAGTGCTGATTCTGCCGGATATACGCAAGGATTTCCAAGTGTATTGCGACGCTTCTCGCTTAGGACTTGGAGGTGTACTTTATGCAGGACGGAAGAGTTGTCTCATATGCCTCATGTCAGCTTTGACCACATGAGTTGAATTATGCCACGCATGATTTGGAGTTAGCAGCTGTAGTTCATGCACTCAAGACTTGGAGACATTTTCTTATTGGGAACCGTTGTGATGTGTACACGGATCATAAGAGTTTGAAGTACATTTTCACACAAAAGGAGCTGAACCTCCGGCAGAGGAGATGGTTGGAGCTTATAAAGGATTATGATATGAAATTGCTTTATCATCCAGGAAAGGCCAATGTCGTAGCAGACGCTTTGAGCCAGAAGAGTTATGTCAATACCCTCGAAAGCGGAGGATTACCAGAGGAGTTAGCCGAAGATCTCAGGGAGCTTCGTTTGGAGATAGTCCCTAGAGGTCTTGTCGTAGCAATGGAAGTTCAGTCAACATTATTGGGAAGGATTCGAGAAGCTCAGAAGGATGACAAAGAAATTGCCGAGATAAAGGAGAGGATGAACAAAGAAAAAGCCAAAGGTTTTCGTGAGGATGAGCACGACACTTTATGGTTTGAGGACCGTGTTTATGTACCCAATAATGCAGAGATCAGGAAGTTGATACTACAGGAGGCTCATGACTCGCCATACTCGATACACCCTGGAAACACCAAGATGTATTTGGATATAAAAGAGCGTTTCTGGTGGACTGGTATGAAGAAGGACATTGCCGAGTATGTGGCCATATGTGATGTATGTCAGAGAGTAAAAGCAGAACATCAGAAGCCAGCAGGGTTACTGCAGCCTATGCCGATACCCGAATGGAAGTGGGATAAGCTTGGCATGGATTTCATCACCGGATTACCCAGGACCCGATCGGGATATGATTCTATCTGGGTAGTAGTGGATCGTTTGACTAAAGTGGCTCACTTTATCCCGGTAAAAACCACCTATACGAGTGCAAAGTTGGCCAAGATATACATGACCAGGATCGTATGTCTGCATGGAGTTCCGAGGACCATAGTATCAGATAGAGGAACACAGTTTACTTCAAAATTTTGGCACCAGCTGCACCAAACCTTGGGTACCATGCTAGAGTTTAGTACATCCTTTCATCCGCAGACAGATGGACAGACCGAGAGAGTCAATCAGATTCTGGACGACATGTTGAGAGCTTGTGCGCTAGATTATGGATCTAGTTGGGATGACAATCTGCCCTACGCGGAGTTCTCATACAACAACAGTTACCAAGCCAGTTTGAAGATGGCACCTTTCGAAGCTTTGTATGGACAGAGGTGCAGAACACCGTTGATGTGGGATGAAGTTGGAGACTGTCAGTTGTTTGGACCAGATTTGATTAAAGAGTCTGAAGAGAGGGTTAAGCTGATTCGCGATAGACTCAAGGTAGCCCAGTCCAGGCAGAAGAGCTATGCGGATTCTAAACGCAAGGAGACAGTTTACAAAGTTGGAGACAGATTGTATCTTCGTGTATCACCACTCCGAGGAGTTAAACGGTTTGGAGTCAAGGGAAAGTTAGCGCCACGATTTGTGGGACCATACAGAGTATTGGAACGTATGGGTGAAGTGGCCTACAAGTTGGAATTACCCGGAGGACTGTCAGGAGTTCATGATGTGTTTCATGTTTCCCAGTTGAAGAAGTGCCATGCAGAGATGGCCGACATTACTCTGAGAGATACAGTGCCACTGGAAGCGATTCAGTTGGATACCGATTTGACCTACGAGGAGAAGCCAGTTAAGATTCTCGAGTTTGCCAGCCGAGTTACACGCAGCAAAGTTATCAAGTTTTGCAAGGTTCAGTGGAGCCACCATACCGAGGAGGAAGCTACCTGGGAACAAGAGGAAGACCTACGGAAGGATCACCCTCACCTATTTTCTAGCCAACCCGAATCTCGAGGGCGAGATTCATCTTAAGGGGGGTAGGTTTGTAACATCCCAAATTTTCAATTTGGAATGTTATGCATTAGATCATCATTGCATATCATATTTTATTGCATTTTGGCTTGATCCTAGAAATTCCACGCAACTCAAGGACCCACGGAGAGAGTTGGGAATTTCGTTATTTTCATATTTGAGTTTACTCGAATTTTGAAAAAGAGGATCGTTTGATTTTAATTATTTTCTCTTTGAATATTTCTTTTATAAAAAAATAAAAGAGAGAGGATAAAAGGACTTCCTCAGAATAAAGAAATATTGGAGATTTAATATTAAAATCAAATAAGAATTTTATTCGGAATTTTATCCCTATTTTATTTGAATTAGGAAAAATATGCGTTTTTCAAAATTGCATTAGAGTCCCAAATAAATGTTCACCTAGTCCGGTAGATTTTTAGAGGACGGGGAAAATTTATTTCAGGATTTTTGGAGTCCGTTTAGTATTTCTTTTCTTCCTTTTTCTGCGCGGAATTATTAAAAAAAAAAACTTCGGACCGACTGGGCCGAAGCCCAGCCGGCCCAGCACCGCGCCGTCCCCGACCCCGGGAGGACTCCGCCTCCCGCACGCGCAGCCGGCGGCTGTGGCCGACTCGGCCTCCCTCGCCCCCTCTCGCAAGCACCCCCCCCTTTAAAAGCCGATCCCGGGGCCCCCTTGGAGCCCCAAGCCGCCGCCGCCGCCTGCCCTCGCCGAGCCGCCCTGCCTCCCGAGCGCCGCTGCCGCTGCAGCCCTGCCGCCGAGCCGCCACACCCCTCCGCCGCTTGCCGCGCCGCCTCGCGCGCTCGCCGTCGCCTGCAGCGCACCGCCCCGCCCCGCCTCGCGCCGCGCGCCACAGCCGCTGCCTCACCGGAGCCCCTCCTCGCCGGAATCCCGCCGCCGCCATTGACTTCGTCGCCGCCATTTTTTTTCGGTTTTAGGTAAAGACCGATCGGTTTTTTTTAGAAACCCTAGATGCGTTTTTTTATTGGTTCGTTCGGTTTTCCGTCGGTTTAATTATCCAGCGGACGTTCGTCCGTACATTCGTTTTAGCGAACGCTGTTCACCCATTAGTCACAGACAGCGAACGTTCGTTCGTTAGCCTGTTCGTCAGTTTTTCTTTTTCCAGGGTTTTTCGCGATTATTTTCGATCGTGATTTCTGATCCGATTTTCATTTTAGTTTATCTTTTCGCTCGTTTATCGGAATCAGGCGATTCAAGCGCCTAGAGTTTCGTCTCGAAGCCCTCTTTCTGTTTAATCAACTTAAACAAGTTTTTGCTACTGTAAAATTTGACTTTAGTCCAGATTAGTAATCGAAGCTTGTTTCTTTCACAGTTTGAGTTTCGTTGCTTCGTTTGATTTGATTCTTTTTGCAAACCAGAGTTCTTAAGTTGAACTTTCTGGTTAGATCTCTTATTTGAGTTTTACCCGTGCTTCTAGTTGAGTGCTTATTGTATGCTTGTTTGTTTGCGATAGGGTACCCGGGGTGCGAAGCGTGCTACTACGAGTCTCTAGGATTTGCAGATCGTCAGCAAGGCAAGTAACACTTTGATCATACTTTTCTATACCCAGTTTTTATGCATTAGTTCAACCCCTCAAACATTGCATGAGTAGGATCTGATTAACATGTGGGTATTGGGAAGTAGATGATGAGGTAGAACCTATTGCCCTTTTTAATATCAAACCCTTGGGAGTTACCTCTACGCTATGCTTATATTGCCATGCTATGCTCGTAGACGTGGATTGGGTTTGAGAGTATCCATGACAGATGTGAGATTGTTAATTAATGGTTAACTTAAGGTGGCTACTTAAATACACATCTGGGTGGATTGGTTGCAGGCACCTGGGGATATACCAGTGTTGTCTTTTTGGTTCGCCACCTAGGCTCAAAGGGATCATAAGATTATTCATGCTAGAAACTTCCGTGTGCAGCCACAAGCTATTATGGGCTCTAGCATAGTTGAGTATGTTGCATGACCTCTTTCAGTGGTAGGCTAGCAGATGTAGGGGAAAGTAGGTGTAACTGTCTACCCAGAGTAAAGAGTAAATGTTTCTGAAAGACTGTGTCTCGGTCATCCGTTTCTCAAACACCTTGTAGTGCGAGAAATCCAACGGAGGAGATCGAGTCTTGTGGGGAAAGTGCACAAACCTCTACAGAGTGTATAAACTAATCATGGTTAGCCGTGTCCCCGGATATGGACATCTTGAGTATCTGGTACTTGAATTATTGATTTGATCTCATCACTCTAAATTAATTTGTTGGGTTTAATGATTACTTTTAATTGGGATTGAGAGGGGGATTTACCTTCTCAATGTTTCAACTACCATGATAGTTAAATAAAATATATTCCTTTGATGTAGGGGAAAATTGGCTTTTCGCAAAACAATATAACCCTAGAGCTTTTCCACCAGCCATATATGCATGTAGTGATAGCATTTATCTGTTCATTGCTCTATTGTTTTATATTGCCAGCATATTCCATGTGCTGACCCGTTTCGGGCTGCAACATATCATGTTGCAGACTTTTCAGACGAAGAGTAAGGTGCGCTAGGTCGTTGTCGTGCACTCAGCTATGCCGTTGGTTTTGATGGACTCACTTTATCTTCCAAGCCTTCCGCTGTTATCTTATTTAGATGGCCTTTTGCCATATTTATTGTAATAAGTTCTCTTTTGAGACATTCGATGTAATAAGTGTGTGATTGCACTCTGTTATAAATCCTTCGAGTACTGTGTGTGTCAGCATTACCGATCCAGGGATGACACTTATGCACAGAGACTTTGATCCATTCGGGTTGGGTCGCTACAGTTTCCTTCTGTTTCTGTGCTCCCTGATTCTGGCCTTTCACCGTTTCTTAAATTCCCGGAGATCTGTAACTCCGATTGGGCTGAAATTTTAACACGATTTTTATCTGGATATTATCTTTCTTGCGGCGAAAGAATGGCACCAACCGCCTTACAGGGTGACCACAAGGGCCCAGGGTGCACCCTACCCCCTAGGGCATGCCTCCTGCCTTGTGGCCCCCTCGGGCATCGTCTCGCGTTGATTCCAATTCCCAAAATTCACATATATTCCAAAAAAAATCTCCGTAAGTTTTTATCGTGTTTGGACTCCATTTGATATGGATTTTCTGCGAAACAAAAAACATGCAACCAACAGGAACTGGCACTGGGCACTGGATCAATATGTTAGTCCCAAAATTAATATAAAAAGTTGCCAAAAGTATATGAAAGTTGTAGAATATTGGCATGAAACAATAAAAAATTATTTATGCGACAGAGACCTATCAGCATCCCCAAGCTTAATTCCTGCTCGTCCTCGGGTAGGTAAATGATAAAAAAGATAATTTTTGATGTGGAATGCTACCTAGCATAATCTTGATCATATAATCTAATCATGGCATGAATATTAAGACATGAGTGATTCAAAGCAATAGTCTATCATTTGACATAACGACAATAATACTTCAAGCATACTAATAAAGCAATCATGTCTTCTCAAAATAACATGGCCAAAGAAAGTTATCCCTACAAAATCATATAGTCTGGCTATGCTCCATCTTCACCACACAAAGTATTTCATCATGCACAACCCCGATGACAAGCCAAGCAATTGTTTCATACTTTTAATGTTCTCAAGCTTTTTCAACTTTCATGCAATACATGAGCGTGAGCCATGGATATATCACTATAGGTGGAATAGAATATGGTGGTTGTGAGGGGAAGGCAAAAAGGAGAAAGTCTCTCAACTAGGCAAATTAATGGGCTATGGAGATGCCCATCAATTGATATCGATGCAAGTGAGTAGGGATTGCCATGCAACAGATGCACTAGAGCTATAAGTGTATGAAAGCTCACAAATGAAACTAAGTGGGTGTGCATCCAACTTGCTTGATCATGAAGACCTCAGGCATTTCAGGAAGCCCATCATCGGAATATACAAGCCAAGTTCTATAATGAAAAATTCCCACTAGTATATGAAAGTGATAACTCAAGAGACTCTCTATATGAAGAACATGGTGCTACTCTGAAGCACAAGTGTGGTAAAAGGATAGTAGCATTGCCCCTTCTCTCTTTTTCTCTCATTTTTTTTGTTTTTTTGGGCCCTCTCTTTTTTTGGCCTCCTTATTTTTTTTTTATTTTTTTTTCGTCCGGAGTCTCATCCCGACTTGTGGGGGAATCATAGTCTCCATCATCCTTTCCTCACTGGGACAATGCTCTAATAATGATGATCATCACACTTTTATTTACTTACAACTCCATATTACAACTCGATACTAGAACAAAATATGACTCTATATGAATGCCTCTGGCAGTGTACCAGGATGTGCAATGATCTAGCATAGCAAAGATATCAAAAAATGGACAAGCCATGAAAATATAATGCTAGCTATCTAAGGATCATGCAAAGCAATATAACAATGAATGCTCAAGTCATGTATATGATGATGATGGAAGTTGCATGGCAATATATCTCGGAATGGCTATGGAAATGCCATGATAGGTAGGTATGGTGGCTGTTTTGAGGAAGATATAAGGAGGCTTATGTGTGACAGAGCGTATCATATCACGGGGTTTGGATGCACCGACAAAGTTTGCACCGACTCTCGAGGTGAGAAAGGGCAATGCACGGTACCGAAGAGGCTAGCAATGATGGAAGGGTGAGAGTGCGTATAGTCCATGGACTCAATATTAGTCATAAAGAACTCACATACTTATTGCAAAAGTCTATTAGCTATCGAAACAAAATACTACGCGCATGCTCCTAGGGGAATAGATTGGTAGGAAAAGACCATCGCTCGTCCCCGACCGCCACTCATAAGGAAGACAATAAAAAATAAATCATGCTCCGACTTCGTCACATAACGGTTCACCATACGTGCATGCTTCGGGAATCACAAACCTTAACACAAGTATTTCTACCAATCCATAATTACTCGCTAGCATGACTTTAATATCACAAAACTATTGCAAGGAATCAAACATATCATATTCAGTGATCTACATGTTTCATGTAGGATTTTATGACTAATCATGTGAATGACCAATTCCTGTCAACTCTCTAAATAGATATAAGCGAAGCATGAGAGTTTAATTCTTTCTATAAAAGATATGCCCATGCTCTAACAAATATAATTGATGCAAAAGAGCATTCTACAAATGGCGGTTTTCTATGTGTAGAGAAACAGGCAATCCTAACTTCAAATGATATAAGTGAAGCACATGAAGCATTCTATAAAGCCATACTCAAAAGATATAAGTGAATTGCATGAAGAATTCTATAAATCAACCAAGGACTATCTCATACCAGCATGGTGCATTACTAAAAGAAAAATAAAAAGCACACGACACTCCAAGATTTACGCATATCATGTTACGAATAAAAATATAGCTCCAAGTAAAATTACCGATGATCGTTAGAAGAAAGAGGGGATGCCTTCCGGGGCATCCCCAAGCTTAGTTGCTTGGGAGTCCTTGAATATTACCTTGGGGTGCCTCATGCATCCCCAATCTTAGGCTCTTGCCACTCCTTATTCCCTCATCCATCGTGACCTCACCCAAAACTTGAAAACTTCAATCACACAAAACTTAACAAAACCCTCGTGAGATCCGTTAGTATAATAAAACAAATTACCACTTTAAGTACTGTTGCAAACTCATTAATATTTTATTTTTGCATTGTATCTACTGTATTATAACTTTTCCATGGCTTATACCACCGATACAATCGATAGTTTCATCAAAACGAGCAAAACAATGCATCAAAAACAGAATCTGTCAAAAACAGGACAGTCTGTAGCAATCTGAAAATCTACCATACTTATGTAGCTCTAAAAACTATGAAAAAAATAGGAAAATATAAAAAATGTGTACAGAAGTACTGTGCAAAAAGTTTCAGAAGCGTTTGACTTTCCAGTAAAAAATGTAAAATCACGCACTACAGCCAAAGTTTCTGTTTTTGCACCGCACATATCAAACAAGCAATCTAATCATCCTAAAGGCAAATCTTGGCACATTATTTTTATAATACAATGGATTTATACAAGGGGATAATTATTTTTGTTGAAAAGTTTCTTTAGTTCAAGATTTGCAAAGTTTCCATGGGCATGAAAAAGTTAAAGGAGCTCCCCCACTTCAACGGTGCTCGTCCTTCTTACTTTTACTTTTCTTTTTGAAAAGTTTTCGGTTCCCCACTTTATTTTTTTGTTTTTAAACTTTATAAAAGCACTCAACAGAATAAAAATGACTCTCTAAAACTTCTGGGTTGTCTCCCTGGCAGCGCTTTCTTTAAAGCCATTAAGCTAGGCATATAGTGCTCAAGTAATTGATCCACCCGGATATATCAAAGCCAATTTTAATTAACAATGATTTGTAATTTAGTAGTGAGCACAAAGTAACATATATCATGCAATGACGAAGTCTAACTCTCTTCCTATGCATCGGCATGTCTTAAAAGAACAATTCATGCAGACAAAGTAAAGGCCAATGCATAGTATAAACAGCTTCTTGCAATTTTATTGCATTGGAAACATAGAGAGGTGGAGATGTAGTTCCTCTCTCATAATAATTGCAAGTAGGAGCAGCAAGCACATGCATATTACATCTATCAAAATCATCATGTGTAGTAGTAAAACGCAACCCATCAATATAATCCTTAATAAGTGCAAACTTCTCCGATATAGTGTAGTTGGGGGAATTCAAAAAGATAATAGGACTATCATGTGTGGGTGCAATAGAAACAATTTCATTTTTAACATAACGAACTATAGCAAGTTCATCTCCATAATCATCATTCAAATTGGCATATTGGCCACAAGCATAGCAAGCATCAATTTCATCAAAAAGGGATATTTCAAACAAATCCAAGGGATCATTGCAATCATCATAGCATTCATCCTTCGGTAAGCACGAAGGGAAATTGGACAATGTATGGGATAAAGAGTTACTATCATTAGAAGGTGGGCACGGGTGATCAATCCGCTCTTCCTCCTTTTGTTCTTCGCTCTTCTCCTCATCTTTTTCATCCAATGAGCTCATAGTGTCATCAATTTCTTCTTCCATAGTTTCCTGCAAAATATTAGTCTCTTCTTGGACAGCGGATACTTTCTCAATAAATGCATCAATATCGGCATTGTATTCATAATTCTCATAGCAATATTTAAGTATAGCAAAATTTTTAGGCCTATAAACATCATCATCAAAAGCTTCATACTTTTCAAACAAAGATTCAATTTCATAAGCACCCTTAAAAGCAACAAATTCTTCAATTCGTTCCACATCATAGGAATCATATATACCATTAGCATAAGAATCCAAGGTTTTATTATCATTAAATTTACCTGAAAAGGGAAGGTGTGGAGCCTTCATCCTAGAGCAACAAGCATAATCATATCTCAAGAATAGATCCCGAGCATACCAATGCAACATATGAATTTGATCCCATAATAATTTCCCTTTTTGTGTCAAGCAATAATCCCTAAAGTATTCATGTTGATCCAACGTGTCTCCCATTATCAAGTTGAACGGGGTTTTCTCAGGATTATCAAAGTAGAGCATAATATTTTCCACATAACGAGCATCGAGGGTTTTAGGAGGTTCCCCATCTCCATGAGTAGCAAGAACACCTAATTTTTTTTGGTATTTCGTGTCCCATATCCATAACTAAAGATAGAGAACAACTTAGAACAACAAATAAAATCTACTTAATGATAAAGCAAACAAGCACACACGAGAATATTCACCCCACGCTATTGCTCCCCGGCAACGGTGCCAAAAAATGTCTTGATAACCCACAAGTATAGGGGATCAGTTGTAGCATTTCTCGATAAATAAGAGTGTCGAACCCAACGAGGAGCTAAAGGTGGGATTTGTATTCCCTTCAAGTTCTATCGACCACCGATACAACTCTACGCGCACTTAACATTCACTTTACCTAGAACAAGTATGAAACTAGAAGTACTTTGTAGGTGTGATAGGATAGGTTTGCAAGATAATAAAGAGCACGTAAATAAAAACTAGGGGTTCTTTAGACAAAGAAACAACTAAGTTAATTTTAGTAGAGAGCTTTTTGTCACAAGAAAGTTATTTGTCCCTAGGCAATCGATAACTAGACCGGTAATCATTATTGCAATTTTATATGAGGGAGAGGCATAAGCTAACATACTTTCTCTTCTTGGATCATATGCACTTATGATTGGAATTCTAGCAAACATCTGTAACTACTAAAGATCATTAAGGTAAAAACCAACCATAGCATTAAAGTATCAAGTCCTCTTTATTCCCATACGCCATAACCCACTTATCCGTGTTTGTGTTTCTATTACTCACGCAACGCAGACAATAAGCAAACCATGAACATATTGCAAACCCTACAGCGGGGATCCATCACGCTTGCGTGACATGGAGAGCACCATAGGACAACACATATAATAAAACATGCAACTCAAACCAATCACGATCATCAATGAACCCATAGGACAAAACGGATCTACTCAAACATCATAGGATAGCCATACATCATTGGAAAATAATATATAGCGTTGAGCACCATGTTTAAGTAGAGATTACAGCGGGGAGAAGAGGTGTTACACCGCTGCATAGAGGGGGAGAGAGTTGGTGATGACGGCGGCGAAGTTGTTGGTGTAGATCGTCGTCACGATGATGGCCCGGGCGGCGTTCCGGCGCCACCGGGAGAAAGGGAGAGAGAGCCCCCCTCCTTGTTCTTCTTCCTTGACCTTCCCCCTAGATAGGAGAAGGGTTTCCCCTCTGGTCCATGGCCTCCATGGCGGCGGAGGGGCGAGAGCCCCTCCGAAATTGGATCTCTCTCTCTGTTTCCTTCTGTTTCTGCTCTCCCTGATTCTGGCCTTTCACCGTTTCTTAAATTCCCGAAGATTCGTAACTCCGATTGTGCTGAAATTTTAACACGATTTTTATCCGGATATTATCTTTCTTGCGGCGAAAGAAGGGCCCCAATCGCCCTACGGGGTGACCACAAGGGTCCAGGGCGCGCCCCCTGCCTTGTGGCCCCCTCGGACATCGTTTCGCGTTGATTCCAATTCCCAAAATTCACATATATTCCAAAAAAAATCTCCGTAAGTTTTTATCGCGTTTGGACTTCGTTTGATATGGATTTTCTGCGAAACAAAAAACATGCAACAAACAGGAACTGGCACTGGATCAATATGTTAGTCCCAAAAATAATATAAAAAGTTGCCAAAAGTATATGAAAGTTGTAGAATATTACCATGAAACAATCAAAAATTATAGATACGACGGAGACGTATCAGCCGCCGACGCGCGCGTAACCGCGCCATGCAGGCAGAGAGAAGCCACCGCGGATGTCGACAAGGTGACGCGGCTACGTGGATGTCGACGAGGTGACTGCCAGCACGTCCCCGCCCACCGCCATCATCGAGGAGAAGTAGAACACGGGAGGCTGCCGCTGATTGTATCCCATGAAGGCCACCGTCGAGGCGACGCCGGCAAAAACAGCCGGTGTCTTGCATGATTCTTCTTCAGCCGGATGCTGGAGGAGGACAAAGAGATCTGGCGGCGACCATTTAGATTAGGTATATTAATTCTACCAGGATGGTTGTAATGGGAGTATCATAAGTAGTATCATGCATGCCAACGAGGCAAATTTGATGAGGTGGCGTAGAATTAAATGAAGAAAGAGAGGGTTGAGTATCATATTATGATATCGTATGGAATTAAGTTACTCCCACTGTGGTTAGTCTTAGGCCTTGTTCGGTTCAACCTCCTCCCAAGGGGTTTGGAGAGGAATGGAGGGGAATTTGGCTTGTAGTACATGATTTAATCCCCCACAATCCCTGTTAATCCCCGTTAAAACCCCTTGAACCGCACATGCCCTTAAGGTTAAAAATGACCGGGATTACAGAGGACAGGGTACAAACTTCAAGGATTTAAAGGTGAGGGTTTGTTTCCGACTAGCTCTACAACCTCAAGGTTTATAAATCGGACTTCACTCTCCCCTCATGCACACGCCCGGGTACACTCAAGGTGGAGTGCATTTGCACACGAAAAGGCAGGTAACGTGACAATTTGAGACATCTAGTCGTCCACTTAATGTGGGGTCCGGGACCAAATGTCAGCCATACCAAGTGCGACCTGAACGCGGTAGTGCGGTTATTGATCGAGTTTCTTTTTACTGGTATGTTAAATGAAAAAAATATGGCTGCACGCGTATTCAATTTAAAATGATCGCTACGGAGGGAAAAACAATTACTACTCCACTAGTCCACTTCAGGACTTGCTTGCTAGGGTTGTTCTCTTCTTCTCACTTTCTCACCCTCTCCAGATCTAAACAAGAACGTGGTGTCCACTCTCTTTGTCTCTCTCTCTCCTCTCCGGTTGACACAGATCAGGCCGGATACCTTCCGCTGGTGGTCGCCGGTGGCGAGGGAGCAAGCTGACGTGCGCCGTCTTCTCTGACCTGGCGCCAGCATGGGAGGTCCTCCTCACCCTTGCTCCCCGCAGTCGAGTTGGCAGATCCCGCCGCCTGCCTTGCCACATCCCGCCGACCGGAGGTATAACTTTTTTAGAACAGGCCTTGTTCTAATGGCCCAGCTCCCCACGTCACTACATCCCTTTTTTTCATCAAGTTAGGATTGCTCCCCACGTCGCTGCATCCTGCATGTGGATATTCTTCTAGTATTACAAAGCTCTCCATGTAGCTAGCTCTGTCGGCTTGTCGAACACTCGAACACCACCTAAATTTTTACTATTAGAGGAAAAAAGGTACTGCAGATACTGGCTAACGAACCGATCTCTTGGTTGGAAAGGGAAATAAAGATGCTGGCCTGACCGGTCTCTTGATCGAAAAAGGACAGAAAGTGGGGGGTGTTGGGTCGACAATGCAACTGAGAATGAGCACGTCTAGATTTCTTGTGGTCACATAGGAAAGGTCACCGAGGAGAACAAAAAATGCACAAATCCAGACATGCTTTGCATGTTTGCCGCACTCGAAAACACCTCTGCCTCACCACTTTATGCCTCGATGGATGCAAAACGTGCTTGTGCCTCCCCTATCCCTATGCCCTTACTGCTGCTGTTCATCTAACATCACAGGTAAAATGAAACAATGCCACTGTTAATGTGATGTCGCTGTTAAGTAATGCTGCTGTCAATCTATTAGCATTGATAAAATGAATCAATGCCACCACCATTTTATGAAATGCTTCTGTCTTGCTTTATTTCTCATAAAGAGTGTTTTGGGCCGTTACACTCAACTCTGACACCGGTAACATAGCTGCATCTCCGTTGAACTGCACAAAATTTAATTGCACAATGGTTGACATGACGATATGTTTCTCCTTTCCGTATCACCCTTTGTTAGAACGATCATTCCTGTTAACCGTGCACGTACGTACTGATCAAGTGCTACTCCCAATCTGTCATCACATAGTCATAATGCAATTGTTATGCATGTTAATGTAAGCCCCCGTTAATCTAGTGCCAGTGTTGATTTGATGTGATGGCACTTTTTCATACTGTCACTGTAATGCCATTGATAACATATGAGATGCTGCTGTTAATCATATGCTGCTGCAAAAAAATGACACTGCTTAAATAACCCTATTACATATTTGTGCAAACAGGGTTGTCTATCTCCATATGGTGTCTATTTGTGCAAACGGAAGCACAAACCTCAATTTTAGTGGAACCTGCTGTCAGCTGACCTCATGGTGCTCCAGGTATTCCTACATCCTTAACTAGGTAGAATGACCAACGCAAGATGAAATAAGCTTCTTCGTACGTTGACTTGCTGTTTGCAATGTGGAACGAGCCTATCATGTGTGGAGGAGCAAACAAGAACTGCAGCCGCTCCGTCAACGCAAGATAAAAGAGACCGAGTCATTGATGGCCTGGCCGGCGAGTAGGGGTTGTGCAAATAGTGGTGCATTATTTTAGTGGAAGTGCACAAAAAAGATATTGAGGTTAGTCGAATAAATTTTCTACAGCCACACGGAAGGAATTGCGCTCATCAATTGCATAGAATTTCCTCCGTGCCATCATAGGAGATCCCAAGGTGGAAATCAACTAATCACCTATAAAATTATGCATAATGTTCCTCACGCAGGTCAGTATCCCCTTCGTGCAGATGATCGTGTTTTGTCATGCCGAGCTATTGATATCTGCTACTGTTTTGCGACACCGTTTAAGTACAACGCTTTCCTATCTTTTCACATTCAGGACAATGAAGATGATTTCAGTGGAACTGCACAAAATGGTCTAATGTTGAGTGATCTCTATTGCCTCCTCTGTTTGCTGCAATATGTCAGCGTAAATTGCAAGATGAGCCATCAAGCTAGCTGTGGAGTTGCCAACATGCTTAAAGCGCATGCAACACTGAGCAGAAAGAAGCATGCCCAGGAAATTAATGCGTGCATAGGGAGGCCCTTTGCTCAGAGAAGCATATATCATTTTTTCTTTATTTCTACACCTTCTCACATCTTTGTCTTGGTTATAGTCTTGTGAATCATTTAGATGCGTAAACATGCTGAACTTAAGTGCTTGTGAATGTTAGCTAGTATGCATACCGTATCTTGTGAAGCTTAGTTTAGTGTGAATGTTAGCGTGTCATCCGTTACAATCTATGTATATTGTGGGCATGTTATTTGACCCCTCATTTTGCCGCGCTATGACCAGTGTGAGTGTCTGCATGCAGTACACCATCCTCTAATTTGGTGGATGCCAAGCCGGCCCAAAAAGGAGCTATAACTTTTTTTTCAAGTTGAAAAATGTTACTGATGAGGAGCCATAATTAAGCTGGAGGCGTCTCTTTTTTTCTTTCGAATGTGCAATAAGCTGGAGAGTGTCTCTAATGGGCTGCCTCTAGTATTAATGCCCTCCAATATGAAACACGGGCAGCCGACTGGGCCGATACAAAAGCCTATCCATCTTAAAGCCCATTTGTTTTTGTTTTTTGCGAGGAAAAGCCCATATTTCTTGAAGAGGGGGCGATCCCAGAAAAACCCTCCTTCCTCCTCGCTTCCACTTATACTGCAGCTCGCTGGACTCTTCCGCTTCCGTCGCCCCTAATTCCCCCTGTCGTGGTATTCTCACGTTAGATGCCAGGGGGTGGCTTATCATGGGTGGAGCCAAGAAGACGTCGTCGGGCCCTGGAAGCGGGAGTGAGCATGAGCTTGATCGCTCACGAGATGTACCCAGGTTCGGGGCTCTCCGGGGAGATAACGCCCCTAGTCCTGCTCTGCGGGGTCTCCGCATGATGACTATGATCATATGGTGTACAAGATTGCTCCTTGAGCTGTGTTGCTAGAGGAGGAAGAAGGGCAAGGCTAGCTATCTTCTCCTAGCTATGGTGTATGGTGGAATGAGGGCTGAACCCTTTGCATGGGTGAGCCCTGGGGGGTTTTATAGGCCAACCCCCCAGGGGTACAATGGTAATACGTCCGGGTGTAGGACCCGAACATCAGTGTCTAAGGTCGATGGGTTCTCCACCGGCTACTGGGGCCCGCCGCTTGGTGGGCCCCGCCGGCTGCCGAGAATTCGGCCGATGGGTAGGGCCCACCGCCTGCGCGCCATACTAATTGCCTTTTGCTGTAGCTTCGTACTTGATGACGGAGGCCTCGCCAGGAGTCATATGGCCACAGTCCCGCTGTCAGACGGGTTGGTGGCCGCTTGGTCAGCGCACACTGTAGCCATGCTCCATCTCGTTGGAGCAGGTGGGTGCGGACTTCGAGGGAAGGGGAGGGCCGCCTGCTGGAGGCCGGCCCGCCACCGAAGCCGCCTTCCAGGAATGCGCCGTCTTCTGGGGGCTCTCAGAGATAGCATGGCCCTTGCGGATGAGAGCCATGCTGAGGGTCGCATGGCTACAGTCCTGCGCCTGTTAGGTAAGTGACCGCTTGGTCAGCTCGCACTGTAGCCATGCCCCTCTGGGATTTGGGGGACAGGGTGGCCCTGTAGCCACGCTCCGTCTCGTCAGAGCAGGTGAGCGCAGACTCCGAGGGGAGGAAGGTCCGTCTGCTAGGAGTCGGCCTCCCCCGAAGCCGCCTCCTAAGAGTGCTCCGTCTTCTAGGAGCCGGCCGCTTGGGCCCAGCCGGCCCAATGAGCCGGCCGCGTGTCCGGAAGGCATGAGGGGCTTTGCTAGCCCCGATGTCTTGAAATGCTAAGGGGTATGGATGAGGCTACCCGTGGTCTATCCCCACGACAGTAGTCCCCGAAGCTGGTGAGGCGCCACGGCTCAACGCCGGAGTGCCTCAGTAGATCTTGTGCTTTTGCTTCGCCCGGCTTAAAGGAGCCGCCTGCCAGGAGCCGGCCAAGGCGAAGCCGGCCGCCTGTCAGATTTGAATCGCCGTGGCGGGTGCCGGGTGGTATACCACCGGGCGGCGCGCTTGCCGCCCATTGCTCGCTCGCCATGTGTCGCCAGCAGGCCAAGCCGGCCTGCCAGCCCACGCGCGCGACGGGACGTCGCCGAAGGATCGGGCCCATCACTACACGGCCTCGGCGCGCGCGCGGATCTGCTGCAGCCGAGGTGGATGGTTGCCCTTTCGGGGCGAATTAAACGTGTGCCACGATGGCGTGGGATTTGCGGGGTCGTGCGGGGCGTGGGCGCAGTTAATCCCCACGCCCCCCACTAGGCGTCGCCTGGGCTCCGCCGTTGCTGTCATATAAATGGGGGTGGAGGGGGGCGGCCAGACGCACGCGCGCCCCCTCCATCCTCACCTTCTTCTTCTTCTTCTGCTCCTTGCCTCCTCGCCGCTGCCGCACTCCTCCGCCACGCTCCATCAAAGAATCGCAGCGACTCCACCGTCGCCCAGCCTCGCCGCACCACTGCCAAACCACCACGGGACATGGCGCGCGGTGAGTGGGCCGGCTCCAACGTCCACGAGGGGCACATCGAGTTCCTCCGCGCGACGTGGTGGATGCCCAATGAGGCGTGCGTGGGAGCGCGCCTTCCCGACACGAAGGAGATCACGCTGGCGCCGAGGGACGGCGAGTTCGTCGTCTTTCGGACCCACTTAATCAGAGGATTCGGCCTGCCGGCGAGCGGCTTCCTCCGTGCCTTCCTCACTTTCTACCATCTTCAACCTCACCACCTCACGCCCAACATGGTGGTCCTTCTCTCCGCCTTCGTGACTTTTTGCGAAGGTTACCTTGGCGTCCTGCCCACACTCGAGCTGTGGGGCAGGTTCTTTTACCTAAAGCTCGGCACCCAAGCCAAGGGCGAGCCAGCCCAGTGCGGCGCATGCGTCGCCGTGCGGCGCACCGGGTCTGGGACCCGCTTCCCGGCTATCACCCTGCTGGAGTCGGTGAAGCTGTGACAGAAGTCGTACTTCTACATGCGCAATCTCCACCCGACGCGCGACTACATCAACTTGCCGGCTTACATAGCCGGCCCACCGCCCGAGCCACGGAAAAACTGGGGCCAGCAGCCAGCCAGGCCGCTGTTGGCTGCTATCAACAACGTCCTCAGCCGGCTGGAGGAGATGACAGACTCGGAAGGCCTCAAGGCATCGGACTTGTTGGCCGCCTTCGTCCAACGCCGGGTGTCGCCCCTCCAAGACTGGCCTCATCTGATCAGCGACATGAGCGGCCGCCGAGATCCGTGTCGGATGTCAACCAAGGAGCTGCCGACTATGGAGGTGGTCCTCCATGTCAACTATTTCTCCGACAGCAAGCTCAGCGAGACCGAGTGGAGATTCGGCAAGGAGCCGTACAGCCGCGCCAATCCGCCGCCACCGGTTAGTACCTGGTCCTCCTTCTTTGCTCACGCCGTGCTCTTCATCCGACCTGACCACCCGGACGTGACGTAGCGCTTTCCTGGCCAGGTAGCAGGCGGCGCGCCGGCTCCGGGCCATCAATGGATGGCGGACCATGAGGTGAGTGACGAGGGCGACCCTGAGCTGGGGGCGGCCGCATTGGAGGACGAAGGCGACGACGACACCACTGGGGGAGGCGGCGCTGGAACAGGCGGAGCCACGGGAGGTGGCGATGTCTGGGATTGGCTAGACAATGATGAAGACAGCGACAGACAACACCGCCCCGAAGGCGCCGACCGGGCAGGCGCCGGCTCCTCGACGGTGCGGCTGACAGGCGGAGCGCCGACTGGTGCGCCCGGCGCGCCCAAACGCCGTGCCGAGGGGATGTTTGGCAGCAGGCCACCCAAGAAGGCCAAGTCAACGGCCGCGACCAAGCGGTAAGAGGCCGCGAAGGTGGCCGCCACTTGGCGGGGCCCGAAGGAGCGCCCAATGGTGTCCGGGTAAGTGCGTATTGTCTCGATTATTTCTTTCTGGCAAGTTTCTTATTCTTGCTTGATTTGCCGTATAGGGCTCCCCTTTACATATCGCGGGCTCCGTCCGCCTCGCTGATCGAATCAGCAGGCGGCTCTGAGGAGGCCCGGCGCGTGGATTTGGCCGCCGCCCTTCGGGAGGCGATGGAGAGGAACGCGTGGGAGGCGCAGGAGGAGCGGGAGGCCGCAGCGCGGGCGTAGGCCGATGCCCAGGCCACCGCATCGGCGCAGACGAAGGCCCAGGCCACGGCGCAGGTGGAGGCAAAGGCGGCGACCAAGGCGCAGGCGGAGGCTGATGCCAAGGCCATGGAGGATCCGGCTGGTGGCGAGATCCCGGAGGCCACCAACCTCGAGCAGCTGGAGCCGCCGGTGGTGGAGATTCAGGTGCCTTCTGGAACAGTCGGAGCCGACCAGACGGCCACAGAGCGGGGGGCGACCGGCCACGTCGACCCGGAGGTGGAGCTAGTCCGGCGGGCGTCGGGTGCTGGCGAGCGAGGATGCGGCCATCCCGAAGGGCCTGAGGGGCCTTTGGCCGGCGCCGGGTTGGCGACGAGCCAGGCCCTGACAACACGCGCCTCCACACGCCTGCGCCCGTCGCGGACGGCCTCCGCGCTGAGGCCGATAGAGGTCGGGGCCGCGAGCTTGTCGGGAGCCGACAGCAAAGCCACAAGCTCTGCTCCGCCTGGTTGGGCACCAGGAGCCGGCCCGGCCACCCTGAACCTCACGATTAGGACGTCCTGGACAAGTTCTCCGTCCACGGCGCTACCCTTTTGAAGGCGAGGAGCAAGATGATGGCGATGTAGACGTCTGTCCGGGCATGTTCTTGATCTTGTTTTTTATTTTGTCGATCTTCAGTGGGGGCACGCCAGCGCACCCACTGGGTGTAGCCCCCCGAGTTCCAAGCCGGCTGCTGAGTAGGCGGGTTGGAACTTCTAGGCGTGTTTCTGGATGCTGAGATGTTTGTGTTTGCCGCAGGACTTCCACAACCTGCGCGTGACCAGCTTCAACTCCCAGAACCAGGCACTTGCTAACTGGACCGCCGAGTTGAAGAAGAGCCGAGGTACGCAGGCCGGCTTTCAGTAGGGGCGCGCAAGCGCACCCGCTGGGTGTAGCCCCCAAGATTCGGGCCGACTGCTGAGCAGTCGGGCCGGATCTTCCGGCGACTTCTTGTCTTTGCTGATGCTATCGCTGATGACTCTTCTTTGCCTTTGCAGAGGCTGCCGCCCAACTGCGGGACCGTGTGCACGAGCTCGAGAGCCAGCTTCAGGCCAAGGAACTGGAGTGCAGCCAGGCGACCGCGGAGCGCAATCGGCTCGAGAAGGAGCTGGTTGACCAGGCGGCCAGGCACGCGGACCAGGTCCGACAGCTGAAGGACAGGAAGGTGCTCCTCAAGGCTGAGTTTGAGTCTCAGCGCTCGGACTGGGCCGAGAGGGAGAAGTGCCTGTCGGAAGGCTACGAGGTGATCGAGGCCATGCTTGAAGGTAACTTTTCTTTCTTGCTTGGAGGCGCCGGTTGTTGCTGGGAGTCGATCTCTTATTCCTTTGTTTTCTTTTTATGTAGAGTACTTCCCGGACCATGCCGGCGTCATCACCCAGGCGATCGAGGCTTGGCGCGAGCAGCGGAGGCAAGTAGGCGAGGACATTGCGCCGGACCAGCCACGGACTTTAGGCGAACAGTTCCGGGCCGTCCAGCTACGCCTTGCGCCGGTCCGCCGGCTGCTTCGCCAATTTCAGCGCGTCGGGTCCCAGGTCCTGGAAGGTCTCTGGCCGGGTGCGCAGGTGCCCCGGACTCCCAGTTGGACCGCCGACTGGTTGGAGGTAGCTGGAGAGCGGCTCGATGCCTAGAAGAGTGCCGCCGCGCGGGCCGGTGCCAGGGTGACGCTGGAGTTCGTGAAGGCGTGGTACCCGGGCGTGAGCCGAGCGCAGCTGGCCACCTTCCGCTAGGAGGCGATGCCGGAGCTGGAGGCGGAGCGCGAAGCGATCGCCATTCACGCTGCAGCCCTTACCGACTACGCCGACGTCGGTGTCTTCGTCCCGGAGCAGGAGGAAGACGGCACCGAGGTGCCGCCATCTTAGTTTGGGCTGAACCCAGACGAGGGGGAGGACCCGGCGGAGGAGATCGCCTCCAGCAACAAGGACATGGAGGAGGACGAGGGCGAGGAAGGCGATGGCGTCGTGCCAGATGACGAAGCGACCAGCCGGAATCGGCTTGATCCGGCCTCAGCCGCCGACCAGACCAAGACCGACCAGCTGGTGGCCCCGCCAACCGGTGCCACCGCCATCGTGTCGGGCCCATTTCTGAGAATAATTCCCAGAATAGCCCTAAGTCACACCAGCCCCAAGATCAACACAACTGGTGGACTTCCTTGATAAAGATAACCAGTACAATATAATATTACACAGGGTTGAGTCTGAGGGCTCAACAAAGTTTATTACAAACTTGCCAATAGATGGCAGTGGCGGAATATGACAGTGGTGTGGTGGTACAATACTAGTACAATAACATAGAGAAAAGCGTCAGTGTGACGGTTGACTATTTTATTTGTGTAGCGGAAGCTCAGCGGATGATACATGTGGTAGACTCCTATCTCACAGGTTGACTGACTGGGACTCCTCTAAGCGTCGGGCTCGCTAGCGCAACCCTCCTCCACAAGCTCGTCCTCCTCCAAGTCTGCCCAAGTAAATAGCCAGGGACAAGCCAGTGAGTACGTTGGAATGTACTCGCAAACATTATGAACAAAAGATATAATGGATGCATACGCCACGGGTAGTCTAGCCAGCCCAAGTGACAAATAAATGATATGAACGTGAACAAAGCATGTTAGTCATGATCAAACTTATTAGAAATTAAACAAATGAATGCCACGGGTAGTCTAGCCAGCCCAAGTGACACTCAGCAAAATAAAAGAAATGCCAGTCGGGTGTCAAGTGACGCCACGGTCGGACTTGAAGAGAAATGCCAGTCGGGTGTCAAGTGACGCCACGGTCGGACTTGAAGAGAAATGCCAGTCGGGTGTCCACAAGAGTAGTGCCGGAACCGCCTATTAACTCGAGAGACACCACGAGAGGTCTTGAAAATAAAATTGAGTGCCCGGGGTAGTCTGTCCAGCCCCTGAGACACTTAGGAAATATAAAAAATAAGAGAAACGGGTTAGTCCTCAATAATATGCATAACCATAATAATATTTAACATGCATAAAATATTCATGGTGGCATCAGGGTGTCAATAATTATCCTGCAAAATATTTCAGGCATATTAAAATTATTTCCTCCGGAGACCGACACCAGGACCGACACTTGACCCACCCAGCTAACGCCCTTAACCGTGGACAACGGCTATTCGAATAGGTTTAAACTCTGCAGAGGGTGTACTCTTTACCCACAAGTAAAGGATTTCCTTAGTCAGCACCGTGACATTGACTAACTCCCATTACGGTCTTTGGGTTGAAAACACACCTGGCCAGTACACACCAGATTAACTTTCCGGATGCCAGGAATCACCCAAAGCATCGTTCAAGACAAACTCTAAGACGGAGAGACCAACGTCCTGCATGGGATCACTATTAATACGCGCGGATTCCAAGGGTGCCCCCCTCTCGTTTACAATAGGAAACACCCGTGCCCCCTGACCCGATGACAGAATTTAGTCCAAGGCCCTGGAAACCCTCATCGTGGCCCTCTGTACAGTGTGTACCTAGACAGGGGTTATCAACTTACTCAGCCGTACCTTCCTTGCGGAAGGACTCGTGGCAGCACGGGATCCAGCTAGGTGTAAAGGAACAAGACTCGATCTAGGCCGACTTAGGAGGTGTTAATTATCATCACCGGTTTGTTCCACATAGTCACGTGACACCATCGTGTCAAAATAATGACCCGTGCCCACCAGCACGTCCAAGGCAGGAGACACTCTCCTGAATATCTCACAGCTATACCAAGTCAGTAAGTTACCTTGTTTGAGTGAAGTGCAAGACAAGCATAAGAAGTGATATGACCAAACATGCATGCACTTATGATATATGTGGTGTAATTCCAACCGATGCAAACATGCAAATGCAAATGCAATCACCATATCCCAAGTTCAATAATGCTTGCCTTGTCCAAAGTAGTCAGGTGAAAACCCTTCGAAATTCTCGGCAAGGTTTCCCTCTTCTTCTTCTGAAAATATTCAAATTCAACCCGAATTAAAAATTTGTCAACAGTGCAAAAAGTTGTCTCAAAACATTTTTAAATAAATACTGAAAAAAACTAGAGAGAAAAATAAGAATTTCAAAAAAAAGTTCAACTCAATCAGAGTTGTGGTTTAAAAGTTATTAACCCTTCAAAACCAGGGGCTTTTCTGTAAAGCAGCAGTCCCTGCACAGTTCAAACAGAAAATGCTTTTGGGTCGAAGTACGCTTCTCAGCGCGGAAGGCGTAAACAGAAGAATACGCCTTCGATTTAAACAGAGAAAAAGAAAAAAAAAGAGTGCGCGGGGTGGGGTCCACCCGTCAGGTTCAAATTGAACCCGATCGCGCGCGAGACAAAGAGGTGACGGCGGTCGCTGGCGACGATCGCCGGGGTTCATGCAGCTGGCGATGGTGGGGACGTGTCCGGGATGATGTACCGCGTCGGGGGTTGGTGGTGGTGGTCGCCGGAGAGTAGCAGAATGGCGGCGAGGATGACGGCGGCGGACGGCGGTTCGGTGGTGTTGGGATTTCATCGGAGAGAGCTCGGAGAATGGAATTGGAGTGCGGGATCGATTGTTTGGTGGATGAGATGACTACTTGTGAAGTTTGAGCTGTGTTGGTGGCGTAACGGCGTCGAGCCGATCGGGAATAAAGGTGGCGTAGCGGTGACCGGAGAGGAGGGAGGAGACCTCCTCGAGGTCAGGGAAGTGGCATAGGGGCGATTGGGAGGTGGTGGAGGCGATGGGTGAGGAGAATAGAGCTCGGGAGGGCCTTTTATAGGTGATCCGAGGCGGTCCGGCGAGGTTCGGATCACGCCGGAGTTACGGTGGTCGGCGAGGTAGGTTTGGGCGGTGGCCGTGGTCGGTGGGTGTCAGTGAGAGTGGTGGAAGCTGTCTGAAGCGCCAGCGTGGACGAATTCGAGCTCGGGTGCCCTATCCACGGCGAGGTCGGTGTACGGGCGCGGTGGACGTGCCCGTCTCCGGCGACTGCCGGATGGGATCCAGGGGTTTGGTCAGTGCGCGGAGCTGCGGAGGGAAGCGACACATGGAGAGGGAAGTAGGTTAGCAGGGTGCGGCGCAGTGAATGTGGCCGGTGGCGCGAGCTGATCCGCTTGGCCTGCCGTGGCCGAGCGTGGTGGCCGTTGCACCGGCCCGTTGACGGCGAGGGACTGACGAGGAGGCCCCACGACTGCACATTTAAGGCGAGGGAAGGCGTGGAGGAGAAGAGGATGGATGGAGTGCAGTGCACGGCTCGATCACCCCCTGCTCCCTGAAGATTCAGTTAACTGAATCTTATTCAGCTATGAACAGTGCACATACACTCATATGATCCCATGGCAGAGAGTGCTAGGGATTTTTACAATTTTGAGGAATTTTTGTGGTGATGTGTTGTTGCATATTAGAGGACCTGGCAAAGTTTTGGAATTTTTGGAGCATTTAAAAATATGTTTGGATCAGAAATATTGAATCTGGTCCAAATTTGATTTGAGTGGAATTAAAAAAATTTGAACTGTGGCACCCCATGTTTTTGGAGAAATGGGTTGTGGGTACCATATATTTGTTGAGAAAATTTTGGTGGAGGTAGAATCCTTGTAGAAATTGTGGTTCCTTTGTAAACCAAAGGGATAATGAATAATATAAATTCCAACTTTGGAATTTATAAAATATTGAAAGAATATTTTTGTGAGGTGGAAAGGAGTTGGATATTGTCCTATAAGATGTGCTTGACTTGTGGGATAAATTTGGAGTGGCAGAAATATTATTGGAAGACTTCAGAAGGGCTAAAAGGAAGTGAAAAGGTTATTTCCTTTGAAAATTTTAAATCATTTCCAAAATATTTTCTAAATGAAATTGTTTGAAAACCCCCAAATTAATTACCCAAATAATTTTAAATCTTTCAAACAGAATCATTAAAGAAAAATTTGAAACCCATAAAAATAATTTTCAGAATAAAAGAACTATAAAGAGAATAATGACAAGAATAATTCAAAATATTTTATTTTATGGGAAAGGTTTTGAAAATCCAAAAGAAATATTTTTGGGGTGTTACATACCGCCGACTCGTCCAAGCAGCCCGTAGTGCCTCCGGCTTAGGCGGCCCTTATCTCTTTAAGTTTTTCTGTCTTATGCTCAAGAACAAGTTGGTTATTCGCAGTTCCACCCACTGGGGGTGTATTCTAAACCTTAATGAATGCCGGCCTCTGGCCTTTTGCAATGTAAATAGATTTATTCCCACGTGCTTGCGTGCTCTGCCGAGTTCTGACTCAATTTTGCCTTTGCTTTCTTTGGCTTTTTCTTTTGCCGTCTTCCTTTGGCTGCCACCCTGCTAGCCGGACAGCCGCGCTGCGGTCTGTGGCCGGGTCAGGGACTTGGCCGTTTAGAATAGGCAAGTTACTTCAGCCACTTAAAGCGTAGCTAGTCAAGTGAGAAGCCGGCCGGCCGGCTGCTGAGCAGCCAGACGGGTGGGGTGAGAGGCCGGCTTGGCCTGAATTGGTCCTTAGTCATTTTTCGTGTGGACAGTGTTTCCGGCCTTTGGCTCTTGCCAGCCGGACAGTCACGCTACGAGCTGTGGCTAGGACGAAGAAAGAGCTTTGGCGTCGGCACACTACTTGGCCGGCTTCGGGTGGTGCCAACTTAGGTCAAGGTGGCGAGCCCCTGGGCCGGCTGGCCGGACCCGGACAGGGCGGAAGAAAAACCTCATTCATAGGCGAAGCTTATCATATAGATAAAAAGGTAGCCCCCGAGTGTGCCTCGGGGGACCTGTTGTCTTTGCTTAATACAAAAGATAGCGTGGTACATACACTACATCAACAGTAAAACGGGCGGAGGAGGTTCGTGTTCCATGGGCACTCCGACTCTTGGCCGGAATTGTCTCTCTTGCGTGCCCTGGGCTTCTGTGCGTCGATGAGGTAGTAGGAGTCATTGCCCAGGGCCTTGCTGATGATGAAAGGCCCCTCCCAAGGAGCCGAGAGCTTGTGCTGGCCGGCTGTTCGCTGGATCAGCCGGAGCACAAGGTCGCCCTCGTGGAAAGCACGCGGCTTGATCTTTTTGTTGTGGTAGCGGCGTAGGCTCTGCTGGTAGATGGCGGATCGGCTGAGTGCTAGCAGCCGGGCCTCTTCGAGCAGGTCGACGCCGTCTTCTCACGCCTCCTTGGCTTCCGCCTCTGTGTACATGGTGACGCGAGGCGAGTCGAACTCAATGTCTGTTGGGATGACGGCCTCGGCCCCGTACATGAGGAAGAAGGGCGTGAATCCGGTTGATCGATTCGGCGTGGTCCAGAGACTCCAAAGGACGGACGGCAGCTCCTCGATCCAGCAGCCGGCCGAGCGCTCCAGTGGCTCGACCAGCCGGGGCTTGATGCCGGACAGGATGAGGCCGTTTGCTCGCTCCACTTGGTCGTTTGCTTGCGGATGGGAAACGGACGCGAGGTCCAGTCAGATGCCCTGCGTCGCGTAGAAATGGGCCAAGGCGCCTTTGGCGAAGTTCATGCCGTTGTCGGTGATGATGCTGTGCGGGATACCATACCAGACGGTGATGTCGGCGATGAACGTGACGGCAGTCGGACCGTTCAACTTCTTGATTGGCCTCGCCTCAATCCACTTTGTGAACTTGTCTACGGCAACCAGCAGATGGGTCATACCGCTGTGTGCTATTTTGAATGGGCCCACCATATCCAGCCCCCATACGGCAAACGGCCAAGTGATGGGGATGGTCTTGAGTGCTGAGGCCCGCAGGTGCTGCTTGCTGCTGAAACGCTGACACCCCTTGCACTTGCGGACCAACTCCTTGGCATCGTCCAAAGCAGTCAGCCAGAAGAAACCATGGTGGAAAGCTTTGGCAACGAGGGCTCTGGAGGTGGCATGGTGGCCACATTTGCCTTGATGAATGTCTCGGAGGATAGCAATGCCCTTCTCCGGCTCTACGCAGCGCTGGAAGACGCCAGTCACGCTGCGCCTGACGAGCTCTCTGTTGACGATTGTGTATGCAGCTGCCCGGCGCTGCACCTGCTGGGCCAAGATTTCATCGGCCGGCAGCTCACGGCTCACCAGAAAGTTGAGGATGGGCTGCGCCCAAGAGGGAGCTTTCTACCACCGTCATGACAGCAACTGGCACCAGGGTGGCCGGGTTGGGAGGCGGCGGGTCGGAGTCGGCCGATGCTTGCTGCGTCGTTGAAGTCCCCGGGCCAACTATAGCAGTCCCCGGGCCGGGTTCTGGAGTCCCCGGGCCGGGTTTGGGTGCTGCAGCCCCTGGGCCGCCTGCCGAAGTCCCCGGGCCGGCTGCTGCAGTCCCTGAGCCGGATCCGGCTGCTCCAGGGTCAGCCAGCACGAAGATGGACTCTGATTCCGGCAAAGGCTTGATGGAGGCTTGCGCAGGCATTCGATGGAGACGCCGGCTGGTATGGCTTGCCGGGTGGAGCCAATCCGAGCCAAGGGATCTGCTGCTTTGTTGTCGGCCCGTGGCACATGGAGGAACTCGCACCCGTCGAAGTGGTCGCTGATCTGCTGGATGAGGAAGCGGTAGCTGCCCATGTTGGTGTCCTTGGCGTCCCAGTCGCCAGAGGACTGCTGAACCATGAGGTCCGAGTCGCCGTAGCACAGAATGCGGCGGATGCCGATCTCCTTGGCTAGCCGGAACCCGTGGATGAGTGCCTCGTACTCGGCCATGTTGTTGGAGGCGGCAGAGTGGATCTGCAGCGTGTACTTGAGCTTGTCGCCTTTTGGAGAGGTGAGGACGATGTCGGCTCCCAAACCAGTGCGCATCTTTGAGCCATCGAAGTGCACCCACCAATGTATGAATCCGGTGCTGGCGGAAGGTACTGGGTCTCCGCCCAGTCGACGAGGAAGTCGGCCAGTGCTTGGGACTTGATGGCGGTGCGGGGCTAGTAGAGGATGGTGTGGGGAGCCAGCTTGATGGCCCACTTGGCCATCCGGCCTGAGGCATCTCTGTTGCCCATGATCTCGGCAAGGGGGGCGGTATAGACGACCGTGATGGTGTGCTCCTGGAAGTACAGCTTCAGCTTTTTGGCGGCAAAGTACACGCCGTAGCACATCTTCTGGTAGTGGGGGTAGTTCTGCTTGGAGGCGGACAACACATCGCTCAGGTAGTAGACCGGCCTCCGGACCGGCTGGGCTTTGCCGGCTTCTGGGCGCTCGACAATGATCACGGTGCTGACGACCTGGTTGGTAGCGGCGATGTAGAGGAACATGGGCTCTTTAGCAGCCGGAGCGGCCAGAACAGGCGGTTTGGACAGCATCCGCTTTAGCTTGAGGAAGGCCTCGTCCGCCTAGTCGGTCCACTCGAAGCATGTGGCCTTCTTCATTAGCTGGTACAAAGGGAGGGCCTTTTCGCCCAGCCGGCTGGCGAACCGACTATGAGAGGCTAGGCACACGGTGAACTTCTGGACGTCCCGCAGGTGGGTCGGTTTCTTCATCCGCTCAATGGCCTTGATCTTCACGGGGTTGCACTCAATCCCACGCTCAGAAACAAGAAAACCAAGGAGCTGGCTGGCTGGTACTCCAAAGACACACTTCTCCGGGTTGAGCTTGATCTGAAAGCGGCGCAGGTTGGCGAAGGTCTCATTGAGATCCTCCAGAAGGGTACCGCACTTCTCTGTCTTCACCACTATGTCGTCCACATAGACATGGGCGTTTCTGCCGAGTTGCTTCAGGAGGCACTTCTGCATGCAGCGCTGAAAGGTGGCGCCGGCGTTCCTCAAGACGGACGTCATGGTGATGTAGCAGAAGGTGCCAAAAGGGGTGATGAAGGCGGTTTTCAGTCGATCGGCCGGGTCCAGCTTGATCTGGTGGTAGCCGGAGTAGGCGTCCAAAAAGGACAAAAGCTCGCAGCCGGCCGTGGAGTCAATCACTTGATCAATCTGGGGCAAGGCAAACGGATCCTTGGGGCAGGCTTTGTTGAGGCTCGTGTAGTC
Source organism: Thinopyrum elongatum (assembly GCA_011799875.1). NCBI lineage: Eukaryota > Viridiplantae > Streptophyta > Magnoliopsida > Poales > Poaceae > Thinopyrum > Thinopyrum elongatum. Next base: position 203,975,765 of record CM022303.1, read on the forward strand.
GATACACATGCGCTACTTGTTGTTTTCTTCAAAATGAGGACTGGGTTGGCAAGCCAGTCCGGGTAGAATACTTCCATGATGAAGCCCGCTGCCAGAAGCCGGGCGATTTCTTCACCAACGATCCTTCTCTTCTCTTCTGATAGGCGGCGGAGGGGTTGCTTGACCGGCTTAGCATCCGGCCACACATGCAGCTTGTGCTCGACAAAATCCTTCGAAACACCCGGCATGTCCTTGGGGGACCATGCAAAGATGTCCCGATTCTCATGGAGGAAATCGACGAGCTCGCTTTCCTATTTGCTGTCGAGGTTAGCCCCGACGACAGCGTACTTCTTCGGGTGCGCTGGGTCCAAGATGATCTTCTTGGTTTCCTTGGCTGGCTGGAAGGAACCCTCAGCCTCAACCTCCTTGGGGTCGGAAGGCATGGCCGGCTGCTCGCTGGCCATGGCCACAGCCCAGTCAAGGAGGCACTTCTCTTGGGCGATGACGAGGGACTCGGCCAGCTGGGAGTTGGCCACGGCGCATGTGAGCGACTTCTTGTAGTCGCTGGCAATGGTGATGATGCCCTTGGGACCCGGCATCTTCATCTTTAGGTAGGCGTAATGCGGGACCGCCATGAATTTGGCCAAAGCTGGCCGGCCCAAGAGCGCGTGGTATGGGCTGTCCAAGTCAACCACCTCGAACCAGATCGGTTCGCGGCGGAAGTGGGTCTTGTCGCCGAATAGGACGTCGATCCTGATCTTGCCGATTGGAGAGCAGGAAAGCCCAGGGACAATGCCATGGAACACGGTCCGGCTGGGGTGGAGTTGCTTCTCCTTGATTCCCAGCTTTTCCATGGTGTCACGGTAGAGGATGTTGATGTTGCTGCCGCCGTCTATCAGGACTCGGGAGAAGTGGCAAGCCCGCCTCTCGGTTGAGAAGGTGGAGTCTAGCACCATGGCGTAAGCACCCGGAGACGGCATCACAGTCGGATGGTCGTCGCGGCTCCAGGTGATGGGCCTCTCGGACCAGTGCATGAATTGGGGGACCTCTGGGATGACAGCGTTCACCTCGTGGTGTTGCTAACGCCGACTGTGCTTGTCGTCGGCTTCACTGGTGAAGACGACGTAAGTGGCGTTCTTGTTGGGGAACTCGTCTTGGAGCATGCCGACAGGGCGGGCCGGCTGCTGAGCGGCCGGAGTCGCTGGGCCGGGAGGAGGAGGCGGCAAACCCTCACCCTTAGCGATTCGGGCGAGCCAGTTGCACTGCCGGGTTGTATGGTTGGACGGCTTCGCGCCGCTGTGGAACTTGCATGGGGCGTCGAGGGTCTGCTCAAAGGAGAAGGCCGGCAGCCAGGCCCCCTTGCTGCCCCGCTGACGCTTGGGGCCGAGTTGACATGCCGGCTGCTGATACTCGACGGTGGCCACCTGCCGGCTGTTTGAAGCCGGCTGCTGGGCCTTGCGTTTGTTGTCGTTCGGCTGCTGGCGCGGGTTGGAGTTACCAACCGGTGCTTGAGAAGCCGGTGGGATCACCTTCCCGGACGCGTTGATCCGGATCTCCGACTTCATGGAGGAGTCGGCCGTGGCGTACTTGTCCGCCACAACCAGGAGCTCGTCCAAGGTAGCGGGCTCATCGCACAGAAGCTTGTGCTTGAGCAGGGTGCCTTCTCGGCACCCGGCAGTGAAGTACTTGATGGCCTGCACCTCGTGCACCCCTTCGCAGGAGTTGCGCAACTCGGCCCAACAAGTTAGGTAGTTGCGAGCGGACTCGTCCGGCCCCTGAACACACATGGAGAGCTGGCGAGGCTTGGGAGCCCGCTTGTAGGTGCTGGTGAAGTTGCGGACGAAGACGTCGCTGAAGTCCAACCAGCTGTTCATGCTGTTGGGTTTGAGGCTGTTCAGCCATGTCCGGGCCGTGCCCTGGAGCATGAGCGGAACATACTTCACGACAACGCGCTTGTCGCCGTTTGCTATGCTGACTGTTGTGGCATAGTCGGTCAGCCAATCTTCTGGCTTCACGGCACTGTTGTACTTGGGAGTGTCACGAGGAAGCGAGAACCCTTTGGGGAAGGGCTCGTCGCAAATGCGAGGGCCGAAGCAGCCCGGGCCGACTGTATCCTCCATTGCCAGGGACCAAGCTAGCTACTCGAACCAGCGGCGAGCGTCATTCTCGCCGACTGCTTCACGGGGGCCTAGCCTACGCCCCAAAGTCGGGTGCTCAACCGGCGCCGGAGAAGCCAACCTCTCCCTGCGGGGGGGAGGTGGTCGCTCCTCCTGCTGGCGCCGGTCCTCCAGGTTCGGAGGAACATCCTGGCTGCCCACGACCGTCTGGCGAGAGTGCCGGTTGCGGCTAGCCGCCGGCCCCGGGTTCCGCTGGCCGCGGCCGCCGCCACTAGGGGACCGGGAGGTCGCTCCATTCTTGCAGCGGGGTGGAGGGTTCCGTTCCGGGAGCTCGGCCTGCCGGCCGGCTCCCACCACATGGTTGCACGCGTCTGCTACGTGTTCGCAGCGTCGAGGAGTTCCTGGAGGCGGTCTAGCTCACTGCGCCATTCATCGCCCTCCAGGTTCTCGAGTTCTTCTGCCGCCGCCTGCGCGGCGCGCAGGTTCTGCACGGGGGTGTTGTAGATCGGACGTCCGACTCCCAGCATGCTGGCGATGGCCGCGCCGCGTTGCCGGATGGTGCCGGCTAGGCTCGGCCGCAGCCGGCGTGCCGCCAGCTATGCGGTCGATCTCGCGCTGGTTGGCATCAGCGCGACGCTTCACGGCCGCCATCTTGGTGGTGCTGTCAAGGAGCTTGACGCGGATTTCTTCTAGCGCCGCCACGTTGGCGTTGGCTCCGACGGGAGCCGCCAGGTCCTGCATCGCTGCTCGCAACGGGTCCTAGATGGCCCCGCTAGAGGCCTGGCTGTGGCCAGTGACCATCACATCCACGAAGACGCCGGTGTCGAGCGCGCCAGCAGAGGTGACGCTTGAGATGGGAGGGAGCGGGTCGTTGATCACCACCACGCCGCCGGGGAACCCATCGCAGGCGTCTGCGTCAGAGAGGCTGAGCTTCCCGAAGAGGTCGACGAGGCAGCCCGTGGGGCTAACGGTCCCGCGTCGGACGATGCGCCGGAGCAAGCGCAAGAGAACGCGTCGGGCTGGCTGATCAAGCCGGCCGCGACGTGCTCGCCGGAGAGGAAAATTGTTCCCGTCCAGAACGTGTCTCAGGCCGACGCCGTGAATGGCCCCACGGTGGGCGCCAACTGTCGTGGTATTCTCACATCAGATGCCAGGGGGTGGCCTATCATGGGTGGAGCCAAGAGGATGTCATCGGGCCCTGGAAGCGGGAGTGAGCACGAGCTCGATCGCACACGAGATGTACCCAGGTTCGGGGCTCTCCGGGGAGATAACGCCCTTAGTCCTGCTCTGCGGGGTCTCCGCATGATGACTATGATCAAATGGTGTACAAGATTGCTCCTTGAACTGTGTTGCTAGAGGAGGAAGAAGGGCAAGGCTAGCAATCTTCTCCTAGCTATGGTGTATGGTGGAATGAGGGCTGAACCCTTTGCATGGGTGAGCCCTGGGGGGTTTTATAGGCCAACCCCCCAGGGGTACAATGGTAATACGTCCGGGTGTAGGACCCGGACGTCAGTGTCTAATGTCGCCGGGTTCTTCGCCGGCTGCTGGGGCCCGCCGCTTGGTGGGCCCCGCCGGCTGCCGAGAATCCGGCCTACGGGTAGGGCTCGCCGCCTGCGGGCCATACTGATTGCCTTTTGCTGTAGCTTCGTACTTGATGACGGAGGCCTCGCCAGGAGTCGTATGGCCACAGTCCCGCCGTCAAACGGGTAGATGGTTGCTTGGTCAGCGCACACTGTAGCCATGCTCCATCTCGTCGGAGCAGGTGGGTGCGGACTTCGAGGGAAGGGGAGGGCCACCTGCTGGAGGCCGGCCCGCCCCCAAAGTCGCCTTCCAGGAATGCGCCGTCTTTTGGGGGCTCTTGGACAGGTAAGGCCCGCCGCCTGCGGGCCGTACTGATTGCCTTTTGCTGTAGCATGGCCCGTGCTGACGAGAGCCATGCAATGGGTCGCATGGCTACAGTCCTGCGCTTGGCAGGTAGGTGACCGCTTGGTCAGCTCGCACTATAGCCATGCCCCTCTGGGATTTGGGGTAGATGGTGGCCCTGTAGCCACGCTCCGTCTCGTCAGAGCAGGTGAGCGCAGACTCCGAGGGGAGGAGGATCTGTCTACTAGGAGCCGGCCTCCCCCGAAGCCGCCTCCTAAGAGTGCTCCATCTTCTGGGAGCCGTCCGCTTGGGCCCTGCCGGCCCAAGGAGCCGTCCGCGTGTCCGGAAGGCGTGAGGGGCTTTGCTAGCCCCGATGTCTTGAAATGCTAAGGGGTATGGATGAGGCTACCCGTGGTCTATCCCCACAACACCCCCGCTCCCCATCTTCCTCACTCGTACAGAAAAGCCCCGCTCACCTTCTTCCTCACTCGTACAGAAAACGCCTGCTCCTCTTCTTCCACTCCTACAGGAAACCCCAGCCCTCCTTCTTCCCCACTCGCACGGCCACTAGGCTTGTCTTTGGCTACTCTGCTCAAACCCGTGAGCTTGGTGCGATGCCCGCAAGGAAAATGGAGTCGGCTGGCCCCAGCGCCAAGAAGATGAGGCTCCCGCCAGCGGCGACGCCAGTTGTAGATCCCGCACCCGGCAGCACGGGGAGAAGCGGCAGGCCCCCACCGGATCTGAGGAACCCGTAGAATCTTAGGTGGACCGCATCAGCAATCTCCCGGACGCCATCCTTGGGGAGATCATCTCGCTTCTCCCCACCAAGGATTGCTGCCGCACCCAAGTCCTCTCAACTCGGTGGCGCCCTCTATGGCACGCCACGCCCCTCAATCTCGACTGTCGTCAGCTATCTGTCGTTCATGATTTTGAACTCCAAAGAGCCATCATCTCCTCCCACCAGGGCTCCGTTCAACACCTCTGCATCCCGACACGCTACCTGCTGTCCATACCCTGCACGGTGGACGCTTGGCTAACATCCCCTTAATTCGAAAAACTCCAGCAGTTTGAGTTCTACCATTACCACAAAAGTTTCATACCATGAACCGAACACCAAAAATTTGTGCCCACACCATCGTTGTCCATCTCGTGGTTTTCCTCCTCTCTCCACACCGCCACCTTTGCCCGGTGCCATCTACCAGACGATCTAGTACAAATGCTTCGACTCCCACTGCTAAAAAAACTTTCGCTTATGGTGGTTTATCTATCGGAGGCCTCACTACACAGCATCATCCACTCCAGTTGCCCTGCCCTGGAGCGCTTGCTGATTGTTTTGGGAATAGAAATCCGTATCAGTTGTCTCGAGATAAAGTCGCCTCACCTTAAAAGCATTGGAATTTGTTTTGAAGGACAACAGCTCATCATTGAAGATGCCCCTTCACTTCAAAGGTTGCTCCTTCATTATTGTTATATACCTTCGCAAATAACTGTCGTCTCTGTGCCCAAACTGGAGACCCTGGGTGTAATTCATGATCTGTTTAATGATCACAAGTTGGTGTTTGGCTCCTCACTTATTCAGGTACCGTATATTATCATCTACACATTTGTAATCATAAGCTGCATTTTTCATTTGTGCGCATAAGTTTTATATCATCTTGGAGTACACTTTGGGTACTAATATTATGTTATATGCTCAATGAAGAGTTCGTCCATGGATAGCCTATCAATGCTGCTGGATTCCGTCAAGATCTTATATATCGAAATGTTTAGTTATGATCTGAACATAATTATTGGCTTGCTGCGATGCTTTCGATGTCTGGAGAATTTATATATAAAGGTGATGATTTCATGCACATTGAAAGACTGTATATATTGTACTAGAATTAACCGTTCAGCTGTCAGTCTTTCGACATACTCTTTTTTCAGACCTTAACTGTTTTCAATCTTCATGTCTACTTAGGCACTAACACATGGAGAAAAACATATAACTAATTGGTGGCGTAATAAGCACCAAGATTTTCTCAGTTCTCATGACATTCGTTTGAGGACAATAACGATGGAAGGATATGCATCCAACCAGGCAAACAGAAGCTTTGTCACATTCTTCCTGTTGAATGCGAGGTTACTATTGTCCATGAGGCTTAAGTTTTTCAACAAGAAATTTCTCACGGACGTACATGTTGAATAGCAAACAAAGAAGTTTCAGGTGGACAAATGGGCTTCTGAATGTGCTCGGCTTCTATTTACAACAACTTGTGGTCATGCTCCAATAAATTTTTTGGCACAGGATGTTGATTTTATGGATCAGACCGATCCATTTGTTTGTGACTGCCAAAAACAGTGGTTGGGTTAGATGTTATTGCCATGTTCAATCTGGGTTTTGTCTAAATTTGATGAACAATTAATCCTTGGGCTTTTGTACCGTTTGTAAGCTTGAGTTACATGTTGTTACCCTCGTACTCCCCTCCACCTGCCACTACATTGCCGCATCTTCCACGGCTCCTGTTCGTTCCTGTCCGAGGCCTCGTCGTCATTCTCCGCCTTGGTTCGCTCGCTGTGCCCGCTGTCGTCTGGCGTTGTCAACATGGTCAACAATCGAGAGGAATCAGGAGATGACTGTATGTGGAGAGGCTGACAGTAGGGACCCACCAGGGTCATGGCATTACGCAAGCAGGTGCCTCGCTATTACAAGCCAAAAAAATACTTCCTCCTAATTGTTTGACAACTAGGTCCCACGCCATTGTCAATGTAGTCAATAAACGAGAAAATTACACAACGAGCGGCTAACACCAGGGACCCAGCAGCTCGCCCAGTTTTTTTTTTGAGAAGAAGCAGCTCGCCCAGTTTTTTTAGTTTTAGGGACGGAGCTCAACTGCGCGCTGTGCGGGGGCTGTGGCCTGTCTAGCCCACGCTTACGCTTTTATTTAAGCACATGACGAGCCCAGTTGATATCTTTTTTCTTTCTGAAAATGGCTAGCCCAGTTCTATTTTTTTGGAGAATACCCAACCGAGGCCTACATGCTTTTCTCAGCACTGCTGGGTTGCAAATCTTTCAAGACGAGGAGGGATGTATTCGGCTTCCCCAGAAAATGGGCTATAAGTAGTAAGAAATGGGCTCTAAATTTTTAAACCAAAGCCAACCGGCAATTACATTCAAATATCATTTTTTCTGGATTTCAAGATTTTAAATTTCATTCATTTTTTTGGGGAGAAATTTTTTTGAATTTTATTTTGATATAATTTTTTAAAAATTGTTTTTAACGTGACTCAAAATTTCGTGATTAAAAGAGTTCAGACCCCACCGAAATATGCAAAATTTCATTGAATTTTTTAGCAGTGCCCAGAATATGGTCTATAATGCTAATATAAAGAAGATGGGCTTCAAAATATCCTTAAGAATTAGCAAATGGGCTATAAATTATTGAAAATAATGGCAAATGGGTTGTATGCTCTTTTCCACAGAATTGGAGGCTGACTTCTGGGCCTACTAGGTTGACGATGACGCTTTCCTAAAATAAATTTTGACGCGTACGCAAGGCTTTGTCAACTTAGTCAATACAAAGCAGTGACTATTGGATGTCCATCCAACGGCCGTCGTGCTTCTTCAATCTCTGATCTTCCTGCTCCAACCGCCCAAACCAGTGCCGGTGGGACTGCCTACTCCCTCCTCCCGTGGCCGGCTGTGCTACCGCCAGGCCATCCCTCTACCCACCCGCACATCCTGTTATTTTCCGACGATGTCAGCCTCACCCCGCAGCCGACCAGTCAGCCCTCGTACTCCCCTTAGCGTGGGCATCCGCTGGTGTGGCTTCGCCAGCTCTGGGTCGTTCCCTTCCTGGGCCTTGCCCTTGTCCATCGTGTTTGTGCTCTCTACGCGGCGTGGTCAGCATGGTCAACAAACAACAGCCATCGGCAGAGGGATGTAAGTGGAGAGGCTGACAGTAGGGACCCACACAAGCAAGTGCCTCCCTATTACGCAAAAAAAATGATTGCTCCTGCTGACAGCTGGGACCCACCGGCTATATCTTCGCACGGAAGTTAGTGCCTCCTTGTTATGCGAAAAAAACTATTCCTCCCGATGACAGCTAGGACCCGGCAGATTTGGTGGCTGACTTGTGGGCCTACCAAGCTGAAACGTACGCAAGGCTTTGTCAACTTAATCAACAAATGATTCTAGTAGCTGGACCGTTGGATGTTAATCCAACAGCCATGCTGCTTCTTCAACCTCTGTTCTTGCTCCTGTCTCCCGTGGGCGGCAGTGCTGCCGCGCACCCGAACCAGTCAAGTTTCCCACTCCTCTCCATCTGTGACTCCACTGCCGCATCTTCCGCATCTCCGGGTCGTTCCAGTCTGGGGCCACGCTGTCGTCCACCGGCCTTGGTGCGCACGGCACGGTGTGGTCAACAAACGAGAGTCATCGGAAGATGACTATACGTGAGAGGCTGACAGTGGGGACGCACCATGCCCATGGACGCATGCATGCAACTGCATCCTTTTTACCCTGAAAAATAATGTTTTCTCCCCCTGACAGCTAGGACCCACCAGCTACATCTTCGCACGCAATGAAGTGCGTCCTTATTACGGGCAAAAAAATGAATTCCTCCCCCTGACAGCTGGGACCCATCAGCTATATCTTCGCACGCAAGGAAGTGCCTCCTTATCCTCCCTGACAGCTGGGACCCACCGGGTCGAACTGTACGTAGGGTTGTCTCTCTGGTAGCGAACGTGTATGTACATACTGGTCGATCGGTCTCTCTGCAAGGATGAACCATGGCCGAGCAAGGAGCGGCACGTGTGACGTAGCAGTTGAGGCAGTCTTGTATAAATCATGTACATGTACGTACAGCCATGCTGCAAGAAAGTAAATACGGTTACGTACGTACATACGGGCGGGGTCTTGAACGTGTATGCACGCATACTTACGGCCAGGGCTCGTGTACATGGAGAGGTAACGGACGGCAGCAATGTTGTCCTGTTCATCGGCAGCTAACCGGCTGGGTCAGAACGGAGGAAACAGCGTCGTGTTCACCGGGAGCCATGTGACAGGGTCTAAACATGTCCTGTTCATCGAGAGCGAAGCCACTGGGGCGGCGTTGTCCTGTTCATCGGCTTCAGTTAGCAGCAGTAGCAAAGGAATCGCTCGATCGGGTTCAGTTAACAGCCAGGGATCGATTGATCGCTTGGGTTCAGTAACGCGTAGCCAGTGCAATCGCTCGGGTTTAGTAAGCGAACGCCTCGCTCGGGTTCAGTTAGAGCCCAACGCCTCGCACACACGCGCGTACGTGTACGAGAGAAACACGCAATCCCTCCGTGCATCGCTCGGCCCCGACCACCCACCGTAACGGGGAACTACCCAATATTTTCCTCGCCCTCGCTTCTACCATGATTTTTTCTATCATGGATGGCCCAAAGAATGTCATGCATGTAACACCCGTGTGTAACTACCACTGTGATCAATTGCTAATAATGCCAAGTCATATCATTTGCAGTGCCTAGTCATAGTGGTTAATCCAAACAATTCAAATATTTCTCTGGAATTCAACTCCAATTCAAAAGTGCAAAATAAATTTGCTCAAACACTATTGGAAAAATGTTCACTAAATAGCAAATATTCCAAAAGCACTATTAAAAATATAACCAAGGATACTTGGATTAGTTTAATGACTCCAATAACATCAAACAGCACCAAATCAGCACTATTTAATTCCTTTATAAATAAATCAAATTCAAAAGAAATCCAAATTTGCCCAAACCAATTTTTGGTGGAAGGGAATATTGCATTGTAATATTGGGGACAACTCTCATATTTTTCAAAAATGCAAAAGTGGCCTAACTATTTCAAAACAGAAAATAAATAAAGAAAATTGAAAACAGAAATAAGAAAAATAAAATGAGGCACTGTGCACTGGGCCTAAGTGCACAGTGCCCCGACTGCCAGCCCATCCGGCCCAGCTGGCCCATCCCCTCCTTCTCTCCCTTGCGTGTCGGCCGCGCCATGGCCGCGCGCGCGCGCCAGCCGGGCGTCGACACGGCGACGGCCGCGATGGCCACCGACAGCCGAGGGGGATAAGGCCGAAGCCGTTCCTCCCCCTGGCCTCCTCCCCGTCACTCTCCCTCTCCCTCTCTTGCTCGCCCCGCCTTTCTCCTCCTCAGATCCGTCGAGGCCGACCGCGCTCGCCGCCGCAGCTCCGTCGTCCTCGCGGCCACCGGCGACCCCACGACCGCTGATGGTGTCCGCGAGCTCTGCCAGCTTCCTCCCCTTCCCCTGGTGCGTCCGGTTGGAGTCGGGGAACCCCGTAGCTGCCGCGTCGTCATCATCCTCTTCTCCGGCCGCTGCAGAACTCCGGCGACCTTCCTCGGCTGCTGCGGCTACTAAACTGGTCACCGGGACTTCTTGAGCCCCCTCGGTGAGCACCCAGTTCTTCCCCCTCTCTCTCGTGGTGGCGCTCGAGCCCTAGCCACTCTACCGATGCAGCCGTGCTCCGCCATCCGCCATGGGCGGCGAGCCTCGTGCTCCCGTGCCCCTCCCCGCGCGCTATCGTTGCCATCGTGCTCAGGGTGGCCTTGTGAAGCCCCTGCAGCTTTAGTTCACGCGCTAACGCCGCGGAATGCCGAATGCGCTCTGACCCGATTCCGGCCGCCGCTCGCGCTCGTCGTAGTCGACGTTACAGGCCACCGGAGGTCACACCGATAGCATAGATCGACGCGGTGCTCGTTCCTCGTCCTACTGGTGGTCGCGGCGCGCGATTTGCTGCCGTGTAGCGGAATCCCACAGCTCGCCGGCGTGCTCCGCCGCAGAACCGGGTTGCCCGAGCCGTTTCTAGCATCGCCGCCAGCGTGGCACCGCGTGGGGTCTACCCCAGGTCGCTGACAAGTGGGCCCCTGCGCCTGTTTGACCACGTTGACCTGGGTCAACGTGGTTACTGTTCATCCCCTGCAGCTGACATGTGGGCCCGCATAGTTAACAAACTAATATTGGTTAATTAGTTAACTCTGTTAATTAGTTGTGCTACTGACAGGCCGGGCCCACTGGCTAAACTTTCTGTTAGTTTAATTTATACACTGATTAATCCCTCTGAGGCTGACAAGTGGGTCCCACAGGTCAGGTTTGACCTGGACCAGCGGGTTTGACTCGCTGACGTCGCAGTGACGTCAGGCTGACGCAATATTTCTTTTCTGCTAATTTTATAATAATTCCAGAAATTCAGTAAATCTTTAGAAATTCATAACTTTTAAACCGTAGCTCAGATCGAAAAACATAAAACATGAAAGTTGATCAGAACGACGAGACGAATCTGATTGTGTCATCTGTTTCGATGTCGGAACCTCCTATGTAGGAGAACCCGTAACTTTTAGCCCGATTCCGGTAGATGAATAGTGCATACATACCGGTTAATAAATCCAACTTTAGTCCTAAAATAACCAAAATGACTTAGACATATGTCAGGCAACCCTGCACTGCATCATAGCATAGCATGCCTGATGTTGCATTTGTTTGCATTATGTTTACCTGTTTCTTCCCCCTCTTCTCTCTCGATAGACCCCGACATCGACGTAGCTCCTGAGACTGACGTAGCTCCGGAGGTCGACTACGCTCCTGACGATCAGACTCTTGCCGTCGAGCAGACAGGCAAGCACCCCCTTTTTGAGCATTCCGATATTGCCCATTCTCTTCTCTCTTATGCTTGCATTAGAATCTTCTGCTGTTATTGTATCCTATATCTGCTGCATAGCCTTTTTACTTGTAACTTGCTGTTGATACTTACCTTTTATCCTAAACTGCTTAGAATATGTTGGGTAGAGACCATCAGAGACCCCACTTATCCCGACTGCCCCGCCGGATGATCAGAAGACCCGTGAAAGGGGATTGAAGACCAGACCCCGACACCGCACGTCACTTCCCCCTTAGTTGCCGACACTACTGGGTTACTATAGAGTGTCGAGGGTGATACCTCATCAGCACTTCTGATGATAACCTTGTAGGTTAGATAATCGGCCGTGGTAAGCGAGGGTGATTCCTCCTACACCACCCCTGATAACGACATCATCGTGCAACTCTTCAAGTGTGGACCTCGAGGGTGATTCCTCCTCCGTTCACCTTGACGGTAACATCAGAGGGAATTCCATCGAGGGTGATTCCTCAGGGTTCCCCTTGGTGTCAGACACACAGATACTTTGGTTGCTATGACTGAACTCTGAACCATGATACAAAAGACGGGTCGGCCCTGAGGGATACCCGCGCGAGCTTAATTGCGAGTGATGTGGACTCGGGTGGACCTGGAGGGTGCCCGAGAGTTGAACACGAGGCGTGGCCGGGCATTCTTAGCCCTTGCCGCAAGTCCTCGAGACGGGGCGACGGGGTCAAATCTTTCGTGAGTCTCTGCTAGTTACCGCGTGCTCCCAATCCACTAACGGTTTGGATATTAGATCCGAGGGGCCTCTGGCCTGATAGCACTAACCATCACGTGGGCATAGTATGGGCGTTCTGTGACGTATACTTCAGCCAAAGCTTAATGGACGTCAGCGATTGAGGGGCGCGCACCGAGTTGGACTGGTTACGCAACTGCGCTTGTATTAAGGGGTTGCTAGGTCTGCTCTCGGCCGTGAACGTAACATGCAGGAGTTCCCGGGGCGATGGCCCAAGACCCCTGGGGGCATAGGTTTAGTCCGGCGTGCTGACCTCTCTGTTAAGTATTTGGTCGGGTTGCGGCGTATCGTTTGGCCGAGGCCGGGCATGACCCAGAAAAGTGTGTCCGGCCGGAGTTAAGCGAGCGTGGTGGGTAAGTTGGTGCACCCCTGCAGGGAAGAAAACATCTATTGATAGCCTGTCCTATGGTAATGGACACTCGGAGTTGTATCCCGATCGGTACAACTAGAACTTGAGATGAAATGGATAGTATGGCTCTGGGATTGCTTTCTCGCAGGGAGTCGAGGAAGAATCTCTGGCCGAGGTTGATGATACTACTACTACTTTACATTATGTTAATCTGCACTCTTCTAATGCTGCAAGACCGATGAAGATGTTTGAAGATGCTAGTCTTCAATAGGACTAGGCTTTTCCCCCTCTATTCTGGCATTTTTGCAGCCCAGTCCACATATACAACCCCCTTTGAAAATGTTGCATATGTGGTGTAGGTCCTTGCTTCCTGAGTACTTCAGATGAGTACTCACGTTTGCTTTATTTTCTTTTTCTCCCCATATCCAATTGACCCCACCAGATGACGGAGCCCCTGAGATAACTGCCCCCGCCGACGACTACGGCTACTACTACTACCCTCCCGGCGAGTACTTCTACGAGGAGCCGACCGGCGACCAGGAGTAGGATTCGGAGGATCCTAGGCAGGAGGCCTACGCCTTTCGATCGTAGAATTTTATTTTGCCCCGCCTTCATAAAAGGCTTATCTCTATTTCTATAATATATCTGTACCCAGATATCTGATGCTTCCACTGATACTTGTATGCCATCGAGCTATGTATTCGAGCCCTCGAGGCCCTGGCTTGTAATATAAAGCTTGTATGAATTTATTTATGTTTTAGAGTTGTGTTGTGATATCTTCAAGTGAGTCCTTAGGCTTGATCGTGTGCATTTGCGTGTATGGTTAGTGCACGATTAAGCCGGGGTCATCACAATGCAGCTGCGTCTCCGGCCCGCCCAGGACAAAAAGCCCATTTTCTGTCATGATTTTTTGTCATAGAAGTAGGAGCCCACCACATCTATGATGATACCGGGTTTTGTCACAATTATCGTCATAGAAGTGTCATAAGCATGACAGGAAAAAAAATTGTTCGGCCCAAAATGTCACGGATGTGTCTTTTTTTTGTAGTGCCTTGACCGCGTGGCGGAGGAGATCAGCGGCAGGGCCGTCAAAGAGATCGACGGCGGTTGAACCAGACGGGTTGGGGATGGACCACTTAACCTGTGACATGGCCCGCGTGAAGCCGTCGCTGTCGACGAGCTTGATGTCGTAGCCAGCTTTCCTGAGATAAAGTAATACGCTAGCCCGCTGACTTGAAGCATTCGGCATGGCAATGTAGCCAACGTCTTCGCCGGCTTCCACGGCGAGGTGTTGCTCTGGGATCGACAGGTCGGGGCGAACGGCGCCCACCTCGCCAACGTCCGTCGGAGAGGCCATGATAAACCTCTTCTTGGCCGAACGCTCGTCGGGCTCCTCGGGATACGCGGTCGGGCTTAGGCTGTGACATTATGGAGCAGGGGATGTGGATCTGGCAGGGAGGGACACCGCAGGCCTCATCTAAAAACTCAGGGGAGTGGGGCAATGGTATGCGTTGGGTAACCTGAACTTTATTATCTAAGCTAGGAGGAACGGGCAGATCGGCAGGGGTTGGCGGCGGCGGTGGTGAGCTAGGGTTCGAGGGAGGGGGAGGGGGGGTGGGGGGACTGTGGAGGGGGGCAGGGTGGTGTTTGAGGATACGCCGCGGCTACTGAAAATTTTAGTAATGGTGGGTAGAGATGGTGGTGGACGAGGGAGGGCGACAGTTCATATGCCTCGGCTACGGCAATTTTACTATAAGGTCGGTGCTGGAGGAGTGGGGGCGATGGTTGAAGTACGGCGGCTACTAAAATTTGGGTAAAGGAATTGATGCGGGGCGGGAGTACCCAAGATCGCAGACGGTCGAATAAGAATATGCGTGTATGATAATAAGGAAAAGCGGCGGAACCGCCGATTTTTGCAATGCTCAAGGCGGGTAGTTTGTTTTTAGATTTCTAGCTAGCTGGTCTATCGCACATGGTTCATCCTAATTTTTAGACGCAGACGTGGAATTCAATCTAAATAAACTACCCGCCTTTAGCTTGCGCAGGTGGTGAGTTTACAGCGCACTAGCATCGCACACGGTTAAGCCAGTACCTCCACCATTGCTCGCGCTTGCGCAGTCGTGGGGATTCACAGCGCACTTGCATCGCACACGGTTAAGCCAGTACACCCGTGTTTGTTGAGCGTCATCCGAGTCTTTGCAGCAAAAAAAACGTTAGAGAGGGTTAGAAGACAGCCACACCAACATGTGGCCCAAATATATATGAGTGAAAAGGGTGGTCTGTGATGTTCAAAATTCCAATGCACAACATTGACCGCGCTGGGCCACGGTTGGGCGCGTCGTCGAAGATCGATGAGAGGGGCCAGAAGTCAAGAACCACCTGGAAGTGGCCAAATATATGTAGGAATATAGGGTGTGATGTTTAAAACTTTAAATACAAAATGCAAAACTTTGGTGGCACCTGCCTTGCAAACCCGAAAGCACCGTTGGATATATCTATAATGACATAAGGTCGTAGCTACCCAGCTAGGGTGCTTGACCCACCTCCCACTTCGTGTCAGCGGGGCGGATGCACGTAATGATACTTTGGTCATACATGCATGTCGCCATGACCTACCATAAGACGGACCAATGAATCTATCGCTTGGTCAAACGACAACTGTTGTTGTCGATAATTTTTTTATAGAATATATATATATATAAACCGCTTGGGCCAATAGATTGAACCATCATAAAAAATCGCACGAGGGGGACCACAAAACCAGCACCGCCTACATGCGGCCCAAAATGATGTACGTTGGAAGGGGTGATCTGTGTTTTCAATATCGAATAATGTACAATTTAGATGTGGTGCCTGTCTCGTGATACATACAACAACCATGAAAGCCAGGTAGTTAAGGACGAGATACGCAGGGTACGGTGTTGGTCGAACCCAGCAATCCGAGCATGTGGGAGGGAATCCTGACAACACATGAGCTCGAGCTTTGGTTGAACGACATGTGACGGTGACCGGCCCTAACATGAACTAGGAGGAATCCATTCATGGCCAACACATACCCCTCGTTATCGGTCAAATGGATGATATACATACACTCGGGGAGCCCACAGATATGCGTGTCATCACAAAAAACCGCACAAGGGAGACATGGTCGATCAGAAGATCCCCTATACACTGCATGCGGCCCAAAAATATGTATGGGTATGGTGGTGTGTGATGTGTTCAAATCCCGAATGCATAACTTCGACGGGGCACCAACTACATTACAAACTAAACACCGTACCCGACCCCAAGCCAGGTTCAATATGTACGATGTCGGTTCCCCAACTTCAAGGCGGGGGGGGGGGGGGGGGGGGGTCGTCCAACGCATGCGCTCAAACTTTATTTGGTCTAACATGACACACATAGCAATAGGAAACCATCATGGTCAAACCATTCTCGTATGTAGGGTCAAAGGGATAGATTGTGTGGGCCCCCCTCATTATTGATCAAGGACGATATATATATATAAATATACCTCAGGGAGCCCACATATATGTGCGGCATCTATAAACCGCACAAGGGAGACATGCATGCTCGATCAGAACACCCGCCCCCCTATACCCTGCATGCGGCCCGAAAAAATTGTATGGGTCTGGTGTGTGATTTGTTCAAATCCCGAAAGCACAAGTTCGATGGGGCACCAACTACATCAAGAACATTACAAACTGAACATCGTACCCCCGCGGACAGGTTAAAGACGTACGATGTTGGGAACGCAACTTCGAGGCGGGTGGGGGGGGGGGGTAGGGGTCGGGTGACGTCCAACGCATGTGCTGAAACTTGATTTGCTCTAACATAGCACACGGAGAAAAGAGTAAACCCTTCTCGTGCGTTGGGTCAAAGGGATAATTTGTGTGGGCCTACATATGTCGATCATTCTTTGATTTTTGAGAACAAAAAATAACCAATAAAAAACAGAGTCTACAAATTAGCAAAACAAGGATCCCAAGGTTTATATAATCATCAACAGGTCACTATAGAGACATTTATCTCTATAATGACCGTATCATAGCGTTTAAATGAAGCTTGAGATATGTAACTTCCCACCGGGTCACCCATCCTTAGACTACTCCAGCCCGAGCACGCTTAACTTCTGCGTTCTATTCGACTAGGCTAGCGGATGGCAAGCCGCCCCTTGCTTATGGGAATTGCCTCCTTGTCTTTAAGGCGTTTCACGTTGGTCACCCTATGGGACCTAGTCCCTACTATCACACACGTTTGTGCTTTTAGAAACTGCGTGCAATAATTACATGGCCAGTGTGTCGCCGCCTAGCCTTCTATGAGCACGGACACTGGCAGCGGGAAAACGATGGGAGAAGAGGCGGGAAACCGATGGGAGGAGTGGCGGGAAACGGTAGCATGTTTGGATATATAACAACATTAATATGGAAAACTTTTTTTACATGAATATGGAAAACTTAGTAGAGAAGGAAGCGTGAGCTAGCAGGACGCAGGCGCATAGTGCTTACCCATATAAATAAAATCACAACCAGAATTGCATGTGCTGTCGAAAGGGGTGAGGATTGCCGTTCGATCTGGGAGCATCCAACAGTGCAGGCGTATGATCCGTGGGGTTTGGGTTCTGGCCAATCAGAACGCACGACTCAGATCGCGCGTGCAGCAGGGGGGCATCGGCCACGGTTTGGTAGGCACACGGCTTTCATGAGTGAACCATGTGCTATTTGAAAACATTTCGTGAGAATCTTGGTTTAAATCCCCGTAAATCCAAAACTCACCCGAAAATCATGAAACTTGGCATGCTGTCACGACATGGCACATATATGTCGAGGATTTTTTTTTCCATTTTGGGGCAAGTTTTATTACGAGCCTCTTACAAACCGGAGCTTCTCTCAAGAACCCTTGTTGTTCCAATAGGGAAACGTGTCCCCCTTGTGGGCGAAACGATAATCACTGCCTCTTTTCGCCTTGTATTTTCTTCTACAGGCAACATGGAATGACAGGATATCCGTGCTAAAATTTAAAATTACTCAGGGTTTGTTTGGCCTTTTTTTACATTAATTGAGTTTCCTAGGCATTTATTGTCCATAATTCAAATCTAAACTACAAATACATGCTCCAGTTCACCAAAATGGCTAGAAAAATCATACATGTGTCCTTGCGTGCGTGTTTAGGTCTTATGCAAGGAATGGGAATGAATTACAACCGTACCGGCATCCTGGCTCGTTCTCAAACATTTGGAATCTCGGTTTTTAAATCCCCGTAAATCCAAAACTCACCAGAAAGTCATGAAAGTTGGCATGGTGTCACGTCATGGCACATATATGTCGTGGTAAAAACATTGTCCAATTTCGGTGAAGCTTTATTACAAACCTCTTACAAACTGGAGCCTGTCGCAAGAACCCTCATGGTTTCGATAGGGAAACATGTCCCCTTGTGGGCGAAATGATAATCGCTCCCTCTTCTAGCCTTGTATTTTCTTCTACACGCAACATGGACCAACGAGAGATTCGCGCTGAACTTTGCAATTATTCAGGGTTCGTTTGACCTTTTTTATTCATTAATTGAGTTTTCTAGGCATTTAATGTCCATAATTCAAATCCGAACTACAAATACATGCTCCGGTGCACTAAAATGGCTAGAAAAATCGTACATGTGTCCTTGGGGTGCATGTTTAGCTCACATGGAAGGAATGGGAATGAATTCGACCGTCTCAGCATCCTGGCTCGGCCTCAAACATTGCGAATCTCGGTTTTTAAATCTCCGTAAATCCAAAACTCACCAGAAAATCATGAAACTTGACATGGTGTCACTACCTGGCACATATATGTCGTGGTAAAAAAATTGTCCAATTTGGGCCAAGCTATACTACAAGCCTCTTACAAACCGAAGCTTCTCATAACCCTCGTGGTTCCGGTAGGGAAACATGCCCCTCTTGTGGGCGAAACGTTAATCGCTGCCTCTTCTCGCCTAGAATTTTGTTTTCTACATGCAACATAGAATAACAGGAGTGTCGTGCTGAATTTTGAAACTGTTTAGGGTTTGTTTGGCCATTTTATATATTAATTGAGATTTCTAGGCATTTAATGTAGTCCATAATTCAAATTTGAACTACAAGCATGTACTCCAGTGAAGCAAAATGGGTGGAAAATCGTACATGTGTCATTGGGTGCATGTTTAGGTCTCATTGAGGGAATGGGAATGAATTACAAACGTCTTGTCGTCCTGAAACATTGAGAATCTCGGTTTTTAAATCCCAGTAAATCAAAAACTCACCCAAAAAATATGAAACTTGGCATGGTTTCATGACATGGCACATATATGCCGTGGTAAAAAAATCGTCCAGTTTGAGACATGGCGCACACATTAAAAGCCAATGAAGTCCTTTTGAAACAAATAGCTGACACGTTAATATTGCAAACGATTGTATTATATGAACCGTGTGTTCCCATACCAATTTAAGTGCGGCCACGTGTCCCTCTTTTCTTATGGGATAGTACTACCTCCGTCCTCATTCATTGGTCATTGTGTATTTTATGCCAAATTTTAACCATACTCGGTGGCGTGCGTGCAGCTGTTTGATTAGACGGGACGAGCCCGAGAAGTCCGCCGTGAAGGCTCGACGGGATGTGAGCGAGCAGTCCGCCGTGTAGGCTCGACGGGACGCGTGCACCCTGTCCAGCTCGCAGGCTCGACGGGACATGTGCAAGCAGCAAGGCCGCCCATGCTCACCGGGAAGCGAGCTCTTTGACCGCCATCCACTAGCCGCCCACCTCGCTCACAACTTCTCCATTAATGGCGGCCGAGCCGCTGTTTAACACGCGGCTAATCAAAGCACCTGGACGGAGGATGTTTGCTTGTGATCCCATGGCCCCTCTCGACGTTAGCATTTGCTTTGTTCGTGTTTTCAACTCGTATTTCGGATAATTCAAAATGCCACATAGGGCAACGGATAATACGACGACAAATAAAATGGCAACGGATAATACGACGACAAATAAAATGGCAACGGCTAATACGACGACAAATTTACAATGGCGCGGATAATAATTGTCTTACATATTCCGGATAATTTAAAATGCCACATGCGGCAAAGCCTGAAAGACACGGGGGCATGAGAAGAAGTAAATCACAGACAGCGATTTGGGTCGCTAGTTTCTCCACTCCTCGATGGATCGCCGGGCGACGACATCCTCCAGCTCCTTCTTCAATTCCTCACGACTTCGCTTGACTGTAGCCACGGATTCCTCCACCTCCTGCTCGCGCTCGATCCGTAGCTTCCTCAAGTCACCCATCAGTTCCTCGATGACCGCTTTCAGCATCATCCCCGAGGCACTACTCTGCTCATGCAGTATCTTCCAGCCGGCGGCCTCCTCCTCCTTCTCGGCAAGCGCCTTGAGGAGCTTCACATTGTCACCCATGAGTTGCTCGACAAGGCCGGCCGCCTTCTCAACCGAGGCATCGCTGATCTCGAGCAGCTTCATCGAGCCGTCGACCAGCTCCTACTGCTTAATGAGGCCAGCGAGAATGTCGTCGTCGCTGGCCAAGGACTTTAGCAACGCCAGCTCATCACAATCGCCGACGCGGCGAGTGCGCTTGTGAGAGCCCTCGCGTGCCGGTGAGAGCTCATTCGAGGGCTCCGCGGCGCGCCGGGACATCTCTGTTGTGGCTGCCGCGTAGCGGCGGGACCTCTCTAGTGCTTCCGTGGACTTGGTCTTTGCTCCCTGGTTATATGTCCACCCGAAACTCCTCCTATCGGTCATGGTGGAACGACTTGACAGGAAAGACCAGTTTTGTGGGTGGTGAGGAGAGGAACTGTGAATTAATTTTCTAGTGGGTAGTTTTTATAGCCCAGTGCTAGGTGTGAACACATATTGGCTTGATCGGTGTGAACAGATTTGCAATTACTTATTGCGTTGTAATCTGCAATGTGACGAGAAACAAGGTCAAAATTTATTGATGGCTCATTGCAAACAGTTCTTTTGGATCAACCGTATGCCATGCATCGGAACCCGAAACGGTCCCCGGATGGCGTACGTGGGCCCGCGTTCTTGGATGTATGTGTACGTGTCTGCCCACTATCACACACGGCCAAGATATCACCATCGTGTCCGATGGATGCGCTGTCGCGCCTCCCATGGGGTGCCAGAAGGTTGACCATGTACGTGGTTGCTCGCCATTGAGGCGGCCGCGGCGCGCTCTGCTAGCGTCCGTCCACATGTTTTGCTCGCCATTGAGGCGGCCGCGGCACGCTCTGCTCGCGTCCGTCCACGCGCTTTGCTCGCCATTGAGGCGGCCGCGGCGCGCTCCGCTCTGGCGTCCCTGTGCACGCTCTGCTCGTGTTGAGGCAAATTTACAATGGCAACGGTTAATAATTGTTTTACATATTCAGGATAATTTAAAATGCCACATGCGGCAATGCCCAAAACACTCACGACCTACATATGCATATAATTATAATAAAATATAGGCTAAAAGGCTGAGCTGGCGGCCTTCCGACGACGGTCTTCTTGGACTCCATGATCAGCATAGCACCCTTGCGGCCGTTCATTCCAAGTGTCCCGACCCGCCTACGCCTACGGATCTGCTAGCACTGGGAGGCTCTTGGGGCTGCTGGGAGAAGAGCTTGATAGCGTGCAATCGCGCGCATGACATCTCCGCTGAACCGCTCCATTTCCATGTCTCTGGCCTGGTAGCACATTCCGTCCATCACCTGCATCCTCAAGATACCACGTTGGCGATGTTCTACTTCGTCGGGGACGTCAACTCTGCCAAGGATGCGCTCGAGCCTGGCCACCACATCATCAGGATCGAGGTTGACACGACCGCCGCCGGCAATGACGAAGCCACAGGCTGGCTGTGTCTTGACTGAATCGCAGAGGTCCTCTGTCCATTCCTTGCGGGGCATCAGGCTCTCGATGAGCACTGGTGACGGCGGCTCTTCGGGTGGGTCGTCGATCACGCCAAGCAGCTCTGGATCTTTTGCACGGTGGATGGTAAACTGCTCATCACACTTCCTCTGCAATATGTCGATTGTGCGCCCAAGGACTGTCACGCCCATATCACTGCCGATGGGCCATGGTGCCTGCACCGGCCGATGAAGCTCCTGCTCCCCGACCTGCTCTGGCTCGTTCTCCTCGCCGAAGATGTTACGCAGGTAGGGGTCGACGTCGAAGCTTTGGTCGTTGCCTGGCATGCTTCGAATAACTAATGGTAGATGTGTGAGGACTAGATCTGCGCACAGTGTCGTGACGGTGCATTGCCGCCTGGGTTATATGCAGCAAGCCATTAGCTGGTGGCGGGAAACCGATGAGGGAAGAGGCGGGGATTTTACAATTCACCCATGTGGAGCGAGGGAAGCATTAGCTGGAGCGCGGGAAGACTAAGTGGAGCACACAACCCGAATACCGTATGCGGTTCCACGTGTTATCTATCACACACGTGTTAACATAAGGTAACATATGTGTAACTTACTAATCATCGCACATGAGTACTCGCAGATGCATCATGTGCGATATTCCTAGCCACCGCAAGCAACTAGTTTGCATTTTTCAAAGTTTTTTGTACACACAGAATCGCACACGAATTAACTGTAGTAACCATCTGTGTTATAATTTCTCATCGCAAACAGTTCATCCGAGTGGGTTGTTTGCCGTGTATCACACACATCTTGTTTACACGAATCGATTGTGTTCTTTTGGCTCATCGCAAACAGTTCATCTATGTGAACTGTATGCCGCATATCACACACATCTTGTTAAGTTGAACCGTTTCTGTTCTGTTCCCTAATCGAAAACAGTTTGTCCGAGTGAACCGTATGCCGTATATCACACACACCTTGATCTGGCAAACCATTTCTGTTGCATTCCCTAATAGCGCATAGTTCATCTGAGCGAACTGTATGCCGTATATCGCACACACCTTGATATGGCTGCCCGTTTCTATTGTTCTGTCTCATTGCAAACAATTCGTATGGATCAACCGTATGCCCTGCACAACTAAAATCTAAACCCTGTTTGATGCCTCCGCCATCGCAAACGTTTTGCATCTTTTTTGATGTTTTTTTTACATCACCATTTGCGATTAATGCATCGCACACAGTTTCGTCAAAGGGTCTCTGATCATAGTGTCGCGTTAGCAGCATCCTGCAGTAGTGAATGCTCAAGTACGATCATAGTGCCCCTTAGTTGGTGCTTTATAAGAGAAGATGGAGACTCAAAATAAAGATTGCATAAAGTAAATAGATAGCCCTTCACAGAGGGAAGTAGGGATTTGTAGAGGTGCCAGAGCTCAAAGCTTAAATTGAGAGATAAAATTTTTGAGAGGTATACTTTTCCCGTCAACAAAAATGACCGAGTAATTCCCAACACATTCCATGCTAGATATATCATAGGCGGTTCCCAAACAGATATAAAGTTTATTCCTTTTTCACCATTCTTTCACACTCCAGGGCTAGCAGTATCCACGGGTACCGTCCATACCAACACTTTCCAAGGAATTTATTATTTGACAACATAAAGTAAATTCATTTTTCATTTCGGGACTGGGCATCCCTATTACCGCCGTACTCTCGTGCAATGACAAGTGAATAAACACTCATCTTGAGAATAACACATCTAGCATGGAAAATATTGGCCACCCCCTGCCGCTTCATGAGCGGTACGGGCACCCAAAAGGGAAATTCATTTTGAAAATTAGAGATGGCACATACAAATTTGCTTAGAACGGCACGTGAATACCGCATATAGGTAGGTATGGTGGACTCATGTGGCAAAACTGGGTTTAAAGATTTTGGATGCACAAGTAGTATTTCTACTTAGTACAAGTGGAGGCTAGCAAAAGATTGAGAAGCAACCAACCAAGAAACGAAAAATCACATAAGCGAGCATTAAGCATAACTAACACCGAATAATGCACCACAAGTAGGATGTAATTTCATTGCATAACTATTGACTTTTGTGCTTGCATAGGGAATCACAAACCTTAACACCAACATTCTTACTAAAGCATAATTACTCACCAACATGTCTCACATATCGCTATCGTCATATCTCAAAACTATTACAAGAAATCAAGTTAATTTTGTCCAATGATCTTCATGAAAGTTTTTATTATATCCCTCTTGAATATCTATCACTTTGGGACTAGTTTCATATATTGTCATTGCTTTTGACAAGCACAAAGTAAATTTAAGTGAAGAACATGAGCATAAACATTTTCATCTCTCAAAATAATATAAGTGAAGCATGAGAGAATTTCTTCAAAATTACTAACTCTCAAATAAGTCTAAGTGAAGCATGAGAGTATTTCTTCAAACATATTAAAGCACACCATGCTCAAAAATATATAAGTGAAGCACTAGAGCAATTCCATAGCTCAATTTTTTTAAGTGAAGCATATAGAGAAATTTTAACAAATCATAGCATAATTTTGGCTTCCTCAAGTAGGTGTGTCCAGAAAGGATACTTGTGAAAAAATAAAAAGCAAAACAAGCAAAGACTCATATAATACAAGACGCTCCAAGCAAAACTCATGATAGGTGACGAATAAAAATATAGCTCCAAGTAAAATACCGATGGTCGTTAGAAGAAAGAGGGGATGCCTTCCGGGGCATCCCCAAACTTAGTTGTTTGGTTCTCCTTGAATATTATCTTGGGCTGCCATGGGGCATGCCCAAGCTTAGGCTCTTTTCGCTCCTTATTCCTTCATCCATCGTGATCTCACCCAAAACTTGAAAACTTCAATCACACAAAACTTAACAAAACCTTCGTGAGTTCCGTTAGTATAAGAAAACCAATCTTTACGTTAAGTACTGTTGCAAACCCATGCATATTTTATTATTGAATTATACCTACTGTATTCTAACTTTACCATGACTTATACCCCCCCCCCCCGATACAATCCATAGATTCATAAAAATAAGCACAGAATGCAACGAAAACAGAATCTGTCAAAAACATAATAGTCTGTAAAGATGCGAATTGATCTCATACTTCTGTAATCCCAACAAATCTGAGAAATTATGAGAACGTAGGAAATTTGTATATCAATATTGTGTAAAAAAATTCAGAGTTTTTCATTGATTCTGTAAATTTTCAAAATTCTGCTACTGGACGCAAAAGTTTCTGTTTTCCAACAAGATCAAATCAACTATCACCCAACATGATCCCAAAGGCTTTACTTGGCACAAACACTAATTAAAACATAAAAACAAAATCATAGAAGTAGCATAATTGTGCAAACACTCAAAAAAAGAAAGAAAAAGGCAAAAATAAATTTTATTCATTGGGTTGCCTCCCAACAAGCGCTATCGTTTTATGTCCCTAGCTAGGCATAATTCATAGATTCAAGTGTTGTCATCTTTAGTTTCCAACTCCTCAATCACACAATTATTCAAAGATTTGGCATGAAAATTTTCAATAAAAATACCTCTAGGGATAAGATTGAAGAACTCGTTCTTGCAAGTAGGGTCTTTTACCACTTCAACAAAATTGGGATAAACACTAATCATTTTAAGATCTTCTTTGTGGTTACTAGAGGTGGCACCCTTGTTCCTGGTGAGCAGAGTAGTCTTGCAAACTTTTACGGGAGTTTTATCAATAGTTTTAACAGAAGAAAAGGCAGAGCTTAAATTACTAAATATTTCTTCCAACTTATCAATCCGAGAGGGACTTTCCCCTATGCTTTCATTATTTATGGTTTCCTTTTCCCTTAGTAATTTAAAAGCATCTCCCGCTTTTGACCCAACTTTATTAGCAATATTATGCATCTTTTTATCCAAGTTTTCAATTTGTTCTACAGTAATCATCTTCTTTTCAATAGCGTCTAGCCTTTCCATAACATGCTCAAGAGTTAAGATTGTTTCATTAACAGTGATAGGTGGTGCACCCACTAGATCTCCCATAGCATTAAAAGCATCCAAAGATGGACACATCAAGAAATTCCCACCGGTGATCGTATCAAGGATGAATCTATACCAAGTGGTGGTGACAACATAAAAACTGCGAAGAAGAACAATGGTGGATTGCTTACGAACAGACCTATTATGAGCATTGCAAATCCTATACCAAGCATCTTTTAGATTCTCCCCTCCCCTTTGCTTAAAATTAAGGACTCCATTCTTGGGGGTACATGTAATAGAGGAAGAACTAGCCATAGTAACAAGGGAGGCAAACAAGAGATTTGACGAGAAAACAGCGAACGAAAAAGAGGGCGAATAAAACGGCAAATTTTTTTGAAGTGGGGGAGATGAAAACGAGAGGCAAATGGAAAATAATGTAAATTGCAGGGAGATGAGATTTGTGATTAGGAACCTGATAGATGTTGATGATGTCTCCCTGGCAACGGCGCCAGAAATTCCTTTTGATGTCGCTTGAAACTGCGTCGGTATTTCCCCAAACAGGAAGGGATGATGCAGTACAACTACGATAGATATTTCCCTCAGTTGTGAAACCAAGGTATCAATCCAGTAGGAGAACCAAGCAACACTATGTAAATGGTACCTGCACACAAAGAACAAATACTTGCAACCCGACGTGTAAGAGGGGTTGTCAATCCCTCCATGGTAAAAAGATAGATAAATTTGTGGTAGGTTGGATAAATAGCTCTCGATAAAATGCAAAATAAAATAAGTAATAAAAAATTGCAGCAAGGTATTTTTGGGTTTTTGGAATAATAGATCTAAAAATAAAAGCGAATAAAAATAGATCTCAAAGCAAATATGATAAAGAATAGACCCGGGGCCCGTAGATTTAACTAGTGGCTTCTCTTGAGAACATAGCATACGGTGGGTAAACAAATTGCTGTTGGGCAATTGATAGAAGATCGAATATTTATGATGATATCCAGGCAGTGATCATTATATAGGCATCACGTCCAAGATTAGTAGATCGAATCCTGCCTGCATCTACTACTATTACTCCACACGTCGACCGCTATCCAGCATGCATCTAGTGTATTAAGTTCATGGAGAAACGGAGTAATGCAATAAGAACGATGACATGATGTAGGCGAGATCTATTCATGTAGCAATAGCCCCTATATTGTTATCCTTAATAGCAACGATACATGTGTGTCTTGCTGCCCCTTCTGTCACTGGGAAAGAACACCGCAAGATCGAACCCATCACAAAGCACCTCTTCCCATGGCAAGAAAAATTGATCTAGTTGGCCTAACTAAACCAAAGATTCGAAGAAGAAATATGAGGCTATAAGTAATCATGCATATAAGAGATCAAAGAAAACTCAAATAACTTTCATGGATATAGATCTGATCATAAACTCAAACTTCATCGGATCCCAACAAACACACCGCAAAAAGAGTTACATCAAATAGATCTCCAAAAGACCATTGTATTGAGAATCAAAAAGAGAGAAGAAGCCATCTAGCTACTGCCTACGGACCCATAGGTCTATGATGAACTACTCATGCATCATCAGAGAGGCACCAATGAGGATGATGAACTCCTCCGTGATGGTGTCTAGATTGGATCTCGTGGCTCTGGAACTTGCGGTGGCTGGAATTGTGTTTCGTCGACTCTCCTAGGGTTTCTGGAATATTTGAGAATTTATAGGGCAAAGAGGCGGTGCGGGAGGTCATCGAGGTGGGCACAACCCACCTGGGTGCGCCTGGGCCTCCTGGAGCGCCTAGGTGTCTTGTGCTCACCTCGGGCCTCCCCTCTGGTACTTCTTCGGCCCACTGGGTGTCTTCTGGTCTAGAAAAAATCTCCAAAAGTTTCGCTGCCTTTGGACACCGTTTGGTACTGATATTCTACGAAGTAAAAAACAAGCAAAAAACAGCAAGTAGCACTGGGCACTATGTCAATAGGTTAGTCCCAAAAACTGATATAAAGTTGCTATAAAATGATTGTAAAACATCCAAGAATGATAATATAACAGCATGGAACAATAAAAATTATAGATACGTTGGAGACGTATCAACTGGCTGTCTCATAACAGAATTGCAGAGGTCCTGTGGCCATTCCTGGCGGGGCATCAGGCACTCGATGAGTACCGGTGACGGCGGCTCTTCGGGTGGGTCGTCGATCATGCCGCCTAGCAGCTCTAGACCTTGTGCACGGTGGATGGCAAACTGCTCGTCACACTTCCTCTACAATATGTCGATTGTGCGCCCAAGGACTGTCACGGCGATATCGCTGCCGATGGGCCATGGTGCCTGCACCGGCCGATGAAGCTCTTGCCCCCCGGCCTGCCCTGGCTTGTTCTCCTCGCCAAAGATGTAACGCAGGTAGGGGTCGACGTTGAAGCATTGGTCGTTGCCTGGCATGCTTGGAATAACTAATGGTAGATGGGTGAGGACTAGATCTGCGCACAGTGTCGCGATGGTGCGTTGCCGCCTGGGTCATATGCAGTAAGCCATTAGCTGGTGGCAGGAAACCGATGAGGGAAGAGGCGGGGATTTTACAATTCACCCATGAGGAGCGCGGGAAGCATTCGCTGGAGCGCGGAGCACACAACCCAACTACCGTATGCAGTGTCACGTGTTATCTATCACACACGTGTTAACATAAGGAAACATATGTGTAACTTACTAATCATCGCACACGAGTACTCGCAGACACATCATGTGCGATATTCCTAGCCACCGCAAGCAACTAGTTTGCATTTTTCAAAGTTTTTTGTACACACAGAATCGCACACGAAATAACTATAGTAATCGTCTGTGTTATATTTTCTCATCGCAAATAGTTCATCCGAGTGGGTTGTTTACCCCGTATCACACACATCTTGTTTACACGAAGTGTTTGTGTTCTTTTGGCTCATCGCAAATAGTTCAGCTATGTGAACTGTATGTCGCATATCACACACATCTTGTTAAGTTGAACCGTTTCTGTTGTGTTCCCTAATCGAAAACAGTTCATCTAAGTGAACCGTATGCCGTATATCACAAACACCTTGATCTTGCTAACCGTTTCTGTTGCATTCCCTAATAGCAAACAGTTCATCGAAGTGAACTGTATGTCGTATATCGCACACACCTTGATATGGCTGCTCATTTCTGTTGTTCTGTCTCATTGCAAACAATTCGTATGGATCAACCGTATGCCCCTCATCGCACACGCAACTAAAATCTGAACCGTGTTTGATGTATCCGCCATCGCAATCGTTTTGCATCTTTTTTGATGGTTTTTTTTACATCACCGTTTGTGATTAGTGCATCGCACACAATTTCGTCAAAGGGTCTCTGATCGTAGTGTCGCGTTAGCAGCATCCTGCAGTAGTGATGGTGCTTTCCGTAAAATACTTGCTAAATATGATGTTAACCATAGAATTGCATCACCATATCATCCTCAATCTAGTGGTCAGGTTGAACTTAGCAATAGACAAATAAAATTAATATTACAAAAAAGTGTCAATAGGTCCCAGAGAATTGGTCTAAGAAACTAGATGATGCACTTTGGGCCTATAGAACAACTTATAAAAATCCTATGGGTATGTCTCCTTATAAAATGGTTTATGGAAAAGCTTGTCATCTGCCTCTTGAGTTAGAACATAAAGCATATTGGGCAATTAAAGAACTCAATTATGACTTCAAACTTGTCGGTTAAAAGAGGTTATTTGATATTAGCTCACTAGATGAATGGAGAACCCAAGCTTATGAAAATGCCAAACTATTCAAAGAAAAAGTTAAAACATGGCATGTAAAAAGAATCCAAAAACGGGAATTTAAAGTTGGAGAACATGTTCTATAGTAGAAATCTCGTTTTAGATTTTTTGCACAAAAACTCCTTTCCAAATGGGAAGGACTGCTACTTCTTGAGCTTGCGTTGGTTTTTCCCTTGAAGAGGAAAGGGTGATGCAACAAAGTAGAGATAAGTATTTCCCTCAGTTATAGAACCAAGGTATCAATCCAGTAGGAGGTACAAGCAAGTCTCCAATCTATGCACCTGCACAAACAATCAAACACTTGCACCCAACGCGATAAAGGGGTTGTTAATCCCTTCATGGTCAATTGCAAAGGTGAGATCTGATAGAGATAGGTATAAAAGATTTCTAAAACGTAAAACAAATTAAAAACAAATAAATTGCAGCAAGGTATTGTTGGGTTTTTTTGGTTTATAGATCTGAAAATATATGATGGAAAATAGACCCAGGGGGCCATAGGTTTCACTAGAGGCTTCTCCCTTGAAAGAAAACATACGGTGGGTGAACAAATTACTGTCAAGCAATTGATAGAAAAGCGCAAAGTTATGACGATATCCAAGGCAATGATTATGAATATAAGCATCACGTCCGTGTCAAGTAGACCGAAATGATTCTGCATCTACTACTATTACTCCACACATCGACCGACTCCTGCCTGCATCTAGAGTATTAAGTTCAAGAGAATAGAGTAATGCTTTAAGCAAGATGACATGATGTAGAGGAATAAACTCAAGCAATATGATGAAAACCCCATCTTTTTACCGTTGATGGCAACAATACAATACGTGCCTCGCTACCCCTACTATGTCACTGGGTGAGGACACCGCAAGATTGAACCCAAAACTAAGCACCTCTCCCATTGCAAGAAAAACCAATCTAGTTGGCCAAACCAAACCGATAATTCGAAGAGAAATACAAAGATATCAAATCATCCATATAAGAATTCAAAGAAGATTCAAATAATATTCATAGATAATCTGATCATAAATCCACAATACATCGGATCTCGACAAACACACCGCAAAAGAATATTACATCGGATAGATATCCAAGAACATCGAGGAGAACCTTGTATTGAAGATCAAAGAGAGAGAAGAAGCCATCTAGCTACTAGCTATGGACCCGTAGGTTTGAGGTAAACTACTCACGCTTCATCGGAAGGGCAATAGAGTTGATGTAGAAGCCCTCCGTGATCGAATCCCCCTCCGGCAGGATGCCGGAAAAGGCCCCAAGATGGGCTCTCACGGGTACAGAAGGTTACGGCGGCGAAAAAGTATTTTGGTGGACGCTTCTGGTCGTTTGGGAATATTCCTGAGTTTATAGGCCGAGAATTAGGGTTGGAAGACTCCTGGGGGGCCCACAAGCTAGGGGCGCGCCCTGAGGACTTGTCGAGCCCTCAGGACTCTTCTGCCTTCCTCTGCAAGTCCTACGTGTGTTTTCTGGTCCAAGAAAAATCATCGCGAAAGTTTTATTCCGTTTGGACTCTGTTTGATATTCCTTTTCTGTAAACTCAAAAACAAGGAAAAAAACAGAAACTGGCACTGGGCTCTTGGTTAATAGATTAGTCTCAAAAATAATATTAACCTAGAGCCACGTATCTATAATTTTTGATTATTCCATGCTATTATATTATCTTTTTTGGATGTTTTATATGCATTAATATGCTATTTTATATTATTTTTGGGAGTAACCTATTAACCTAGAGCCCAGTACCAGTTTCTGTTTTTTCCATGTTTTTGTGTTTCGCAGAAAAGGAATACCAAATGGAGTCCAAACGGAATAAAACTTTCGCGATGATTTTTCTTGGACCAGAAGGAAACCAGGAGACTTGGAGATGAAGTCGGAGGAGCCATGAGGCGGCCACAAGGACGGATGGCGCTCCCCCCACCCTTGTGGGCCCCTCGTGCACCTCCTGACCTAATTCTTTCGCCTATATATACTCATATATCCCCAAACCAACAGAGGCATCCACGAAAAGACTTTTCCACCGCCGCAACCTTCTGTACCCGTGAGATCCCATCTAGGGACCATTTCCGGCACTCTGCCAGAGGGGGATTCAATCATGGAGGGCTTCTACATCAACACCATTACCCTTCTGATGAAGCGTGAGTAGTTTACCACAGACCTACGGGTCCATAGCTAGTAGCTAGATGGCTTCTTCTCTCTCTTTGATTCTCAATACCATGTTCTCCTCGATGTTCTTGGAGATCTATTTGATGTAATACTTTTTTGCGGTGTGTTTCCCGAGATCCGATGATTTGTGGATTTATGATCAGCTTATCTATGAATATTATTTGAATCTTCTCTGAATTCTTATATGCATGATTTGATATCTTTGTAATTCTCTTTGAACTATCGGTTTGGTTTGGCTTACTAGATTGGTTTTTCTTGCAATGGGAGAAGTGCTTAGCTTTGGGTTCAATCTTGCGGTGTCCTTTCCCAGTGACAGTAGGGGCAGCAAGGCACATATTGTATTGTTGCCATCGAGGATAAAAAGATGGGGTTTTCATCATATTGCTTGAGTTAATTCCTCTACATCATGTCATATTACTTAATGCATTACTCCGTTCTTTATGAACTTAATACTCTAGATGCATGCTGGATAGCGGTCGATGTGTGGAGTAATAGTAGTAGATGCAGAATCGTTTCGGTCTACTTGACACGGACATGATGCCTATATTCATGATCATTGCCTTAGATATCGTCATAACTTTGCGCTTTTCTATCAATTGCTCGGCAGTAATTTGTTCACCCACTGTATTATTTTCTATCTTGAGAGAAGCCTCTAGTGAAACCTATGGCCCCCGGGTCTATTTTCCATCATATTACTTTCTGATCTACTATTTTGCAATCTTTTACTTTCCTATCTATAAACCAAAAATACCAAAAATATTTACTTTATCTTTTATTTAGTTTCATCTATATCTATCAGATCTCACTTTTGGAAATAACCATGAAGGGATTGACAACCCCTTTATCGCGTTGGGTGCAAGTTGTTTGATTGTTTGTGCAGTTATTCGGTGATTGGTGTGTTGTCTCCTACTGGATTGATACCTTGGTTCTCAAACTGAGGGAAATACTTATCTCTACTTTGCTGCATCACCCTTTCCTCTTCAAGGGAAAAACCAACGCAAGCTCAAGAAGTAGCAGGAAGAATTTTTGGCGCCGTTGCCGGGGAGATCTACGCCAAGTCAAGACATACCAAGTACCCATCATAAACTCTCATCTAAAATGATTTTCGCCATTTGCCTCTCGTTTTCCTCTCCCCCACTTCTAAAATGATTTTCGAAAAAAATTGCCTTTTTCTTCGCCCCTCTATTTGCCTTTTCCTTCGCCCCTCTTCCGTTCTTCTTTTTCATTCATTTTCGGTTTGCTCATTTGCTAGATTGGTTTGTTGCCACCATGTCTAAAATTGGGGAGGTTATCACTGGAAAGGATAGTAGTAACGATGGGGGAAACTTTGATGCTTTTGCTAATACTAATCCTCATGAAGAATCTACTATCTTGCACACAAAAAAACTTCGCATAGGTAGTGGCAATATTATTGGAAAAGGGGTTATTCAAGATTTCTTTACTTGTGGCGGTGCACTACCCACTTTAGGTGGATCTATTCTCCATAAAACTAGTAGTCTTGCGGATGCTATATCTTTGCTTGTGGTTGAACTTGAAAGACAATTTGTTCATATGCATCCATCCATACAAAGGATTTTTCTGGAGTTTTCTAATATTGAGCATTCTTCCGTTAAGCGCGCCGCCACTATATTCCTAGCTCATGAATTTAGATTTATTATGAAAGAAGCTAGTGAAATTTTTGCGCATTATAAATTAGATGGTGGTCGTCCGCCCATAGAGGGAATTCTCTTTAACCAAGAAGACATAATGCATTTATGATCTTTAGATCATGTGGCTTATAATGAAAATTTAAGAAAAAGGGTCCCCACCGATGTTTTAGTTGATAAGATTTCTGAGCTTAATGATAATTTTGCTATACAAAACAATGGATTGGGTTTTTCTCTTGGACACAAGCTCATGACTTTTTGCCAAAAGAATGCTTATTATGATGAGTTGGTTATACAATATGAGGGGCCGAAGGAGGAACCAATTCCTCCCGAGATTGATCTTGGGGATTCTTATCCCATTAAATTTAGCCCTTTTGATTAATTTTGCTTACCACAAAGGAAACTTGCTGCTGAAAGAAAGGAGTATGAGATGAGTTTTCAAGATTTGCCCTATCATTATTATGACAATACCTAGATCTATTCGTGTTTTTATGCCTAGCTAAGGGCGTTAAACAATAGCGCTTGTTGGAAGGCAACCCAATTTTATTTTTCTTTTTGATTTTTTGGTTATGTTTTGCAATAAATAATTCATCTAGCCTCTGGTTAGATGTGGTTTTATGTTTTAATTAGTGTTTGTGCCAAGTAAGACCTTTGGGATGGCTTACGGTGATAGTTGATTTGATCTTGCTGAAAAACAGAAACTTTTGCGTCCAGTCACAGAATTTTAATATTTTACTGGAGCTTTGAAAAACCCTGAATTTTTTTATAATAGATTTAAATACAAATTTACTATGTTATCCTAATTTTTCAGAATTTTTCTAGTTAGATAAGTGTTAGAACAATTCTGATCTTCGCAGACTGTTCTGTTTTTGACAGATTCTGTTTTCTTTGTGTTGTTTGTTTATTTTGATGAATCTATGGGTAGTATCGGGGGGTATGAACCATGGAAAAGTTACAATACAGTAGATATTACACCAATATAAATAAATAATGAGTTCAAAACAGTACCAAAGTGGTGATTTATTTTCCTATACTAACGGAGCTTATGAGATTTTCTGTTGAGTTTTGTGTTGTGAAGTTTTCAAGTTTTGGGTAAGGATTTGATGGACTATGGAATAAGGAGTGGCAAGAGCCTAAGCTTGGGGATGCCCAAGGCATCCCAAGATAATATTCAAGGACAACCAATAGCCTAAGCTTGGGGATGCCCCAGAAGGCATCCCCTCTTTCGTCTTCGTCTATCGGTAACTTTACTTGACGCTATATTTTTATTCACCACATGATATGTGTTTTGCTTGGAGCGTCTTTCATAATTTGATTCTTTGCTTTTTTGTTTGCCACAATCATCCTTGCTGTACACACCTTTTGAGAGGGACACGCATGAATCGTGATTTATTAGAATACTCTATGTGCTTCACTTATATCTTTTGAGCTAGGCAATTTTGATCTAGTGCTTCACTTATATCTTTTTAGAGCACGGCGATGGCTTTATTTTATAGAAATTGTTGAACTATCATGCTTCACTTATATTATTTTGAGAATCTTTAAACAGCATGGTAATTTGCTTTGGTTATAAATTTAGTCCTAATATGATAGGCATCCAAGAGGGATATAATAAAAACTTTCATATAAAGTGCATTGAATACTATGAGAAGTTTGATTCCTTATGATTGTTTTGAGATATAAAGATGGTGATATTAGAGTCATGCTAGTGAGTAATTTTGGATTTGAGAAATACTTGTGTTGAGGTTTGTGATTCCCGTAGCATGCACGTATGGTGAACCGTTATGTGATGAAGTCGGAGCATGATTTATTTATTGATTGTCTTCCTTATGAGTGGTTGTCGGGGACGAGCGATGGTCTTTTCCTACCAATCTATCCCCCTAGGAGCATGCGCGTAGTACTTTTTTTCGATAACTAATAGATTTTTGCAATAAGTATGTGAGTTCTTTATAACTAATGTTGAGTCCATGGATTATACGCACTCTCACCCTTCCACCATTGCTAGCTTCTCTAGTGCCGCGCAACTTCCGCCGGTACCATACACCCACCATATACCTTCCTCAAAACAGCCACCATACCTACCTATTATGGCATTTCCATAGCCATTCCGAGATATATTGCCATGCAACTTTCCACCGTTCCGTTTATTATGACACGCTTCATCATTGTCATATTGCTTTGCATGATCATGCAGTTGACATCGTATTTGTGGCAAAGCCACCATTCATAATTATTTCATGCATGTCACTCTTGATTCATTGCACATCCCGGTACACTGCCGGAGGCATTCATATAGAGTCATATTTTGTTCTAAGAATCGAGTTGTAATTCTTGAGTTGTAAGTAAATAAAAGTGTGATGATCTTCATTATTAGAGCATTGTCCCATGTGAGGAAAGGATGATGGAGACTATGATTCCCCCACAAGTCGGGATGAGACTCCGGACGAAAAAAAAGAGGCCAAAAAAATGAGAGAAGGCCCAAATAAAAAAATGAGAGAAAAGAGAGAAGGGGCAATGTTACTATCCTTTTACCACACTTGTGCTTCAAAGTAGCACCGTGATCTTCATGATAGAGAGTTTCCTATGTTGTCACTTTCATATACTAGTGGGAATCTTTCATTATATAACTTGGCTTGTATATTCCAATGATGGTCTTCCTCAAATTGCCCTAGGTCTTCGTGAGCAAGCGAGTTGGATGCACACCCACTTAGTTTCTTTTTGAGCTTTCATAAACTTATAGCTCTAGTGCATCCGTTGCATGGCAATCCCTACTCACTCACATTGATATCTATTGATGGGCATCTCCATAGCCCGTTGATACGCCTAGTTGATGTGAAACTATCTCCCTCTTTTTCTCTTCTCCACAGCCACCTTCTATTCCACCTATAGTGCTATGTCCATGTCTCACGCTCATGTATTGCGTGAAAGTTGAAAAGGTTTGAGAACGTCAAAAGTATGAAACAATTGCTTGGCTTGTCATCGGGGTTGTGCATGATTTGAATATTTTGTGTGATGAAGATGGAGCATAGCCAGACTATATGATTTTCTAGGGATAAGCTTTCTTTGGGCATGTTATTTTGAGAAGACATAATTGCCTTGTTAGTATGCTTGAAGTATTATTGTTTTTATGGCAATATTAAACTTTTGTTTTGAATCTTACGGATCTGAACATTCATGCCACAATAAAGAAAATTACATGGATACATATGTTAGGTAGCATTCCACATCAAAAATTCTGTTTTTATCATTTACCTGCTCGAGGACGAGCAGGAATTAAGCTTGGGGATGCTTGATACGTCTCCAACGTATCTATAATTTTTCATTGTTCCATGCTATTATATTATCTGTTTTGGATGTTTTATATGCATTAATATGCTATTTTATATTATTTTTGGGACTAACCTATTAACTTAGAGCCCAGTGCCAGTTTCTGTTTTTTCCTTGTTTTTGAGTTTCGCAGAAAAGGAATACCAAACGGAGTCCAAACGGAATAAAACTTTCGCGATGATTTTTCTTGGACCAGAAGGAAACCAGGAGACTTGGAGATGAAGTCGGAGGAGCCACGAGGCGGCCACAAGGACGGATGGCATGCCCAGGGTATAGGGCGTGCCCCCCACCCTTGTGGGCCCCTCGTGCACCTCCTGACCTAATTCTTTCGCCTATATATACTCATATATCCCCAAACCAACAGAGGCATCCAGGAAAAGACTTTTCCACTGCCGCAACCTTCTGTACCCGTGAGATCCCATCTAGGGACCTTTTCCGGCACCCTGCCAGAGGGGGATTCGATCACGGAGGGCTTCTACATCAACACCATTGCCCTTCCGATGAAGCGTGAGTAGTTTACCACAGACCTATGGGTCCATAGCTAGTAGCTAGATGGCTTCTTCTCTCTCTTTGATTCTCAATACCATGTTCTCCTCGATGTTCTTGGAGATCTATTCGATGTACTACTTTTTTGCGGTGTGTTTGCCTAGATCCGATGAATTTTGGATTTATGATCAGCTTATCTATGAATATTATTTGAATCTTCTCTGAATTCTTATATGCATGATTTGATATCTTTGTAATTCTCTTCGAACTATTGGTTTGGTTTGGCCAACTAGATTGGTTTTTCTTGCAATGGGAGAAGTGCTTAGCTTTGGGTTCAATCTTGCGGTGTCCTTTCCCAGTGACAGTAGGGGCAGCAAGGCACGTATTGTATTGTTGCCATCGAGGATAAAAAGATGGGGTTTTCATCATATTGCTTGAGTTAATTCCTCTACATCATGTCATCTTACTTAATGCATTACTCCGTTCTTTATGAACTTAATACTCTAGATGCATGCTGGATAGCGGTTGATGCGTGGAGTAATAGTAGTAGATGCAGAATCGTTTCGGTCTACTTGACACGGACATGATGCCTATATTCATGATCATTGCCTTGGATATCGTCATAACTTTGCGCTTTTCTATCAATTGCTCGGCAGTAATTTGTTCACCCACCGTATTATTTTCTATCTTGAGAGAAGCCTCTAGTGAAACCTATGGCCCCCGGGTCTATTTTCCATCATATTACTTTCCGATCTACTATTTTGCAATCTTTTACTTTCCGATCTATAAACCAAAAATACCAAAAATATTTACTTTATCTTTTATTTAGTTTCATCTATATCTATCAGATCTCACTTTTGGAAATAACCGTGAAGGGATTGACAACCCCTTATCGCGTTGGGTGCAAGTTGTTTGATTGTTTGTGTATGTATTCGGTGATTTGTGCATTGTCTCCTACTGGATTGATACCTTGGTTCTCAAACTGAGGGAAATACTTATCTCTACTTTGCTACATCACCCTTTCCTCTTCAAGGAAAAAACCAACACAAGCTCAAGAAGTAGCAGTATCAAGCATCCCCAAGCTTAATTCCTGCTCGTCGTCGAGTAGGTAAATGATAAAAACAGAATTTTTGATGTGGAATACTACCTAACATATTTATCAATGTAATTTTCTTTATTGTGGCATGAATATTTAGATCCATAAGATTGAAAACAAAATTTTAATATTAACATAAAAACAATAATACTTCTAGCATACTAATAAAGCAATCATGTCTTCTCAAAATAACATGGCCAAAGAAAGTTATCCCTACAAAATCATATAGTCTGGCTATGCTCCATCTTCATCACATAAAGTATTAAATCATGCACAACCCCGATGACAAGCCAAGCAATTGTTTCATACTTTTGATGTTCTCAAACTTTTTCAACTTTCACGCAATACATGAGCATGAGCCATGGATATAGCACTATAGGTGGAATAGAATATGGTGGTTGTGGAGAAGACAAAAAGAAGGAGATAGTCTCACATCAACTAGGCATATCAATAGGCTATGGAGATGCCCATCAATAGATATCAATGTGAGTGAGTAGGGATTGCCATGCAACGGATGCACTAGAGCTATAAGTGTATGAAAGCTCAAAAAGAAACTAAGTGGGTGTGCATACAACTCGCTTGCTCACGAAGACCTAGGGCAATTTGAGGAAGCCCATCATTGGAATAAACAAGCCATGTTCTATAATGAAAAATTCCCACTAGTATATGAAAGTGACAAAATAGGAGACTCTCTATCATGAAGATCATGGTGCTACTTTGAAGCACAAGTGTGGTAAAAGGATAGTAGCATTGCCCCTTCTCTCTTTTCTCTCATTTTTTTGTTTGGGCTTCTTTTGGCCTCTTTTATTTTTTGTAAAGTCTGGAGACCCATCCCAACTTGTGAGGGAATCGTAGCTTCCTTCATCCTTTCCTCACATGGGACAATGCTCTAATAATGATAATCATCACACTTTTATTTACTTACAACTCAAGAATTACAACTCGATTCTAGAACAAAATATGACTCTATATGAATGCCTCCGGTGGTGTACCAGGATGTGCAATGATCAAGAGTGACATGTATAAAAAATATGAACGGTGGCCTTGTCACAAATACTATGCCAACTACATGATCATGCAAAGCAATATGACAATGATAAAGCGTGTCATAATAAACGGAACGGTGGAAGTTGCATGGCAATATATCTCGGAATGGCTATGGAAATGCCATAATAGGTAGGTATGGTGGCTGTTTTGAGGAAGGTATATGGTGGGTTTAATGCACCGGCGAGAATTGCGTGGTACTAGAGAGGCTAGCAATGGTGGAAGGGTGAGAGTGTGTATAATCCATGGACTCAACATTAGTCATAAAGAACTCACATACTTATTATAAAAGTCTATTAGCTATCGAAACAAAGTACTACATGCATGCTCCTAGGGGGATATATTGGTAGGAAAAGACCATCACTCGTCCCCGACCGCCACTCATAAGGAAGACAATCAATAAATAAATCATGCTCCGACTTCATCACATAACGGTTCACCATATGTGCATGCTACGGGAATCACAAACTTTAACACAAGTATTTCTACCAATCCACAATTACTCACTAGCATGACTCTAATATCACCATCTTTATATCTCAAAACAAATGCAAGGAATCAAACTTCTCATAGTATTCAACGCTCTTTATATGAAAGTTTTTATTATATCCCTCTTGGATGCCCATCATACTAGGAACAAATTCATATTAAGCAAATTACCATGCTGTTTAGAGAATCTCAAAATAATATTAGTGAAGCATGAGAGTTCAACAATTTCTATAAAATAAAGCCACCGTCGTGCTCTAAAAAGATATAAGTGAAGCACTAGAGCAAATTGCCTAGCTCAAAAGATATAAGTGAAGCACAAAGAGTATTCTAATAAATTCACGATTCATGTGTGTCCCTCTCAAAAGGTGTGTACAGCAAGGATGATTGTGGAAAACTAAAATCAAAGACTCATATCATACAAGACGCTCCAAGCAAAACACATATCATGTGGTCAATAAAAATATAGCCTCAAGTATATTTACCGATGGATTGAAGACGAAAGAGGGGATGCCATCCGGGGCATCCCCAAGCTTAGATGCTTGGTTGTCCTTGAATATTACCTTGGGGTTCCTTGGGCATCCCCAAGATTAGGCTCTTGCCACTCCTTATTCCGTAGTCCATCAAATCGTTACCCAAAACTTGAAAACTTCACAACACAAAAATCAATAGAAAACTCATGAGATCCGTTAGTATAAGAAAATAAATCACCACCTTTTGGTACTGTTGTGAACTCATTATTTATTTATATTGGTGTAATATCTACTGTATTCCAACTTTTCCACGGTTCATATCCCCCGATACTATCCATAGTTCATCAAAATAAGCAAACAACACATAGAAAACATAATCTGTCAAAAACAGAACAGTCTGTCAAGATCCAAATATTTCGTATACTTCTGTACCTCCAAAAACTCTGAAAAATGAGGAGAACAGAGGAAATTTGTATATAAATCTTTTGTAAACAATTCAGAGTTTTTTGTCGCTTCTGTGAATTACTAAAATTCTGCAACTGGACGCAAAAGTTTCTGTTTTTCGGCAAGATCAAATCAACTATCACCGTAAGCCGTCCCAAAGTTCTTACTTGGCTCAAACACTAATTCAAATACCGAAACACAATTACTACATAGGTAATAATGTGTATTCTCAATAAAACAGAAAAGAAAAATATTGGGTTGTCTCCCAACAAGCGCTTTTCTTTAAAGCCTTTTAGCTTGGCATTGAGAATTTTAATGATGCTCACATGAAAGACAAGAATTGAAGCACAAAAAGAGCATCATATAGCATGTGAAAATCACATCTAAGTCTAACATACTTCCTATGCATAGGCATTTTATAGGAAAACAAATTATCAAGACAAGAAATAACTAGCATAAGCGAGTAAGAAGAAAGAAACAATAGCAATCTCAACATAACGAGAAGTAATTTAGTAACACGAAAATTTCTACGACCATATTTTCCTCTCTCATAATAATTACATGTAGGATCATAATCAAATTCAAAAATATAACTATCACATAAAATATTCTCTTCATGATCCACATGCATGCAAAGTTGACACTCTTCCAAAATAGTGGGATTATCATCAAATAAAGTTATGACCTCTCCAAACCCACTCTTATAAAAAAAATCATGAGATTGATCATTCTCCAAAGTAGTGGGATCATTATTTCCTAGAGTTGACGCTCTTCCAAACCCACTGTCAATATTATTGCAAACACTACTATTAATATCATATTCATCATGAGGCTTAAATAAAATTTCAAGA
Organism: Thinopyrum elongatum; assembly: GCA_011799875.1. Lineage (NCBI taxonomy): Eukaryota > Viridiplantae > Streptophyta > Magnoliopsida > Poales > Poaceae > Thinopyrum > Thinopyrum elongatum. The sequence goes on from CM022303.1 coordinate 204,017,147, forward strand.
TCATAAGAAGAATCACCCCAATCATGATCATTACAATAAGTAGTGGACATGGCAAAATTAGCATCCCCAAGCTTGGGGTTTTGCATATTATTAGCACAATTTACATTAATAGAATTTATAATAACACCATCGCAATCAAGCTTTTCATTCAAGGAGCTATCGTGAATCACTTCATAAATTTCATCACAATTTTTAGATTCACGAATTTCAAGCAAAACTTTATAAAGATAATCTAGTGCACGAAACTCACTAGCAATTGGTTCATTATAATTGGATCTCTTAAAAAGATTAGCAAGTGGATGAGGATCCATAAATTTTTGCTTTCTGATTTTCAATAAATACACAATTATTCCAAGCGAACAAGAAAACAAACCAAGTAAGACATAGAGACAAATGGAAAGAAGGCAAATATTTTTTTATTTTTTTGAAAATGTTTTAGAAGTGGGGGAGAGGAAAATGAGAGGCAGATGGCGAATAATGTAATGCAAGAGATGAGAGTTTATGGTTGGTACTGGGTAGACATGATGTAGAACCTCCCCAGCAACGGCGCCAGAAATTCTTCCTGCTACTTCTTGAGCTTGCGTTGTTTTTTTCCTTGAAGAGGAAAGGGTGATGCAGCAAAGTAGAGATAAGTATTTCCCTCAGTTAGAGAACCAAGGTATCAATCCAGTAGGAGGTACAAGCAAGTTTCCAATCTATGCACCTGCACAAACAATCAAACACTTGCACCCAACGCGATAAAGGGGTTGTCAATCCCTTCATGGTCAATTGCAAAGGTGAGATCTAATAGAGATAGGTATAAAACATTTCTAAAACATAAAACAAAGTAAAAATAAATAAATTGTAGCAAGATATTTTTGGGTTTTTTGGTTTATAGATCTGAAAATATATGATGGAAAATAGACCCAGGGGGCCATAGGTTTCACTGGAGGCTTCTGTCTTGAAAGAAAACATATGATGGGTGAACAAATTACTGTTGAGCAATTGATAGAAAAACGCAAAGTTATGACGATATCCAAGGCAATGATTATGAATATAGGCATCACGTCCATGTCAAGTAGACCGAAACGATTCTGCATCTACTACTATTACTCCACACATCGACCGACTCCTGCCTGCATGTAGAGTATTAAGTTCAAGAGAACAGAGTAATGCTTTAAGCAAGATGACATGATGTAGAGGGATAAACTCAAGCAATATGATAAAAAAACCCATCTTTTTACCCTTGATGGCAAAAATACAATACGTGCCTCACTACCCCTACTATGTCACTAGGTGAGGCCGCCGCAAGATTGAACACAAAACTAGGCACCTCTCCCATTGCAAGAAAAACCAATCTGGTTGGCCAAACCAAACGGATAATTCGAAGAGAAATACAAAGATATCAAATCATGCATATAAGAATTCAGAGAAGATTCAAATAATATTCATAGATAATCTGATCATAAATCCGCAATTCATTGGTTCTCGACAAACACACCGCAAAAGAATATTACATCGGATAGATCTCCAAGAACATCAAGGAGAACCTTGTATTGAAGATCAAAGAGAGAAGAAGCCATCTAGCTACTAGCTATGGACCTGTAGGTCTGAGGTAAACTACTGACGCTTCATCGGAAGGGCAATAGAGTTGATGTAGATGCCCTCCGTGATCGAATCCCCCTCCGGTAGGATGCCGGAAAAGGCCCCAAGATGGGATCTCATGGTTACAGAAGGTTACGGTGGCGGAAAAGTATTTGGGGACGCTTCTGGTCGTTTGGGAATATTTCTGAATTTATAGGCCATGAATTAGGGTTGGAAGACTCCTGGGAGGGCCCACAAGCCAGGGGCGCCCCCCTAGGGCTCGCCCTGAGAGCTTGTGGAGCCCTCGGGACTCTTCTGCCTTCCTCTCCAAGTCCTACGTGTGTCTTCTGGTCCAAGAAAAATCATCGTGAAAATTTTATTCCGTTTGGACTCCGTTTGATATTCCTTTTCTGTAAAACTCAAAAACAAGAAAAAAAATAGAAACTGGCACTGGGCTCTAGGTTAATAAGTTAGTCCCAAAAATAATATAAAATAGCATATTAATGCATATAAAACATCCAAAACAGATAATATAATAGCATGGAACAATCAAAAATTATAGATACATTGGAGACGTATCAAGGACCTTATATTATCGAAGAAGTTTATCGTTCTGGAGCCATTAAGATTAATAATGCTGAAGGCACTAATCCGAAGGTGGTCAATGGGCAAATAATTAAGCACTATATCTCAGGTACGTCTATTAATGTTGAAACTAATATTATTCAAACCATGACACTGGAGGAAAACATAAAAGAAACCTTCCAGAACCCTGAAAAGGAAGAGGTACGTGATACGGTAAGTAAACGGACTCCAAAAAATTCGCAAAAATATTTTCTGTCAGTTTTGGAATATTAGAAAAAAAGGAAAACAAGAAATAAACGGGAAGGCAACCGAGGTGACCACGATACACCAGGGTGCTCCTGGCACGCCCTGGTGGGTGGTGGGGCCCTCGGGCACCTTCCCGACTCCGTTTTCCTTCCGTATGCTTGTTTCCCAAGATAAAAAAATCTTTATATATACCCTCGGACGATTTGACCACCGCATCGCAGAAAAATCCTATGTTCTTGTTTCGTGCTGTTTTCCTGTCAGATCGATATCGCCATGGCTCCACCAAGCTCCTCCAAGGACAAGTTCTTCGAGAAGGTCATCAACCCGTACTTGTCGGAGGTGATGAAGCACCCTCAAGCCATTGAGATGCGTGAGGGGGTGCTCCACATCCGGTATGTTCAGGGGCCCAAGAGGACGGGGAGCGTGGAGGCCAGGCTCGAGGTGGTGGAACAAGACATCTTCAAGTGCCAAGGGATGGTGGAGCGTGGACTCAACTCCAATCACTCCATGGTCATGGAATTCACCCGTGACCACATGGTGGATGGCCGGTCCATGAAGGACATCGTCTTCACCTTCAACGAGCAAATCAATTTTCTGTAAAGCCAAATCTTTGATCTTCAAAACCAAGTTTTCGAGTATGAAGCAAGATTTAAAGGTATGAGTTTAGCTGATAGTTGCGGGACTCGGGAGACTCATGCATCCTCTTTTGATGGTGAGCCCCTGCCCTGGAAGCTGGAGGACAAACTTACAACCTGATCACCACCACCTTCATCATCTTCCCCACCAAAGGAGACTTGAGTACACGGGTATGGGCACTCCCCTTGGCTTGTGCCAAGCTTGGGGGAGATGCCCCGGTATCGTATCACCATCACTTTTATTACCTTTACCTATTTTTAGTTCGATCCTTAGCTATTTCGTGATTTAGTTGAATAAAAGCTTTGTATGATCTATTTTTGAGTGCTAGTTTCATGATCTATCTATCTATGTAATCGAGTGAGAGCTATATAATAAAGTTTAGTTTGAGTTTTTGCTTCTTTACTTTTATGTTGCAATCAAAATAAAGGAAATAAATGAAAATGATCATATGCTAATCTTATGGTAAGTAATAACACCACATAAGGAAAATTATAAGTGGTAAAATTTATTGAAAGTTGACAAACATAGTGATACGTCCATTTTGCATCATTTTTCCTACTATTATTTATAATGTTTTTATGCATAATAATGCTTTTGGGAGTAATTCTAATGCCTTTTCTGTCATAATATGCAAGGTTTACACAAAGAGGGAGAATACCGGCAGCTGGAATTCTGGACCTGAAAAAGCTATGTCAGAGTTACCTATTCTGCACATCTCCAAATGAGCTGAAAATTTACGGAGAATTGTTTTACAATATATGAAGAATATTGGAGCAAATAACTACTAGAGGGGGCCCACCACCTGGGCGCGCCTAGGAGCCTCGGCCCACCTCCGGTGCCCGTCTTCTGGTATATAAGTCATTTTGACCTAGAAAAAAAATAAGGAGAGGACTTTCGGGACGAAGCGCCGCCGTCTCGAGGCGGAACTTGCGCAGGAGCACTTTTGCCCTTCGACAGAGCGATTCTGCCCGGGGAACTTCCCTCCCGGAGGGGGAAATCATCATCATCGTCATCACCAACAACCCTCCCATCTTTGGGAGGGCCATCTCCATCAACATCTTCAACAGCACCATCTCCTCTCAAACCTTAGTTCATCTCTTTTGTTCAATCTTTGTACCGGAACCTTAGATTGGTACTTGTGGGTGACTAGTAGTGTTGATTACATCTTGTAGTTGATTACTATATGGTTTATTTGGTGGAAGATTATATGTTCAGAACCATTATGCTATTTAATACCCCTCCGATCTTGAGCATGATTATTATTTGTGAGTAGTTACCTTTCTTCTTGAGGTCACGGGAGAAGTCATGTTGCAAGTAATCATGTGAACTTGATATGTGTTCGATATTTTGATGATATGTATGTTGTGATTCCCTTAGTGGTGTCATGTGAACATCGACTACATGGCACTCCACCATACTTGTTACTAAGGGAATGCATTGTGGAGTAGTTATTAGATGATGGGTTGCTAGAGTGACAGAAGCTTAAACCCTAGTTTATGCGCTACTTCGTAAGGGACCGATTTGGATCCAAAAGTTTAATGCTATGGTTAGATTTTATCTTAATACTTTTCTCGTAGTTGCGGATGCTTGCGAGGGGGTTAATCATAAGTAGGAGGTTTGTTCAAGTAAGAACAGCACCTAAGCACCGATCCACCCACAAATCAAATTATCAAAGTAGCGAACACAAATCGAACCAACATGATGAAAGTAGCATGGTGAAATTCCCATGTACCCTCAAGAACACTTTGCTTATCATAAGAGACCATTTTGGGCTATCCTTTGCCACAAAAGGATTGGGCTACCTTGCTGAACTTTATCTATTGTTACCGTTACTTGCTCGTTAAAAATTATCTTGCTATCAAACTATCTGTTACCAACAATTTCAGTGCTTGCAGAGAATACCTTGCTGAAAACCACTTGTCATTTCCTTCTGCTCCTTGTTGGGTTCGACACTCTTACTTATCGAAAGGACTACGATTGATCCCCTATACTTGTGGGTCATCAAGGCTCTTTTCTGGGGCTATTGCCGGGGGGTGAATCGCTCTTGGTAAGGAAAAATTATTACTACATGCTGAAATTTATTGTCACTTGTTACTATGGAGAATCATCCTTTGAGGGGTTTGTTCGGGGTATCTTCACCTTGATCGGAACCACAATTAGTTACCCCTCAACCTACTGCACCTTCTGAAAATGTTGGTTATGAAATTCCTTCGGGTATGATAGAACAACTACTAGCTAATCCTCATGCAGGAGATGGAACTGAACATCATGATATGCACTTGATATATGTGGATGAAATTTGTGGATTATTTAAGCTTGCAGGTTTGCCCGAAGATGAAGCTAGGAAGAAGGTCTTCCCTTTATCTTTGATGGGAAAATCATTGGCATGGTATAGGCTATGTGATGATATTGGATCTTGGAACTGGAATCGATTGAAATTGGAATTTCACCAAAAAATTTATCCTATGCATCTAGTTCATCGTGATCAGAATTATATATATAATTTTTGGCCTCGTCAAGGAGAAAGCACCGCTCTAGCTTGGGGGAGGCTTAAGTCAATGTTATATTCATGCCCCAATCATGAGCTCTCGAGAGAAATTATCATTCCGAACTTTTATGCTCGGCTTTCTCGTGATGATCAATCCATGCTCGATACTTCTTGTACTGGTTCTTTTATGAAGAAGACTATTGAACTCAGGTGGGATCTTTTAGAAAGAATTAAACGCAACTCTGAAGATTGGGAAATCGATGAAGGTAAAGAGTCAGGTATTAAGCTTAAGTTTGATTGTGTTAAATCTTTTATGAATACCGATGCTTTTCAGAAATTTAGCACTAAATATGGACTTGACTCTGAGATAGTAGCCTCTTTCTGTGAATCATGTGCTACTCATGTTGATCTCCCTGAAGAGAAGTGGTTTAAATATCACCCACCTATTAAATAAGAAATTAAAGAACCGGCCATGACTAAAGATGAAACTATTATTTACAATGTTGACCCAGTTGTTCCTACTGCTTACATTGAAAAACCACCTTTCCCTGTTAGGATAAAGGAACATGCTAAAGTTTCAACTGTGGTTCGCAAAAGTAATATTAGAGCACCTAAACCTGCTGAATAGATTAAAGTAGAACCTAGTGTTGCTATGGTTAAAGATCTCTTGGTAGAAAATATTGATGGGCATGTTATTTACTTCTGTGATGAAGCTGCTAGAATTGCTAAACCTGATGAAAAAGATAAACATAGACCCGTTGTCGACATGCCTGTTGTCTCAGTTAAAATTGGAGATCATTGTTATCATGGCTTATGTGATTTAGGTGCTAGCATGAGTGCTATTCCTTTTACCTTATACCTAGAAATTATGAATGACATAGCACCCGCTGAAATAGAAGACATAGATGTCACTATTAAACTTGCTAATAGAGACACCATCACACCACTTGGGATTGTTAGAGATGTTGAAGTCTTGTGTGGGAAAATAAAATACCCTAATGATTTTCTAGTTCTTGGTTCCACACAAGATGACTTTTGTCCCATTATCTTTGGTAGACCTTTCTTGAACACTGTCAATGCTACTATAAATTGTCATAAACAAACTGTCAGTGTCCGCTTTGGTGATGAGTCTCATGAATTTAATTTTTCCAAGTTTAATAGATAAGCTTATAAGAAAGAATTACCCAGTAAGGATGAAATAATTGGTCTTTCTTCTATTGTCGTGCCTCCTACTGATCCACTAGAACAATATTTGCTAGACCATGAAAATGATATGCATATGCATGAAATAAATGAAATAGACAAGATTTTCTTCGAACAACGACCTCTGCTCAAACATAATTTGCCTATTGAAACTCTTGGAGGACCTCCTCCACCTAAAGGTAATCCTGTGTTTGAATTAAAACAATTGCCTGACACTTTGAAATATGCCTCTCTTGATGAGAAAAAGATATATCCTGTCATTATTAGTGCTAACCTTTCAGAACACGAAGAAGATAGATTAATGAAAATTCTGAAGAAACACCATTCTGCTATTGGATATACTCTTGATGATCTTAAGGGCATTAGTCCCACTCTCTGTCAGCACAAGATTAATATGGAACCTGATGCTAAACCCGTTGTTGATCATCAACGACGATTGAATCCTAAGATGAAAGAAGTGGTAAGAACTGAAATATTAAAGCTTCTGGAAGCAGGTATAATCTATCCCATAGCTTATAGTAGATGGGTAAGTCCTGTTCATTGTGTCCCTAAGAAAGGAGGTATTACTGTTGTTCCTAATGATAAAAATGAACTTATCCCACAGAGATATGTTACTGGCTATAGAATGGTAATTGATTTTAGAAAATTAAATAAAGCAACTAGAAAAAACATTACCCTCTTCCTTTTATTGATCAAATGCTAGAAAGATTATCTAAGCACACACACTTTTGCTTTCTCGATGGATATTCTGGTTTCTCTCAAATACCTGTTTCGCAACCTGATCAAGAGAAAACCACCTTTACTTGCCCTTTTGGAACTTATGCTTATAGACGTATGCCATTTGGTTTATGCAATGCACCTGCTACCTTTCAAAGATGTATGTCTGCTATATTCTCTGATTTTTGTGAAAACATTGTTGAAGTTTTCATGGATGACTTTTCCGTTTACGGAACTTCTTTTGATGATTGCTTAAGCAACCTTGATCAAGTTTTGCAGAGATGTGAGCAAACTAATCTTGTCTTGAATTGGAAGAAGTGCCACTTTATGGTTAATGAAGGTATTGTTTTGGGACATAAAATTTCTGAACGAGGTATTGAGGTGGACAGAGCTAAAGTTGATGCAGTTGAGAAAATGCCATGTCCTAGAGATATTAAAGGTATTCGTAGTTTCCTTGGTCATGCTGGTTTCTATAGGAGGTTCATTAAAGACTTCTCTAAAATTTCTAGGCCTCTTACTAATCTTTTACAGAAGGATGTTCCATTTGTTTTTGATGATGATTGTGTAGAAGCCTTCAAAACACTTAAGAAAGCCTTAACTTCTGCACCTATTGTTCAACCACCTGATTGGAACTTGCCTTTTGAAATTATGTGTGATGCTAGTGACTATGCTGTTGGTGCTGGTCTAGGACAAAGAGTTGATAAGAAATTGAATGTTATTCAATATGCCAGCAAAACTCTAGACAGTGCCCAAAGAAATTATGCAACTACTGAAAAAGAATTTTTAGCAGTTGTGTTTACTTGTGATAAATTCAGATCTTACATTGTTGATTCCAAAGTAATTGTTCACACTGATCATGTTGTTATAAAATATCTTATGGAAAAGAAAGATGCTAAACCTAGACTCATTAGGTGGGTTCTCTTGCTACAAGAATTTGATTTAAATATCACTGATAGGAAAGGAGCTGAGAACCCCGTAGCTGATAACTTGTCTAGGTTAGAAAATACACTTGATGACCCACTACCTATTGACGATAGTTTTCTTGATGAACAACTAGCTGCAATAAATGTTTCTCATAATACTCCTTGGTATGCTGACTATGCTAATTATATTATTGCCAAATACATACCACCTAGTTTCACATACCAACAAAAGAAAAAAAAAATCTTCTACGACTTAAGACATTACTTTTGGGATGAACCACATCTTTATAAAGAAGGAGTAGATGGTATTATTATACGTTGTGTACCTGAGCATGAACATGAACAAATCCTACGGAAATGTCACTCCGAGGCTTATGGAGGCCATCATGCGGGAGATAGAACTGCTCACAAGGTATTGCCATCTAGTTTTTATTGGCCTACTCTCTTCAAGGATGCCCGTAAGTTTGTTTTATCTTGTGATGAATGTCAAAGAATTGGTAATATCGGTAAGCGTCAAGAAATGCCTATGAATTATTCACTTGTTATCGAACCATTTGATGTTTGGGGTTTTGATTATATGGGACCTTTTCCTTCCTCTAATGGGTAGACACATATTTTGGTTGCTGTTGATTATGTTACTAAGTGGGTAGAAGCTATTCGAATTAGTGGTGCTGATCATAACACTTCCATTAAAATGCTTAAAGAAGTTATTTTCCCGAGGTTTGGAGTCCCTAGATATTTAATTACTGATGGTGGTTCACACTTTATTCATGGTGCTTTCCATAAAATGCTTGCTAAATATGATGTTAACCATAGAATTGCATCACCCTATCATCCTCAGTCTAGTGGTCAAGTTGAACTTAGCAATAGAGAAATAAAATTGATATTACAAAAAACTGTCAATAGGTCCCGAAAGAATTGGTCTAAGAAATTAGATGATGCACTTTGGGCCTACAAAACAGCATATAAAAATCCTATGGGTATGTCTCCCTATAAAATGGTTTATGGAGAAGCTTGTCATTTGCCTCTTGAGTCGGAACATAAAGCATATTGGGAAATTAAAGAACTCAACTATGATTTCAAACTTGCCGGTGAAAAGAGGTTATTTGATATTAGCTCATTAGATGAATGGAGAACCCAAGCTTATGAAAATGCCAAACAATTTAAAGAAAAAGTTAAAAGATGGCATGACAAAAGAATCCAAAAGCAGGAATTCAAAGTTGGAGAATATGTTCTTTTATACAACTCTCATTTTAGATTCTTTGCAGGAAAAATTCTCCCTAAATGGGAAGGGCCATATATCATCGAGGAGGTTTATCGCTCTGGAGCTATCAAGATTAATAATGCCGAAGGTACTAACCCGAAGGTGGTCAATGGCCAAAGAATTAAACACTATATCTCAGGTACGCCTATTAATGTTGAAAGCAATATTATTCAAACCATGACACCGGAGGAACACATAAAAGAAACCTTCCGGAACACTCCAGAATAATGAAAAAAGAGGAGGTACGTGATACGGTAAGTAAACGGACTCCTAAAAATCCGCAAAAATATTTTCTGTCTTTTTGGGAATATTACAAAAATTAGGAAAATAAGAAACAACCAGGAAGGCACCCCGAGGGGGGCACAAGACACCAGGGCACGCCTGGGCCCCCTGGCGCGCCCAGGTGGGTTGTGCCCACCTCGTGAACCTTCCCGACTCCGTTTTCCTCCCGTTTGCTTGTTTCCCAAGATAAAAAATCTTTATATACCCCCCGAACGTATTGACCGCTGTATCGTGGAGAAACCCTCTGTTCTTCTTTCTTGCTGTTTTCTAACAGATCTAGATCGCCATGGCCGCTTCGAGCTCCTCCAAGGACGTCATCAACCCGTATTTGTGGGAGGTGATGCAGCACCCTCAAGCCATTGAGATGCGTGAGGGGGTGCTCCACATCCGGGACGTCCAGGGGCCCAACATGATGGGAACCGTGGAGGCTAGGCTCGAAGCTATGGAGTAAGAGGTTTTCAAGTGCAAGGGGATGGTGGAGTGTGGACTCAACACCAATCACCTCATGATTGCGGATTTCACCCGTGATCTTAAGGTGGATGGACGGTCCATGAAGGACATTGTATTCACCCTCAACGAGCAAATCAATTTTCTGCAAAGCCAAATCTATGATCTCCAAAATCAAGTCTTTGAATATGAGGCGAGATTTAAAGGTATGAGTTTAGCTGCCAGTTGCAGGACTCGCGAGACTCGCGCTTCTTCTTATGATGGTGAGCCGCTGTCATGGAAACCGGAGGATAAACCTGCTACTACTTCACCACCACCACCATCATCTTCACACCCAATGGAGACTTGAGTTCATGGTATGGGCACACCCCTTGGCTTCTGCCAAGCTTGGGGGAGGTGCCCCGGTATCGTATCATCACTACTATCTTTGCCTTTATCTATTTTAGTTCGATCTTCAGTTATCATTTGGTTTAGTTCAATAAAAGTTTAGTTTGATCCTTTCTTTTTGAGTGCTTGCTTAATGATCCACTTATCTATGTAATTGTGTGCGAGATATACAATAAAGTTTAGTTTGAGTTTTGTTTCTTTACTTTTATGTTTCAATAAAAAAATAAAAAAGAAAGGAAAATAAATGAAAAAGTTCATATGCTAATCTTATGGTAAGTAATGACATCACATAAGGAAAAGTATAAGTGGTAAAATTTGTTGGATATTGACAAACACAGCATTGCTCAATGATGCAATTCATGAAAGAATTAATAAGGGAAAAGAAGATTCACATGCAAATACACTATCTTGGACATCTTTTATGACTGTGAGCCCCCATTAAATATTTTATGCCAAAATTGTTGATGTTGGACAAGGAAGACAACGTAATGATTTATGTTTGTTCATATTTGCATAGAAGTTATATTGTCATAGATCCTTCAACATGTGGTGCTTGCTCAATATCTTTGCTAGCCAAAAATTCTGCACTAAGTAGAGATACTACTCGTGCATCCAAAAACCTTGAACCCAAACTCATGCCTTGAGAGTCCACCATACCTACCCAACGATTGAGTAAGATCCTTCAAGTAGGTTGTCATCGGTGCAATAAGGCAATAAAAATTGCTTCTAAATGTGTTGGATCATTTAGTGTAAGAGAAAATTGAGCGTTGTACGAACTTGTGATGGCAAAATAATAAAAGCGACAGACTGCATAATAAAGGTTGTTACCACAAGTGGCAATATAATGTGACATTCTTTTGCATTAAGGGATTTGGCATACAAACAAATAAGCGCATGACAACCTCTGCTTCCCTCTGCGAAGGGCCTATCTTTTACTTTTATGTATTTTCTTTTTATGCAAGAGTCAAAGTAGTCTTCTCTATTCCCTTTTATTTTCTCCTTTTGCAAGCATCATGTGGTGAGGAAAGATCTAGGCACATAAATCCAGTTGAATGTGAGTGATCATGAGTTATTATTGTTGACATCACCCTTGAGGTGAATAAGTTGGGAGGCAAAACTATAAGCCCCTATCTTTCTATGTGTCCTATTAAAACTTTTTGCTCATATGTATGCCGTGAGTGTTAGTAATCATAGAAGATTAAATGATGGTTGAGTATGTGGACTTGCCAAAAGGCTTCGATATAAGACCCTTCCTGAAAATACGATGAATTGTAGTTGCAAAGTTGACTGAGAACATAGTTTGTTGGTTTTCAATAAGGTTTATGCTTTTTACTTCGATGTTGTGATGAATTGTTACTTGTTCATGAGAAGTTATATGATAAATTTTTATGGTAAAGCTTGTTGATGTTATAATAATAAGCATGATGCTACTATGTCCGTATTTTTTTTTATCGACACCTCTCTCTCTAACCATGTGGACATGACTTTCGATATCGGCTTTCGCTTGAGGGCAAGCGAGGTCTAAGCTTGGGGGAGTTGATACGTCCATTTTGCATCATGTTTTCCTACTGTTATTTATAATGTTTTTATGCATAATAACACCTTATGGAGTACTTCTAATGCCTTTTCTCTTATAATATGCAAGGTTTACACAAAGAGGGAGAATACCGGCAGCTGGAATTCTGGACCTGAAAAAGTTATGTCAGAGATACCTATTCTGCACATCTCCAAATGAGCTGAAAATTTACGGAGAACTATTTTGGAATATTTAATAAATATTCGAGCAAATAACTACCAGAGGGGGCTACCTGGTGCCCACAAGACAGCAGGGCGCGCCAGGCCCCCAGGCGCGCCCTGGTGGGTGGTGGGCAGCCCACCCCACCTCCGGTGCCCATCTTATGGTATATTAGGTCTTTTGACCTAGAAAAAATAAAGAGAGGACTTTCGGGACGGAGCGACGCCGTCTCGAGGAAGAACTTGGGCAGGAGCACTTTTGCCCTCCGGCGGAGCGATTCCGCCGGGGGAACTTCCCTCCCGGAGGGGGAAATCGAAGCCATCGTCATCACCAACAACCCTCTCATCTTTGGGAGGCCAATCTCCATCAACATCTTCAACAACACCATCTCATCTCAAACCCTAGTTCATCTCTTGTGTTCAATCTTTGTACCAGAACCTCAGATTGGTACCTGTGGGTGACTAGTAGTGTTGATTACATCTTGTAGTTGATTACTATATGGTTTATTTGGTGGAAGATTATATGTTTAGATCCATTATGCTATTTAATACCCCTATGATCTTGACCATGAATATCATTTGTGAGTAGTTACTTTTGTTCTTGAGGTCACGGGAGAAGTCATGTTGCAAGTTATCATGTGAATTTGATATGTGTTCGATATTTTTATGATATGTATGTTGTGATTCCCTTAGTGGTGTTATGTGAACGTCGACTACATGACACTTCACCATCTTTGGACCTAAGGGAATGCATTGTGGAGTAGTTATTAGATGATGGGTTGCTAGAGTGATAGAAGCTTAAACCCTAGTTTATGTGCTACTCCCTCCATTCCTTTATATAAGGTGTATTTGTTTTTTCAAAAGTCAAACGAGGCCATGTTTGACCGAGTTTTTAGAAAAATATATCAATATCCACAATACAAAATTTATATCATTTGATCCATCATGAAAAGTACTTTCGTATTTTATCTATTTGGTATTGCATATGTTGTTAGTTTATTCTATAATCTTGGTTAAACATTCAAATGGTTGACTTGCACGGAAAACAATACACCTTATATTCTGGAATGGAGGGAGTATTCCGTAAGGGACTGATTTGGATCCATATGTTTAATGCTATGTTTAGATTTTATCTTAATACTTTTCTCGTAGTTGCGGATGCTTGCGAGGGGGTTAATCATAAGTGGGAGGCTTGTTCAAGTAAGAACAACACCCAATCACCGGTCCACCCACATATCAAATTATCAAAGTAGCGAACGCGAATCAAACCAACATGATGAAAGTGACTAGAAGAAATTCCCGTGTGCCCTCAAGAACATTTTGCTTACTATAAGAGACCATTTTGGCATGTTCTTTGCCACAAAAGGATTGGACTACCTTGCTGCACTTTATTTACCGTTATCGTTACTTGCTCATTACAAATTATCTTGCTATCAAACTACCTGTTACCGACAATTTCAGTGCTTGCAGAAATTACCTTGCTGAAAACCGCTTGCCACTTCCTTCTGCTCCTTGTTGGGTTCGACACTCTTACTTATCGAAAGGACTACGATTGATCCCCTATACTTGTGGGTCATCACCTTCTTCTTCACCGCCTTCTTCTACTCGGCCATGCGCTTCTAGTAGAACTCGCTCTCGGCATGGACGTACTCCGGATGCTCTCGCACGAACCTCGCCATCAGCGCCTCGTCGCTATCGCCGGGAGCAACGAGAATCGCCGGCTTCTTCTTCCTCTTCTTCTCCTCCTTCTTCTCGTCCATCCGCCAAATGTTGATATTCTTCGGCCCAATTAGCTTTGTGTCGGCCTCAATCTCGATCTCCGGGAAGTTCATCTCGTGCCTTGGCCGGCCGAATGCCATGTGAAAATGTCATATGCACGTGCAGCCATGTCGATGGAGTCAAACATGCCGACCCAGTAGCAATAGCCATCACACTGGAACTCCACGCCAACGTTCCTGGACGGCTTCTTCCACACACCAAAGAAGTCATTCTTGCGCTTCGAGATCTTCAGCGGCATGGTAGTTGCGCAACTGCGGACGGAGCGGCGGCGGGCCGGCGGATTGGCGGCGACGGGGTGACTGTGCGGGGCAGCGGTAGCTCGAATCAATGGTGGCGTGGTTATGAATCGGGTGCAGATTGGCGTCGGCTGTGCAGTGCGATTCGGACGATTTGGTGGTGGGCGGCGCAGGAGCAGCGGTGGAACCGGCGGGAGGGCGGTGGAGCAGCAAGATCTGGCGGCCAGGCGGTGGTAGGGGCCGGTGGTGGACCTGGCGGCGCAACAGCGAGAAAGCGGCCGATTTGGTGGAGGGCGGCGGTGGGCGCGGTGGAGCGGCGGGATCTGGCAGCGGGACGGCGACAGCGTCGCGCGGTGGACAGGGCGGGGCAACGGCGGGGCGCGGACTGGCGGGTGGAAATGAAATGAAATCACGGTTGGCTGCTCGCGCGCGGCTGTCCGTTTTACATCACAAGGGAGGTGGAGAGGAAAATTTGCATCTCCAAGTGTTGTATTTTACATCACTTGGAGGAGCTCATGAAATTTTTTTGCGTCAACATCATCTGTTAGAGCAATGTTTTTAGGCCTTCGTGATGTAAAAGTTAGTTACTTTTGCATGTACATGTTCTATTGGAGATGCTCTTATAGCAATTTTTTGCCGAATTAAGATAAGCTCAAAAGAACTCGTTTTAGAGCGTTGAGCTTAAGAGCATCTACAAACACATATTCCTAAAACCGGTTGTTGAACGCCAACGCAGACGGTGACTGAGCATATCTCAAATTTCATCACAAACAACCACGGTAGGCATACAGAAATTCCATTTTCATACGAACCCTGCAATGACATGATCTACGCAAACTGCTACTACGAACAACAAAACTACACGTCCTCGTCGTTAGGGATGTTGATGATGTTGGTGCCGGAGCCCGCCGGCCTCATGGTCATTAGCGGTCGGCTCGCCATTGAACTCGGCGAAGACTCATTGATCTCCACTTTCATCGGCAGAGGATGCGGCGGTTCACCTCCACCTCGTGCTCCGACTCGAAGGACTCGAGCAGGGCATGCTGCTCCGCCAGCCCATCTGCCCGGTCCTTCTCAAACTCTGCTACGGTTGGCCATGTCAAAGCCGGCAGGCGCCGGATCTGCCGTCGTCGCCTCCTCCAGCTCCGGCTCCTCCTCCTCCATGGCAGCATCGTCCTCCTCCGGCTCCGCCTCCTCATCCTCTTCCTCCTCCGGCTCCGCCTCCTCCTTCCCTTCCTCCTCCAGCTCTGACGAATCCGGTGGAAGGCCGACAGCGAAACGAGCAGTGCGCCTCGCCCGGATCTCCTCTAGTAGCTGCAATCGGCGCTCCGGCGTCAACATGGCATATGTGGTGATCCTCTATCGAGCCATGGCTAGCGGCTACGGCGAGCAGATGGATTCTGTCGGCGCGGGTGGGAGGGAGAGGAGCAGGAGGTTGGTGGCACGCGTGCGATGGGGACAAGCTAGGGTCTGTCTGCCGCCGTTCGGCTTAAATAGCCAAACTTGCGATTCAAACTCACAAAGTGTATCAATACGGTCCTCGTACTTGAGGATACAGACTCAATACGGTCCCAAACTTGGAGCACCACTCCTGAGATATGCTTGTGTTTGTGCATACAACAGCGTACCAGGCATGTCACGTCAACAGGTACCGCTGGACTAATATTGACGCGCGGCGGTGAGTGGAACAGCGACCTTGAGGTTGGTGTCCTGCACACGCGAGCTGACCAACTAAACCACCGTTCATTGTTGCTTAATAAAGAGAAGCAGGTTTATTGTCTCAACAAAAAGGAAAATTAAATGATACTCATCCAGGAGGCCATTCGTCCACGCCAGACGCATGCCCGGGAGGGCATTATAGACATAGAAAATAGCATATGCGGTCAGCGGCGGAGCTAGCTTGGGATGATTAGGGGGGCAATGGAAAAATACGAATTCTTGGAGGGGTAAATGTCTGTATTTTCTTCAAACTATGCAGCTATAGAAAAAAATTCTCCAGTAAAAATCCCAAGGCTGGGGGTAATGGCCCCCATAGCTTCAACAGAGCTCCGCCACTGTATGCGGTGTTGGTACATAACTACTTGAGCTCGGCAAGGACCTCTCAGTGTCAATGGTGAAGCACGACGCCAACTTCCACCACCTCGCCGCACTGGCATGATGTGCCAAGCTCTCCGCTCCAGCGATTCTAGTCATATGTCCGGACAACGGAAATGGGTGTCGGCGGCAGAGAGAGAGATCAAGTCAAGGTCAGCGCCGGAGAGAGAGATCAAGCCGAGGTCGGCGCGAACACCACGAGATGACCGAGGTTGCTACACACAAATAGGAGCCTGCCGTAGATGCCAACGATCGGCTATTGCTATTTGTATGATCGCCGCGCCTCTAATGAGAGTTAAGGTTGCAACGATTCCTCGTAATAATTAGATTGAGATGATGCATGTACCAGCGTTCAAGTTGATGCGGTACCTCTAATCCCTTGACATCATCAACATGCATGCATGCATGCCGTTTGAAGCAGCTAGCATGTGCGTACGAAGACAACACAAATCAGTGGCAGAGCTAAGAAGAAAAAACTGAGCGGACCTTGTTTTCGGCGGAATACATCCAGCAGCTAGCGAGCCTTGTCATGTTACCTAATGTGTTGGCCACGGCAAGAAGCGTATCAAGCAAGCAAGGGTTAGCCGGGCGACGGTACAACATATATATGACCACACCAATTTGATCATCAAACTAAAAAAGCAAAACATATCAAAACATAGTCAACAGTTACGGTTAGCATCTGCGTGTTCGTTGCATGCCCCATTGGTGGCACGTTCGAATACCTCTTCCCACTTTCCACACTCCTATTTTGTTATTCTTTCTCGCGCCCACTGACATGTGGGTCCTACAGAGATGGAGAGAGGGGCCGGCTGATGTGGCATGCACAGTACGCTGTTGTATACGTGAAGTGTATGCGCAATCATATCTCATGACCGGTGTTTCAAGTTTGGGGACAGTATTGAGTCTGTATTGTCAAGTGTGAGGACTGTATTAATACATTTTCTGAGTTTGAGGACTGTTTTGGACCTAGCCAGCAAGTTCAGGGGGCAGCGATGCATTTTACTCCGTATAAGACTGTCGTTTAGTAACGGAGGACATGAGCGTGAGTCAATGATAGCACAAATATATGAGGGAGGAGTATATTGTTTATACTAAACTTCTATATTTATTGAAACTTATTATAACATACATACTGTAGTTTTGATTAATATAATTTCCATTACTTGGTCATTATAGTTAAGTGCATAAAATATATTTTTACAATATTTATAGTGTCTTTATTACGCAGTTGCAATGCATATCACTCAAAATTTGCTTATGTTAAATTTAAATTGTATAACATGACACAAATTCTTATTGAATTAAGTTTTGAAAAATGGCATAGCTTATATGGGATATACATATATTTGTGTGTGTATGTGTTTGTGTTCATATACATTTTATATAATTAAATAGCATTGTACACTAAGAAATATCTTAATAGTGATTCTAGTGTATTGTTGGGTAAGCATATTGTAGGATCGATAAGTATGTTTAGAGAGGTGTGAATAGACTACTAAGCACAATAATGGATTCTTTTTCCAAGTATTATTTTTTTGACAGATTTTAGACTTTTCTAGCAGTCTATAAAGCACCTTATACATGGAAGTCAAAAGTAACTAGATGACCCATTGCGTCCTCCGTGTAAAGACCAATTGCAGCCAACAAACGAAGCAACGATCCACAAAGGGGCAAAAATAAAATCGAACATAGAATTTAGGTGAAGTATTTGAAGGATGTTAGTCGTGAATTGGGACTTATAAAGAAACCTGGTGGGGTTGTTGTGTTTTGGGAAACCATTCAATCTAATGTGTTGCTTTAGGTGACAGTCTCATTCAGCATCAACAACAGTGGCCTGAAGCACACTGAAAGGATTCTAAAATATAAAGTGGTATTCTGAAGATAGGATTGGCTAATTTATCCATTCATAGTGGTATTACGGACCAAACATAATTAAAAGTTGTCAATGATGGAATACAGGTTTTTTTAGGGGGGTGATGGAATACAGGTGACGCCCTACAGATCTGTTCTGGTTGCCCGGCTCAGCTTTTCGAGGCTCGGAATGGGCTTCAGGTCCAGGTCTTTCGGCCCGCAGGTCCATCATCAAACCCACTTAATAATATATATATTTTTACTGAAAACAAAAATCTGGGAAGGGTATTTTATTTTGAAACTGTAAAAGAAAGCAATCTTCTCCAAGCCTGGACCTTACCCTAAACCCTATGAACTACCGTCATTTTCCAAGACAACATTATGCATTTAGGTTTATTCTAAATGAGAAAAGGCAGAAATATCTTAACTTGCTTTTTTTAGTGAAAAATATCTTAACTTACTGGGAGTAGAGACAAGGGAACATTAGGGTTTCTTTGCCTCCCACCGGCGTTGCCGTCGGTCCGCCTCGTCTCCGGTGGCCTTAGGGCCATGGGGGCGCGGTGGATCCTGGCCCTTGCCGACGGGAGGGCTCGGTTTTTAAATGGCTCTTTGAGTTTTGTTAGGGTTTGTGTCTTACTCAGGAAGGCAAGATGGCGGCGGTTCCCTGAAGATGGAATAAGGTCCTCCCCGCCTAGCCCCCGTCCCGGTGATGCGTCTAGCATCGTCGGTGGGCATGTGGAGGTGTGTCTCCGGCGGATCTATCTTGTGTGGACCTGCCAAGATTTGGTTGTTCGTCTACATTCGTGTGTTTTCAGGTTGGATCCTTCCGATCTACGTTACTCTTCAGCAGTGGCGGTTGCTGTTCTGGTGCGTTGGTCCTATGGGGCCTTAGTACGACGACTTCCCGACTGTCTACTACAACAAGTTTTGCCCGGCTCCGGCGAGGGAGGGGCGATGACGGCGGCGCACTTTCGGCTCGCTTCAGTGCTTGTAGTTGTCGCTAGATGGTCTACGAATCTGGATGTAATTTTTATTATTTCTGGTGTTTGTTGTACTGCCATGATTGAAGATGAATAGATCAAAAGTTTTCTCAAAAAAAAAAAAGACAAGGAAACCAGACAAGTTTGAGAAGGCCAGTCGCCCTCGCAGTATGCGAGAGGCAGGCAACCATGATGTTACATAAACATAGATAGGATAGCCATACACGAGCTGGGACCACTGTCAAAGCTTGTATACGAGAGAAAATCGGGCATACACTCCCATACGGCGTATTCGTCACACATACAAGACCAAAAGGAGTAACATGATAAATTGATTTACTCGAATCAATCTAAAATAAGAAGTGGGAAGATGAAAAAGGTACTAATATGAAAATCGTGGCCGGCTTACCTACTCGGCGGGCGTCACTGATGCCCAGAAGTGGGTGCCTACTCCTTGTGCCGTGCTATGCGTCATACCGATTCACTCCATGCTTGTGTTGGACATACCGCCAAAGACCATTGCTGCAATGGTTAAGATCTGTAAAGGCTTCCTCTGGTGCGGCAAGGCCCAAGCACGAGCTGTATCATGCGCGGTTGCTTGGGAGACTGTGTGCTCTTCTAGATGGGCTAGGGGTTTGGGGGTGCCGAACCTCAAGTGGCTCAACATCGCACTCCAGGCGAAGTGGCCATGGTTGCACCGATCGGGTGATTCTCGCCCATGGAACGAGTTCACTTCAAGGTTTTGGATCCCATGCAGACCTTTTTTCTCGAGGGGCACCGGAATTTCCGGTTACCACGGTAACCATGAAATACCGAAAAAAATTCGGACGAAATTTAAATCAAAATTTGAATTTAAATATTTTTGAAGTCCATATAGATACGTATTTAACTCCTGAATATCGCCAACCTTGCTCAGGCGTAGTGGCTATTGGACCACAGCTTTCGCTAGCTCGTAGGCCGCGAGTTCGACCCCTGGCCGGTGCAGCATTTTTTATAACTTTTGCATCCTTAAAAAGAATAAAAATGCGTGAGCTGAGAGTCGAACTCGCGGCTCGCGGCTGCGGAAAGGATTCCTTTGCCAGTAGGCCACTAGAAGTTCTGTTGCCACAGAAGAGATGCTTTACATTTAACTCTAAAGCGAGCGTTCGAATTCAAAAATTTCAAAATATTCGAGATATTTTGCTCGGTATGAGTGCTTCTCAAGGGGGGACGGTAAACGCGGTAACCGTGCGAAATCACGAAATTTCGTTCGGTAACCAAATCAGTGGTTCACTTTGAGCGTGTCTAGCGAGTCCACTGCCTTATTCAGATCGGCAGCTCACATGACAGTAGGGGATGGTGCAACAGCCTTGTTTTGGGAGGACCGATGGATGGATGGGTGGAGAGTACAGGACCTAGCACCCCAGATTTACGATCGTATCAACGCGAGGATTCGAGGCTCAACGACTGTCAGAGAGGGGCTCAACAATAATCTGTGGGCCTGCGATGTTGGGCCTGACCTAGGGCCGGAGTCAATACAAGAGTACTTCTGGATATGGTCAGCGGTGGACCACATTAATCTAAATCCGGACCAAAGGGACCGCCTGCGGTGGGCATGGGAGAATAATGGGCAATACTCGGCCCATTTAGCTTACGCAACACTATTTTGGGGTAGGGAGACGTCTTCAACTTCGGAGTTCACATGGAAATTGTGGGCCCCGTTGCAATGCCGATTCTTTGCTTGGATGGCATTAAGAGATAGGTGTTGGACGTCGGATAGACTTGCGAAGCGAGGCCTACCGCATCAAGACGCTTGCCCATTCTGTGCACAACATGAGGAGAGCATCCAACACTTATTGCTATAGTGTGTGTTCGTGAGGGAGGTCTGGCATCGTCTGTACACGACGATGCGCAGGCCTGACTGGACACTGACCG
This sequence comes from Thinopyrum elongatum, assembly GCA_011799875.1. NCBI lineage: Eukaryota > Viridiplantae > Streptophyta > Magnoliopsida > Poales > Poaceae > Thinopyrum > Thinopyrum elongatum. The sequence goes on from CM022303.1 coordinate 204,038,479, forward strand.
GAGCGGAGGGACTCAGAGAGTGGTGCATCACCAAGAAAGACAACGGGCACCAAGTCAAGGACATTCAGGCGATTGTGGTGCTGGTACTGTGGTCAATTTGGAAGTAGCGCAACGATATAGTCTTCGGGGGTGCAACACCTTCAATCCCTCGACTAGCTACGATCATTGAGCAAGAAGGTAGGGTGTGGATAGCGGCATGGCTACTGAAGGGTGACCCCGAGCCCTTCCTTAGTGCGTTGTCTAGGTGGGCAGATGTGAGGGGTTAGCTAGCTATGTAGGGTGGAGGTGGATTTGTCGTGCACATGTAACTTGTGTAACGAACTCTGTGGACGGGTGCCTTCCCCGATCCTTCTTTATACTATGACACGCACACTTGTGCGTATTCGAGAAAAAAAAATGAAGCCTTTTAGAGTCACTCGAATGACTAATGCAACCATGCAAGAATAAATAAGATCATAGTGCTTGCTAGCGAGCTCAGCTCCATGTCTAGCTTTATTTGTCAAGAACGCAGAAAGTATGTCAGAAAATGAAGAATTGGACATTACAAACAAGAATCAGGTAAATCGAAACAAACAAAACAACTGGTCATGTGAGAACAAGCTAGTGAAGAGAAGTGGAATGGGTACTGATCTTTGATCAGAGTTGTCTCTCAGTTTTGGGACACTAGCTTTCTAGCCTGTTGATTTTTCAAAGAAGCTGTTGTTCATACAGCTTGGGGTTTGACATCGTCAAACCCATTAAGCTAGGGGCGCCCTCTCGCGCTAGCCACGTCATCACAAGAAGACGAAAAGAAAAAAAAAGTTAGCGATTGGGCGGGCAGGAAAGAGCTGAGACAAAAAGATAGATCAGGCTCGTTGCCTCCCCACGCACACCAACACAGCCGCCGCCTCCTGTGCTCGTTTCTCTCAGTGTCGCCAGATCTAGGGGAGCCACCGGAGGAGAACCACGAGCATGAGAGACCACGACCGCGACAACAGCAGCATCCCCGATCATATCCGGCGCTCAGTGCTGCCGCCGCCCTTTTCTCTTGTCTACGAGGCTGGCACATCAAGATCGAGCAGGCCAGGCAGCGGCGCTCCCAAATCCATGCTGCGACGGCTCTAGCTCGTCATCGCGAACGACAAGCACGTGTTCATCGTCTAGAAGCACGGCTCCGAGCTAGCCGCGGCCTAGGGCTCCCGGAGCTCGTGCGACCGTGCTCGAGGTGGACGCCGGCATCGCCCAAGACGGATTCCTACTCCAATCCTCTGCCCGGCAAACAGAAACAGTTCACCAGCATGGGTGACACAATGGACGAGGAGGCCGAGCCGTCCGCGAGGCCATGGACTTGCCCCTGGCCTCGTGGGGCGGAGAAGGATAACTGGATAAGGGGGCGGAGCAGTCCACATCGCCGTCGTTCTCGCATTCGAGCTGTCCGTCACGCCGTCACCATCACCTAGCCCCTCGCCGCGCGGGACACAGAGATGGGCGAGGACACCGATAGGAAGCCGTCGTCGCCATCACCTAGCCCCTCGCCTCGCAGGATGCAGAGATGGGCAAGGAGGCATGTAGGAAGCAGCTAAACGTCTCGCCTTTGTGATGTTTCTACTGCATTACTGATTAAGTGTGTTTTCCTTGCTCAGGGTTGCCGGTGCAGGTACTAAAGTGCAGACCAACGAGGAGGTCGCGATTAAGCTTGTGAGTTTATAATCAGTGGCAGTATTGCTTTTAGTGCCAGTATTTTCCTCTTTGATATGGGTGCAAGTATTTCTATTTGATATTTAACTTGATAATTGCTGATTTTCTGAAAAAAGGGCCAAAGATTAGTCTGACAATCTTTATATCTCACTCTTGTGGGAAGTACAATAATGAAAGTATGTTCTTCACGCTTATGTTTCCCAAATTGGCAGCTCTCAGTCAAACTTCTTTACTGATCACTTCAATCTGCTGAAAACTATTTTCTGCCAAGGATTAATGGTAGCTTTTATATGTACTGAGCTGTGTAAGCTCTCCTGCATTTGCAATCTTGCATTAGTTCATTTTAGTTCCCAAGAATTAAACGTCAGAGAGAGTACATAAAAGAGAGGATAGGAGAAGTTGATAAGCCAGAAGAACTGATAAGGACTTATGCTTTTGCTCTATCCAGGAAAATGTGAAGGCGAAGCATCCTCTGTTGTTGTATGAGTCAAAGTTGTACAGGGTACTGCAGGGCGGAAGTAATACCCGTTCATTTTCTTTCCTTGGACCATAAATTTAAGATATTTTTTGCTGTTATGATGCTGGCGTACATTTTTTTATTGTGCAGCTGGGATTTCAAATGTCAAGTGGTTTGGTGTTGAGGGTGACTACAATGTTCTTGTTACTTTGATGGGATCTAGCACAGCTGAATTGTGGCGCCTGGCTCGTTCGACAAGTGGACGCCACTCTCCTCCTCGTCTTCGACGGCATGAAGAATATTGATGTTGAGATGGACACACACTTCAGGAGCAGCAGAGGTCCTATATATAGTTTTTTGATGAATCCATTTTCTTACTTGTGTTTGCACTTCTCTTAACCTAACAAACATTTGGCTCCTTTGAAAATCTGTTGCAAACATGCGAACGAATAACAATATGTCGGATTTCATTGTCTGCCAAACACATGACCATGTTGTTTATTTCAGGTATGTGAACCCTCACTGGGAAAATTTCCTCTTCTATCGGAGTTGACCTGTTTTAGACAGATCTTTCCTGTGTAGATGGGAAAGTGATTCAAAATTCTGCTAGGGCTCCATTAGTACAGGTAGAGGGCTTGTTAATATGCCATGCTAATGCAATTTGACATATGACATATTGACCGGCCATTATTTTAATTGTTCGTCTTCACCTGCTGAATTGGTCTGATGGGGAGAGATCTTATAGGTTCTGCGTGAGGGTGAAGGACAATTCCATTCTATGAAGTGGAAGATTTGTCCTGATTGTCTAAATTTCAGTAGTTATTTTTCTTCCTTGAGTGACCTTGCTTTGGTTTTAACCACACAATGAGCTCTAGAGTAACTGAGTATTTAACAAGTAGGTGATGCTTTAACTTACTATTCATGATCAAATTGATGATAAAGGTACACACATTTTTTGTGGTGCTATATTTCTATTCTGTTGGTGAGAGGATCTCATGTTTGTTCATATCTACCATGTTCTGGTGTTTGGCATCGTACACATTACTGAAAGAGAAGGAATAATGATTCTAATATAGTGAAGCATGTGGATGTTGATGCTCCAACTCTGAAGTAGCCCAACATCTTCCTCATTACAAGGTAGGCTATTGGTATCTATCTCAAATACAGTGTAAAGATCCTTTCGTAAAACTGCTAATAATTTATTATGATATCTAAATGCTACAAGTATGCATTATAATTGGTTCCACTTGGCCTTTCCAGAATTATTTTTCATACTCTTTATGTGATAACACACCATCTTTCACCTCATAATCTCACTTTAACAGAGGATGCCTTGGACAACTGTGTAGTACCTAACCTTCAAATTTAATCCTTTATGTTAAAGCAATAATTATTGGACTAACAGTGTTATAAAGAAGAGAAAACTCTTTCAGCTGTTAAAGATCTCTTCTCATTAATCATCTTTGGTGAATTAACTAGAATTTTCATTTAGTAAAATCAGAACTCACCTTTCCTTTATGTGTAAGAAGAAACAAGATGAATTGCATTTAGAAGATATCTGGACTCTCTTTAAGAGCTGGAAGATTAGAAGAGGCATGTGAATTGTGTCGATCTGCTGGACAGGTTGGTCAGCTTGTATATGCCTATGTAATTCTTATGATGTATCACCTCTACTTGATGCTAATGTCTCGAATATGTTCAGGCTTGGAGAGCTGCCACCCTTTGCCCCTTTGGTGGCATAGATCTGTTTCCTTCCTTGGAGGCCATGCTCAAGAATGGAAATGCTAGAACACTATAAGCGAGCTCCAGGGCTGGGTCATTTGATTCTGTCTTTTTTCTTTGATTTCTTTCCGGTTCTCAGCTGAATCTACTACTGCTACGCTTGCTCTGCTTTATCAATGCATACTCTTGCTCTTTCGATTGCATGTCTTGTATTTTTAACAACTAACATGAAGTTATCGCTCTTTTCGACTGCTTGTCTTTTCGCTGAAGTAAGAATCCTATCATACATAGATGTTAACTAATACGCCGGCTTGATTAGAGTGCACAATTCCGCCTCAAGAGACGCCACCAGGTGGCGCCCCAACCACTAGTGACATGTAAATTGTACCCATAAAACCTCCACATCTGAAGCCGCCACCACAACACATAGTACAACAAAGCACCAACAGAAAGCCCCTATTACACACAACACTGGAGGGCAGTTAAACTCTCAAGACTAACACCACACACTGAGGGCAATCTGGCTGTGGAGGTAAGTCTAGCCAAGCCGCCAAGCACGCCTCCTGAGCATTCTGAATAGTTCCCAGAACAATCTCTGCATTTCACTCTAGGCACTTGCCATCATAACATAGAACTTCTCAGTGTATGGCACACTCTGTGATGTGGAGTGAACCTCGAGACCAATCACAAGCTAAGTGGAATCAATCATCAAAAACTGCCGCCGCCGCCCCTGAAGATCGTCCTCCGTCCTTCATAGTATCAATCATCTGTGTTGCTTATTTCATGTACTATGTTTTAAGTTGTGGTCCAAATTTATATAAAGTATAAATGCTAACTTCTGACGAGCGGGGTGAAGCCCGGGGTGCAAAAAGGACACGAACGTTTGGCACTTGGTGGTAGATGTGTTGCAAATCCTGTCAGGGCAGCCCTACATCTTGATTGGTGCTTAAAGTAGCACTTTTCCGAATACACATTGCTAAAAATTGGGATAAATGATATATACGGACATGCACTTTGTGCCATACAGCCTTTCGTATATTAGAGCATCTACAGCCGGATTGGTCAAAAGTGAGCCTTTAAACGTCTATGGACGCGTCCGTGGACAATGACCGGTCATCCTTTAAGTGTCTGCGTCTATGGCCGTCTTTCTCATAGCAAATCCTCAAATTCATACAATATCATGCAACATTAAAAATAACATATGTAGTTCATCTAGATCAACACACACAACATAGGGAGGTTCTTACATGTCATCGAACTGCCAAAATTTATATGGCTATGGAGGAAGTTCATCCATAGCAACTCTGGTCCTTGCCCTTGTCGTCTTCGTCGCGGAAGCAGCAGTCGAAAACGCAATATGGACCGAGCCGCATATGCCTACTGTCCGAGCTACGGACCTATGGCTGGGCAAACCCATGCCCTTACCCGCCCAGCCAATACAAATCTCTATGGTGTACACCTAATATTGGGCCATGGAGTAACCTCATAATATAGTAATTTCCTTTAGCTAGGGCCGGCCAGCCCGCGCAACCATTTGCGTGGCGCTCCGCCACTGTTCCTCATCCTCCTCTTTGGGGGTAGTCTGGCGAGGGCACGAATTGCCCAGGTTTGCTCCTTTTTTAGGGCACATGACGTCCGAGCTTGCCGCTTCGCAAGGATGTGGGCACGGAGGGCGTCCTCGGTCAAAGTGGCGGAAGTATTACTTTCCATGTGAACAAAACAGTGTAGAAATTTTTATCATGAAAATGAGTAAGCTTTATACTTTGTCGTGTTCTACAGAACCAATATACGCTAATACTCAAAATCAATCTATATGATCTTTTTACATGGAACTATTTCATCCAACAAGGCGTGTACGGAAAAGACGCTTCAATAAGTCCACGTGGGCCGGCAATAGCACCGTAATACATTGGACACAGGTTACCGAGGTCTTGAATCTTGAAGGTGTTTAAATTATACGCCAAGCCTCTGCTCAAATTTCTCTCCAGGAAGATGATTTCTTTGAAAGGGTGAAATTTTCTTTTTTTTTAGAACGAAGACGCCAAAGGCGTCCGGCTTTAAATTAATAAAGCCAACAAGGCAGCGTACACAAAGTCTGAAGACATATACCACGGCACATCAGCACAAGCATTACAGTACCAGCCAAAATAAACAAAGGTCCACCATCATCAGCACGCAGGCTGGAAGCAAAGTCATTGGCATGCATAAACCAGGAGAATAGGCGATGAAACGAGTATCAAAATGGGATCAGTCTTGACCACCACTTGGCGAGCTTCCACCTGAATGCTCCGGATCCGCTCCATCGTCTCGGACATGCGCTCGTCATCACGCGGTTCCCCAACGGTGTCCAAGTCTGTAAGAAGAGGTGACATTTAAACAGGACATCAGCGGGGTGAGAAGGAAATTTCTTCTCAATGGTCACAGTCCATAAGGACCACAGTAGCGCCCCTACGCATCGCCAAACAATCCTTGCACTAGCCCCCTTTTGCGTACGAATAATTTGTAAAAGGTCGGTGCCGGTCGAAGGGTTCCAGTTTTGCTGGAACGAAGCTCTAACTACGCTCCAGGCAAACCTAGGTAGATGGCACTCGAAGAAAGCATGGTTTGCATCTTCCATTGTTCCGCACACCACACAAGCTCTGTCCGAAGGCCCGTTACGTTTCGCAACATTGTCTGTCGTCGGGAGGCGGTTTTGGAACATCTGCCAAAGGAAGATTTTTATCTTAAGCGGGAGACCAGCCTTCCATAGCCCCCTAGCTATGTCCAGCACAACGCCCTCGGTTAGTTTGATGTACAACGACTTAACAGAGAACACCCCCGAGGCGGAAAGTTTCCAAGAGACCTCGTCGGCACCAAGGCTGGTTCTGCGCTGGCCAATCAAGGCCTTCACCTCGTCCCATTCAGCCACCTCGGCCGGGAGCAAAGTCCTCAGGAAACTAACAGAAGGCGGAGAGGTCCGAAGAGCCTCGCCAACCAGCAACTCAGTGTTGGAGGCCACTTGAAATATTGCTGGATGGCTCTGCCAAAGAGGAGAAGGGACAAGCCAAGAGTCCAGCCAGAATCTAGTAGATTGGCCGTCCTTGACTTGAAACTTCGCCACTAGGGAGAAGGCGGGTCGCACAGCCTGGATCCCGTTCCAGAATGAGGAACCCGACTTCTTTGCGGAGAAAACATTGCCATCAGGGAAATATTTCGCCTTAAGCAGGTCAGCCCAGAGCCCCGACTCGTTTTGGGCCAACCTCCACCACCACCGGGATAAGAGAGCGACATTCATGAATTTGGAGTTTAAAATACCCAAGCCCCCAAAAAAATTTGGCCGGCAAACCGCGACCCACTTGACAAGATGGTATTTTCGCTTGATACCAGTTCCTTCCTAGAACAACCGAGATCGCGGCATGTCAAGTTTAGCGTGAACCCCATCCACTAAAAGAAACATTCCCATGGTAAACATTGGGAGAGAAGACAGGCTAGAATTGGTCAGATTAAGCCTAGGAGCTGACGACATAAACCTCCCTCGCCACGGGCTTACCCTACCAACCACTTTACCATATAAAGGCTCCCACTCCTTAATGGAAAGCCTCCTATGTGAGATGGGTAGACCAAGATACTTAATAGGAAAACTCCCTAGTTTGCAGTTAAGGAGGTTGGCCACCCGCATACTCTCATGGTCATCCATCCCCATGGTAATGACCTCGCTTTTGAGGAAGTTTATTTTGAGCCCGGAGAGAAGTTCGAAAGCAAGCAGCAAGAGCTTGATCGAGGCTATACTATTGGCATCCGGTTCAAAAAGAAACATCGTATCATCCGCGTATTGGAGGTGCGTCACTCCTCCCGGGATTAGGTGAGGCACCAACCCTTTGATGTGCCCGGCCGTCCTTGCCTTAGACAGCATAGCCGACAAGGCATCCGCAACAAAATTAAAAACAATAGGAGACATCGGGTCTCCTTGTCTTAAACCTTTTTTGTTGCGGAAGAACTTACCCAATTCCCCATTTATGGAAACAACCGTATGTCCACTATTAATCAGATTCATAATACGGTGGACAAATCCTGCCTCAAAACCCTTCTTGAGGAGAACCTCCCGTACAAACTCCCAGTTTACACGGTCATAGGCTTTTTCGAAATCGAGCTTGAGCAGCACCCCTTGCTGCTTTTTCCGCTTTAGCTCATGAACAATTTCAAGGAGAGCAATAGGGCCCTCTAGAATGTTCCGGCCTTTAAGAAAGGCAGTTTGGCTCTTGAGGATAACCCGTTGAGCCATTGGAGCCAAGCGGGACGCATAGGCCTTAGCGCAAATCTTAAAGGGGACATTGATAAGAGTGATTGGTCTGAACAACTTAATGTTGTCCGCCCCTTTAACTTTAGGGATTAGGCTGATTGCCCCGTAGTTGAGGCGGGACACATCTACCGTACCTAGGGCAAACCCATTCACAATATCAAAGAAAAGGTGCCGAAGAATAGGCCAGAATCTACAAAAGAATTCAACTGGCCATCCATCTGGACCCGGGGCCGTGGCTTTCTTCATCCCCATTAGGGCCGCATCAACTTCTTCAGGGAGGAAAGAGAGCGCGAGGCTCTCGTTCTCCTGAATCGACAACCTATCCTCGGGATCCCACAGATCCTCTCGGATACACAGCTTTTTCTCATCAGCCGTTCCCAACAGACCAACGAAATACTCATATATATGGCGAGAGATGTTGCCCTGGGAGAGAAGGAGGCCCTGCTCTGATTGGAGGCGAAGGATCGCACTCTTACGCTTTCTGCCATTAGCATATGCATGAAAATATGCAGTATTTGCGTCTCCCTTAGTCACCCACTTAATGTCGCCCCTACGGCGCCAGTATTCTTCCTCAGCGCGGAGGATCGCCAATACCTTATGCTCCAATTCATAACGATGAGCCCACTCAGCCTCCGAAAAAACCGAGCGTCAGCCTGAGCATCAAGGTCAGCGATCTCCTCTACTAGCCTCCCTCGCTCGCGCTTTGTGTCGCTACCATGATTGGCTCCCCACCCTCGAAGGAACGCCCTCAAGACCACAGCAGCAGCCGACCAGCATTCCACCGGCCCCCTTTGAAACCCCAATTGGGCTAAAATCTGCTCCCAGCGACCTTGAACCATAGGAATGAAACCCTCTGCTTCAAACCAGGCCGTTTCAAAGAAGAAACGGCCGCTGCGGCGAGCCCTCTCTTCCCCTGAAGAGAGAATGAGCGGGACATGATCCGAACCAATGCGGGTTTCCGCCACCAGAGTGCATAGAGGAAAGGGGACCTCCCACTCCGGGGTGAAGGAGACCCGGTCCAAGACACTGCGAACCGGGGCCAACTGCTTGTTAGTCCAGGTGTACCTGGCCCTAGTTCGAGCCGCTTCGTGGAGCGTGGCCACCGCAATGTCATTATTGAACATGGACACCCTTGCCCAGTCCACCCTGTCATTGTTTTTGTCCGCACTCGAGCGGATCAAATTAAAGTCGCCACCGACGACCAGGGGGAGGTTTGCTGCACGTTTGCCCCCAACCAAGGCCGTGACCTCCTCCAGGAATGTAGCAGAGCGCGAATGGTTGGCAGGACCATAAACACACACCACCACCCAAATCAGCCCTGAGACACTGTGGCGAACAGTAGCAGCGACAAAAAACTCGCCTTGCTCCTAGGCTAGTACCTCACATATGTCTCGGTTGCAACCCATTAAAATGCCTCCCGAGTGGCCTGACGAAGACAGCCAGTGCCAATCAAAACGATTGAGGGGATCAAAAGCCAGCAGGTCACGAAAAGAAAAATCAGACTTGATCGTTTCCTGGAGCACAACTACATCGATACGTTCCTTGGCCATATATTCTCTAAGTTGTGTCCGTCGTCCCTCGTGGCCACAACCCCTAATATTCCAAAATAGGTACCGCATCAAATAATACGGTTCCGCAGGCGGACCCCTCGAGAGGTCATCGCCATAGCCACACGCTTCCGAGCCGGGGCACGGCTGGAAGAAGGGAGATCAGAAGCCACCCTCGCTTCTGCTCCCTCATCGGGAAAGGAGGTGGCACCAGCCCCTACAGGTACCAACTCCGACGAGCCCGCTAGCACACATCGAGCAGCAGCCTCGGCGAGCGCCGCTTGGGCCTCTTCACGCGCACGAACCAGCGAGATGATCTCACCGTTGGAAATAGACGCAACTACCCCGCTATCATTCAGAACCCGTGCAAGATGTTCATCCAAGAAAGCATTAAGGATTCTGAAAGAGGGGAGAGGATTACCTGAAACCTCCAGGTTCTTGTCTGCAGTACGAAGCTTGGCACTCTCCAAAGAAGACAGCTCGCCCAGCTTGGCCATGGCACGCGCTCTGGGAGCACGCAGCGCCACGGGAGTCGCCTTGTAGCGCTTGGCCTTTGCACCCGCACCGACCGACGCCAGCGCCGCGCCCAGATCGCCCCGGATCGGCTTTGCCGCCATCACCGCACCCGCCTTAGGCCCAGGTTTCCTGCCCGCCGTCTTCTTGGGGGGTCTGCCCGATCCACCAGAGCCCCGGCGCCCCGAGGATGGGGTGAGAGCAGAGTCTTCATTGAGAACACAACCTGCATCCGCCCCGCTAGTGGCCTGCGGGGACCGAGGAACGGCAGCCCCAGTGTCACCAGAGTATAGATCCACCTCCATGGGAGCCAAGGACGGCGTCCCAAGGTGAGAGCCATACTCGTCGAAAGAGCCAGCGAGGGTCCGAGCCAGCGGAGGGAGGCTGACCGCGGTATCCTGCGTCGCCACGGCCGTCGTGCCCCCAGACAGCATCCCAAGCTTGTCCCAGGTCTCGGTATCGATAGAAGTGTCATGAATACTATCATCAAGCTCCTCATCCTGGCCTCCCATCTCCACATATTTGGGCGCTGCAGACCCGAGCACCCCGCCAGACGCTTGCTTAGCCGAGGCCTTGCCGCCCCCAAGCGGCTTGGCTCCCATCCCCGCATCCCGTGGGGGGCCATCCTTGTCAGAGGAGGAGGGAGGTGGTTTTTCAGAAGGGCCAGCACCACTGGAGCCGCCCTCACCAGTACGTTTCGGAAGCCGCTCCACCTCCACCTTGACTTGATATCCTTCACCATTAAAGCACACCTCCACAAAGCTGTTAAGCTTGTCCGGAGATTTGCACGCCAGCTTCATTCTCACCGGCCCCAGCCTAATGAGAGAGAGTTCATCCACCACAATAGGACGCCCCAGCATCTTCAACCCTGCCATCAAACGCTCCACACGACGGTGCTTCTTGGGGATGCCGTGGAGCCGCACCCACGTCTCCGGCATGGCCAATGGCACAATCTCCTCATGAAGGGATTCCCTAACCCGCGCAGTTATGTCATTGATAGACAGGAAGAGCTTGCCACTGGATTTGGCCATGTGCAGCAGGTCGGCCATGGGGAAGATCACCGAAAAATCATTGTCCCCCACCTGAGATATTTGCCAGTCCCAGTCGCCGGCCACCATGTGCTTGAGCTCTTGCTTGAGAATATGGAGCGAAAGCCGGCCAGGATCTGCAGAAATAATCGCTGCATTGTCGAACTTCAGATCCGAGCTGTCGTCGGTCTCCTCATCCTCCTCGAACTGGAGACAGAAGAAGCCCTCACCCGAGATGGCACTTCCCATAATCTGGAGATTGAGGGGCTTCCCACGCGACGGACAATAGGCCGAAGCATGGCCCTCCTCCTTGCACAGCACGCAGAGCGGCTTGTTCTTGCACTTAGATTGGTAGTGCCCCAAGCGCCCACACTTGAAGCACTCCACATCCGGGATCTCCTCCACCGGGATGGGCTCGGCGGCCGTACCTTTGGAGGAAGCCGGAAGCGCCACTGTCAACGGCTACGCACTGGCCCGCGGCTTCTTGGCCAACGGATCGCCATGACCACCCCCCACAGTTGGGATGCACCATGGGTTTCCGCTCCAGCTCCCTTTGCCTACGCCCCGCCTTCTTCAACCTCTTCCGCTCCTGCTGCTGGATCCACCAAGGGGGAGGAGGACCTCAATCCCCCTCACGCCCTCCTTGCGCGGCAGAGGAACCGCGTGCCTCGCGCTCATCACGGCCACCCTGCCGCCCGCTCATGGAGCTCTTAGCCTTCTCTCGGAAGAGCTTCTCTCGCCGCTGCTCCGCCTCCAGCTCCCCCGACGCCATCGGACGCTTGTCCGCTCTCCGGTCCCCCATCACCGCCGCCGCAAAGGAAATGGAGAGAGGAGGAGGAGGGGGGAGGATGCAAATAGATCTAAATCCCAGGAAATAAATGCCACGGTTGCATTTGTCAACCACATCTTTTGTGTCGACACAATCGTCGTTGTCATCATAGGAGTTCCATTCAAAGTTCTCTTCAATTGTTGTTTCAACTGCTATGGTGGCATTGCCGCTGGAAAGTTTGATGTACTTTTCGTTATGATAGTTAACTTCCTGCAAGACCCATGGCCCATAACCTTGTTGGCCATGGTTTAGACATGGCGGCGGTACCTTAAGGCGCGTGTCATGCTCCAGCACCCACTTAATATGACCGCACGATTCAGTGAGAACCCACACCTGAATTTGGTGCGAAGCTCTAACTAATGCAAAATACACTCCCTTCTTCGACTTTCCGAGGTTGAGATCTGTGCAGCTCTCGGGTTCAAGATCTCCTGGCGGTTTAATTACTTGGTATGTGCTATTTGACAACGATAACCTGCAAGAGATCATATCATTAACCAACGTGTCAGCAGATAAAAATAGAAATGAAAAATGATAAAATAATAATAATAATAATGCTCAAGAAGTGATCAGTAGCTACGTACCTCATGACAAAACCTTTCTGGCAATGCGCATACAGTGCATCATGCCAGTAGACGGCGTGGCGCTTATTCCATGAACATTCTGTTCCCAGATAGGCTACCGTTCCTGCAGCCTCCCCTTCCCGGAAGAAGGTCCTTTCCTCCCATCGCTTGGTCGACGACGAGAAGACCCGCTGTACACACGAAGACGGTGGCCATTCCGATTCTAAAACTGCCGGGTCGACGTCAAAGTCAATCTCTTCGCCCGGCTCTATGTCAAGCTCGATGTAAGGAACGCAAGGTATCAAGACCACCTGATAGTGAGCCGACACCGTGGGATCGTACACAAGGTAGGCTTCGTCGACGAAGCACTCCATCCCGGCGCCTTTGGGCGGCGGCGGCGGCAAGGGCGCCGTCCACCCCGTCGCCGGGTTGGCCACCCTGTTGTAGTGCAAGACGAGGCCGTTGCAGTGATCCTCCATCGTGCATTGGACAGGCCTGCTCTCTCTGTTGCTGCCGAGCCCCTCTGGCCGTGGCGGGCGGGAGAAGAACTCCGAGTACCTCAGCTCGTTGAAGTTGATGAAGATGCCGGCCAGCGAGAGCGGGAGGAGGTCGGCGCGCAGGATGCAGCGGGCGTCGATGATGTCCCGCCACGTCCTGCAGACGCGGCGGGCCGTGGCGAGGCTGCGTGGAGCGAGGCGGCCGAGGACGCCCGCCAGCATGTCCTCGGGCAGCAGCCGCGTTTGGTTGCCCTGCTGTTCCATCGGCCTTGCTGTTGGGCTGTTCGCTCCTTTTTCCCTTTGGGGGGTGTTTGGGAGGGGGGTTGTTCTCTTATAGCGTGTGGATTCTAGTGCCTGTATCCGAGTCGGAGCTGGGGCACCGTAGGTTGTTGAAGACGGGGTAGGATTGCCCCCCTCCCCCCTCTTCCTGGACAAGGTGGTTGTTGTTGACGTCTGCGGACGCCGCGAATGTGCTCTGGACATCATCAGCGCCCGCCCGCCCGCAGAGCGCTCGACGAAATACCCGGCGTCCGAACTTCCATGAAGTCGTGTTAATTTTGAATTGCCATGAAGTCTTGTAGTAGTTTTTTGTCTGTCGGAGTCCTACGTGGACCAAATTCACTGTTTTGACCCTTTGGACATACTTTAGCCCGATGTGACCCCACCTCCGAAATGTTTTCGGATCTGACCCTTTTCCTACCACCACCCGATCCGGCGGTAGGCTAGAACGTGCTACCCCCACAGGCTCAGGCAGTAGGGTCCGGGTCAACGTAGACGGCGCCGTCTGACCGCGCTGACGTGGATAAGTGCCTACCGCCACAACTAGAGGGGGTAGGTTGTGGTTCCCTACCGCCAGAATCTGTGGCGGTAGGGTGCCGAAAAGCTTTTCTCCCGTGTGTGGCTGCGGGCAGGCCCCACCCACCCACCAGGCAATTCTTCCTCCTCTCCTCGTCGCGAACAGAGGCCGACGCCGCCTCTCTCCTTCTCCCAACCCCTCCCCCCCGGTCGATCTCCCTCTTGGGTCCACCATTTTTGCTGATCTTTGGGGCAAACGAAGAGGCCGGTAAGCTCCTCCAATCCCGCCAATCAGTTTTTGCAATAAGTTTGTGGTTTTGAAGCTTTTATTGGCTCTAGGTGCAACCTAGGTTTTCATGTTGATTTTTTTATGATGTTTTAGTTATTTAGTAGCATATGATTTAGTAGTAGGCTTATGCAAGATATGTGAGGATATGTTGGTGAATGCATTGGTCTATTTTTTTCAATGTTATGTATATATGAATTGTATTAGAAATTTTTCTCTATGGTGAATGCAAGATTGTGAGGATGAATGCATTGCAAAATTGCTAGATGGTTAATGCATTGCAAAATTGTGAGGATGATTGTGTTGCAAAATTGGTAGGTTGTTAATGCATAGTTCGAAAATTTGTGTATTTCATACAGATGCAAGTGTTGTGATGGGGAATGCATATTAATTGATTGTTATTTTCCCTATTTTTGCAGTTTATAATTGATGATGTATGGATGTAGTTTCTTTCTATTCATATTTATAGACGATGGTGTCTAATAATTGAAAAAATTATATATGTTAGGATGGCCGAGGATGAGGACAATGGGTGTTTGTATACGGGGCTTGAACTTGCTTTTGACAAGGATCATCGTGCCCATGCTATCGAGCGTGGAGAGGTAACAATTTTGACAGACTTGCTTTTGACATTTTCATGTTATTATTTTTTTAATAAAGGAAGCTTCTGACATATTTCTTCAATTTTTGCAGAAACTTGCGGTAGTGCGAATGAGGAGCCACACGTAGGCTAACCAGATGTGATATGACGTGCGCTATGAGTCGTACTTTGAGCGTGCCGGGCTCCTACCGTTTGTTCTTCAGTTCAAGCGCGCGCCACCATCGATGTGCCATTCAGCTCTCACCGCCCTGGTCGATCATTGGCGGGCGGAGACACACAACTTTCATCTCCCTCGTGGCGAGATGACAGTGACGTTGGAGGACTTTGTCATGATCACTGGGCTTCCCATTGACGGCAAGGCTCTCACCGGACGAGTGGACAACAAGAACTTGCGTGGGAGGGTTACCGCTCTCATCGGTGACTGCTCGACCTCTCTTAGTCTCCAGGGAAGGACTGACAACATGATAAACGGCATCTCATTCCCTTGGCTCGATCAACATAGGTCGGATGCCCGTGTAGATGCCAACGAGGAGACCGTGGAGCAGTATGCTCGAGCGTACGTGTGGCACCTCCTATCACAGGTGGTCTTTGGAGACTGCTCTGGAGATGTTGCTCCTTGGATGTTTCTTGACTTCTTGGCCGATTGGGACGAGAAGTACAGCTGGGGGTCTGCTGGGCTCGCCTACTTATATTGTCAGGTAACAAGTTATGCAATACTCATTAAGCATGTTAGTATGTTTTCATGAATTGTGTGAAACTAAGCATGAATGAATTGTTGGTTTGCAGCTCGACGTCACATGTAGGAAAACCACCAAGAAACCATGCATGGGCGGATGTATTTGGGGCCTCTCGGTCTGGATGTGCGTGGCACCCCGGCTCAGCGAACCGGTTTACCAGTGTTTCCAACCCAGAGATCATGTCTTCTGGAAACACTCAACAACTTGGAACAGAACATAGCTGAACTTTTATTGATAATAGTCGGGTACAAGCTCATATATTACATGATTTTCGAGGCCAAAAGCACATCTAGTGCTGCAACCATATCTACATTATTTATTTAACATATCAGGGCCTCGGCATTACTACAGAAGATTCCAGCGGAATACTAGTGCGTAGCGGAACATGATAGCGACTCCAACCACAGGGACACTGCTGTGGACACATCCTAGGCATCGCAACACGGACATTGAGACCTCCATCTCAGTCTTCTCCTGCATCTGGCATGATACGCCAGGTGAGTACTTTGAATGTACTCGCAAGCACATGACAACCAAATATGCAGCAAATAATAGCATGGCATGGATTATGATAAATCTCAAGTGAATCACTTACTGTCATCAACTTACTCATCCCCGGTTGTCTTACAACCCCCAGAGTACTTTATCTCAACGAGCACCACTGCTCAAAAGACCAGTTCTTTAACCACTACTAAGGTTGTTACGGTTGATCATCTAGGGAGGTCTGGTCGGGCTGTCCAATACCGTGGACGCGGCTATTCGAATAGATTTTACACTCTGCAGAGGTTGCGCACTTTACCAACACTATGGAGCACTGACCTCGTGATCCCATTCGGGTGGACCAGCGTTGCTCCAACGAAACCTGTCTGACTCGTGACTCTTTCATTGTACCACCGGCAAATCACACTCCCTCTTGGAGTCAAGCTCTGGGTGGCCCTGTGTCCTCTCGACACCTGGTACCGTCGTGGCCAAACTACTGTCCCAAACGGGGACGCCGGAAAAACAACTCAACTGGGCTCACAGGGTTATCGCCGTCTACCTGATCAGGGCAGCACGCACGCATAACCCTCCCTCTTTGGAGGTAGAACACGCAGCCAGACCAAGTCAAGGCCATCCCATACCGGCGAATGTGGCTGCATGGGTAAGCCCGGACAGGTGACTCATGATCAACCAACTAAGTTTAGCTTTAGTCATCAAGGTTATTTCAGCAAGTTAACTTAGTTGGTCACATTAGCCATTTTAATAATTTACTTGGAATTATTCATATTAAATAAATGCAAGAGTTGCATATGAACAATGCAATGCTATGAAATGCCACAAAACATGGATGCCCTGGCTTGCCTTGATCAGTTGGGTGGTTCAGAAACCCTTGCTCTTCAATTCCACAGTTTTCTCCTTCTGGAAATAATTAAAAACAACAAAAGAAAATGTCAAATAACATTGTTCATAGCCTCAGAAATTCTGTGAGTGTGAGAAAAATCTCAAACTTGGTGGAAAAATAAAGAATTCAATTATGAACCCAGTGCAAAAAGAATCAGGTCATTTGGACCTTCCTGTAAAATGTTATTCCAGGTCAAAGTTACTGGTCAACTCTGGTTAAAAAAAATCAAATTTTAATTAAACAGAAAAACCTCAGCCGGCCCACGTCGAAGGCGTACTGGGCCTTTACGCGTCCACTTACCGCTTCGCCACTGAGGCTGACGGCGGGCCCGGCTCAGTTTAAAACAGAGAGAGAGGGGGAACAGGGGAGGGGGCGGCTCACCGGCGATTGTTGCCGGCAATCCCGACGGCGAGAGGGTCTAGAGATGGCTGGGATGGGTCGAGCGAAGAGAGGTGGTCCTCCCTGTACCCGGATCGTGGCTGGAGGTGGACGAACGACGGCGCTCTCCTCTTCTCGGCGGACGGCAGTTTCTGGCGTCGCCGGCGACGGCGATTCCGGCAGTAATCTGACCGGGGAAGAGGCTCTCGAGCACCACTGGAGGCCTACGGTCTCAATGGCAGGGTCAGGAGGAGCTGTAAGTGGTCGAAGGTGGCTGGTGGTGGAGAGGGGATCGACGGCGGAGCTCCGGTCGAGCTCGAGGCCAGAGGCCTCAATGCCTCGATTGCTGCTGCTAGCTACTACTATGGAGGAGGAGGAGTGGGTTGATGAGCAAAGCCGCACCGGGCGGGGCTATTTATAGCCGGGAGGAGGCGGGAGGCGAGCTCTCCCGAAGCTCGTCGATGCGGGCCATGGCGCCGGCGCTCGTACGCCGCGCTGGCTGGCTCGACGCAGGCGAGGTGATGGGTGAGGGCAGGAGCATTGAATGCTCGAGGGGACTGGGCAGGAGGAAGACGACGCGACGCTCGCCATAGTGCAGCCACGGGCAGAACAGGGCGGTGATGACGCGGCGGCCGGCAAGGGCGTCTCCGGCGCAGGCGAAGGGTCTGGAGGGGCTACGCGTCACTAGAGAACCTAGTCGGCACGAGCGGACAACCCTGCGCTGCTCGAGTGATCAGCTCCAACGCGACTCGAGCCCTGCGCGGCACAGAGCGCGGCGACAAGCGTGCTAGCACCGTGCTCACCACGCTAGGTCGTGTCCACGGGCCACGTTGATCTGGCAAAGTCTTTCTGGCGTGTCGTCCCTCGTCCCCTCACTTCACCTGAGCACTTGGTTTGGCTTGGCATGGACTGAGATGAGAGGTTTAGTCTCCAACAGTTCCTAACAGCAATCTTGGGAGGTTTCTGGAGCTTGGATGGGGATGAGATTGAGCCAAGAGAGATGTCTGGAGTGATCCACGTTGGAAGAACTACAAACTGGTCAAGTTTGAGCTAGTTTGGATGAGAAATGATGGTGGTTCATGTAGAAACCACAAATCTGGTATGAATCTGCAATTTGAAGTACTGCTCACATGGTTGATCTTCAGAGGCTGAAAATTGGTGGAGAGTGGTTGTTTGGAGTTGTCCACATGCTGTAAAAATTTGGTAGCAATTGGACAACCCAAACATGCACTTCCTTCACAATGGTTCATTCTGACCAGGAGAGAAAATGAATTATATTGCAAAATATTTAAACATGACCAAGGAATGTTTTTGGAGATTGGGTCAAGATATGATCCAAGGGATTTTAGGGAATTATTTGAGAATTTTCTGAGCACTATAGCTATAGGTTGCTTCACAACCCATAATAATGCTCTAAATTCCCAAATAAAAGAAAAGGGTTATTGAAAATAATTTAAATGGAATTTGGGTTCTTGAGATGCTTGGCAGGGTTTTGGCAAGGAGTTGAGGCTTTGGATCACTTGGAAGAAAATTCACTAATGCCAAGACCAAGTAAAAGATCCAAAATCCATTCAAATTCCAAATAAAATCAGAAAAAGTTGCCAAAAATCAGGGTGTCACAAACCTACCCCCCTTAGGATGAATCTTGTCCTCGAGATTCGGTTGCTCAGGGAACAAATATGGATATACGGATCTTAGGAAATCTTCTCTCTCCCAAGTAGCCTCTTCTTCCGTGTGGTGTTCCCACAATACCTTATAGAACCTTATTACCTTACTCCTCGTGGTTCTTTCCATTACATCCAAGATCTTGACTGGCTTCTCTTCATAAGTTAAATCTTAGCCAGTTCCAGTTCACTCATATCCGCTTCTTTGGCTGGGGGTGCGATGCATTTTCTCAACTGTGAGATGTGAAAGACATCATGCACATCCGACAGTACTGGGGGCAACTCCAACTGGTATGCAACTCTGCCCTTCCTAGCAACCACTGGAAAGGGGCCAATGTACCGTGGGGTTAGCTTTCCTCGGGTACCAAACCTCTTCACTCCCTTCATAGGAGTTACTCGCAGATAGGCATAGTCTCCAGGTTCGAAGGTTACTTCCCGATGTTTCGGGTCGTAATAACTCTTCTGTCGGGACTTGGCTGCTCGCAGGCGTTCTTGAATATCCTTGACCTGTCTTTCTGCCTTGAGCATCAGGTCCGTTCCAAATATGCGACTGTCTCCTGTCTGAGACCAGTTTAACGGCGTGCGGCACTTTCGTCCGTATAACGCCTCAAAAGGCGACATCTTGAGACTGGCCTGATAACTATTGTTGTAAGAGAATTCCGCATACAGCAGACTATCCTCCCACTTGGGTCCATGAGAGAGAGCACATGACCGAAGCATGTCTTCCAAGATTTGATTTACTCGCTCGGTCTGTCCATCCGTCTGTGGATGATATGTTGTGCTGTGTTTCAACATGGTGCCCAAGGCTTGATGTAACCGATTCCGGAATGCTGAGGTGAATAGGGAACCTCGGTCTGAGGTGATAGACTTGGGCACCCCATGCAGACTGACAATCCGAGACATGTAAAGTTGTGCCAGCTGGTTTGCATTGTAAGTGGTCTTCACTGGGATGAAATGCGCCACTTTTGTAAGTGTGTCTACAACGACCCAGGTGGCATCATTACCCCTCGTGGACATGGGTAAACCCACGATGAAATCCATATATATGTCGTCCCATTTCCAATGAGGAACCGATAGCGGTTGCAGTAGTCCAGCTGGTTTCTGGTGTTCTGCTTTAACCTTGTTGCAAATATCGCAACAGGCGACATAGTATGCAATATCATTCTTCATTCCTGGCCACCAAAATGTCTCTCTCAAGTCTTGGTACATCTTGGTACCTCCCGGATGGATCGAATATGCGGACTCATGAGCTTCCTTGAGTATTTGTTGTCTCAAGTTGTTTTGATTCGGCACACAAATTCGTTTCTCGAACCACACGGTACTCTGTTCATCCGTACGGAAGGACTTGGCCTTCCCTTGCTGAATTAACTCCTTGATCTTCCGAATTTCTTCATCTGACTTCTGGGCTTCCTTGATTTCCTCCATGAGGGTTGGAGTGATCTCCAACGTGTTCGGGGTCATTGGGCCGCATAGCACCATATTGAGCCTGGCAAACTCTTCTTGTAGGCTCGGATGCATACCCGCAATTAGTGCGTTCACAGCAGCTTGTTTCCTGCTCAGGGCGTCGGCGACCACATTCGCTTTCCCTGGATGATAGTTTATTCCAACATCATAGTCCTTGACTAGCTCAAGCCATCTTCGCTGTCTGAGGTTCAGGCCAGGTTGAGGAAAATATACTTGAGACTCTTATGGTCTGTGTATATTTCACATCGTTGCCCAATAAGATAATGCCTCCAAATCTTCAGAGCATGAACCACTGCAGCTAGCTCCAAGTCATGTGTGGGGTAGTTTTCCTCATGAGGTCGCAGCTGTCATGATGCATAAGCTACAACCTTCCCTTCTTGCATCAACACGCATCCAATTCCACGTCTGGATGCATCGCAATATATGTCGAAACTCTTGTGAATGTCTGGTAGGACTAAGACAAGGGCTGTGGTTAGCCTCGTCTTTAATTCCATGAAACTGCTGTCGCACTCAGCTGTCCAGATAAACCTTTGGTTCTTTTTCAACAACTCCGTCAGTGGCTTGGCTATCTTAGAAAAGCCTTCAATGAAGCGACGGTAGTAGCCTGCCAAACCCAGGAAACTACGGACTTCGGTCACCGTGGCTGGTGTCTTCTAGTTCAAGACCGTAGTAACCTTACTGGGGTCAACAGCTATTCCTTTTTTCTGATAGAATATGTCCAAGGAATCCCACCTCTTTTAGCCAAAATTCACATTTACTGAACTTGGCATATAAGCGATGGGTTCTCAACCTTTCCAAGACAGCTCTGAGATGCTACTTGTGCTCTTCTTCATCCTTGGAGTATATCAGGATGTCGTCAATAAACACCACTACAAATTTGTGCAGGAAGTCCATGAAGACTTTGTTCATCATGCTCATGAAGTATGCTGGAGCATTTGTCAATCCAAACGCCATAACTGTAAATTCATACAGCCCATACCGAGTGGTGAATGCTGTCTTAGGAATATCTTCTTTCCGGATCTTCAACTGGTGATACCCCGTCCTGAGGTTGATCTTAGAAAATACCCGCGCTCCATTCAATTGGTCGAATAAGTCATCAATTCGAGGGAGCGGGTATTTGTTCTTGATGGTGACCTCGTTAAGATGCCGATAGTCTACGCACATCCGTAGACTCCCATCTTTCTTCTTGACAAATAGCACTGGTGATCCCCATGGTGAGATACTTGGACGAATGTATCCTTTGTGCAACAACTCGTCCAATTGCTTCTTCAGTTCTGCCAGCTCGGGGCCTGGCATCCGATAGTATTTCTTATATATTGGAGCCGTGCCAGGTACTACCTCGATGGCAAACTCCAATTCTCGATCTGGCGGCATTCCTGGTAATTCCTCAGGAAATACGTCTGGAAATTCACAAACCACCGGAATCAAATTCATGTCCGTAGCGGTGGTATGATATGCCGTGCCCTTCCTTGTTATCATTCAGCTGGCCAGAAATTGGACGGTCTGTCCGGCAGGGTTTATCACTGTCACCGTTCTGGTGGCACAGTTGATGCATACTTGGTGCGGGGTCAACCAATCCATTCCCAGGATTACATCCAATCCTGAGGATTCAATAGCCACAAGGGTTGCTGGGAATTTGACTCCATGGATTGAGATTTCCAGATCCTTATATATAATATTTGTTCTGAGCATGGAGCCAGGGGATTGCACCACCATGATTTTATCTAAAAGCGAAGGAGAAAATTTGTGCATGGTGGCAAAGTTTCGCGAAATAAAGGAGTGGGAAGCCCCAGAATCGAATAAAATTACAGCAGGTATGTTATCGACAGAGAACATACCAAGAACAATATCTGGAGCTTCACAGATATCTTCGCCAGAAATGTGGTGGACGCATCCACGGTTGAAGTTGCGGCGCCCAAGGTGGTTGACTTGTGGCTTGTGGTCCATGGATTGCTTCCCATTATTAGTAGGACACTGCTTGGCATAGTGTCCACTCTGGCCACAAGTGAAACAAGTGTTGTTGCGGCGGCAGTCTTCTATGACTGGCTGCTTGCCGAAGGTCTTGCTCTGGTTGACTGGCTTGTTATTGTAGTTGCCACCATTATTCCATACAGGTTTGCTCTCAGATGGCCCTGGCTGCCAACTGCGCAGCTTTTGAGCATAGGGCTCCTTGTTGTCCTTCTTGGGCTCGAACTTCCTCTTACGATCTTCATTCCCAGACTTGTGCTCTCGTTCGGCAATGAAGGCCTTATCCACCAATGTCTGGAAATCGGGGAAGTCCAACATGCATAACTGACATCGAAGGGCGTGATTAAGTCCTCCGAGGAACCTGTTTATTTTTCTTTCTTCAGTGGCCACATCATAAGGAGAGTATCGAGCCAAGTTGTTGAACTTGTTTAAATATTCTCCCACAGACATGCTTCCTTGAGTGAGAGCCAAGAATTCTCGCTGCTTCACTTTCATGATGCCCATGGGAATATGATACTTGCGGAACAGTTCTTTGAATTTTTCCCAAGTAATCTCTTCAGCAGGCCACATTAGTTTGGTGTTGTCCCACCATATGGCTGCCGGACCTTCGAGATAGTGAGTGATAAATGGAACTTTATCTGCTTCTTCACAACGAGCGATGTCCAGTTTCTTCTCCATGGTTCTTAACCAGTCATCAGCCTCAATAGGGTCCACAGCCTGACCAAAGTTGGGTGGTTTTGTACGCTGAAAGTCAGACAGTTTAGAATGCACCCCGTTGCCATTATTCTGACCTACTATAGTCTGCATACTCTTGAGAAATTCCATGATGTCTTGGTTTCTCTTTTCCTCAAACATTCTCATTATCTGATCCGTGGTTGGTGCTTGAGGTGGTGGTGGTGGTAAGTCTTTGGGTGGTTGCCCTGCCTGTCTTGCTGAGCGACGGACAGGGGTTCCATCACTGCTTTGACTGCTACTTCCTCTTCTCATCTAAATTTGGTTCCCAAAGAAAATACCGAATCGATGAGCAATATCCATAAGGGGAAATACAGTTATATGACACCAAAGGAAAACATTATTAACAAAAAGCGAATAAAGGAAAACAGCATACAAGACAACCCAACATCATACATGGCAAGCTAGTGGGGGAAATATCATGGCTAGACTGCTCATACAGCAGTCGACATATGCAAAGATGCATGCATTACTACGCAAACTCCAGTCTAGTGCGTCGGTGACACGGACACTGTCCATCCGAAGAGTCCTCGTCGTCAGATCCTGAGTCTGAATCAGAACTGATGATATGAGTCACCGGGTCAAAGGAGACGCGACGTCGCTACTGAGAGGGCTCTCCTTCTGCGGAAGAAGAAGCACGTCGCCTCAGCATCAGCGAAGCAGGAGTGGCTAGGAGTGAGGCCCACTCATCTGGAGTCTCACGTCGACTACCAGACGATAAGCCTGGCGGCATAGTAGTGCTAGAAGAAGTACCCAGCCTATGTGGAGATGGAACTGGTGGTGGATACATAGGCGGAACTACGGGAGGAGGTGCTGGGGTCGCTGTGGCAAGTGCCTCCTGGACACGACACAGCTCCTCAGCCAAGGAAATGATCATATGGTAACTGGCGTTCAGATAGCGAGACAAAACACCAGCCGCATGATCACACGCCGGGTCAATAGGTGAGAAAAGAACTCGCCCTATCGCAGGTGACAGAGTGGGATAGTGGAAGAAACCTGGATGAGTCTGCATCTTAGCCTCGTGGAAGCGCAAGTCGGTAATAGCCTCCATGGCAGCAAACTGGATTGCCAACTCCGGAGTAGAAGCCACTCCGCCCTTGGAAGAGTGAGAAGAGCTTCCAATGTCCGAAGTCGCGGTCATGTAGGCCACTGCATGGTACTCATATACTGACTCGCCCAACTGATCCCAGAACACCTGGTACACCGGGTCTTCACCGTTGGGATACAGTCGAAGCCAGACACTATGAAGCAGAGCTGGAAAAGTGTGGGGTTCTAGCTCATGATGGAAGTGATATGGACTGGTGCCATCTACACTCACAATGCCAAAGGTTAGTAACATAATGAATTATGATGTATGATGCATGGCATGCAACAATCAAATGCAGCAAGCAAATGCATGTTCAAAGTCCTATACTACTCGCAGTCCTAGCGCGGGTTACCTAGGGTGTCCTACAGTCAGCAAGGCTCTGATACAAAGCGTTGTGGCACCCCGGCTCAGCGAACTGGTTTACCAGTGTTTCCAACCCAGAGATCATGTCTTTTGGAAACACTCAACAACTTGGAACATAACATAGCTGAACTTTTATTGATAATAGTCGGGTACAAGCTCATATATTACATGATCTTCGAGGCCAAAAGCACATCTAGTGCTGCAACCAAATCTACATTATTTATTTAACATATCAGGGCCTCGGCATTACTACGGAAGATTACAGCGGAATACTAGTGCGTAGCGGAACATGATAGCGACTCCAACCACATGGACACTGCTGTGGACACATCCTAGGCATCGCAACATGGACATTGAGACCTCCGTCTCAGTCTTCTCCTGCATCTGGCATGATACGCCAGGTGAGTACTTTGAATGTACTCACAAGCACATGACAACCAAATATGCAACGAATAATAGCATGGCATGGATTATGATAAATCTCAAGTGAATCACTTACTGTCATCAACTTACTCATCCCCGGTTGTCTTACAACCCCCAGAGTACTTTATCTCAACGAGCACCACTGCTCAAAAGACCAGTTCTTCAACCACTACTAAGGTTGTTACGGTTGATCATCTAGGGAGGTCTGGTCGGGCTGTCCAATACCGTGGACGCGGCTATTCGAATAGATTTTACACTCTGCCGAGGTTGCGCACTTTACCCACACTATGGAGCACTGACCTCGTGATCCCATTTGGGTGGACCAGCGTTGCTCCAACGAAACCTGTCTAACTCGTGACTCTTTCATCGTACCACCGACAATCACACTCCCTCTTGGAGTCAAGCCCTGGGTGGCCCTGTGTCCTCTCGACACCTGCCACCGTCGTGGCCAAACTACTGTCCCAAACGGGGACGCCGGCAAAACAACTCAACTGGGCTCACAGGGTTATCGCCGTCTACCTGATCAGGGCAGCACGCACGCATAACCCTCCCTCTTTGGAGGTAGAGCACGCAGCCAGACCAAGTCAAGGCCATCCCATACCGGCGAATGTGGCTGCACGGGTAAGCCCGGACAGGTGACTCATGATCAACCAACTAAGTTTAGCTTTAGTCATCAAGGTTATTTCAGCAAGTTAACTTAGTTGGTCACATTAGCCATTTTAATAATTTACTTGGAATTATTCATATTAAATACATGCAAGAGTTGCATATGAACAATGCAATGCTATGAAATGCCACAAAACATGGATGCCCTGGCTTGCCTTGATCAGTTGGGTGGTTCAGAAACCCTTGCTCTTCAATTCCACAGTTTTCTCCTTCTGGAAATAATTAAAAACAGCAAAAGAAAATGTCAAATAACATTGTTCATAGCCTCAGAAATTTTGTGAGTGTGAGAAAAATCTCAAACTTGGTGGAAAAATAAAGAATTCAATTATGAACCCAGTGCAAAAAGAATCAGGTCATTTGGACCTTCCTGTAAAATGTTATTCCAGGTCAAATTTACTGGTCAACTCTGGTTAAAAAAAATCAAATTTTAATTAAACAGAAAAACCTCAGCCGGCCCACGTCGAAGGCGTACTGGGCCTTTACGCCTCCACTTACCGCTTCGCCACTGAGGCTGACGGCGGGCCCGGCTCAGTTTAAAACAGAAAGAGAGGGGGAACAGGGGAGGGGGTGGCTCACCGGCGATTGTTGCCGGCGATCCCGACGGCGAGAGGGTCTAGAGATGGCTGGGATGGGTCGAGCGAAGAGAGGTGGTCCTCCCTGTACCCGGATCGTGGCCGGAGGTGGACGAACGACGACGCTCTCCTCTTCTCGGCGGACGGCAGTTTCAGGCGTCGCCGGCGACGGCGATTCCGGCAGTAATCCGACCGGGGCAGAGGCTCTCGAGCACCACTGGAGGCCTACGGTCTCAATGGCAGGGTCAGGAGGAGCTGTAAGTGGTCGGAGGTGGCTGGTGGTGGAGAGGGGATCGACGGCGGAGCTCCGGTCGAGCTCGAGGCCAGAGGCCTCAATGCCTCGATTGCTGCTGCTAGCTACTACTATGGAGGAGGAGGAGTGGGTTGATGAGCAAAGCCGCACCGGGCGGGGCTATTTATAGCCGGGAGGAGGCGGGAGGCGAGCTCTCCCGAAGCTCGTCGATGTGGGCCATGGCGCCGGCGCTCGTATGCCGCGCTGGCTGGCTCGACGCAGGCGAGG
Source organism: Thinopyrum elongatum (assembly GCA_011799875.1). Lineage (NCBI taxonomy): Eukaryota > Viridiplantae > Streptophyta > Magnoliopsida > Poales > Poaceae > Thinopyrum > Thinopyrum elongatum. The sequence goes on from CM022303.1 coordinate 204,065,225, forward strand.
TGATGGGTGAGGGCAGGAGCATTGAATGCTCGAGGGGACTGGGCAGGAGGAAGACGACGCGCCGCTCGCCACAGTGCAGCCATGGGCAGAACAGGGCGGTGATGACGCGGCGGCCGGCGAGGGCGTCTCCGGCGCAGGCGAAGGGTCTGGAGGGGCTACGCGTCACCAGAGAACCTAGTCGGCACGAGCGGACAACCCTGCGCTGCTCGAGTGATCAGCTCCAACGCGACCCGAGCCCTGCGCGGCACAGAGCGCAGCGACAAGCGTGCCAGCACCGTGCTCACCACGCTAGCTTGTGTCCACGGGCCACGTTGATCTGGCAAAGTCTGTCTGGCATGTCGTCCCTCGTCCCCTCACTTCACCTGAGCACTTGGTTTGGCTTGGCATGGACTGAGATGAGAGGTTTAGTCTCCAACAGTTCCTGACAGCAATCTTGGGAGGTTTCTGGAGCTTGGATGGGGATGAGATTGAGCCAAGAGAGATGTCTGGAGTGATCCACGTTGGAAGAACTACAAACTGGTCAAGTTTGAGCTAGTTTGGATTTGAAATGAAGGTGGTTCATGTAGAAACCACAAATCTGGTCTGAATCTGCAATTTGAAGTACTGCTCACATGGTTGATCTTCAGAGGCTGAAAATTGGTGGAGCGTGGTTGTTTGGAGTTGTCCACATGCTGTAAAAATTTGGTAGCAATTGGACAACCCAAACATGCACTTCCTTCACAATGGTTCATTCTGACCAGGAGAGAAAATGAATTATATTGCAAAATATTTAAACATGACCAAGGAATGTTTTTGGAGATTGGGTCAAGATATGATCCAAGGGATTTTAGGGAATTATTTGAGAATTTTCTGAGCACTATAGCTATAGGTTGCTTCACAACCCATAATAATGCTCTAAATTCCCAAATAAAAGAAAAGGGTTATTGAAAATAATTTAAATGGAATTTGGGTTCTTGAGATGCTTGGCAGGGTTTTGGCAAGGAGTTGAGGCTTTGGATCACTTGGAAGAAAATTCACTAATGCCAAGACCAAGTAAAAGATCCAAAATCCATTCAAATTCCAAATAAAACCAGAAAAAGTTTGAAAAGAAAAAGTTGCCAAAAATCAGGGTGTCACAATGTGGGAGCGTTTGCCAGTTGGACGTCCTGAAAAGCATCCTTCACCGAACGCGTGGGTAGGCCTTGATGAAGAAGATGACGTTTTTCGACTCCCCACCATGGCATTCTCTTGGGACAGGGTTAAATTTTTTGGAAGCAAGAACAAGTCTTTTTACAAGAGCTTTATAGACGAGATTGACAACCTCACATATCGTCAGGTATACCGATTCATTAATTTCTCTCAGCTTTCATGGAATGCATTGGACGAACTAACCAGCTCTTTCACAGGTTAACTGGAGGCCTTACGAGGCAGAAAGGGGTTTTACATTGAACCAGATGTGTACTAGGGACACCCATCTTTGGCGGATCAGATGTCCTCTCATATGCATTTATGCTGTCGAGTGGCATCTACCACATCAAGTGGCGTTGCAATTTGGTATGAGGCACCGCACCCCACCGGAGCCAGCAAGCACGGGTGGACTGGAGCTTCACAAGTGAGTTACCTAACCGAGGCTATGTTAACCAACAATACAAGGTTTCAAATTGTTTCTTATGCTTTGTTGTTGTCGTTCTTTGCAGTCAGAACCGAAGGAATAATCAGAATGTGGTTGAGTTGGGACTGTTGGGGAACGTTTCATGGAAAACAAAAAAAATTCTACGCACACGCAAGATCTATCCATGGAAATGCATAGCTATAAGAGGAGAGAGTGTGTCTAGGTAGCCTCGTAGACCGTTAAGCGAAAGCGTTTGTCAACGCGGTTGATGTAGTCGAACACCTTCGCGATCCAACCAATCAAGTACCAAACATACGGTACCTCCGCGTTCAGCACACGTTCAGCTCGATGACGTCCTCGCCTTCTTGATCCAGCAAGACGGGCGAAGTAGTAGATGAGTTCCGGCAGCACGATGGCGTGGTGACGGTGGTGGTGAACTTGTTCCCGCAGGGCTTCACCGTGCACTGCGGAAAAATTGGACGGAGGATGAAACTGTGGAGAGGGGTGCCGCACACGACTAAGAGATTGTTGTGGGTGTGTGGCGCCCCTCCCTCTCATATATATATAGGTGGGGGGAGGGGAGGCAGCCAGGGGGTGCCCCAAGGGTGGCCGCCGGCCCCCTTTGGCTCCTGCCCTATGGCGTCCCCCTTCCTTATTTGCTCGGGGGGAAAGGAAAGGGGAGGAGAGGAAGGCAGGGGGAGGTCGACTCCCCCTTCCTTTTCTCCCCAAGGGCTGTGACCAGAGGAGGGGCACGCCAGCCCCTTGTGGGCTGGTGTGCTCCCCTCTATTGGCCCATATGGCCCATTAACCTCCCGGGGCTTCCCGGAACCCTTTCCGGTGATCCGATGACTACCCAATACATTCTGAAACTTTTCCGGTGACCAAATAGCATCATCCTATATATCAATCTTTACCTCCGGACCATTCTGGAGCTCTTCGTCATGTCCGTGATCTCATCCGGGACTCCAAACAACATTCAGTCACCAATTCACATAACTCATATAATACTATATCGTCAACGAACGTTATGCGTGCGGACCCTACGGGTTTGAGAATGATGTAGACATGACCGAGACACCTCTCCGGTCAATAACCAATAGCGGGACCTGGGTGCCCATATTGGTTCCTAGATATTCTACGAAAATATTTATCGGTCGAACCGTTATGACAACATACGTAATTCCCTTTGTCTGTCGGTATGTTACTTGCCTAAGATTCAATTGTCGGTATCTCCATACCTAGTTCAATCTCGTTACCGGCAAGTCTCTTTACTCGTTCCGTAATACATCATCTTGCAACTAACTCCTTAGTCATTTTTCTTGCAAGCTTCTTATGATGTGTATTACCAAGAGGGACCAGAGATACCTCTCCGATACACGGAGTGACAAATCCCAATCTCGATCCATGCAAACTCAACAGACACCTTCGGAGATACCTGTAGATCATCTTTATAATCACCCAGTTATGTTGTGACGTTTGATAGCACACAAGGCATTCCTCCGGTATCCGGGAGTTGCATGATCTCATGGTCGAAGGAACATGTATTTGACATTAAGAAAGCAGTAGCGATAAACTGAACGATCATATGCTAAGTTAACGGTTGGGTCTTGTCCATCACATCATTCTCCTAATGATGTGATCCCATTATCAAATGACAAATCATGTCTATGGTTAGGAAACCTTAACCATCTTTTGATCAACGAGCTAGTCTAGTAGAGGCTCACTAGGGACACGGTATTTGTTTATGTATCCACACATGTATTTAAGTTTCTGGTCAATACAATTCTAGCATGAATAATAAACCTTTATCATGAATAAGGAAATATAATAATAACAACTTTATTATTGCCTCTAGGGCATATTTCCATCAGGGACAACACCATGCTAGGTATATCGAGCTGTGGATGCAGAGGCTCTGTTCTAGAGAGACGGATATGACTTTGGCGGATATGAGGGATTACAAAGGAACTCATCTAAAGTGGTATGACAATGGGAGGCGATTTCAGGTGCGTTTGAGGCCAAGGTGGACCGACGCAGATCTCGCAGATGATGATGCAAACAATAGCTCGGACGATGAGTATGACGCCATGGTGAGAAGTACACAAGGTTCTCACAGAGAGTATGTGCCCTTGACTGATAGAGTGTTAAGTCTTGTGAACTTATTTGGAGAGTGGATTGATATTATCTTGATTGTGCACACTTTCGAGCTTACGTTGAATTTCCAGACCTTTGAGCTCAATAGAAGTATCATCGAAGGCTCCAATGCACTCATCCATAACCCCGGGACTGCGGAGTCGGATGCTACCTTGAGGGAAACGATGAAAGTAAGCACTCGAAGTCCTTACCCTCTTTTTTACTTCACAAATCTTTTTCTGTTGCATTAAAAATGTTTTTGTTCTTGTTGTTGCTGTTGCTGTTGTTGCTGTTGTTGTTGCTGCTATTGCTGTTGCTGTTGCTGTTGTTGTTGTTGTTGTTGTTGTTGTTGTTGTTGTTGTTGTTGTTGTTGTTGTTGTTGTTGTTGTTGTTGTTGTTGTTGTTGTTGTTGTTGTTGCTGTTGCTGTTGTTGCTGTTGCTGCAACATTTCATGAAACATTGCCGGAAGCTAGTCACCATTCTTGGGTGCGCAAGCCCGGGTTCCATTGATGTGCATGCTCCGAGCACATCGATGGTGCAGGCAAGTGGAGCTGCTGCTTCTTCTAATCACGCCGATGGTACTAGCCACGCCGATGGTACTAGCGACTCCGGTGAATCTGAGGAGGAAGAGGTGGACTCATAGGACGACGAAGGCCCGAAAGAGATGAATATGTCACAAATGATGGATGCACCACTGGTTTCCCAAGCAAAAAGGGTTTCTCACCCTCATGCGGATCCATTCAGCTCGGACCCGTTCCAAAAAGAGGTTCCTCGTTGCCACAAGAAGACCGTGAATGAGGGGTGCTCTAAGAGAGGAAGAAAGTGATGTTGAGCTAGTTTTTGATGATGTCAAACTTGGTACTATTATTTAGCTTTTAGTTTGCTTTGGACTTGAAAGTTGGACTTATGTGTAATGGTTAAAGTTGGACTTATGTGTAATGGTTAAAGTTGGACTTGTTTCTAGTATTTGTGCTCCAATTATTAGGTATTATGAATTTCTATATTCTGCTATGAAAACTGGTGCATATATGTTGCTGTTTGCTGCCAAAACTATCAAAACTGGTGCTGGCAATTGTGTTCTGTGGCTGGTGTGAGGGCAGGACCCTACAGGCTAGCGTAGCCTACCGCCAGAGACTATGGCGGTAGGGTCTTGCCCTCACACCAGCCACAGAAAAAGGATAAGGTACCCCCCCTCTCCAACCACTCCACTCATTCAACATATTTCTTCTTCCCCGAGCTGGTCTTCTATTTTTCACCTCCCTCCCCCATTGAAGCCCTCCCAAATCCATCTTCATTCTTTGAGATTTGTCCGGTGGATCCGGACTATTTTCATATTTGAAGGTATATCTGTCACCCCTCTCATTTTTGTTGGTTGGAATCATCTCATTTGGTTGCATTGTTCACTTTGTTGCAAACCCTAGTTTTAGTCATTTTGTGTTAAATCAACTACCAAGTTGGTTTGTAAGGTTATATATGTGCTTACTATAGTGCCAAATTAGTGGATCTGACACTTCATAGTAGAAACTAGGGTTGTGGTTAGGGAGTTTGTTATGGTTAGCTTAAGGATAAGTTAATGATAATGGTTAGGAGTAGACTTAAGTTGACGGTAATAATGATGCCTTTGGTTTTTTGGTGTGAGAAGACCAAATGTGGGGTGGGGCTGTGCTAGGGTTAGTGGTTAAGGTTATGCTTATGATGACCGTTATAGTGACCCCTTGAATTGTAGGATGGGACCGATCCTCTTCTTTGAGATTTCTGCTGAGGCGGCGACGAAGCGTGAACACCAAGTCATTGAGGAAAAGATGAACGAGTGGGTCGACTCCGTCGATGCATTGAATGCGGCTTCAAGGGACTTTTCAAAGTACTATTTATGCAAGCACAACGACAGCGAGAAGATGATCAAAGATAAAGAGAAACAGATAAACAAATAAACAAGCTCAGGAGAAACAAGAAACGCCGTAGACGTGATCTTTCAAGGCAAATTGCATTGGTTGCAACAAGGGATGAAGTGCGTCAGCTTGACTTGAAAAACCCTGGCCAGATCATTGACTGGCTAGTTAGGTGCTACTTCTTGAGCTTGCGTTGGTTTTTCCCTTGAAGAGGAAAGGGTGATGCAGCAAAGTAGAGATAAGTATTTCCCTCAGTTAAGAACCAAGGTATCAATCCAGTAGGAGGAACACACAAGTCTCCAATGATAGCACCTACAAAAACAAACAAATACTTGCACCCAACGTGATAAAGGGGTTGTCAATCCCTTCACGGTTACTTGCAAGGATGAGATCTAATAGTGATAGATATAAGAGATAAGTAAAAGTGCAAAATAAGATAAAAGTAAATAAACTACAGCAAGGTATTTTTGGGTTTTTTATTTTGTAGATCTGAAAATAATATGGTAAAAGATAGACAAGGGGGCCATAGTTTTCACTAGAGGCTTCTCTCTTGAAAGAAAGCATATGGTGGGTAAACAAGTTATTGTTGAGCAATTGATAGAAAAGCGAATAATTATGAACACATCTAAGGCAATGATCATGTATATAGGCATCACGTCCGAGACAAGTAGACCGACTCCTGCCTGCATCCACTACTATTACACCACACATTGACTGCTATCCAGCATGCATCTAGTGTATTAAGTTAACAAGAACGGAGTGTTGGTGCAATATTTGCCTTCCTATGTTTTGGAGATTGTTGATAGAAACAGCCATGGACTGATTTGTCTGCTAGTGCATACAGAGAGAAATAGTCCATGCAGAACTGAAGAGAATGATGTCTTCGGTATCATGTTCGAGGAACTTCACCGAGAAATATCAGCGTTGCAGAGAAGAATGAGCTACATCTATTAAAGACATGTAGGCAAAAAGATTGACGTGAAGGAGTTAGCCCCTCGAGAATTATTGCTGACGTGAAGCAATTGGTTCGGAGATTTCGTCCGAAGGAAAATGACTGCAGCGAATGGAAGTCGAAGACAAAGTGAAGACGTAGTATTCATTTCGTTGTTCTTCTTTCATTTATTTGGGTCATAGGACCTCCATACTATTAAGAGGGGTATAGGTTCTCCAAGCTTAGATCCGCTGTGATGCTTAGCCCAAAACTTATGAAAGATGCGAGAGAAATCTCTTTGTGCTTCGAATGATTACCTGACAGCAGTAGGCGTTGTTCTTCATGCTGCAAGAGATATCTTTCGAACTGAGGAGTTAGCATTACTTGTTCCACAAGTAATGTTACCGTTGTGCTCAAAATCCGACCGTTGGACTCGTGTCGTTCGACCATTGGCTGGTCTCGATGTCCAATTTGGTCTTTTCCCTTCAAGGAAGGTTGTGGCTATAAATAGCCACCCTGCTCCAACATTGTCCGTTGGCTGCTCCGCTTAAGATTTCTGAGAATATTGTTTGAGCATCCCCTCTTCGAGTGATTTGAGTTTAAGATCCACCGAGAGAAAATCAAGAGCCCAAAACTTAGACAGTGGTTTAGCATCACAGTAGTTCTGAGTTAGAGTTCTTGTACCTATTACTCTTGAGAGCTACGCACTCTCTAGATGGATAGGTTTCAGCTCAAGTGATTGAAGAGTTGTTGTCTTCACTGAGCTAGATCTTCAGCAACCAAGAGTGATTGTGGTTCGTGAAGGTCGACCGAAGGTTTGGAGATCGCCGACAAGTATCTATCATGAGTGAAATCAACTAGAGTCTGATCAGCTCTGAGTTGAAGGAGAATAGGGCGAAGAGAGTTTATCTTCCATGTTAAGTCACAACCCCTCCAACCAGACGTAGTCCTTTGGCAAAAGGGCGAACTGGTCTACCAAATCTCTCTATCCCCATCGAGCACCATTGGTTCTATCTACTTCACTGCATTACTTTCAGCAGTTTATTCTCGTGCTCTGTGTCGATAGTTTATCTGATCAGTTGTGGTATGTGGCATATCTTTCATCCTTATCATCTGTTATCTTTCTTTGTTTGTTTTGTTACCTTCTCCTCTTTCAGTGTAGTCATCTAGTTCATTTACTCTGTTGCTCATACTTATTCGATATTGTATGTCCCCCTTGTATTGTTTTCATTCAACCTGTCGTAGTTCTTTCTCGTGATTATCTATCGTAGTTCCTCACTTTGTTTCTCTCACATGCTGCTGCATATGTTAGCACATTGCATTACCATCATCATTGTCGAACATGTGATAACTTATACTCATACTATCATTGCTTCTTTCATTGCTAGTTTGAGTTTGTATCTACCGAACCTTATTTCTGCTACTATGTTTGGGATCAATTCATATCATTCGAAAGAATTTTTGAATCTTCCATTCACCCCCCTCTGGTCGATATACTCTCGGTCCCTACAATTGGTATCAGAGAGGGTACTCCCTGTCTCTATTTATTAAAGGTCTAACAGCCTTGGAGTTTTGAGTATGTCGTATGAAGGTAGATCCTCGCACTCTGAAAGATTTCCTATCTTCAATGGAAATGACTATCTCTACTAGAAAGAGAGAATGAGAATCAGACTTCAAGCCATCAGCCTAGAACTGTGGAAGATTGTGGAAAATGGATACATCATTCAGCACCCTGATGCTCCAACATCTGATGACAAAGCTATGCTGCGTTTGAATGCACAAGCTAAAGATATTATCTGTGCCAGTATCTCAAAGGACATTTTCAGTCGGTTCCGAACGCTTGACACTGCAAAGCAACTCTGGGATGCCATAAAAATGCTCATGAAGAATTCGTTGCTAGAACAGACCCACACTCAAATGCTTCGCGCTATGTTTGCTGGTTTCAGAAGCCTTCATAAAGAAAGTGCTATGGAGCTCACTGACCGGTTGACAAATATTGTTGAAAGACTTCATCAATGAGGAGTAACTGATATCACCGATAGGTATGTGGTCAACAAGCTGTTAAGCGCTCTTGATGCAAATTTCGATCCCATCATAGCAGAAATTAAGCAAAGACCAGACTATGAAGAACTACACTATGTAGAACTCATGACACTGCTGTCAATTCACGAAGAAAAGATGGAACTTGAAAATGCAGATGAAGAGTCTTCTTCGGAAAGTGAAGGAGAAATTTTCTCAAACTATGGCAGTTGACAAGAAGAAGAAGATGTTGAGAATCAACACACCATCACCAGGGAACTAGAGATGCTAACAGAAAGGCTAAGTGATCTCAGAAGTCAAAATTTATGCCTCATGAATGATGATGAATTTGAGTTGCCTGAATCATCAAGAAAGTTACCTTCGAAAGAAATGAAGTGCTTCAAGTGCAAACAATTCAGTCATCTCATAGCAGACTGTCCCAGTTGGGAAGGAAAACCTAGTAACAGATGGAAATATCTTCACTGCAGTGGATTCACTCGAATGGATCGTCATACTAAGCTCTCGAAGAAAAATGAACCTTCTACATCCTCTTCGACAAGACCAGTCACTGACATGAAGGCAAGAGCAACCATCGAATCAAATATGAAGAGAATATCGCAGCTGAATAGAGCATGTGCTGATATGACCCTGGAATCTGAAGATGAGACATTTGAATAAGATTCTGAGGATGAAGAGCATAACAGAAGAATTGGGAGAAGCAATGCATTCGTTGCCTTTGAATCATCTGAGAAATCACTCGAATCAGACTCTGATGATGATGCTTCAAGTGATGATGAACTTCTCGCGTTCTACCTCATGGCAAAAACCTCGAAGGATCAGGTATCAGCAAAACATCGAACATCCATGAATGAATATTCTCCTGAATACATTGCCTATACTAAACTTGTCAAGATTGCAAAATCTCAACAAGATGAGCTTGAAAAGCTTGAGAAAAATCTTAGTAAAACCGAAGGATTACTAGTCGAAGAGATGGAGAAAAATCAAGAGTTGATCGAAAAGCATGATGCTTTTTCTTAATCATTGATGATCTTTCCAACCGATATGATTCCCTTACAGTCGACTATGAGAGTTTACCAGATGAACTCCTTAGCAGGAATCAAGAACTCGAGTCACTGAAAGAGTCTCATAACGTGCTTGCGATGGAAAAAGCTTCTCTCTTCGCCAAGCAATCTAATAAACTTCTTGATAATTTTGTACCTCCGTGCTTAAAATGCCTAGAATGTAGAAATGCTGATTCGAATGCTGAAACATCTAATGTTGTCATCGAGAATACTGCAAAAGCTATGAATGATATGTCTAACCCTCCTTCCGAGGAAATTGTTGCTCTCTCTGACGAAAATTGCAGGTTAAAGAACTTACTTGAGACAAGCATGCTAAGGATCCTTAAAGGACATCAAACTCTATGTGATGTGCTCAAGAAGACTATATTGCACAAGAATCCCTGAAAAGAAGGATTGGGTTTCAAAATAAAACTCAATGTGGATGGAACCTACTGGACTCCCGAGCAATATCCTCGAACAACTTGGGTTCTTGCTAAGAGTAAAACAATCAAACTTGAAACTCTTACTGGATATCAATCACTCATTTCGGATGTTAATGACGAATCTGATAACTCAAACTACAAAGTCTTTAAACAACTGAATGGTAAAATCTTCGCTCGATATGTTCGAACTAACTGTAGGTCAGGTTCACCCAAGAAGAAAATCTGGGTGAAGAAGTGTATCATTGAAAATTTATCTGTCACTGCTAACCTGAGTATGCAGAGAAATTCTCTTCGAGGAAACAATTATCATTCGCATATCAGAATAGAAACATCCTCGAATGGTTATCAGTCAAACCTTCGACAGAAGGAGTACATGCGTACCTCGTCGAATCACTATGCTCATGTCTCTGGAAATAATTTCAATGCTTATTCATAAGATTACTCTTAGAATGCACAGGTGAACAACATATCTCACCAAAGGAGTGTCTCTGGTCAGACAAAACGAATGAAATACTCGTTGCCCACACAAGTGTGGGTTGCAAAAAAGAACTAACCTCTCTTGCAGGAACTATCTAAGGAATCCCACTTGCCTATCTATTGCCCTGAGATGTATATTATTGGTGCTAGCTCTTTGTGTTTATTTGCCTTCGTTCTTGTGTTTGTTGTTCTTTTTGCCGTGTTTGTGTTTCGTCTGTCAAACAACTCACTCATAGCTCCGTGCTTTGTGTTTCTCTCTCGTTTGTTTGAGTGTTTAGTTTTGGTCCCTGTTATCCCTTTATTCTTCCTCTTCCAATCTATGTTGTTCGTCATAAGCATGCAATTTGACCTGAAGAAAATTTCTATCCAACGTCCTTGGTCGCGAAAGAAATCAACTTCAAACTTTAATATTTTTTGGCGTTTGCCCTTCTTCAAACCTTTCGGTCTCCCGCTTAGTTTCCGAGTTTTTTGAAGGAAACGGTTGCCACGTGCCCACAATCCCCACGATCATGATCGTATCCATTGAATGTGGAACATCCCACTTCTGTAGGCCGTAGATTTCGGAAGAGGTGGTTTGACTGGCTAGCTATATATACCCCTCCCGGGTCTTCTTCCTCACTTCTTCCTCATCTGTTCCTCCACCCTCTTCCACCTCCTCCTGACCCCGAGCTCGAAGTAACGCCGTCGAAGTGCCTCGCCGTGCAACTCCAGTGAATCCTCATCGCCGTTGGTTGCGCCAGTGCGGTAATCTTCTTCTCCGCACTGTCGTAGTCGGTCTATGCTGCCAAGTTAGGGCACCTAGATCCGAAACTGCTCGTGCTCCCTCCTTTGTTCGTAGGGCAGTTCATACTGATGCCATTTCTTGTGATTTATTCACTGCGGTAGATCTTTAGGATTCTCTAGGTTGTGACTGGTGTGGTTTCTAGTTTTTCCTCGTACAAGTTCTCCTGGATCTAGGGTTCATGCGTGTTTAGCCGAAAGATTAGATAGATTTTGCTTAGCCTTGATTATTCTATGGCATGATATTAATTCTAAGTACACCATGGATTCCTCACTCTCTTCTAAAAACATTTTTTCCGTTCAAAAACCCTCTGTGCAATTTTATGACACTACCCTATTTCCCCTCATATCTATTCTTTTCACAAGTTGGCAATGGCACATAGTTCTGATGAGTACACAGATTCCGAAGGAGAAATGCCTTAGCATCCTTCCAGATCTGACCGAATGAGATTGACTAGTGGAGGTAAATCATCAAAGCCTCCAAAGACACCGAAGAAGAAATCCGAGTCAGAATCTAAAGAACATGATGAAGATATTCCTTCTGCTCACAGTCAGCCTGAGGATGAGTTAGTCATTGACGCCCTGACAATGTTCTCCGATGGAATTGCCAAAAAGGGTGGTTGTGGCAGAGAGAAAAATACCACTTGAGATGTCAGAACCAGAAGGGTACAAAACCCCATCATGAGTTGAATCAACAACTGATCGAAATAATAGATTGCAAAGAATTCGCCGTCACTGGGCGAAGAAATGGTTTAACTATGAAAACGTTTGGGAGAAGTATCAGATATTGTTCGCTTTCACTCCGCCGTGGAACGATTGTATTGAAGAAAATTGCATTGGGCCAGACGATGAAAAAGCCAGACCTCCTCAGCCCTTGAATGCTCATCCCGACTCCCTCAAGACCATCGCTGATTTTCCCAAGGAAGTGAAAAAGAGGGCGAAAGCAAAAGCCAAGCGTGATGCTAGGGCTGCAAAGAAAAATCAGGTCGAAGAGAGAAATGTTTCACTGACTCAACAAGACGTGCAAAAGAAAAAGGATCCTGCCTCCCGAAAGAAATATGTCGACGGTAAATCTAAGAAGGTCGCTCCTGACTCGTCTGATGAGTCCTCCGATGATGATGCTCCCGAAGAAATACCTATGTATGATCAACGTGCTCTTCTGAACAAGCCATACAAGACTCCCTCTCCAGCTAAGGTTTCACCCCCAATGAGAAAATCACCAAGACATGCACCCTCTCCAGTCGTTGACAAACCTTCGGGATCTGCACCGAAGAGAAAGCTTATGTCCGAAGGAAAAGCTGAAGCCTCTGCCAAAAAGGCTAGACCAAGTGTTCCTGGAATAGAAATATGACTTCAACCTCATGATTGATGTAATTGAGAGTGTTGCTTACGATGCAAAATTGAGTAATATCAGCAGTCTGGGACTTCCTGATGATGTTACCAATTTGGTACCAAAACATTTCATCGAACTGAAGAATATTACCAAGAAGCTGAACCGGGCTGTCAAGGACAAGCAGGTTCTCGAGCAAATGAGGAGAGATGCCAATACTGAGTCCGAAAGAAAACCGCTAAACAAAGAGATTCTTGATATCACAAAGGCACTCACTCGGATGAGGAATGACAAAATTGAGTACCACTCACATCTGAAAATGGAAGTGTTCCAGCTGTGTGACCGAAGGAATGATGAGATTGAACGCAAGGCTGAACTTGCTCGAAGGAGAATCAAGGAAGAAAAATGATGGAAGGCCAAGGCCAGAGCCAGTAAACCGAAGGGAAACAAAGATCGCCGCCTTCAAAGTGTTGTTACTGATGCTCCACTTGACTCAAGCACTCCTCTGCAGCAGATACCACCTTCACCAACACACGAGGATGAACCCATGCATCAGGCTGTCCATGTGGAAGTTATCATTCCTACTCCAGCTACCCAAGAATCTGATGTTGTTGATATATTTCTGAACAAGTCTGATGAAGAAAATGCCGTGCCCGAGAAACAAGCCCCAGAAGAGGTAATTGACGAAGAAATTGAGGTTGAGAAGCCAGACCCCTCGCCTCCGAAGAACGTGCAGGCTGAGCCCTCCGAATTGCATAAGGAGGAGAGTGACAAGATTCAGGGAGAGCAAAATGCTTCCCGAGATGAAACTACCCAATCACATCATCTGGTGCCCCTACCCAGATGGATGTTGATCCTGCTCCTGTTTCCACTGAACCTCAGTTGGAAAAGGAAGAAAAGAAAACTGAAGAGCCCATGGCTCACGAAGGAGTTGTCCCACCTGTTGTACCCCCGGTGTCCGAGAAAGAAGCTACTGTGATCCGAGTCGAAGAAAACACTGTGAAAGTAAAGGCCCTAGTGCCTGAAAGTCAGACAGACGCTGAAGGAGTTCCAGTGAAAGAAAATGATGATAATTCCAATTCTTCAAAGAAATCAATCCCTGAGAAATCAAGAAAACTTCGAGCCCCACTGAAGCCAACCGAACAAGGTGTGCAAGCACCTGATGATATTCGGACCAGGAATGTGAGTGAAGAACATCTGAAGAATCCTCTAGAAACATTGATGTCTACTATGCAACTTTATTCTTGTAGACTCATGTTGTGCCTCCAAGCGCAGAGTTTTGTAGGACAGTAGCAATTTTCCCTCAAGTGGATGACCTAAGGTTTATCGATCCATGGGAGGCGTAGGATGAAGATGGTCTCTCTCAAACACCCTGCAACTAAATAATAAAAAGTCTCCTGTGTCCCCAACACAGCAAATACAATGGTAAATTGTATAGGTGCACTAGTTCGGTGAAGAGATGGTGACACAAGTGTAGTATTGATAGTAGATATTGATTTTTGTAATAGGAACAATAAAAAACAGCAAGGTAGCAAGTAACAAAAGTGAGCACAAACGGTATTGCAATGCTTGAAAATGAGGCCTAGGGTCCGTACTTTCGCTAGTGCAATCTCTCAACAATGCTAATATAATTGGATCACATAACAATCCCTCAACGTGCGATGAAGAATCACTCTAAAGTTCCTATCCAGCGGAGAACATAAGAATAAATTATTTGTAGGTTACGAAACCACCTTAAGGTTATTCTTTCTGATTGATCTATTCAAGAGTTCGTACTAAAATAACACCAAGTTATCCTTTCCGATCGATCTATCCAAGAGTTCATACTAAAATAACACCATATATGATACGCATCAACCAACTCTAATGTCACCTAGATACTCCAATGTCACCACAAGTATCCATGAGTTAATTGTACGATACGCATCAAACAATTTCAGATTCATAATACTCGATCCAACACAAAGAACCTCAAAGTGTGCCCCAAGATTTCTACTGGAGAAGGTAGGACGAAAACATGCATCAACCCCTATGCATAGATTACCCCAATGTCACCTCGGGAATCCGCGAGTTGAGTGCCAAAACATATATCAAGTGAATCAATATAATACCCCATTGTCACCACGGGTATTCATATGCAAGATATATATCAAGTGCTCCCAAATCCATAAAAGTATTCAATCCTATAATAACGAAATCTCAAAGGGAAAACTCAATTCATCACAACAAGATAGAGAGGGGAAAACACCATATGATCCAACTATATTAACAATGCTCGCGATACATCAAGATCGTGCCAAATCAACAACATGAGAGAGAGAGAGAGATTAAACACATAGCTACTGGTACAAACCCTCAGCCCTGAGGGTGGACTACTCTCTCCTCATCATGGTGGCAATAGGGATGATGAAGATGGCCTCCGGTGATGATTTTCCCCTCCGGCAGGGTGCCGGAATAGGGTCTAGATTGGTTTTTCATGGCTACAGAGGCTTGCAGCGGTGGAACTTTTGATCTAGGGTTATTTCTAGGGGTTTCTGTATTTATAGGATTTTTTGGCATCGGTTTCACGCGAAGATGGGCTTCGAGGGGCCCACAAGACACCAGCACATGGGCAAGGCACTTGGCATGCCCTGGTGAGTTGTGCTCACCTCCTTCACCTTCTAGTCCTCCCACGAAGCTTCTAGTGCCTCTTTTGTTCCAAAAAAATTGTCAAAAAGTTTCATTGCATTTGGAGAACTTTTATTTCTGCACAAAAAACAACACCACTGTAGTTCTGCTGAAAACAGCGTCAGTCTGGGTTAGTTCCATTCAAATCATACCAAAACCATTTAGAATTGTTGTAAACATGGCATGAATACTTCATAAATTATAGAAATGTTGGAGATGTATCAAACATTTCCTCTATTCCCAGTTGAAGATGGTCCAAATGGTCCCGCATTCAATGAGCAGTTTCACCTTTCGAAACTTGCATTCTTCAGTACCAGCCCGTATGAAGGAGAGAGAACATCACTGTTGCCTAGGTTCTGGACAAAAGAATAGGCTGTGTATTATGCTTGCATTCTTTATGAAAAGAATCACATCATCAAGCACCAGATTATGAACTTTGCTGAGCTCGAAGAATTACCCTGCTACCATCACTCAATTGAGCATATTGAGCATGCTTTCCTAAAAGGTTTTCTTTGCTTTAATCATGGATGGAATCGAGAAGTAATTAATCAATTCTATGCCACCCTGTACATCTCAGGAGAACTTGCAGATAGTTCTACATGGATCCTCCAATGGATGACAGACGAGGAAAAGATTAAATGCTTCGCAGATCAGTTCTTAGCGTTGTTGAATCTGCCTCACTGTGAATTTGATGCAAATAGTGAACACAGGCTGCACTACTGGGAAGTGTCCGAGGCTTAACTACATATGCTGATGGACCCAAAGCTGGTTGGTGATGAATGCATTGAGATCAACCTGAAGCATCTGGCATATGAGAATAAGGTTCTATTCTACATTGTCTGCAATTCCCTCACTCCAACTAACAGGCTAGAAACCATCATTGGCATCGTGGGAAATGCACTGCTTTCCATATCTCAAGGTGTTCGTTTCGATATCCCAGATCTTTTCATTTGCAACTTGGCATGTGCAGCAGATAGCCCCCAAGCATTAAAGCCGTATGCTCCATGGATCATGTATGCCATCGAGCAGCTTCTTGAAGAAAAGTTCTACTGCCTATATGTTCCGAAAGTATTCATGCCACCTGTTCGTGACACGCTCAGAATTGTAAAGGACATAGTGATAACCCACAAGTATAGGGGATCGTTTGTAGCCTTCTTCGATAAATAAGAGTGTCGAACCCAACGAGGAGCTAAAGGCAGAACAAATATTCCCTCAAGTTCTATCGACCACCGATACAACTCTACGCACACTTAACGTTTTCTTTACCTAAAACAAGTATGAAACTATTTTGCAAGAATAAAACTATGAGTACTTTGCGAGAATAAAACTACGAATAAATTGCAAGGCAATAAAAGTAGATAGCTTTTGTCAACAAGAAAGTCATTTGTCCCTAGGCAATCGATAACAAGTACCGGTAATCATTCTTGTAATTTTATATGAGGGAGAGGCATGAGCTAACATACTTTCTCTACTTGGATCATATGCACTTATGATTGGACCCCTAGCAAGCATCCGCAACTACTAAAGATCATTAAGGTCGTGAAACCCAACAATAGCATTAAGTATTAAGTCCTCTTTACTCCCATACGCCATAACCCACTTATCCGCGTTTGGGCTGCTGCCATCCCCCGCAACACTGACAATAAGCAAACCATGAACATATTGCAACACCCTACAGCGGGGGCCCCTCACGTTTGTGCGAGACGAAGGGCACTGTAGGATAGCACCATAAATAAAATATACAATCATACCTACCAAGATCACGATTAACCCATAGGACAAAACGGATCTACTCAAACGTCATAAGATAACCATAGATCATTGGGAAATAATATATGGAGTTGAGCACCATGTTTAAGTAGAGATTACAGCGGAGAGAAGGGGTGTTACACTGCTGCATAGAGGGGGAGAAAGTTGGTGTTGACGGTAGCAAGATTGTTGATGTAGATCGCCATCACGATCCTAGCCCCGGCGGCACTCCGGCGCCACCGGGAGAGAGGGGGAGAGAGCCCCCCTCCTTCTTTTTCTTCCTTGGCCTCCCCCTAGATGGGAGGAGGGTTCCCCCTCTAGTCCATGGCCTCCATGGCGGCGGAGGGGCGGGAGCCCCTCCGAGATTGAATCTCCCTCTCTGTTCTCTTCTGTTTCGCGCTCCCCAGATCTGGCCCTTCACCGTTTCTTATATTCCCGGAGATCCGTAACTCCGATTGCGCTGAGATTTTTACATGACTTTTTTTCATAAAATATCTTTCTTGCGCCAGAAGAAGGGCTCCAACCGACATTCGAGGAGGGCACAAGACACCAGGGCGCACCTGGAGCCTGGGGCACGCCCTGGTGGGTTGTGGGCACTGTGGGCCCCCGTTTGCGTTGATTCCACCTCCCAAAAATCACATAAATTCCAAAATAAGTCTCCGTAAAATTTTATCGCGTTTGGACTTCGTTTGATATGGATTTTCTGTGATACAAAAAACATGCAAAAAACAGGAACTGGCACTGGGCACTGGATCAATAGGTTAGTCCAATAAATCATATAAAAAGTTGCCAAAAATATGTGAAAGTTGTATAATATTGGCCTGAAACAATCAAAAATTATAGATACGACGGAGACATATCAGCATCCCCAAGCTTAATTCCTGCTCGTCTTCGAGTAGGTAAATGATAAAAAAGATAATTTTTGATGTGGAATGCTACCTAGCATAAACTTGATCATATGTCTAATCATGGCATGAATATTAAGACAAGAGTGATTCAAAGCAATAGTCTATAATTTGACATAAAGACATCAATACTCAGGCATCCCAACAAACAATCATGTCTTTCAAAATATCAACGCTAAAGAAAGCTATCCCTACAAAATCATATAGTCTTGCCATGCTCTGTCTTCTTAACACAAAGTATTTATCATGCACAACCCCGATGACAAGCCGAGCAATTGGTTCATACTTTTGAACGCGCTTCAGCTTTTTCAACCCTCATGCAATACATGAGCGCAAGCCATGGATATAGCACTACGGGTGGAATAGAGTATGATGATAGGGGTAAATATAGAGAAGACAAAAAAGTATGAAAGTCTCACATCGATGCGGGTAACCAACGGGTTATGGAGATGCCCATCAATTGATATCAACGTGAGGAGTAGGGATTGCCATGCAACGAATGCACTAAGAGCTAAAAGTGTATGAAAGCTCAATATGAAAACTAAGTGGGTGTGCATCTAATCCTATAATAAAATTCCCACTAGTATATGAAAGTGACAACATAGGAGACTCTCCAGATGAAAAACATGGTGCTACTTTGAAGCACAAGTGTGGAACTAGCATGCCCCTTCTCTCTTTGTATTTTTATTTTTTTTCTTTTCCTTTTTTTCTTCTTTTTTTTCTTTTTCTTTTTCTTTTTCCTTTTTTTTTCTTTTTTTTCTTTTTTTTTCTCTCATTGTCCGGAGTCTCATCCCGACTTGTGGGGGAATCATAGTCTCCATCATCCTTTCTCACTGGGGCAATCTCTAATAATGAAAATTGATGATCATCACACTTCTATTTACTTATAACTCAAAATTACAACTCGATACCTATAACAAAATATGACTCTATATGAATGCCTCTGGCAGTGTACCAGGATGTGCAATGATCTAGCGTAACATGTATGAAAAATGATGCATGGTGGCTGAGCCACAACTACTATGTCAGCTATATGATCATGCAAAGCAATATGACAATGAATGCTCAAGTCATCAAAACGGAAGCGGTGGAAGTTGCATGGCAATATATCTCGGAATGACTATGGAAAGGCCATAATAGGTAGGTATGGTGGCTGTTTTGAGGAAGATATAATAAGCCTTATGTGTGATAGGGCATATCATATCACGGGGTTTGGATGCACCGGCGAAGTTTGCACCACGTCTCGAGGTGAGAAAGGGCAATGCACGGTACCGTAGAGGCTAGCAAATTGCGGAAAGGTAAGAGTGCGTATAATCCATGGACTCACATTAGTCATAAAGAACTCATATACTTATTGCAAAAGTTTATTAGCCCTCGAAGCAAAGTACTACTACGCATGCCCCTAGGGGGATAGATTGGTAGGAAAAGACCATCGCTCGTCCCCGACCGCCACTCATAAGGAAGACAATCAATAATAAATCATGCTCCAACTTCATAGCATAACGAGAGACTATACGTGTATGCTTCGGGAATCACAAACCTTAACACCAATATTCTTACTAACCACAACCATTTACTAGTACCTCCCACATATTACCATCTCTATATCGCAAAACTATTGCAAGGAATCAAACATATCATATTCAGTGATCCGTAAGTTTTATGTAGGATTTTATGACTAACCATGCAATTGACCAATTCCTGTTGACTCTCTAAATAGGTATAAGTGAAGCAAGAGAGTTTAATTCTTTCTACAAAAGACCATGCTCTAATAAGTATAAGTGAAGCAAAAGAGCATTCTACAAATAATGGTTTTCTATGTGAAGAGAAACAGGCAATCCAAACTTCAAATGATATAAGTGAAGCACGTGAAGCATTCTAGAAAGCCACACTCAAAAGATATAAGTGAAGTGCAATGAGTATTCTATAAATCAACCATGTACTATCTCATACCAGCATGGTGCATAAAAGAAAAATAAAAAATAAACACAAAAGATGCTCCAAGATTCACACATATCACATGAACGAAACGAAGACGAAAACATACTGATACTTGTTGAAGAAAGATGGGATGCCTTCCGGGGCATCCCCAAGCTTAGACGCTTGAGTCTCCTTGAATATTTACTTGAGGTGCCTTGGGCATCCCCAAGATTGAGCTCTTGCCTCTCCTCCTTCTCCTCATATCGAGACCTCCTCGATCTTTGATCACTTCATCCACACAAAACTTAACAGAAAATTGGTTAGATCCGTTAGTATAATAAAGCAAATCACTACTTTAAGTACTATTGAAAACCAATTCATATTTTGTTTTTTCATTGTATCTACTGTATTATAACTTTCCCATCGCTTATACCACCGATAAAAATCGATAGTTTCATCAAAACAAGCAAAACAATGCATCAAAAACAGAATCTGTCTTAAACAGGACAGTCTATAGAAATATGAACACCTACCATACCTATGTTACTCCAAAACTTCTGAAAACTTAGTACAAAATAAACAATTTGTATAGCAAGACTTTGCAAAAAGTTTTAGAACCTTTCGACATTTCAGTAAAAAACGTAAAATCGCGCACTACAGACAAAGTTTCTGTTTTGCACCGCACATACCAACAAACAATCTAATCATCCTAAAGGCAAATCTTGGCACATCATTTTTATAATACAATGGATTTGTACAAGGGGATAATTATTTTTGTGAGAATCTTCATGAAAAATTCTACATTGTTTCCATGAGCATGAACACAAGTGTTCAAGGTCGGCCCTCACTTCTCCAATGCATCACCTTTCAATCGCTTCTCTTTTTGTGAAGTTTTAAGGTTACCCTCTATATTTTTTTGTTTTTAAACTTTATAAAAGCACTCAACAGAAATAAATGACTCTATAAAACTTCCGGGTTGTCTCCCTGGCAGCGCTTTCTTTAAAGCCATTAAGCTAGGCGTAAAGTGCTCAAGTAATGAATCCACCCGGATCCCAAGGTATATCAAAGCCAATTTTAATTAGCAATGATTTGGCATTTAGTAGTGAGCACAAAGCAACATATATCATGCAATGACGAAGTCTAACTCTCTTCCTATGCATCGGCATGTCATACAAGAACAATTCATGCACATCAAGTAACGGCCAATACATAGCATAAGCAGTTTCTTGCAATTTTTATCGTGTTGGAAACATAAAGAGGTGGAGATGTGGTTCCTCTCTCATAATAATTGCAAGTAGGATCAGCAAGCACATGCATATTATATTCATCAAAATCATCATGTGTAGTGGTAGAACGCAACCCATCAACATAATCCTTAATAAGTGCAAACTTCTCTGATATAGTGTAGTTTGGAGAATTCAAAAAGATAATAGGACTATCATGTGTGGGTGCAATAGCAACAATTTCATTCTTAACATAAGGAACTATAGCAAGTTCATCTCCATAAACATAATTCATATTGGCATCTTGGCCACAAGCATAGCAAGCATCAAGTTCATCAAAAAGGGATATTTCAAACGAATCAACGGGATCATAGCAATTATCATAGCATTCATCCTTCGGTAAGAACGAAGGGGCATTAAACAATGTATGAGTTGAATAGTTACTCTCATTAGAAGGTGGGCACGGGTGATCAATCCGCTCTTCCTCCGCTTGTTCTTCGCTCTCCTCATCATCTTTTTCATCCAATGAGCTCACAGTTTCATCAATTCCTTCTTCCATAGACTCTTGCAAAATATTAGTCTCTTCTTGGACAGCAGAGAAGTCCTCAATATATGGTTTAATATAAGCATTAGAAGAATAATTTTCATAGCAATATTTAAGTATAGCAAAATTTTCAGATTTGTAAAGAGTAGCATCATACTTTTCAATCAAAGAAGCAATTTCATAAGCACCCTTAGAAGCAACAAATTCTTCAATTTGTTCAATATCATAATAATTATAAACACCATTGGCATAAGAAGATAAAATTCCATTATCTCTAAACTCACATTGATAAGGAAGGTGTTTCTTAGGGTCTTCAGAATAACAAGTAAAATCATGTATTTCACATAAATTCCAAGCATAGCATTGCATAGTATTAATTTGATGTAGTAAAAGTTTCCCTTTTTGAGGTAAACGGTGTCGCACAAAACAAGCATGCTCATCTAATGGTTTTCCCTCAACTAAGCTAGTTGGGTTTTCAGCACGAGCACATAGGGATCGAAGATGATCCAAGTAAAAAGCTTCAGCAATATAATAGATTTTGGGTGGTTCTTCAACCATTGGCTTAGTAGGTACAACTAATTTTTTTGGTATTTTGCATTTCCTACCCATAACTAAAGATAGAAAACAAGAGCACAAAATAAAAACTACTTAGTGATAAAGCAAACAAGCACACACGAGAATATTCACCCCGCGCTATTGCTCCCTGGCAATGGCGCCAGAAAAAGGTCTTGATAACCCACAAGTATAGGGGATCGTTTGTAGCCTTCTTCGATAAATAAGAGTGTCGAACCCAACGAGGAGCTAAATGCAGAACAAATATTCCCTCAAGTTCTATCGACCACCGATACAACTCTACGCACACTTAACATTTGCTTTACCTAAAACAAGTATGAAACTATTTTGCAAGAATAAAACTATGAGTACTTTGCGCGAATAAAACTACGAATAAATTGCAAGGCAATAAAAGTAGATAGCTTTTGTCAACAAGAAAGTCATTTGTCCCTAGGCAATCGATAACAAGTACGGGTAATCATTCTTGTAATTTTATATGAGGGAGAGGCATGAGCTAACATACTATCTCTACTTGGATCATATGCACTTATGATTGAACCCCTAGCAAGCATCCGCAACTAATAAACATCATTAAGGTCGTGAAACCCAACCATAGCATTAAGTATCAAGTCCTCTTTACTCCCATACGCCATAACCCACTTATCCGCGTTTGGGCTGCTGTCATCCCCCGCAACACTGACAATAAGCAAACCATGAACATATTGCAACACCCTACAGCGGGGGGCTCTCATGTTTACGTGAGACGAAGGGCACCGTAGTACAGCACCATAAATAAAATATACAATCATACCTACCGAGATCACGATTAACCCATAGGACAAAACAGATCTACTCAAACATCATAGGATAACCATAGATCATTGGGAAATAATATATGGAGTTGAGCACCATGTTTAAGTAGATATTATAGCGGAGAGAAGGGGTGTTACACCACTGCATAGAGGGGGAGAAAGTTGGTGTTGACGGTAGCAAGATTGTTGATGTAGATCGCCGTCACGATCCTAGCCCCGGCGGCACTCTGGCGCCATCGGGAGAGAGGGGGAGAGAGCCCCCCTCCTTCTTCTTCTTCCTTGGCCTCCCCCTAGATGGGAGGAGGGTTCTCCCTCTGGTCCATGGCCTCCATGGCGGCGAAGGGGCGGGAGCCCCTCCGAGATTGGATCTCCCTCTCTGTTCTCTTCTGTTTCGCGCTCCCCAGATCTGGCCCTTCACCGTTTCTTATATTCCCGGAGATCCGTAACTCTGATTGCGCTAAAAAAATTACACGATTTTTTTCTTCATAAAATATCTTTCTTGCGCCAGAAGAAGGGCTCCAACCGACGTTCAAGGAGGGCACAAGACACCAGGGCGCGCCTTGGTGGGTTGTGGGCACTGTGGGCCCCCGTTTGCGTTGATTCCACCTCCCAAAAATCACATAAATTCCAAAATAATTCTCCGTAAATTTTTATCGCGTTTGGACTTTGTTTGATTTGGATTTTCTGCGATGCAAAAAATGCAAAAAATAGGAACTGACACTGGGCACTGGATCAATAGGTTAGTCCAATAAATCATATAATAAGTTGCCAAAAATATGTGAAAGTTGTATAATATTGGCATGAAACAATCAAAAATTATAGATACGAGGGAGACGTATCACATAGGCAAAGGAAAAATGCCAATGGATGCATCTGCATCTACTTCTATGCCTACTTCTGTTAGAGTTCCGAAGAACAAGAAAGCTAAAGTTGAAATTCCTAGTGAAGAAAATCCTTCATTATATGAGATTTGTCTTCGCACCCAGCAAGCATTGGAAAGCCACATCAAGCTTGATGGAAAATAAAGCTGGAAATGATGACAGAGATCAATCTGCTTCATAATTATGCTCGGCAAGCTATCTTGTATGAGAAAGAACAGAAGAAGCGCTCCTAGACACTTCTTCACAAACATTACACTCGGAAGCAACTTTTAGCTAAGGGCATTGAAAAGGAATATGATCATCTGGAGCTGTTTGAAGTGCCTCAGATTCTTAAGCAAACACTAGTGCTCCCTTAACGATCTGCCTCAACTGACCTGCTGTTTGTCGAACCTGCTGATATTCTTGAAGACACGGCAGGGACTTTCATCTACAAGCCTGAAGCACCTCGCGCTGCTCCCGAAGCCAAAGATGCATTGCCAACTCCAACTTTGGCCTCGACCATTGCTCGCTTTACATCTCCGAACAGTTCAAGTTCTGGGTCTGATGGTTATTCGGAGGAGTAGTTCCTCGTATGTATTCTCTTTCCTTTTTGACACTTGTTGACAAAAAGGGGGAGTAGTACATCGAGTGATAGATCTGCGGGCTATTTGCAGGGTGTTTTTTTTGCCATTTGCTTTTCCTCCGAACAATTTGGTTTCATCAAACAGTTTGCTTCTGAAGCTTAAAGCACTGCTTCTGGTGTTGATATACTCGGTCGTCATGTACTGTTAATAACCCCCCTGCAATGCTATTTGCGTCCAACTATATGTTTGCAGGTGCTATCGAAAGCTTACCCTCTAGCAATCATCATCCTCGATAATTATCTATCATGCAGGGAAAGTAGAAGTCCTTCAAGGAAGATTGGAAATCATGCCTATCTAACCTTGCAGAAGAACAAAGATGCTTCAGATCATTTCTCTTGTGATTCAAGAGCAAATTCTCTCTATCTATCAAGCTATTTTCCTTGCACTTCTCATTCGTAACATCTTTGTTGCAGGAAAACTTCATTTGAAGCATATCTACTACGAGCAATATATCTATAATTCCTTTGCTCTAATTTCCCTTGTATATCTAACTTGCAGGGAACCATTATCTTGTGTGGATTCAAACTGTGTTCTGAGCAAATCCTCATGGCTCATCTTTTGTCACAAATCATTTCAAAGCATTCTCTATATCTAACAAATCTTTTACGAAGATTGTGTTTGACAGGAAACACCTCAGACACTATCGAGTGTGTTGGAAGAGACCACGAATGAGATCACATGTCAATATCACTCATACGAAGATTCACCTCGCTACCTACCATTTTATCTGATGCATATCTCTAGGGGGAGCGTGTTCTATCTTCGTAATTATCTCTCGTCTTTTATTATCCTTCGGATTTCATTTCATTCAAATTATCTATCCTTCAATGTGTTCTGTTTTGTCAACAATCGTCCAAAAATGGGGAGATTGTTGGTGCAATATTTGCCTTCCTATGTTTTGTAGATTGTTGACAGAAATAGGCATGGACTGATTTGTCTGCTAGTGCATATAGAAAGAAATAGTCCATGTAGAACCGAAGAGAATGCTGTCTTCGGTATCAAGTTTGAGGAACTTCACCGAGAAATATCTGCGTTGCAAAGAAGAATGAGGTACATCTATTGAAGACATGTAGGCGAAAAGATTGACGTGAAGAAGTTAGCCCCTCGAGAGTTATTGCTGACGTGAAGCAATTGGTTCGGAGATTTAGTCCGAAGGCAAATGACTGCACCAAATGGAAGTCAAAGACAAAGTGAAGACATAGTATTCATTTTGTTGTTCTTCTTTCATTTCTTTGAGTCATAGGACCTCCGTACTATTAAGAGGGGTATAGGTTCTCCAAGCTTAGATCCACTGTGATGCTTAGCCCAAAACCTATGAAAGATGCGAGAGAAATCTCTTTGTGCTTTGAATGATTACCTGACAGCAGTAGACATTGTTTTTCGTGCTGCATGAGATATCTTTCGAACTAAGGAGTTAGCATTACTTGTTCCACAAGTAATGTTACCGTTGTTCTCAAAATCCGACCGTTGGAATCATGTCGTTCGGCCATTCACTGGTACAGCGAGGTGCTATACAAACGGTTTTTAACCCCTTTCCGCGACGGCGTTCTGAACCGTCGCCTAGTGAGTGACTGCGATAGGGGGGTCCTTCCCATAGGAACCAGAAACCGTCGGGGATAGGGAGCCTTGATGCATACAATTGTCCCTATAAAACCATTTCTGATATCTCGAATATCCCAAAGGCTTCATCCTTGCTACTCGTTTGTGCTCGCGTTGCCATCGCAGTCGGAGTTCTGTGGTTTTACCTAAAACCAGGCACATTCTAGGCACGGGAGTTTTCCAGGCACGTAACAAACTGGCTCTACGTTTATGATGCCTGGCACATCACAAACAGTTCATCATTGTAAATCGTGTACGATAGGTAGACAATCACACACATTTAGTTTTCCCGCACCATTTGTGATAGGGTCTGACATCACACACGCTTTGCAAACGGCAATTGTGTGCATTGTTACACACGTTTCCTCTCCGTGAACCGTGTCGGATTATGATGTATATCACACACGCTGGGCTTTATATACCGTGTGTGCTGTAATGACCTGCAAACCGTAATTTCACCCTAATTTAATTGCTGCTATTTTAAATTGTACCTAATTTGAACTTGAAAGTAGGCTATAGCTTTATTCATATCCATCAAGTTCAAACAACCAATGCATTATTCGATTCACAGGTACATCTTTTCAAGAATTACATAAGCACCAAATAAAGAATGATGAACCAGGGTTCTATACTTGTACTATTACATATGGTAAAGATAGAGGCGATAGACATTCTGATTGCTGAACAAGGTGAAGCGGAAAGGCCCTATTGTGCTCTCCTGGATGCAGAAGGCACACACGACTCTAGTCCAACCCCTTGTGATGGCCGGCCGCAAATCATGTAGTTTGAGAGGTAATCTTGAGTAAACTGCTTCAGGATCCACTACAAAGGAAAAAAGATTCAGACATTGTCATCTAACACAACTCATTACGGGCAGTGAAAAGAAGGCTACAGAGTTCTTACTTACCATCCTGCAGTTCACTGTTGTCTTGCATAAAGTGTAAACAAATAGTTCGATTGACATCTTTTGACCCATTTTAATAACAATCTTTATCAGTTTCCTCAATTGATGCTGGTTCATGAATATCTCATTGCCCCATACGCAGAAAGGGTCGAAGTGTGGATCTTTGGCAATGACATATGTACCTAAAAGCACCAAGTTAATATTAGAAGCTAAACAATAATTGCAAAATGATGTAGCACAACACTCGCTCCATCCCATTATATAAGATTTTATTACATGTATATCTGGACATCATCTGAACATTAAGGTAACACTCTTCCTTGTTGCTATGTAGCCTGGGATTGCATATTTAGTCATTCAGTACAATGCATGTTGCTATGTAGCCTCAGATATATTAAATATGGCCCTAGTTAACCTACTGATAAATGGGTTACAGATATATTCAGTGAAATGTCTGATTCGACGATTAATCCCTTATCAGCCCCCAGGCTATATGGTACCAGCGACCGATATCCTGAAAAGTGAGTACATATAAGCAATGCGATGAAACTAACCTTGATGGAAAACAACACTGTTCTCAATATTGTCCTGTATGAGTACATATAAAGGCATGTTAAGCACAACAGGCTAAACATCAACCAAATATATCCATGGTAGACAACATAATCTACAAATGATAGCTTCAATGTGCAGGTTTAAGCACGCTAGTTAAGCAAAACAAGAAGTGGAAAGGTGTGTTAACTGCATCAGGCATAACATTTAGAAACAAGCAAACAGTCATTCAAACTGGTATTGTGCAGGTCTAAAGTACACTAGTTATTGTTAAAAAAATGAAAAGGCATGTTAACTACAACATCCTTAACAGCAACCAAATATCTTAATTCATAGTGGTATTGTTGAAACAAATTGAACTGCACGGCAAATAGTTGCACATATAGAGCATCACATTGTGAATAACTGAAATAAACAAGGCATAAGGCCATCTCTAGCCGATCCTTTAAAAGTTAACGGACTAAAACCCTTTGTGGATATATATATACTCCAACAATTTTTGGCTGTTTCTAGTCGATCCCCTAAACTTAACGTTGTAAACTTCAATTTGATCAAGTTCAAAGCAGGTTCAACCGAAAGTAGCATGCATTCAAACATAAACATAGATTGTTTTGCATAACCGAACATAAAACATAAATTAAAACTAAGCTAAACTACTTTCGGTCGAAGTGGAGGTCGAGCCACTCCTTCCTCGTCAGGTACGGCGTGCTGCGAGCCGGGTCCGAGCCGGTGCCGTCGTTGGAGAAGACACTCCTCAACTCATCGACGTCGATCTCCTCGTCCTCGCCGCCCACCTCAACGCCCTCTGCGCTGCCGTCCTCACCGCCTTCGACCTCGTCATCGTAGGAGAGCACGATAACCTCGCTGCCCTCCGCGCCGGCAAAGATCACTCGCTCCGCCTCCATGAGCTCCAGGTGTTGCCGGTGGAGCTCTTGCATGTAGGCCACGTCGGCGGCCTCGGCCTCGAGGCGCTCCCACGCCTCGCGGTCCTCCCGCGCCATAGCCGAGCTCACCACCCCTGGCTCCGGCAGAACGAGGTCGACCGGACGTGTGCCGAAGGGGAAATTGAGCCTAGCCGACGCGCCGTGGTAGCGGACCTGCCAGCGGTCGTACTCCATGGCCGCGAGCTTGGCCATGTGGAAGCTACCGAGCCACCAGCGGGTGTGGTTCTCCCGATCCATAATCTCGGTGACCCACGTCCCCCATCGCCGCTGCCGGACCCCGAGGTAGGACCTCGTCGGCGGCCGGGCCTGAGGGAGGACGGGGAAGTCCTCAAACCGGCGTGGGGGCGCGACGGCGGGCGGATCAGGCGACCGGCGACGGTGGATTGATAAAGAGCCCACGGAGGATGACGGGGACACCTCGGCGGCCACCTCCCCGGCGTCGGGTGAAGAGGCCTCGATAAACCTCTTTTTGGCCATTGGCTTCTCGAGCTCCCCGGCACACAGGCAGAGGTTGAGGATGGAGGCGGCGACGGTGACCTACCAATGGTTTCGAGCGAGGGAGGGGTGGTGTGTGTCTGTGTGAGAAGAGGTTATGGGGAGTGTGTGGTGTGTGTGGAGGGAGGGCAAGGTGGTGTTTGAGGAAATACCGCGGCAACTGAAAATTTTACTAGGCAGGAGTAAAATGCCGAGCTACTGAAAATTTGGATCAAGGGCGAGTAGAAATTTTTGAGATTGCGAGGGATGCAGAGGCGGGAGTAAAATGCCGGGGCAACTGAAAATTTGAATCAAGGGCGACCAGATATTTTTGAGATTGCGAGGGATGCAGAGGCGGGAGTAACAAGGCGGGGCTACTGAAAATTTGAATCAAGGGCGAGCAGATATTTTTGAGATTGCGAGGGATGTAGAGGCGGGAGTAAAATGCCGGGGCTACTGAAAATTTGAATCAAGGGCGAGCAGATATTTTTGAGATTGCGAGGGATGCAGAGGCGGGAGTAAAATGCCGGGGCTACTGAAAATTTGAATCAAGGGATTGAAGCAGAGCGGGAGTAACAGACATCGCACACGGTCCGCACATACTAATAGTGTGCTATCAAACATTAAAACCTTCCAGGCGGTAGATATTTTTGAGATTACGAGGCAGTAGATATTTTTTAGACCGGGAGGCAAGCCTCGTGGAGCCCAATCTACTGTGCTGATGTGAGTGACTGCAGGGCACGGGCATGGCACACGGGTAGTCTGACCGAACCGTGTTTGTTGTGTACCCAATCGGTTTCTACATCCAACTCGTGTGCTGTTTATAAATTTGGCAAAAAGAATAACACGGGAGAGGGTCAGAACACGAACACACTTGCATGTGGACCAAATATATGTATGAAAAGGGTGGTTTGATGTTCGAATACCCAATGCACAACTTTGATGTGGCACCTGTCGCACAAAAGCACAGTATTGCTAGTCAGCCACCCCCTAGGAACCCCACTTCGTGTCAGCGGTAAGCGAATCCTAGCAATGAATGCATGCCCCAAATAGCTAGGTCTGAAGTCTCACCCTACCGTAACACAAAACCTATAGGAGTCCATCATATATATATGGTCAAACTTCCCCTTTCGCTTCCCGACAAAGGTGGACCGTGTGCCGACCTACAAATGTGTTCTTGTGGCGCGAGATGGGTGATACCACATATGAACCACATGCGGGTGGCCCTACTATATGTATGAAAAGGGTGTGGTGTGATATTTAACTACCATTCACAACTTTGACGTGGCACATGTGCCTCGCAAATTAACCGGACTTCCCCAACCCCACGGAGGTTGCAGGTAGTGCGACGTAGCCCCCCCCCCCCACACACACACACGTCGGGGGGAGGGCATCTCACCAAGACGTACTGTAACACGGACCAAGCAGAATCCAACTTGGTCGTACAACCTCTCCCACTCGTTGTTGGTCAAAGTGATGGACGTCCACACTGCCCGCAAAATGGGCTAGCTTGTCGCTGATAACCTCGCGAGGGAGTACTGTATGAAGACAAACCCACTATGTGCATGTGGCCCAAGTATGTATACGGAAGTGGTATGTGTGGTGTTTGAATACCCAATGCACAAATTTGATGTGGCACCATGCTTTGGAACCGTAAAATCCCCACACTGAGCGAGGGTTCATGACGCGTAGCATGCGCTCAAACTTAATTAGGCTTGGAATGGTCGACCTACTATACGGTAACTCGAAGCAAAGAAGAAAAATCCACCCTGGTAACCTTTCTCATCGTTGGTAGAAATGATGGACGTCCACGCGGGCCCACGAGTATATATAGGCTTGCCACCCATAACCAAGCGAGTGAGAGTGTGTCCAAAGACAGCCATTGCATGCGTGTGTCCCGAACATATTTATGGAGGTGTGTGATGCATGCATATGTGTTGAATACCCGATCCAATGCACAACATTGATGTGGTGCGTGCATTGAAAATCGCAGAGGTCCCCACACAGAGCAAGAGGTCGTTCATGACGTGTCGTGTGCTTGCCCCCCCCTCCCCTTCGATCAAGCGGGATGGATTCATGTGTACACATGCGCTATTATATGTATGTAATGTCACATCATGATCTATATCACGAGACAAACAAATAATTAATCCCCTCCTAAGTCAAATTAGTTAACCTCTCTCGCTATCGGTGAAAGTGATGGACCAAGCGGGCCGACAGATGGAAGCATCGCCGATAACCGCGTGAGTGAGTGCCATATATAGGACAACAACCATCATGGTTGCATGTTAGCCAGAACATATATATGGAGAGGTGTGTGGTTGTGATGTTTTGAATACCTAATGCACAACTTTGATGTGGCATTTGCCTCAAAAACCGCAAAGTCCCCACACAGAGTGAGGTTCATGTGACACCTAATATATATATATAGATGGTGGTCACCCCCCCTTCGACACGTGCTATACACCTAGTAACACAGCCCTAAAAGAATTAATCCTCCTTGTTCGTCAAACGTACCTCTCTCTCGCTGGGTCAAATTGATGGACGACGAACTCGCGGGCCTAGCACAGAAGTGAAGCATGCGTCGCACGCGAGTGATCATCCTATATAGGACTACGTACCACCGTCTGCATGTGGCCCAAAGAGGTGTTTGTGTGATGTTTGAATACGCAATGCACAACTTTGATGTGGCACCACATATATAGGAAACCAAAAAGTCCCCACAGAGAGCGCGAGGTTCATGATGCGTGGTATGTGCTATATGTACGCCCCCATTCGACGCGTGGTATATATGTACTTCTACTGTATAGCACAAACCAAAAAAGAATCTTTCCTTGATGGTCAAATTAACCTCTCTCTCGTTGGGTCAAAGTGATGGAGGACAACCTCGCATGCCCACGGATGGAAGCGCCACACGCGAGTGAGTTCCTATAGGGCAACCACCACCTGCATGGTATTGCGTGATGTTTGAATACCAATATAATGTACAACTTTGATGTGGCACTTGCCTCGGGAACCGGAAAGTCCCCACATGGAGTGAGGTTATGACACGCATATATATATAGAGTATTCATGTTGCCCCCTCTTTGACATGTACATACTCCTACCATGCTTATACGTAACACAAACCAAAAAAGAACCATCTTTGTTGGTCAAATTAACCTCTCTCTCGTTGTACATTCAACTGGTCGACGACGACCTCGTGGGCCCACAGAGAGAGTAACACGCGAGTGAGTGTCATAGGAAAAAACCACCGCATGCATGTGCCCGTGTGTTATGTGATGTTTGAATACCCAATGCACAACTTTTACGTGGCACATGCTTAGCAAACCGGAAACGCACTACACCACGATGCGTAGCCCCCTCACTTCAAGCCGGTGGGAGGGTGTGTGCGCACCTGCTCGAGCTTTGATATGGAATGTCACCATGATCCACACCACACACATGCCAAGATGAATCCACCTTTTGGTCAAATGCCTCTCGTTGTCGGTGGAAACTGAAAACCTTTGCGGGCTAACGAATGGGCACGTCGCTGATAACCGCACAAGGGAGAGTGTCCGAGAGGACCACCAATGCATGCATGTGGCCCGAACATGTATGTATGAAAGGGTTGTGTAATGCTTTAAATAACCAATTCACGACTTTGACGTGGCATATATGACTCACAAAATGATCAATAATCCCACACGGAGGTTCACGACTCATAGTGTACTGCCGGCCCCTCCCCCCCACCCCCTCACACACAGACACACACATCCCGCACCACCACAACCACTCTAAGGCATGTCAAACTTTTTCTGTAGTGAACATGTGACCAAAGGAGTGTCGTGTTAAAATTTAAAAAAAAACAGACATCATTCGACCGTTTTTATACATTGATTGATTTCCTAGGGATTTAATGTGCAAAAATCAAATTTGAGCTACATGTGCACCAAAATGGATTGCAAAATCATATGTGTCCCTGGGTGCATGTTTCGCCATGCAAGAGATTTCAAAACATTGAGAATATAGATTTTTTAAATTCAGTAAATCCAAAACTTAGTTGAAATTCATGAAACTTATCATGGTGTCATATATGGACACCAGCAGACTGTGATATTGTATTTTTTTCATCAAATTTGAGACACGTTTTGATATAATCTTCTTACAAACGGAAGATTGTTAATAACTGGCAACCAATATCTCATAAGGATTATTTATTCGGACCGTGTGCGTTAGACCGTGCCATGCTTCGGTTAAGCAGTAAAGCGGCAGAATGAATCATCAATAAACCAAAAAATATACGTGCTGCCACGCGCCCCATGTGCCGTGCGAGCAGGCGTGAGTTGACGGGATGCATGTGAGCAGTCCACCGCGCAGGCAGACCGGGAGGCGTGCGTGCAGGTGTGCGTATTGGTAGGAGGCGTTTTCGCTGCGCAGTGTCACCGGGAGGCGTGTGAGTAGATGTGTGAAATGATGGTAGGAATGACAGAAGTCCGCCGCGCAGGCTCACCGGGAGGCGAGACAGCCTTTGACCGTCGCCCGCCTCGCTCCCACTTGTGTGTATTAATTGTGCGCCCGAGCCACCGGCCATAATAGGCGGCCGCACCCCCGGTCCACAGTGGTCACCAATGTCTGGACTCTGGAGTGTATGAGGATGCCGCCAAAGCGCACCATCGGAGGGAGTGGCGACGCCAGGGCTGGTGAAGCACCCGCGCAACGAGTGAAGCTGGGCACAGAGGTTGCCATCGCCGCTGACGAGGTCTCGCGCAGGTAGCAACACGACCTTGACTTCGTCGGCGCCGTCGTGCCCCCCTAGCCGGAGCCGGAGGTCAACAGCAACTCCGGCAACGACTGCGACTCCGACGGAAAACCGGTTAGTCGTCTATATACCCATTTGTGCGGCAAACATATCATGTGTTTTCTCTGGTTACTCCCCCCTCTAATTTTTTTGGAATAAAATCCTATGGTTATGTTCTCTCAGTCCATGAAATCAGAGTAATTAAGATCCGTTAGATGCACGTAGTGTATTGATTGTTTGAATGTTATCCGTATAGAGTTAGTGATTAATTGTTTGTTCTGTACAAATGATTTTTGCTAATAATCTGACTAGGGTTAGCTTGCGTGCTAATAATTCATGGCCAGATCTTGAGAATTGATTTTGAATGTACTACATATATGTTTGTGCCTTTTTGTTCCAGATCTTGAGAATTGATTTTGAATGTCCTACATGTATGTTTCTGCCATTTTTTTCTTTCAGATTGGTATGTACACAAATGAGGCTCCGGCCAGCGCCGCCGCCAGATGTAGATCTTGGACCCGGCTGCACGGCCAGAAGCGGCCACGCCCCCTGGACCTGAGGAACTACTAGAATCTCCGGCGGACCGCATCAGCGATCTCCTAGACGGCATCCTTGGGGAGATCATCTCCCTTCTCCCCACCAAGGATGGCTGCCGCACACAAGTCCTCGCATCTTGGTGGCGCACTCAGTTGCGCGCCGCGCCTCTTAATCTCAACTGTCGGCAGCTATCTGTCGATGATGATTCTAAACTCCCCGGAGCCATCATCTCCTCCCACCAGGGCTCCGTTCAACGCATCTGCATCCCGGCATGCTACCTGCTGGACATACCCTGCATGGCGGCCGCCTGGCTGACATCCCGTCAATTCGATAAACTCCAGCAGCTTGAGTTCTACCATGACTATGTATGTAACATACCACGAACCGATGTATCTGTGCCCTCACCACCGATGTCCATCTCGTGGTTTTCCTCCTCTCTCCACACCGCCACCTTCGCCCGGTGCCATCTAGCAGACAATCTGGTACAAATGCTTCGACTCCCACTGCTAAAAAAACTTGCACTTGTGGTGGTTGATCTGTCGGAGGCCGCACTGCACAGCATCATCCATTCCAGCTGCCCTGCCCTGGAGCGCTTGCTGCTTGTTTTTGGAATAAAAATTCATATCCGTTGTCTCAAAATAAAGTCGCCCCACCTTGTAATCATGGGAATTTGTTTTTTTGGACATGATCTCATCATCAAAGATGCCCCTTCACTTCAAAGCTTGCTCCTTGATTCTACTATAGTACCTTCACAAATAACTGTAGTCTCTGCGCCTAAACTGGAGACCTTGGGTGCAATTCGTGATCCTTTTAGATGGTTCAAGATGGTGTTTGGCTCCACACCTATTGAGGTACTGTATATTATTCACGTAAACTTTTGTAATCTGCTTTTTTCATTTGTGCGCATAAGTTAAGTATCATCTTGGAGTACACTTTTGGTACTAATATTATGTTCTATGTTCAATGAAGAGCTTGTCCATCCTATCAGTGCTGGTGGATTCTGTCAAGACCTTACATATCAGTATGTGGTGTTTTGATCTGAACACGATTATTGGCTTGCTGCAATGCTTTCCATGTCTGGAGAATTTGTATATAAAGGTGATGATTTCACGCACATTGAAAGCCCATATATAATCTACTATAATTAATCGTCAGCTATCATTCTTTCAACATAATCTTTTTTAGACATTAACTGTTTTCAATCTTCATCTCTATTTAGGCACTAACACATGGAGGAAAAGGTATAACCAATCGATGGTTCAAGAAGCACCAGGATTTTCTCAGATTTCATGACATTCGTTTGAAGACAGTAACGCTGGAAGGATATGCATCCAACAATGCAAACACTAGCTTTGTCACATTCTTCATGTTGAATGCGAGGGCACTATTGTCCATGAGGATTAAGTTTTTTGACAAGAAATTTCTTACGGCTGCAAGTGTTGAACAACATAAAAAGAAGTTTCAGGTGGACCTAAGGGCTTCTGATCGTGCTCGGCTTCTATTTACAACAGCTTGTCATCATGGACCAGCAGAATTTCTGGCCCGGGATCTTGATTTTATGGATCAGACCGATCCATTTGATTGTGACTGCCGAAAACTTTGGTTGAGTTAGATGTCATTGTCCTATTCAACCTGGATTTTGTCTAAACCTGATGAGCAATTAATCCTTGTGCTTTTGTTATGTTTGTAAGCTGGAGTTAGATATTGTTGCCCTTTTCAACTCGGCTTTGACCCATATTTTCTTTCATACTGGGCCAATGGCTTGCCATTTCTTTAATTAAGACATAAATATTATAAGCATTCACCACATAGGGAAAGAACATCACTCTCGCGGGATCCTTGAAATCTTTGTCCATTACAGAACCGCAAGTTCTTAGCGGCCACCAGCACCCACAAACTTATTTTCAGCTAGCACACCAAATGGTCTATAATTCTTAATAAGAAAAGCTGCATGGTAGTGACAGATTCGAATTTGTGATTTGGGACCCACGAGGAAAAAGCCTATCCAGGGCGGTGCCGACTCGACAGTAAACATTGAGAAATCTGGTTTTAAAATTACTGTAAATCCAAAACTCGCCTCAAAATCATGAAACTGGGCATGGTGTTATGACATGGCACCAACATGGTAAAAAATTAGTCCAATTTAGGACAAGTTTTGGTACAAACTTCTTACAAACCGGAGCTTCTCTCAAAAAGGCTCATGGTTCCGAGAGGGAACTTGTCAACTATGTGTGCGAAACGACATACGATGTCTCTTCCCGCCTTGATTTATTTTACAGAGGCAACATGCAACTATAGGAGCGTCGTCCTAAAAATATGAAATTATTCAGGGTTCATTTTGCCTTTTTATACATTATTTGAGTTTTCTAGGCATTTTCGAACATACTTTGGTGTGTGCAAAGGTCATGTGTGTACTAGCCACCTATGTAATTGGATGTTCAATCTGTTTATGGAATTAAGTCCTTATAAGTTATAAGTACATATGCTATTGTTCTGTGTGTAATGACATCGCACATGGACCATACTAGGGAACCCGTCGGTGATGATTTCATCAATCGATGACAATTGTATACCACCAAGCGTTTTCCCACAACACACACGGCTTATTAGCAGCAATCGTCTGTATTATTATCGGTCTTCGCACACATTTCTGATTATAGACCTATTTGCCGCGTATCACACACATCTTGTTAAATTGAACCGTTTATGTTCTCTTGGCTCAAAGCAAACAGTTCATCCGAGTGAACCGTATGCCGTATATCGCACACACCTTGATATGGCTAACCATTTCTTTTGTGTTGCCTAATCACAAACAGTTCATCCGAGTGAACTGTATGCCATATATCGCACACGCCTTCATCTGGCAGCCCGTTTCTGTTGTTCTGCCCCATCACAAATAGTTCATTGAACTCAACCGTATGCCTAGCATCGCACACGCAATTAAAATCTGAACCGTGTTTGATGTATCCGCCATCGCAAACGTTTTGCACCTTTTTTGATGTTTTTTTACATCACCGTTTACGATTAATGCATTGCACACAGTTTCGTCGAAGGGTCTCTGATCGTACTGTCGCGTTAGCAGCATCCTGCAGTAGTGATTGGCTGCTCTCGATGTCCAATTTGGTATTTTCCCTTCAGGGAAGGCTGCGGCTATAAATAGCCACCCCGCTCCAACATTGTCCGTTGGCTGCTCCGCTTAAGATTTCTGAGAAGATTGTTTGAGCATCCCCTCTCCGAGTGATTTGAGTTTAAGGTCCACCGAGAGAAAATCAAGAGCCCAAAACTTAGATAGTGGTTTAGCATCACAGTAGTTTTGAGTTAGAGTTCTTGTACCTATTACTCTTGAGAGCTGCGCACTCTCTAGACGGATAGGTTTCGGCTCGAGTGATTGAAGAGTTGTTGTCTTCACCGAGCTAGATCATCAACAACCAAGAGTGATTGTGGTTCGCGAAGGTCGAACGAAGGTTTGGAGATCGCCGACAAGTATCTACCACAAGTGAAATGAACTAGAGTCTTATTAGCTCTGAGTTGAAGGAGAATAGGGCGAAGAGAGTTTATCTTCTGTGTTAAGTGACAACCCCTCCAACCAGACGTAGTCCTTTGGCAGAAGGGCGAACTGGTCCACCAAATCTCTCTGTCGCCATCGAACACCACTGGTTCTATCCACTTCACTGCATTACTTTCAGCAGTTTATTCTCGTGCTCTATGTCGATAGTTTATCTGATCAGTTGTGGTATGTGGCATATCTTTCATCTTTATCATCTGTTATCTTTCGTTGCTTGTTCTATTACCTTCTCCTCTTTTAGTGTAGTCATCTAGTTCATTTACTCTGTTGCTCATACTTATCCGATATTGTATGTCCCCCTTGTATTGTTTTCATTCACCCTGTCGTAGTTCTTTCTCGTGATTATCTATCGTAGTTCCTCACTTTGTTTCTCTCACATGCTGTTGCATCTGTTAGCACATTGCATTACCATCATCATTGTCAAACCTGTGATATATTATACTCGTACTATCATTACTTCTTTCATCAATAGATATTTTTCCAGATAAAGTGCTAGTTTGAGTTTGTATCTACCGAACCATATTTCCGCTGCTGTGTTTGGGATCAATTCATATCATTCGAAAGAATTTTTGAATCTCCCATTCACCCCCCCTCTGGTCGATATACTCTCGGTCCCTACACAGAGTAAGGCCTTAAGCAAGATGACTTGATGTAGAGGGATAGATCCAATCAATATGAAAAAAAACCATCTTTTTATCCTTAATGGCAACAATACAAATATGTGTCATGTCCCCTTCTGTCACTGGGATTGAGCACTGCAAGATTGAACCCATTACAAAGCACCTCCCCCATTGCAAGAAAAATCAATCTAGTTGGCCAAACCAAATCAATATATCGGAGAGAAATACAAAGCTATGTAAATCATGCATAAAATATTTCATAGAAGACTCAAATAATATTCATAGATAATCTGAACATAAACCCATAATTCATCGGATATCAACAAACGCACCGCAGAAGAAGATTACATCGAATAGATCTCCAAGAACATCGAGGAGAACATTGTATTGAAGATCAAAGAGGGAGAAGAAGCCATCTAGCTACTAGCTATGGACTCGTAGGTCTGTGGTAAACTACTCACACATCATCAGAAGGGCAGCAAGGTTGATGTAGAAGCCCTCCGTGATCGAATCCCCCTCTGGCGGAGTACCGGAAAAGGCCCCAAGATGGGATCTCATGAGAACATAAGCTTGTGGCGGTGGAAAAGTATTTTGGTGTGCCCTCTAGTCTTCGGGGAATATTTGGGTATTTATAGAAAAAAATTAGGGTTGGAAGTGCCACGAGGGCCCACAAGCTTGGGGGGCGCGCCCTCCGAGCTTGTGGCCATCTCATGGCCCTTCTGGCCTCCTCCCGAAGCTTCCTGGGTGTCTTGTTGTCCAAGAAAAATCCTCAAAAAGTTTCGTTCCATTTGGACTCCATTTGGTATTGATTTTCTGTAAAGGCAAAAACAAGGAAAAAGCAGCAACTGGCACTAGGCATTAGGTTAATAGGTTAGTCCCAAAAAATTATATAAAATAGCATAATAATGCATATAAAACATCCAAGATGGATAATATAATAGCATCAAACAATCAAAAATTATAGATACGTTGGAGACGTATCAAGCATCCCCAAGCTTAATTCCTGCTCGTCCTCGAGTAGGTAAATGATAAAAATAGAATTTTGATGTGGAATGCTACCTAACATGTTTATCAAGTAATCTTTATTTATGTGGCATGAAAATTCAGATCCGTAAGATTCAAAACAAAAGTTTAATATTGACATAAAAACAATAATACTTCAAGCATACTAAAAAGCAATCATGTCTTTTCAAAATATCATGGCTAAAGAAAGTTATCCCTACAAAATCATATAGTCTTGTCATGCTCAATCTTCTTAACACAAAGTATTTATCATGAACAACCCCGATGACAAGCCAAGCAATTGGTTCATACTTTTTAACGCGCTTCAGCTTTTTCAACTCTCACGCAATACATGAGCGTGAGCCATCGATAGAACACTATGGTGGAATAGAATATGATGTTGGAGGTTGTATGGAGAAAACAAAAAAGAAGAAAGTCTCACATTGAAAAGACTAATCGACGGGCTATGGAGATGCCCATCAATTGATATCAATGCAAGGAGTAGGGATTGCCATGCAACGGATGCACTAGAGCTATAAGTGTATGAAAGCTCAAAAGAAAACTAAGTGGGTGTGAATCCAACTTGCTTGCTCGTGAAGACCTCGGGCATTTGAGGAAGCCCATCATTGGAATATACAAGTCAAGTTCTATAATGAAAAATTCCCACTAGTGATATATGAGAGTGACAAAATAGGAGACTCTCTATCATGAAGACCATGGTGCTACTTTGAAGCACAACTATGGAAAAGGATAGTAACATTGTCCCTTCTCTCTTTTTCTCTCATTTTTTTCTTTTTTTCTCATTTTTTTCTTTTTGTTGGGCACTTTGGCCTCTTTTTTTCTTGAGCTCATTTGGCCTCTTTTTTTTCATTTTTTATATTCCTCACATGGGACAATGCTCTAATAATGCATATGATCATCACACTTCTTTTTTACTTACAACTCAATACTAGAACAAAAATATGACTCTATATGAATGCCTCCGGTGGTGTACCGGGATGTGCAATGATCTAGCGTGACATGTAAAAAAATATGAACGGTGGCGGAGCCACAAATACTATGCCAACTATATGATCATGCAAAGCAATATGACAATGATGATATGTGTCATAATAAAAATGGAACGGTGGAAGTTGCATGGCAATATATCTCGGAATGGCTATGGAAATGCCATAATAGGTAGGTATGGTGGCTGTTTTGAGGAAGATATAAGGAGGCTTATGTGTGATAGAGCGTATCATATCACGGGGTTTGGGTGCACCGGCGAAGTTTGCACCACAACTCAAGATGAGAAAGGCAATGCATGGTACCGAAGAGGCTACCAAAGTGCGGAAAGGTGAGAGTGCGTATAATCCATGGACTCAACATTAGTCATAAAGAACTCACATACTTATTGCAAAAGTTTATTAGCCCTCAAAGAAAGTACTACTACGCATGCTCCTAGGGGGATAGATTGGTAGGAAAAGACCATTGCTCGTCCCCGACCGCCACTCATAAGGAAGACAATCAATAATAAATCATGCTCCAATTTCATCGCATAACGAGAGACCATACGTGCATGCTTCGGGAATCACAAACCTTAACACAAATATTCTTACTAAACAACAATTACTAACTATCATGACTCTAATATCACCATCTTTATATCTCAAAACAATTGCAAGGAATCAAACTTCTCATATATTCAATGATCTTCATGAAAGTTTTTATTATATCCCTCTTGAATACCCATTATATTAGGACTAAATTCATAACCCAAGCAAATTGCCATACTATTTATAAGACTCTCAAAAGAATATAAGTGAAGCATGAGAGTTCATCAATTTATTTAAAATATAACCATCACCGTGCTCTAAAAGATATAAGTGAAGCACTAGAGCAACTGCCTAGCTCAAAAGATATAAGTGAAGCTCAAAGAGTATTCTAATAAATTCACGAATAATGTGTGTCCCTCTCAAAAAGGTGTGTCCATCAAGGATGATTGTGGTAAAATAAAAAGAAAATAAAGCAAAGACTCATATAATACACGACGCTCCAAGCAAAACTCATATCATGTAGTGAATAAAAATATAGCCCCAAGTGATTTACCGATGGATTGTAGACAAAAGAAGGGATGCCATCCGGGGCATCCCCAAGCTTAGACGCTTGGTTCTCCTTGAATATTAACTTGGGGTGCCTTGGGAATACCCAAGCTTAGGCTCTTGCCACTCCTTATTCCTTAGTCCATCGAAACTTCACCTAAAACATGAAAACTTCACAACACAAAACTCAATAGAAAACTTGTGAGATCCATTAGTATAGTAAAACAAATCACCACTTTAGGTACTGTTGTAAACTCATTCCAATTTCATATTAGCATTATATCTACTGTATTCCAACTTCACCATGGTTCATACCCCCCCCCCCCCCCCTGATATTACCCATAGATACATCAAAAGAAGAGAACAACTCAATGAAAACAGAATCTGTCAAAAACAGAATAGTTTATAATAACCGGAATATTGCTCATACTTCTGTAACTCTAAAAACTCTGAAAAATTAGGAAGACGTGGGAAATTTGTATATCAATCTTGTGTAAAATAATCATAGCAAAAATATGTTTTTTTGAATTTACAAAATTCCAGAATTGGGCGCAAAAGTTTCTGCTTTTTCACAGAATCAAATCAACTATCTTCCAAATCATCCAAAGGTCTTACTTGGCACAAACACTAATTAAACATTAAAAAATCAATCATAATAGTAGAATATTTGTGTAATTGTAGGAAAACAGAAGAAAAACAAAAATAACATTGGGTTGCCTCCCAACAAGCGCTATTGTTTTACACCCTTAGCTAGGCATATTGCATAGATCTAGGTATTGTCATCTTTGGTATTCAATCCATAAGTGGCCCTCATAATAGATTCATATGTAACTTGATTTTCTTTCTTTGAAAGTGTTCCATGCCCTTCCTTAATGGAAATTGAAATCTAATGTTTCCTTCTTTCATATCAATAATTGCACCAATCATTCTAAGGAAAGGTCTACCAAGAATTATAGGGCATGTAGGATTGTAATCAATATCAAGCACAATGAAATCTACGGGCACATAATTCCTATTTTCAATAATAAGTACATTATTAATTCTTCCCATAGGTTTCCTAATAGTAGAATCCGCTAAGTGCAAATTTAAAGAACAATCATCAAGTTTATGGAAACCTAGCACATCACATAAAGGTTTTGGAATAGTAGAAACGCTAGCACCCAAATCACATAAAGCATAGCACTCATAATCTTTAATCTTAATTTTAATAATAGGTTCCCATTCATCATAGAGCTTTCTAGAGATTGAAACTTCCAACTCAAGTTTTTCTTCAAAAGATTTCATCATAGCATCAACGATATGTTTAGTAAAAGCCTTATTTTGATTATAAGCATGAGGTGAATTAAGCATGGATATTAACAAGGAAATACACTCAATCAAAGAACAATTATCATAATTAAACTCCTTGAAATCCAAAAGAGTGGGATCATCACAAGTTAAAGTATTGACCTCGCCAATCCCACATTTATCAATTTTTGCATTAAGATCATCACCCTCCAAATTATTTGGACGCCTTCTAGCTAAAGTTGACTCTTCTCGAGTCCCTTCTTCATCATGTTTTATATTAGCAAACAAAGATTCAATAGGAGTCACATCAATCACTTTAAGATCTTCATCATGATTCAAAGATTCAGGTTTAGCAGCCATCTTATTCACTAACATAGTTTGCTTGTCGAAAATTTGGCCTACTAAACTTTCAATATGCATGAGTTGAGATCGAAGACCAATAACTAATGTATTAAAATCATCAAGTTATATATTGAGATATTCTATCATATTAGATTGTTCTTTAAGTTCGTTCCTAAAGAAACCATTATGCTCAAATTGCAAAGGCATGAAGCTCTTAGCATTATTTTCAATCTCTTACAACTTTCTATGGTAGGATCAAGGTTTTTAAATTGAGACATGATGACAAAGCAAGCAATCTAGCACACAAGAAAACAAGAAGCAAACGAAAAAGGCAAATGGAAAGAAGGCAAATAAAAGGCAAATATTTTTTTATTTTTTAAAAAACATTTTAGAAGTGGGGGAAAGGAAAACGAGAGGCAAATGGCAAATAAAGTAAATGCAAGAGATGAGGGTTTATGATAGGTACTTGGTAGGCTTGATTTAGATCCTCCCCGGCAACGGCACCATAAATTCTTCCTGCTATTTGTTGAGCTTGTGTTGGTTTTTCCCTTGAAGAGGAAAGGGTGATGCAGCAAAGTAGAGATAACTATTTCCCTCAGTTAAGAACCAAGGTATCAATCGAGTGAGGAACACACAAGTCTCCAATGATATCACCTACACAAACAAACAAATACTTGCACCCAACGCGATAAAGGGGTTGTCAATCCCTTCACAGTTACTTGCAAGGATGAGATCTGATAGTGATAGATATAAAAGATAAGTAAAAGTAAATAAATTGCAGCAAGGTATTTTGGGGTTTTTGATTTTGTAGATCTGAAAATAATATGGTAAAAGATAAACCCAGGGGCCATAGTTTTCACTAGAGGCTTCTCTCTTGAAAGAAAGCATACGGTGGGTAAACAAATTACTATTGAGGAATTGATAGAAAAGCGAATAATTACGAAGACATCTAAGGCAATGATCATGTATATAGGCATCACGTCTGAAACACATAGACCGACTCCTGCCTGCATCTACTACTATTACTCCACACATCGACCGCTATCCAGCATGCATCTAGTGTATTAAGTTAACAAGAACGGAGTAACGCCTTAAGCAGGATGACATG
The DNA here is from genome assembly GCA_011799875.1 of Thinopyrum elongatum. Lineage (NCBI taxonomy): Eukaryota > Viridiplantae > Streptophyta > Magnoliopsida > Poales > Poaceae > Thinopyrum > Thinopyrum elongatum. The sequence goes on from CM022303.1 coordinate 204,109,550, forward strand.
ATGTAGAGGGATAGATCCAATCAATATGAATAAACCCCAGCTTTTTATCCTTAATGGTAACAATACAAATACGTGTGATGTCCCCTTCTGTCACTGGGATTGAGCACCGCAAGATTGAACCCATTACAAAGCACCTCTCCCATTGCAAGAAAAATCAATCTAGTTGGCCAAACCAAATCAATAGATCGGAGAGAAATACAAAGCTATATAAATCATGCATAAAAGAGTTTAGAGAAGACTCAAATAATATTCATAGATAATCTGAACATAAACCCACAATTCACCGGATCTCAACAAACGCACCGCAAAAGAAGATTACATCGAATAGATCTCCAAGAACATCGAGGAGAACATTGTATTGAAGATCAAAGAGAGAGAAGAAGCCATCTAGCTACTAGCTATGGACCCGTAGGTCTGTGATAAACTACTCACACATCATCGGAAGGGCAGCAAGGTTGATGTAGAAGCCCTCCGTGATCGAATCCCCCTCTGGCGGAGTACCGAAAAAGGCCCCAAGATGGGATCTCATGAGAACAGAAGCTTGCGGCGGTGAAAAAGTTTTTTTGGTGTGCGCTCTTATCTTCGGGGAATATTTGGGTATTTATAGAAGATAAATTAGGGTTAGAAGTGCCACGAGGGGCCCACAAGCTTGGGGGATGCCCCCCTAGGGTGTGCCCTCCGAGCTTGTGGCCATCTCGTGGCCCTTCTGGCCTCCTCCCGAAGCTTCCTGGGCATCTTGTTGTCCAAGAAAAATCATCAAAAAGTTTCGTTCCATTTGGACTCCGTTTGGTATTGATTTTTTGTAAAGGAAAAAAATAGCAACTGGCACTAGGCACTAGGTTAATAGGTTAGTCCCAAAAATGATATAAAATAGCATAATAATCAATATAAAACATCCAAGATGGATAATATAATAGCATGGAACAATCCAAAATTATAGATACGTTGGAGACGTATCATTAGACAACCATCACGATAGATAGTCAGGCTTCTCATTGGGCTTGGGTCCTTGAAAGAAATGATGCCATTTGTTGCAACCCGGGGCCATACGACAAAGACATTGTGTTGATGGCCGAATAAAAGGGGTTGAACTACATGATGTCGTAGAGTCATTTGAACTATAATGGCATGTACCCTTTATCATTTGCTTTAGTTGAACCGCTCCTTATGTTTAATGTAACCTTTGTTATTTGAACTCCTTAAGAACTTTGTGCTCGGATGCTATTTTAAGGAAGCTATCTTGTGTGTTTGTTGTAGGTCACTCGATTTAAGTTATCTTTTTGTGTATGTCATTTGAAGTTACCTAACATTACATTCATGTAGGATGGAAAACAAGTCGAGTTTGCAGATATTATATGAGAAGTGTGAACAAAATTGACGCGTTAGTATGATGAGGCAGCTTGAACAATGGATTAAGAGTGTTAAGGAGGCAAATGCGGTTAGAAGGGATTTCAACAAGTATCAGGTTTGTGAGTACCCTGAAGAGCTGGTGAAAGAAAAAGAGAAGATTCTTGATGAGGTGCAGAAGAAGGAAGATGATTGTAAACACTCTTTGGCAATGGAGATAGGGTTCTCCGTAAGCATTGATGAATTCCGCGAGCTCGAATTGTCAAAACTCGGACAGGTTATTGGATGGGCAATCAAAAAGGGAGTGTCTGAGAACCCGAACCGATCTGCTCGATGGGTGTGGTTCCGTGATGTGAAGGATTTGCTGATCCATTGGGCTGGACCCAATGATATTCAACTCAAGACAAATCCAGAGCATGATGCACAAATTGAGCGTATCAAAAAGTTCAGGAGCTATTTCCCGGTGAAGAGAATTTATGCTTAGGATTCTACCGGGCATGATGTTGGTCATTTGAACTATAATGGCCATGATGTGTGTCATTTGAACTACCGCTATCGTACATGAAGTGTGTCATTTGAACTAACGCTATCGGACATGATTTGTGTCATTTGAACAAACTACCGGGTGTTGCATGTCATTTGAACTACCATTCGTTGCTAGTTTATATTTAATTTTTCATTTTGCCCTGTGCAACAAAGTTGACAATGAAAAGATACACATTGTTTTTCATTTGCCATGTCTAACATGTTGCTTCTTTTTTTTTGCAGGGATTTAGACCCTACCGCCGGAGTCTGTGGTGGTAGGGTGTGCAAACCTACCACCGGAGACGGTGGTGGTAGGCCCTGGATCTCACGTGCTCGACCAGACACATGTCTGATGCTGCGCGATGGGATCGAGCCCTACCGCCACATGTTAGATAGAAAACATAACTAAACAAACAACATTTGTATATACCTGACAATATTTCAGTCACAAATAGGTCAACATTTTTCTGTTTTAACACTAAAGTTCAACATACATAGTGGCATAAAATAGTCTCAAGCATCGCAACATCATGAAGTATCCGACATACGAAATACCATCGAATAGTCCAGACGTACAACTTCACTAGACGCATCGCAAGATCACTAAGGAAACATGGGCCCTTTTCCCTTCTTGTAATGTGCCTCATCCTCCTCTTGTGCTTCACGAGCCCTTGCAAGCTTTCTTGCCCTCTCTTCTTCATGAGCAGCCTTCTCTTTGCATGCCCTCTCCTCCTCACCCTTCTTTCATTCCATCTTCTCCTTCTGACGGCGCTCTTCATCTTCAGCTCTTTGATATGCTTCTTCGAACAGTCATTGCCTCCTAAGACAATCTCGATATTGGTCCTTTTGAACATCTTCTGGAACATCTTGATCTATCCATGTGAAGTACTTGCAAAGAGGAGGCGGCGACTGCATAGGAAAACAAGTTTGATGTTAGCTTTATGAGTTGAAGTTGAACCAAAATTGAGATTACTCTTTAACCATACCGGTGGTACGTCATAGGCGTTTGTTGGAAGCGCCTGATCATGTGCATAGTTGGGACACACAAAAAATCTTCTCCCTTTCGTCCATGACTTCTTGGGGTCGGTGGACACCTTCACCTTGCAAACATCTCCACACCAACATGATGGGGTTTTCATATCTTTTTCCTTCACCTTGTCCAATTTGGCGTCCCCCCACTTGTTCGGCATGTCTTCACGGTCAGCACACGGCGGCCTCATCATGGAACCGGATGAAGCCATGCCTACAAAAATAAGAGTGGTTGTTAGTGAAAAATAAGAGTGGTTGTTAGTGAAAATATCAACATATTAAATAGAGGGAATAAAATAAGAGTGATTACACAAAACAACAAGTAGCATTCATATTATTTCAACCATCCAGATTAAGGAAAACATCAATAGGCCTTCCTCTATCAATCCTCCGCCTCCTAGTAACACCGGAAGCATGACCACCCCCACCGGCACCTCTAAAACTCGTTCGTACTCCACACCCACCAATAGTAGTGCCACCTCGTGCACTACCTGTAAGACTAGTCCATCCTCCACGGCCACCACTCCTACCTCCTCGTGTGCCACCGGAACCTCCTCTACGAACACCCGTTTGGCTAGAGCTCGTGTTGGCATCGGTCCTTGGATTTTTGGTGCATCTCCTAACATTGTGTCTTGGATCGTCATATTGTCCACAATTGTTGGTGTCCGGTGGCTCCGTGAAATGACTGCTACCTGTGACGCCCCCGACTCAATCGTGCACTAACCATACACGCAAATGTGCACGATCAAGCACAGGGACTCACGAGAAGATATCACAACACAACTCTAACTCAAATAAACGGAGATCCACAAATATTACAGACCAGGGATCACGAGGATCCGAATACATAAGTCAGTCATACAAATTATATCTAGGTACAGACATAGTTAGCCAAGGTTTGCCTTAAGAAGGCTAGCACAAACAACGACTCTGGATCGAAAGGCGAAGGCCTCCTGCCTAGGGCCTCCGATCCTACTCCTGGTCGGCTGGATCAATCCAGAAATACGTGCCGTCTGGACCCTCCTGGTAGTAAGCTCCTGCGGTGTCGTCTGGCTCATGAGCTCCATCGTCTGATGTAACATCAAAAGGGGTATGGGGGAAAACGAGGTAGCAAAGCAACTGTGAGTACTCATCCAAAGTACTCAGCAAGCAAGGATCTACACTACATATGCACTGTTATCAAAGGGAAAGGGCTGTAAATGTGGACTCGGCTGCAGAAATGCCAGAATAGAGAGAAGGCCTAGTCCTATTAAAGACTAGCATCTTCAAGCACCTCCAGGGTCTTGCAGCATTAGAAGAGTGCAGATTAGCATATTTTAAGTATCAAGCATGTTCAGGCAAAGCCTAGAGATCCCTTTCTCGACTCCCTGCGAGAAAGCGATCCCGGAGCTTCAATTAATTAAACAAGTATCCAGTTCAAGTAATAATTCGGGATACCAAACTGAGCATCCTGTTACCGTGGACATGGCTATTCGAATAGATCACTTCCCTGCAGGGGTGCACTACTGTTACCCAACATGCTCGATCACCTCTGGCTGGACACACTTGCTGGGTAATGGCCGGCCTCGGGAGATCGACACGAAGTAGCGCCCTACCTAGGCTCAGCAGAGAGGTCAACACGCCGGACTAACCTATGCACCCAGGAGTCTTGGGCCATCACCCCGGGCGCTCCTGTGTGTTGCGAGACTGGCCGGGGAGCAGGCGCGACACTGAACTCGTCAGTGAAGTATCCGGCCCAACCCCAACAATCAGCCCGCGCGGTGAACTGTGACGTCTGATGAGCTTTCGGGAGAAACATACGACGTAGAGGGCCCCATAAACCATTATCCCGCGTGGTGGTAGTGCGTATAGGGCACGTCGACCCACTCAGATCAAATACCCAAATCCGTTAGGCGTATTTAATAACTCGCGGAGATGATCAGAGTTTCTGATGCTCCGCCACAATATCTCCCTCGGGTGCCCTCCGGGCAAACCCGGCTGCATAATTTCCCAGCGAGTACCCCTCAGGGTCGACCTGCCTGCGACAAAGGTTAAAGTAACCGTGTGGTCATAACACCAAGGGGAAAACCCCGAGGAATCACCCTCGGTGGATTCCACTCGATGAAATCATCAAGGTGAACGTCGGAGGAATCACCCTCGAGGTTCACGCTTGAGGTGTTGCATGATAGTGTCGTATCGGGAGTGGAGAAGGAGGAATCACCCTAGATGACCACGACCGAATAGCTACACTGCAGGGTTATCATCAGGAGTGTGTTACGAGGTATCACCCTCGGCACTCGATAGTAACTATGCAGAGTCATACAACAAAAGGGGGGGTGAAGTGAGGTGTCGGTCTCTGGTCGTCGATCACGTTGATCGAGTTATCGATGATGAAGCAGAGGCAACAAAGACAAGGTGGGGGTCACTGATGGATCACTAACCAACCTATACTAAGCAGTTTAGGTTAAGCAGGTAGGTATCAATAAGCAGGTTACAAAAAGCAGGCTATGCATCAGAATAGGAGCAATCAATTACAGTAGCAAAAACTAATGCAAGCATGAGAGAATGGAATAGGCAATATCGGAGTGATCAAGGGGGGGCTTGCCTGGAAGCTCTGCTGAGAGGGGCTGGTCATCAGAAGGCTGCTCGTCGGAGCGTAGTCGTACTCTGCTGCATCGGCGTCGGTCTCGGCGTCTATCGAGACAGAAAGAGGGGGGAAGAAACAATAAATTCACGGCAAAAATGCAAACAATATGCATGACATGCCTAAATGATATGCATAGGTGTTCTACTGCCTAAATAAATGATTTAGTTAATTTAGGAATTTATTTGGATTTATTTTATTAAAGTTGAGCACTATTCATTTATCGAAATCAGTCTAAAAGTTCCATGTTCAAGTAGCTAGGGGCATCTGACAGCAATACGAAGTGCGTATTCGGATTCGTCTCGTCTCTCTGAGCAACTTTCATGTACAAAGTATTTTCATTCGAGCTACGGTTTATTTAATATTAATTTAAAAGAATTTAATAATTATCTGGGATTATTATTATTTAATTAATTCGAAAATGAATTACTGCGTCATCATGACGTCAGCATGACGTCAGCGGTCAAAGTTGCCCGTTGACCAGTCAAACTGACAAGTGGGTCCCGTTCGTCATAGCCTCGGAGTAATTAAATAGGGTTAATTAGATTAAATAAAATATTATTAAATGTTGCTGTTAGCCACTGTTTGAGGTTGTTAGGGGCACTTAACTAATCCCATTGATGTTGGTTACAATTTTATAATTGCCTCTGAACTATTTTCTATTTAATGAACATTTTAGTTTCCAATTTGGAACAACTTTTATTTTCACTTTAAATTAATTTGAAGTTTGAATTAGGAGTTTGAAATGCAATATGATGCAAATGATGACTAGGCACTGTTAATCTTGCTGACATGGCATTAACTAAGGGTGATCACTGTGGTGAATTACATGGGGTGTTACAATTCTCCTCCTCTAACAAGAATTCTCGTCCCGAGAATTAAGAGGAAGACTGAAAGAAAACGGGGTATTCTTCACGAAGATGATCCTCGTGTTCCCAAGTGGCTTCATCTTCTGAATGATTCAACCACTTAACTTTAAGGAATTTGATTGCCTTCTGACGAGTTCGACATTCAGCTTGATCAAGAATGCGGATGGGATATTCTGAATAAGACAGATCTTCCCGTAATTCAAGCATTTCATGATCCACAGCTCGAATAGGATCCTTGAAGAAGCGACGAAGTTGGGATACATGGAAAACATCATGCACTTGAGAAAGATTTGGCGGCAATTGCAACTGATATGCCACTTCTCCTTGACGGGCAAGAATACAAAACGGGCCAATGTAGTGAGGAGCTAACTTGCCCTTGATTCCGAACCGATGAGTGCCTTTCAATGGAGTGACGCGAAGGTAAGCTTGCTCGCCAGGCTGATAGACCATTACCTTGTGCTTTTGGTCATAGTTGCTCTTCTGTCGAGACTGAGCAGTTTTCAGATGTTCCCGAACGATGCGGAATTTTTCTTCAGCTTGCTGAACAATGTCCGGTCCGACGAGTGATCGTTCCCCAGTTTCTGACCAATTCAGGGGGGTTCGACACTTACGTCCGTATAGAACTTCAAACGGTGCCATCTTCAGACTAGCTTGATAGCTATTATTGTAAGAGAATTCGGCATACGGGAGAGATTCCTCCCATTTCTTACCGAAGGAGATGACACAAGCTCGCAGCATATCTTCGAGCACTTGATTAACTCGTTCGACTTGACCCTGTGACTGAGGGTGGAAAGCGGTGCTGAAGGACAGATGAGTTCCCATAGCTTCTTGGAAACTTTCCCAGAATCTGGAGGTAAAGAGGTTGCCATGATCCGAACTGATCTCCAATGGAACACCATGGAGTGACACAATTCGGGAAACATACAAGTCTGCTAACTGACTAGCAGTGATTGTCTCCTTAACTGGCAGAAAGTGAGCAACCTTAGAGAATCGGTCAATGACGACAAAGATAGTATCATGACCCTTCTGAGATCTAGGAAAACCAGTAATGAAATCCATTTGGACCTTGTCCCATTTCCATTCAGGAATATCACGGGTTGCAGGGTTCCAGCAGGCCTTTGATGTTCTGCTTTAATGCGGCGACAAACGTCACACTCAGAAACATAGCGAGCAATGTCTCGCTTCATATTAGGCCACCAGTATCTCTCACAAATGTCTCGGTACATCTTTGTGCTACCAGGATGAATTGATAGAGGAGTGTCATGAGCTTCATTCATAATGTGTTCTCTCTCATCCTTGAATTTGGGTACGAAGAGACGGCGTTGGAAGAATAGGATCCCATCATTATCAAGATGAAATTCCGACGGCTTTCCTTTTTCGAGGTATCGCTTAATCCTTTCAACTTCAAAGTCATACCTTTGCATAATCTTAATGCTGTGCTCAAGATCCGGTTCAACAACCAGGGTATTGAGATAACCCTGTAGAACAATATGGACGTTCAGTTTGCGAAGCTCTTCATAAAGAATAGGTTGTGCTTCCTGAACCATAAGGTTGCTGCAATAAGCCGTGCAACTCAAAGCATCGGCCATTATGTTAGCCTTGCCAGGGGTGTATGACATATTTATATCATAATCGGCAATTGTCTCGAGCCATCTTTATTGGCGAAGGTTCAGATCTGGTTGAGTATATAGATACTTCAAACTCTGATGATCCGTGTATATCTCACAACGGTTACCAAGAAGGTAATGTCGCCATAGCTTCAGAGCATAAATAACCGCAGAAAGTTCAAGATCATGCACTGGATAATTTTCTTCATGAGGGCGCAATTGTCGAGAGCCATAAGCAATCACTTTGCACTCTTGCATTAGGACACAGCCTAATCCTTGACGAGATGCATCACAGTATATCATGAAGTCCTTGCGAGTATCCGGGGGTGCTAGTACTAGGGCAAATGTCAACTTATCTTTTAGCGTCTGAAAGCTTTCTTGACATTTTTCTGTCCACTCAAATTTAACGCCTTTGTGGAGCAGATTCGTTAATGGCTTTGCAATCTTGGAAAAGTTCTCGACGAACCGACGGCAATAACTAGCGAGTCCGAGAAAACTCCTGACTTGCTTAACATTCTTCGGGGGAGTCCAGTCAAGAATAGCCTGTACTCGCTCGGGGTTAACAGCAATGCCATCCTTGGAAATCACATGACCAAGATAGGTCACTTCAGATAACCAGAATTCACACTTAGAGTACTTGGCGTAAAGCTGGTGTTCTCGAAGCTTCTCCAATACAACCGAAGATGTTCAACGTGTTCCTCTTCATTCTTGGAATATATAAGGATATCATCCAAATAAACCACGACGAATTTGTCGAGGTAATCCATGAAGATATAGTTCATCAATTGAGAGAAGGTTGCTGGAGCATTGGTTAATCCAAAAGACATAACGGTGTACTCGTATGAGCCATAGCGAGTCACGAAAGTGGTCTTCAGAATATCCTCCTTACGAACTCGAATCTGATGATAACCCAACCTCAAGTAGAGTTTCGAGAACACAGAGGATCCAGCAAGTTGATCATAAAGATCATTGATCCGGGGCAGTGGGTATTCATTCTGGATTGTGGCTTGGTTAATGGGTCGATAATCCTAAACCAATCGGTTAGTTCCATCCTTATTCTTAATGAAGAGTGAAGGTGCTCCCCAAGCAGAGGAACTAGGGCGAATGAAACCCTTCTTAAGTGACTTGTCGATTTCTTCCTTAAGCTCGAGAAGGTGGTGCGGAGGCATCTTATAAGGACGCTTCGCAATAGGGGTAGTGCCAGGCTTCAAGTCAATGACAAACTCGACAGCTCTAACCGGGGGTATTCCTGGAAGTTCTCCCGGAAAGACGTCCGGAAAATCTCGAATGACCAAAACATTCTTGATTCCCTCCAGAGGTGAGGCGTTCAAAGCATTCAGAACATATATCTGAGCTTCGGCATCCCGTGTAATGTGGGCGGTATAGTTCACTATCTCATCGGAGGGGTGAAGAAGTTGGACAACTTTTGTGGCACAATTGATCGAAGCTATATGAGCTTTCAATGAATCCATTCCGAGGATGAGGTCTATGGTGGAAGATTTCAAGATGATGGGTGAGGCAAGGAATTCCAATCCTTTAATTTTGACGGTAACGTTAGGTGCCATCATGTCAGCATGACAATGACCTCCGAGAGTTTTAACGAGTAACAGAGTATGCATCTTCTCATAATGAATGCCATGCATGAATGCAAATTTTCCAGAGATGAATGAATGTGATGCTCCTGAATCAAATAAAGCTGAAGCAGGTACTGAGTTAACGAGAAGGGTACCCATCACAGTGGCAGGTTGATCCTGGACTTCTTCAATATCAATGTTGTAAGCGTGTCCACGACCATGAGCAGCAGACCCAGTATTATAGTTGTGGGCCTGATTGTTGCCACGACTATTGCCACGGCCAGTACGAGGGAAAGCCAACTGATTCTGAGTCTGGCGGTAGTCCTTAGCAAGGTGACCTTGTTTGCGGCACTTGAAGCATAGACCATCTTCAGGACAAAGAGGAGCATTGGGTGGAACAACTTGAGCTCTTGGCTGCCTCGGTGGTGGAGGAGGCAGACGTGGTGTAGCATAGTTGTTCCTTGGCACAGGGGCAGCTGGACGAAACACGTTTTTTGGAATCCAGACTCAACACTTCTGTGCTGAGCCCGAAGATGAGCCAACATCATGATAGCGCTTATGCGACTCCTTATGCTTCATTTGAGCAGTCTCAACCAGAATAGCCTTGATCACAAGAGTAGCAAGTTGGTGAAGTCTTGAGCAGCAAGTGCAAGCTCGATGTTTGGGTGGAGTCCATTACAAAACTTCTCTTGTCTACGGGCATCCGTGGCGATGTCTTCTTCAGCATAGCGGGATAGGTCAAGGAATTTCCGCTGATAGGCTTCGACAGTCTTGTTGCCCTGAGTGAGGTTGTGGAACTGGGTTTTCATCCGGTCCATGATTCCCTAAGGAATATATCGGGCATGAAAAGCAGCCTGGAACTCAAGCCAAGTAATGGCTGTTCCAGCAAGCAGTTACGCTTGCGTGTGTCCCACCATTGAGCAGTGGGACCCTTTAAGAAAAAGGACACGAAGGTGACAAAGTTGGCAAGGGAGACATTTGCAGACTCCATCTTGTGAGTGATGTCGCGAATCCAGTCATCAGCATCCAGTGGCTTCTCAGAGTTGCGGAACTGAGTGGGGTTAAGACGCGTAAATTTCGACCGAGTTATTGAAGGAGGGTTCTGGTTCTGATTGTTCAGATGCGGAAACTGAGCCATAATCCCAGTCATGAACTGGCGGTTGAGCTCGAATTGTTGCATCATAGCTGCCATATAATCTGGCAGTGGTGGGTGTTTAGGGTCACGACCACGACCACGACCACCTGGTCTAACCATCCTGCTAAGTTTCAACAGGAGGGTTCTGGTTCTGATTGTTCAGATGCGGAAACTGAGCCATAATCCCAGTCATGAACTGGCGGTTGAGCTCGAATTGTTGCATCATAGCTGCCATATAATCTGGCAGTGGTGGGTGTTCAGGGTCACGACCACGACCACGACCACCTGGTCTAACCATCCTGCTAAGTTTCAACAGGGGTAGTTTAGTAAAAGCAATTGCGAGTGTTTAGCGACAAGCATGATGTAACTCGACAATAATTAAGCAGTGTAACAGATACTTAATAGTAGTCAATTAAGACATACAGATCCATTCACAGAGTTGGGTACATGCGGACAGCATAACGGTGCAAATTTAAAAACTAGACATGCTAGGCGGCGCGCAGGCACACGGTAAGGAAATACACAACGAGACATAGCAAAGGCTACATCAATGTCAGGGAAAACCACTGAAATGGGGTAACTGCAAGTGCGGACGACGAATGGCTATCGCAGGAAAATCCTGTTCTCCATGTGCACTCTAATGCAGAATTCGATCTCGAGCTGGAAGAAGAGGTCCACGTGCAGGTGTGTGACCTCCAACAGTAGGCCAATCAATACCAGCATACATCTGAGTCATGCACGGGTAAAGGATGTACTCCGGATGTATCCCTGCATGAACAGCGGGTAGCAACTGTGTCATAGCATCATAGAGACGTGCTCGAGTGGCAAACAACTCGATGGCAAGAGCCCGAACAGTGCGATCCAGAGCTTGAGTGCACTGAATCGAAACATGCGGGTCGTAACGACAACACTCGTACGGGGCACATATAGCTGTGTAGTATCTAGTAGCATCTCTAACAGGGGCATACGGAATGTATCGGAACTCAGAGGCATCCAAGCTAACGCTGGACTCTCCTCGGAGACGTGCGACAGCAGAGTAGGCGGCATCATGGACTGCCATCTCAATCGTCACGCCGATATGGTGAAAAAGGTGCAGCTCAGTGTCTGAGTCATCTTGCTGATCATAGATACGAACATCAGCATGGTACTGCTCCTGGTTGAACTCGCGGTAATCCTTGTAGACCATGTACTCGGGGTACCAGCGGTAGCCCAGTCTGGTCAGGAAGGCGATCAGGACAGCTAGAAAACCAAGGGCATCACGAGCCCAAGTGCAAAGCACAAGCTGCGTCGCAGGGCGTGGTGGAAACAAACGATCCATCTGAAACAGAGGAAATTCAGGATTGTCAAATGACAATGAGAAGTATAATACAACTCGGAGTGAAAGGTTAAACAAAACAATGGAAAGGAAAATGATTATCAGACTAATCAGATCAATGGTAAGGAATTAAGCACAGATATCTAGCTCTCCGGGTAGACGAGATTTACGAGATCCTAAGTGTCGGCGTTAGTAAATTCAATTAACCCGAATAGAAGAGAGATCAGAGTCCCAGAGTATAGACGAGGAATAAAAGATACTAATACCACCCAGTCGGCGATGTGGGCCCGTAAGCCACACAGCCAAGTTAGTAAATTAGTTTTTCGATGTCTAGACTCAACTTCGGCCAAGGAATTGGAAGGGGGCTTCCTACAGGCAGTCGGCTCTGATACCAACTTGTGACGCCCCCGACTCAATCGTGCACTAACCATACATGCAAACGTGCACGATCAAGCACAGGGACTCACGGGAAGATATCACAACACAACTCTAACTCAAATAAACGGAGATCCACAAATATTACAGACCAGGGATCACGAGGATCCGAATACATAAGTCAGTCATACAAATTATATCTGGGTACATACATAGTTAGCCAAGGTTTGCCTTAAGAAGGCTAGCACAAACAACGACTCTAGATCGAAAGGCGAAGGCCTCCTGCCTAGGGCCTCCAATCCTACTCCTGGTCAGCTGGCTCAATCCAGTAATACGTGCCGTCTGGACCCTCCTGGTAGTAAGCTCCTGCGGTGTCGTATGGCTCCTGAGCTCCATCGTCTGATATAACATCAAAAGGGGTATGGGGGAAAAAGAGGTAGCAAAGCAACCGTGAGTACTCATCCAAAGTACTCAGCAAGCAAGGATCTACACTACATATGCACTGTTATCAAAGGGAAAGGGCTGTAAATGTGGACTCGGCTGCAGAAATGCCAGAATAGAGAGAAGGCCTAGTCCTATCAAAGACTAGCATCTTCAAGCACCTCCAGGGTCTTGCAGCATTAGAAGAGTGCAGATTAGCATATTTTAAGTATCAAGCATGTTGAGGCAAAGCCTAGAGATCCCTTTCTCAACTCCCTGCGAGAAAGCGATCCCGGAGCTTCAATTAATTAAACAAGTATCCAGTTCAAGTAATAGATCGAGATACCAAACTGAGCGTCCTGTTACCGTGGACATGGCTATTTGAATAGATCACTTCCCTCCAGGGGTGCACTACTATTACCCAACACGCTCGATCACCTCTGGCCAGACACACTTGCTGGGTAATGCCCGGCCTCGGGAGATCGACACGAAGCAGCGCCCTACCTAGGCTCAGCAGAGAGGTCAACACGCCGGACTAACCTATGCACCCAAGGGTCTTGGGCCATCGCCCCGGGCGCTCCTGCACGTTGCGAGACTGGTCGGGGAACAGGCGCGACACTGAACTCATTAGTGAAGTATCCAGCCCAACCCCAACAATCAGCCCGCACGATGAACTGTGACGTCTGATGAGCTTTCGGGAGAAACGTACGACGTAGAGGGCCCCATAAACCATTATCCCGCGTGGTGGTAGTGCGTATAGGGCAGGTCGACCCACTCAGATCAAATACCCAAATCCATTAGGTGTATTTAATAACTCGCGAAGACGATCAGAGTTTCTGATGCTCTGCCACAATATCTCTCTCGGGTGCCCTCCTGGCAAACCCGACTGCATAATTTCCCCACGGGTACCCCTCAGGGTCAACCCGCCTGCGACAAAGGTCAAAGTAACCATGTGGTCATAACACCAAGGGGAAACCCCCGAGGAATCACCCTCGGTGGATTCCACTCGATGAAATCATTAAGGTGAACGTAGGAGGAATCACCCTCAAGGTTCACGCTTGAGGTGTTGCACGACAGAGTCGTATCGGGAGTGGAGAAGGAGGAATCACCCTCGATGACCATGACCGAATAGCTACACTGCAGGGTTATCATCAGGAGTGCGTTACGAGGTATCACCCTCGGCACTTGATAGTAACTATGCAGAGTCATACAACAAAAGGGGGGGTGAAGTGAGGTGTCGGTCTCTGGTCGTCGATCACGTTGATCGAGTCATCGATGATGAAGCAGAGGCAACAAGGACAAGGTGGGGGTTCACTGATGGATCACTAACCAACCTATACTAAACAGTTTAGGTTAAGCAGGTAGGTATCAATAAGCAGGTTACAAAAAGCAGGCTATGCATGAGAATAGGAGCAATCAATTACAGTAGCAAAAACTAATGCAAGCATGAGAGAATGGAATAGGCGATATCGGAGTGATCAAGGGGGGGGGGGCTTGCCTGGAAGCTCTGCTGAGATGGGTTGGTCATCAGAAGGCTGCTCGTCCACATGATGTCAGCATCAACATGAAAAAGAATTACTGCATCAACATGATGTCAGCATGACGTCAGCGGTTAAAGTTGACCGTTGACCAGACAAACTGACGCGTGGGTCCGTTCGTCATAGCCTCGGAGTAATTAAACAGGGTTAATTAGATTAAATAAAAGATTATTAAATTTTGATGTTAGCCACTGTTTGAGGTTGTTAGGGTTACTTAACTAATCCCATTGATTTTGGTTACAATTTTATAATTGCCTCTGAACTATTTGCTATTTAATGAACATTTTTGTTTCCAATTTGGAACAACTTTTATTTTCACTTTAAATTAATTTGAAATTTGAATTAGGAGTTTGAAATGCAATATGATGCAAATGATGACTAGGCACTGTTAATCTTGCTGACATGGCATTAACTAAGGGTGATCACTGTGGTGAATTACATGGGGTGTTACACTACCATTGTTTCATTCCGGTGTATCCAGCTAGATCATCCATGTCACTCCTAAACCTCTTCTTTATTCTTCTTCCCTTTGTATAGGCACCATGATTTCAGGGTCAGGCATGATATATGGGCCACCATACTCAGGCCACTGTGACTGGTCAAGGAAAGTATGAAATCAAGGCGCTCATGTCAACCTCGTGGCTTCCAATGTGAACTCCTACAACCACACGGTCCTCCCATCAGAAACAGGCAAGTTTCTCACCTTGGCTGCCGTCATCAAATGCGAGCACGACCAGTGATACTTATGAGGCCTCTCATACTGGCACCACCGGTTCTTGAGGTGTACCTCATACGCAACACCGCCGTAAGTCACACCGTCTCGTGTTGTGTCACCTGGCTCGTCCACTTGGTAGATCATTTCTTTGTCATTGACTCTAATGATTTGTTGATTCGAAGACTTGCCGGCTTGAAACCTCAACCAATCATCAACCTTGTTGGGATACTCTTTTTTCTCACATATCCATTTGGCGGTGGTTTGGGAATGCCTAAGAAAATGCCCGTTCAGCTTAAGAAGGTATATTTTGGTATTGCAGTCACCAGCAAAGAACCGACACCCTTAAGCACATTGTTGAAGCATTCAACCATGTTGCTCGTCATGTCACCATATCTCCAACCTCCTTCGTCGTAAGCGCGTGACCACTTATGCTTCTCCCTGAAATTCCTTTCCAAGAATGCTCTTCCCCCTTTGTTCTTTGCCAACGCCTTGAAGAGTTTATCATAGCAGATTTTGAATTCATCGATGGTGAATGCCACACAAACATGGGTAAGGTCTTTGCAAAACTCCTTGCTCTTGCATGCCCAGTAAAAGTTCACCACGAAATGCCTCATGCACCATCGGTGGTGAAGCTTTGGGAGCCCAGGAATGACAACTTCTATGGCCTTGAGAATGCCATGGTGTCGGTCCGATATGATGCACACCTCCCTCTTCCCAATCACCTTGGTCCTCACATGCCCCATGAACCACTCCCAATTGTCGTCATGCTCGGAAGGAACTAAAGAAAAGGCCACCAGCAACACGTTATCATTGGACGAATGAGCCATTGCCACCATTAGTGTGCCCTTGTATTTGCCGGTCAAGAAAGTGCCATCTATAGACAACACGGGACAACAATGCTTAAAAGCCTCGATGCATTGCCCAAAACTCCAGAAGGCACGATGAAACACTCCATGAATTTCCCCAACTCCATGTCGCATGCCTGGTTTCTTATGTGCAATGGCTTCCAATATCCTCGGAAGAATATTGTATGTGGCCGCATAATCACCATGCAACATCCTAATAGCATTTGCCTTGGCCTTCCTTACCTTCCCATAATTGACCTTGTATCCGTATAGTTTTTCAACAATACTCATGAGAAACTTCACCTTCATGGTTGGGTCATGGGATATCTCATTCAATAATTTGTAGCAGAGAAACTTAGACGTGAGTTGACGGTGGCCCTTGCTTCGGTCAGCTTTGTTTGGCGGTATGCACTCGTGAGTGGCTACACAACTTTTCAACTCCCATTGCCTTGTTTAATGAATTTTTCTTCCATGGGCAACCTTCTTTGTCACACTTCACGGTGTAACGCACCTCTTGGTTGGAATAACCAACAACAAATGGCCTATGGTTCCGAATGGCATAGTCACTCAACCACATCTTGAACTCTTGGAAGCACCCAAACTTGATGCCTTTTTTCAAATGAGCATTCTCGTCCTCATCCTTTGGCCTTGGATCACTGACTCTCGGGCACGGTGTTGGTTCAACCAACCCCAGTCTCATGCCACCATCAACAATGGCATGGTCGGCAAGGCTAAGATCACAAAACAATGGGGCTCCTCTTTCCTTGTTGTGCACCTCCTTGGAGAATTGATTTTCTTGCATTGTGAATCCATCCTCGTCCAATTCTTCCTCCGGACTCTCATCATCCGAGCCATAACCACACATACGGTATAGGGAAGGCTACGATCCATGTCTTGTTGATGGATAATGACATCCAAGTTACCAATTGGATTGTAATGAATCTCTTCTTCTTCCGCATAAGCATCATCATCATCATCATGACCAATAGCGTCATCATCAACATGAGCCATAGCATGAATATTCGGGTCTTGAATTACTATGGCTCTATCATTCATCTCTGCTTCATTTGATTGGCTACTTGGTGGTTGGCTATAAGAATTGGGGACATACACCTCGACCCTACCATCATGTATTGGGGAGGAGGCATGCCGGTTCAAGTCAATTTGTAGCAGAGGAACATCACCCTTGGTGGCAAATAATTCAAGTGAGTTGTCTTGCAATTGCTCAACTTTAACCTTGTACACCTTCTAATGCAATTCAAAGGTGATAGACATACTCTTCAATCGAGACTTCACCCCCACTCCAACATCATACCTTCCAATAAGTTTAACCTCATTATTTGGGTCCATCCAATGTAACACAGTTCTCACTTTCACAACTACATCCTCATAGGTTGGGCTGGAGTTAAAAACCATGGGTTCTAACCCTTCATCGTCATTGCCGTTCATAAATGTCTCCTTATCCAAATAATGAAGATTAACGAGACTACCCATCTAAATAAATTCAAGAATAAGTTAACGATAGGCCGACAACATAATATGGATCGAATATCTACTATCACTACTACAGGTTGGTCCAAACGCGACAGTCCAATCAGAGACCCTTCGATGAAACTGTGTGTGATGCATTAATCACAAACGGTGATGTAATAAAACCGTCAAAAAATATACAAAACGTTTGCGATGGCGGAGACATCAAACACGATTCAGATTAGAGTTGCATGTGCGTTGCGTGGCATACGGTTAATCCAGCAGAACTGTTTGCGATGAGGCAGAACAACAGAAACGGGCAGCCAGATGAGGGTGTGTGCGATATACGGCATACACTTCACTAGGATGAATTGTGTGTGATTAGGCAACACAATAGAAATGGTCAGCCAGATCAAGCTGTGTGCGATGGAGGGCATACAGTTCACTCGGATGAACTATTTGCGATGGGCCAAGATAACAGAAACAGTTCAACTGAACAAGATGTGTGTGATACGCAGCAAACATGTCCGTAATCAGAAATGTGTGCGAAGACCAATAATAACACAGACGATTGCTGCTAATAAGCCGTGTGGTTTGCTCTGTCTACAGAAGAATAACATATATATAACTGAAATAAACATCCGATTACATAAGTGACTATACAAATCATTCGCACACACCTCAATAAACAATTACATGCATTGTAAACTAGGAGAAACGATTGTCTAGTCATCTACTTCTTGTGACGCTCCCGCCACTGCTTTGTGGCTCGATCCCTCGTATGGGGCAGGACGAAGACACTTCCTCATGTCAACGATCCGCCTGTACATCTCGTAGCTTGTGTACGCGTCCTTGGCCGCGTACTTGACATGTTCTTCATCCAGTCTCTGATGCCAGGCACTATGCCATGCGTTCCTGTCCTTCTTGCTCTCATCCTTCATCTTCATGTAGTAGTGGTCGATGATGGCCGAGGCGAGGTCAACCAGGGAGTTCTGTTTGTTGTTGTCACTGCCCCAGACCTTGTAGTGGTCATGGATGTTGACAAGATTCTGGCAGGTCAAGCCCAAAACCTTGAGCGCTTTTAGATCGTTGGTGGTGTCCACCGTAGCGAAACTATAGTCAAAGCTGTTGATAAACCTGGAGAAACGCTCGCAAGGCCTTGTGGCCAGGTGGTAGTGGTAGACGAGGACGTCATGTCGCATGCACAACTGGGTGACGGCAACCTTCTGATCGTGCCCGGCATGACCGCTGGTGAACTCGAGGTTTAAGCCGACCACTTGGTACTTGTCCTCAGCAAGCAACTGCTCCATAGTTTGGATGGAGCTCTCCACTGAGACCGGCTCATTCGTGTACACCACTGAGATGTTCTTCCCCCACACATGGGTGTCCACTACGTGATGCGTGGTGAATTGCCCCCCATTGTCGTCGTCAGCCGCTGGGAGCGCCATTGGAGCCACGGGGAGCGCCATTGGAACCACTTGATGTCCTCTCTGTATGTGTCATTGTGGGTGTGCTTATTGTGTCATGTGGCGCGAGAGATGAAGGTAAATGGCCGCAGGAATAAATGGGGGCCGGGCGGCCTGGATACTCGGCGCGTCCGCATGGCATTTTTTGCAGAGGGTAACTGCATCGCGGCGCCGCGCCCTGTGCAACCACATGCATAATGGCAACACGAACGTACGTGATCATGCGCCGGCCCCAAACACTGGCAGCGCACGTGGATGGATGAGAGCAGAGCACCCGGAGGGACGCGAGAGCAGAGCATGCGTGGCGGGACGCGAGCAGAGCGCGCCGCGGCCGCCTCAACTGCGAGCAACCACACGCATAGAGCAGTTGAACACGCAGGGAATGGTCGTTGAGGGATTTATGGACTAAGGGGTCCTCGGGGCGACAACCCATTGTACACGGGCCAGACTAGTGGAGCCGTGTGGCGACCGGAGACCTGAGAAGCCGTGGTGTGCCCTCCAAGTTAAGGGTGGACGAGATCTCTTTCCCTCTTGTTGTAATCTATCTTCAGTAACCCTAACCCTATCGGCGTCTATATAAACCGAGGGTTGTAGTCATTAGGGTTAGAGCTATATTCATCACTTCATAGCCTAGGGTTTAGCTCATGCTGATCTCGAGGTAGATCTACTATGTAAACTCCATCATATATTCAATATAATCAAGCATGACGTAGGGTTTTACCTCTTCGAGAGGGCCCGAACCTGGCTAAACACAGTGTTCGTCGTCCCCTGTTATCCATTGATCCTAGATCCACAGCTCGGGACCCCCTACCCTAAGGTCTGCCGGTTTTGACACTGACATTAGTGCTTTCATTGAGAGTTCCGCTGATTGGATCACCGGAAGAATCGATGGCTCGTTTAGTCCTTGGAGAGGACATCAATTCCATGGACCTCTTCGTCCCTGGACAACTCTTCGCTTTTGGCAGCATCGTGCTGCACGCTGATCCGAATGGCCGTCTTGGTCAGGTCGACAACTTCACTCCCAAACACCGGATTCGATTCGGCAATCTGGAGTACATCACTGATGCGCGGGGGGATCTGCTTTTCACCGGATTCACCACCCCCGCAGGCCTTGCCGCGCCTACTCCGGCTTACACCTCCGACCCGATCTGCGAATCGGCCCAGTCTACCAAACGGCTTTGAGCCAGGAAGGACTCCTTGAGATAGGGGACCTCACCCCACTGTCAACTGAACCTACATCGGCAGAGGATTTATCCCCGGCCCTCCAGGCAGAACCAAAGGTCAGAGGCCAAGATTCAATCTCAGCCGAGCTCCTCCCCCACAATACCCCACTGGCTTCGAGCCCGCACCCTGAGTCGGCGAACAGCGGCCAGGGGTCACCCCGGCTCAAAACGACCCAACCTCAAACATCGGCGTGGAAGGTACACGAGAGGGCCAAAGTACACCCTCAGTTTTCGAGGACAATCCGGTGCCTCTTGAGGCTTCGGTCCCGAATCCTGAAGATGGGTCTGTCCGGAGCCAAGGATCAGTCGAGTCATAGACCGACCCCTGCTTCGTCACCACAAGGTCTGGCCTAGAGCCCCCAATCCAGGTAACCCTCGATATGTTGAACGAGGCGCTGGACCGGATTCAAAAAATGACCATCCAGGAGAACCTGCCCTCCGCCTTCAATAGCCAACACTTCGAAGGGTTCGACATGGAATTTTGCACCCCACCCACCACCCATTTGGTAGCAACTATCGACGATTTAACCGATATGTTAGACTACAGTTCAGAGAATGATGAATGCATGGACGAGGAGGACGTAACCATGGCTTATACTGAGGTCGGTCCCCCCATCACAGGCCGCTGGTCGGCCACGTCCACCTACGATATTTACATGGTGGACACCCCCAAACACGGCGACGGCACTCCCAACCAGGATAGAGGCAAGCCCAGAGACGAGCCGCCCAAACGACGAAAACAACACTGCCAGTCAAAGCCACGCCGAAGCCATACGAGCAACATAGACTCGGCGGATAACGGCACCGAGAATAATACGGATGACCCCGCCGGAGCCGCAGCCAACGAGCATCACTAGGATGACCCTGCGGGGCAGGAGGACCCGCTCAATCTGGAAGGCCGTGAAGACTCCAAGGATAGCAACTACCTCCCACTCTCTGAAGAGGAGGCAAGTCTCGGGGAGGATGACTTTATCGAACCCGAAGACCCTCTGGAGCAGGAAAGGTTCAAGCGGAGGCTTTTAGCCACCGCCCGCAGCCTGAAGAAACAGAAGCGCAAAATCAAGGCCGAACAAGACACCCTCAGTGAGTGGTGGACCAAAGTCCTCGCCGCCGAAGAAGGATACGGCCACGAACAGCAAGTTAAGAGCTATCCTAAGCGAAAATTGCTACCCCAGTTCGACAATGAAGCCTTAGAGCCAACACGTCCCACATACACACGAGCCGAACAGCCAGACCGTCCCCCTAGAGGACGGGACAGAGAAGCTGACGAGGCCGAACACCCAGCCGCCCCACCTCGCCGTTAGGGCAAGGATCAAGCGCGGCCCACTTGCGAGTATGATCTTCGCCATGACCTAGATGCCAGGGGAGGTCGCACCAGGTCCATTTACGGACCCAGGCAAGACTCGCCCACTTACCGGGAAGCATACTATGATCGGGTAAACCTAAATGATAGAATCCGGGAACATGAGCAGATTCGGAGGACCGAAGACCTCCGGCGCGACATAGCCCGAGCCAGGGGCGCTGCACACCCCTTATGCTTCGTAGAGAGGGTAATGCAACATCAATTCCCGGAAGGCTTCAAACCTGTGAACATTGAATCATACGATGGAACCACGGATCCAGCCGTATGGATAGAGGATTTCCTCCTCCACATTCACATGGCACGAGGAGATGACCTCCACACCATTAAATATTTGCCGCTAAAGCTCAATGGCCCAGCTCGGCACTGGTTGAACAGCCTCCCCAAAGACTCTATAGGTTGTTGGGAAGAGCTGGAGGACGCTTTTCGAGCAAACTTTCAGGGCACCTATGTCCGGCCTCCGGATGCTGACGACCTAAATCGCATTATGCAACAACCCGGAGAATCTTCCCGACAGTTCTGGAACCAATTCCTCACCAAGAAAAACCAGATTGTCGACTATCCGAACGTCGAAGCCTTGGCCACCTTCAAGCATAGTGTCAGGGATGAATGGCTCATGAGGCAGCTCGGCCAGGATAAACCACGAACCATGGTAGCCCTTACTTCACTCATGACCCGCTTTTGCGCAGGCGAGGACAGTTGGCTTGCTCGTAAAACCACCAATCCTGATACCCCTGGTACTTTTGAAGTCCAGGACGGAAACGGAAAGCCGTGACACAGCAAGAACAAACGCCGCCACAACGATGGCGAAGGTGAGGATACAGTAGTAAACGCCGGATTCCGCAACCCGAAGTCCGGACAGCGCAAAAAGGCCCCTAAAGGCAATAGCGACGGCCCGTCCAGACTAGACACAATTTCGGACAGGCCCTGCCAGATCCATGGCACATCTGAAAAGCCTGCCAACCACTCCAACCGTAATTGTTGGGTGATAAAGCAGGCCGGCAAGCTCAATGCCGAAGATTCAGGCAAAAGCCCACGCAGCGAGGACGATGATGAGCCCCGCATGCCAAATAGTGGAGGCCAGAAACCCTTCCCCTCCGAAGTCAAGACGGTAAACATGATCTACGCAACCCATATACCGAAGAAGGAGAGGAAGCGAGCGCTACGGGACGTATATTTCGTCGAACCAGTAGCACCGAAGTTCAATCCATGGTCGGCTTGCCCGATCACGTTCGATCGCAGGGATCACCCCACGAGCATACGCCATGGGGGGTCCGCAGCCCTAGTGCTAGACCCCATTATTGATGGATTCCACCTCACTAGAGTCCTAATGGACGGAGGAAGCAGCCTTAGTCTAATATACGAGGATACAGTGAAGAAAATGGGGATCGATCCATCAAGGATTAAACCCAGTAATACCACCTTCAAGGGGGTCATTCCGGGAGTGGAGACCCGCTGCACGGGCACCGTGACGCTTGAAGTAGTGTTCGGATCTCTGGACAACTTCTGAAGCGAGGACTTGATCTTCGATATTGCACCTTTCCGTCGTGGCTATCACGCCCTCCTCGGCCGCACAGCGTTCACCAAATTCAATGCCGTCCCACATTACGCGTACCTCAAGCTGAAGATGCCCGGCCCTTTAGGGGTCATAACTATCAACGGCAACACTGAACGCTCACTTCGAACCAAAGAACATACTGCGGCCCTAGCGGCCGAATATGACACCGGCCCATATAGGCCCGAATGCCGACCCGCCGTAAAGGACGGCGACAACAGCAAACGGGTTCGAACCTGTTCTCCGTCATGGGAACCCGCATGCGTTCGCCGCAAATAGGGACATGCGCCCCACGGCATGCCCATCTTCTCCATGCTCCATGTGCCTCGCCAGCACAACTTTGCGCTTATAATTCCATGGGCAGCCGTGAGGCATTCATTAATCCGAAGTATATGTTCGGCTCAACCGAACTTCGGAACGACCTCGTCTTCGAACGACCCGGGGACTAACTCCGGATACCCCCTAGCATAAAGTACCACAAGTAGAACCCTCGCCCATCAAGGTCTCATTGAAGGTCTCAGTCCCCACTTATCAGAAGCAAAGGCGCAGACGTGCAGCAGGGCACAGTGAAGGCTTCAACTCACGCATCAAGGCCCTGCGTCAACCTCTCCTCTGTAAATTTCCTTTCTTTTCCTTCCTCTCTTGCAAGTACTGCCTTCGCAGTTCGAATTGTACGGTTAGACGTCCTTAGCTTATGAGAAAAAATAAAAATACCCTTTATGGTGTTCGGATATCTGCATCCTACAATTTTTTCTGTCCCTTTTCGATTCTCTCATCGCTCTTCGAACAGCCCGGCATGAAAATATATTAATCAGTCACGAGTTTGATTTATCCGTCAGCTCGATATCCTTAAGTCCGGCACCACTTCCCTCTAGGTGTCCAGCGTCTCGGATATTGCACTATATGCATCTATTCCGAACTATGTCTTGGGTCAATAGTTGGGTTGCCCGGCTCCTGTGTTTGCCTCTTATGTTCTGCTAAGTTCGACTAGGAGGGCAAAGGGAGAACCCCTACGATTGTACTACTGGCTCGCCTGATCAAGTACCTCAGGAGGAAAAGGCCGAAAACTGATCATCATAGTAAGCATGAACGGGTCTGCGATCCGATGATGAGGTTGGACTCCAAAAATCGTTGGCGATTTCGCCATGTCACACGAAGGGTTCGTCTTAACACAAACCATGTGATTGGAAAGGGTAAGCTTAAACCCCCAAGTACATCACACATACACCGGGGGCTAGTACCTAGTCCCCACCGTCAAGCTCCTACGGCTAAGTGAAGGCAGTAAAACCGAATAGTCTTATTGCCTGGTTTCGTTCCCACGCTACCGCCTCCGGGCACCAAGACGTTGGCTAAGGGTTATAGTGCGGAGACAAAACACCCCTCGTGATATTCACTTGGGGGCTGAAGCCGATGACTAGTAGCATTCAAAATTAACATACGGCCACACAGGAGTCAAAATTAAATCATAACACAAGTCAGGCAGATGCATAATAAAGCATAAGTTCCACTTGGTACAAGCTTGCTATAATTACTCAAGCATTACATTTTTTGAACACTGGTCCTCTATCACCCGCACTCCGGTCATCACCTGCGCAAAGTACTGCTCGGGGCGGCGATGTTCCTTCCCCTGGGGCGGAGGACCAGTGGCCATCTCCATTGGATTAATCCTTGGCCAATGAACCATGGTCTTCGCAAAAGCGAGCCTCGCCCCCCAAGGCACATCGACCTCTTCACGGCGTCAATCGGAGCGGCGCCTCCCACAGCCTCTGCACAAGATCGAAATAGGTGTCCGGAAGGGGCTCGGCCGGCCACAGGTTGACACAGAGGTCCTTCAAGGACAGCTCGGACATCTGATGCATCTCCATCAGCTGCTTCATTTGATCACTGAGGAGGGGCGGACGCTCCGAGTCCGAAAACTGCAACCAAAAAAGCCGTTGCGTGGAGTCCTCCTCGCGGGTGGCATAGTGCCTCGCCGCGGCTGCTGCATTCTTCGGGAGTTCGACAAAAACACCTGCGGAGCGCCAGACCCTCGTCAGCAGGGTAAATCTGTTGCCTCCGAACACACTCTGCAGAAAATATTTCTTACCATTGGCAATTTGCGCGGCTTGCCGGAGCTCCTCCCGGACACCTCGAGCGTCGCTACTCACCTCCTAAAGCTCCTTATCTGCCTTAGATAGCCGGGAGGATTGCTGCTCTTGTCCCTCCTC
Source organism: Thinopyrum elongatum (assembly GCA_011799875.1). NCBI lineage: Eukaryota > Viridiplantae > Streptophyta > Magnoliopsida > Poales > Poaceae > Thinopyrum > Thinopyrum elongatum. Next base: position 204,134,748 of record CM022303.1, read on the forward strand.
AAGGACCTCCAGCTTCTTGGCAGCATCCTGGAGCTCCACTTGGACGTCGGTCACCCGAGCCTCATGTTGCTCGGCAGCAAGCTTGGCCTTCTCAAGCTTGGCCACTGCCTTCTCAGCGGCCACATTTTTCTCGGTCGCCTCAGCCTCGGCCTTCTTCAGGGCCTCCTATAAACCCTCGACCTTAGCGGCAGTAGCTGCAAGATCATCACGACAAAGAATCAATAAATAGCCCGAACAGTCACTATCCGGCAAGTACACATCTTTTTATGGAGCTTACCTTGCGCCTCGTCAAGCCGTTTGTTGACAAGGTTTAGCTCTTGATCGGAAAGCTTGAGCTTTCAATCCATCTCCTCTAACACCGCGGCATTAGCAGCCGCGGCCACGGATGATGCCTGCGTCAGCAAAAGAAACGTCGACATTGTTAATCGACCTACCGAATATGATCCTCTGCAGGTCTCTTCGAGGTCCTGGCAGAGTCTCAGGGGCTGCTATGTATGCGGCCTACCTAAACCAACAAATTATAAACCGTATTATAAGGAAAGATCATTACTTGACTTACCTCAAAGCCTGTTAGAAGGCCTTGGACAGCTTCGCTCAGTCTGGATTGGACGGACCGAACACTCTGCATTACCGCACCCATAAGGGTGCGGTGTCCTTCAACGATGGCGGAGTTGCTCACCAACTCCTCCAACGTGGCCGGCCAGCCAACCGCCGCTTGTGCGGAGGTGTTCAGCGCCGGCGTTGGCTCCCCGGCCCCCTCCTTGCCGGGAGGAGCCTGTGCCGTCGAGGGCCTCGGAGGCTCAAGAGCGGTCGACGAAGGGGGCCCGGATGGCCCAGCCCCTTTTCCCTCGTCGGCCAGGACGGACGCTCCCTCCTGATCTTCAGCGACAGAGGTGTTGACCTTGGTCATTACAGCATCTACCTCCCCCTCCGTGTTCGGAGGAGGAGGAGTCCTTTGGGACCGCACCTCTTCGGCCTCTTCGAAGGTCAAAGGAGGCGCGGAATGTGCCATTGACCCGCTGTCCGCCAGTTCGGCAGGCGGAGACGTCCCCTCCGAAACCTGCTCGGCAGGGCGCTCGCGTGGGGGACTGAGATTCGGAGGGGTCAACCTTCAACTAAAGACTACTGAAAGCATGACAGCTAAAAATACAGACACCTTACCTGCTTCCAGGGGGCTTGACCCTGGGTTCCTTCTTCGGGGGCTCCTTGGACGCCTCAGACTTCTTGTTGTCCGAGCTGTCAGGTATAACTAGCTTAGGCCGGTGTCGTCTCTTTGGGGTCGGCGAAGGCTAAACCTCCTCAGTGTCTTCGGATGCCGGTCTCTTTTTGGAGTGCGAAGTGGCACTTTCATCTTCGTCTTCCTCCTCTTCGTCCCCATCCTGTACGGATGAGGCCGCAGCATCTCCAGACTGGTTGCCTGGACGGATCCTGCGACAGAGGCCTTCCCTGGCCTCCGGTGCTTCTTGTTTCTTACCCTTCTTAGCGGGCGCCTTGTAGGGCACCACAACCAGCATCTTCTCGAGCTGCTCGGATCGAGGCCCCTCTGGTAGCGGCACCGGGCAGCTGATCCTCTTGGCCTTGGCGAGCCAGCCCTGCAGAATCCACGTAACAAGGTCAGATCGAATCTCACATAGTATATGAACACTCTTTGAAGAGAAATGCCACTCACCTCCCTTGGGGGATTCGCGGCGTCAAGACCGATGTCCTTCCCCTCGGCCGGCCACTCCTTCTGGGGTTGGAATAGTTGGCCCCATATCTTGTCCGGAGTCATGCCGAAGAGGTGCCGCACAGTGGCCGGATCGTCAGGCTCATGCTCCCACATGGGCTTGGCCCTCTCCTGACAAGGCAGGATCCCGCGGTGGAGCATGATTTGGAACACGTCGACCAGCTTAGCGTCGGTCTCCATCATGTTGTCAACGCACTTCTGCAGCGCTTTGGTGTCGGCAACGCGCCCCCAGTCCGGACTCTTGGTGGTCCAAGAGGCCAATCTGGTGGGGGGTCTGGACCGGAATGCGGGGGCCGCCCCCCATGCGACCTCCCTTGGCTCGGTAATGTAGAACCACTCCTTCTGCCACATCCGAACAGTGTCGACGAAGTGGCCGTCCGGCCACTGGACCCGTGCCAGCTTGCTGATCATGGCCCCTCCGCAGTATGCATGCTCGCCGCTGAACACCTTGGGCTTCACATTGAACACCTTTAGCCACAAGCCGAAGTGTGGCTGGACCCGGAGGAGCGCTTCACAGATGACAATGAAGGTTGAAATGTGGAGAAGGGAGTTGGGGGCTAGATCGTGGAAGTCTAGCCCGTAGTAGAACATCAACCCCCGCACAAAGGGGTGCACAGGGAATCCCAACCCCCTCTCAAAATGGGGGAGGAAGACTACCCGTTCGCCTGCCTCGGGTGTGGGGACGATCTGGCCCTCCTCGGGGGCTCGATGGGCGACGTTGGTCGGCAAGTAACCGGCCTCCTTCAGCTTCAGAATATCTTCGTTGGTGACGGAGGAGGCCTCCCACTTCCCATTGGCGCCAGATCCGGCCATGGTCAAAGGAAGTGAAGTGGGATTGGCTATGGAAGCAGGGAGAAGGGGCGCTGGATCTCTGAAGGATTGCAAGTGCGGAAGGAAGGAGAAGGCGTGGGATGCAGATTATTGCGCCCCCCCCTTTATAGACTGTGGGCAGGCCAGAGATCCCTTTTTTCACGCCGTTGGCCTCTCCACTTCCCGATATCTCCGCAATGTTATGAGCGGGGAGGGGAATCAAAATCATTAACCATATCCCTCGAAAGGCGGGACATGATCTCCACATTGAGGGGATGTGTCAATCGTGGTGTCAACCTCGAGCCGCGCTTCGAGAAATAGTAACTGCCTGGCATTATTGCCGGAAGCGACTCTTCGTTGAAGGAGAAAAAGTTGTCAGATAAAGCCACTATTTGCGCTTGAGCGATATTTTTATTATTACTTTCGGTGTTAAGTAAAACAGCCGTTTCAGATTCCGAACATTGCTTGGTATCGAACAGGAGGGAGACTAGCTGAGGAACTCGCCCCGCAAACTGAATATTGGTCGCATGAATGGACCAGAAACAAGTCTTTGTGTTGGAGGCAAGTTCGGGGGCTACTGAGGGAGTCATGGACTAAGGGGTCCTCGGGGCGACGGCCCATTGTACACAGGCCAGACTGGTGGAGCCGTGTGGTGACCGGAGACCTGAGAAGCCGTGGTGTGCCCTGCAAGTTAAGGGTGGACGAGATCTCTTTCCCTCTTGTTGTAATCTATCTTCGGTAACCCTAACCAATTTATATGCACACCTGTAGTTCAAATTTGAATTATGCACATAAATGCATAGAAAACTCAGTTATTGTATAAAAATGTCCAAACGAACCCCGAAAAATTCCAAAATTTAACACAACACTCCTGTTGTTCTATGTTGACACTAGAAAAAAAATTGAAATCAAGAAGAGGCAACGAATACCATTTCAGCCAGAAAGGTGAAACATTCCCTACCGTAACCATGAGGCTTGTTGTAAGAAGCTCTGGTTTGCGAGAAGCTTATACCCCAACCTGCCCCAAATGGGACAATATTTTTACCACGGCATGTTGATGTCGTTCCATGATAGCATGTCAAGTTTCATAAATTTCAGACGCGTTTTCGATTTACTAGAATTTAAAAACCATGTATCTCAATGTTAGCGGCCCAGCGACGGTGGAAAGGTGTTTGACATTCATTCCCATTTCTTGCATGGGACCTAAGCATGCAACCAAGGACACACATTCGAATTTTGAACCTATTTATATGCACCGAAGCATGTGCATGTAGTTCAAATTTGAATTATGCACGTAAATGCATAGAAAACTCAGTTAATGTATAAAAATGTCCAAGTGAACCACGAAAAATCCCAAAAATTGACACAACACTCCTGTTGTTCTATGTTGACACTAGAAAAATTTTGAAAGCAAGAAGAGGCAATGGATATCGTTTCGTCGACAAAGGTGGCATGTTCCCTACCGAAACCATCAGGCTTGTTGTGAGAAGCTCTGGTTTGTGAGAAGATTATACCCAAACCTGCCCCAAATAGGACAATATTTTTACCATGGCATGTTGATGCCGTTCCATGATATCATGTCAATTTTCATGAATTTCCGACGAGTTTTCGATTTACTAGAATTTTAAAACCATGTATCTCAATGTTAGCGGCCAAGCGACAGTGTCAAGGTGTTTGATATTCATTCTCATTTCTTGCATGTGACCTAAGCATGCAACCAAGGACACACATTTGATTTTCCAACCCATTTTTATGCACTGGAGCATGTGCATGTAGTTCAAATTTGAATTATGCACATAAATGCCTAGAAAACTCAGTTAACATATAAAAGTGTCCAAACGAACCCCGAAAAATTCCAAAATTTAACACGACACTCCTGTTGTTCTATGTTGACACTAGAAGAAAATTAAAAGCAAGAAGAGGCAACGAATATCGTTTTGTCCACAAAGGTGACATGTTTCCCTACCGGAACCATGAGGCTTCTTGTGAGAAGCTCTGGTTTGTGAGAAGCTTATACCATAACCTGCCCCAAATGGGACAATATTTTTTACCCCAGCATGTTGGTGCCATTCCATGGTAGCATGCCAAGGTTCATGAATTTCAGACGAGTTTTGGATTTACTAGAATTACAAACGCAAGTACCTCAACTTTTGCCGGAGAGCCATGGTGTCGTGGTGTTTGAAATCATCCCCATTTCTTGCATAGGACATAAGCATCAACCCATGGACACATATATGATTTTACAACCCATTTTGGTGCACTGGAGCATGTGCATGTTGTTTAATTTTGAATTGTGCACCTGAAATGCCTAGAAAACCAAGTTGATGTATAAAAATATCCAAATGAACCCTGAATAATTCCAATTTTTTTGACCACACACCTATAGTTGCATGTTCACTGCAGATAAAAGTTCTAGCAATTCAAACACCCTCCTTTGCCGCTGTGACCCCATTATGTAATTCAAATCAAGACGAAAAATCAAGTAGATCGAACACAGTTTATTATAACCAACCGTGTGAGTTGCAGCACAAAATATCTTGGAGCACCGTCGGAGTATAGTACGCATATGGCTTCGCGAGAAGGTGCGTCGGATATAGTCCATAGCCGGTGTGTCAAGCACACTAGCTCGCTCCCTAAATATCATTTCACTGTTCAATCGTCGCTGGTGAAAGATGGGGACGTGGACCTGCGTCATGAGGGCAACTTTGGCGGCCCACTCCGGTGAGAGCGCGGCTGCAGCCGCCATGCGCGTGCTAACAATCTGCGTGAGTGCGGCCGCAATCTGTGACCGGGCGGCCAAGGCAGCCCAAACGGCCGCTGTTGCTTCTCAGGTGGCGGCAGCAACATCTGCCTCGGGGATAGCAACTGGCGAGAGCGGCACAGCAGTTGTCCGTTCCATAGCGGCGGCCTTAGCCCTGATGGAGGCCGCCCACGCCCAGCTCATGGCGGTCACCACACAAATCGAACGAAGCTTCTCCGACAACGGTCGGTAACCCACGGTCGAAGAGTTGGCAATCGCCGAGAGCGTTCGAGCAGCCGTCCGTTCCTTCGCGGCATACCTTGCCACGACGAAGCCCGTCCAAGCCCAGATCATGGCCGCCCACGCCTAGCTCATGCCGGCCTTTTCCAAATAGATGGCGGACACGGATGGCGAGATGCTTGCCGAGTACGGTGCGATTGATGCCATGGAGCCCCTTCCCCAGGAGATCGTTGGGCGCGAGCTGGACATGAAGGAGGCGACGGAGATCGACGAGCGCCAGCCGGAGTAGTACTCTTTGTTTAATTTAGAGCATCGGTCTTTAATTTGTTAGGTTAATGTTTAGGTCAGCTAACTTTGTTTAATTGCTGAACTTTCTTGATTAAGAAGTGTGGGTGTAGTGTAGGCTCCTTTGTGTACCCAAATTATGCAATGACATGGATGACCACTGTAACGAGGGATATTCGGACCAAAATTTGCAGGTTCAAACAAATCACACACGGGGTAAGCTATATGAATCGTTTGTGATGTTCACATATCGTACACAGTGCTGAATAAGGGGCCGTGTCTGATGACACTTTGCGCGCCAGTTTTTTCACTGCACCGGTCCCAAATTTTCGGCTTCCGCGGAAATATCTACCTCCCCGCCCCCTCCCCCTTACCAAAAGCCACATTTCCCCTATTTCCTCTTTCCTTTCCAAGTTGAAACCTTCACTCCTTGCTTGTAGTGCCGCATCCTCGTCGGGACCCTCCTTCATGCTGCTCGGCCTCGTCGATCCAGGTAGGTAATCCACACCCGACCCCCATCCTCCTCCTCCTTCCACATCCCATATGCCCCGACCACCGGCACGACACCTTCCACCCAAATCACCAACCCTTCCCCCAAATAAGCACCGCCCTAAGCCATGGTGCACGTAGTATAGCCAGGAGCTCAAGGAGCATTTGGCAGTGGAGAAGCAAATCGCGGCCGCACGCGTGGATGAGGTCGCGATGGCTGCCATTCATGCCGACCCCCAGATCTTGGAGGATCACCTCGCCATCGAGGCCACCGTAGATGCCTCGCGCGCCGACGCTGCGACACTGTTGGCTCCTTTAAACGACAGTTCGTGGCGTTTTCTCGAGGCCACCGTCGGTGCCTTCGGTGAAGACTATGAGGTGCTTTCTCAGCGTGCCCGTGCTTACCTCAACTCGAGAGCCAGCAGGTTGGTGCCCGGAGTGGCTCAGGCAACTCACCACTACGACGAGGGAACCCACGATGTGGAGGCCTCGCCCTCTTCCATGTCCAAGGAGCCAATCATCATCGATATCTCCGATGATGAGGAGTAGCTTGTCTTATTAGCTCACTATAAGGACCTATGTTCAGTTTGCTAGCTACGTCGATTAAGCATGCTTAGTTTACCCATTGCATGTGCTGCTTCTGCCTTTCCTTAACAAATTCTAGTGAATTGTCCTATCTACTTTTACCCTACAATCTGTTGCTCTAGTGTATATGTTCTATATGTCGTGCAATGTGGTGCTCACTTATTAACTGTTTGGTTAATTAGTTGTCGTGTTCAGTTAACTGTTTGGTTCAATTCTGCAAATGTAATGTTCAATTCTTCAGGGTGCAATTTTGTGTTGTCTTCCATGTGAGAAATAAATCGAATTTATCTGTTCAAAATACATGAGAAACAAATACAATTGCTATATTTCCAAGTTGTCAAGCATGCTTGGTTTGGTTAACTGTCTGATCTTCTAGTATGTTATATATTATGCAATGTGGTGCTCAGTTAACATTTGGTTCATTTGTTGTGGTGTTTAGTTAACTGTTTGGTTCAATTCTGCAATGCAATGTTCAATTGTTGTGGGTGCATTTTGTTATTGTATACCATGTGACAAATAAATCAAATTTGGCTGTACTAAATACATGAGAAACAAATACAATTGCTATATTTCCAAGTTGTTAAGCATGCTTGGTTTGGTTAACTGTCTGATCTTCTATTAGTAGTATGTTATATTGTGCAATGTGGTGCTCAGTTAATGTTTGGTTCATTTGTTGTGGTGTTAGTTAACTGCTTGGTTCAATTCTGCAATGCAATGTCCAATTGTCGTGGGTAGAATTTTGTATTGTTGTGCATGTGAGAAATAAATCGAATTTGGCTGCACTTAATACATGAGAAATATATACAATTGCTATATTTCCTAGTTCTTAATCATGCTTTGTTTGGATAAATGGGTTTTCCATATGGCTCGAATTAATCTGATGAAAATCTGCAATGTGCTTATTTTTCATCAACATATTTTACTGATAGCATGCGAACCCTCACTTAACCTGATCACTAACTACTTTGTATGTGTTGCAGGGAAACAATGGGAAGCACTGAGGTTTACAATCGAGGTTTGCACATGCATGGTCCTTTGTCTAATAGCACATTATTGTGCAATTGCAGGAACCATTCTAATAATTAGGGTTTTAACAATTTGGTCTTGCACATGTAGGTCCTGCTGTCAGAGGTTTTGACCCACTGTTCGACCCTTTTTGCATATGGGGAAATGAGTTGTCCATGAATATCAGTAAAGTCAAGAAACTCAGAAAGATTGTTAGGATAAAGAAATTAGCGACAAAAAACAACAAGATCTTTGTCTGCACAATGAAGAAGACATCAATTCACTAATGGATGGTACTAAATATTATACCTTGGCTTTTTTATTCCTTTGCCCCATTTCCAATCTAGAGAAGATATTTATGCACATCCTTGTTTTTAGGCCTTTCCAAAGCAGTTCACTGATGATTACCTCTCAAACCACATGTATGGTCAGGAGGCGAAGAATGTATTCATACAACACCCACAGTTCAATATTGAAGTGTTCCTGAAGAGGACGAAGGATGGACGGTCAATCATCCACAGCCACTAGCCTAAAGTTGCAAGGACCTTCAACATCAATGAAGGCTCAATATTCGCCTTCTGCTTCAACAGTTTTACAGATGAGATTTATCTGTCTATGTACCGTCTATGATGCTAATTTCGAAAGGTTATAGATGTTGCATGTGAAACTTGGTGCTGGTGCAGTTGTGTAATGGGGTAGCTGAGTGCTGAAGCTATATGATTATGTACTCTGATGTATTTCAATTATGAAATCCTGCTTCCTTAATACGAAAATGAAATATATTGTGTGCTTAATATGAAATGTCTATTAGATTAATAAATGGATTATTAATAATAGGACAATTAGCCTGCTAATGGCCAGTTAGCCTGCTAATTGGGTTTTTCTATTGCAAACGGTTATTGAGAAAACACCGTGGGCGATGACCTCTGACAACGCACATAGTTTCTAGGAATAAAACGTGTTGGATCAATGAACAATCACACACGACTTCCTCTTGAAAACTGTTTGCGTTAGGCCACCTTGCGCAAACGTTTACCACATAAAAAGTGTGTGTGATGGACAGCCTATGCCACACAGTTTCTTCTGCCCATCGTGTGTGAAGCATTCAATAACGCAAATAATAAAATTGTTAATATCGTCTGCAATGGCAATGCTATCACAAACGATTTAATGGGGAAAATTGTGTGTGATGTACCTGCGAACGGAAACGTTTTCCTTGGAGTGACTGTGTGGGATGTATATACGAACGGAAACGTACTTCTTGGATTGACTGTGTGGGATGTACATACTAACAAAAACGTATTCCTTGGATTGACTATGTGGAATGTACATACGAATGGAAACGTTTAGCCGGGACTGACTGTGTGGGATGTACTTACGACTGGAAACGATTTGGCATGTATAATTGTATTTTTAGCACAACTATACGTATAATCGTATTTGATGACTCGCCCATCGCACATAACCTCATTTTGCTGAGTGTGTGTGACCGGAGGGCCTATCCCCGATGAATTCTGGGTCGTGTGGGAAGGACCCCCCCCCTATCGCATACACTCACTAGGCGACGGTTCAAAATGTCGTCGCGGAAAGGTGTTAAACACCGTTTGTATAGCACCTCGATGTACCAGTGTATGCATCCCATAGATCAAGAAAATTTCTATGCAATACATTCAATCAAAAAAGCAAATAACAACTAAAGAAAAATATATCATTGGCTTAACCCTAACAACTAAATAATGACTTTGCTTAACCCTAACCCTACAATAACCCAAATGATAGCCCTAGATCTAGCTACAAACAACAAATTTAGGCATACTACACATGGTTAATCACACATATACAACCCTAGATCTAGATCTAGCATCCAACAAATCCACTGATTTCACACAAAAATGAGCACAACTAGTGTTTACATAAAAGTAATCAATGCCATCAAATAAGTTGATTCCAACCAACCAAAAAGAAGAGAGTGAGTGAGGTACCTTGAGTGATGAAAATGGCCTCAATCCACCGGAGAAAACTCAAGCAATGGAGATGAATTTTATGGGGCCTAGGATGGGGGAGAGGGGGGAGAGGGGCTAAGCTTGAGGAAGAAAGGATTTGGGGGCGAATGGGTGGCTTGTGGGTGTCGGTGGCAAAACCGGCGGATCTCAGGTAGGTGGTCCCGAGCTGTGGATCTTGGATCAATGGGGAACAAGGGACGAAGGAGACGATGTTTACCAAGGTTCAGGCCCTCTCTAAGAGGTAAAACCCTATGTCCTGCTTGATTATATTGAGGTGTATAGGATGATTACAGAGTCGATCTACCACGAGATCAGATGAGCTAAACCCTAGGTGAGTAGGATGATGGTTGTTGTTCTAGCCTCTATGGACTAAAACCCTCTGGTTTATATAGACACCACGGGTACTAGGGTTACACATGGTTGGTTACAACGAGGGAATAAACATGTAGAATCTTCCATCTTGACTTGGAGGACACACCAAGACTTCGAGGGTTTCCTGTCCGCACACGAAGTTGTCTTATAGCTCGGTCTTGTGGTAGTCATGTAGCAACCCACCTGTCCGGCCCATAAGAGATAGGCCGGTAGCTCGAGGACCCCCTAGTCCAGGACTCCCACAGTAGCCCCGAGCGATCCTCCAATGTTGGTGTCTCATAACTCCCAGAGTTCTCTGCGCACTTGAAGTCTCCAGCTTGCGGGGCGAGTTCTTCTCCCCCTGTGTGTTCGGAGCAATCCCCCTTGGCCAAGCCTCTAAAGTTTGCTTGGCTAAGTTTGGCTATGTGCTCAACTGGGTTATATCCGGAATCTGAATTTTTGATATTGCTTAGCCTCGAAGGCCAACCGCCCAAGTGTGAATAGTGCCTTTGCCTGACAACTTTCGGTGAAAGGTCACGACCAGTCACAAACGCCGAACCGTTGTGAGAACTCGATGCACAGTTTGAGGCAGCTCCTCCATTGGCACGTCTCATCAAGACGGAGACCGTGCCCCATTTTTTAAGGGATATGATCAATAAGTTCGATTATCCCACTCACGCATAACGTCACGATTATATCAGGAAGCGGCGAGGCCCGCGGCGTAGTTAAAGGACTCTTGGTATTGCGGCAGCTTATAAAAGGGAAACAGCCGCAGCTATCTCCGCACGCTTTCTCCTTCCTCTCGCCACTGCTTTCCCCAATCTACAGAGATCTAGCGCCCCGTGCCCTCCTTCCTCAATAACTCCCTTCAGACCACTCCCTCAATTCGGCCATGGCCGGATCCAGTGCCAAAGGCAAGTGGGAGGCCTCAATCTTCACCAACGACGACATCGAGGATCTGAAGCGTGTCGGCTACCTCCCGGCCAACGTCATTCACCGGGCTCCAGAGGAGGGCCAGGTCGTCCCCATGCCCTGACCAGGCGAGAGGGTGGTGTTCGTCCCCCACTTCATCCGGGCACTGGGCTTCCCGCTGCACCCTTTAGTCGAGGGGTTGATGTTCTTCTACGGGCTAGATTTCCACGATCTGGCCCCGAACTCCTTACTACACATCTCGGCCTTCATCGTTATCTGCGAGGCCTTTCTGCGGGTCCAACCGCACTTCGGCTTATGGCTGAAGGTTTTTAACATCAAGCCAAAGATATTCGATGACCAACAGGCGGGCTGTGGAGGGGCGATGATCAGCAAGCTCGCCCGGGTCGAGCGGCGGGAGGGCACTTTCATAGAACCGTCAAGGTCTGGCAAAAAGAGTGGTTCTACATCACCGAACCACGCGGAGCTGGCTGGGTAGCGGTTCCCGAATTCAGATCCGGACGCCCCACACGGCTAACCTCGTGGACCAAGAAGGGCCTCGACTAGGGGTCACCCACAGAGATGGAGTTGCTGCAGAAGCACGTCTCCAACATGATAAAGGCAGGCGCTAAGCTGACCAATGTGGTTCAGGTGATGCTCTGCCGCCGCCTCCTACCCTGCCAACAACGGGCCACCCCAATGTGGTCCTACAAGCCCGAGGATCCAGCCACCGTGCTCCGCTTCTATGGCACCACCCACGAAAAGCTGTGGAAGGTGTTTTTCAAGCCCCAGAAGGCATGGCCGGCCAAGGAGGAAGACATCGGCCTCGACACCGAACATCCTCCTATGGAGGGAATGAAGTTTTATCCTTTATATGCAAGGATATTTGCATTTCCGCGGGAGATCTAACTCTTAATTTCTCACCTTCATAGGGCTGGCTCGAGAAGGCCGCACGGATCAGCGGTCCGGCCCCGCTGCCCGAAGACACCAGGTCGGCCCTGCTAGAGGAAATGCTGACCGTGGCGCCCTACAAGGCGCCAGAGAAAAAAAAATAAAAAGAAGACGAAGATGAGGGAGGCCTGAGAAGGCCTCTGCCCAAGAGGACCGCCGGACACCAAGTCCGAGGACACCCATGCCCCCTCTGCTCAGGAGAGGGAGCAAGAAGAGGACGGGGAGGAGAGCGACTCCTCCCGAACCAAGAAGAGTGTGGTGTCAGACGACGCTGAGGAGGAACAGCCTCCTCACGCCCCAAAGAAGCAGTGCAGGCCCAAGTTGGTCTTGCCCGATGACAGCTCGGACTCCACAGAGGGGTCCGAGGCTTCAGAAGAGGTTCCACAATGGAACCCCAGGGTCAAGCCCCCTGCCAAAAGGTATGAATCCAAAGACTCCCCGGGCATTTGCTCTATGGCTTGTTACTGATCATGTGTATGCCTCTTGCATTGTAGCCCACCGCGTGACCTTCCCACTGATAAAATCTCATAGGGGAATTCTCCGCTAGCCGAACTGGTAGAGAGTGGGACTGCGTTGTGCTCTACGCCTCCTCCGGTCATCGGGGAGGCCGGAGAGGTATTGTCCCAAAGGACCCCTCTCGGCCCGGACACGGGAGGCGGTGGTGATGATGTCATGGTCGAGGTTAACAGCTCGGTCATCGAAGAATGGGAGGGGGAGCTCGGTCAATCTAAGCCCTCCTCGAAGATGGTTCTAGAACCCCTGAGGCCCTGGCATCATCAATTCTGCCCTCCACCAAAGGGGAAACCGGGGCTCCGCAGCCAGCGCCGAACACCGGAGATCGGGTTGCGGCCAGGTGGCTAGACATAATGGAGGAGGCTCTAAATAGCTCCTTCATCGTCAAGGAACACAGCGCCCTGATGGGCGTGGTTTTGGAAAGTATTTGTTCCATTAACAGCGGACTGAAGGAAGTCTTTGGTGGCATCCTGATAGGCTTCGAGGTAAGCCATGTAATATTCTTTCCACAAAGTGAATTTTGTAAGCAAAGTTGTACGATCCTCGTGTATATATATAGCAACCCCTGAGCCCTGAGTGAGTTTGAAAAACTCAAACGGGGATCAAATAGTCGAAGAATTCCTATGATAGTTAAAGTTTTTTTTAAGCTTAGCCCCCGAGACTCCGTCGGCGTTGAAAAAGCCTGACGGAGAATCGAAAATCATTGAACCAGGGGTCTAAATGATGTAATCTTTTTGTTTTTGTAGGCCTCATCTTTGGCGGTGGCTGCCAATGCCGCGGAGCTGGCCGAGATGAATTGAAGCTCAAAAGCTCCGATGAGGAGCTCAACCTTGTCAACAAGCGGTTCGACAAAGCGCAAGGTTAGTCCGGTCGAGACTTTAGTAGTTCAGGTTTCCTTATCATGCAAGGTGTTCGGGGTTATCCCTAAGCAAGGATTGCTTTATTATGGCTGCAGCTATCGCCGCGGAGGTCGAGAACCTCAAGGTCGGACTGAAGAAGGCCAAGCAGGAGGCTGCCATACAGGAGGCAGCAGCCGAGCAAGAGGCCGCCGAGCTGTCGACGGTGAAAACCGTTAGCGAAAAGCATGAGGCTAGAGTAGCCGAAGTGCAACAGGAGCTCAAGGATGCCATCACTAAATGTGAGGACCTTCAGCCGAAGAATAAGGGTCAAGCCACCAAGCTGTCCAAGATAAAACAGGAGATCCAGGAGGCGAGGACGGAAAAGCGAGGCGCCCGCGAGGAGCTCCGCCAAGTGAAGCTAACTACAGACGGTAAGCCGTACTTACTGCAGAGTGTCTTTGGTGGCCACAGGCTTGCTTTGCTCACACGAGTGTGGCGTTCCTCAGGCGCATTTGCAGATCTTCCGAGGAGTGCAGCAATTGCGGACATGCACTTTGCGTCTCAGGAGGGCGATGCCGAGCGCCGGCTGTTCTGGGCGCAATTTCAAGCGCCCGAGCACCCTCCCCTTGTGAGTAATTAGATGAAACAGCTGATGGAGTGGCACCGGATGGCTGAGCCGGCCATGAAGGACCTTTGTGTTCGGCTATGGCCTGCGGTGCCGATACCGAGCAGTTACTTTGGCCTGGTGCAGAAGCTGCGCAACACTGCTTCTGGGATTGATGCTGTGAAGCGTTTCGTCTGCATCGAGGGAGCTCGGATGGCCTTCGCAAGGACCATGGTGCATTGGCTGAAGATTAAGCCGGTCGAGATGGCCACCGGACCTTCGCCCAACAGAAAGGAGCACAGGCGTCCCGAGCAGTATTTCCCCATCGTGATGGATGGTGCCCGTGCAATAGAGGCCCAGTGTCCGAAAAATGTAATTCTTGAGTGAGCGTGCTATCATGTGTTAAACTATCGTTGAACCTTTTGCTTTATAATGAGGTTGTTTTGTATGGTTTATCATACTTTATCTGCTTTTGTTTATTTTGACTCCTGTGCAACCGTTTTTATCTGAAAGTTACCAGTCATCGGCTTTAGCCCCCATGTAGATGCTACAAGGGGTGTTTCGTCCTCCACACGGTGACCCTTAGCCGATGTCTCGGTGCCCGAAGGCGGTAGTGCGTGAGGGGAACAAGGCAATCGGACTATGCGGTTTTATTACTTTCACTTAGCCATAGGAGCTTGACTGCGGGGGCTAGTGACTAGATGATACGTCTCCAATGTATCTATGGTTTTTTATTGTTCCATGCTATTATATTATCATTCTTGGATGTTTTACAATCATTTTATAGCAACTTTACATCATCTTTTGGGACTAACCTATTGACATAGTGCCTAGTGCCAGTTGCTGTTTTTTGCTTGTTTTTTACTTCGCAGAATATCAGTACCAAACGGAGTCCAAACGCAGCGAAACTTTTTGGTGATTTTTTTTGGACCAGAAGACAACATGGGAGTCAAGGAAGCACCTGAGGGGAGGCCCGTGGGGCCCACAAGACACCAGGGCGCGCCCAGGAGCCCAGGCGTGCCCTGGAGGGTTGTGGGGCTCACTGGGGTCTTCTGCACCACCTCTTTGCTCTATAAATACCCAAATATTCCAGAAACCCTAGGGGAGCAGTCGAAACAAAATTCCAGTTGCCGCAAGTTCCAAAACCACGAGATCCAATCTAACACCATCACGGAGGGGTTCATCATCCTCATTGGTGCCTCTCTGATGATGCGTGAGTAGTCCACCATAGACCTACGGGTCCGTAGGTAGTAGCTAGATGGCTTCCTCTCTCTCTCTCTCTCTCTTTTGATTCTCAATACAATAGTCTTTTGGAGATTTATTTGATGTAATGACTTTTTGCGGTGTGTTTGTTGGGATCTGATGAAGTTTGAGTTTATGATCAGATCTATATCCATGAATATTATTTGAGTCTTCTCTTGATCTCTTATATGCATTATTATTTATAGTCTCGTATTTCTTTTTTGAATCTTTGGTTTAGTTAGGCCAACTAAATCGATTTTTCTTGCCATGGGAAGAGGTGCTTTGTGATGGGTTTGATCTTACGGTGTCCTCACCCAGTGACAGAAGGGGTAGTGAGGCATGTATGTATCGTTGCTATTAAGGATAACAAGATGGGGTCTATTCCTACATGAATAGATCTTGTCTACATCATGTCATAGTTCTTATTGCATTAATCCGTTTCTCCATGAACTTAATACACTAGATGCATGCTGGATAGCGGTCGATGTGTGGAGTAATAGTAGTAGATGCGGAATCATTTTGGTCTACTAATCTTGGACGTGATGCCTACATATTGATCATTGCCTTGGATATCGTCATAATTATTTGATCTTCTATCAATTGCCCAACAGTAATTTGTTTACCCACCGTGTGCTATTTTCTTGCGAGAAGCCACTAGTGAAATCTACAGCCCCCGGGTCTATCTTATATCATATTGCTTTCCGATCTACTTTTTGTCGTGTTTATTTTCAGATCTATTATCCCAAAAACCTAAAATACCTTGCTGCACTTTTTATTTTCATCTTTTATTTTGTGTTCTTGTGCGATCTATTTATCCAATCTCATACAAACCAATCTATCTTTTTACCGTGGAGAGATTGACAACCTCTCTTGCGTGTCGGGTTGCAAGTTTTTGTTCTTTGTGTGCAGGTACTGTTTACATAGTGTTGCTTGGTTCTCCTACTGGATTGATACCTTGGTTTCATAACCGAGGGAAATACTTACCATAGATGTGCTGCATCATCCCTTCCTCTTTGGGGAAATACCTACGCAGTTTCAAGCCACGTCAAAGGAATTTCTGGCACCGTTGCCGGGGAGACATCATCAACATCTATCAAGTTCCTAATCACAAATCTCATCTCCTTGCAATTTACATTATTTTCCATTTGCCTCTCATTTTCATCTCCGCCACATCACAAAAAAATTTGCCATTTTATTTGCCTTATTTTTCGTTTGCCTTTTTGTTCGTTTGCTATCTTTGCTTGAGTACCATGAGTCTTCTATTTGCTTGCATCTTTGCTTGCTAAAAATTGATTGATATGGATCCTCATCCACTTGCTAATTCTTTTCAAAAGATCCAATTATGATGAACCAATTGCTAGTGAGTTGAGTGCACTAGATTATCTTTATGAAGTTTTGCTTAAAATTCATGAATCTGAAAATTTTGATGAAGTGTTTGAAGAAGAAATTTATGAAGTGATTCATGATAGCTCCTTGAATGAAAAGCATGATTGCAATGGTGTTACTATAAATTATATTGATGTCAATTGTGCTAATAATATGCAAAACCTCAAGCTTGGGGATGCTAATTTTGATATGTCCACTACTTATTGCACTGATCATGATTGGGGTGATTCTTCTTATGATCTTGAAAATTTATTTAAGCCTCATGATGAATATGCTATTGATAACAACATCTGCAATAATATTGAAAGTGGGTTTGGAAGAGTGTCAACTTTAGGGAATAAGAATCCCACATACTCGGGGGGTGTTCAATCTTATGAAAATTTTGACAAAAGTGGGTTCAGAGAGGTCATGACTTTAATTGATGTTAATCCCACTATCTTGGAAGATTATAAGACTTTTATGCATGTGGATCATGAAAAGAAAATTTATATGATTGCTATATTGTTGAATTTGAATATGATCCCACATGTAATTATTATAAGAGAGGAAAATATGATTGTAGAAATTTTCATGTTACTAAATTACCTCTCGTTATGTCCAGATTGTCAATGTTTTATTCCTCTCCTTTGCATATGCTAGATATTTCTTGTCTTGATAATTTGTTTGCCTATAAAATTCCTATGCATAGAAAGTATGTTAGACTTAAATGTGTTTTTCACATGCTACATTATGCTCTCCTTATGCCTCAATTCTTGTCTTTCATGTGAGCATCAATTTCAAGCCTATCTTAATGGCTATAAAGAAAGAGCTTGTTGGGAGGCAACCCAGTGAATAAAATAAGTTTTTGCCTTTTTCTTTATGTTCTTGTGTGTTTACACAATTATGCTATTGTTATGATTGCGTTTTCATGTTTTAATTAGTTTTTGTGCCAAGTAAAAGCCTTTGGGATCATGTTGGGTGATAGTTGATTTGATCTTGTTGGAAAATAGAAACGTATGTGTCTAGTAGCAGAATTTTGAAAAATCACAGAAGCGACAAAAGTGTCTGACTTTTTTACACAAGATTGATATACACATTGTCCTGATTTTTCAGAATTTTTAGAGTTACAGAAGTATGGTCAAAGTCCAGATTACTACAGACTGTTCTGTTTTTGACAGATTCTGTTTTCGTTGCATTGTGTGCTTATTTTGATGAATCTATGGATTGTATCTAGGGGTATAAACCATGGTAAAGTTGGAATACAGTAGGTATAATGCAATAATAAAATATGAGTGGGTTTGCAACAGTACTTAAAGTGGTGATTTGCTTTATTATACTAACGGATCTCACAAAGGTTTTGTTAAGTTTTGTGTGATTAAAGTTTTCAAGTTTTGGGTGAGATCACGATGGATGAAGGAATAAAGAGTAAGAAGAGCCTAAGCTTGGGGATGACCATGGCACCCCAAGTTAATATTCAAGGAGAAACAAACAACTAAGCTTGGGGATGCCCCGGGAGGCATCCCCTCTTTCTTCTAACAACCATCGGTATTTTACTTGGAGCTATATTTTTATTCGTCACATATCATGAGTTTTGCTTGGAGCGTCTTGTATTATATGAGTCTTTGCTTGTTTTGCTTTTTAGTTTGTCACTTTCATCCTTGCTGAACACACCTATTTGAGAGAGCAAAAATTATGCTATGATTTGTTAGAATTGCTCTATATGCTTCACTTAAATTTTTTTAGAGCTATGGAATTGCTCTAGTACTTCACTTATATCTTTTTGAGCACGATGTGCTTTATTTTTGAAGAAATTCTCTCATGCTTCACTTAAACTATTTTGAGAGAAGAAAAATTTTATGCTCATGTACTTCACTTAAATTTATTTGAGCTTGTCAAAAGCAATGGCAACATATGAAACTAGTCCCAAAGTGATAGATATTCATGAGGGATATAATAAAACTTTCATGAAGATCATTGGATAAATTAAACTTGATTCCTTGTAATAGTTTTGAGACATGATGATAGTAATATGTGGGTCATGTTGGTGAGTAATTATGCTTTAGTAAGAATATTGGTGTTAAGGTTTGTGATTCCCTATGCAAGTATGAAAGTCAATAGCTATGCAATGAAATTACATCCTACTTGTGGTGCATTATTCGGTGTTAGTTATGCTTAATACTCGTTTATGATATTTTTTGTTTCTTGGTTGGTTGCTTCTCAATCTATTTGCTAGCCTCCGCTTGTACTAAGTAGAAATGCTACTTGTGCATCCAAAATCCTTAAACCCAGTTTTGCCATATGAGTCCACCATACCTACCTATATGCAGTATTTCTGTGCCGTTCCAAGTAAATTTGTATGTGCCAACTCTAATTTTCAAAATGAATTTCCTTTTTGTGTGCCCGTACCGCTCATGAAGCGGCAGGGGGTGGCCGATATTTTTCCATGCTAGATGTGTTATTCTCGAGATGAGTGTTTATTCACTTGTCATTGCATGAGAGTATGGCGGTAATAGGGTTGCCCAGTCCCGAAATGAAAAAGAAATTTACTTTATGTTGTCAAATAATAAATTCCTTGGAAAGTGATGGTATGGACGATACCCGTGGATACGGCTAGCCGTGGAGTGTGAAAGTATGGTGGAAAAGGAATAAACTTTATTTTATGTTTGGGAACCGCCTATGATGTATCTAGCATGGAAAGTATTGGGAACTACTCGATCGTTTTCATTGACAAGAAAAGCATGCCTCTCAAAATATTTTTATCTCTCAATTTAAGTTTTGAGCTCTGGCACCTCTACAAATCTCTACTTCCCTCTGTGAAGGGCCTATTTATTTACTTTATGTAATTTTTATTTTTTATTCAAGTCTCCATCTTCTCTTATAAAGCACCAACTAGGGGGCACTATGATCATACTTGAGCATTGGGTGTAGCTAATATTTGAGTGTGTTTCATGAATGGATCAATGGTTGAGCATGATGGGCTAGGGATAACTTTATTTAGTGTTGATATTTTGAAAGATATGGTTGCTTGTTGATATGCTTGAGTATTGAAGTCTTCATGTCAAAACTAGACTATTGCTTTGAACCATCTAAAAGTCCAAATGTCCATGCTACAAAATAAAAGTATATGTGATGAACATGTTAGGCAGCATTCCACATCACAAATTCTGTTTTTATCATTTACCTACTCGAGGACGAGCAGGAATTAAGCTTGGGGATGCTAATATGCCTCCAATGTATCTATAGTTTTTTATTGTTCCATGCTGTTATATTATCATTCTTGGATGTTTTACAATCATTTTATAGCAAATTTATATCATTTTTTGGGAGTAACCTATTGACATAGTGCCCAGTGCCAGTTGTTGTTTTTTGTTTTTTAATTCGCAGAATATCAGTACCAAACGGAGTCCAAACATAGCAAAACTTTTTGGTGACTTTTTTTGGACCAGAAGACAACTTGGGAGTCAAGGAAGAACCTGAGGGGAGGCCCGTGGGGCCCACAAGACACCAGGGCGCGCCCAGGAGCCCAGGCGCACCCTGGTGAGTTATGGGGCTCACAGGGGTCTCCTGCACTGCCTCTTTGCTCTATAAATACCCAAATATTTCAGAAACCCTAGGGGAGCAGTCGAAACACAATTCCAGCCGCCGCAAGTTCCAGAACCACGAGATCCAATCTAACACCATCACGTAGGGGTTCATCATCCTCATTGGTGCCTCTTCGATGATGCGTGAGTAGTCCACCACACACCTACGGGTCCGTAGGCAGTAGCTAGATGGCTTCCTCTCTCTCTTTTGATTCTCAATACAATGGTCTCTTGGAGATCTATTTGATGTAATGACTTTTGTGGTGTGTTTGTTGGGATGCGATGAAGTTCGAGTTTATGATCAGACTATATCCCTGAATATTATTTGAGTCTTCTCTTGATCTCTTATATGCATGATTATTTATAGCCTCGTATTTCTTCTTCGTATCTTTGGTTTAGTTAGGCCAACTAGATCGATTTTTCTTGCCATGGGAAGAGGTGCTTTGTGATGGGTTCGATCTTACGGTGTCCTCACCCAGTGACAGAAGGGGTAGTGAGGCACGTATGTATCGTTGATATTAAGGATACCAAGATGGGGTCTATTCCTACATGAATAGATCTTGTCTACATCATGTCATCATTCTTATTGCATTACTCCATTTCTCCATGAACTTAATACACTAGATGCATGCTGGATAGCAGTTGATGTGTGGAGTAATAGTAGTAGATGCAGAATCGTTTTGGTCAACTAATCTTGGACGTGATGCCTATATATTGATCATTGCCTTGGATATCGTCATAATTATTGATCTTCTATCAATTGCCCAACAGTAATTTGTTTACCCACCGTGTGCTATTTTCTTGAGAGAAGCCACTAGTGAAATCTACAGCCCCCGGGTCTATCTTTTATCATATTGCTTTCCGATCTACTTTTTGCCGCATTTATTTTCAGATCTATTATTCCAAAAACCCAAAAATACCTTGCTGCACTTTTTATTTGCATCTTTTATTTTGTGTTCTTGTGCTATCTATTTATCCAATCTCATACAAACCAATCTATCTTTTTACCGTGGAGAGATTGACAACCTCTCTTACGCGTCGGGTTGCAAGTTTTTGTTCTTTGTGTGCAGGTACCGTTTACATAATGTTGCTTGGTTCTCCTACTGGATTGATACCTTGGTTTCATAACTGAGGAAATACTTACCGTAGCTGTGTTGCATCATCCCTTCCTCTTTGGGGAAATACCGACCCAGTTTCAAGCCACATCACTAGCCCCTAGTGTTTTTGTGATTTTCGGGTGAGCTGAGGTATATACCTTCATCATGTGGTTTGTGCAAAGACAAAAACCCTTCGTATAACACAGAGTGATCTCCATCGATTTCTAGTTTGGAACTTGTCATCGGATCGCTGGCCAGTTCTCGCTTATTATGACAGTCAGCTTTCGGCTTTCTCCACTGAGGTACTTGACCAGGCTAGCTAGAAGTACAATCGCAGTTTGTTCTCCCTTTACACTCTTAGCCGCACATGCGGAACGTAAGAGGGCAAGCCAACTATTGACCCAAGACATAATTCAGAACCAATTCATATAATGCAATATCCGAGATGCCAGACACGTGAAAGAAAAAGATAGTGTCGGACTAATGCTTGGGGCGAGTTTTATAATCGAGCCCCCGGTCTATTAGACAATCGCATCTAAAAAAGGAAAAACATGTACCAAACTATGTTGCTTCGGGGTCGAAGAGAGGGAAAAATTATGTAATATGAATGACTGCAAGAGGAACGTAAGGAATGGCCTTTATTTCTGGTGAACTCGTGACGTCCAGCCGTACAATCCGGACTGCCGAAGCAACTATTACAGATACTTTGATATAAAATAAATTTTACAGGGGAAAGGTTTACGCAGGGCCCTAATTCGTAGTTTGACGTCCCTACTATGCCCTGCTGCACGTCTACGCCTTTGCTCTTGACGGGAAGAAGAACTCCTTGGAGGGGATGATAATCAGCCGATGGGTCCTTGACAAGGGGTCTTGAGAAGTCGTCGCGCTGTGCTAGCTTAATGCTGGATCGGTCCTAGATGGTACCTGCTTCCGTCCGAAGACGTGTTTGACCATAGCTTAGTTGACCCGAACACTTGGCTCTCAGGTGATTGGTCCCCACAGCTGCCCATGGTATTTTAAGCGCGAAGTTGTGCATATGAGGCACATACTGTGCAACTGGAGTGGGCGTGATGTGGGGGGCGTATCCCTATTTATGTTGAGCGTAGGGAGGCTCCTCGAACGGAGGTAGGGCGCGAGCCCGTTTACTCGCCCCCCTTGCCTTGACGGTGGGCTGGTACTTCGGCCCCTCGATGCTGGTTTGGACTTCGGCTACGAGAGCCACCGTGTGCTCCTCAGTTCGGAGTGTGCGCTCCGTGTTGCCATTGACTGTGATGACGCCCTTGGGTCCAGGCATCTTTAGCCTCAGGTATGTGTAATGGGGGACGACATTGAAACGAGCGAGCGTCGTACGGCCCAGGAGTGCGTGACAGCAGATGTGGAAAGGGACGATGTCGAAGATCAAGTCTTGGCTGCAGAAGTTATTCGGTGAGCTGAACACTACTTCCAAGGTTAGGGTGCCCGAGCAGCGGGCTTCAACGCCTGGGATTACTCCTTTAAAGGTGGTGTTACTAGGTTTGATCCTTGACGAATCAATACCCATTTTCCTCACCGTATCTAAATAAATCAGATTAAGGCTACTGCCTCCGTCCATGAGGACTCTAGTGAGGTGGTACCCGTCGATGATGGGGTCAAGAACCAGGCCGCCGATCCTCCATGACGGATACTGGTCGGATGGTCCCTGCGATCGAAGGTGATCGAGCAAGCCGACCACGGGTTAAATTTTGGGGCTACATGCTCTACATCGTAGACATACCGAAGTGCGTGTTTCCTCTCCTTCTTGGGTATATGTGTGGCATAGATCATATTCACTGTCTTTACCTCAAGAGGGAATTGTTTTTGGCCTCCATTCTTCGGCCTCCGAGGTTCCTCGTCGTCCTCGCTATGGGGGCTTTTGCTTGTGTCCTCGGCTGTGAGTTTGCCGACCTGTTTGATCACCCAACAGTTACGGTTGGTGTGGTTGGCGGGCTTGTCAGAGGTGCCGTGGATCTGGCAGGGCCTGTCCAACTTGGTGGGTATGTCTGGTTCCCTTTAGAGGGCTTCTTTCGCGGTCCTGATTTGGAGTTGCGGAATCTAGCATTCACTGCCGTGTCATCGGCGTCGGCGTCATTGTATCGACGCTTGTTTTTGTTGCACCGTGGCTTCCCGTTGCCATCCCGGACTTCTGAAGTGTGGGGATCCTCTAGGTTGTTGCTTCTACAAGCCAACCAGCTATCTTCCCCCGCACAAAAGCGGGTCATGAGAGAGGTAAGTGTCGTCATTGTTCTCGGTTTATCTTGGCCGAGCTGGCGAGTGCGCCATTCGTCCCGGATACTATGCTTGAATGCGGCTATAGCTTCGGCATCTGGGAAGTCAACGATCTGGTTCTTTTTGGTCAAAACCCGATTCCAAAATTGTCGGGCTGACTCACCACGTTGTTGGACCACATGGCTCTGGTCATCAGCGTCCGGAGGCCGAACATAAGTGCCTTCAAAGTTACCTTGAAAGGCATCCTCGAGCTCTTCCCAACTTCCTATGGCGTTTTCAGGGAGGTTGTTCAACCAATGCCTGGTTGGTCCTTTGAGCTTTAATGGCATGTATTTTATGGAGTGGAGGTCATCCCCTCGAGCCATATGAATGTGGAGAAGAAATTCTTTGATCCACACGGCCGGTTCTGTTGTCCTGTCGTATTGTTTGATGTTTACGGGTTTAAACCCTTCTGGGAACTGGTGCTACATCACCTTGTCTGTAAAACACATTGGGTGAGCGGCGCCCCTAACTCGGGCCACGTCACGCAGGAGTTCAGCTGCCATCCGGGCCCGGTGATGCTCCCGAGCTCTATCATTTCGGCCAAGCCAAGCTTGGTATCCGTCCCATCTATCGGGAGGGTATCCTCTAGATCCGTAGATGGATCTTGCCTGACCTATTCTAGCATCCAGGTCATGTCGTAGGTCATATGGGTCCTCAGCCTCTATTGCCTCCTTTCCCCTCCTGCGGGGAGGCGCAGGTGGGTCTTCGGCCCTTCCAGCCGGCCTGTCCCGTCCTCGAGGGGGGCGGTCTGGCTGGTCGCCTTGAGTACGTCTAGGTAGTGCGGGCTCGAGGGCCTCGTCATCAAACTGTGGCAACATTTTTCGCTTTGGGTAGCTTTTGGTTTGCTGCTCATAGCCGTACCCTTCTTCGGCTGCTAGGACTTTTGTCCATCTGTCGTTGAGGGTGTGTTGTTTGGCTTTCAGCTATTGTTGCTTCTTCTTCAGGCTTCGTGCAGTGGCGATAAGTTGCCGTTTAAACCGCTCTTAGTCGAGTGGATCTTCGGGGACTATGAAGTCCTCGGCTCCGAGGCTGATCTCCTCTTCGGAGAGGGGGGGTAGTTGTTGTCCTTAGAGTCATTGAGGTCCTCGGGATTATACTGATTCCCGTGTTCCTCCGAGTCATCGGGTTGTTGCTCGGGGGAAGAGGGGTCGCCGAGGTCTTCCATATGGTCGTGGGTGTCGTTTTCTCCAGTGCCCGTGTTGATTTCCCTGCCCCTACGCCCCTTGGATCGTCGGCGTTGTCTCCGGCGTTTGGGTGGCTCTTCAGCAGGCTTGTCGCCGTCTTTTCTGGGGTGTCGTCGCCATTCTTCCCATTGGTGCCATCACCCTTATCGTTGGGGGTGTCCACCATATAGACATCATAGGAGGAGGTGGTCGTCCATCGTCCGGTGATGGGAGGGGCAGTAGCAGCGTGGGCCATGGCTTCGATATCTTCGTCCATGTCTTCAGCCTCCTCAGAGGCATAGTCCAGCATGTTGGTTAAATCTTCGACAGTGGCTACTAAGTGGGTGGTGGGTGGGACGTAAAATTCCCTATGGCCCGCCTCAAGACCCCGCCGACCGTAGGCCGAGGATGGGCCGTCCGTGATGGTCATCATCTGCATCCGATCTAGCGCCTCGTTTAACCGAGCGAGAGTAGCCGGATTGGTATATGAGATTTCTTCGGAGTCGACCTCCGACATAACAGTGGGGTGAGGGGTGAGTCCGGCCAGGGTTGACTCCTGGTCTTCGGAAACCGGAGTTGGGTCGAGGCTCAAAGCCGGATCCGAGGTAAGAGAGGTGAGTCTAGCCGCGGTGGACTCTCGGTCTTCAGACGCAGGGGTCGCATCCACCACCCACGGGTGCGAGGTAAGAGTCGACCCAGATACCGGATCGGAAAGAGATCCCAAAGTCGAAGCATCAGGGCTTTCGGGCGCCTCGGACAAGGCTGAGAAGCCGGTGAAGATCAGATCACCCCGAGTGTCATCGACGTCCTCTAGGTTACCGAACCTGATCTGGTACTCGAGGGCAAAGCTGTCGACCTGGTCAAGGTGACCGGTCGGATTGGCGTGTAAAACGATGCCGCTGAACGGGAAGAGCTAGCCTAGGACGAAGATGTCCCCGGTACGGATGTTATCTCCGATGACTAGGCGAGCCATCGATCCTATGGTGATCCGATAGTGAAACTCTCAATGAAAGCACCAATGTCAGTGTCAAAACCGGCGGATCTCGGGTAGGGGGTCTCGAGCTGTGGATCTTGGATCAATGGGGAACAAGGGACGAAGGAGATGATGTTTACCCAGGTTCGGGTCCTCTCTAAGAGGTAAAACCCTACGTCATGCTTGATTATATTGAGGTGTATAGGATGATTACAGAGTCGATATACCATGAGATCAGATGAGCTAAACCCTAGGTGAGTAGGATGATGGTTGTTGTTCTAGCCTCTACGGACTAAAACCCTCTGGTTTATATAGACACCAGAGGTACTAGGGTTACACATGGTCAGTTACAACGAGGGAATAAACATGCCGAATCTTCCATCTTGACTTGGAGGACACACCAAGACTTCGAGGGTTTCCTTTCAGGACACGGAGTCGCCTTATAGCTCGGTCTTGTGGTAGTCGTATAGAAGCCCACCTGTCTGGCACATAAGAGATAGGCCGATAGCTCGAGGACCCCCTAGTTCAGGACTCCCTCAGTGGGGCCCACCCAAGCCACCAGCCACTAGTTTTGAGCATTCAGCACCCTACCGCCACATACAGAGCTCATTAAGTATCATATTTTTACTTAAATTTCTACAAATTCATTTGATGTTATATATGAATTAGATCCATGTAGATAACCTTTTACTTCACCCATGTCTTGGCATGTGTTCTTGGTCATATTAACCCCCATTAAGAGTCACACAAAGGGTGCCTCCGCGCGCTAGCCACGTGGGCATTAAGAGCTGGCGAGGGAAAAAGCACATTTTTAGTCGAGTGCACCAATTGGCACTACAAAAAAAATACACTTCCGTGATGATACGTGTTTGTCACAGTAGGTCACGTTTTCTGTCATGCATGTACATCCATGACGATTTTATGACAGATGCAAGATAGTCATACCTGTGCTGTCGTAGAAGTGTTCCATGACATACCAAAATTATCATCACGGAAGTGTCCACTTCCATGACGATAAATCGCGCGTCATAGAAGTGCTTTCGTCAAGGGTAACCGACACGTGGCATCCACCGTAACGGGTCGCCGTTAAGCTATCGGGTTCCGGTTTGGATCCGATAACCCGTTAACAGCCCGGACCAATCGGGATATTCCACGTGTAAAATTCTCAATGGACAGAGAAACCACGTGTTGGCTCACCGTTGGGACAGATGTGATTCACACATTTGACCGAAGGCACCTATGATATGTCGACACGTGGCACGGCCCAACAGAGGCCCATTCGGGTGAAAAGGCCGACCCGTTTGACTTGGTCAAAAGGTAGCGGGCCAGCCCATGGAAAGCCTGTTAACGGCCTGTTCGCATATAGGCCATTTACAACCCGCTAACTCACGTCCCATTACGGCCTACCCGAATTAGGCCCAGTAGCGTCATCTAGGTCGTCCAATATGATTCCAGCCCGTTGTAACTTCCGGCCCATTTATGGCCCATGACGTCTTTTGGCCCATAGGAGGCGCTTTGTAACTCTGGCCCACTAAAGGCCCGAGATGAAACTGCCCATAATGAACAGTGTATCGCTTTATACCCATTAACGGCCCATTATTCCGTCGGCCGTTTCCAGCCCATGTTAACTGTAACATCCCCAGCCTGACACCACAGTGATCACCCTCTGATCTTGCCAAGTCACCATGATTAACTATGCTTGATCATCATTTGCATCATATCTCATTTCAATTCCAAATTCAAATTCCTCTCCGAAATAAATTCAAATTCAAAGTGAAAATAAAAGCTTTCAAGTTTGAAAACTAAAATGTACATAATGTTGCAAATAATCCAGAGGCAATTATAAAATTGTAATCCACATTAATGAAGTTAGTTAGGTAACTCTAACAACCACAAACAGTAACAAATAGCACTTTTAAATACCATATTCATTTTTGGAGAATTCAAATGAGTGTCAAAAATTCCCAAACTTTTTGAGGCACTGTCTAAAAACACCAGGAAAATAATGGGACACTTCCCCTATCTTACCTAAGTGAATAGGGTGACCAAATAAATCCCTTTCTCTCTCTCCTACTAAATAAAAATGTAAAACAGAAATAAAGAGAAGAGCAGAGGCTTACCTGGCCTCTGGACCGAAGCCACAGTGCGCCCAGCCGGCCCAACTAGCCCAGCCACCGCGGTCATCTCCCTCTTTGCGGGCTGTCGTGCCCGAGCGCTGACACGCCGCCGATCGTCGCGCTGTCAGCCATCCGCCGGCTCCCCGACGCCGATAAGGTTGCCCCGACCCGCTCTTGCTCTCCCCGAAACCCTAACCCCCTCAGATCCCCTCCCTCGCTCGCCCTCTTTCTCCCCCGAAAGCACCCGACGCCGTCGCTGCCATGGCTCGCCGCAGCCGTCGCACCTGTCCTCGCCGCACCACGTCTCTGTGCCAGATCGCCCCGCCGAGCACCGCTACGTCATCTGCGCCCTCGACTTCGAGCTCGG
Organism: Thinopyrum elongatum; assembly: GCA_011799875.1. Taxonomy (NCBI): domain Eukaryota; kingdom Viridiplantae; phylum Streptophyta; class Magnoliopsida; order Poales; family Poaceae; genus Thinopyrum; species Thinopyrum elongatum. The sequence continues at coordinate 204,162,989 of CM022303.1, forward strand.
AGTCACCGGAGCACCCGCCTAATCTTCTTCTTTATTCTCGGCTCCGACATGCTCCGCCGTCGATTCCGGCAACATCGAGCCATCCCCGAGCATGCTGAACTGCTCTTCGTCTCTGCTGTGAGCTCCCGCATGAAACCCCTCTCTGCCCCGCTTGCTTTCGTGCTCATAGCCACCGACGACGTAGGAGCCAAAGCTCATTGCCGCCGGCGATGGCACTGCCGCAGCCAGCGCACCCGCAGCTTGCTTCTGAGCTCGCGCTCTTGCTCAGCGCACGCGTAGGAACCCAATGCCGCCGTCTGTTTGCTTTGCCGTGCCCAGCATCGCTGTTCACCACCTCGCCCTAGCACCGCCGCCGCCTGTCGTCGTCGCAGCGGCCAACTCCGGCCACCCTAGCTCGCGCCACCACCGTAGATCGACGCGGTTTGGCCCCCGCGTTCGAACGGACCAAGCCGCAGGTCCGGAGGCCCCCTGTAGCGCGGCTCCGGCCAACTCCGGTGGGGCGTCGCCGTTGCCTTGGTCGCCGGAGCCACTCCGGCACCGGCCAGCCGACGTGGCCGCTCCAGGGCCACCCGCTGGGTCGCTGACCGGTGGCCCCAGTGGCCCCCGCTGCTCCCTGACAAGGTTGACCGGTCAAACTTGCTGACTGGGCTGGCCCCAGCAGCTGACGTGTGGGCCCCTTCTGATTATTTTGACTAATTAAACTGTTTTCTAAATAAACTTAATTATATTAATTAGTAAGTCACTGCCATGTGGGGCCCATTTCCTAATTAACCTCAGTTTAGTTTAGATGAACCCTATTTAACACACAGTGTATGACGGGTGGGTCCCAGGCGTCAGTTTGACCAGTTAACTGGCTGGTTGACTGCTGATGTCAGGGTGACATCATACTGTTGCAGTATTTCCTTTTTAAATAATAAATTCAGAATATTGCTAAAACTATGATAATTCATAGAAAATAATCCGTAGCTCAGATGGAAAAACTTTGTACATGAAAATTGATCAGAACGACAAGACAAAGCTGACTGTGCCTTCTGTTTCCATGACGGGATCCTCTATGGAGGTGAACCCGCAACTTCAAGGCCGTTTCTGGTAGATGAATAGTGCACAACTACCGGTTATTAATTCCAACTTAAATCCTAAAATAACTAATATGATTTAGACATGCGTTTAGGCAACCCTGCACTGCACGTTAGCATAGCACGCTCTGTGTTGCAAATGTTTGCTGTGTATTTATCTATTTTCCTCCCCCTCTTCTCTCTCGATAGAGCCCGGTACAGGCGCAGCTCTGGAGATTGACGACCCCTGACGACCTTTCCTTTGCCGGGGAGCAACCAGGCAAGCCCCCCCTTGAGCATTCCGATATCGCCCATTCTAATATCTCCTGCTTGCATTAGAATTTCCTACTATTACTGTTATCATATTTCTGCTGCATAGCCTGTTTATTGTAACCTGCTGTTGATACCTTCCAGTTCATCCTAAACTGTTTAGAATAGACTGGGTAGAGCCCCATCAGTGACCCCCACCTATCCCGACTGCCCCGCTGGAGTATCAGAAGACCCAATCAACGGGATCGAAGACCAGGACCCGGCACCACACCTCACTTCCTCCTTAGTTGCTCGACACTACTGGGTTACTATCGAGTGCCGAGGGTGATACCTTGTCAGCACTTCTGATGATAACCTTGAAGGTTAGTTATTTGGTCGTGGTCAGCGAGGGTGATTCCTCCTACACCACCCTGGATAACAACGAAGTCGTGCAACACCTCAAGTGTGGACCTCGAGGGTGATTCCTCCTACGTCCACCTTGATATTACATCAGGTGGGAGTTCAACGAGGGTGATGCCTCGGATTCCACCTTGATATGGTAGCCACACAGATGTCTTACATTACCGTTGATACTGATACTTGGAAAGGCGGGTCGACCCTGAGGGGTACCCACGAATGATGGATAGTTACCCGTGATTTATTTTACGAGGCGCGGTCGGGCATTCCTAGCCCTTGCAGCAAGTCCTTGAGACGGGGCGACGGGGTCACATCGATCGTGATTCTCTGCTCATTACCGCAAGCCCCTAGTCCTCTAACGATTTGGATATTTGATCCGAGCAAGCCTCCGGCCTGATAGCACTAACCATCAAGTGGGATAGTTATGGGCACTCTGCATCGTAGCATCAGCCGAAAGCTTTGTCAGACATCCAGTTCAGCATTGCGGCACGGCTGGGCCGGCGCCATCCAAGTATAGAGGTGGTACCGAGATTCGCCCTGCTCGCAACGACCCGGAGTGCACAGGGCGATGGCCCAAGACCCCTGAGCGCTTAGGAGGTAGACCAGCGGGGACCTCTCTGCTGAGCTGTAGGTAGGGCTGCGGTGTGTTGTTTGGCCGAGGCCGGGCATGACCCAGGAAAGTGTGTCCGGCCGGAGTTAAGCGAGCGTGGTGGGTAAGTTGGTGCACCCCTGCAGGGAAGAAAACATCTATCGATAGCCGGTCCCACGGTAAAGGACACTCGGAGTTGTATCCCGATCGGTACAACTAGAACTTGGGATGGTACCTGGATATGTGGCTCTGGGATCGCTTTCTCGTAGGGAGTCGAGAAAGGATCTCTGGGCGTGACTGTAACTTGATACTACTACTACTTTACATTATGCTAATCTGCCCTCTTCTAATGCTGCAAGACCGATGAAGATGCTGAAGATGCTAGTGTTCGATAGGACTAGGCCTTCCTCTCTATTCTGGCATTTCTGTAGCCCAGTCCACATATATAGCCTTCCTTTGAAAATGTTCCATATGTAGTGTAGATCCTTGCTTGCTGAGTACTTCGGATGAGTACTCACGGTTGCTTTACTTTCTTTTTTTCCCTTGTCCATTCGATCCAACCAGATGACGGAGCCCCTGAGACCGCTGCCCCGGTTGAAGACTTCAGCTACCACTTCTACCCCGAGGGTGGCTACTACTACGAGCTGGCCGATGACCAGGAGTAGGTTCGGAGGGTCCCAAGCAGGAGGCCTACGCCTTTCGATCGTAGTGTTTTATTTTGCCTCGCCTTTCTAAAGGCCTTTCTGTTTCTCTTTTATATCTGTACTCAGATATCTGATGCTTTCGCTGACGCTTGTATGCCATCGAGCTATGTATTCGAGCCCTCGAGGCCCTGGCTTGTAATATAAAGCTTGTATGACTTTATTTTGTTTTAGAGTTGTGTTGTGATATCTTCAAGTGAGTCCTTAGGCTTGATCGTGTGCATTTGCGTGTATGATTAGTGCATGATTAAGCCGAGGGCGTCATAGGTTGGTATCAGAGCCGACTGTCTGTAGGAATCCCCCTTTCCAACTCCTTGGCCGAAGTTGAGTCTAGTAACCAAAAATTGTTTTACTATCTTAGTTGTGTGGCTTACGGGCCCACGTCACCAACTGGGTGGTATTAGGATCTTTTATTCCTCGTCTATACTCTGGGACTCCGATCTCTATTCTATTCGGGTTAAAGATTTTACTAACTCTGACATTAGGTTCCCGTAACCGCGTCATCCCAGAGAGCCCCTGCACCACTGATAATCATCTGCTCCAACAGAAGAATCTGAAGATACTCCTTGACATTAACCGAGACCTTGTGCCACTGCCTTGCAGTTCCGGACCACCGACAAACCCCCGTGTATAACTAACCATCCTTGTCGCTGGTATCTTCATTTCCAGTTACTCCTTTATGAGCGAGATACCCCATAATACTCCTCATTAATCCGGGAATCCTTTGAGCCTACTGCCGTGCAGCTTCTTTCGCACTGCGGATAATTCCTCACACTTAGCAGGAATTCGTTCATCCCTAGTTGATCATGTGCTTCGCAACATCATTCCCATTGTTAATCGATCTTCCGAAAATTCTCTACACCCTATTGCTCTTGAAATTCGTGCCTGCTGGCATTATGGATAATTCCATATGTCTGGCAATATTCATTGGTATCCTTTGACACCATCATTTTCATCTTATTGATTCAACATGAGTGCGAATGCACGCAATCATCAGTTGATCCTTTTAAATTATCTTTCCGGCTCAGACCTTATTCTAGACATGAACTGGTTCTCAATAAATCAATCCTTGATTGACTGGCCATTTAATCCTATTCAACATACCCATCTTTTTATCAGAACCTCTGCCTCTGATCCCCCGATTTTGGAATCATAAATCCTTCGTATTCAAGCTTCGGCTTATCCAGATGTTTCCATAAACCGATGCCCTTGCATTTCTTCTTCTTCTGGTTGAGTACCGCTACTCACGTCAGATCCTTTGTCGTCTACCTGATCTTTTGTTGGATTAATATCCGACAGTATCCTTCATATTCAAACATCTTATGAGCTCTTCGATACTCTGCTTTCGAACTCGCATCCCTTGCTTTGGTTGATGGTTGTATAGATTCGTAAAATGTCCCGATGGGTTGTATCTATGCTTCTACCATCTGCGAGAACCCAGAAACTTCTACGGGTCATACTCTACTGGTGTTACGCCAGATAAATTTTCAACATTTCGACTTCACTAAAGACGAGATGTGCATGGAAAGTTTATACATTGGATAAGTGGGAGTCGACCTTGAACCTTTGTGTTCATGCCCATGGATCCGATGTAGAACTTATCATGGAAACTGCTCGTAAAAAATAATTATCTCCTTGGTACAAGATCATCTTGTATCTATGAATTGATCCTTTGCAATCGTGGTTCCGATCATATTTCATCCTTGATTCCATTTCCCGGACAAGTTAAAATAATTGTCCTCTGCAGATCATTTCACCTGTCCAACCTCTATTCTGATCTACCATCAAGTATTGCCCCATGTCATCCTGTCATTGCACTACCTCTTGTGAAATCTTATTGGAATGATACTCCATCACATCATTCCTAGCCTGATCCGCTATTTGCTTGTCGTGCTAAATTCTAACTGTGCTACCTAGTCCTTATGCCCAGAGCAACTTCCGACGATGAGCTAAGCTTACATCAATCTTCCTTATTTTATCATTTCACCTCGAACAGCAAGCTTGATTTTGAGCTTGTGTCGTATCCGTGGGTCCAATAAACCTTTCGCTTCGACATTTCCTTGTTAAATGTCGTCGCGGTTCGATTGCATCCTCTTGTAACCCTTGACAAATGTGATGTGATCATCGTCAACACTTTGACTTCATCCAAGTTATCAATTGAATTCATGATGCGAAATACCAATCTTGCCCCTCGATGATCTGTATAATCATCGACCACACCCTTGACTTCCTCCAACACTCACCTGATGATGTTTTGCTCATATATTGAGTTCCCTGATATTCTTGAAATTGTTCCTTCATATCTATTGTGATCTTGCGATCCAACCCTTACTTGAAACACCATGTTATCGCTACCTCGGAGCATGACTATGGTATTCCGAATATCATTTATAACAGTGAAATCGCAACGTTGCATGTCCCTCCATCAATTATCCAAACATCGTTGTATGGGTAATATCATGATTCTTCCTTCGCCCCTTTATCAAAATGCTTTTGAACTTGCTGCCCTATCATGTATATCATGTTCCGCTTTTTCCCTGGGAAGGATATACTACAATTTTTAGTGTGTAAACACATCTTCCTTCCCATTGGTTAATTTGAATAATCAATTAATCATAAATTTCCTTTCCATTGTTTTGTTTAACCTTTCCAGTAATCTAGCTTATCTAAGAAGAAATAATTCTCTGCCGATAAAAACACCTCGATCTACAACTCTGTCAGTGTGACCCTGTTACTATTGTTGTTGACTTTTTGGTAACCACCGATGGCCGAGAACTTTGCCTATTGGTCCGCCTCGTTCAACGAGCAGGAAAATGGTTCTCTTCATCCCTCGCCCTTGGTACCGATGTTGCCACCGACATAACTGATAGACTATCCTCTGACATACCTTGTTGTCGTGACCGGTAAAATGTCACCGTTTTCCCTACTTTTGATCGACACCCCTCCCCTCATAGTTCCACAGGATCGGAACCTGACTCTCCTGTAACATCCTTAATTTTGAAGCATCCTTTGCCCTTAACTTTGTATGTTATCCCGAGCCACCCCTCGAGAGATGATCTACTCCCGATACCCTGAACCCATGTTCACACCTCGTTCAGGTATCGATCGAATGTCCATTCGCTTGATACTTCCTATCGTACCTTCAAACATTGCTCTCGGTGATTTCCCTGAAATTCAAATACGAGAGATATTTTTTCCATCACATCCCTTGAATTGACCGCCAGATGATCGACGTTGCAACGGTCAGTTCCCCCCGAAGTTACCCTTCACTTCCCCACTTAAATCTAGGGACGAGATTTCTTGTAGTGGAGGAGATTTGTAACATCCCCAGCCTCACACCACAGTGATCACCCTCTGGTCTTGCCAAGTCACCATGATTAACTATGCTTGATCATCATTTGCATCATATCTCATTTCAATTCCAAATTCAAATTCCTCTCCGAAATAAATTCAAATTCAAAGTGAAAATAAAAGCTTTCAAGTTTGAAAACTAAAATGTACATAATGTTGCAAATAATCAAGAGGCAATTATAAAATTGTAATCCACATTAATGAAGTTAGTTAGGTAACTCTAACAACCTCAAACAGTAACAAACAGCACTTTTAAATACCATATTCATTTTTGGAGAATTCAAACGAGTTTCAAAAATTCCCACACTTTTTGAGGCACTGTCTAAAAACACCAGAAAAATAATGGGACACTTCCCCTATCTTACCTAAGTGAATAGGGTGCCCAAATAAATCCCTTTCTCTCTCTGCTACTAAATAAAAAGGTAAAACAGAAATAAAGAGAAGAGCAGAGGCTTACTTGGCCTCTGGGCCGAAGCCACAGTGCGCCCAGCCGGCCCAGCCACCACAGTCATCTCCCTCCTTGCGTGTTGTCGCGCCCGAGCTCTGACACGCCGCCGATCATCGCGCTGTCGGCCATCCGCCGGCTCCCCGACGCCGATAAGGTTGCCCCGACCTGCTCTCGCTCTCCCCAAAACCCTAACCCCATCAGATCCCCTCCCTCGCTCGCCCTCTTTCTCCCCAGAAAGCACCCGACGCCGTTGCCGCCATGGCTCGCCGCAGCCGTCGCACCTGTCCTCGCCGCACCACGTCTCCATGCCAGATCGCCCCGCCGAGCACCGCTATGTCGTCTGCGCCCTCGACTTTGAGCACGAAGCCACCGGAGCACCCGCCTCATCTTCTTCTTCTTCCTCGGCTTCGACACGCTCCGCCGTCGATTCCAGCAACGTCGAGCCGTCCCCGAGCAACCTGAACTGCTCTTCGTCTCCGCTGTCAGCTCCCGCATGAAACCCCTCTCTGCCCCGCTCACTTTTGTGCTCTTAGCCACTGACGACGTAGGAGCCGAAGCTCATTGCCGCCGGCGATGGCACTGCCGCAGCCAGCGCACCCGCAGTTCGTGCTCGTGCTCAGCGCACACGTAGGAACCCAACGCCGCCGTCCATTTGCTTTGTCGTGCCCTGCATCGCCGTTCACCGCCTCACCCGAGCGCCGCCGCCGCCTGCCCTCGTCGCATCGGCCAACTCCGGCCACCCTAGCTCGCACTACCACCGTAGATCGACGCAGTTTGGCCTCCGCGTTCGAACGGACCAAGCCGCAGGTCCGAAGGCCCCGTGTAGCGCAGCTCCGGCCAACTCCGGCGGGGCGCCGCCGTTGCCTTGGTCGCCGGAGCCACTCCAGCACCGGCCAGCCGACGTGGTCGCTCCAGGGCCACCCGCTGGGTCGCTGACCAGTGGCCCCCGCTGGCCCCCTGACCAGGTTGACTGGTCAAACTTGCTGACTGGGCTGGCCCCAGCAGCTGACGTGTGGGCCCCTTCTGATTATTTTGACTAATTAAACTATTTTATAAATAAACTTAATTAGATTAATTAGTAAGTCACTGCCATGTGGGGCCCATTTCCTAATTAACCTCAGTTTAGTTTAGATGAACCATGTTTAACACACAGTGTATGACGGCTGGGTCCCAGGCGTCAGTTTGACTAGTTAACTGGCTGGTTGACTGCTGATGTCAGGGTTATGTCATGCTGATGCAGTATTTCCTTTTTAAATAATAAATTCAGAATATTGCTAAAACTGTGATAATTCATAGAAAATAATCTGTAGCTCGGATGGAAAAACTTTGTACATGAAAATTGATCAGAACGATGAGACGAAGCTGACCGCGCCGTCTGTTTCCGTGACGGGATCCTCTACGGAGGTGAACCCGCAACTTCGAGGCTGTTTCTGGTAGATGAATAGTGCACAACTACCGGTTATTAATTCCAACTTAAATCCTAAAATAACTAATATGACTTAGACATGCGTTTAGGCAACCCTGCACTGCACGTTAGCATAGCACGCTCTGTGTTGCAAATGTTTGATGTGTATTTATCTGTTTTCCTCCCCCTCTTCTCTCTTGATAGAGCCCGGTACAGGCGCAGCTCCGGAGATCGACGACCCCTGACGACCTTGCCTTTGCCGCCGAGCAACCAGGCAAGCCCCCCCCCCCCCCCTTGAGCATTCCGATATCGCCCATTCTAATATCTCTTGCTTGCATTAGAATTTCCTACTGTTACTGTTATCATATTTCTGCTGCATAGCCTGTTTATTGTAACCTGCTGTTGATTCCTTCCAGTTCATTCTAAACTGTTTAGAATAGACTGGGTAGAGCCCCATCAGTGACCCCCACCTATCCCGACTGCCCCGCTCCCGCTGGAGTATCAGAAGACCCGATCAACGGGATCGAAGACCAGGACCCGGCACCGCACCTCACTTCATCCTTAGTTGCTCGACACTACTGGGTTACTATCGAGTGCCGAGGGTGATACCTCGTCAGTACTTCTGATGATAACCTTGAAGGTTAGTTATTCAGTCATGGTCAGCGAGGGTGATTCCTCCTACACCACCCCCGATAACGACGAAGTCGTGCAACACCTCAAGTGTGGACCTCGAGGGTGATTCCTCCTACGTCCACCTTGATATTACATCAGGTGGGAGTCCAACAAGGGTGATGCCTCGGAATCCCCCTTGATATGGTAGCCACACAGATGTCTTACATTACCGTTGATACTGATACTTGGAAAGGTGGGTCGACCCTGAGGGGTACCCGCGAATGATGGATAGTTACCCGTGATTTATTTTACGAGGCGCGGCCGGGCATTCCTAGCCCTTGCAGCAAGTCCTCGAGACGGGGCGACGGGGTCACATCGATCGTGATTCTCTGCTCGTTACCGCAAGCCCCTAGTCCTCTAACGATTTGGATATTTGATGCGAGCAGGCCTCCGGCCTGATAGCACTAACCATCACGTGGGATAGTTATGGGCACTCTGCATCGTAGCATCAGCCGAAAGCTTTGTCAGATGTCCAGTTCAGCATTGCGGCACGGCTGGGCCGGCGCCATCCATGTATAGAGGTGGTACCGAGATTTGCCCTGCTCGCAACGACCCGGAGTGCACAGGGCGATGGCCCAAGACCCCTGAGCGCTTAGGAGGTAGACCGGCGGGGACCTCTCTGCTGAGCTGTAGGTAGGGCTGCGGTGTGTCGTTTGGCCGAGGCCGGGCATGACCCAGGAAAGTGTGTTCGACCGGAGTTAAGCGAGCGTGGTGGGTAAGTTGGTGCACCCCTGCAGGGAAGAAAACATCTATCGATAGCCGGTCCCATGGTAAAGGACACTCGGAGTTGTATCCCGATCGGTACAACTAGAACTTGGGATGGTACCTGGATATGTGGCTCCGGGATCGCTTTCTCGCAGGGAGTCGAGAGAGGATCTCTGGGCGTGACTGTAACTTGATACTACTACTACTTTACATTATGCTAATCTGCACTCTTCTAATGCTGCAAGACCGATGAAGATGCTGAAGATGCTAGTCTTCGATAGGACTAGGCCTTCCTCTCTATTCTGGCATTTCTGCAGCCCAGTCCACATATACAGCCTTCCTTTGAAAATGTTGCATATGTAGTGTAGATCCTTGCTTGCTGAGTACTTCGGATGAGTACTCACGGTTGCTTTACTTTCTTTTCCCCCTTGTCCATTCGATGCAACCAGATGACGGAGCCCCTGAGACTGCTGCCCCGGTTGATGACTTCAGCTACCACTTCTACCCCGAGGGTGGCTACTACTACGAGCTGGCCGACGACCAGGAGTAGGTTCGGAGGGTCCCAGGCAGGAGGCCTACGCCTTTCGATCGTAGTGTTTTATTTTGCCCCGCCTTTCTAAAGGCCTTTCTGTTTCTCTTTTATATCTGTACTCAGATATCTGATGCTTCCGCTGACGCTTGTATGCCATCGAGCTATGTATTCGAGCCCTCGAGGCCCTGGCTTGTAATATAAAGCTTGTATGACTTTATTTTGTTTTAGAGTTGTGTTGTGATATCTTCAAGTGAGTCCTTAGGCTTGATCGTGTGCATTTGCATGTATGATTAGTGCACGATTAAGCCGGGGGCGTCACATTAACTTTCGGCCTTCTAAGGGCCCATTTATTCTTGGGCTCATTTCCAGAATTCGGTTACTTACGGTCCATTACTGGCCTGTTTCGCTTGTGGGTCAAATTCAGCCCGTGGTTACAGTCGGCCCTTTTGTGGCCCGTTAACCCATTGGGCTGTTTTCATAGCGTCATCAAATACGGCCTATTAATGGCCCGTTATGGTCGGGCCATAAAACAGACGATTTCCACTCTAGCCCGTTTACGGCCCATTTTGCGGACCGTTATTGGTCCATGAATAGTATGGCCCATGTTTGGCGAAATGATTATATGGCCCGTAGAAGGCCCGTAGATTAGACGGCCCGTAGAAGGCCCATGGATCCTACGGCCCGTAGGAGGGCCATGGTCACTACAATAGGTAGCAGGACCATGGTTACAACAGTCCGTGTGTTGCCATGGTTATTGTGGCCTAGTTATAAAAATAGGTTATTGTGGCCATTAGAAAAATGCGGAAAAAGAACTGAAGTGACTACAAGCAAACAACTAAACAAGACAATAAGGAAATAAATAAGCAAGCAACTAACGCTAGGCTATTACGGCTATTACACATATTACATCCACTGGGCATCAAAGTTCGCCACCAGTGCAAATATAGGGAACAAAGCAGCATATTACATACACTGGCCATCTAAATTGGCCACCAGTGCAAATAAACGCAGCAGCAATACAAGTCCATAACTGAAACAACTTCAGAAGAGCTCAAGAAACGTTATCCTGGGTATCCACCATGGTGGCAATAAGCTTAGTAAGCTTATTAGCTTTCTCCTGTTTGGAGCTAAAATCCTCCAACGCTTGTTTTTGCACTAGAAAGTATGCATCTAAATGCTCTAGGGACTTCCGCAGTCCTTCGGCTTCTTGTCATAGCACAGCTGATCGATGTCTTTCAGCTTGTAGTTGAGACTCAAGAAACCGAACTGATTTAGATAGTGAGTTTGAATAGCTTGTGCCAGCGGTAGTGGCCAGTAACTCGAACACTACACCAAGACATGACTTTGGGGTTGTCTCACTGTCTTCAAGATAGTTTTCCTTAGCTGTTTTATCAGCTTTGTTGGAGACCAACATGGATGTCTCACTATCCTGAACCTTATCTGCATTACTTCCTTTACCATTGCTTAATAAGGTACTCTTCCCCAATATTCTGTCAGCATTCTAAAAGAAGAAACAAGCAGACACATAACAGGTTTTGCATGTACTAGTATATGAAACTCATTTCAGTGAACCAGTTCATTAGTAAGGTGGATAGGATTAAACTACCAAGTCTTCTATTGCCAAGTAGTACATAATAAAAGCATCAAACAAACAACTATCTATGTCCTATGGTCACTGCATTGTCTTGCCAAATCAAAATAGAGACATGGTTCAAATCATATCAGTTCAAGACAAAGCAGCACTGAAAGAATACAAAGCGTGGGAAACTACACGGCACAACAAGATTTCATATGGGTACCATGGGTCTACATGTACAACAACACTATTGGCTCTGTTGTGATGCTAGTAATGTGCATGATATGAGAAGTCAACTGTATACACAATTGAAATTGAAATCAACAGAGATATTTATAAGAGCAAACTTGTTAAAGAAACATGCGTAAACATACCTGTTGTGCCATTGGAGTTTCGATTGGATCCTTCAATTTAAAAATAAGTTTGTATGAGTAAATACAGTGATAAAAGAGCAAAGCAGTATGCACGATAGCAATGGAATCTTAAATGAGAACAGTTGTTCTTCAGGTTTAAGCACTTGTTCTACATGAACAGAGTACAGTAAGACGCAGGCATATAGTACTTAAAATAAAAAAATGAGCTCATAGACCTTACCACATTCTTGGTTCGGGACCAGTACAGAACAAGGCATTCCAAGTCATCGTCCAGTAAATGTGTCTCACGAGAACGTAAGGGAATTTGATGAGTTTCTTTGCCAGTGAATTACGTTTTCTTCAGGTAATTCCGATACCGCCACCAAGCATTCTTGAAGATAGCAGAGGTATTAGCACAGGTTACCTCATCCTGAGTTTCCAAATCGGTCCTTCTCTATAGAGAAAAATGGGAAAATTTGCTGTATTATAACCATCATGGAGGTAGAATGTATGGGACAAAGCAAAGTAATTGCCATGAATAACATTACTTACACATAACACCTGGACAAACACCTGCAACAGGCATTTTTCCTTCATCTTCAGTATAATATTTCCATGATGGGAAGATACGCACATAGGATTTAACAACATCAAATGCGATAGATGCTAAACTACGAATGGCTGGTTGTGCTTCCAACACAGCAATAGGTGTACTAACTGGTGGAGTTGGGGTTCGCCGTGGTAGTACTGGCACTTTGGGCACTGGAGCTGCCTTACTAACTGCTCTTGTTTGGGAGCTCTGTGGTGGAGATGGTGCTGTGTCAATAGGAACTGGGTTACTATCTGCTGGGGTTGGGGTTAGATTGGGTGAAGCTGGTTCTCTGTCCATCTCAATAGGGGTACAATCTGCGAGAGTCTGGGTTATGTGTGGTAGGGCTGGTTCTCGTGCATGTACAACCGGGGTGCTATCTCCACCAAGAGGTAGCACTGTTTTATTTGAAGACTGTGTTTTTACTCCGCTAGATACTGCCATCACCCGCTCCAATTCAAATGGCTGATAAACAGGAAACAAAGTTGAATGTACACACATTGTATGAGAGAAAGATGCAATAGATAGTGTGGAAAAAAGAGGGCATGAAATAGTTGACATGTATATTGTTTAACTAAAAAGGATAGCATGACATAATTTCACATATATGATGTCTATCTAAACTGGATAGTATAGCATGACATAATTCAAAGATATGATGACTAACTAAACAGGATGGCATGAGATAATTATATGATGTCTTTAGTAAACAGGTTCGCATGACATAATTCACATACATGTTATCTAAGTAATCAGGATCGCATGATTTAATTCACATATGTGATTTATATGCTAAGCAGAGGGCATTCGCATATATGATGTCTGAACTAAGAACATGGTGTTGAATATTGTGTATATGATGTCTAAACTATGCAATGCAAGACACCATATGCATGATATGAGCAGTATAACCGTGCCAAGTTAGAGCATACACCTCGGTGGGGGAATAGGACTGGTCATCTGTCTCTGAATCCATCTCTGAGGAGCTATCGGGACCCAGCAAGAGATCTGCTTTGACAGGTAGCACTGTCTGCTCTGAAGACCTTGTTTTCACTCCAGATTTTTCCATTACCCACTCAAATGGCTGATTCACAGGAAGAGTAGTTTAATGTACAAACATTGTCGACAAATGGAAATGTAATGAAGAAAAGGATGGGCAAGATATCATTCAAATAGATGATGCCTGGTTAAACAGGATGGCATTGCATATTTCACATATATTATGGATGGCTAAAAGAGATGAGACTGCATAATTCCCATATATGATATAGAAACTAAACAGGTGGCATTACAGAACATGTCTAAACTAAGCAGATGACATATATGATGTCAAAAGTAGGCACTGCAAGGCAACATATGCATGATATGACCAACATCATCATGCCAAGTTAGAGCAAACACCTTGGGGGGTAAATAGGAGTGGTCAGCTGCGTCTGAATCTGCCTCAGAACAGATATCTTCCTCTGGATTACAATCTGGAGATGGGGGGGAGGGTTTGCCATTGAACCCACCATGGAGCGATGTCTACATGACATTGTATTGCCGCGCAAAACTCTTCTCTTTTTCTCTACATGTTCAGCATGACTGTGTACAATATCTGACATGCATACGAAAAAAATATAGTGAGATTATGTAAGGAGAGCATGCAGAAATCTAGAGTGATGGTAACAACCAGTGGATGGATCAAAAAATAATGATAGCAGGCTGATGATAGCTTTAATTTAATAAAAAGATAGATGATGATTGCTTTACTATTTGTTTCCCACCCAAGATGAACAACATAGGCATACCCTAGGTGAACCAGATAATAGACAGAGATACTATTCATAGCTGCCTCGATATGTGCCTCACAAGTAATTTTAAAAGTCAAATTTGAACATTAATTTGGACCTGACTTGGAGTCTAAGAGGTGAATAGGATGATAAAGTAGCAGGTAATATTAAGCAATGCATAACATAAGCAGCAACAAAAGAGTGCGACCTCTCTTGTGGACCCGTGTACTCCTCAGGTTCATCTGCTGAGTCGATGATGGTGATGCAGTTGCGGTGGGTGCCGGCGGCAGGGAAGGAGATCTGAGGCGGCGAAAGACGGTAAGGAGTTGTGATGTCTGGTTTGGTGGATGCTTCTGTAGATGGAGCAGCTCAGGTGAGGTGGACAACGTCGCGGCAGGAGCAGGACAAACCACACAAAGTTTTCTTTGACACCTACCTGTAACTGAAGTAATTCTGTAAGTGCTCCTTTGGCTTGCAGGATTCTAAAAACACAGGGATAGGAAAAACACCGGAATAGGATAGGAATGCACATGGGAAACAGAGCATTTGTAAACACAGGATTTCTTTCAACTTGGGTGTTTGGTTCATAGGAATTGGAAGAGCAGAGGAACGCAAAGAAACATGGCCAAATTAAAGTGAAACCATATGAAAGCGTGTACAGTTAGAATGTTATTCTGCCATTAATGCACTTGGTCTTGTTTTCATGCATAGGATTTTGAAAAGTAGGTCCAGGTGGATGTTTTGCTCCATTCCTTTCAACAAAATGCATGAATAATTGAATAGTAGAGTGCCATAGGAAAATTTCCTATTGCTTTGTTTTTCCTTAAGTTTTTCTTTTGAACCAAAATAGCCCTAATGGATCGACATGAATGTAGAGTAATAAGTGATGCGACAAGTGTACAACCTCTTTGCCGTAGCCGTGTCGACCTCAGCATCATTGGGTTGGTCGCTGAAGAAGTTGAGGCAGAGGTGGTTGTCGGAGGTGTGGAGGAAGATCTGAGGAATCTGTAGACGGCGTCCAGGGCACTGCTCTGTTGTGATGGATGGTTCCGTCGTTGGAGCAGCTCCGGCGAGCCGTAAGACATCGAGGTTGAAGCAGTACAAGATAGACATTGTTAATCTCAAGTGGGATTCTAATAGCCTGACTACAACAGATGAGGTAAAAACTGTTGACTCTGAACTTAACTGTCGAAACTGAAATTTACTGTGGAATCTGAATGTTACTGTCGAAACTGAACGCACTGGTAGCAGAGAGGCACTTCACATGTAGTTTAGGCCGCTCGAGCACTAGTAGTAGAGAAACAATGATCTAAATCAGCAGGCGATCGACGGGGAACACAGTAGCAGATAGCAGCCAGAGCAGCAGCGCCTGGAGGAGCAGGGCGAACTAGTGCCAGAGCAGCAACTCGTGTAGCTGCAGCAGCCCGTGTACCAGCATCAGCAGCGCGAGCGAGAGCAAGAGCAGAGCAGCAGCATGAGCGAGGGGGAGAGTAGAGCAACAGCACGAGCGAGAGGGAGAGCAGAGCAGCAGGGCGAGCGAGAGCATGAGCAGAGCAGCAGCACGAGCGAGGAGGAGAGTAGAGCAGCAGCACGAGCGAGGGGGAGAGCAGAGCAACAGCGCGAGCGAGCGAGAGCCGGAGCAGCAGCAGCAGCGCGAGCGAGCGAGAGCTCGTGCAGCAGCAGCGCGAGCGAGTTAGCGAGAGCCGGAGCAGCAGCAGCAAATCCGGCTGGTATGGACACCGCCGCCGAAGGGGCCTCACACTGGGGGAGAGCCGCCGTGGAGATGTCGCCCGCGGCACCGGCTTCGAGGTAGCCGCGCCATGGGGGTGCGGGATGGAGCACCGTCGGTGCCGGGAGGTCGAGTTAAGGAGAAGGTGCGATGCAATGAGTGTACAACCTCTTTGGTGGCGCCGAGTAGGCCTCAGCTTTGTCCGAGGAGTCGGTGAGGATGTTGCGGTTCCGGTGGAGCAGGTTAAGGCGGCGCTGTGGGGATGGAGCAGCCACGATAGACGAGGCGATCGTTGGAGCAGCTCCTTGGAGGTGGAGGAGGGGCGGCTGAACCTGCGGGATGACGAGATGGACGACGGTTCCTCATCCGGGGAGGTGGATGAGGGACGTCGAGCTGTTGCGGTGGACGACATCGTCGAGGAAGAGGCTCCGGCTGGGCAGCGGTGAGGTGGCGGACGGAGAAGGGTGGGGTTTCGCGGCTGGAGCAGAGAGGTTATGGTGGCCTGGGATTTTGAATGGCGAAAAGGAGGCGATGGGAGGGGGGAACCATGACTTAGGGACGCGCTTGTCCAAATTGTAGGGTGTGTTACAAAAGTACCCCCACCAATTTGAACTAGCGGCCCTTTCGGCTCAGGGTTAGAAGGGGGATTTCGCGTGTCGGGATTTGGCAGCTGGATGGAGTTTTCGCGCGCGTTGTAATTTCGGGATAGCAAGGCGCGGGTTGTGAAGGCGCGAGTTTTGGGAGCACGATATCTGAATTTTCGGGATATAACAAGGCGCGGGTTGAATTTTAGGGACAAGCCTAACGTGTAATATTGTACGTACCAAATCAATTCGCACTTCCCTCAACAACAAAAATGAAAAAAAAAAAAACTATTCACACCACACAAAGAGAGAGTCTTGTCCCGTTTTACTGTACAAATGCTATTCAAAGCTATGAATCCATGTTATGTCCAATTAAATTTTTTCACTGGCTATATAATGCATGTAACCTACTCATACCAACATTTTAGTGCATTCCAAATGTCTATACTACCGCTGCAATTCGAACTAAATTTGAATTCGTTTCTCTATTTGAATAAGAATCTACAATCATGATTGTTGCCAACTTAAACCATCATTCGTGTATTACCTTAACAACACACCACATGATTACTATACAGATAGATATGAACTATGTGTACTATATGAACTCGAATTAAAAATTTTGAATACACTTGATGTTGATTCCAAATAATAGTACATTTGATGTACTAACTAGATATTCATAATCTAAACCATGTTCCATACGTACACCGTGTTTATCACACAAAGTATAGTGCCCCGCCCCCTACATTATGACAAGTATTTAGCCCTGAGCTGCAAAAGCCACACATTATCCCAAATTATAATCAATGTTCTATATATTATATGTAGTATACCATGTTCATAACCACACCATGCTTATCACCATTATATATATTCATTCATGCATGCGTCGGTTTAAAACACTATGATGTCTTCTTCAAATATCCGAATCCACTTTTTTATAATGAATTACGATCTCTGTTCGTCTTTTACACCTTCACGATCCTCTTCTCATTGTAGCTAGCTAGCGCTAACTTTCTATCGTGCATGCACATGCCCGCCCCCCTCTCACCCTCCCTCAGCGTCCCCTCCATTGTGCACATTCATTATTTCTCTTTAGGTCGTTCACCCACGGTGTGTGTAGGCCCCCCGGCTCCTTCTTTCCGGCACACACCGGTCGATATACCTATCTAGCCAAGTGTGCCTACCACAAACACACACTTCCCCTCTTCTCTTCTCACCGTCCATGCCCCCCTATGTCCAATACGGTTCCACGCAGGTGCACACTCCCGCCCCACTTTTCATCGATCTCATACTCGCACACTCCTCCCCCCTCGACATAGTAGGCCTCTCGCACCACCTCCTAGCTGCACCGCTCTCCCCCTGTCCGTCTCTCCGGACCTTATTTGGTTCTAACACATGCATGCATGTATACGTACCGATCTCCCTACATATAGCTAGGTTGACTATAATTCTTTTTCCCCACGCACCGATCGATTTACCTCACTAGTTATGTCTCTCCCTTTCTCGGACACACGACGATTGATCTTCCTATGTAGTTACGTCTGCTTACCACAACCATATCGTCCCCCCTCATCATCCTTGCATACCTCCCGACCCGTCTCTCACACGCACGTGCATAGACAGACAGACATCCCCTCTCTTATTGATATTGCACTCGTACCCTCCGTTTGTCTAGCAGGCCTCTCCCACCATTTGTGAGAAGCAACTCCACCACCAACCCTCCGACACTCTACCTTTGTCTTTCTCCCAACCTTATTCCTCTGCTACACATATGCATGGATGCCGATCGATCTCCCTCAATACATAGCTAGGTCTCTCTCCTTCTCCACACATATACTAGTCGATCTACCTCTCTATAGTTAGGTCTCTGCCCCCTCCCCCCCCCACCCCCCCCCCCCCGCCACACACCGATAGTCGAACGTTGTAGGTAGGTATCCATGCCACAGAGAAAAACTACACCTCTGCCCTCTCACATTCCAGTAGGCCAGCCGCCCTGTATCTTTGACGTGGGCAAACACAAATTCGATGGCACTCTTTATCGATCGCGCACCAACACACTTCATCCCTGTTTTCGATTCTAACAATATCTCACGCCGATGATCCCTCCACTCTCTTCTCGTGGATCGCTCCCTCTATATATGATATATCCATGACTCTGTTTCACACACATTGCATATGTTACGTTTTTTTGTTTGAGATATCATCGACACATTGCCTCTGTTTCGCACAAACCATCTCTCTCACACCCACCCATGTACATACCTGCACCTAAAGAAGAGGTGCACGCACGATGCACGTACTCACATCTCATTCCTGGCCACACCTGCGCGGGTACACGGGGGAGTTCATTTCTGTACGAAAAGGCAGCCCACGTGATAATTTGACGCATGTAGCGGTTGTTTACTCGAAGGAGGGTCATGTACCACGCGTAGACGGAACAAAGTTCGACTTGACGCGTTAGTATTAAATAAAGTTATATTCCTCAATGGCACGTACAGAATATAAAACGATTGTCGTCAGGAAAAAAGAAAAAAATCCGCTCCACTATATAAAATGGAGCCTACCTACCGGGGTTTGTCTCTCGTCACACTATCTCACACAAGGCGGCGGTGGCCTCTCTCTCTCACCGTCGGTCGCTGATCCGGCCGCATCCCATCCGCTGGTGGAAAGGGAGGATGTGCATCGTTTCTCCGTTCGATGGCGTTGAGGCAGCACGTCCCGATTTGCGGTACCCGCCGTTCTCTCTGACCAAGCTCCGGTGCGGTAGGGCCTTCGCCACTTGCTCGCTGCCTCAGTATGGGAGGATCTCGGCCGCCGGCGCCCTCCTAGTTACATCCTGACGACCCTCAGGTACAGCTTCCTCCAGCCTTACTCCACTGCCCATCTTCCCACGTTGCTGCACGTGGAAAATCCTGCATGTGGATCTTCTTTAGTTGTTTGCTCAAAATGTATCTCGGACGGCGTACTTTCCATCTTGCAATCTCGTCCTCAAACCGTTTTTGATAAACCACCGTGCTGCTATCTTTACCTTATTACATGGAATATGCTTCTTTTTTGTCGGCGTATGTGTCTTCAACTCGTGTTATTGGGCAGTAATTGTTTCCTTTCTACCTCCTTTTGCAAACAGGACTATCCATTTCACCTCGTTGCTATTGCGACCTTTTGGTGAACTGCACAAATCACTTTTTTCTTAAGAGTGTTTTGTGCAGTTCCGCCAAAATGTCACACGGGCAACGTTTTTACATTTCTGTGGGACTGCAGAAAGGGAGATTGGTTTTGCTATCCTCCTCATCCAACTCCGTGCCTAATTTTCTCCAACAAGTAGTTAGTCCTAAAGAGAGATCACAGAGGTGATCGGCTTCTATTTGTGTGTGTTATGTTTCATCATCTAGTTCCACTATTATTGTAATCACACTGACTGAATAGCTTTGCAAACAGGGATGATCAGCTCGATTTTAGTGGAGCTGCACAAAATGATCGGATTGTGATGTCCTCCATACACCTCTTTTTTGGCTACAGAGCTGGGTGAAACTAGCTGCCAACCAATGAACACTGTGCCCAGGAAATGGAGCCATGCCTACGAACAGCATCGATCAATTATATATTTTTTTTATTTGTACACCTTCTCACAACTTTGTCTTCAGTTGTGATGTGAATATTGGCGATGATCTGCAAACCATTGAGATGCATTAGCAGCCATGGTAGTTTCATTTGTATTTGATGGAATGTTGTAACGAGACAATCTTGAGGCAAGAGGACACATGAATCCTAAATTGAAACCTTTTTTTTCCTGCGGGAACCAAAGTTGAAACCTTCATAGCATCACAGTACAATTTCATTATGCTGGAAAATTATGCGTACATATAAACAAATCCTGAAGGATTGATAGCAATGCCAGAAAAAAATTCAACTTTGTTTCGCCGACATGTGGGACATCCTTCATCCGGCTCCACCTGCCATGCAGCAATATTGAGTGCTCAACTGCAGGGAAGATTCACCTCGGTCGTTGCGCCGCAGTAATAATGACTAGTGAGCAGTCAAATCACAGAGCCCCACCTTCGCCACACTAAGTTGCTCGGACGAAGCAACCATCATTTCTCTCTTTGTTGAATCCGCTGGTACTCCAATATTCCCAGAGTAATAAGTTGCTCGGGCAAAGCAACCATCACTTCACCTTTCCCACAGTAAGTACTACCTCCTTTTTTTATTCTAGAAACAACCACACGCGAATATTGGACAGTAGCAACACAGCAACTGAATAAAAAATCGAAACCAACCAATGAACAACTACTAATGGTGAGCATTTGCTAGTATCATGTACCCCGTCTGTCCATGTATATAGGGCTTAATGTGTTTTCCGAGACTAACTTTGGCCCTATTTGGATCCATGGGTTAGAGTTAGTTTGAGCTAGTTGGGGCTCAAATAGCCCTAAAGTATCCAAACATGAGGGTTAAATTGGAGCAAGTTGCACCAAACCCACCAAAAAAAACTATCCCACTCAAGAGGTGCTAATTGGAGATAGTTCTCATTGGGCCCACTGAAAAATCACTTTTCTCTCTCTATCCCGCCAGCCAAGTGGTGCTAATTGGAGCTAGTTCTCGTGGGGCCCATTGAAAAATCAATTTTCTCTCTCCACCAAGTGCATTTATTGTCAATCTAACCCTGTCATCCAAACACCTCTTTGGCTAGAGTTAGTTTAGGGTTAGTCATGAGTTAGTCTAACCTCTAGCTAAGTTAGAGTATCCAAACAGGAGCAGTATAGGACATGCAAGTTGCTCAAAGCATATCGTCAAATTCGTACGTGAAAGGATCTTTTTTTTAAACGGAACGTGAAAGGATCTTCGAATGATATAATTTTAAAATTATATAAAATCTTATCAATAGTCAAAGGCAAACCTTGAAGAATACATTAGGTCCTATATAAAATCTTATCAATAGTCAAAACCAAGTGTTACTACTACACCAAACAAGTTCAAAACGAGAAACTGGACCCACTCACGGCACAGCACGCCTGTCTCGTTTGGTCTGTCGGTCAAAGCGCTTCCTCTTCTTGGCATAACAATAGAGTACAGTAAAAAAATTAGAATGCTCTTGGCATGTCGCTAACATGTGATGAGTTAACCAACCTCAATAGACGGCAAAATTGCCAGCCCGCCGCACTTTGCGAGAGACGAGGAGCGAGAAGCGATACGGGCTGGTGGATTACTAGAGCTATGTGTCGCACGGAGGCCAAGAAACATGGTGATAGTGTGGGTTGGCCATGTATGATGTAACTACATTGGGCTGCCGTGTTTCGGACTCTTCCGGTCTACTGTGGAGAAGATTGGGTAGATTTTATATCGCCGAATAAAAATATTAAAGAGTCCAAATGCTCCACCGGGAGGTTTCTTGCTCCTTTTGTAACACCCTGGATTTTTGCCCTTTTCTTTTTATGATGACTAGCACATATGCCCGTGCGTTGCAACGGGAGAGATTTTTTTTTTGAGAAACAACGAGAAAGATAATTGATGTGTCCACCAAAAAACAGTCTCCACATCGGTGGGGCGATAGAGCGAGGAGTTGTGGTCTTCTCGCGGATCATGTTTGGCCCGCGAGATCTTGATAGCGTGGTGGGTTTAGTCAGCGTGGCACCGACCACCAAACTCGTGCTTTTTTCCTTTGGGTTCGCCTCCGTGTCGGGGTTGTGGCTGCCTCCTCATTTGGTGGCTCTCCTACAATGTCGTTACCTAATGTATTACTAATTGCAGCGCGTAAATCCAGTTTCATTAGTATAATCCACGCATAACCAGGTAGTCCCTTCTTTATAAGGGTTTATTCTCTTTTTATTGTAGCGGTCACATGCTCACCGTTCTTTTTAATTAGAGCCAAACCAACATATCCTCTTTTATTGGCATGTTCCCATAATTTCTTTCAATTATAGCCAACAAGTATATACTTATCGTCATAGTGCATCCAGCCCACTGGCAAGCACCAAAAGGACCTGTGTTTGTAAGGCACGAGTATAAATCCAAAAAAATGACGAGTTGAAGGATCGAACTGATCTCAAAAACTCGACCACGGGCTGCTAGCCACTCGAATAAACGGGTCCTCCTAACAATGACCAGCGCAAATGTTAAAGAAGATATTGCAGCGTCATATTCAAAGACAAACTGTTTTTTTATTTTCCAAAAAAACAATATTCATGAATTGCCAAATATTTTTTGGTAACATGAACAATTTCTGAAATCCCGAATAGTTTTCCAAAATATGAACAGCTTTTTAAAAATTCTGTTCACTTTGGGAAAAAGAGGAACGCCATTTGAAGCAGGAATATTTTTTTAAAATTCAAAAATATTTTTCCAAAACATGAACCCTTTTAAAAAACATGAACATTTTTTAAATTTGTGATTTTTTTTAAAACGGGAACATGTTTTAAACATTTAGAACAATGAAAATGTGTTTATTTTAACCACGAACATTATTTTGAATTTTTAAACATTTTAATATTCTTAGAACCTGCAACATTTTTTTCAATGCAATATTATTTTGTAAATCTCGATTTTTTTTGGAAAACACAAACATTTTTGGAAAAATGGGAAAATATTTGGAATTTTAAATAAATTTTGGAATGAGAAAAAATCTAAAGTTTCGACCATTTTCCAAAACGGGAGCATAATTTTGGAATTCAGATTTTTTTTTCTTAAATTTGTAAAAAAAATTGAAATTCTGAACTTTTTTGAAAATTCTGAATTTATGTAAAAAGAAAGATAATCTAAATTGAAGCAAAAAAATAAAAATATAATAGAGAAAGGAACAGAAAAAAATAGAAACAGAACACAAAAAAAGAAAATAGACAGGCCCAGTTTTGCATGCCCTGTGCGAAGCTTAGACTATTCCCGCCGGGTGCGGTAAATAGGGTTTTTCAGTTGTGTGGGCAGGAAAATATGTTGCTTGGCTTCGCCGGGCCACAATGCGCGCGGCCCATGTATGAAAATTGGTTTTTCTTTTCTACCCGGCGAACGCACAAAAATTTAGTACCACCTCGGATAGAAAAAAAATTCGACGGTGAACGGATGAAAAAATCAGAGAAACGCACCTTGCTTTATTAGTAGGTATAGATTTTCTTGGATTTATTGATTTGAATTGTTTTTTCGTGGCTATGTGGTTCTGAAACTTGGGAAGATCATGTCTTCCTAGGTTTTATAGTGGCTTGCCATCCTCATCATCATCCCAAGATCATGTCATTTTCATCCTTGACCTAATCCAATATTCTTTTTATTCGGAATATTCCTTTTTCTATTAAAGGAATAATCCTTTTTGCCCTAGGTTGTGAAACAACCTATATTTCTGTCACTCCCAGAATTCCCAAATAATTCTCATAAATTGTTTGGGTCATATCTTCCACAAATATGTCAAAATCCTTCCATGGCATCATCAAAGATATTTCACAAATATTCCTTTTCTCATTCAGCCCTAAGTGGTTGTTTCAGAAGGAAGTGTCATTTATCTTTGATTGATTGACCCCAAACTTTTTGGACATCTTTTCCTGTCCGTATAATTGCCCCATGCCAAAATTCAACTCAATTTGCCTAGTAAATATTCCTGAGCAATTTTTCAAAGTTCTTGTCTGAGGGAAGCCTGTGTGAAGGAAGTACAAGCTAGGCATATCCAAATGAGTTGAAATTTTGCAAGGTCCTTCATATGATCAAATCATCACTCTCCACAAATTTGAGCTCATGTAACTCATCTATGTGAGCCCAGCTCCAAATCTTGGTTTCTGGTCAGATTTTCAGTTTGTGAAGCAACCATATTTTATAGTGCTTCATTTAAGCTGAAAATTTACCAGGACATTCTCCTATCCATATCAACTCTCTCCACCAAGTTTTGGCTCAATTCATTAATCCATTTGCTTTGTGCATTTTTTCCAAGTTTCTGTCCAGAGAGATGCTATATGAAGCAAGTGCTAGTTTGGCTAATCCAAATGGCATGAAACTTTTTGAGCATCTTCATATCTTCAAATCATTGGGCCATGCCCATTTTCAGATCATTTCATGCAATTATGTGAGTGCTACTTCATCATCTCTTAATTTGGCCCCTATGGTGGTTTCTACAGCAAGTACCCTCTAAACCCCTCCTCTTAAGCTGATTTTTGGTGATCAACATCACCTTAGCATGTGATCATCACCAGACAAACCCATTCCTTTGTGGCTAAGCCCCCTCTGCTCAGCCCAAACACTTTGCTGCTGAAATGTTTTGGAGCCTCCTGCCAATCTCTTCTTTGCCCCTGGACTGAATTATTTCTTCGTTTGGACTCAGGATAGCAAGGTCCACCCACTGGATATGGTCGGCCCGGCCAGAACGCGCCGCTTGCACCAGTGCACACGGTGATCATGCTGGCGTCATGCTAATAGCAAGCTCTGGCTCGTTCCGGCCGCTGTTCTTGTCCGCTCCCTCATCGTCTCGATGTCCAACCTTGTCCAGGAGCTCCCCCGTGCTCATCTGCGTCGTCATGTTCCCGGGCCCCCTCCTGTTTCACCGTCGTCGAGCGCTTGCAGCCGTGCCGCAAACCGCTCCTGTCCTCCATTAGAGCCCTGTTGGAGCTCGCCCATGAGCTCTAGAGCCTCCCCCGCGGCCTATTTAAGGAGTGCCCAAGCCCTCCACACCTCACCACATCCTCCCCCGCCTCTCTAGTCCACCGGAGCAACCACATCTCGCCGGAGTTTGTCGTTCCCTTCTCGGCCATCGCCGGAGTTCAAGCTACCCCGGTGCGCCTAGTCCACCTCTCCTCCTCCCGAGCCCTCCACCGACTCCCTCTCCTCCCCGCGAGTCACCCCACCCCCTTACCCCTCGCCGGAGCGGCCGCATCGCCGGAGAGCACCACCACCGCCCGACTCTGCCACCTCTCTGCTCCTCTCCGCCCCCGTGTCCTCCAGGACTTCCCCGCGCCTCTCTCCACCGGGAACAGATGCGCCAGGTCCCCGTGGTCCCGCCGGCGCCCTCGCTGTGGCCGGAGGCCACCGGAGCCGACCGGCCCCTTCGCCGCAGGTCGCCCCTGCCTTGCCTCGCTTCTCCTCTGTTTCCCTCATGGGGGAATCAGGAGGAAGAAGACGAGCGCTGGCTTGGCCCCTCCCCCTGCCCCTGGGCCCCATGCGCCAGTGGCCCAGCGCCCCGCCACATCACGTAACTGAAGACATATTTCTCTGAATACGCTTTCGTTTAGTGAAAGCGTATTTTCGTTCTTCTTCGGTTAAAAATACGTTTTCTCTGTATCGGAAGCGTATTCTTATAAAGGTGCTTTCTCTTTTTTTCCCAGCCACCGGCCGAACCCTCTATTTGGTGAACGTTCATCAGTTAAGAGCAGATCCTGTTAGTTTTCTACCTAACGAATGAACGGCCACAACATTCCAACCGTAACTCCGATCGAGGTGAAACCAACGCCCACTTCTTCATCTTGTCGAGATCTTTCTGTTGGTAACATTTTCACTAGGTGGTCCCACAGTGAAAATAACCATTTTTCCCTTGCTTCTAATCAGCCCCCTTCGAGAGAGAAGAACGTCCGGCAAATCGTTCTGCGGCTTCACCGCACTTCTTCCCGGAGTCTCCGTCACCCCAGGCAAGCCACAACAGCCACTTGCATGATAGCCATGCAGTATCCATGGTTTCTACTTGAATATTTAATAAAAGTTTGCCCGTTATCTGCCTGCTTGTTTGCTTCTACTGTCATTGTTTCGGTTATGTTTGTGGATTCATGTTCACCTTCATGTTATGTTCCGATGCATCTTGTTATCTTGTACTACTTGCTAGTATTATTTTCTCATGTTATGCTTGGTAGTAGTAGTACATGCTGGTAGTAGTGATGTTCAGTCTGATGCATGTTTGTCGTCTGTTATCAAGTACCGTTGCTATGCATGTTCCTTTGCATCTAGCTGGTTATATGCTTACTTGGTAGTATTCTTGTTATATTCTTGCATGGTATTTATTTATGATGCTAGTAGTCATGCTATGCTCATGTGTAGTGTTATACTTATGCTCGTCAGTATACCATGCTCATTTGATTAAATGCTTCATTGTTGTTATGCTCGATGATTGTGTTGCACCTCCATGCTTATGTTGATATCATGCTCATGCATTATAGTTGCATCATATTTCATTATGTCTCAGCTCTTTGCATTCAAGTTTAACCGGATAATAATGAACTTGAACAACTGTTGGCTGAGTCATGGTGCCACCAAATCGAGCTGACCAGTGCAGCCACATTTGCCTTTTATGGGAAGGCCCTAATGCGGTCTATTGTCATGCCTCTCGTCGGTGCCTCCAATGAGGGAAGGTTATGGGCGCGTGCTAACCTGATCAGGTAGGCGGACATAAACCTTGTGTGCCCGTTGTTGTTGTAAGGATCCATGTCCCCGTTTGGGACCGTTTATGTTTTGCCACGACGGTGGCCGTTGGATGTCACGAGTTGACATCAGGGCCACCCAGGACTTAGCCCAAAGGGTAGTTTGTCGGAGTGGCTGGGAGGGTGTGATGACAATAGATCGGTTTTGTCAGAACGCCGTTGGTCCACCCGAATGGGAGTGCGAGGCCATGGGTTCTGTTGTGTGGGTACAGTGTACTAACCTCTGCAGAGTGTGTGTTTAAATCTATCGATAGCCGCGCCCGCGGATATGGGCCCAGTTCATAGTCGGTCACACTATGAGCCAACTATAATAATAACTTGATTAATAATAACAACCCCGGTTTGATGATGAGAAAGAGATTGGTTGTGATCGAGAGAGGATCACGGAGGTATCGTGGATACCGAAGTTGCTTGATCTTTATGTGATCGCGAGATGATCACGGAGGTATCGTGGATACTGAGGTTGGTAAGTGGATGTATGAGATGGTTACAAGGTAACCGCCGAGCAAGAGTAAGTTGGTGCATGATAATGTTAACCTATTGCATGTAGTATCATCATGTTCATATGCTCATGCCATGCTAATGTTGTTCTAGCCGTATCATGTTTAATTTGTGCATGCCATGTATCATGTTCATGATTGCTTTAACCTGCTAATGCCATGTTGTTGTTTGTCTTGACTGCTTTTGGTTAATTGTGGGCTTGCAAGTACATTCAATGTACTGACCTGGCGTGTCATGCCAGTTTGCAAGTCGTGCCTGGTTTGCTTGCTTGTTTGGTGTGGTTCCTGTGTTCGCGAGCTAGGATAAACGTTCCAGCCAGAGTCCCTACGGATTTGGAGTCCATCATCGTCGTTCGTTGTTCCGCTGCCACTAGAGGTTCCGCTACCTCGAGTTGTCATGCTGCTTGCATAGAGCAACTGTGGTTGGCGTAGCGTCGCCATGCTGGTGTTATTCATTGTAATATCAGAGACCTTGTATTCGTATTCGTGTTGTAATAGAGAGCTGGTTTGTTCTATGCTAAGCAGTGCCGTATTCCAGAAGACTTCACCTCGATCTCTGGGCTAGAATACGAGGCGTTCCGGTTTCTCTGAGCCGAGGTGCCACAGGGCTTGGTATCAGAGCAGGTCTGGCTGTAGAGCGTCCTAGTCCGCTGGAACGTTAGAAAACGGTAGTATAGGGTCCGGTTGTTGCCCTTGCTTGCTGCATTTGGTTGTTGCATTTGTTTGCTGCATATAGTCTTATTCGGTTACCCCTAACCCCTGTTTCGTGCGTAGATAGCGGTCTGCTTCCACGAGTTCAATGCCATCCCCAGAGCTCACGGTGTTGTTCCTATTGCGTTCAATCCCATTCCTACACCTCTCAGCTTTGCCGCCCTCCTTGGCGACATGTGGCGTAGAATTTATTCCCCTGGAGATCCACCTCATTATCAAGTATTCCAGTTTTCTGCCGGAAGATGAATCCTAGAGTATGTTGCTCATGTCCATCTGTCAGCCTCGATTCCTGTTGGTAAGCGCACCTACAGTTTCAACGGTAGTTATGGCGCTACTCCCGAGCATGCCGTTCAGCTTGCCGCTATGGCAGGAATCACAGGTCTTCGTCATCAAGAGAGCGTGGTGCAAGAGAACCGTGCTTATCAGTACTATCCCACCATCGTCGAGAATCCTAAGCGGATCAAGTTCCCGTCTGTCAACCCTCAAGATGACCCGGCTATCCTCGCCATGTCCCGTTACATGACGGCCGAGTGTCTTCTTATTTCCGAATTAGTCCGAGACGCCATTCGAGCCAGGAGATTGCTTGGTGCTATCCTACCTCAATCTCCGCCAGCTTCTCCAACCCCTCCGCCTCATCCATCCGGAGTTTCGGAGTCAGCAGTTCCACTCGCTACTCCCTTAGCTTGTTCATCAGCTCCCAAGCGTTTGCTCAAGCGTAGGGTGTAGTCATTCGTGTAGTGCATGTGCATCTGCTGTAGTATCATGCTTGTGTGTGCCTGTGTGGAGTAGTTTTGTAGCTTGTTTGCTTTGTGCTTTATTGCAATCGATCATTTTCTCGTGCTTCTTTATTTGAACTTTGGTGTTACCCCCTTATGGAAAATTGCTCATCAACCACCACCGACCAGAAGAAGCCATGAGAAGTACAGATATACACCAAGGAACTCGGTTAAAAGCAATGATATTTTCAGCTGACAGCATTGTATTGCAGACATCCGGTCTGGATACAAGTTATATTCTGCTCAGACTTTTAGTAACAAGTACCCGTCAGAGATACATCTTTATTGCAGCAATAATTAAACCAGCAGGAGAACAAAATTGAATCCAAGTCCAACCGTGCATTTCAAGTCAAAGCAAGAAGGACGGTCAGACAATTCTTGTCATACAAGTAATCAGCAGCCAGAATGTCAAGAATATGTATATATATGTCATCCCATTCACAAAGAAAAGCAGCACAGTATTTCTCAGTGAAGCGTACAAGGCAAGATTCCTCAGTCTGCCTCAGCAAGGTATGAATGGATTCCCGTGCAAGATATTCAATCTTCTTCCGTAAGATACTGCACAAGCTTCTGGCATAAGGTACCGAGTCTTCCCTAGCAAGTCTTTAAGGGGGGAAGCTTCTAGGGTACGCTATCCAGTCTTCCTCAGCAAGATACCCCCAATGGCTTCCGACGCAAGCTGCCCAATCTTCTTCAATACGACACTAGTACAAGATATTAAACACTGAGTTGTCAGCATATGGCAGTGTTTTCCAAGTGTCAGATCTGCAATAGTTAAGTCAGAAATAAGAATCAGTTAGAACAAAGGTATGCCTCGAGAATCAGATATTTGTTCATACAATGAGTATGCTGCCAAGTTCATGCAAGTCCTTTGCACAAGGAAGAATTCACGGTACGCATCCGACAACCTCACTGGATATGCAAGTGAAGGAAAACCAGTGGGTGATGCAAGAATCGACAAGTCTTGAAGAAAGACAACATTGAGACACCATCTTGGCGGTAAATATCAAGATCAGACCCACACACCCAACAAGTGATGATATTAATCATGTCACTGTCTGGCATAATCAACAACAGTAATGAGATCTGTACAAACACACGTGAGCCGGATAAATATACCGAGACTGGAGACATGAATAAGACCAGGGTATGATTGCAAGATATTGCCCATGACAATACTCAGGGTCACAAAAATAATCAAGGGTATATGTGGCCAAGTTCTATTGGCAAAAAGATCCAGACAAAGAAAATAATAATGAAGGAGCAAGACCCACGATACAGGACCTCGTATCGAGGCAACTAGCTCAGTCCACAGTATGCTCAGAACTGTCAGCATTGAATACCCGAGTCTGTCAAGTCCGACCCAAGGACAGCTCAATATATTGACCTCAGTAACCATGCTAAAGTATCGCACGACCTACTATCCACATGAGAATACCGGAAAAATGAAGAATCAGAGTATTAAATCCCAAAGCATGTGCTCTCACATATGGGAATATATTAAAGAATAGTCTGCCGTGAATGGGATTCTTTGCCAAGACCACCGCCAGTCAAGTCTGCAAATGTTATCATCAGGAGATGGTGCATTTTTCTATCAATCACGTCAAGCAACAGTCAAACCTTTGGTACAGATTGGATACTCAAGACTGTGAAGCCAGTCAAGATAAGTCAGAAACTCCTGCAAGATGTCAGAATCCATTAGAAGAACAGGTATGATTCACATCACTGTTTTGAACCCAGCGGCATGCATATATATTCGAGCAGCACAATGCATGGATAGAAGAGATTCTTTGTTCCACGGGAAGATGTGTTCCCACTCCATGGAATATTCTCAGTACTCGATACGAGAATAACATCTCCAGCAAGGATCAGTATCGAGAAGGACACGTATGTCAGTAATGGTAATCTTTCGGACCTCAGCTAAGCCAGCAGATATGAAGGAAAAATTTGAGTCAGTATGAACAGGAACATATGAGGTAAGTCCCGTCAATATGTCAGATACGGTGAAGCAACCCACCCCAGATCAAGACAGTCAGTCAGATCCAATTCAGTGGGAACATTATATAAGAGTAAATAAGAGAAACCCGAGTTGGAAACGGTTTCTTCAAGTCAGGAGATTTACTTGTTCCCTAAGCAACCAAATCTCGAGGACGAGATTTCTTTAAGGGGGAAGGTTTGTAACACCCTGGATTTTTGCCCTTTTCTTTTTCCGATGATTTTCTTGGATTTATTGATTTGAATTATTTTTCCGTGGCTATGTGGTTCTGAAACTTGGGAAGATCATGTCTTCCTAGGTTTTATAGTGGCTTGCCATCCTCGTCATCATCCCAAGATCATGTCATTTTTATCCTTGACCTAATCCAATATTCTTTTTATTCGGAATATTCCTTTTTCTATTAAAGGAATAATCCTTTTTGCCCTAGGTTGTGAAACAACCTATATTTCTATCACTCCAAAAATTCCCAAATAATTCTCATAAATTTTTTGGGTCATATCTTCCACAAATATGTCAAAATCCTTCCTTGGCATCATCAAAGATAATTCACAAATATTCCTTTCCTCATTCTTCCCTAAGTGGTTGTTTGAGAAGGAAGTGTCATTTATCTTTGCTTGATTGACCCCAAACTTTTTGGACATCTTTTCCTGTCCATATAATTGCCCCATGCCAAAATTCAACTCAATTTTCCTAGTAAATATTCCTGAGCAATTTTTCAAAGTTCCTGTCTGAGGGAAGCCTGTGTGAAGGAAGTACAAGCTAGGCATATCCAAATGAGTTGAAATTTTGCAAGGTCCTTCATATGATCAAATCATCACTCTCCACAAATTTGAGCTCATGTAACTCATCTATGTGAGCCCAGCTCCAAATCTTGGTTTCTGGTCAGATTTTCAGTTTGTGAAGCAACCATATTTTATATTGCTTCATTTAAGTTAGAAATTTACCAGGACATTCTCCTATCCATATCAACTCTCTCCACCAAGTTTTGATGCAATTCATTAATCCATTTGCCCTGTGCATTTTTTCCAAGTTTCTGTCCAGAGAGATGCTATATGAAGCAAGTGCTAGTTTGGCTAATCCAAATGGCATGAAACTTTTTGAGCATCTTCATATCTTCAAATCATTGGGCCATGCCCATTTTCAGATCATTTCATGCAATTATGTGAGTGCTACTTCATCATCTCTTAATCTGGCCCCTATGGTGGTTTCTACAGCAAGTACCCTCTAAACCCCTCCTCTTAAGCTGATTTTTGGTGATCAACATCACCTTAGCATGTGATCATCACCAGACAAACCCATTCCTTCGTGGCTAAGCCTGGGCCCCCTCTGCTCAGCCCAAACACTTTGCTGCTAAAATGTTTTGGAGCCTCCTGCCAATCTCTTCTTTGCCCCTGGACTGAATTATTTCTTCGTTTGGACTGAGGGTAGCAAGCTCCATCCATTGGACATGGTCGGCCTGTCCTGAACGTGCTGCTTGCACTAGTGCACGCGGCGATCATGCTGGCGTCATGCTAATAGCAAGCTCTGGCTCATTCTGGCTACTGTTCTCGTCCGCTCCCTCGTCGTCTCGACGTCCAACCTTGTCCAGGAGCTCCCGCATGCTCGTCTGTGTCGTCCTGTTCCCGGGCCCCCTCCTGTTTCGCCGTCGTCGAGCGCTGGCAGCCGTGCCCGTGCCGCAAACCGCTCCTGTCCTCCATTAGAGCCCTGTTGGAGCTCGCCCGTGAGCTCTAGAGCCTCCCACGTGGCCTATTTAAGGCGTGCCCGAGCCCTCCGCACCTCGCCACTTCCTCCCCCGCCTCTCTAGTCCACTGGAGCGACCACATCTCGCCGGAGTTCGTCGTTTCCTCCTCGGCCATCGCCGGAGTTCGAGCTACCCTGGTGCGCCTAGTCCACCTCTCCTCCTCCCGAGCCCTCCACCGACTCCCTCTCCTCCCCGCGAGTCATCCCACCCCCTTGCCCCTCGCCGGAGCGGCCGCATCGCCGGAGAGCACCACCACCGCCCGGCTCTTCCACCTCTCTGTTCCCCTCCGCCCCCGTGTCCTCCAGGCCTTCCCCGCGCCTCTCTCCGCCGGGAACGGACGCGCCAGGTCCCCATGGTCCCGTCGACGCCCTCGCTGTGGCCGGAGGCCACTGGAGCCGGCCGGCCCCTTCGCCGCAGCTCGCCCCTGCCTTGCCTCGCTTCTCCTCTGTTTCCCTCGTGGGGGAAACAGGAGGAAGAAGACGAGCGCTGGCTCGGCCCCTCCCCCTGCCCCTGGGCCCCACGCGCCAATGGCCCAGCGCCCCGCCACATCACGTAAGTGAAGTCGTATTTTGCTGAATACGCTTTCGTTTAGTGAAAGCGCATTTTCGTTCTTCTTCGGTTAAAAATACGTTTTCTCTGTATCGGAAGTGTATTCTTCTAAAAGGCGCTTTCTCCTTTTTTCCCAGCCGCCGGCTGAACCCTCTATTTGGTGAACGTTCATCAGTTAAGAGCAGATCCTGTTAGTTTTCTGCCTAACGAATGAACGGCCACAACTTTTCAATCGTAACTCCGATCGAGGTGAAACCAACGCCCACTTCTTTGTCTCGTCGAGATCTTTCTGTTGGTAACATTTTCACTAGGTGGTCCCATAGTGAAATTGACCATTTTCCCCTTGCTTCTAATCAGCCCCCTTCGAGAGAGAAGAACGCCCGGCAAATCGTTCCGCGGCTTCACCGCACTTCTTCTTGGAGTCTCCGTCACCCCAGGCAAGCCACAACAGCCACTTGCATGATAGCCATGCAGTAGCCATGGTTTCTACTTGAATATTTAATAAAAGTTTGCCCGTTATCTGCCTGCTTGTTTGCTTCTACTGTCATTGTTTCGGTTATGTTTGTGGATTCATGTTCACCTTCATGTTATGTTCCAATGCATCTTGTTATCATGTACTACTTGCTAGTATTATTTTCTCTTGTTATGCTTGGTAGTAGTAGTACATGCTGGTAGTAGTGATGTTCAGTCTGATGCATGTTTGTCGTCTGTTATCAAGTACCGTTGCTATGCATGTTCCTTTGCATCTAGCTGGTTATATGCTTACTTGGTAGTATTCTTGTTATATTCTTGCATGGTATTTATTTATGATGCTAGTAGTCATGCTATGCTCATGTGTAGTGTTATACTTATGCTCGTCAGTATGCCATGCTCATTTGGTTAAATGCTTCATTGTTCTTATGCTCGATGATTGTGTTGCACCTCCATGCTTATGTTGATATCATGCTCATGCATTATAGTTGCATCATATTTTATTATGGCTCAGCTCTTTGCATTTAAGTTTAACCGGATAATAATGAACTTGAACAACTGTTGGCTGAGTCATGGTGCCACCAAATCGAGCTGACCAGTGCAGCCACATTTGCCTTTTATGAGCAGGCCCTAATGCAGTCTATTGTCATGCCTCTCACCGATGCCTCCAACTGGGGTAGGTTATGGGTGCGCGCTACCCTGATCAGGTAGGCGGACATAAACCTTGTGTGCCCGTTGTTGTTGTAAGGATCCTTGTCCCCGTTTGGGACCGTTTATGTTTTGCCACGACGGTGGCCGTTGGATGTCACGAGTTGACATCGGAGCCACCCAGGACTTAGCCCAAAGGGTAGTTTGTCGGAGTGGCTGGGAGGGTGTGATGACAATAGATCGGTTTTGTCGGAACGCCGTTGGTCCACCCGAATGGGAGTGCGAGGCCATGGGTTCTGTTGTGTGGTTACAGTGTACTAACCTCTGCAGAGTGTGTGTTTAAATCTATCGATAGCCGCGCCCGCGGATATGGGCCCAATTCGTAGTCGGTCACACTATGAGCCAACTATAATAATAACTTGATTAATAATAACAACCCCGGTTTGATGATGAGAAAGAGATTGGTTGTGATCGAGAGAGGATCACGGAGGTATCATGGATACCAAAGTTGGTTGATCTTTATGTGATCGCGAGATGATCATGGAGGTATCATGGATACCGAGGTTGGTAACTGGATGTATGAGATGGTTACAAGGTAACCGCCGATCAAGAGTAAGTTGGTGCATGATAATGTTAACATGTTGCATGTAGTATCATCATGTTCATATGCTCATGCCATGCTAATGTTGTTCTAGCCGTATCATGTTCAGTTTGTGCATGCCATGTATCATGTTCATGATTGCTTTAACCTGCTAATGCCATGTTGTTGTTTGTCTTGATTGCTTTTGGTAAATTGTGAGCTTGCAAGTACATTCAATGTACTGACCTGGCGTGTCATGCCAGTTTGCAGGTCATGCCTGGTTTGCTTGCTTGTTTGGTGTGGTTCCCTTGTTCGCGAGCTAGGATAAACATTCCAGCCAAAGTCCCTGCGGATTTGGAGTCCATCATCGTCGTTCGTTGTTCCACTACCAGTAGAGGTTCCGCTACCTTGAGTTGTCATGCTGCTTGCAGAGAGCAACTGTGGTTGGCGTAGCGTCGCCATGCCGGTGTTATTCATTGTAATATCAGACATCTTGTATTCGTATTCGTGTTGTAATAGAGAGCTAGTTTGTTATATGCTAAGCAGTGCCGTATTCCAGAAGACTTCACCTCAATCTCTGGGCTGGAATACGGGGCATTCCGGTTTCTCTGAGCCGGGGTGCCACATTCTCGGTCATCGGAAAGCGTTCTTCCAAGTTTTGCTGACACGTGGGACATCCAGCATCCAGGTCCATGTGTCATGCAAGAAAATGGAGTTAAGTATAGTAGGAGAGACTCATCAACGGTCAAGAACATAGGTGGAGTATGTGCATGAATCGCCCGGAAAAAAAAGGAATACGAGCACAAAGAGAAGAGGTGTAGGCACCGACGCATGTACTCTTTGCCTCTTTCCCTAATACTCACGTGCGGTGTCGCGGGAAACCACGGCCACCTATGGGACCAAGAGGCCCCTTGCTGGTTCGACAGGAGGGCATTGCGTTGCACAAAGAGCAGATGAGCGTGTGGCAGCACTGCAGAGATCACACAGGCATTTTTACCCAGGTTCGGGCCGCCGTGAGGCGTAAAACCCTACTCCTGCTTTGGTGGATTGATGGTGGAAAGGTGGTGGTGGAGCGTAGTACAGTTGCCCGGCAAGGGTTGCCTTAGGGCGGCAGTGGCTACGTGCGTATGGGGGTCTGAGTTACCCAACCTTCTAACCCTCTCTACGGTCGCCATGGGCCTCCTTTTATAGATTAAGGGGTCACCACAATGGCAAAACAGTCATTATGCACTGATGAGATAACAAACAGTGCTATCATACCTAACTCTGCAGGCTGACAGGGCGCATTAAATGCACCGCTCAACGTCACATCGTTGGTTGCCCGGCAAGGCTTGCCGGGCTATCTCGCCAGCTCCACGCCTGCTCGCTTGACACGCCGCAGGACGGGTGTCATCTACAGGTGTTTCCTGTAGGGAGAGGCAGCCATGTGGTGAATGGCTGCCACTTAGTCACTCCGCGGTTTGACACCGCACTGATCGACGACGTGGGTCGTGATGGAGTAGTTGGTAAGGTGGTTTTGCCTCCGTGTGTCCCGGCAGGCCCTGCCGGGACGTCTTGGATGTTGTCTTCCGGGGTTGGCCTCGCCCCTTGCCAAGCTCGCCTGCCCGGCAAAGGAGGCCCTTCTCCTGATGGTGCCTTGCTTCTTTGGCTTGATCTTGGTCCCTCTGATCTGCATGTTAGTCCTTTGAACCTCTTAGTCCCTTGTATTCTGACTTGGGTTGGTGCTTCAATCTCGTCCCCGTGCCTGTGCACAGTCTGGGCAACAGACCCAGGGTTTGTTGCACTGACAGATGCCCCCGGGCCTGCCCCGAACGCGCTGCCGAGCGTCGTCGGGGTAGGGCCTAATAAGTGCACAGGCGGGGTCACTGAAGAGGCTGGTCTCTTGAGGTCTTCCTTGCTTCTTCATTAGCCTTGATTCCGGGCCAGCTCCGTGCGTCGTGCGCAATGCTGTGGAAGACTTTGATCGTGGCCTGTGGGTTCTCTTCGCCCCACGATCACGGGGAGAAAACTGCCATCCCACTTGCCTCCCGTTTCGCACGCACCTGCCACGTGTTTCGCATGCATTGGGTGTGGTAGGTGGTGGATGCGGAGGGCACGGGGAGGAGTGACATGGCCGAAAACCGAGCGCTGATGGTGGCGCAGAGGGTCGGCCTTGATCCTCAGAGCTCCAGAGGGTGCAGCGAGGCCGTATTGTAGGAGCGGGGTGGCCATTTCCCGTATGAAGAGCCAGCCCCCTGCCTTGTCCTCCTATAAAAAGGGGCAGGGGCGGTGCCTCTCTGCACACACTTCTTCTTCTTCTACGCAACTTTTCCCTTCTAGCCATGGTGAGGGGGCGAGGGCGCGACAGTGCCCCAGTGACGGTGACGAGGGCTTCTACTCGACAGTGCATCCCTCCTCCTCCGGATCCTGTGGTGACGGAACCCACCGTGAGGGAAGGAGGGAGGGGACGAGGTCGAGGTCGCCGTGGTGCTCGAGGAGGAGGAGGGCGGTGCAGCGCCTTGGCTGTGCCCCCGCCGGCGGCTCCTTCCCCGATGGAAGGCCACATCAGGGACCAACCTCGAGAGTTCATCATCAGGCTGTACAAGCCCCTGTGTGGTCATCTTCGCCTTCCAACTCCCTTTGCGCTGGAGATGGAGCTCGAGCAACCGCGCGCTCTGAGGTTGCACATGAGGGGCTGTGGGAACGGCAGCATGTTGGTTGATGTTGACTTCCCTGCTCCTCACATTATGTACCTTCGTCGTGGCTGGAAGACTTTCGCCCGTGCCCATGGCTTCTCGGAGGGGCACGTTCTCCAGTTCAAATTAATGGAGAGCGGCCTGCTCTCCGTCAAGATCTTCGGGCGTTCAGGAGGTCGCTTAGGGTGCTGCGCGGAGAGCTCGACTGAAGACGAAAGCTCCTCCTCGAGCGAAAGCGATGAGGAGGAGCGTGATGGTGATGACGACGGCAGCGGGCGGGGGAGCGACGACTCTGACTCCAGCTGATCACCGCCTGCACCATCTTCATCAGGTGGCAGCACCGTCACCTGCATCCGCATCTCCTTCCCGGCAGTGCAATTTGCCTGGGAGTTGGATGCAGAGGTGGGGATGGTGCTCCCGGGCTCCTCCAGCAGTCCTCCAGCTGGACCCCGGCAGGCTTCCTCTTGGGCTGCAGCTCTGTTAGCCCTACCGTGTCCTGCTGGCCCTGGTGGCGGCGGTCGATGGGTCGCCTCCGCCATGCTCTCCATCGATGCGTTCCCCGGTGCTCCCGCTCCCGTCGGGCTACCTCTCCCGGAGCCCGAGGGGGGCGGGCTGGGCTCCCGCCCAGGCACTCCTTTTGCCCTCCTCGCCTTCGACGGCCGTGCCTAGGAGGAGAGGGACAAGAAAGGGCATTACGGGGCACTTATCTTTTTTCAATCTTAAATCTGCAAGCACTTGCCAAATTTTAATTCAAATAATGTAATCTCTCGAGTCCATGTTTGTGTTCTGTAATGCTTGTACTTGTATCAGCATATTAATGAAAAAGATGAACCTTGCCGGGAACCCGTGCATGTGTATGTCCATGCAGAGGCGAGATGCCTCTTTAGTGTAAATAAACGAGTTTTCCCTGGCAGGCTATCCTGCCGGCACCTTTTCTGTCTACCGGAGAGCTGTGTCTACCGGGCAACAGACAAATGGGCCAGCCCCCCGCCAACTTCTTTTTACCAAAGGACACTTCGACCATCCTATCCGAAGTAACGTTCGAGTCAGGGATGGGAGCACCTAAGTCTCAAAAGAGTGGCGGGGTTTTCTTATGCTCAAGTTATAACTTACAGAACACTAATGGACAGGAGGTAGAACTTATCTGTTTGGCTTGCCGGGGATCGTAGTGCCGGGCAATCTTCTCAACTCCTTGTCAAAGCCAAGTTCACGGCAGGAACCTGCAGCTTCACGCAGATGAGAATGAATGCAGGATGCGATCCTATCTATATGCATATGCAAATGCTCATGAAATGCTTATGCAGTGATCTTGGAATGCTCATGCATGCATGCAATCTTGGTTGGGGGGCCCCCACAGTGCTTCTTTATTTTCTCTTGCACAGGGTCATCGCCCTGGCTTTGTACAAGGGGTTACATGCAACTGAGGCAAGGCCTGTACAAAAGGGTGGCTGCCGGGCAGGGCCCGACAGCCACGCCTTATGGGTAGAACTTGCGGAGATGCTCAATATTCCATGAGTTTTGCATCTGAATGCCATCTCCGGTCTCCAGACGGACTGCGCCAGGTCTGGTGACTCGTACTACCCGGTAAGGGCCTTCCCACTTTGGTGACAACTTGTTTGTACCCTTGGCGGAGTGAACGCGCCTAAGGACAAGGTCACCTTCCTCAAAACACCGGGCGTGAACCCTGCGGCTATGATAGTGACGCAGGGCTTGCTGATAGCGTGCAGCACACGTAGTAGCCCGGAGACGGTTCTCCTCGAGTAGCACAGCGTTGTCACGCCGGTGCTGATCTTGCGCTACCTCATCGTAGGCAAGCACTCGAGGCGACCCGTAAATGAGTTCCGTGGGGATAACTGCTTCTGCCCCGTAGACCAGGGAGAAGGGAGTCTGCCCGGTAGCTCGGTTTGGTGTCGTTCTAAGGGACCAGAGAACTACCGGTAGCTCCTCGATCCACCGCCTGCCGTGCTTCTGCAGCGTATCAAAGGTTCTCGTCTTGAGTCCATGCAACACTTCAGCGTTCGCCCTCTCAGCTTGCCCATTGCTCCGGGGGTGTGCCACAGAGGCAAATGAGATCTTGCATCCGAGGGCATGAACATATTGCATGAAGGCGCGGCTCGTGAACAGGGTGCCGTTGTCGGTAATGATCCTTGCCGGAACTCCAAAACGACACACCAATTCTTTCAAGAACTTGATAGCTGACTGAGCAGTCACCTTTCTCACGGCAGTCACTTCCGGCCACTTTGTAAACTTGTCGATAGCAACGAACAATAATTCAAAGCCCCCGATTACTCGGGGGAAGGGGCCGAGGATATCGAGGCCCCAGACAGAAAATGGCCATGATAGAGGGATTGTTTGAAGAGCTTGGGCAGGCAGGTGGGTTTTCTTGGAATGGAACTGACAGGCTTCACATTTGGTGACTAGCTCAACCGCATCTTGGAGGGCTGTGGGCCAATAGAATCCTTGCCGGAATGCTTTCCCAACTAGTGCCCTTGATCCAATGTGGGAGCCGCACATGCCTTTGTGTATCTCAGCCAGCAGTTCCTTTCCTTCTTCCCGGCAGATACACTTTAATTTCACACCGTTGGGCCTCCTTCTGTACAGAGTGTCATCGACAAACTGATACATACTGGCCCTCCGGGCTACTTTTTCAGCTTCGTCTTGGTTGCCGGGAAGCTCTCCGGTTTGGAGGAAGTGGACAATGTGCCTTGCCCAAGTTGGAGCCTGGGGCTCAGCAACAAGGACTAGCGGCACCTCCTCTGCAGCGGGAGCACATGCCTCGTTCGCGGGGTCCATGGGCCCGGCTGGAGGGTGTGGTCCGATAGACTGCGAGGAGTTGTTTCCGGCAGGGTCTCTGCCAAGAGCGGACGGCTCTACCGGGAGAGACTTACCGGAGTCCAACTTTCTCCTTTTCTGAGCCATTGTTGCTGGGGATACGGAGGGCTGAGTGAGATGGAGGACAAAAGTCCCTGGTTCCACAGGGAGCTTCTGCACAGCACACTTTGACAGATGATCAGCTATTCTGTTTTCCGCACGGGGTACGTGCTCTGTTTGCAATCCGTCAAAGTGCTCCTCCAATCTCCTCACTTCCTCGACGTATGCCTCCATCAATGGACTTTGGTAATCCTTGTTAACTTGTCTCACCA
Source organism: Thinopyrum elongatum (assembly GCA_011799875.1). Classification (NCBI taxonomy): domain Eukaryota; kingdom Viridiplantae; phylum Streptophyta; class Magnoliopsida; order Poales; family Poaceae; genus Thinopyrum; species Thinopyrum elongatum. Next base: position 204,203,888 of record CM022303.1, read on the forward strand.
CAAGCTGTGAATCTCCTCGAATAATCAGCTTCTTAATTTCCAATTCAGCTGCAATCCTAAGCCTGGCAAGGAGCCCTTCATATTCTGCTGTATTATTGGTTGCTTCTTCCCGGGCAAAATGCATTTGGACGACGTACCTCAAGTGCTCCACGGAGGGGGCAACAAGAAGCACGCCAGCTCTTGCACCTTGTAGGGAAAAAGTACCATCAAAATACATAATCCATTCTTGGGGCGATTCCTTGCTGGGGATAGCTATCTCCATCACTTCCTCATCAGGGGTTGGCGTCCATTCTGCAATAAACTCTGCCAATGCCCTGCTCTGAATAGTTGACGTGCTTTCAAACTTCAAACCAAAATTGGATAACTCCAAAGCCCACTCCACTATTCTGCCGGTAGCCTCAGGGTTTCGGAGTATCCATTGCAACGGGAAACGAGTGACAACCGTGATCTCATGGGCTTGGAAGTAGTGGCGTAGTTTCCTTGAGGCCATGATGAGACCAAAAATCAACTTTTGCACGCTAGAGTACCTCGATCTAGCCCCCTGTAATAAGGAACTGACGAAGTACACTGGGCGCTGCACCACTCTCTTCCTTGCCGCGTCCTTGGGGTTGCTCTCGTTGTCGTGCTCATTGCTATCCTGATCCTTCTCTGACTCTGCCGGTCTCTGCTCACTCTCTGCTTCACCCACTTCTCGCTGCGCTACCAAAGCTGCACTGACTACTTGGTTGGTTGCCGCTAGGTACAGCAGCAACGGCTCCTGGGTTTGGGAGCGACCAAGGTAGGCATGGAGGACAAGTAGACCTTCAACTCTTGCAAAGCTGCATCTGCTTCCGGGGTCCGCTTCATGGGTCCTGCCTTCTTCAAAATTTTGAAGAACGGCAGGGCGCGCTCGGCAGACTTGGAGATGAATCTGCTTAGCACGGCAATGCATCCTGTCAGGCGCCTCACATCCTTAACTGTCCTTGGTGCTTGGATCTGCTCGATAGCCTTGATCTTGTCGGGACTGGCTTAGATCCCGCGATGGGATACAAAGAACCCAAGCAACTTGCCGGAGGGAACACCAAATACACACTTCTCCGGGTTGAGCTTCAAATTGATTTTGCGCAGATTAGCAAATGTCTCCTCCAAATCTTGAATAAGGGTGGCCCTATCCTTGGTCTTGACCACAATATCATCCATATAGGCTTCTATGTTTCTGTGCAACTGTGGCTCAAAACTAATCTGGACTGCCCTTGCAAAAGTGGACCCGGCACTCTTTAACCCGAATGGCATGCGGACAAAACAGTACGTACCACATGGAGTGATGAACGACATCTTCTCTTCATCTTCCTTGGACATGAAGATCTGGTGATACCCAGAATACGCATCCAAAAAGGAGAGAAAATCACAACCTGAAGTGGAATCCACAATATGATCGATACGCGGCAAGGGAAACGGGTCCTTCGGGCAAGCCTTGTTGAGATCTGTGAAATCTATGCAAAGCCTCCACTTCTCGTTAGCCTTCTAGACTACCACTGGGTTTGCCTACCACGTTGGATGCAGTACTCCTCTGACCAATCCAGCTGCCTCTAGTCTCTTGATCTCTTCTGCAATGAATTGCTGCCTCTCCAAGGCCTCCTTCCGGACTTTCTGCTTGACAGGTCGGGCATGTGGGCAGACAGCAAGGTGGTGCTCGATTACCTCCCTGGGAACACAGGGGATATCAGATGGTTGCCAGGCAAACACATCGATATTCGCCCGCAGGAAGGCAATGAGCGCGCTTTCCTATTTGTCATCGAGGGTGGCGCTGATAGTGAAAGTACCATCAACGCCAGCCAGCCCTGCTAGGACCTTCTTCACTTGGGGTGCAGCGACCTTGGATCTCTTGCCATTGGAACACTCCGGCACATCGTCAACGGGTGCCGTGCACTCGGTGGGGGCACGCTTCCCGGACTCTTTGCTGGAGTCCCTGCAATCCCTCTTCTTTCCTTTGCTTTCCTTAGTGGGAGCTGCTACTGCCGCTGCCTGTGCTGCGACCGCATCCCGGTACATCTTGTCCACACAAATGATTGCATCCTTCTCATCTGATGGGATGGTGATGACTCCCAGTGGCCCAGGCATCTTCAAGGTGTTGTAGGCATAGTGAGATGCTGCCATGAACTTAGCCAGGGCCGGGCATCCAAGAATCCCATTGTATTGCAGGGGGAGATCAACCACATCAAACACAATCCTCTCAGTCCGATAGTTCAGTTCTCCCCCAAACGTTACCGGCAATGTGATCTTTCCCTTAGGACGGCTCCTGCCGGGATTAACTCCTTGAAACGTGCCGGTAACCTCCAGCTCTTCCTTTGCTATCTGAAGCTTGCTGATAACTGCTGGGGAAATCAGATTCAACCTGGCCCCGCCATCCACCAACATCTTCGTGACCTTGAGGTTGCGGATTGTTGGGGAGACCAACAATGGCAAACACCGTACCGCAATGGTACGGCCAGGATGATCCTCCTCGTCAAAGATGATGGGCGTACGGGACCACTTGAGCGGCTTCCGGGCCTCGGGTGCTGGCTCCACGGCATTGACTTCTCGCGCCCACCGCTTGAGTTGGCGGTGAGAGGTGTGCAGAGATGCACCCCCGTCAATGCACAGGGCGTTGGTGGCCTTCTGAAACTCTTGCTCACTGGTTTCCTCTTCATCCCCTCCATCACTCTCATCACCATAGGCTTCCTTCTCTCGACCTCTGGCGGGTTTTCCTTGGTTCCAAAAGGGTTTGCCGGGGCAATTTACTTCACCGCCTCAGCCCTTGCTGCCAGCAACATTCTGACCCTTTTCCTTGCCACGCTTCTCATACTCTTCTTTCTATCTTTTGACAAGCTGCTCAACCTGATAACACTCTTGAAGATCGTGGCCCTTGGTCTGATGAATCTTGCAATACGGCCCATCACCTTTCCCGGGGGCCTCAGCTTTGGCCTTCTTGCCGGTACTAGGCGTACCCGATCCTTCAACAGTCATTACTGCCTTATCCCTTCGCTTCTTACTGCGCTTCTTGCTCTTCCTCTGACTGGTTGATTCATCCTCATCCTCTGAATCAATATTGGTGCAATCTTCCTCTTCGGGCAACTTTCTTCCCTCCTCCATCAGAGCACACTTATCCACCAACGTGTAGAGCTCCTTCACAGTCTTGGGCAACCGCACGTTCATCTTGGAATGAATCCGACGATTGCGCACATTGGACTGGAAGGCGGCTATCATGGCTGCCGGATGGATATTTGGGATATTTCTATGAACTTTGCTGAATCTCTGTAAATACTTACAGAGGGTCTCTCCTTCCTTTTGTTGGAGAAGCTGCAAGTCGCTGGGTCGGCCCGGCTCTTGGTGGCCACCGGTGAAGGCACCGATGAACTCATGGCACAGGTCTGCCCATGACGAAATGGAGTTCTCCGGCAGGTGCATCAGCCAAGACCTCACATTGGACTTGAGGGCCAAAGGAAAGTAGTTGGCAAACACCTTCTCATCTCTTCCCCCGGCAGCCTGAACAGCGATGGTGTAGATGCTCAGGAACTCTGCCGGGTTCAGCCTCCCATCGTACTTCTCAGGTATCTCTGGCTTGAACGTGCGAACGGACGGCCAATGGACTTGCCGCAGCTCATGGGTAAAGGCAGGGCAGCCAACCTCGAAAAGTAGGCACCCGCCAATACCGAGCGCGGGCTCGTCGACGCCGGGGCCGTCGCACCCACCGGTCCAGCGGAGGTCATCGCGGCGTTGCTCGACAACGACGCGCGTGTCTCCTCTCCACCTTTCCTTCGGGGCTCGTCGTTGGCCAGGATGCGCTCGAGGGTCAGAAGAGGCCATCGAGACGTCGTCGGGGTCTTGATTCTGTTGCGCTCGCGCTAGCTGCCGTGGCGGGGACTGCACTGTGGGGACGGGCCCTTCTGTACGATTAGCAGCATGAGCCATTGCTGTCACTTGGGGCGGCCGTGGCGGGCCAGCTCACCGTGAGCCCCCAGCTTTGGCGAAACCGAGCAGACTTTGGATGGTGGCACGCCATTCATCCATTTGCTCGGCCGCTGGCGGAAACCTCAGCAGCAGCTGAGCCCGCGCCATGGCCTCCGAGGCTGTACTTGGCATGGGTGATGATGAAGTTGATCGCACCGTCGCTCGGCTCCTGACGGTGCCCGTGGCGGCAGCATGTTGCCCCTGCTGCTGCGGGGCGACCACCTGGATGACAGGGAGGTGCAGCGAAGGCGCACGAGGGCCAGTGGCTCCGTCGGGCGCAGTGGCTTGGTTGACCCGTCCCGGGGGAGGTGCACGCGCTGCGATCGCACCCGTGGTGGGAGCGGTCGGAGGGCGGCGATTCGCCCCGGCCCGAGCGCCGTTGCTACGGCTGTGCCCGTCGGCGGGCGGAAGGGGCGCAGATGGAGTAACCCCTTCACTCGGACCTTGTGGAGCGTGGCCGTCGGGATGTTGCTGATGCTGCTCTCCTCCGATGTCTCCTGCTCCTGCGTCGGCCGCGGGGAAAGTGGTGACGGCGCCGCCCGCTGCGACCACATCCCCAGCAGCGTCTGCGTCCTCACGTGTCTCCGCACCCCCTGTAGCGTTAGAGGCCACGGGCGGCGGAGCCTTCGAGGTGGAAGGACGAGCCGAAGAACCGGGTTTCTTCTTGGGCTCCATGGTCGATGGCGTCGTCAACGATGCTGATGGTGATGAAGGTGACGCGCTACACACGCCTTCAGGTTCGCGCAAGCGGTCCCCCTACCTGGCGCGCCAAAGATGTCGCGGGAAACCACGGCCACCTATGGGACCAGGAGGCCCCTTGCTAGTTCGGCAGGGGGGCGTCGCGTTGCACAAAGAGCAGACGAGCGTGTGGCAGCACGGCAGAGATCACATAGGCATTTTTACCCAGGTTTGGGCCGCCGTGAGGCGTAAAACCCTACTCCTGCTTTGGTGGATTGATGGTGGAAAGGTGGTGGTGGAGCATAGTACACTTGCCCGGCAAGGGTTGCCTCAGGGCGGCAGTGGCTACGCGCGTATGGGGGTCTGAGTTACCCAACCTTCTAACCCTCTCTACGGTCGCCATGGGCCTCCTTTTATAGATTAAGGGGTCACCACAATGGCAAAATAGTCATTATGCACTGATGAGATAACAAACAGTGCTATCATACCTAACTCTGCGGGCTGACAAGGCGCATAAAATGGACCACTCAACGTCACATCATTGGTTGCCCAGCAAGGCTTGCCGGGCTATCTCGCCAGCTCCACGCCTGCTCGCTTGACACGCCGCAGGACGGGTGTCATCTGTAGGTGTTTCCTGTAGGGAGAGGCTGCCATGTGGTGAATGGTTGCCACTTAGTCACTCCGCGGTTTGACACCGCACTGATCGACAACGTGGGTCGTGATGGAGTAGTTGGTGAGGTGGTTTTGCCTCCGTGTGTCCGGGCAGGCCCTGCCGGGACGTCTTGGATGTTGTCTTCCGGGGGTGGCCTCGCCCCTTGCTGAGCTCGCATGCCCGGCAAAGGAGGCCCTTCTCCTGATGGTGCCTTGCTTCTTTGGCTTGATCTTGGTCCCTCTGATCTGCATGTTAGTCCTTTGAACCTCTTAGTCCCTTGTATTCTGACTTGGGTTGGTGCTTCAATCTTGTCCCCGTGCCTGTGCACGGTCTAGGCAACAGACCCAGGGTTTGTTACACCGACACGCGGGTACACGGTGAGCTCATTTCTGTACGAAGAGGCAGCTCACCAGATAATTTGGCGAGTGTAGTAGTTGTTCATGGGAACCACGCGTGGACAAATCAAAGTTCGATCATGACGCGCTGGCGCGTTTTTTATAAATTAAGTTATTCTATTCGATGGCACGTACGCAACATTATTTTCTCAATGGAATGTGAATCGTGCTCGCACTGAATGACGGAGCACGGGATGGTAGCCATGGACATGGTCAGCCCTTTTTGGAGACTAATACACTACTTTTGATGTGTCCCGTCAACTCGCAAACGAGGAGAAGCTTTGCTTACTACTAGTACGACCTCTCCCTCGCTCACGCGCGCGCGCTGGCTCACAGGACGAGGAGAAGCTTTTGCTTTACGATAGTGCGCTTAATACAGGCGATGGACGTGCAGCAGTTCATTCGGTGTCAGATTGCCAGAAGTATCTATACTGTAGTACCATCATCATTGTTCGACTTCCGGAAGAGGCGAAGAGCCAAGCGCACGGTCACCTACTCACAGTATAACCAGCCGTGTTTGCACGAATTTTTTAACGTAGTACAATCTGAGTGGATTGCTCTAGTGGTCATCACACGTGAGCCAATCGATTCGCACCCTTCCGCGCTCCATTTTGTCTTGCGTTCCTTCCTCCGTCCAGCACGCTGACAAGTGGGCCCCATGCTCATGTATGCCAACGTGGTAGTCAATTATTTTGCCAGAGTCAGCTATCACACCCTTTCGATGCTACGTCAATGTACCCACTAAAAACAAGTTAGACTTGTTCGGTTCAACTGCCTCCCTAGGTGTTTGGAGAGGAATTGGCCATCGCGAGGCGGTTTCTATAGGTGGGCAGGCGGCAAAAAACAGGGGAAAACGCGCGAACCAGCTAGACGAGAGATTTGGTTGATTTTATATCGTTGAATAATATAAAATATTATGAGTGCAGACGCTCCACCGCGAGGTTCCTTGCTCCTTCTCGGTCGTCGGGAATCTATGTTCTTCCACTCTTTTTTTTTTACGTGAGCTTTGTTCATCCTTTTACCAACACGCGGGACATCTAGCATAAAGGTGCATGTGTCATGCAAGAAAATGGAGATAAGCAGTGCGTAAGTGAGTCGTGCACTTTGATGGCACCTAGTACTACGCAATATTTTTTATCCTCGATGGCACGTGAATAGTGCATGTACTCAATGACGGAGCACGGGATGGTAGCCATGGACATGGTCGGCCCTTTTTGGTGAGAGTACTAAATAACTTTGATGTGTCCCGTCAACTCGCAGAACGACGAGAAGCTTGCTTACTACGCCTTCTCCCTCGCCAACGCGTGCGCGGTGGCTAGCAGCACGAGGAGAAACTTTTGCTTACAAGCGGTGGTAGTGCAGCAGTTCATTTGGTGTCAGATTGCCAGAAGTACTACTGTAGTACCATCATTATTGTTCGACTTCCGGAAGAGGAGAAGAGCCAAGCGCCAGGTCACCTACTAACCTAGTACAGTAGTATACTATAGCCAAAGCTGGTCCACCTTTTTAGAGCATGGTTAATTAATATAGGCGGCTCTTGCAGCGGCACATCATTTAGAGCAAGTACTCTCTTCGTAGGAACTTAAAACGCAGGAATAGGAAAAATAAAGGATTGGAGTGGCATGTCCACTTGAATCCCATAGCATTAACACAGTGTTCCCCTCAAAAAAAACAGAGTGTTTGACACAGGAAAAACAAAGGAAGTGAAAAAAAAGTTGGAGTGGATGCTAGATTGCCAATTAACACATGATTACATAGGAAAAAAATCCTATAGCATTCTATCCTATGAATCAAACGACCAATGTAGGAAAATTATGAGGGGGGTCTCTCCAACAGTGTTCCTCGGCTCGCACCTAGCATCACGGTGGTCGAACTTGGAATCATTCATCTGGTACATGTGGCATCTCAGATCTGGACACAAGGTGACGTACACCATCAAGGATAATGTTGTCCTCAAAGCCGGACGTACACGGTCAAGGTCCACGGTCAAGGGGGTAAGGGCGGACACGACCTCTCACTGCGTCTGCCATTTGAAGCGGTGCGCCGGCCGAGGGCGCCGCCCACTGCACTCCCAGCTGTACCCGCCTCCTCGCCGCATTCAAAAACCTACATTTACTAGCAAGATGCCCATGCGTTGCACGGAACATCAAGATGCATTTGTATGAGTAGTTTATCTTGTGGGAGAAAAGGATGAACGAGGGAAGGCCTTATTTGCAAATGTGGAGAGGGGTGTGGGTATCTTTTTGCAAAATTGCCATAGTTTCCTTCCTATCCGTCAGATATAAATCGGACGGCCTATATTGCAGGATGGCAGGCACACCATAATCACCAACTCTATTTTTTATAAGAGTAGAGATAGAGAAACCCGCGTAGAATGCGAGAAACCCACTCCGGCCACACACGTCCGTTCAGGAGCAGGACGCCGGCCAAGCTCCTCCTTCCACCATTTTCTCCACTCTTTCGGCGGCACCCGACGAGCAGGAAGAGCAGTTCTCCGACATAAAAGCCGTCTGGGTGGCTCGCCGAGCCCGGCAGTTATGAGCGAGGCAGCACGCTGCTCCACCTACCTCACCTAGCCCGTTGGAGGCAGTTGCCGCACTAAGCCAGCGCGTGGTTCCGCAGCTAGCCACTCCAATACAGCTCAAGGAAGAGTGCCGACTTGCTCCACGCCGGCTTGTCGATGAGCACGGCGGCACGGGCATTGTCGTTGCCCTCGACGCCGCCGCATCGTACAGCGCCTCCAGTGCCTGCGACTGCACCATCCGCCGTCGAAGCGCACGTAGCCGCGCCATGCAGGCAAAGAAAGAAGCCGTCGCGGATGTCTATGAGGTGACGCGGCTACGCGGATGTCGACGAGGTAACGGCCAGCACGTCCCCGCCCGCCGCCATCATCGAGGAGAAGTAGAACACGGGAGGCCACCGCAGATTGTATCCCATGAAGGCCACCGCCGAGGCGACGCCGGCGAAAACAGCCGGTGTCTTGCACGATTCTTCTTCAGCCGGATGCTGGAGGAGGACAAAGAGATCGGGCGGCGACAATTTAGATTAGGTATATTAATTCTACCAGGCTGGTTGTAATGGGAGTATCATAAGTAGTATCATGCATGCCAACTAGGAAAATTTGATGAGGTGGCGTAGAATTAAATGAAGAAAGAGAGGGTTGAGTATCATATTATGATACCGTATGGAATTAAGTTACTCCCACTGTGGTTAGTCTTAGGCCTTGTTCGGTTCAACCTCCTCCGAAGGGGTTTGGAGAGGAATGGAGGGGAATTTGGCTTGTACATGATTTAATCCCCCACAATCCCTATTAATCCCCATTAAAACCCCTTGAACCGTGCATGCCCTTGTTATCACATAGTCATAATGCAATTGTTATGCATGTTAATGTAAGCCCCCGTTAATCTAGTGCCAGTGTTGATTTGATGTGATGGCACTTCTTAGATAATGGCACTTTTTCATACTGTCACTATAATGCCATTGATAACATATGAGATGCTGCTGTTAATCATATGCCACTGCAAAAAAATGACACTGCTTAAATAACCCTGTTACATATTTGTGCAAACAGGGTTGTCTATCTCCATATGGTGTCTATTTGTGCAAACGGAAGCACAAACCTCAATTTTAGTGGAACCTGCTGTCAGCTGACCTCATGGTGCTCCAGGTATTCCTACATTCTTAACTAGGTAGAATGACCAACGCAAGATGAAATAATCTTATTCGTACGTTGACCGATGAGGAGCCATAATTAAGCTGGAGGCGTCTCTTATTTTCTTTCGAATGGGCAATAAGCTGGAGAGCTGGAGAGTGTCTCTAATGGGCTGCCTCTAGTGTTAAGGCCCTCCAGTATGAAACACGGGTAGCCGACTGGGCCGATACAAAAGCCTATCCATCTTAAAGCCCATTTGTTTTTGTTTTTTGCGAGGAGAAGCCCATATTTCTTGAAGAGGGGGCAATCCCGGAAAAACCCTCCTTCCTCCTCGCTTCCACTTATACTGCAGCTCGCAAATCTCAAAAAAAAATCTTATACTGCAGCTCGCTGGACTCTCCCGCTTCCGTTGCCCCCCAATTCCTCTCGCTCCCCATCTTCCTCACTCGTACAGAAAACCCCCGCTCACCTTCTTCCTCACTCGTACAGAAAACGCATGCTCCTCTTCTTCCACTCCTACAGAAAACCCCAGCCCTCCTTCTTCCCCACTCGCATTGCCACTAGGCTCGTCTCTGGCTACTCTACTCAAACCCATGAGCTCGACGCGACGCCCGCAAGGAAAATGGAGTCGGCTGGCCCCAGCGCCAAGAAGATGAGGCTCCCGCTAGCGGCGACGCCGGTTGTAGATCCCGCACCCGGCAGCGCGGGGAGAAGCGGCGAGCGCCCCCACCCGGATCTGAGGAACCCGTAGAATCTCCGGTGGACTGCATCAGCAATCTCCCGGATGACATCCTTGGGGAGATCATCTCGCTTCTCCCCACCAAGGATTGCTGCCGCACACAAGTCCTCTCAACTTGGTGGCGCCCTCTATGGCGCACCGCGCCCCTCAATCTCGACTGTCATCAGATATCTGTGCTTCCTGAATATGATCTCCTCAGAGCCATCGTCTCCTCTCACCAGCAGGGCCCCGTTCAACGCCTCTGCATCCCGACACGCTACCTGCTGCACATACCCTGCACGGTGGACGCTTGGCTGACATCCCCTGAATTCGAAAAACTCCAGCAGTTTGAGTTCTACCATTACCACGAAAGTTTCATACCACGAACCGAACACCAAGAATTTGTGCCCACACCTCCGTTGTCCATCTCGTGGTTTTTCTCCTCTCTCCACACCGCCACCTTCGCCCGGTGCCATCTACCAGACGATCTGGTACAAATGCTTCGACTCCCACTGCTAAAAAAACTTTCACTTGTGGTGGTTTATCTGTTGGAGGCCTCACTGCACAGCATCATCCACTCCAGTTGCCCTGCCCTGGAGCGCTTGCTGATTGTTTTGGGAATAGAAATCCCTATCAGTTGTCTCCAAATAAAGTCGCCTCACCTTAAAAGCATTGGAGTTTGTTTTGAAGGACAGCAGCTCATCATCGAAGATGCCCCTTCACTTCAAAGGTTGCTCCTTCATTATTGTTATAAACCTTCGCAAATAACTGTCGTCTCTGTGCCCAAACAGGAGACCTTGGGTGTAATTTGTGATCCGTTTAATGATCACGACAAGTTGGTGTTTGGCTCCTCACTTTTTCAGGTACCGTATATTATCATCTACACATTTGTAATCATAAGCCTCATTTTTCATTTGTGCACATAAGTTTTATATCATCTTGGAGTACACTTTGGGTACTAATATTATGTTATATGCTCAATGAAGAGTTCGTCCATGGATAGCCTATCAATGCTACTGGATTATGTCAAGATCTTACATATCGGAATGTTTAGTTATGATCTGAACATAATTATTGGCTTGCTGCGATGCTTTCGATGTCTGGAGAATTTATATATAAAGGTGATGATTTCATGCACATTGAAAGCCTGTATATATTGTACTAGAATTAACCGTTCAGTTGTCGCTCTTTCAACATACTCTTTTTTCAGACCTTAACTGTTTTCAATCTTCATGACTACTTAGGCACTAACACATGGAGAAAAACATATAACCAATCGGTGGCGTAATAAGCACCAGGATTTTCTCAGTTCTCATGACATTCATTTGAGGACAATAACGATGGAAGGATATGCATCCAACCAGGCAAACAGAAGCTTTGTCACATTCTTCCTGTTGAATGCGAGGTTACTATTGTCCATGAGGCTTAAGTTTTTCAACAAGAGATTTCTCACGGACGGACATGTTGAACAGCAAAAAAAGAAGTTTCAGGTGGACAAATGGGCTTCTGAACGTGCTCGGCTTCTATTTACAACAACTTGTAGTCATCCTCCAATAAATTTTTTTGCACAGGATGTTGATTTTATGGATCAGACCGATCCATTTGTTTGTGACTGCGAAAAACAGTGGTTGGGTTAGATGTTATTGCCATGTTCAATATGGGTTTTGTCTAAATTTGATGAACAATTAATCCTTGGGCTTTCTGTACCGTTTGTAAGCTTGAGTTACATGTTGTTGCCCTCGTACTCCCCTCCGCCTGCCACTACACTGCCGCATCTTCCACGGCTCCTATTCGTTCCCGTCTGAGGCCTCGCCGTTGTTCTCCGCCTTGGTTCGCTCGCTGTGCCCGCCACCGTCTGGCGTTGTCAACATGGTCAACAACCGAGAGGAATCAGGAGATGACTGTATGTGGAGAGGCTAACAGTAGGGACCCACCAGGGTCATTGCATTACGCAAGCAGGTGCCTTGTTATTACAAGCCAAAAAAATACTTCCTCCTAATTGTTTGACAACTAGGTCCCACGCCATTGTCAATGTAGTCAATAAACGAGAAAATTACACAACGAGCGGATAACACCAGGGACCCAGCAGCTCGCCCAGTTGCTTTTTAGTTTTAGAGACGGAGCTCAACTGCGCACTGTGCGGGGGCTGTGGCCCGTCTAGCCCACGCTTACGCTTTTATTTAAGCACATGACGAGCCCAGTTGATATCTTTTTTCTTTCTGAAAATGGCTAGCCCAGTTTTTCTTTTTTTGGAGAATACCCAACCGAGGCCTACTTGCTTTTCTCAGCCCTGCTGGGCTGCAAATCTTTCAAGACAAGGAGGGATGTTAGTAGTAAGAAATGGGCTTCCCCAGAAAATGGGCTATAAGTAGTAAGAAATGGGCTGTGAATTTTTAAACCAAAGCCAACCGGCAGTTACATTCAAATATCGTTTTTTCTAGATTTCTCTACTCTTATAAAAAGCAGAGTTGGTGATCATGGTGTGCCTGCCATCCTGCAATATAGGCCGTCCGATCTATATCTAACGGATAGGAAGGAAACTATGACAATATACCCGCACTCCTCTCCACATTTGCAGATAAGGCGTTCCCTTGTTCATCCCTTTCTCCCACAAGATAAACTACTCATACAAATGCATCTTGATGTTCCGTGCAACGCACGGGCATCTTGCTAGTCAAGATTTTAAATTTCATTCGTTTTTTTTGCGGAGAATTTTTTTTGAATTTTATTTTGATATAATTTTTTAAAAATTATTTTTAATGTGACTCGAAATTTCATGATTAAAAGAGTTCGGACCCCACCGAAATATGCAAAATTTCGTTGAATTTTTTAGCAGTGCCCAGAATATGGTCTGTAATGCTAATAAAAAGAATATGGGCTTCAAAATATCCTTAAGAATTAGCAAATGGGCTATAAATTATTGAAAATAATGGCTAATGGGTTGTATGCTATTTTCCACAGATTTGGAGGCTGACTTCTGGGCCTACTAGGTTGACGATGACGCTGTCCTAAAAAAATTTGATGCGTACGCAAGGCTTTGTCAACTTAGTCAACACAGAGCAGTGACTGTTGGATGTCCATCCAACGGCCGTCGTGCTTCTTCAATCTCTGATCTTCCTGCTCCAGCCGCCCAAACCAACGCCGGCGGGATTGCCTGCTCCCTCCTCCCGTGGCCGGTTGTGCTGCCGCCAGGCCATCCCTCTACCCACCCGCACATCCTGTTATTTCCGGCGACGTCAGCCTCACCGCGCAGCCGACCAGTCAGCCCTCGTACTCCCCTCAGCGTGGGCATCCATTGCTGTGGCTTCGCCGGCTCCGGGTCATTCCCTTCCTGGGCCTCGCCCTCGTCCACCGCGTTTGTGCTCTCGGCGCGGCGTGGTCAACATGGTCAACAAACAACAGCCATCGGAAGGGGATGTAAGTGGAGAGGCTGACAGTAGGGACCCACACAAGCAAGTGCCTCCTTATTACACGAAAACAGTGGGGCTTCTCCAGGTCGTTCCAGTCTGGGGCCTCACCATCGTCCACCGCCCTGGTGCTCTCGGCGGCGTGGTCAACGAACGACATCCATCGGAAAAGGACTGTACGTGGAGAGGCTGACAGCTGGGTCCACGGCCACATGCAAGGAAGTGCCTCCTTATTACGCGCAAAATAATGATTCCTCCACCTGACAGCTGGGACCCACCGGAAGGGCCTCTGTATTTCGCGAAAAAAACATTCCTCCCGCTGACAGCTCGGACCCACCAGCTATATCTTCACATGCAAGGAAGTGCCTCCTTATTACGCACAAAAAAATTAATACTCCCCCTGCTAGCTGGGACCCACCATAGTGGGAGGCTGACTTGTGGGCCTACTAAGTTGACGCGGACGAAGGGCTTTGTCAACTTAGTCAATAAGAACGATTCTAGCTCCAGTGACCGTACGATGGCCATCCCTCTACTCACCCACAACCCCTGTTATTCTGCGGCGACAGCAGCCTCACACCGCAGCCGAACCAGTCAACCCTCATACTCCTCTCCGCGTGGGCATCCACTGTCGTGTCTTCCCCGGCTCCGTGTCGTCCCCTTCCTAGGCCTCGCCGTCATCCACCGCCTTGGTGCTCTCGGCGCGGCATGGTCAATGTGGTCAAGGAACGACTTCCATCGGAAGAGTACTGTACGTGGAGAGGCTGACAGCTGGGTCCACGGTCGCAGCAAGGAAGTGCCTCCTTATTACGTGCAAAATAATGATTCCTCCACCAGACAGCAGGGACCCACCGGACGGGCCACCGTATTTCACGAAAAAAATGTTTCCCCCTGACTGCTGGGACCCACCAGCTACATCTTTGCACGCAAGGAAGTGTGTCCATATTACGGGCAAAAAACATGATTCTCCCCCTGACAGCTGGGACCCACCAGCTATATCTTCGCACGCAAGGAAGTGCTTCCTTACCTCCCAGACAGCTGGGACCCACCCGGTCGAACCGTACATAGGGTTGTCTGTCTAGTCGCGAACGTGTACGTACATACTGGTCGATCGCTCTGTCTGCAGGCTGCAGCGATGAACCGTGGCCGAGTAAGGAAGTGCACGTGTCGTAGTAGAGGCGCGGACGTAGCATGTCACGCAGTCCCGTCTATATCGTGTACATGTACGTACAGCCAGGGTGCAAGAAAGTAAATACGGCCACGTACGTACATACGGGCGGGGTCTCGAACGCCTACTCGCGCATACGTACGGCCAGGGCTCGTGTACATGAAGAGGCAGCGGAGAGCAGCGACGGCGTCCTGTTCATCGGCAGCCAACCGGCTGGGTCGGAACGAAGAAACTGCGTCATGTTCATCGGGAGGCAATGGAATGCGTCCTGTTCATCGAGAGCCAACCGGCTTGGATGGAACAGCCGAAACGAGGCCTGGCGTACCGCAGAATGGAGGAAACGGCCTTTTGTTCGACCGCCTACGGTCAAAATGGGATCCTGTTCATCGGGAGGGGTCTGGCGTACCGCAAAACGGAGGAAACGGACTTCTCTTCGACCTCCTACGGTCGAAACGGGGTCCTGTTGATCGGGAGGGATGTGGCATACCGCAAAATGAAGGAAACGGACTTCTCTTCGACCTCCTATGGTCGAAACGGGGGTCCTGTTCATCGGGAGGGGTGTGGCGTACCGCAAAATGGGACTCCACGGGCTACTATTCATCCACCGTCTACTGCCTCGCTTCAGCCTCCATGGGCTACTGTTCATCCACTGTTGACCTCCTACAGCCTCCACCTGCGACTGTTCATCCACGGCGTCTCCCTCCTGCCTCCACCAGCTAATGTTCATCCATGGGCTCCTGTTCATCCAGCCTCCACCGGCTACTGTTCAACCAGCCCTCCACTAGCTACTGTTCATCCAGCCCTCCACCGGCTACTGTTCAACCAGCCCTCCATGGGGTCCTGTTCATCCACCCCCAACCGGCTCGATCGGTGTCCTGTTCATCCAGCGGCAACGGCCTCTACTACCACGGGGTCCTGTTCATCCAACCCCCACCGGGAACTGTTCACCCAACCCCCAACAACGCTCATTGTTCATCAGGAGGCAGCAGGTTTGATCGGCTTCAGTTAGCAGCAGTAGCGAAGGAATCGCTCGATCGGGTTCAGTTAACAGCCAGGGATCGATCGATCGCTCAGGTTCAGTAACGTGTAGCCAGTGCAATCGCTCGGGTTCAGTAGGCGAACGCCTCGCTCGGGTTCAGTTAGAGCCCAACGCCTCGTACCCACGCGCGTACGTGTACGAGAGAAACGCGCAATCCCTCCGTGCATCGCTCGGCCCCGACCACCCACCGTAACCGGGAACTCTCCGATATTTTCCTCGCCCTCGCTTCTACCACGGTTTTTTCCGTCATGGACGGCCCAAAGAATGTCATGCAGCTGTGTCTCCGGCCCGCCCAGGACGAAAAGCCCATTTTCTGTCATGATTTTTTGTCATAGAAGTAGGAGCCCACCACATCTATGATGATACCGGGTTTTGTCACAATTATCGTCATAGAAGTGTCATAAGCATGACAGGGAAAAAATTCGTTCGGCCCAAAATGTCACGGATGTGTCTTTTTTTTTTTTGTAGTGTGGGTTGCGATTCATTCTCCCAACACCCAGTGCCCTCTCTCTTGTCTTTTTCTCCGGCTAGGGTTGCCGCCACGCCTCCCATCCTAATCCTTCACCGTTGCCGCGCTTGCCACCTGAGGAAGGGATGCAATTCGTGGCGCCTTCATCATCGTCCTCGCTCCTCGCCGCGCGGCGCCGAAAGATAGACAAGGAAGTCGACCAGTCTATGGTGTTGTCACCGTTGTCCTTTATTCGTGGCGCCAAAGAGACAACGACGATCCGCCAGACATCAGGGCGGCCACGGCAAGGGCTCTAGTGTACTACCCGATGGATGGCCACTTCGCGGGGCAAGTACGTCCAAGGTACCTCTTTCCCTCGCCGGTTGCACATAGGATTTTTGTTGATTAGGCGGATGTGGTGATGTGCAGGCACAGCGGGTACAACACGCGTTGGGCGTGAATGCTGGAGGGGGCTGCCGAAGGAGGCGCAGACCCGGCGGCAGTGACGGTGTTCTTCAAAGCCAACCACGCCAGCCTGCCCGACAAGGCGCAGGCATACCAGCACATGCCACTCGGGAGTCAACAATCTGAAGCTGACAAGAAGGCTGGTGAGGAGGCTACCACCGCCGAGGCTATCACTTGGCCGACCAGAGGGTATAATCATTTTATCTCGCTCTTGTTTATTACTGTGTTGGCCGTACTAGTTGTTCATGTAGATGTTTCTGCTGTATGTCCAGTGCGTGCTTACATGATAAGATTTTCGTACAAGTTTAAAGTTGTCAATGCCATGCTCATAATTTATTTCTGGACTATCATAAAATTGCTAGTTTACCCAACAAAATCTACTCTCCTGACAGAGACATCATGTCTTTTCTTGAGCAGATACCTCAACTCTCTGCTTAAGTTCATCAGCTCAGCGTCATTGAGTTCATTATAGGGAAGTCTCTGGTGTTCATCGAACGCCCCCTAAAGTAGCCTGCTCCGAAGCTGCCCAGCCTGACCATGGCCATGCCGCCGGGTGGATGGTCTGCCTTGTCTGTGCAATGCTCTTTTCTCTAAGAAGACTGCTAAGGCGAGCTTTTGGTATGATCTTGCAAGCAGATACCCTAAAGGGCTCTTGTCTGTGCTGCTCCAGTCTGATTGCATTGTTGCATTATCAGGAATCAAGGACGGCTCCTTGACAAAGTTTGCTTATGTCCAGTACATTGCTGAGATCAACAATGAATGATGGATTGCTTACTCCTCTAAAAATTTATTCATGAATGAAATAGGGTTGCAGTTTGTTTAGTTATCTTTTTCCGTTGATGTCAAAAAAAAAACTTTTGCCGTAGCGGGGATAACACTGTGTGCTGACTTAAACAACCCTACTTGTTTTGGACTTGTCGCTACCGATTGTACTCCGTAATCATGGGAAAATACCCTATGTTATGTTCCCCAAAAAAATGAAATACTTGACGAGTCAGGGACCTTCACCAACACTCGCCGCGTCTTTTTGGCCCCTCCTCTCCTGACAGTCAATTCGGGGAGTGTGTTGTGTGGTAAACGCGACCACATGATCAAGCACACGTGCCTGGGCCTATGATGTCGGGGGACTCTGCGCAGGTAGGACATTCATCGGCAGGCGTGGAGGCAAGCATGCAAGGCACTTGCTGACTTGCGCATGTGCCATGTGGTGCTCCATGTAGTACCTTGGGAGGAAATGTACTCCATCTGGAAAATTCAATGAAAGCAATTGCTATTGGTTCCTGGTATTAATGGTGGGAGAGGAGAAAGTTAGTGCATAATGAAAAGGTCCATGAACCTAAGTTCATAGCAATGGCAGTCACAAATTTGGTTGCTAACTATACTATGGCGAGTGATGCAAATGCAACGATCAAGTGACATGGTTAGAAAGACCAATAGCAATTATGTGAAGCTAAACATGGATGATGCTTTTGACCCAGACTTACTCAAGGGCTCATATGACACTATCATCAGAGATTTGAATGGCAGATTCGTCATGGTAGAAAACGGGAAAATTGATTGATGCGGAGATGCGCTTATGGCCGAGGCACTGACCTTACGGTTTGGTCTCAAGTTGGCAACTACAGTCGGGTGTAACCGCATAGAGGTGAACTCCGACAACATCAAGGTGACAGAGACAATAAAGAATGGAGGTTGCACTTTCTATCTACCGACAGCAATTTTTGATGATATATATCACTTTGCGTATGATTTCCACATTATTTGTAAGCATGCTCCTGGAGAGACTAATTGTGCTGCCCATGATTTAGTCAAACTAATTAGAAGTAAGATGTGTGAGGGGTGAATGAAAGATCCACCTGTAAAGATTGTTGATACTATTATAAAAGATAATACGGTGATCATCTTACAATAAAGAGTACTTTGATTCCTTGAAGGAGATGTACTCCCTCTGTAAAACAAATATAAATGCGGTAATTCACAGGAGCGGACGAGCTCGCTTGCTCACAGAATCGAGAAGCGCACATTCGCGTGGGGCTGGGAGATGTGTCAGGTATTATTGGGTGTATAACACAGAAGCGAATTAAGTATTTCCTGCCATATATGTAAAGGGCGGACCCACACGTAGAGCTTTCCATCAGGTGCGTGATAGCCGCAGTGTCCTGTACCATCGCGTGCTTGTTCGGTCAAAATGGTCTATGTAACTAACGCCCGACATGTCGTTCATCGGCGGTGTCCCATCAACAATCATATTTTAAAGAGTCCACAGTTTTTCGGGTTTGCAGTTCAACGAAGTGACTACGGTAGAGATATTTTCAGCAACGCGACGAGCATGGCCAATTTTTTGCAGACAATATACTACATGCTGCGATCGAGGATTCCGATAACTAGAGCTCCCTCCGCTGGCTTATATGCCATACTTGTTGGAATTTGTTAGTGGGCCTTTGGCCCAAAGCCCAACTAAAATTCTGAAATTCTCTGGGCCCATTCATGCACACATGTGAGTGGTGTAAGTGGGACTAAAGTTTAGTCCCACCCCAGAAGTTGAGTGAGACTTTCACCTCTTTATAAGGTGAGCTCTTCTACCACTTGTACGAGCATCAGAAGAGGAGACCTGCACACGCGCTCCTCCTCCTCGTTCGCCTCGTCACGACGCGCCGCGGGTTGCGGGAATGAGCCGAGTCGAGGACAGAGCTATGCATGTTGTCTATATTATTGCTGCTCGGGAAAAATTAATACATCATTAATTAATAATTAATGGATGCGTTAATTACTCGGCCGTTTCCGATTCTTTTGGACGTGGGTTTTTCTCCACGCCCTACCCGACCCGCATTATATAGTCAGGCAGACGTCAAGCTGTTGAGAGATAAGAATGGTGGGATTACACTGCTTCAGTCTCACTATGTGGAAAAGGTCTTGAGTCGTTTTGGGTATAGCGACTGCCAGCCTTCTCCAACTCCATATGATGCTAGTGTGTTGCTTCGAAAGAATCGACGGATTACTAGAGATCAACTGAGGTACTCTCAGATTATTGGCTCGCTTATGTATTTGGCGAGTGCCATGAGGCCTGACATCTCTTTTGCTGTGAGCAAACTGAGTCGGTTTGTGTCAAAACCGGGAGATGATCATTGGCATGCGCTTGAGAGAGTTATGCGCTATTTGAAAGGCACTGCGAGCTATGGGATTCACTACACCGGGTATCCGAGGGTACTGGAGGGTTATAGTGACTCAAACTGGATATCTGATGCTGATGAGATTAAGGCCACAAGTGGTTATGTTTTTACACTTGGTGGTGGCGCTGTTTCCCGGAAGTCTTGCAAGCAGACCATCTTAACGAGGTCAACTATGGAAGCAGAACTCACAGCATTAGACACTGCCACTGTTGAAGCAGAGTGGCTTCGTGAGCTCTTGATGGACTTACCTATGGTCGAAAAACCAATACCCCCTATCCTGATGAACTGTGATTGTCAAGATAAACAGTTCTAAGGATAATATGAAGTCCTCAAGGCATGTGAAGAGGAGACTAAAATCTATCAGAAAATTAAGGAACTCCGGAGTTATTACGTTGGATTATATCCAAACGTCGAAAAACTTGGCAGGTCCCTTCACAAAGGGTTTATCACGTAATGTGATAGATAATGCATCGATGGAGATGGGTTTGAGACCCACCGCATGAGTTGTCCATAGTGGTAACCCACTCTATGTGATTGAAGATCCCGTGAAGTAGAAGTGGGAGACAAGCTAAGCAACCTCGCAAGTCCCATAAGACTGCAGAGGCAAGAGACTTGGCGCCACTATAGCTTATATATTCTGATCTTTGTGAGATGAATGGCGTGTTGACAAAAGGTGGAAAGAAATACTTCATGACGTTGATTGATGACTCCACTAGATATTGTTATGTGTATCTTCTGAAATCAAAAGATGAGGCTTTAAATTTCTTCAAAACCTATAAAGCTGAAGAAGAGAACCAACTTGATCGAAAAATTAAATGGCTTAGGTCTGATCGTGGTGGAGAGTATTTTTTTCAATGAATTTGATTTGTTTTGTGTGGAACATGGTATAATCCATGAGAGGACGCCTCCCTACTCACCTCAGCCAAATGGGGTAGCCGAAAAGAAGAGCCGAACTCTAAATGATATGGTTAACACCATGTTAGACACATCGGGTCTCTCCAAGGCATGGTGGGGGGAGGCACTAATGACTGCATGTCATGTCCTAAACCGAGTTCCCACAAAGCATAAGACCATAACTCCTTTTGAGGAATGGGAAAGTTAAATATTGAAACTCTCCTACCTACGTACTTGGGGTTGTTTGGCGAAAGTCAATATACCAATTCCCAAGAAGCGCAAGCTTGGACCAAAAACTGTGGATTGTGTTCTTCTGGGCTATGCTTTTCATAGCATTGGCTATAGATTTTTGAGAATAAAATCTGAGGTTTCCGACATGCATGTTGGTGCAATTATGGAGTCAAATGATGCAACTTTCTTTGAGGACATATTTCCTATGAAGGCTATATCGAGTTCATCAAATCAGGAGATACCTACTCCATCTAGTGAGGAATTTGCTGTAATTCCTAAACCCACCATTGCGATGGAACTTGTTGAGAATCCTGTTGAGCATAACAATGAAACTCCTGTAAGGAGTAAGAGACAGAGGACCGCAAAGTCCTTTGGTGATGATTTCATTGTGTACCTCGTGGATGACACACCCAGGACTATTTCAGAAGCATATGCATCTTCTGATGCTAACTACTGGAAGGAAGCTGTCCGCAGCAAGATGGATTCCATCTTAGCTAACGGAACCTGGGAAATCACTGATCGTCCTCATGGGTGCAAACCTATAGGATGTAAGTGGGTGTTCAAGATAAAGCTTAGACCTGATGGTACGATTGAAAAGTACAAGGCATGGCTTGTGGCCAAGGGTTATACCCAGAAAAAAGGTGAAGACTACTTTGATACTTACTCACCTGTGGCTAAACTGACCACTATTCGGGTGCTACTATCACTAGCTGCCTCACACGGTCTTCTCATTCATCAAATGGACGTTAAGACTGCCTTCCTCAATGGAGAGTTGAAGGAGGAAATTTACATGGAACTGCTAGATGGTTTTGTAGTACCTGGTCAGGAAGGAAAGGTGTGCAAGCTATTAAAGTCTTTATATGGCCTTAAACAAGCTCCTAAGGAGTGGCATGAGAAGTTCGAAAGAACAGTAACTGTTGCAGGCTTTGTAGTAAACGATGGTGACAAGTGTGTGTACTATTGATACGTCTCCAACGTCTCTATAATTTATGAAGTATTCATGTTGTTATATTATCATTCTTGGATGTTTTACAATCATTTTATAGCAACTTTATATCATTTTTTTGGGACTAACCTATTGACCCAATGCCCAGTGCCAGTTGCTGTTTTTGCTTGATTTTTACATCGCAGGAAATCAAAATCAAACGGAGTCCAAACACCGCGAAACTTTTTGTGGATTTGTTATCGACCAAAAGACATCCAGTGGGCCAGAGAAGCACCTGGGGGTGCCCCGAGGGGGGCACAACCCACCAGGGCGCGCCTGGGGGGCCAAGCGCGCCCAGGTGGGTTGTGCCCACCTCGGTGGCCTCCCGCACCCCCTCTTCGCCCTATAAATCACCAAATATTCCAAAAACCCTCGGGGTAGCCCTAGATCAGAAGTTCCGCCGCAAGGCCTCTGTATCCACGAGATCCAATCTCGACCCCGTTCCGGCACCCTGCCAGAGGGGGAGATCATCACCGGTGGCCATCTCCATCATCCCGGCGACCACCACGATGAGGACGGAGTACTCCACTCTCGGGGCTGAGGGTTTGTACCAGTAGCTATGTGTTTAATCTCTCTCTCTCTCTCTCTCTCTCGTGTTCCCCTCTCTATCTTGTTGTGATGAATTGAGTTTTCCCTTTGAGATTTCGTTTTATCGGATTGAATACTTTTATGGATTTGAGAGCACTTGATATATGTCTTGCATATGAATACCCGTGGTGACAATGGGGTATTATATTGATTCACTTGATATATGTTTTGGCACTCAACTCACGGATTCCCGAGGTGACATTGGGGTTATCTATGCATACGGGTTGATGCATGTTCTTGTCTTTGTTTCTCCGGTAGAAATCTTGGGGCACTCTTTCAGGTTCTTTGTGTTGGATTGAGCATTACGAATCTGAATTTGCTTTGGTGTTATTTTAGTACAAACTCTTGGATAGATCGATCGGAAAGAATAGCTTTGAGGTGGTTTCGTACCCTTCAAACAATTTATTATTATGTTCTCCACTAGACAGGAACTTTGGAGTGATTCTTCATCACATGTTGAGGGATGGTTATATGATCCAATTATATTAGCATTGTTGAGAGATTGCACTAGTGAAAGTATGGACCCTAGGCCTTGTTTTCAAGCATTGCAATACCGTTTGTACTCACTTTTGTCACTTGCTACCTTGCTGTTTTTATTTATTCAGATTATAAAAATATATTTCTACCATCCATATTACACTTTTATCACCATCTCTTCGCCGAACTAGTGCACCTATACAATTTGCCATTGTATTGGGTGTGTTGGGGACACAAGAGATTTCTTGTATTTGGTTGCAGGGTTGTTTGAGAGAGACCATCTTCATCCTATGCCTCCCACGGATTGATAAATCTTAGGTCATCCACTTGAGGGAAAATTGCTACTGTCCTACAAAACTCTGCGCTTGGAGGCCCAACACGAGTCTACAAGAATAAAGTTGCATAGTAGACATCAAGCTCTTTTCTGGCGCCGTTGCCGGGGAGGTGAGTGCTTGAAGGTATATCTTTAGATCTTGCAATTGAATCTTTTAGTTTCTTGTTTTATCACTAGTTTGGTTTATAAAAGAAAACTACATAAAAAATGGAATTGAGGTTGCATCATATTATTGATCATCTTTATAATATCTTTCTTGAAAATGATGGATCGGAAAATTGTGCTCAATTGTTAGAAGAAGAAGTCAATAAAATGTTTGGCACAAAATATTTGAATGATGAGCATGATTGCAATGTTGTTAGTATGAATTCCTTGAATATCCAAAATGCTAATGATTATTGCACTAGTCATGAGAAAAATGTCTCCTATAAGAATGTCAATTTTTGCGGAGTGAATTGGGAGTGCAATTGCACACTAAAAAGGGAAGATAGATTTTGTAAGAGGCATAAATATTTAGAAACGAAAAAATTGCAAGAGAGGCTAGATGATTGTGCTGAAAGATTTAATTTTTTTCGCCATCCTTGTGAACTTTGCAATGAACATGGTTATTTAAATCTCCAATGCAAATTCTTTCATGATCAAATCGTGTCCAAAAATTGTGATAACTTGATTACCCTTGAGCATCATAAAGAGCTTAGTCTTCTTTTGGGGTATGAAGAAATGAAACGTATAACTAAGGGTATTCCAAAATTTAATCTCGAGAGATTTCTTGATTTTGATCTAGAGGAAATTTATATGTTTTGTGCGGTAAATTGCATTGAGAATCCTTATATTGCCAACTATCTAAAGACAAGAAAACAAATAGAATATGAAGAGAGTACTAATGAAAGGGAAAATATTTCCCAATACCCTCCTAGTGTTTATTATGATGAATCAGGTAAGGAGGAGGAGCTCCCTATTCAACCAATCTCATCAATAAGAAGCTTGAAAAGATTTATTAAACCCACACATGATGTGGTGAAGAAGAAGAAAAGAAGAAAGAATAAAGGTAAAAAGGTATCTCTCCCAAACGATGTTGCCTCTATTATTGTTGTGCCTCATGAAAATGAATCAAAATTAATTATGGAAGATGATTTTGTTATGCCTATTGCTTGTTGTGATGATTATGATTGGGAAGATAATGATACTTCTTATAATCTTGGAAATATTTTTGGCACCAACTTGGGAAATTATGATGATAACAATTGTTATACCGTTGGTGCTATCATACTATTAATGATGAGGGTGATTATGCTTATGATATGCCAAGCCAGAATCTTGGGGATGCTATGTTTGATGAGAATGACATGTTTGAGAATTTATTTGCTGCAATTAATGTTTGTCCCAAGCTTGGGGATACTATGCTTAATTAAGATGATCTTTTTAGTCCCCCTACTTTGAATGATCAAATATGCTATGATGATTGCATGCCTCCTATCTATGATGAGAACAAAGTTGCTACTTATGATGATTATTGTGATGATAATTATGTTATAAAAAGTAGTGATGATTATATTTATAAAACTTGTCATAGTTATGATTACCCTTTTCCTGAACATTACTCTTTTAATGTGGGAACAATTTATAGTATTCGAGTTTCATATGATACTCCCACCATTGTGAATGAGGAGAAATTTTCTTATGTGGAGAGTAATAAAATTTCTATGCTTGGGGATATGAAAAGAATTTTTTATGTGATGGTTATATTGATGAATCTATTCATGATGCTACAGAAAATTATTATGAGAGAGGAACTTATGATTCATGATGCTCTTGTTATGTTTCAATCCATATCTTTTATGCAAGCATCATTGAACTTATCATGCCTAGCTAAAAGGCATTAAAGAAAAGCGCTTGTTGGGAGACAACCCAACACTTTTACCTACTGTTTTTGTGTGTTAACATGATTATGCTACTCTAGTAATCATGTTTTATTGCTTTTGTTTCAATAAAGTGCCAAGTAAAGAGTTTGGGATAGTGTGGATGATAGTTGACTTGAATCTGTGCAAAAACAGAAACTTTTGCGCTCAGTCCAGGAATTTTGAAAATTCACTGGAATGTGATTTTGATCTGAATTTTTTTACAGGTGATATATATACAAATTATTTACGTTTTCCTAATTTTTCAGAATTTTTGGAGTAGCATAAGTATGGTTGGAGTACAGATTACTACAGACTGTTCTGTTTTTGACAGATTCTGTTTTCAATGCATAGTTTGCTTGTTTTCTAGTTTCTGTGGCTTATATTGCTCAATATAAATTGTGGAAATGATATGCTACAGTATGAATTGTGTGGAAACAATTATGAATCTTGTCTTTAACAGTACCAAAGTGAAATGGTTTGCTCTTTATCATACTAACCTATCTCATGAAGTTCCGTTAAGTTTTGTGTGATTGAAGTTTTCAAGTTTTGGGTGAGATGTCGATATGAGGAGAATAAGGAGTGACAAGACCCTAAGATTGGGGATTCCCAAGTCACCCCAAGTTAAATATCCAAGGAAGATCCAAGCAACTAAGCTTGGGGATGCCCCGGAAGGCATCCCCTCTTTCGTCTTCAACATTATCGGTAACCTCATTTGGAGCTATATTTTCATTCGTCACATGATATGAGTTTTGCTTGGAGAGTCATTTTATTTTATTATGATTTTCTTGATGTTAGTTATAATAATTTTTTGCATCTTTCATTTCAATAAAAGTGGCAAGGATAGCCATCACCATGCTTATTTTGCAAATATATGAGTTGCTGTTTCAAAACAGAAAGTTTATCGCTGTTGCAATAATTATCCAGAAAATTCAGAATGTAATAAAATGTTGAAAGTTTCTGCACAATAAGCTCTGATAAATTTTCTACAGTGTGGTAAATTTTCATAATTTTTGGAGTTTAAGAAGTATTGATACTCTTGCATTCTTTACAGACTGTGCTGTTTTGGCAGATTGCTGTTATGTTTGCATTGTTTGCATATGTTTGATTGTTTAATGATTCTATTTGAGGATAGGAGTATTGAATATGCAGAGGCATTTAGTATGCAATTTTGAATAATAATTTTAGTGATTTTCTACAGTAGGGAATGATAAGGTTTTTGCATTGGTTTATACTAACTTATCTCACGAGTTCTTGTTGAGTTTTGTGTGGATGAAGTTTTTAAGATTTAGGGAAACCGTGATATAAAAGGAATTAAGGAGATGCAAAAGCTCAATCTTGGGGATGCCCAAGGCATCCCAAGATAATATTTCAAGAAGTCTCAAGCATCTAATCTTGGGGATGCCCCGGTAGGCATCCCACCTTTCTTCATCAACAATTATCGGTTAGTATCGGTTGAGCCTAAGTTTTTGCTTCTTCACATGAGTTGTGCTATTCTTGGAATGTCATTTTGTTTTGTTTTGCTTGATGTTTTAATAAAATACTTAGATCTGAAAGTTTTTAAATAAGAGAGAGTCCACAATTAGCTACCTATTTACTTAACTACTCGCTTGATCTTCACTTATATCTTTTTGGAGTAGCTTGTCATTTACTCTTGTGCTTCACTTATATCCTATGAGTAAATTGTTGAATGAATTGAATTTCATGAAGTTGAAATTATATGTTCATATCATGCCTAGTGGTAGCTTCACATTGGGTTTAGAAAGTGAAATCTTTTGAGGCTTGACAATCACAATATTGGTCATACAAGCAATTCATGAATGATTAGTAGAAGGAAGAGAACTTTCACATGCAAATACACTATCTTGGAAATCTTTTGTGATTGTGAGCCCCCATCAAAATATTATATGCCAAAATTGTTGACATTGGACAAGGAAGATAACGTAATGATTTATGTTTGTTCATATTCACATAGAAGTTATATTGTCATAGATCCTTCAACATGTGGTGCTTGCCCCCCATCTTTGCTAGCCAAAAATTCCGCACTAAGTAGAGATACTACTTGTGCATCCAAAAACCCTTAAACCCAAATCTTATTTTCAAGAGTCCACCATACCTACCTATGGATTGAGTAAGATCCTTCAAGTAAGTTGTCATCGGTGCAATAAGGCAATAAAAATTGCTTCTAAAAGTGTAATATCATTTAGTGTAAGAGAAAATTGAGCGTTGTACGAACTTGTGATGGTAAAGAAATAAAAGCGACAGACTGCATAATAAAGGTTGCCATCACAAGGGGCAATATAATGTGACGTTCTTTTGCACTAAGGGGTTGAGCATACAAACAAATAAGCGCATGGCAACCTCTGTTTCCCTCTACGAAGGGCCTAACTTTTACTTTTATGTATTTACTTTTATGCAAGAGTCAAAGTTTTTCTCTCTATTCCTTTTTATTTTTCTCCTTCGGCAAGCATCATGTGGTGAGGAAAGATCTAGGCACATATGTCCAGTTGGATATGGGTGGCATGAGTTATTATTGTTGACATCACCCTTGAGGTGAATATGTTGGGCGGCGAAATTATAAGCCCCTATCTTTCTATGTGTCCTGTTGAAACATTTTGCTCATGTGTATGCGGTGAGTGTTAGCAATCATAGAAGACTATATGATGGTTGAGTATGTGGAGCTCTTACTTAGACTCTGTTGAATAAGTTGAATTGCAATTGTTTGGTGACTGAGAACATAGGTTGTTGAGTTTCAAGAGAATTCATTGTTTGAACCTTAACATGTGAATTGGTTGCTACTTTAACATGAGAAGTTTTATACGAAAGAATTGCTGTTATGATGCTAGGAAAAGTGATTGAAATTGTCATTGATCAAACTTGTGCACTTTGCTAGCATTCACACTTCATAAATTATTTCTTTTATCATTTACCTACTCGAGGACGAGTAGGAATTAAGCTTGGGGATGCTGATACGTCTCCAACGTATCTATAATTTATGAAGTATTCATGTTGTTATATTATCATTCTTGGATGTTTTACAATCATTTTATAGCAACTTTATATCATTTTTTTGGGACTAACCTATTGACCCAATGCCCAGTGCCAGTTGCTGTTTTTGCTTGTTTTTTACATCGCAGGAAATGAATATCAAATGGAGTCCAAACACCGCGAAACTTTTTGTGGATTTTTTATGGACCAGAAGACATCCAGTGGGCCAGAGAAGCACCTGGGGGGTGCCCTGAGGAGGGCACAACCCACCAGGGCGCGCCTGGGGGCCTAGGCGTGCCCAGGTGGGTTGTGCCCACCTCGGTGGCCTCCTGCACCCCCTCTTCGCCCTATAAATCACCAAATATTCCAAAAACCCTCAGGGTAGCCCTAGAT
The DNA here is from genome assembly GCA_011799875.1 of Thinopyrum elongatum. Lineage (NCBI taxonomy): Eukaryota > Viridiplantae > Streptophyta > Magnoliopsida > Poales > Poaceae > Thinopyrum > Thinopyrum elongatum. Next base: position 204,232,434 of record CM022303.1, read on the forward strand.
CAGAAGTTCCGCTGCCGCAAGGCCTCTGTATCCACGAGATCCAACCTAGACCCTGTTCCGGCACCCTGCCGGAGGGGGATATCATCACCGATGGACATCTCCATCATCCCGGCGACCACCACGATGAGGAGGGAGTAGTCCACTCTCGGGACTGAGGGTTTGTACCAGTAGCTATGTGTTTAATCTCTCTCTCTCTCATGTTCTTGAGATGCACAATCTTGATGTATCGCGGGCTTTGTTAATATAGTTGGATCATATGGTGTTTTCCCCTCTCTATCTTGTTGTGATGAATTAAGTTTTCCCTTTGAGATTTCGTTTTATCGGATTGAATACTTTTATGGATTTGAGAGCACTTGATATATGTCTAGCATACGAATACCCGTGGTGACAATGGGGTATTATATTGATTCACTTGATATATGTTTTGGCACTCAACTCGTGGATTCCCGAGGTGACATTGGGGTAATCTATGCATAGGGGTTGATGCACGTTCTTGTCTTTGTTTCTCCAGTAGAAATCTTGGGGCACTCTTTGAGGTTCTTTGTGTTGGATTGAGCATTACGAATCTGAATTTGCTTTGGTGTTATTTTAGTAAGAACTCTTGGATAGATCGATCGGAAAGAATAGCTTTGAGGTGGTTTCGTACCCTACAAACAATTTATTCTTATGTTCTCTGCTAGATAGGAACTTTGGAGTGATTCTTCATCGCACGTTGAGGGATGGTTATATGATCCAATTATATTAGCATTGTTGAGAGATTGCACTAGCGAAAGTACGGACCCTAGGCCTTGTTTTCAAGCATTGCAATACCGTTTGTACTCACTTTTGTCACTTGCTACCTTGCTGTTTTTATTTATTCAGATTATAAAAATATATTTCTACCATCCATATTACACTTTTATCACCATCTCTTCGCCGAACTAGTGCACCTATACAATTTTCCATTGTATTGGGTGTGTTGGGGACACAAGAGATTTCTTGTATTTGGTTGCAGGGTTGTTTGAGAGAGACCATCTTCATCCTACGCCTCCCACGGATTGATAAACCTTAGGTAATCCACTTGAGGGAAAATTGCTACTGTCCTACAAAACACTGCGCTTGGAGGCCCAACACGAATCTACAAGAATAAAGTTGCGTAGTAGACATCAACTATCTCCATGGGGGGGCGAAGGAGTTATTCTTTGTCTGTATGTCGATGACATACTGATCTTTGGAACCAAACTTGATTTAATCAAGGAGGTTAAGGATTTCTTATCTCGGTGCTTTGAGATGAAGGATCTAGGAGTAGCTGATGTTATCTTAAACATCAAGCTGTTGAGAGATGAGAATGGTGGGATTATACTGCTTCAGTCTCACTATGTGGAAAAGGTCTTGAGTCGTTTTGGGTATAGCGACTGCCAGCCTTCTCCAACTCCATATGATGCTAGTGTGTTGCTTCGAAAGAATCGACGTATTGTAAGAGATCAACTGAGGTATTCTCGGATTATTGGCTCGCTTATGTATTTATCGAGTGCCACGAGGCCTGACATCTCTTTTGCTGTGAGCAAACTGAGTCGGTTTGTGTCAAAACCGGGAGATGATCATTGGCATGCACTTGAGAGAGTTATGCGCTATTTGAAAGGAACTGCAAGATATGGGATTCACTACACCGGGTATCCGAGGGTACTGGAGGGTTATAGTGACTCAAACTGGATATCTGATGCTGATGAGATTAAGGCCACAAGTGGTTATGTTTTTACACTTGGTGGTGGCGCTATTTCCTGGAAGTCTTGCAAGTAGACCATCTTAACGAGGTCAACTATGGAAGCAGAACTCACAGCATTAGACACTGCCACTGTTGAAGCAGAGTGGCTTCGTGAGCTCTTGATGGACTTACCTATGGTCGAAAAACCAATACCCCCTATCCTGATGAACTGTGATAATCAAACTATGATCGTCAAGATAAACAGTTCTCAGGATAATATGAAGTCCTCAAGGCATGTGAGGAGGAGACTAAAATCTGTCAGAAAATTGAGCAACTCCGGAGTTATTACGTTGGATTATATCCAAACGTCGAAAAACTTGGCAGGTCCCTTCACAAAGGGTTTATCACGTAATCTGATAGATAATGCATCGATGGAGTTGGGTTTGAGACCCACCGCATGAGTTGTCCATAGTGGCAACCCACTCTATGTGATCGGAGATCCCGTGAAGTAGAAGTGGGAGAAAAGCTAAGCAACCTCGCAAGTCCCATAAGACTGCAGAGGCAAGAGACTTGGCGCCACTAGAGCTTATACATTCTGATCATTGTGAGATGAATGGCGTGTTGACAAAAGGTGGAAAGAAATACTTCATGACGTTGATTGATGACTCCACTAGATATTGTTATGTGTATCTTCTGAAATCAAAAGATGAGGCTTTAAATTTCTTCAAAAACTATAAAGCTGAAGCAGAGAACCTACTTGATCGAAAAATTAAATGGCTTAGGTCTGATCATGGTGGAGAGTATTTTTTTCAATGAATTTGATTTGTTTTGTGCGGAACATGGTATAATCCATGAGAGGACGCGTCCATACTCACCTCAGTCAAATGGGGTAGCCGAAAAGAAGAACCGAACTCTAACTGATATGGTTAACACCATGTTAGACACATCGGGTCTCTCCAAGGCAAGGTGGGGGAGGCACTAATGACTGCATGTCATGTCCTAAACCGAGCTCCCACAAAGCATAAGACCATAACTCCTTTTAAGGAATGGGAAAGGAAAATATTGAAACTCTCCTACCTACGTACTTGGGGTTGTTTGGCAAAAGTCAATATACCAATTCCCAAGAAGCGCAAGCTTGGACCAAAAATCGTGGATTGTGTTCTTCTGGGCTATGCTTTTCATAGCATTGGCTATAGATTTTTGAGAATAAAATCTGAGGTATCCGACATGCATGTTGGTACAATTATGGAGTCAAATGATGCAACTTTCTTTGAGGACATATTTCCTATGAAGGCTATGTCGAGTTCCTCAAATCAGGAGATACCTACTCCATCTAGTGAGGAATTTGATGTAATTCCTGAACCCACCATTGTGATGGAACATGTTGAGAATCCTGTTGAGGATAACAATGAAACTCTTGTAAGGAGTAAGAGACAGAGGACCGCAAATTCCTTTGATGATGATTTCACTGTGTACCTCGTGGATGACACACCCAGGACTATTTCAGAAGCATATGCATCTTCTGATGCTAATTACTGGAAGGAAGCTGTCCGCAGCGAGATGGATTCCATCTTAGCTAACGGAACCTGGGAAATCACTGTCGTCCTCATGGGTGCAAACCTGTAGGATGTAAGTGGGTGTTCAAGATAAAGCTTAGACCTGATGGTACGATTGAAAAGTACAAGGCACGGCTTGTGGCCAAGGGTTATACCCAGAAAGAAGGTGAAGACTACTTTGATACTTACTCACCTGTGGCTAAACTGGCCACTATTCGGGTGCTACTATCACTGGCTGCCTCACACGGTCTTCTCTTTCATCAAATGGACGTTAAGACTGCCTTCCTCAATGGAGAGTTGAAGGAGGAAATTTACATGGAACAGCCAGATGGTTTTGTAGTACCTGGTCAGGAAGGAAAGGGGTGCAAGCTATTAAAGTCTTTATATGGCCTTAAACAAGCTCCTAAGGAGTGGCATGAGAAGTTTGAAAGAACATTAACTGCTGCAGGCATTGTAGTAAACAATGGTGACAAGTGTGTGTACTATCGCCATGGTGGGGGCGAAGGAGTTATTCTTTGTCTGTATGTCGATGACATACTGATCTTTGGAACCAAACTTGATTTAATCAAGGAGGCTAAGGATTTCTTATCTCGGTGCTTTGAGATGAAGGATCTAGGAGTAGCTGATGTTATCTTAAACATCAAGCTGTTGAGAGATGAGAATGGTGGGATTACACTGCTTCACTCTCACTATGTGGAAAAGGTCTTGAGTCGTTTTGGGTATAGTGACTGCCAGCCTTCTCCAACTCCATATGATGCTAGTGTGTTGCTTCGAAAGAATCGATGGATTGCTAGAGATCAACTGAGGTATTCTCGGATTATTGGCTCGCTTATGTATTTTGCGAGTGCCACGAGGCCTGACATCTCTTTTGCTGTGAGCAAACTGAGTCGGTTTGTGTCAAAACCGGGAGATGATCATTGGCATGTGCTTAAGAGAGTTATGCGCTATTTGAAAGGCACTGCGAGCTATGGGATTCACTACACCTGGTATCCGAGGGTACTGAAGGGTTATAGTGACTCAAACTGGATATCTGATGCTGATGAGATTAAGGCCACAAGTGGTTATGTTTTTACACTTGGTGGTGGCATTGTTTCCTGGAAGTCTTGCAAGCAGACCATCTTAACGAGGTCAACTATGGAAGCAGAACTCACAGCATTAGACACTGCCACTGTTGAAGTAGAGTGGCTTCGTAAGCTCCTGATGGACTTACCTATGGTCGAAAAACCAATACCCCCTATCCTGATGAACTGTGATAATCAAACTGTGATCGTCAAGATAAACAGTTCTCAGGATAATATGAAGTCCTCAAGGCATGTGAGGAGGAGACTAAAATCTGTCAGAAAATTGAGCAACTCCGGAGTTATTACGTTGGATTATATCCAAACGTCAAAGAACTTGGCAGGTCCCTTCACAAAGGGTTTATCACGTAATGTGATAGATAATGCATCGATGGAGATGGGTTTGAGACCCACCGCATGAGTTGTCCATAGTGGGAACCCACTCTATGTGATCGGAAATCCCGTGAAGTAGAAGTGGGAGGCAAGCTAAGCAACCTCGCAAGTCCCATAAGACTGCAGAGGCAAGAGACTTGGCGCCACTAGAGCTTATACATTCTGATCTTTGTGAGATGAATGGCGTGTTGACAAAAGGTGGAAAGAAATACTTCATGACGTTGATTGATGACTCCACTAGATATTGTTATGTGTATCTTCTGAAATCAAAAGATGAGGCTTTAAATTTCTTCAAAAACTATAAAGTTGAAGCAGAGAACCAACTTGATCAAAAAATTAAACGGCTTAGGTCTGATCGTGGTGGAGAGTATTTTTTTCAATGAATTTGATTTGTTTTGTGCGGAACATGGTATAATCCACGAGAGGACGCCTCCCTACTCACCTCAGTCAAATGGGTTAGCCGAAAAGAAGAACCGAACTCTAACTGATATGGTTAACACCATGTTAGACACATCGGGTCTCTCCAAGGCATGGTGGGGGGAGGCACTAATGACTGCATGTCATGTCCTAAACCGAGTTCCCACAAAGCATAAGACTATAACTCCTTTTGAGGAATGGGAAAGGAAAATATTGAAACTCTCCTACCTACGTACTTGGGGTTGTTTGGCGAAAGTCAATATACCAATTCCCAAGAAGCGCAAGCTTGGACCAAAAACTGTGGATTGTGCTCTTCTGGGCTATGCTTTTCATTGCATTGGCTATAGATTTTTGAGAATAAAATCTGACGTATCCGACATGCATGTTGGTACAATTATGGAGTCAAATGATGCAACTTTCTTTGAGGACATATTTCCTATGAAGGCTATGTCGAGTTCATCAAATCAGAAGATACCTACTCCATCTAGTGAGGAATTTGCTGTAATTCCTGAACCCACCATTGCGATGGAACATGTTGAGAATCCTGTTGAGGATAACAATGAAACTCCTGTAAGGAGTAAGAGACAGAGGACCGCAAAGTCCTTTGGTGATGATTTCATTGTGTACCTCGTGGATGACACATCCAGGACTATTTCAGAAGCATATGCATCTTCTGATGCTAACTACTAGAAGGAAGCTGTCCGCAGCGAGATGGATTCCATCTTAGCTAACAGAACCTGGGAAATCACTGATCGTCCTCATGGGTGCAAACCTGTAGGATGTAAGTGGGTGTTCAAGATAAAGCTTAGACCTGATGGTACGATTGAAAAGTACAAGGCACGGCTTGTGGCCAAGGGTTATACCCAGAAAGAAGGTGAAGACTACTTTGATACTTACTCACCTGTGGCTAAACTGTTCACTATTCGGGTGCTACTATCACTGGCTGCCTCACACGGTCTTCTCGTTCATCAAATGGACATTAAGACTGCCTTCCGCATTGGAGAGTTGAAGGAGGAAATTTACATGGAACAGCCAGATGGTTTTGTCTTACCTGGTCCAGAAGGAAAGGTGTGCAAGCTATTAAAGTCTTTATATGGCCTTAAACAAGCTACTAAGGAGTGGCATGAGAAGTTCGAAAGAACATTAACTGCTGCAGGTTTTGTAGTAGATGATGGTGACAAGTGTGTGTACTATCGCCATGGTGGGGGCGAAGGAGTTATTCTTTGTCTGTATGTCGATGAAATACTGATCTTTGGAACCAAACTTGATTTAATCAAGGATATTAAGGATTTCTTATCTCGGTGCTTTGAGATGAAGGATCTAGGAGTAGCTGATGTTATCTTAAACATCAAGCTGTTAAGAGATGAGAATGGTGGGATTACACTGCTTCAGCCTCACTATGTGGAAAAGGTCTTGAGTCATTTTGGCTATATTGACTGCCAGCCTTCTCCAACTCCATATGATGCTAGTGTGTTGCTTCGAAAGAATCGACGGATTGCTAGAGATCAACTGAGGTATTCTCAGATTATTGGCTCGCTTATGTATTTGGCGAGTGCCATGAGGCCTGACATCTCTTTTGCTGTGAGCAAACTGAGTCGGTTTGTGTCAAAACCGGGAGATGATCATTGGCATGCGCTTGAGAGAGTTATGCGCTATTTGAAAGGCACTGCGAGCTATGGGATTCACTACACCGGGTATCCGAGGGTACTGGAGGGTTATAGTGACTCAAACTTGATATCTGATGCTGATGAGATTAAGGCCACAAGTGGTTATGTTTTTACACTTGGTGTGGTGCTATTTCCTGGAAGTCTTGCAAGCAGACCATCTTAACGAGGTCAACTATGGAAGCAGAACTCACAGCATTAGACACTGCCACTGTTGAAGCAGAGTGGCTTCGTGAGCTCTTGATGGACTTACCTATGGTCGAAAAACCAATACCCCCTATCCTGATGAACTGTGATAATCAAACTGTGATCGTCAAGATAAACAGTTCTAAGGATAATATGAAGTCCTCAAGGCATGTGAAGAGGAGACTAAAATCTGTCAAAAAATTGAGCAACTCCAGAGTTATTACGTTGGATTATATCCAAACATCGAAAAACTTGGCAGGTCCCTTCACAAAAAGTTTATCACGTAATGTGATACATAATGCGTCGATGGAGATGGGTTTGAGACCCACCGCATGAGTTGTCCATAGTGGTAACCCACTCTATGTGATCGGAGATCCCGTGAAGTAGAAGTGGGAGACAAGCTGTTGGTCAGCTGAGAGGAGAGTATCCCTATTTTAATTATCCCACTCCGCGAAGATCCAATGCTCTCCTGATCTGCATGGCAGGTTGATAGTTATCTTAATGTCTTTCTATTGGCTTATTTGAGTAAGCAGAGTTGTTGTCCTGCAGAGCATCTCCTGAGGAACACACCTATACGAATTTGACTGTTAACGTTGCAGTCTGTGAGAATTGGGTGTTCTCTAATAAATTCATGAAATGCCTTGGAGTATGACGTATACGCTCCACCCGCGGGGAAGCCTTGCGGCAGCCCAGTATCGGTCAAGAATTTGTGTGAAACTAGTCTCGCAGAAAACTTGTAGTTCAAGGCATAGTCCACTATTCAAGTTGTGATCTAGTGTAGCATAAAACTCTAAGTGGAAGTTCATCTTCACAGTCTCCACTAAGCACCGGTATATAAACAATGATTTGGAACTAAATGATGAGATGTGCCAATGAGACTTTGTGGGGGATTGTTGGAATTTGCTAGTGGGCCTTTGGCCCAAAGCCCAACTAAAATTCTGAAATTCTCTTGGCCCATTCATGCACACATGTGAGTGGTGTGAGTGGGACTAAAGTTTAGTCCCACCCCGGAAGTTGAGTGAGACTTTCACCTCTTTATAAGGTGAGCTCTTCTACCACTTGTATGAGCATGAGAAGAGTAGACCTACACGCGCGCTCCTCCTCCTCGCTCGCCTCGCCACGCCACGCCTCGTCACGACGCGCCGCGGGTTGCGGGAATGATCCGAGCCGAGGACAGAGCTATGCACATTGTCTATATTTTTGCTGCTCGGGAAAAATTAATACGTCATTAATTATTAATTAATAATTAATGGGCGTGTTAATTACTCAGCAGTTTCCGATTCTTTTGGATCGTGGGGCTGTTACTTGGACGTGGATTTTTCTCCACGCCCTACCCGGCCCGCATTATATAGTCAGGCAGACGTCTACCCTAGCCGCCGCCACGTCGTATGGTTTTGCACCACCGTTCCAGATCATTGCGCTGCCATGCAAGTCTTCTCCATCCCTCCTTCCGGCGTGCACCACGAGAAGGGATAGCAGGCCTCCGGAACCCCGCCTCTCGTGATCCTGTACGGGAGAGGGGCGATCAGGTTTTTGGGGAGCACACCCGCGCGACTGCTGGCAACAAGGACTTCGCCGATGACGACTTCTTCCCTGGCCTTAGCAACCTCTTCCACAACGATATGGCGACAACCTCAACGCCGGCGGTTCTGCTCCCGCTGCACCGTATGTGATCTTGTCCTCTTTGTTCGAGATCATGGTAGAATTCTTAGTTCTAGTCTATGCCCTAGATATGATCTGTTCTTCTACTCTGCTAGTACGCATGATTAGTTTAATCTCTGTTTTCGTCGTCATTATTTATTTACTGTTTACTCGGATTAAATCTCGTAGTAATTTGCTCATATATTCAACAATCCAAAAACCTAATTATAGGCAATTTACTCCGAGTGGTTTTGCTGCGCATCTGAAGCCGCCTACCTTTAAGGGGGTGCAATATAAGAGGTGGCGCACGAGAGCAGTTTACTGGTTCCAAACCATGTACTGCTATGACGCCACCAAGGGCAAGCCTGAGGGCAATCTTGAACCTGCACAGTAGGAAGCTTTTGAGAAGATCGATGCCCTCTTTAAAGGCGCCCTTCTGAGTGTTCTTGATGATTCTATTGTGGATTCGTATATGTCGTTTGACAATGGCAAGGACATGTGGGATGCGCTCGAGGCCAAGTTTGGGGCCTCGGACGCCGGCAGCGAGTTGTTCGTCATGGAGCAATTTTGTGACTACAAGATGACTGATGAGCGCTCTGTTGTCCAGCAAGCTCATGAGATATAGTCGCTCGCAAAGGAACTTGAGTACTTCAAGTGTGTGTTACCAGACAAATTTGTTGTCGGAGGAATCATTGCCAAGCTTCCACCTTCGTGGAACAATTTTGCTACTTCCCTGAAACACAAGAGATAGGAGTTTTCCGTTTCGGATCTCATTGGTACTCTTGACGTTGAAGAGAAGGCAAGAGCAAAAGACACACGTGCTCGAGTTGCTGAGGGAGCTTCTAGTGCCCACATGGTACAGAAGAAGAACTTCCAGCCCAACAAGTTCAAAAACAACAAGAACAAAACTCAGGGCAAAGGCAAGTTTGATGCAAAGAACAAGCCGTCACATTCTACCAACTTCAAGAAGAACTCTCATAAGAAGGGAAGGGACTTTGCCATGTCTGCGGTGATCCTAATCACTGGGCTCCGAAGTGTCCTAACCGCTTTGAGGAGGGCGAACATGAGAAGAGCGGCAAGTCCGCCAATGTTGTCATCGGTGATACTGATATGAAGGAATCTGGGTACGGTATTCTTCCTACCATCCTTTCAGTATTTCAATCTCTTGATTGGTTAGTTGATACCGGTGCCAACGTACATGTTTGTGTTGATGCCTCCATGTTTTATTCTTACCAGGTCACTGGGACTTCTCCCGTGCTGATGGGGAACGGGTCACATGCCATTGTTTGAGGTGTTGGTACGGTCGATCTGAAGTTTACTTCGGGGAAGATCGTGCGCCTGAAGAACGTTCATCATGTGCCCTCCATCAATAAAAATCTCGTTAGCGGTTCCCGTTTATGTCGAGATGGTTTTAAGTTGGTTTTTTAGTCCAATAAAGTTGTAATTTCTAAGTATGGACAATTTGTTGGAAAAGGTTATGAGTGCGGAGGCTTGCTCCGCCAGTCTTTGTCAGATATTTGCACTAAAGTTATCAATAATGTTTGCCACGATAATGAGTCTAATATTTGGCATTCACGACGTTGTCATAATGAGTCTAATGAGACAATATGAGTTTAATTCCGAAATTCACCACTGTCAAGGGCTCCAAGTTCCAAGTGTGTGTGCAAGCTAAGCAACCTCGCAAGTCCCATAAGACTGCAGAGGCAAGAGACTTGGCGCCACTAGAGCTTATACATTCTGATCTTTGTGAGATGAATGGCGTGTTGACAAAAGATGGAAAGAAATACTTCATGACGTTGATTGACGACTCCACTAGATATTGTTATGTGTATCTTCTGAAATCAAAAGATGAGGCTTTAAATTTCTTCAAAAACTATAAAGCTGAAGCAGAGAACCAACTTGATCGAAAAATTAAATGGCTTAGGTCTGATCGTGGTGGAGAGTATTTTTTCAATGAATTTGATTTGTTTTGTGCGGAACATGGTATAATCCATGAGAGGACGCCTCCCTACTCACCTCAGTCAAATGGGGTAGCCGAAAGGAAGAACCGAACTCTAACTGATATGGTTAACACCATGTTAGACACATCGGGTCTCTCCAAGGCATGGTGGGGGGAGACACTAATGACTGCATGTCATGTCCTAAACTGAGTTCCCACAAAGCATAGGACCATAACTCCTTTTGAGGAATGGGAAAGGAAAATATTGAAACTCTCCTACCTACGTACTTGGGGTTGTTTGGCGAAAGTCAATATACCAATTCCCAAGAAGCGCAAGCTTGGACCAAAAACCGTGGATTGTGTTCTTCTGGGCTATGCTTTTCATAGCATTGGCTATAGATTTTTGAGAATAAAATCTGAGGTATCCGACATGCATGTTGGTACAATTATGGAGTCAAATGATGCAACTTTCTTTGAGGACATATTTCCTATGAAGGCTATGTCGAGTTCATCAAATCAGGAGATACCTACTCCATCTAGTGAGGAATTTGCTGTAATTCTTGAACCCACCATTGCGATGGAACATGTTGAGAATCCTGTTGAGGATAACAATGAAACTCCTGTAAGGAGTAAGAGACAGAGGAACGCAAAGTCCTTTGGTGATGATTTCATTGTGTACCTCGTGGATGACACGCCCAGGACTATTTCTGAAGCATATGCATCTTCTGATGCTAACTACTGGAAGGAAGCTGTCCGCAGCGAGATGGATTCCATCTTAGCTAACGGAACCTGGGAAATCACTGGTCGTCCTCATGGGTGCAAACCTGTAGGATGTAAGTGGGTGTTCAAGAAAAAGCTTAGACCTGATGGTACGATTGAAAAGAATAAGGCACGGCTTGTGGCCAAGGGTTATACCCAGAAAGAAGGTGAAGACTACTTTGATACTTACTCACCTGTGGCTAAACTGACCACTATTCGGGTGATACTATCAGTGGCTGCCTCACACGGTCTTCTCGTTCATCAAATGGACGTTAAGACTGCCTTCCTCAATGGAGAGTTGAAGGAGGAAATTTACATGGAAGAGCCATATGGTTTTGTAGTACCTGATCAGGAAGGAAAGGTGTGCAAGCTATTAAAGTCTTTATATGGCCTTAAACAAGCTCCTAAGGAGTGGCATGAGAAGTTCGAAAGAACATTAACTATTGCAGGCTTTGTAGTAAACGATGGTGACAAGTGTGTGTACTATCGCCATGGTGGGGGCGAAGGAGTTATTCTTTGTCTGTATGTCGATGAAATACTGATCTTTGGAACCAAACTTGATTTAATCAAGGAGGTTAAGGATTTCTTATCTCGGTGCTTTGAGATGAAGGATCTAGGAGTAGCTGATGTTATCTTAAACATCAATCTGTTGAGAGATGTGAATGGTGGGATTACACTGCTTCGGTCTCACTATGTGGAAAAGGTCTTGAGTCGTTTTGGGTATAGCGACTGCCAGCCTTCTTCAACTCCATATGATGCTAGTGTGTTGCTTCGAAAGAATCGACGGATTGCTAGAGATCAACTGAGGTACTCTCAGATTATTGGCTCGCTTATTTATTTGGCGAGTGCCACGAGGCCTGACATCTCTTTTGCTGTGAGCAAACTGAGTCGGTTTGTGTCAAAACCGGGAGATGATCATTGGCATGCGCTTGAGAGAGTAATGCGCTATTTGAAAGGCACTGCGAGCTGTGGGATTCACTACACCGGGTATCCAAGGGTTCTGGAGGGTTATAGTGACTCAAACTGGATATCTGATGCTGACGAGATTAAGGCCACAAGTGGTTACGTTTTTACACTTGGTGGTGGCGCTGTTTCCTAGAAGTCTTGCAAGCAGACCATCTTAACGAGGTCAACTATGGAAGCAGAACTCACAGCATTAGACACTGCCACTGTTGAAGCAGAGTGGCTTCGTGAGCTCTTGATGGACTTACCTATGGTCAAAAAACCAATACCCCCTATCCTGATGAACTGTGATAATCAAACTATGATCGTCAAGATAAACAGTTCTAAGGATAATATGAAGTCCTCAAGGCATGTGAAGAGGAGACTAAAATCTGTCAGAAAATTCAGGAACTCCGGAGTTATTACGTTGGATTATATCCAAACGTCGAAAAACTTGGCAGGTCCCTTCACAAAGGGTTTATCACGTAATGTGATAGATAATGCATCGATGGAGATGGGTTTGAGGCGCACCGCATGAGTTGTCCATAGTGGTAAGCCACTCTATGTGATCGGAGATCCTGTGAAGTAGAAGTGGGAGACAAGCTGTTGGTCAGCTGAGAGGAGAGTATCCCTATTTTAATTATCCCACTCCGCGAAGATGCAATACTCTCCTGATCTGCATGGCAGGTTGATAGTTATCTTAATGTGTTTCAAGTGGCTTATTTGAGTAAGCAGAGATGTTGTCCTGCAGAGCATCTCCTGATGAACACACCTACATGAATTTGACTGTTAACGTCGTAGTCTGTGAGAATTGGGTGTTCTCTAATAAATTCATGAAAGGCCTTGGAGTATGACGTATACGCTCCACCCACAAGGAAGCCTTGCGGCAGCCTAGTATCGGTCAAGAATTTGTGTGAAACTAGTCTCGCAGAAAACTTGTAGTTCAAGGCATAGTCCACTATTCAAGTTGTGATCTAGTGTAGCATAAAACTCTAAGTGGAAGTTCAACTTCACAGTCTCCACTAAGCACCGGTATATAAACAATGATTTGGAACTAAATGATGAGATGTGCCAATGAGACTTTGTGGGGGATTGTTGGAATTTGCTAGTGGGCCTTTGGCCCAAAGCCCAACTAAAATTCTGAAATTCTCTTGGCCCATTCATGCACACATGTGAGTGGTGTGAGTGGGACTAAAGTTTAGTCCCACCCCGGAAGTTGAGTGAGACTTTCACCTCTTTATAAGGTGAGCTCTTCTACCACTTGTATGAGCATGAGAAGAGGAGACCTACACGCGCGCTCCTCCTCCTCGCTCGCCTCGCCACGCCATGCCTCGTCACGATGCGCCGCGGGTTGCGGGAATGAGCCGAGCCGAGGACAGAGCTATGCATGTTGTCTATATTTTTGCTGCTCGGGAAAAATTAATACGTCATTAATTAATAATTAATGGACATGTTAATTACTCAGCAGTTTCCGATTCTTTTGGATCGTGGGGCTGTTACTTGGACGTGGGTTTTTCTCCATGCCCTACCCGGCCCGCATTATATAGTTAGGCAGACGTCTACCCTAGCCGCCGCCATGTCGTATGGTTTCGCACCACTGTTCCAGATCATTGCGCCGCCATGCAAGTCTTCTCCATCCCTCCTTCCGGCATGCACCACAAGAAGGGATAGCAGGCCTCCGGAACCCCGCCTCTCGTGATCCTGTATGGGAGAGGGGCGATCAGGTTTTTGTGGAGCGCACTCGCGCAACTGCTGCCAACGAGGACTTCGCCGACAACGACTTCTTCCCTAACCTCGGCAACCTCTTCCTCAACGACATGGGCGACAACCTCAACGCCGGCGGTTCTGCTCCCACTGCACCGTATGTGATCTTGTCCTCTTTGTTCGAGATCGTGGTAGAATTCTTAGTTCTAGTCTGTGCCCTAGATATGATCTGTTCTTCTACTATGCTAGTCCGCATGATTAGTTCAATCTCTATTTTTGTCGTCAGGATTTATTTACTGTTTACTCGGATTAAATCTCGTAGTAATTTGCTCATATATTCAACAATCCAAAAACTTGATTATAGGCAATTTACTCCGAGTGGTTTTGCTGCGCATCTGAAGCCGCCTACCTTTAAGGGGGTGCAATATAAGAGGTGGCGCACGAGAGCAGTTTCTGGTTCCAAACCATGTACTGCTATGATACCACCAAGGGCAAGCCTGAGGGCAATCTTGAACCTGCACAGCAGGAAGCTTTTGAGAAGATCGATACCCTCTTTAAAGGCGCCCTTCTGAGTGTTCTTGACGATTCTATTGTGGATTCGTATATGTCGTTTGACAATGGCAAGGACATGTGGGCTACGCTCGAGGCCTAGTTTGGGGCCTCGGACGCCGGCAGCGAGTTGTACGTCATGGAGCAATTCTGTGACTACAAGATGACTAATGAGCGCTTTGTTGTCCAGCAAGCTCATGAGATACAGTCGCTCGCAAAGGAACTTGAGTACTTCAAGTGTGTGTTACCGGACAAATTTGTTGCCGGAGGAATCATTGCCAAGCTTCCACCTTCGTGGAACAATTTTGCTACTTCCCTGAAACACAAGAGACAGGAGTTTTCCGTTTCGGATCTCATTGGTACTCTTGACGTTGAAGAGAAGGCGAGAGCAAAAGACACACGTGCTCGAGTTGCTGAGGGAGCTTCTAGTGCCCACATGGTACAGAAGAAGAACTTCTAGCCCAACAAGTTCAAAAACAACAGGAACAAAACTCAGGGCAAAGGCAAGTTTGATGCAAAGAACAAACCGTCACATTCTATCAACTTCAAGAACTCTCATAAGAAGCGAAGGGACTTTGCCATGTCTGCGGTGATCCTAATCACTGGGCTCCGAAGTGTCCTAACCGCTTTGAGGAGGGCGAACATGAGAAGAGCGGCAAGTCCGCCAATGTTGTCATCGGTGATACTGATATGAAGGAATCTGGGTACGGTATTCTTCCTACCATCCTTTCAGTATTTCAATCTACTGATTGGTTAGTTGATACCGGTGCCAACGTACATGTTTGTGCTGATGCCTCCATGTTTTCTTCTTACCAGGTCACTGGGACTTCTCCCGTGCTGATGGGGAACGGATCACATGCCATTGTTCGAGGTGTCGGTACGGACGATCTGAAGTTCACTTCGGGGAAGATCGTGCGCCTGAAGAACGTTCATCATGTGCCCTCCATCAATAAAAATCTCGTTAGCAATCCCGTTTATGTCGAGATGGTTTTAAGTTGGTTTTTGAGTCCAATAAAGTTGTAATTTCTAAGTATGGACAATTTGTTGGAAAAGGCTATGAGTGCGGAGGTTTGTTCCGCCTGTCTTTGTCAGATATTTGCACTAAAGTTATCAATAATGTTTGCCACGATAATGAGTCTAATATTTGGCATTCACGACTTTGTCATATTAACTTTGGTTGCATGACGCAGCTAGACAATATGAGTTTAATTCCGAAATTCACCACTGTCAAGGGCTCCAAGTGCCAAGTGTGTGTGCAAGCTAAGCAACCTCGCAAGTCCCATAAGACTGCAGAGGCAAGAGACTTGGCGCCACTAGAGCTTATACATTCTGATCTTTGTGAGATGAATGGCGTGTTGACAAAAGGTTGAAAGAAATACTTCATGACGTTGATTGATTACTCCACTAGATATTGTTATGTGTATCTTCTGAAATCAAAAGATGAGGCTTTAAATTTCTTCAAAAACTATAAAGCTGACTTGATCGAAAAATTAAACGGCTTAGGTCTGATCGTGGTGGAGAGTATTTTTTTCAATGAATTTGATTTGTTTTGTGCGGAACATGGTATAATCCATGAGAGGACGCCTCCCTACTCACCTCAGTCAAATGGGGTAGCCGAAAAGAAGAATCGAACTCTAACTGATATGGTTAACACCATGTTAGACACATCGGGTCTCTCCAAGGCATGGTGGGGGAGGAACTAATGACTGCATGTCATGTCCTAAACTGAGTTCCCACAAAGCATAAGACCATAACTCCTTTTGAGGAATGGGAAAGGAAAATATTGAAACTCTCCTACCTACGTACTTGGGGTTGTTTGGCGAAAGTCAATATACCAATTCCCAAGAAGCGCAAGCTTGGACCAAAAACCGTGGATTGTGTTCTTCTGGGCTATGCTTTTCATAGCATTGGCTATAGATTTTTGAGAATAAAATCTGAGGTATCCGACATGCATGTTGGTAAAATTATGGAGTCAAATGATGCAACTTTCTTTGAGGACATATTTCCTATGAAGGCTATGTCGAGTTCATCAAATCAGGAGATACCTACTCCATCTAGTGAGGAATTTGCTGTAATTCTTGAACCCACCATTGCGATGGAACATGTTGAGAATCCTGTTGAGGATAACAATGAAACTCCTGTAAGGAGTAAGAGACAGAGGACCGCAAAGTCCTTTGGTGATGATTTCATTGTGTACCTCGTGGATGACACACCCAGGACTATTTTAGAAGCATATGCATCTTCTGATGCTAACTACTGGAAGGAAGCTGTCCACAGCAAGATGGATTCCATCTTGGCTAACGAAACCTGGGAAATCACTGATCGTCCTCATGGGTGCAAACCTGTAGGATGTAAGTGGGTGTTCAAGAAAAAGCTTAGACCTGATGGTACGATTGAAAAGTACAAGGCACGGCTTGTGGCCAAGGGTTATACCCAGAAAGAAGGTGAAGACTACTTTGATACTTACTCACCCGTGGCTAAACTGACCACTATTCGGGTGCTACTATCACTGGCTGCCTCACACGGTCTTCTCGTTCATCAAATGGACGTTAAGACTGCCTTCCTCAATGGAGAGTTGAAGGAGGAAATTTACATGGAACAGCCAAATGGTTTTGTAGTACCTGGTCAGGAAGGAAAGGTGTGCAAGCTATTAAAGTCTTTATATGGCCTTAAACAAGCTCCTAAGGAGTGGCATGAGAAGTTCGAAAGAACATTAACTGCTGCAGGCTTTGTAGTAAACGATGGTGACAAGTATGTGTATTATCGCCATGGTGGGGACGAAGGAGTTATTCTTTGTCTGTATGTCGATGACATACTGATCTTTGGAACCAAACTTGATTTAATCAAGTAGGTTAAGGATTTCTTATCTCGGTGCTTTGAGATGAAGGATCTAGGAGTAGCTGATGTTATCTTAAACATCAAGCTGTTGAGAGATGAGAATGGTGGGATTACACTGCTTCAGTCTCACTATGTGGAAAAGGTCTTGAGTCGTTTTGGGTATAGCAACTGCCAGCCTTCTCCAACTCCATATGATGCTAGTGTGTTGCTTCGAAAGAATCGACGGATTGCTAGAGATCAACTGAGGTATTCTCAGATTATTGGCTCGCTTATGTATTTGGCGAGTGCCACGAGGCCTGACATCTCTTTTGCTGTGAGCAAACTAAGTCGGTTTGTGTCAAAACCGGGAGATGATCATTGGCATGCGCTTGAGAGAGTTATGCGCTATTTGAAAGGCACTGCGAGCTATGGGATTCACTACACTGGGTATCCGAGGGTACTGGAGGGTTATAGTGACTCAAACTGGATATCTGATGCTGATGAGATTAAGGCCACAAGTGGTTATGTTTTTACACTTGGTGGTGGCGCTGTTTCTCGGAAGTCTTGCAAGCAGACCATCTTAACGAGGCCAACTATGGAAGCAGAACTCACAGCATTAGACACTGCCACTGTTGAAGCAGAGTGGCTTCGTGAGCTCTTGATGGACTTACCTATGGTCGAAAAACCAATACCCCCTATCCTGATGAACTGTGATAATCAAACTGTGATCGTCAAGATAAACAGTTCTAAGGATAATATGAAGTCCTCAAGGCATGTGAAGAGGAGACTAAAATCTGTCAGAAAATTAAGGAACTCCGGAGTTATTACGTTGGATTATATCCAAACGTCGAAAAACTTGGCAGGTCCCTTCACAAAGGGTTTATCACGTAATGTGATAGATAATGCATCGATGGAGATGGGTTTGAGACCCACCGCATGAGTTGTCCATAGTGGTAACCCACTCTATGTGATCGGAGATCCCGTGAAGTAGAAGTGGGGGACAAGCTGTTGGTCAGCTGAGAGGAGAGTATCCCTATTTTAATTATCCCACTCCGCGAAGATGCAATACTCTCCTGATCTGCATGGCAGGTTGATAGTTATCTTAATGTGTTTCAAGTGGCTTATTTGAGTAAGCAGAGATGTTGTCCTGCAGAGCATCTCCTGAGGAACACACCTATATGAATTTGACTGTTAACGTCGCAGTCTGTGAGAATTGGGTGTTCTCTAATAAATTCATGAAAGGCCTTGGAGTATGACGTATACGCTCCACCCGCGGGGAAGCCTTGCGGCAGCCCAGCAAGAATTTGTGTGAAACTAGTCTCGCAGAAAACTTGTAGTTCAAGGCATATTCCACTATTCAAGTTGTGATCTAGTGTAGCATAAAACTCTAAGTGGAAGTTCAACTTCACAGTTTTCACTAAGCACCGGTATATAAACAATGATTTGGAACTAAATTATGAGATGTGCCAATGAGGCTTTGTGAGGGATTGTTGGAATTTGCTAGTGGGCCTTTGGCCCAAAGCCCAACTAAAATTCTGAAATTCTCTTGGCCCATTCATGCACACATGTGAGTGATGTGAGTGGGACTAAAGTTTAGCCTCACCCCGGAAGTTGAGTGAGACTTTCATCTCTTTATAAGGTGAGCTC
The DNA here is from genome assembly GCA_011799875.1 of Thinopyrum elongatum. Taxonomy (NCBI): domain Eukaryota; kingdom Viridiplantae; phylum Streptophyta; class Magnoliopsida; order Poales; family Poaceae; genus Thinopyrum; species Thinopyrum elongatum. The sequence continues at coordinate 204,251,390 of CM022303.1, forward strand.
TTCTACCACTTGTATGAGCATGGGAAGAGGAGACCTACACGCGCGCTCCTCCTCCTCGCTCGCCACGCCACGCCTCGTCACGACGCACCGCGGGTTGCGGGAATGAACCGAGCCGAGGACAGAGCTATGCACGTTGTCTATATTTTTGCTGCTCGGGAAAAATTAATACGTCATTAATTAATAATTAATGGACGTGTTAATTACTCAGCAGTTTCTGATTCTTTTGAATCGTGGGGCTGTTACTTGGACGTGGATTTTTCTCCACGCCCTAGTCGGCCCGCATTATATAGTCAGGCAGACGTCTACCCTAGCCGCCGCCACGTCGTATGGTTTCGCACCACCGTTCCAGATCATTGCGCCGCCACGCAAGTCTTCTCCATCCCTCCTTCCGGCGTGCACCACGAGAAGGGACAGTAGGCCTCCGGAACCCCGCCTCTCGTGATCCTGTACGGGAGAGGGGCGATCAGGTTTTTGGGGGCGCACTCGCGCGACTGCTGGCAACGAGGACTTCGCCGACGACGACTTCTTTCCTGACCTCGGCAACCTCTTCCTCAACGACATGGGCGACAATCTCAACGCCGGTGGTTCTGCTCCCGCTACACCGTATGTGATCTTGCCCTCTTTGTTCGAGATCGTGGTAGAATTCTTAGTTCTAGTTTGTGCCCTAGATATGATATGTTCTTCTACTATGCTAGTCCGCATGATTAGTTTAATATATGTTTTCGTCGTCATGATTTATTTACTGTTTACTCGGATTAAATCTCGTAATAATTTTCTCATATATTCAACAATACTACATCCAGAAACTGGAGCACTTATGTTAACAAACAGTAGCTGCTCCTGATCCAGTTCACAGTCCAGTGTCACGTACCACTATGCACTTGCTGTGTGCCGATGAATAATTAGGCCTCCATCAAATGAGTACGCTAAATGTCTGCAGACACGTGTCCACGGATAGCGCCATTGAACCATATACATCAAATGTCCATCGGACATTCAATTCGATGCCGGGTCTCATCCGTATCCGGTGACCAGTAAAATAAAAAAATAGCACAAAAAGTAAAAAGTAAACTGAAAATTTTTTGGATGCAAGATGATACAGTGCGCCGGGTGCGTGCAAAATTTTATGGCTAAATGACATTCGACGAGCTTGTGGAAAAGAAGACAAAATGAGCTCCGAACAATGTTGTTTTCAAAAGTTTCTGATAGGTCCAAAATTTGTTTTTTTTGTCGAGAGCTACTGAAGTGTCTAAACTCTATGAAATTTGGCACGGACTTCACGCATATGAGCATTTTTCATCACAAAAGATATTAATTTTTTTCTATTTTAAATTGTTCTACTGTTCACCCACGTGTGTTTATGCACCCGAGAACCAATATGCCGCTTCCAAATGTCCTCCTCTATTTTTAGAAAAATGAATAAAACTAATCAAATGTACATCATCCAGTCATTGATCAATTTAATCATACATTATTTTTATTCATTTTTCGATTGCAATGTATCTGAAGAGGGTTTTTTAGAAAAAATGAATAAAACTAATCAAACCCGCGATGTACTGTCGGACGAAGGTGACCAATAGTACATCGCGGTTACTGGTCACCTTCTTCCACTTGTGAAATCGCGGCGGAAAACTTCATGACGGAGTTCAATATAGTGTACCACCGATGTAGTAGCGACTTCGCTTTGCGATCATGGATCACATCTAAATTGTAGGACGCATACTGTTTGTACTCATGAAACCAAGAATGCACGTGTTGCCAAAATATTGTGCCCTGTTTTTCATGCCTACAAACCCCCTCACTTGTTGCCGACCACGCGTCGCACAAGAATGCATACCCCCTCACCGTTGCATGGCTATCAGTCTATGCCAACATATTTTTCAAGAAAAACCATACCCGCCCATAATAACTGGCCTATTTCGATTGCGACTATATTTGCTACATACAGAGAAGCCATACTATTTTTGGCACACTTGTCTTACTTAAGTTGCTCAAATTCTTAGCCACATTTTGGTTTGCCTTAATAAATCTTGCCACACTTTTTATGTGTATGACATGTGGGGCTTACTAGTCATACAAAAAATCTTGCCTCAGGTGTGGCTACAATTCATCACCCACCTAATTTGGTCAAACTTACCTAAGATGAGGTGTCCAAAGTGTGGCAAGGAACCAAACAACTGTTACATCTTTTTGCGTTGTTATTTTCACCTATTGTTCAAAAGGAGTTAATTACACTTTTGATACATAAACTTGCACTGGATGTACACATACATAAACTTGAAAAATGACATAAATCAATCCTACAACTTGTGTTTTGGGTACGTTTGAGTACATTTCAATCGCTGCCGCTAACTTTCCGTCAATACTGCACGCGAACTGACCCATGCTCCATACCTATGTGTGGGTCCCACCTGTCAGTAGCAAAAAAAATAGACACATAATAAAAATAAACACGCCCGTCTGTTTTCGAACTCAGGACATCACCTCACATCAAGTGCGTACCGAGCCATTTGGTTTAATTGTTAGATTACTACACTATTTATACTGAAGCCAAAATACAAGTTGCACGGGGGTTTGAACAAGTTCTTTTTTTCTCAATTTCTGTTTTTTCCTGGATGGACCGAAGAAAATCTTGAAATTTTTGGTATTTTTTCATTCGTAAATTTTGAACGAATTTCAAATTCAATATTTTAGTGTAAAAATATAATTATTTTAATCCCCTAACAAAATGAGTCGCATGATCTAGCGATCAACTCGCCATGTAGGGTTCAGGTTTGAGACGTCCCTAATGCACCTCGTCCATTTTTTAAAGAGTTATTCGACGTAAAAAAGTCTACTTTTGGCATATGAGTTGTTATGGTTCACACCTTATCACTTGGACAAAAGTTGTTATGTGAAAACATGTGCATATGAGCATCTTCTAAAAAAATTACTTATTTTTGAATGTGTCAAAACTATTCAGGGCTCATGGAAATTTTCATAATCGATCGACCGAGAAAAATGGTGATGAGAGACACACTCACACGATAAACCGCGTGCAACGCACATTTCATATTCAAATCAATTTTCCTGGTAAAATATATAAATAACAGATTCAAATCAATTTTCCTGGTAAAATATATAAATAACAGTATATCTCTAACGTTAACATGAAATAAATAGAGAGTTAACGGTAATGGCACACCAATTTATTCAACCCGTGGTGTCGTATTAAATGGCTCCACCACTTTGTTGGACTGACGCGGTGATTCGTAATGGCACACCTCGCGTTCTGTAGGACCTGTACCACCAGTACACCATGTTGGAATTCCTTCACAGTAATGCATCGTTCCGTCAAGCCCAGCATACGGTCCCACTACAGTATGTCCGCCATTTCCTGCGCTAATACGAATCTGCATTTCCATCAGTCATAACTGCCACCTGCCACGCGACCTTGTTCCATTCGCCCACATACCAGGAGCAGGCGAGCTCTTCCGGCATAACGCCACTCTCATGTAAACGCTCTTATATTTCTTTACGCTCTTATATTTCTTTACAGATGGACTTTGGTGAAAACCCGCTCAAAGAAAAACCATATCAGGTTTGGTCATGTATTCTCTCTTGATCGTTTCAGACCAAAAGGTAAACGAGTTTATGGTGCTAGGCCCACAACTTTTGTAGTCTTATGGACTATTGGTCCCCTCCAAGTTCATATGGACTAATGGTGCGGAAATTGCTTTTGAAGGCAGAGCTCTGTGCAGGCCTCCAAATACAACATTCAAAATTCATGAAAATCATACTTTTTACATTTTAAAAAATTCCAAATAATACAAAGATAGATGAAAGCATAATGCACAAGTGTGTAAATTTTAAGGACAAAATACATTGAAACGAGGGCTATGCCAAAAAAAAAGACAAATCTGAGGCTTTTTAACTATTCATCCTCCCAGGCCATAAATTTGTCTATTCTGTACGGGTCGCATTTCAACATATTTCATCATAAAATTTTACACATACGCTTCACATCCTTGTTTACTTGTACAAAAAAATCAGATTTTTTTGAAACCGAAATTTTTTTAATTTTGAATTTTTCAAAAATTCGGCCTCCATGGAGGCCGAGATCCAAAACGCCATTCTCCTAATGATGCACTTTCACTCAAATATAAACCAAAGGCCTAAGCGCCGACAAAACTGAACTTTACTTCTTTCCAGCGTCAGCCATCTAGCAAAACAACACGAGGGTCCCTGAAAACTGCAAACGTTCTGTATTTGTAGTATTACATGAGATGAAAGCATTGACTTGGCACTAGGATTTTAGTCAGTAGTATCTCCTTCGAGGGCTACATGCGCCTGTTCCTGGGTAGTGGTAAGATCCACTTGGATGAGGTGGGGGGAGGTAGGCGTATGCATATCCATCCTGCGCACCAAAATAGCTCGGTTACGGACCACCGACCACAGATTTCAGGAAGATGATAAACGAAGGTTTACAAACATTACTCACGTTCTCAAAAGGCCATTCTGACACTTCCATAACTAATATACATAGTAATACTACCAAATTTCTGACAGCTTCACCACTAATACTAGATACTAGAATTGGTTGCAATATATTCTGATTGCATGGTATATGCATATCTAGATCAATAATATGACAATGAAACTAAAAATACACAAGTTATTGTATATTGTAGAGTTGTAAAATATTTGATAAAATGTAAACGGCTGAGTCTTTCCGCATACATGGTAAGGTGGACTTTTCCCATGCATGTTGAGAGAAATATGTTAGTAGGGATCGGGATCACCTATCTAGTCATATAGGATACATAATAAAGATTTATCATGGAAAGTAACTCCACAGTATATACTTTTTTACTTCTTTTCTAGTATGCACTACTAAAACGATGCTTGAAATCTTGAAGTAGGGTGAAAAGCCAACCACTGAGTTGGATGTGGGTTTAACGATTTCTAAGATGGTCGGTCCCAGAAAAAAGTGACATATCTGGTTTCTAAAAGAAATTCCCAATATATGAATAACTACCTTTAATTATGACATCAGGATGAATACAGTTATACTGACACAATAAAGTCTATTTGGCAAATTATATCAATTTAATTTTCCAACAAGTGAGTATCTTTTATCAGCAGCCACAAATACTTCGGAACAGAACCAGCGTTGTGCTCTTGTGGGGTATGCATACTGTACATTGATACTACTTCAGACTAAAAATACAAAGACATTGCAGTGAATGAGTAGGACAAGTATAAAAACCTGGTATTGAGGATTGCTTGTGTACCCATAGGCTGGTGGTGGAGCTGCTATTTCTGTCAAATGCAACAAAAAAGTATTACAAACTGAACTATCTTTGCCTAACTGAAAGCAAGTACTAGGATACAATAAACGATGAGCCTAGCGTAAGAGTTCAAACAAAATCAATTCAATAGCACCACCTATCCAACTCAATTCTAATCAAGTTCTCAAATTCATAGCTGAAGACTGAGTTGGGGTTCTCCACTGTGGTTACTGTTCAACACAAAAACCATTGTCCCAAGTCTACGGTTGGTTAATTTGACCACCGGTTTTCGGCAAAAAACATTTTGAACTGCTCTCAGCTGGGCCTTTGCTTGTTGAAAGTGCACGTGTTCTCCGATAGTGTCCGAAACGAGATGGTCTACCGCTCACCCATTTTAAACTGTTTTGGGTTTCACCCTTTCGACTTTTTGTTTTAGGGACCAAAGTCAAAAAAGACGACCGCCATGTCATGGTCTATACCTTGCTTCTCGTTGTAATGATCTTATGTAAGCTGGCCTTTGGCTTTTGAGTAATGCAATTTTCAAAAAATAAAGAAAAAACAGCTGAAGACTGACCAAGCAAAAAGGTAGAATGCCTTAAAAGAAAAACAAGGTATTCTAACTACTGCTATCTCAGCAGTATAGACCTAAGGCAATGGGGGGATAAAATTTAGCTATTCGGTTATGTGGGCTCTCGAGCAAGTGTGGGGCTAAATGATCTTCAGCCACGGCCAAGGGCTCGGTTACAGCCAGTGCCGCTGATGACATATTTCCACGGGGGGGGAGGCCAACAAGTCCTGCAGCTCCAGATCGAGGGCAATTGCATTGAAGCAGTCACACCGAGCCCCTGCAGCCCCACGGAGATTAGGACTGATCGGACCCAGCCAGGCGCGCCGCCTTCACCTATTGTGAATATGATACATTACCCGTGGACATAGATACCGGCAGGCATTTTGTAGTGCAGGAGGGGTGGCGTCATCGTCTCCTCGTGCAGAAGACCCATTGGATAGAAGTCGTGGCTACAGTGGATGAGATAAGAAGCCTGTGATGGGAAGAAGAATAGAGCAAGGGCAGATGCAACACCTGTACAACAGGCCTAGGCAGCTCGTTACCGATAGAGGCAACGTTGTCCTTATTTTTACAACTCCGGAGATATGAGAATTATGTGCACACATCCAGAGCAAACGCTAGAGCAAGCCTCCCTCCCTCCCAGGGTGTACTACGTTTTTTTCATGCAGTACATGCTTAATGGGCTGTGGCTGTATTAGACAGTCTGTGTTAGGAATTTAAGTATTTAAATCTGCTAGCCAATTTACATGTTGGAGAGTTACCGGGTGTCACATACATGTATTGCTATAGATAAGTGGCCTTAACAAAGTATCGGTGCATCATAGATGGCTGAGGCAAGCAGGAGCTGCAGTCAACATTCTTATTGGTGCCTAAGAAAGACAGGGTAAATCTAACAGGTGGAGGGTTGTCATGTGGACCCACTGGGGATGTGTCCAGCAACATGGAAACAACGGCTATGTGGCGGCCTACAGACAGAAAACCGCTTATGAAACAAGCCTCGGCCGTAATCAAACCGGTTTTGGTCGTCGAGAGTTGCAACGTGCCTTTGCAACTGGTGGGTAATTTCTGGATTCAGGCTAGTTGAGCGTGGTAAACATACGCTTATTCCAAGATAAACAAAAACTATAACTTCCAGTCTATAAGATATACTTAAAAGTAGATCACAATTAAATTACAATGTCCATTATGTGCAGTTATTACAGGTATTAAAATATGCACATGTACATGTAATAAACAATTTTCAAGATTGTACCTCTAGCATAAGGAAGACCGTCAATGTGATGGATAGTGGATGGTGCGCTTCTGCAAAACCATGGAAAACCCCAGATAATTTAAATATTTGGCAAAGATCTCATCAGTACCAAATAAGCAGAAAGTTGATTGGAAACAAAACCTCGGATGATCATACACATAGGTGACTGGAACATGATTTGCAGGTGCACGAACACGATTTGTAGGAGGGATGTATCCAGCATGAGGTTCCTAAAGGCATGGACGCAGTATATAATAATGTATACATGAAACACATATGACATAAGATTATGAGAATGTGAATATTAAGATCAAGAATTTTCATGTATACCAGGTCACGAGCATTTGGTTTAGATCTGGAAGATGCGCCCGCAATGGGGTAAGATTGGTTGCCAGTTACATATCGAGGTCCCACAGGGCGTTTAATGTTTCCAGAAGATTCTCCTGCATAGGGAACTCTAGCATAACCGCCATGAGATGTTCTGTTGGAAGGTTTTGTCAGAACACCACCTGCACAATAACATGTATAAGAAACAGTACCCATTAACAAACTTAAACAAAATTGTCAGAGAACATACGATTCTTCCGTGCTCTCTTCGGTACCCTTTCATTTACAGCGGTATTTTCAGTCTTTTCAGCTTTCCGTTTGCCTTTAGATGGGTTGGATGATTGTGGTACTTCCGCACCAACATGTGAGGTCAGCTTGCTCACATCACCTTTTCGCAATTTATGTGGTGAATCCTTCTTCACTCCAACCTCCCTATTCTGGTTCTTTTTCTTAATAGAATTGTTGGTGCCTTTAGAAGTTGCATCACCATTGACCTTGACCCCACCTTTAGCACTCTTCTTGTCCAGTTGTCTTTCCCGACGTGGTCGAGCAAGACTTGCAGCCAGCTAGGTACAGAAAAAGAACAGTTGTCTAGCCAAGTTAGCAAGAACAATAGTGGTTTTAGATGAGAACCAATACAAGCAGGATTTAGGATACCTTAACTTCACCACCAATATTGGCACTGTTTATTCCTTCCACACAAGCTAATGCACTCTTCCTGGATGAGAATTCGACAAAAGAAGTTTTCGTTTTTGACTTCTTTAGAATGTGAACATCCTGAATCACCCCATATGCTTTGCAACATTCTTTAACTTTGCCCTTATCCCAAGAAAGAGGAACATGTTCGAGGTATACTGTTTTAACCTACAGACAAAGTAATGGTAAATTACGAAACAAAAACAATGACAGTATTTCCAGGTGCAAAGTGCTAAAGGCTATTAAGCACATGCGGTTTAGCTTAAGTATAGACTTGCATACAAAACATAGTACTGAACTTGGTTGTGGGATGCTTGGAATGATTTAAGATACCTTTAATATTCTATAAACTGCTGGGCAACTTCTGGTCATTGCAGAACTTTCAATGGTACCAGACATGGATTGTTAAAATTGGTGGGCTTAACTCCTACGGTCCTATCACCACCAATCTGAGCACTGGGAAAAGAGAGACCTCAATAACTCAATTCAGCAACCTTAACTCCTGATGTGCATGATCATACCCCTTCAACATCTGAGTGAGGCATTTGTGCAAGGTTTCCCTTGTGCTACAAGACTTGCAAGGCTGATTTAAGGATAAGGAGGTTGTGGGCTCATGGCAGCAGGAAGGAACAAAATGGATTGTCTATGAACGGATGAGAATAGGCAAATTGGGCCGGTATGCGTAGGATGAATCACAATCCCGGCAACTCGATCCAAAACAACCAAGACCAAGCGAAAGAGCAGAAGTCCCAAGGTTGAAGTATATATATATATAGCCAACTAACCCTCCGTAGGTTGTTGGTCTATTTGGTTATAGTTGATGTTTCCTATGGTTTAACATAGTTCAGTCTTCAAAAACGTGCAACCTAAATATGTGTTCATGCTCCAAAAGTTTCACCAAACAAACCTAGCTGGTACTAGGAACTGTTTTTTCTGACTCGAGACAGCATTCAAAAGATAAGTTCATTAAGTTGTTCAAATAACTCTTAACAACCAAAATTGATGAATTAGCAATGAATCAACTCACAATTATGCAAGACATCTTAATATCTTAGAACATACTAAACTGGCAATAGCTGCTTTACCTGCATAGCAAGCTCCTGACTTGATTCTGTAGAGATTTGAGCAGATTCCTTCACACTTCTAACAATGGTAATCAATGCATCTGGTTGCTGTAGCAGCTGAGATGCAGCTTTGGCGTTGTCAGGCGAAGCAAATTTGAGAAAAGCAATCCCTCGGTTTTGTCCTCCAGTTTCAGGATCAACGGGTAAACTCATATCAAATCCATCGATTCCGATACTTCTCAAGGAGGTTCGCACCTTAAAGTTGGGAAAACAATTAAACTAAATGAAGCAGAAGTTGTCGCATCTTGAGAAACAATTGGAAGCTGGTGGAAATTTGTTTTCTAATATACCAATACAACAAGATAAACAAGAATGAATCGTGATATATGCAACCATTCCGTTTGCATAGAGGATCAACTCTGTCAGTCCTTGAATATATACATAATTCACAAAGAAATTATTCACATAAAATATAATTCCTTTGTGGCAAAAAAAATCACAAATGAGGCTAGACAACCTAGTTCCTATTAATTAGAAATTTTCCACAGCACATTAGTGCTTGTAACATATGCAGTTTTCACTGTCCGCTTCCATGAGGTCCATGACTCTTGCTATATTAATTTGTTTGAATAAGACATAAAACAGAAAAAAATCCATTAGTAGTTTGTGGTACTTTAAGTATCCCCAACACCCATTATCAACACTATTTGGTTATAAAACAGAAAAACTTCCATTAGTACTTTGTGGAATTGTACAGGTAGATCAGGCCTCATCTCATATCTTATAAACTAAGTGAATGAACACATCTTTGTATCCAAAATGTTAATTTTATACCATAATCCTATTCTATTAGAAAGATCAGCATCATTTCAGTTACGGCATGATGGCGCCAAACCAATGTTTTCGAGTCGACGAGTCGTTCTGGGGTAACGACTCTTGACTAGTCGTGACTAGTCTAGACTCATGGTCGACATGAGTTAAGCAATAGGTACAGGGGAGGAGCAGCAACCAGCTTGCGGCGGAGCCGATTGTGGGGCAGCAGAGTCGGCCAAGGGGCAAGGAAGAGGGTCACAGGATAGGTTTTTTTTGGGGGGGGGGGGGGGGGGGGGGGGGGGGGGGGGGGGGGGGGGGGGGGGGGGCGTTTTTGGGGGGGGGGGGGTGTGTTTGTTGTGTGGTGGGTGTTGTTTTTTTTTTTTTTTGTTGGTTTTTTTTTTTTTTTTTTTTTTTTTTTTTATTTTTGGGGGGGGGGACTAGTCTCGATCTAGGTTTCACGGGGGGATTGGGCGAGCAACTTTTAGTAGTTCGACTCAAAAACCTGGACTAGTCGATCGAGTCGCTCGACTCAGCCAATGATTCGAGTCGACTTTCAGTTACGACTCAGTCGCGACTAGTCGTTCTACTAAAAGACAGAAACAGTGAGCCAAACAAAAAGCCTTTTATACACATATAAAGATTTTTTTTTTTTTGATTCAATATCTTCCAAAGAGCCAAACAGCCTCAATAAGTTCCTATTGATATGGAAATATTCTAATATTCAACATACAGTTCAGACTATAGCACTGTTCAAAGAGTATATGTATGGATTTTCTAAACATCAGGATCAGAAAAAGCTTGTTATATCTTACCTGCTCTTTTGTCCAGCTCTTGCAGATGTTGCTAAGGTAAAGGGTATTATCACCTCTAGAAGCTGATACTTTAACCCTTTCCCCTGTCACCTGAGAAAAATAATATGCAAGGAAAATAATGGCCGTTATTCAACAAACTAAGACATATTCAAAGAAAAACCATTTGAAGGACAGAAGGGTTTATTGCATCAAAACCTCAGCTCCCTCCTTAAATTCGGCAAGAGCCTTCTTTGCAGCTTCAGTGCTCATATAACGAACGAATGCAATGCCGTTCTTTTTTCTAATTGTTTTAATAGATTCAATCTCTCCGAATTGAGAAAAGACCTCTGTAATGTCTTTCTCAGCACAATCCTTAGGCAATCCATGAAGAAATATTTGTAAGTCTTTAGTATTGCCCACTGAAACTGAACCTGGTGTAGGCAATGAGGAGTCAAGTTCACCATTCTGCACCTCAGAATGGACACTCAACTGGCAGGCAACACCACCCTCTTCGTTATTCCCATGTGTACCTTCATGCCCAGATTCTTCATGTTCTTCTTCAGATAGTTCATTCATGTCTGGAGTATACATGGAAAAGATGAGCACATTAAAACCACGGACTAATTAGACATAGTATAGGGCACGAGAAACATGGGTTTTGCATGCAATTCGCACTTTTGATCGGACAGGAAACAGTGTCATGCATAATGTTCAGCATAAGAATGTGCGTTATATGACAAAAATACACCGCAGTATTCCTCACAAATAGATTTTAATATTTGATGCCAATAGACAAATAAACTACTGAACATTCCAACCATGAGGGAACATGTTTAATGAGATGGCACTCAGTCTCTATGGGCAACCTTGCTTTATACTCCTATATAAGAAACCGGAAAAATTGGGTATATATGAATCGGCTAATTGTCAGTTTCATGTCTTCGGTCCATTTTGACACACAAGTGCTCACCAATAAGCAAGTGAGGGTACAAAATCTAGTGAGGAAGGCTAAACAATCTCAATTTTCCATGCAACATAGATTAATATCTCGTTCCTCCACCCTCAACCTAACGACTTCAACTGTAAGCGATAACATCTAACATAAGTCCAGTCAAAAACAAGATTATTATTACCATAAAAAAGATAGCATTGAACTGCGCATTACACGTGAATAGGCAGTCCTACTTACCATCTGGGGCGGCGCCATCTCCCGGGACCTCTGTAGCCTCCTCTTCCATTGCCTCCTCAGCTTCCTCCTCTTCTGCCTCTTCTTGTCCCTCATCCACATTAGCAGCCTCCTCAGGCTCCTCTACCATGGCAGACTCTAACCCTGTAACTTCACCGCCGCCCTCCTTGGATATGGTCACCATCGCTTTCTCCTCATCACCGCCCTCCACAGTCACCGTCTTCTCCGGCCCAGCCGCCAGAACCGTATCCTCCTCATCATCCTCGACTTCGTCGGCTTCCTCCTCTGCGTTCTCAGGATCCTCCTCCGCGTCCTCAGGATCCTCCTCCGCTTCCTCGGGATCATCCTCCGCATCAGGGTCCTCCTCCTCCTCCTCCTCCTCCTCCACCTCCTCCGACTCCTCCACCTCCTCCAGCTCCTCCTCCTCAGGATCCTCCTCGTCGAGTTCCTCCTCTACAGACTCCGCCCCGGTGGCCTCCTCACGCTCCACCTCACCGAGATCCTCCACCGCCATCTTGTCGTTCCCGCCACCATCCTCCGCAACCGTAACACTAGCCTCCGCCGACTCGGGAGGGGTCGCCTCCACAACCGGAGGGGGCGCCGGGGAGGTCTCTGGCGGGGCGGACGCGGGAGTGGTCTCCGGCACAGCCGGAGGGGGCGCCGGGGATCTCTCTGGGGTGGCGACCGCGGGAGGGGTCTCCGCCGCAACCGGAGGGGGCGCCGGGGATCTCTTTGGGGTGGCGGCCGCGGGAGGGGTCTCCACCGGAGGGGCCGCCGGGGAGCTCTCTGGGGGGGCGGCCGCAGCCGCGGGCCGCCGGAGTTTCTTGGCTTTGGCTGGAGGCATGAGGAAGGTCGCCGAGGGTTTGCTGTGTTGAGGTTGGGTGTCGTGGTTCAACGGCGAGGGTGGAGATTGGAGATGTGTCTGATCCTCTGATTCGATCAGTTTCTCATGAAAGGAAAAAAAAAAAAACATCACCGGTCACTGAACTTGGGTCGTACATTAGCTTTGGTCACTGGCAGGCCCGGCCTGGGGGCTGGGGGCGGCCGCTCTGGGCCCCGAAACGGAGTGGGCCTCAGGTATGTGTACTTTTTTCTCGGTTTTCACTAATCACCCCAATCCGAATTAATTAACGCAGCCTCTGTACAATGTTGTATAGGGTTGCGACAATTAATTTGGATCGAAGGGAGTAGTTTTTCGTATCTTTCTTTCTTTCTTTTTCTTTGGTTTTCTTCATTTCTTTTTCTTTTTCACCGGTTTTCTGGTTTTTTTTCTTTTTTTATCTGTTTTTATGGTTTTTATCATTTTTATACCCTTTCAATTGTCTTTTTGTTTTTTCTATGTGTTGTTTGTACATTTTTCCTCTTTTCTATGTACATCTTTATGTAGGAGTATATGTGAAACATTTTTTTTCATACATGTTTAAAAAAATACATAAATAAAAAATTTGATGTCCCCATTTTTTGTATACATCAAGAATAAAAAATATACACCTTTAACATTTATTCAATACATGGTTAGCATTTATAAATTCAATGATTGACATTTCTTTCAAATACATGTTTGATGTCTACTTTTTCATAAACATTGTACATTTTTTATATACATCTGAAACATTTATTTCATATACATTTAACATTTTTCAAATACATCATTAACACATTTTATAACGTCACATACATTTTTTTAAATGTGTCAACATTTTGAAAATGTCACAAACATTATTCTGTATTGTAAGCTATCAAAAAAATTATATATATTTGAAAAAATTATTTTATATACGTTTAAAATTTTCCAAATATATCATTATTACTTTTTATAATGTCACATATATTTTTTGAAACACATGAGAATTTAAATTTCAGAAAAAAATAAATATGTATCAACATTTTTTGTATTAGGCTAACAATTGTTTTACATTTTTTTGAATTCATGATTTTTATTTTTATTTTATGTTTTGAAATATATGTATTTACAAATATTTTTGAAAATAAGAATAAAACAAAAAAACAAACAAAGGAAAAAAACAGGAGAAACACGATCTTACCTGGAACCTACCTAGGCCGGTCCATTTGCGACTCCGTGACACGAGTGGTCGCTCCAACTCGCGTTAGGGTGCTAAAAAAACTCGTGGTAGACGAGGTATAAGCGCGCTTGGCTCCCTCTGCCTTCCCGGATGTGATATCGGCTTCGATCTCAACCTGGCCCCGCAACGCATCGCGGCTCCTACCTGTGACGACCCCGGCTTAATCGTGCACTAATCATGCACGCAAATGCACACGATCGAGCCTAAAGACTCATTTGAAGATATCACAACACAACCCTAAAACATAAATAAAGTCATACAAGCTTTATATTACAAGCCAGGGCCTCGAGGGCTCGAATACATAGCTCGATGGCATACAAGCGTCAGCGGAAGCATCAGATATCTGAGTACAGATATAAAAAGAAAGACAGAATAAGCCTTTAAGAAGGCGGGGCAAAAGAAAACGCTACGATCGAAAGGCGCAGACCTCCTGCCTGGGACCCTCCGAACCTACTCCTGGTCGTCGGACGGCTCCTCGTAGTAGTACTCGTCGGGAGGGTAGTAGTAGTAGTAGCCGTCGGCTTGGGCAGCTGGCTCAGGGGCTCCGCCATCTGGTTGCATCAAACGGATATGGGGAGAAAAATAAAGCAAAGCAACCGTGAGTACTCATCCGAAGTACTCAGCAAGCAAGGATCTACACTACATATGCAACATTATCAAAGAAAGGCTGTATATGTGGACTGGGTTGCAGAAATGCCAGAATAGAAGGGGAAGCCTAGTCCTATCGAAGACTAGCATCTTCATCGGTCTTGTAGCATTAGAAGAGTGCAGATTAGCATAATGTAAAGTAGTAGTAGTGTCATCAACCTCGCCTAGAGATTCTTCTCGACTCCCTACGAGAAAGCAATCCCACAGCCATATTATCCAGTTATCATCTCAAGTGTCCAGTTCTAGTTGTATCGATCGGAATACAACTCCGAGTGTCCGTTACCGTAGGACAGGCTATCGATAGATTGTTTCTTCCCTGTAGGGGTGCACCAACTTACCCACCACGCTCGATTAACTCCGGCCGGACACACTTTACTGGGTCATGCCCGGCCTCGGCCAAACGATACGCCGCAACCCGACCTAGGCTTAATAGAGAGGTCAGCAAGCCGGACTAAACCTAAGCCCCCAGGGGTCTTGGGCCATCGCCCCAGGAACTCCTGCGCGTTGCGTCAGGCGGCTGAAAGCAGACCTAGCCCCCTTAATACAAGCGCGGGCTTAACCAGTCCAATCCAGCGCGCGCCGCTCAGTCGTTGACATCCATTAAGCTTCGGCTGATGCATACGACGCAGAACGCCCATACTATGCCCACATGATGGTTAGTGCTATCAGGCCAGAGGCCCCTCGGATCAAATATCCAAACCGTTAGTGTGTTGGTAGTGCGGTAACGAGCAGAGACTCACGAAAGATGTGACCCCGTCGCCCCGTCTCAAGGACTTGCGGCAAGGGCTAAGAATGCCCGGCCACGCCTCGTATTCAACTCTCGGGCACCCTCCAGGTCCACCCGACTCCACATCACTCGTAATTAAGCTCGCGCGGGTACCCCTCAGGGCCGACCCAACTTTAGTAACATGGTTCAGTGTAAAGTCATAGTAACCATCGTAACCGTGTGTCTAACACCAAGGGGGAACCCTGAGGAATCACCCTCGATGGAATTCCACATGATGCTATCATCAAGGTGAACGAAGGAGGAATCACCCTCGAGGTCCACTCTTGAGGAGTTGCACGACAGTGTCGTTACCGGGAATGGAGAAAGAGGAATCACCCTCGATGACCACAACCGATGAACTAACCTACAAGGTCAACATCAAAAGTGATGACGAGGTATCACCCTCGGCGCTCGATAGTAACCCAGTAGTGTCGAGCAACTAGGGGGAAGTGATGTGCGGTGCCGGGGCCTGGTCTTCGATCCCGTTGATCGGGTCTTCTGATGATCCAGCGGGCAGTCGGGACAAAGTGGGAGTCTCTGATGGGTCTCTATCCAGCCTATACTAAACAGTTTAGGATAAGCATGTAGGTAACAACAGCAGGTTACAATAAACAGGCTATGCAGCAGAAATAGGATATCAGTAGTAGCAGTAACTTCTAATGCAAGCATAAGAGAGAAGAGAATAGGCGATATCAGAATGTTCAAAATGGGGGTGTTTGCCTGGAAGCTCTGCAGCAAGGGTCTGGTCGTTAGGGGCGTAATCGTACTCCGGAGCTGCGTCTGCCTCGGGGACTATGTCGGTGTCGGGGTCTAACGAGAGAGAAGAGGGGGAGGAAACAGATAAATACTCAGCAAATAATGCAACACAGAGCAAGCTATGCCTAGGATGCAGTGCAGGGTTGCCTAAAGATATGTCCAAGTCATTTTAGTTATTTTAGGATTAAAGTGAGATTTATTATCCGGTGTATATGCACTATTCATCTACCAAAAACGGGCGGAAAGTTACGGGTTCTCCTACGTAGGGGGTTCCGACATGGAAACAGACGAACGATCAAATTCGTCTCGTCGTTCTGAGCAATTTTCATGTATAAAGTTTTTCGACCTGAGCTACGGTTTATTTTCTACGAATTTTAAAAGATTATAGCAATTTCTGAAATTATTTAAATTAACAGAATTGTATTTATGACGTCAGCATGACATGGGAATGATGTCAGCAGTCAACAGGTCGGCTGACCAGGTCAAACCTGACATGTGGGTCCAGTGGGACCCACATGTCAGCCTCTATTAGCTTATTAGTGGATTTTATTAACTAACAGGGTTAATTAGGGGTGTGGGCCTTATGTGTCAGTGGGTAATTAGGTTAAACTAATTAGTTATATTCATTAGATTGATTATTTGACTAATTAACCGATGGGGCCCACATGTCAGTGGCTGGGGCCGGTCCAGTCAGCATTGACCGAGGTCAACTTGGTCAAAGTGGGGCCCCTGGGCCCACCAGTCAGTGGCCCGGGCGGTGCCACACGGGTGCCACGTCGGTGACGTCGCCGGAATCACGCCGGCGACCATTACCGCGGCGGAAGTTCGTTGGAGTTGGCCGGAAATGCGCTACGATGGGTGGTTTTGCATCCTTCTTGCAGCGTTCGAACGAGGGGAGAGCACCGCGTCCAACGCGAGTGGTGGCGCGGCCTGTCGTGGTCGGAAACGTCGCCGGCGTCGAGGGAAGGCGGCGGTGGCATACGGGTGTGGTCGGATTCGCGGCTCCGGGCCGTTTCCGAGCGAGCTACGCGGCTAGGTGGATCTCTACGGGCGCCAGGAGCACGTGGGACAAGGTGGAGAGGCTCGGGCAGCTCTGTACCGAGCTCAACGCCGGCAATGGCGGACGGCAGAACGTGGCAGCGGTGACAGCTAGCTATGGCACGGGGACGGAGCCGAGAAGAAGATGGGAAGAACGGTTGCTCACCGTGCGGCACGCCGATGGCCCTTGGAAGCTTAGGAGCTGCAGAGGAAGTCGCCGGAGCCGAGGAAGGGCGGCGGCGATCGGAGATGGGGACGAAGGAATTCTGGCGCTGCGGTGCCTCCAGGCTCCAGCTGCGACCACCAGACGTCGAGGAAGACGACGACGAAGACGACGGACGCGTCGGCGAGGCGATACGGTGGCTGTGGCCGTGGAGACGAGCGAGGCACGGCGGCGACCGCGTCGGCCTCGACGGATCTGGAGGGAGAGAGGGGAGGGGCGAGCGAGGGAGAGAGGGGAGAGTGAACGGGGAGGCCAGGGGGAACGAACGAGCCGGCCTTATCCCCTCGCAGGCGTCGGTGGCTGTCGTCGTGTCGGCGTTTGGCCGGCACGCGCCGGCGAGGCCACTGGTGCGGCAACAACGCGATGGAGAGAGAGGGAAGGAGGGAGAAGGCGGGCCTAGTGGGCTGGGCTGAGTGCACTGTGCACTTAGGCCCAGTCCCCAGCAGTAGGTCTAAGCCTTTTCCTTTTCTTATTCTGTTTTATTTATTCTTTTCTGTTTTGGTAACTGTTAGGCCACACTTGCACTTTTATAAAATGTGAATCTTGGCCCAAATATTACAGTGAAATGTCACCTTCCACCAAAAACTAGTTTGGGCAAAGTATGATTTCATTTGGATTTGATTTAATTTAAAATGAATTAAATACTATTGTTTTGGTTCTGCTTCATGTTGTTAGAGTCATTTAGCTAACTCAATTAATATTGATTATGTTTTTATGATTGCTTCTGGATTATTTGCTATTTAAGGAACATTTTTCCAACAGTGTTTGAGCAACTTTATTTTGCACTTTTGAATTTAAATTGGTTTTCAGAGAGGGATTAGAACTAAAGCATTAACCCATGTGACTAAGCACTGCAAATGAGGATGACTTGGCATTATTAGCAGATGATCACAGTGATTAATACATAGGGGTGTTACAAATTCTCCTCCTCTAAAAGAAATTCTCGTCCCGAGAATTTAGGAGGTAGAAGGAAAGAGGTCGGGGTATTCTTCCTGAAGATGATCCTCGCGTTCCCAAGTGGCTTCATCTTCAGTGTGATTCGACCACTGCACTTTCAGGAACTTGGTAACCTTCTAACGTGTCCGACGTTCAGCTTCATCGAGAATGCGGATCGGATGCTCCTTATAAGAAAGATCATCTTGCAATTCGAGCATTTCGTGATCCACTGCGCGGTGCGGAGATTCCTTGAAGCAACGGCGAAGTTGCGACACATGGAAGACGTCGTGGATGTGAGAGAATTGCGGCGGTAACTCCAATTTATATGCCACCTGTCCACGTCTGGCAACAACGTGAAAGGGGCCGATATAGCGTGGAGCTAGCTTGCCCTTGATTCCGAAACGACGAGTGCCCTTCATAGGAGTGACACGAAGATAAGCTTGATCACCTGGTTGATAGATCAAACCCCATCGTTTGCGATCATAATTTCTCTTCTGGCGGTCCTGAGCCGCCTTGAGATTTTCTCGGACAATACGGACTTGTTCTTCGGTGTGTTGGATAATATCCGGTCCCACGAGTGGTCGTTCCCCAGTTTCTGACCAATTCAGAGGGGTTCAACACTTACGTCCATAAAGCACTTCGAAGGGGGCCATTTTCAAGCTGGCTTGATAGTTGTTGTTATAAGAGAATTCGGCAAACGAAAGAGATTCTTCCCACTTCTTACCGAACGATATAACACAAGCCCGAAGCATATCTTCAAGCACTTGATTAACTCGCTCAACTTGGCCTTGGGATTGTGGATGATAAGCCGAACTCCAGGTAATATGAGTTCCCATGGCTTCTTGGAAACTTTCCTAGAACTTGGAAGTGAAAAGACCGCCACGGTCCGAACTGATCTCCTTCGGAATACCGTGGAGTGAAACAATTCTGGAGATATAAAGCTCTGCTAACTGGCTAGCAGTGATAGTCTCCTTAACAGGCAGAAAGTGGGCAACCTTAGATAGTTGGTCGATGACGACAAGAATTGCATCGTGACCCTTCTGTGACTTGGGAAGGCCAGTAATGAAGTCCATTTGAACTTTATCCCATTTCCACAGAGGAATAGGTAACGGTTGCAGAATTCCAGCAGGCTTCTGATGTTCTGCTTTCACGCGACGGCAAACGTCACATTCAGCAACGTATCGAGCAATGTCCTGCTTCATTTTGGACCACCAGTACCTTTGACGAAGATCACGATACATCTTGGTGCTACCCGGATGGATAGACATCGGTGTATCATGTGCCTCCTTCATGACCTTATCAGTCATAAGCTCGAAGCGAGGTACTACGATGCGGTCTCGGAAATACAAGGTTCCATCTTCAGACAGCGAGAAATCCCTGTACTTCTCAAGGTGAAGCTCTTTCTTCATCAGATCAATTTCAGCATCTTTAGCTTGCGCATCCTTAACAGCTTTCTCAAGATCTGGTTGTACCACAAGGTTATTAAGAGAACCCTGCGGAACAATACGAAGGTTCAGCTTGCTCAGTTCTGCATAAAGTTGAGGTTGAGCTCGCCTAACCATGAGGTTGTTACAATAGGACTTGCGGCTTAAGGCATCAGCCATCACATTAGCCTTGCCAGGGGTATAAGAAATACCACAGTCATAGTCCGTAATTGTTTCCAACCATCGCTATTAACGGAGATTAAGATCCGGCTGAGTAAACAAATACTTCAAGCTTTGATGATCAGTATATATCTCACACCAGTTACCAAGAAGGTAATATAGCCACAGCTTCAATGCATAGATTACTGCAGCAAGTTCAAGATCATGCACTGGATAATTTTCTGAAGGAAATATGCCCTAGAGGCAATAATAAAGTTGTTATTTATATTTCCTTATATCATGATAAATGTTTATTATTCATGCTAGAATTGTATTAACCGGAAACTTGATACATGTGTGGATACATAGACAAAACACTGTGTCCCTAGTAAGCCTCTACTAGACTAGCTCATTAATCAAAGATGGTTAAGTTTCCTAACCATAGACATGAGTTGTCATTTGATGAACGGGATCACATCATTAGGAGAATGATGTGATGGACAAGACCCATCCGTTATCTTAGCATAATGATCGTTAAGTTTTATTGCTATTGCTTTCTTCATGACTTATACCTATTCCTTTGACTATGAGATTATGCAACTCCCGAATACCGGAGGAACACCTTGTGTGCTATCAAACGTCACAACGTAACTGGGTGATTATAAAGATGCTCTACAGGTGTCTCCGAAGGTGTTTGTTGGGTTGGCATAGATCGAGATTAGGATTTGTCACTCCGGGTATCGGAGAGGTATCTCTGGGCCCTCTCGGTAATGCACATCATGACAAGCCTTGCAAGCAATGAGACTAATGAGTTAGTTACGGGGTGATGCATTATGGAACGAGTAAAGAGACTTGCCGGTAACGAGATTGAACTAGGTATGGAGATACCGACGATCGAATCTCGGGCAAGTAACATACCGATGACAAAGGGAATGACGTATGTTGTCATTACGGTTTGACCGATAAAGATCTTCGTACAATTTGTAGGAACCAATATGAGCATCCAGGTTCCGCTGTTGGTTATTGACCAGAGATGTGTCTCGGTCATGTCTACATAGTTCTCGAACCAGTAGGGTCCGCACGCTTAACGTTCGATGACGATTTGTATTATGAGTTATATTGGACGATAGTATTCGGACATCGGAATGGTTCCGGAGTGTTTCGGGTATTTTTCGGAGTACCGGGAGGTTACCGGAACCCCCCGGGGGAAGTAATGGGCCTCATGGGCCATAGGGGAGAGGCAAGGCAGGCCACAAGGAGGTGGCATGCGCCCCCCCATGGGGAGTCCGAATTGGACTAGGGGAGGGGGAACGGCCCCCCTTTCCTTCTCCCTCTCCCTCTCCCTCTCCTTCCCCCTTTCCCCTCCATGAGAAGGAATAAGAGGGGGGGCCGAATCCTACTAGGACTAGGAGTCCTAGTAGGACTCCCCCCCACTTGGCGCGCCCCCTAGGGCCGGCCTCCTCCCTCTCCCTCCTTTATATACGTGGGCAGGGCACCCCTTGGAGACACAACAATTGTTCTCTTAGTCGTGTGCGGCGCCCCCCTCCACAGTTTACGCCTCCGGTCATATTCACGTAGTGCTTAGGCGAAGCCCTGCGCGGATCACTTCACCATCACCGTCACCACGCCGTCGTGCTGACGGAACTCTCCCTCGACACTTTGCTGGATCAAGAGTTCGAGGGACGTCATCGAGCTGAACGTGTGCAGAACTCGGAGGTGCCGTATGTTCGGTGCTTGATCGGTCGGAACGAGAAGAAGTTCGACTACATCAACCGCGTTAACAAAAGCTTCCGCTTTCGGTCTACGAGGGTACGTGGACACACTCTCCCCCTCTCGTTGCTATGCATCTCCTAGATAGATCTTGCATGAGCGTAGGAATTTTTTTGAAATTGCATGCTACGTTCCCCAACATTTTCTTCATGTGGACGCAATTGACGGGAAGCATACGCAATTACTCTTCGCTCTTGCATTAGGACACAGCCTAATCCTTGACGCCCCTTGACAAGAGGTGTGACGCCCCCGGCTTAATCGTGCACTAATCATACATGCAAATGCACACGATCAAGCCTAAGGACTCACTTGAAGATATCACAACACAACTCTAAAACATAAATAAAGTCATACAAGCTTTATATTACAAGCCAGGCCCTCGAGGGCTCGTATACTTAGCTAGATGGCATACAAGCGTCAGCGGAAGCATCAGATATCTGAGTACAGATATAAAAAGAAAGATAGAGAAGCCCTAAGAAGGCGGGGCAAAACAAAAGCTACGATCGAAAGGCGTAGGCCTCCTGCCTAGGACCCTCCGAACCTACTCCTGGTCGTCAGCCATCTCGAAGTAGTAGTCATCCTCGGGGTGGTAGAAGTAGTCGTCGGCGGGGGCAGCGTTATCAGGGGCTTCGTCATCTGGTCACGACAAACTGGTATGGGGAGGAAAAAGAAAGCAAAGCAACCGTGAGTACTCCGAAGTACTCAGCAAGCAAGGATCTACGCTACATATGCAACATTATCAAAGGAAGGCTGTATATGTGGACTGGGCTGCAGAAATGCCAGAATAGAGGGGGAAAACCTAGACCTGGCAAAGACTAGCATCTTCATCGGTCTTGCAGCATTAGAAGAGTGCAGATCAGCATAATGTAAAGTAGTAATAGTATCAAGTAATAGTCTCGCCCAGAGATCCTTCCTCGACTCCCTGCGAGAAAGCGATCCCAGAGCCACATATCCAGGAGTTCTAGCTGTATCGATCGGGATACAACTCCGAGTGTCCTTTACCATAGGACCGGCTATCGATAGATGTGTTCTTCCCTGCAAGGGTGCACCAACTTACCCACCACGCTCGCTTAACTCTGGCCGGACACACTTTCCTGGGTCATGCCCGGCCTCGGCCAAATGACACACTGCAACCCTACCTACGGCTCAGCAGAGAGGTCCCCGTCGGTCTACCTCCTAAGCGCAAGGGGGTCTTGGGCCATCGCCTCTCGCCCTCCGGGTCGTTGTGCACACGCGGATCCAGGTACCACCCCTCAGGATGGCGCCGGCCCAGCCATGCCGCGATGCTACACTGGACGTCTGACAGAGCTTTCGGCTGATGCTATGATGCAGGGTGCCCATAACTCTTCCCACGTGATGGTTAGTGCTATCCGACCAGAGGCCGGCTCGGATCAAATATCCAAATCGTTAGTGGACTAGTGGCTTGCGGTAACGAGCAGAGACTCACGATCGATGTGACCCCGTCGCCCCGTCTCGAGGACTTGCTGCAAGGGCTAAGAATGCCCGGCCGCGCCTCGTAGAATAACTCACGGGTAACTATCCATCATTCGCGGGTACCCCTCAGGGTCGACCCGCCTTTTCAAGTATTGGTATCAACAGTAATGCAAGGCATCCGTGTGGTCACCGTATCAAGGGGAATTCCGAGGCATCACCCTCGTTGGACTCCCACCTGATGTAACATCAAGATGGACATAGGAGGCATCACCCTCGAGGTCCACACGTGGGGTGTTGCACGACTTCGTCGTTATCGGGGGTGGTGTAGGAGGAATCACCCTCGCTTACCACGACCGGTTAACTAACCTACAAGGTTATCATCAGAAGTGCTAATGAGGTACCACCCTCGGCACTCGATGGTAACCCAGTAGTGTCGAGTAACTAAGGGGAAAGTGAGGTGCGGTGCCGGGGTCTGGTCTTCGATCCCGTTGATCGGGTCTTCTGAGAATCCAGCAGGGCAGTCAGGACAAGTGGGGGTCTTTGCTGGGTCTCTACCCAGTCTATTCTAAACAGTTTAGGACAACAGTAAGGTATCAACAGCAGGTTACAATAAACAGGCTATGCAGCAGATATAGGATAACAGTAACAGTAGCAAATTCTAATGCAAGCATGAGAAAATAGAATATGCGATATCGGGATGATCAAAGGGGGGGGCTTGCCTGGTTGCTCTGCGGCAAAGGCAAGGTCGTCAGGGTTCGTCGATCTCCGGAGCTGCGTCGGCCTCCGAGGCTCTATCGAGAGAGAAGAGGGGGAGGAAACAGATAATTACACGGCAGACAAAGTTGCACAGAATTTGCTATGCTAACGTGCGGTGCAGGGTTGCCTAAAGCATGTCTAAGGCAAAATAGTTGTTTAAGGAATTAAGTTGGATTTATTAACCGGTGTATATGCACTATTCATCTACCGGAAACACTAAAGTTGCGGGTTCACCCCCGTAGAGAGTCCCGACACGGAAACAGATGGCACGGTCAGCTTCGTCTCGTCGTTCTGATTAATTTTCATGTACAAAGTTTTTCCATCCGAGCTACGGATTTTTTTCTATGGTTTTCTAAAGATTTTAATTTTTTTCTGAAATTTATTTTATTTATTAAATCAACATTATCCAGAACAGTAGCAGCGACGTCAGCATGATGCAATAGTGACGTCAGCAGTCAACGGTCGGCTGACCAGGGTCAAATCTGACCTGTGGGACCCACATGTCAGTGTCTGGACTAACTAAACATGGTTATTTTAATTAATCTAATCCTAATTATCGGGTGGGCCCGCACTGTCAGTGTGTGATTAGGCATGTTTAATTAATTTTAGTTAATTAGGGGGAGGTGGTGGCCCACATGTCAGTGGCTGGACCTGGTCCAGTCAGCAGTTGACTTTGGTCAACAGAGCCGACCGGGCCCTTGGGGCCCACCAGGCAGCAACCCTGAGGTGGCCCCGGCCGGCCACATCAGCGGTGGCGCCGGCGATGGTGCCGATGACCGAAATCACGACGGCAGTACGCCGGAGTCGGCCGGAAACCGCGTACAGAGCCCCGTTTGGCACGGGGTTTGGTCCTACGAGACGGGCGTGAGGCGCCGCGTCCGATGGTGGTCGCATGCGGCACGGTGGTGGCCGGAGTTCGCCGCTACGATGACGGCAAGCGGTGGCGATTTTCGTGTGAGATCGGTCGCGCGGCTACGGGGTGTTAGCGAGCGAGCTACGCGGCTAGGCGGCCTACTACGAGCGTCAGGAACAC
The DNA here is from genome assembly GCA_011799875.1 of Thinopyrum elongatum. Lineage (NCBI taxonomy): Eukaryota > Viridiplantae > Streptophyta > Magnoliopsida > Poales > Poaceae > Thinopyrum > Thinopyrum elongatum. The sequence continues at coordinate 204,276,384 of CM022303.1, forward strand.
GATAGGCACGGCGGAGAAGCTCGGGCGGCTCTGCATGGAGCAGCTCGCCGGCAATGGCGGACGGCGCAGTTATGGGTCCGAGTGGGGCCATCGTCCTAGCGCATGAACGAGCAAGCGAGAGGCCAGGGGAGAGGGAAAAGCTCACCGAGCGGCACAAGATGGCCCTTGAGTGATCAGGAGCGCAGGGGAGACGACGAATCGACTACGGGGGCTTGCGGTGGCCGGAGATGGGGACGACGAAGAATCAGCAGCAGCAGGCCTCCCTAGCTCCGTCTGGAGGCACCAGGAGGGGTGGTCGTCCACGGCGGAGCCCGTGGAAAACACCAGCGAGTACGAGGCCGTCGGTGGCCGCGTCGGATGCGGCGAGCGGCGATGGTGGCGCTCGGCCTAGATGGAGAGGGAGAGGGAGAGACGAGCAAGCGAGGGAGAGGGGAGGAGAAGTGGTGCGGTGACCAGGGGGAGGGAACGGGGACTCGCCCTTATCCCCTCCAGCCCCTGCCTGGCCGCGGTGGCTGGCAGCGAGCGGTGCGGCGAGCGCGGCCATGGAGACGGCGACACGGAGGAGGGAGTGGGTGGAGATGGGCTGGGCCGGCTCGGTCCAGCAGCCAGGTAAGTGGCTCTGGCCTTTTCCCTTTTTCTATTTACTGTTTTAGCTTTTATTTATTAACAGAGGAAGAAAAGGAATTATTTGGGCATCTATTTCACTTAGGAAAAATATGGGAAGTGTCCCAATAATTCCCTGTTGTTTTTAGACAGTGCCACAAAAGTTTGGGAATTTTTGAAACTCACTTGAATTTTTTCAAAAATGAATATAGCATTTAAAAGGGTTGTTTGTTACTGTTTGAGGTTGTTAGAGTTACTTAACTAATTCCAATATTGTTGGTTACAATTTTATACTTGCCTCTGAATTATTTTCTATTCAATGAACATTTTAGTTTCCACTTTGGAACAACTTTTGTTTTCACTTTGAATTTGAGTTGGAATTTGAGTTGGAATTTGAAATGGAATTTGATGCAATAACGATCAAGCACTGTTAAGCAGGGTGACTTGGCCTAATTAGCAGATGATCACAGTGCTTATTACAAAGGGGTGTTACAAGAGGCGTCGCAGTATATCACAAAGTCCTTGCGAGAATCCGGAGGAGCAAGCACTGGAGCAGAGGTCAGCTTGTCCTTGAGAGTCTGGAAACTCTCCTGACATTTGTCTGTCCACTCAAACTTAACGCCTTTGTGAAGCAGATTAGTCAGGGGCTTGGCAATCTTGGAAAAGTTCTCGATGAATCGACGGCAATAACTTGCAAGGCCGATAAAACTTCTGACTTGCTTGGCGTTCTTCGGAGGAGTCCGGTCAAGGATGGCCTGAACACGCTCTGGGTTAACGGCGATACCGTCCTTGGAAATCACATGTCCAAGGTAGGTTACTTCAGAAAGCCAGAATTCACATTTGGAGTACTTGGCATACAACTTGTGTTCTCGAAGCCTCTCCAGAACAAGACGAAGATGTTCAGCATGTTCTTCCTTATTCTTCGAATATACTAGAATATCATCCAGATAAACCACAACGAACTTGTCGAGGTAATCCATGAAGATATAATTCATCAGGCGGGAGAATGTAGCTGGAGCATTTGTTAAACCAAACGACATAACGATGTACTTGTAGGAACCATAACGAGTAACAAAAGCGGTCTTCTGAATATCCTCTTCGCGGACACGGATCTGGTGATAACCCAACCTCAAGTCGAGTTTAGAGAACACCGAAGATCCAGCAAGTTGATCGTATAAATCATTGATCCGAGGAAGCGGATATTTATTCTGAATGGTTGCCTGGTTGATAGGACGGTAATCTTGAACCAACCTATTCGTACCATCTTTCTTCTTGACAAAGAGAGAAGGTGCTCCCCAGGCAGAGGAACTAGGGCAGATGAAGCCCTTCTTAAGTGACTTGTCGATTTCTTCCTTAAGCTCGAGAAGGTGGTGCGGAGGCATCTTATAAGGACGCTTCACAATAGGGGTAGTGCCAGGCTTCAAGTCGATAACAAACTCAACAGCTCTAGCAGGGGGTATTCCTGGAAGTTCTTCTGGGAAAACATCCTCGAAGTCACAGACGACTGGAATGTTTTCGATCCCCTCAAGCGGAGAAGCATTCAACGCATTCAAGGCATAAATTTGAGCCTCGGCATTTTGAGTGAGGTGAGCATGGTAATTCACTATCTCATCTGATGGGTGTAGGAGGTGTACAACTTTAGTGGCACAATTGATTGAGGCGTAGTGAGCCTTCAACCAATCCATTCCCAGTATAAGATCAATGGAGGAAGACTTTAGTATAATGGGAGAAGCACATAACTTCAACCCTTCAATATCAATGATGACATCGGGGCTGAACACGAAGGCTCGGCTCTGGCCCGCGGGAGCATTTACTGCTAACGGATCTCGTAGCGCTTCACTTCTAACGTCATGCATGAGTGCAAAATGCTCTGACATGAATGAATGCGATGCTCCTGAATCAAATAAAACAGATGCTGGTACTGAATTAACGAGAAGTGTACCCATCACAGTTTCAGGTTGATCTTGAGCTTCAGCCATGTTGACGTGATAGTTCTGTCCACGACCATAAGAAGGCCTGACATTGTTGTAGCGAGGCTGATTAATTCCACGACCAATTCCACGGCCAGCAGGAGGAAGTGCTAGCTGATTCTGACCCTGAGAGCAGTCTCTGGCACGGTGACCTAGCTGGCCACACTTGAAGCAGAGTCCACTGTCTGGACGTGGTGCAGGAGCTCGAGGTGGTGTAGCTTGAAGAGGCTGCCTCGGTGGTGGAGGAGGCAGATGATGTCTACTACGCAACTTTATTCTTGTAGACTCGTGTTGGGCCTCCAAGCGCAGAGTTTTGTAGGATAGTAGCAATTTTCCCTCAAGTGGATAACCTAAGGTTTATCAATCCGTGGGAGGCGTAGGATGAAGATAGTCTCTCTCAAACAACCCTGCAACCAAATACAAGAAATCTCTTGTGTCCCCAACACACCCAATACAATGGCAAATTGTATAGGTGCACTAGTTTGGCGAAGAGATGGTGATAAAAGTGTAATATGGATGGTAGAAATATATTTTTATAATCTGAATAAATAAAAACAACAAGGTAGCAATTGGTAAAAAGGAGCACAAACGGTATTGCAATGCTTGAAAATGAGGCCTAGGATCTGTACTTTCGCTAGTGCAATCTCTCAACAATGCTAATATAATTGGATCATATAACCTTCCCTCAACGTGCGATGAAGAATCACTCCAAAGTTCCTATCTAGTGAAGAACATAAGAAGAAATTGTTTGTAGGGTACGAAACCACCTTAAAGTTATTCTTTCCGTTCGATCTATTCAAGAGTTCGTACTAAAATAACGCAAAGTTATTCTTTCCGTTCGATCTATCCAAGAGTTCGTACTAAAATAACACCATATGATACGCATCAACCAACTCTAATGTCACCTAGATACTCCAATGTCACCACAAGTATCCATGAGTTAATTATACGATACGCATCAAACAATTTAAGATTCATAATACTCGATCCAACACAAAGAACCTCAAAGAGTGCCCCAAGATTTCTACCGGAGAAACAAGGACGAAAACATGCATCAACACCTATGCATAGATTACCCCAATGTTACCTCGGGAATCCGCGAGTTGAGTGCCAAGACATAGATCAAGTGCTCTCAAATCCATAAAAGTATTCAATCCGATAAAACGAAATCTCAAAGGGAAAACTCAATTCACAAAAAGATAGAGAGGGGAAAACACCATATGATCCAACTATATTAACAAAGCCCGCAATACATCAAGATCGTGACATCTCAAGAACACGAGAGAGAGAGAGATTAAACACATAGCTACTGGTACAAACCCTCAGCCCCGAGGGTGGATTACTCCCTCCTCATCGTGGTGGCCGCCGGGATGATGAAGATGGCCACCGGTGATGATTTCCCCCTCCGGCAGGGTGCCGGAACGGGGTCTAGATTGGTTTTTAGTGGCTACAGAGGCTTGCGATGGCGGAACTTCTGATCTAGGGTTACCCCCAGGGTTTTTGGAATATTTGGCAATTTATAGGGCGAAGAGGTGGTGCGGGAGGCCACCGAGGTGGGCACAACCCACCAGGGCGCGCCTGGGCCCCCAGGCGCGCCCAGGTGGGTTGTGCCCCCCTCGGGGCACCCCTCTGGTACTTCTTTGGCCCATCCTGGGTCTTCTGGTCCAAAAAAATCCACAAAAAGTTTCGCTGCGTGTGGACTCCATTTGGTATTGATTTTCTGCGATGTAAAAAACAAGCAAAAAACAGCAACTGGCACTGGGCACTATGTCAAAAGGTTAGTCCCAAAAAATGATATAAAGTTGCTATAAAATGATTGTAAAACATCTAAGAATGATAATATAACAGCATGAATACTTCATAAATTATAGATACGTTGGAGACGTATCAGCAGACGAGGTGCAGCATAAGCAGGTCTGTACACTGGGGCTGTTGGACGGTACATGCTCTGTGGAATCCATATGCGGCGCTTCTGAGAAGACGAGCCCGAAGATGAGCCCACTTCACGAGTGCGTCTGGTCGCTTCCTTGTGCTTCTTCAGACCAGTCTCGACCATGATAGCCTTATTCACCAGGGTGGCGAAGTCAGGATAGTCTTGGACGAGCAGAGCTAGCTGAATGTCATGGTGTAGCCCATTGTAACACCCATGTGTAATAAGCACTGTGACATAATGATCATCATGCCAAGTCATACCCATTTGCAATGCTAGATCACAATGGTTAAACACTTCATTTCAAATTCCTCTCTAAAATAAATTCAAATTCAAAGTGAAAAAAAAAGTTGTTCCAAAATGGAAACTAAAATGTTCATTGAATAACAAATAATTCAGAGGCAAGTATAAAATTGTAACCAACAATATTGGAATTAGTTAAGCAACTCCAACAACCTCAAACAGTAACAAACCGCCCTTTTAAATGTCATATTCATTTTTTAAAAATTCAACTCAGTTCCAAGAATACTCAAACTTTTTGTGGCACTGTCTAAAATCACCAGGGATTTGTGGGGACACTCCTCGTATTTTTTCTAGGTGAAATAGTTTCCCAAATAATTCCCTTCCTCCCTCTGTTAATAAATAAAAGTTAAAACAATATATAGAAAAAGGGAAAAAGCCTACCTGGCGCTGGGCTGAGCCGGCCCAGCTCACTCCCTCACCTGTTCCTCGTCGTCGTGCCGCCGTCCCCATGGCCACAGCTCGCCGCTCCGGCCGTCTGTCGACACCGCGGTGCTACAGGGGCCGTCGAGGGGATAAGGTCGATGCCCTCGACCCCCTGTCATCCCCATTCATTCGTTCCCTCGCTCTCTCCCTTCTCTTCCTCCTCCAGATCCGCCGCCCGCTCCCGCCGTCGCCATGGCCGCACCGTAGCTGCGGCCACCATCGACCCCGAGCTCAGCCAATGCGTCCGTGAGCTCCGCCGTCCACGACTCCTTCGACCTTGACCTCGAGCAGGAGCTGAGGGGCTCGGCAGAGGCCGATTTCCTCCGCCCCCTTTCGCCTCTGTCGCCGGCGAACCTCTCCAATTCCAGCGCCACCGCTGCTACTAAGCCTTCACCGGGCCATCGTGTGCCTACCCGATGAGCAGCTCCTCCTTCCCTCCCTCTTTGCTCTATCGTTGGGTGCTCGTAGCTGTCGTCCCACACGAGCCCGAACCCATCGCCGCGGCGCTCATCGCCGGCGAGTCTCCAACGACCAAGAGGTCCCGGGCTTGTGCCCGTTGAGCTCGTCGCAGCCTGTTGAGCCTCCCTAGCACCTCAACTCGGTCGTTTGCACGCCGCCTTGCTCGCCCCGTAGCTCACCCGAACGGCTCGCCTCCGGCGAGCTCGTACCGCTCGACTCCGGCCGTATTAGCCCCTCGCACCACCACCATTCGGCGCACGGTCGAGTGGCCGTTCGAAAGCGCCTAGCCGCGCTCTTCCCCGTGCCCTACAGGCATTTTCCGACGACCCTCGTGGTCGCGCTGCCGCGTTTTGCCTCGCCGGCGTTGCCCCGGCGACGGCGCCGATGTGGCACGGCCTGGCCCACCATTGTGCCACTGACTGCAGGCCCGGGCTCGCCCCGTTGACCGAAGTCAACGCTGACTGGGCAGCCCCAGCCGCTGACAGATGGGGCCCACCCCCTAAATACGAGTTAAATTAATTAGAGTTAATTAGCTAACCTAAGTAGACACTGACATGTGGGCCCTACCCTTAGTTAACTAAATTGGATTAGTTTAAACGCTGTTAAGTCCCACTGTCAATGACAGGTGGGTCCCAACTGTCAGGTTTGACTCTGGTCAGCTGGTTTGACCTGCTGACGTAATGCTGACATCCCTGCTGACATCATATTTCAATTTCTGTTAAAATTAAATAATTCCAGAAAATGCTAAAATCTTTAGAAAATCATAGAAAATAAAACCGTAGCTCGGATCGAAAAACTTTCTACATGAAAGTTGATCAGAACGACGAGACGAAGCTGACCGTGCCGTCTGTTTCCGTGTCGAGATCCTCTACGGAGGTGCACCCGCAACTTTTAGCCTGTTTTCGGTAGATGAATAGTGCCCAACTACCGGTTAATAAATCCAACTTAAATCCTAAAATAACTAATATGACTTAGATATGCTTTTAGGCAGCCCTGCACCGCATGTTAGCGTAGCCTGCCCTGTGTTGCTTTGTCTGCCTTGTATTTACATTGTTTCCTCCCCCTCTTCTCTCTCGATAGAGCCCGGTACCGACGCAGCTCCGGAGATTGGCTGCACTTCTGACGACCTTGCCCTTGCCGCCGAGCAACCAGGCAAGCCCCCCCTTTGATCATCCCGATATCGCCCATTCTATTTTCTCATGCTTGCATTAGATTTTGCTATTGTAAATGATTGCTCCTATTCTGCTGCATAGCCTGTTTATTGTAACCTGCTGTTGATACCTTCCTGTTCATCCTAAACTGTTTAGAATAGACTGGGTAGAGCCCCATCAGTGACCCCCACTTATCCCGACTGCCCCGCTGGAGTATCAGAAGACCCGATCAACGGGGTCGAAGACAAGGACCCGGCACCGCACCTCACTTCCTTCTTAGTTGCTCGACACTACTGGGTTACTATCGAGTGCCGAGGGTGATACCTCATCAGCACTTCTGATGATAACCTTGTAGGGTAGTTAATCGGTCGTGGTCAGCGAGGGTGATTCCTCCTACACCACCCCCGATAACGACGAAGTCGTGCAACACCTCTAGTGTGGACCTTGAGGGTGACTCCTCCTACGTCCACCTCGTTATTACATCAGGTGGGAGTCCAACAAGGGTGATGCCTCGGATTCCCCCTTGATATGGTAGCCACACGGATGCCTTACATAACTGATGATACTGCTACTTGGTAAGGCGGGTCGACCCTGAGGGGTACCCGCGAATGATGGATAGTTACCCGTGAGTTATTTTACGAGGCGCGGCCGAGCATTCCTAGCCCTTGCAGCAAGTCCTCGAGACGGGGCGACGGGGTCACATCGATCGTGAGTCTCTGCTTGTTACCGCAAGCCCCTAGTCCTCTAACGATTTGGATATTTGATCTGAGCAGGCCTCTGGCTTGATAGCACTAACCATCACGTGGGCATAGTATGGGCGTTCTGCATCGTAACATCAGCCGAAAGCTCTGTCAGACGTCCAGTTCAGCATTGCAGCCGGGCTGGGCCGGCACCATCCGGTAGTGGTGGAGCCTGGTTTGCCCTGCACGCAACGACCCGGAGGGCGAGGGGCGATGGCCCAAGACCCACTTGCGCTTAGGAGTTAGACCGGCAGGGACCTCTCTGCTGAGCTGTAGGTAGGGTTGCGGTGTATCGTTTGGCCAAGGCCGGGCTTGACCCAGGAAAGTGTGTCCGGCCAGAGTTAAGCGAGCGTGGTGGGTAAGTTGGGAGCGTGGTGGGTAAGTTGGTGCACCCCTGCAGGGAAGAACACATCTATCGATAGCCGGTCCTACGGTAAAGGACACTCGGAGTTGTATCCCGATCGGTACAACTAGAACTTGGGATGGTACCTGGATATGTGCCTCCGGGATCGCATTCTCGCAGGGAGTCGAGAAAGGATCTCTGGGCGAGACTATTACTGGATACTACTACTACTTTACATTATGCTAATCTGCACTCTTCTAATGCTGCAAGACCGAGGAAGATGTTGAAGATGCTAGTCTTCGATAGGACTAGGCCTTCTCTCTATTCTAGCATTTCTGCAGCCCAGTCCACATATACAACCTCCCTTGATAATGTTGCATATGTAGTGTAGATCCTTGCTTGCTGAGTACTTCGGAGTACTCACGGTTGCTTTGCTTTCTATTTCTCCCCATATCAGTTTGTCGTGACCAGATGGCGGAGCCCCTGAGACAGTTGCTTCCGCCGACGACTACTTCTACCACCCCGAGGATGGCTATTACTTCAAGATGGTTGATGACCAGGAGTAGGTTCGAAGGGTCCTAGGCAGGAGGCCTACGCCTTTCGATCGTAGTGTTTTATTTTGCCCCGCCTTTCCAAAGGCCTTTCTGTTTCTCTTTTATATATGTACTCAGATATCTGATGCTTCCGCTGACGCTTGTATGCCATCGAGCTATGTATTCGAGCCCTTGAGGCCCTGGCTTGTAATATAAAGCTTGTATGACTTTATTTATGTTTTAGAGTTGTGTTGTGATATCTTCAAGTGAGTCCTTAGGCTTGATCGTGTGCCTTTGCGTGTATGATTAGTGCACGATTAAGCCGGGGGCGTCACAGGTTGGTATCAGAGCCGACTGCCTCTAGTAACCCCCTTTCCAACTTCTTGGCCGAAGTTGAGTCTAGTGGTCCGAAAACTGTTTTACTAACTTGGCTGTGTGGCTTACGGGCCCACGACGCCGAATGGGTGGTATTAGGATCTTTTACTCCTTGATCCTTATTCTGGGACTCTGCTCTCTCTTCTATTCGGGTTAAAATTTTGCTAACTCCAACATTAGGTTCTCGTGATCACATCCACCCGGAGATCTGAATTTATTCCCCCTTGCTTTAAGATTGTGGGCCAGGTTCTGCTTACAGGATCCTTTTATCGAGGGCACCCTGTGTTGTCACTTGCAGATTCCTCGCTCCAGCAATTTTCTTCGACGTAATGTAGCCTTTGCTATGTCACGTTGTGTACTTCCTTTCCGCGTGCCTGCGTGCCGCCTAGTTGTCTAGCCTTCCCCTTTCAGCTATCGTAATGCCGGATTGTAACCGAGGCTATGTGTGGATTTGAATGTCTGGTTCGAATATGATGAAGTATCTATTGCACTTCCTTCTGTTGTGCGTGTTACTTCATGAATCATTCCATACACCTGCAGTTTTTCTTGCTAAACTGCCCCTGTTAATTTGGCAGGATGGCTGATGATCCTCCACCTCCATCTTATATTGCTGAAATGAGGCAGCAGTTTGAACTCAACCGTCAGTTTTATGACCAGAGTATTGGCTCAGTTCCCAACTCAAAATGCTCAGCAACAGACTGCTCCAATAACTCTGCCAGAATTTGTGCGCCTTAACCCGTCTGTTTTCCGCAGCTCCACCAATCCTATGGATGCTGATGATTGGCTTCGTGATATCATGTTTGAAATGAAGTCAGCTAGTGTGGCCCCTGACAGTTACGTCGCCTTTGCGACATTTCACTTGAAGGGTCCCGCTGCTCAATGGTGGGAAAGCCACAAGAGTATGTTGCCTGCTGAATCTGTAATCACTTGGCAGGAATTTCAGTCAGCTTTTCGTGCACGGTACATTCCTCAAGGTCTGATCGACTAGAAGAAGCAGGAGTTTCGTAAACTCTCACAGGGCACAATGACTGTGGATGAATATCAGAGGAAATTTCTTGAATTATCCCGCTATGCTAAAGATGATGTCGACACTGACGCTCGCAAGCAGGAGAAATTCCGTGAAGGACTGCGTTCCGATATACAGCTCACACTTCTTGTCCTTGATTGTGAGGACTTTGCGACGCTTGTCAGTCAAGCCTACCGAGTTGAAACTGGTCTGGCTAAGTATCAGGAGTCGCTCAAATGCACCCGTGATGTTGGCTCATCTTCGTGTCAGCCTGTTCAGAAACGTCGAGTCTGGATCCCGCACAATGTTCATCACCGACCTGCCCCTATACCCAAGCCATCATATGCTGCACCTCGTCTGCCTTCACCGCCGAGATAGCCAGCGGTTCAGGGTGGATAGCTCAATACTATGGCTCCTCCCCATAATGATGGTTTATGCCGCAAGTGTGGACAGCCAGGGCACCGTGCTCTCAACTGTCGCCAGGGTCAGCCGCAGGATTCTACGTGTCGACCTGTTGACCGTAGGAAGGGCCGTCGAAACCATCCTAGCAGAAAACATAATGCTAGACCACCTGCTATGAATAGTGGTCAAGTCACCCATGTCAAAATGGAAGAAGCTCGAGAGTCCCCTAAAATCATGATGGGTACCCTTCCAGTTAATTCAGTGGCAGCTTCTGTTCTTTTTGATTCAGGTGCATCACATTCCTTTATGTCCCAGCAATTTGCACAATTGCATGAGTTAACCATGAGCTCATTACCCACTCCATTGGAGATTAGTACTCCCCGTTCCAGATGGCAAACCAAGATGGTAAGCCACAACAATCAGATCAGAATTGAAGGGTTGATGTTCTCTACTTCCCTTATTGCTCTTGGACCCTCTGACATTGACATCATCCTTGGCATGGATTGGTTGACAGCGAATAAAGCTTTGATTGACTGTGCTGCTAAGACAGTCCAGCTCACTCATCCTTCCAACCAGACAGTCAGATACTCAGCTCGGACAGTTCAGAATACCGAGGATCAGTTATATGTTCTGAATGCATTGAATGCTTCACCTCTTGAAGGCATCGAGAATGTTCCAGTTGTTCGTCATTTCCAAGATGTCTTTCCAGAAGAACTTCCAGGAATACCCCGTGCTAGAGCTGTAGAGTTTGTCATCGACTTGAAGCCTGGCACTACCCCTATTGCGAAGCGACCTTATAAGATGCCTCCACACCACCTTCTCGAGCTTAAGGAAGAAATCGATAAGTCACTTAAGAAAGGTTTCATCCGCCCCAGTTCCTTTGCTTGGGGAGCACCTTCACTCTTCGTCAAGAAGAAGGATGGCACGAATCGGTTGGTTCAAGATTACCGACCTATCAACCAAGCAACAATTCAGAACAAGTATCCGCTTCCCAAAATCAACGATCTGTATGATCAACTTGCTGGTTCCTCAGTATTCTCTAAGATTGATTTGAGATTGGGATACCATCAGATCCGAGTTCGTGAAGAGGATATTCCGAAGACAGCATTTGTTACTCGCTATGGCTCTTATGAGTGCACTGTCATGTCTTTCGGCTTGACTAATGCTCCATCAACCTTCTCCCGGTTAATGAACTACATCTTCATGGATTATCTCGACAAATTCGTCGTGGTATATCTGGATGATATTCTGGTATATTCGAAGAATGAAGAAGAACATGCCGAACATCTTAGGCTTGTACTGGAAAAGTTGCGTGAACATCAACTATATGCCAAGTATTCAAAATGCGAGTTCTGGTTATCTGAAGTAACATATCTCGGCCATGTGATTTCCAAAGATGGCATTGCCGTTAACCCAGAACGAGTTCAGGCTATTCTTGAATGGACTTAGCCGAAGAATGTCAAGCAAGTCAGAAGTTTTCCCGGCCTTGCAAGCTATTGCCGTCGCTTTGTAGAGAATTTCTCAAAGATTGCTAAGCCTCTGACGGATCTGCTTCACAAGGGCGTAAAGTTTGAATGGACAGAAAAATGTCAGGAAAGTTTTCAAACACTCAAAGACAAGCTGACATCTGCCCCAGTACTTTCTCCTCCAGATTCTCGCAAGGATTTTGTGATCTATTGTGATGCATCCCGCGAAGGATTAGGCTGTGTCCTAATGCAAGAGCGTAAAGTGATTGCTTATGGCTCTCGACAGTTGCGCCCGCATGAAGAGAATTATCCGGTACATGATCTAGAACTAGCTGCTGTCATCTATGCACTGTAGTTGTGGTGACATTACCTCCTCGGTAATCGTTGCAAGATATACACGGATCATAAAAGTCTGAAGTACTTGTTCACTCAGCCATCTCTAAACCTCCGTCAGCAAAGATGGATGGAGACCATTGCGGACTATGATTTGGGTATTTCTTATACCCCTGACAAGGCTAATGTAATGGCTGATGCGTTGAGTCGTAAATCCTACTGCAGTGAACTTGAAGTCCAGTTACAGCAACCACTTCTGTATGAAGAGCTTAGGAAGCTAAATATCGAGATAGTTCCTCAAGGATACTTAAAAACCTTGGTTGTTGAACCAGACCTTGAGAAGGCCGTTAAGAGTGCACAAGCTAAAGATGCTGAAGTTGATCTGATGAAGAAGGATCTTCACCTGGAAAAGTACAGGGATTTCTCGCTGTCTGAAGATGGAACCTTGTACTTCAGAGACCGCATTGTGGTACCTCGCTTCGAGCTAATGACTGACAAGGTCATGAATGAGGCACATGATACACCGCTGTCTATTCATCCGGGTAGCACCAAGATGTATCGTGATCTTCGTCAAAGGTACTGGTGGTCTAGAATGAAGCAGGACATTGCTCGATATGTTGCTGAATATGATGTGTGTCGTCGTGTTAAAGCAGAACATCAGAAACCTGCTAGAATTCTGCAACCGTTACCTATTCCTTTATGGAAATGGGATAAGGTTCAGATGGATTTTATTACTGACCTTCCCAAGTCATAGAAGGGTCACGATGCTATTCTTGTCGTCGTCGACCAACTTTCTAAAGTTGCACACTTTCTGCCTGTCAAAGAGACGATCACTGCTAGTCAGTTAGCAGATCTGTATATCTCCAGAATTGTTTCACTCCACGGCATTCCGAAGGAGATTAGTTCGGACCGTGGCGGTCTTTTCACCTCAAAGTTCTGGGAAAGTTTCCAAGAAGCTATGGGAACTCATATCACCTGGAGTTCAGCATATCACCCCCAGTCCCAAGGCCAAGTCGAACGAGTAAATCAAGTGCTTGAAGACATGCTGCGAGCTTGCGTTATTTCTTTCGGCAACAAGTGGGAAGAATCTCTCCCGTATGCTGAGTTCTCTTATAACAACAGCTATCAAGCCAGCTTGAAAATGGCCCCCTTCGAAGTGCTTTACGGACGTAAGTGTCGAACCCCTCTGAATTGGTCAGAAACTGGGGAACGACCGCTCGTGGGTCCGGATATTATCCAACACGCCAAAGAGCAAGTTCGTATCATTCGGGAAAATCTGAAGGCGTCTCAGGACCGCCAGAAGAGCAACTATGATCGCAAACGATGGGGTTTGACTTATCAACCTGGAGATCAGGATTATCTGCGAGTCACTCCTATGAAAGGCACTCGCCGTTTTGGAATCAAGGGCAAGCTAGCTCCACGCTACATTGGTCCTTTTCGCATTGTTGCCAGACGTGGTCAGGTGGCATATAAATTGGAGTTGCCACCGCAATTCTCTCATATCCACGACGTATTCCATGTGTCGCAACTTCGTAAATGCTTCAAGGAATCTCCGCACCGCGCAGTGGATCACGAGATGCTCGAATTGCAAGATGACCTATCTTATAAGGAGCATCCGATCCGCATTCTCGATGAAGCTGAACGTCGGACTCGTCAGAAGACGATCAAGTTCCTCAAAGTGCAGTGGTCTAATCATACTGAAGATGAAGCCACTTGGGAACGCGAGGATCATCTTCGCAAGGAATACCCCGACCTCTTTCCTTCTACCTCCTGAATTCTCGGAACGAGAATTTCTTTTAGAGGAGGAGAATTGTAACACCCCTGTGTAATAAGCACTGTGACATAATGATAATCATGCCAAGTCATACCCATTTGCAATGCTAGATCATAGTGGTTAAACACTTCATTTCAAACTCCTCTCTAAAATAAATTCAAATTCAAAGTGAAAATAAAAGTTGTTCCAAAATGGAAACTAAAATGTTCATTAAATAACAAATAATTCAGAGGCAAGTATAAAATTGTAACCAACAATATTGGAATTAGTTAAGCAACTCCAACAACCTCAAACAGTAACAAACCGCCCTTTTAAATGCCATATTCATTTTTGAAAAATTCAACTCAGTTCCAAGAATACTCAAACTTTTTGTGGCACTGTCTAAAATCACCAGGGATTTATGGGGACACTCCTCATATTTTTTCTAGGTGAAATAGTTTCCCAAATAATTCCCTTCCTCCCTCTGTTAATAAATAAAAGTTAAAACAGTAAATAGAAAAAGGGAAAAAGCCTACCTGGCGCTGGGCTGAGCCGGCCCAGCTCACTCCCTCACCTGTTCCTCGTCGTCGTGTCGCCGTCCCCATGGCCACAGCTTGCCGCTCCGGCCGTCTGCCGACACCGCGGCGCTACAGGGGCCGTCGAGGGGATAAGGTCGACGCCCTCGACCCCCTGTCATCCCCATTCATTCGTTCCCTCGCTCTCTCCCTTCTCTTCCTCCTCCAGATCCGCCGCCCGCTCCCGCCGTCGCCATGGCCGCACCGTAGCTGCGGCCACCGTCGACCCCAAGCTCAGCCAACGCGTCCGCGAGCTCCGCCGTCCATGACTCCTTCGACCTCGACCTCGAGCAAGAGCTGAGGGGCTCGGCAGAGGCCGATTTCCTCTGCCCCCTTTCGCCTCTGTCGCCGGCGAACCTCTCCAATTCCGGCACCACCGTTGCTACTAAGCCATCACCGGGCCATCGTGTGCCTACCCGGTGAGCAGCTCCTCCTTCCCTCCCTCTTTGCTCCATCGTTGGGTGCTCGTAGCTGCCGTCCCACACGAGCCCGAACCCATCGCCGCGGCGCTCGTCGCCGGCGAGTCTCCGACAACCAAGAGGTCCCGGGCTTGTGCCCGTTGAGCTCGTCGCAGCCCGTTGAGCCTCCCTAGCGCCTCAACTCGGCCGTTTGCATGCCGCCTTGCTCGCCCCGTAGCTCACCCGAACGGCTCGCCGCCAGCGAGCTCGTACCGCTCGACTCCGGCCGTATCAACCCCTCGCACCACCACCATTCGGCGCACGGTCGAGTGGCCGTTCGAAAGCGCCTAGCCGCGCTCTTCCCCGTGCCCTGCAGGCATTTTCTGACGACCCTCGTGGTCGCGCCGCCGCATTTTGCCTCGCCGGCGTTGCCCCGACGACGGCGCCGATGTGGCACGGCCTGGCCCACCATTGTGCCACTGACTGCGGGCCCGGGCTCGCCCCGTTGACCGAAGTCAACGCTGACTGGGCAGCCCCAACCGCTGATAGATGGGGCCCACCCCCTAAATATGAGTTAAATTAATTAGAGTTAATTAGCTAACCTAAGTAGACACTGACATGTGGGCCCTACCCTTAGTTAACTAAATTGGATTAGTTTAAACGCTGTTAAGTCCCACTGTCAGGTTTGACTCTGGTCAGCTGGTTTGACCTGCTAACATAATGCTGACATCACTGCTGACGTCATATTTCAATTTCTGTTAAAATTAAATAATTCCAGAAAATGCTAAAATCTTTAGAAAATCATAGAAAATAAACCGTAGCTCGGATCGAAAAACTTTCTACATGAAAGTTGATCAGAACGACGAGACGAAGTTGACCGTGCTGTCTGTTTCCGTGTTGGGATCCTCTATGGAGGTGCACCTGCAACTTTTAGCCTGTTTTCGGTAGATGAATAGTGCCCAACTACCGGTTAATAAATCCAACTTAAATCCTAAAATAACTAATATGACTTAGATATGCTTTTAGGCAGCCCTGCACCGCACGTTAGCGTAGCCTGCCCAGTGTTTCTTTGTGTGCCTTGTATTTACACTGTTTCCTCCCCCTCTTCTCTCTCGATAGAGCCCGGTATCGACGCAGCTCCGGTGATTGGCTGTACTTCTGACGACCTTGCCCTTGCCGCCGAGCAACCAGGCAAGCCCCCCCTTTGATCATCCCGATATCGCCCATTCTATTTTCTCATGCTTGCATTAGATTTTGCTATTGTAAATGATTGCTCCTATTCTGCTGCATAGCCTGTTTATTGTAACCTGCTGTTGATACCTTCCTGTTCATCCTAAACTGTTTAGATTAGACTGGGTAGAGCCCCATCAGTGACCCCACTTATCCCGACTGCCCCGTTGGAGTATTAGAAGACCCGATCAACGGGGTCGAAGACCAGGACCCGGCACCGCACCTCACTTCCTCCTTAGTTGCTCGACACTACTGGGTTACTATCGAGTGCTGAGGGTGATACCTCGTCAGCACTTCTGATGATAACCTTGTAGGGTAGTTAATCGGTCGTGGTCAGCGAGGGTGATTCCTCCTACACCACCCCCGATAACGACGAAGTCGTGCAACACCTCTAGTGTGGACCTCGAGGGTGACTCCTCCTACGTCCACCTCGTTATTACATCAGGTGGGAGTCCAACGAGGGTGATGCCTCGGATTCCCCCTTGATATGGTAACCACACGGATGCCTTACATAACTGATGATACTGCTACTTGGTAAGGCGGGTCGACCCTGAGGGGTACCCGCGAATGATGGATAGTTACCCGTGAGTTATTTTACGAGGCGCGGCCGGGCATTCCTAGCCCTTGCAGCAAGCCCTGAGACGGGGCGACGGGGTCACATCGATCGTGAGTCTCTGCTCGTTACCGCAAGCCCCTAGTCCTCTAACGATTTGGATATTTGATCTGAGCAGGCCTCTGGCCTGATAGCACTAACCATCACGTGGGCATAGTATGGGCGTTCTGCATCGTAACATCAGCCGAAAGCTCTGTCAGACGTCCAGTTCAGCATTGCGACCGGGCTGGGCCGGCACCATCCGGTAGTGGTGGAGCCTGGTTCGCCCTGCACGCAACGACCCGGAGGGCGAGGGGCGATGGCCCAAGACCCCCTAGCGCTTAGGAGGTAGACCGGCGGGGACCTCTGTGCTGAGCTGTAGGTAGGGTTGCGGTGTATCGTTTGGCCGAGGCCGGGCATGACCCAGGAAAGTGTGTCCGGGCAGAGTTAAGCGAGCGTGGTGGGTAAGTTGGTGCACCCCTGCAGGGAAGAACACATCTATCGATAGCCGGTCCTACGGTAAAGGACACTCGGAGTTGTATCCCGATCGGTACAACTAGAACTTGGGATGGTACCTGGATATGTGGCTCCGGGATCGCTTTCTCGCAGGGAGTCGAGAAAGGATCTCTGGGCGAGACTATTACTGGATACTACTACTACTTTACATTATGCTAATCTGCACTCTTCTAATGCTGCAATACCGAGGAAGATGCTGAAGATGCTAGTCTTCGATAGGACTAGGCCTTCTCTCTATTCTGGCATTTCTGCAGCCCAGTCCACATATACAACCTCCCTTGATAATGTTGCATATGTAGTGTAGATCCTTGCTTGCTGAGTACTTCGGAGTACTCACGGTTGCTTTGCTTTCTATTTCTCCCCATATCAGTTTGTCGTGACCAGATGACGGAGCCCCTGAGACAGTTGCTTCCGCCGACGACTACTTCTACCACCCCGAGGATGGCTATTACTTCAAGATGGTTGACGACCAGGAGTAGGTTCGGAGGGTCCTAGGCAGGAGGCCTACGCCTTTCGATCGTAGTGTTTTATTTTGCCCCGCCTTTCCAAAGGCCTTTCTGTTTCTCTTTTATATCTGTACTCAGATATCTGATGCTTCTGCTGACGCTTGTATGCCATCGAGCTATGTATTCGAGCCCTCGAGGCCCTGGCTTGTAATATAAAGCTTGTATGACTTTATTTATGTTTTAGAGTTGTGTTGTGATATCTTCAAGTGAGTCCTTAGGCTTGATCGTGTGCCTTTGCGTGTATGATTAGTGCACGATTAAGGCGGGGGCGTCACACCCATCACGGAACTTCTCCTGCCTACGAGCATCAGTGGGGATGTCTTCTTCAGTATAGCGAGACAAATCAAGGAACTCTCGCTGGTAAACTTCCACAGTCTTGTTGCCTTGAATGAGGCTGCGGAACTCGGCCTTCTTCCGATCTATAACTCCTTGAGGAATATACCGGGCACGAAAAGCAGCCTTGAATTCCACCCAGGTGACAACAGTTTCTGGAGGTAGGGTCTGTCTGTGAGTGGCCCACCATTGTGCTGCGGGTCCCTTCAGGAAGTATGTTGCGAAAGTGACATAGCTGGCAGGGGCAACATCAGCGGACTCCATCTCATAGAAGATGTCATGCAGGCAATCATCGGCATCCAGCGGATTAACTGTGTTGCAGAATATCGATGGGTTGAGTCGCACAAACTCTGACAGTGTGATAGAAGGTGGCTGCTGGTTGGCATTGGGACGGGGAACTGATCGATCACCCCTTGCACAAACTGACGGTGCAATTCAAACTATTGCATCATCGCAGCCATATAGTCTGGCGGTCGTGGATTATTACCAGCCATCCTGCTAAATTCAACAGGGGTAGTTTAGCAAAGGCTATTGCGAGTGTTTAGCAACAAACATGATGTAACACAACGGAATTAAGTAGTGTAACAGATGCTTATCAGTAGTCATTTAAGACATACAGATCCATACACAGTCGGTTACAAACGAACAGCATAACGGCGCAATTTCAGAATCTGGACATGCTAGGCGGCACACAGGCACGCGGTAAGGAAGTACACAACAAGACATAGCAAAGGCTACATCAACGTCGGAGAAAACTGATGGAGCGAGGTTTCTGCAAGTGACAACACAGGGTGCCCTTGATAAAATGATCCTGTAAGCAGATCCTGGTCCACAATCTTGAAGAAAGGGGGAAAATTTCAGAACTCCAGATGGATGTGATCACAAGAACCTAATGTTGGAGTTAGTAAAATTTTAACCCAAATAGAAGAGAGATCAAAGTCCCAGATTAAAGACGAGGAGTAAAAGATCCTAATACCACCCGATTGGCGATGTGGGCCCGTAAGCCACACAGCCAAGTTAGTAAAAACAGTTTTGGACGACTAGACTCAACTTCGGCCAAGGAGTTGGAAAGGGGAATTCCTATGGGCAGTCGGCTCTGATACCAACCTGTTACGACCCCGGCTTAATCGTGCACTAATCATACACGCAAATGCACACGATCAATCCTAAGGACTCACTTGAAGATATCACAACACAACTCTAAAACATAAATAAAGTCATACAAGCTTTATATTACATGCCAGGGCCTCGAGGGCTCGAATACATAGCTCGATGGCATACAAGCGTCAGCGGAAGCATCAGATATCTGAGTACAGATATAAAAAGAAAGATAGAATAAGCCTTTAAGAAGGCGGGGCAAAAGAAAACGCTACGATCGAAAGGCGCAGACCTCCTGCCTGGGACCCTCCGAACCTACTCTTGGTCGTCAGACGGCTCCTCGTAGTAGTACTCGCCAGGAGGGTATGTAACATCCCAAATTTTCAATTTGGAATGTTATGCATTAGATCATCATTGCATATCATATTTTATTGCATTTTGGCTTGATCCTAGAAATTCCACGCAACTCAAGGACCCACGGAGAGAGTTGGGAATTTCGTTATTTTCATATTTGAGTTTACTCGAATTTTGAAAAGAGGATCATTTGATTTTAATTATTTTCTCTTCGAATATTTCTTTTATAAAAAAATAAAAGAGAGAGGATAAAATGACTTCCTTAGAATAAATAAATATTGGAGATTTAATATTAAAATCAAATAAGAATTTTTATTCGGAATTTTATCGCTATTTTATTTGAATTAGGAAAAATATGCGTTTTTCAAAATTGCATTAGAGTCCCAAATAAATGTTCACCTTGTCCGGTAGATTTTTAGAGGACGGGGAAAATTTATCTCAGGATTTTTGGAGTCCGTTTAGTATTTCTTTTCTTCATTTTTCTGCGCGGAATTATTTTAAAAAAAACTTCGGACCGACTGGGCCGAAGCACAGCCGGCCCAGCAGGCCGCCGCCGCCTTCCCCCACGCGGGAGTCCGCCCCGCCACCGTCGGCCGTGTCCGAGGCGGACACGCCTCCCGAGGCCGACGCCCCCTCCCCCAAGCCACCCGCCCCCGGCCCTCTTAAATAGCCGCCGCACCGACCCCCGCAACCCCACCACCGCCGCCGCGTCCGCCTGCCCTCGCCGAGCCGCCCCGCCTCCCGAGCACCGCCGCCGCTGCAGCCCCGCCATCGAGCCGCCGCACCCCGCCGCCGCTTGCCACGCCGCCTCGCGCGCTCGCCGTCGCCCGCAGCGCACCGCCCCGCCCCGCCTCGCGCCGCGCGCCACCGCCGGAAGCCCCACCGGAGCCGCCGCTCACCGGATCCGCCGCCGCCGGTCTTTTCCGGCTAAACGGTATAATCCGTTCGGTTTTTTTAGAAACCCTAGATGCATTTTTTTTATCGGTTCGTTCGGTTTTCCGTCGGTTTAATTATCCAGCGGACGTTTGTCCATACGTTCATTTTAACGAACGCTGTTCACCCGTTAGTCACAGACAGCGAACGTTCGTTCGTTAGCCTGTTTGTCAGTTTTTCTTTTTCCAGGGTTTTTCGCGATTATTTTCGATCGCGATTTCTGATCCGATTTTCGTTTTAGTTTATCTTTTCGCTCGTTTATTGGAATCAGGCGATTCAAGCGCCTAGAGTTTCGTCTCGAAGCCCTCTTTCTGTTTAATCAACTTAAACAAGTTTTTGCCACTGTAAAATTTGACTTTAGTCCAGATTAGTAATCGAAGCTTGTTTCTTTCGCAGTTTGAGTTTCGTTGCTTTGTTTGATTTGATTCTTTTTGCAAACCGGAGTTCTTAAGTTGAACTTTCTGGTTAGACCTCTTATTTGAGTTTTACCCGTGCTTCTAGTTGAGTGCTTATTGTATGCTTGTTTGTTTGCGATAGAGTACCCAGAGTGCGAAGCGTGCTACTACGAGTCTCTAGGATTTGCAGATCGTCAGCAAGGCAAGTAACACTTTGATCATACTTTTCTATACCCAGTTTTTATGCATTAGTTCAACCCCTCAAACATTGCATGAGTAGGATCTGATTAACATGTGGGTATTGGGAAGTAGATGATGAGGTAGAACCTATTGCCCTTTTTAATATCGAACCCTTGGGAGTTACCTCTACGCTATGCTTATATTGCCATGCTATGCTCGTAGATGTGGATTGGGTTTGAGAGTATCCATGACAGATGTGAGATTGTTAATTAATGGTTAACTTAAGGTGGCTACTTAAATACACATCTGGGTGGATTGGTTGCAGGCACCTGGGGATATACCAGTGTTGTCTTTTTGGTTCGCCACCCAGGCTCAAAGGGATCATAAGATTATTCATGCTAGAAACTTCCGTGTGCAGCCACAAGCTATTATGGGCTCTAGCATAGTTGAGTATGTTGCATGACCTCTTTCAGTGGTAGGCTAGCAGATGTAGGGGAAAGTAGGTGTAACTGTCTACCCAGAGTAAAGAGTAAATGTTTCTGAAAGACTGTGTCTCGGTCATCCGTTTCTCAAACACCATGTAGTGCGAGAAATCCAACGGAGGAGATCGAGTCTTGTGGGGAAAAGTGCGCAAACCTCTGCAGAGTGTATAAACTAATCATGGTTCGCCGTGTCCCCGGTTATGGACATCTTGAGTATCTGGTACTTGAATTATTGATTTGATCTCATCACTCTAAATTAATTTGTTGGGTTTAATGATTACTTTTAATTGGGATTGAGAGGGGGATTTACCTTCTCAATGTTTCAACTACCATGATAGTTAAATAAAATATATTCCTTTGATGTAGGGGAAAATTGGCTTTTCGCAAAACAATATAACCCTAGAGCTTTTCCACCAGCCATATATGCATGTAGTGATAGCATTTATCTGTTCATTGCTCTATTGTGTTATATTGCCAGCATATTCCATGTGCTGACCCGTTTCGGGCTGCAACATATCATGTTGCAGACTTTTCAGACGAAGAGTAAGGTGCGCTAGGTCGTTGTCGTGCACTCAGCTATGCCGTTGGTGTTTGATGGACTCACTTTATCTTCCAAGCCTTCCGCTGTTATCTTATTTAGATGGCCTTACGCCATATTTATTGTAATAAGTTCTCTTTTGAGACATTCGATGTAATAAGTGTGTGATTGCACTCTGTTATAAATCCTTCGAGTATTGTGTGTGTCAGCATTACCGATCCAGGGATGACAGTTATGCACAGAGACTTCGATCCATTCGGGTCAGGTCGCTACAAGATGGTATCAGAGCACACGCTGACTAA
This sequence comes from Thinopyrum elongatum, assembly GCA_011799875.1. Taxonomy (NCBI): domain Eukaryota; kingdom Viridiplantae; phylum Streptophyta; class Magnoliopsida; order Poales; family Poaceae; genus Thinopyrum; species Thinopyrum elongatum. The sequence continues at coordinate 204,298,606 of CM022303.1, forward strand.
AGGACACGACCACTAAGAAAAGTCATAGGTCACTCTTCTCTACTCATTTCTGACTCTCTCCATCTTCTACTCTCTAGGATGGCGAATTCAAGGAACAAGTTTGCACAACCAGATGAAGACACACCTTTTGGACGACACTTGAAGGAAGTCATTAGGTACCTGAACATCGGAATACCAAGCTTCACCGGGACCTACACCGCCACTGTACCAGAAGAGGAGCGTTGGACGATTCGAGCTCAAGTTCCAGGAAGGACATTCGCGCCAGTTACTGAGCCCATAGAGTTTTCCTTTGATGCACCAACCTGGAGTCTAGGAAAGAGCATGGCAGCCCACATCGCCATGGGACGCATCGGCGAAATGTATCACAAGGATCTTAAGGACACCATCTACCAGATATGTGGACGCCGAGATGAGCAATGGGAGATGATCAGCACCAGGAGGGACAGGTCCATTGCAGCTTTCATCCAGGAGTTAAACCAGCACATTCGTCGACAGGAGAACCAGATGTGTGCAAGCATGATAGACCTGAAGAAGGTGATGACCAGGAACATGGAGCTAGAAGAGGAACTCAAGTCTACATGTGATGGATACGAAGAGGAAATCGCAGTACTAGTGGAGAAGAATGACGACCTGACAAGGAAGCTAGGAATATTCATGGGAGTCCCCGCGCCAGGAGGAGAAGACGACGAACCCAAGGAAATTCATTCTGAAGACTACATCATCATCGACGACACCGACTCCGACCCCAACAGTAGTGATGATGATTATGAAGACGAAGCTGGAGCGGACATCATGGAGTCTTCCACCGATCAAAATTTCTAGATGACCACCATATGATTAGTAGTCTTTCCCCATGTATATAGTAGTAGTCCGAGCACTGTAACGATAGTTAGATCGATTGTATGCCCTTGCTTGAATTGATTTTGGTGTGATATGAATGTGTTTGTCTCATGTGCATATGGGTAGTGCTACCTCACTAGACCTTACTCTATTCTCATCTCTTCCCTCTAAACCCATCAGATGCCTCCGAGACGCGACACCGGATTTGTCTTCCCACCGGAGATCACACAGTTGATCCAGCAGCAGAATGCCTTGATGCAGATACTAGTCCAGAACCAAGGCAACAACAACAACAACAACAATCCACCGCCACCACCCCCAGTTGACAACTTAGCCCGTTTTCTAAGGTTGAATCCGCCGGTGTTTTCTAGCAGCACCGAGCCGATTGTTGCTGATGATTGGCTCCGCAAGGTTGGAAGGGAACTGATCACCGCAGGTTGCACGGATGCTGAGAAGGTGCGCTTTGCCGCCCATCAACTGGATGGACCCGCAGCCTCATGGTGGGAGAACTACACCGCCACCTTTCCCGTGGCTAACGTTACTTGGGATCAGTTTCAGCAGGCCTTCCGCACCGCACATGTCTCAGCTGGAGCCATGAGTATGAAGAAGCGTGAGTTCCGCAACTTATGCCAGGGGAATCGTACTGTGGCGCAATACGTGGATGAGTTCAGCAAGTTAGCTCGTTACGCCCCAGATGATGTGGCCACAGATGCCGCGAAGCAGGAGAAGTTCCTTGAAGGACTGAATGATGAGCTGAGTATGTAGTTGATGGTGGCAACATTCACCAACTACCAGGAGCTGGTAGACAGGGCTCTCATGATTGAAGGCAAGCAGCAGCAGATAGAGAGCCGCAAAAGGAAGTATGGACAAGGGAAGTACAATTCAGGAGCTCAACAGAAGCCTCGTTTTACCCCGAACTCGGGAGGATATACACATAACCATGGAAGCCATACTCACAATGGGGGAGGTTTGCATAACCATAGTGGCCCCAAGAATGGAAACGGGAATGGAGCAGGCAGCAATCAGAACCGCTCTAACCCAGCCACACCCGCCAAGAAGGATCAAAGTCACATTACTTGTTTCAAGTGCGGAAAGACTGGACACTATGCCAATGAGTGTCCTGAACCGAAGAATGGTAATGGCAATGGAAGCTCTGGGAAGAAGCCCAACCCTTTCAATAGGGGACAGGTGAACCACGTTAACGTGGAGGAGGTTGAAGAGCAGCCAGATGCAGTTATAGGTAAGTTTTTGGTTAAGTCATTTACTGTAATCGTTCTTTTTGATACTGGTGCATCGCATTCATACATTTCAAGGGGATTTGTGGATAAGTATAAGTTGCCCACTAAAGTTCTTAGGACACCTATGTTAGTAAGCTCACCAGGAGCAGAGTATATGGCAAGTCAAGGTTGTTTTCAGATGCCATTGACCATAGGTAGGCACGTGTTCCCCTCAGACTTAATAATTTTGGAGTCACAAGGATTGGATGTGATACTAGGCATGGATTGGCTATCGATGTATGGAGGAAACATCGATTGCGCCAGTAAGTCAATTCTGCTCACCACCCCGAAGGGAAAGAGGATCAAGTATGTATCCAGGCATGCGACAAGGAGAACCCAAATAAATTCCCTCTCAGGAGTTATTCAGGAGGAAGTGCCAGTAGTGAAGGATTACCCAGAAGTATTTCCAGAGGAGTTACCAGGCATGCCGCCGGATCGAGACATTGAATTTTTGATAGAGTTGTTGCCAGGCACCGGACCGATATCGAAGAGACCATACCGGATGCCCGCAAATGATCTGGAGGAGATTAAGTAGATCAAGGAGTTATTGGAGAAAGGTTACATTCGACGAAGTTCATCACCGTGGGGAGCCCCAGTGCTTTTAGTTGAGAAGAAGGATGGATCCTTGAGAATGGTAGTTGATTATCGCGCATTGAATGAAGTGACGATTAAGAACAAGTACCCACTGCCAATGATTAATGATTTGTTTGATCAGTTGCAAGGGGCTAAAGTGTTCTCCAAGATCGATCTGAGATCAGGATACCACCAGCTGAAGATCCGAGAACAGGATATACCTAAGACAGCCTTCACCACAAGGTATGGGCTATATGAGTATACGGTTATGTCATTTGGATTAACTAATGCCCCTGCCTATTTCATGAGTATGATGAATAAAGTGTTCATGGAGTTCTTGGATAAGTTTGTCGTGGTGTTCATTGATGATATCTTGGTGTACTCGAAGAATGAAGAAGAACACCAGGAGCATTTGCGTTTAGTTCTCGAGAAGCTCAGGGAACATCAGTTGTATGCCAAGTTCAGCAAATGTGAGTTTTGGTTGAAGGAAGTTGGATTTCTTGGACATGTTATATCAGGAGAAGGTATAGCAGTAGACCCCACTAAGGTTCAGTCTGTCACTGAGTGGTTGGCACCCACCTCAGTGGGGGAGATCCGCAGTTTTCTAGGACTTGCAGGATATTATCGGAGATTTATCGAGAATTTTTCCAAGATTGCGAAGCCTATGACGGAGTTACTGAAGAAGGACACCAAGTTCAAATGGACAGATGAATGTGAGGCAAGTTTTCAGGAGCTGAAGAAACGTTTGGTTACAGCCCCAGTGCTGATTCTGCCGGATATACGCAAGGATTTCCAAGTGTATTGCGACGCTTCTCGCTTAGGACTTGGAGGTGTACTTATGCAGGACGGAAGAGTTGTCTCATATGCCTCACGTCAGCTTCGACCACATGAGTTGAATTATGCCACACATGATTTGGAGTTAGCAGCTGTAGTTCATGCACTCAAGACTTGGAGACATTTTCTTATTGGGAACCGTTGTGATGTGTACACGGATCATAAGAGTTTGAAGTACATTTTCACACAAAAGGAGCTGAACCTCCGGCAGAGGAGATGGTTGGAGCTTATAAAGGATTATGATATGAAATTGCTTTATCATCCAGGAAAGGCCAATGTCGTAGCAGATGCTTTGAGCCGGAAGAGTTATGTCAATACCCTCGAAAGCGGGGGATTACCAGAGGAGTTAGCCGAAGATCTCAGGGAGCTTCGTTTGGAGATAGTCCCTAGAGGTTTTGTCGCAGCAATGGAAGTTCAGTCAACATTATTGGGAAGGATTCAAGAAGCTTAGAAGGATGACAAAGAAATTGCCGAGATAAAGGAGAGGATGAACAAAGGAAAAGCCAAAGGTTTTCGTGAGGATGAGCACGACACTTTATGGTTTGAGGACCGTGTTTATGTACCCAATAATGCAGAGATCAGGAAGTTGATACTACAGGAGGCTCATGACTCGCCATACTCGATACACCCCGGAAACACCAAGATGTATTTGGATTTAAAAGAGCGTTTCTGGTGGACTGGTATGAAGAAGGACATTGCCGAGTATGTGGCCGTATGTGATGTATGTCAGAGAGTAAAAGCAGAACATCAGAAGCCAGCAGGGTTACTGCAGCCTATGCCGATACCCGAATGGAAGTGGGATAAGCTTGGCATGGATTTCATCACCGGATTACCCAGGACCTGATCGGGATATGATTCTATCTGGGTAGTAGTGGATCGTTTGACTAAAGTGGCTCACTTTATCCCAGTAAAAACCACCTATACGAGTGCAAAGTTGGCCAAGATATATATGACCAGGATCGTATGTCTGCATGGAGTTCCGAGGACCATCGTATCAGATAGAGGAACACAGTTTACTTCAAAGTTTTGGCACCAGCTGCACCAAACCTTGGGTACCAGGCTAGAGTTTAGTACAGCCTTTCATCCGTAGACAGATGGACAGACCGAGAGAGTCAATCAGATTCTGGAGGACATGTTGAGAGCTTGTGCGCTAGATTATGGATCTAGTTGGGATGACAATCTGCCCTACGCGGAGTTCTCATACAACAACAGTTACCAAGCCAGTTTGAAGATGGCACCTTTCGAAGCTTCATATGGACGGAGGTGCAGAACATCGTTGATGTGGGATGAAGTTGGAGACCGTCAGTTGTTTGGACCAGATTTGATTAAAGAGTCTGAAGAGAGGGTTAAGCTGATTCGCGATAGACTCAAGGTAGCCCAGTCCAGGCAGAAGAGCTATGCGGATTCTAAACGCAAGGAGACAGTTTATGAAGTTGGAGACAGAGTGTATCTTCATGTATCACCACTCCGAGGAGTTAAACGGTTTGGAGTCAAGGGAAAGTTAGCGCCACGATTTGTGGGACCATACAGAGTATTGGAACGTATGGGTGAAGTGGCCTACAAGTTGGAATTACCCGGAGGACTGTCAGGAGTTCATGATGTGTTTCACGTTTCCAAGTTGAAGAAGTGCCATGCAGAGATGGCCGACATTCCTCTGAGAGATACAGTGATACTGGAAGCGATTCAGTTGGATACCGATTTGACCTACGAGGAGAAGCCAGTTAAGATTCTCGAGTTTGCCAGCCGAGTTACACGCAGCAAAGTTATCAAGTTTTGCAAGGTTCAGTGGAGCCACCATACCGAGGAGGAAGCTACCTGGGAACGAGAGGAAGACCTACGGAAGGATCACCCTCACCTATTTTCTAGCCAACCCGAATCTCGAGGGCGAGATTCATCTTAAGGGGGGTAGGTTTGTAACATCCCAAATTTTCAATTTGGAATGTTATGCATTAGATCATCATTGCATATCATATTTTATTGCATTTTGGCTTGATCCTAGAAATTCCACGCAACTCAAGGACCCACGGAGAGAGTTGGGAATTTCGTTATTTTCATATTTGAGTTTACTCGAATTTTGAAAAAGAGGATCGTTTGATTTTAATTATTTTCTCTTCGAATATTTCTTTTATAAAAAAATAAAAGAGAGAGGATAAAATGACTTCCTCAGAATAAAGAAATATTGGAGATTTAATATTAAAATCAAATAAGAATTTTTATTCGGAATTTTATCGCTATTTTATTTGAATTAGGAAAAATATGCGTTTTTCAAAATTGCATTAGAGTCCCAAATAAATGTTCACCTTGTCCGGTAGATTTTTAGAGGACGGGGAAAATTTATTTCAGGATTTTTGGAGTCCGTTTAGTATTTCTTTTCTTCGTTTTTCTGCATGGAATTATTTAAAAAAAAACTTCGGACCGACTGGGCCGAAGCCCAGCCGGCCCAGCAGGCCGCCGCCGCCTTCCCCCGCGCGGGAGTCCGCCCCGCCGCCGCCGGCCATGTCCGAGGCGAACACGCCTCCCGAGGCCGACGCCCCCTCCCCCAAGCCACCCCGCCCCCGGCCCTCTTAAATAGCCGCCGCCCCGACCCCCGCAACCCCACCACCGCCGCCGCGTCCGCCTGCCGTCGCCGAGCCGCCCCGCCTCCCGAGCGCCGCCGCCGCTGCAGCCCCGCCGCCGAGCTGCCGCACCCCGTCGCCGCTTGCCGCGCCGCCTCGCGCGCTCGCCGTCGCCCGCAGCGCACCGCCCCGCCCCGCCTCGCGCCGCGCGCCACCGCCGGAAGCCCCACCGGAGCCGCCGCTCGCCGGATCCACCGCCGCCGGTCTTTTTCGGCTAAACGGTATAATCCGTTCGGTTTTTTTAGAACCCTAGATGCGTTTTTTATCGGTTCGTTCAGTTTTCCGTCGGTTTAATTATCCAGCGGACGTTCGTCCGTACGTTCGTTTTAACGAACGCTGTTCACCCGTTAGTCACAGACAGCGAACGTTCGTTCGTTAGCCTGTTCGTCATTTTTTCTTTTTCCAGGGTTTTTCGGGATTATTTTCGATCGCGATTTCTGATCCGACTTTCGTTTTAGTTTATCTTTTCGCTCGTTTATCGGAATCAGGCGATTCAAGTGCCTAGAGTTTCGTCTCAAAGCCCTCTTTCTGTTTAATCAACTTAAACAAGTTTTTGCCACTGTAAAATTTGACTTTAGTCCAGATTAGTAATCGAAGCTTGTTTCTTTCGCAGTTTGAGTTTCGTTGCTTCGTTTGATTTGATTCTTTTTGCAAACCGGAGTTCTTAAGTTGAACTTTCTGGTTAGACCTCTTATTTGAGTTTTACCCGTGCTTCTAGTTGAGTGCTTATTGTATGCTTGTTTGTTTGCGATAGAGTACCCGGAGTGCGAAGCGTGCTACTACGAGTCTCTAGGATTTACAGATCGTCAGCAAGGCAAGTAACACTTTGATCATACTTTTCTATACCCAGTTTTTATGCATTAGTTCAACCCCTCAAACAATGCATGAGTAGGATCTGATTAACATGTGGGTATTGGGAAGTAGATGATGAGGTAGAACCTATTGCCCTTTTTAATATCAAACCCTTGGGAGTTACCTCTACGCTATGCTTATATTGCCATGCTATGCTCGTAGACGTGGATTGGGTTTGAGAGTATCCATGACAGATGTGAGATTGTTAATTAATGGTTAACTTAAGGTGGCTACTTAAATACACATCTGGGTGGATTGGTTGCAGGCACCTGGGGATATACCAGTGTTGTCTTTTTGGTTCGTCACCCAGGCTCAAAGGGATCATAAGATTATTCATGCTAGAAACTTCCGTGTGCAGCCACAAGCTATTATGGGCTCTAGCATAGTTGAGTATGTTGCATGACCTCTTTCAGTGGTAGGCTAGCAGATGTAGGGGAAAGTAGGTGTAACTGTCTACCCAGAGTAAAGAGTAAATGTTTCTGAAAGACTGTGTCTCGGTCATCCGTTTCTCAAACACCATGTAGTGCGAGAAATCCAACGGAGGAGATCGAGTCTTGTGGGGAAAAGTGCGCAAACCTCTGCAGAGTGTATAAACTAATCATGGTTCGCCGTGTCCCCGGTTATGGACATCTTGAGTATCTGGTACTTGAATTATTGATTTGATCTCATCACTCTAAATTAATTTGTTGGGTTTAATGATTACTTTTAATTGGGATTGAGAGGGGGATTTACCTTCTCAATGTTTCAACTACCATGATAGTTAAATAAAATATATTCCTTTGATGTAGGGGAAAATTGGCTTTTCGCAAAACAATATAACCCTAGAGCTTTTCCACCAGCCATATATGCATGTAGTGATAGCATTTATCTGTTCATTGCTCTATTGTGTTATATTGCCAGCATATTCCATGTGCTGACCCGTTTCGGGCTGCAACATATCATGTTGCAGACTTTTCAGACGAAGAGTAAGGTGCGCTAGGTCGTTGTCGTGCACTCAGCTATGCCGTTGGTGTTTGATGGACTCACTTTATCTTCCAAGCCTTCCGCTGTTATCTTATTTAGATGGCCTTACGCCATATTTATTGTAATAAGTTCTCTTTTGAGACATTCGATGTAATAAGTGTGTGATTGCACTCTGTTATAAATCCTTCGAGTATTGTGTGTGTCAGCATTACCGATCCAGGGATGACACTTATGCACAGAGACTTCGATCCATTCGGGTCGGGTCGCTACAGGGTAGTAGTAGTAGTAGCCGTCGGCGTGGGCAGCTGGCTCAGGGGCTCCGCCATCTGGTTGCATCAAACGGATATGGGGAGAGAAAAAAGCAAAGCAACCGTGAGTACTCATCCGAAGTACTCAGCAAGCAAGGATCTACACTACATATGCAACATTATCAAAGGGAGGCTGTATATGTGGACTGGGCTGCAGAAATGCCAGAATAGAAGGGGAAGCCTAGTCCTATCGAAGACTAGCATCTTCAAGCATCTTCATCGGTCTTGCAGCATTAGAAGAGTGCAGATTAGCATAATGTAAAGTAGTAGTAGTGTCATCAACCTCGCCCAAAGATTCTTCCTCGACTCCCTGTGAGAAAGCAATCCCAGAGCCATACTATCCAGTTATCATCTCAAGTGTCCAGTTCTAGTTGTATCGATCGGGATACAACTCCAAGTGTCAGTTACCGTAGGACAGGCTATCGATAGATTGTTTCTTCCCTGCAGGGGTGCACCAACTTACCCACCACGCTCGATTAACTCCGGCCGGACACACTTTACTGGGTCATGCCCGGCCTCGACCAAACGATACGCCGCCACCCGACCTAGGCTTAATAGAGAGGTCAGCACGCCGGACTAAACCTATGCCCCCAGGGGTCTTGGGCCATCGCCCCGGGAACTCCTGCGTGTTGCGTCAGGCGGCTGAAAGCAGACCTAGCCCCCTTAATACAAGTGCGAGCTTAACCAGTCCAATCCAGCGCGCGCCGCTCAGTCGCTGACGTCCATTAAGCTTCGGCTGATGCATACGATGCAGAACGCACATACTATGCCCATCTAATGGTTACTGCTATCAGGCCAGAGGCCCCTCGGATCAAATATCCAAACCGTTAGTGTGTTGGTAGTGCGGTAACAAGCAGAGACTCACGAAAGATGTGACCCCGTCGCCCCGTCTCGAGGACTTGCGGCAAGGGCTAAGAATGCCCGGCCACGCCTCGTATTCAACTCTCGGGCACCCTCCAGGTCCACCCGACTCCAGATCACTCGCAATTAAGCTCGCGCGGGTACCCCTCAGGGCTGACCCGGCTTTAGTAACATGGTTCAGTGTAAAGTCATAGTAACCATCGTAACCGTGTGTCTAACACCAAGGGGGAACCCTGAGGAATCACCCTCGATGGAATTCCACCTGATGCTATCATCAAGGTGAACGAAGGAGGAATCACCCTCGAGGTCCACTCTTGAGGAGTTGCACGACAGTGTCGTTACCGGGAATGAAGAAGGAGGAATCACCCTTGATGACCACAACCGATGAACTAACCTACAAGGTTAACATCAAAAGTGCTGACGAGGTATCACCCTCGGCACTCGATAGTAACCCAGTAGTGTCGAGCAACTAGGGGGAAGTGATGTGCGGTACCGGGGCCTGGTCTTCAATCCCGTTGATCGGGTCTTCTGATAATCCAGCGGGGCAGTCGGGACAAAGTGGGAGTCTCTGATGGGTCTCTACCCAGCCTATACTTAACAGTTTAGGATAAGCAGGTAGGTAACAACAGCAGGTTACAATAAACAGGCTATGCAGCAGAAATTAGATATCAGTAGTAGTAGTAACTTCTAATGCAAGCATAAGAGAGAAGAGAATAGGCGATATCGGAATATTCAAAATGGGGGTGCTTGCCTGGAAGCTCTGCAGCAAGGGTCTGGTCGTCAGGGGCGTAGTCGTACTCTGGAGCTGCGTCTGCCTCGGGGACTACGTCGGTGTCGGGGTCTAACGAGAGAGAAGAGGGGGAGGAAACAGATAAATACTCAGCAAATAACGCAACACAGAGCAAGCTATGCCTAGGATGTAGTGCAGGGTTACCTAAAGATATGTCTAAGTCATTTTAGTTATTTTAGGATTAAAGTGAGATTTATTATCCGGTGTATATGCACTATTCATCTACCGGAAACGGGCGGAAAGTTACAGGTTCTCCTACGTAGGGGGTTCCGACATGGAAACAGACGACACGATCAGATTCGTCTCGTCGTTCTAAGCAATTTTCATGTATAAAGTTTTTCGATCTGAGCTACGGTTTATTTTCTACGAATTTTAAAAGATTATAGCAATTTCTGAAATTATTTAAATTAACAGAATTGTATTTATGACATCAGCATGACATGGGAATGACATCAGCAGTCAACAGGTCGGCTGACTAGGTCAAACCTGACCTGTGGGTCCAGTGGGACCCACATGTCAGCCTCTGTTAGCTTATTAGTGGATTTTATTAACTAACAGGGTTAATTAGGGGTGTGGGCCCCATGTGTCAATGGGTAATTAGGTTAAACTAATTAGTTTTATTCATTAGATTGATTATTTGACTAATTAACTGATGGGGCCCACATGTCAGTGGCTGGGCCGGTCCAGTCAGCGTTGACCGAGGTCAACTTGGTCAAAGTGGGGCCCCTGGGCCCACTAGTCAGTGGCCCGGGCGGTGCCACGTCGGTGACGTCGCCGGAATCACGCCAGCGACCATTCCCGCGGCGGAAGTTCGCCGGAGTTGGCCGGAAATGCGCTACGATGGGTGGTTTTGCATGCTTCTTGGAGCGTTCGAAAGAGGGGAGAGCGCCGCGTCCAACGCGAGTGGTGGCGCGGCCTGTCGTGGTCGGAAACGTCGCCGGCGTCGAGGAAAGGCGGCGGTGGCATACGGGTGTGGTCGGATTCGCAGCTCCGGGCCGTTTCCGAGCGAGCTACGCGGCTAGGCGGATCTCTACGGGCGCCAGGAGCACGTGGGACAAGGCGGAGAGGCTCGGGCAGCTCTGTACCGAGCTCAAAGCCGGCAATGGCGGACGGCAGAACGTGGCGGCTGTGACAGCTAGCTATGGCACGGGGACGGAGCCGAGAAGAATATGGGAAGAACGGTTGCTCACCGTGCGGCACGCCGATGGCCCTTGGAAGCTTAGGAGCTGCAGAGGAAGTCGCCGGAGCCGAGGAAGGGCGGCGGTGATCGGAGATGGGGACGGAGGAATTCCGGCGCTGCGGTGCCTCCAGGCTCCAGCTGCGACCACCAGACGTCGAGGAAGACGACGACGAAGACGACGGACGCGTCGGTGAGGCGATACGGTGGCTGTGGCCATGGAGACGAGCGAGGCACGGCGGCGACCGCGTCGGCCTTGATGGATCTGGAGGGAGAGAGGGGAGGGGCGAGCGAGGGAAAGAGGGGGAGAGTGAACGGGGAGGCCAGGGGGAACGAACGAGCCGGCCTTATCCCCTCGCAGGCGTCGGTGGCTGTCGCCGTGTCGGCGTTTGGCCGGCGCGCGCCGGCGAGGCCACTGGCGCGGCGACAACGCGATGGAGAGAGAGGGAAGGAGGGAGAAGGCGGGCCTGGTGGGCTGGGCTGAGTGCACTGTGCACTTAGGCCCAGTCCCCAACAGTAGGTCTAAGCCTTTTCCTTTTCTTATTCTGTTTTATTTATTCTTTTCTGTTTTGGTAATTGTTAGGCCACACTTGCACTTTTATAAAATGTGAATCTTGGTCCAAATATTACAGTGAAATGTCACCTTCCACCAAAAACTGGTTTGGACAAAGTATGATTTCATTTGGATTTGATTTAATTTAAAATGAATTAAATACTACTGTTTTGGTTCTGCTTCATGTTGTTAGAGTCATTTAGCTAACTCAATTAATATTGATTATGTTTTTATGATTGCTTCTAGATTATTTGCTATTTAAGGAACATTTTTCCAACAGTGTTTGAGCAACTTTATTTTGCACTTTTGAATTTAAATTGGTTTTCAGAGGGGATTAGAACTAAAGCATTAACCCATGTGACTAAGCACTGCAAATGAGGATGACTTGGCATTATTAGCAGATGATCACAGTGGTTAATATATAGGGGTGTTACACCTACCTAGGGAGAGAGAGGCGAGAGTGGGGAGATGCCAGCAACAGCTCGTAGCGCAGCCCTTCCTCGCCCACACCCATGGTCGTATTGAGGGTGTCTCCAATAGAAGATATATTTTACATCATCAAAATGTGGTTGGAGTAAAGTATACATCATCCAAAAGTGCTTTTTTACATCATCAAAAATACCCAACTTCAATAGATAATGTAAAATTGCAATGACTAGATCATTTCAAACATGCTAAGTTCATTTGAAATCAACATAGTTCATACTACAAACTAGATCATACCGATACTATTTCATACTTATTTTACTTGATCATCACCCTAGACACAAACTACTCGTCAGGATCACTCACGAACTGTTCCTAGCACGCGCCCGTGGTGGGGTCGTCAAATTCGTGGAGCTCCACCTCCGAGTCGGACTCGATGGGGATCACCATCGAGGGGCCGGCCTCATCCTCCTTATTCGCCTGCTTCTTCTTACTCTCGAGGTCACGTTTTTTAACAGAAATCCATCTCGTTCTCAACATATTGGGAATTCTCCCGCACAAACCTCGCCATCGCCACTTCACCACTCTCGCGGGGAGCAATGTGGATCTTCTTCTTCTTCTCTTCGATCAGCCGTATGATCAGATTCTTCGCCCAGACGAACTCCACCAGCTCCCTGTTTTCGATATCCAGGTAATTCATCTCCTCCCTTGGCCGGCCAAAACGCCACATGGCGACGTCGTACGCACGCACGACCTCATTGGCGGACCCGAAGGTGCCAAGTTAGTAGTGACGATTGTCGCTCTGGAACCCGACACCGAAGTTGCCGGTGGAGCGCGACCGCACATCTTTCAAGCCCGACTTGCCCTTTGACAGCTTCTTCGGCGGCATGGAAATTATTGTAAGTTGTGGTAAAAAACAAAATCGATACTCCAAAAATGCTATCCACGAATGTCATTTCGTGACGAAAATTTTCAAGCATAAAAAACATTTGTCAAAAGTTACACAAGCATAAAAAAACATTTGTCAAAGGTTACACCCGAGGTCGGAGCAGGAGAACACTTTCGGCGTAGGATCCCTGGTCTGGGTGATCCGTTCGCACAACGATCTGAAGTGAACCATCAACTGATCAACATCCGCATCACCTCTTCCGAGTCAACTTCGATTCTGATCTTCCCAGGCTGCAGTCCAACCCAGCCAGCCAGGCTCGCTCCCCCCATCGCGCCCCTGCTTCCCACCACCGTCCAGATCCGCCCCTGCTGCCAGCCATGGCCGACCCAGGAGACGAGCAGCGCGCGGCCCTGCTCGCCGCGGCGTCCCTCTTCCCCGTGCCGGACGGCGCGACCTTCTCCTACGGGACGGCGGGGTTCCGCGCCGACGGGAGCACCATGGCCCCCGCGGTGTGCCGCGCGGGGATCGTGGCGGCGCTGCGCTCCGTGAAGCTGGGCGGCGCCGCCGTCGGGCTGGTCATCACGGCGTCGCACAACCCCGTCGGCGACAACGGCGTCAAGATCGTGGACGCCGACGGCGGCATGATGTCGCAGGCCTGGGAGCCCTTCTCCGACGCCCTCGCCAACGCCCCCACCCCCGACGCCCTCCTGCAGGTAGCAGCAAGATCAATTCAGCTGAATTCTGTACTAGTTCTTCCTCCTGGTACATACTTGCTGTATGTCTTAGGTTGATTTGACAACTCAGTTAGTTGTTGGATAAAACAAAAGGTATAGTGATGCTGATTATGGTGTTCGAAAGCCAAACCTGGATAGGATGCCTCGGTTTTACCATTGAATTGGACTAGTGGGATGCCTAAGATGTTCAGTTTGTTCAGATAACTACTCGTGGTTCGTACCAACCTTCTCTTTCGTTTTCACTTCTCAGTTTGCCCTGGTCTTTGTTCATATGCAGCTGGTGCTTCAGTTTGCAAAGGATGAGGGGATTACGCTTGGTGGAGATCACTCTGCGCAAGTGCTGCTGGCAAGAGACACGAGGCCTACTGGAGAGTACCTCCTTGACGTTGCAACCAAAGTATGGCATTAACACCCTCTGTTATGTTTTAGTATAGTACTACTGACTTGTCTGTTGGCTGAGTCGATCTGATTACTTATCTGAAACACTTTTGTGAATGAAGGGTATAAGCGCAATAGTTGGTTCAGTTGCACTTGACATGGGGATCCTGACAACTCCGCAGCTACACTGGATGGTTCGGAACAAAAACGAAGGCTTGAAAGCCTCTGAAGCAGATTATTTCACACAAATCACCGAGTCATTCAGGTCGTTTGTCATTCCTGCACGTGTAATCAGTCACGGAGAACACTGCATTATTTGCTGAACAATTGCATTGGTTGGCACAACAGGCATTTATTGGAATTAACCCCTGATGATAAAGGCATCGATGAACTAAATGAGAAACTAATTGTGGATGGCGCAAATGGTATTGGTGGGTTGAAGCTGGAACAAATAAAGCCAAATCTGGCCAGATTAGACATTCTTGTGAGAAATTCAGGAAAAGAAGGAGAAGGAATACTAAATGAGAGATGTGGTGCTGATTTTGTTCAAAAGGAGAAGGTTCTTCCTCTTGGGTTTGGACCTAATGATGTTGGTGTCAGGTGAGTCTTGGTTACTGTTTAAATATGCTGCTATATGTTCACATTGATGGATACTTATGTGGACATTCTGATATAACATTCAGGTGTGCAAGTTTCGATGGTGATGCAGATAGACTTGTTTATTTTCATGTTACATCTCTTAGCAAGACTAGTGTTGATCTTGTCGATGGCGATAAGATACTATCACTATTTGTCCTCTTTATAAGAGAGCAGTTGGATATTATCAATGGAAAAGACAATAAAGGATTATTGCCTACAAGGTTTGGTGTAGTTCAAACTGCTTATGCCAATGGAGCATCCACACAATTTCTTAAAAATCTTGGTCTTGAAGTTGTCTTCACTTCAACAGGAGTGAAATACCTCCACAAGAAAGCTCTAGAATATGATATTGGTGTCTACTTTGAGGCCAATGGACACGGGACAGTGCTATTCAATGATGAGTTTGTCTCACGGCTTGAGTCTTTGACTGCTGGGCTTTCTGAAGCTGCAGGTGAGCTATTCATGGCTTGTGCAAAAGCTTATCGTTTCTTTTCTTTTTAGCTCTTGTGCTGTTTTTCCTGTATTGATCTAAATGCCCTTCCCCAAAAAACTCTTTCCTCAGGTTCTCCACAGCAGCAAGCTGCCTTGAGATTGGTAGCAACAAGTCAATTAATTAATCAAGCAGTGGGTGATGCTATAAGTGGAATGCTTTTGGTGGAGGCTGTGTTACAGCATAAGAGGTGGTCATTCCAGAATTGGTGTGACCTATACACTGATCTACCAAGTAAACAACTTAAGGTAAGTTGTTACTTTTGTAATTATATAACGCACTATTTCTTTAACTTCTTGGTCAAGCTTCTTACGACTATTTTGTTTCCGTAATAATGTGACTGTTGTTCAGGTTAAAGTGAAAGATCGAACTTCTATTGTTACAACCGATGCAGAACGAAAAGTTTGCCAACCATCTGGCTTGCAAGAATTGATAGATAAGGAAGTCGGTGAGTAATATCTTAATTGTGTGACATTTTTGTTACATCTAAAATCTGAACATCGATGAATGAAAATGTACTAAAACTTATATATTTTATTGCAGTTAATTACTCTCACGGGCGATGCTTTGTGCGGCCATCTGGGACTGAGGATGTGGTAAGAGTATACGCAGAGGCATCTACCGTGGAAGCAGCGGACAGCCTTGCAAAATCTGTAGCACAGCATGTTGAGCGCATTCTCGGGTTTTGCTAGTTGCGTTCTTTTATCTTTCATCTCTTTCTGAAACGTGTAATTTTCAACTTTAGCTGATTCCCCTACGTTTTGAAGAATGTAGACGTATATTTTGTTTCTGTGCAAAATTGCTGATTTCTTTTTTATTGTACAAGTGTATGTAGAGACATTACTTTAAGTTTAAGGCCGAAACTGGCGTTCCCATTTTTAAAACACATGAATCATGGAATTCAAGATTCCTAAGCAAGTGGACTGAACTGATCCTTGTTATCTTGTGATTGATGTGTTTCAAAAGGTTCGAAATGAACGGATTGAAGAAAAATCAACTGAAAGGTACTCAGGTAGGGGAAAAGGCAGTTTATAATGCTCCATTTTCCCCCCTTTTTGGCTGAAAATTGCATTAGGTTATCAGGACATGATTCTTGGTAATAATTCCGTGTCAAGAATGCGTGCAGTCAAAATCTCAAGTACTGTGGAGGACTGGACCCCGCTCTCGCCGCGATCTTCGCACTCCGGCCGGAGCGGGATCCCGTCTTCGGTGGAGGGGGATGATCGCCCAATGCCGCGCACGACCGGGCTCCTGGGTCGGCGGCGTTGAAGATGGGCAGGGGAAGACCAGGCGCAACGTGCTCTGTGTGGCCACATCGGGCTGCAGCAGTTTCCGCACCCTGGGGGACCGGCGCGATCAAGACGGCGACGACCAAGATAGCCGTGGGGGCCGCTCTTGGAGGGACACGCTCCTGGGACGGGCAGGACATCCAAGAACAAGGCACCGACAGTGGAGGCGCCGAGGTGCCGCAGCAGAACGCCTCTCTCTCTCGCCAGCACCAGGGCGGACGGGGCCGCTCCGCCGAGCGCGCGTCATCCCCGGCCTCCAACGACACGATGCTACGTGCGACACCGCCCCTTCCGCTGCTGCCAAGAGCACCACCAACTCGTGAACAAGACCCGATCGCGATGTTCTTCTCCTTCTCAGACTCGGGACGAGCCTTCTCTCCGCCGCCGCGCACCGACTGCATGCAGCTCGAGATCGAGAATGCCATGCTGGAGGCTCTGGCCAGCCCACTCGACTTCAACTCCGACGACGCGTTGGGGCTCAGCCCTCCCCCCACCCCAAGGGAGGCCCGACCGGTGGACACGCCGGCCGCTCTGCTCCCAGATGTGCTGCCCTGCATTGCTCACCCCCCTGTTGCTACGGTGGACCTCCAAGAAGTAGAGGCGGTCACCCAGAGGGTGAACCACATGCAAATCCAGGCCACCCCTGGGGCGCACCAGCTCTTCAGCACCGTGCCGGCTCCCATCCTCACCATTCCAAAGCCGAGGCGCACGTTCGCGCCGCCCAAGTCCAGAGCTACATCAGTCCCCTCCAGGCGCAGTGCAAGGCAAGCTGCGGCAAACTCCAGCGTCCCGGTGTCACAGAGGGCTGCGCTCCGCCTCATCCAGGAGCTTGGAGAGCTGGGCCTGAATGACAGATGACCCCGGAGGCTGCGGCAAGGCTGATCAAGCGCTTCGACGAACCACTGAAAGATGCTGACATCCAGACGATTGCAAGACTGACCAACCTCAACATCGACGCTCTGAAGATCGCGGCCTGCATGCTTGGCCCGGACGGTGCAGCCAATGCGGCCCAGTAGTTCTCCATGTTAGGCTACCTTCGTAGTCTCCGTCGACGGCTGGCCTTATGCCAGTTCGAGTTAGGTTTACCTTTCATGTGTAGTCCAAATGTAGCGAGCATAGCTAGACGACGACGGGGTTTTGGGCCTGTGGGTGGCCGTCGTCGCGCCCCCGACAAGAATGGTGGTGTATTGTACTCTTTGCTGCGTCTGCAATAGAATTGTCAGTCGACGGAGTAAAATGCGGTGTCCCCATGAGTAACAACAATTGCAACATTATGTCATGGAATGTTAGAGGCGTTAACGCCCCGGCTAAGCGAACAGCTGAAAGAACATGTGGTGCCCCCATATGTGGTTTTGGTAATTGATGACATTTTCTATGGACTAATGGTTGCATTGAGTTATATTTGAAGGATTTGTCCATAGGCATTTCTTGAAGTCCATGTGTTGGTTTCAAGGAGTTTATGAGTTGACCAAGGTGTTATTAAGGAATTATTCAAAGATTGGTCATGTGAGTGTTGAGCTTATTGAAAGCATGTCTTGAAGAAGAAGATTGTGTGATCATTCATGTTTACCTTCGAGACATCATCCAAATGAAGAGAGTTGGAAAGATTCAAGATTGATCAAGACTAAGTACAGAGAGTGATTCAAGTTGATCAACACACAAAGTGTAGAAGATGTACCGAGAGGGATCAAGTGATCCCATGGTATGGTAAGCATTGTTCATTACGCTTTGTGTGCTAACCCATGGTCTACGTGAGAGTTCTATGTGGGGTCAGGTATGTTTCCATGGGCTTGCGTCAAGAGAAACATATCATACAACCCATGGAGAGGATGACATCAAGTGGTGATCGTCATCAAGATTGCGGTGTGCAAGGTCAAGTGGAGCATCACGAAGAGATCAAGTGTTTGAAGCTTGCCGTCCATTGTGGTGACAATGGACTTGTGAAGATGTGCCGAAGAGTGGCTCACCCATAGTGGAGTATGGGGGAGCAATCAACTAGTCTTCATCGACCCAACGCAATCAAGAAAGGCGGTCCATCTTGATGAGGACAAGATCGTCATCATCTAGCTCAAGTGGATCATGCGCAAGGCAAAGGTTTGCCCTTGACAGGTTTTCTATTTTACCGGTCTCATGGTGGTAGTTGGGAGACCGGGTTATAGAATCGATTGTCGTACTATCAAGGGGGGCTCTCAAGTTGGTAGGTTGATCGTATCTTTCGTAGAGAGCTCAAACCATTGCATCCTTGCATCATCTTTCTTGGTTCTTGTTTGGTTCTCTTTGTGAGTCTTAGAGCTTATGGTCATCTTGATGACAAGCTCGAGTTCATCGAAAACGGAGTTCACATGCTTCTTCTATGATGTTTTCGATGCTGGAGGTTATGCCGGTTCTTCTCTGTTGGAGGTTTCTCTCTTCTATATGTTGGCATACCTCCCCTGCCTCTTCTTTGTTGTTGGATGCTACTCGTCATCATCTATCCAACAAGCTTGAGTTTGCTCAATTCGGAGCTCATTTGCAGAAGTTGTGGCAGTTCTGGTTTTCCTGGAGCATCTGTTTTGCTTGGAAGTGGCATAAGGGAGGCGCCAGCGGTAGTACCGCGGCCCCGGAGCGACAGTACCGCTGAAAGCCATAAGCGGTAGTACCGCTATTTCACAGCGGTAGTACCGCCCACGGCCACAGGCGGTAGTACGGCTCTGGTTCCGCGCTAGTACCGTCTCGACTCAAGACCTGCGTGTCTCGTGTCGGGTTCAGCGGCAGTAGCAGCGGCAGTAGGAGCGGTAGTACCGCCCCTACTACCGCTACTAGTGCCGCTCAATGGCCCTCCTCTCTGTTCCTTCTCCCTTAGGCGCTCTGCGAGGTCCCAGCAGTAGTACCGCTGGGCCGAGCGGCAGTACCGCTGCAGCCAGCGGTAGTACCGCTCCCTAGAAAACGATTGGATTTTTCCCACCTATAAAAGGGGGTCTTCTTCCCCATCGAGCCTTATCCCTTGAGCTCGTGTTCTTCCCCCATTGTTGACCTTCTTCGAGCTTGTTATCTCTCAATCCCTCCATGGATTCTTGCTAGTTTTTGGGGGGAAAGAGAGAGGAGATCTAGATCCACATTTCTACCAATCACTTTCTCCTCTATGTGAGGGGAACCCCTTGGATCTATGTAACATCCCCAGCCTCACACCACAGTAATCTCTCTTTAACAGGGTCCATGTCATCATGATCATCATGCCAACATGCCACTTGTCCAAAATCTGCTGCAAATTCAAATTCAAATTGCATGTCAAATATTTGTTTCTACTGTCATGCAAATAAAATAGTCCATCCTATAGAAAATAATCCCTAGATATTTTTCATGTTGAAACCAACATTTTTGGAGTTACCAAATAGCCCCTGGAAATTCATAACAACACCATTTCAGCATTTTTAAATGCTATCCTATTTAAGAGCAATCCAAATGAATTCCAAAATCTCCCAAACTTTTTGTGGCAGAGCAGAATAATGCATTGTAATACTGAGGACCCATTTCGCATTTTTGCAAAAACAATTGGCAGCCCATTTAATTTTTCTACACTTCTGCAGAAAAGAAAATAGAAAAGAGCACTGTGCATCCGGCCCAACTGTGGCACAGTATCTGGCCTGGCCCAGCTAGCTACCGTCATCATCTCCCTCCCGCCGTGTCGCCACCGCAAGCGCCCGCGCTGGCGATCTCCACGCGCCGGCCATCCCGCGGTTGTGGTGGTGGATAAGGATGGCCCCGAGCCCCCCTGGAACCCTAGCCCCCCTCTCTCCCCATTCCTCCCTCGAGCTCTCCTCTCTCTCTCTCTGCTTCCTCTGGTCCGAGCGAGGCCGTCGCCGCGTCGACATGCCGCGCTCCGGGACCTCTTCGAGCTGCTGCAAGCCGTCCGGGAGGGCTGCCGCGTCCGACTCCATCCTCCCCCTGCCGTGAATCAAGCCGGGACGCCCGCGGTTGGCCGCATCCTTCGAGGATCGCCGGCGGCAACCAACGCTCATCGCCGGTCGATCCCCTCATCCTCGACCTCCTCCGGCCACCTCGAGTAGCTCCCCATCCCCACTGTAAGCACCGCGTGTTTTCCCCTCTCTCTGCTGCTCGTTTGGTTACTGCTGACCGCCGCCGCCGTGGCCTCGTGCTCCGACCGCCGCCTGCCGTCGTAGCTACGGCCAGCTCCGTCCACCCTCTGCCATGGACGCTTGCGCCATTAGTTGCGCGGCTTCACACTGAGTCTGTAGGTCCGAGCCTCGCCTCGAATGGCCACCGGAGGCGCCCGTTTGGTCGTCGTCGCCGCCCCTGTAGGCCGCCGCCGACGTGCGCTGGTTTAAACCAGTGGGCCGCGGGTCATTAGCCAGTAGATTAGGAGCTAAGCTGTTTAACTAACGATAATTAGACGCTGACAGCTGGGCCCCCTGGTATTATCGATTCAGTTAAAATGTTACACTGACATGTGGGTCCCATTACACTGTAGCAATTAGTTAAGTTAATAAAACAGTTTAACTGGAATGTCTCTATGACACGCGGGTCCCACAGCCCCTTTTGACTAGTCAACCATGGACCAGTCAACTGCTGACTGGGCAGTTGATTGGCCCCACTGGTCAGTCTCTGGTGCACACCGGGTGCAGTGCACCGGGTGCACCTAGCCTTTTTCTGCACTGTGCATTTTCGAATTAATTTAATTCCAGGAATTTCAGAAAATAGATTAAACTTTAGAAATTTGTAGAAAATAAACCGTAGCCCGGATCGAAAATCTTTCTACATGAAAGTTGCTCAGAACGACGAGACGAATCTGATCGTGTCGTCTGTTTCCATGTCGGAACCCCCTACGAAGGAGAACCCGTAACTTTTAGCCCGATTCCGGTAGATGAATAGTGCATAAAACCCGGTAATTAAATCTCACTTTAATCCTAAATTGACTAATATGACTTAGACATGTTTTTAGGCAACCCTGCACTGCACGTTAGCATAGCATGCTCTGTGTTGCTTATACTAGCTGTGTATTTATTTGTTTCCTCCCCCTCTTCTCTCTCGTTAGATCCCGATACCGATGCAGTTCCCGGGACCGACGCAGCTCGGAGTACGACTACGTCCCCGACGACACCGTTGACAACATTGCCCTTGCCGCAGAGCAAACAGGCAAGCACCCCCATTTTGAACATGCCTATATCGCCTATTCTCTTCTCTCTTATGCTTGCATTAGTATTGCTGCTATTACTGTTATCCTATATCTGCTGCATAGCCTGTTTATTGTAACCTGTCTTGTTACTGTAACACCCCAAAAATTTAATCATGTTTTTACTAAATAAAAATTTGGCCAGAAATAAAATTTTGAATTATACTCGGTCTTTATTTAATTTCAGAACCTTTTTCTGATTCCAAAATTCTTCCCTCCATATAAATTTTTTTTTGAAAATAATATTGTGGCTTTGGTAGTTCTCTTAAAACATTTCAATTATAGTTTAATAACAGTAGGAATTATTTCCAGAATAAAATTTTGCCCAACACAATTCTTTTAATAGCATTTTTTTTAATTCTGTAAATGCCTCTGTTGCACTACAACCACTTTAATTAATTCTTTTAAAATTCAAAAAAAATTATGGGAGGTCATGTGATGCCTAAATATCACTTTTATGCAAAAACCTAACTTGGTCTTTTGGAAACTTTGAGGGATACAACCTCTTTTCAATTATGTCCTGTATTTGAGTTTCTACTACAACCCCATTTTCCATTGCCCCAAAAATCCTGAAATTTTTCCCACTTATAGTCCTTCCAACCAAACCCTTAATTCCAAAATTTTAGCTCCATTGGAATCTTTTTAGTTCACCAAATATTCCTCTGAAGTTTCTGTCCAGAAATGAATTCTGTTAAAACTTGCATTAGCAAGTATCTCTTTTTGCCAAAACAACTCCACCATCATCTATACCCACTAAGAAGACACCATCCTGGTAAATTTCACATCCAGCAAAGTCCCCTAGATTGCCCTAGCATTTTATCAAACAGCTCATGTGCATGACAGCAATTTTGCCTCTTCCTAAACTACATTGCATGCTTGATCATATGGCCAAACCATCTTGTCCATCATCTCTGGGATCTCCAGGAGCATCCACCTGCCAAAACCCAGCATGATTGGATCACTGTAGAGCCCCCTTGCATTGTGTCGAGCACGTAGCATGCATGCATGCACAGAGCGTGCCCAGAGCGCCGGAATTGCAGGCTTCGGCACCGCTCTGCGCTACCCTCCCTGCTGCTGCTCCGCACGTTGGGCACTTCCAGGAGCTGCGCGAGACACTCACTAACCCCGCCGACACCTCTCCTTGGCCACTAGTGCCGTCCATCACCGTCCACCGCCGCCGTTCATCGCCGCCCGACGAGTCCCTCTCGGACACGTCTCCGCCAGGGTCTCCTGCCTTAACTCCCAACCACCGGAGCTCATCTGTGGCGTGCCTACCACGCCACCGTCCTCACCGACCTCGCCGACCTCGCCACCGACCACGCTTCGCCATCAATGGCCGCCGCCGCAGTCTGCTGTGGACGGCACCGTCTGAGCCACCTGGCGCCCCTCCAAGCCAACCAGCACACTCAGGGCATACTTAATGACCACCACCACCCTCACCAACACCGCCGACCATGCCAACAACCTCGAAATGCCATCAATGGCGATCGCCACCACATCCATGTTCGGGAACCCGCGGAACCGTCTTGCCTCGCCTATAAAAGCCACTCCGGGTCCTCGATCATCAACACAGCACCTCCCTCTCCCTCAGTGATCTCCCATGAGCAGCCACACGACCGGAAACGGCCGTCTTCCCCAACTCCGGCAACCACGGCCGCCGCCCCTGTCTAGTTGATCCCGGCACAACCAGAGCCTCCGCACTCCCATTCTCTCCGCCGTTAGACCTCTCGTAGTCCCACGAACCCACTCCGCTCATCAATTTCACCGGGAAAGTACCATGGACAAAAGCCCCAATCCGGCCGATGCCACCGCCGCTGCAGAGCTCACCGCTGGCGACCTGGTAACTCCCGGTGGTCAAGGCGCAGCTCCCTAGGTCCGTCTCGGTGAGGGGAGCACGCCCATGCGCTCAACCCCTCGATTGACGCCTCCGTTCGCCGGCGCCGGTCGCCGGAGTCCCCGCCTCTGTTCTGCCGCGGGAGAAACGGCGAGGATGACCAGCCAAACCTGACTGGTGGGCCCGTGGGATCCACCATCAGTGACTGGGGTCGGGACCCGCGTCTGCAAGTGGAAGCGTATTTTGCAAATACGCCATCGACGTCATCCACCTACCGCACAGCCGAGCAGCTGGGCTCGGCCCAGTAGCGCCAGGGGACTAAATCGCACCCAGGCGTACTTCTGCCCTTTTCCCTTTTTCATTTCCAGCAGATTTCAAATATTTCTACAGCCGCCTTTTCAAATCCGAATCTGATGGTTCAAATTTCTACAGTCTTATAAAATCATGATCTAATTATCCAGATAGGGTGAACATTTTTTTCTAAGCCTTACCTTCACTGGATCTTTTAAATAGTCCTTTTCTTTATTCTTTTCAACTTAGAAATTCCCTAAGTAAATCATCTGGACTCCAAATAAATTGATTCTTTTTTTGTTATCTTTCATTTTTCATCTAGTTTATTTTAGTATTTATTTCAAAAATATTTGAAACACTTTTTAGCACTGTTTTTGAATTATGTGGTAATTGCTATAATCTTTAAAATAGGAAAAATGGAGGGAAGGAACTTTTCAAACTTTTGGAGTGCACCCAATATTTCTGCATGCTCAAGGCAAGCATCTTGAACACTTGATATGGTGAATTGCATAGTTGTTGTTTGCAAGAATAATTGCATCATGAATATGTTGAATTCAAATAAAACTGGCATATGACTAATTTTGCATGTGTGTAGTGTTGGCATGTTTCATCGTACCGTGCATCATGTGTTGCCATGACTAACTTGCAGGAGCAGGCATAAGAGAAATACCGTTACCGGCAGGAGGATGATCACGTTGGAGCGTGATCATGCCTTGTTTGTTGTGCATGTTGGAGCATGCAAGGGTTGTGGCCCTGTTGGTATTGCTGTTTAAAAGAATACCTTGTTGTGTTAACCGTTGTAGGAAACTTAATGCCTCCTGAGTCGACCATAGATCGAGTCTTGTTCCGGTAACCCCCATACTTGTTTCGTACTGCCACAGGTTCCTGCCACAGATAGGGTATGGTTCAGTAAGTTGATAACCCCTTTCCATGCACACACCGTACAAAGGGCCACGATGAGGGTTTCCAATGGCCATGGACTAAATCCTGTCATCGGGTCAGGGGGCATGGGTGTTTCCAGTTGTGACTGAGAGGGGGGCACCCCTTGGAATCCGCGCGTATTAATAGTGATCCCATGCAGGACGTTGGTCTCTCCGTCTCAGAGTTTTTCTTGAACAGTGCTTTGGGTGATTCCTGGCATCCGGAAAGTTAGTCTGGTGTGTGCTGGTCAGGTGTGTTTTCAACCCAAAGATCGTAATGGGAATTAGTCAGTGTCACGATACTGACTAAAGAAATCCTTTACTTGTGGGTAAAGAGTACACCCTCTGCAGAGTTTAAACCTATTCGAATAGCCGTGTCCGTGGTTAAGGACTACAGTCTGGGTTGGTCAAGTATCGGTCTTAGGGTCGGTCTTCGGAGGAAAATAATTTAAACTGGGCCTGAACTATTTTGCAGGATATTGTTATCATCAATAACACTGTCGTGGTTATTTTGAATACTATTTCTGTGAATATTTCTATGGTTATGCATATTATTGAGGACTAACCCATTTCTCTTATTTTATATTTTCTGAGTGTCTCAGGGGCTGGCTAGACTACCCCGGGCACTCAACTTTATTTTCAAGACCTCTCGTGGCGTCCCTCGAGTTTACAGGCGGTCCCGCCACTACTCTTGTGGACACCCGATTGGCATTTCTCTTCAAGTCCGACCGTGGCGTCACTTGACACCCAACTGGCATTTCTTTTCAAGACCTCTCGTGGCATCGCCTGAGTTCTCGGATGGTCCTGTCTCATCCGATTTCTCTTTTAGACACCCGTTTGGCATTTCTCTTCAAGACCTACCGTGGTGTCACTTTAGACATCCGACCGGCATTTCTTTTATTTTATTTTCCTTTAATTATCCATGTTTATCACTAACATTTTTATATATCCATTTATTTGCACATGCTAATATTTTATCATGCCATGATTAAATTCCTCTCAGTAGGCATTTAAGTCCATCATGAGCGTTTGCATAAAGTGTAGTTCATCATGATCATCTAATTTAATTGTTGCATTCAGTATATCTTTTGTTCATGATGTTTGCGAGTACATTCCAACGTACTCATAGGCTTGTCCTTGGCTATTTACTTGGCCAGGTCAGGATTTCTTTGAGAAGTACCACAGCGATGTCCGTGCGGAGCCTAGGATGGCAACCACGCGGGATAGGAATTATCCAGGTCAGCCGTTCCTGTGGGAATGGAGCCCCATCAACGTTGGAGAACCACGAATAGCTTCCGTCATCCACCACCGGAGTCACTATTGTATCATTAGACCTTTATGGTTGTAACACACCATGTATTAAGCTACAGTGATCACCCTATTGATTATGCCAAGTCATCATGACCCACAGTGCTTAATCATCATTAATAACATATCTCATCTCCTATTCAAATTCAAAATGGAAAAATTCAAACTTAAGTGAAACTAAAAGTTGTCCAAACCTGAAAACTAAAATGTGCCTCATGTTGCAAATATTCCCAAAGCATTGATAAAAATGATTGCAACATTTAATGGAGTTGGGAAAGGACTCAAACAACAAGAAACAGCAGCAAACATCACTATTTCATACCTTTTTAATTCAATAAAATCCCAAATGAAAACCTTTGGACTCAAAACCTTTTTATAACAGTGGCATATAATGCACTGATATTATTGGACTATGTCTCATATTTTGCAAAAGTCTTTTGGAATGAAATTAAAAGGCAAAACAGTAAAGAAAAAGAAAAATAGAAAAGAACAGGAAGAAAAAGATAAAGGCCTAGTCTACTATGCACTTACCGGCCTGCCCAACACAGTGCCGGCCCTGCCCAACACCACCCGTCCCCTTCCCCTGTTCACCCGCGCGCGCCGCTGTCGCCGCGCCCTAACACCATCTCCCGCGCCCCCCCCCCCTTCTCCTCGCTCGATGCCACACCGTCCCGCACCCGCCAGTGGGGATAAGAACCCCTCCTCCACCCCCAGGACGAACCCTAGCTGCCTCCTTCTCCCTCTGCGTCGCCTTCCTCCGCACACCCGAGCGCCGTCATGGTCGTGGTCCCGTGAAGCATGCGGCCACCGGCCTTCACTCGCCTCGCCGACGCGCTCACCAGCTCCGCCTACCTCTTCTCCTTCCTCTCCGGCCATCAGCTCAAGCCGGGGGCCGCTACAACTCCGGGATCGAGCCCTTTCTTCAAGCTCGAGCTGCCGGCCATCTTCTCCAACCACGGCGCCACTGCTGCTCCTAAGCCCTCGCCGAGCCTTTCTTGAGCTCCACGGTGAGCAGTTGCACCGGGTCCCCTCCTTCCTTCCCTTCCTTTCGCGCCCAAGCGTCGCTTTTAGCTAGGCCGTACCCGCCGTCGCGCGAGCTCGCCGCCGGCGACCAACCGGTGACCTTTTTGGTCCGCGTCGATGCCCGTTGTGCTCGCACGCGCGCGTAGAGGCCCTTTGGTCACTTAGTTTGCTCGCTAACGCGCCGCGTCGCCGTTTCCTCTCGAACCCGAGCCCCGGCGTCCGCCCCACTCGCCACCGGCGATGCTGCGGTCCTCCTCCGGCCGAGCCACCGCCCTCATTAGATGCACGGCTTCGCCCGCGTTCGAACGCGCCACCCCGCGCGCCAAACGGTGGCCGGAGGCGCGATCCCGACCACCTCCCGCGCCGCGCCACCGCAAACACGCGCCCGCCGGCGTTTGAACGCCGGCCGGCCGACGTGGCACCGCTGGGGCCACCCCTAGGGTGACTGCCTGGTGGCCCCCAGGGCCCCGCTGTCCCCCTTGACCGGGTCAGCCGCTGACTAGGCTGGCCCCACCACTGACATGCGGGCCCCGCCAGTTTAAATCAATTTATAATTAATTAAAACACTAATTAACCTATTAATCCTAATTGAGGTAATTAGTTAACTAAAGCTGACACTGATAGTGGGTCCCACAAGTTAATTAGTTAAGTTTAATCCTCTGTTAATTAGTACTGTGAATGACATGTGGGCCCCACATGTCAGGTTGGACCTGGTCAACCGACCAGTTGACCGCTGACGTCATCCTTACGTCGTGCTGACGTCACACAAGCACTGTTTTGGATAATTCGATTTTAAATAATAAAAATAATTCCAGAAAAGTATTAAAAACTTTAGAAAATCATATCTTTTAATCCGTAACTCCGATGAAAATAATTTATATATGAAAAATGCTCAGAATTTCGAGACGAATCCGAATGCGCGGTCCGTTCGTCCGCCACACGTCTCTAACTACCTGAACATGGAACTGTTCCCCTCCGGTCATCTGTCTGACAAATGTCCGAAACCGGGAATACTTTCCCGGATGAATTCCCCCTTCGCCAGTATCACCCGGCACTGCGATAGATCACCTCCGTCGCCGCGTATTGCCATGTTATGCTTTGTGTTGCTCCTGTTTGCTGTGTATTTATACTGTTTCCTCCCCCTTCTCTCTCTCGTTAGACCCCGACGCAGTTCCCCGAGACCGACGCAGCTCCGGAGCCCGAAGACACCATTGACAACCTTGCCCTTGCCGCCGAGCAACCAGGCAAGCCCCCCCTTTGATCATCCCGATATCGCCCATTCTAATTTCTCATGCTTGCATTAGAATTGCTGCTGCTACCGCTTTACCTATTCTGATGCATAGCCTGTTTATTGTATCCTGCTGTTGATAATTACCTGCATATCCTAAACTGCTTAGTATAGGCTGGGTAGAGACCTATCAGTGACCCCACTAGTCCTGATCGCCCCGCTGGATTATCCGAAGACCCGATCAACGGGATTGAAGACCAGGCCCCGACACCGCACATCACCCCCCTTAGTTGTAACGACACTGCAGCGTTATTATCGAGTGCCGAGGGTGAAACCTCTTGTAGCACTTCTGATGTTAACTCTGTAGAGTAGCTATTCGGTCGTGGTCATCGATGGTGATTCCTCCTTCACCACTTCCGGTAACGACGCTGTCGTGCAACACATCAAGTGTGAACCCATCGAGGGTGATTCCTCCGAGTTCACCTTGACGGATACATCGAGTGGGAATTCAACGAGGGTGATACCTCGGATTCCTCTGATGTTATGGACACACGGATACTTGGACTTTACACTGTTACTTGGATAGGCGGGTCGACCCTGAGGGGTACCCGCATGCGCCTGAGAGGCGAGTGTTGTGAAGACGGGTGCCTGTATGGTGCCCGAGTGATGAATACGAGGCGCGGCCGGGCATTCTTAACCCTTGCAGCAAGTCCTCGAGACGGGGCGACGGGGTCACATCTTTCGTGAGTCTCTGCTCGTTACCGCAAGCCCAAGGTACTAACGATTTGGATATTTGATCCGAGCAGGCCTCTGGCCTAATAGCACTAACCATCACGTGGGCATAGTATGGGCGTTCTGCATCGTATGCATTAGCTGAAAGCTCTGTCAGACGTCTAGTTCAGCATGGCGGCACGGACGGACCGGCGCCTTCCTGTAGTGTTGGTGCCTGGCTTCACCGTGTGCGCAACAACCCGGAGGGCGAGGGGCGATGGCCAAGACCCCCTTGCGCTTAGGATGTAGACCGGCGGGGACCTCTCTGCTGAGCTGTAGGTAGGGTTGCGATGTATCGTTTGGCCGAGGCCGGGCATGACCCAGGAAAGTGTGTCCGGCCGGAGTTAATCGAGCATGTTGGGTAAGTTGGTGCACCCCTGCAGGGAAGATAACTTCTACCGATAGCCGGTCCTACGGTAAAGGACACTCGGAGTTGTATCCTGATTGATACAATTTAGAACTGGATACTTGGATACTATGGCTCTGGGATTGCTTCTCCCAGGGAGTCGAGAAGGGATCTCAGGACGAGGTTGATGACTGTATGGCTCTGGGATTGCTTTCTCGCAGGGAGTCAAGAAAGGATCTCTGGGTGAGGTTGAGACTTAATGATACTGCTACCTTATAGTGTACTGTTCTACTTTCTTCTATTGCTGCAAGACCTCTGAAGATGCTAGTCTTCGATAGGACTAGGCCTTCTCTCTATTCTCGCATTTCTGCAGCCCAGTCCACATATACAGCCTTCCTTTGATAATGTTGCATATGTAGTGTAGATCCTTGCTTGCTGAGTACTTCTGAGTACTCACGGTTGCTTTGTTTTCTTTTCCCCCATATTCATTTGATGCGACCAGATGATGGAGCCCCGGATACAGCTGTCCCCGCCGACGATCGCTACTACTACCCAGAGGATGGATACTACTACGAGTTGACTGACGACCAGGAGTAGGATCGGAGGGTCCCAGGCAGGAGGCCTACGCCTTTCGATTGTAGTGTTTTATTTTGCCCCGCCTTTCTAAAGGCCTTTCTATTTCTGTTTCATATCTGTACTCAGATATGTGATGCTTCCGCTGACGTTTGTACGCAAGCTTATGTATTCGAGCCCTTGAGGCCCCTGGCTTGTAATATAAAGCTTGTATGACTTTATTTATGTATTAGAGTTGTGTTGTGATATCTTCCCGTGAGTCCTTAGGCTTGATCGTGTGCATTTGCGTGTATGATTAGTGCACGATTGGGCCGGGGGCGTCACAAGTTGGTATCAGAGCCGACTGCCTGTAGGAACCCCCCTTTCCAACTCCTTGGCCGAAGTTGAGTCTAGAAACCGAAAAACTAATTTACTAACTTGGCTGTGTGGCTTACGGGCCCACGTCACCGAATGGGTGGTATTAGTATCTTTTACTCCTCGACCTTTACTCTGGGACTCTGATCTCTCTTCTATTTGGGTTAAATTTTTTACTAACTCCAACATTAGGTTCTCGTAATCACATCCACCCGGAGTTCTGAAATATCCCCCCTTGCTTCGAGATTATGGGCCAGGTTCTGCTTACAGGATCCTCTTATCGAGGGCACCCTGTGTTGTCACTTGCAGATTCCTCGCTCCAATAGTTTTCTCCGACGTTGATGTAGCCTTTGTTATGTCTCGTTGTGTACTTCCCTACCGCGTGCCTGCACGCCGCCTAGATGTCCAGCCCTCCCTTTTTAACTGTCGTAATGCCGGATACTAACCGAGGCTATGTGTGGCTTTGAATGTCTAGTGCGAATATGCTGAAGTATCTATTGCACTTCCTTCTGTTGTGCGTGATACTTCATGAATCATTCCATACACATGCAGTTTTTCTTGCTAAACTGCCCCTGTTGATTTGGCAGGATGGCTGACGATCCTCCACCTCCACCCTATATTGCCGCCATGATGCAGCAGTTTGAACTCAACCGTCAGCAGTTTGAGCTTAACCGTCAGTTTATGACCGGAGTATTGGCTCAATTCCCAACTCAGAATGCTCAGCAACAGAATGCTCCAATAACTCTGCCAGAATTTGTGCGCCTCAGTCCATCCATTTTCCGCTACTCCACCAATCCTATGGATGCTGATGATTGGCTTCGTGACATCCTGTTTGAGATGGAATCAGCTAATGTTGCTCCTGACAGTTACGTCACCTTTGCGACATTCCACCTGAAGGGCCCAGCTGCTCAATGGTGGGAAAGCCACAAGGCTATGTTGCCTGCAGAGACTGTAACCACTTGGCAGGAATTTCAGTCAGCTTTTCATGCACGTTACATTCCTCAAGGTCTGATGGACCAGAAGAAGCAGGAGTTCCGTAAACTCTCTCAGGGTAAAATGACTGGGGATGAATATCAGAGGAAATTCCTTGAATTATCCCGCTATGCTGCGGATGACGTCGACACCGACACTCGCAAGCAGGAGAAATTCCGTGGAGGACTACGTACTGATATAAAACTTGCACTTGCTGTCCATGATTGCACAGAATTCGCAATGCTTGTCAGCAAATCTTTCCAAGTTGAAACAACTCTGACTGAATACCAGGAGTCACTCAAGCGCACTCATGAAGCTGGCTCATCCTCGGGCCAGCCTGTTCAGAAGCGTCGAGTCTGGATCCCACACAATGTTTATCATCAACCTGCTCCAACACCAAGGCCGTCTTATGTTGCACCTCGACTGCCTTCACCGCCGAGACAGCTAACGGTTCAGGGTGGACAGCCTAATGCTATGGCTTTTCATCAGGCTGCACCACGTCCTCCTGATGGTCGTACGAAGGGCCATCGAACCCATCATTCCAGAAATCGTAAGGCTAGGCCGCTTGCTATGGGTCATGGCCAGGTCACTCATGTCAAAATGGTAGAAGCTCGTGAGTCACCTAAGATCGTGATGGGAACTCTGCCAGTTAATTCAGTTACAGCTTCTGTTCTCTTTGATTCCGGGGCATCACATTCCTTTGTGTCCCAGCAATTTGCACAAATACATGGGTTAGCTATGAGCTCACTACCCACTCCATTAGAGATTATCACTCCCCGTTCCAGGTGGCAAACCAAGATGGTAAGTCACAACAATCAGATCAAAATTGAAGGGTTGGTGTTCTCTGCTTCCCTTATTGCTCTTGGACCTTCCGACATAGACATCATTCTCGGTATGGACTGGTTGACAGCCCATAATGCTCTGATTGACTGTGCTACTAAGACAGTCCAGCTCACACACCCTTCTGGTCAGGTGATCAATTACTCAGCCCGAATAGCTCAGGATGCTGAGAGCCAGATATATGTTATGAATGCATTGAACGCTTCACCCCTTGAAGGCATCGAGAACATTCCAGTTGTTCGTGAACGTTCCAGTTGTGGCAGTTCTGGTTTTCCTGGAGCATCTGTTTTGCTTGGAAGTGGCATAAGGGAGGCGCCAGTGGTAGTATCGCGGCCCCGGAGCGACAGTACCGCTGAAAGCCATAAGCGGTAGTACCGCTGTTTTACAGCGGTAGTACCGCCCACGGCCACAGGCGGTAGTACGGCTCTGGTTCCGCGCTAGTACTGTCTCGACTCGAGACCTGCTTGTCTCGTGTCAGGTTCAGCGGCAGTAGCAGCGGCAGTAGGAGCGGTAGTACCGCCCCTACAACCGCTACTAGTGCCGCTCAATGGCCCTCCTCTCTGTTCCTTCTCCCTTAGGTGCTCTGCGAGGTCCCAGCAGTAGTACCGCTGGGCCGAGCGGCAGTACCGCTGCAGCCAGCGGTAGTACCGCTCCCTAGAAAATGATTGGATTTTTCCCCACCTATAAAAGGGGGTCTTCTTCCCCATCGAGCCTTATCCCTTGAGCTCGTGTTCTTCCCCCATTGTTGACCTTCTTCGATCTTGTTATCTCTCAATCCCTCCATGGATTCTTGCTAGTTTTTGGGGGGAAAGAGAGAGGAGATCTAGATCCACATTTCTACCAATCACTTTCTCCTCTATGTGAGGGGAACCCCTTGGATCTATGTAACATCCCCAGCCTCACACCACAGTAATCTCTCTTTAACAGGGTCCATGTCATCATGATCATCATGCCAACATGCCACTTGTCCAAAATCTGCTGCAAATTCAAATTCAAATTGCATGTCAAATATTTGTTTCTACTGTCATGCAAATAAAATAGTCCATCCTATAGAAAATAATCCCTAGATATTTGTCATGTTGAAACCAACATTTTTGGAGTTACCAGATAGCCCCTGGAAATTCATAACAGCACCATTTCAGCATTTTTAAATGCTATCCTATTTAAGAGCAATCCAAATGAATTCCAAAATCTCCCAAACTTTTTGTGGCAGAGCAGAATAATGCATTGAAATACTGAGGACCCATTTCACATTTTTGCAAAAACAATTGGCAGCCCATTTAATTTTTCTACACTTCTGCAGAAAAGAAAATAGAAAAGAGTTAAAGAAAAAGAAGGAAGAGCACTGTGCATCCGGCCCAACTATGGCACAGTATCTGGCCTGGCCCAGCTAGCTACAGTCATCATCTCCCTCCCGCCGTGTCGCCACCGCAAGCGCCCGCGCCGGTGATCTCCACGTGCCGGCCATCCCGCGGTTGTGGTGGTGGATAAGGATGGCCCTGAGCCCCCCTGGAACCCTAGCCCCCCCTCTCTCCCCATTCCTCCCTCGAGCTCTCCACTCTCTCTCTGCTTCCTCTGGTCCGAGCGAGGCCGTCGCCGCGTCGACATGCCGCGCTCCGGGACCTCTCCGAGCTGCTGCAAGCCGTCCGGGAGGGCTACCGCGTCCGACTCCATCCTCCCCCTGCCGTGAATCGAGCCGGGACGCCCGCGGTTGGCCGCATCCTTCGAGGATCGCCGGCGGCAACCAACGCTCATCGCCGGTCGATCCCCTCATCCTCGACCTCCTCCGGCCACCTCGAGTAGCTCCCCATCCCCACTGTAAGCACCGCACATTTTCCCCTCTCTCTGCTGCTCGTTTGGTTACTGCTGACCGCCGCCGCCGTGGCCTCGTGCTCCGACTGCCGCCTGCCGTCGTAGCTACGGCCAGCTCCGTCCACCCTCTGCCATGGACGCTTGCGCCATTAGTTGCGCGGCTTCACGCTGAGTCTGTAGGTCCGAGCCTCGCCTCAAATGGCTACCGAAGGCGCCCGTTTGGTCGTCGTCGCCGCCCCTGTAGGCCGCCGCCGGCGCGCGTTGGTTTAAACCAGTGGGCCCCGGGTCATTAGCCAGTAGATTAGGAGCTAAGCTGTTTAACTAACGATAATTAGACGCTGACAGCTGGGCCCCCTGGTATTATCGATTCAGTTAAAATGTTACACTGACATGTGGGTCCCATTACACTGTAGCAATTAGTTAAGTTAATAAAATAGTTTAACTGGAATGTCTCTATGACACGCGGGTCCCACAGCCCCTTTTGACTAGTCAACCATGGACCAGTCAACTGCTGACTGGGCAGTTGATTGGCCCCACTGGTCAGTCTCTGGTGCACACCGGGTGCAGTGCACCGGGTGCACCTAGCCTTTTTCTGCACTGTGCATTTTCGAATTAATTTAATTCCAGGAATTTCAGAAAATAGATTAAACTTTAGAAATTTGTAGAAAATAAACCGTAGCCCGGATCGAAAATCTTTCTACATGAAAGTTGCTCAGAACGACGAGACGAATCTGATCGTGTCGTCTGTTTCCATGTCGGAACCCCCTACGAAGGAGAACCCGTAACTTTTAGCCCGATTCCGGTAGATGAATAGTGCATAAAACCCGGTAATTAAATCCCACTTTAATCCTAAATTGACTAATATGACTTAGACATGTTTTTAGGCAACCCTGCAATGCACGTTAGCATAGCATGCTCTGTGTTGCTTATACTAGCTGTGTATTTATTTGTTTCCTCCCCCTCTTCTCTCTCGTTAGATCCCGATACCGATGCAGTTCCCGAGACCGACGCAGCTCCAGAGTACGACTACGTCCCCGACGACACCGTTGACAACATTGCCCTTGCCGCAGAGCAAACAGGCAAGCACCCCCATTTTGAACATGCCTATATCGTCTATTCTCTTCTCTCTTATGCTTGCATTAGAATTGCTGCTATTACTGTTATCCTATATCTGCTGCATAGCCTGTTTATTGTAACCTGCCTTGTTACCTTCCTGCTTATCCTAAACTGCTTAGTATAGGCTGGATAGAGACCCATCAGAGACCCCACTTTATCCCGACTGCCCCGCTGGATTATCAGAAGACCCGATCAATGGGATTGAAGACCAGGCCCCGGCACTGCACATCACTTCCCCCATAGTTGCTCGACACTACTGGGTTACTATCGAGTGCTGAGGGTGATACCTCGTCAGCACTACTGATGATAACCTTGAAGGTTAGTTATTCGGACGTGGTAAGCAAGGATGATTCCTCCTACACCACCCCCGATAACGACGCAGTCTTGCAACACCTCAAGTGTGGACCTCGAGGGTGATTCCTCCTTCGTTCACCTTGATGGTAACATCAGAGGGAATTCTATCGAGGGTGATTCCTCAGAGTTCCCCTTGGTGTTAGACACACGGCTACCATTAGTTACTATGACTTTACACTGAAACATGATACTAAAGACGGGTCGGCCCTGAGGGGTACCCGCGCGAGCTTAATTGCGAGAGATGTGGAGTCGGGTGGACCTAGATGGTACCCGCGAGATAACTACGAGGCATGGCCGGGCATTCTTAGCCTTTGCCGCAAGTCCTCGAGACGGGGCGACGGGGTCACATCGATCGTGAGTCTCTGCTCGTTTCCGCGCGCTCCTAAACCACTAAACGGTTTGGATATTTGATCCAAGGGGCCTCTGGCCTGATAGCACTAACCATCACGTGGGCATAGTATGGGCGTTCTGCGTCGTATACTTCAGCCGAAGCTTAATAGACGTCAGCAACTGAGCGGCACGTGCTGGGTTGGACTGGTAACGCAACCGCGCTTGTATTAAGGGGTTGCTAGGTCTGCTCACCGGTTGTGTACGCAACGTGCAGGAGCGTCCGGGGCGATGGCCCAAGACCCCTGGGGGCATAGGTTAGTCCGGCGTGCTGACCTCTCTGTTAAGTATTTGGTCGGGTTGCGGCGTGTTGCTTAGCCGAGGCCGGGCATGACCCAGGAAAGTGTGTCCGGGCGGAGTTAAGCAAGCATGGTGGGTAAGTTGGTGCACCCCTGCAGGGAAGAACTAATCTATCGATAGCCTGTCCTATGGTAACGGACACTCGGAGTTGTATCCCGATCGGTACAACTAGAACTGATGACTTGAGATAAAATGGATAGTATGGCTCTGGGATTGCTTTCTCGCAGGGAGTCGAGGAAGAATCTCTGGCCGAGGTTGATGACACTACTATACTTTACATTATGTTATTCTGCTCTCTTCTTAAGCTGCAAGACTGATGAAGATGCTGAAGATGCTAGTCTTCGATAGGACTAGGCTTTCCCCCTCTATTCTGGCATTTCTGCAGCCCAGTCCACATATACAGCCCTCCTTTGAAAATTGTTGCATATGTAGTGTAGTTCCTTGCTTGCTGAGTACTTCGGATGAGTACTCACGTTTGCTTTACTTTCTTTTTCATCCCATTTCCAATTGACGCCGCCAGATGACGGAGCCCCTGAGATAGCTGCCCCTGTCGACGATTACGGCTACTACTACTACCCTCCCAGCGAGTACTACTACGAGGAGCCGACCAACGACCAGGAGTAGGATTCGGAGGGTCCTAGGCAGGAGGCCTACGCCTTTCGATCATAGTATTTTATTTTGCCCCGCCTTCCTAAAGGCTTATCTCTTTTTCTGTAATATATCTGTATCCAGATATCTGATGTTTCCGCTGACACTTGTTTGCCATCGAGCTATGTATTCGAGCCCTCGAGGCCCTGGCTTGTAATATAAAGCTTGTATGACTTTATTTATGTTTTAGAGTTGTGTTGTGATATCTTCAAGTGAGTCCTTAGGCTTAATCGTGTGCATTTGCGTGTATGGTTAGTGCACGATTAAGCCGGGGTCGTCACAATCTAGATCTTGGAGTTCTTGGTGTTCTCCTTCTTGTTCTTCCTCTCATATTTCTCCATAGCTTTTGTTGCTTTGGTGGGATTTGAGAGTGAGGGACTTGGGCACTCCGTGTGCCCTTGCCATTGCATTAGTTGCATCGGTTTGAGTTCTCCACGGTGATACGTGGAAGTGAAAAGTTGAGAAGCTTATTACTTTTGGGTGCTTGGTACCCTTGAGCTTGTTCCTCTTGGGTGCCTTCGACGCCCTAGACGATTGGTGGTGTTCGGAGCTCAATCATTGTGGTGTAAAGCTCCGGGCAAGCGTCGGGGTCTCCAATTCGGTTGTGAAGATCGCCCCGAGCAATTTGACGGGTTCCGATGACCGCCCCCAAGGGTTGCCAAAGTGTACGGGTTCGGTGACCGCCCCCAAGGGTTGCCATTTGTATGGGTTCGGTGACCGCCCTCAAGGGTCCCTTAGTGGAATCACGGCATCTTGCATTGTGCGAGGGCGTGAGGAGATTACGGTGGCCCTAGTGGCTTCTTGGGGAGCACTGTGCCTCCACACCGCTCCAAATAGAGATTAGCATCCGCAAGGGTGTGAACTTCGGGATACATCGTCGTCTCCACGTGCCTCGGTTATCTCTTACCCGAGTCCTTTACTTATGCACTTTACTTTGTGATAGCCATATTGTTTCTTGTCATATATCTTGCTATCACCTAGTAGTTTATCTTGCTTAGCATAAGTTGTTGGTGCACATAGGTGAGCCTAGTTGTTGTAGGTTTTGTGCTTGACAAATTAACCGCTAGGATTATTCCGCATTTGTTCAAGCCTAAACCATAATTATTTTAAAGCGCCTATTCACCCCCCCCCTTCTCTAGGCGACATCCACGATCTTTCAACAGCGATCTGTGAAGTTGCCTCTGCGCACAAGACTGCAATTCTAACCCTGCAGGAGACCAAAGTAGAGCTCTGGATGACTGAAATTGCAAAGGAGATCGGAGGAAATTGCCAACCTTGGGGACAAGAGGAGGGGCTGCCATTTTTTGGAACAAGGATATTGTGTCGATCGCATCACACTCAATTGGAAGATTTACGATCACTGCTAGGGTGTCTGAACTAGGAAGTAATATGCAGTATTGGCTAACTACGGTCTACGGGCCAAACGAAGACGCTCTTAGGGAAGATTTCCTCCAGGAAGTCGCAAGTATTGCCCCACCGGCAGGAGAGCCGTGGCTAATAACAGGGGATTTTGCCCCTCCCCCCCCCCCCCCCCCCCCCGCGTCGTTCCGTGCGAGCGACCCGGGGGCGACTCCTCCTCAAACCCTAGGAGCCCCCGCCGCCACCTCCCATCGCCACCGACAGCCGAGCCCCTCCACCCAAAGGCTGCGTGGGGGCTCCTTTTTTCCTCTTCTTGGTGGACCTTGGTGCTCCCGCGGTGGCGGCAAGATGCGACGGTGAGCGACCTCTGGGTGATGGTGAGTGCCCTCGTGGACCTGCTCCGGCGGTCCTGCGTGGAGGGGCGCGTCTTCCTGGCGTCGGCTCGACTATGGCGAGCACGGTGCACCAGGGTGGCTGGCCAGATCCGGTGGGCATCGTGCCCTGTGCTGGAGGTGTCCATCCCTTGATGCTGAGGCGCGACGCTGCAGGGGAGTGCTATGGTGGCGTGACGTAGCTTGGCCAGTTGGTGGTGGCGCGAAGAGCGCTTGCTGGCGGCGCGGCGTCCTTCGGCTTTACGGGCCGGATCTGGGCCCCGGAGGGCCTGTGACTCTGTTCCTGGCTGTGGTGGGCCTGTAACATCGGCGAGCAGCTCTGGTGGTGGTGGGGGCGGAGGCTTGGTGGTGCTTCCCTTCGCCGCAATGGCGCGTCGCCTGCCCGTCCCCGGTGCACGGCAGGGTGATCTGTCCCAGTATCTCTAGCTGGGGCTCGGTGGTCGGCTTCCTCTACAGCTCGTTGGTTTGCTGCACTGGTCCAGGTGAAAACATTGCAACGACCTTGTCGATGCCGGCGGCAATGACGTCCTCAGACGCCCTTTTCCCCCTTGGGGGTGTCATCGTGGATTTTGTGGCAGCTCCACATCAAGGCCTCAGGCTCCTGGTGAAAACCTTAGATCGAGCGATGCATGATCGGGTGGCGGTGGTGTCCTTGACATCACATACTTCTTGGAGTCGTCACCTTTGGAGTCCCTGTTGCTGTTGTAGGACCGTCTGGCTGAAGGTGGAGTTGGGTTTGTGGATTGGGGTCGACGGTGGGTGTGAGGTGGTGGAGTGGGATGGTGGTGCTCTGTCCACGTGATTTTGGCTCGATTGTGCTCTGGAGTGGTCTGATTTTTCATCCGAAGCCGGGTTAGCGGGGGCGTTATCCTCTTTGGATCACCTCGTTCCCGTATGACACCCTACCTCTCTGGGGTGTTGTTGGGTGGCGACCAGACGACCAACGTTCAAGGCTCTTCTCCTTGCTTGGTCAGATGAAGATGGAAGTTGAAGTCCTCCTCCTTGCTGGTTTTGCTGATGAGTTTGGTGATGGGGGTTGGTGGTGGGACCTCCCATGGCTGCCGTTGTGGTGCTGCGAGCTTTGTGCTCTTGGCGTTGTCTTGGTTCATCTTTGCTCATTGATGCTGCAAGATGCCTCCCCAACCTGCTAATCGTTCCCGAATTTTCATGGCGGAGCTCCCAGTCAAGGTTCGTGCTTGTCACTCGTTGATTGTGGATGCTCCTCTGTTGCGTCATGGTGTTCAGTATGCACGCCGGTACGGTTCGTTAGGCCGCTTGCCAAGTCTTGGTATTGTGATCCTTCGACGACTCCCTCATCTAATTGTGCCTTTCGTGGTTGTCCTTGGTCTTCTTGTACGGTTTTCCTCATAAACTGGATCAATCTTATGGCATTAAGGCCACTTGAAATATATTCAGGTGGGGAGTCTCCCCCCCCCCCCCCCCCCCGTGACCATTTCAAAAAAAATAACAGGGGATTTCAACATGATTTATGAAGCTAGAGACAGAAACAACCTGAATCTGAAGAGAAGACTTATGGAAGGTTCAGAAAAGCACTGGACTTTGCGGGATTAAAGGAGATCAAATGCAACAATCGGAGTTTCACTTGGAGCAACGAGAGAGAAAACCCAACGCTCTGCAGCATCGATAAATTCTTCTGCAATATTGATTGGGAAGTTCTGCATGATGGTTACATGCTGAATGCGGCATCAACCTCTTTTTCAGATCACTGCCCTCTCCTACTCTCCCGCGCCGACAGCCCGCCACGCCCTGCCAGGTTCAGATTTGAAATTTTTTGGCTCAAACACCCCCACTACTCTGAAACTGTCCAGCGCGCTTGGGGAAGTCCTGTCAACCACGACTGCGCCTTCATCAGGATGAAAATCAAGATGCAAAGAACGACAAAGGACCTGAAAATATGGAGTAGATCACTGTTCAGCAAAGCAAAACTGCAGTTTCACATTGCCAATGAGGTCATCCTACGTCTGGACATAGTTCAAGAGAAACGACCCTTATCTGCAACTGAATTTAGTCTTAGAAAACAGCTAAAGGCAAGGGTCCTGGGTCTCGCTGCGATTGAGAGGGCAAGAAAAAGACAGGCTTCCCGTGTGACTTGGCTTCGGGCGGGTGACGCAAGCACCAAGTTTTTTCACGCAAAGTGCAATGCTAGGAGAAGAAATAACCACATCTATGCGATCAAGACGAAAGAAGGAGCAATTGTCACTGAACACG
This sequence comes from Thinopyrum elongatum, assembly GCA_011799875.1. Lineage (NCBI taxonomy): Eukaryota > Viridiplantae > Streptophyta > Magnoliopsida > Poales > Poaceae > Thinopyrum > Thinopyrum elongatum. Next base: position 204,339,321 of record CM022303.1, read on the forward strand.
CTGCAATAACAGAGGAAATCCACAATCACTTCACTGAATCTCTAGGCACGAGAAAGCAGCGTCACCACACTATCAACTGGAATGAGTTGTAGATTCCAAGCATCAATGGGCAGGGATTGGATAACCCTTTCACAGAAGGGGAGGTCTGGGCCGCGATCATCGCATCTCCGGCTGAAAAGGCCCCGGGACCGGACGATTTCACCGGTCAGTTCTTCAGAGCTAGTTGGAACACCATTAAAGCTGACATCATGGAGGTTTTCAACAAGTTTTATCATCTTGCTGGGAATAACTTTGAGGAGATCAACAAAGCTTTCATCGCTCTACTCCCCAAAAAAGATGCTGCATCAGAGATGACACACTTCAGACCGATTAGCCTGATCAACTCGGTTGCAAAGCTAATCGCTAAGGTCTTGTCGATGAGGCTGGCCAAGACAATCTCGGTTGAAAATGAATCAAAACATTGAGTTCTAACCACATGCATAGATTTAAGTCCCAAGTGTGCACATAAATGCAAAGGCTCATAAATTCTTCATAAATTGGTTCAAGCATGAGGGGAGGGGGGGGCATTTGCCCCCTCAGCTAAATATCTCGGGCTTTGCTACTATGTTGGTATGTTGTATTCATGGTGTAAACCATTCTATATTAATTGGACCACCCTGATCCGAAATCTTGGCTACGCCACTGCACAGAGACAGTGACATCGGGAAGAGGACTGCAGCAGGGGACCCCATATCCCCATATCTCTTCCTACTTTGTCCGGAGGATTCTCGGTGCTGGTCCACCAAGCTGAGCTGGCCGGAAGCTTGAGGGGCATTAGGGTGGCGCCTACGGCCCCCACGGTCACACATATGTTGTTTGCCAATGACTCACTAGTGCTCTTTGAGGCCACAGAGGAGGAGGCTGCGAAAATCAGCCACATCTTGGAGATTCATGAGGCGGGCTTGGGTCAAGTGGTGAACGGGGACAAATCGGCTATCATGTTCAGTAAAAATGCAAAGGCTTGGGCTAAGCTAGCGGCCATGCAGATTTTGGGTTTGCAACAAGAGACATCGAATGGGAAGTATTTGGAGCTGCCTATGTATGTGGGTCGCTCAGTCACACGGTGCTCGGAGTATATCAAGGATCGGTTGCCAATTCGAATTCAAGGCTGGATTGAAAGGTTCTTGTCAATGCAGGGCAAAGAGATCCTAGTTAAATCAGTGGCACAAGCAGATACCATCGTACGCAACGATGGTTTGGGGTCTAGGAACCTATACTGTTTAACCTTCAATGCTTGCGAGGCAAGTATGGAGGCTACTACAGAGCCCTGAATCATTGTGCGCTTGAGTGTCACACACAAAATATTTCCCGCTACTCGAAGTCCACCGACGACAAAAGAGGCCAAGGAAGGTGGGGGCGACCCAAGACCGCTACTCAAAGTCTACCGATGATAGAGGGCACATCATCATTTTGGAGCCCAAGACAAGGACTCTCCTATGTATCTAGCTAGGTCTATGTATTTAGGCATGTATGAACCGATAAGGTTTCTCCTGCTCCACATAGATCAAAACACCTCCTAACCGACTCGGGACCTGTAACTACCTCTTTAATTTTGTAAGCGGGGCTGCACTGCACTCAAACCATCAGCCATTACGTGAAAGTACTAAATTTTCTGCAACGGCACGCATAAGTCGGAGCTTGCCTGTTCGGCGTCGTGGTGGGTTACTTTGGTGTAGCTACACGAAGTTGTATGTGGACTCTGTCAGTAATCTCATTCAGTCGTGCATGGACATATTACAGCAGTAGCAATTTCCAATGCATGATATTGATACCCAACAAACCTAATTTCACTCCACATATGACACCGGAAGAAAATGTGCAGCAGAAAAGAGTTTAACTTGAATACGACACCTTTTATCTTTTATCATGTGTAGCAATTGATACACCCCACAGAAAATCAATGGCATCTGTTGTTTCAGGAACAATGTTTCCCTGTTCTTGAGTATAGACGAGCTTGTTTCATATTTCCCCCTTTGAATGTACTTATCCAGCAAGGTGGAAACAAATTCAGCGTAACGCGGTGAGATGGTCTTGGATTTCCGAGTGAAGATGCAAAATGGCTACTTTTGAGGTGGAGTATTTGCAACCATCCAAGAATAAGGCTCCAGGATTCCAATGATCCTGGACCCAGCCACCTCGCCAGCAGGGACAGCACCTGAGATTTCTTTCAAGTCTTCCTTGCTCAGCTTTAACTTTACAGCCTCAATGTTATCATCAAGGTTCTTCAGTTTTGTTGTTCCTAGATTCAAAGAACAGTTAGGCACTTACACAAGAATTAAATGGACACAGCTGCCATGTTTTGCTGTAATGAAAATGATTGCACTTCTGTAACCTCTCCATTTTGAGAAAACTGCTGTTTGTGTACAAGGGAAGGGAAGGAGCGTGTAGATTATTTTGCTATGCGAAGAAACACAATAACAACTACAGAGTTAATATCCAGTACGGGTTCCATGGCACCGCCTCCAAAAATACAAAACTATTTATACCATAGATTTAAGACAAGATATCTACAAATTAAAGCTTATTTTGGGTCTATTTGTTTGAGTTGTGATGATATTTAGACCTATACATTTGTAGAGCATTCAGAGGTAGACTAGGTGCAAGACCCTGTTCTTATAGGATGGGTACAAGATCATATTAAGCTTGATAATAGGGAGTATTTGAGAGAAGAACACTACTAATTCATAGCATGCGGATGTTGAAAACGGTACCAGGGATTGGAACGACATCATCCCCTTGATGAAGAACCCAGGCAAGAGCAAGTTGAGCAGGTGTGCAGCCATACTTGGTGGACAACATTTCAAGTCGTGTATAAAGAACTTTATTCTTCTCCAGGTTTTCTCCAGTATACCGAGGATGTTTGGACTGCAACGGGATAGATGAGACAGTCACACAAATAACATCACCTTTCTCTGGAAGAAGATTATACTAGTTTAACTTTTTTATTTTTTTTATTTTTCTTACCAGTAAACTCCCTGATGGTAAGCTCTCTACAGCTGCCCTGCCAGCAAAGAAACCACGACCAAGTGGGCTGTATGGAACAACTCCGATGCCAAGCTCCCTGAATGCAAATGCTTCACATGACAAAGGGAAGTCTGAAGACGCCATGAACAAAGTGTAAAATAGCTGCTAGCTACACCGGACATGAAGAGTAAGAAGAATTCTACATGTCAATATGTCTAGTAACTTCCAAACCAAAATAAAATAGTCCAACGGGGGAGCGGCGACAAGGGTGAGATAACAGGATTTTGCTCCTGACAGGATATGAAACCCTGGCCAGCAGGGATGCAGCAATGCAGCCTTACCACTGGCTATCACTCAGTTCTTTATAAATCCCAAACAAAGCAAAAAAATTACCTATGAACTGCATTATCATTTTCACTTCATACTTAAGGGTCCAACATGCAAAATATAATATGACAGACAACGTCATGACATATGTAAACCCAAGTTTGATGATGGAGCCAGATGGAGTGATTTTCCTGTAATTAACCATGTAAGACATAACAGCGAACTCCTTAGTTTTTTTGACAACTATAAACTTAAAAAGTTGGTAGGAGTAGCTTACTCATATAAGTACTAATCAACCAGGAATCAGCTAAGCGCAGCTGCCCGATTGCCTAGATGCATAGCCCAACCATAAAAGAATATTATTCACCTCAAATTTTTCTGAATGATTTGGAATGATGTTGTCAGTGACTTTACTGTTGAATACAATACTAATAACACATCCTGCTGGAGTTTGTTGAGATCCAGTAAACCTAATTAAAGCTCTGAGTACATGTATGAAAGGAATATGTACGCTGGGTTTTCTGAAATTAAAGTAAAAAAATGACTGTTTGTAAAAAGTACTCTATATAGGACTGGAACTGGATGAACCTGCATAGTGGGATAATATCTTCCTCTATATCCCTAGTCCATAGTGACCACTCCATCTGCACTGCGGTGACTGGATGAACTGCGTGTGCCCGCCTAATGGTATCGGCACTAGCCTCAGACAAGCCAACATACTTGACTTTCCCTTCTTCAACCAACTTCTTCAGCTCCCCCATCTACACCATGCACAATGAAGAAGTCAGACACGGGTAACGGAATTCAGAGCGCGATTACTCGGTCGACTGATACAGACAGTTTCCTCTATAGGCACTGACTGGTCAATGCGATGCTGGAAATACAGGTCGATGTAGTCCACAGCCAGGCGCTCAAGGCTCGCTTCGCAGCATGCGCGCACATATTCTGGAGTGCCCTTCACACGCAGGCCACCGGCGTCGAATCCTGCGATGCCACACTTGGTGGCCACTTGAACCCTTTCACGAGGCACTTGCCTTAGTGCCTGCTCAAGACATTTACACCACATCACTCATCAAGTTACAGAGAAGAAAGCAGCAATTTAACTCGTCGGCATTCTGACTTAAATCAATGTGTCTAGTGGCCGACCTTAGTGCAGACAGCTGAAGATCAAGACCCCTCCAATGCTATGCTAAACACAAAACAAAAATACAATGGGATCTAAACACGTTTTAGCATCTCTAACTCTTGTTTTTGCCACTCTAACTTTTGCCCATTTCTTATGCCACTCTAGCTCTTGACATTTCACTTTTACCACTCTAAACTTTTGTCAATACATCACAGTTGTCATTTCGTGGCAAAAGCAAAAATTTGATACATTGTCAAAAGTTAAGAGTGGCAAAAGTGAAATGTCAAATTTTAGAGTGGCATAATAAAAATGGACAAAAGGTAGAGTGGCAAAATCAAAAAAATTCCCGATATCAGACGGTCTCCAGAGGACGCGATGAACGGTGCGCGCGGCGACCGATCTTGCGCTCAGATGGGTCGATCGACGCGGAGCAGCGGCCATTTTCACCGCCCCTCAGCCGAACAAAGCACAAACACAGCATATTCGAGCTTGGAGAGGGAGAACAAGAGGAGGATTTTGACCTTTCCAAGCAGGACCTCGTTGGTGTGTGGCCCGTAAGCATCGGCGGTGTCGAAGAAGGTGACGCCGGCGTCGAAGGCGCGCCGTATGACGGCGACGCCAGCATCCTCCGGCACCGGATCGTTGTACACGCCGGTGAGGCCCATGCATCCGAACCCGATCTTGGACACCTACCTCGCAAATGGCACATCCCCAGCTCATCATTCGATTTTGCAGGTATTTCCCCGCAGATTTGCGAGCAGATTCGAGGGGGTCCAAGGTGGGATTTTCGGTTGGTTTGTTACCTCGAGGCCCTGCGTGCCAAGCTTCACTCTGGCCACCTGGCTCTGCTCCATGGATCCAACTGCGCAAGCAAGATTAGTAGCGACAAGGCACGGGAGGAAGACGACCTCGCCGGCTAACTTCCTACGGGTTGGGCCAAGTGTCTCTTCCCCGATTTATTTTGCTTGTGGGTGGATGCCGCCCAAGCCCAAGACATCGTCTTCCACGTCAAAAAGGAAAAAAGAGCCAAGACAAGCGAAAATACAAAGGTGAACACGGGTGCGCACGCACCCATGTGAATAGTAAATTCATAAAAAATACTTGAAAAAATTAAGAATTTCTGAAATTTCGTGGCATGAAACTTAGTCGATCATTCTACTCATGTGTGAACTTCCATAATGTATTGACGCCCATGGTATTCTTAGTGAAGAAAATACAATTGCGACCATACTATTCATTAAACAGTGTTTTTTAATATAACTTCGGTTTTGTCATTTTTGCCCAGATTACCACGGATGTGATTTCTTCGCGAAACTTCATATGCGAGTATACCGGTTGACTATGTATATTATAAAAATAAATTCAGATTTTTATGATTTTTTCTAGCATTTTTTCGAATTTACTATTCATAAAGGGTGCGCGCGCACCCATGTTCACCAAATTCGCGTCCCAAGACAAGCTCGTTTATTCTCATCAATTATAAGGTTTGGGACAAATCACCCCATAACATTTTAGTTTTATTTTTTGCAAAAAAGTACCCGTATCTATCATAAAAGTTCACCAGAAGTATAAAATATCCTCGGCATAATTTTTTTTACATCGATGTCCATGGACCACTGAACGGCCACTACCGCCGCCAGAACGAGCCGCCGATGCGCTGTTGTCGCTGGTTGCCTCCTGGAGCCGGCCTAGCCTTGTCATTCATAGCCAAGAAGTCTTCATACAGGTACCCCTAAGAAGCAGCACCCTGGAGCCCAGTCGTCACGGTTTAACCCTTAAATCAATCTGAAGTGTCTAACATCATTAGTCGCCATCGTGAATGCGGGGCCAGAAACCCTAACCTTGTCGTCCCAAGAGATGGCAGGAATCTACAACGGAGCTTTGTCAACTCTATCCCAATGGATGAACTCGAGGAGAATCATGTTGGAAAAATAACCTATAGGTAATAATAAAGTTGTTATTATTCTCTTTCCATGTTCATGATTAAGTTATGTTCTATGCTAGAATTGCATTAGTTGTTGAATATGAGAGTCGGAGGGAAAACTTAATTGCATGTATGGAATTATAAACACCAAACAAATCCCTAGTCAGGCATCTGGACTGGATCATCTATTGTTGATGGTGCTTGCTGAGCGAGCTCAGCTCCATGTGATTCCTGAGAAAAATAAACAGAAGGTCACTTGCCTAGAGACAGCATGACTATCTAACCAAAGATTTCTGTTGTATGGTAGAAAATGCAAAAATGGATATTACAAGCAAGAAGCAGGTAAAGTGAACAAAAGAACAGTTGAGCAGAAAAACTAGTCATGTGAGAACAAGCTACTCAAGAAAAGTGGAATGAGTACTAATCTTTGATCAGTGTTGTCTCTCAACTTCGGGACACTAGCTTTCTAGCCTGTTGATTTTTCAAAGAAGCTACTGTTGATACAGCTTGGGGTTTGACAAGTACTGTATCCATGAAAGCCCCACAATCTAAAGGTCCCACCACAGCGCAAAAAGGAAGGGTTTTCCTCGTTTCTGCAGGTTTATCTCCATCTCACTTAACAATAAGAGTCAGACAACCTTTGCAAGGCAACTTGCAAAAGATCGCAGCAGATAAGCCACATGATGCATAGTACAACTTGAAATCCTATTTGTCGCAGGACAGCGATGGTACAATGATGTCCCTGTAATTTAGGGAAATGAACAACAGATAAGCCACATGACTCGGTACAGTTGGGGTATCCTATATTCCTATTTGTCGCAGGGCAGCAATATTTGTACCATGATGTCTCTGAAATTTATGGAATAAACTATCTTGGTGTCGATGATGAAGCATCAGACCTTGTGGAGGAACATACATGCTGGAAAGTGGGAGAGGAGGAGCCAAGAAAGAAAAAGAAGATGCATGCACTACCATTATAGCAAGGCATTGTATTACTGTGACAATTGTGGATTTGTTTAGAGGAATTGCACAGGAATATCACATGTAACAGTTAAACCTTTTATGGGAATTGAGAAAAAAAAATTATATCTTACAAACAGGTCATAGCTAATTCAAGGCAAGAGAAAGAATAAAGTGGCCAGATGTTTCATATTTACCTTATCTATGGAGTACTCTTATGGTCAGTTTTTTTTCTTAAGATAAGAGTTAAATGTGAGAAAATGAAACTGCAGTCATACTGGGAGGCAATGTGTAACATATTTGTCATTTTAGAAATACGAGGGTAACTCTGCCAGATTAAATCGTTGAACAGCTACTGTTCACTTGGTTAATTCACAACAAAAAATGTGACCAAGCAACTGTTGAGGATAGATCTATTGCCAATGTGCTACAAGAGATGTTATAACTTGGTTACCCTTTGGTAAAAAAAAACTTGGTTACCCTTCCTCAACACCCAAAAATAATGCCACGGCAGTAACCCACTGGACCTTTAAGGTAAAAACATTAATTGATACCAAGGAAAAAGAATCTGAGCTAGTACAGTGGTTGAGGTGGTCTATTTATTAACCTGAAGTTTTTCAGGAATAGCCCCAAAGCATGTCCAATGTGGGGGTACAGTTTCTTCGTTCGAACAGAAATAGAAAAGGTGGTACTTGCATATGATCATGTCCCCAACCTATTTCTGTAAGGCATATGCTGAATGCAATGAACAGTGATGCCCAGAGGATCATTTCATACAGCACAGATTGGAGTCCATCTAAACAACCTTGTCGATAATAACAAGAATGCATAATCACTTTGGTTTTTGGTCCAGATTTCTAATTAGTAAGGATTCAAAATCTAGATTCAATGGATGAAGCACATCGACAAACGTTTATCAAATATCTCAAGATAATAATATTTGAGCACTTTCTCAAAACAACTTCATAAACGAGGAATCATACACATGGTAAAAGAGCATGAGGAGCCAGAAGATAAGTGTGAATACTAAAAGAACTGCAAACAGCAGAAGAAAACCAGTTTGCAGCCCACTTTGTTGTTTTTCTAAAGTTTGGTTGATGAGACGACCAGAAATGGATGCTAGATTGATGATAAAGACAACCTCATGTACTATGACAAACATATTATCATCATTTGCAACTGTAGGTAATCACCTCAAGTATGAACTTTGCAGGCAGTTCTGCAACAAATCTTCGCTCGGCATAACTGGATAACTGGGGGGCAGTGCATCCATCAACCATCTAGCACAGTTACCAGCATTCATCCTGTATTGAGCCAACCAACAAGAAAAGAACAATTAACCAAACAGACAGACAGACATAGCAGATGAACTTTTAAACGGCTAGAAACTTTTGTCTGACGCCCGATGGTTTTGACAGACATACAATTAACCATCTAGCACAGTTACATCCCTCCACCTTGCAGTCTGACACCCGATGGTTTTACTTCCCAACTGATCTCGAAAGGCACAACCCATCAGGACAGAACCACAGAAGACCTACTTAAGATAACAGGATGCACACAGCAATGCATTATTCAGCTCAATTACCCAAAATGCTTCTGAAACCAAAATTCAGATAACTATGACCTGACATACGTAAGTAGAAGATGAGTAAAAGTTTGAAAATGTTCGAAGCAGATATCAACTGGTCATACAGATACAAGGTGATCCAACTTGTTGACAAACTTAAACATGAGCTAACTTTTTATTCCTCAGAAAAAAATCGACCACATTACAATATTGTACAAAGGCTAACTCTGATGTATGCAGATCAAATTGTGCACGCTCCCACCCACACCTAAGGTGATCTCAAGTATCGAAAAGTGGGTACCGTGCTGAAATGCAGTGGAAACACACAAACATGATGCGGTATCACTCTTCAGTTTCGCTGTGATATTCACCTCCAGTGAGCTATTCTACATCAAAAGCACCCAACTCCATCCCCGTCACTTGGGATCGTCAGGTGTCTGCACGGAGATGATGGGAGTGCACCCCATTCGCCACCGGTGGCTCTGCGGTTGCGATCCCTTCATCTTCCTTCTCCTCATCCGAATCCAGGGTGAACTGAGATGTTAATGGCATGCCCTCCATCTGGACCTCCTTGCTCAGCATCCTGTAGCCGCTCGGTGGACTGCCGTTCCCTCTGGAGATGACAGCAGCGTACGTCGCCGCCCCGGCGAGCACGAGCAGCGCCAGGTGGCCGTTGAACTGCAGCGTGGCGACGGAGCGCGCGCGGTGGTAGTCCTCGTGGGTGCGGCACTTGATGGTGTAGTCCGCCCGGCTCTGCGCGTGGAGCGCGCAGCCGCCGGCGATGGCATCCGTGAAGAAGGAGAAGCCCATCTGCAGCATCCAGGTGCCCTGCAGGGCGAGGCCGGCGGCGCGGGCGAGGCGGGGCGGCGCGGCCCCCGGGCGGTGCGCGGCGAGCAGGGTGGCGCCGAGGCAGACGGCGACGGGGACGAGGAAGAGGTCGAAGTAGCGGTTCTCGATGCCGGCGGCGGTGGAGGGGCGGCGGTGCGCGAAGAGCAGGAGCTCCTGCCCGAAGGCCGCGGCGAGGAGGAGGTCGAGCAGCGGCGGCGGGGGCGGGGCGGCGAGCCGCGCGAACGCGAACGGGGCGAGGGAGTGTAGCAGGAAGAGCGCGGAGGCGGCGAGCGTGGGCAGGGCGAGGTGGTGAGCGGAGAGCAGCGCCGAGAGGAGGCAGAGCGCGGAGAGCAGCGCGGCGAGGAGGCCCCGGTGGTGCGGCGGCGCGGAGAGGCGGCGCGGGAGGAGCGGGAGCGGCGGGAGGCGCGGCTGGAGGGCCTCGAGCGCCGCCAGCGCGAGGAGGCCCAGCCCGGCGCCCGAGTAGGCGAGGAGCCCCGGCATGCGTGCCGCGCCGGGTGCTGCTTCGGCCGGCGGCGGATCTGAGCTGAGGGCGGGAGGGGGCGTGGCCCGGCTGGCGGTGAGTAGTTGGTTGTGGTGCGGGGTGATCGGATCGGCGCGGGAGTCAGCGGCGGTTGGTTGGGTTGGGTTGGGTTGGGCTTGGCGGGTGGCGGCTAGCGACCGGAGGCCGGCACGGTTGACGAGCTGTGCGGGGATGTGTCACTGTCGTCACCTCACACAACTCGTCCTCCTTTCGAGAGAGAGAGAAACGAATTTATGTAGACAGCTCATGATTGAGGAGAGAGGGTGTGTTCGGTAGCCATCGTGCCTCGACTCCATTTGGCATGTGCTCATGGTTGTGGTTCAAGCGTGGTCTTTGTGATTCTACGGGATGCCACAGGTTCCCCTACGGCTACCTTGTTACGACTTCATCCCAGTCGAAGACCCCACCGTGGTATGCGCTAATAAGACCACCAAAGGCCTTTGTGGCACTAGTGGTACACAGAAGTCATGGGTGATCATTGGTCCGATGCTTCGGGCGAAGCTCCCCTTCTCCCTCTCTGGCGCCCGCGGTGGCGTGCCCCTCCCTTCCCCTCTCGTCGCCGGCACCCCCCCTGGCCGGCTCCCCCCGCTGCCTGCTCGGCTCGGCCTCACCCTCCCCTTCGACCCCTCCGTCGCCTCCCCTCCAGCCCCCGCCTTGCCCTCTGGTCTCCGCCAACAAGTTTTGGGCGTTGGGTTCTAATGACTCGGATTCCGACGCGGAGCTTCCGTCCTCAGCCCCCCTCCGGGCGGCGGCGCCGGCTGCGTCCGGGGCCTCGTCGTCGCGTGCCCGCAAGTTTGCGCCCGGGGGCCACGGCCGGCCTGCCCTCTCCTCGACGGCGGACTGCGGATGGGTTTGCGTTTCTCGTCGACGGCGATCCTCTGGTAAGTTCCTCGCGCCTTCGCCGGACCTCGTCGTCCTGGGGCCGGGCCCTGCCCGGTGCCTCGTGAGTTCGCTGGAGCCCTGCTCCCTCCCTTCCTCTCCTCCAGTTCCTGTGACAAATCTGCCGTCGCTGGCGTCGGATTCGCCTGTAACCCTAGATCTGGCGGTGGCTGATCCGGTGGCTTGTGGGCCTTTGGTTCGGGCCGTCCCTGCTCCTGCTGGGCCTGGTGGGCCTGGTGGCCCCCTCCCCTCTCATCCCTCTCTCTCTCTTCCCCCTGCCTGTGTTGGACCGTGGGCCTCGGGTGGCCCAGGCCCAACCGTCCGTTTCGACTCTGGCCTGCTCTCATGGCCCCAGCCTGGCACGCTCAGGGTATATATGGATCCGCAAGGGTTCCACCCCCCTTTTATAGGGTTTCCTGCCTCCTCTTCCGATCTGTGTCGTTTCCGTCTCCCCATTCGCTCCTTCTCCAGATCTAAACCTCCTCCTCCCCTCTCCCTCTCGTTTGCGGCTGTGCTGGCGATGGATCGCTCGCGTGGCTCCTCCAGCGAGGCCGTCTCCAAACAGAAGCGGCGGCGGGAGGGCTCGGGCGACGAGGCCGCGGATCTGGAGTACGAGGCGTCCCTGTGGTCCAAGCTCCAGGCGGAGCAGGTGGCGCGAGAGCAAGTTGCCCGGGAGCGCGAGGCCTGGGCTGCTGGGCCGGAGTGGCTCTAGCGTAACGAGCGCTCTCGCGCGGCGGTGGCCGCGGCGGAGGTGGCCGGCTCCTCTGCTCCTGGATCTGTCGGAGCTGGCCCTTTTGCCGTGGGTGGCGGTTCGTCGCTGCGGCCCTCGGACCCCTGGGAGGCTGCGGCCTCGGCGGGTGGGGCTGGTTCTGCTGCCCCTGCCTCGCGACCCCCTCCTCGTGGTTCGGCGGCTCCGGCGCGGGCTTCGGGCCGTCTGCCTGCGACTTCTGCCGGTTTCGCGGGCCGTCCCGCTCCCCGTGGCGGCTCTGGGTCGTCGGGCCGCCATTTCCCCTCCAATGGCTCTGGATCTGCTTCTGCTGGCTTCAGGGACGGCATCTTACCCCTACCACCTCCTCCCCCACCGCGCTCGCTTCCCCCCAATCAGGTCGCCAATCCCACCCTCACATGCTTTGCTTGCCATCAACATGGCCACTTCCAATCCCGCTGCCAAAATCCCCCCTTCTGCCTCATATGTAGAGAGGACGGCCACCTCACTATCGACTGTCAGAACCGGCGAAAACCCCCTTCGTTCGTCCAGTATGGCCTTGGGCTTCCAAGCTGCTCTTTCTTTGCTATGGACAGTGACATCCCCCAAGTGGTTGCTGCCCCTGCTCTTTCTAACGCTGGAATCATCTCTGTTAAGGACAAAAAAATCTCCCCCCAAACCCTCCTGGACGAGCTCAAGCTGTGGGACGATGGCGGCTGGGATTGGCAGATCCGACAGCTGTCGGATTTTGAGTTTGTCGCTGTCTTCCCTTCAAAAGAAAGCCTCAAGATGATCTCCTCCTGCACCAGCTTCACTCTCCCGCTCAACCAATTGGTCGTCTCGGTCAAGGCGGCCTCCAATGGCTCCAAATCTATTCCCCCGCTCTCAGATGTTTGGGTTCTTGTGGATGATGTTCCCCCTGCGCTTCGGTCCACCTCTTTCCTCATGGCCTTCGGGGTCCTCATTGGCAAACCCATCGTGGTTGATCCCGAGTCTCTGCTGATCCTGGGTCCGGCTCGGATCAGGGTGTGGTGCATTGATCCCCTGTGCGTGCGTGGTTCGGTGGATGTCTTCCCGTCTTCTGGTGGATTCCGGCTTCGGGTGTGCGTCGAGGGGACGGAGAACCTGGCGCAGCCCCCTCCCCCGTCCCTAGGCCTTCCCCCTCCGACAAGAATGGCGATGGCAACCCCGACAACTCTAACCAGAACCCTGGCACTGAACCTCGCTTTACGTATTCAGAGTGGGAGGATCTTGGCTCTGACGGCCGCGCCCTGTTTAAGGATAACGCTCCGATGGATGACGTGCAGAAGGTTGCGGCTGGGGATGAGGTGGCGGGCGGGGTGGATGGGTTGGCCGCGGGCGCTGCGGCTCCCGGAGTTGGAGGCACCCTTGTCTCTAGTGTCTGCTCTAATCTTCCGGCCCGCCCTGCCTCGCCTTCGCTTTCTGGCATTGAGGACCTCCCCCCCCCCCCCCCGCTGGTCCTGCCTCCAAGAAGAAGAAGAAATCCTCCGTCAAGAAGTTCTCTGCCCGCAGGAGGGCCTCGAAGGGCTCGAAGCAGTATGCGGCTGGGCTCTATCGTAGGCTGGACGTTGATCTGGGGGCTGCCTCGGGCCCTTCTTCGGCGGCGGTGGCGCCTGTCCGGGCCCGTTCCACGCCTATCCGCTCCCCCACCTCTACGGCCCGCAAGAGCGGCAGGATCCTGAACAGTGGGGAGAGGGTGGTTGACCGTGTGGCGCGGCGGGCTGCGGCCAAGGACCTTCCTCCTTCAGGTATTTCATCACAGTCTTCCCCCTCCCCTAGTGTCCCCTGTTCATTTGGTTGTACCGTCGCATTCAAATGAACATTTGATGCATGTTCTCTTGGATGTGGGCATATCTTTCGATCCTAGCTTCGGCTCCCCGTCTGCTCTCCTGGATATCATTCGGGCTAATGAAGTGGCCCAGGCTGCCATTGTCAAGGCTAAAGAAATGGCCGCTCAAGGCGGCAACCCACCGGTTGTGGCCGGTGGGACCGCAAGTGACACTGGTAGGGGCCAGGTCACCTCAACTGCTGCCAAACGGGGTACGGCTAAGCGCGCCAAATCCTGCATTGCCCCGTGCAGGTCGAGCCTCCGTATTAAAAACCTTTCTGTTAGATTAGGATGCTGTTTTGGAATATCAGGGGTTTCGGCGCTAGGGGGCGCAGAGACCAGCTGAGAGATGTAGTGAGAAGTGATAACATTGATATTATTGGTCTAGTGGAAATACTCAAAAGTTCGTTCTCTCCTAATGAATTATCCGCAGTTGCGGGGATCGACAGATTTGATTGGAACTTCTTCCCTGCCTCTGGCCATTCTGGAGGAATTCTTATTGGTACCAAACGCGATGTATTTGATTTTGTGGCTTTCGACCATGGGGTTTTCTGGGCAAGCACGGTTGTGTTTCATCGTTTGCTTAATGTTCTCTGGGAGGTTATGGTTGTCTACAGGCCTGCTGATCACTCTCTTTCCCCTCTGTTCCTGGATGAAATCGCGACCAAAATTGATTCTTGCAATATTCCCTTGCTGGTCGGCGGTGACTTCAATCTCTTACGCTCTCCCTCGGATAAGAACACAACCAATTTTTCCTGGTCTCTTGCGGACGCGTTTAACGGCTTCATCCGTGATTGTGCCCTTCGCGAGATCCCTAGGGTGGGAGCCCGCTTCACCAGGACGAACCATCAGGCCTCCCCCATTCGCTCTGTCTTGGATCGTGTCCTCATTTGTCCTAGACGGGACTTCCTGTTTCCTCGTGCGTCGCTCCGTGCCTTGTCCATTGTTGGGTCTGACCACGCCCCCCTCATTCTGGACGACGGGCTTCATTCATTTTCTCCCCCTCCTCGCTTCCAATTCGATGCCTCTTGCCTGCTAGTTGATGGCTTCAGCAATTTGATCTCGACCAAAATTACTTCCTTCTTGGCTGCCGATAGACGTACTTTCGGTCCAATGGATGACTGGCACCAGTGCTCATATGTCCTGCGCAAATTCTTGTGTGACTGGGCTCGTAACCGCTGCGGACCTGCGGAGAGATAAGGTGCGCCTTACGGGTCAAATTGTCTCTCTCGATGCTCGGGCTGATGGTCCTGGCCTCTCTGACCACGAATGGCAGATGCGTTATCCTCTGGAAGCAGCCTTGATGCAGTTGCATCGTCAGGCTGAGGTGTATTGGAAGCAGAGAGGCACCATTAACTGGACCCTGAAAGGCGACTCTTCCACTGCCTATTTCTTCGCTATTGCTAACGGCAGACGCAGACGATGCTTGATCGACAGTCTGCTGATCGATAATGCTAGGGTCTCTGACCAGAATCTGATCATGGCACATGTCGTGGATTTCTTCTCCTCTCTCCTGTCTGCTAAACCAGAGAATGGGTTTAGGCTTGCTCATTCCTTCTGGGCTGACCATGAGAAGATCACCCTAGAGGATAACGATGCTATGCTGATTCCCCTGTCGGATGAGGAGATCTATGACACCATTCGAACCGTGAACACTAACTCAGCGTCGGGCCCTGACGGCTTCTCCATCCCTTTCTTTAGAAAGTTTTGGCCCCAGCTTCGCCACCTTGTTTGCGCGGTCATCTAGGGATTCTGCTTGGGGGCTGTTGACATCTCTCGGCTGAACTACTCTGTTCTTACCCTCATTCCTAAAATCAAGGGTGCTGACAAGATCACGCAATATAGACTGATTTCCCTCATCAACAACTTTGCTAAATTCCTGGCAAAAGGCTTTGCCACTCGACTCTCCCCCATTGCTCATCGGACCCTTAGTCCGTTCCAGTCTGCCTTTGTTAAAGGCCGGTTCATTTTGGATGGTATCCTATGCCTTCACGAGATTGTTCATGATATCCGTACACAGGCACTAAGGCGGTTATTCTCAAGCTAGACTTCGAGAAGGCCTACGACTCGGTCAGTTGGAAGTTCTTACGTCAGGTGTTGTTGGCCAAGGGCTTTGATGGGGCCGTGGTTCATAGACTCATGCAGTTGGTCACGGGCGGCCACACTGCGGTTTCGGTCAATGGGAGGGTCAGTAATTTCTTCGCCAATGGTAGGGGCCTGAGGCAAGGAGACCCGGCCTCCCATCTGTTGTTCAACTTCGTTGCAGATGCCCTGTCTCACATTCTTTCGTGGGCGGCGGCTGGACACATCACCCCCGTTAGTTCTCACCTCGTTCCTCTGGGCATCACTCACCTCCAGTACGCGGATGATACCATCATCATGGTTGAACTTAACGATGAGTGTATTGCTCACTTAAAGTTCCTCATGTTATGCTTTGAAGCCTTGTCCGGACTCAAGATCAACTTTGCCAAAAGTGAGGTTATTGTCACGGGGGTGTCGGATGCCGAGGCTCTTAGGGTCTCCCAACACTTAAACTATTCTCTTGGCTCTTTCCCTTTCAAATATCTTGGTCTCCCTATCTCCCCTGAAAAACTGCTGGCGAGAGATTTTGCCCCGGTTGTCACGAAGGTGGGCAATCGGGTTATGCCTTGGAGAGGCAGGTACAACACTCAAGCGGGCAAGGTTGCCCTTATCAACGCTTGCCTCTCCTCCCTCCCCATGTTCCTGATGGGTTTCTATCTACTCTCTGGAGGGACTCACGCGAGTTTTGACAAGCACAGGGGTGCCTTCTATTGGAATTCGGCTGATAACAAGCACAAACATAGGATGGTGAAGTGGAAACTTATTTGCAGGCCCAAGAGCCTTGGGGGGCTGGGCATCATTGACACTTCTGTTATGAATAAATGCCTTATCATCAAGTGGTGGTGGAAAATCATGACCGTCTCGGAGCACCCATTGTGGCTTAGTTGAAAGAACATGCGGTGCCCCCATATTTGGTTTTGGTAATTGATGACAATCTCTATGGACTAATGGTTGCGTTGAGTTATATTCGTAGGATTTGTCCATAGGCTTTTCTTGAAGTCCATTTGTTGGTTTCAAGGAGTTTATGTGTTGACCAAGGTGGTATCCAAGGATCTATCCAAAGATTGGTCTAGTGAGTGTTGAGCTAATTGCTAGCATGTCTTGAAGAAGAAGATTGTGTGAACATTCATGTGTATCTTCAAGACATCATCTTTATGAAGAGAGAAGATTTCACACAAAGCGTAGAAGATACATCGAGTGGGATCAAGTGATCTCACGGTTTGGTAAGCATTATCCATTACGCTTTGTGTACTAACCCATGGTCTTTGTGAGAGTTCTATGTGGGGTTAGGTTTGCTTCCATGGGCTTGCGTCAAGAGGAAGATCACATACAACCCATGGAGGATGACATCAAATCAAGGTTGTGTTATGCAAGTTCAAGTGGAGCATCACGAAGAAATCATGCTTGTAGCTTGTCGTCCATTGTGGTGACAATGGACTTGTGAAGGTATGCCGAAGAGTGACTCACCCATAGTGGAGTATGGGGGAGTAATCAACTAGCCTTCATCGAGCCAACGCAATCACGAAAGGTGGTCCAACTTGAGGGAGTCAAGATCATCATCATCTAGCTCAAGTGGACTTCGTGCAAGGCAAAGGTTTGCCCTTGATAGGTTTTCTATTTTACCGGTCTCATGGTGATAGTTTGGAGACCGGGTTATAGGATCGATAGCCGTACTATCAAGGGGGGCTCTCAAGTGAGTAGCTTGATCGTATCGTTCGTCGAGAGCTCAAACCATTGCATCCTTGCATCATCTTTCTTGATTCTTATTTGTATTTTCTCTTTTTGAGGTTTTAGAGCTTGTGGTTATCTTCGTGACAAGCTCTAGTACATCGAAAACGGATTTCATATGCTTCTTCTATTGCGTTTTCGGTGTTGGAGGTTTTACCGGTCTTATTCGAGGAAGGGTTCTCACCATTTTCTTATGGGCCTTTTCTCATTTGCTTCTTATTGTTATTTCTATCAAGATTGTGTTAGCCCATGTCCTTATCTTTCCAACAAACTTGGTTTCGTTGAATTCGGAGTCCGTTTGCAGAAGTTGTGGCAGTTTTGGTGTCCTTAAAAGGCTGCAGCGGTACTACCATGGCTACTACCGCGTGGAGCGGATGTAATTTTTTACTACCGCTCCAGAGCGGTACTACCGCGGCTACTCCTGTGGCTACTTCCGCTCTGGACCAAAATCTCGTATTAAGTCCAGCGGTGGTAGGCACGGATGTATTTTTTTAGTACCGCTCGCAAGCAGTAGTACCGCTACCCCTAGCGGTAGTACCGTGAGGACGAGCGGTAGTACCGCTCCGGCGGTTCTACTGGCCTTTTGCCTCCTCGCTGTTGTTTTTCGAAGGGCTTCCACCGCCCTAGCGGTAGTACTGCTCCCATGAGCGGTAGTACCGCTCTGTGCGGGCTATGAGCATAACCGTTGGTTTTTTCCCCACCTATAAAAGGGGGTCTTCTTCCCCAATGAACCTTATCCTTTGAGCTCGTGTTCTTCCCCCATTGTTGATCTTCTTCGAGCTTGCTATCTCTCAATCCCTCCATGGATTATTGCTAGTTTTTGAGGGAAAAGAGAGAGGAGATCTAGATCCACATTTCCACCAATCACTTTCTCCTCTATGTGAGGGGAACCCCTTGGATCTAGATCTTGGAGTTCTTGGTGTTCTCCTTCTTGTTCTTCCTCTCATTTTCCTGCCTAGCATTAGTTGCTTTGGTGGGATTTGGGAGTGAAGGACTTGGGCACTCCGTGTGCCCTTGCCATTGAATTTGGTGCATCGGTTTGAGTTCTCCACGGTGATACGTGGACGTTACAAGTTGTGAAGCTTATTACTCTTGGGTGCTTGGTACCCGTGAGCTTGTTCCTCTTGGGTGCTTGGGCGCCCTAGATGGTTGGTGGTGTTCGGAGCTCAATCATTGTGGTGTAAAGCTCCGGCCAAGCGTCGGGGTCTCCAAATAGGTTGTGGAGATCACCCCGAGCAATTTGACGGGTTCCGATGACTGCCCCCAAGGGTTGCCAAAGTGTACGGGTTCGGTGACCGCCCCCAAGGGTTGCCATTTGTACGGGTTCGGTGACCGCCCTCAAGGGTCCCTTAGTGGAATCACGGCATCTTGCATTGTGCGAGGGCGTGAGGAGATTACGGTCGCCCTAGTGGCTTCTTGGGGAGCATTGTGCCTCCACACCGCTCCAAACGGAGATTAGCATCCGCAAGGGTGTGAACTTCGGGATACATCGTCGTCTCCGCATGCCTCGGTTATCTCTTACCCGAGCCCTTTACTTATGCACTTTACTTTGTGATAGCCATGTTGTTTCTTGTCATATATCTTGCTATCACTTAGTTGTTTATCTTGCTTAGCATAAGTTGTTGGTGCACATAGGTGAGCCTAGTTGTTGTAGGTTTTATGCTTGACAAATTAACCGCTAGGTTTATTCCGCATTTGTTCAAGCCTAAACCGTAATTATTTTAAAGCGCCTATTCACCCCCCTCTAGGCGACATCCTCGATCTTTCAATTGGTATCAGAGCCTCGTCTCTCTTTGTCAGGCTTAACCGCCTAGAGAGTAAGGATGTCAACTAGGGGATTAGGATTCTCTGACACTCTTAGTTTCAATGGCACAAAGTTTGATGTTTGGGTTATTCGCATGCTTAATCATTTTCGGGCCATTGACCCGTGTTTAGAGCGAATTGTAGATCTGGGTTTTTCTCCTCCAAAGGATCCTCAAAGATTATCTATAGAGTATGAGAAAAACTCTTATCTCAATGCTCAAGATTCTAATGTGCTTTTTGATGCTTTGAGCAATGTAGTTATATTTCAACTCATGCCGTTTCGGGATGCTCATGAGTTGTGGACAAAGCTTAAAGATAAATATGGTGTGTCCAAGATTTGTGAGGATAATTTTCCTCCCTCCACCTCCGGTCATATAGTGTTCTCAACTTCTTCTACTTCACCTACATGTGGTTTGCCACAAGGTAATGACATGGTGAGTAGTGGTGTTCATTGCAATGATGATAGTGGGCTTATTGTTGATTATCCTTCATCACTTTCTTATTGCAATGCTTCATCTTTGGACTTTAGCACTTTGAGCACTCCAAATGTTTCACATGCTTGTGTTGAGAGTCCGTGCATATCATGTAGAAATTGCTTGACTAAATCTCATGATGATATGCTTGCTATATCTTGTTGCCATGATAAAAATGCATGTATTTCCTCGAGTTGTTGTGCTAATAATGTAGAGGAAACCCAACACTCCATGGAACAAGATGTGGTCTTGAACGGTGCTTCAAGGGATCCTACATCGTCATCTATTGCTTTTTGCCTTATGTCTTAGGCTTCAAAGGTATCTCCTACTTTGAACCCCAATATGTCTCTTGATGATGATGTTAATGCTAATAATGATGAGGATAATGATGAAGAGAGTGATAATGTTGCCTCCTTAAAAATTAAGGGGGAAATGGTTTTTAAAGCTCTTCATAAAAATAAAATTGCTCGTTCCAACTTCATGGAAATCATGTCCATTGCCATTGAGGGCAAGAAATATATTGAGGAGTTGGAATCTCATCTCGAGGAGCATGAGGTCACCATTGAGAAAACGGAAGGTCATGAGCGTGATTACGCTAATGAGATTGCGGACCTCTCCCAAGCTCTTGAACTTGAACAAACCACCTAGGAATCTCTTGAGGAGACTTTTGCTCTAGAATTGTCTAGAGTGAAGGAATCTCATGATAGAGCTCTTGAGGTGGCCAATGATTTTGAAGCTAAAAATGAGAAGCTTGAAGTTGCGCATGATAAACTCCTTGAGGACTTTGGGCACCTCGAAAATGGCTCAAGGGTCATTAAGAGTGAGCTCATCAAACTCACCGAGTATCATGCTCAACTTAAAGCTTCATATTCAAAAGAGCTTGCAAAGTTGCCTTCTCCTCTTGTTGTTAATGATGATGCTAGTGCTACTAACTCTATTTCTTGTGAAGCATCCATTTTGAAGGAGAATGTTGAGCTAAGGGCTCAACTTGCGTTGCTATCGAGCAATTATGGGAAATTGGAAGAAAGTCATGAAAAGCTCTCAAGCTCTCATGATGATCTTCTAGTATCCCATAATGTGCTAAAGATAGCTCATGAGGCTATGATGACTAAGGTAACATCTATTGAGCCTCATGTGGATACTAGCACTATTTCAAGTCTAAATGCTATATTGCCATGTGCTAGTCCTCGTAATTCATCCACTCATAATGTTGCTACATCTTGTGATGAATTGCTTTCCTTGCCTTGTTGCTCTAACGATGAAGCTTATACTTCCTCTAGTACTTGTGTTGATACTAACCATGTAGAGGAAATCCAAGAGCTCAAGGCCCAAGTCACTTCCTTGAAGAAAGACTTGGAAAAGAGTCATGAAGGGAAGTCCACACTCAACAATATCTTGAGTGTGCAAAAATCCCCCAATGACAAAGGTGGACTTGGATTCAACTCCAATAAGAAGAGGAAGTCCAAGATGAACAAGAAAAAGGGCCAAAAATAAGTCAAGAATTCGGCCAAGATTATTTGCTTCAAGTGCAAAGTTGAAGGGCATCATGTTAGATCTTGCCCGTTAAAGAAGAAGGCCATAAGTGACAAGCAACAAGGGAAGTGGCCACAAGTTCATTCCCATGCTCAACCTCAAGTTGAAGAAAGGCCTCTTCCCAAGATGACTCAAGCTAATGCTTCTCAAGTTGAGAAATCAAGTGAGAAGAAAGTGAAGAGTAGACATTGCTACCTATGTCGTGAGAAAGGTCACGTAGCTTCTTCATGCACGAATGGTACCTTATCCAACCCTATTCTAATAGATGATGTCTATTCTCTTGGGAAGGATAAGTTTGGCAATGTGTTTGCCAAGTTTGTTGGTACTCAAAGTGGTGTCCATAAAAGAACCATTTGGGTTGCCAAGCCTATTGTGACTAACCTCTTAGGACCCAACTTAGTTGGGGACCAACTAGCTCAAACTTGATCAATAGGTGTTGTTGGAGGGCATTGGAGACTTGGCTACATCATGAAGAATTAAGGGGACTTCATCATTCTTATTGTCTCAAGCCAAGTCAATTGGGTTATCAAGTTTCTATCTTATATCCAATGTGCCTTCTTGCGGTAACTTATACTTAAATTGTTTACATTGAAAGTTACTTGCCCCTTTGCATGTTTTGGTTTTGTTCCTTGCATGTGTTTGTATATGTTGTGTCTCCAAATTGCTTATCTTGAATAATCAAGTATGTGTATGTTGGTTTGCACATCATGTACATGTGTGTCGTACGTTGAGCCCTTGTGCATCTTGTTTGTATCTTAGTTGGCTCTTGTGAGAGATTAATGGAACATCCCATTGTGGGGGAGTGATGTGCCTTGTGCACCTCACAATCCTATAAATGTGTGTACATGAGGAATACCATCTAGTATTGATATTACAAGTTTATCTAGTCGCTATTTGGTATGTCTTCTCATGAGAAATTCAAATTCTAAATAGTCCATTAATTATCTCTTGTTGGATTCTTATTGCCTCTTGTGCAGTTTTCTTTGGTATCACATTATGGGGGAGTAATGTGCTATGTGCAAATTACAAGCCTAGAAAATGTGTACATTTGAGATATTGTCACCTAGAATTGATATTGTAAATTATCTTATCCCTAGGTGGCATGTTAGCTCTACAAGTTGCAATTTGCTTTTGTGTTTGGTGTGAAGATGATGATGGATATCTTTGAAATCTACCACCGGGAATTATTTCCAAATGCTTCTTGTCTCTTGACAATTGGTAATCATTTATGTGGTAGAAATTGTTAATCATCTTTACATTGGCATTTGGTTTTATTTGCCTTATCTCTTTCCTGGGATTGTTTCAACTCCTGTTGTCTTCCGTGCCACTTGTGGATCATGTTTATTTATTGATCTTGTCTAGTGCGTCTATGGATATAGTGAAAGCGGTGATCCCATCTTGTGCATTTTGCATTCAAATGCAAATTCTCTATAATGCACAACTCTTGGGGGAGCTATCCTATTTTCTTTAGAACACTCATCTTGTGATCCTTATCAAGTGTGTGTTGGTGGAAGACAAGTCATTTCTTTTTGGTACTGTGTGCCATCATGAAACTTTGTAGAGGTCTTGGTTCGTTAGGAACCTCCCTCTCTTTTGGGAGTTTGGTATCTTCCTTTTAGTGTGTATTAATGGATATCTCATTCCTTGATGTATCTTGTATTTGGTATCCTTCAAGTGATAAGTTCTTCTTTGAGTATCTTATTTTCACTTGGTATCTTTTCTTTTGGGATCCTATCAACTATGTGTTGATTTGGTCCTTGAAGTCTAGATCATGCATATTTACCTTATGTACATTCTTTGGCATGCTTTCTTTCTTTAACCCAATATATAAGGGAAACTCCACGAAGTCTCTAATTGGCTAAGATGTGCATGAAATTCTATTTCATATCTATATGCACATATTTATGTGGAGTTTGTCATATGTATTGTTGGTTTGCTAACTCTTTGGTCCCAATGAGTTTGGGTACCATTTTGTTTGTGGTGTTGTTCTAGGAACAACTAGGGATGCATTGGATGCTCGGCTCATTCAAAAGGAAGGTGGTGTCACCATGTGCTTATTGGAGTCAAGCTAGGATGTTCAATGAACTACTATCGTTTACATTCAATTGGTATCTACTACATCCTTCCAATGCTATCTCGGTAACAAGTATCTACTCATGCATACATTTCTTACATACAACCTTGTGTAGGTTGCATCATGGCATGAATTTCTTGATTAGTTCTTGTGATACTTGTTTCCCTTCTCAAAGCATCTCAACAATGATCTCTTGTTGATAGTTGTGATGTCTTTGATGTTCGTTTGGTTGAAGCTCATTTATATACTATAAGATAATATTAAGCCATGGGCTATATGCTTTTCAAGCAAAGATCTTATCAGTATATTTTATGACTTCCGTTTGGGTATCCTATTCTTTCCTTGAGTAACCATTTCTTGTGTGCATCCTTCTTTGTGGATTGATATCATCATGATTTTCATCTACCTAGAATCTTATACACTTGAGAGAAGTTACATCTTTAGTAGATATCCTTATTCTTTCACGTCCACCTTTCTTTCCTTTGTATTTCCTAGGTGGCTCTGTGAAAGGATTTGTCTTGAGTGCGGATCTTATATCTTTGCATATTGTTGCACTCTTTTGTGGTGAAGATTGTTTTCCTCTTGCTTGTCATGATGAGGCTTTTGCCAATTCAATTGGTATCCCTCCTCTTAACGAAGCTTCCTTTTATATCTTCACCACGGGTTGTCACAAGCATAGGTTCTTTATATGCTTATTAGTGAGCTTGTGAACCCATTTGCTAGTTGTGTGTGGGAATGACAGGCCCTGCACCGTGTATCTCATTCATTCAAGACTATATTGATGCTTAATGCTCATCCGTACATTAGTCTTCTCAAGTGCATTGCCTTGACTCACACACATCGGTTTTGGTTGAGCCTATTCCTAAGTTGCCTCTTTTACATGTTGCTCAACCATGTGTTTGTTGCAAGTGCGAGGCTTAGTTTCCTATATGCTCACTTGCACTTGTTGTGTGTTTCTATTGATTTTGGGGGAGTGATGATCCTACCTTGTGCTTATTGTACCCAAATACAAAACTAAATATTGCACAAATCATGGGGAGCTTCTCTATGTTCTTTAGAACACTCCTTCGCTCATATCATAATATCTTGTATCCATGTGGCTTGTAGGATCCATTGTCGGATTGTTTCAGTTGGTATCTTTTGATTGCAAATTTCATTCTTGGTATGCCTTTGTGCCATATCATCCCTTTGCAATCTTTGGATCCTCAATATAGTTTGTCTTCCTCCAACTATTCATCATTGGATATATGTATTGTATTCCACTCATATTTTGAGAAATACACAATTTATGGAGGAACACATATTATATTGGCCTTCTAAGCTTTTCGCCCATTTTGGCAATCGATGCCAATGGGGGAGAAATTTAGAGAGTTGTGTGGAGAACTTTAGAGCTATCTCTTCTTGCTTTGGTTTTGTTCCTAAGCTTTTGCATCTCATGCTCATGCATTATTAGTTGTTCCTTCGCATGGTGATGCTTAATTCATTATATAAACTCTCTTGAAAGTGATTGTCATCAATTACCAAAATTTGGGCTTAGTTGAAAGAACATGCGGTGCCCCCATGTTTGGTTTTGGTAATCGATGGCAATCTCTATGGACTAATGGTTGCGTTGGGTTATATTCGTATGATTTGTCCATAGGCTTTTCTTGAAGTCCATTTGTTGGTTTCAAGGAGTTTATGTGTTGACCAAGGTGGTATCCAAGGATCTATCCAAAGATTGGTCTAGTGAGTGTTGAGCTAATTTCTAGCATGTCTTGAAGAAGAAGATTGTGTGAACATTCATGTGTATCTTCAAGACATCAACTTTATGAAGAGAGAAGATTTCACACAAAGCGTAGAAGATACACTGAGTGGGATCAAGTGATCTCACGGTTTGGTAAGCATTGTCCATTGCGCTTTGTGTACTAACCCATGGTCTTTGTGAGAGTTCTATGTGGGGTTAGGTTTGCTTCCATGGGCTTGCGTCAAGAGGAAGATCACATACAACCCATGGAGGATGACATCAAATCAAGGTTGTGTTGTGCAAGTTCAAGTGGAGCATCACGAAGAAATCATGCTTGTAGCTTGCCATCCATTGTGGTGACAATGGACTTGTGAAGGTATGCCGAAGAGTGACTCACCCATAGTGGAGTATGGGGGAGCAATCAACTAGCCTTCATCGAGCCAACGCAATCATGAAAGGTGGTCCAACTTGAGGGAGTCAAGATCATCATCATCTAGCTCAAGTGGACTTCGTGCAAGGCAAAGGTTTGCCCTTGATAGGTTTTCTATTTTACCGATCTCATGGTGATAGTTTGGAGACCGGGTTATAGGATCGATAGCCGTACTATCAAGGGGGGCTCTCAAGTGAGTAGCTTGATCGTATCGTTCATCGAGAGCTCAAACCATTGCATCCTTGCATCATCTTTCTTGATTCTTATTTGTATTTTCTCTTTTTGAGGTTTTAGAGCTTGTGTTTATCTTCGTGACAAGCTCTAGTACATCGAAAACGGATTTCATATGCTTCTTCTATTGCGTTTTCGGTGTTGGAGGTTTTACCGGTCTTATTCGAGGAAGGGTTCTCACCATTTTCTTATGGGCCTTTTCTCATTTGCTTCTTATTGTTATTTCTATCAAGATTGTGTTAGCCCATGTCGTTAGCTTTCCAACAAACTTGGTTTCGTTGAATTCGGAGTCCGTTTGCAGAAGTTGTGGCAGTTTTGGTGTCCTTAAAAGGCTGCAGCGGTACTACCGCGGCTACTACCGCTTGGAGCGGATGTAATTTTTTACTACCGCTCCAGAGCGGTACTACCACGGCTATTACCATGGCTACTTCCGCTCTGGACCAAAATCTCGTATTAAGTCCAGCGGTGGTAGGCACGGATGTATTTTTTTAGTACCGCTCGCAAGCAGTAGTACCGCTACCCTTAGCGGTAGTACCGCTACCCCTAGCGGTAGTACCGTGAGGACGAGCGGTAGTACCACTCCGGCGGTTCTACTGGCCTTTTTCCTCCTCGCTGTTGTTTTTCGAAGGGCTTCCACCGCCCTAGCGGTAGTACTGCTCCCATGAGCGGTAGTACCGCTCTGTGCGGGCTGTGAGCATAACGGTTGGATTTTTCCCCACCTATAAAAGGGGGTCTTCTTCCCCAATGAACCTTATCCTTTGAGCTCGTGTTCTTCCCCCATTGTTGACCTTCTTCGAGCTTGCTATCTCTCAATCCCTCCATGGATTCTTGCTAGTTTTGGGGGGAAAAGAGAGAGGAGATCTAGATCCACATTTCCACCAATCACTTTCTCCTCTATGTGAGGGGAACCCCTTGGATCTAGATCTTGGAGTTCTTGGTGTTCTCCTTCTTGTTCTTCCTCTCATTTTCCTCCCTAGCATTAGTTGCTTTGGTGGGATTTGGGAGAGAAGGACTTGGGCACTCCGTGTGCCCTTGTCATTGCATTTGGTGCATCGGTTTGAGTTCTCCACGGTGATATGTGGACGTTACAAGTTGAGAAGCTTATTACTCTTGGGTGCTTGGTACCCTTGAGCTTGTTCCTCTTGGGTGCTTGGGCGCCCTAGATGGTTGGTGGTGTTCGGAGCTCAATCATTGTGGTGTAAAGCTCCGGCCAAGCGTCGGGGTCTCCAATTAGGTTGTGGAGATCACCCCGAGCAATTTGACGGGTTCCGGTGACCGCCCCCAAGGGTTGCCAAAGTGTACAGGTTCGGTGACCGCCCCCAAGGGTTGCCATTTGTACAGGTTCGGTGACCGCCCTCAAGGGCCCCTTTGTGGAATCACAGCATCTTGCATTGTGCGAGGGCGTGAGGAGATTACGGTGGCCCTAGTGGCTTCTTGGGGAGCATTGTGCCTCCACACCGCTGCAAACGGAGATTAGCATCCGCAAGGGTGTGAACTTCGGGATACATCGTCGTCTCCGCGTGCCTCGGTTATCTCTTACCCGAGCCCTTTACTTATGCACTTTACTTTGTGATAGCCATATTGTTTCTTGTCATATATCTTGCTATCACTTAGTTGTTTATCTTGCTTAGCATAAGTTATTGGTGCACATAGGTGAGCCTAGTTGTTGTAGGTTTTGTGCTTGACAAATTAACCGCTAGGTTTATTCCGCATTTGTTCAAGCCTAAATCGTAATTATTTTAAAGCGCCTACTCACCCCCCCCTCTAGGCGACATCCTCGATCTTTCATTAGTATTCTCAAAGCTAAATATTTTCCTGTGTCTAGTCCCATGTTTGCTCCGTCGACGGGTGGCTCTCAATTTTGGAAAGATCTCATCAAAGTTCGCCCGGTGTTTCAATCCTTGGCTAAATTTGTGGTCCGAAATGGCAAATCTACCCGTTTTTGGTTGGACTGGTGGTATGGGGAGTCTACTCTTGCGGTGGCGTTTCCGGTTCTGTTTTCTTATTGTCCGGATCCGCAGATCTCTATCTCTGAGCTCTCCGAGAATAACTGGGACCTGGACCTTCGTCGTTCTCTGTCTCCTGAAGAGTTGGATGACTGGCAGCGCCTTGTTGCTTGCATCCCCTTGCTCTCGGAGGGGGAGAACTCGGTGGTCTGGCCCCACTCTGCCTCTGGTCGTTTCTCTATTAAGTCTCTTTATGCCAAACTAGTCTCAGGCTCTCCCACTACTAAGTTTAAGGTGATTTGGCGCTCTCGGATCCCTCCTAAGATTAAAAATTTTCTCTGGCAAGCGTTTAGAGGAAGGCTGCCTGCAGCTGACCAGATTCGTAAACAGAACGGCCCTGGTTCTGACAGGTGTGCCTTGTGTGGAACGCTCGAAGACACGGAGCATATCTTCTTTCAGTGTACCCTGGCTAAATTCGTATGGTATTGCATCAGGTCCTGGCTTCATGTGCCTTGGAGCCCTTCCTCTTTCACGGATCTTAGGGCCTTGGCCAATGACCTTTCGGGGACCTCTAAACGGGTTTTATGGTTGGGGTTCGCAGCGATCTCTTGGTCACTGTGGACTACTAGGAACAAGTTTAGTATTGAACACTCCTTCCCGGCTAAACCTGTTGACTGCTTATTTAAAACTTGCATGTTCTTACAGCAGTGGAGATCATTGACTAAGGAGGCTGACCACGAGGCTTTTGATATGATGACTTCAAAGATTCGGGCTACTGCTTCTTCCTTGTCACAACGACAACTCGGAGGATAGTGGAACTGGGAGGTCCCTTTTGCTGGTGTGCTCTTCGCAGTCTGGCATGCGTGCCATGTTTGGCTTGGGAGCCATGTATCAGTACTGTTGCTTTATTGTTCATCTTTGGGCTTTGGCTACTTGTCTGTTTGTCTGGTGAACACTGCCTGGTGGCTTTATTTATAAAGTCGGGCTGATGCCTTTTGTCTAAAAAAAAGCGTGGTCTTTGTCTCTGGCATTATAAGAGCAGCTCCGTGTGGTATGTGCAGTTTTGATCGTGTGATGCCGAGTTATTAGATGGCTGTCTGCAAGCATTTCCCTTTGTTTTGTGTGATAGAGGGTGGGTGTAATTGATCGAAAGTCTTTATGACAATGACTCCTGACTGGTTTGTGGATGTTACTTGTGCATTGTTGTGGGTACAAATTCTATGCATGGGAAGAGCACCAATTTAGTAAATTGGTGTCTTTGGTCCGCACATGTGTCTATTAGGCTTAGCTAATCAGTCGCATGTGGTTAGTCGACCCAGATCTGGTTTTAAATAAAGGGGGGAGAGTTCATGAAATCGCATCAATCTAGTAAACCTACCCGAAGTTCACGAAGTTCTAAATCACAACGATGGTCATTTCAGCTCTATTAAAGTTTTTGAAGATTCAGATCTCCGAATTACTACTTTTTGAAGACCGCCTCAACTCCAAAGCCAGCCTCCTCCGCAAGACCAACGTCAAAAACATCCCTTGCCATAAGTGTGATGCTCACTTCAAGGATGTGATACACATTTTCATCCTTCGCCCATAGGTTGCTCAAGTTTAGGCCTCCTTTGGTTCATAGGATAGGAATTTTATAGGAATAGGAAAATCATAGGAAGTGAAATGACATGGATCTCAATTTCTATAGAGAAAGAGATGTTATTTGGTGCATAGGATAGGAATTTTTCCATTGAGTCTAGGCTAATGTTTTTTTTCTCCAAAATGTGAAGGATTGATTCCTATCCTACATAGGAATAGGAATCCATTCCTATAAACCAAAGGGTTTGAAAGGAATTTTTCCTTTGCAAATCCTATCATATAGAGTTCCTACAAAATTTCTACAAACCAAAGGAGGCCTTAGTTGTTTTTGGGCCTCTTGACTCCCATCTTCAACGACCTCATATGGGATGTACCCTCTCCCGATAGTCTCGATCATGACATCCGACCTTCGGTGGTCCTCTTCATCATTTAAAAGATCTAGGACTCTCACAACAGTTTTTTGTAACAAAGCTCCTTGACGCCTTTAACTACCATAAATATTGTCTTTGACTTCATCCCCTTGCACTTTTAGATTTAAAGATCCTAGTTAAAAGGTCACCAAATCGCTAAAAAATAAATGGAGCGCTCCACTAATCGCTAATCATGTCGACTAATTGTATGCTAGAACCCTAGACTAGAACATCTACTCTGAATCGGTGCCTTCGCTTCCAATTCATCACTCTATCAACTACAACTAGCACGCATCCATCTACAACTAGCATCCCAATTACCCAATTCATCTATAACGTTCTACAGTTCCATGGGTTTGGCATTTGTTCAATACCTATGTGCCTTGAACTTTTATGATTGGATGGAATCATTGAAATCTTGTTCTTACTTAAGGCATAATCATACTAACTTCATTTTATCATTCCTTTAATAATCTTTTTGCCGCAAGATGACATTGCTCTATAGTTATTTTTAGACATCTCATAAATATTTTACATGTAAAATTATATACATATACATGTATATAGGCTTAAGGGTCCATATTATAGACTTCGCCATGGGCCCTCAACAACATAGAGACACCCTGACGGTAGGTTGAAACTCTACACTTTAATCAAGCCAGTTCTATCTATAAGGCAGTCATCGACATGTGATGTGCAACACTTGATGCTTATGAACGTAGTGGTGCCAATGGAGACCTCTCTAGTTTGGTTGAAGTTTTTTTTTGTGATACTAAAGGAATGACAAATGAAGTTAGTACGATAAAATGTAAAGGAACACCTGCGAACATCCTTACCATATAAGGCTTTAAAGATCGCAATAGTCACTTGTCGCTAACAACGAGATCTAGTAATTGATGAAGAAACATCGGTTGGGTGGCACCCCACGCAACGAACTTGCAACCCTTCACTATCAATCCATAGTAGAAACCGAACCTAACTATAGAACAAAACGAATGAAGAGGTCAAACTCGCCGCGCCAATATCCCACCATATGATTTCCTTGATAGACACACCGATCAAAAGAGAATCCCACAAATCTGACAATGCCTACCCTCACATGCCATTCATTGATGTCGAATCAGACGCCATCAAGATTTGGTCCAAGACTTGCTTGTGATGATGTGTCACCTTCAGAGTCATTTCTCCTAGGGAGCAACGGAATAGTTTAGCTGCACATCAGTCGCCACAAAACGGAATTTGGGTCAAACGATTTCGGATGGACGAGGCAGTCATCAGAGGGAAGGAGGAAGCAGTCGCCTGCTCGCCGGAGAAGCCCTCTGGGTCTCTTTTAGGGTGGCAGGCGTCTTCGGTATTTACCTTAGGGTGGCAGACGACCCCATTATCTATCTTAGGGGTGTTGGCGGCGGTGCGGGTTCACCGAGTTAAAAACGGTTCACTGCTGGGGTTAGAGACTTAGAGAAATGGTCTGGGCGGCGGCAACACGGCGGTGGGCGGGGCTGGCGCAGGAGCGCGGGCGACGACAGTAGGCGGTTAGGCCGGTGGTAGCTTAGCGGTTCGAGGTAGAAGATGAACAGTGGAGGGAGGGGCGGAGGTAGAAGAAGGGATCTCGCCATTGGTTTTGCATCGAAGGGTTGAAAACCCTTAATTTGTTTTCATTCCACTGGTCTCAAACCAGCCCCGCAATAGAATTATTACTCCCGAAAAGACAGGTCAGAGCAACTCCAACGTGCCGACCCAAACAGTTTGCGATTTTGTCTGCTTTTTGTCCGTTTGGGTTGGCCCGGCGGACACCCATGTCCGCTTCCACGTTTGGGTCGACGCATGCGCCCAACGATGGCCCGACCCAATTTTTAGTTCACGCGAAAAAATAGACCACAAATATTTTGAAAATAGAAAAAAATAAATTAAACATTAATGCCGGCCACAAAGGCCGGAGAGAGTCCACTCGTCCACATTACATTAACTAAAACATTAATTAAAACTAAACTACGAGGCGGCATGCTGCCCTAGCCGTCGTCCTCGTCGATGTCGATGTCGGGGCCGGTGAGGTCGATCAGCGTCGGCGCCGGGCCGGCCCAGGGGAATGTCGTATTCCAGAGCCTAGCGATGTCGTCCGGCGGGGGCTGTGCCGCCGCCGGCTAGGCACGACGCCCCTCCTCCTCCGCCTCGCGGCGCTCCTCGTTGGCGCGCGTTCGAGCATTTCGAGGTACTCGCCCTCACGGCGCTCCTCGGTCAGCCTTCGTTGGCGCCATTGCTCGAGGTAGGCGCGCTCCTGCGCCTCCGTCACCCGCATCCACACCGGCGGCGCGCTGACCCACTCGCGCACTACCCCGTTCCGGGAGTAGCGCTTGATGGGGGTCGGCTCCGGCTCAGCCTTGGCTGGGGGCGGTGGGGCCAGTGGTGGCACGATGTAGTCGCCGTCCGCGGACAGCGCCATGGCCTCCGCCATCCGCGCCTCATACGCCGCTTCCTCCTCCTCCTCCCTGCGCCGCTCCTCCTCCTCGCTCTACCGGAGGACAGCCGCCAGGGCCGCCTGGTAGGCGGCCTCTGTCACCTGGTCCTCGTCGCGAACGACGAGGGGCGTCAGCGGGGAGCCATGC
This sequence comes from Thinopyrum elongatum, assembly GCA_011799875.1. Taxonomy (NCBI): domain Eukaryota; kingdom Viridiplantae; phylum Streptophyta; class Magnoliopsida; order Poales; family Poaceae; genus Thinopyrum; species Thinopyrum elongatum. The sequence continues at coordinate 204,371,648 of CM022303.1, forward strand.
GAGATGTTGCGAACGCCGCGCCACCTGGCCTCCTCGTGCTCGAAGGCGAACGAACGGGCCCAATAGGGCGAGTCGACATCGCAGGCGGAGTCGCGACGCTGCTCCGGCGTTAGCAGCGCCCGCCGGTGCCACACCTCCTCCGCGTGCGCCCTTACCGACTGCGGCGCCGCTGGCACTGGGATCCTCTCCGGATCCAAGTGTCAGTCATGTGGCAGGGTGACGTCGGGGTAGGGGAGAGCACTGGCGCAGCTAGGCCATATGTTTGGGGGGGGGGCAAACACAATATATGGATGATTGGGGGGGCAAAAGACTATATTTTCCCTAATCTAACCTCCCTGAAAATATTTCTCCATGTACTTGTACAAAGACTGGGGGGCATGGCCCCTGCAGCGGTCAACATAGCTCCACCGCTCTGAGAGAGGGACGCGGTTCTCCCAGTGCCACTTTGCCTGGTGCACTGGGACGCTCACGCGCTGCCTCGACCGGCGGGAAGACGCCGACGGGGGCGGGGTGATGGAAATATGCCCTAGAGGCAATAATAAAATGGTTATTATTATATTTCCTTAATCATGATAAAGGTTTATTATTCATGCTAGAATTGTATTGACCGGAAACTTAAATACATGTGTGAATACATAAACAAATACCGTGTCCCTAGTAAGCCTCTACTAGACTAGCTCGTTGATCAAAGATGATTAATGTTTCCTAACCATAGACATGTGTTGTCATTTGATAATGGGATCACATCATGAGGAGAATGATGTGATGGACAAGACCCATCCGTTAGCTTAGCATATTGATCGTTCAGTTTATTGCTATTGCTTTCTTCATGTCAAATACATATTCCTTCGACTATGAGATTATGCAACTCCCGGATACCGGAGGAATACCTTGTGTGCTATCAAACATCACAACGTAACTGGATGATCATAAAGATGCTCTACAGGTATCTCCGAAGGTGTTTGTTGAGTTGGCATAGATCGAGATTAGGATTTGTCACTCCGAGTATCGGAGAGGTATCTCTGGGCCCTCTCGGTAATACACATCATAAGCTTGCAAGAAAATGACTAAGGAGTTAGTTACGAGGTGATGTATTATGGAACGAGTAAAGGGACTTGCCGGTAACGAGATTGAACTAGGTATGAAGATACCGACGATCGAATCTCGGGCAAGAAACATACCGATGGACAAAGGGAATTACGTATGTTGTCATAACGGTTCGACCGATAAAGATCTTCGTAGAATATTTAGGAGCCAATATGGGCATCCAGGTTCCGCTATTGGTTATTGACCGGAGAGGTGTCTTGGTCATGTCTACATAGTTCTCGAACCCGTAGGGTCCGCACGCTTAACGTTCGTTGACGATATAGTGTTATATGAGTTATATGATTTGGTGACCGAATGTTGTTCGGAGTCCCGGATGAGACCACGGACATGACGAGGAGTCTCAAAATGGTCGAGAGGTAAAGATTGATATATAGGACGATGGTATTCGGACACCGGAATAGTTTTGGAGCGCACTGGGTAGTTATCAGGTCACCGGAAGGGGTTCCGGGCACCCCCGGTAAGTGTATGGGCTTAATGGGCCAAAGGAGGTGACAGACCAGCCCACTAGGGGGCTGGTGCGCCCGTCTACAAGGCTGGCTAGCCCTAGGGGAAGGAAAGGGGAGGGGTGGCCCCTCCTGCCTTTCCATCCTCAAGAGAGAAAGGAAAGGGGGGGCACCTCCTTCCTTCCTCCCGCACTTAAACAAGGAAAGGGGGGCGCCACTTGGGGAGGACCCCAAGTAGGATTCGACCTACTTGGGGGCGCCTCCTGGCCGCTCCCTCCTCCCCCACCTATATATATGTGGGAGGGGGCGCTTAGCACAACCAGATAAATTGCTTAGCCGTGTGCGGCGCCCCCTCCACCATTTACACCCCCGGTCATATTTTCGTAGTGCTTAGACGAAGCCCTGCGGAGATAGCTTCACCATCACCGTCACCACGCTGTCGTGCTGCCAGAACTCATCCACTACCTCACCGTCTTGCTGGATCAAGAAGGCGGAGGACGTCACCAAGCTGAACGTGTGCTGAACGCAGAGGTGTCGTACGTTCGGTACTCGATCGGTTGGATCGCGAAGAAAGTTCGACTACATCAACCGTGTTGTCAAACGCTTCCGCTTACGGTCTACGAGGGTACGTAGACACACTCTCCCCTCTCGTTTCTATCCATCTCCATGGATAGATCTTGCGTGTGCGTAGATTTTTTTTTGTTTTCCATGCAACGTTTCCCAACAGTGGCATCCGAGCCAGGTCTATGCGTAGATGATATGCACGAGTAGAACACAAAGAGTTGTGGGCGGTGATGGTCATACTTCTTACCACCAATGTCTTATTTTGATTCGGCGGTATTGTGGGATGAAGCAGCCCGGACCAACCTTACATGTCCACGCACATGAGACCGGTTTCACCGACAGACATGCAACTAGTTTTGCATAAAGGTGGCTGGCAGGTGTCTGTTTCTCCTACTTTAGTTGAATCGAATTTGACTATGGCCAGTCCTTGAAGAAGATTAAAACAACAAACTTGATGAATCACTGTTGTGGTTTTTGCGTAGGTAAGAACGGTTCTTGCTAGAAGCCCGTAGCAGCCACGTAAAACTTGCAACAACAAAGTAGAGGACGTCTAACTTGTTTTTGCAGGGCATGTTGTGATGTGATATGGTCAAGATATGATGTGATATATGTTGATGTATGAGATGATCATGTTTTGTAATATCGACAACCGGCAGGAGCCTTAGGGTTGTCTCTTTATTGTATGAAGTGCAAGCACCATGTAATTGCTTTACTTTATCACTATGCGTTAGCGATAGTTGTAGAAGCAATAGTTGGCGAGATGACCCCGACACGACGATGGAGATCAAGGTGTCGAGCCGGTGACGATGGCGATCATGACGATGCTTTGGAGATGGAGATCAAAAGCACAAGATGATGATGGCCATATCATGTCACATATTTTGATTGCATGTGATGTTTATCCTTTATGCATCTTATTTTGCTTAGAACGGCGGTAGCATTATAAGATGATCCCTTCACTAAATTTCAAGATAAAAGTGTTCTCCCCGAGTATGCACCGTTGCCAAAGTTCATCGTTTCGAAGCACCACGTGATGATCGGGTGTGATAGACTCTACGTTCACATACAACGGGTGTAAGACAGTTTTGCACATGCAGAATACTTGGGTTAAACTTGACGAGCCTAGCATGCACAGACATGGTCTCAGAACACTGGAGACCAAAAGGTCGAACATTAACGTGAGTCATATAGTAGATATGATCAACATAGAGATGTTCACCATTGATGACTACCCCATCTCACGTGATGATCGGACATGGGTTAGTTGATTTGGATCACGTATCACTTAGATAACTTGAGGGATGTTTATTTAAGTGGGAGTTCATTAGTAATTTGATTAATTGAACTTAATTTATCATGAACTTAGTCTTATAGTTTTGCATATCTATGTTGTAGATCAATACCTCGCGATATAGCTCCCCTATATTTATATATGTTCCTAGAGAAAACTAAGTTGAAAGATGATAGTGGCAATAATGCGGACTGGGTCCGTGATCTGAGGATTATCCTCATTGCTGCACAGAAGAATTATGTCCTTGATGCACCGCTAGGTGATAGACCTGTTGCAGGAGCAGATGCAGACGTTATGAACGTTTGGCAAGCTCAATATGATGACTACTTGATAGTTTAGTGCGCCATGCTTTACGGCTTAGAACCGGGACTTCAAAGACATTTTGAACGCCATGGAGCATATGAGATGTTCCAAGAGCTGAAATTGGTATTTCAGACTCATGCCCATGTCGAGAGGTATGAGACCTCTGACAAGTACTTTGCCTACAAGATGGAGGAGAATAGCTCAGCCAGCGAGCATGTGCTCAGAATGTCTGGGTACTACAATCGCTTGAATCAAGTGGGAGTTAATCTTCCAGATAAGATAGCATTGACAGAGTTCTCTAGTCACTATCACCAAGCTACTAGAACTTCGTGATGAACTATAATATGCAAGGGATGAATAAACCAATTCCTGAGCTCTTCGCAATGCTTAAAGCCGCGGAGGTAGAAATCAAGAAGGAGCATCATATCAAGTGTTGATGGTTAACAAGACCACTAGTTTCAAGAAAAAGGGCAAGGGAAAGAAAGGGAACTTCAAGAAGAATGGCAAGAAAGTTGCCACTCCCATGAAGAAGCCCAAAGCTGGACCTAAGCCTGAAACTGAGTGCCTCTACTACAAAGGGAATGGTCACTAGAAGCGGAACTACCCCAAACACTTGGCGGATAAGAAGGATGGCAAAGTGAACAAAAGTATATTTGATATACATGTTATTGATGTGTACCTTACTAGTGTTCGTAGTAGCACCTGGGTATTTGATACCGGTTCAGTTGCTAAGATTAGTAACTCGAAACAGGAGTTGCAGAATAAACAGAGACTAGTTAAGGGCAAGGTGGCGATGTGTGTTGGAAATGATTCCAAGGATGATACGATCACCATCGCACACTACCTCTACCTTCGGGATTAGTGTTGAACCTAAATAAATGTTATTTGGTGTTTGCGTTGAGCATGAATATGATTGGATCATGTTTATTGCAATATGGTTATTCATTTAAGTCAGAGAATAATTGTTGTTCTGTTTACATGAATAAAACCTTCTATGGTCATACACCCAATGTAAATTGTTTGTTGAATCTCGATCGTAGTGATACACATATTCATAATATTGATGCCAAAAGATGCAAAGTTGATAATGATAGTGCAACATATTTGTGGCACTGCCGTCTAGGTCATATTGGTGTAAAGCGCATGAAGAAACTCCATGCAGATGGACTTTTGGAATCACTTGATTATGAATCATGTGATACTTGCGAACCATGCCTCATGGGCAAGATGACTAAAACTTTGTTCTCCGAAACAATGGAGCGAGCTAATGACTTATTGGAAATAATACATACCGATGTATACGGTCCGATGAGTGTTGAGGCACACGGCGGGTATCGTTATTTTCTGCCTTCACAGATGATTTGAGTAGGTATGGGTATATCTGCTTGATGAAACACAAGTCTGAAATATTTGAAAAGTTCAAAGAATTTCAGAGTGAAGTGGAGAATCATCGTAACAAGAAAATAAAGTTTCTATGATCTGATCGCGGAGGCGAATATTTGAGTTACGAGTTTGGTCTTCATTTAAAACAATGTGGAATTGTTTCACAACTCACGCCACCTGGAACACCACAGCATAATGGTGTGTCCGAACGTCGTAACCTTACTTTATTAGATATGGTGCGATCCATGATGTCTCTTACCGATTTACCACTATCGTTTTGGGGTTATGCATTAGAGACAACCGCATTCATGTTAAATAGGGCATCGTCTAAATACGTTGAGACGACACCGTATGAACTTTGGTTTGGCAAGAAGCCTAAGCTATCATTTCCTAAAGTTTGGGGTTGCGACACTTATGTCAAAAGGCTTCAGCCTGATAAGCTCGAACCCAAATCGGAGAAGTGCGTCTTCATAGGATACCCTAAGGAAATAATTGCGTACACCTTCTACCACAGATCTGAAGGCAAGATCTTTGTTGCCAAGAATGGATCCTTTCTAGAGAAGGAGTTTCTCTCGAAAGAAGTGAGTGGGAGGAAAGTAGAACTTGATGAGGTAATTGTACCTTCTCTCAAATTGGAAAGTAGCACACCAGAGAAATCCGTTCCCGTGATGCCTACACCAACTAGAGAGGAAGCAAATGATAATGATCATGAAACTTCAGATCAAGTTACTACTGAACTTCGTAGGTCGACCAGAGCACGATCCACACCAGAGTGGTACGGTAATCCTGTCCTGGAAGTCATGTTATTAGACCAAGGCGAACCTACGAACTATGAAGAAGCTATGATGAGGCCAGATTCCGACAGATGGCTTGAGGCCACGAAATCTAAGATAGGATCCATGTATGAGAACAAAGTGTGGACTTTGGTGGATTTGCCCGATAATCGGCAAGCCATAAAGAATAAATGGATCTTCAAGAAGAAGACTGACGCTGATGGTAATGTCACTATCTACAAAGCTCGACTTGTTGCAAAAGGTTTTCGACAAGTTCAAGGAGTTGACTACGATGAGACTTTCTCACCCGTAGCGATGCTTAAGTCTGTCCGAATCATGTTAGCAATTGCCGCATTTTATGATTATGAAATCTGGCAAATGGACGTCAAAATTGCATTCCTTAATGGATATCTTAAAGAAGAGTTGTATATGATGCAACCAGAAGGTTTTGTCGATCCTAAAGGTGCTAACAAAGTGTGCAAGCTCCAACGATCCATCTATGGACTGGTGCAAGCATCTCGGAGTTGGAATATATGCTTTGATGAGGTGATCAAAGCATATGGTTTTATACAGACTTACGGTGAATCCTGTATTTACAAGAAAGTGAGTGGGAGCTCTATAGCATTTCTGATATAATATGTGGATGACATATTGCTGATTGGAAATAATATAGAATTTCCGGATAGCATAAAAGGATACTTGAATACGAATTTTTCAATGAAAGACCTCGGTGAAGCTGCTTACATATTAGGCATCAAGATCCATAGAGATAGATCAAGACGCTTGATAAGATTTTCAATAAGTACATACCTTGACAAGATTTTGAAGGAGTTCGAAATGGATCAGTCAAAGAAGGAGTTCTAGCCTGTATTGTAAGGTGTGAAGTTGAGTAAGACTCAAAGCTCGACCACGGCAGAAGATAGAAAGAGAATGAAAGTCATTCCCTATGCCTCAGCCATAGGTTCAATAAAGTATGCCATGCTGTGTACCAAACCTATTGTGTACCTTGCCATGAGTTTGGCAAGGGGGTACAATAGTGATCCAGGAGTAGATCACTGTACAACGGTCAAAATTATCCTTAGGTACCTAAAGAGGACTAAGGAAATGTTTCTCGATTATGGAGGTGATAAAGAGTTCGTCGTAAAGAGTTACATCGATACAAGCTTTAAACACCAATCCGGATGACTATGAGTCTCAATCTGGATACGTATTGAACGTGGGAGCAATTAGCTAGAGTAGCTCCATACAAAGCTTTGTAGACATAGAAATTTGCAAAATACATACAGATCTAAATGTGACAGACCCGTTGACTAAACTTCTCTCACAAGCAAAACATGATCACACCTTAGTACTCTTTGGGTGTTAATCACATGGCGATGTGAACTAGATTATTAACTCTAGTAAACTCTTTGGGTGTTGGTCACATGGCGATGTGAACTATGGGTGTTAAATCACATGGTGATGTGAACTAGATTATTGACTCTAGTGCAAGTGGGAGACTGATAACCCACAAGTATAGGGGATCGTTTGTAGCCTTCTTCGATAAATAAGAGTGTCGAACCCAACGAGGAGCTAAAGGTAGAACAAATATTCCCTCAAGTTCTATCGACCATCGATACAACTCTACGCACACTTGACGTTTGCTTTACCTAAAACAAGTATGAAACTATTTTGCAAGAATAAAACTATGAGTACTTTGCGAGAATAAAACTATGAATAAATTGCAAGGTAATAAAAGTGGATAGCTTTTGTCAATAGAAAGTCATTTGTCCCTAGGCAATCGATAACGAGTACCGGTAATCATTCTTGCAATTTTACATGAGGGAGAGGCATGAGCTAACATACTTTCTCTACTTGGATCATATGCACTTATGATTGGACCCCTAGAAAGCATCCACAACTACTAAAGATCATTAAGGTCGTGAAACCCAACCATAGCATTAAGTATCAAGTCCTCTTTATCCCATATGCAACAACTCACTTACTCGGGTTTAAGCTTCTGTCACTCTCGCAACCCACCATAAGCGAATCATGAACATATTTCAACACCCTACAGTGGGGATCCCTCACATTTGCACGAGACAGAGGGCACCGTAGGACAGTGCCATAAATAAAATATACAATCATACCAACCAAGATCACGATTAACCCATAGGACAAAACGGATCTACTCAAACATCATAGTGTTGGGAAACGTTGCATGGAAAACAAAAAAAATTCTACGCACACGCAAGATCTATCCATGGAGATGCATAGAAACGAGAGGGGGAGAGCATCTACATACCCTTGTAGATCGCTAAGCGGAAGCGTTTATCACGCGGTTGATGTAGTCGTACTCTTCGCGATCCGATCACGATCCAACCGATCTAGTGCCGAATGGACGGCACCTCCGAGTTTAGCACATGTGCGGCTCGATGACGTCTCCTCCTTCTTGATCCAGCAAGCGAGAGAGGAGAAGTAGATGGGATCACAACCAACACGACAGCGTGGTGGTGATGGTGGTCTTATCAACGCCGCCGGGACGAGGCGGTGGAACTACGGAGTAACGGGAGAGAGAGGGGCGCCAAGGGCTTGGTGTGTCCTCTTGGGGCGCCCCCTCCCCTATATATATAGGTGGAGGGGAGTGGGAAACAGCCCCTCCAAGCCCTAGGGCGCAGCTAAGGGGGAGAGGACTTGGACTCCAAGTCCAATCCTATTCCTACTAGGACCCCTTCCTTTTTTGCCTTCCCTTGCCTTCCCTAGCCACATGGGCTTTTGAGGACTTGGTGCGCCTAGCCCAATAAGGCTAGGGTGCATCTCCACAGCCCATGCTAGCCCTTGGGTCGTGGTGAACCCACTTGTGGACTTCCGGACCCCTCCGGAATCCTCCGAAACCTTCTGGAAGCTTCCCGGTACAATACCGAAAAAACTGCACCTTTTTCCGGAACCCAAAATATGACTCCCCATATATAAATCTTTACCTCTCGACCATTACGAGACTCCTCGTGACGTCCGGGATCTCATCCGGGACTCTGAACAACATTTGGTTACCACTCATCAAATATCCCAATACTACACTAGCGTCAACGAACGTTAAGCGTGCGACCCTACGGGTTCGGGAATTATGTAGTCATGACCGAGACACCTCTCCGGTCAATAACCAATAGCAGGACCTAGATGCCCATATTGGTTCCTACATATTCGACGAAGATCTTTTATCGGTTGAACCTTTATGACAACATACGTAATTCCCTTTGTCTGTCGGTATGTTACTTGCCCGAGATTCGATCGTCGGTATCTCTATACCTAGTTCAATCTCATTACCGTCAAGTCTCTTTACTCGTTCCGTAATACATCATCTTGCAACTAACTCCTTAGTCACTTTGCTTGCAAGCTTCTTGTGATATTTCTTACCGAGAGGGCCCAGAGATACCTCTCCGATACATGGAGTGACAAATCCCAATCTCGATTCACACCAACTCAACAGACACCTTCGGAGATACCTGTAGAGCATCTTTATGATCACCCAGTTACATTGTGACGTTTGATAGCACACAAGGTATTCCTCCGGTATCCGGGAGTTGCCTGATCTCATGGTCGAAGGAACATGTATTTGACATTAAGAAAGCAGTAGCAATAAACTGAACGATCATATGCTATGCTAACGGTTGGGTCTTGTCCATCATATCATTCTCCTAATGATGTGATCCCGTTATCAAATGACAACACATGTCTATGGTTAGGAAACCTTAACCATCTTTGATCAACGAGCTAGTCTAGTAGAGGCATACTAGGGACACGGTATTTGTTTATGTATTCACACATGTATTTAAGTTTCCGATCAATACAATTCTAGCATGAATAATAAACCTTTATCATGAATAAGAAAATATAAAATAACAACTTTATTATTGCCTCTAGGGCATATTTCCTTCAGTCTCCCACTTGCACTGGAGTCAATAATCTAGTTCACATCACCATGTGATTTAACACCCATAGTTCACATCGCCATGTGACCAACACCCAAAGAGTTTACTAGAGTCAATAATCTAGTTCACATCTCCATGTGATTAACACCCAAAGAGTAATAAGGTGTGATCATGTTTTGCTTGTGGGAGAAGTTTAGTCAACGGGTCTGCCACATTCAGATCCGTATGTATTTTGCAAATTTCTATGTCTACAATGCTCTGCATGGAGCTACTCTAGCTAATTGCTCCCACTTTCAACATGTATTCAGATTGAGACTCAGAGTCATCTGAATCGGCGTTAAAGCTTGCATCGATGTAACCCTTTACGACGAACTCTTTATTACCTCCATAACCAAGAAACATTTCCTTAGTCCTCTTTAAGGTACCTAAGGATAATTTCGACCGCTGTCCAGTGGTCCACTCCTGGATCACTTTTGTACCCTCTTGCCAAACTTATTGGCAAGGCACACAACAGGTCTGGTACACAGCATGGCATACTTTATAGAACCTATGGCCGAGGCATAGGGAATGACTTTCATTCTTTCTCTATCTTCTGCCATGGTCGGGCTTTGAGTCTTACTCAACTTCACACCTTGTAACATAGGCAAGAACCCTTTCTTTGACTGATCCATTTTGAACTTCTTCAAAATCTTGTCAAGGTATGTGCTTTGTGAAAGTCCTATTAAGCGTCTCGATCTATCCCTATGGATCTGGATGCCCAATATATAAGCAGCTTCACCGAGGTCTTTCATTGAAAAGTTCTTATTCAAGTATCCTATTATGCTATCCAGAAATTCTATATCATTTCCAATCAACAATATGCCATCCACATATAATATCAGAAATGCTACAGAGCTCCCACTCACTTTCTTGTAAATACAGGCTTCACCGAAAGTCTGTATAAAACCATATGCTTTGATCACCTCATCAAAGCGTATATTCCAACTCCGAGATGCTTGCACCAGTCCATAGATGGATCGCTGGAGCTTGCATACTTTGTTAGCACCTTTAGGATCGACAAAACCTTCTGGTTGTATCATATACAACTCTTCTTTAAGAAATCCATTAAGGAATGCAGTTTTGACGTCCATATAATCATAAAATGTGGCAATTGCTAACATGATTCGGACGAACTTAAGCATCGCTACGGGTGAGAAAGTCTCATCGTAGTCAACCCCTTGAACTTGTCAAAAACCTTTTGCGACAAGTCGAGCTTTGTAGATAGTGACATTACTATCAGCGTCAGTCTTCTTCTTGAAGATCCATTTATTCTCAATGGCTTGCCGATCATCGGGCAAGTCCACCAAAGTCCACACTTTGTTCTCATACATGAATCCTATCTCAGATTTCATGGCCTCAAGCCATCTATCAGAATCTGGGCTCATCATAGCTTCTTCATAGTTCGTAGTTTCGCCATGGTCTTATAACAAGACTTCCAGGACGGGATTACCGTACCACTCTGGTGCAGAACGTGTTCTGGTCGACCTACGAAGTTCTGTAGTAACTTGATCTGAAGTTTCATGATCATCATCATTAGCTTCCTCTCTGGTTGGTGTAGGCATCACGGGAACTGTTTTTCTATGATGTGCTACTCTCCAATTCAAGAGAAGGTACAATTACCTCATCAAGTTCTGCTTTCCTCCCACTCACTTCTTTCAAGAGAAACTCCTTCTCTAGAAAGGACCCAAACTTAGCAACAAAGATCTTGCCTTCGGATCTGTGGTAGAAGGTGTACCCAATAGTTTCTTTAGGGTATCCTGTGAAGACGCACTTCTCCGATTTGGGTTCGAGCTTATCTGGCTGAAGCCTTTTGACATAAGCATCGCATCCCCAAACTTTAAGAAACGACAGCTTAGGTTTCTTGCCAAACCACAGTTCATATGGTGTCGTCTCAACGGATTTAGATGGTGCCCTATTTAACATGAATGCAACTGTCTCTAATGCATAACCCCAAAACGATAGTGGTAAATCGGTAAGAGACATCATAGATCGCACCATATCTAATAAAGTACGGTTACGACGTTCAGACACACCATTGCGCTGTGGTGTTCCAGGTGGCGTGAGTTGTGAAACTATTCCACATTGTTTTAAATGAAGGCCAAACTTGTAACTCAAATATTCGCCTCCACGATCAGATCGGAGAAACTTTATTTTCTTGTTACGATGATTCTCCACTTCACTCTGAAATTCTTTGAACTTTTCAAATGTTTCAGACTTGTGTTTCATCAAGTAGCTATACCCATACCTACTCAAATCATCTGTGAAGGTCAGAAAATAACGATACCCACCACGTGCTTCAACACTCATCGGACCGCATACATCGATATGTATTATATCCAATAAGTCATCAGCTCGCTCCATTGTTCAGGAGAACAAAGTTTTAGTCATCTTGCCCATGAGGCATGGTTCGCAAGTATCAAATGATTCATAATCAAGTGATTCCAAAAGCCCATCTGCATGGAGTTTCTTTATGCACTTTACACCAATATGACCTAAACGGTAGTGCCACTAGTATGTTGCACTATCATTATCAACTTTGCATCTTTTGGCATCAATATTATGAATACGTGTATCACTACGATCGAGGTTCAATAAACCATTTATATTGAGTGTATGACCATAGAAGGTTTTATTCATGTAAACAGAACAACAATTATTCTTTGACTTAAATGAATAACCGTATTGCAATAAACATGATCCAATCATATTCATGCTCAACGCAAACACCAAATAACATTTATTTAGGTTCAACACTAATCCCGAAGGTAAAGGGAGTGTGCGATGGTGATCTTATCAACCTTGGAATCACTTCCAACGCACATCATCACCTTGCCCTTAACTAGTCTCTGTTCATTTTGCAACTCCTGTTTCGAGTTACTAATCTTAGCAACTAAACCAGTATCAAATACCCAGGGGCTACTATGAACAATAGTAAAGTACACATCAATAACATGTATATCAAATATACCTTTGTTCACTTTGCCATCCTTCTTATCCGCCATGTTTTTGGGGCAGTTCCGCTTCCAGTGACCATTTCCTTTGCAGTAGAAGCACTCAGTTTCAGGTTTGGGTCTAGCTATGTGCTTCTTCATGGGAGTGGCAACTTGTTTGTTGTTCTTCTTGAAGTTCCCTTTCTATCCCTCAAGTTATCTAAGTGATACGTGATCCAAATCAACTAACCCATGTCCGATCATCACGTGAGATGGGGTAGTCATCAATGGTGAACATCTCTATCTTGATCATATCTACTATATGACTCATGTTCAGCCTTTCAATCTCCAGTGTTCCGAGACCATGTCTGTACATGCTAGGCTCGTCAAGTTTAACCTAAGTATTCTGCATGTGCAAAACTGTCTTACACCCGTTGTATGTGAACGTAGAGTCTATCACACCCGATCATCACGTGGTGTCTCGAAACAATGAACTTTCGCAATGGTGCATACTCGGGGAGAACACTTATATCTTGAAATTTAGTTAAGGGATCATCTTATAATGCTACCGTCGTTCTAAGCAAAATAAGATGCATAAAAGATAAACATCACATGCAATCAAAATATGTGACATGATATGGCCATCATCATCTCGTGCTTTTGATCTCCATCTCCAAAGCATCGTCATGATCTCCATCGTCACCGGCTCGACACCTTGATCTCCATCGTTGCGTTGTGGTTGTCTCGCCAACGATTGCTTCTACAACTATCGCTAACGCATAGTGATAAAGTAAAGCAATTACATGGCGTTTGCATTTCATACAATAAAGAGACAACCATAAGGCTCCTGCTGGTTGCTGATAACTTACAAAACATGATCATCTCATACAATAACGTATATCACATCATGTCTTGACCATATCACATCACAACATACCCTGCAAAAACAAGTTAGACGTCCTCTACTTTGTTGTTGCAAGTTTTACGTGGTTGCTACTGGTTTCTAACAAGAACTGTTCTTACCTACGGCAAAAACCACAACGGTGATTTATTAAGTTTGCTGTTTTAACCTTCTTCAAGGATCGGCTGTAGTCAAATTTGATTCAACTAAAGTAGGAGAAACAGACACCCGCCAGCCACCTTTATGCAAAACTAGTTGCATGTCAGTCGGTGGAACCGGTCTCATGTGCGTGGACATGTAAGGTTGGTCCAGGCCGCTTCATCCCACAATGCCGCCGAATCAAAATAAGATGTTGGTGGTAAGAAGTATGAACATCACCACCCACAACTTCTTTGTGTTCTACTCGTGCATATCATCTACGCATAGACCTGGCTCATGATGCCACTGTTGGGAAACGTTGCATGGAAAACAAAAAAAAATTCTACGCACACGCAAGATCTATCCATGGAGATGCATAGAAACAAGAGGGGGAGAGCATCTACATACCCTTGTAGATCGCTAAGCAGAAGCGTTTATCACGCGGTTGATGTAGTCGTACTCTTCGCGATCCGATCACGATCCAACCGATCTAGTGCCGAACGGACGGCACCTCCGAGTTTAGCACACGTGCGGCTCGATAATGTCTCCTCCTTCTTGATCCAGCAAGCGGGAGAGGATAAGTAGATGGGATCACAACCAACACGACGGCGTGGTGGTGATGGTGGTGGTGGAGCACCGACAGCGCTTCGCTAAGCGTCGCCGGGACGAGGCGGTGGAACTACAGAGTAACGAGAGAGAGAGGGGCGCCAAGGGCTTTGGTGTGTCCTCTTGGGGTGCCCCCTCCCCTCTATATATAGGTGGAGGGGAGTGGGAAACAGCCCCTCCAAGCCCTAGGGCGCAGCTAAGGGGGAGAGGACTTGGACTCCAAGTCCAATCCTATTCCTACTAGGACTCCTTCCTTTTTTGCCTTCCCTTGCCTTCCCTAGCCACATGGGCTTTTGAGGACTTGGTGCGCCTAGCCCAATAAGGCTAGGGTGCCTCTGCATAGCCCATGCTAGGCATTGTGTCATGGTGAACCCACTTGTGGACTTCCGGACCCCTCCGGAACCTTCTGGAAGCTTCCCGGTACAATACCGAAAAAACTGCATCTTTTTCCGGAACCCAAAATATGACTTCTCATATATAAATCTTTACCTCTCGACCATTCCGAGACTCCTCGTGACGTCCGGGATCTCAGCCGGGACTCCGAACAACATTTGGTTACCACTCATCAAATATCCCAATACTACTCTAGCGCCAACGAACGTTAAGCATGCGACCCTACGGGTTCGGGAATTATGTAGTCATGACCGAGACACCTCTCCGGTCAATAAACAATAGCGGGACCTAGATGCCCATATTGATTCCTACATATTCCACGAAGATCTTTTATCGGTTGAACCTTTATGACAACATACGTAATTCCCTTTGTCTGTCGGTATGTTACTTGCCCGAGATTCGATCGTCGGTATCTCAATACCTAGTTCAATCTTGTTACCGTCAAGTCTCTTTACTCGTTCCGTAATACATCATATTGCAACTAACTCCTTAGTCACTTTGCTTGCAAGCTTCTTGTGATGTGTATTACCGAAAGGGCCTAGAGATACCTCTCCGATACACGGAGTAACAAATCCCAATCTCGATTCACACCAACTTAACAGACACCTTAGGAGATACCTGTAGAGCATCTTTATGATCACCCAGTTACGTTGTGACGTTTGATAGCACACAAGGTATTCCTCCGGTATCCGGGAGTTGCCTGATCTCATGGTCGAAGGAACATGTATTTGACATTAAGAAAGCAGTAGCAATAAACTGAACGATCATATGCTATGCTAACGGTTGGGTCTTGTCCATCACATCATTCTCCTAATGATGTGATCCTGTTAACAAATGAAAACACATGTCTATGGTTAGGAAACCTTAACCATCTTTGATCAACGAGCTAGTCTAGTAGAGGCATACTAGGGACACGGTATTTGTTTATGTATTCACACATGTATTTAAGTTTCCGATCAATACAATTCTAGCATGAATAATAAACCTTTATCATGAATAAGAAAATATAAAATAACAACTTTATTATTGCCTCTAGGGCATATTTCCTTCACATAGGATAGCCAAATATCATTGGGAAATAATATATGGAGTTGAGCACCATGTTTAAGTAGAGATTACAGCGGGGAGAAGAGGTGTTACACCGCTGCATAGAGGGGGAGAAAGTTGGTGTGGACTTTAGCAAGATTGTTGATGTAGATCGCCGTCATGATTCTAGCCCCGGCGGCTCTCCGGCACCACCGGGAGAGAGGGGGAGAGAGCCCTCCTCCTTCTTCTTCTTCTTCCTTGGCCTCCCCCCTAGATGGGAGGAGAGTTCCCCCTCTGGTCCATGGCCTCCATGGCGGCGGAGGGGCGGGAGCCCCTCCGAGATTGGATCTCCCTCTCTGTTCTCTTCTGTTTCGCGTCTCCCAGATCTGGCTGAAAACCGTTTCTTATATTCCCGGAGATCCGTAACTCCGATTGCGCTGAGATTTTAACACGATTTTTTCCGGATATAAGCTTCCTTGCACCCGAAGTATAGCTCCAGCCGACGTACGAGGTGAGCACAACCCCCACCCCGCGCCTGGAGCCTGGGGCGCGCCCTGGTGTATGTTGCTCATTGTGGGCCTCCGTTTGCGTTGATTCCACCTCCCAAAAATCACATATATTCCAAAATAATTCTCCGTAAATTTTTATCGCGTTTGGACTTCGTTTGATATGGATATTCTGCGAAACAAAAACATGCAAAAAAACAGGAACTGGCACTGGGCGCTGGTTCAATAGGTTAGTCCAATAAATCTTATAAAATGTTGCCAAAAGTGTATAAAAGTTGTATAATATTGGCATGAAACAATAAAAAATTATAGATACGACGGAGACTTATCAGCATCCCCAAGCTTAATTCTTGCTCGTCCTCGAGTAGGTAAATGAAAAAAAATTGATGTGGAATGCTACCTAGCATAAACTTGATCATATATCTAACCATGGCATGAATATTAAGACATAAGAGATTCAAAGCAATAGTCTATAATTTGACATAAAGACATCAATATTCAGGCATCCCAACAAACAATCATGTCTTTCAAAATATCAACGCTAAAGAAAGCTATCCCTACAAAATCATATAGTCTTGTCATGCTCTGTCTTCTTAACACGAAGTATTTATCATGCACAACCCCGATGACAAGCCGAGCAATTGGTTCATACTTTTTAATGCACTTCAGCTTTTTCAACCCTCACGCAATACATGAGCACAAGCCATGGATATAGCACTATAGGTGGAATAGAGTATGATGATAGGTGTAAATATTGAGAAGACAAAAAAAGTAAGAAAGTCTCACATCGACGCGGCTAACCAACGGGCTATGGAGATGCCCATCAATTGATATCAATGCGAGGATTAGGGATTGCAATGCAACGGATGCACTAAGAGCTATAAGTGTATGAAAGCTCAATATGAAAACTAAGTGGGTGTGCATCCAACTTGCTTGCTCATGAAGACCTCGGGCATTTGATGAAGCCCATCATCGGAATATACAAGCCAAGTTCTATAATGAAAAATTCCCACTAGTATATGAAAGTGACTACATAGGAGACTCTCTATATGAAAAACATGGTGCTACTTTGAAGCACAAGTGTGGTAAAAGATAGTAGCAATGCCCCTTCTCTCTTTTTTTCTTTTTTTTCTTTTTTTTCTTTTTTTTCCTTTTTTCTCTCTCATTGTCCGGAGTCTCATCCCGATTTGTGGGGGAACCATAGTCTCTATCATCCTTTCCTCACTGGGACATGCTCTAATAATGAATAATGATGATCATCACACTTCTATTTACTTATAACTCAAAAGAAATAAAAATTACAACTCGATACCTAGAACAAAGTATGACTCTATATGAATGACTCTGGCAGTGTACCAGGATGTGCAATGATCTAGCATAACAACGGTATCAAAAAACGGACAAGCCATGGAAATATCATGCTAGCTATCTTACGATCATGCAAAGCAATATGACAATGAATGCTCAAGTCATCAAAACGAAAGCGGTGGAAGTTGCATGGCAATATATCTCGGAATGGCTATGGAAAGGCCATAATAGGTAGGTATGGTGGTTGTTTTGAGGAAGATATAATAAGGCTTATGTGTGATAGAGCGTATCATATCACGGGGTTTGGATGCACCTACGAAGTTTGCACCACATCTCGAGGTGAGAAAGGGCAATGCACGGTACCGTAGAGGCTAGCAAATTGCGGAAAGGTAAGAGTGCGTATAATCCATGGACTCACATTAGTCATAAAGAACTCATATACTTATTACAAAAGTTTATTAGCCCTCGAAGCAAAGTACTACTACGCATGCCTCTAGGGGGATAGATTGGTAGGAAAAGACCATCGCTCGTCCCCGACCGCCACTCATAAGGAAGACAATCAATAATAAATCATGCTCCAACTTCATAGCATAACGAGAGACTATACGTGCATGCTTTGGGAATCACAAACCTTAACACCAATATTCTTACTAACCACAACCATTTACTAGTACCTCCCACATATTATCATCTCTATATCGCAAAACTATTGCAAGGAATCAAACATATCATATTCAGTGATCCATAAGTTTTATGTAGGATTTTATGACTAACCATGCAAATGACCAATTCCTGTTGACTCTCTAAATAGATATAAGTGAAGCAAGAGAGTTTAATTCTTTATATAAAAGAACATGCTCTAATAAATATAAGTGAAGCAAAAGTGCATTCTACAAATAACGGTTTTCTATGTGAAGAGAAACAGGCAATCCAAACTTCAAATGATATAAGTGAAGCACATGAAGCATTCTATAAAGCCACACTCAAAAGATATAAGTGAAGTGCAATGAGCATTCTATAAATCGATCATGGACTATCTCATACCAGCATGGTGCATAAAATAAAAATGAAAAATAAACACAAAAGACGCTCCAAGATTCACACATATCACATGAACGAAACGAAGATGAAAACATACCGATACTTGTTGAAGAAAGATGGGATGCCTTCCGGGGCATCCCCAAGCTTAGACGCTTGATTCTCATTGAATATTTACTTGGGGTGCCTTGGGCATCCCCAAGCTTGAGCTCTTGCCTCTCCTCCTTCTTCTCATATTGGGACCTCCTCGATCTTTGATCACTTCATCCACACAAAACTCAACAGAAACCTCGGTAAGATCCGTTAGTATAATAATGCAAATCATTACTCTAAGTACTGTTTCAAACCAATTCATATTTTGTTTTTGCATTGTTTCTACTGTATTATAACTTTTCCATGGCTTATACCACCGATAAAAATCGATAGTTTCATCACAACAAGCAAAACAATGCATCAAAAACAGAATCTGTCTTAAACAGGATAGTCTGTAGCAATCTGAACACCTACCATACTTGTGGTACTCCAAATTTTTTGAAACATTAGGAAAAAATAAAAAATTTGTATATAAAGACTGTGCAAAAAGTTTCAGAAACTTTCGTCGTTCCAGTAAAAAATGTAAAATCGCGCACTACAGCCAAAGTTTCTGTTTTTTCACCGCACATACCAACAAGCAATCTAATCATCCTAAAGGCAAATCTTGGCACATTAATTTTATAATACAATGGATTTGTACAAGGGGGTAATTATTTTTGTTGAAAAGTTTCTGTAATTAAGATTCACAAAGTTTCCATGGGCATGAACAAAGTTCAAGGCTAGCTCCCACTTTCACAATGCTCGTCCCTCTCACTTTCACTTTTCTTTTTGTGAAGTTTTAAGTTCCCCTCTATATTTTTTTGTTTTTAAACTTTATAAAAGCACTCAACAGAAATAAATGACTCTCTAAAACTTCTGGGTTGTCTCCCTGGCAGCGCTTTCTTTAAATCCATTAAGCTAGGCATAAAGTGCTCAAGTAATGAATCCACCCGGATCCCAAGGTATATCAAAGCCAATTTTAATTAACAATGATTTGGCATTTAGTAGTGAGCACAAAGCAACATATATCATGCAATGATGAAGTCTAACTCTCTTCCTATGCATCGGCATGTCATACAAGAACAATTCATGCACATCAAGTAAAGGCCAATACATAGCATAAGCAGTTTCTTGCAATTTTATCGTGTTGGAAACATAGGGAGGTGGAGATATAGTTCCTCTCTCATAATAATTGCAAGTAGGAGCAGCAAGAACATGCATATTATATTCATCAAATCATCATGTGTAGTAGCAAAACGCAACCCATCAATATAATCCTTAATAAGAGCAAACTTCTCTGATATAGTGTAGTTTGGAGAATTCAAAAAGATAATAGGACTATCATGTGTGGGTGCAATAGCAACAATTTCATTCTTAACATAAGGAACTATAGCAAGTTCATCTCCATAAGCATAATTCATATTGGCATCTTGGCCACAAGCATAGCAAGCATCATCAAAAAGGGATATTTCAAAAGAATCAACGGGATCATAGCAATTATCATAGCATTCATACTTCGGTGAGCATGAAGGGAAATTAAATAATGTATGAGTTGAAGAGTTACTCTCATTAGAAGGTGGGCATGGGTAGCTAATCCGCTCTTCCTCCTTTTGTTCTTCGCTCTCCTCATCATCTTTTTCATCCAATGAGCTCACAGTTTCATCAATTTCTTCTTCCATAGACTCCTGCAAAATATTAGTCTCTTCTTGGACAGCGGAGACTTTCTCAATAAATATATCAATATCGTAATTGAATTTATAATTGCCATAGCAATATTTAAGGATAGCAAAATTTTCAGGTCTATAAACTGAAACATCAAAATCTTCAAACTTTTCAAACAAAGATTCAATTTCATAAGCACCCTTAAAAGTAACAAATTCTTCTATTCGTTCCACATCATAGTAATCATATCTACCATTAGCATAAGAAGCTAAGGTTTCATTGTCATTAAATTTGCATGAAAAGGGAAGGTGTGGAGCATTCATCCTAGAGCAACAAGTATAATCATATCTAGAGCATAGATTCCAAGCATACCATTTCAACATATGAATTTGATCCCATAACAGTTTCCCTTTTTGTGTCAAGCGATAATCCCTAAAGTATTCATGTTGATCCAACATGTCTCCCATTATCAAGTTGAACGGGGTTTTCTCAGGATTATCGAAGTAGTGCATAATATTTTTCACATAACAAGAATCGAGGGTTTTAGGAGGTTCCCCATCTCCATGAGTAGCAAGTACAACTAATTTTTTTTTGTGTTTCATGTTCCATATCCATAACTAAAGATAGAGAACAACTTAGAACAGGAAATAAAAACTACTTAGTGATAAAGCAAACAAGCACACACGAGAATATTCACCCCACGCTATTGCTCCCCGGCAACGGCGCTAGAAAAAGGTCTTGATAACCCACAAGTATAGGGGATCGTTTGTAGCCTTCTTCGATAAATAAGAGTGTCGAACCCAACGAGGAGCTAAAGGTAGAACAAATATTCCCTCAAGTTCTATCGACCACCGATACAACTCTACGCACACTTGACGCTTGCTTTACCTAAAACAAGTATGAAACTATTTTGCAAGAATAAAACTATGAGTACTTTGCGAGAATAAAACTACGAATAAGTTGCAAGGTAATAAAAGTGGATAGCTTTTGTCTATAAGAAAGTCATTTGTCCCTAGGCAATCGATAACAAGTACCGGTAATCATTCTTGCAATTTTACATGAGGGAGAGGCATGAGCTAACATACTTTCTCTACTTGGATCATATGCACTTATGATTGGACCCCTAGCAAGCATCCGCAACTACTAAAGATCATTAAGGTCATGAAACCCAACCATAGCATTAAGTATCAAGTCCTCTTTATCCCATACGCAACAACCCACTTATTCGGGTTTAAGCTTCTGTCACTCTCGCAACCCACCATAAGCGAATCATGAACATATTGCAACACCCTACAGCGGGGATCCCTCACGTTTGCGCGAGACAGAGGGCACCGTAGGACAGCACCATAAATAAAATATACAATCATACCAACCAAGATCACGATTAACCCATAGGACAAAACGGATCTACTCAAACATCATAGGATAGCCAAATATCATTGGGAAATAATATATGGAGTTGAGCACCATGTTTAAGTAGAGATTACAGCGGGGAGAAGAGGTGTTACACCGCTGCATAGAGGGAGAGAAAGTTGGTGTAGACGGTAGCAAGATTGTTGATGTAGATCGCCGTCACGATCCTAGCCCCGGCAGCACTCCGGCGCCACCGGGAGAGAGGGGGAGAGAGCCCCCCTCCTTCTTCTTCCTTGGCCTCCCCCTTAGATGGGAGGAGAGTTCCTCCTCTGGTCCATGGCCTCCATGGAGGCGGAGGGGCGGGAGCCCCTCCGAGATTGGATCTCCCTCTCTGTTCTCTTCTGTTTCGCGTCTCCCAGATCTGGCCGAAAACCGTTTCTTATATTCCCGGAGATCCGTAACTCCGATTGCGCTAAGATTTTAACATGATTTTTTCCGGATATAAGCTTCCTTGCGCCCGAAGTATAGCTCCAACCGACGTATGAGGTGAGCACAACCCACCACCCCGCGCCTGGAGCCTGGGGCGCACCCTGGTGTATGTTGCTCATTGTGGGCCTCCGTTTGCGTTGATTCCACCTCCCAAAAATCACATATATTCCAAAATAATTCTCCGTAAATTTTTATCACGTTTGGACTTCGTTTGATATGGATATTCTGCGAAACAAAAAACATGAAAAAAAAACAGGAACTGGCACTGTGCACTGGATCAATAGGTTAGTCCAATAAATCTTATAAAATATTGCCAAAAGTGTATAAAAGTTGTATAATATTGGCATGAAACAATAAAAAATTATAGATACGACGGAGACGTATCAGAGACTGATGGAAATATGCCCTAGAGGCAATAATAAAATGGTTATTATTATATTTCCTTAATCATGATAAAGGTTTATTAATCATACTAGAATTGTATTGACCGGAAACTTAAATACATGTGTGAATACATAAACAAATACCGTGCCCCTAGTAAGCCTCTACTAGACTAGCTCGTTGATCAAATATGGTTAAGGTTTCCTAACCATAGACATGTGTTGTCATTTGATAACGGGATCACATCATTAGGAGAATGATGTGATGGACAAGACCCATCCGTTAGCTTAGCATATTGATCGTTCAGTTTACTGCTATTGCTTTCTTCATTTCAAATACATATTCCTTCGACTATGAGATTATGCAACTCCCGGATACCGAAGGAATACCTTGTGTGCTATCAAACGTCACAACGTGACTGAGTGATCATAAATATGCTCTACAGGTACCTCCGAAGGTGTTTGTTGAGTTGGCATAGATCGAGATTAGGATTTGTCACTCCGAGTATCGGAGAGGTATCTCTGGGCCCTCTCGGTAATACACATCATAAGCTTGCAAGCAAATAACTAAGGAGTTAGTTACGAGGTGATGTATTACGGAACGAGTAAAGAGACTTGCCGGTAACGAGATTGAACTAGGTATGAAGATACCGACGATCGAATCTCGGGCAAGTAACATACCGATGGACAAAGGGAATTACGTATGTTGTCATAACGGTTCGACCGATAAAGATCTTCGTAGAATATGTAGGAGCCAATATGGGAATCCAGATTCCGCTATTGGTTATTGACCGGAGAGGTGTCTCGGTCATGTCTACATAGTTCTCGAACCCGTAGGGTCCGCACGCTTAACGTTCGTTGACGATATAGTGTTATATGAGTTATATGATTTGGTGACCGAATGTTGTTCGGAGTCCTGGATGAGATCACGGACATGACTAGGAGTCTCGAAATGGTCGAGAGGTAAAGATTGATATATATGACGATGGTATTCGGACACCGGAATAGTTTCGGAGTGCACCGGGTAGTCATCGGTTCATCGGAAGGGGTTCCGGGCACCCCCGGTAAGTGTATGCGCTTAATGGGCCAAATGAGGGTACAAACCAGCCCACTAGGGGGTTGGTGCGCCCTCTACAAGGCTGGCTGGCCCTAGGGGAAGGAAAGGGGAGGGGTGGCCCCTCCTGCCTTTCCCTCCTCAAGAGAGAAAGGAAAGGGGGGGGGGGGAGGGGGCGCCACCTTCTCCTTCCTTCCTCCCGCACTTAAACAAGGAAAGGGGGGAGGGGGAGGGCGCCACTTGGGGAGGACCCCAAGTAGGATTCGGCCTACTTGGGGTCGCCTCCTGGCTGCTCCCTCCTCCCCCCAACCTACATATATGTTGGAGGGGGGCGCCTAGCACAACGAGATTAATTGCTTAGCCGTGTGCGGCGCTCCCCTCCACCGTTTACACCACCGGTCATATTTTCGTAGTGCTTAGACGAAGCCCTGCGGAGATAGCTTCACCATCACTGTCACCACGCTGTCGTGCTGCCGGAACTCATCCACTACCTCGCCGTCTTGCTAGATCAAGAAGGCGAAGGACGTCACTGAGCTGAACGTGTGCTGAACGTGGAGGTGCCGTACGTTCGGTACTCGATCGGTTGGATCGCGAAGAAAGTTCGACTACATCAACCGCGTTGTCAAACGCTTCCGCTTACGGTCTACGACGGTACGTAGACACACTCTCCCCTCTCATTGCTATGCATCTCCATGGATAGATCTTGCGTGTGTGTAGAATTTTTTTTATTTTCCATGCAACGTTTCCCAACACGGCGGCGGGGGGAGAGGGGTGGTGGGGTCCTTGCCCTTGCCTTTGCCGGAGAAGAAACCCATCCTTGCGGGGAGACGGCGGGGGAGAGGGGTGGCTAGGGTTGCCGCCGACGGGGGAGCAGATGGCGGCGAGATGGGGACGGGGGGCTTCTGGAGCAGATGAGGACGCCCCCCTCCCCCCGCACGCTTGGATTAAAAAAAGCCGACTGTCATCGCTGACGCGTGGGTCCGAGATGGGCGGTCGTCATAAATTAAGCTGACCGCGGTAGTTGGACGTCCGCCAGGTGAGGACACGACGGACATCGAGAAGGCGCGAGGCGTTCGCTTCGCGTCCGCGCCGACGCATTTCTGCCGCAAATGGATCGGCGCGGACGCGAAACGGACGCGTTTTGCGAATGGGTCGGCGTGTTGGGCTTTCACTTTTATCCGCGCCGACCCAAACGGACGGCGGCGGACGAAATGGGTACCCGCGTTGGAGTTGCTCTCAGACTTTACGTTTTCTGCACTGTAGCACGAAATCACTCTAGACGTTTACGAGCGTCGAGAGACGTAAACCTCATTTACACATCCCAGCCCCAAAGGGTCCAACGGTCCAACCCCATCCCCATCCCCGCCTCGGGCGCGCGCGAAGCTCCGCCGCCGCCGCCGTCGCCGTCGTTGCCGCCGCAAGGGATGTCGCTCTGCTGCTGCAGCGCGGGGAGCCGCCGCCTGCTCCTCCCTCGTCTCTTCCTCGGCCGGCAGCACCAGGTCCGCCGCCCCCTCCTCCACGTACGCACCACCGCGACCTCCGCCGCCTCGTCCTCCACCACATCTCTCTCGCCGCAGCAGCAGCGCCAGGTCTCCCTCTACGTGGACGCCCTCCTCGACTGGAACCAGGTCGCTCTCTAAACCTCAGCCACCGGCTCCCACCCTAAACCCCAGTCCCCGGTTGCTTACATGTTCTCTTCGCTGTTCAGAGGATGAACCTTACCGCCGTCACCGACGAGGCCGAGGTCATGACGCGCCACGTGGTTGACTCGCTCGCCGTGCTTCCTCCACTCGAGCGCGCATACACCTCCCGCGGCGGCGACATTTCTGGTATCAGCCTTGTCGATGTCGGCTCTGGTGCGGGGCTTCCCGGGCTGATCCTTGCTGTTGCGCGGCCAAGTAATCAATCATCTTTCTTTAACTATTAATATTCCATGACATGACTGAAAAAGTTACTCCCTCCGATTCATACTAATTGTAGTACAAAGTTGTATTAAATCAGCGACAATTAATATGGATCGGAGGGAGTATGTGATTTCTGTTACTTTTCTTGTTGCAATTTGAATTGATATTGTCTGTTTCAGGCTGGAAGTTTACACTGTTGGAGTCGATGAGGAAGCGGTGCACGTTCTTGGAGCACGCATTTGAGGTCATGGAGCTGTCAAATGTGGATGTGGTGTGTGACCGAGCTGAGGTAAGCTGTCTTTGAGCAGCTAAGATCTTGCAATGCATTCTGATTGATTAAGCATTGTGTATTTGATTGAATTTGCAAAACAAATTGATGTTCTTATTTTACTCAAGCTGGAATTTAATGCTCAGTGTATGCTTAGTTGAGAACATGAAAATTTCTCAATTCAGGACATTTTTATGACTTCATGGTGTAATACAAAGACTCGAAGAGATTTGTTCGCGAATACATTTGAACCTTTATCATGAAATTTACCGACGATTTTCCAAACTACTGAATGACATCACTGTTATATTTTGACTATTTTACTTATGTTCGCTTATAGGACAGAATGCTGGCCAAAGTCATGATTTCAGAGAGTCATTTGATGTAGCAGCTGCAAGAGCTGTTGCAGAACTGAAAATTTTAGGTATTTAGTTATGTAACATGTTTTTTGGGGGCTTACTAGACCATATATAGCAATTAATCCTAGCTTTCTCCTTTGCAGCTGAGTACTGCCTCCCGTTGGTTCGTGTTGGTGGTTTATTTATAGCTGCTAAAGGGCACGATCCTCATGTAAGTCTTGGCTATTGAACTATTGTGCATTCCGCTAATTACCAAAATACTGTGTGCAACTAACGTTTCTTCAATTTCTTATGTTGTTTGGGCAGGAAGAAATAAGAAGTGCAAAAGCCGCAGTTGGTAAATTGGGTGCCTCCATGCTAGATTTGTGCAATGGTAAGCTATCTTCTTTAGCTCTGAAGAATTTATTTTATGGAATTAGCTTTGAAGAGTTTGAAAGGTTATTACGTAGTTTTCTAAATATTACTCTCAGTGAGATGGTATTCAGTCACAGCTTCTGAAAATAGGACCAAGAAAAAGAGTAATGGTAGCAAATAATTCTCAGTTTAACATGCCATGTGATGGCTTCTTTTTTGTTGCTTTTACTTGGCACATGTGAGTAATGCTCTTCATGGTATTCAGTTAGTAACCCTCTTCAGAAGAGCTAGTAGCCAAATCTTTATTTTTCTACTTGCTGACATCCTGTTATGTCCTAACTAAAATTTTCTGAAACATATCATTTGCAAACTTAGTAATTTGCATGTTTTCGAGTTATTGCGCGCTCCTGCAATAGACCGTGAATGCATCTATGCTTATCAACAGACACAATTGTTGATTTGATCTGTGATATCCATGCTTAGATGCAATGTTTGATCTGTTCCCATTACTGATTCATGGCCATGTATGATGTCGGCGTGTCCATGATAGTAATTTAGTAGATGCAACTTTTGCTAATTGATGACTACGTGCTATATCCATGTTGGTCAAACAGTAACACAATTTCGACCTGATCTCTTTACTAATTCCTGAGAACGGGATAAGCATAGGAGGGTGAAACTCCCAATATCTTAAGCCTCTCTTCGTTTGCAGTCGAATCGATGGGACCTCATGGTCAACGAACGGCGGTTGTGTACCTCAAGGAACGCACTACTCCAAAAAAGTACCCTCGGCAACCAGGTAAACCCTAGCCGCCTTTAGGAAAGGCACATCATTCAATAAGTTTATTATTCTTCAGAGCTCGAGCATGCACTTCATGTCATACAGGAACTCCTTCTAAGACGCCATTATGAGGAGAAGCATGCTGACTTTATGGTAGACATAGAATGATCAGAAGATGGTCTGTGGATGCTCTCCCTCCAAATGGAATATCCACTGGAAGACGCCGATTGTTCTCGAAGCATGAA
The DNA here is from genome assembly GCA_011799875.1 of Thinopyrum elongatum. Classification (NCBI taxonomy): domain Eukaryota; kingdom Viridiplantae; phylum Streptophyta; class Magnoliopsida; order Poales; family Poaceae; genus Thinopyrum; species Thinopyrum elongatum. The sequence continues at coordinate 204,399,226 of CM022303.1, forward strand.
AGGATTAATCTACCACCCTGACAGCAGGTATTTGTTGTCTGCAAGGAAACTGGTGCTTCACTCCATGTATTTTTCGACGGCATTTCTTATGTACAATAGAGAAACAGAGGTGGTCTCGAGCAGGCACAGAATGTCGCATGGGGAAATGTATAATACTCCTGTAAGACTGAGCTTAAGTCTTTAACTGCCACCACTCGACTTGAAATAAGCTGTTCTTTGTCATGCTTCAATGGCTGTTTCCGTTGGTTTCTTGCTACGGTGGTTAAACACGGCTGAAATAAATTATATTTCTGACGAGCAGATCAACATTATCATATTTTCATTTTTCAACACGTACACATGGCCACATCATTACCGTCTGAAAACATCATCTCACCAACTTGTCGAAAGCCAGCGTTAAACTACTGTTCCAGCCGAGTAGAGGGAAGGAAACTTCTCCCCTCCAACCTCCCCACACAGGAATAGGTCACCATTCAGCAGAGTCCGGACTACTGACCATTACAACATGCAACAATCACGGGACTAATTCCAACTACACATTCATAACGGCAAGTTATGCAACAATTTGTGTAAGGAAAGATCCAAATCCAAGCGTGTTGGCCGGCTCCGAGCGGCTGCCTCACCCGCCGGCTGACCAAGTAGTCCTCCATTGGACTCGTCAAGCTTTATAACACGAGCCGGTTTTGTTTCCTAGCCTCATTCATCCTTCTATCTCGCCGAGAGCTACAATGGCCGCCACCATCACAAGAAGCGTCTCCCCTCTCCTCGCTCTGCTCGCCGCCGCGGCCACGGTGCTCGCCGCGCTGTCGCCCGCGTCCGCCCGGAGCTTGCCGGAGGGTCTCCCGGACATCAAGCCGCTGCTGTCCAACCCATGGTCGGCGTTCCAGAACCTCTCCGGCTGCCAGTTCGGGGACGAGCGGCAGGGGCTCGCCAGGCTCAAGGACTACCTCAGCCGCTTCGGCTACCTCCCCGCGCCGCCGGCCAAGTTCAACGACATGTTCGACGCCGACATGGAGTCCGCCATCCGGACCTACCAGCACAACTTCGGGCTGGAGGCCACGGGCCAGCTGGACGCGGCCACGGTCGCCAAGATGATGTCCCCGCGCTGCGGCGTCGCCGACATCATCAACGGAACCTCCGCCATGGGCAGGACGGTCCACGGCCGGAACCTCTACTCCTACTTCCCGGGGTCCCCCTCGTGGCCGCGCTCCAAGAAGAGCCTCAGGTACGCCATCACGGCGGCCACCGAGACGACCATCGACCGGGCGACGCTGAGCAAGGTCTTCGCCAGCGCCTTCGCGCGCTGGTCGGCGGCGACCACGCTCAACTTCACCGAGACGGCGTCGGCGTCGGACGCCGACATAACCATCGGGTTCCACTCGGGCGACCACGGCGACGGCGAGGCGTTCGACGGGCCGCTCGGCACGCTGGCGCACGCCTTCTCGCCGACGGACGGGCGGTTCCACCTGGACGCGTCGGAGGCGTGGGTGGCCGGCGGCGACGTGTCGCGCGCGTCGCTGGACGCCGCCGTCGACCTCGAGTCGGTGGCCGTGCACGAGATCGGCCACCTGCTGGGGCTCGGCCACTCGTCGGTGGAGGGCGCCATCATGTACCCGACCATCACGTCGCGCACGCAGAAGGTGGAGCTGGCCAAAGACGACGTCGACGGCATCCAGAGCCTGTACGGCGGCAACCCCAACTTCAAGGGCGTCACGCCGCCGGCCACGAGCAGCGAGGAGACCCACAGCGCCGCCCCGCGCGCGCTCTCCAGGCCGTGGAGCGGCCTGGCTGGCGTGGCCATGGCGGCTGCGCTCGCACTAGCCTTGTCGTGCTAGTTCTTGGGTCGATCGATTGACGACCATTTTTTTTAACCTTTTTTTAATGGGCATATATTCACTTTGCTCTAGGATTTGTGTTGTATAAACATTAGTCACTGGGTGTGCAAGATAGTGTAGATACGTGAATTTTACGTGTATAGATCGAATCGTATACGATAGACATAGTGGTGCGCCCATGTGGCCATGTGATATCATATGAGTTTTGCGGAATGTGCCCTTGTGCGTTGTCGCTTTTCAGTAGTTATCTAACGGAGCAGGCGAGAGCCACATGATTTGTCTCGGGGGGTCCATGTGGCATTTGGACGGGCATTTCTCGCGTCATACGCGTTGCTTGGTAGGTTCACGGCATCGATCCAGACGAGGGGAATAAGTCCACGTGAGACTACGTCTTGACCCGTTTAGAGTCTGAAGTCTGTTGTGCCACTCATCAGAACCAAAAACGCGGGAAAAGAAACAAAAACACAGGAACAGAAATGTGGTACAGAAATGTCGTTTGGATGTCACGCAACGATGGTACTTACATGATTGCAGGCCCATGAAAAATGATGTCTCATTACCTCGTCTTTAGTTTTCTTCAAATTTTCTGGAATAACTGCCCGTTCCATACAAAACTTGAAGAAATCTGAGATGGCCATTTAAAAAAAAATGGCACCAAGGGAAATTTCTCTATAGAGTAATCCCTTCGTCTGAAATTCCTGTGTTTTACCCTTCCTCACGATGTATACAAGTTTCGTATACTGAAAGCCAATCAGAGCTGCCCCAGAGAAAATGAAAAATGAAAGAGAACTGAAACTGTCACAATCCCGATGCAGGTTCAGCACTGTCCTTCAGAACATCAACGTGTTGAAGAGTAATATCGAGCAGCTAGAGTTCCATCATGAAGGGCTGAAGGCCAAGAGCTCAAAATAGAGAGATGCTCACCTTTTAACTACGATTTCTTGTTCTTCGGATGTTGGTCACCACATGTGGTTTTTGAGCCACATTTTTATGATCGAACCTTTAATATTTAAAGGGTTTGCTCTTCCCAAAAAAGAGAAAGAAGGGCTTGCTTTGCAAAAAAATTGTATTTAAAAGTTTTAAAAAAAAATCTCCATAAAAAAAGTTTCACAAAAAAATAATCTGAAAAACATTCTGTAACAGATCATGAGCGGCCCGTGAGTTTTTATCAACGCCTTTCCTTTTTTTTGGAGGGAATTTTATCGGAAATTCCTATTCGACGCATTCTGCGCCAAGATGTCGCTACTTTTTTTCGCACAGGAGCTTGAGCGATCGCTCCGATTGGGCCGGCCCGTTTAAGCGTTTCTGGTTTTGGGAACCTTCTAGAGCTTCCAGCTGGTTTTTTCTGGTTTTGAGAACCTTCTAGAAGGTTCCCTGAACCAGTTTTTTTTCTTTTACCGGTTTTATTGTTTGTTTTTGGTTTTTGAAGATTTTTTTTTCTATTTTTTCGTTTTTCTGTTAAATTTTCTTCTTTCTTTTTTTCTTTTCTTCTTCCTTTTGTGTTTGTTTTTATTCATTTTTAAATTTCTTTTCTATTTTTCATGTTTTTTCCTTTTTTCAAAAAGTTCACGTTTCCAAATTGTTCAGAATTTGTAAAAAATGATCGTACTTTTAGAAAATGTTCAGTTTCTCAGAAAATGGATGTATTTTAAAAAGTTGTTCATAAATTCAAAAAATGTTCCCATTTTTAAAAATTGATCACAAATTTTCAAAAAATGTTCTTATATTAATTTTTTTGTTCAGGTATTTTTTTTCACATCTCCAAATTTTGTTCAAAAAATACAAAATATGTTCGCCATTTAAAAAATTGTTCGCGTTTTCAAATTTTGTTCACGAATTCAAAAAAGGTTTGTGTTTAGAAAATTTCTTCATAAATTTAAAACCAGTTTGCATATTTTTCACAAATTCAATGTTGCTCTAGGTTTTGTTTACAATTTCAAAAAATGTTCCAGCTTTCCAAATTTGTTCACAAATTCAATAATAGATCATGTTTTTCAATTTTGTTCAAAAATCCAAAAAAATGTTCTGGAAGTTTTAAAAAATGTAAACATTTTTATTTTTTGTTCATCTTTCCAAATTTTTCACATCATCAAAATGTTCATGTTTTAGAAATTTTGTTTGAAATTTCGGAAAATGTTTTTGTTTTGAAGAAAATATTTGCAATTTCAAAAAATTCTGTTGTAGGAGGTCGTCGGTTTGACCCAATACCTGGACTGTAGTTTTTGGAATTTTTTCTGAATTAATGTTTAAGATTTGTCGCTGTCGTATGCATGTTTAACTGTCGCGCTGCGAATTGAATATGAGAACGTCTAGGTCCCAGTGGTTTGCACGCTGGGCCAATTAGTACGTAGTCGCGGGATCGAGTGCGCTAGCGCTATTTTCCTTTTTGCGATTTTTCATCTCGGGAACGTGCCGCCGCGTGCCACTGTAAATGGGCCAGCTCAAGCTAGCCGCTCCTGTGTGAAGCGTAGGTACTTTGCCGCAGCGAGCGGCGTATAGGAGCTCCCAATTTTATCAACGTCTTCTGCACACACAGATAGCAATGTCGGGCCCAAGTTTGTAGCCCGGAATGCGAAGAAGGTTCTCAGTTCCAGTTCTAAGCTAACATGGGCACTGTCTAAAAAAAAGCTAACATGGGCACCCCCTAAAAAAAACAAAAAACTAACATGGGCACAAAATGCGCACATGAGCTGGGGCTCATTTGCGTTTGGTTTTTCTATATTTAATGTTTTTTTGTTTTAATTGGCGGTTTGATTTTTAATTTCTTGTTTTACTTAAATTTCCGTTTCCTTTTTTGTTTATTTTCCAATTATTTTTCTTAAAAAATATATAACCATTTTTTAAAAATAAATGAAATTTTCGTTAAAGTTGTGTGAACGCTTCTTAAAATTACATGAATATTTTCTAAAGGTGTGAAAACTATAAAAATTGTAACCTATTATTTTTTAAATATGTGAATACTTTTTACAAATCACATGAATATTTTATGAGTACCCTGTTAAAGTTACATGATTTGAAAAAAAAATGTGAACATTTTTTTAATTGCACCGGTATTTTGAAAACATGGATACTTTTTTAGCTATATGGATCTTTTTTTTTTGAATATGTGAACTCTTTTTAAAAAGGAAAACGCTATGGTTCAGCCGACGGATCACACGCACTGTATCCGCCGCCTCCTACGTCCAACATGTGTCTTCATCCTTTCCTTATGTATTCTCCGTCTCCCTATGCCGGCTCACAACCATGGTTGTTGCTCGAGCGCGCACGCCCGAGCTCCACTCCGACCACCATCAGCCCAGTTGTGTCGCTCTAGACTCCCCTCTCGCCCTAAGTCGTTGCTCTGGCCGGCGATGCTTTTTTTTATACTTTTCACAACAAAGGCCATGTTGCGAAAGTCGTCCCGCAACATCGTCTCGGTTGCATAAATTTCTTGATTCACACATCAGAAAAAATTTCTGCAACATTATTCAAGTTACAAAAGTCCCCCGCAACATTATCTATGATGTAAAAACGTGAAGATGAAAATAATAATTCTGCAACACCACCATTGATGCAAAAGTCCTTCCGCAACATTATCTATTTGCAAAAAAGTTGAAGACAAAAATAAAAAAAATTGAAAAAAAAAACGCTTTGGTGGTTTGGCAACAAAGCAATTGTTGCAGAGGGAGTTGCGCAACACCTACCTTGTTGCAATTCCCGACGCATCTCATTTGAGAGATCAGCCGGCTATTTATGGCTTAATTCAACAACGCAGGAGGCGTCAGATCTTTTAAAAATATCCGCCGGAGCGCGTCCCAAAAAGATAGGAACATTGTTTTAGAATAATACAAAACAAATTTTTAGTGACAATATGTTGTGCTGCTGTAGTAGTCTAGCAGCCAGCTTGCTGTTTTTTCAGAGCAACTAGCTTGCTGGTAGTTTAGGAAACCGGTGGCGGCAATTGGCTAGTCGCACGTTTCATGGGCCGGTGGTGAATGTAAGAGCATTTACAGCCGAACGCCTTAAATCCGTCTCAAACGTTCAGGCAGGCTGACCGATCATTGACCAGTCACAAAAAATCGTTTCAGCCGAGCGCCTCGAACCGTCCTCAAATGCTCGGGCTCACCGGCACCCTCATATATCTAGCTCAAATATGGGACGGCCCGGGCACGTCCGGGCGCGTCCGTCTGACAAGCCCGGCCCATCACCGACCCCACGACTGTCCCACAAAAAAAAACCCATCCGGCTCATCGCTCCGAACCCTAGCCCACTCAAACTCTTCTCTCTCGCTCCGTTCTCTCCTTTCCCCGTACCAGTTCGGAACGAATCGGCGCAATGTCATTTTATCATATCCATCATCATGAAGGTGTCCTAATTATCCATCACAATGAAAGCGCCATCCTAAAATTGGTCCGACAAGGCAACTGTTGTCAACTAGATCATTGGAGCAGGGGAGGTGCCTGACTGGCACGATGCGGTCGGGAAGAGAAAGGGAAAACGAGAGATTCAAGGGGATAAGAGCATGGTTAATAATATAACCAAGAGCCGGCTATATGGAGTTGCCATGTTACTTATAGCCAACCTAATAGTGCACTCATACAATAGTTAGCCATACTAGTATGTTATGCAATTAATATATGTCCCACCTCTTTCTCCCACAAAGCTTGTTGGGTCTCGTGCTACAGCCGGCTGTAAGCTTGTAGCCCGCTTCTCTTCTCTCTCCTCTCTTCTATCCTCCAAGTAGGCACAAATCTAATGTGGCATCTCTTATAGCCCGTCCATGTCACTCTATTGTACTTGCTCTAAGGTAGTGATCGCGAACGGCACGTGAGCCCCTCATAATCGAACACTATGCATGTGACCGTCGGAGGTTTCGGCCGGTCAGCCGAAATGAATCATTTGCCTTCTCAAAACGAGCCTAATAACATCAATTCCGTCACGTCAAATACACACTAAAAAAATCTGGCTCAGATCGTATCTTCAGAAACGAAAATAACTATTCTAAAAAAAAACGAAAATAACTGTAATATTTTGTATAGTACTCGTTATGCGCGTGCCTACATCCTTGGACGTGCTGTTTTCGGTCGGCGGCCACCGCGTGCATCGTCGGCCGGGTCCAGACAGGATAGAACAAAAAAAAAAAGAAATAGGGGAAAGGCGGCGGTTATTCGTTCTCCACAGCAGTCAGCCGGGCATGCAATTCCTGCCTTCCACGCCTGGTGAAACGAGCGCGCCAAGAAACCTCCGGCGAGGAATCGATTCAGTCGGGCCCGCACCGAAAGCAGTTCCTTTCCATGTCAAAAATAAAAAAGCAGTTCCTTCTGGTTCGCCTCCCGACCGTATTGAGTCCGCACAACAGTCCCCGACGGGCGGGCCAACGTGCCCCCCGGACCCACGGCCCCGTCTCACCGCAGCCGGGAAGCTTCCCCAACCTCACGCTGCCTGCCGAGTCAGCGCGTTGCCCTCGTCCACACCACGCCGCCGACTCCGAGGATCAAACCGCAGGCAGACCATTCCAGAACGCGTGGTCGCGCGTCACGGCTGAGCATCTCTCGTGCCCTCCGCCACAAGATTTCCACCCCCCCTAGCTGTCACGACAGGACCATTCCTCTCGCCTCGCCTACGCCTATAAAGCCCCGGCCTCCCGTTCCTCCTCTCCGGCGACCACAAGAAGCAAGACTTTGTTCCTACGTACGCACACACGCATCCGTTCCTCGGTTTATAAGGCAGCGGAGTTTGTCCGTGTCAATCGACGCTCCATCTCTTCGTCGCCGGCATGCAGCGGAGCAACTCGTTCGGGACGTCGTGGGCGGACCAGTGGGACACGGGCGCTGACCCGAGCCCGCGGGCGCGCGGTGGCGGCGGCGACGGCAAGAAGGGCGGCGTGGAGAAGACCAAGGCGGCGGCGGCCACCGGGCTGAAGAAGGTCAAGGCCGGCACGGCGCAGGGGTTCCAGTGGATCAAGGACAAGTACCAGAAGAAGAGCGCCAGCAAGAACGGCAAGCAGGGTGGCGGCTCCGAGGTGGCGGCCGGGTACTGACCGATGATCTGAGACGTTTGGATATATATATGGAGCCGTCATGGACCGATGATGTTCTTATTTTAGTGTTGTGCCTGCGGACCGGTTACCTTGCTCTGTTTTATAGCCTTCTCATGTACATAAATGAAGGATTTGACTTTGTTCTGGTTCTTCATATTTGATCACTGTTTCAGACTTGCTTCTGATTGGTGCTGTGATTAACTACCGATTAAAATTGATCCTTGATTCATCTCCAGCAAACTAAAAAAACACTCTGCTCCCGGTGCACATAGAAACTAAAAAAGCACCCCGACGGTAAACTCCAAAAAAATGTGCACCCGCATGAACGACAAACTCTGAAAAAAATAGAAGAAGAAATAAAGAAAATTCTGATTTTTTTGTTATAAATATCGACGAGTGTTTGAACTGCGTGTAAATTTTTGTGATGGAATCACATTCGTGGAGGTATGACAAAAGATCAAAATAGATGCTCTAAAAAGACAATTTCAAAAGCATTTTGCAGCAATGATTTTGTATTTTGCAGCACTGATAAATTGCACGATATGATATAAATTGATAGATATGTAAAATAAATATAACGGTACAACATGGTAAAGTATTTCTGATGATGTTTTCAGTAAAGTAAAGTAGACCTCCGGGGCCATTGGTTCACTAGTGGCATCTCTCCAAGCAGAGAAGTGTGGTGTAGTGAACAAATTACAATTAAGTAGCGATTAAATTGTAATATTTATATTTATGACTATGATCATTCATGGTATAACCTCATATAAGCATTTTGTCTATGATATGTAGACCGTTATCCAACTGCATCTACAACTAATACTCCACCCAAAGACCGCTATTCAACATTCATATCAAATTATTAAGTTTATGACAAACATAGCATTGCAATAAGCTTGATGACATAATGTGGATAGTAAAACTACCATCCAAATGTGATTAAAAAGCCATCATTTTATCCTTAGTGGCGACAATACAATACATGTTCTTTCCTTTTCTGTTACTGGGATAAATCATCACAAGATTGAACCCACTATTATGCACCACTCCCTTTGATGAACTACCCATCAATCCTCACCAAAGAAAACAAATAAACCGAAGAGTATACATAGCTACTTAATTATACAACAAAGGAACTTCAAAAGATTCAATGTATTGCAATGAACAATCTTATCATAAAATGACAATTCATCATATCCCAACAAACATAGCACCGATTCCATCATATGGATCCCGATCATGTGAGGCAACTCATGGGAACTTTGTATTGATTCACAAGGGAGAGAGAATGCCATCTAACTACTACTATGGACCCTAAGGTCCTAAGGATACTACTCACACATGGTCATGGAGGCTGTAAGGTTGATGAAGAAGCTTGTAGGGATGGATTCCACCTTCGCCAGGGTGCCAGAACAGGCCTCCAGATTGGATCTCCTTGGAACAGGAACTTGCGGCGACGAAAAAAAATGGTACGAAGGGTTTCACGAAATATGGGATTTATAGGTGAAAAATGGGTGAAAGGCGGTGCACAGGGGGCTCACGTACGCCAGTGGAGTGGGTCTCCCTGGCCGCGCCACCTGGTCGTGTAGGGCCCTTGGCTGGCCCCTCGGCAGATCCTGTCACTTTCTGCACTCCTCCTAACTTGGAAAAGTCGTATTAAATCCTCAGGTGTTTGACCTCTGTAGATATGGATTTTCTAAAAAATCAAAAACATGCAAAAAGCAACAACTTGCTCTGGGCACTAAATTAATAGGTTAGTACAGAAAAATAACATAAATTGCTATAAAAATTGTTCAAAAGCGATAACATAATTAGATGAAACAATAAATAATTATAGATATGTTTGAGACATATCACCTCCTCTTGGAGACTTCCTTGGCTACAGTTTGGAGAGGTTTGGCGACATAGCTGCCCGGCGCTCCGCCCTCAGAGAGAGAGGAAGCCTCGAGGCCTTCCTTCGAGGCGCCATGCTTCTTCTTCTAACTTGTGGTCAAGGCCTTTTCCTTTGATTCTTCGGCCTCTGCTGAGGCTCATTTGGTTAAGGCCATCTAGCTTGTATGGCAGAGGTAACTTCACACACAACGAGGATTCCCCGTAGTCGACACTAATGTTGTTCAAGAAACAACTTTCAACAGGGGTTACCCTTAGCAATATGGTTAGTATGAGCAGGCGAGGGTGTGTATGACGGCCTTATAGTGAAGGTTGTCATACACCGGCAAAGTGACACAATGATGTTTTTTAAATAGGTTCAGTCGTTTCCTCAGAGCATGACCTGCGTCCTATGAGAAGGGATCATCGAGAGCGGTGCTCGATGCAAGGAACACTTAGAGTGTTTTCGCTTTCGAAGTCTCATGACCATGGCTAGCCCGAGCCTTACTAGGTCCCTCGGGCTCCGACTCCCAGTCTCCGGTCGAGATTGAACTCTAGGGAGGGGGAAAGTGACCCTCCTCTTGAGTTTATTCAAGCAACGCGTTGATGATTTACATGCCTCCCTCAGGGGGCTTATATAACCTAGGGGTCCTTGACAAATGACAGGGCTACCCTTGAAAAGAGGAGGTTAGAACTAGGTAATCTGTAGTCCTTTGACCCATGAGCCACTAGTTGGGCTAAGAGGGGGGTTGTAGCCCTTAGTGGAGCTTCCCTCCATCATATGAAGACTTTCTAGCTTGGGCTTGGACCTCTTTGTTCCCTTGACTTTATTTTTGGCCTTTTCTTTTATGTGATCTCCTTCTTTTGACTTGTTGATCATTAAGACTTGCTTAAACTTTTATTGGCCGAAAGGGCTTGTTTGGACCTTAGTTGACCTCCTTGACTTGTGTTGATTTCCATTGACTTTTGTTGACCGTCCATGTGGAGTGCCATGTAGGATTTGGATGGGAACAAATAATTTTGGTTAATGCTTCAACAATATCAACTCTACAATGGTACGTGACGGAGTACTACGTCCTCGGTTTGTGTAGGGTAACGCAGCAGAAAACAAAAAATTTCTGACCTACGCACCAGCCCAGGACCACTATGGAGACTGCATACAAGGTTTGATCTTTTTCGTTACCGACTCGTAGCGCAGCGGAAGTAGAGTCGATGACGATCGGCGGTGCAGATCCCCGCAGCTAGGATTTACAACCTCCCAACCGCGAGGATGTACTCACTCATCTGCCCCACGGACAACCTCCGAGAGGCGGTCGGACAGTCCCTCGGACGGTGTCGCGGACAGCCCTTCGGGAGGACCCCCAAAACTCGGACGGTCACTCGGACAGCCCTTCGGGAGGACTCACAGAACTCGGACCGTCACTTGGACAGCCCTTCGGGAGGCACTCTCAAAACAGCCCCTCGGGCACAAAGATCGAAACTACGACCTCTCTACGGGGTTGCACACATACGGTGTCATCTATCCGGCAGGGCTTCGCCGTCCAGAACTAGTTCCCATCGGAACCTAGACAGCCTTTCGGCTCTACGAAACTCTTTTCGTGGGAGGGAGAGAGAAGCCAGATAACATCATGGCATGTGTATGAAAGCAAGGGATGAGTGTGGAGAGCACCCCCTCCATCTCTATTTATAGGAAATCCCATATGGAAAAATACCCAAAAAATCCATCACATGGATTTCCCACAAGGGCATAAAGGGAAGGGAAGTGGAGCTCCATGGAGCTCCACATGTGCGGCCGGCCACCCCTAGGGGGCCCCCATGAGGGGCTTCCTTGGCTCCCAAGTCCTTCTAGAAGACTTCACAAAAAACCCTAAAAGGTGGCTTTACAAAAAAGTAAACCAAAAAGCACTTTTCACTATTCATGACGACATTTTTCAGCGTCCATTCGAACTGAAAATATTTACGTGGGCTTAGAACATTTCCAGTACCCACTAAAATAATTTTCAACGCGTTCCGAAACAATTCCAGATTAGTGATTTTCATCTGCGAAAAGCAGACAAAGCGGTTCCGGCAGCCCCGGAACATTTTTGGTTTTTCTTCCGGAAAAATCCCAGAAGTTTTCAGAATGATTCTGGCACCCTCCAAGAATTTCCAGACATGTGTCGAAACCAATTTGACTTAATGGTATACCCTGAAACAACTTTCCAGTTTTACCGAAACGATTCCGGTGTCCTCTCCGGAACGTTTCCGTTGCGTCCGAAACTTTTCCGGTGATATTCTCTCAGACTCCCTGTCTAGTATTCAGCAGATAGATGACCCTTAAGCGTGTGACCCTATAGGTTCAGTGAAGTATAGACATGACCGGAACTCTTTCCGATCAATGATCAACATCGGAGCCGTGGACACCCATATTGACCCCTATACCCACACGAATGAATATTCGAGTGAACCTCTAGTTGCCGTGTGCTATTCCTGTTGCTTCGCGATATGTTACAAATACCCGAGGTGAGACATGTTGGCATCCCCGTGGATCAACAACCTGTCCACTATGCCAGTTACCTCGTTATCGGTATTGTTCTCTTTTCTCGTTACCGTGTTCCGGCATCCCTGTGATCAAATCACCCTGTGTCTGGCCAGACAATGATGGATACCGTAACACCGAGAGGGCCCAGAGATATCTCTCCATCGTCGAAGGAGCAAATCCCAATCTCGAGCTATCAAGTTACTTGACACACTTTTCCATGAACCCGTAAGCCGCCGTAATAGCCACCCATTTACGGATGACGTTTAACAAACCCCAAAGTTCATGAAGCAAGTATGAAGAAACTCGATACTCTCATGGTCTAAGGAATCATGCAAACGTTAACCATCTCTGTGTTATTAACCATTAACTTGTGACGAAAGTATCTCATAGAATAACATCAATTCGGGTCAATTCAACACAAATGTTTTCTAACATTGTACCCTCAAAGTTGCTGGCATAGACATGCCCATGATCAGGAAAACAGGACCATCATGCAACACTTGAGCCAGTCTTAGAGGCTAGACTAGGAATATGTTTTACCGTTTATTATTCCACACGTGCATATGAGTCTTCCTCCGAGCCTCGTGGTTATTGTAGACTCGAGAACCATAACAGTTATAGCATGGAACATAAACCTAATTATAAACAGGAAGATAATCAATAACATTTATTATTGCCTCTAGGGCATATCTCCTACAGTTTGCAATTCGTGATTTTATTATTTCATAGTCCTTTCTCAAACTGGTATATTGTGTAGATATAGTAATGTAGGATTATATTTGCACAATATGCAATAGCACGTCTTGTTAAACCACTGTTATAGTTCACAAGGTATGACCAAGGGTTGGCTAGGGCTTCATGTTGTTGACATTGGTTCTTGGGCGGCGGATCTAAACCCTAGACATTGGTGATTCAACCTCACGGTGGCCAGATCTATTTTGTGGAAGGCCCTCTCTTTTTGTTACCATGCTAGTAGTGGATATTTTTGGAACGAGAGAACCATGAAACTCTTTTTCATCACAAGTATGCGCCACAAATAATCGCCACTCGCATCAAAAGGGAAGGACTTGGGTAATGTTATTTTGGGAGAGTAGAATTTTTATTTGGCCTTCGGGCTTTTCCTTGTTAAAAAATGGTGGCTTCACTTTAGAAGATCTTATGCCTCTTCAATTATTACAACCCATGATTCACATGCAACATGTGTGCCCTTTATCCTATCTTAATCATTCTTACTGGACATCAATTAACAAAGCAGAAAAGAACCCAAAAACAACTCTTCCACAAGAGTTTCACTGAATGAGACCGTTATCCATATGCAACTTTAGTCTCCTTCATTCTTCGGTAAGCTCTCTTTACACTACCTAATGCACAAGAGTTTTACAAAAGCAGAACACACACAGCTCACCCTGTCACCTAGTGTGTAAGTAGCACCCAGGCAACAGTAAGAATGCCACATAATTCTGAGCATATGCTTGGTTTGCTACCAAATTTTAGCTAGCCAAAGTGTCGGCAGTCCAAAAATTGGTAAACCCAAGACTTATGTGAGGTTGGCTACATCATTTAATTAGTAGCCAACCAATTAGTGGCTAATATCCGACCAAATGGCAAACATTGGCATCAAACCAACGCTAATTGTAGCACCTGCAAAGCTGTGTGAAAATCACGAAGCTAATGGAGCTCAGGAGCACCAAGAACCAGTAGTAGTTATCCAGGCGCGCCTCCCGGGGATCGTCGGAGAACCAGCCGTGGCCCTTTCCGGCGCCCCTCGCCGTGGCCACCTCGATCGCCGCGATCAGCAGCGTGCCGACGAGGCTGCCGACGCCGAAGACGCTGAGGTAGAGCCCGATGCCGATGGTCCTCATCGCGTCGGGGACCTGCGAGTAGAAGAACTCCTGCATCCCCACGACGGTGAACACGTCCGAGACGCCCAGCAGCACGTACTGCGGGAGCAGCCAGGCAATGTTCATCTGACCGGCCGCCTCGTGGCGGCGCCGGGACTCGACGAGCGCCGCGATGACCATGGCCACGACGGAGAAGACCATGCCCACGCCGATCCGCTGGAGCACCGTGATCCCCTTGCTGTTCCCGGTGACGACGCCGATCAGGGGGATGATCACCCTGTCGTAGAGCGGCATGAGGATGATGATGGACACGGTGATCGTGCTCTGGAGCGTCGCCGGCGGGATCACGAAGGCGCCGCCGGCGACCCGGTGGTCCATCAGCGTGCCCTGCTTCGTGAAGAAGGTCATCGGCTGCTGGAAGATCACCGCGAACATGAGCAGCACCGTCCAGATCGGCAGCAGCCTGAGGATGATCTTGGCCACGCCGGGTCTGTTGGCCTCTTTTGGGTCAGTTAGCTTGGCTAGTTTCAGGGGCTTCTCCTGCAACCTGCACAGCAGAGTTCAGAATTTTTGCATTGGTCAGTAAATGTGAAAAATAAGCTTTCCTAGAATTTAACTCGCAATGCACAAATCTTACTCTAGCTCGGAAGCACTGTTCTTGTCGTCGCCGTCGTCTTGACCATCATGTCTCGACGACAAACGGATCTTTCCGGCCGAAACACTCGCAAGAAGTGACTTCAGAGCTCTGAGGATGCTCTCAGAGCAAGGCCTGTCGGCGCTTCTTGGCTGGCTGATCTTCTTGTAGAGAGGAGTGCAGCAGAGGAACGCCGCAACGGACAGGGCCATGGCGGCGCAGGGGACGGCGAAGCCGATGCCCCAGCCGACGGTGTCCTGGACGTAGGACATGGTGGTGTTCCCCAGGAGGCTGCCGCAGCATATGCCGAAGTACCACCACTGGAAGAAGGCGCTCTTCACCTTGCCCTTCTCCTCCGCCGTGCCGCCGCCGTCGTCCTCCTCCTCGTCTCCGATGTCGAGTTGGTCGGCGCCGAAGGCTTGCAGCGAAGGGTTGTACGCGCCTTGCCCGATCGAGATCAGGTAGAGTGGCAAGAAGAGCGTCGCCCATGGCAGCCATTTGTGAAGCATTGCCCATGAGGTGAGTCCTGCCAGCCCCTGATATGCAGTGTTAGTGGGAAATATTAACCCAGATGGCAAAGAATCTCAATTACTGCTATGATGCAGTAGTACTAGCAAGTCACTTTTTGAAGTCCAGTGAAAAACAAATTTGTTACGTCATGTATCAATCCCATGTTTGAAGCCCAGTGAACTCTAGACGTGAGGGTGTGTTGAAATATAGTGCCTGCATTTCCAATCATAATAACTAGTCATTCATGAACTACATCAAATGTCTGCATTGCAACAGCTCTTGCCATGTTGCAATACTGGTTTCATGCCAGTAACAGAGTGTGTAAACCAATGTTGCCCACATTGGTGCCATCTCCTCCATCTTGTCCTAAGATTGTACTCCTATAACAGAGTATCTACAATATAAATATTACAGTTGTCCTAGAGCAACTATGCTTCCTGACTATAACTACAAAGTGCATTAAAAATTCAGACCCCAGACTCCGGGAAACAGAAAACAGTACCTAAAAAACAATCTGCAAACAAACACACACAAGAACATGACCAATATGGTGGAAATAACTAAGGAGCAAAAATTAACTTACTGCGACGTAGAGCAAGGAGGAGGCGGTGACGGTGGAGTAACGGTCCCAGTAGGAGTCGGCGAGGACGGCGCTGACGAGCGGCAGCATGGAGGTGATCCCTACCCACGCGCTGACGCTCTGGGCCGCCGCCGCGGTGCTCATCCCGACGACGCCGGTGAGATAGTTCACCATGTTGGACGCCACCCCCTTGAACGCGAACCTCTCCACGCCGGCCACCACTGCAAATTAACCGGATCATCAGACGGCCACGAACACCAGCTCAGAACAGTGTACCTGCACCTCTTTCACAATACCTATGATCAGGATACACGGCCGGCCCAGCGACGCCGACGACCCCTTCTCCGTCGCCATGAGCTCCGGCGACGATCGACCGGCAACAGAGCGGCACCTGAGCTTGCTTCTTCAGCCGACGGCTCACCTACTTACAGAAACGAGGAGACAGCAGGAATCCGTCGATATGATTTGTGCCCTAGACACGATTGCACATTGCGCACCAATGTGTGCAAGCAAAGCTCTGGAGCTTGCACGAGGCGGGGAGGCAGGAAGTGGAATCCACCACCAATGGCACAACGGACAAGCCCTCATAGCTAGCCTTTTAAAGGAAATATTACAGCGCTAAAGCTCAGATGGCAATGTATTTTGCCTTTTTAGGTGCATCATCGCCTCAACACGGGAGGGCCTCCGTGGTGTTGCAACGTGTACGTAACTCTCGTCATTTCGACGTGACGGGATTCTGCCTCTAGTTTTATTTCTTGGAACTGATAAAACAATGGGAGAATATCAGGTGATACCATCACTTAGATGCTCCCATGATACAAGTTCGATTTTTTTTTCAAATTTAAATGTTTTAAAAACTTCCGAAAAAAATTATGGATGTTCTCAACACATGTGTCTACAAACCATTAAAAATTCGGATCCAAATTCAAATTATACAATGAGAAACAAAAAGACAAATGTAGCATGAATAGTGTCAATAAAAAAAATATGAATAGTGTAAAAAACTACACTATTCACAACAGATTTGTCTTTTTTGTTTCTCAATGTGTATATCGAATTTGGATCTGAATTTTTTAGAGTTTGTACACACATATGTTGAGAACATTCATGTTTTTTTTGGGATTTTTTTGTAACATTTAAATTTGGATTTTTTAATTTGTATCATGGGAGCATCTAAGTGGTGGCATCACATGATATCCTCCTATTGTTTTATCAGTTCCAAGAAATAAAACTAGATGCGGAACAAACCTTGTAGTAGACAGTCGGGAAGTCGTTGTGCTAAAGCCCTACAAGACCAGTGCACCATAACATGAAGAAAAGCGTAGATTGGAAGGATCCAACCAGTACACACGAATACAAACGAGCAAAGAACGGATCCACGTAGATCCGCCGGAGACAGACCTCCACAAGCCCTCCGACGAAGCTAGAAGCATCGTCGAGAGTCGAGACAGGGCCTAGGCGGGGAGAACCTTAATTCCATTTTCAAAGAGTCGCCACCGCCTCGCCTCTCTAAGCAGAACACAAACCCTAACAAAACTCAAAGAAACATCAAAAGGAGAGCCCTCCCACTGGCAAGGGCCGGGATCCATCGCGCCTCGATGCATGGCCCTAACCCCACAGGAGACGAGGCAGACCAGCGCCAGCGGAAGACACAGTAAACCTAGGGGCTAGATGCCCTTTGCGTATGAGCGGCAGCGGGCGCTATTACGAGCCTAAAGTTCTCTATTGAGTAAGGTGTAATATGATCACTGGATTCATCGTGAAATATAATTTCATAATACAAAATTTGGTTTTTGTTAACAAGATTACCAACATAGCTAAGGTGCGTTTGCATGCAATGTCTCTGCTGTTTTAATTTGACTATTTCTCAAGAGTCCTTTATGGGGGTCACGATGGCCAAGTCAAGAAAACACATTGACAAACCTTTTATATAACATGCAACTTTAATTTGTATTCCTTTTAGATTCGAATCTCGAAATCTTCATTCCTGCAAAATGATAAAATTGATGGTCTTCATCCACATCCATCACTCAAAGCTCCACCAGAATCTCGCGCATGCAGATGTCTATATATTTATTTTCTCTCCCGTCAAAGTAGAGTAAGATTTTAAGTTTCTCTTTTGTTTTAGAGCAAGTGATGGTATTCATGTGCATATGGGTTGTTGATATCCCAAACGTCATCTCGGACCAAAACCGGCGTGTGATAGACCATATGGAAAATATTGTTGTTCCAAAGACCATGTCTACATATGATAGCTATATGAATGAAAAGTGTATGTGATGTCTCTAATAATGAACGGTTCATGTTAGTCGGGCTCTTAAAAACTCAAGCTATCACCGGGAGACTTAAGATATTTTGCACACGAGCAAACATTGAACACAAGATATTTTCAACCAGCAAAGTCCTTCAGCGGCTGAGATTCTATTCAGGGTGGAGCAAGAGTGGAACGCCTGTCATCGAGCTCGTCTGATTAGTACCGATGGTCATGTCGTGGCAGTTTTGCGGGTACGGTGTGGAATGTAGCAACAATAGACTAGGGGGACTAGGGTGGGGTTGTGGGTGAGGATTGTACTTGTACCCACAATGTGGTTGGGCTTCTTTGCCCCTCTTCTTCTTTAATACACGATCCGCAAGCTTTCTGAACTCTAGAAGAAGAAAATAATACTTTGTGCTACATAAACTCGCTAAGTCTTTTTTTGTTTTTTGATTCCTTTTATTCCGAGTTTAAAGACAGTGATTTGTTACATGACCGAGCTAACACGCATCATGCTCCAAAGTACTCACGCCATCCCATTAATCAGACCGTGAGTGCGTGCACTAAAACCCTGCCGGCATCACACGTGATCTGGTTGTTGCACCATGCTATCCCATGAGTCGGCTTACAACGCGGATGTGGCAAAAACGACCCTAACCAGAAACATGGGCTTTATGGCATGCTTTTGAAATAAAAAACAAACTAAAAAATTGACCATGCACTACGTTTACTACAACAATTCCGCCTAGTGGCAGAGACAAGGGGGCGAGTAGGGGCCTGGACCCCCCCCCCCCCGCGCGATGATCGAGATATTTCAGTACAATTTGCGACATATCACATATGGTTGGCTCCACTTTGACTTAAATGTAGAAGTTGATTACACATAGAGTTTGAAAGAAAAGCCCACTAACGTCCTCCTCCGTTCCTACATCCTGGGTTTAACCGCCTCTCGCGGTGATTACAGATGGGATTAGCCTCACAGTGATTAAGGATGAGATTAGTGCCTGTTGTTTTGCTGCCTGCTGCCCTCCTTGTAGTTCCTTCCAAAACCAGATTAAACTTCATTCTACGGCGAGTCAGCGACGCAGGCGCCGGAGCGGGGCGATCCAGCGCTTCTCAATTTTTATTTTTCAACCAACTAGCCAAGGTAAACAATACTGTCTATATCTATTAATTCGCCTGTGCAGTACTGCCCTATATGTCTATATATATGGTTTGGTGAAATCATGTGAAATTAGTAGATCAGCAGTGTATTGCTTGAGCCTCGTGGGCATATATATAGGAGTACAAAGATCAACTTGGAGTACAAGACAAGGCAGGACCAAATCCTAGTCTATCCTATACTTCCTAATAATCCTTATACTCAACATCTCCCCACAGTCACAACGGTAGCGACGCAGACGGTGAGACTGGAGAAGAATCCGAAGGCAAGCCGACGGACACCCCCCCACAGTCGTAACGGTCGATGCATCGCAGAGTCGTGGCTGGAGTGAAAACCGACGAGGTTGCTCAAGCAGGCGGTAGCCCTTTGTGCCGTTTGTCGATGTAGCCGAGAGCGTGGGTGGTGGAGCCGTGGTCGAGGTAGCCGTGCAAAGAATGCCGTGGTCGATGTCGAGTCGGGGTGGCCGGTGTCGAGGAAGTCGCCGTGGAGCCGCGGGCGCAAGGGGGCGCCGAGTTAGCATGGGCGCAGTGGTGTCGAAGTAGTGGTGCGCCGGGAAGAAGATGTTGTTGACGACGCGTCGCGGCGGGTTTACCAAGCCCGGGGACACATCGTGGACGAAGGCACGCACCGGTGTTGCCAGCACCGGGCATGCGTAGACGGACGAAGACGAAGTTGACGAAGTGCCGACCAGGCTTGCCAGGCCCGGAGACACGTCGTGGATGAAGGCACGCATCGGTGTTGCCAGCACTGGGCATGCTGAGACTGGGACCTGCACGAACTGTTCGCCATGTCGAGGAATCGAAGGGCCAGCAGAGAAGAAGACTCGATGATGGTTGTGGCGCCAATCGGCGTGGTGCCGATGTCGCCCGCGGTTGTCGGAGTAGACGAAGTGGTCGGGGTAGATGACGGCGACGAGCTGGTGCTGGACGAAGACGAAGGGGTGGACGGGCGGCGGTGGCGGCTACGGAGGTAGCGGCGGCGGCGGCCAAAGAAGAGCAGCGGCGGCGGCGGCCTGACGGCGGCGGCGGCGGCTAGGTTAGGAGTGCGGCGGCGGTGCTCGAAGTAGGCGAAGAACCCTGACAGCGTGACGAAGACCGGCACGGACGGTGGCGTTCCCGCACCAAGGGAGACGGCGCGGCGCATACCACGAGAGGTCGACGCGTGGTGACGGCGGAGTGGACCGCGGGCCGAAGCGCTACGGCCCGAAGGGGCGACGCAGCAGCGGCGGGCAGGTCGGGGCGACGACAGAAAGACCTCGGGGCGGCGGGGACCGCGGCCCGCGGCGCTACAGCCTGAAGGGGCGGTGCAGCGGCGGAGCGCGGGTCGGTGCAACCGCGGGGACAGCCTCGGGGCGGCGGCTGGGACTGCGTATCGCGGCACAACGGCCCGTAGGGGCGACGCAGCGGCGACGTGCGAGTCGATGCAGCCGCGAGGAGAACCACGGGGCGGCGGCGCTGCAGCCCGACGGGGCGACGCAGCGGCAGCCCGTTGCTCGATCGGTGGAGGGGCGCGCTGAACTCGGGGACGATCTTCACGGGACCTGCGGAGGCGCGCGTAACCGAGGAGCCAGGTCGGTCGCGCGGTGTAGATGAGGCGGATCGCGGCGGCGAGCTGGTGATCAAGCCGATCGTGCGCGAGGTCGGGGATGCCGCTCGGTGGAGGCGGGGTGGCGGCGGAGTCCGAGATGAGGCCGGCGACGACGGACGGCGTGGGACGTCATGCGGACGAGCTTGTCAGCACCGGCACCCAGGCTGCCAAAGCAGCGCCGGCGCCCGGGCAGCGAGGCCCGAGCGACCAACGGAGCAGCGGCGCCCGAGTTGAGGCAGCCGACGAGCCTGACGCAGTCGTCCCGATGCAGCCGAGGACGAGGCCGGTGAGGTAGACCACCGTGCAGACGCGGCGGAGGCGGGTGACGTGGATCGATGGGCGGGCCGGCGCACGAGCGACGGCTATGATTGGCCGTCGCATGGCGCGAGGCCGCCGGGTCGGGGCGATGCAGGTTTCCCGGTCGGAGCAGGGCGGTGACGGCCGGCGCAGGGCGACGGGCGGACCGACGCGCGGACGGTGGCTGGCCCTGACGAGCCGCCTCGGCGCGCGTGACCGCCGGGTCGGAGGAGAGGCCGGCTGGTCGCGCCGGGGTTGGAGTAGAGGCGCACGGGGGTCGATGGCGGCGGCGGGCGACGCAAACCGATCAAGATTAGATCGGAAAACCAAAAAGAAAAAACGCCGATCAAAACGACCGGCGAGAGAGCGAAAAAACCCGGAGCAAGGGCTCGGAAATAAGACTCTCTAGGGCAGCCGACCAACACGGCCGGCGGACGAACCCTAGGTACGGGCGGCGCGGCCCCCGGCGGCGGTCATGGAGGCCGACCGCCCCGGGGGCGGCGCGCGGGTGCGGAAGCGGCGGCGGCTAGGGTTTAGAACCCGGAAACTGATACCATGTTAGAAGGGAGAGAGAGATTTGGTGGAATAGTAGTTGTATTGCTTGAGCCTCGTGGGCATATATATAGGAGTACAAAGATCAACTTGGAGTACAAGACAAGGCAGGACCAAATCCTAGTCTATCATATACTTCCTAATAATCCTTATACTCAACAAGCAGTACTACATGTGTGATGATTGGGTGATAGCTTGTTAATTAGTAGTCCGATATGATTGTAGTCATATTGGTCATTTTTCAATTGTATCACGTACTAATCTAAGATTAGTAACTTCTCTCGACCCAAAATTCTACAATAATTTTAAATTCCTTTCTGATTGTGTGATCTGTAATGTTAATTTGACACTTGTTGTTATGAAATGAAATTAGCAGCTATTTTTCTTTTGTTAAAATTAATAATTTTCCTTATCTCGAGTCAAATTTAGCCTAATACCAATATAGTTGTATTGTATAGCTCTCAAGCCACACATTACTATCACACTATGATAACTATTGTTTATGTACTGGCTAAAAAATATATCAACATGACTTGGCCTACCCTATAACCAATTCCTGACTCCGCCACTGATTCCGGCCACACACATATGAGATATAGTACTATACTAGAAGCATTTAGCACGCTTTGCTGCACCGAAGAATGTTCTGCACATATGTTTCATTAACAAATTGAATCAATAATCTTCCAGAGTAACCGTGCAAGAAATGAGCTTTCAAAGTATGAGCTTCCTAGAGCTGGTTTCTTCTAGAAATAGGAATACAAAATCTGAGGCAACATTCATCATCTTGCAAGTATGACAACAAGAACCCTGTGAAATATCACTAACCACTTTATGATTTCACAATAAACTCACAAGCAACTCAAGATAAAAAAACTCACAAACATCTCCAAAGAACACAATTGTAGATCTAAGAGAGTAACAACTCATAAAATCTCAGGAGCATGTTCCCGTTGGGTTTCATGCACTTTATGTAAGAACTATAGACAGAGAAACACTGCATAGAGCTTGATCCCCTGAAACATAACATCAACTTCTCGCTTCAGAGTAGTTGTGTAGGCGTAGAACAAAGAGTATTATCTTGAGATAAATGGCTCAGCACCCTTTCCTTTTCCTTTTCTACAATTTGATTGAAGTTGAGGCTCAAGAAATTAAGAACAAAATCAAATTTGATCTATACTCACATACCATATTCTTGGTTGCATAACAGTCCCGCATTGTGGGTTCAATTCCTGCTGGATGCACGTGAATGGGAGGCATGAGATCACATTTGCAAACATAAGATATCTTGAATAGGGGTAACTGCAAAAAAATTTGACCAAGCAGTTCCTCAAATTCTCAGTAAAAATGACTTCACAAAGCTTGTGAAAGCAGAAGCCTCACAAAAATATTAGTACTCCTTTTCCATTGACGCGTCAAAAAGTAAAGAACAAGGCCACATGAAGATAGACCATATTACTTTGCAAGTAATAGAAAAATGTTGTCAAATCACCACATGAATTCTGTAGACTATTAACACCACATAGTAATATATAAGATGTAAATTCGCTGAAGAAAACATAGATGGAAAGGGGTAAGCAACAATTGAAACGAACAATTGGATTGGACATACATATTTATGTATTGTCGGCAACTAATAATACATGCAAGTGGACTACCTATGAGGCTGAAGCTCTTGATAAGTCCATGCCTCCACCCATGTGACTTTAATTAGCATTGCAAACTGAAGTAGAATAAACAAAATGTATGAAGCTCGTCGCATAAAGTCCTTGCTCCCTTCCTCCCCCCTCCCCCCAATTTGCAATGCAGGCTAAAGTATCAAACAAAAACAACAGGATGAAGTTGTTGACACAAGTCCTAGCTGCCCTAGTGTGAGCTTAATTAACATTGCAAGTAGAATTACTGAACACAAATAATATGGTATGGGGATTAAAGTTGTATTGTTTATCCAGAACATCAGCGACTGGAAGCACTCATCATATGGCCGAGAAATCTGACAGTCATAAAAACCGCTGAACTTCAACATGAAAATTATGGTCCGTAAGTAAACCACCAAGAAAAATGGCATGTGGAAAAACTTAAAACTAAAACAATGGTTGTTGTTCCATGATATCAGTAAAGAGCAATGCCTATAGGGCCAAGAAAACACACATATCACATTGACATTGTAGCACCCCTCATCTAAACCCGGCCGATAAAACATCATCGGAGTACACTGTATGCTTTGCATCTGGACGGTGACCTAACCGGTCAAAAGCACCCCATAGAAGAAACTAATCCTAGACCGAGAATAAAACTAAGGAGTTAGAGAGAATGAAAAATGACAAACCTTGTAATTGTTAGAAACTGACATTAACAGGTTGGTAAAAGGATGAAAACTTAGTGTGGGTCAATAATTTGCACATATGTCTATATGTTGAGGTGTACATCTAAAGAAGCCATATTAGGCTCATACCTATGTAACTGGCATGCGAGTGACTCATGTGTAAAGAATGGATCAAGTACAAAATGGAAACATCTAGCAACCCGACCGGTAGCTAATTAACAATTAACATCATGAATATATGTTCTGTTAGGATAATCCTGACTTGGAGTTAGTCTCGAGTTAGTTGGTTAGCCGTGTTGTGTGTGGCTAAGTCTATAGTCGAGTGAAGACCGGATCAAGTAGCTGTGTTGCTTGGCCGGTGCGTTGCATGAGATGTGGGTGCGTGTGCATGGCGTGGTTAGTTAGTGCGTGCTACGTGCATGGAGTTAGTGGCCGGGTGTGGCGGCTGGGTTGTGTGTGTGCGTCCGGGTATAAAAAGCCCTCCCGTGCAGTGATCAAGACGCGTCGGTCTGTTGTCGAGCCACGGTGACGGCATGAGCCGAGTCCGGGGTATGTGCCCAGTAAAATAAGGCTGTTCGTCCGAGCGAGTGAGAGAAGATGAGCGGCGAGCTGGTCCGGGGTTTGTCCCAACATTTGGTATCATAAGCTTGGTGTTCTTGGGCATTGTTCCCCTTGCGGGAGGCGTGCCGGCGGTGGCGGAATTCGTCGGCGGCTGCGCGATGAAGCTCCGGGCCGTGTGTCGGCCTAAGGAGGTGCACGGCGCTGCGGCGGTCATGGCGGAGGCGGAGGCGACGCACGGTGAGTCCGCAACGAGCGTGGTGGACGTGGAGGCTTCGGCGGCGTGGCGGCGGCACGCGGCAAGCACGGTAGCGACCGGCGTCAGTGCGCCAGGTCGAGTTCGTGGCGGTGGCGACCGGCGTCAACGCGTCAGGTCGAGTCCGCGGTCGTGGCGACGACGACCATGGAAGCAGCGGCGTCAACCCCCGGCAAAGGCGAGCGCGCGGCAAGCCGATGTCCTCCTCGCGATGGTCGACGACGAGCCATGTCTCCTCTGATGGCGCGGCGAGAAGGCAAGTCAAGATTAGGGGAAGTTTGTTAGGATAATCCTGACTTGGAGTTAGTCTCGAGTTAGTTGGTTAGCCGGGTTCTGTGTGGCTAAGTCTATAGTCGAGTGAAGACCGGATCAAGTAGCTGTGTTGCTTGGCCGGTGCGATGCATGAGATGTGGGTGCGTGTGCATGGCGTGGTTAGTTAGTGCGTGCTACGTGCATGGAGTTGGTGGCCGGGTGTGGCGGCTGGGTTGTGTGTGTGCGTCCGGGTATAAAAAGCCCTCCCATGTAGTGATCAAGACGCGCCGGTCTGTTGCCGAGCCACGATAACGGTATGAGCCGAGCCGGGGTATGTGCCCAGTAAAATAAGGCCGTTTGTGCGGCCGAGGTGCCGTTCGTGCGGCGGGGCGTTTGTGCGCCGAAAAAAATCCAATGTGCTCCTTCTTCCACCTTCGTTCGAGCGAGCGAGAGAAGATGAGCGGCGAGCTGATCCGGGGTTTGTCCCAACATGTTCTAACTACCACATATTTTTTAAACAAAATTAGTTAACTATCAGTTCTGCTAACTTAACACAAATGATAACAGTTCTTGAGTATTATTCAGATGACACCTAATTAGCACAAATTAAGGGTGTTCATTAAAAACATGGCCAACTCTGTGACCTCACTATAAAGTGGTGCTTCAATTATACTCTCTAGCTAACTATATATTGAATTGAGAAGGCTTGCATGTATAATTAGCTGGCTGGTCGTACTATATTATCTATTGCACATGTATAATATTCACACCACGCCGACCTCGATCAAGCTGAAGAGTGAAGACCATTCATTGAAAACACGGGTAAACATATAACACCCACATCACCACTCAAGAACAGACCCAATTCTCGAGCAGCATAACATGAATGGGTGCAAAGAGTCAACGCCGACACCACGCAATATCTTGCTGAAAATAAATACTCATGTTTCACAAAATATTCAGTCCACATTGAAAACTGAAGTTACTTCTTTTTACTTGCTACAAATTTCAGTAGCAATGATTGGGACTTTGAACTGCTCACATATATACTTATAGTTATTCACATGTATATATATGTATAATCGTTGGAAGTTTGAACTGTTCACGTATACACCAAGACTTTGCTAGGAAACTTAGTAATTATCCACCTCTAAATAGTTACGCGTGTGTTCTAGAGTGCACTGTAAATACAGGTGAATTAAAACACACATATATCAAATGTTTGGGAGAAGAAAATTAACATGAATCACGTGTGAGATGAACAACCAGATTTTTCCTTCTCAATTATTCGTCAAATTTCACAACAGAATACCATCCGGAACTCCAAAAAACTAAGATTAAATAAACAAATTGACACACACCAAGAAAATTTATAGTGAAAATCCCAACATCAGACCACCATGTGTGCTCGTAGCAGCAAGTTGTTACCTTTGGCATGTCTACTGTCCTTGAAATCCGATGCCATGGCCCTTGAGCATGTCTTGGTGTCCTCATTTCCCTAGCGGCTCACAACAGTAGGAGTTAGACTAACTCCACCAGCCTGAGCACCACATCGAGTACGGAGTACCGACTCACATCAAATCTTGGGCTCTTGCAAAATGACTTGGGAAGACGCAGCCTGGTTGGCTGAGCATGGGATACTCACGGTGGGGAAGTAGATGGAGATGGTGGTGGCGGCAGGGAAGAACGGGATAGAAAGGTGCCAGCCACGGTAGATGCCTATGACGACGGGGACGAAGGGGACATGAGGTGTAGGCCTATTGATTTCAACCTCGCACGCAGGAGACAAACGAAAGAAATAGGCGGACGAAATCCCTAGTCCTACGACCAAAGACCAACTCCCTTGTCGCCACTCCACGGTAGTTCCATCCGAACACCGATGAGGTACCACAGAGAATCCAGGCAGCCACAAACGACCATACGCATCGCCACATTGATTCCCATGCCACCGCCAGCGCAACCACCACAGCCATGGCGGGCTCAGTCACCACAACGTTGGCTGGCCGTCAGCTACCACTGGATCTCTGCCTGAAGCGGCCCTCGTTCCCCATCACGCAAGCTCCCACTTCGAATCCCACTGGTCATCGTCGCTCAGAAAGAGGAGGAAGGGGGGCTCATGAGTTGTCAAGGAGAGAGATGAGAAGGAGGAGGAGGAGCAGTGGCGACTCAGACCGGGGGTGAAAAGGGGGATGTGGTGGGAGAAGTGAGTTGAGGAGGAGGAAGGTGGCTCGGGCTAGGGGAGATAAGTTCGTGTAGGGATGGGCAGATGGATAAGCTGTTCCCTTACTGAATGGGATGCACACATAGACGGTTCGCTCCTTCGGAGCCCGCCGCGACGACCAGGTCAGAATCGAGGCCTCAATCGATTGTCAGCGCTTCAATCCCTAGGAACTTAGTGATATAGAAGACAAATAATGTTACCAATCTCTGCTGAATTTTTTACTTCTTTCCGACTCATTATTTTGACTACGATATTAAATATCCAATAGAAAATCAACTGTGTGTTTCAATATATAATATTGGTCCATATATAATTTTAATGTCCTTTGTCATTGCGAATATAACTTTGTGCTAAGTTGAACCAATAGTTATGTCGAACGCTTATTTTCTCCTTAGAAATTTGTTCAAGATCTTGTCATCTTTCCATGGTTAAAATTCTTAATTATACCATACCTCTTCTACATGTGTGCAGAAAACCAAAGGATAAAATCACATGTCCTCACGGATGATCCTTTGGCTACTTAGATGTATTATAGTATATTTTTATGTTCTCACAATAGTTTTAATATCCTAAATATCTCAGAGCTAGCTATGGAGTGTACTAACAAATATCCTGATAGATGTTTCTTGAAGGTATGATTGTCTAATCTTAGGTATACCAATACATAGTGTATGAGGTGGATGTTATCTATGATTTCTTCTCGGATCATGCACATCGCTAGTTTTATGGTTGTTTGATGACCAAATATGTCCTTCCAGCTCTTGGGGTTCAATAGTGTAATGGCAAAGCATGCATACTCCGTACTTGGAACTGAAACAACATCATTTTTAACAACATGAGAATTAGAACACAATTTTAAGGTTGTAATATAATGTATAACTTTCTTAACTAGCACGGATTGTGCATAAATGTGCGGGAAACGGCTATAATAATCTTTATTTTTTGGACTCACTTAGGTACATGCTATTTTCCAGAAACATGAGATCAACAATGATGTGTCTTTTCTATATGATATTATTTGGAATCTCGCAAGAACACGACATCGATAGCGTGATGTCTTGTTTGTACATGACATGCAAGTTCAGATTGCAAGACGGTGATCTGATTATCTCCATGTGATCTCCTTGATGATTTGTACATGATATTACATTGGTGAACAAGTTAACAATTTACAAGGAGAGGCGCCTGGTCTTTTGCTTTGATCTCAGATCAATATGCCAGTTAGTTTCCACCAATACACCCAGAAGTATACAAAGTTGGAGGACTACTTTTAATTCATATTTTGGTTGTTATGTGAGATGACTAGTTAATCATATATTATATTGGACATATACACAATTCAAAATTTGGATACCAAGCTGACCAATTGGTTGTTTGGATTGAGCCAACATGTTTTGTATGTACAAATGCATATATCTTTTATGATTCAATCATAGACGTGGTCGGATTATGTTATGTAGAATGATTACTACCATTAGTAAATAAAAAGTAACCCAACTAATGGTTAGATGTTTTGTTTCCTTGTGAGATCTTTTAGTTTGCCTCTCTTCTTTTTTCTTAGTATTTGTGTTTATTTTAATGAAACTAGCATTTGCAAGGGCATCTTTATTTATTGCACCAAAAGTATTAAGTAATTATTTTAATTTTATGAGGATTTTTACTCCTATTTATCCCCACTCATCTCGCAATTCACGATATATTAGACATTGATACAATTGTTTTTTAAAGACATTGATAAATTTCTAAATGTGCGAAATTGATTTATTTGTTATATGGATAGTTATAATTATGTTGCTAATAAATACTCCCTCCGTAAGGAAATATAAGAGTGTTTAAATCACTATACACTCTTATATTTCTTTACAGAAGAAGTAATAAAAACAATTATGAAACATTAATTAAAAATGAATTACATTTTTTCAATCTTTTCAATATACATTTTCGCAATCAGATGTCGAGTTGCAAGTGCACCAACCAAATAACCTGCAATCCGCACACCTTCTAGATCACTTTATGCATGGCTATACAGGGTAGTAGGGGAAAGTATCCGGTGCTCCCAGCTTTGGAGTACTCCCTATATTCCAATGTCAAAAATACATTTTTAAATGTTTCAAAAAATTCCGAAAAAATTGTGAATGTTCACAATGAATGTGACTACAAGCCCTAAAAATTTCAGGTCCAAACTTGAAACACACATTGAGAAACAAAAATGTGAAATCTAGCATGAATAGTGTAAAGAAGAGACAAAAGCAACATTGACGCTATTCAGATCTGGATTTCTCTTTTTTGTTTCTCAATGTACATTTCGATTTTGGACCTGGAATTTTTAGGGGATGTAGTGACATTCCTTCTGAACATTCCAATTTTTTCCAGAATTTTTTGAAACATTTAAAATGTAGTTTTGATATTGGAGCATCGGGAGTACCCCAAGGCTGGGAGCACTATATACTTTCCCAGGGTAGTAGTTGTGTTCTAATTTCTATCGGCTTTCTTTGCATGGTTCTTGCTTGAAAAGCAAAAGGTAAAATAAAGACGACCAACACACTGTTGAAATATGTGGGTAGGCCTAGGGCTCATCTAACAATTTCAGAAAATTTACAAGGGCACATATGAGTTATATGGCAATGGGTGTGGTGGGAAGTTTAGTCCCATATCGCTAGTTGGAGAGGAGATGTACCTTCTTATAAATGATTCTCTTCCACATGCTATTGTAGTTTGAGAAGAGAAGTGGTTCCCCCGCGCTCCTCCGCCGCCGCGCCGCGGGAATGAACCGAGCCGAGCTCACAGGCGTCTGCAAACCCTAGCCGTCACGTGAAACAGATCACATCTCTGCCTCCACGCCCGTCGTTCCTTTTGCTGCTGCTGCCAGTGATCCCATCCCGTCCACCACGTACACGGTTGACGTATGGGAGAGCAGGCCTCTAAAACCCCGCCTCTCTGGATCCTATACGGGAGAGAGGCGATTAGGTTTTTTGGGAGTGTCTCCTACGCGACTGCTCGCCACCGTTCTTCCACGTCCGCTGCATCGTCTACATGTGCGTCGTTTTCATCGTCACCATGTCCACCACCAACGAAGCCGACTGTGCCGCCTCTGAGAAGCTCGAAGCCGAGAAGAAGGCCATTGAGGACGTTGCTGCTGCCGCCGCGGCCTCTGCCTGGCCGATAGGAGGTTATAACATGTTTATCTCTCTCCTATTTCTTTCTTTCTTAGCAGTACTAGCTATGTGCGTAGATGTTTCTACTATGTGCGTAGTACATGCTAACCTAGTTCATAATCAGTATGTCTGTAATTTTGTCAATGCCATGATCGTGATTATTTCCTAGATTAATTTAATCCAAAAATTGCCTATTTACTCAGCACACACGGTGTCACGCCTCAGGCAAGGGGGGCAGTGGCATGGGGCGTAGTGGCATGATGCTTCCTTTACTGTAGATAAAAATACTTCCTCTGTAGAGAGGTATAAAAGTGTTTACGTCACTAGGGGTTAGGATTTGGGCAAAGATTTGCGCCGGCGCACCGGCCCAATTGTTGGGCCAGTCGCACCGCAGTCGTTGGATCCGAGCGCGTGGGCCGTTGGATCCCACTGAAGAAAACGGTTCGCCCTATCTTCTTCTTCCTCGCGCCGTGGCGCCGCGCCTCCTACCGCCCCCGCCACTCCAAGCGTTGCGCCGCCCCCTCCCCCCCGGTCGTCCTCGTCTCCGTGCTCGTCGCCGCTCGCCGTAGCCGCTCGCCGTCGGATGCATAAAAAATGGTGGCTGCCGGTTCCAGCAAATCTAATGGCCGGTTCCAGCAAAAATTCCGTGGGTGTCATCGTTTGAAGCAAAAAATTAAGCCACTTCTAGCAAAAAATCATTGCGCAATGCCTGATTGAAGCTTTTTGCATCTACGGTTGAAGCTTTTTCTGTCAAATGTTGCAACTTTTTTCTTGTCACAGTGTCTGGTTGAAGCTTTTTTTATCTAGGCTTGAAGCTTTCCTGTCAACGGTTGCAGCACTCGCCAGCCTCCCAGCTATCGCGCATCTCTGATTGAAGCAAAAAATACCGTCGGTTCCAGCAAAAAATCTCTACGGTTGTACTATCTGTGGGGGAGCAGTTTAAGGTGTTGTGGGGGAGGAGATGCTTCCAGCGCGGGGAGGGAGGGGGGGGGAGGGCGCTCGCGAGAGGAAGAAAAGGACATGCTGGCAGGCGGGGCGGGGCGGGGCGCGTGGCGGTGGGGGGGGGGGGGGGAGGTGCTCGCGGGAGGAAGAAAAGGACATGCTTTGCAGGGGGGGAGGCGCTCGCGAGAGGAAGAAAAGGACATGCTTGCAGGGGGAAGGCGCTCGCGAGAGGAAGAAGAAGCACAAAAAAAAAACGTTTCGCTTGAGGCCCACCTACCGTACGTGGCCTGTACCCCCGCGTGGAAAGAGCGAGCGAGCGAGGAGCGACAGGCTCGGCCGGTCGTCCGGAGGGAAACACTTACCTTAGGATTTAGGATTTAGGGCTTAGGGTTTAGTGATCTAAACACTCTTATAGTATTTCGTTATTTCTCTACTGAGGGAGTACTATTCTGCACTGTAGCTATGCTTATGGCCTATGTCCTTGCTCTATTTGAACACACCCTCAAGACTTCGGTTCCACTAATCAATGCTTATTTATTTGTGTACTCTTCAAACGATGATCATGGTGACGCCTAAGGCTACTCATAGTGGGGAGTATCATATACTAGCATCATGCATATGATGCTAGTATATGATACTCCCGCCATAGTGCATAGTATCATAAAGTAGTATCATAGATGATCATATTTATTGCCATGCATGACACAAAGTAGCATATCATTTAACATGATACGGTATCTACCTATGTTACTCTAACCATCTCTCTCTTTTTTAATTGTGTGCCACATAAGCATGTTTGCTAGTCCCAAGTGTATGTTACCGGTTATGATACTCCCACTATGGCCAGCCTAATCGCTTTTCAGTCATTTTCTTTTGCGTGGTATTCGTACATTGATGATAGTATTGATTCTCTACGGAGGACAAGATGCAAGAGGAATATTTCAATTGGTTATACCTTTTTATAGGGTTCCAATAAATCTACCGCATTAGATTAGCATTGGTGTATGATTAACATTTTCAAATCAGACGCAACATCCCAGCAATAAATAAATAAATAAATCAGACACAACATATATTTGTCGACTAAGTGAACCAAAGAAACGGGAGCAGAGATGAGTGCGTTTCTTTCCTGGTTAAGTGAACCTGGGCAAGAGACAACTCCCAAGGGACCAGAATTATTCCTCATCTCGCTCGGGCGACATGGGTGGTACTCCAACCCTAACCACCGCCGGGGCCGACCCCCCTCCCTCCCTTCCTCCCGCCGCCGCCGGCCTGCGCCCGGTGGCCGACGGCGGTGGTGGGGGTTCTCCTCGCTCCTGTGTCTCAGGGGCGGTGCGGGTTTCCTATGCGCGTGGAGGCGCGGCCGATCTAGCGAAGCGGTGGCGGCGATGGCTGCAGCGGCAGCGGCGGGCGGTCTATGCTGCGGCGGCGCGTCATCCGGCTTTGGATCGGCGGCGGCGTCGAGGGCCTGGTGGACAGCTTGGCGGCACCTCCGGTCAGATCTAATCTGGCCGGTGCAGCCGACGATGGTGGTCATCTTCTCCGTAGAAGGTGGCCGGCCAGAGGCTGGGTGGTCGGATCTCGAGATCCGTCATCTAGTCCCGGCTGCGAGTTGGGGAGACAGAGTTGCCGGTGAAAACCGAGCCGACGGCAGGCGATGGCGGCGTTCTGCGTCGTTACCTTGATGAAGGCATCATCGTGTAACTACTGTCGACCCACTCGTGCTGCTCCGGGGGAAACCCTAGGATCTGGTTTTCCAGATCGGACGATGGCGGCATTGCGGTGTCGTTTCTCTCTTGGAAGCATCGTTTGTGGAGCAGCGCTGGAAGTCAGAGGTAGGAGGTGGAGCGGCTTCGTCTTGCACGGAGCTTCAGTGGAGATGTCAAGTCATGCCTGGCCGACAGGTGCTACACTTTGTCATGCCTGGTCGGCAGGTGCTACGCATGACAGATCTTACAGAGACTTCAAGTTGTGTCGGTTGATGGTACTTGGCGGCATGGTGCTGAGGTGTACCGGCGGCGACCGCGGCGTGCTCAGCAGTTCGCGCGAGGGGGGTGGTGGCATCGACGGCAGCTAGACCGGGCAATGATGATGCGTCAGTACAACTCTGAAGTTGGAGTGGTGACAGTTGGCGGCGACGGCCTCTGAGAGCGCGCCGGACCGGTGTGTGCCCCATACCCGGCAAGTGGCTTGGTTGGGGCCTCAGGTCTTAGATGTTTGGCTTGGCTGCGAGGTCTGTGGTATTAGGCCTGGACTATCAGCATCCCTTTATCAATTGGAAAGGGGTAGCGACAGATGTTGACTTGATGGTGGATTCAGACTTACTACTGTATTTCTTTGTAAGGTCTTGTGTGAATAATTGATAAAGTGGCTGCATGAATCGTCCAGATGCAGAGACCGGGGGTCTTCCTCCTTTTCTAAAAAAAAAAAAAATTATTCCTCATCTAATGCTGAAATTCTGTTATCATGAGAAAGCTCTCGAGGGCAACATCCCAGCAATAAATAAATAAACAGTTTTGCTAAGTCTCAGTCGACTTAGACTTCGTTATGTCTCAGTCGATAATATCTTCCTTTAATTTTGCATGGAGATTCGTGCAAAAAATATATTTTCAGTTTTTATTTTTTCTTCTTACATACTACTATATCACTTGACTTAGACTTGGTTAAGTCTCAGTCGACTGAGACCTAGCCACATCCATAAATAAATAAATCAGACGCAACATATATTTGTCGACTAAGTGAACCAAAGAAACGGGAGCAGAGATGAGTGCGTTTCTTTCCTGGTTAAGTGAACCGGGGCAAGAGACAACTTCCAAGGGACCATAATTATTCCTCATCTAATGCTGAAATTCTGTTATCATGAGCCGAGTCACATGAGAAAGCTCTCGAGGGCCACTCATGAATCATGAGTAGTGCACGAGTACGGATCTCCTCGAAAGGAAGAACCAAGCGAAATGAAGGGAGAAGACTAGTTAGCAGAGACGTGTTCCTTTTACATGGCGTCGCGGAACCGGCTCCTCTGCCGTGCTGAAGGCACGGCAGGGAGCTACAGTAGCCGTGCAGTGGGAATAGCAGAAGGCACTGCAGGGTCCTGTAGCAATATGGCTGTAGTGAGGCCCCTGTAGCAATCTATACTGTACCATATTCCCTGTAGCATCAGCACTGTTCGAGAGTTCCTGTAGCAGAGCACCCCGCGCAGTTAAAATCACATAAGGCGCTGCAGGTTACTGTAGCCCCTACCGTGCTGAGGTAGAGGAGCCAGTTCCGTCGCGATGATGGCGATCAATTGATACCAACATAGACCTGCTGTCCTCGCTGGATCGACGGAGAATGCAAAGCGTCAACACTGGTCAAGAAGCCGTCAATGCATTTTCTACAAAAAGTCTAGATGCACGAGAACACATACCTAACCAGCGTTTGCATCACCAAAGGGTCGAGTGCCAATTGAATTGAATTTACTCATCTCAGTTACTTTCTCCTGACCGATCTCTCGCGAGCTAGTCACAGCTCACCCGAAGATAAGAGATGACAAAGGAAGAGAGGGACACCATCCTCATCGATCCCAGGGAATTTCTCCTGGGTCGGTACTGATCAATCTTCTTTTGTTGACAAAGGAATCCTGACGCGCCGTTGCCCGGCCGGCTGCTTGCCGATGTGGAACTCACTTGAGTACTGATCGATCCTCTTTTGCTGGTGTCTCAGTTCCCTTTCCCCTGGGCTGCGTGAGTCTTGCTGTCATCTGCGGCATCAGTGGCCGGTGACAATGTTCACCCTCGGACGTGGCGCAGTGTGTGGGTGGCAGCATTTTGTGGTGGGCGAGCGTACTGGCCTTCATGTTGGAAGTACTTTTGGGCTGGCATATGCCCCCTTTTTCTGGTAGATGTAAGAGATTAATGCTAGCTAGCTAGTTACCATACATATCTTTTAGGGAGCACATAGAGTGTTTAACTTGAATTGGTAAGCATTTTGTGGTGGGTACGGTAGCCTTATACTACCCCATCCGGCTCATCATAATACTCCCTTGGTGTAAAAATCGCTCTTATATTACGGGACGGAGGGAGTATAATGCAATAATGTGTTTCTTCAAAGTCAAGCTTTCCAATATATATATACACACACACACAATACCAAATATACAAAATATTCTCATGATGAATCTACTAGTATTGATTTGGTATACCACACACTGATAAAAAAATGAGAAAAATATACTTTTCGTCCCTCAACTCTTGATGAAGTCTAGATTTGGTCCCTCAACTACGAAACCGGACAACTAGCACTCCCAACTCCTGAAACCGGACAAGCTAAGTCCCTCTCCCGATTGCAAGCGGTTTCACGATTATATGGCATGGTTTTGACTGGGTCTGTGTCCACGTGGCAATCCCTAGCGGATCTTGTTCTTCCTTCCTGTTCTAACTCGGCTGGGCATTTTGTCGAGCAGTTGGCGTGCGTGTTGCAGCAGGAGGAGGACATGGGCGTGGAAGCCTCCGGCGAGGTGGCTCTGGTCCTTGGCAACCTCCGTAAGGCTGCTACGGCTCGCGTCCCCCAGCGCACCGCCCACGCCGCCGACGTTGACACCGAGATCGTGCTCTGGCGACACGAACACGTTTGTACCGTGCCGGGCTCACCAGCGCGAGGACGACGACAGTAAAGTCTGCATGTCGCTGGCACGGGAGCTCATGGCGGTGACCGGCGACGCGCTTAAGACCACGTGCGCATCCGACAGCATACACTCGCCCGCTCCAGGTGCTCTTTCCCTCAGCTCTCGCGCTCGCGCTCGCTCCACCCAACAGCCATGGCGAGCTGATTGCAGCGCCGAGCGTAGTGGCAGCGGCGGCAGAGCTCGAGCGGAGTGGCAGCCGTGGCGTCCTCCGGGTTGCTCAAGCAGCTCGGCCACTTGCCGGTCACATCGACGCTGCACTCATACTTGTAGTCTTGTACAACAAGGACGAGAAGCTCAGACTACTCCGCGCGGTCTCTGCATCGGGAACCCAGCCAGCAAGTCATGGCCCTGCTCGGCTACTACGTCGCCGGACCCCAACCGCGTCGGCGCGTCCTTGCCTACGAGCTCCTCGAACAAGGCAGCCTCAACGCCCGCCCGCTCCCATGGCCGCTGTCGGCCACCGCTCGAGCTGCCGCACCGCTGTCGTCTGCCCTGCCCTGCTGCCAAGTTGCTCGTCGACACCCACCCGCGCCTTGGCCAGGCTCGCCGTGCCGAGACATCTTTGGCCCTGCTGACCGTCTCCACCGCATCCATGCGTTGCCCAAGCTTGCCATGGTGAACAGTCCTCGGCACTATTGGCCGTGCCGATGCGTGTACGAGAAGCCGGAGGTGCCGGAGGAGATCCTAATGGGTGTTATCCTGGACGGCAGCATGGCCCATGCGAGCGGCACGCACAACACCATAAGCGCTGCAAGTGTTTTCTTCTCTTTGTACCTCTAAAACCTTGGCCACTTTTCACTTTGTACTGGTCAAAACCACGTTGATTCAGCGTGGATACCGCTCTAGGGACAAAACTTGTCCGGTTTAAAGAGTTGGGGGTGCAAGTTGTCCGGTTTTATAGTTGAGGTACCAAATCTAGACTTGGCTAGGAGTTGAGGGACGAAAAGTATACTTTTCTCTAAAAAAATTCTATAAACTTGATTGAAGTTTAGTTTGACTTTGAAAAAATAAATCTAATAACCACTATATCTTAGAACCAAGGGGGTACGATGAAAGTACTTTTGGCCTGGCATGCCCTTTTTTCATAGATATCAGAGATTAATGAGTGAAGTCTATTTTAAACCTTAAACTCGTATGGCTCATTGAAATTGAACCGTAACCTCTCAACCCCCGAAATCGGTACCCTGTACTCACCAAAGCTAGCTATCATACATGTCCTTTAGGGAGCACATAGAGTGTTTTACTTGAATTGGTAAACCGTAGGGGGTTTACGTAAAGTGGGTTCCGTATATAGCTTGCCTTCTGGCTCCTAGCCACTCACAAGTAACAACCACATACACTAAAGAAACACTCATCCACTAGACAATAATTTAGAGGAAATTTCACTTTCAATCAGGTTTTGTGACATGGTGATTGGTTGAACCACATTTCAATTCTCCTATGCCACTTTGAATATTGTGCAACATAGTTCTACTTTCAACCACATTTGTCATTTAGAACCATTCTAATGACCCCACTCATCAGGTAATGTGCTCAGCTCAACATGTCGTGGACCAACTGGGAAGCGCGTTCCACAAATATGAATGTGACATGCCAGAGGCTAGCATGTAATCATGTAAATCAACATTGTGCACGTAAGACATGTATTAGAAATGTGTGTTAGGGTTGCATGTGAGGTGTTAAAAGTGTAGCTATTGTGTAAGAACCACTTAAGTGCGGCTCACAATGAGTTATGTGTGTAAAATCTGATTCAAAGGCGCATTTTTTTTAATATGCCACATTTTCAGTAATATGTGTTTTAGATCGAAACTTGCTCCTCAATTTAAATGGTGATAAATCAAGTCAGATAAACAAATGGTAATTCTCATCTATAATAAACTCAAACCAAATCACATGGTCATGGTTACCATTCGTCTGTGTAGCCCTTCTCGTCCCCTCCTCGCTTCCACCCATTGTAGACACCTATGTGATGCCACTTGGCCAACTCTGTTGCCCTCATTTTTCCTCCTCTTCTTTGCACCATCCTCATATCTTCCTCCTCCATTGTCACGCTGCCCACCGAAGCACCAAGTATTCGCATCCGTCATGATCTAGCTTTTCCTCTAACCCGATGGGTGTTGGTGTTACATTTCTAGCCATTGATTAGCCTCTAGGTCATTGTCAAGCTCAATAGGTCAGCCACCCCCTTTTCCTCCTCATCTCCTTCAGCATCAACTTCTTCCTCGTCCACGTCCCTTCTTCCTCCCCTCTCCATTCATCAAACCTAGATGGGCGACAACGAAAATTTCAACCTGCAAGTGTGCATGGCAAATGTTTGGTAATTACTTTTCTGAATAGATAAATTGAAACTACATGTAGCCCCCAATTATGGTTTGGGTAATTGATGATAATCCCTATGAACTAGTGGTTTCATTGTGGTGTATATGATGGAATTTTCCATGGGTAATGCATGAATAATATTGGATGGGAAGGAGGATGAGTGCCATCACGATAAAGATGTGTATTGAGATTTGTAGTGAATGCAATTCTAATGGGCCGACGTTTTTTTAGTTATATATAAATAGATGTCACATAGTTGTTGCATGTACAATATTGGATGGATTTTAGATGAATTCCATCAAAATTAACATATGCATCAGGGTCATTGTGTTTACGAGATGAATATATCATGATCTAGAAGACGAAAGTGAAGAGAAATCCAAAGCATCAAGATGGAGTTCAATGAGTGAACGATGTATTAGCTAGGTTGAAGATCAGGTTCATGTGAAGATCATGGAATGACCAAGATGAAGATCATTGGAGGAACTTGAAGGTGGTCATGATTGAGTCATGTTGATCAAGATCTTGAGAGAATGGTTTGAAGAGAAGAATTCAATATGGCTTCAACATAAGGTCATTGTGTGCTCATGAGTTGGCCCATGGTTTGTCAAGTCTTGAAGCAAGTGTTGGAAATATGCCCTAGAATCAATAATATTGTATTATTATATTTCCATGTTCATAATTAAGAGTTTATATTTCATGCTATAACTGCTATGATCTAATATGCGATTTAGTAGAAAACTCATATGCACTGTGGACTGATAAATAGTAAAGAATAGGTTCCTAGTCTTGCCTCTAAGACTGGCTCAAGTGTTGTTGGTGATCATGTTTCCGAATCTAAGGATATCGTTAAGTGTAATGATAGTCCTAAAATAACATTGAGAGTATGATGTTAGAAGAATGCTCATATTGAATCGACCAAAGCTTATCTGTTATGAATTGAGTTTATATCGTCTGTAATCAATTGTAATAACACGGAGTGTTAACGTGTGATTTTGCTCCTTTGACCATGAGAGTATCGTAGTCAATTCTTACTGTATGGTGAACTTTGGGGTTGCTCAAACATCACCTATAACACGGTGATCATAACGAGAACTTACAGGCTCATCGAAAAGTTTGACAAGGGACTAGATAGCTCGAGAGTGCGATTTGATCCTCCGGCGATGGAGAGATATTCTTAGGTCCCTCTCGGTGTGACAACATCCATCATTGTATGGCCAGACACATATGACTACATCACGAAGATGCCGGGACACGACAACGAGAAATAAGAACAAAACCGGTAACGAGGATAACGGTATAGTGAGCATGTGATGACTCAGGAGGATACCGGTACATCCCAGGTTTTGTGAAGTATTGCGAAGCAAAGGGAACATCACATGATAACCAAAGGTCCACTTGAATACCATTCTGTGCTCATAGGGATCGATATGGACGTCCACGGTTCCGCTATCGATCATTGAATGAAGGGGTTTCATTCATGTCTATGAGTTACCAAACCTACGGGGTCACAAGCTTAAGGCAATCATGATATGTTGAGTGTTAGTAGGATGGGATGATAATATATTTGTGTAATTGTTTCATAAATATTCAAAATAGTTTCGAGAGGATCCGGAAGCGTTGTGGGGTCACCGGAAGGGTTTCGGAGAGTATCGGGTAATACCGGGTATTACCGATAAATAATATACGGGTGAAAAATGTTTCTGCGGCTGTTAAAAATATATAAAAGGTTTAATATTTATTAGAAGGCTTTTATATTAAATTTAATACCAACGGGCTTTAAAAGGCCAAACTGGGGAAGGAGCATTGGGCCAACTTGGCTCAATAGGAAGTGGAGCCGCCCCCCCCCCCTTGTGAGGGGGGCGAATTGGAGTGGGGGAGGAGTCCAACTCCTCCTCCCAAGATCGACGGCCGAAGGAGGGACTTTCCCTCCTTCGTGGCTGCCCTCTCCCTCCCCTACAACCTATATATACTAGGGGGTTTTGCTTTATGGATATACACAAGTTTGGAGCCTCCTCTAGTTCCCTCTAGTTCTAGTTCTAATTGATCCTAGTTGATCTAATTAGAGTTAGATCTAGATCCTCTAATCCTCATAATTAGAAGCCTAGTGTGGTTCTAATCTCCTCCCTCTAATTCACCGGTGACGATTAGCTCTGGAAGGTGAAGCACTGCTGGATCATGAAGGCTGCATGCTTGCAACCAAGTAGAAAGGTCATGCTTTCGGTCTATGGTTCAAGGGACTTTTCGTGGGCGGCTCGTGGGATCGTTCATCGATGGTTCGGGGGACTCCAAGTAAGATCTACACCGACACGTTCTTCTTCCACTGCAATTCGGTGACGGTAACGATCGTGATCCCAACCCGTAATGCATCTTCATATAGATCTTGGGTGTGCGTAGGTGCGATTTTTTTTCTACTATGTTTCCCAACAACAAGTAATTCAAGTGATGAATTCATTATGTCTCTAAAAGACTGTGGTAGAGCATGAAGAATAGCAAGTTATGAACAAGATGATGTTCATGGTGAAACTCAATGTGATCATGAGATAACGAAGTCATTGGTGATCAAGTATTGAAGTAATGAAGTGGAGTGAATAGTACTTTGTGGCTTTCAAGAAATCAACATAGAGCATGAAGTAAGATAATTGTTGACCAAGATGAAGTGTGAAATTTGCATTTCATATGGTCAACTCACAAGTGTAAATGATATACCACGTGTGATCAAGTGATCTCGTGGTGTGGTAAGAAATTGTGATTGCGCTCTATGATTTGACCCATATACTATGTGTTTGGTGTTGGAAATATGCCCTAGAGGCAATAATAAATTGGTTATTATCATATTTCCTTGTTCATGATAAAGGTTTATTATTCATGCTAGAATTGTATTGACTGGAAACTTAAATACAAGTGTGAATACATAAACAAATACTATGTCCCTAGTGGGCCTCTACTAGACTAGCTCGTTGATCAAACATGGTTAAGGTTTCCTAACCATAGACATGAGTTGTCATTTAATAACAGGATCACATCATTAGGAGAATGATGTGATGGACAAGACCCAACCGTAAGCTTAGCATTCGATCGTATCACTTGAGTTTATTGCTATAGCTTTCTTCATGCCAAGTATCTATTCCTAAGACCATGAGATCATGCAACTCCCGGATACCGGAGGAATACCTTGTGTGCTATCAAATGTCACTTCATAACTGGGTGATCATAAAGATGCTCTACAGGTATCTCCGAAGGTGTCTCAATTCCATTTTTTTGTAGTTTTCTTTCATAAACCAAACTAGTGATAAAACAAGAAACAAAAAGATTCAATTGCAAGATCTAAAGATATACCTTCAAACACTCACCTCCCCGGCAACGGCGCCAGAAAAGAGCTTGATGTCTACTACACAACTTGTTCTTGTAGACTCGTGTTGGGCCTCCAAGCGCAGAGTTTTGTAGGACAGTAGCAAATTTCCCTCAAGTGGATGACCTAAGGTTTATCAATTCGTGGGAGGCGTAGGATGAAGATGGTCTCTCTCAAATAACCCTGCAACCAAATAATAAAAAGTCTCTTGTGTCCCCAACACACCAAATACAATGGTAAATTGTATGGGTGCACTAGTTCGGCGAAGAGATAGTGATACAAGTGTACTAATGATAGTAGATATTGATTTTGGTAATAGGAACAATCAAAAACAGCAAGGTAGCAATTGATAAAACGGAGCACAAACGGAATTGTAATGCTTCAAAATGAGGCCTAGGGTCCGTACTTTCGCTAGTGCAATCTCTCAACAAAGCTAATATAATTGGATCATATAACCATCCCTCAACGTGCGATGAAGAATCGCTCCAAAGTTCTTATCTAGCGGAGAACATAAGAAGAAATTGTTTGTAGGGTACGAAACCACCTCAAAGTTATCCTTTCCGATCGATCTATCTAAGAGTTCGTACTAAAATAACACTAAGTTATCCTTTTCAATCGATCTATCCAAGAGTTCGTACTAAAATAACACCATATGATACACATCAACCAACTCTAATGTCACCTAGATACTCCAATGTCACCGCGAGTGTCTGTGAGTTGATTATGCGATATGCATCAAACAATTTCAGATTCGTAATACTCAATCCAACACAAAGAACCTCAAAGAGTGCCCCAAGATTTCTACCGAAGAAACAAAGACGAGAACATGCATCAACCCCTATGCATAGATTACCCCAATGTCACCTCGGGAATCCGCGAGTTGAGTGCCAAAACACATATCAAGTGAATCAATATGATACCCCATTGTCACCACGGGTATTCATGGCAAGACATACATCAAGTGCTCTCAAATCCATAAAAGTATCCAATATGATAAAAACGAAATCTCAAGGGGAAAACTCAATTCATCTCAACAAGATAGAGAGGGGAAAACACCATATGATCCAACTATATTAACAAAGCTCACGATACATCAAGATCGTTCCATATCAAGAACACAAGAGAGAGAGAGAGAGATTAAACACATAGCTACTGGTACAAACCCTCAGCCCCAAGGGTGAACTACTCCCTCCTCATCATGGTGGCCACCGGGATGATGAATATGGCCTCTGGTGATGATTTCCCCCTCCGACAGGGTACCAGAATAGGGTCCAAATTGGTTTTTCGTGGCTACATAGGCTTGTGGTGGCGGAACTTCTGATCTAGGATTATTTCTGGGGGTTTCTGTATTTATAGGATTTTTTGGCGTTGGTTTCACGTGAAGATGGGCTTCGAGGGGCCCACAACCCACCAGGGCACGCCAGGGGGTGCTGGCGCGCCCTGGTGTCTTGTGCTCACCTCCTTCACCTTCTGGTCCTCCCACGAAGCTTCTAGTGCCTCTTTTGTTCCAAAAAAATCGTCAAAAAGTTTCGTTGCATTTGGAGAACTTTTATTTCTACACACAAAAAACAACACCACGGTAGTTCTGCTGAAAACAATGTCAGTCCGGGTTAGTTCCATTCAAATCATACCAAAACCATATAATTTTTTTGTAAACATGGCATGAATACTTCATAAATTATAGATACGTTGGAGACGTATCATAGGGTCCGCACGCTTAACGTTCGGTGACGCTAGAGTAATATTGGGATATGCATGTTGGTGAGCGAATGTTATTCCGAGTCCCGGAGGAGATCCTAGACATCATGAGGAGCTCGAGAATGGTCCGGAGGTAAAGATTTATATATGGAAAGTTGCTTTCAGGGTTCCGGAAAAAGTCTTAGTTTTTTCGGTATTGTACCGGGAAGCTTCCAGTAGGCTCCGAAAACTTCCAGAGGAGTCCAGAAGTCCACCAAGGTTTCCACCACGTCGCAAGGGCTAGCATGGGCTGCGGGAAGGCGCCCTGGCCTTATTGGGTCAGGCGCACAAGTCCCTCAAGGCCCATGTGGCTTGGGAGAGGTGTAAAGTCCACTTGTGTATGGAAAAGGAGGAAATTGGACTAGGAGTCCAACTCCTCCCCCTTGTTGCGCCCCTAGGGCTTGGAGGGCTGGCGACCACGCCCCTCCACCTATATATAGAGGGGAGGGGCACCCACAAGAGGATACAAAAGCCCTTGGCCCCCCTCTCTCTCCCGTTACTTCGTAACTCCTCCGTCTTTGTTGTATCGGTAGCGCTTGGCGTAGCCCTGCCGGAATCACTCCACCACCTTCACCGTCACACCTT
This sequence comes from Thinopyrum elongatum, assembly GCA_011799875.1. NCBI lineage: Eukaryota > Viridiplantae > Streptophyta > Magnoliopsida > Poales > Poaceae > Thinopyrum > Thinopyrum elongatum. The sequence continues at coordinate 204,443,253 of CM022303.1, forward strand.
CAAGCTTCCAGCAATCACATCTACTGCTCCTTCGTCACTTGCTAGATGAAGAAGGAGGAGACGTCATCGAGCCATATGTGTGCTGAACGCGGAGGTGCCGTCCGTTCAGTACTTCATCGGTTTGGATCGCGATTGGATCATGACGAGTACGACTACATCAACCGCGTGATATATGCTTCCGCTTAAAGGTCTACGAGGTTACTGATAACCCACAAGTATAGGGGATCGCAATAGTTTTCGAGGGTAGAGTATTCAACCCAAATTTGTTGATTCGACACAAGGGAAGCCAAAGAATATTTGAGAGTATTAGCAACTAAGTTGTCAATTCAATCACACCTGGAGATTAATTATCTGCAGCAAAGTGATCAGTAGCAAAGTAGTATGATAGTTTTGATAATAGTAGCAGCAACAACAGTTACAGTAATAGTGATAGCAGTAGTTTCGTAGCAAGTGCAATAGTAACAGCAGCAGTAGTAACTTAGCAAGATCAATATGTAGGAAAATCGTAGGCATTGGATCGGTAATTTGTTGGATGATATTCATCATGTGACAGTCATAACCTAGGGCGATACGGCACTAGCTCCAGTTCATAAATATAATGTAGGCATGTATTCCGTAAATAGTCATACGTGCTTATGGAAAGAACTTGCATGACATCTTTTGTCCTACCCTCCTGTGGCAGCGGGGTCCATATTGGAAACTAAGGGATATTAAGGCCTCCTTTTAATAGAGAACCGGAACAAAGCATTAACACATGGTGAATACATGAACTCCTCAAACTACGGTCATCACCGGGAGTGGTCCCGACTATTGTCACTCCGGGGTTGCCGGATCATAACACGTAGTAGGTGACTATAACTTGCAAGATCGGATCTAGAACATGGATATAATGATGATAACATAAACGGTTCAGATCTAAAATCATGGCACCCAGGCCCAAGGTGACAAGCATTAAGCATGGCAAAGTCATAGCAACATCAATCTCAGAACATAATGGATACTAGGGATCAAGCCCTAACAAAACTAACTCGATTACATGATGAATCTTATCCAACTCCTCACTGACCAGCGAGCCTACGAAGGAATTACTCACTCCCGGTGGGGAGCATCATGGAATTGGCGATGGAGAAGGGTTGGTGATGACGAAGATCGAAGATCCCCCTCTCCGGAGCCCCAAACGGACTCTAGATCTGGCCTTCCTATGAAGAATAGGAGGTGGCGGCGGCTCCGTCTCGCGGAACGCGATAATTCTTTCTCCTTGATTTTTTTCTGGAAAAATAGGATTTTATAGCGTCGGTTTCAGGGTCTGCGGGGCCACCAGGTGGGGACAACCCACCTGGGCGCGCCTGGAGGGGGTGGCGCGCCCTGGTGGGTTGTGCCCACCCAAGTGCCCCCCTCCGGTGGTTCTTGGCTCCAGTATTTTTCTTTTATTGTATAAAAATTCCTCGCAAAGTTTCGTTCCATTCCGAGAACTTTTATTTCTGCACAAAAACAACACCATGGTAGTTCTACTGAAAACAGCATCAGTCCGGTTAGTTTCATTCAATTCATGCAAATTAGAGTCCAAAACAAGAGGAAAAGCGTTAGGAAAAGTAGATACGACAGAGATGTATCAGTTACATAGAAACACTCTCCCCTCTTGTTACTATGCTTCTCCTAGATAGATCTTGGGTATTCGTAGGAATTTTTTTGATTTTCATGCTTCGTTCCCCAACAATGGTATCATAGCTAGTTCTATGCGTAGATGTATATGCACGAGTAGAACACAAAGAGTTGTGGGCGTTGATGCTCAAATTGCTTACCTCTCTTGTCTTATTTGGATTCGTCGGTATTGTGGGATGAGGCGGTTCGGACCAACTTTACATGTCCTCGCACATGAGACTGGTTCCACCAACTGACATGCAACTTGTTTTGCATAAGGTGGCTAGCGGGTGTCTGTCTCTCCTACTTATTTGAATCTAATTTGACGAAGGCGGTCCTTGTAGAAGGTTAAAAGGCAAGTTGATTATCACCATTGTGGCTTTGCGTAGGTAATAAGAACGGTTCTTGCTAGTTGCCCATAGCAACCACATAAAATTTGCAACGACAAAGTAGAGGGCGTCTAACTTGTTTTTGCAGGGCATGTTGTGATGTGGTGTGGCCAAAAACGTGATGTGATATATGTTGATGTATGAGATGATCATGTTTTGTAATAGGTTCACGACTTGCATGTCGATGAGTTCGGCAACCGGCAGGAGCCATAGGGTTGTCTTTAATTTATTAATCGCCATGTAATTGCTTTACTTTATTGCTATGCATTAGCAATAGTTGTAGAAGCAATAGTTGACGAGACGACCACATGAGGACACGATGATGGAGATCATGGTGTCATGCCGGTTATGATGGACATCATGCCGGTGCTTTGGAGATGGAGATCAAAGGCACGGGATGATAATGGCCATATCATGTCACATATTGATTGCATGTGATGTTTATCTTTTTATGCATCTTATTTTGCTTAGGACGATGATAGCATTATAAGATGATCCCTTCACTTAATTTCAAGAAATTGTGTTCTCCCTAAGTATGCACCATTGCAAAAGTTCATCGTTTCGAAGCACCTCGTGATGATCGGGTGTGATAGACTCTATGTTCGCATACAACGGGTGTAAGCCAGTTTTACACATGCAGAATACTAGGGTTAAACTTAACGAGCCTAGCATGTGCAAACATGGCCTCAGAACACAGGAGACCGAGAGGTCGAACATGAGTCATATAGTAGATATGATCAACATGGAGATGTTCACCATTGATGACTACCCCATCTCATGTGATGATCGGACATGGGTTAGTTGATTTGGATCATGTATCACTTAGACAACTTGAGGGATGTTGATTTAAGTGGGAGTTCATTAGTAATTTGATTAACTGAACTAATTATCATGAACTTAGTCTTAATTGTCTTTGCAAAATTTGTGTTGTAGATCAATAGCCCGCGCTATAGTTCCCCTGAATTTTAATGCGTTCCTAGAGAAAGCTAAGTTGAAAGATGATGGAAGCAATGATGCGGCTTGAGACTCCGTTGGTATTTCCCCAAAGAGGAAGGGATGATGCAGTACAGCTACGGTAGGTATTTCCCTCAATTATGAAACCAAGGTATCAATCCAGTAGGAGAACCAAGCAACACTATGTAAACGGTACCTGCACACAAAGAACAAATCCTCGCAAACCGACGCGTAAGAGGGGTTGTCAATCCCTCCTCGGTAAAAAGATAGATTGTTTTGTATGTGTTTGGATAATTAGATCTGAATAAAACGCGAAATAAAAGATGCAAATAAAAAGTGCAGAAAAGTATTTTTGGGTTTTTAGAATAATAGATATGAAAACAAATGCGATGAAAAATAGATCGGAAAGCAATATTATAAAAAGGATAGACCCGGGGGCCATAGATTTCACTAGTGGCTTCTCTCGAGAAAATAGCATACGGTGGGTAAACAAATTACTGTTGGGCAATTAATAGAAGATCGAATAATTATGATGATATCCAAGGCAATGATCAATACATAGGCATCACGTCCAAGATTAGTAGAACGACTCCTGCCTGCATCTACTACTATTACTCCACACATCGACTGCTATCCAGCATGCATCTAGTGTATTAAGTTCATGGAGAAACGGAGTAATGCAATAAGAACGATAACATGATGTAGACAAGATCTATTCATGTAGGAATAGACCCCATCTTGTTATCCTTAATAGCAACGATACATGCGTGCCTCGCTGCCCCTTCTGTCACTGGGAGAGGACACCACAAGATCGAACCCATCACAAAGCACCTCTTCCCATGGTAAGAAAAATCAATCTAGTTGGCCTAACTAAACCAAATATTCTAAGAATAAATATGAGGCTATAAATAATCATGCATATAAGAGATCAAAGAAAACTCAAATAATATTCATGGATATAGATCTGATCATAAACTCAAAGTTCATCGAATCCCAACAAACACACCACAAAAAGAGTTACATCAAATAGATCTACAAGAGACCATTGTATTGAGAAGTAAAAAGAGAGAGGGAGCCATCTAGCTACTGCCTACGGACCCTTAGGTCTATGGTGGACTACTCACGCATCATCGGAGAGGCACCAATGAGGATGATGAACCCCTCAGTGATGGTGTTAGATTGGATCTCATGGTTCTGGAACTTGCGGCGACTGGAATTGTGTTTCGTCGACTCCCCTAGGGTTTCTGGAATATTTTGGTATTTATAGGGTGAAGAGGTGGTGCAGGAGACCTCCGTGAGGGCCACAACCCACCTGGGCATGCCTGGGCCTCCTAGCACGCCCAGGTGTCTTGTGGTCCCCACGGGGATCCCCTCTAGTGCTTTCTTGGCCCCCAAGGTGTCTTCTGGTCCAAAAAAAATCTCCAAAAAGTTTCATCGCGTTTGGACTCTGTTTGGTACTGATATTCTGTGAAGTAAAAAACAAGCAAAAAACAACAACTTGCACTGGGCACGATCTCAATAGGTTAGTCCCAAAAAATGATATAAAGTTGCTATAAAATAATTGTAAAACATCCAAGAATGATAATATAACAGCATGGAACAATAAAAAATTATAGATACGTTGGAGACATATCAACATCCCCAAGCTTAATTCCTACTCGTCCTCGAGTCGGTAAATGATAAAAACATAATTTTTGATGTGGAATGCTGCCTAACATGTTCATCACATATTCTTTTCTTTTGTAGCATGGACATTTGGACTTTTAGATGGTTCAAAGCAATAGTCTATATTTGACATGATAACTTCAATACTCAAGCATATCAACAAGCAACTGTGTCTTTCAAAATATCAACACTAAAGAAAGTTATCCCCAGCCCATCATGCTCAATCATTGATCCATTCATGAAACACACTCTAATATTACCTATATCCAATGCAAAAGTATGATCATAGTGCTCCCTAGTTGGTTCTTTATAAGAGAAGATGGAGACTCAAATAAAAATAAAAAATGCATAAAGTAAATAGATAGGCCCTTCGCAGAGGGAAGTAGGGATTTGTAGAGGTGCCCGAGCTCAAAGCTTAAATTGAGAGATATTTTTTTGAGAGGCATGCTTTTCCCGTCAACGAAAATGACTGAGTAATTCCCAACACTTTCCATGCTAGATATATCATAGGCGGTCCCCAAATAGAAAATAAAGTTTATTCCTTTTTCCACCATACTTCCACACTCACGGCTAGCCGTATCCACGAGTACCGTCCATACCAGCATTTTCCAAGTAATTTATTACTTGACAACATAAAGTAAATTTCTTTTTCATTTCGGGACTGGCCATACTCTCGTGCCATGACAAGTGAATAAACACACATCTTGAGAATAACACATCTAGCATGGAAAATATTGTCCACCCCCTGCCGCTTCATGAGCGGTATGAGCACACAAAAAGGAAATTCATTTTGAAAAAATTAGAGTTGGCACATACAAATTTGCTTAGAACTGCACAGAAATACCGCATATAGGTAGGTATGGTGGACTCATATGAAAAAACTGGGTTTAAGGATTTTGGATGCACAAGTAGTATTTCTACTTAGTACAAGTGGAGGCTAGCAAAAAGATTGAGAAGCAACCAACCAAGAAACAGAAATTCACATAAGCGAGCATTAAGCATAACTAACACCGAATAATGCACCACAAGTAGGATGTAATTTCATTGCATAACTATTGACTTTCGTGCTTGCATAGGAATCACAAACCTTAATACCAATATTCTTACTAAAGCATAATTACTCACCAACATGACTCATATATTACTATCATCATATCTCAAAACTATTAAAAAGAATCAAGTTTATTTTGTCCAATGATCTTCATGAAAGTTTTTATTAGATCCCTCTTGAATATCTATCACTTTAGGACTAATTTCATATGTTGCAATTGCTTTTGACAAGCTCAAATAAATCTAAGTGAAGAACATGAGCATAAAATTTTTCTCTCTCAAAATAATATAAGTGAAGTATGAGAGAATTTCTTACTAACTCTCAAATTAATCTAAGTGAAGCATGAGAGTATTTCTTCAAAAATATTAAAGCACACTGTGCTCAAAAAGATATAAGTGAAGCACTAGAGCAATTCCATAGCTCAAACAATTTAAGTGAAGCATAAAGAGCAATTCTAACAAATCATAGCATAATTTTGGCTCTCTCAAATAGGTGTGTCCAGCAAGGATACTTGTGACAAACTAAAAAGCAAAATAAGAAAAAACTCATATAATACAAGACGCTCCAAGCAAAACTCATGATATGTGACGAATAAAAATATAGCTGCAAGTAAAATACCGATGGTCGTTAGAAGAAAGAGGGGATGCCTTTCGGGGCATCCCGAAGCTTAGTTGCTTGGTTCTCCTTGAATATTAACTTGGGGTGCCATGGGGCATCCCCAAGGTTAGGCTCTTGCCACTCCTTATTCCTTCATCCACAGTGATCTCACCCAAAACTTGAAAACTTCAATCACACAAAACTTAACAAAACCTTCGTGAGATCCGTTAGTATAAGAAAACCAATCTTTACTTTAAGTACTGTTGCAAACCCATTCAAATTTTTTTATTGCATTATACCTACTATATTCTAACTTTGCCATGGCTTATACCCCCCGATACAATCCATAGATTCATCAAAATAAGCACACAAGGCAAAGAAAATATAATCTGTCAAAAAACAGAACAGTCTGTAAAGATGTGAATTGTTCTCATACTTATGTAACTCCACGAATTCTGAAAAATTAGGACAACGGCGGCAATTTGTATATCAATCTTGTGTAAACAATTCAGAATTTTTTGTTGCTTCTGTGAATTTAAACAATTTTGTTACTGGACGCAAAAGTTTTGGTTTTTCAACAGGATCAAATCAACTATCACCAAAGCTATCCCAAAGGCTTTACTTGGCACAAATACTAATTAAAACATAAAAAACACAATCATAATAGAGGCATAATTGTGGAAACACTAAAGAACAGAAAGAAAAAGGCAAAAATAAATTGTATTCATTGGGTTGCCTCCCAACAAGCGCTATCATTTTATGCCCCTAGCTAGGCATAATGCATAGATTCAAGTATTGTCATCTTTAGTTTTTGCTACTTTAGTGAGGGCTTTCTCAAACCCGGGAGGCTCTTTACGCTTCCCTAAATTCTTAGGAAAAGAAACCATCTTGAGATCTAAAATATACAAACGCTTGTTGCAAAGAGTAATCAAAGTATTCATGCGATTGAGGTTTCCACTAATGTGTTTGAGAGGTTAATTATATTTTTGCAACTCAACCAAATGTTTATGTAAATCACCCAATTTTTTGAAAATTTGAACCCCTTCTTGTGTAAAAGAAACCCCCTTTTTTATGGTGCAACTCCTAATATTCCCTCTAGGATTTCATATGCGGTATTAGCATCAAGCTGAATAAAGTTCCCTTTTGCGGCAAAATCCAAAAGTTGTCTATGATGCAAAGCTAGTCCTATGTAAAAATTACGAAGCAAAATCTTTGCATCTCCTTTCAGATTGCAAATGCGATAGGATTCCATTAACCTATACCAAGCATCTTTCAAATTTTCTCCTTGTTTTTGCTTGAAGTATAGAACTTCAAAGTCTGGTGACAAAGGAGGGGTAGTCATGCTAGCCATAGCAACAAGGTAGGCAAATGAGATTGCAAGCAAAAATATAGATCTGACAAGAGAAAGGCAAACAAAAAAGAGAAGGTAAATAAAACGACAAATTTTGTGAAGTGGGGGAGATGAAAACGAGAGGCAAATGGAAAATAATGTAAATTGCAAGGAGATGAGATTTGTGATAAGGGACCTGATAGATGTTGATGATGTCTCCCCGACAATGGTGCCAGAAATTGGCAAGTTGACGAGAGACTATCTTGACTTGATCCTCCCCAGCAATGGCGCCATAAATTCCTTTTGATGCGGCTTGAGACTGCGTCGGTATTTCCCCAAAAAGGAAGGGATGATGCAGTACATCTACGATAGGTATTTACCTCAGTTATGAAACCAAGGTATCAATCCAGTAGGAGAACCAGGCAACACTATGTAAACGGTACCTGCACACAAAGAACAAATCCTCGCAACCCGACGCGTAAGAGGGGTTGTCAATCCCTCCTCGGTAAAAAGATAGATTGTTTTGTATGTGTTTGGATAAATAGATCTGAATAAAATGCGAAATAAAAGATGCAAATAAAAAGTGCAGCAAAGTATTTTTGGGTATTTAGAATAATAGATCTGAAAACAAATGCGATAAAAAATAGATCGGAAAGCAATATGATAAAAAGGATAGACCCGGGGGCCGTAGATTTCACTAGTGGCTTCTCTCGAGAAAATAGCATACGGTGGGTAAACAAATTACTGTTGGGAAATTGATAGAAGATTGAATAATTATGACGATATCCAAGGCAATGATCAATATATAGGCATCATGTCCAAGATTAGTAGACCGGCTCCTGCCTGCATCTACTACTATTACTCCACACATCGACCGCTATCCAGCATGCATCTAGTGTATTAAGTTCATGGAGAAATGGAGTAATGCAATAAGAACGATGACATGATGTATACAAGATCTATTCATGTAGGAATAGACCCCATCTTGTTATCCTTAATAGCAATGATACATGCGTGCCTCGCTGCCTAATACGTCTCCAACGTATCTATAATATATGAAGTATTCTTGCCATGTTTACACCAATTTTATATGGTTTTGGTATGATTTGAGAGGAACTAACCCGGACTGACGCTGTTTTCAGTAGAACTACCGTGGTGTTGTTTTTTGTGCAGAAATCAAAGTTCTCCAAATGCAACAAAACTTTTTGACGATTTTTTTGGAAGAACAGAGGCACTAGAAGCTTCATGGGAGGGTCAGAAGAGCCACGAGGAGGGCACAAGACACCTGGGCGCGCCAGGAGGCCCAGGCACGGCCAGGTGGGTTGTGCTCACCTCGAGGCCCATCTTCGCATGAAACCGACGCCAAAAAATCCTATAAATACAGAAACCCCCAGAAATAACCCTAGATCAGAAGTTTCGCTGCCACAAGCCTCTTTAGCCACGAAAAACCAATCCAGACCCCGTTCCGGCACCCTGCCGTAGGGGGAAATCATCACCGGTGGCCATCTTCATCATCCCGGCGGCCACCATGATGAGGAGGGAGTAGTCCACCCTCGGGGCTAAGGGTTTGTACCAGTAGCTATGTGATTAATCTCTCTCTCGCTCGTGTTCTTGAGATGGCACGATCTTGATGTATCACGGGCTTTGTTATTATAGTTGGATCATATGGTGTTTTCCCCTCTCTATCTTGTTGTGTTGAATTGAATTTTCCCTTTGAGATTTCGTTTTATCGGATTGAATACTTTTATGGATTTGAGAGCACTTGATGTATGTCTTGCTATGAATACCCGTGGTGACAATGGGGTATCATATTGATTCACTTGATATGTGTTTTGGCACTCAACTCGCGGATTCCCGAGGTGACATTGGGGTAATCTAAGCATAGGGGTTGATGCACGTTCTCGTCTTTGTTTCTCTGGTAGAAATCTTGGGGCACTCTTTGAGGTTTTTTGTGTTGCATTGAGTATTATGAATCTGAAATTGTTTGATGCATATCGCATAATCAACTCACGGATACTCGCGGTGACATTGGAGTATCTAGGTGACATTAGAGTTGGTTGATGTGTATCATATGGTGTTATTTTAGTACGAACTCTTGGTTAGATCGATCGGAAAGAATAGCTTGGTGTTATTTTAGTATGAACTCTAGGATCAATTGATCGGAAAGAATAGCTTTGAGGTGGTTTCGTACCCTACAAACAATTTCTTCTTATGTTCTCCGCTAGATAGGAACTTTGGAGTGATTCTTCATCGCACTTTGAGGGATGGTTATATGATCCAATTATATTAGCATTGTTGAGAGATTGCACTAGCAAAAGTACGGACCCTAGGACTCATTTTCAAGCATTGCAATACCGTTTGTGCTCCGTTTTATCAATTGCTGCCTTGCTGTTTTTTATTGTTACTACTACAAAAATCAATATCTACTATCATTACTACGCTTGTATCACCATCTCTTCGCCGAACTAGTGCACCTATACAAATTACCATTGTATTTGGTGTGTTGGGGACACAAGAGACTTTTTGTTATTTGGTTTCAGGGTTGTTTGAGAGAGACCATCTTCATCCTACGCCTCCCACGGATTGATAAACCTTAGGTCATCCACTTGAGGGAAAATTGCTACTGTCCTACAAAACTCTGCGCTTGGAGGCCCAACACGAGTCTACAAGAACAAGTTGTGTAGTAGACATCAAGCTCTTTTCTGGCGCCGTTGCCGGGGAGGTGAGTGCATGAAGGTATATCTTTAGATCTTGCAATCGAATCTTTTAGTTTCTTGTTTTATCACTAGTTTGGTTTATAAAATAAAACTACAAAAAATGGAATTGAGGTTGCATCATATTGTTCATCTTTATCATGTCTTTCTTGAAAATGATGGAAAGAAAAATTGTGCTCAATTGATAGAAGAAGAATTCAATAAAATGTTTGGCACAAAATCCATGAATGATGAGCATGATTGCAATATTGTTAGTATGAATTCTTTGAATATCCATGATGCTAACGATATGCAAAGCCATAAGCTTGGGGATGCTATATTTGATGATGATGATATTTTTAGTCCCCCAAGTTTTGATGAGAAAATTTATTATGATGATTGCATGCCTCCTATTTATGCTGATTATATTGATGAAAGTGGATTTGGAGAGGCCATGACTTTATTTAGTGATGAATCCACTATTTTGGAAGAGGTTGCAATTGATTATGACAACAAAGTTCCTATATATGATGATTATGGTGATGCCATGTATGCTATATTAAATAATGATAACCATGAAACTTGTCATCATGATTTTAATTTTCAATCACATGATAGTTATTTTGTTGAGTTTGCTCCCACTACTATTGATGAGAATAAACTTGCTTGTGTGGAGAGTAATAAATTTTCTATGCTTGTGGATCATGAAAAAAATGCTTTATGTGATAGTTATATTGTTGAATTCATTCATGATGCCACTGAAAATTACTATGAGGGAGGAACATATGCTTGTGGGAATTGCAATAATATCAAGTTTCCTCTCTTTATGTTGAAAGTTTTGAAGTTGCACTTGTTTTGCCTTCCTATGCTAGTTGATTGTTGTTCCCATAAATTGTTTGCTCACAAAATCCCTATGCATAGGAAGTGGGTTAGGCTTAAGTGTGCTTTCCATGTGATTCATGATGCTCTTCTTCATGTTTCAATTCTTATCTTTTATGCGAGCATCATTGAAATCATCATGCCTGGCTAAAAGGCATTAAAGAAAAGCGCTTGTTGGGAGACAACCCAACATTTACCCCTACTGTTTTTGTGTGTTCACATGATTAGGATACTGTAGTAATCATGTTTTATAGATTTTGTTTCAATAAAGTGCCAAGTAAAGCATTTGGGATAGTGTGGATGATAGTTGTCTTGATTCTGTGCAAAAACAGAAACTTTTGCGCCCAGTAACAGAATTGTTTAAATTCACTGGAGCGTTGAAAAACTCTTAATTTCTTACAGTTGTTGGGTATACAAATTTTCTACATTTTCCTAATGTTTCAGATATTTTGGACTTACATAAGTATAACATTAATTCAGATCTTTACGTACTGTTCTGTTTTTGACAGATTCTGTTTGCAATGCATAGTTTTCTTGTTTTATGGTTTCTATGGCTTATATTGCTTAATATAAATTGTGGAAATTGTAGAGTAAGGTATGCATTGTGTGGGAACAATTATGAATCTTATCTTGACAGTACCAAAGTGAATGATTTGTCTTTATCATACTAACCCATCTCAGGAAGTTCCGTTAAGTTTTATGTGATTGAAGTTTTCAAGTTTTGGGTGAGATATCGATATGAGGAGAATAAGGAGTGACAAGACCCTCAGCTTGGGGATGCCCAAGGCACGCCCAAGGTAATATTCAAGGAAGATCCAAGCAACTAAGCTTGGGGATGCCCTGGAAGGCATCCCCTCTTTCGTCTCCAACATTATCAGTAACGTCACTTGGGGCTATATTTTCATTCGTCACATGATATGTGTTTTGCTTAGAGCATCATTTTCTTTTATTAAGATTTTCTTGATGTTATTTATAATAATGTTTTGCATCTTTTATTTCAATGAAAGTGTCAAGTATAGCCTTTGCCATGCTTATTTTGCAAGTATATGAGTTGCTGTTTCAAAACAGAAAGTTTATCTCTGTTGCAAAAATTCTCCAGAAAAGTCAGAATGTGACAAAATGTTGAATTTTTTTTAACAATAATCTTGATAAAGTTTTTACAGTGTGGTAATTTTTAAGAATTTTTGGAGTTAGTTAAGTATGAGTAAAATTGCACTCTTTACATACTGTACTGTTTAGACAGATTGCTGTGATGTTGGCATTGTTTGCATATGTTTGCTTGTTTAATGATTCTATTTGAGGATAGGACTATTAAATATGCAGAGGCATTTAGTATGCAATGTTAAATAATAATTTTAGTGATTTGTTACAGTATAAAATGATAAGGTTTTTGCATTGATTTATACTAACTTATCTCACGAGTTCTTGTTGAGTTTTATGTGGATGAAGTTTTCAAGAATTAGGGAAACCGTGATATGAAAGAAATTAAGGAGACACAAAAGTTCAAGCTTGGGGATGCCCAAGGCATCCCAAGATAATATTTCAAGAAGTCTCAAGCATCTAAGCTTGGGGATGCCCCGGTGGGCATCCCACCTTTCTTCATCAACAATTATCGGTTAGTATCGGTTGAGCCTAAGTTTTTGCTTCTTCACATGAGTTGTGCTATTCTTGGAATGTCATTTTATTTTGCTTGCTGTTTTAATAAAATACTTAGATCTGAAAGTTTTTAAATAAGAGAGAGTCCTCAAATAGCTACCCATTTACTTAACTACTCGCATGATCTTCACTTATATCTTTTTGGAGAAGTTTGTCGAACACTCATGCTTCACTTATATTATTTTGAGAGTTGATAATAGTGATGACAATTTGCACAAACTATGAAATTGGTACCAAAGTGATGGATGTTCAAGAAGGATATAATAAAAACTTTCATGTAGATCATTGGATATGATAAGTTTGATTCCTTGCAATAGTTTTGCGATATGGAGATAATAATATGTGAGTCATGTTGGTGTGTAATTGTGCTTTAGTAGGAATATTGGTGTTAAGGTTTGTGATTCCCTATGCAAGCACGAAAGTCAATAGTTATGCAATGAAGTTATATCCTACTTGTGGTGCATTATTCAGTGTTAGTTATGTTTAATGCTCGTTTATGACCGTTTTTGTTTCTTGGTTGGTCGCTTCTCAATCTATTTGCTAGTCTCCATTATCACTAAGTGGGAATACTACTTGTGCATCCAAAATCCTTAAACCCAGTTTTGCCACATGAGTCCGCCATACCTACCTATATGCGGTATTTTCGTGCCGTTCTAAGTAATTTTGTATGTGCCATCTCTAATTTTCAAAATGAATTTCCTTTTTATGTGCTCGTACCGCTCATGAAGCGGTAGGGGGTGGCCAATATTTTCCATGCTAGATGCGTTATTCTCAAGATGAGTGTTTATTCACTTGTCATTGCACGAGAGTGTGGCAAAGGTAATAGGGATGCCTAGTCTCAAAATGCACAAAAAATTATTTATGTTGTTCAATAATAAATTCCTTGGAAAGTGTTGGTATGGAAGGCACCCGTGGATACGGCTAGCCATGGATTGTGAAAGAATGGTGGAAAAAGGAATAAACTTTACTTTATGTTTGGGAACCGCCTATGATGTATCTAGCATGGAAAGTGTTGGGAATTCTCGGTCGTTTTCGTTGACAGGAAAAGTATGCCTCTCAAAATATTTTATCTCAATTTAAGCTTTGAGCTCTGGCACCTCTACAAATCGCTGCTTCCCTCTTCGAAAGGCCTATCTATTTACTTTATGCAATTTTTATTTTTATTTGAGTCTCCATCTTCTCTTATAAAGCACCAACTAGGGAACACTATTGTCATACTTGTGCATTGGATGTAGCTAATATTTGAGTGTGTTTCATGAATGGATCAATGATTGAGCATAATGGGCTAGGGATAGCTTTGTTTAGCGTTGATATTTTGAAAGACATGGTTGCTTGTTAGTATGCTTGAATATTGATGTCTTCATGTCAAATTATAGACTATTGCTTTGAATCATTCAAGTCTAAATGTCCATGCTACAAAATAAAGAGTATATGATCAATACGATAGGTAGCATTCCACAACAAAAAGTCCGCTTTCAATTGCTACTTTATCATGATGAGTTTTATGAGAAAGCATTCACACTTCATAAATTATTTCTTTTATCATTTACCTACTCGAGGATGAGTAGAAATTAAGCTTGTGGATGCTGATACGTCTCCAACGTATCTATAATTTATGAAGTATTCATGCCATGTTTACAACAATTTTATATGGCTTTGGTATGATTTGAGAGGAACTAACCCAGACTGACGCTGTTTTCAGCAGAACTACCGTGGTGTTGTTTTTTGTGCAAAAATCAAAGTTCTCCAAATGCAACGAAACTTTTTGACGATTTTTTTGGAAGAAAAGAGGCACTAGAAGCTTCATGGGAGGGCCAGAAGAGCCACGAGGAGGGCACAAAACACCTTGGCGCGCCAGCAGGCCTAGTTGCGCCCAGGTGGGTTGTGCTCACCTCGAGGCCCATCTTCGCGTGAAACCGACGCCAAAAAATCCTATAAATACAGAAACCCCCAGAAATAACCCTAGATCAGAAGTTCCACCGCCGCAAGCCTCTGTAGCCACGAAAAACCAATCTAGACCCCATTCCGGCACCCTGCCGGAGGGGGAAATCATCACCGGTGGCCATCTTCATCATCCCGGCGGCCACCATGATGAGGAGGGAGTAGTCCACCCTCGGGGCTGAGGGTTGTACCAGTAGCTATGTGTTTAATCTCTCTCTCTCTCTCTCTCTCTCTCTCTCGTGTTCTTGAGATGGCACGATCTTGATGTATCGCGGGCTTTGTTAATATAGTTGGATCATATGGTGTTTCCCCCTCTCTATCTTGTTGTGATGAACTGAGTTTTCCCTTTGGGATTTCGTTTTATCGGATTGAATACTTTTATGGATTTGAGAGCACTTGATGTATGTCTTGCTATGAATACCCTATGGTGACAATGGGGTATCATATTTATACACTTGATATGTGTTTTGGCACTCAACTTGCTGATTCCCGAGGTGACATTGGGGTAATCTATGCATAGGGGTTGATGCATGTTCTCGTCTTCGTTTCTTCAGTAGAAATCTTGGGGCACTCTTTGCGGTTCTTTGTGTTGGATTGAGTATTATGAATCTGAAATTGTTTGATGCATACCGCATAATCAACTCACGGATACTCGCGGTGACATTGGAGTATCTAGGTGACATTAGAGTTGGTTGATGTGTATCATATGGTGTTATTTTAGTACAAACTCTTGGTTAGATTGATCAGAAAGAATAGCTTGTTGTTATTTTAGTACGAACTCTAGGATAGATTGATCGGAAAGAATAGCTTTGAGGTGGTTTCGTACCTGATGTCTACTAGACAACTTGTTCTTGTAGACTCGTGTTGGGCCTCCAAGCGCAGAGTTTTGTAGGACAGTAGCAATTTTTCCTTAAGTGGATGACCTAAGGTTTATCAATCCGTGGGAGGCGTAGGATGAAGATGGTCTCTATCAAACAACCCTGCAACCAAATAATAAAAAGTCTCTTGTGTCCCCAACACACCAAATACAATGGTAATTTGTATAGGTGCACTAGTTCGGCGAAGAGATGGTGATAAAAGTGTAATATGGATGGTAGAAATAAATTTTTATAATCTGAATAAACAAACACAGCAAGGTAGCAAGTGATAAAACGGAGCACAAACGGTATTGCAATGCTTGAAAACAAGGCCTAGGGTCCGTACTTTCGCTAGTGCAATCTCTCAACAATGCTAATGTAATTGGATCATATAACCATCCCTCAACGTGCGATGAAGAATCACTCCAAAGTTCTTATCTAGCAGAGAACATAAGAAGAAATTGTTTGTAGCTATTCTTTCCGATCGATCTATCCAAGAGTTCGTACTAAAATAACACCAAGTTATTCTTTCCGATCGATCTATCAAGAGTTCGTACTATAATAACACAAGTTATTCTTTCCGATCGATCTATCAAGAGTTCGTACTAAAATAACACCAAAACAAATTCAGATTCATAATACTCAATCCCACACAAAGAACCTCAAAGAGTGCCCCAAGATTTCTACCGTAGAAACAAAGACGAGAACGTGCATCAACCCCTATGCATAGATTACCCCAATGTCACCTCGGGAATCCGCGAGTTGAGTGCCAAAACACATATCAAGTGAATCAATATGATACCCCATTGTCACCATAGGTACTCATAGCAAGACATACATCAAGGGATCTCAAATCCATAAAAGTATTCAATCCGATAAAACAAAATCTCAAAGGGAAAACTCAATTCACAACAAGATAGAGAGGGGAAAACACCATATGATCCAACAATATTAACAAAGCCCGCGATACATCAAGATCGTGACATCTCAAGAACACGAGAGAGAGAGATTAAACACATAGCTACTGGTACAAACCCTCAGCCCCGAGGGTGGACTACTCCCTCCTCATCATGGTGGCCGCCGGGATGATGAAGATGGCCACCGGTGATGATTTCCCCCTCCGGCAGAGTGCCGGAACGGGGTCTAGATTGGTTTTTTGTGGCTACAAAGGCTTGCGACGGCAGAACTTCTGATCTAGGGTTACCCCTGATGGTTTCTTTATTTATAGGAATTTTTGGCGTTGGTTTCACGCTAAGATGGGCCTCGAGGTGAGCACAACCCACCGGGGCACGGGCAAGGGCCCAGGCGCGCCCCGATGTCTTGTGCCCTACTCCTTCACCTTCTGGTCCTTCCACGAAGCTTCGGGGGTCTCTTTTGTTCCAAAAAAAATCGTCAAAAAGTTTCAGCTCATTTGGGGAACTTCCATTTCTGCACAAAAAACACCACGATGGTAGTTCTGCTGAAAACAGCGTCAGTTCGGGTTAGTTCCATGCAAATCATACCAAAACCATATAAAATTGTTGTAAACATGGCATGAATACTTCATAAATTATAGATATGTTGGAGACATATCAGCATCCCCAAGCTTAATTCCTACTCGTCCTCGAGTAGGTAAATGATAAAAGAAATAATTTATGAAGTGTGAATGCTAGCAAAGTGCATAAGTTTGATCAATGATAATTTCAATCACTTTTTCTAGCATCATAATAGCAACTCTTTCTCATAAAACTTATCATGATAAAGTAGCAATTGAAAACAGAATTTTTGTTATGGAAAGCTACCTATCATATTCATCATATACTCTTTCTTTTGTAGCATGGACATTTGGACTTAAATGATTCAAAGCAATAGTCTATAATTTGACATGAAGACATCAATACTCAAGCATATCAACAAGCAACCATGTATTTCAAAATATCAACACTAAAGAAAGTTATCCCTAGCACATCATGCTCAATCATTGATCCATTCATGAGACACACTCGAATATTAGCTACATCCAATGCTCAAGTACGATCATAGTGCCCCTTAGTTGGTGCTTTATAAGAGAAGATGGAGACTTAAATAAAAATAAAAATTGCATAAAGTAAATAGATAGGCCCTTCGCAGAAGGAAGTAGAGATTTGTAGAGGTGCCAGAGCTCAAAGTGAAAATTGAGAGATAAAATTATTTTGGGTGGCATGCTTTTCCCGTCAACGAAAACGATCGAGTAGTTCCCAATACTTTCCATGCTAGATACGTCATAGGCGGTTCCCAAACAGAAAATAAAGTTTATTCCTTTTTCCACCATTCTTTCACAATCCATGGCTAGCCGTATCCACGGGTGCCCTCCATACCAAAACTTTCCAAGGAATTTATTATTTGACAACATAAAGTAAATTTCTTTTCATTTCGGGACTGGGCATCCCTATTACCTTTGCCATACTCTCGTGCAATGACAAGTGAATAAACACTCATCTTGAGAATAATGCATCTAGCATGGAAAATATTGGCCACCCCCTACCGCTTCATGAGTGGTACGAACACACAAAAAGGAAATTTATTTGAATATTAGAGTTGGCACATATAAACTTCCTTAGAACGTCACGAAAATACCGCATATAGGTAGGTATGGTCGACTCATATGATAAAACTTGGTTTAAGTAATTTGGATGCACAAGTAGTATTCCCACTTAGTACAAATGGAGGCTAGCAAATAGATTGAGAAGCAACCAACCAAGAAACGAAAATTCACATAAACAAGCATTGAGCATAACTAACACCGAATAATGCACCTCAAGTAGGATGTAATTTCATTGCATAATTATTGACTTTCGTGCTTGCATAGGGAATCACAAACCTTAACACCAATATTCTTACTAAAGCATAATTACTCACCAACATGACTCACATATTATTATCTCCATATCGCAAAATTATTGCAAGAAATCAAACTTATCATATCCAGTGATCTACATGAAAGTTTTTATTATATCCTTCTTGGATATTCATTATATTAGGACCAATTTCATAGCTTGTGAAAATTTTCATCACTATTATCAACTCTCAAAATAATATAAGTGAAGCATGAGAGTGTTCGACAAACTACTCCAAAAAGATATAAGTGAAGATCAAATGAGTAGTTAAGTAAATAGGTAGCTATTTGAGGACTCTCTCTTATTTAAAAACTTTCAAATCTAAGTATTTTATTAAAACAGGAAGCAAAACAAAATAAAATTACATTCTAAGAAAAGCACACATCATGTGAAGAAGCAAAAACTTAGGCTCAACCGATACTAACCGATAATTGTTGATGAAGAAAGGTGGGATGCCTACCGGGGTATCCCCAAGCTTAGATGCTTGAGACTTCTTGGAATATTAACTTGGGATGCCTTGGGCATCCCCAAGCTTGATCTCTTGTGTCTTCTTCATTCTTCTCATAACACGGTTTCCCTAATTCTTAAAAACTTCATCCAGACAAAACTCAACAAGAACTCGTAAGATACGTTAGTATAAATCAATGCAACACCTTATCATTCTCTACTGTAGAAAATCACTAAAATTATTATTTAGCATTGCATACTAAATTCCTCTGCATATTTAATACTCCTATCCTCAAATAGAATCATTAAACAAGCAAACATATGCAAACAATGCAAACATAACAGCAATCTGTCTAAACAGGACAGTCTGTAAAGAGTGCAATATTCATCATACTTCCCTAACTCGAAAAATTCTAAAAAATTACCAAACTGTAGAAAATTTATTGTAGCTTACTATTAAAAAATTTTCAACCTTTTATCGCATTCTGAATTTTCTATAGAATTTTTGCAACAGCGATAAACTTTCTGTTTTGAAACAGCAACTCATATACTTGCAAAATAAGCATGGAAAAGGCTATACTTGACATTTTTATTGAAGTAAAAGTTGCAAAACATTATTATTGATAACAGAAAGAAAATACTAATAAAATAAAATGATGCTCCAAGCAAAATACATATCATGTGACGAATGAAAACATAGCTCCAAGTCAGGTTACCGATAATGTTGAAGGCGAAAGAGGGGATGCCTTCCGGGGCATCCCCAAGCTTAGTTGCTTGGATATTACTTGAATATTACCTTGGGGTGCCTTGGGAATCCCCAAGATTAGGTTCTTGTCACTCCTTGTTCTCCTCATATCGATATCTCACCCAAAACTTGAAAACTTCAATCACACAAAACTTAACGGAACTTCGTGAGATGGATTAGTATGATAAAACAAATCATTCACTTGGGTACTGTCAAAGGAAAGATTCATAATTGTTCTCACACAATGCCTACTGTACTCTACAATTTCCACAATTTATATTAAGCAATATAAGCCATAGAAACCATTAAACAAGCAAACTATGCATTGCAAACAGAATCTGTCAAAAACAGAATAGTACGTAAAGATCTGATTTAAGGTCATACTTATGTAACTCCAGAAATTCTGAAAAATTAGGATAACGTAGGAAATTTGTATACCCATCAACTGTAAAAAATTCAGAATTTTTCCACGTTCCAGTACAATACAGAAATTTCTGCACTGGACGCAAAAGTTTCTGTTTTTGCACAGAATCAAGTCAACTATCATCCACACTATCCCAAAGGCTTTACTTGGAACTTTATTGAAACAAAAGCTATAAAACAAGATTTATACAGTAGCCTAACCATGTGAACACACAAAAACAGTAGGTAAAAGTGTTGGGTTGTCTCCCAACAAGCGCTTTTCTTTAATGCCTTTTAGCTAGGCATGATGATTTCAATGATGCTCGCATAAAAGATAAGAATTGAAACACAAAGAGAGCATCATGAAGCATATGACTAGCACATTTAAGTCTAACCCACTTCCTATGCATAGGGATTTTGTGAGAAAACAATTTATGGGAACAAAAATCAACTAGCATAGGAAGGCAAGACAAGTGCAACTTCAAAACTTTCAACATATAGAGAGGAAACTTGATATTATTGCAATACCTACAAGCACATGTTCCTCTCTCATAATAATTTTCGGTAGCATCATGAATGAATTCAACAATATAGCTGTCACATAAAGCATTCTTTTCATGATCCACAAGCATAGAATTTTTATTACTCTCCACATATGCAAATTTATTCTCATGAATAGTAGTGGGAGCAAACTCAACAAAATAACTATCATGTGATTCTTGATTGGCATAATCATATTGAGCATTAAAATCATAATGAAAAGTTTCATGGATATTATTACTCTTTATAGCATACATGTCATCACCATAATCATCATAAATAGGAGGCATGCTTTCATGATAGTAAATATTCTCATCAAAACTTGGGGGACTAAAAATATCAACTTCATCAAACATAGCATCCCCAAGCTTATGGCTTTGCATATCATTAGCATCATGGATATTCAAAGAGTTCATACCAACAATATTGCAATCATGCTCATCATTCAAAGATTTTTTGTCAAACATTTTATTGAATTCTTCTTCTATCAATTGAGCACAATTTTCCTTTCCATCATTTTCAAGAAAGACGTGATAAAGACGAATAATATGATGCAACCTCAATTCCATTTTTTTGTAGTTTTCTTTTATAAACCAAACTAGTGATAAAACAAGAAACTAAAAGATTCGATTGCAAGATCTAAAGATATACCTTCATGCACTCACCTCCCCGGCAACGGCGCCAGAAAAGAGCTTGATGTCTACTACACAACTTGTTCTTGTAGACTCGTGTTGGGCCTCCAAGCGCAGAGTTTTGTAGGACAGTAGCAATTTTTCCTCAAGTGGATGACCTAAGGTTTATCAATCCGTGGGAGGCGCAGGATGAAGATGGTCTTTATCAAACAACCCTGCAACCAAATAATAAAAAGTCTCTTATGTCCCCAACACACCAAATACAATGGTAATTTGTATAGGTGCACTAGTTCGGCGAAGAGATGGTGATAAAAGTGTAATATGGATGGTAGAAATATATTTTTATAATCTGAATAAATAAACACAGCAAGGTAGCAAGTGATAAAATGGAGCACACACGGTATTGCAATGCTCGAAAACAAGGCCTAGGGTCCGTACTTTCGCTAGTGCAATCTCTCAACAATGCTAATCTAATTGGATCATATAACCATCCCTCAACGTGCGATGAAGAATCACTCCAAAGTTCTTATCTAGCGGAGAACATAAGAAGAAATTGTTTGTAGCTATTCTTTCCGATCGATCTATCCAAGAGTTTGTACTAAAATAACACCAAGTTATTCTTTCCGATCGATCTATCAAGAGTTCGTCTTAAAATAACACAAGTTATTCTTTCCGATCGATCTATCAAGAGTTCGTACTAAAATAACACCAAAACAAATTCAGATTCATAATATTCAGGCCCTGTTTGTTTCAGATTCTGGGACCAGATTCAGCTTTGCCAGTGAAGCTGAATCTAGAATCTGAAACAAACGGCTATCTGAAATCAGCTTTGCCAGTGAAGCTGAATCTGGATTTGGGTCATTTTTAGTGCAATTTCCTGAAGCACCTCAAAGTGTACTTCGGTGGCGAAGCTGATTCCCAGAATCAGCTTTGGCACTGAAGCGAATCCACAGGTGATTAAAATCCAAGCGAAGCTGAAACAAACAGGGCATCAATCCCACACAAAGAACCTCAAAGAGTGCCCCAAGATTTCTACCGTAGAAACAAAGACGAGAACGTGCATCAACCCCTATGCATAGATTACCCCAATGTCACCTCGGGAATCCGTGAGTTGAGTGCCAAAACACATATCAAGTGAATCAATATGATACCCCATTGTCACCACAGGTATTCATAGCAAGACATACATCAAGTGCTCTCAAATCCATAAAAGTATTCAATCCGATAAAACAAAATCTCAAAGGGAAAACTCAATTCACAACAAGATAGAGAGGGGAAAACACCATATGATCCAACTATATTAACAAAGCCCGCGATACATCAAGATCATGACATCTCAAGAATACGAGAGAGAGAGAGATTAAACACATAGCTACTGGTACAAACCCTCAGCCCTGAGGGTGGACTATTCCCTCCTCATCATGGTGGCCGCCGGGATGATGAAGATGGCCACCGGTGATGATTTCCCCCTCCGGCAGAGTGTCGGAACGGGGTCTAGATTGGTTTTTCGTGGCTACAAAGGCTTGCGGCGGCAGAACTTCTGATCTATGGTTACCCCTGATGGTTTCTCTATTTATAGGAATTTTTGGCGTTGGTTTCACGCTAAGATGGGCCTCGAGGTGAGCACAATCCACCGGGGCACGGGCAAGGGCCCAGGCGCGCCCCAGTGTCTTGTGCCCTACTCCTTCACCTTTTGGTCCTTCCACGAAGCTTCGGGGGTCTCTTTTTTTTCCAAAAAAAATCGTCAAAAAGTTTCAGCTCATTTGGAGAACTTTCAGTTCTGCACAAAAAACAACACCACGGTAGTTCTGCTGAAAACAGCGTCAGTCTGGGTTAGGTCCATGCAAATCATACCAAAACCATATAAAATTGTTGTAAACATGGCATGAATACTTCATAAATTATAGATACGTTGGAGACGTATCAGTACCCTTCAAACAATTTCTTCTTATGCTGTCCGCTAGATAGGAACTTTGGAGTGATTCTTCATTGCACATTGAGGGATGGTTATATGATCCAATTATATTAGCATTGTTGAGAGATTGCACTGGCGAAAGTACGGACCCTAGGACTCATTTTCAAGTATTGCAATACCGTTTGTGCTCCGTTTTATCAATTGCTACCTTGCTGTTTTTTATTGTTACTATTACAAAAATCAATATCTACTATCATTACTACGCTTGTATCACCATCTCTTCGCCGAACTAGTGCACCTATACAAATTACCATTGTATTTGGTGTGTTGGGGACACAAGAGACCTTTTGTTATTTGGTTGCAGGGTTGTTTGAGAGAGACCATCTTCATCCTACGCCTCCCACGAATTGATAAACCTTAGGTCATCGACTTGAGGGAAAATTGCTACTGTCCTACAAAACTCCACGCTTGGAGGCCCAACACGAGTCTACAAGAACAAGTTGTGTAGTAGACATCACTGCCCCTTCTGTCACTGGGAGAGGACACCGCAAGATCGAACCCATCACAAAGCACCTCTTTCCATGGCAAGAAAAACCGATCTAGTTGGCCTAACTAAACCAAAGATTCGAAGAAGAAATACGAGGCTATAAATAATCATGCATATAAGAGATCAATGAAAACTCAAAGAATATTCATGGATATAGATCTGATCATAAACTCAAAGTTCATCGGATCCCAACAAACACACCGCAAAAAGAGTTACATCAAATAGATCTCCAAGAGACCATTGTATTGAGAGGCAAAAAGAGAGAGGAAGCCATCTAGGTACTGCCTACGGACCCTTAGGTCTATGGTGGACTACTCACGCATCATCGGATAGGCACCAATGAGGATGATGAACCCCTCTATGATGGTGTTAGATTGGATCTCGTGGTTGTGGAACTTGCAGCGGCTGGAATTGTGTTTTGTCGACTCCCCTAGGGTTTCTGGAATATTTGGGTATTTATAGGGCGAAGAGGCGGTGCAGGAGACCTCCGTGGGGGCCACAACCCACCTGGGCGCGCCTGGGCCTCCTGGCGCGCCCAGGTGTCTTGTGGTCTCCACGGGGATCCCCTCTGGTGCTTTCTTGGCACCCAAGGTGTCTTCTGGTCCAAAAAAATCTCCAAAATGTTTCGTTGCATTTGGACTCCGTTTGGTACTGATATTCTGTGAAGTAAAAAATAGCAACTGGCACTGGGCACTATGTCAATATGTTAGTCCCAAAAAATGATATAAAGTTGCTATAAAATGATTTTAAAACATCCAAGAATGATAATATAACAGCAGGGAACAATAAAAAATTATAGATACGTTGGAGACGTATCAAGCAACTATGCGGACCGGGTCCGTAACTTGAGGATTATCCTCATTGCTGCACAGAAGGCTTATGTCCTTGATGCACCGCTAGGTGCCGCACCCACTCCAGCATCGTCTGTGGATGTTTTGAACATCTGGCAGGCACGTTCTGATGACTACTCGATAGTTCAGTGCGCCATGCTTTACGGCTTAGAACCGGGGCTCCAAAGACGTTTTGAGCACCATGGAGCATATGAGATGTTCCAGGAGCTGAAATTGGCATTTCAAACTCATGACCGGGTTGAGAGGTATGACACCTCTGACAAGTTCTTTAGCTGCAAGATGGAGGAGAACAGTTCTATTAGTGTGCATATACTCAGAATGTCTGGGTTTCACACCCGCTTGACTTAGTTGGGAGTTAATCTTCCAGATGGTTGATACATCTCCAACGTATCTATAATTTTTTATTGTTCCATGCTGTTATATTATCAATCTTGGATGTTTTATATACATTTACTAGCAACTTTATATCATTTTTTGGGACTAACCTATTAACTTAGTGCCCAGTGCCAATTGCTGTTTCTTGCTTGTTTTTTAATTTGCAGAATATCAATACCAAACGAAGTCCAAATGCCACAAAACATCTTGGAGACTTTTTTCTGGCAAGAAGAGACCCTGGAAGCTTCTGGAGGCCATGAGAAGAGGCTCATGGGGCCCACTATGCACTAGGGCGCGCCAGAGGCCCCGGCACGCCCTGGTGGGTAGTGGGGCCCATAGGCACCGCCTTGACCTACCCCCGCCTCTATAAATACTCTAAAATCTCAAAAACCCTAGGGGAGTCGACGGAATACTTTTTGCGCCGCCGCAAGTTCCAGAACCACGAGATCCAATCTAAAGGCCTTTTCCGACACTCTGCCGGAGGGGGCAACGACCACGAAGGGGTTCTTCATCATCCTTGCTGCCCCTCCGATGATGCTTGAGTAGTTTACCACAGACCTACGGGTCCGTAGTTAGTCGTAGCTAGATGGCTTATTCTCTCTTTTTGATCTTCAATACAATGTTCTCCTCGATGTCCTTAGAGATCTATTTGATGTAACTCTTTTTTGCGGTGTGTTTGTTGGGATCCGATGAATTGTGAGTTTATGATCAGATCTATCCATGAATATTATTTCAGTCTTCTCTGCACTCTTTTATGCATGATTGTTATAGTCTCATATTTATTCTCTGATTTATTGTTTTGGTTTGGCCAACTAGATTGATTTATCTTGCCATGGGAAGAGGTGCTTTGTGATGGGTTCGGTCTTGTGGTGCTCAATCTCAGTGACAGAAAGAGACGTGACACGCATGTATCATTGCTATTAAGGGTAAAAAGATGGGGTTTATTTATGAGTGAGTTTACCTTGTCTACATCATGTCATCTTCTTAATGCATTACTCCGTTTTTCCATGAACTTAATACACTAGATGCATGCTGGATAGCGGTCGATGTGTGGAGTAATAGTAGTAGATGCAGAATCGTTCCGGTCTACTAATCTTGGACGTGATGCCTATATACATGATCATTGCCTTGGATATCATCATAATTATTTGCTTTTCTATCAATTTCCCAACAGTAATTTGTTTACCCACCGTATGCTATTTTCTCGAGAGAAGCCTCTAGTTAAAACTATGGCCCCCGGGTCTATTTTCTAGCATATATTAAAACTAAAAATACCTTGATGCAATTTTATTTTATTTATTTTATTTTGTATTTTTGTTACATCTATTTATGAAAACCTATACAATTTAATCCATCTCAATACCGTTGAGGGATTGACAACCCCTTTACGCGTTGGGTTGCAAGTATTTGTTGTTTGTGTGCATGTGCTGTTTACATAGTGTTGCTTGGTTCTCCTACTGGATTGATAACCTTGGTTTCATAACTGAGGGAAATACTTACCTCTGCTATGCTGCATCATCATCTCCTTTTCGGGGAAATACCAACGCAGATTACAAGTAGCAGGAAGAATTTCCGGCGTCGTTGCCTGGGAGACATCATCAACATCTATCAAGTACCTACGCATAAACTCTCATCTCCTTGCAATTACTTTATTTGCCATTTGCCTCTCGTTTTCATCTCCCCCACTTCTTAAAAGTTTTTACAAAAATCACAAAAATATTTTCCGTTTGCCTTTTTCTTGCTTGATCTTTTGTTTGCGTAGTCACAATGTCTCAAGAAAATACCAAATTGTTTGATTTTTCCAATACTAGTAATAATGATTTTATTAGTACTCCTATTGCTCCTCCCGTGGCTAGTGCGGAGTCTTATGATACTAATGCCGCTTTGTTGAGTCTTGTTATGAAAGAGCAATTTTCCGGTAATCCCAATGAGGATGCGGCGTCCCATATAAACACTTTCGTAGAATTGTGTGATATGCAAAAGAAAAAAGATGTGGACAATGATATTGTGAAATTAAAAGTATTCCCTTTCTCTTTGCAGGATCGTGCAAAAATTTGGTTTTCATCTTTGCCACGAAATAGTATTGATTCTTGGGATAAGTGCAAAGATGCTTTTATTACTAAGTATTTTCGTCCCATGAAAATTATTTCCCTTAGGAACCAAATTATGAATTTCAAGCAACTTGAGTAGGAACATGTTGCGCAATCTTGGGAAAGAATGAAATTAATGCTAAGAAATTGTCCTACTCATGGTTTAAATCAATGGATGATTATACAAAAAAATTATGTGGGATTGAATTTTGTTTCTAGAAATATTTTAGATTCCACCGCGGGTGGTACTTTCATGGAGACTACTTTGGGTGAAACCACTAAATTACTTGATAATATCATGGCAAATTATTCACAATGGCATATCGAAAGAGCACCTACTAGTAAAAAGGTTAATTATGTTGAAGAAATTAGTACTTTGAGTGAAAAAGTTGATGCACTTATGAAATTGGTTGCTAGTAAAAAAATACTCCTATTGATCTTAATGATGTGCCTTTGTCTACTTTGATTGAGCAAAATAGTGATCTCGTAGATGTGAATTTTGTCTCACGAAACAATTTTATTAATAATGCTTATAGGGGTAATTTTAATCCTAGGCCGTTTCTTGGAAATTCCTCTAATAATTATGGCAATTCCTATGGTAATTCTTATAATAATAATAATGGGATATTTTTTCAATGATGATAAGGTTTCTTTTCAGGAGTTTCTTCAATCAAAGGATATTTTTTCGATGTTCTACTTGCCCCTCTCCCATGAGGCAGCAGTTGAATTGCAAACTCTTGAGGGCTGGTTGTTTAATCTACAAAGAAACCCACAGTTGCCAGATGTTTGGGTATGGCCAGGGAAATCAGGATACTACACTGCAAAGTGTTTCTATAACATAATGCACTCTCATCTGCCCACCATTCTCCCTTGCAAGTGGCTATGGCAGAGTAGATGCACCATGAAGATCAAAGTCTTTGGTTAGTTGTTGTTTTTCGATAGGCTCAACACTAAAGATATGTTTGTCAGAAGGCATTGGAGGTCACCTCAGGAGGATAATCTCTGTGTAATTTGCAATGCTTATGTACACGAGGACAAAATGCATTTGTTTTTCCAGTGTAACTTCAGCTGCAGGATTTGGAATTATCTTAACATTGATTGGTCACATGGTTCAGATGTACATCAAGTTATACACCTAGCCAGATCCAAGTTCAAGCATCCTTTCTTGTTCGAGGTTATGCTCACAGCGGCTTGGAACATTTGGATACTGAGAAATGGAAGAACATTCAGAGGGGAGAGGGCCACTTTTAATACATGGAGATGTAAATTTATTCATGATATCTCCCTTCTGGCCCATAGCTTAGAGATAGCACCAGGTCCAAGCTTCTGGCCTGGACTAGCACGTTGTTGTAAATAACCTGTTCTATAGGTAAGTTTTCTTTCTTTTTCTTATGTACTAGATCTTAGCTTGTACAGTTTTCTTGTTTTATAATAAAGGGCTGTGGGGCTTTGCCTCACAGTAAATATTCAAAAGAATAATAATGGGATGCCCTCTGATCTTGAGAATAGTATTAAAGAATTTGTTAATGCTCAAAAAGTTTTCAACACTACGATAGAAGAAAAATTGAATAAGATTGATGATATGACTAGGAACATTGATAGAATTACACATGATGTAAAAAATCTCAAGATTAAAAATTTTCCACCCAAGGTTGATGTTAATGAATCAATTAAAGCTCCATATGTCTCCATGGATGAAAGTAAGAAGAGAACCGTCATGCTAAGAGCTAAAAGGGAATTTTTAGAAAAAGCGATTCCGCCCAATTTTTTCGTAGTAATAATGATGTTAAAATGATTGGTATTTCTTATATTGATTCCTTGTTTAGTAATATTAAAATTGACGATAAGAGTACTGAAGAAGAGTGAACTTTAGCTAGAAGGCTCCCTCATAATTCGGAGGGTGAAAATCTTGTTGAAAAATTGATAAAAGTGGGTTTGGAAAGGTAAAAACTTTAACTAGTGATGTGCCCACTCTTTTCAATTACGAAGATTTTAATTATGATAGTTGTTCTTTGAATGAGTGTATTTCTTTGTTGCAATCCATGCTAAATTCACCCAATGCATATGAACAAAATAAAGCTTTTACTAAACATATTGTAGAAGCAATGATGAAAGCTCTAGAAGAAAAGTTAGAATTAGAGATTTAAATTCCTAGAAAATTATATGATGAATGGGAACCCACCATTAAAGTCAAGATCAAAAATTATGAGCGCAATGCTTTATGTGATTTGGGTGCCAGTGTTTCCACAATTCTGAAATCTCTATGTGATGCGCTAGGTTTTATCAATATGGAGGAATGTTCTCTTAATTTGCACTTGGCAGATTCTACTATTAAAAAGACTTTGGGAAGAACTAATGATGTTCTTATTCTTGCAAAGGAATTATGTGCCCACATATTTTATTGTGCTTGATATTGATTGCAATCCGTCTTGTCCCATAATACTTGGTAGACTGTTTTTACGAACTATAGGTGCCGTGATTGATATGAAAGAATGGAATATTAAATTTCAGTTTCCGCTAAGAAAGGGTATGGAACACTTCCCTAGAACTAGAATTAAACCACCATAGGAATCAATCATGAGGGCAACCTATGGAGCAAAAACCAAATAAGACAATACTTGAATCTATGCATTATGCCTAGCTAGGGGCATAAAACAATAGTGCTTGTTGGGAGGCAACCCAATAGTTGTCCTTTAAATTTTTGTTTCTTTTCTATTTTTCAATAAATTTGCATTTATGCTACTGTTATGGTTGTGTTTTTATGTTTTAATTAGTGTCTATGCCAAGTAAAGCCTTTAGGATTATGTTGGATGATAGTTGACTTGATCCTGTTGGAAAACAGAAGGTTTCGCCTCCAGTAGCAAAATTGTTAAAATTTGCTGGAACGTGGAAAAATTCTGAATTTTTTACACATGATTGATATACAAATTTTGCACGTCTTCCTAAGGTTTTAGAAATTTTGGAATTACAGAAGTATGATCGTATTTCAGTTTGCTACAGACTGTTCTGTTTTTTGACAGATTCTGTTTTCATTGCATTGTGTGCTTATTTTGATGAATCTATGGATTGTATTGGGGGGTATAAGCCATGGTAAAGTTAGAATACTGTAGGTATAATGCAATAACAAAATATGAATGGGTTGCAACAGTACTTAAAGTAGTAAATTGTTTTCTTATACTAACGGATCTCACGAAGGTTTTGTTAAGTTTTGTGTGATTGAAGTTTTCAAGTTTTGGGTGAGATCATGATGGATGAAGGAATAAGGAGTGGCAAGAGCCTAAGCTTGGGGATGCCCGAGGCACCGCAAGGTAATATTCAAGAACTCCCAAGCAACTAAGCTTGGGGATGCCCCGAAAGGCAACCCCTCTTTCTTCTAACGACCATCGGTAATTTTACTTGGAGCTATATTTTTATTCATCACATATCATGAGTTTTGCTTGGAGCGTCTTGTATTATACAAGTCTTTGCTTCTTTTGCTTTTTAGTTTGTCACAATCATCATTGCTGGACACACCTGTTTGAGAGAGCCACACGCATATCATGATTTGCTAGAATACTCTATGTGCTTCACTTAAATTTTTTGAGTTAGGCAGTTGCTTTAGTACTTCACTTATATCTTTTTGAGCACGTCGGTGGTTATATTTTAAAGAAATATGCTCTCATGATTCACTTAGATTATTTTGAGAGTTAGTAAATTTAAAAAAAATGCTCTCATGCTTCACTTATATTATTTTGAGAGTTAGTAAATTTTAAACAAATATGCTCACATGCTTCACTTATATCATTTTAAGAGTTGAAAATTTTGAAGAAATAATTATGCTCTCGTGCTTCACTTAAATCATTTTGAGAGTTAAGAATAGTAATGGTAATTTGCACAACATGTGAATTTGGTCCCAAAGTGATAGATATCCAAGAGGGATATAATAAAAACTTTAATGAAGATCATTGGATATTATAAACTTGATTCCTTGCAATAGTTTTGTGATATGAAGATAGTAATATGTGTGTCATGTTGGTGAGTAATTATGCTTTAGTAAGAATATTGGTGTTAAGGTTTGTGATTCCCTATGCAAGCACAAAAGTCAATAGTTATGCAACAAAGTTATATCCTACTTGTGGTGCATTATTCAGTGTTAGTTATGTTTAATGCTCGTTTATGATCGTTTTCGTTTCTTGGTTGGTCGCTTCTCAATATATTTGCTAGCCTCCATTTGTACTGAGCGGGAATACTGCTTGTGCATCCAACTCCTTAAACCCAAAGTTGTGCCAAATGAGTCCACCATACCTGAAAGGATCGATATGGTTGACTAGAGGGGGGGGGGGGTGAATAGGCAACTAACGAATTTTTAGCTTTTCTTAGCAAATTAGGGTTATCAACAAATAGGTTGGCTAGATATGCAACTAGGTGAGCAACCTATATGATGCTAACAATAACAACAACAAGAGCAAGCAAGATAAACAACAGAAGTAAAGCTTGCATAAGGTAAAGGTAAGAAATAACCACAAGTGGAGCCGGTGGAGACGGGGATGTGTTACTGAAGTTCCTTCCCTTTGAGGGGAAGTACGGCTCCGTTGGAGCGGTGTGGAGGCACAATGCTCCCCAAGAAGCCACTAGGGCCACCGTATTCTCCTCACGCCCTCACACAATGCGAGATGTTGTGATTCCACTAGTTGTGCCCTTGAAGGCGGCGACTGAACCTTTACAAACAAGGTTGGGGCAATCTCCACAACTTAATTGGACGCTCCCAACAACACCACGAAGCTTCACCACAATGGAATGTGGCTCCAAGGTGACCTCAACCATCTAGGGTGCTCAAACACCCAAGAGTAACAAGATCCGCAAGGGATTAGTGGGGGAATCAAATTTCTCTTGGTGGAAGTGTAGATCGGGGCCTTCTCAACCAATCCCTAGAAAATCAACAAGTTTGATTGGCTAGGAGCAACAATGGAGTTTGGGGGAGGAAGAGGCGGTTCTTCTTGAGGAAGAAGACCCCCTTTTTATAGTGGGGAACAAATCCAACCATTATGCACCTCTCAGCCCCCAGGCAAGCGGTACTACCGCTCCAGGCGCGGTAATACCGTTCTGGGAGCAGTACTACCGCTCCTTGTAGGATGAATGTGAGATTAGAAGAGAAGGGGAGAAAACAGAGGAACGGGCGGTGGTAGCCGCGGTAGTAGGGGCGGTACTACCGCCTATAGGCGGTACTACCGCTTCTACTACCGCTGCTACAACCGCCAGTTTTCTAGGGGTGAACACGTAGCACGGTAGAGACCCTGAGGTACTACCGTAAACCCGACATGAAAAAGTTGAGGCCCCAACTATGAGCGGTAGTACGAGCGGGAGTAACAACGGTACTACCGCTTGCAGCTCTTCTCCCCTTCTTCGGCACAAACGAAGGATAACTCCAATGAAGCGGAAAGAGGCGATGGGTGCAATATGAGTGTGTACGTGTTGATTCCACCCGAACTTTTCCGAAACGGACCCCCTCTTGATAGTACAGTTTTCCCTACGACTCAAATCCACCAGAAAAGGAACAAGGGAAATAAAACCGTATTCACTTGAAACTCCGAGGGGCATGAATCGTCTTGTGCCATATGCTTGAAAGCCTGAAATGCTCAATGCACACGATTAGTCCACAAACACATTGTCATCAATCACCAAAACCACTTAGGGAGAAATATGCCCTAACAATCTCCCCCTTTTTGGTGGATTGATGACAATACGGGATTTGCACAAAGGATAAAGCAAAAAGATGTGTGCAACCCCACAATCTATAAAATATAGACAGGCTCCCCCTAGATGTGTGCACTATTTTAGATATGCTTTTGGAATGCAAAATACACACATATAGGATCCACACTCCCCCTATATTTTATAGACCAAGCCATACTTGCATAAACATAATAAGATGAAGGCAAGCAAGTAATATCATGTGGTCATGCGAGCATATGGATAAGAGCATAATCATAAGATACATCTCACAAGCTATAGATTACATAAAGTACTTGACATAAATAAATAGAGATAGGATAGTTCATATGTCTCACACCATATGGTCTCGAACATACGGGACAACCACAAACCAAATCAAACGAAAGAGTTCGAGCGAGGAAAGCAACGAAAAATGAGAGAAACACACTCGACTCACGACACACTGCAAATCTCTAAACTCTCTGCCCTTTGGCATCGAGACATCAAACGGGCAGAGAGTACACCTAGGAACGAATGTGGTAGCAACACTACAAGACATCACCAATCATGCTCCTCCTCCTCAAACTCCTCTGCAGCAGGTAAAGGGCCCCTAGTGCCCTCATCAGAATCGGTCCACGGGCAGTGCACTCTGACCCAAGACTCCTCATCGGTGATCTTCTCCTCTGAACCATCAGAAACTGTGAGGCCCACCTGCCTCATAATGGCCTTGTCACGACAACGGGCCTTCTTTGCAGCTACATGAGCCTCATACTGTCCCTTGGCCTAAAGGCAAAACAACTTCTTCATCTTCTGCTTGAGCTTCTTAGCCCAACAGGGCTCCTCAGACGGCTCATAGTCTGGTTCATCATCATCATCCTCAGACCTAACTGTGTCATGCTCTTGTGGGGCAGGAGCTGTCGTTCCCCACTTCTCCTTCTGCCTCAGCTGAATAACATCATGAGACACTAGGTCTCTAGTGATAAGCTCCTCATCAAGAAACGTAGACGCCCATGTCTCCTCAATGAGCTACATCAGGTAGGGGCCATAAATGATGCACTTGCGCTCCAAGATCGCACAACGAAGTTCTGACCACATGACATGAGAGACATCCAACACCTCCTAAGATGTGACGCCCCCGGCCTAATCGTGCACTAATCATACACGCAAATGCACACGATCAAGCCTAAGGACTCACGGGAAGATATCACAACACAACTCTAAAACATAAATAAAGTCATACAAGCTTTATATTACAAGCCAGAGCCTCGAGGGCTCGAATACATAGCTCGATGGCATACAAGCGTCAGCGGAAGCATCAGATATCTGAGTACAGATATAAAAGAGAAACAGAAAGGCCTTTAGAAAGGCGGGGCAAAATAAAACACTACGATCGAAAGGCGAAGGCCTCCTGCCTGGGACCCTCCGATCCTACTCCTGGTCGTCAGTCAACTCGTAGTAGTATCCATCCTCTGGGTAGTAGTAGTAGCGATCGTCGGGGCATCTGTCTCAGGGGGCTCCGTCCTCTGGTCACGTCAAACTGATATGGGGAGAAAAAGGAAAACAAAGCAACCGTGAGTACTCAGAAGTACTCAGCAAGCAAGGATCTACACTACATATGCAACATTTTCAAAGGGAGGCTGTATATGTGGACTGGGCTGCAGAAATGCCAGAATAGAGAGAAGGCCTAGTCCTATCGAAGACTAGCACCTTCAGCGGTCTTGCAGCAGTAGAAGAGAGTAGAACAATACCATATAATGTAGCAGTAATAATATCAACCTCAGCCAGAGATCCTTTCTCGACTCCCTGCGAGAAAGCAATCCCAGAGCCATAAAGTCATCAAACCTCGTCCTGAGATCCTTTCTCGACTCCCTGTGAGAAAGCGATCCCAGAGCCAATACAGTCATCAACCTGTTAACGTCTCAAGGGTCCAGTTCTAGTTGTATCGATCGGGATACAACTCCGAGTGTCCTTTACCGTAGGACCGGCTATCGATAGAAATGTTCTTCCCTGCAGGGGTGCACCAACTTACCCAACACGCTCGATTAACTTCGGCCGGACACACTTTCCTGGGTCATGCCCGGCCTCGGCCAAACGACACATCGCAACCCTACCTACAACTCCGCAGAGAGGTCCCCGCCGGTCTACATCCTAAGCGCCAGGGGGTCTTGGCCATCGCCCCTCGCCCTCCGGGTCGTTGCGTACATGGCCCAGATCCAAGCACCACCGAAATGGCGCCAATCACTCCATGCCGCACTGCTGAACTGGACGTCTGACAGAGCTTTCGGCTGATGCATACGATGCAGAACGCCCATACTATGCCCACGTGATGGTTAGTGCTATCAGGCCAGAGGCCTGCTCGGATCAAATATCCAAATCGTTAGGACTAGGGCTTGCGGTAACGAGCAGAGACTCACGAAAGATGTGACCCCGTCGCCCCGTCTCGAGGACTTGCGGCAAGGGTTAAGAATGCCCGGCCGCGCCTCGTATTCACCACTCGGGCACCACACTGGCAACCCGCCTTCACATCACACGCGGGTACCCCTCAGGGTCGACCCGCCTTTCCAAGTAACATTGTAAGGTCCAAGTATCCGTGTGTCCATAACATCAGGGAATCCGAGGTATCACCCTCATTGAATTCCCACTCGATGTATCCGTCAAGGTGAACTAGGAGGAATCACCCTCACTGGGTCCACACTTGAGTGTTGTAGGACAGCGTCGTTATCGGAAGCGGTGAAGGAGGAATCACCCTCGATGACCACGACCGAATAGCTACTCTACAGAGTTAACATCAGAAGTGCTACAAGAGGTTTCACCCTCGGCACTCGATAGTAACGCTGCAGTGTCGTTACAACTAAGGGGGGTGATGTGCGGTGTCGGGTCCTGGTCTTCAATCCCATTGATCGG
The DNA here is from genome assembly GCA_011799875.1 of Thinopyrum elongatum. Taxonomy (NCBI): domain Eukaryota; kingdom Viridiplantae; phylum Streptophyta; class Magnoliopsida; order Poales; family Poaceae; genus Thinopyrum; species Thinopyrum elongatum. The sequence continues at coordinate 204,478,900 of CM022303.1, forward strand.
GTCTTCTGACGATCCAGCGCGGCAGTCGGGATAAGTGGGGTCACTGATAGGTCTCTACCCAGCCTAGACTAAACAGTTTAGGATATGTAGGAAATTATCAACAGCAGGTTACAATGAACAGGCTATGCATCAGAATAGGTAAAGCAGCAGCAGCAGTAATTCTAATGCAAGCATGAGGAATTTAGAATGGGCGATATCGGTATGCTCAAGGGAGGGGCTTGCCTGGTTGCTCTGGCAAGAGAGAGGGATCGTCAACGGTGGCGTCGGGCTCCTGAGTTGCGTCGGTCTCGGGGACGACGTCGGTGTCAGGGTCTACCGAGAGAGAAGAGGGGGAGGAAACAGTATAAATATAGAGCAAACTGGAGCAACACAAGGTACGACATGATAATACGCAGTGCCGGGTGTATCCTAACGTATGGTTGCACGTCACCGAGGAAGGAGGAATCCATCCGGGAATGTTTTCCCGGTTCCGGACATTTGTCAGACAGATGACCGGAGAGGGACGGTTGCATGTTCTGATAGTTAGGGACGTGTGACGGACGAACGGACCGTGTATTCGGATTCGTCTCGTCGTTCTGAGCGACTTTCATGTACAAAGTTTTTCGATCGGAGTTACGGATTATTTAAAATGATTTTCTAAAGTTTTTATTAATTTCTGAAATTTATTTAATTATTTAAAATAAACATTATCCAGAATAGTAAAAGATGACGTCAGCATGACATCATGCTGACGTCAGCAGTCATTAGGGTTAGTTAAGTTAACTAATTGATTAGTCTAATTAAACAGGATTAATTAATTTACTAATTAATTAATTAATTAATTAACTATTTATTTATTTTATTAATTATTTATTTATATTTTTTTTTATTTTTTTTACAGAGGCTGGCCCACTGGTCAGTGGCACAGCCGGACATGTCCGGGTTGTGCCCGTTTGGGCACCGGACATGTCCGGTGCGCATACGGGCGCACGGGTGCGGCCAGCGGGTGAGGCGGCGACGGGCGCCGGCGTGAGCGGGGCCGCGCGCGGGCGGGAGGCGAGCGCGGGCGGGGCAGGGGCGGCCGGGCGCGGTGGCCCGTCGGACGGCGAGCGGCGGCGCGGTGGAGCCGGGGCAGCATAGCTGCGCGCGCGGCTGCAGCAGCGGGCGTGGGCAGAGGCGACGAGCGGGGCCGGCCTAAGCGTGGTCGCGCGCGAGCCCGGGCGCGTGGTGGGCGCGGGCGGCGGCCGGTGACCAAGGCGCAAGGGGAGGCGAGCAGAGGCGGCGGCAGGAGCGCGGCGACGGCGATGGGAGCGGCAGCGCGGGCGCCTGTGCATGCGCGAGCAGGCGCGGGCGAGCGCGCACGCGCGGTGAGGCAGGGACGCGGCCGGAGCGCGACGAGGGCGATGCGGGCGCGGCCGGGGCGCGGGGTGGGGTGCGCGCACGAGGGAGGGAGGCCGAGGCCGAGGCCTCACCGGCGTTGTAGGGCACGGGCAGCGGGGCTCGGGGATGACGGCGTCGGAGGCGGGGAGGCCATCCGGCGACGGAGACGAGGTGGCGACGGCGTCCACGCGCGGTGAGGTGGCGTCGGGCGCCGAGGGCGCGGTGAGGCGCGGGGCTGCGAGCGTGGCAAGGAGGAGGAGGCGGCCGGCGGCGGGGCAGGCAGGCCGGCGATGGCGTCGGAGAAGGCCGGCCGGCGACGGGCGCCGAGGCGGCACGGGCGACGGGGTTCGATCCGATCCAGAATTTCTGGATCGGGGGGGGGGGGAGAAGGGCGAGGGGGGGGGGGATTAGGGTTTCGGGGTGGGGGTGGGATATGGGGATGGGGTGGGCCGGCCAGGGGGGAATGGGCCGGCCTGGTTGTGGCCTGTGGCCAGCTGGGCCACGTCCCAGTTGGTCCGGTTTTCTTTTTTTACTTTTTTACCTTTTTTTTATATTATTTATTTTCCTTTTCTGTTTTCTCTTTTATTTTTATTCCAAAAGACTTTTGTAAAATATGAGACTTGCTCCATTATTTACAGTGCATTATCTGTCACTGCTAGAAATTGGTTTGGGGTCCATATCTTTTTGTTTGGATTTTATTTAAATTGAAAAAGGATTGAATAGTGCTATGTTGCTGCTGTTTCTAGTTGTTCGAGTCCTTTTTCAATTTCAACTAATGTTGCAATCATCTTTACAAATGCTATGGGAATATTTGCAACATGAGGCACATTTTGGTTTTCCAGTTTGAACAACTTTTATTTCCCACTTTAGTTTAAATCTGAATTTTGACTTAGGAGTTGAAATGCAATATGATGCTACTGATGATCATGCACTGTTAAGCTTGCTGACATGTCATTATCAAAAGTGATTACTGTAGTTAACCACCGGGGGTGTTACATAAGAGCGCTGCTGCTTCTGGCAGAAAACAAGGAGGTCCACCAGATACGAATGCACCATATCCTGATTGCCAACACGAGGGAACAGAGTGTTCCTGAAGATCCGATGCATGATATCCAGAAAGGGCCAGAGCTCATAGGAGACGTGCCCAGTCTCAGACACGTTCCTAGTAGAGAAAGGCCACAGAGCCTCCTTGTGAGTAGCATTAGCCTCCCGGTGAGGGCGAAACCCAATTGGGGTTTGGATGCCCTTATCCTCATACGACTGCAACTCCATAAAGTTCTTCCAAGAAGCAGATAGACGCCGACCATTGGTCATCCAGGAGAGGGTCCTGTCCTCATCATGCCCAAAGTGTACTATGGCATAGAATTGGGCCACAAGCTCCGCATCAAAATCCTTGTTGAACAAGATGATCCTCTTGATGTCCAGCTCCTCGCACCTCTATAGTGGAGCTCCAAAGTATGGCAAGTCCCTCTCCATGTGAGAGAGATCAACAGACTTGACTTTCACAAACAAATTCTTCTTTCCCTTCAACACATCATAGAAGATAGACTGCTGAAACTTGTTCCAAAACATGCGATGGACAAGTGAAAGATCTTGAGGTTCCCGGTACGGATTGCGCTTACGAGCAATACCAAACTCTAGAGCATACATCTGATGAGCGCCCTTGGGTCCCCTATTCTTGGATACATTCACTTTGATTCTCTGTCTTGGCTGCTCACCGGAGCCACTCACAGGCACTGAGCCACTCTCTGGCATGGTGCTTCCCACTGACACATAGGCAGACCGGTAGCGCTTGGAGCCACTGGATCGGGTGGGGTTCTTGTGGTGAGCCTGATGCCCAGAGCTACTACCACCTGGAACACACACACATAAGAACACGAAAAGAGACAAATTGCATAAGCCAAAGGAAAAAGAGAGACCCAAGAGTGAAGATGGAACAGGGAAAAACTGAAGTTGGCAGCTCGAAGCGGTAGTACCGCACCTCCCAGTGGTAGTACCACTGATGACCCACAAGTATAGGGGATATATTGTAGTCCTTTCGATAAGTAAGAGTGTCGACCCCAATGAGGGGTAGAAGGAAATGACAAGCGGTTTTCAGCAAGGTATTCTCTGCAAGCACTGAAATTATCGGTAACAGATAGTTGTGTGATAAGATAATTCGTAACGGGTAACAAGTAACAAAAGTAAACAAGGTGCAGCAAGGTGGCCCAATCCTTTTTGTAGCAAAGGACAAGCCTGGACGAACTCTTATATAAAGCAAAGCGCTCCCGAGGACACATGGGAATTGTTGTCAAGTTAGTTTTCATCATGCTCATATGATTCGCGTTCGTTACTTTGATAATTTGATATGTGGGTGGACCGGTGCTTGGGTGCTGCCCTTCCTTGGACAAGCCTGCCACTTATGATTAACCCCTCTCGCAAGCATCCGCAGCTATGAAAGAAGAATTAAGATAAATCTAACCATAGCATGAAACATATGGATCCAAATCAGCCCCTTACGAAGCAACGCATAGACTAGGGTTTAAGCTTCTGTCACTCTAGCAACCCATCATCTACTTATTAATTCCCAATGCCTTCCCCTAGGCCCAAATCATGGTGAAGTGTCATGTAGTCGATGTTCACATAACACCACTAGAGGAGAGACAACATACATCTCATCAAAATATCGAACGAATACCAAATTCACATGATTACTTATAACAAGACTTCTCCCATGTCCTCAGGAACAAACGTAACTACTCACAAAGCATATTCATGTTCATAATCAAAGGAGTATTAATTACCATTAAGGATCTGAACAAATGATCTTCCACCGAATAAACCAACTAGCATCAACTACAAGGAGTAATCAACACTACTAGCAACCCACAGGTACCAATCTGAGGTTTTGAGACAAAGATCGGATACAAGAGATGAACTAGGGTTTGAGAGGAGATGGTGCTGGTGAAGATGTTGATGGAGATTGACCCCCTCTCGATGAGAGGATCGATGGTGATGACGATGATGATGATTTCCCCCTCCCGGAGGGATGTTTCCCCGGCAGAACAGCTCCACCGGAGCCCTAGATTGGTTCTGCCCAGGTTCCGCCTCGAGACGGCGGTGCTTTGTCCCGAAAGCTTTCTTCTTATTTTTTCTAGGTCAAAACACACCATATAGCAGAAGATGGGCATCGGGGGCCTGCCAGGTGGCCTACAAGGATGGGGGGCGCGCCCTCCACCCTTGTGGATGGCAGGTGGCCCCCCTCTGGTACTTTCTTCACCCAATATTTTTTATTAAATCCAAAATGACTCTCCGTGAAGTTTCAGGACTTTTGGAGTTGTGCAGAATAGGTCTCTAATATTTGCTCCTTTTCCAGCCCAGAATTCTAGCTGCCGGCATTCTCCCTCTTCATGTAAACCTTGTAAAATAAGAGAGAAAAGGCATAAATATTGTGCCATAATGTGTAATAACATCCCATAATGCAATAAATATTGATATAAAAGCATGATGCAAAATGGACGTATCAACCGCCTACAAGTGGTAGTACCGCTCTGGAGGAGTGGTAGTACTGCTCGAGGCGGATGTCAACGGAGCTAACAACTTCCGCGGAGAGATTCGGTAGTACCGGAGGTGCCAAATTCAAATTTTCGCGGTTAAACCTTCAATCTACCTACTCTAGTAGTCTTCTACGTCCTACTCATGCCCCGATTTGGCCAAAAACCAAAGAATGCAACGGATATTGCCCTAAAACCTAGATCCAAAAACTAGAACCAAAGAGGAGAAGAATGGGGGCAATACCGGCATCCATGAAAAGAGGAGAGGGTGGGGATCCACTACAACAAAAACACCAGGTATGGTCGCTTTTTCTGGGGCGCTTTTTTATTCGTCTCTACGCTCATGAACACTGGCGACCTAAAGACGCTTCTTAAGACGTTTACAAAGCGCCACAAACTTTTGATTCTAATTATGCTAAAAATTTAAGTATTTAGTTTTAATTAACTTAAGAGATGATTTGTGAGACGCTTTATGTGCGCCTCTGCTCTTCGAGACGATTTGTGAAACGTCTTAATGTGCGACTTTGTTCTTATCATAGATTTATGAAAACTTTGAATAATTATTTTTTAACCCGGATATCTATGAAAATTAGCTGTACTAAACTTTGGATAATACTACTTTGTTATTTGATTGCGACTTTAAACATCCCCTCTATAATGTGCTTCTATGTCCCTGCAAAAAAAGTTGTTCGTCTATGTATATTTGTGAATTGCTGTATGTACGATGAAAGCCCATTCGATTCTCATATGAAGCCATCCCAATCTTTTCTTTTGCATGGTAATATGTGTCTCATTCATATCATAAAGATCAAACTACAAGTCACATAAAGACCGACAAGACAAAACTGAAAAGACAGCAGAACGTCTCTGAGCTTGACACCAACGTCCGTAACCTACCTCCAACACCACCATAGCAGTCACCGAAAGAAAAAATGACGGATCACCTTCTCACCCGAGCTCGACGCGGCTCCGTCGCTGATATGCAGCTTTGCGGACCTCCAAGGTGGCTCGCCAAAGACGAAACCATTACCGTTGAACAAATCAGACCGGGGCAAAACCCCGGACACGCCATCGAACTCCATATCTGGCACCCCCACATGACTAAGACGTCGGAGGAGGAAACCATACCTGCCATCCATGAACCACGGGCCCAACACACGTTCTGTCTTCCAGATGTCGTCGATGCAGACCACAATCTGCATCCGCTCCTTGACTACCACCCAAGCTCCGCGCCGATGTTGGAGCAGACGCCGTCGCAACGGCGGAGCCCGAGGACACATGTCCACCACAAGGATGCCACCGCCGCCACGACATCCCCGCTTGAACAGACTGGTTCCCAGATCCTTCACCGACAATAGAGACGATTGCCTCACCGGAGAAGAATCCGGAGCTTCTTTATTTAGCATCGCCGTCGCTGCCGCCGAAGCCAAGACGTCAAATGATCCAAAACCCTAAGCTTCTTGGGCCCTAAAAGCTATAAAGCGAAAATGATCCACACGTGTGGGATCCGACGACCCCCCTCACCACTGACGACCAAAAGGTCACCGGCGGAGGAGAGCCGCCGGAAGACGGTGCGGTAAGGAGTGACTCTCCTGTGGCGGCGGCTAGGTTTCGCTACACGAGGAAAACTTTCTGGACTCCACCAAGGACTGAGATATGATTCAGAAAGCCATCCCAATCATCCAGTGAATGCAATGGACGGCTGCTATGCCAGGTCATACACAATTCGTAAAAGAACAGCCGTAGATGTAGCAGAGCTGATGTATATTATACTACTTTTTTTAGGAGGAATATATTATACTACCTCTCTGATACGCAACTCCCTAAAATGATAAAAGAAACCAGGAGTTAGGGCCGCCGCCGCTCGGCGCCTCGGCACCAGCCGTCGATCTCCCGCCGTCGTTTGGCCCAGCCAGAGTCACCGTTGTCGCTCGCCCCCTCTCCCATAGATCTCACACCGTCGCGCTCCCCCGGCCAATGATCTGACGCCATCGCAACTCGCCCCCAGCCCGAACTCCGGCGTCGCCCGACTCTGATCCCCTGCCGGTCCTCCGGCTAGAGCTCCACCGCCGCTCGACCACTCCTCCCAGACAAGTTCTCCCGTCGCTCAATGCTGGTCGCCTCCCTACAGCGCAAGCTCCTCTGCCACCTGACGCTGGTCTGCCCCAGGCCAAGCTCCCCGATCCCCTGACACCGGTTGCAGCCCGACACCGCCCCCCCAACACCAGGCTTCGCTAGTTGCAGCCCGACACCGCTCCCCCCTACGCCAGGCTCCGCTGCCCGCAGAATACGCTACCCGGACGACTCCTCTCTCGCTTTGCTGCCGACCTTGGCAACGAGCTTGCCGACACACCTCTGCTGCTAGGAGCTTGTCCGCAGGTTGTTCTTCTCATTTTTCTATCTCCATATCATGTGAAATATAGCTCAAATTGCGATATGTCTAAACTTGGTGGCCCGGTGCATTACAGGTGGATGTACCCTCTAGAGAGGTATGCTACTTTCATTTGATTTGTTATTTTCCACAGTGCATCTAAGTATATGATTTGATTTATTGTTTCCCGTGATCATATAACCTTGTTGTTTTATGATGTTCAGATCATTTGTTTGGCTGAAGTCACTTGTGCGCAATAGATCTTATCCTGAAGGTTCTATTGCTGAAGGATATATTGTTGAAGAATGCTTGACCTTTTGTTCAAGATTTCTAGAAGGAACCACATGTTTCACGAGAACATCTAGGAACCCTGATCCTTCAGATAATACAAAGGGCATGTACATGTTTGATAGTGTTGGTGAGCCAATTGGAAAGGCTGTCACTGTAGGCCAGTTGGACGATCAGATTCTAGTTCAAGCACATCGATATATCTTGCGACACTGTGATGAGCTTGATGATCTCCGTAGGTGTGCTTCTGTGCTATCTTCTATTTCTGTTGTTTTTCAGAAGTTGGAAAAAATCATGATGTTATTTTTCTTATTATTACAGAGAATTTGTGGATCAAGAGAAGAGGAAACCGGGTAACTTAAATTTGATGGATGATGACAATGAGGATTTGATTAGTAGACACTTTGCTGACTGGTTGGAACAAAAGGTATAATTCTCCTTTAGCATGTTCCTTCACTTTAGTTCCGTATGAACTCAATGTAACCACTCTTACATACATGTTATACTAGATGATGGACCGAGTATATTACAGAAAAGATAAGAGCATTAGCCGCAAAACCAAGCAAATGTGGGGTGCGCTACAATGGCTATATAATTAATGGTTTTAGGTTTCATACTATCAGTCGCGAGACAGGACGCGTGACACAAAATAGTGGTGTCGTGAACCTTGCTGAAAATGGTGTGCCCTATTATGGCCGGTTATCTGACATCTTCGAATTGTCATACAAAGATTACAAGGTGGTGCTCTTCAAATGTGATTGGTATGATGTTCATCACAAAGCTGGTATTATAAGAGATGAGTTTGGATTCACTCATGTGAACTTCTCCCGCAAAATACATACAGGGGAGAAGTTAGAGGATGATCCTTTTGTATTTTATTCCCAAATGGACCAGGTCTTTTATATCCAACATCTGAGAAGTGAGAATTGGAATACCATGGTGAAATTCAAACCTCGTGATGTTTTTGACATGGGTGGAGAACCATCTTCTGATGAAACAGATTAGTCTTTGTGCTTTCAGCTTGTTATCGGCAGCTAAGATATAGGTTGAGCACTTGTCATCCATGCTCCTAGGTAGAGTTACTCCAACATAACTATTCCAGCTGGGTGGATCTTCTTCAGAATACATTATTTCCTGTGTTACTCTGTAATGAACGAGCCTATGGTCTTTTTTTAATGTGTATTTTCCCTTTTGTTATGAATGAATTGTATGGCTATCTGTTCAGTTCTTTGAATAGTTTTTTAATTGTTTCTTTTAACTTTCACATGACAGTAGTACTGCTAAATTTTTGAACGTTCTGATGAAGTGTGCTTCAGGTTCACTTCCTGATTGGATGCTTCTTTGTGCTAGTTTACAAGAAATGAAAGTAGTCTAGTCAATATTTCAATAATATTTTGCAAGTGCATGACATCGACTTTGCACGATTGACATCCCAGTCATGAAAATAAAAAGCAATAAGGGATATTTGGTAAAATCAGTGAACTGTTACAGTAACTAGTACAGTACATTTTTTGTTATTCTTAAAATCCTGGGAATGGCCATATGTGGCCGTTGACTTCTGTAAAACGTTCAAAACTTTGTGGGAAAATCAAATTTGAAAATGTTCACAATCTTGATAAAAACATGAATTTGAAAACGTTCACGGCTTGTGAAAATGTTCATGAATTTGAAAAAAAGTTCACCAATTCAAAGAAATATATTGACAAACAAAAAAAAGAATTTAAAAATGTTTATGACCTAAAAAAAAGTTCAAGTATATGAAAAAGTTTGGTGAATTTGAAAAAGGTTTATGGGTTCAAAACTTTTTTGCAACAAATTGGAAAAGTACATGAATTAGGGAACAATTCACAAATTCAAGAAATGTTCACAAACTTGAATTTATTGTGAATTTGAGAAAATTTCACTGTTTGAATAAAAATATTCATGAATTTAAAAAGTTTGGGAATTTAAAACAATTAAAAAATTTGGAAGAACTTCAAGAATTTGAAAAAAATAGAAAGAAAAGGGAAATAATAAATAAATAAATATTATAAAAAAGAAAAAAATAATAAAAGAGAAAGAAAAAAAAGGAAAAAACTAGGGAAACAAAGTAAAACTTGGCTGAAATAAACCTAAACAAGATAAAGATGACCACTTAAAAACCTAGCAAGCTTTCAGATGCTTCCTAAAACCCGACCATGTAAGCTTTTGGCGCCTCCAAAATCGGGAGGAGGGAGGTTCGCGCTCGTGGCTTAGTTGGCCCAGTCATTTTTTTAACACAGTATAGACGCAGACGCTCATACATACACTCATTCGTATGAACACACGCACGCACATCCTACCCCTATAAGCACCTCCGAGAGACTGATCAAGCACATCATCTTAAGATTGACGAAGTCGCCAAAGACTCCTTTGTAGTTGACGGGAACGTCTCCTCCCACGCACATGGTCAGAATGCCTGGAATAAATCCATAAAAAATGCAAACACCAATGTCAAATTCAAGACTTGAACTCTGGTGGGCATGGGATATCAATGTCCTCCTAACCATCCAACCAAAGGTTGGTTTGTAGGCCGACCATCATAACATATCGAGGGGAGGGTGTGTGCATTGTTTTTCCAAAACCAAAGGAATCTACGGGAGTGCCTCATGATAACAAAAACACTGTGGCGCGAGATGCTGCACCTGGGCATGCGGGGAGCTGGAAATGGCGACGACGGCCATGCTGGACGCTCGCATCAGCCACATGATTTGCTGGAACCAGTGCGGCAAGTTTATTTCGAAGGCCATGAAGGAGGAGAAGCCCTCCCGAGTGCCTCCTCCATTACCTTGTTGTGGAGACGACACATCATCACACAACACCTTGACAACGACCGAGAGGGCGGCGCAAGAGGAGGAGCAGCAGGAGCGACGCAATGTCGGGCCACGTTTACCACATCGGGCGCCGACACCGCATCAGTGACCAGCTGGTCAAGATCGGCTTGAAGGAGCCGCTGCACCGCACCCATCGCCGACAAGGGCTAGGTGAAGGGATGGCGTGCGGGGGTGGGGGGGGGGGGGGGGGGGGGGGGGGGGGGGGGGGGGCGTCCACGGCCAACATGGGCAGCGCGCGGCGGAGGGGGAAGCCCAACTTCGATATACCACTGCCTTTATTATTTTTATTAAAGTATATCGATATTACTTGGATACGAATATTACCCAATAAAGTTTGATATTTTTTGAAAAAAAAAACAAAGCATACGGATTTATCCAATAAATGGTACACCAAAAAATCATTTATCCATATATGCGTTTTTTTAAAACATCCATACATGTGATTACTTAGCGCTCCCAAACTATTCCCACTTAATCAAATTTCACGTTCCCGGACTATTTTCGCTTATAAAAGTTTTGGCGCTACAGATTATTTTCTTTAGCGCGCATACTTCCCTCGTCTCCGCCATCTCCCCCCACCACCTCCCCGTTTATCCAACCTCAGATTCCAATCTGCGCCGTGGCCAACACCCCGCGTGTTGCTCGTTCCTGCACCCGACGCGGTGGCAGCCTCATCCTCAAGCGCTGCCCTCTGCCGCTATCGCCACCTGCCGCCGGTTCCCGTTTTCCTCCATCGACAAGCTCGCTAATCGGAGCCCTGTCGGTGTCCATCGTCCCGGACATCATGAAGCCGTCGTCCTCCCGACGTCGTCCTCACCGTCACATAGCAGCCGGATCCACGCAGGTCTCATCCTTCACTCGAAGCTGCGCGCGTGTTCCATTGGTACACAGCCCGCAAGGAGCTCTCGCCTCCATCCATTATCTTCAGCCTCCACCACGTCAAGCAGGTACTTTCTTAAATCCCATAGCTCCTACAGTTTTACCATTAAATCAACCGAAGTGGGCTTCTTCATTTATATGCATCTCAAGTCCCGATCCTCTTCTCCTTCGTCTCCTTTCTTCCTTCATGTAGGTAATGCACACTAAGTGTTTGTTGAATTGCTTGCTTGCTTAGAAATCAATTCTGACAGATTTTCTTGAAAATATGTGAGCAACTATTTGGTCCAATCAAATTTTATATGGTAAAACTCAAAAGTAGTACAAGTGGTGTTATATAGATTGGCCAAATAACCTCACATTCCAAATACGCTGGAGCATAAAACATGGTAGTGTTTGGTTGTACAAGCTGCAATCTACTCTGCTATTTTGTAGTAATTTTAGTCTGTTCTATTTCCTACCTCATCTTAGTGCAGTCCCACTATTTCATCAGTTTTGATTCTTGCATCTTAGCTGAAGGGAGGTTCAATCAGTAGCTCTCAGATTTTGCACTAACAGATTTTTGTTTACAGGTTTGTATGTTGCTATGTGTGTTACAGTAACTTCTGAAGTGCTTTTTGGGTGCCTTTTTAGTTACATGCATGTATGGGTCATATTTACTGCAAGATCACCTTATTCCACTTGAGTCCAACATGTACCATTTGCTACAACTAGATTCTCTTTAAAAAACTTGTATAGCATAAAGAGGCTACTTATCTAGCAGCTGTAAGATAAACTGGACTGTGCTGTCTGTTACATTATTGTTGCTATTTAGGACTAGACTAACTATATGAGTTTATTGGCAGTGTTATGTTATTAGCATTTGGGAGATAACTTTTGTTACACATCTTTTGCGAGACAAACATAAGGATTGAGTTAGTATGTAACTGATTCATGAAAAACGCACACATAATGCAATAATTTTGAGTCTTTGGTTTGTGCGGAAGGCTATTTGGTTCCAAGGAATATGTGAAATCATATGCATGACCTTGACATATGCTTCTATGATTGATATTAACATATGATTTAACATTGTTTGGTAAAGATATCATGTCGAGGGTACCTCGGTGGCTTCGAAGCCTAAACATCCCAAAGCAAATTTCTGAAAGTGTACAACCAGATAAAGAAAATTTAGAAGGCCCTCCAGAGATTGATGATCTAGTACCAAAGCCTCCTGAATCTACTAGGCAAATTAAAATAATTTTTAAGCTCACTTTTATTTTTCAAACACATATCTAGTGTGATGTATATGGTCCAGACATATGCCATTGTGATAATCTTGCATGCAGGGCCAAATGGAGATGTATGATAGATTATAGGGGAATTCCGAGGTAAAAATTTGTCGAAATTACGTGGGGGGAAGATAATTGTGGAGACTGATGGAAGTGGAATTCCAAATGGAAGGTCGGCTGCCATTCTCGGTCAGCATCTTACCTGGCTTGCAGAAAACTAAACATTTGCACCATTGCATATTTAGAGATGGGACAATGAATTGTTTCTTCAGAAACATGGGCAGATGATCACAGATGTGGAGGTAAAATTTTCATAGCACTGTTCAAGACTGTTAACTTCACATTGCTGATTGTCATCCTAGCTTTTCTTCGAGAACCAAGGAGGATTACACTGGTTCATCTTTACCACACATGGTTGCTAAGGTGTGTGTGTGTGTGCATAAACTTCTAATTCATTGTCAAACAATGTCTATGTTTTGTGTATGTTTACTTGCAACTGAACTAAACCTCAACTGTAGAAAGCGCACATTGAAAAAATTGATAGGGTCAATCAAGGCTGTGTAGAATCAACTTTACCAGACAAGACTAACCAGGAATTGCATCCTAGCAATTGCGCAAGATCCAAAGAGGGCTGCACTAGTTTATCTTTACCACATGAACCCACGGTTGCTAAGGTGTGTGTGCATGCGCGCATAAATTCCTTTTGTGTTATCAAACAATGTCCATGTTTTCTATAAGTTTACTTACAACTAAACTGGACCTCAACTGTAGAAAGCACATGATGGTCCTGAAGCAAAGAATGGCCATACTGAAAATAACAATGCGACCAAGCAAGGTGGTCCTAAACCAAGTGTACAACTTCATCGCATCACTAAGCAGGTATATTATATATATCTGAATGACAATGGTTAGAATAGTTAGTTGGTCTAATTCCATGTGCAATTGTCCCTTTCTGTGTAAAGTGAAATCTTCCATGGTTTGTGATAATGAATGTTCCATTTCTTGAAAAAATAGGATAAAATGAAAGTCTTCTTGGTTTCGTTGAACCCGAGAAGCAAAGATAAATTTGTGGCCGAAGGAACTTTAGTGAGTAGAGATAAAACATACGTGGTTGGAGGAAACATGCTTGGAGAGCAATATGTAGCGGTCTCTGTTTGTGCTGTTTCAAGACTTGGAGATCAGACACTGGTTAGACCATATGGAAAATTGCAAACAGTAAGGATGCTATTGGTCATGTTATTGCATGGCCTCTATCACATGTAAGTGCACTTCCATGCAATCATCGTATGCTCCAATGTGCGTGCTTAAGGCTTTTTATTTATGAAGGGCCTTTGTGTTTTTTAAATAAAAAAACCAAAATTAACCACTCCTACACAACCTCAAACAAGCCACCAAACACTGGTATGGTACATCATCAAAGTACATTTCTTCTCACAATAGTCTTAAAGCTATGTTCTAAAATTTTCTATGTTATCTTTCTTTTTCAGGGTAGATCAAGATTTAGAAAAGGAGTGCATTGCAGGAGCCAGGAGCAACTATAGAAGAATTAGTCTTTAGATGGACAAATATTATGTTTTATATAGAAATTGTAGCTTTATAGGAAAACTTAGTTCTAGTTTGTATGTTCTCTTCTTAATTATTTGCATATTTTATATGAAGATCTGATTTGATTCAGTTGTGAAACTAAGGTGTTTATTCCTACTAAATGAAATTGTGCGAATGGGATGGTTGTGGATACAATCGATGATATGGGTGGATCCCTTCATATAATGATATTTGTTGCTTATGAATGTGATTGGTGATATGCGTGGATGCTTTTATATAACAATATTTGTTGATCATTCTGCTCAATCATACGACATGATAAAGTTACTGGATTTGAAATGGCGAAGTACAAATTTGGAATAAATCAAATATTATTTAAAGTAAAATATTACGTGGTTAAAAAAAGCTTTTGTATATTAGAGACGAATATAACGTCTGTACATAGCATGTATAGGAATGGGCCTAGGGCCTATGATGAATGAAATGGCTCTGTTAGTAGCACTGTTCAAGACATCTTTCGACATTCCGATAAATCGGCCGATTTACCGCTTACCGGTGTCTGACCGATAAGATAAATTGGCCGATAAATCAGCCGATATGGCGATAAATCGGCCGATATGCCGATAAATTGGCTGATTTACCCCTTATCATGGGTCGACCGATAAGTTCCCGATAAGCGATATCCCCAACATTGGTTAGTAGAGACGTACGAGCGCGCCTAACATAACGACTCTACATATCAGAGACACTTTTGAACGTCCAAATATAGCGTGTCATATCTAGAGATGCCTTTGTACGTCCCAATATAGCGTCTCATGCCATGTACAGATGCTTAGCCAGCGTGTCTATATGTTTTGAGACAGTCCGTGGGGAGATGCTCCAAAGACGCTTTACTAAGTCGACTCTATGGTTGCCTAGAGATGAAATAACATGTCTCTAGCTTTGGAATATGACATCTCTACATGCAGTTTTTGTTGTAGTGATCGATCCCACCGGACGGAAATGCGGAAGACGGCCCGGAGGCAGCCCTCCACTGCCTGTTTGTCGCCTGAGAGAGAGAGAGAGAGAGAGAGAGAGAGAGATAGAGAGAGAGAGAGAGAGAGAGAGAGATGAGGCAGCAAGTGAATGGGTATGGGGAGAGAAACCTCCCCCTGCCCCAATTCATAACCCCCCGCTCAAACTCACCGCGCGGTACTACCATAGAGCCGGGCGGTAGTACCGCTAATAAGCGGTAGTACCGCGCTGGCTCAGCGGTAGTACCGTGCGGGCGAAAACAGGCAGGAGCGAAAAAGAAAAGGTAGGCTTATGCAAACGAGAAGACCAAGAAAAACTTGAGGGAGACAAGGAACAACAACACTGGAAGAGACACCCCAAGCACAAAAGCAAAGGAAAAGAGAAGTACACAAGAGGTGTCTCAAACACAGAAAGACTTTAAGACTAAAAACAACAATAGTCGATCACGAGGAGAAGTCTCTCAAGGAGAGGGCGGTGGCCGAAGCCACCTATGTTTGAGTCAATCGGTATGGCACCACGAATATTTTAACCTTGGGCCCATGACCAAAACTCATCTTTGAAGCACAAGTACCATAAAAAATGGGTAATGTGAAAGACTTGATAGATTTATGCATAATGGGGGGAGGGAGAGTTCTTTGAGAGAACAACACTCCCCCTATGTCCATGCCTACATCTAGAACAAGATAGAATGATGAGTGTGGTGGGGTGTGCCTAGACTCAAGCCACATTGCTCGAATCAATGATATTTAGCTCATGCCTTAACTCGCGAAATCTTGCTTCATTTAGAGGCTTGGTGAAAATATCCGCTAGTTGCTCTTGAGTGTTGATGTAGATGATATCAATATCTCCACGCTTGATGTGATCCCGAATGAAATGATGACGAATATCAATATGCTTCGTCTTGCTATGTTGCACTAGATTGTGGGAAATCTTGATAGCACTTTCATTGTCACATAGAAGAGGCACTTTGTCACAAGTGACACTGTAATCCTTTAAAGTTTGCCTCATCCATAGCAATTGTGCACAACAACTTGCGGCGGCTACATATTCGGCCTCGGTGGAAGAGAGAGACACACAATTTTGCTTCTTTGAAGACCAACTGACCAAAGAGCGACCAAGGAATTGGCACCCTCCGGAAGTTGACTTCCTCTCCAGACAATCTCCCGCCCAATCCGAGTCCGAATAGCCCATGAGATCATAGCTTGCTCCTTTGGGGTACCATAAGCCAAAGTTTGGGGTATGAGCCAAATATCGAAAGATTTGCTTGACCGCCACATAGTGTCTTTCCTTAGGTGCGGCTTGAAACCGTGCACAAATTCCCACACTCAACATGATATCCGATCTAGATGCACAAAGGTAAAGCAAGGAGCCAATCATGGAGTGATATACCTTCTAATCCACCGCTTTACCATTGGGATCGCTGTCAAGCTTGCATTTGGTGGGCATGGGGAACTTGACCGGCTTGACATCATCTAGCTTGAATCTCTTGAGCATGTCTTGGGTATACTTGGCTTGGTTGATGAATGTTCCTTCTCTCCTTTGCTTGACTTCGAACCCAAGAAAGAACTTCAACTCTCCCATCATAGACATCTCAAACTTCTCAGTCATTAGTGCGGCAAACTCATCATTGAAAGATTTGTTAGGAGAACCAAAATAATATCATCAACATATAGTTGGCATATGAACAAATCCCCTTTGACCCTCTTGGTAAAAAGAGTGGGATCAATTTTCCCAATTTCAAACCCACGATCTTGCAACAACTCGGTAAGGTGCTCATAACACACAAGTGGGGCTTGTTTAAGGCCATAGAGTGCCTTCTTGAGTTTGGATACATGATTGGGGAACTTGGGATCCTCGAATCCCGGAGGTTGTTTGACATATATCAACTCATTCAAAGGACCATTAAGAAATGCACTTTTCACATCCATTTGTTGCAACTTAAAATGATGATGAGATGCATATGCAAGCAACATGCGAATAGATTCAAGACGTGCAACGGGGGCAAAGTTTCACCGTAGTCGATACCCTCGACTTGGGAGTAGCCTTGTGCCACCAATCTTGCCTTGTTTCAAACAACCACACCATTCGCATCTTGCTTGTTCTTGAAGATCCATTTGGTCCCAATGACATTGTGTTCCTCCGTTGGCCTTGGCACTAATTCTCAAACTTGATTTCGCTCAAAGTTGTTGAGTTCATCATGCATGGCTTCAAGCCAATCCTCATCATCGAGTGCCTCATGTACCTTTTGGGGTTCAACACACAAAACAAACGCGTGATGCTCACAAAAGTTTGACAATTGTGTACGAGTAGTTACCCCTTTTCTCAAGCTTCCAAGCACATTCTCCACGACATGTTGTTGACGCTCGAGCTTGGAAGCCACCTTAGCAGCACTGCACTCCAGAAGTTCCTCGATGGGCATTTGAGGATCATATTGCTCATCTTGAGCACCGTCTTGAGTTTGCTCTTGATCTTGATCTTGCTCTTGATCTTGAGCACCGTATTGAGCTTCCTCTTGATCTTGAGCGAGCTCGGAGGCATGAACTTGATCTTGGGCATCATTTGGTGCATCACCATCTCCACGGGGTTGATCTTGCCCTTGATCTTCCTCATAGGGTTGAGACCCTTCACTTTGTTCTTTGGAAGCGTGTGGGTCTAGCGTAGGTGATGGCTCCACTTGAGTAGAGCATTGTCCTTCTCCTTCGGCCACAAGGGGTTCCTCAATGGGGAGTATTTGACCAATCCCCATTCTTCTTACGGCTTGGGGAGGAATTTCATCACCTACATCACAAAGACCACTTTGCTCCACTTGGGAGCCGTTATTTTCATCAAACTCCACATGACACGTCTCCTCAAAGAGTCCAGTGGACTTGTTGAGGACACGGTAAGCATGAGAGTTTGTAGCATAACCAACAAATATTCCCTCTTGAGCTCTAGGTTCGAATTTAGACAAATGAACACCTTTCTTGAGAATGAAACACTTACAACGGAACACCCGGAAGTACTTGAGGTTGGGCTTGTTGCCGGTAAGTATCTCATATGGAGTCTTGTTCAAGCCTTTGCGGAGGTAGAGCCTATTGGACGCATGACATGCGGTGTTGATGGCTTCGGCCCAAAAGTTGTACGGAGATTTGAACTCCAGCATCATGGTCCTTGCTGCGTCCATCAACGTCCGGTTCTTCCTCTCTGCCACACCATTTTTTTGAGGGGTATAGGGTGCGGCATATTGGTGCTTGATCCCCTCGTCACTAAGAAACTCATCCAAGGTGTAGTTCTTGAACTCGGTGCCGTTGTCACTTCTAATCATAGAAATCTTTGCTTCATGTTGACGTTGAGCTTCATTTGCAAAGTTGATGACGGTTTGTTGAGTCTCACTCTTCCTCTTGAAGAAGTATACCCATGTATATCTTAAGTAGTCATCCATAATTACCAAGAAATACTTTCTTCCACCAAGACTATCAAAGGATGGAGGACCAAAGAGATCCATGTGAAGGAGCTCCAAGGGCCTCTTCGAGTAGATGATAGTCGAGGGTCGGTGAGCCGTTTCATGAAGCTTTCCTTCGATACAAGCACTGCAAGCACGATCTTTGGCAAAACTCACATTTGTTAGTCCACGGACGTGATCCCCTTTGAGGAGACTTTGCAAAGATCTCATATTGACATGGGCTAGTCGGCAATGCCAAAGCCAACCCACATCAACTTTAGCCATTAGGCAAGTCGCAGTCTTAGTGGGTCGCTCCGAAAAGTTCACCACATAGAGACCGTTCTCGACATGCCCAACAAAAGCTACTTTAAGAGTCTTGCTCCACAAAAGGGCCACGTTATCAAATTCAAAGAATGTTGCAAAGCCCGTAAGTGCAAGTTGACGAACGAAAAGCGAATTGTTTGCAAGGGACTCAACAAGCATGACCTTCTCAATAGATAAATCTTGAGAGATGACCACCTTGCCAAGTCCCAATACCTTAGATGTCGACACATCACCGAATTGGACATGGGTGGGCATAGAAGGAATTGGATGCACATCCACCCCCAAGTCCTTGCTCCCGGTCATATGATTTGTTGCTCCACTATCAAGCAACCATGACACTCCACCAGAAGCAAACTCCTACAAGAGATCAATGCTTGGATTTAGTTGCCCATTCTTGAATGGGTCCTTTGAGGTTAGTAACAAGGGTCTTAGGAACCCAAATAGACCATTCAATGTACTCATAGTAAGAACCAACGAATTTAGCATAAACATGCCCATCACGAATTTGGTCTTGTTCTTCTTCTTCTTCTTTGGCTTGGGCACAAACCCAAGTCCTTCCTTTCCCACAACTTCCTTTTGGTTACTCAAAAGGTCATTGAGGTTCTTTTCGCCTTTTATGCATGTCACAAGGCCCTTCTCAAGTTGCTCTTTCAACTTGGTATTTTCCTCCACAAGACGCACATGCTCACAACAAGGGTTAGTAGCATGGGCATTATCAATTAGAACGAAAGGAGGACACGTGGAAATCTCCTTGGTTAGCTTCACTTGGAGTTGATCATGAGACTCTTTGAGAGAAGAATGAACACCCTTCAAGACCTTGTGAGCCTTGTCAAGTGTATCAAAATCTTCCTTTAGTCTATCATGGCCAACCCCAAGTGCAACTTTCTCAGATTTAAGCACACGAGTAAGAACAATAGCATGATCAAGATCTTTTTGCAATTTAGCACGATCAACGTTGTGTGACTCCTCAAGAGTCAAACGAAGACCTTGCTCTTCCTCAAGAGCAATGGAAAGATCCACAATCTCATCGACATGGTCATGACTATGCCCCTCCAACTTGGAGATAGTATCCTCATGGGATTCAATGATATCATCGGCCTCACCAAGTTGTTCCAAGAGAGCAACAAAGTGCTTCTTGGATTCGCCCTTGAGCTTACTCACAAACTTGGTAAACTCATTCTCATCGACATTTACCACCTCACTATCATCAACACAATCTAACAATGAAGGAGTAGTAATGATGGTGGTTTTGATGTTTGAGGTTACCTTGTTGATACCTTTGGCCATGAGACACTTGGCAATGGTGTTCTCGTTGGGGGCGCCGAAGAGAGACACCTTGGAGGGGGAAGATGTGGCAATGGCAATCACTAGTAGAAAAACAACTTTTAGTACCGGTTTGTAAGGATCTTTTGTACCGGTTCTGGAAACCGGCACTAAGGTGTGGGGACTAAAGGTCCCCCCCCTTTAGTCTCGGTTCAACATGAACTGGGACCAAAGGCCCACCACGTGGCACGAGGCGTGCCGTGGTCTGGGGGACCTTTAGTCCCGGTTGGTAACCGGGACTAAAGGATTTTTTTTGAAATAAAGCAAAAATAGCCTGCCTACTGGGCCGGCACGGCCTGCATACGACTAGAAACCCAACCTCTAGTTGGGCCAGGATGCAGGCCCGTACGGCCCAGTAGGCCCCACAAGGCAGAAGACTTGTAATAGGCCCACAAAGGCCTACTTAGAGAGGAGCTCGACACGGTAGCCGCGGCGGGGCTTATAAACCGGTGTGAGCTCCTCTCAACTAGCGAGGTGGGACTAAACATTGTGCACTGCGGGTGGCAGCACACCACCTTTAGTACCGGTTGGTGGCTCCAACCGGTACTAAAGGGGGGGGGGGTCTTTAGTACCGGTTGGAGCCACCAACCCGTACTAAAGGCCATGACCCCTTTAGTACCGGTTGGAGTCACCAACCGGTACTATAGGTCACAAATGAACCGGGACTAATGCATAGCCGTTCGAACCGGGACTAATGGTATCATTAGTGCCGGTTCATTTACAAACCGGGACTAATGTGTCTCACTTAAAGTAGTTTTTCTACTAGTGAATGGTCGCTGTTGCCATTCCTTCTCCACTTGTATCTTCATCATCATCATTGGAGGCATACTCTTCATGTGCCACCAAGCCCTTTGGAGGTGTCTTCTTGGTTAAGTTGTTCTTGCTTGGGAAGGACTTGGCTTTGTCTTTGCGAATGAGTTTGCCACCATTGTATTCCCTCTTCTCGTAAGGGCACTCCGCCACAAAGTGACTCACATTGCTGCAATTGTAGCAAGTCCTTACTCGTTGCTTGTTCTTTGAGCCACTTGAGTTGTTCTTGGTGAAGTTGGGCCTTGAGTTCCTCTTGTTGCTCCAAAATTTCCGTGACGCAAGAGCCATGTGTTCATGGTAAGCATATTTGGTGTCCTCGGGGCAACACTCTTCTTCCTCTTCTTCTTCTTCTTCTTCTTCTTCTTCTTCTTCTTCTTCTTCTTCTACTTCTTCTTCTTCTTCTTCTTCTTCTTCTTCTTCTTCTTCTTCTTCTTCTTCTTCTTCTTCTTCTTCTTCTTCTTCTTCTTCTTCTTCTTCTTCTTCTTCTGGAATGGCCTTGGCCTTCAAAGCAAGAGTGGATGAGCTTTTCTTTGACCAGGCACGAGCAAGAGCATTGTCAACGGTCTCGTTCATGATGTTCATGGCAATAAACTCATCCAACACTTCACTTGAGGTTAAGGTGTGAAAGTCTGGCCTTTGACGAATCACGGAAGACATGGTCTTGTTGAAAGGCATGATGGCCTTGAGAAACTTGCTCTTGATCCAATTGTCATCCATATCCTTGCTCTCATGATCTTGGAGAGCAACCGCAAGAGTTTTCACCCTCCGGTAGAGATCACGCGGATCCTCATCTTCTAGCATCACGAATTCATCGGCCTCATCAAGGACCACTTCAAAGTTGGACCGTTGGATGCTTGAGCTCCCCTTGTACAAAGATACGATGTGTTCCCAACAATCCTTCGCAAGAGTGAAGGGACATAAGTGAGATAGATCTTCGGGAGGAACCGCATCTTGAAGGATGAACAAAGCAGAGTGATTGTATTGATTGTACACTTCTTCTCGTGGGGTGAAGTTGTTTGGATCATGTGGGTAGAAGCCTTGCTCAATGATTCTCCAAAGATTTGTTGAGCTGTGATTCAAATGAGACTTGGTACGAAAAACCCAATTAGCAAAATCACCCTTAACAAGCTTAGGAGGAGGACCAAGGTTATTAATGCGCGGTGTAGGGACCGGTCCTCCATAAACCGGGGGAGGGTGAACCGAGGCAAAGGTTCCCATCCCATTCTTGTCATGAGGGGAAGGAAGATGAGTACCTTTAGCCGCTTCCTTAGCGGAATTGGCCTCCGACTCCGATGCGGTGGGATTAAACACAAGCAAAGGATCGGGAGAAGCTTTCAACCCCTCAAGCAATTCTTTAAACATGGACTTGACTTCGGTCATTATAGACGTCTTAAGTGAAGCCATAGCTTCATTTAAGTCATCTCGTGTGATCGAAGTCAACTCCACGGCCTCGGGCATTTCCTCCTCGGTGTCAACCATACTCTTCGGGTGGTGAAACCCTTAATAAAGATACGAGGCTCTGATACCAATTGAAAGGATCGATATGGTTGACTAGAAGGGGGGGGGGGTGAATAGGCAACTAACCAATTTTTAGCTTTTCTTAGCAAATTAGGGTCAACAAATAGGTTGGCTAGATATGCAACTAGGTGAGCAACCTATATGATGCTAACAATAACAA
This sequence comes from Thinopyrum elongatum, assembly GCA_011799875.1. NCBI lineage: Eukaryota > Viridiplantae > Streptophyta > Magnoliopsida > Poales > Poaceae > Thinopyrum > Thinopyrum elongatum. Next base: position 204,501,565 of record CM022303.1, read on the forward strand.
CAACAAGAGCAAGCAAGATAAACAACACAAGTAAAGCTTGCACAAGGTAAAGGTAAGAAATAACCACAAGTGGAGTCAGTGAAGACGAGGATGTGTTATCGAAGTTCTTTCCCTTTGAGGGAAAGTACGTCTCCGTTGGAGCGGTGTGGAAGCACAATGGTCCCCAAGAAGCCACTAGGGCCACCGTATTCTCCTCATGCCCTCACAAATGTGAGATGTCGTGATTCCACTAGTGGTGCCCTTGAAGGCGGCGACTGAACCTTTACAAATAAGGTTGGGGCAATCTCCACAACTTAATTGGAGGCACCCAACAACATCACGAAGCTTCACCACAATGGAATGTGGCTCCGAGCTGACCTCAACCATCTAGGGTGCTCAAACACCCAAGAGTAACAAGATCCGCAAGGGATTAGTGGGGGAATCAAATTTCTCTTGGTGGAAGTGTAGATCAGGGCCTTCTCAATCAATCCCTAGAAAATCAACAAGTTTGATTGGCTAGGGAGAGAGATCGGGCGAAAATGAGCTTTGGAGCAACAATGGAGTTTGGGGGAGGAAGAGGTGGTTCTTCTTGAGGAAGAAGACCCCCTTTTATAGTGGGGAACAAATCCAACCGTTATGCACCTCTCAGCCCGCAGGCAAGCAGTACTACTGCTCCAGGCGCGGTACTACCATTCTGGGAGCAGTACTACCACTCCTTGCAGGATGAACAGGAGATTAGAAGAGCAAGGGAGAAAACAGAGGAACGGGCGGTGGTAGCCGCGGTAGTAGGGGCGGTATTACCACCTATAGGCGGTACTACCACTTCTACTACCACTGCTACAACCACCAGTTTTCTAGGGGAGAACAGGTAGCATCGTAGAGACCCTGAGGTACTACCGTAAAACCCGACACGAAAAAGTCGAGGCCCCAACTATGAGCGGTAGTACGAGCGGGAGTAACAACGGTACTACCGCTGCTGCCCGCGGTACTACCGCTTGCAGCTCTTCTCCCCTTCTTCGGCACAAACGAAGGACAGCTCCAATGAAGCGGAAAGAGGCGATGGGTGTATGTGCTGATTCCACCCGAACCTTTCCGAAACGGACCCCTCTTGATAGTACGGTTTTCCCTACGTCTCAAATCCACCAGAAAAGAAATGAGGTGTCGGGGAAATGACACCTATGGGATCGAGTGGATCCCTTCTATGGTTTGGCAGGGAGGAGGGTTGTACAAAGAGCAGATCTAATGATCAACACGATGAATTTTTACCTAGATTTGGGCCGCTGAGAAGCGTAAAACCCTAGTCCTGCTTTGAGTGTATATTGAGTGTTCTTGAGCTTTGGCAAGCTGCTACGCATGCAAACTCGGTCGAAAAGTCCCCCAAAAGTCCCTCCCTGTATCGCCTTGGGCCTCCTTTTATACCAAGGGGCTACCACAGTGGCGTACAGGCATACAGGAGGTGTAAAGTGCTACAGTGCGTGTGCTTATCTCTGGCGTCTTAGGACAAGTGCATTAAATGAGCTGCATACGTGCCCTCTAACTTTATCGGGGACGGAAATAGAGCCCGTCCCATCCGTCGCTGCCTCACCCTGTCTTGACACGCACCAAAGATGATGAGGCATGCAAATGCCAAGCTGACTGGCTAGCCGCTGCGCTGGAGCGGTGGCAGGATCTTCACAAAGATCTGCATGCCACCATGCAGGTGCTTGCCTGGTTGGCTGGCTAATTGCTGTGCCGGGACGGTGGCAGGGTGGCGTAGCCTTGTCGTACGTGAGCCTTGCCGTGGCCTTGCGATCATCCCCGGCAAGAGCCTTGCCGGGGCCTCGCAGTCATCCCCGGCAAGAACCTTGCTGGGAACTTCTCCTTCTGGTCTTCACGAAGATCTGCATGCCACCAGTCTTCACAAAGATCTGCATGCTACTACGCATGTGCCCCTGGGTCTTGGTCTTGACATTGTCGACGTGTTAGAGCTCTCAACCTCAAGGGTGGTGGTCCTGCTGAGGCTTCGCAAACCATCCCGGCAAGGAGTTTGCCGGGGCTCGCAAATCACCCCGGCAAGAATCTTTGCCGGGGGCTCAGCTTGTCTTCTGCTCTCTGATTACTGGCTCGGATGCCGCCTTGGTTGTCTTGTATTTTGCCTCCAACTGCCCCCGCCAAGCCTCGTCGCGGGTGCGGCTGCAACTGCCCATGCACAAGTAAGGGGTACGAAAGGGCCCAAACTTTAGTACACCGACAGGAGCCCCCGGGCCTGGGCCATACACGAGTGCGAAGCATCGTTGGGCCAGGCCCAAACAGTGCGCGGGCACGTGTGGCAGGGATTAACTGCTGTAATCATCTCGTCTGTTGCACTTCCCCATGATCCACATTGCGTGCGCGACGTGGGGGTCGTGCGTGGAACGGTCGCAGCACGCCTGTGAAAACGCCTTCATATCGAACAGTAAAGAGGCAGCCGCGCGCCTTCCCCATAAAAAGAGAATCCGCAGGGGCGCTGCTCATTTACCCCCTTTGCCTTTCCCAATCTAGGAACCGCCGTCTTCTTCTTCTTCCTCGAGCCCAGACCAGAGCTTCCTCCTCCGTCCGCCGCCGCGCCCTCACCGCTCTCGATCCCCCGCCCTCCCTTGGCTGCAATGGCGCCCAAAACAAGCAAGGGCAAGGGAGCGTCCAAGGCGAGCGAGGGAGAAGAGGTGCCGGAGAGCGAGCTGCTGAAGATGCGGAGGGAGCACGTCGTCTTCGCCCCGACGCTCGACATGTGTGCGCTCAGGGACCGGTACCTGTGCATGTGGGGGAGAGAGATGACGGGGCATCCTTCCACCCGCGTCATCCCTGCTTCTTGCGCCGTGCCTGCCCCAGATAAATTCCCTTTCTTCGTTGATTGCTTCTATTGCGGGCTCTGCCCCCCATTTTTGGATTTCTTCATCGACATCATGTACACCTTCGGCTTCCATCTTTTGGATTTCATGCCGAACGCCGTGGTGTGTATGGCCATCTTCGCCCACCTCTACGAGAACTTCACCGGGGTGGTCCCCAATACGGCGCTCTTCCGCCACTACTTCGTCCCTCGCATCCAGCCAGGAGGGGCTCTTTCTGGCTGCGTCACCTGGATCCCAAGGGCATTGGCCAAGCAGACGTACCCGGACGGGACCCACAAGGAAAAGTGGGACGAATGGCGGGGCAGGCGGTGCTGGATCATGGAGAAGGACCCGCAGCCGTTCTGTATGCCCCGGCAGACGAAATTGGTCCGTGGCGGCAACTGGGGCGACCTCGATCCCCAAGACGGGAAGCTCACAGTCGCAACCACCAGAATTTATCGACTCAAAGCCGCCGGGCTCACGCTCGAGATGGTTGGGGCCAACTTCCTCCGCCGCCGCATCACCCCTTTGCATAACAAGGGGAGGCCAGCTTGGGAGTTCCGGAATGCGGCAAACATCATGAGGCTGCGCCCTGGCCTGAATAGTAACTTTACGGTGATGCAGCACGAGGCTCTTTGCCAAAAGCTGTTCCAGCTCAAGGCTGACAAGATCGGCAAGCCGTTCAGGTTGCCGGCGGGGGTGATCCCCTTGTGCAACAACTCCGCCCTAACCTCAATCATCGCCATGATGCCGGTGTTCAACGCCCATGGCCTTGATAATACCTGGGCCAAGCCAGATGCGGAGCGAGTGCAGGAGTTCTTCGACAGCATGTCGGAGAGGGCCGTCCGGGAAGAGACGCAGCTCATCCACCCCATCACCGACGAGGAGGTGGCGTATATCACCAGCAGAGCGGAAGAGACAGCCCTTGCCGAGGAGGCTGGCAGCATCGGCTTTGTGGAAGACGAAGCCAGCGCAGAGGAGGATCTTGCTGAGCAGGGGGAGCCTACCGGGGAACACAGCGGCACCACTGCCGGGGGCCCTTCTGCCGAGGGGACAGCTGAGGAGACGGCTGAAGAGGAAGCTGAAGAGGAGCCGCATGAGGAGCACCCAGTCCTGGGGAAGAAGAGACGTGTCCTCCGACGAGCCGTCTCCTGCGAGCCAGTCCAGCAGGCCTCTTCGCATGAAGAGGGCCCCGGCAAGGGAGCGGCCGGCAAGGACGTGCAGCGGCAAGAGGCCCAGCAGCAACTTGTGTGCCATACGAGACGCACGGCCGCGGCAGCAAAGGAAAAAGCGACCGCTGCCTCCACCACGGCCAAGCGGCCCAGGACTCCATCCCCCCCCTCGCACGGACACCATACCAGAGGCCAAATTCGACCTCTCCTCTTTTAGCCCGAGGAGGGAGGAGAGGCCAGAAGAAGAAGAAGTAGATGAGTAAGCATCTCGCCGCATTCTTCATCCCCTTAGCCTTTGTTTTGATTATCTTATCTCATTTGATCTTGTTTCGGCCTGCCCCTACAGAGACACAGAGACGTTGGCGCAAAGGATGGCGAAGAAGGCCAAGACCTCGATGGGCCACGAGCCCCCAACAAGCACTTCAAGCGCGCCGGAGACAATCACGATCAGCCCAAATCCCAGCCGACGACGCAGCCCCCGACTCAGCCCCCAGCGTGAGCCCATTACTCACTTTCCGCTGGCGAGTGTCGGGGTGTGTATCTTTACTGCTAACCTTGTCGGGTTTGCAGGAGAGGAACAACGACAGGAGGAGCCGCTGAGGGCCACCCCCGACATGCCGCCCCCATCAACCACGCCGCCCAGGGGCGGGTCCTCGGCAAGGACTCCCACCGACGAGCCCATTCGCGTGTGGGAAGAGCCGGTGAGCACAGGCGCCGACAGCTCCATCCCGGCAACGAGTGTTGTTGGGGAGGGGACCGCCCCTCCACCGCTCGTCACAGGTAAACCGCCTGCTTCCTGGCCTTTGTCACTTTTCTAGTGCGATCTTTTTCTCTTTTTCTTGTTGGCTTTGAGCTTCAATTTGGGTTTCATCTTGTTTCTTTTCCTTGGCTTTCAGATCCCTCCACGGTGGATCGAATGGATATCGACACCACCATCGAGGAGACCGCCAAGGATGCCGCCGCCGAGGCCGCCAAGGTTGCTGCCGACAAGGCCGCCAAGGACGCGCATGAAGAAGCCGCCATGGGGTCTGCTGGGGGGGCCGTCAAGGAGACCGGTGACCGTACTGACGGCATCCCTGCCGCAGGAGCACCTGGCGCTACATCGGTCCCGGAGTCCTCTGGTGCCGGGGAGACGGTGGTCGAAGACCAACCGTCAACTTCCAAAGCCCCCACCTCAAGCAAGTACCTGAAGATAGGCAACGATCTAGTCGTCAGCATCCCGGGGACGGCAAGCACCGGAGCGCCATCCGAGGGGGAGGTTTTTGACGAAGAAGTCATTGCCGCCACCAGGCTCCAGGTTGTCGATGAGCCGAGCACCACCAGCAGCAGTTCCAAGGAGGACCAGCTCCTTCAAGCTATGAGCAGCAACTTTCAGAAGCTCCAGGCACTTCACCGTGCCCGCAAGGAGAAACTGGACTCCAGGACGGCGGTTGTTGATGTGGCAGAGGTGGATTTCCAGAAGCGCGTCGAGCAGATGCAGATCTGGTTTGCCGAGGCTCGGCAGGAGCTGAAGAATAGCCAGGAGCAGCTAAACGAGCATTGGAACGAGCTTCTCCTGAAGCAGTCCGATGTTGAGAAGGCCCAGGAGGAGGCCGCCTTACAGGCCGCCAAGGACGACGCCAATCTAAGGGAGCGCCGCGTCCTGCTCGACGCCCAAGAAGAGGACCTTACCGCTAGTGAAGAGGCACTTACCGCCAAGCTCCACGGCAAGGATGAAGAAATTGAGAAGCTTGTCGCGCAGCGGACCCAGGAGCTGGAGCAGAAGCACAAGGACACACTCGACGCCCCGGTCCTGGATCACACCGGCAAGTTGAAGGAGGCCATCGATGCCGCCGAAGCCGCGGAGGCCGCCAAGAACGAGCTGGCTGGGAAGGTGGAGAAGTTGGAGGCGGAGCTGGAGAAGCACCGCAAGGAGGTCTCGACGCTGAAGAGCGATAGAGACAAAACCGTCTACACCTTGGCGGAGCTGTAGGTCACCATATCTGACAAGACCAAACTGCTCTCCGAAGCCAATGACTCTATTGCCGATCTGAATCTGAAGCTGACCACGCTGAAGGAGTCCCTTGAGAGCAGCAGGACTTGTGAGAAGACCCTGGATAAGGACCTCGAAGAAGAGAAGCAACTGCTTGAGAGCGCCACTGCCACCTATAATGACTATGAGAAAGGCGTGAAGATCTGGAGTGAGCGCCTTGTCGATGTCGCAGAGAGGCTCACAGCACAACTGTCCACCATGGGCCTGCCGACTTTCAGGTATTCCCACGAGGAGAGGGTGACTACGAGCGCCAGACTGACCATGTTCTTCGAGGCTGTCCTTGATGCCCTGAAGCTGCTCCACTCTAGCCGAGCAACCCAATTGGCCAATGAATCCCGCAAGCTTTGCCGGGGCGTCCTTCTCAAGGTGCTCACCAAGGTGGCGTACAGGAACCCCGGCCTCGACCTCAGCCCAGACAGCTTGCCGGCATATGCGGACCGCAGGGCACTTGAAGAGCTTGTCGCGCCCATCGTCAGCATGGTTGACCAAGTCAAGAGGGTGGAAGGCGAGCGCCGGGACTAGCCGCTTCTCTTTTCCTTGCCGCTATGGACTTGTGCCCAAGAAAATTTATCTTAAGTTAGAACTGCGGCAACCACTGATGTAATATAACTTGCTGTGTTTTGGATCGAATGCATGCTATCTTCCTTGTTTGATCCCTCCTCGTATGGCATACACCCTACGCTTTTTTGGAAGGGCTTGCCGGTGTGCACACCCTTTCTGCGAGCGCTTTGAGGAACGGATCCTTAGCAGCCTGCTGGGGGTGTCGCTGCCGGCAAGACACCTTGTCGCTCTTAGTGCAGCCACTTGAACTGCTGAGCGGACTCGAAACAGAGCAAGGGCGCAACCAATTGCGAAGAGGTTCCTTCACGTGCAAGTTTTCCATACAAGAAACGAAACCATTCGAGGGAAATAACCTTACATTTAAAAGAAAATCACTCAAGGTTTCGCGACTTAGCTTTTTTTTGTTGTTGTACTCTTTCCCGCAAGATGCCACTTCGAACGTCGCCTGCTGGCGCCCACACTCTTTATCCCCCTGGCAAACTTGTATGCGAGGGAACCTTCTGTCCTTTGAGAAAAAGAAAGAAGAGAAAGTAGGAACATGGAACCTTGGCGGTTCATCAGTACTTGCTGGAAACGAACGTAGTACAATATCCTGGACAGGCATGCATATAAATAAACATGGAAATCAACAAGAACTGTACATACTTAAACTTATTCAACTGCGCACAGGGTCTGCGCCTGGCTTTGTACATAGGGTTATATGCCTTGCCGGCAAGGCTAGTACAAAAGGGGGTTGCCGGGGGTCCCGGCAACCGCGCCTCATGGGTAAAACTTGCGAAGATGCTCGATATTCCAGGAGTTGCTCACTGGAATGCCATCTTCGGTCTCCAGGCGGACTGCACCGGGCCTGGTGACTCATATTACCCGATAAGGGCCTTCCCACTTTGGCGTCAACTTGTTGGAATTCTTGGCGGACTGAACGCGCCAAAGAACAAGGTCGCCTTCCTCAATGCTTCGGGCATGAACCTTGCGGCTGTGGTAGCGGCGCAAGGCTTGCTGGTAGCGTGTGGCTCACACAGCAGCCTAAAGACGATCTTCCTCAAGGAGCGTAGCATCATCTTGCTGCAACTGCTCTTGCTCAAGCTCATCATAAGCGAGCACTCGAGGTGACCCATATATGAGTTCTGTGGGGAGAACTGCTTCCGCCCCGTATATCAGGGAGATAGGTGTCTGGCCAGTGGCTCGATTTGGTGTCGTCCTGATTGACCAAAGGACCGCCGGCAACTCATCAATCCAGCGCCTTCCGCACTTGTGCAGCCTGTCGAAAGTTTTTGTCTTGAGACCCCGCAGCACCTCGGCATTTGCCCTTTCCGCTTGGCCGTTGCTTCTTGGATGGGCAACAGAAGCAAAACAGATTTTGCTGCCAAGGTCTTGGATATACTGCATGAAGGTGTGGCTCGTGAACTGTGTGCCGTTGTCGGTGATGACTCTGTTTGGCACACCAAAACGGCAAACTAATCCTTTGAAGAACTTGACGGCTGACTGTGCCGTCACCTTTCTCACTGCTTCCACTTCCGGCCACTTTGTGAACTTGTCTGTACAAGTATTCTAAGCCCCCGACAACACGGGGAAAGGGGCCCAATATGTCGAGGCCCCAGACCGAAAATGGCCAGGAAAGAGGGATCGTCTGAAGAGCTTGGGCTGGCTGATGAAGTTTCTTCGGATGGAACTGGCAAGCTTCACACTTGGTTACTAGTGCAGTTGCATCCTGGAGGGCAGTGGGCCAAAAGAAACCTTGCCGGAATGCCTTGCCGGCAAGAGCTCTTGATCCTATGTGAGAGCCACATATGCCTCCATGCATCTCTGCCATCAGCTCCAGTTCGTCCTCCTGAGGAATGCACTTCATATTCACGACGTTCGGTCTTTTTCTGTATAGGACATCGTCCACAAACTGGTACATGTTAGACCGACGGGCTACTTTCTCTGCTTCTTCCTGTTCCTCAGGGAGTTCCCCTGTTTGGAGGAACCGAACGGTGTGCTGTGCCCATGCTGGAGCCTGGGGCTCGACGGCAAGGACTAAAGGCGTGTCTTCTGCCATGGGAGCAGTTGTCTCTACGGCAAGGGCTTGAGGCCTTGCCGGAGCCGGTCGCCCCCCGGCAAGCTTGGCGTCGTCCCCGGCAACTTCCTTGCCGGCGACTCCTGGGAGCTCGGTGGAAAAGTACTTGTCGGGGCTCAACTTCCTTCGCTTATTCTGTCCTGCCGATGGTTCAACGGATGGCTGATTTAGTTGGAGCACAAAAATTCTTGGTTCCAAAGGTAACTTGAGGGCAACACGTTTTGACAGGTCGTCAGCAATGCTGTTCTCTGCTCGAGGACCATGCTCTGCTTGCAGACCATCAAAACACTCCTCCAACTTCCTCACTTCATCTACGTAAGCTTCCATTAACGGGCACTGATAATCTTTGTTAACCTGCTTGACGACAAGCTGCGAATCACCTCTGACGATGAGCTTCGTAATTCCAAGGTCTGCCGCGATCCTGAGACCGGCAAGCAGTCCCTCATACTCCGCAGTGTTGTTTGTTGATCTCTCCGGGGAAAGTGCATCTAGACCACGTACTTGAGGTGCTCTCTGGTGGGTGCAATAAGTAGCACACCAGCACCGGTGCCTTGCAGCGAGAAAGCCCCATCAAAGTACATAATCCAGTCGCGGCTCGTTTCCTTGCCGGGGAGAGTGGTCTCTTGAATTTCCTCGTCAGGCGTTGAGGTCCATTCTGCAATGAATTTCGCCAAGGCTCTGCTTTGAATCATTGAAGTGCTTTCAAACCTGAGACCAAAGCTTGACAGTTCCAACGCCCACTCCACAATCCTTCCAGTTGCATCTGGGTTGTGCAAGATCCGTTGCAACGGGAAGTGAGTGATGACGGTGATCTCATGTGCCTGAAATTAGTGGTGCAGCTTCCTCGAGGCCATAAGAAGGCCGAAGAGCAACTTCTGTACACCAGAGTATCTTGATCTAACCCCTACAAAAGGGAGCTTACAAAATAAACTGGGTGCTGCACCATCTTCTTCTTCTGTGTCACTCCATTTGCTTGCGCAGATCCTGCCTTGCCGGCACCAGACTCTGCCGGGGGCCCTGCCTTGCCGGCACCAGATCCTGCCGGGGGTCTTGCCTTGCCGGCACCAGACCTTGCCGGGGAGAGCTCTGGCTCGTCATCCGACGGTCTTGCCACTGCCGCTGCTTCTTCGTCAACTTCTCTCTGCGCCACTAGCGCAGCACTGACCACTTGATTCGTTGCTGCTAGATACAGCAACAACGGCTCTTGTGGCTTAGGCGCGACTAGTGTTGGCGTAGAGGAGAGGTACCTCTTCAAATCTTGCAGCGCTGCCTCCGCTTCCGGAGTCCATTTCATTGGACCTGCCTTTTTCAAGATCTTGAAAAAGGGCAGGGCGCACTCAGCAGATTTGGAGATGAACCTGCTCAAAGCAGCAACACAGCCAGCAAGTCGATGTACATCTTTGACTCGTCTTGGTGCTTCAATCTACTCAATCGCCTTGATCTTGTCAGGGTTCGCTTCGATCCCACGCTGAGACACAAAGAACCCGAGAAGCTTGCCGGATGGGACACCAAACACACACTTCTCAGGGTTGAGCTTGAGATTGATCTTGCGCAAATTTGCAAATGTTTCTTCTAGATCTTGTATGAGCATTGCCCTGTCCTTGGTTTTGACCACTATGTCATCCATATAAGCTTCCATATTTCTATGTAGCTGAGGCTCAAAACCAATTTGGACTGCTCTCGCAAATATTGAACCAGCGCTTTTCAACCCGAAAGGCATTCGTATGGGGTGATAAATGAGGTTTTCTCTTCATCTTCCTTCATCATGAAGATTTGATGGTATCCTGAGTAGGCGTCAAGGAACGATAGCAAGTCACACCCGACAGTGGAGTCCACGATCTGGTCGATGCGCAGCAAGGGGAAAGGATCCTTTGGACAGGCTTTATTCATGTCTGTATAATCAATGCACAGCCTCCACTTCCCATTCGCCTTGCGCACCACAACCGGATTGGCCAACCACGTTGGGTGGAGCACCCCTCTAACCAAGCCTGCTGCTTCTAACTTCCTAATTTCTTCAATGATGAACTCTTGCTGCTCCAAAGCTTGCTTCCTGACCTTCTGCTTGACGGGCCGCGCATGAGGGCAGACAGCAAGATGGTGCTCAATCACCTCCCTGGGAACGCCGGGGATGTCAGATGCTTGCCATGCAAACACATCAACATTCGTCCGCAGGAAGGTGATGATTGCGCCTTCCTATGTGCTGTCGAGGGTGGAGCTCATAGTAAAAGCCCCGCCCGTGCCGTCCTCCTTGACGGGCACCTTCTTAGTTTCTGGTGGTGCTGCCTTGGATTTCTTGCTCTTGCCGGTGGAGCTCTCTGGCACATCCTCGACAGGAGCGCAGCACTCCGAAGAGGCGCGCTTGCCGGAGTGGGTGCAAGAGGTCTTGCCGGAAGAGGTCTTGTCGGGAGAGGTCTTTCCGGTCTTCTTCCCTCCCGGAGCTTCAGCGGCAGGAGCAAGTGCCTTGGCGGCAGTTGCTGCAACTACCTCTCGGTAGAGTTGGTCAGCGCAGATGAGCGCATCTTTCTTGTCGGAGTGGACGGTGATGATGCTCATTGGTCCAGGTATCTTCAATGTATTGTAAGCGTAATGTGATGCCGCCATGAACTTGGCCAGCGCCGGGCGGCCGAGGATCCCATTATAGGGCAAGGGGATCTTGGCGACATAAAAACAATCTTCTCCGTCCTATAGTTCAACTCGCCACCGTAACTGGTAGCGTAATCTTGCCCTTTGGCTGACTCCTTCCTGGGTTGACCCCTTGAAACGTGCCCGTCTCTTCGAGATCTCCATCAGGAATTTGCAGCCTCTTGATCACAGTGGGCGAGATCAAGTTCAGACCGGCCCCACCGTCAACTAGCACTTTTGTCACCTTGAGGTTGCGTATCGTTGGTGAAACCAACAATGGCAAACACCCGACCGCCATTGTGCGATCAGGGTGATCCTCAGCGTAAAAAATGATAGGCGTGTTGGACCATTTCAGCGGCTTCTGGGCATCGAACGATGGCTCTGCCGCATTGATCTCACGCGCCCACTGTTTCAGTTGGCGGTGAGAGGCATGCAATGAGGCGCCACCGTCGACGCACATGGCCTCTGTAGCTTTCTGGAACTCGTGCTCGCTGGACTCGTCATCCTCATCATGATCATCATCTCCCTCTTTCTTGTCGCGGCCCCGAGCGGGCCTCTCTGGTTGCTTATCCTTGCCACGATGACCCCCTCGGCCGCCACGCTTCCTGCCGGACCCCTCAACACCATCCTGGCCCTTCTCCTTGTCTCGCCTTTCATATTCAGCTTTCTGCTTCTCTACAAGCTGCTCAACTTGCCGGCAATTCTGGAGGTCATGGCCCTTGGTGCGATGGATCTTGCAATACTACTTGTCGGAGCCCTCTGGCTTGTCGGCAGCCGCCAAGGCCTGGCAGGCGGCGCACTCGGCAACCTCCTTGCCGGGGTCATCAACCTTGGCCTTCTTGGCGGTGCCGGGGTTGCCGGGGGTTGCCGGATTCCTCGATGGCATGCACGGTTTTACCCTTGCGCTTCCTGTTGCGCCGTCGGCCCTTCTTTGCCGGGGCGGCGACGTCTTCATCTGCGGAGTCACTTTCTGCACCGGCATCTTCGCCGGGATACTTCCTTCCTTCTTCAGCCCGAGCACATCTATCGGCCAAAACATAAAGCTCGGGAACATCTCTAACCTTGTTCATTGCCAGCTCTTCACGCATCTTGCGGTTCCGCACATTCTGATGAAATGCGCTGATAACGGTGGCAGGATGAACATCCGGGATGCTGTACTGCACACGGCTGAACCTCTGTATGTATTTGCGCAAGCATTTGCCATCTTTCTAGGGGATGATATGCCAATCACTTGCCTGGCCAGGAGCTTGGTGGCCTCCAGTAAAGGCGCCGACAAACTCGTGACACAGATCTGACCAAGAAGAGATGGAATCCTCTGGCAGGTGCATCAACCATGACCTGACGTTGGGCTTGAGTACCAACGGGAAGTAGTTGGCGAGCACCTTGTCGTCTCGAGCCCCGGCAGCTTGCATTGCAATGGTATAGATGCTCAGGAACTCCGACGGGTGATTCTTGCAGTTGTATTTCTCTCCGACCTCAGGCTTGAACATGCCGTGAGCGGGCCACTGGAATCGCCGCAGCCCACGGGTAAAAGCTGGACAACCCACCTCGTAAGGTAAGTTACCAAAATCCCCCGGCGCAGGCCGATCTACAGTGGGGCCTGCGCGCTTATCAGACTGATGGTGCGCTTCCCATCGCCGCTCGATAGTGGTTCGAGCATCTTCCTTGACTCGCTCTCAAAGAACTTGACGTTGATCGCGGCGGGCTCATGTGTCGGACGACGCTGTGGAACCGTTGTCACAGGCCTCGACCCGACGAGCCGGCGGCTGCTGTTGCTGCCGTGGAGGAGGAGAGTGCACCGTGGTCGCAGCACCTCCGGTCCTTCCACCATCGGCACGCGCCGGCTTGACAGAGCGCCGGCACGAGGGCCCCGCCTATGGCGGTCCATCTCTATTGGCGAAGCCGACAAGGCTCCGGATGGTAGCTCTCCACTCATCGAGCTTCTCCGCAGCAGGAGGGAAATCTAGAAGCAACTGTACGCACGCCAACTTTTCTGTTGGCGTGGGCGGCGGCGACAGCTACGTGGATCGTGAAGCGCTCTGACTTCTAACCACGTTAGAAGGAGCTCTATCACGGTCCCGCGGCCGCGTGCCGTTTCCGCCAGCGTCTTGGCGTGCATGTTGGCCCGGCGCATCTCAAGAATGATGCAAAGGGGTCTTTCCATGGGAACGCTCGTGATCACCCATGCCGCGGCGCTGCTCATCGCGCACGACCTGGGAAGGCCGCGGCGCATGCGCCGGCGGGGGCATCTTGGAGGTCGTCCTTCCACCCCTAGGGTTCGCCGTGCCGCCCATAGACAGCACGGCTCCGTCCTTGGACCTGGCGATGTGCGGGTCGTCGCCTCTCGCGTGGCTCCGATCGCCGGAGCATCGTGGAAGCCCGTGGCCTCCACCCACGTCCATCCCATCGTCCGTCCGCGCTGGTGGGGGCAGATCGTCCAGAGATGAACCAATCGCCATGATGCTCTTTCTCTTTGGAGACATGACGATGAAGATGTTGAAGAAGTCGACGCGCTGACGCCTAGATCAGGTTCGTACAACCTCTATACCCCCCTACCTGGCGCGCCAAAGATGTCGGGGAAACGACATCTATGGGATCGAGTGGATCCCTTCTACGGTTTGGCAGGGAGGAGGGGTGCACAAAGAGAAGATCTAACGATCAACACGATGAATTTTTACCCAGGTTCGGGCCGCTGAGAAGCGTAAAACCCTAGTCCTGCTTTGAGTGTATATTGAGTGTTCTTGAGCTTCGGCTAGCTGCTACGCATGCAAACTTGGCCGGAAAGTCCCCAAAAAGTCCCCCCCTGTATCGCCTTGGGCCTCCTTTTATACCAAGGGGCTACCACAGTGGAGTACAGGCATACAGGAGGTGTAAAGTGCTACAGTGCATGTGCTTATCTCTGGCGTCTTAGGACAAGTGCATTAAATGCGCTACTTACGTGCCCTCTAACTTTATCGGGGACGGAAATAGAGCCCGTCCCATTCGTCGCCGCCTCACCCCGTCTTGACACGCACCCAAGATGATGAGGCATGCAAATGCCAAGCTGACTGGCTAGCCGCTGCGCTGGAGCGGTGGCAGGATCTTCACGAAGATCTGCATGCCACCATGCAGGTGCTTGCCTTGTTGGTTGGCTAATGGCTGTGCCGGGACGGTGGCAGGGCGGTGGAGCCTTGTCGCGCGCGAGCCTTGCCGTGGCGTCGCGATCGTCCCCGGCAAGACCCTTGCCAGGGCCTCGCAGTCGTCCCCGGCAAGAACCATGCTGGGAACTTCGCCTTCTGGTCTTCATGAAGATCTGCATGCCACCAGTCTTCACAAAGATCTGCATGCTACTACGCATGTGCCCCTGGGTCTTGGTCTTGACGTTATCGATGTGTCAGAGCTCTCAACCTCAAGGGTGGTGGTCCTGCTGAGGCTTCGCAAACCATCCCGGCAAGGAGCTTGCCGGGGCTCGCAAATCACCCCGGCAAGAATCTTTGCCGGGGGCTCAGCTTGTCTTCTGCTCTCTGATTACTGGCTCGGATGCCGCCTTGGTCGTCTTGTATTTTGCCCCCAACTGCCCCCGCCAAGCCTCGCCGCGGGTGCGGCTGCAACTGCCCGTGCACAAGTAAGGGGTACCAAAGGGCCCAAACTTTAGTACACCGACACGAGGGAAAGAAAACCGTCTTCACTTGAAACTCCGAGGGGCACGAATGGTCTTGTGCCATATGCTTGAAAGCCTGAAATGCTCAATGCACATGATTAGTCTGCAAACACATTGTCATCAATCACCAAAACCACTTAGGGAGGAATATGCCCTAAGAATACCTACCTATATGCGGTATTTACATGTCGTTCCAAGTAAATTTGTATGTGCCAACTCTAATTTTCAAAATGAATTTCCTTTTTGTGTGCCCGTACCGCTCGTGAAGCGGTAGGGGGTGGCCAATATTTTCCATGCTAGGTATGTTATTCTCAAGATGTGTGTTTATTCACTTGGCATTGCACAAGAGTGTGGCCAGTAATAGGGATGCCTGATATGTCCATTTTGCATCATGTTTTTATATCAATATTTATTGCATTATGGGTTATTATTTTACATTATGGTACAATACTTATGCCTTTTCTCTCTTATTTTACAAGGTTTACATGAAGAGGGAGAATGCCGACAGCTGGAATTCTGGACCGCTAAGGAGCAAATCTGAGAGACCTATTCTGCACAACTCCAAAAGTCCTGAAAATTTACGGAGAATTATTTTGGAATATATAAAAATTATTGGGTGAAGAAAATACTAGAGGGGACCCATCGGGTGGCCACAAGCCTGGGGGCGCGCCCTACCCCCCTGGGCGCGCCCCAGGGCTTGTGGGCCCCCTGGCAGGTCTCCGGTGCCCATCTTCTGCTATATGGAGGGTTTTGACCTGGAAAAAAAAATGAGAGGATAGCTTTCGGGACGTAGCGCCACCGTCTCGAGGCGGAACCTGGGCAGGAGCAATCTAGAGCTCCGGCAGAGCGATTCTGCTGGGGAAACTTCCCTCCCGGAGGGGGAAATCGAAGCCATCGTCATCACCAACGATCCTCTCGTCGGGAGGGGGTCAATCTCCATCAACATCTTCACCAGCACCATCTTCTCTCAAACCCTAGTTCATCTCTTGTATTCAAGCTTTGTCTCAGAACCTCAGATTGGTACCTGTAGGTTGCTAGTAGTGTTGATTACTCCTTGTAGTTGATGCTAATTGGTTTATTTGGGGGAATATCATATGTTCAGATACTTAATGATATTCAATACCCCTATGATCTTGAACATGAATATGCTTTGTGAGTAGTTACTTTTGTTCCTGAGGACATGGGAGAAGTCTTGTTATAAGTAATCATGTGAATTTGGTATTCGTTCGATATTTTGATGAGATGTATGTTGTCTTTCCTCTAGTGGTGTTATGTGAACGTCAAATACATGACACTTCACCATGATTTGGGCCTAGGGAAAGGCATTGGGAAGTAATAAGTAGATGATGGGTTGCTAGAGTGACATAATCTTAAACCCTAGTTTATGCGTTGCTTCGTAAGGGGCTGATTTGGATCCACATGTTTCATGCTATGGTTAGATTTATCTTAATTCTTCTTTCATAGTTGCGGATGCTTGCGAGAGGGGTTAATCATAAGTGGGAGGCTTGTCCAAGTAAGGACAGCACCCAAGCACCGGTCCACCCACATATCAAATTATCAAAGTAACGAACGCGAATCATATGAGCATGATGAAAACTAACTTGACAATAATTCCCATGTGTCCTCGGGAGCGCTTTGCTTTATATGAGAGTTCGTCCAGGCTTGTGCTTTGTTATAAAATGGATTGGGCCACCTTGCTGCACCTTTGTTACACTTGTTATTTGTTACCTGTTATGAATTATCTTATCACAAAACTATCTGTTACCGATAATTTCAGTGCTTGTAGACAATACCTTGCTGAAAACTGCTTGTCATTTCCTTCTGCTCCTCGTTGGGTTCTACACTTTTACTTATCGAAGGACTACGATATATCCCCTATACTTGTGGGTCATCAAGACTCTTTTCTGGTGCCGTTCCGGGGAGTTAAGCACCTTTGGTGAGTGGAATTTGGTAAGGAAAATTTTATATTACGTGCTGAAATTTACTGTCACTAGTCACTATGGAAAATCATCCCTTGAGGGGTTTGTTCGGGGTATCTTCACCTTGATCGGAAGAGCAAAGAGTTGGTCCTCAACCTACTGAACCCACTGAAAATATTTATTATGAAATTCCTTCGGGTATGATAGAGAAACTGCTAGCTAATCCTTATGCAGGAGATGGAACTTTACATCCTGATTTGCATCTAATCTATGTGGATGAAGTTTGTGGATTAGTTAAGCTTGCAGGTTTGCCCAAGGATGAAGTCAAGATGAAGGTGTTCCCTTTATCTTTTAAGGGAAAGGCATTGACATGGTATAGGCTATGCGATGATATTGGGACTTGGAATTACAACCGATTGAAATTGGAAATTCATCAGAAGTTTTATCCTATGCATCTGGTTCATCGTGATCGGAATTATATATATAATTTTTGGCCTTTTGAAGGAGAAAGTATCGCTCAAGCTTGGGGGAGGCTTAAGTCAATGTTATATTCATGCCCAATCATGATCTTTCAAGAGAAATTATTATTCAGAATTTTTATGCTCGGCTTTCTCGTAATGATCAATCGATGCTCGATACTTCTTGTACTGGTTCTTTTATGAAGAAAACTATTGAATTCAAATGGGATATCTTGGAAAGAATTAAATGCAACTCTAAAGACTGGGAGCTCGACGAAGGTAAGGAGTTAGGTATAAACCTTAAGTTTGATTGTGTTAAATCTTTTATGGATACCGACGCTTTTCACAAGTTTAGCTAAATATGGACTTGATTCGGAGATTGTAGCTTCTTTTTGTGAATCATTTGCTACTCATGTTGATCTCCCTAAGGTGAAGTGGTTTAAACATCATCCCCCTATTAAAGAAGAAATTAAAGAACCGGTCATAGTCAAAGATGAAACTATTATTTACAATGTTGATCCAGTTGTGCCTACTGCTTATATTGAAAAACCACCCTGTTAGGATAAAGGAACATGCTAAGGTTTCAACTATGGTTCACAAAGGTAATATTCACCTGAACCTTCTGAGCAAATTAAAGTGGAACCTAGTGTTTCTATGGTTAAAGATCTCCTGGTAGAAAATATTGATGGGCATGTTATTTACTTCTGTGATGAAGCTGCTAGAATTGCCAAACCCGATGAAAACGATAAACATAGACCTATTGTTAGCATGCCTGTTATCTCAGTTAAAATAGGAGATCATTTTTATCATGGTTTATGTGACTTAGGTGCTAGTGTGAGTGCAATTCCCTTTACTTTATACCAAGAAATTATGAATGATATTGCACCTGCTGAAATAGAAGATATTGATGTTACTATTAAGCTTGCTAATAGAGATACTATCTCACCAATTGGGATTGTTAGACATGTTGAAGTCTTGTGTCGGAAAATAAAATACCCTACTGATTGTCTAGTTCTTGGTTCCCCATAATATGATTTTTGTCCCATTATATTTGGTAGACCCTTCTTGAACACTGTTAATGCTAAAATAGATTGCGAGAAGGAAACTGTTAGTGTTAGCTTCGGGGATGTGTCTCATGAGGTTAATATCTCCAAATTTCATAGACAACCTCATGATAAAGAATTGCCTAATAAAGATGAAATTATTGGTCTTGCTTCTATTGCCGTGCCTCCTACTGATCCTTTAGAACAATATTTGCTAGACCATGAAAATGATATGTTCATGAATGAAAGAAAGGAATTAGATGAAATATTCTTTAAACAAATGCCTATTTTGAAACACAACTTGCTTGTTTAGATTCTTGGGGATCTTCTACCACCCAAGAGTGATCCCATGTTTGAACTTAAACAATTACCTGATACTTTGAAATATGCTTATCTTGATGAAAAGAAAATATATCATGTTATTATTAGTGCTAACCTTTCAGAGCATTAAGAAAAGAAATTATTGAAAACTCTGAGGAAGCACCATGCAGCTATTGGATATACTCTTGATGATCTTAAGGGCCTTAGTCCCACTCTATGTCAGCATAAAATTAATATGGAGCCTGATGCTAAACCAGTTGTTGATCACCAGCGACGGTTGAATCCGAAGATGAAGGAAGTGGTAAGAAATGAAATATTAAAGCTTCTAGAAGCAGGTATAATCTATCCTATTGCTAATAGTAGATGGGTAAGCCCTGTTCATTGTGTCCCTAAGAAGGGAGGTATTACCGTTGTTCCTAATGGTAAAAATGAACTTATCCCACAAAGAATTGTCACAGGTTATAGAATGGTAATTGGTTTTAGAAAATTAAACAAAGCTACTAGGAAAGATCATTATCCTTTGCCTTTCATTGATTAAATGCTAGAAAGACTATCAAAACACACACACTTTTGCTTTCTAGATGGATATTCTGGTTTTTCTCAAATACCTGTGTCACAAGAGGATCAAGAAAAAACTACTTTCACTTGCCCTTTTGGTACCTTTGCTTATAGACGTATGCCGTTTGGTTTATGCAATGCACCTGCTACCTTTCAAAGATGTATGACTGCTATATTCTCTGACTTTTGTGAAAAGATTGTTGAGGTTTTAATGGATGATTTTTCCGTTTACGGAACTTCTTTTGATGATTGCTTAAGCAACCTTGATCGAGTTTTGCAGAGATGTGAAGAAACTAATCTTGTCTTGAATTGGGAGAAGTGCCACTTTATGGTTAAGCAAGGTATTGTCTTGGGGCATAAAATCTCCGAAAGAGGTATTGAAGTTGATAAAGCTAAAGTTGATGCTATTAAAAAAATGTCGTGTCCTAAAGATATCAAAGGTATAAGAAGTTTCCTTGGTCATGCTAGTTTCTATATGAGATTTATTAAATACTTCTCTAAAATTTCTAGGCCTCTCACTAATCTCTTGCAAAAATATGTTCCATTTGTCTTTGATGATGATTGTGTGGAAGCATTTGAAATTCTTAAGAAAGCCTTAATCTTTGCACCTATTGTTCAACCACCTGATTGGAACCTACCCTTTGAAATTATGTGTGATGCTAGTGATTATGCTGTTGGCGTTGTTCTAGGACAAAGAGTTGATAAAAAGTTAAATAGTATCCATTATGCTAGTAAAACTCTAGACAGTGCTCAAAGAAATTATGCTACTACTGAAAAAGAATTTCTAGCAGTTGTATTTGCTTGTGACAAGTTCAGATCTTATATTGTTGATTCCAAAGTTGCGGTTCACACTGACCATGCTGCTATTAAATACCTTATGGAAAAGAAAGATGCTAAATCTAGACTCATTCGGTGGGTTCTCTTGTTGCAAGAATTTGATTTACATATTATTGATAGAAAGGGAGCTGAGAACCCCGTAGCAGACAACTTGTCTAGGTTAGAAAATGTTCTTGATGACCCACTCCCTATTGATGATAGTTTTCCTGATGAACAATTAGCTGTCATAAATGCTTCTTGTAGTACTCCATGGTATGCTGATTATGCTAATTATGTTGTTGCTAAATTTATACCACCTAGTTTCACACACCAATAAAAGAAAAAGTTTTTCTATGATTTAAGACATTACTTTTGGGATGACCCACACCTTTATAAAGAAGGAGTAGATGGTGTTTTTAGACGTTGTGTACCTGAGCATGAACATGAATAGATCCTACGCAAGTGTCACTCCGAGGCCTATGGAGGACACCATGTCGGTGATAGAACTGCACACAAGGTATTACAATCTGGTTTTTATTGGCCTACTCTTTCTAAGGATGCTCGTAAGTTCGTCTTGTCTTGCGATGAATGTCAAAGAATTGGTAACATTAGTAGACATCAGGAAATGCCTATGAACTATTCACTTGTTATTGAACCATTTGATGTTTGGGGAGTTGATTATACCTTTTCCTTCCTCTAATGGGTATACACATATTTTGGTTGCTGTTGATTACGTTACTAAGTGGGTAGAAGCTATTCCAACTAGTAGTGCTGATCATAACACTTCTATTAAAATGCTTAAAGAAGTTATTTTCCCGAGGTTTGGAGTCCCTAGATATTTGATGACTGATGGTGGTTCACACTTTATTCATCGTGTTTTTCGTAAATTGCTTGCTAATTATGATGTTAACCATAGAATTGCATCTCCCTATCATCCTCAATCTAGTTGTCAAGTAGAATTAAGTAATAGGGAAATAAAATTGATCTTGCAAAAGACTGTTAATAGATCCAGGAAGAATTGGTCTAAGAAACTTGATGATGCACTATGGGCTTATAGAACTGCTTATAAAAACCCTATGGTTATGTCTTCGTATAAAATGGTATATGGAAAAGCATGTCACTTACCTCTTGAACTAGAACATAAAGTTTATTGGGCAATGAAAGAGCTCAACTATGATTTCAAACTTGCCGGTGAGAAGAGGTTATTTGACATTGGCTCACTTGATGAATGGAGAACCCAGGCCTATGAAAATGCCAAGTTGTTTAAAGAAATGGTTAAAAGATGGCATGACAAAAGGATACAAAAGCGGGAATTCAATGTAGGGGACCATGTCTTGCTATACAACTCTCGTTTAAGATTTTTTGCAGGAAAATTTCTCTCTAAATGCGAAGGGCCTTACATTGTCAACGAGGTTTATCGTTCCGATGCCATCAAGATCAACAACGCCGAGGGCACTAACCCGAAGGTGGTAAATGGGCAAAGAATTAAGCATTATATCTCAGGTACTCCCATAAATGTTGAAACCAATATTATTAATACCATAACACTGGACGAGTAGATAAAGGAAACCTACCAGAACATGCCAGAACCCTGAAAAGGAGTAGGTATGTGATATGGTAAGTAAACCGACTTCAAAAGTCTCCTAAAGGCAATTTTACTCTGTTTTGGAATATTTAAAAATTACAAAAACAAAAAGTAGTCCGAATAGTGCACAAGGAGGCGACAAGCCTTCGGGGTGCGCCCTACCCCCCTGGGCGCGCCTCCCAGGCTTGTGGCCACCTCGTGTGTCTCCGGACTCCGTTTTCTTGCAGAATACTTATAGTCGGGAAAAATTCATTATATAATCTCCCGAAGGTTTTGACCACCGCACCATTTGCAATATCCTCTATTCTTGTTTCTAGTTATTTCTGTAGTAGATTTAGAGCGAGATGTCTTCGCAAGAGTCGGTACGGGAGAGTCGTGTCTCTAACCCGATACCGGACCCAAGAGTATATAGCGAAGCTGATCACTTTTGGTGGTCAATGAAGGAAGAGATGGAGGCCAACCTGAAAAGAGTGGATGCCATTGAGGAGGATCAAGAAGTTACTTCTTGCCCTCAGCCTGGAGCCATGCTTGAGGAACTCCAGAGCTCAGCAATACCGGATTCGGTCATACCTCCCAATGCTAAATTTCTCTCTTGTGATAATATGAAAAAGAGTGTCGCTTTTTCCCTCGCCAGGATGCATCCATGGGTGGATAGTGCTCTAACTGTCATAGGCAAACTCCGCTAGGAAAATATGGACCTCAGGCAGCAAAATCAAAAGCTTGAAGAGGAGAATCGCATCTTGAAGGGCATTATTGCCAAGAATATTGCGCCACCACCCCCGAAGAAGGAGACTTGAGTACACGGGTATGGGCACTCCCCTTGGCTTGTGCCAAGCTTGGGGGAGGTGCCCCGGTATCATATCACCATCACATCTTCACCTTTATCATTTTTCTTAGTTCGATCCTTTTGGTTATATCTTGGTTTAGTAGCATAAAGTTTTTAGTATGATCTAGCTTTGAGTTTTGCTTTGCGTTCCTTCTATGTAATTGATTCCGAGAGTTATATAATAAAGATTAGTTTTGATTTGAGGGCTTTGCTTTCTTATTGTGATCTTGAGAAAAAGAAATAAAGAATAAAAGAAATAAAAAGATTATATAATGATCGTATGGGGAGTGATGACTTCACATATAAGAAGTATGTCGCATGAAATTTGTTGGGAGTTGATAAACATAATTTTGGTCATTGTTACAATTAATAGGAAGTAATAAAGAAAGAGAGGTCTCACATATAAATACACTATCTTAAACATCTTTTATGATTGTGAGCACTCATTAAAATATTATATGCTAAAAGGTTGATGTTGGACAAGGAAGACAACATAATGGGTTTTGTTTCCTTATATCCGAAAAGAAGTTATATTATCATGGATCCTCCAACATGTTGAGCTTGCTTCTCATTCTATGCTAGCCAAATCTTTTGCACCAAGTAGAGATACTACTTGTGCCTCCAAAATCCCTTAACCCAGTTTCGCCATGAGAGTCCACCATACCTACCTATGGATTAAGTAAGATCCTTCAAGTAAGTTGTCATCGGTGCAAGCAATAAAAAATGCTCTCTAAATATGTATGATATTTTAGTGTGAGGAAAATAAGCTTTATACGAACTTGTGATATGGAAGAAATAAAAGCGACGGGCTGCATAATAAAGTTCTTTATCACAAGCGGCAATGTAAAGTGATGTTCTTTTGCATTAAGATTTTGTGCATCCAACCATGAAAGCGCATGACAACCTCTGCTTCCCTCTGCGAAGGGCCTATCTTTTACTTTACTTCCTACCCTTATACAAGAGTCTTGGTTATCATCACCTCTCCTTTTTATACTTTTTCTTTTTGGCAAGCACTATATGTTGGGGAAGATCCAGATATATATATCCACTCAGATGTAAATATTCATAAACTATTATTGTTGACGTTAACCTAGAGGTAAAAGGTTGGGAGGCGAAGTTACAAGACCCTATCTTTCTCTGTGTCCGATTGAGGCTTTGATCTCATAAGTATCGCGTGAGTGTTAGCAATTGTGAAAGGTTAAATGATAGTTGAGTATGTGAAACTTGCTAAATAAAAGCTCTTACATAGACTCTTTCTGATGTTATGATAAATTGCAATTATTTCAATGACCAAGATCATAGTTTGTTGGTTTTAAATAAAGTTTTTGATTCATACTTTACCTTGTGAACAAATTGTTACTTCAGCATAAGAAATTATATGACAATATATTGCTGTTCTAAACATGATCATGATGCCCTCATGTCCGTATTTTTTTTTCGACACCTCTATCTCTAAACATGTGGACATGATTATCGATCTTGGCTTTCGCTTGAGGACAAGCGAGGTCTAAGCTTGGGGGATTGATACGTCCATTTTGCATCATGTTTTTATATCAATATTTATTGCATTATGGGCTGTTATTTTACATTATGGTATAATACTTATGCCTTTTCTCTCTTATTTTACAAGGTTTACATGAAGAGGGAGAATGCCGGCAGCTGGAATTCTGGACCGCGAAGGAGCAAATCTGAGAGACCTATTCTGCACAACTCCAAAAGTCCTGAAAATTTTCGGAGAATTATTTTGGAATATATAAAAATTATTGTGCGAAGAAAATACCAGAGGGGACCCACCAGGTGGCCACAAGCCTAGGGGGCGCGCCCTACCCCTCTGGGCGTGCCTCTAGGGCTTGTGGGCCCCCTGGCAGGTCTCCGGTGCCCATCTTCGGCTATATGGAGGGTTTTGACTAGAAAAAAAATGAGAGGATAGCTTTCGGGATGAAGCGCTGCCGTCTCGAGGCAGAACCTGGGCAGGAGCAATCTAGAGCTCTGGTAGAGCGATTCTACTGGGGAAACTTCCCTCCCGGAGGGGGAAATCAAAGCTATCGTTGTCGGTGTCAAAACCGGCAGACCTCGGGGTAGGGTGTTCCGAGCTGTGGATCTGAGGTTGATGGGGAACAAGGGATGATGAACACGATGTTTACCCAGGTTCGGGCCCTCTCGAAGAGGTAATACCCTACGTCTTGCTTGATTGTATTGGATGTATTGTATGGTTACAGAGTAGATCTACCTCGAGATCAGCATGAGCTAAACCCTAAGGCGATGAGGTGATGAATATAGCTCTCCCCCTAAAGACCACAACCCTCGGTTTATATAGACACCGGTATGGTTAGGGTTACCGAAGATAGATTACAATAAGGGATAAAGAGATCCTGTCTATTCTTGACTTGGAGGGCACACCATGGCTTCATAGATCTCCCATCACTATATGGTTCCACCAGTCCGGCCCATACTAAATGGGCCATCGCCCCGAGGACCCCTTGGTCCATGACTCCCTCAGTAGTCCCCGAACTTGCCTCCAACGCCAAGGCTTGTATCCGGCATCCGCTCACTCCACAGTGCTCGGCTTGCGAGGCGAGTTCTTCAGTATGCTTTGTTCATGTTTGGAGCCAGGTGATGTCCGGAATCTGAAACGGCAGTTTTACTTAACAATGAAGGCAATAACAAAAAATCATTTAAGTGTAAATAGTGCCTTCATCTAACAACCTTTTCTCTTTCAACGAAGAGTCGCCTCCGACCATAACGCCGAGCAGTTACAATTTCTCGAAGCGTGGCTCGAGGCTGACGCCATGTTGGGCATGTCCCCTCAAGGTGGAGATCGTGTCCCACCTTTCAGGGTATATGGTTAATGATTTTGATTCCCCTCCCCACACATAATGTTGCGGGTATATCGGGAAGTGGAGAAGCCAACGGTGTAGAAAAAGGAACCCCTGGCCTGTCAACAGTCTATAAAGGGGGAGCTACTATAGTCAGCATCCCATGCCTTCCTCCACCTTCCGCTCACGCAGATCCTGAGAGCTCCAGCGCCCCTTTCCTCTGCCTCCACAGCAAATCCCACTCCGTCTCTAGCCATGGCCGGATCTGGCGCCAACGGGAAGTGGGAGGCTTCCACCGTCACTGACAGCGATATCGTGAAGCTGAAGCAGGCCGGCTATTTGTCGGCCGACATTGCCCATCAGGCCCCCGAAGAGGGCCAGATCATCCCTATGCCCAAGCCGGGCGAAAGGGTCGCATTCCTCCCTCATTTCCTTAGGGGGCTAGAATTTCCCCTGCACCCCTTTGTGCGGGGGCTGATGTTCTTCTATGGGCTAGATTTTCAGAATCTATCCCCCGACTCCCTTCTCTGCATCTCGTCCTTTATTATCTTCTGTGAAGCCTTCCTCCGAGTCCAACCACTCTTTGGCCTGTGGCTAAAGGTGTTCAACGTCAAGCCCAAGGTAGGTGGCGGCGAGCAGGCGGACTATGGTGGGGCCATGATCAGCAAACTGATGCGGGTCCAGTGGCCAAAGGGCCACTTGGTCGATACCGTCAGAATGTGGCAAAAAGAATGGTTCTGTATCACCGAGCCACGGGGCCCAGCTGGGCGGCATCTCCCGCATTCAGATCCGGACCCCCTACTAGGATGACCTCATGGATCAACAAGAGCCGGGACTGGGGATCCGCTGACGATTTGAAGGCGTTGCGGAAGCGCGTCATCAGCGTCATGGAGACCGGTGCGAAGCTGGTCGACGTGATTCATGTCATGCTCCATCGCCGATTCCTCCCCTTCCAGGAGAGGGCCAAGCCAATGTGGGAGTATGCCCCCGAAGATCCGGCCACCGTGCAGCACCTCTTCGGCATGACCCACAAGAAAGTGTGGAGTCTACTATTCAAACCACAGAAGGAGTGGCCGGTCGAGGGGGAGGACATCGGCATCGACGCTGCGAACCCTCCGAGGAAGGTGAGCGACACTTGTCTTATCATAAATCCGAATATTAGCACCACACGATTTGATCCGAACCTCTTTATGTGGATTTTGCAGGGCTGGCTTGCCAAGGCCGAGAAGATCAGCGGCCCAGCGCCGCTGCCAGAGGGGCCCTGATTCAAGCAGTTAGAGAAGCTGTTGGTCGTGGTGCCTTACAAGGCACCCGACAAGAAGGGCAAGAAGACGGAGGTGCCGGAGGCCCGAGAGGGCCTCCGTCGCAAAGCCCGTCTGGACAACAGGTCCGGAGACACCGCGGCCCAGTCTGCACAGGAGGGGGACGAGGACGAGGAGGGAAGCACCTCCTTGCACTCTAGGAAGAGGGTGGCGTCCAGCGATGTCGAGGAGGTTCAACCTCCTCAGGCCCGAAAGAGACAGTGCCGGCCCAAGCTGGTACTGTTTGACAGCTCGGACTCCGACGAGGAGTTTGAAGCGTGCGAAAAGGTTCCGGGGAAGGAATCCAGGGTCAAGCCCCAAGCGGCCAAGTACATGTTGCGACATTTTCAATTGCTTTATCCTTTTAGTAGTCCCCGGTAGAATGTAGATTGATTGTTTTTCTGGTGGTGCAGCCCTCCGCGTGGCCACCCCGCCGAGCAGACCTCTTTGGGGACGTCCCTGCTCGCCGAACTGGCGGACAGTGGCTCGCGTTCTGCACCTCCTCTGATCCCCGAAGAAGTCGGGGAGGTGGTGTCACGAAAGACCCCTCCTCCTCCGAACACAGGGGAGGAGGTCGATGCCACCATGGCCGAGGCCGATGCCTCGGTCGCTGAAGACCAGGGGGATGCATCCCTCCTGGCTACCATGGGGAGAGGATCCGGATCATCCGAACCCCTGCCGAATTCGGCTCCCGAGCCCCCAAGGGAGCCAATACCTCCTTTTGATGGGGAAGGTGCTGGGGGCCCGATGCCCAAGCTGAACACCTCCACTCGGGCGGCGGTGGGCTGGCCGGACGCACTGGCGGAGTTGGTGAGCAACTCTGCCGTCATCGACGAGCACCGCACTCTTATGAGTGCGGTTATACAGGGTGCTCAGTCCCTTCATTCCAGACTAAACGACGCTATTCAAGGACTGCTAACAGGCTTTGAGGTAAGTCAAGTAATGTTCTTTCCTCATAAATTGGATTTAGTCCTTAGTTTAAGTATGCCATATCTGTAGTAGCCCCCGAGACTCTGCAAGGTTTGCGAAGAAAACCTACGGAGGATCTCGTTCTACAGGCCATTATCTAAAATGGTCTGAATTTTTTAATGTCACACACGTCTTCTCTGGCCGCAACTGCTAATGCTGCGGCACTGGAGGAGATGGATCGGAAGCTCAAGCATTCCGATAAAGAGCTTGACCTTGTCAACAAACGGCTTGACGAGGCACAAGGTAAGCTTTTTGATAAGGTGTACAACTGCTTGATGCCGGATATTGACGATCCGGACTGTATGCTGATCTTTTATTGTGATTAATCTTGCAACTGCCGCCACCGAAGTTGAGGGCTTGAGAGAGGCTTTGAAGAAAGCCGAGGCAGAGGCGGCTGCCAAGAACACGGCCGCTGACAAGGCGGTGGCCGAGCGGGCCAAGCTTGCTGGTGAGCAGCACGAGGCTCGGGTAACCGAGTTGCAAGTGGAGCTCCAGGATGCCGTCAAGAAGCTTGAAGCCATTGAGAAGGAAAAGGGGGAGCGATCCTCTCAGTTGTCCAAGGCGGAGAAGGAGCTCCAGGAGGCGAGGACTGAAGCGCGAGGTGTCCGGGAAGAGCTCCGCCAAGTCGGGCAAATTGCAAATGGTAAGAAATACTTACTGCAAAGTGTGTTCGGAGGCAACAGGTTCGCCCTGCTGACGCGGGTCTGGCGCTCCGCAGGCGTCTTCACCGAGCTTCTGAAGAATGTGGCGGCCACCAAGGAGCATTATGCCGCTCACGAGGAGGACTCCACGCAGCGGCTCTTCTGGTTGCAGTTTCTGGATTCTGAGCGTCCTCCCCTCCTCAGCGATCAAATGAAGCAGCTGATGGTGATGCATCGGATGCCCGAGCTGGCCGTGAAGGACATCTGTGTCAGGTTGTGGCCCGCCGAGCCCATTCCGGATACCTACTTCGGCCTTGTGCAGAAGATGTGGGAGGCGCCGCTTCGGATTGACGCCATGAAGCGCTCAGCGTGCCTTGAGGGGGCGAGGCTTGCGTTTGCGAAGACCATGGTGCATTGGCCGAAAATTAATCCAATGGACATGGCCACTGGTCCTCCACCCAAGAAAAAAGAGCATCGTCGCCCTGAGCAATACTTTGCGCAGGTGATGAATGGCGCAAGGGCGATAGAGGGCCAGTGTTTGAAAGATGTAATGTTTGAATGGCTGTGTTGAGTGCTTACCGATTGGACCTTATGCTTTATGATGCATCCGCCTGACTTATTTTATATTATCATGATTTTAATTTTGACTCCTATTCGGCCGTATGTTTATTCTGAAAGCTACCAGTCATCGGCTTCAGCCCCCAGGTGAATGTCACAAGGGGTGCTTTGTCTCCGCGTTGTTACCCTTAGCCAACGTCTTGGTACCCGGATGCGGTAGCGCGTGCGCAAAATTAGGCAATCAGACTATTCGGTTTTATTGCTTTCACTTAGCCTTAGGAGCTTGACGGTGGGGGCTAAGGACTAGCCCCTTGTGTTTTGTGATGTACTTGGTGGCAAATGCCTACCCTTTCCGATCACGTGGTTTGTGTTAAGACGAACCCTTCGTGTGACACGGAAAAATCGCCAACGATTTTTAGAGTCAAACCTCATCAACGGATCGCTGATTGGTTCGCGCTTACTATGACGGTAAGTTTTCGGCTTTCTCCTCCTGAGGTACTTGATTGGGCAAGCCAGAAGTACAATCGCAGGGGTTCACCCTTTGCCCTCTTAGCCGAACGTGCGGAACATAAGGGGCAAGCACAGGAGCCGGGCAACCCAACTATTGACCTAAGACATACTTCAGAACTTGATGCATATAGTGCAATATCCGAGATGCCGAACACTCTGCGGGAAGCAGTGTCAGACTTGGGGTGCTGAGCTGATATGAAAATCGAGCTCTGGGTTAGTTAACCGATCATATTTTGATGCCGGGCTATTCGAAGAGCGAGGGGAGAATTAAAAAGCAAATAGACAATCGCAATATGCGGATAACTGAACACCATAAAGGGCGTTTTCATTATTTCTCGTAGGCTCAAGACGTCTAACTGTACAATTCGAACTGCGAAGGCATTATTTGTAAAAAAGGAAAAAAATATAGAGTAAAGGTTTACGCAGGGCCTTGACACGTGAGTCGAAGCCTCCACTTTGCCCTGCTGCACGTCTGCGCCTTTGCTTCTGAGAGGTGTGTGTTGGGACATTTGATGAGACCTTGAGGGGCGAGGATCCTGCCGATGAAGCTTTGTGATTGGGGGGGGGGGGGTTTCCGGAATGGGTCCCCGGGTTGTCCAAAGACAAGGTAATTCCGAAGTTCGGGTTAGCCGAACATATGCTTCGGGTTTATTTATATATACCTCACGGCTGCCCATGGTATTTTGAGCGCGAAATTGTGCTGGTGAGGCACGTGGAGTGCGAACAATGTGGGTGTGCCGTGGGGCGCGCATCCCTATTTGCGACGAACGCAAGCGGGTTCCCATGACGGGGAACGGGTTCGAACCCGGTTACTATTGTCGCCGGCCTTTACGGCGGGTCGGCATCGGGACCTGTATGGGCCGGTTTGGTCTTTGGCCACGAGTTCCGCAGTGTGCTCTTCGGTCCGGAGTGAGCGTTCTGTATTGCCGTTGATAGTTATGACGCCCGAAGGACCAGGCATCTTTAACTTGAGGTACGCATAATGCGGGACTGCATTGAATTTGGCGAACGCTGTTCGGCCGAGGAGGGCGTGATAGCCGCTGCGAAAAGGTGCAATGTCAAAGATCAAGTCCTCGCTTTGGAAGTTGTCTAGAGAGACGAACACTACTTCAAGCGTCACAGCGCCTGTGTAGCGGGCCTCCACTCCCGGAATGACCCCCTTGAAGGTGGTGTTACTGGGTTTGATCCTTGATGGATCGATCCCCATCTTCCTTACTGTGTCTTTGTATATCAGATTAAGGCTACTACCTCCGTCCATTAGGACTCTAGTGAGGTGAAATCTATCGATTATGGGGTCGAGCACTAAGGCTCCGGACCCTCCGTGGCGTATACTGGTCGGGTGATCCCTGCGATTGAAAGTGATCGGGCAGGCCGACCATGGATTATACTTTGGCGCTACGGGCTCGATGGCATATACGTCTCGCATCGGTCGCTTCCTCTCCTTCTTTGGTATATGGGTTGCGTAGATCATGTTCACCGTCTTGACCTCGGAAGGGAAGGGTTTCTGGCCTCCACTATTTGGCCTGTGGGGGTCGTCATCGTCCTTGCTTCATGGGCTTTTGCCCGGGTCTTCGGTTGTGAGTTTGCTGGCCTGTTTGATCACCCAACAGTTACGGTTGGAGTGGTTGGCGGGATTTTTTGACGTGCCATGGATCTGGCAAGGCCTGTCCAGAATTGTGTCTAGTCTGGACGGGCTGTCACTATTGCCCCTAGGGGCCTTCTTTCGTGGTCCGGACTTCTGGTTCTAAATCCGGCATTTACTGCCGTATCCTCACCCTTGCTGTCATTATGGCATCGTTTACTCTTGCTGTGTCGGGGCTTTCCATTTCCGTCCCGAACCTCGGAGGTACCGGGTGTGTCGGGGTTGGCATTTTTACGAGCGAGCCAACTGTCTTCGCCCGCGCAAAAGCGGGTCATGAGAGAAGTGAGGGCTGCCATAGTTCTTGGCCTTTCCTGGCTGAGTTGTCTTACTAGCCATTTGTCCTTGACACTATGCTTGAACGCGGCCAAGGCTTTGGCATCCAGACAGTCGACAATCTGGTTTTTCTTGGTCAGGAATTGGTTCAAAAATTGCCGGGCAGATTCTCCGGGCTGCTGTGTGATGCGATTTAGGTCGTCAGCATCCGGAGGTCGGACATAGGTGCCCTGGAAGTTCGCTCGAAAAGCGTCCTCAAGCTCTTCCCAACAGCCTATAGAGTCTTCGGGAAGGCTATTCAACCAGTGTCGAGCCGGACCTTTAAGTTTTAGTGGCAAATATTTAATGGCATGAAGGTCGTCTCCTCGTGCCATGTGAATGCGGAGGAGGAAATCTTCTATCCATACGGTCGGTGTCGGATTCGGGGTTCTGCAAACCCTTGAGAGGTTCGAACTCTGTGGTGCGTGCGAAGAACTCTCCCTCCCTAGTCTGCCTGCTCAATGATTCCACAACCTAGCTCGATGAACCCAAAAGACAAGAGACACAGCAGTTTACCCTGGTTCGGGCCACCTTGCGGTGTAATACACTACTCCAGCTTTGTGGTGGATTGCCTCAGAGGGCTGGGGATGAACTGGTACAGAGGTGGAACGACCTCAGGAGGTGAGGTGTTCTTGAGCTCGATGAGCTGGTGAGGTGGTGGTGATCTGAATGATCCGTCGTCCTGCATGGTGGTGGCTAAGTCCTATTTATAGTGGCCTTGGTCCTCTTCCCAAATGTAGGCGGGAAGGGATCCCACAACGGCCAAATTCGAAGGGAGACAACTAGTACAAGTTATCCTGACAAAAGTAGTCTTCGCCTGCAAAAGCCTCTGGTGGTGATGCTGCAGTGGGCTCCGCGATGACCTTCGTCCTGCCGTCTTGGCTGTCCTGGTCTTGTTGCACCGATATGGAAACCTTTGCTTGATTCCTCGGGACTTCGCGCCTGCGCTTGCCTCCTTTGCACCAAAGGGGAAACTGGTACACTGCGCCCGCTGGCGCCCGCCTGGTCGTGGTCGTCATGGCTCACGTCAGGTGAACCTCGCGAGGTGCGGCTCGCATTGATATCTCCGCTCCTCGGGAGCCAGCCTGGGGAGGCCGCCCCCCGTGGAGGTCTTGGCGTCGTCCGCCTCGCGAGGCTTGGCCCCTCGCGAGTGTCTTGAGTTGTCGTTGCTGAAGCTGGGCCGTACCAGGCCGTCGATGGAGCCACGCCACGGGCCGCAGGCAGGCAAGTCTGGGTACCCCCGGTCCCAGGACGCCGACAGTAGCCCCCGGGCCCAAGGCGCGCTCGTGCTTGGCTTCGAGGCGAAGCCAAAGGGCAAGTGCGGAGCGCCGCGGGCCCTTACCGCCTGCGGCCTTGGTTGTCGCGTGGCGGTTGATGGGACGTGGGCGCCTCCACTTCCCAACGCTGCCTCGGCAACTGCCCGACTTGACGAGACCCTGCTGCATGCAGAGAAAAATCATCATTACTCGCGATCGTGGAGGCCGGCGATTGGCCTTCCCTTGGCTATAAATGAGGGGAAGGGCGAAGCCCCCTTTGCTCGTCTCCGTCTTCTCGCCTCCTGCTCCTTCTTCTTCCTTCTTGCCTTGCCATCTTGCCATGGTGCTCATGGCGCCGACGAGGAAGTTTCTTCTGCCGAGAAGGGGAAGGCCCCTAAGGAAGGGCCCGGCTCGCCGCCGCCCAAGAGGGGACGAGGTCGCCCCCGCAAGCGTGCAGCGATCCCTGTGGTGGCTCCCCGTGGACGTGGGTGCGCCTCGAGTGGCCGCGGCGGCGCCTCTTCTCGTGTCTAGAGCCACCAGGGGCGAGGCAGCCCCTGCGATGGAGGGAGGTGCGCCGTGGTCGCCCGGCCTCCTCGGCCGCGCTCCCACTCAATGGAAGTGCTCCCAGAGTTTGTCGTGTGGTCGGAGTGGCCGACCGGCACCTGGCTCTCGCTCCCCTGCTTCTTCGCGGGCGAGTTGCCGGTCACTGGCCTTGACGGCCTCTGGCTTCAAGCTAACGGCTGCTGCAGCAAGGCTTCATGGGTTGGGGTCAAAGTTTCCACCGTCGGGAACCTGGCCCTGACCCGCGGCTGGCAGACGTTCGCCCGCGCACGTGGCCTGAGCAGGAGGTGCACCCTCCACTTCAGGTACGACGGCATCGCGACCCTCTATGTGAGGGTGTTTGGGGAAGATGGCCGCCGCGCAGTGTGCTGCCCCAAAGACGATAGCGGCGATGATGAGCCTGGCCTTGACGACGGCCATGGTGATGCAGAGGGTGAGCTTGCCCTTGGCGACGGCCGTGGCTCATCTAGCAGCGGCGGCTCTTCCTCCAGCGAGAGCACAAGCAGCAGTGGTTACGATCAGCCGCCAGGCCACCGGGCTCGCTTCAAGGGAGGTGGCGGGTCTTCTCGCCGCCGCGCCCCAGTGAAGCAGGAGGAGGGCTCAGGCTGAGCCCGGAGGACCTCCGGAGCCGGGCCTCAGGAACTGCTGCAGTCGCGCGGGCCACTTTTGTTTAACCTTTCCTTTCTTCTGCATTTTGAAAAAAGTAGAGAGCCCTGCTAGGGCGTGTAATGAACCATGGCACTTATGCAGCTATGCTATGTTTATTGTTCTTGTGTTATGCTATGGTGTTCATGTCCCGAGCGGGTGTGGTAGGATAACTTAGCTTGGTACACCTGCGGCAGCTTCCCTCCTCGCGAGGGCGCGTCCTTCAGCATCTGGTGAGGCCCCCTTGCTGCCGACCTAGTAGCCGCTGGCCTCGGGAGGCATCATAAACCTGCAGGGTTTGTTAGGAAACTTGTCGGGTGCCTTGTTCTTTGTTGCGTGATCCCTCAAGCATGATTAGTCATGGCTTAGTTCACCGCGTCGCAGTACCCGGGGGGCACGGACTTAAAAGGGTGCGCAGATCACGAGCTCAATCGAGGGGAACTCACGAAGATCAAGGAAGCCGAAGCCCGGGGGCAACAGGGCTTTGGCGAGGTGTGTTCGCGGCGTGGGCTAGCCCAACACACGCACACACCTACCCAGCCCCCGAGGGAGGCGTACGAGGGAGAGCGACAGGCAACTGCCGTTCTCCCTGACCCAGAGGAAAAGGCAAGCGAGGCAAGAAGAAAAAACCAAACTCGGCAATCGAGAAACGCTAGAACTCCAAATTCCATTAAAAGGTTGAAAGCCAACTGCAGAAAGCAAGCAAATGAACAGTCGCGTCCGGCACCTAGTCTAGTCTTCTCACCAGCGTGGAGCTAAGTGCTGCCACTAGGACGTGGAGGGAGCCCCGAGGCCGGAGGGCGGCACTCTGGAGACTCCGGGGCGTGTACAACCCCACTCATTATTACGTGAGAGTGTCACGAGCGGAGACCTTCACACGCACTGGGCCTTGCTTCATGGGTAGAACTTCCGGAGGTGCTGGATGTTCCAGGTGTTCTGGATGGGGATCCCGTCCTGCGTCTCCAAGCGCACGGCGCCAGGCCTGGAGACACGGGCAATCCTAAACGGGCCCTCCCACGTGGGAGAGAGCTTATGCAGCCCCTCCCTGGAGAGCACCGGCCTCAGGACGAGATCACCCACCTCGAGCATCCTGGAGCGGACGCTGCGACAGTGGTACCGCCGCAGCACCTGCTGGTACCTTGCCGCCCGGAGCGAGGCTTGACGGCGGCATTCCTCCCCCAGCACGAGGTCCATCCTCCGCGAGGTGTCCTGGCGTGCCTCGTCAAACGCCAGGACCCGCGTGGAGCGATGCTTGACTTCGTGTGGGAGAACTGCCTCGGCTCCGTAGACGAGGAAGAATGGAGTCTCGCCCGTCGGCTTGGTGGCGGTGGTGCGGACGGACCACAGCACGGACTGGAGCTCATCGATCCAGCCCCTGCCGCAGGCCTTGAGCTTCTTCTTGAAGGTTCTTGTTTTGAGGCCTCTTAGGACCTCCGCGTTGGTGTGCTCAGCTTGGCCGTTGCTCCTGGGGTGCGCCACTGAAGCGTAGCATATCTGCGTTCCAAGGTTAGCACAATATGTTTTGAAGAGATTGCTTGTGAACTGCGAGCCGTTGTCGGTGATGATATGATTAGGGACCCCGAAGCGGCTCACGAGGCCCTTGATGAACTTGACTACCGAACCGGCTGGGATGGTGCGGACAGCTTCCACTTCCGCCCACTTGGTGAACTTGAGGTGATTCCTTCGCACGGCGCCCGATTTGCACCTTGGCGGTGGTGCTATCAGGTAGGGCTCGCGCCGGCCTCCCTTTTCCTCGCTTATCTAAATGCTCTGCGTCCTCGGGTCCCGACCGTCGAGCGAGGCTCTGCCGCCGCTGGTATGCCAGGTCGCGATGCCATGGTCAAGGCCAGGGGGTGAGGGCTGGAGAGTCAGTAGGAGCTCCTGAGGCGCGGTGCTCAGGAGCCCCCCCCCTTTAACGCGCAAGCGATTTGCGTAAAAAAATACGGCGGCCGGCGGGACCGCCTTAAGCTCTGGAGGTTCGTGTGGGTTAGTCCAAGAGGAGGGTATAACTTATAGTCGCGTTTGCTGTCCTGCTGCTGATCTTTCCGCAAGAAGATGAAGGCACTGAAGATCTGGTGAGGTGACGTGCGCGGGGCGGGCCGCGAGCCAGAGCTCGATCCCTCAGATTTGTCAGCGTTGTAGGGACAGACCCGAGCACAAGCGCCGTGCCAGCATGTGTAGCCCCCGTTGCGGGATGGGCAGGAGGCAGGTCAGCAACGCGGGGGGCCGCGAAATTCAACGAGCAAGCAGGTAATAATCATAAAGCGACCGATGGCAGGAATAAGGCTAGCTCTGGTAGATGCAAAGCGATACATGCCATAGGGACGGACCCACGCGGCTTGGGGATGATGCAGCCCGAGGGGCGCCCCCAACGAAGTGAATTAAGATGCAAAAGGATACATGTCGCAGGGACAAGCCCACGCGACCTGGGGATAATGCTGCCCGAGGGGTGCCCCCAACTGAATAAACTGGAAAATGTCACCTGGTAACGTTGCTGAAGAGATGTTGGGGTAGCTGAAGATGTGCGCTGAAGAAGTCGCTCCTCATGAGTCGCCTGGGTCCTGAACCTCCGGAGGCTCCGGAGGCTCAGGGGACTCGCGGAGAACCACCGCCATCTCCACCAGGACCGCCTGGTGCCTGGTCTCCTGAGCCGCCAGGACGCGCCGCAGGTGGTGCTCGAAGGTGACAGCCGCGTTCGGCAGGCCGTACGGCATGCGAACGTAGTTGTGAGGGGGGCCCTCGCACCAACCAACACGCGATGGCCAGAAATGCTCCTGAGATGCAGCCCTGTTGAGCCCGAGGTAGTAGGTGCAGACGCGCAGCTCACTGTCCTCGCCAGGACAGGGAGCCGAGCCAGG
Source organism: Thinopyrum elongatum (assembly GCA_011799875.1). NCBI lineage: Eukaryota > Viridiplantae > Streptophyta > Magnoliopsida > Poales > Poaceae > Thinopyrum > Thinopyrum elongatum. The sequence continues at coordinate 204,538,068 of CM022303.1, forward strand.
AGGCGGGCGGCGGTCGCCGTGCATGGCTCTCACCTCTTGAAGTTCCTTGGTGGCCTTGATGACGAACTCCTGAGCACCAGGCAGCTTGTGCCTTGTGCCCTTTTAGCGGAAGTGCGCGCTGAAGCACGCCTCCACGTGGTACCCAAGCGCCTCCCTCGTGACGTTGGCTAGATCAGAGGCCCTCCAGAGGAGAGCCCCCGAGCCCAGCCTGAGAGGGGCGCCGGGCACGCCTCCCTATGCGAGAGAGGGGGGCGCCCCATCCAAGGGCACTGGTCCTGAGGTGGTGCCGGTGGAGACACCGTTCTCCTGAGGATCTTGGCGGAGCGGCTATTTCTTCTTCTTGGGGATAACCTCAGGAGGGTAGATGGTGCCTCCGTTGTCTGGGTCCTCAACCGCCGTAGCCTGGTAGGCGCGCTCTTGAGAGCACACTGCGTCCTTTTCCTCGCAGGCGATCGTGATGATGTCGCAGCTCCCTGGCATCTTGAGGACATTGTAGCCATGATGAGTCACCACCATGAACTTGGCCAGGGCTGGGTACCCAAGGATGGCATTGTACGGAAGATGAATGTGGGCGACGTCGAAGTCGATGAGCTCGGTGCGGTAGTTGTCGCGTTGGCCGAAGGTGACAGGGAGGCGGATCTGCCCTATCGGGGTGGTGGAGCTGTCAGTCACTCCTGAGAAAGGCTTGGTGGGCTGCAGCTGATCATAGGGCACTTGGAGGCGATCGAACGTTTCGATAGAAAGGACATTGAGCCCCACACCGCCATCGATGAGGGTCTTGGTGACGAGGACGTTGCTGATGACGGGAGAGCAGAGCATCGGGAGGGCGCCGACGGTTGCCGCGCACTTGAGATGGTCTGCCGAGCTGAAGGTGATGATGCACTTGGACCACCTGAGCGAGCGTGTGGCCTCGAGCCTGGGGAGGGCCACGTTCACCTCATGGGCGAACTACTTGAAGACGCGCTGGGAGGCTGGGGCCTGAGCTCCGCCTAGGATGCAAGCGACGGCGCGAGGCTCTTGGAAGCCCCAAACCCCCTCATCCTGATGGTGGTCGTCGTTCCTTCTTGGTGGCGGTGGCAGTTGAGGGAGGCCGGCGTTGCCTTGGGGACGGTCCTCACGAGGCTGATCTCTCCAGGCGCCCTTGCGAGGCTGGCCCTGCCAGCGGTCCTCACGAGGCTGGTCTCTCCAGGCGCCCTCGCGAGGCCCGCGGTCGTCCCAGCGTCCTCTGCCTCGGCCTCCTCCGCGGCCGTAGCCTCGATCGTTGCACTCGGGACGTCGACCGAGGCGCCCGTCGCAGATGGCCCTGAGCTCATGGCAGTCACTGGTGTTGTGGCTGTGTACGTTGTGGAAGACGCAGAATGGGCGGCTGCCCTTGGATGACTCTGGGTGGTCGCAGCCGCGCTTCATCTCTGGTTCAGCCGCAAGCACGGACGCCCCCCTTGCGTTTCACGTCCTTGGCCTTGGCCTTCTTGTCTTCTGGGTCGGCCGCCGGGAGCTCGAGGAGGGAGAGGCGTCCCTCCTCAGCTCTCGCGCACTTGGTCGCCATGTTGAACATTTCCAGAGCTGTGCATAGGTCTTCGTGTATGGCCAGCTCCTCCTTCATCTTGACATCGCGGACACCATCAGAGAATGCCGAGATGATGGCCTCATCCGACACCTTGGGGATCTTGAGGCGAACGCTGTTGAAGCGCTGGATGTACTTCTGCAGGGTTTCCCCTGGCTGCTGCTTCATGCGTTGCAGGTCGCCCGCGGCAGGCGGGCAGTCGCGGGTGCCCTGGAAGTTGGCGACGAAACGCTCGCGCATCTCACCCCTGGAGGAGATCGATCCTGCGGGCAGATTCAGGAGCCACGAGCACGCGCCATCCTTGAGAGCCATGGGAAACCAGTTCGCCATGACCTTCTCGTCGCCGTTGGCCGCCTGGATGCTCAGCTCGTATAGTTGCAGGAACTCTGCAGGGTCGGGAGTGCCGTCGTATCGCGGAGGCAGCTCAGGCTTGAACTTCCCCGGCCAGACGACGCTGCGTAGCTCGGGAGTGAAGGCTCGGCAGCCCGCGGTGGTCACGGGGGCCTGACGTGGAAGTGGAGCTTGGTCTTGGCGCTCACGCGCCACAACCACAAGCGGCGCGCGGTCTTGGCGTGGGGGCGCTGGGAGTGCAGGAGCATCTTCTTGCGGCCGAAGGACCTCCTGGCAGCTTGCTTCTTCACGCGTGGGCAGCCTGCGCGGCGGGTCATGCCATGGGGCCGCGCGCCTTGGTGCGAGGGCGACGTCTTGATGGGGAGATGGTGGAGGCGCTCCGTGGGCTACGTCGCCCGCAGCAGGTGGCGAGCGAGGCAGCGAGAGAGACGTCGCAGGTGAGCCCCCTGCGGCGCTAACGAGCTCGGCGATGCGCTCGAGCCAATCCTCGTAGAAGTCGTCGATGGGACGGTAGCGCAAGAGCTCGCGTGCCCTGAGCAACGCAGCTTGCGTGTCCGCCGGCCTGCGACGAGCGTGAGACGATGAGCCAGCTGGAGTCAGCGATGGAGTGGCCGTGCGCCCATCACGCCGCACGGAGGGGTGCAGCGATGAAGCTTGCTGCTCGTGCCCCGCCGGGCCGGTGGCGGCGTTAGCAGCAGGCGACGGAGAATGGCAGGGAGGCCCGCCGGCGGGCGCCGTCTGAGCGACGCGAGCGGCGAGGGCGGCCTGACGCTCAGCACGGGCTCGACGAGCGTCTGCCATGGAAGCGGTGGAGCAGCGACGAGTCGATCGACGAGAGAAAAGCTCCGACGCACCCCTACGTGGCGCGCCAAATGTCGGATTCGGGGTTCCGCAAACCCTTGAGAGGTTCAAACTCTGGGGTGCGTGCGAAGAACTCTCCCTCCCCAGTCTGCCTGCTCAACGATTCCACAGCCTAGCTCGACGAACCCAAAAGACAAGAGACACAGCAGTTTACCCTGGTTCGGGCCACCTTACGGTGTAATACCCTACAACAGCTTTGTGGTGGATTGCCTCAGAGGGCTGGGGATGAACTGGTACAAAGGTGGAACGACCTCAGGAGGTGAGGTGTTCTTGAGCTCGATGAGCTGGTGAGGTGGTGGTGATCTGAATGATCCGTCGTCCTGTATGGTGGTGGCTAAGTCCTATTTATAGTGGCCTTGGTCCTCTTCCCAAATGTAGGCGGGAAGGGATCCCTGTCGGGGATATCGTGTGACATATGCCAGTGGATGGCTTATCGTGGATGGGGACAAAAGTACGTCGCCGGGCTCTAGAAGCGGGAGTGAGCGAGACCGCGTACGCTTGCGAATCTTACCCAGGTTCGGGGCTCTCCTAGGAGATAACACCCCTAGTCCTGCTCTGCGGGGTCTCCGCATGATCGCTATTTCAACAGGTGGCTACAAGCTTGCTTCTTGAGCTACCTGGCTGGAGGAGGAAGAAGGGCAAGGCTAGCTCTACTCCACTCTCTCTGCGTGTGTGTGTGGTGCTATGAGTGCTCGACGAGGCCTCTGCCAAGGAGCCAACCCCCTGCATGGGGTGACCTGGGGGGTTTATATAAGCCTACCCCCCAGGGGTACAACGGTAATCTGGCCAGATGTGGGGCCCGGCAGTCAGCGTCACTAGGCGCCGGCTTCTCCGCCGACCGCCGAGGCCCGCCACCTAGTGGGTCCGCCGACTGCCGCGATCTCAGCCGACAGGTGGGTCCCGCCGTCCACGGGCCGCGTTGACGGCTTTATTCTGTAGCTTTGCCATTGATGACGAAGGCCTCGTCAGGGGGAGCGTGGATACAGTCCCGCCGCCTGGCGGGAACTCACTGTAGCCATACCCCGTCGTATCTGGTTAATGGCGCACGGGCTTCGAGGGAGGAGGAGGGCCGCCTGCTGGGAGCCGGCCTCCCACTGAGCCGACTGGTCTGGGCTTGCCGCCTTCTGGCTTGTCACAGACAAGTAGGGCGCGCCGCCTGCGGGCCGTACTGACCGCCCGTCACGGGAGCATGGCTCCCTCTGCAATGGGTGACGTCATGAGTGGCATGGCAACAGTCCTGTGTTGGGCGCAGGATGCCTGCTAGGTACGCAGTACTGTGGCCACGCCCTGCCCTGGATTCAGGGGTGGCAGGCCTGTACTGTAGCCATGCCCTGTCTCATCATGTTTATGTTGGCACTGACTTTGAGGGCGCGAGGGGCCGCCTGCTAGGACTCGGCATCCAAGGAGGCCGCCTGCCAGGAGTCGGCCCACTTCAGGGCCGTCTTGTGGACTCCGCCGCCTCCCGGCTACCGGCTGCTTGGACCAGCCGGCCTCAAGAAGGCGGCCCTTGTCCTTGATGTTTGAGGGGCGCAGCCTGCCCCGATGTCTTGAAATACCAAAGGGAGCTGATGGGGCTACCCGTGGTCATTCACTCCGACAATCCCACAATGGCCAAATTCGAAGGGAGACAACTAGTACAAGTTATCCTGACAAAAGTAGTCTTCGCCTGCAAAAGCCTCTGGTGGTGACGCTGCAGTGGGCTCCGCGATGACCTCCGTCCTGGCGGTCCTGGTCTTGTTGCACCGATATGGAAACCTTTGCTTGATTCCTCGGGACTCCGCGCCTGCGCTTGCCTCCTTTGCACCAAAGGGGAAACTGGTACACTACGCCCGCTGGCGCCCTCCTGGTCGTGGTCGTCATGGCTCACGTCAGGTGAACCTCGTGAGGTGCGGCTCGCATTGATATCTCCGCTCCTCGGGAGCCAGCTTGGGGAGACCGCCCCCGTGGAGGTCTTGGCGTCGTCCGCCTCGCGAGGCTTGGCCCCTCGTGAGGGTCTTGAGTTGTCGTTGCTGAAGCTGGGCCATACCAGGCCATCGATGGAGCCACGCCACGGGCCGCAGGCAGGCAAGTCTGGGTACCCCCGGTCCCAGGACGCCGACAGTAGCCCCCGGGCCCAACGCACGCTCGTGCTTGGCTTCGAGGCGAAGCCAAAGGGCAAGTGCGGAGCGCCGCGGGCCCTAACCGCCGGCAGCCTTGGTTGCCGCATGGCGATTGATGGGATGTGGGCACCTCCGCTTCCCCACGCTGCCTCGGCAACTGCCCGACTTGACGAGAACCTGCCGCATGCAAAGAAAAATCATCATTACTCGTGATCGTGGAGGCCGGCGATCGGCCTTCCCTTGGCTATAACTGAGGGGAAGGGCGAAGCCCCCTTTACTCATCTCCGTCTTCTCGCCTCCCGCTCCTTCTTCTTCCTTCTTGCCTCACCGTCTTGCCGTGGTGCTCATGGGGCCGACGAGGAAGTTTTCTGCTGCCGAGAAGGGGAAGGCCCCCGCTCGCCGCCGCCCATGAGGGGACAAGGTCGCCCCCGCAAGCATGCAGCGACCCCTGTGGTGGCTCCCCATGGACGTGGGCGCGCCTCGAGTGTCCGCGGCGGCGCCTCTTCTCGTGGCGAGAGCCGCTTGGGGCGAGGAAGCCGGGTCCGTGGTTCCGTCGTGTGATTTGATGTTCACAGGTTTGAAGCCTTCTGGGAATTGGTGTTGCATTACCCTCTCTATGAAGCATAGGGGGTGTGCAGCGCCCCGATCTCGGGCTACATCACGTTGGAGGTCTTCAGCCCTCCGAGTCCGCTGCTGCTCCTGAATTCTATCATCCTGGTTTAGCCGATCGTAGTATCCCTCCCGGTAAGCGGGCGGGTTTTCTCTGGGTCCATAGATGGACCTGGTACGGCCTCCTCGAGCGTCTAGGTTATGGCAGAGGTCGTACTCGTAGGTGGGTCGCACTTGATCCTTGCCGTGACGGCGAGGTGGGGCGGCTGGGTGCTCGGCCTCGTCAGCTTCTCTGTCCTGCCCTCTAGGGGGGCGGTCCTGCTGTTCGGTATATGTCAGACATGTTGGCTCTACGGCCTCGTCGTCGAACTGTGGCAGTAGTTTTTTGCTTGGGATAACTTTTGATTGGTTGTTCACGGCCATACCCTTCTTCGGCAGCTAGGACTTTGGTCCATCGGTCTTTGAGGGTGTCTTATTCGGCCTTGATTCTGCGTTTTTGTTTCTTCAGGCTGCGGGCGGTGGCTAAAAGCCTCCGTTTGAACCGTTCCTGCTCCAGTGGGTCTTCGGGGACGATGAAATCGTCGTCCCTGATACTGGCCTCCTCTTCAAAGAGTGGGAGGTAGTTGCTATCTTCGGAGTCGTCGGGGTTTTCTAGGTCAAGCGGGTCCTCCTGCACCGCGGGGTCATCCTGATGATGTTTGTTGGCTGCGGCTCTGGCGAGATCATCTGTATTATTTACGGTGCCGTTTTCCGCAGAGTCCACATTGCTCGCATGGCTTCGACGTGGCTTTGATCGACGGTGCTGCCTTCGGTGTTTAGGTGGCTCATCTCCAGGCTTGTCTCGGTTAGGGATGAAAATGGAGTGGAAACTTTCCGCTTTTCTGGAGGAAAAATGGAAACGGAAAGGAAATGTGAAAACAGAAATGGAAATTTGCAAAACGAAAATGGAAATGAAATTTTTTATGTGGAAACAGAAACAAAAATGGAACAGTGATTTCCGGTGGAATAGACATGGAAACAGAACTTTCCGTTTCCGTGAATATGGAATTTTTGTTTTTACTATTGGCCTATGGCTAGTTTGTAGCCCAACCACCAAACAACACACAATGACACATTGAGCAGAATGGATCATTTAAGTCCCATCTTCTACTACCACAGACATACTGAACTAGACCCTATACGCAATTGTCTAGTACTAATACAATACTATGCTAAGTTGCTGACATAATTATATTGTTTTGTAGCCATGATAACAATTCTTTAAATTTGTTTGTTTTTGTGTGCATTTTTCTATGATTCAAGGGGGGTTTTAGTTCCGTCAAAGGACCACTTCTATTTCTGTCTCCGCTCTGTATTCACTCTGTGTTCGTTTTCGGTAGTATTTGTTTCCGTATTCATTTCCGGGGTTTCTGTATTCATTTCCGTTTCTGCAAAAAAATGTGAAAACAAATGTGGTCGCACCCAGTTCCGTCCGTTTCCGCTCGGTTTTCATCCCTAGTCTCGGTACTGTTTGGGAGTGCCATCGCCGCCCTTGGGGGTGTCCACCATGTAAATATCGTAGGTGGACGTGGCCGACCAGCGGCCGGTGATGGGGGGAGCGACATCGGTGTTAGCCGTGTCTCTACCATCCTCAGCCATGTATTCGGTGTTTTCCAAATTATAATCTAGCATATCGGTTAAGTCATTGACAGTGGCTACCAAGTGGGTGGTGGGTGGGTCGTAAAATTCCCTGTGGTACACCTCGAAGGGTTGATGATTGTGGGCGGAGGGCAGGTCCTCCTGGATGGTCATTTTCTGGATTCGGTCTAGCGCCTCGTTTAACATAGCGAGGGTTGCCAATCCTTGGTTTCTATAGGACGAGCTGAACTCAGGGTGCGGTGCCGAATCCTTGAGGGAATCCGGATCGTCACTGGTGATCAATGGCGGGCCTTGATTTTTGTGTGTGGTTTCCACGCTGGGGTTCGAGATCAAGCTGCTTTGGGCCGAGGGTGACACCTGGCTATCGGCTACCGCTTTGTTGTAAGGGTTCAAGGCCAGAGGAGCATTGTGAGGGAGTGGTCCGGCCGAGATTGACTCCTGGCTTTTGCCTCCTGATTCTGCCTCGAAGGACGAGGATATGCCCTCCGCAGACATGATGGATTCGGCCGAAGGTGGAGCCTGGTTCCCGCTTGAGGCGGAGCCCCCCTAGCCCGAAACTGTTCGGAGGGTGAGGGCCGATCCGTAGATCGGATCGGAGATGGACTCCAGAGCGGGCATGGTGAGGCCTGCGAGGGTGCGGAAGGGGGTAGTGAATCCGGCGAAGACCAGATCACCCCGCGTGTCCGCAACGTATTCCAGATTACCTAATTGAATCCGGTGTTCAGGAGCGAAGTTATCAATCTGATCCAACGACCAGTCGGGTCGGCGTGCAGTACAATGTTGCCAAACGCGAAGAGTTGTCCGGGGATGAAGAAGTCCCCGGATCCGATGCCTTCTCCTATGATAAGTTGGGCCATCGATCCTTTGGGCGACCGCACAGCGGAACTCTCAATGAAAGAACCAATGTCGGTGTCAAAACCGGCAGACCTCGGGGTAGGGGGTCCCGAGCTGTGGATCTGAGGTCGATGGGGAACAAGGGATGATGAACACGATGTTTGCCCAGGTTTGGGCCCTCTCGAAGAGGTAATACCCTATGTCCTTCTTGATTGTATTGCATGTATTGTATGGTTACAGAGTAGATCTACCTCGAGATCAGCATGAGCTAAACCCTAAGGCGATGAGGCGATGAATATAGCTCTCCCCCTAAATACCACAACCCTCGGTTTATATAGACACCGGTAGGGTTAGGGTTACTGAAGATAGATTACAATAAGGGATAAAGAGATCCTGTCTATTCTTGACTTGGAGGGCACACCACGGCTTCATAGATCTCCCGTCACTATATGGTTCCACCAGTCCGGCCCATACTCAATGGCCCGTCGCCCTGAGAACCCCTTGGTCCATGACTCCCTCAATCGTCACCACCAACGATCCTCTCACCGAGAGGGGGTCAATCTCCATCAACATCTTCACCAGCACCATCTCCTCTCAAACCCTAGTTCATCTCTTGTATTCAATCTTTGTCTCAGAACCTCAGATTGGTACTTGTGGGTTGCTAGTAGTGTTGATTACTCCTTGTAGTTGATGCTAGTTGGTTTATTTGGTGGAAGATCATATGTTCAGATCCTTAATGATATTCAATACCCCTCTGATCTTTAACATGAACATGCTTTGTGAGTAGTTACTTTTGTTCCTGAGGACATGGGAGAAGTCTTGTTATAAGGAATCATGTGAATTTGGTATTCGTTCGATATTTTGATGAGATGTATGTTGTGTTTCCTCTAGTGGTGTTATGTGAAAGTCGACTACATGACACTTCACCGTGATTTGGGCCTAGGCGAAGGCATTGGGAAGTAATAAGTAGATGATGGGTTGCTAGAGTGACAGAAGCTTAAACCCTAGTTTATGCGTTTCTTGGTAAGGGGCTGATTTGGATCCACATGTTTCATGCTATGGTTAGATTTATGTTAATTCTTCTTTCATAGTTGCGAATGCTTGCGAGAGGCGTTAATCATAAGTGGGAGGCTTGTCCAAGTAAGGACAGCACCCAAGCACCGGTCCACCCACATATCAAATTATCAAAGTAACAAATGCGAATCATATGAGCATGATGAAAACTAACTTGACAATAATTTTCATGTGTCCTCGAAAGCGCTTTGCTTTATATAAGATTTCGTCCAGGCTTGTCTTTTGCTATAGAACGATTGGGCCACCTTTCTGCACCTTTGTTACACTTGTTACTTGTTACCCGTTATGAATTATCTTATCACAAAACTATCTGTTACCGATAATTTCAGTGCTTGCAGACAATACCTTGCTGAAAACTGCTTGTCATTTCCTTCTGCTCCTTGTTGGGTTAGACACTCTTACTTATCGAAAGGAATACGATAGATCCCCTATACTTGTGGGTCATCAATGCCCAGACCCGAAATGAAGAAAAAATTACTTATATGTTGTCAATAATAAATTCCTTGTAAAATGTTGGTATGGAAGGCACCCGTGGATACGGCTAGCCATGGATTGTGTGAGAATGGTGGAACGGAAATAAATTTAATTTTATGTTTGGGAACTGCCTATGATTTATCGAGCATGGAAGATATTGGGAATTCTCGTTCGTTTTCGTTGACAGGAAACATATGCCCCTCAAAACGATTTTATCTCCCAATTTAAGCTATGAGCTCAGGAACCTCTACAAATCTCTTCTTCCCTCTGCGAAGGGCCTATCTATTTACTTTTAAGCAATTTTTATTTTTATTGAGTCTCCATCTTCTCTTATAAAGCACCAACTAGGGAACACTATTATCATACTTGTGCATTGGATGTACCTAATATTTGAGTGTGTTTCATGAATGGATCAATGATTGAGCATAATGGGCTAGGCATAGCTTTCTTTAGCATTGATATTTTGAAAGACATGGTTGCTTGTTGATATGCTTGAGTATTGATGTCTTCATGTAAAATTAAGACTATTGCTTTGAATCATTTAAAGTCCAAATGTCCATGCTACAAAAGAAAAGAATATGTGATGAACATGATAGGCAACATTCCACATTAAAAATTCTATTTTTACCATTTACCTACTCGAGGACGAGCAGAAATTAAGCTTGGGGATGCTGATACGTCTCCAACGTATCTATAATTTTTTATTGTTCCATGCTCTTATATTATCAATCTCTGATGCTTTATATACATTTACTCGCAACTTTATATCATTTTTTGGGACTAACCTTTTAACTTAGTCCCTAGTGCCAGTTGCTGTTTTTTGTTTTTTTTACTTTGCAGAATATCAATACCAAACAAAGTCCGAATGCCATGAAACTTTTTGGAGATTTTTTTCTGGCAAAAAGAGATCCTAGAAGCTTCTGGAGGCCACGAGAAGAGGCTCGTGGGGCCCACTATGCTCTATGGCGCACCAGAGGCCCCTGACATGCCCTGGTGGGTAGTGGGGCCCACAAGCACCGCCTTGATCTACCTCCGTCTCTATAAATACTATAAATCCCAAAAACCCTTGGGGAGTCGACGAAATAATTTTTCCATCGCCGCAAGTTCTAGAACCACGAGATCCAATCTAGAGGCCTTTTCCGGCACTCTGCCGGAGGGGGCAACGATCACGGAGGGTTTCTTCATCATCCTTGCTGCCCCTTCGATGATGCGCGAGTAGTTTACGACAGAACTATGGGTCCATAGTTAGTAGGTAGATGGCTTCTTCTCTCTTTTTGATCTTCAATGCAATGTTCTCCTCGATGTATTTGATGTAACTCTTTTTTGCGGTGTGTTTGTTGGGATCCGATGAATTGTGAGTTTATGATCAGATCTATCCATGAATATTATTTGATTCTTCTCTGAACTCTTTTATGCATGATTGTTATAGCCTCGTATTTCTTCTCCGATTTATTGGTTTGGTTTGGCCAACTAGATTGATTTACCTTGCCATGGGAAGAGGTGCTTTGTGATGGGTTCGATCTTGTGGTGCTCAATCTCAGTGATAGAAAGAGACATGACACGCATGTATCGTTGCTATTAAGAGTAACAAGATGGAGTTTATTCATACGTGAGTTTATCTTGTCTACATCATGTCATCTTTCATAATGCATTACTCTGTTTTTCCATGAACTTAATACACTAGATGCATGCTGGATAGCGGTTGATGTGTGGAGTAATAGTAGTAGATGCAGAATCGTTTCGGTCTACTAATCTTGGACGTGATGACTATATACATGATCATTGCCTTGGACATCATCATAATTATTTGCTTTTCTATCAATTGCCCAACAGTAATTTGTTTCCCACTGTATGCTATTTTCTCGAGAGAAGCCTCTAGTGAAAACCATGGCCATCGGGTCTATTTTCTATCATATATTAAAACCAAAAATACCTTGCTCCAATTTTATTTTATTTATTTTATTTTGTATTTTTGTTAGATCTATTTATCAAAGCCTATACAGTTTAATCTATCTCAATACTGTTGAGGGATTGACAACCCCTTTGCATGTTGGGTTGCAAGTATTTGTTGTTTGTGTGCAGGTGTTGTTTACATAGTATTGCCTGGTTCTCCTACTGGAGTGATAACCTTGCTTTCATAACGGAGGGAAATCCTTACCTCTGTTGTGCTGCATCATCCTCTCGTCTTCGGGGAAATACCAACGCATATTACAAGTAGCAATGACACGGTCATTGACAGAGTTCTCTAGTCACTACCACCAAGCTATAAGGGCTTTGTGATGAACTATAATATGGAAGGGATGGAGAAAATGATTCCCGAGCTCTTCACGATGTTTAAGGCCGCAGAGGTAGAATCAAGAAGGAGCATCAAGTGTTGATGGTTAGAAAGACCACTAGTTTCAAGAAAGGCAAGGGAAAGAAAGGGAACTTTAAAAAGAATGGCAAGATAGTTGCCCCTCCCGGGAAGAAACCCAAGGCTGGACCCAAACTTGAGACTGAGTGCTTCTACTGCAAGGGGAATGGTCAATGGAAGTGGAACTGCCCCAAGTACTTGGCAGATAAGAAGGCTACAAAGGTATATTTGATATATATGTTATTGATGTGTACCTTACTAGTGCTCGTAGTAGCGTCTGGGTATTTGATACTGGTTTGGTTGCTAATATTTGTAACTCGAGACAAGAGTTACGGAATAAATGAAGTCTGGCTAAGGACGAGGTGACGATGCATGTCAGAAATAGTTCCAAGGTTGATGTGATCACCGTTGGCACGCTACCTCTACATCTACCTTCGGGATTAGTTTTAAACCTAAATAATTGTTATTTGGTGCCTGCGTTGAGCATGAACATTATATCTGGATCTTGTTTATTGCGAGACGGTTATCCATTTAAGTCAGAGAATAATGGCTATTCTATTTATACGAGTAATATCTTTTATGGTCATGCACCCCTTGTGAATGGTTTATTCTTGTTGAATCTCGATCGTAGTGATACACATATTCATAATATTGATGCCAAAAGATGCAAAGTTAATAATGATAGTACCACATATTTGTGGCACTGCCGCTTAGGTCATATTGGTGTAAAGCGCATGAAGAAACTCCATTTTGATGACTAAAACTCCGTTCTCTTGATTATGAATCATTTGAGACATGTGAACCATTCCTCATGTGCAAGATGACTAAAACTCCGTTCTCCGGAACAATGGAGTGAGCTGGTGACTTATTGGAAATAATACATACCGATGTATGCGGTCCGATGAGTGTTGAAGCACGCGGTGGATATTGTTATTTTCTTACCTTCACAGACGATTTGAGTAGATATGGGTATATTTACTTAATGAAACACAAGTCTGAAACATTTGAGAAGTTCAAGGAATTTCAAAGTGAAGTGGAGAATCATTGTAACAAGGAAATAAAGTTTCTACGATCTGATCATGGAGGTGAATATTTGAGTTACGAGTTTGGTATGCATTTAAGACAATGTGGAATTGTTTCATAGCTCACGCCACCTAGAACACCATAGCGTAATGCTGTATCCCAACATCATAATCATACTCTTTTGGATATGGTGCATTCTATGATGTCTCTTACCGATTTGCCACTATCATTTTGGGGTTATGCATTAGAGACAACCGCATTCACTTTAAATACGGCACCGTATAAATCCGTTGAGATGACACCATGTGAATTGTGGTTTGGTAAGAAACCTAAGCTGTCGTTTCTTAAAGTTTGGGGATGCGATGCTTATGTCAAGAGGCTTCAGCCTGATAAGCTCGAACCCAAAGCGGAGAAGTGCGTCTTCATAGGATACCCTAAAGAGACCATTGGGTATTGAAAGTGCAACTAATCCCCAGGTGGTTTTGGTAATTGATAACAACATATAGCTCATTGAACTAATATCCATTCAAGATAAATATTTCAGGAGGTTCAATGATTGACATGGCATGAGATAGAGATGTGGACCCCTCAAAATGCTAAAGACAAAGATTGGCAAAAGCTCAAGACTCTTCATTTGTATTATAGTGATCCAAGATCACATTGAGTCCATAGGGAAGCCAATACTATTAAGAGGGGATGAGGTATTGCTTAATTGCTTACTTGCTCAAGTGCTTAGTGATATTGCTCCAAAAACCCTCAGCCACTTTCTCAATCAAAATATGTCAAAACCCTAATCTCCAACTCGGCCCCACCGATACTTCCTATCCGGAGCCACTGAGTTCATATGACATAGCCACAACCAGAAACCCTAACAGTTCGGTCTCACCGATACGGATCTCGGTCTAACCGAGATGGCCTTGCCAACTCCCTGATATCAGTTGCAATTATTTCGGTCTCACCAAAATAGCAATCGGTCTCACCGAGATGGCTTGATCAACTATCTATTTCCTTATTGCTTCACTTCGGTCTCACCAAGTTGATGCAATCGGTGCCACCGAGACGAGGTTTGCCCTAAGTCCTAGCACATCGGTCCCATTGAGTTGTTCTAGTCGGTCTCACCGAGATTCCTAATGTTCACATTTTTGAACTGATCGGTGCCACCGAGTTTAACCATTCGGTCCCATCGAGATGAGTCAAATGTGTGTAACGGTTGGATTTTGTGTGGGGGCTATATATACCCCGCCACCCCCTTCTCCATTTGTGAGAGAGCAATCAGAACTTGCCTACACTTCCACCATTCATTTTCTGAGAGAGAACCACCTACTCATGTGTTGAGATCAAGAGATTCCATTCCTACCACTTGAACCTTGATTTCTAGCCTTCCCCAAGTTTCTTTCCACTCAAATCTTTCTTCCACCATAGCAAAATCTGAGAGAGAGAGTTGAGTGTTGGGGAGACTATCATTTGAAGCACAAGAGCAAGGAGTTCATCATCAACACACCGTTTATTACCTTTTGGAGAGTGGTGTCTCCTAGATTGGTTAGGTGTCACTTGGGAGCCTCCGTAGTGATGTGGAGTTGAACCACGAAGTTTGTAAGGGCAAGGAGATTGCCTACTTTGTGAAGATCTACCCGAGTGAGGCAATTCCTTCGTGGGCGATGGCCATGGTGGGATAGACAAGGTTGCTTCTTCGTGGACCCTTCGTGGGTGGAGCCCTCTCTGGACTCGCGCAACCATTACCCATTGTTGGTTGAAGTCTCCATCAACGTGGACGTATGATAGCACCACCTATCGGAACCACACCAAAAATCTCCGTGTCTCCATTGCGGTTGCCTTCTCCAAACCCTTCCCTTTACCTTCATATGCAATGTTTTACTTTTCGCTGCTATACTCTCAGAATTGCATGTGTAGGTTGATTGCTTGACTTGTGCTCATTCCTAAAATTGGCCCACAACTAAAATTGGGAAAAGGATAGATTTTTATTTGGTCAAGTAGTCTAATCACCCCCCTCTAGACATACTTTCGATCCTACAAGTGGTATCAGAGCTTTGGTCTCCATTAGCCTTGATTTTCATAGCTTTGGTGATCATAGCCTTGGTTTCACAACCTACGAAAGTATGGCGTCCAGCGAGGGAAATTACCACTATAGAGGTCCTTACTTTGATGGTACAAATTTTGCTAGTTGGAAGCATAAGATGAAAATGCATATTCTTGGTCATAACCCCACCGTTTGGGCTGTTGTTCGTATTGGCTTGCAAGGTGAATACTTTGAAGATGGAAAAGATCTAGATCATGAAGCCACCGCGGACGAATTGAACATGTTGCAATACAATGCTCAAGCTTCTGATATTCTCTTCAATGGATTATGCCCCGAAGAATTCAACAAAATCAACCGACTTGAGATTGAAAGGAAATTTGGGATACTTTGGTTGACATGCATGAAGGTACCGAGTCCGTCAAAGAATCCAAGTTGGATGTGCTTCCAAGTCAACTTGACAAGTTCAAGATGAAGGATGGTGAAGGAGTCGTCAAAATGTACTCTAGGCTTGCTCTCATCACAAATGAGATTGCCGGCTTAGGAAGTGAAGAGATGATCGACAAATTCATCATTAAGAAGATCCTTAGAGCCTTGGATGGAAAATATGATACCGTGTGCACTTTGATCCAAATGATGTCCAATTAGAAAGATCTCAAGCCCAAGGAAGTCATTGGTAGAATTGTTGCTCATGAAATGTCACTCAACGATAAGGATGAGCTCCACAACAAGTCAAGTGGTGCTTACAAAGCTTCAAGTGATGCTCCTACAACATCGAGTGACAAGCTAATCTCTAATGAAGAATTGAGCTTAATGGTGAAGAACTTCAACAAATTCTACAAGAATAGAAGCAAAGAGAGAAGCTCCAAGTCAAGGTCCTACAATGACAAAAGATCTTCTACTCGTGATCGTAATTGCTACAATTGTGGAAGACCCGGACACTACTCCAATGAGTGTACGACTCCCTACAAGAAAAGAGAAGAGTCACCAAAAAGGAGAAGTAGAAGGGATGAATCACCTCCAAGAGAGAGGAGTAGAGATGATCGTTATGAACGAAGACCCTCTCATATAAGCAAGGATTCGGAAAGGAAGGACAAGTCATCAAAGAGCTACACAAGACGAAGACATCAAGCTCACGTTGGTGAATGGGTATCCGGTTCTGACTCCGACAACTACTCCGAGAGAAGCTATCACTTCGACTCCGACTGTACTCAAGATGAAGGTGTTGCTGGTCTTGCACTTGTGTCATCCAACTCCTACGACATATTTGACTCACTAAATGAAGGAATTGGAATATGCTTCATGGCTAAAGGCCCCAATGTATCACACCACGAGTATGTTGATTTCAATAGTGATGAAGATGATTTGCTAGGTGATGAAAATATGCAATCACTAAGCAATGTGTTTATGTAGAGTAATTCAAGCCTTAAATAGAAATACTCCCACTGAAGTCGGCATCCCTCCGCAAACTCTCAGTGATTCAGGATCCGACTAGCGCATGCGACTAGTGAGCTTTAGCATCACTGCTAGCCATCATACCTATCCGGTAAGCAACCCCTTGCTAATCGTATCTCTATATGATTCCTATCGGCCGGGAAGGTATCTCATAGCCCAGCTCCCAACCTTCTTCGCCACAAGGCCCAAAGCCGTTTTGATAGCCTTGTCAAGATAACCTGATGCAGTGCATGTCCGTGTCTGACACTAACCCTTCAGTTCAAGGACACCTAGCAGCACCCCAATTTTATGAGCCCGGTACTTGACGTGCGAAGGTGCAACATCGGGAATAGCAAATTACTTTATATTAATGAGGTATCTTTCTACCATTCTAACATGCATAGCAAACAAGAAGCATAACAATCACAAATAAACATATATTGTGAAATAGTATGGCTCCTTCATGGATGTTCTGCCAGGTTGGCTCCGACTCCAATGACCATCTAGGAACTCCATCTTGTTTGTCACGCCGAGACGCCAAGCCACCAACCTGATATCTGTTATCCAAATACTACAACTAGTAATGAATTTTACATAGAGTCACAAGTCGACATGCAGGTTGTTATACATTCTAATGACAGAACTTTGGCTCTTGCCGGCTGACAAACATGACGCGCAGGCCATGTATAAATTACACACATGCATCACATACACATGAGCCATACTATTCACATCAAACCTGCAAAACAAAGTTATGCATAGAATCGCATTCTACCTGTTTGAGTGATTGTGTACAAAATACAAGGCGCTACACACACGTTTTTGGAAATCACAGATCATATCTGCAGTTCGTTCACACCGAATTTTGTGATCTGACCGATCTCATCGATCATCGCGAATCCGAATCCGATTCGGATTTATGTTTCACTGTTAACCCCGATGGCAGATACCGACCGGTAGGGGTAGGTTGTGTCACGACCTCATCTATTCCGATCATCAGAAAATATAGCCACATCGGTCCCCATGTGCAATTGATCTCATCAACCGTGCACATAGCCAATTTCTTAAACGATAACAGATCTCATCTGCCGCCTCCACATATCTAATATGCATACGATCTGAATCCAAATCCTATAGCAGAGGCTCTGATACCACTGTTGGGATCTACGGTAGGGTGTGTCGACTGCAAATTAAAATTTTCCTACACGCAGAACAACCATGATCATGCTACGGGAGATGGATCATAGATCTTTACCACTAGACGCGCAGTGCCGTGCAGCGGAAGTAGAGTTGGGGCAGCGCGTCCAGAGTCATCTCCTCCTTGTCCGATCTCCCTCGAATAGCCGATCATGGATCCCGCGTACAAGTTCACCAAAGCGGCGCAGGTGCACCGCCTCTAACGGTATCCGCGCATGCAGGAGGAACACAGTGCGACGGACTGCTAGGTCTGATCACACAGTCGGCGGCGAGTGGAGGTGGCTATTCGCAACACATGCAAACCCTAGTGACAGCGCCAAAGTGATCAACCGCATGAGTGTGCCGAACCCCCAATTTATATAGGCGTCCGCCACAGGCTCAACACTTGGGCCTCGCACAGACCCTAAAGCCCAAATTCTGTTCGGCATGGATTCAAGTCTGAGTAGGATCACA
Organism: Thinopyrum elongatum; assembly: GCA_011799875.1. Classification (NCBI taxonomy): domain Eukaryota; kingdom Viridiplantae; phylum Streptophyta; class Magnoliopsida; order Poales; family Poaceae; genus Thinopyrum; species Thinopyrum elongatum. The sequence goes on from CM022303.1 coordinate 204,556,067, forward strand.
CCTGACTCGTGGTGTCGGATCCGACCTCACAGGTTCCTTCCCTTAAGCGCGCGACCCCTTAGGTTCTTGTTCACTTGGTCGCGAGTCCAATCACATCCGACTCGGCTAGTCGGCAGTGGCCTCTAGCAAAGCATGCCGACTCCAAGAGTCTGATGAAGCTGGTTAGGCGAACCTATACAACATGTCACACTTCTGTTCCCTTTGCCACACGATATATGTTGTTGGGCTCAAGGCGAGTCTATCATCCTTGTGCTAGCCCGACCTCTTTCTCGTTCCAGTGATGCCGACCACAATCCGGATTAACTCATAATCCTTGTCGCATGGCCATGCTTATCTTGGTCGGATCACACAAGGGGCCCAGAGTATATCTCTCCTGATTGGAGGGGCAAATCCCATCTTGCTCGACCATGTCTCACAACATGGGTCTGGACAAGCCTGAAACCTACCTTTGTAACTACCCAGTCACGGAGTAGCGTTAGGTCGGCCCAAAGCAGGCCTGTCACCATCCCGAGTACATGCACCAGCTCAGGTCTTAGGACATAGAACGTATGTTGTACTAGAGACTCACAGATGGCATATCGCTGCGTCTCATAGTTGGGTCTGTCGGACTTGGACCTTATCTCGACTCGGATCCGACTATGTCGAATCCGACCAGATCCTTCCGAGTCCATATTATCCGGTTAGCATCCAATGCTTCATGGCTAGTGAGACCAAGCCATCGACCGTGTCATATGCTAGTCTAGTCAGCTGCACGTCCACATAGCCCTTTCGACTAGGGACCTTTTAGGACAGTTATCATACAATGCATAGTCCCACAAACAAGTCACATACTTGCTGATACACATCATTGATAATGTCCAAGGACTATCTTTATTCATAAACACATAGGAAATATCATCATACATGATTGCCTCTAGGGCATATCTCCAACAAGATGATCTTCCACCACAAGACCACAAGCTAAAAGGCAAGGACAAGCTTCAAGAAGAGATTGACTCATTTGAAGAAGCTCCTAAGACCTTGGTCAAGTGGGTTCCCAAGACTACGTCAAGCTCTACATCATCAAGTTGATGTGGATCCCAAAGAAGAAGAACTAGAGTGTTCTTGAGGGTGTCTCCGCCAAAATACTTCACCCATATTCATTTTGGCGAGGAATTATGCAATCAACTTTCATATCTTGCACTAGTTCATGGAGTCACAAACCCTCTTGTTGGTAAGACAAGGGACAAGGTAACCTAGTGCTTTCATGGACATCATCATATGTGCAATTCACTCTATGTCTATGGATATCCTTGTATGTTCCTTGTGGGACTAACCCATGTAGGTATGGAAAGTGCAACACTCCAATGGATTGCTCCAAATGATCTACATCAACATTGAGCATCCACATCTTCACTATCTACATGAAGTCATCATCGATAAAACCCAAGGTTAGTTCATCCCTCTTAGGGGGATATCACATCTAGGGGGAGCTTTGCTCTAAAAATTGAGCTAAAGCAACTCTAATGGTGTGAACACATTACTGCTTTATGTAAAAGTGGTAACCCCACTTGTGCTTAAACGATGAGTATGACCTCTGATCAAATGTTCTCATTTGACTCGTAAGTCAATAAACTCTTATATAGATGACCTAGTCATCGCCAATTGTTTGATAGATGCTAGAATTGTTTGTGCATGCTTTGACACATGTTTTATTTGCTATCTTGTGTGAGCATGTTGGTTGCATAATTTCTCCATTCGAGGACATCCATTTGCTGTTTTGTCTGTCTTGTTTTTATTGGCCAACTTGATGGACAAGAATGCCTAAGAACTTTCTCTAGCTATCTATGCTGTTCTTATCTCAAACTCTATTCATGCTACATCACAAAAATTGAACAAGTCTTTCTCGGACCCTCCGGGCGAGGAGCACTCGGAGCCACCGATCCGTCAAGGGCTGCATTCCAAAATCTTTTATTGCATTTTGGTCAGACCAATTCACTCAAACTCGGTCACACCGAAAGCACTAGACTGATCTAGGTTTTCAATCTCGGTGCTACCGATTAGAATGACTCGGACCCACTGAGTTGCAATAACTGCACGCACTTTTCCATCTCAGTGCCACCGACAGCACATGGGTATATATACTCAGTGGAACCGTACGGTTGAAATTCCTTCAAACCTCACACGCCCGTGCCCCATTGCTGCTGCCCCCTTGGTCTCCAGATCATTGCCATCTTCACCTGTGCATCTCCGCTGCAGGTCTCCGTCGCCGTCATTGGGAATCAACAGCACCGTTACCGCCGTAGAGGATCATCACCAAACTAGGGTACAATTCGATCTCCTCGTGCTATCCCCTTCCGATTCAATGCACAAGGACAATGCCTAGTATCTTGCCACATTTGAGATTCTTCTATCCACAGAAAAGTTTCTTTAGAATAGATTCGAAGAAAAATTTTAGGGTTAGGTTTCCGCCGAACTCATCTTGGACCGACCGAAATGGAACTTTCGGTCCCACCGATTGGCTCTAGCCATTGCACTAAGTACAACTCGGTGCCACCGAAATGTACTAATCGGTGAGACTGACAGTAAAATCTCAGTGAAACCCTAGCATCTCGGAGCCACCGAACCACAACTCGCTCTGACTGATCTTGTGCGTTTAGGCTCTGTGTGTGCTTCGGTGTCACCGAGATGATCATATTGGTAGCTCCGAAATGCCTTATGTAGAAAACTAAAGTAAAGTTTGGATTCAATTTTTCTGAAAAACCATCTGCTTTTTGTGATGCTCATCTACTCTGCCCATACCTATCTATTCATAGGGTCTGCTTTGCAAGATGTCAGATGCAAGTGATAGGCAGAACAGGTCAGAGCAAGAGGCAAATCTGAGTGAGGGCACAAGCCCTAGTTGTAGTTACGATGATGGCAGCAGGAGCACACCAAGTAATCTGCCTAAAGCTTCCACAAGTACAAGGAAGAAGAGAACCTCAGAGAGTGAGGATGAGGATTTTGTTGTAGATGAAGAAGTAACCTCTAAGAATAAAGCAGCTCTCAGGAAAGAATATGGCTCTACAAGCACCACCAAACTAGGTCTCAAGAAGAAAGCCTCCTGCCGAAAGAGTTCATATGTCAAAAGTCAGAAAATCTACAGCTCCACAAGAGACTATGACATTCACTCTTGAGCAAACAAAAGAGGAAGAAGGTGCTGCTCGAAAGAAAAAGAGAAAAGAGAGAGTGAAGAAGACCATTGCCAGAGTGATTGGCAGACCATCTATGATGGTTGATGAAGAAGAAGAGGAGGAAGAGGAACCAGTTACACCTCCTGCCAAATCTCAGAAGCTCATGGCAGATGCCAGGAAGTCAGCTGCTGCTCCCTCCAAGCCAAAACCAAAACCTAAAGCTGCTGCACCCAAGAGGCCAACTAGGAACATCCCAGCTGCTGAGAAGAACAAGGCCCCAATGCCAGAAGTTCAAGAGGATGATGAGCCACTAGTGCTCAGAAAGTTGAAGCCAAAGATTCCAGATCATGATGATGGACATCCATTTGCTGAAAACATGAAGCTCAGAAAAGATAGTGGTCTGAGAGAATGGAGGAAAGTGGATTCATATTCAGTGAGGAGAAGAACAACTTGTGATTATCGTTTCCATACCCGTGAACTGCAAGATTTCTATGAGACAGTGCTACTTGATAAGAAGCCCATCATAAGCAACATGAATTGGGTGGACTGGGAGTATATTGATGCAAATGAAGACTACTTCCCCCATGTTCATGAGAATTTCCAGGGTGCTGGTGTTGATGCTTTTGTTGGACAAAAGCTCACAAAATCGAATGATGAGATGGTCATGCAATTCTATTCCACAACACACTTTTATCCGGATGGGAGAATTGTGTGGATGACTGAGGGCACCAGATATTAGTCATCTATCTCTGAGTGGGCTACTCTCATTAATGCCCAGAAGAAGAAGAAAATGATGTTGATGTCTATGAGAAAGCCAGGATGGATCACAATACTATGGCAAATATGTACAAGACCATTCCCGACAAGGATTTGGAAACTCATAAGCTTGGCTCCATATATCATTTGCAAGCTGGTTTGGACACCACAAACTACATTTTGAGGCACACTCTATTGCCCAAATCTGGAGATGAGAGAATGATTCGTGGCCACTCCATCAACTTGCTTCACTTGTTTGACTCCCCACCGCAGAAATTCAAAGTCATGAGCTTAATTGTTGAGACAGTCAAGAGGACAGCTGCTGACCAGAAGAGGTCTTGTGGATATGCCCCTCACATCCAGATGCTTATCAACTCCAAGGTTGGTACAAATCATATCTACTAGACCGTGAGCACCTCCCTCTTCAGCCAGAGTTCGAGGACAATGTAGTGGTGATGGACCCTTCACACCCTACATCAGTTGAGATACATGAGAAGGCTCAGGCAGCAGTAGCAGCAAGAGCAGAAAAGGCAACCAATGCACCAAATGCCCCAATAGCCAATCTCAAAACCAAGCAAGACCAGATGACATATCTGCTGGAAGCAACACTGAGGATTGAGCGAAGTCTGACCAACTTAGCCAAGAACCAGGAGAGCTTAGAGCGGATTGTGGAAGACAAGATATACAATCTTGATGTGAAGGTCACTGAGATACAGTCTATTGTTGAACAACTTAGAGATGATGGTGAGAGTGGAGATGACACACAGACTACTGAGAGATATCAAACTGTGCCAAGGGCACCCAGGTCATCAGCTATGCTAGTTGAAGACACGAGGCCTACTCACTCTGCATCTGTCGCCACTTCTACAGTGCCACCTCCAGTATCGACACCACCAGCTCAGCAGACATCAACTGAGGCATTTACAGAAGGAGTTCTCTCAATGCCATCTACGCACACCAGAGCAACAAGCCAGAAGTCTCCTTCAGGAGCTCCCGGAAATTGTGCCTAGAGTGCTGTATAGCACTATACTTTTTCAATCTTTTTGGTAACTTGTTGCCAAAGGGGGAGAAAATGTATAGGTCATAGGCTTCGATAGAGAGAGGGAGTTTCTCATTCTTTTGCTCATTGGTTTTTTATTGCCCGTTGCTACTTTGTCCGTTTTGATTGGTGCTACTTATTGTGTTATGCTCGTGAGATACTACGTTTAGTTGTGTGTTTGATCATACTATGCTTAATGCGTGGTTCATGCTTATCTCTATGACTTCTTGTGTATGATCATTCACTTGTGTATTTGGTGATGCTTGCATGATATTTCACTCTTATCATTTTGTGCACTCCACCAAGATGTATGTGACATGGAAGAGTGACCCATGATCCGAATCGATTGTGCATTTGCTTTCAAACACAAATTTTAAATAATGCACAAATTTAGGGGGAACTCTTGCCTATCAAATACTTCTCAAAGCTACGATGTATTTCATTCATTTTATCATTTGTCGAAGCTTTGATCTATATGTTGTCATCAATTACCAAAAAGGGGGAGATTGAAAGTGCAACTAATCCTCGGGTGGTTTTGGTAATTCATAACAACATATAGCTCATTGAACTAATATCCATTCAAGATAAATATTTTAGGATGTTCAATGATTGGCATGGCATGAGATAGAGATGTGGACCCCTCAAAATGCTAAGGACAGAGATTGGCAAAACCTCAAGACTCTTCATTTCTATTTTAGTGATCCAAGATCACATTGAGTTCATAGGAAAGCAAATACTATTAAGAGGGGATGAGGTGTTGCTTAATGGCTTACTTGCTCAAGTGCTTAGTGATATTGCTCCAAAAAGCCTCAGCCACTTTCTCCATCCAAATATGTCAAAACCCTAATCTCCAACTCGGCCCCACCGATACTTCCTATCCGGAGCCACCGAGTTCATATGACATAGCCACAGCCAGAAACCCTAACAGTTCGGTCTCACTGATACGGATCTCGGTCTCACCGAGATGGCCTTGCCAACTCCCCGATATCAGTTGCAATTATTTCGGTCTCACCGAAATAGCAATCGGTCTCACCGAGATGGCTTGAACAACTCTCTGTTGCCTTATTGCTTCACTTCGGTCTCAGCGAGTTGATGCAATCGGTGCCACCGAGACGAGGTTTGCCCTCAGTGTTAGCACATCGGTCCCACCGAGTTGTTCCAGTCGGTCCCACCGAGATTCCTAACGTTCACATCTTTGAACTGATTGGTGCCACCGAGTTTAACCATTCGGTCCCACCGAGATGAGTCAAATGTGTGTAACGGTTGGATTTTGTGTGGAGGCTATATATACCCCTCCACCCCCTTCTCCATTTGTGAGAGAGCAATCAGAACGTGCCTACACTTCCACCATTCATTTTCTGAGAGAGAACCACCTACTCATGTCTTGAGATCAAGATATTCCATTCCTACCATTTGAACCTTGATTTCTAGCCTTCCCCAAGTTTCTTTCCACTCAAATATTTCTTCCACCATAGCCCAATATGAGATAGAGAGAGAGAGTTGAGTGTTGGGGAGACTATCATTTGAAGCACAAGAGCAAGGAGTTCATCATCAACACACCGTTTATTACCTTTTTGAGACTGGTGTCTCCTAGATTGGTTAGGTGTCACTTGGGAGCCTCCATCGTGGTGTGGAGTTGAACCAAGAAGTTTGTAAGGGCAAGGAGATTGCCTACTTCGTGAAGATCTACCCGAGTGAGGCAAGTCCTTCGTGGGCGATGGCCATGGTGGGATAGACAAGGTTGCTTCTTCATGGACCATTTGTGGGTGGAGCCCTCCATGGACTCGCGCAGCCGTTAGCCTTCGTGGGTTGACGTCTCCATCAACATGGACGTACGATAGCACCACCTATTGGAACCACGCCAAAAAGATCCGTGTCTCCATTGCGTTTGCCTTCTCCAAACCCTTCCTTTTACCTTCATATGCAATGTTTTACTTTCCGCTTCTATACTCTTAGAATTGCATGTGTAGGTTGATTGCTTGACTTGTGCTAAGTGCTAAAATCTGCCCACAACTAAAATTGGGAAAAGGATAGATTTTTATTTGGTCAAGTAGTCTAATCACCCCCCTCTAGACATACTTTTGATCCTATAGGTATACCTTCTACCGCAGATCCGAGGGCAATATTGTTGGGAACGTAGTAGTAAATCAAATTTTTTCCTACGTATCACCAAGATCAATCTAGGAGAAGCTTGCAACGAGAGAGAGGGAGTGCATCTTCATACCCTTGAAGATCGGTAAGCGGAAGCGTTACAAGGAACGCGGATGATGGAGTCGTACTCGCGGCGATTCAAATCGCAGAAGATCCGATCTAGCTTCGAACGGACGGCGCCTCCGCGTTCAACACACGTACAGCCCGGGGACGTCTCCTCCTTCTTGATCCAGCAAGGGAAGAGGAGAAGTTGAGGGAGGGCTCCGGTAGCACGACGGCGTGGTGGTGGAGCTTGAGGTTCTCCGACAGGGCTTCGCCAAGCACTACGGAGGAGGAGGAGGTGTTGGAGAGGGGGAGGGCTGCGCCAGGGAAAAGGTGCTACTGCCCTCCCACCCCCCCTCTATTTATAGGGTGAAGGGGAGAGGGGGCCGCCCCCCTTAGATCCCATCTAAGGGGGGGGCGGCGGCCAAGGAGGGGACTTGCCCCCCAAGTTTGGTGGGAGGCGCCCCCACCCCCTAGGGATTTCAACCCTAGGCGCCTTGGGCCCCTTGGGGGGGCGCACCAGCCCACCAGGGGCTGGTTCCCTCCCTTGCTCAGCCCACTTGGCCCACCGGGGCAGGTGGCCCCACCCGGTGGACCCCCGGACACCTTCCGGTGGTCCCGGTACAATACCGATAACCCCCGAAACCATTCCGGTGACTGAAACTGGACTTCCCATATATAATTCTTCACCTCCGGACCATTCCGGAACTCCTCGTGACGTCCGGGATCTCATCTGGGACTCCGAACAACCTTCGGTAACCACATACAATTTCCCATAACAACTCTAGCGTCACCGAACCTTAAGTGTGTAGACCCTACGGGTTCGGGAACCATGCAGACATGACCGAGACAACTCTCCGGCCAATAACCAACAGCGGGATCTGGATACTCATGTTGGCTCCCACATGTTCCACGATGATATCATCGGATGAACCACGATGTCGAGGATTCAATCAATCCCGTATACAATTCCCTTTGTCCATCGGTATGTTACTTGCCCGAGATTCGATCGTCGGTATCCCCATACCTCGTTCAATCTCGTTACCGGCAAGTCTCTTTACTCGTTCTGTAATGCATGATCCCGTGGCTAACTCTTTAGTCACATTGAGCTCATTATGATGATGCATTACCGAGTGGGCCCAGAGATACCTCTCCATCATACGGAGTGACAAATCCCAGTCTCGATTCGTGCCAACCCAACAGACACTTTCGGAGATACCTGTAGTGCACCTTTATGGTCACCCAGTTACGTTGTGATGTTTGATACACCCAAAGCATTCCTACGGTATCCGGGAGTTGCACAATCTCATGGTCTAAGGAAATGATACTTGACATTAGAAAAGCTCTAGCAAATGAACTACACGATCTTGTGCTATGCTTAGGATTGGGTCTTGTCCATCACATCATTCTCCTAATGATGTGATCCCGTTATCAATGACATCCAATGTCCATGGTTAGGAAACCATAACCATCTATTGATCAACGAGCTAGTCAACTAGAGGCTTACTAGGGACATGCTGTGATCTATGTATTCACACATGTATTACGGTTTCCGGTTAATACAATTATAGCATGAACAATAGAGAATTATCATGAACAAGGAAATATAATAATAACCATTTTATTATTGCCTCTAGGGCATATTTCCAACAGTCTCCCACTTGCACTAGAGTCAATAATCTAGTTACATTGTGATGAATCGAACACCCATAGAGTTCTGGTGCTGATCATGTTTTGCCCGTGGAAGAGGTTTAGTCAACGGATCTGCGACATTTAGATCCGTATGTACTTTACAAATATCTATATCTCCATCTTGAATATATTCACGAATTGAGTTGAAGCGGCGCTTGATGTGCTTGGTATTCTTGTGAAACCTGGGCTCCTTGGCAATGGCAATAGCTCCAGTGTTGTCACAGAAGAGAGTCATCGGGCCCGACGCATTGGGAACCACTCCTAGGTCGGTGATAAACTCCTTCATCTAGACTCCTTCCTGCGCTGCTTCCGAAGCAGCTATGTACTCCGCTTCACATGTAGATCCCGCCATGACGCTTTGCTTGCAACTGCACCAGCTGATTGCCCCACCATTCAAAATATACACATATCCGGTTTGTGACTTGGAGTCATCCAGATCTGTATCAAAGCTAGCGTCGGCGTAACCCTTTACGACGAGCTCTTCGGCACCTCCATAAACGAGAAACATATCCTTAGTCCTTTTCAGGTACTTCAGGATATTCTTGACCGCTGTCCAGTGTTCCATACCGGGATCACTTTGGTACCTCCCTACCAAACTTATGGCAAGGTTCACATCAGGTCTGGTACACAGCATGGCATACATAATACAGCCTATGGCCGAGGCATAGGGGATGACACTCATCTTTTCTCTTTCTGCTGCCGAGGTCGGGCGTTGAGCTGTGCTCAATCTCACACCTTGCAATACAGGCAAGAACCCCTTCTTGGACTGATCCATATTGAACTTCTTCAATATCTTGTCAAGGTATGTGCTTTGTGAAAGACCAATGAGGCGTCTCGATCTATCTCTATAGATCTTGATGCCTAATATGTAAGCAGCTTCTCCAAGGTCCTTCATTGAAAAACACTTATTCAAGTAGGCCTTTATGCTTTCCAAAAGTTCTATATCATTTCCCATCAACAATATGTCGTCCACATATAATATGAGAAATGCTACAGAGCTCCCACTCACTTTCTTGTAAATACAGGCTTCTCCATAAGTCTGTATAAACCCAAACGCTTTGATCATTTCATCAAAGTGAATGTTCCAACTCCGAGATGCCTGCACCAGCCCATAGATGGAGCGCTGGAGCTTGCATCCCTTGTCAGCATTCTTAGGATCGACAAAACCTTCCGGCTGCATCATATACAATTCTTCCTTAAGGAAACCATTAAGGAATGCCGTTTTGACGTCCATTTGCCAGATTTCATAATCATAGAATGCGGAAATTGCTAACATGATTCGGACGGACTTCAGCTTCGCTACGGGTGAGAAGGTCTCATCGTAGTCAACCCCTTGAACTTGTCGATAACCCTTAGCGACAAGCCGAGCCTTATAGACGATCACATTACCATCTGCGTCAGTCTTCTTCTTAAAGATCCATTTATTTTCTATGGCTCGCCGATCATCGGGCAAGTCTACCAAAGTCCATACTTTGTTCTCATACATGGATCCTATCTCGGATTTCATGGCTTCAAGCCATTTGTTGGAATCCGGGCCCGCCATCGCTTCTTCATAGTTCAAAGGTTCACCGTTGTCTAACAACATGATTTCCAGGATAGGGTTGCCGTACCACTCTGGTGCGGAACGTGTCCTCATGGACCTACGAAGTTCAGTAGCAACTTGATCCGAAGTTTCATGATCATCATCATTAACTTCCTCTCTAGTTGGTGCAGGCACCACAGAAACATCTTCCTGAGCTACGCTACTCTCCGGTTCAAGAGGGGGTACCTCATCAAGTTCTACTTTCCTCCCACTTACTTCTTTCGAGAGAAACTCTTTCTCCAGAAAGGATCCATTCTTGGCAACAAAGATCTTGCCTTCGGATCTCAGGTTGAAGGTATACCCAATAGTTTCCTTAGGGTATCCTATGAAGACGCATTTTTCTGATTTGGGTTTGAGCTTTTCAGGTTGAAGTTTCTTGACATAAGCATCGCATCCCCAAACTTTCAGAAACGACAGCTTAGGTTTCTTCCCAAACCATAATTCATACGGTGTCGTCTCAACGGATTTAGACGGTGCCCTATTTAAAGTGAATGCAGCAGTCTCTAAAGCGTAACCCCAAAATGATAGTGGTAGATCGGTAAGAGACATCATAGATCGCACCATATCCAATAGAGTGCGATTACGACGTTCGGACACACCATTTCGCTGAGGTGTTCCAGGCGGCGTGAGTTGTGAAACAATTCCACATTTCCTTAAGTGCGTGCCAAACTCGTGACTCAAATATTCTCCTCCACGATCTGATCGTAAGAACTTTATTTTCCTGTCATGTTGATTCTCTACCTCACTCTGAAATTCCGTGAACTTTTCAAAGGTCTCATACTTGTGTTTCATTAAGTAGACATACCCATATCTACTTAAGTCATCAGTGAGGGTGAGAACATAACGATAGCCACCGCGAGCCTCAACACTCATTGGACCGCATACATCAGTATGTATTATTTCCAACAAGTTGGTTGCTCGCTCCATTGTTCCGGAGAATGGAGTCTTGGTCATTTTGCCCATAAGGCATGGTTCGCACGTGTCAAATGATTCATAATCAAGAGACTCCAAAATTCCATCTGCATGGAGTTTCTTCATGCGCTTGACACCAATGTGACCAAGGCGGCAGTGCCACAAGTATGTGGGACTATCATTATCAACCTTACATTTCTTGGCATTCACACTATGAATATGTGTGATATCACGTTCGAGATTCAATAAAAATAAACCATTGACCAGCGGGGCATGACCATAAAACATATCTCTCATATAAATAGAACAACCATTATTCTCGGATTTAAATGAGTAGCCATCTCGCATCAAACGAGATCCTGATACAATGTTCATGCTCAAAGCTGGTACTAAATAACAATTATTGAGGTTTAAAACTAATCCCAAAGGTAGATGTAGAGGTAGCGTGCCGACGGCGATCACATCGACCTTGGAACCATTCCCGATGCGCATCATCACCTCGTCCTTCGCCAGTCTCCGCTTATTCCGCAGCTCCTGTTTTGAGTTACAAATGTGAGCAACCGCACCGGTATCAAATACCCAGGAGCTACTACGAGCGCTGGTAAGGTACACATCAATAACATGTATATCATATATACCTTTGGTATTGCCGGCCTTCTTATCCGCTAAGTACTTGGGGCAGTTCCGCTTCCAGTGACCATTTCCCTTGCAATAAAAGCACTCAGTCTCAGGCTTGGGTCCATTCTTTGGCTTCTTCCCGGCAACTGGCTTGCCGGGGGCGGCAACTCCCTTGCCGTCCTTCTTGAAGTTCTTCTTACCCTTGCCTTTCTTGAAACTAGTGGTCTTATTCACCATCAACACTTGATGTTCCTTCTTGATTTCCACCTCCGTTTATTTCAGCATTGAATATAACTCGGGAATGGACTTCTCCAGCCCTTGCATATTGTAGTTCATCACAAAGCTCTTGTAGCTAGGTGGAAGCGACTGGAGGATCCTGTCAATGACCGAATCATCTGGAAGATTAACTCCCAGCTGAGACAAGCGGTTGTGCAACCCAGACATTTTGAGTATATGCTCGCTGACAGAACTGTTTTCCTCCATCTTACAACTGTAGAACTTGTCAGAGACTTCATATCTCTCGACTCGGGCATGAGCTTGGAAAACCATTTTCAGCTCTTGGAACATCTCATATGCTCCGTGTTGCTCAAAACGCTTTTGGAGCCCCGATTCTAAGCTGTAAAGCATGCCGCACTGAACCAGGGAGTAATCATCACTACGCGACTGCCAGGCGTTCATAACGTCTTGAGTTGCTAGGAAAATGGGTGCGTCACCTAGCGGTGCTTCAAGGACATATGCTTTCTTGGCAGCTATGAGGATGATCCTCAAGTTACGGACCTAGTCCGTATAGTTGCTACCATCGTCTTTCAGCTTGGTTTTCTCTAGGAACGCGTTGAAGTTGAGGGCAACATTAGCATGGGCCATTTGATCTACAGGATAGATTGTAAAGACAATTTTTAGACTAAGTTCATGATAATCAAGTTCATCTAATCAAATTATTTAATGAACTCCCACTCAGATAGACATCCCTCTAGTCATCCAAGTGATACATGATCCGAATCGACTAGGCCATGTCCGATCATCACGTGAGACGGACTAGTCATCAACGGTGAACATCTCCATGTTGATCGCATCTACTATACGACTCATGTTCGACCTTTCGGTCTCTCGTGTTCTGAGGCCATGTCTGTACATGCTAGGCTCGTCAAGTCAACCTAAGTGTTTCGCATGTGTAAATCTGGCTTACACCCGTTGTATGCGAACGTTAGAATCTATCACACCCGATCATCACGTGGTGCTTTGAAACAACGAACCTTCGCAACGGTGCACAGTTAGGGGGAACACATTTCTTGAAATTTTAGTGAGGGATCATCTTATTTATGCTACCGTCGTTCTAAGAAAATAGGATGTAAACATGACAAACATCACATGCAACTCATAAAGTGACATGATATGGCCAATATCATCTTGCGCTTTTGATCTCCATCTTCGAGGCGCGGCATGATCACCATCGTCACCGGCATGACACCATGATCTCCATCATTGTGTCTTCATGAAATTGTCTCGCCAACTATTACTTATACTACTATGGCTAACGGTTAGCAATAAAGTAAAGTAATTACATGGCCTTTACATTGACACGCAGGTCATACAATAAATTGAGACAACTCCTATGGCTCCTGCCGGTTGTCATATTCATCGACATGCAAGTCGTGATTCCTATTACAAGAACATGATCAATCTCATACATCACATCCTTTTTGGCCATATCACATCACATAGCATACCCTGCAAAAACAAGTTAGACGTCCTCTAATTGTTGTTGCATGTTTTACGTGGCTGCTATGGGTTTCTAGCAAGAACGTTTCTTACCTACGCAAAAGCCACAACGGTGATATGCCAATTGCTATTTACCCTTCGTAAGGACCCTCTTCATCGAATCCGATCCGACTAAAGTGGGAGAGACAGACACCCGCTAGCCACCTTATGCATCAAGTGCATGTCAGTCGGTGGAACCTGTCTCACGTAAGCGTACGTGTAAGGTCGGTCCGGGCCGCTTCATCCCACAATGCCACCGAATCAAGATAGGACTAGTAACGGTAAGCAAATTGAACAAATCATCGCCCACAACTACTTGTGTTCTACTCGTGCAAAGAATCTACGCATAGACCTAGCTCATAATGTCACTGTTGGGAACGTAGTAGTAAATCAAAAAATTTCCTACGTATCACCAAGATCAATCTAGGAGAAGCTTGCAATGAGAGAGAGGGAGTGCATCTTCATACCCTAGAAGATCGGTAAGCGGAAGCGTTACAAGGAACGCGGATGATGGAGTCGTACTCGCGGTGATTCAAATCGCGGAAGATCCGATCTAGCGCCGATGGACGGCGCCTCCGCGTTCAACACATGTACAGCCCGGGGACGTCTCCTCCTTCTTGATCCAGCAAGGGAAGAGGAGAAGTTGAGGGAGGGCTCCAGCAGCATGACGGCGTGGTGGTGGAGCTTGTGGTTCTCCGACAGGGCTTCGCCAAGCACTACGGAGGAGGAGGAGGTGTTGGAGAGGGGGAGGGCTGCGCCAGGGAAAAGATGCTGCTGCCCTCCCACCCCCCCTCTATTTATAGGGTGAAGGGGAGAGGGGGCCGGCCCCCTTAGATCCCATCTAAGGGGGGGGGGCGGCCAAGGGGAGGACTTGCCCCCCAAGTTTGGTGGGAGGCGCCCCCACCCCCTAGGGTTTTCAACCCTAGACGCCTTGGGCCCCTTGGGGGGGCGCACCAGCCCACCAGGGGCTGGTTCCCTCCCTTGCTCAGCCCACTTGGCCCACTGGGGCAGGTGGCCCCACCCGGTGGACCCCCGGACACCTTCCGGTGGTCCCGGTACAATACCGATAACCCCCGAAACCATTCCGGTGACTGAAACTAGACTTCCCATATATAATTCTTCACCTCCGGACCATTCCGGAACTCCTCGTGACGTCCGGGATCTCATCCGGGACTCTGAACAACCTTCGGTAACCACATACAATTTCCCATAACAACTCAAGCGTCACCGAACCTTAAGTGTGTAGACCCTACGGGTTCGGGAACCATGCAGACATGATCGAGACATCTCTACGGCCAATAACCAACAGCGGGATCTGGATACCCATGTTGGCTCCCACATGTTCCACGATGATCTCATCGGATGAACCACGATGTCGAGGATTCAATCAATCCCGTATACAATTCCCTTTGTCCATCGGTATGTTACTTGCCCGAGATTCGATCGTCGGTATCCCCATACCTCGTTCAATCTCGTTACCGGCAAGTCTCTTTACTCGTTCCGTAACGCATGATCCCGTGGCTAACTCTTTAGTCACATTGAGCTCATTATGATGATGCATTACCGAGTGGGCCCAGAGATACCTCTCTGTCATACGGAGTGACAAATCCCAGTCTCAATTCGTGCCAACCCAACAGACACTTTCGGAGATACCTGTAGTGCACCTTTATGGTCACCCAGTTACGTTGTGATGTTTGATACACCCAAAGCATTCCTACGGTATCCGGGAGTTGCACAATCTCATGGTCTAAGGAAATGATACTTGACATTAGAAAAGCTCTAGCAAACGAACTACACGATCTTGTGCTATGCTTAGGATTGGGTGTTGTCCATCACATCATTCTCCTAATGATGTGATCCCGTTATCAATGACATCCAATGTCCATGGTTAGGAAACCATAACCATCTATTGATCAACGAGCTAGTCAACTAGAGGCTTACTAGGGACATGCTGTGATCTATGTATTCACACATGTATTACGGTTTCCGGTTAATACAATTATAGCATGAACAATAGACAATTATCATGAACAAGGAAATATAATAATAACCATTTTATTATTGCCTCTAGGGCATATTTCCAACAAATATCTTTGTTGCTAAGAATGGGTCCTTTCTAGAGAAGGAGTTTCTCTCGAAAGAAGTGAGTGGGAGGAAAGTAGAACTTGATGAGATAATTGTACCTTCTCTCAAATTGGAAGGTAGCACATCACATAAATCAGTTCCCGTGATGCCTACACCAAACGAAGAGGAATCTAATGATGATACTCATGAAACTTCAGATCAAGTTACTACTGAGCTTCGTAGGTCGACCAGGGTGTGTTCTGCCCCAGAGTGGTACAGTAATCCAGTCATGGAAATCATGTTGTTAGACAACGGCGAACCTATGAACTATGAAGTAGCTATGATGAGCCCGGATTCCGACAAATGGTTTGAGGCCATGAAATTTGAGATAGGATCCATGTATGAGAACAGAGTATGGACGTTGGTGGACTTGCTCAATGATCGGCAAGCCATTGAGAATAAATGGATCTTTAAGAAAAAGACATACATTGATGGTAATTTCACCGTCTATAAAGCTCGACTTGTCGCAAAGGGTTTCTGACAAGTTCAAGGGTTTGACTACGATGAGACTTTCTCACCCGTAGCGATGCTTAAGTCTGTTAGAATTATGTTAGCTATTGTCGCATTTTATGATTATGAGATCTGGCAAATGAACGTCAAAACGGCATTCCTTAACGGGTTTTTAAGGAAGAGCTGTATATGACGCAACCAGTAGGTTTTGTCGATCCTAAGGATGCTAACAAAGTATGCAAGCTCCAGCGATCCATCTATGGACTGGTGCAAGCATCTCGGAGTTGGAATATTCGCTTTGATGAGGTGATCAAAGCTTTTGGTTTTATACAAACTTACAAAGAAGCTTGTATTTATAAGAAAGTGAGTGGGAGCGCTGTTGTATTTCTAATATTATATGTGGATGACATATTGTTGATTGGAAATGATATAGAATTTCTGGAAAGCATAAAAGAATATTTGAATAAGATTTTTTCAATGAAAGACCTCGGTGAAGTTGCTTATATATTGGGCATCACAATCTATAAAGATAGATCAAGACGCTTAATATGACTTTCACAAAGCACATACCTTGACAAAATTTTGAAGAAGTTCAAAATGGATCAGTCAAAGAAAGGGTTCTTGCCTGTATTGCAAGGTGTGAAGTTAAGTAAGACTCAAAGCCTGACCATGGCAGAAGAAACAAAATGATGAAAATCATTCCCTACACTACAAAAAAAGACACATCCATGACATTATGGGCCGAACAAATTTTTTTCTGTCATGCTTATGACACTTCTATGACGATAATTGTGACAAAAACATGTATCATCATAGATGTGGTGGGCTCCTACTTCTATGACAAAAAATCATGACTGAAATTGGGCTTTTTGTCCTGGGCGGGCCGGAGACGCACCTGCATGACAATCTTTGGACCGTCCATGACGGAAAAAATCATGGTAGAAGCGAGGGCGAGGAAAATATCGGGGAGTTCCCGGTTACGGTGGGTGGTCGGGGCCGAGCGATGCACTGTGGTTTGCGCGTTTCTCTCTCGTACGCGCGTGTGTGCGAGGTGTTGGCTCTAACTGAACCCAAGCGATCACACTAGCTACGTTACTGAACCCGAGTGATCGATCGCTTGGCTGTTAACTGAACCCGAGCGATTCATTCGCTGCTGACTCAACCCGAGCGATTCCTTTGCTACTGCTGCTAACTCAAACCGAGCGATCGATCGCTGCTGTTGCTTACTGAAGCCGATCGAGCCCCCGTGCGAGACGTAGCCAGCCGGTGTTGTGTTGCCTCTCGATGAACAATGACCGTTGCAACCGTGTGCGCAGTACGTAGAACAAGTCGAGACGTGGTGAGTCAAGCCGGTTGGTTGTGGGGGTTGGATGAACAGGACCCCGTGGTAGTAGGCGGTTGACGCTGGATGAACAGGACCCCGAGGAGGCCTCCACACCCCAGCCAGTTGGCGTGGATGAACAGTACCCTCGTGGAGGATGGATGAACAGAAGCCGGTGAAGACTGGATGAACAGTAGCCCGTGGAGGCAGGGGGAAGTCACGGTGGATGAACAGTAGCCCGTGTTGGCTGGAGCGAGGCAGTAGACGGTGGATGAATAGTAGCCCGTGGAGTCCCGTTTTGCGGTACGCCACACCCCTCCTGATGAACAGGAACCCATTTTGATCGTAGGCTCTCCAACAGAAGTTTGTTTCCTCTGTTTTGCGGTATGCCACACCCCTCCCGATCAACAGGACCCCATTTCGACCATAGGCGCTCGAACAGAAGTCTGTTTCCTCCGTTTTGCGGTACGCCAGACCCCTCCCGATGAACATGATCCCATTTCGAACGTAGGCGGTCGAACAAAAGGCCATTTCTTCCGTTCTGCGCTACGCCAGGCCCCGTTTTGGTTGTTCTGTCCAAGCTGGTTGGCTCCCGATGAACATGACGCATTCCGTTGCCTCCTGATGAACACGGCACAGTTTCTCCATTCTGACCCAGTTGGTTGGCTACCGATGAACATGATGTTGTTGTTGCCGTCTGTTACCTCTCCATGTACACAAGCCCTGGCCATACGTATGTGCGAGTACTCGTTCGAGACCTCCGCCCATATGTACGTGTCAGCGTTCTGGGAACCAGGGTACCCAGACTTGCCTGCCTGCGGCCCACAGCGTGGCTCCTTCGACGGCCTGGTACGGCCCATCTACAAGGCCACCAAGACAAGACCCTTGTGAGGGCCCCCTGGCCTCGCGAGGCAGACGACACCAAGACATCCAGAGGGAGCGGGCCTCCCCAGGCTGCCTCCCGAGGAGCGGAGATTTCTATGCAGGTACCCAGCCTCCCGAGGTTGCGATGACGTGAGTGTAAGTGCATCTAGTGCCCCTTAGTGATTTTGGTGTATTGAAGACTTATAGGTTAAGGGACTAATGCGTTTGTGAGTGTACACAGGTTCTATAAGTCTATGAGGAGTTTGATATTTATGATGAAAGTCGACCCCTAAAAATGAATGTCTTCAGTTGAAGACTTTGGTTTTCTTGAAGACTTTGAAAGTGAGGAAATTGGTGTGACCTTGAAGACTTGATATTCATGTGAGGATTATGAAGCGTGAAGACTTTTTTTCGTAGTTTCATTTTCTTCTTCTTGAGTCATAGGAAACACCGTACTGTTAAAGGGGGTCGAGGTAAAACTAAGGAAAAGTTTCCAAGTGATGCTGAACTCAAATCCTACACCTACCCAATCCTTTCGAGTGAAGCCATTGGAAATCTCATACAGTTCAGTCAAATTCTTTAGTGACAGAGACGAAGTTCTTCTGTTCTCTAAGGAATTTGTTCTGACTGAGGAGTTAGGAATTCGCCAGTGCGGATTGCCTACAAGTGAGGAACATGATAGCCCTGAGGAATTTGATACTCAAATTTCCGACCGTTGCTGTGCTACGCGCCAGCTGTCCCTAAATATCTACCCACCTAACGGTCATATCATTGAAGGGCATTTATGTCTTATCATGTCAGGCTGCTCCCTAGGCTATAAATAGCCGCCCCCTACAACCACTAGCTGGTTGGCTGCTCCGAGAGATAGATTGACACTTGTCATTTAGAGCATCCCATCCTCCGAGGACTTTGAGCGAAAATCATCAAGTGAGGAAAAACCCAAAAACCCAAACACCTACAAACCCAAAGTGATTGAGCATCACTGAAGAGATTGTTCCTGTGTGGAACCGACGCTTGTTACCTTTGAGGATTGTGCATCCTCCAGACGGTTAGGCGTCATGGTCTAGAGCATCCAAGAGGAATTGTGGATCGCCGAGTGACCGAGTCTGTGAAGGTTTGGAAGTCACCTGTGAAGACTTACCATGAGTGATTGGGCGAGGTCTGTGTGACCTTAGATCAAGGAGAATACGGTGAGGACTGTGTGTCCGGGACTGTGTGTCCTCAGGTTTAAATACCTAGCCACTCTAACCAGACATACAACTGTCACAGCAGTTGGAACTAGTCTACCAAATCATTGTCTTCACCGAGCTACTGGTTCTATTTCCTCAACTCTTTCATTTCCTCATTTGTTGATTTACTTGATCGTTACTGTGTGAAGACTTTGACTGAAGACTTTCTCAATTTCCTCAATCCTATTTCTTCAGTCACATAGTCTTCAGCCTGCTTATCCTATGTTTCACGCTACCTGTACTTTGTGCCTATTTCATTTCATCATGATGACTGTTCTTATGCCATGTTATGTTTGCATCTGAGTACTTATTCCACTGCTAAGTAGTTCGTTACTTAGGAATTTCCTCACCGTGAAATTCCTCAGTTACGAATTGGTAAAAATCACCTATTCACCCCCCTCTAGTCGATATAACGCACTTTTAATTGGTATCAGAGCAAGGTACTCCCTTGTTCTGTGTGATTTTGGTTTAACCACCTGGAGTTTTAGTTATGTCGACTGCAGGCATGATCAAGGTCTCGGCTGGGTGTCCTACCTTTGATGGGACGGACTACCCCTACTGGAAGAATAAGATGCACATACATCTTGAGGCAATTGAGAACGATCTCTGGTACATTGTGGAAAATGGCATTCCCTCTGTCACTCCTTCCGTGAACGCTGCTGATGTGAAGAGATTCAAGCAACTCGACTCTCAAGCGAAGAATATCATATGTGGCCATCTGAGCAAAGGACAATACGACAGAGTGAGTGCTTTGGAGTCTGCAAAGCTTATCTGGGACAGGCTGTCCAAGGTCAACGAAGGAATCTCAACTCAACGTGATTCTCGAGTTGACGTTCTTCGCAATCTCTTCAAACGGTTCAAAAGACTCGACAATGAGAATGTCCAGCAAACCTTTGATCGCCTCACCGACATTTCAAACGAGCTTCAAGCACTGGGTGCCACCGATATCACCGACCATGAGGTGGTGAAGAAATTGCTGAGGTCACTCTATTCTTCATTCGATACAGTGGCACTGATGATTCAAGAACGTGGAGACTACAAATCACTTGATCCTGCTGATATTCTTGAGAGGCTGAACACTCATGAATTCCAACAAGCTGAAAAGAGAGATCTCTATGGGCCAAGCTATGGAAGATCACGCGCACTGAAGGCCAAGGCAGTTTCCTCATCTGAAGGAGAAGATTCTGATAGCAGCCTTGGTGACCCTGAAGAACTAAGCCAGGAGCTAGCAATGCTCGTGAAGAAATTCCAGAAGTTCTCAAGGCGTGGTCGCTTTGTAAAATCTTCAAAAGGTGATGACACAAGATCAGATTCCTCATCCCGTGATTACAAAAAGAGGACTTGCCACAAATGCAAGAAACCTGGTCACTACATAACTGATTGTCCTCAGTGGGCAAAGGAATCAAAGAAGAAGAAATACAAGGATGATAGTTCAGATGGCTCTAAGAAGGAGAAGAAATCTTCAAAGTCCTCATCATCAAAATCTTTAAAGTCTTCATCTCACAAGAAGAGCAGTTCCAAGAAGGCTCGGGCATTCATTGGCAAGGAAATGTACTCTGAAGCTGAATCTGAGGAACATGAGGAAGAGGAGGCATCTGAGGAGTCAGACTCTGGTGTGGCGAGCCTAGCCCTCGCTACTGCTTACGTCAGCAAGTCCATCTTCAACACTGAGGAAAATGGCTTCCCCAACACTGCTCATGACGGCAACGATGACTATGCTCCCACCTATTGCTTCATGGCAAAAGGTGCTAAGGTATTCAAATATCCCTCCTCTGAATCAAGTGAGGATGAATCTGATGATAACCTCAAACCCAGCTATTCCAAACTTGCTAATATTGCTGTTAAACAACAAAAGGCTTTGGAAAAGGTTCAAAATATGCTAGACAAAAGCGATGACCTGTTAGGTGAGGAAATGGATCGAACTCAAACACTGACTGATAATCTTCAGCAACTACAGTCTAAGTTTGACAACCTTCAAGGTCATCATGAAACTCTCTTAGCCGATCATGAGAAGCTTTCTTATGAATCTCTTCAAAGAAAGCAAGATCTTGAGAAGCTAAGGGTGAGTCATGAAGATCTTCAGAAGGAAAATGATTCATTACTTGCTCAACAGATCAGTTCCGCTCAGGAAGAATTTATCCCACCATGCTTGAAATGCATTGAACGTGAAACTGCTAATTCTTCACCTGAAAGTTCAAATGCTTCTATTGCTGCAAATTCTTCAACTATCTCTGTGGTCACAAATTCCTCATCTGAGGATACCACTAGTATCACTGACGAAAATGCAGGGTTGAAGGAATTGTATGTGACAGGCATGTACAAAAGCATCAACGGGCATCAGACTCTTTGTGATGTGCTCAAAAAGCAGATCTTGAACAGGAACCCTAGGAAAGAGGGTATTGCCTTTGAGAGGAAACTCAATGCTGATGGAACCTACTGGAAACCTGAGCAGTATCCCAAAACCTCATGGGTTGCTGTGAAGGGACCTCCCGTAGATCCATCCACTTTATCTGGCTTTACTTGTGAATCCTCATATTCATCTGATGAGTCATTTGACTCCAACTATAAACTGTTCAAAAATCAGAATGGTGAAGTATTTGCTAGATATGTTGGAACTAACTGCAGGAATGGTCCCCCTATGAAGAAAATCTGGGTTCCCAAAAGGTGCCTTGAAAGTCTTCAGGTGAATGTCCTCATGACACCACCTGTGAAGAATAGGCACCCCAGATCAAATTCTTCATATGGACCAAAGTCTTCATATGGATCCAAGTCCTCTTATGGATCAAATTCTTCACGTGGATCCAAGTCCTCATATGATCATTATGCTAATGCTTCTGTTTCGCAGGGAAAATCTAAGAGTTCTGATTATGTGCATTATTCTTCAAATCATTATGTTCATAAGTCCTCAAAGAATTTCTCTGCTTACTCATATGCTTATACTAATCCCTCTTCTGTGAAACGAAGCGCTTTGGCTTCAATGCCACCTTTCTCTTATGGAGCTCGCAGAATGATGAACTCTTTGCCACCCCTCCAGATGTGGGTGGTGAAGAAAAAGAACTAACCTTTTATGCAGGATCAGGTCTCCAGATGAACTAAATCATCTAAAGAATTTTCTGGAGACCTGAAATGCTTGAAAGGACGCAAGCTAATCATGAAGAAATGAATCATTCATTTCTCACGTCCTTATACTGCTATATATACATATGTTGCATTAACTGATGAATTTTTGTGTGATGAAATTGATGTCATATTCTTCACTCTGAAGATATGTGTTCGTAAGATGCACTAATTCATCTGCAGGATGATTTACCCAAAGCTACTGAGTGGGTCCTCGACAGTGGATGTACTAATCACATGACTGGTGATAAGAGCTTACTGATGAACACTCCTTTATCTCCATCACATTTGAAGCATATCACCTACGCAGACAAAGGCAAAAGCAAGGTATTGGGTCTAGGTAGGGTTGCAATCTCAAAGGATCGACACATGGACAAAGTCATGCTTGTCGAGTCCCTCGGATTCAACCTCATGTCTGTCTCAATGCTTTGTGATCTTGATATGGTTGTTGTCTTTGGCAAATATCGCTGCTTAGTGCTCATGGAATCTGACAATTCCAAAGTCTTCGAAGGCTTTAGGAGAGGAGACTTGTATATTGTTGATTTCTCTGCAGGACCACAGCCTGCCACTTGTCTACTTGCAAAAGCTTGAGAAGGCTGGCTGTGGCATCGACGACTGGGTCATGCTGGCATGAGGAACTTACACACGCTCGTGAAGAAGAAGCATGTCATTGGCATTGAGGGTGTCAAATTCCTCAAAGATCATATTTGTGGGGCTTGTGAGGCTGGAAAGATGACCAGAGCTAAGCACCCCTCGAAGACTATCATGACTACCTCTCGTCCTTTTGAATTGCTTCATATGGATCTCTTTGGTCCTACTCATTATGCCACACTAACAAATGCAGCATCTCTATATGGCTTTGTCATTGTTGATGATTATTCTCGTTACACATGGGTGCATGTCATTACTTACAAAACTGAAGTGCAGGAAGTCTTCAGATGATTTTCTTCAAGTGCTTCAACGAATTTCGGTGTGAAGATCAAGCATATACGTAGTGACAATGGGACTGAGTTCAAGAATACTGGTCTTGATGACTATCTTGATGAACTCGGTATTACTCATGAGTTATCTGCCCCATACACTCCTCAGCAGAATGGCGTCGTGGAGCGCAAGAACAGAACTCTTGTTGAGATGGCTCGCACTATGCTTGATGAATACAAGACACCTCATCGCTTCTGGCCTGAAGCAATTGATACTGCATGCCACATTATCAACAGGGAAGCAAGAAGACCTCACATGAACTCCTCACAGACAAGAAACCCAATGTGAGTTATTTCAAAGTCTTCGGTGCTAAATGTTGGATTAGAGATCCCCATCACATTTCTAAATTTGCATCGAAAGCACATGAAGGTTTTATGCTTGGTTACGGAAAGGACTCACACACCTATAGGGTCTTCAACACCTATCACAACAAGGTTGTTGAAACTGTAGATGTGCGGTTCTATGAAACTAATGGCTCGCAAAGAGAGCACCTACCTCCTGTGCTAGATGAAATGTCTCCTGAGGAATCCATCAAGCTAAAGGCTACTGAGGATGTTATTCCTACCGAAGAATCTGCTGAATAAGTCATTCCAGATCGTGAAGAAAATCATGCTGGTGCATCTGATGAAAATGGCTCTGAAGAAAATGCTGAGCCAAATCAAAGTCATCAACCTGCTCATCCTCGCGTTGCAAATGAAGTACAGATTGAGAGAATCATCAACGACATCAACGCACCAGGTCCTCTCACTCGCTCAAAAGCTTCACATTTGTCTAACTTTTGTGGGCATTTTTCTTTCGTCTCTATCACAGAGCCCACGAAAGTAGATGAGGCATTTCTGGAGCCTGAATGGATTCAAGCGATGCAAGAGGAATTACATCAATTCGAGCTAAACAATGTGTGAGAGCTTGTCAAGCGACCAGACCCACGCAAGCACAATATCATCGGCACCAAATGGATCTACCGCAACAAACAAGATGAAAATGGCCTAGTAGTGAGGAACAAGGCTCGTCTTGTAGCTCAAGGCTACACACAGGTTGAAGGAATTGATTTCGATGAAACTTTTGCACCTGTTGCTAGACTTGAGGCTATTCGCATATTGCTTGCCTATGCTAACCATCATAATATCATCTTATATCAAATGGATGTGAAAAGTGCATTCCTCAATGGTAAGCTTGAGGAAGAAGTATATGTTGCTCAACCCCCAGGTTTTGAAGATCCCAAGCATCCTGATCAAGTCTTCAGACTCAATAAGGCCCTCTATGGCCTCAAGCAGGCCCCTCGGGCGTGGTATGATACTCTGAAGGAATTCCTCATGAAGAAAGGCTTCAAACCCGGTTCACTCGACCCAACTCTTTTCACCAAAACATATGATGATGAATTATTCGTGTGCCAAATATATGTTGATGATATTATCTTTGGCTGTACTAACCAACATTATACTGACGAATTTGCTTATATGATGAGTGAGGAATATCAAATGTCCATGATGGGAGAATTGAAATTCTTCTTAGGTCTTCAAATTCGTCAACAACGCAATGGCATCTTCATTTCTCAGGAGAAATACCTCAAGGACGTTCTGAGGAAATTTGGTATGCAAGATTGCAAAGGCGTCAAAATCCCTATGCCCACAAATGGCCATCTATGCACTGATGAAAATGGTATAGACTTCGATCAAAAGGTATACCGCTCCATGATTGGCTCTTTATTGTACCTATGTACATCTAGGCCGGATATTATGCTTAGTGTTTGCATGTGTGCCCGTTTTCAAGCTACACCGAAGGAATCAAACCATAAGGCTGTGAAACATATTCTTCGATATCTAGCTCACACTCCAACACTTGGATTATGGTATCCCAAGGGCTCGGCTTTTGATCTCATTGGATATTCTGACTCTGACTATGCTGGTGATCGTGTGGATCACAAGTCAACATCAGGCACATGCCATTTCCTCGGATGATCTTTAGTATGTTGGTCCTCAAAGAAGCAGAACTGCGTATCACTCTCTACTGCTGAAGCTGAGTACATTGCTGCTGGTTCTTGCTGTGCTCAATTGCTATGGATGAAGCAAACCCTCAAGGACTACGGCATCAATGTGAAGAATGTACTACTCTTCTGTGACAACAAGAGCGCCATCAAGATTGCTCATAACCCAGTTCAGCACTCAAAGACAAAGCACATAAAGATTCATCATCATTTTCTTTGAGATCATGTGTTGAAGGGCGACATCTCTATTGATCCCGTGAAGTCTGAAGAACAGCTAGTGGATATCTTCACCAAGCCCTTGGATGAGAAGAGATTTAGCAAGTTGTGGTGTGAGCTAAATATCTTAGAATCTTCGAATGTCCTTTGAAAAGGACACACATCCTAACACTTATGCAAATTGAGGACTTAGATGTGCAACACACGAAGAAACGTTTTTCTTCAATCAATGAAGACTAACCCTCTAAGTGTGAAGAAATTAACGAAGAATTTGATTCTCAGAGCCCTACGACAATTGTACGTGGCGTCTGAAATCATCATTCTTATACGGTGGGTCACACCACCACAAAAACTTGAAAATCTTCAAAAATTGAGTTTTTCTTCATTTTGCAAATTCTTCAAATTCTTCAACTTTGCAAAGTCTTCACTCTTTCCGACTGTGTTCTTCATTGACTATATATATATTTGAGTTTTCATGTCCTCTACATCATTCACTTATTGCTAATTCTTCAAAATTGATTTTCTTCTAAGTGAATGTGATCGGACCCTTTCCCCCTCTATGCTAAACTCAACCCAGTCTGTTCACAAATTCTTCATGTGTGTTCTATTTGAAACCCGTTCAAAGTCTTCACTGTGTCCTTGACAGCTGAAGAATTTGCGAACGAAACATTAAAATATTCTTATCTGAATTTTTGGCTTTTGCCGCTCAAACCATTCCATATCCCTCGATAAGATTTATCTATTCACCCACGATCTAACATGATCTCCACTTCATAGTACATGGGTGACACATGTCATTAGGATGAGAAGGGTCAGGGGCATGTTCATCCATTTTCTTCGGACGAGCGGTTTTTTCACCTCGGCTATAAATACCCCTCACCCTCCTCAGATCTCATTTACCACGCTCGATCTTACTCCCCTCGCTCAAGCTCTCAGACCTAGCGCCGCCGCTACACTCCATCGTCACCGGTGAGGAAGAGCTTCACTGCCTCGACCTCATCGCCGTCGTACTCACGCCGGCCGCGGAAATCTTCTCTCCGCCGCCGCCGTAGCTATTTTCCATCGCCAAGTTAGGGCGTGGAAGATCTGAACGGACGAGCTTCTCCACTGCTACCCTCAGTTCGTCGTGTTCTTCGTCAAGGGTAAATAAAATCTATTTTTACTACCCTTGTTGATTCTGATGATTTCCACAAAATCTTCGAAAGGTGTTTATTCTTCAACTTTCATGTTCTTAAACACCAACTTGCTTCTGTTCTTGATCTGTTTCTCTAAGCAACATTTTTCTTCAAGATTCCTCAATTGTGTGGATTTTCAATCTATACAACTCTGGAACCTAAGTCAAAGAATGCTTAGTGAAATTCCTCAAGACACCCCTGGTCAAATTCCTCAAACTCGATACTTTTGAAAAACTTCTGAAAACGCATATGACCTCTCCAAATTCTTCGCACCTATATTCTGTTCACAGGTACACATGTCCGCTGCTGAATCTCTAGGTTCTCATCAACTTAACTCATTTGCAGCGTTCCTCGAAGAAAAGTTGCACACTTCCTCAAAAACATCCATTGTTCAAAATCCTCAAGTGAAGAAAATGGCTGATGGTAAAAGATCTCAGAAGGGAGGAAAGAGGCCAGAAACAAATACTACTTTTGAGATCCCTGAAGACATCTATGATGAATATTGTACTCCTAATGAAGCAACTCATGGCAAGGAGAACAAAAATCAGTGTGAAGTGCGCATTCAGAAGATTGAGATAAGATGGGCAAGAGAATGGAGGGAGTATCGATATGTGACTCCAAAGTACATGAAGAAATTCGCTGTTAACCCTCCATGCCCAAGACCTCCATTGGCTCCAGGCCAAGAAGCTGATCCCACAAGCATCAGAAGAGGTGAGGAATTTCCTCAGGAGTGGGCTAAGCGTCAAGCCAAGCTGGCCAAAGTGGCTAAAGAGGCAGTGAAGAAATTCAACAAAGAGTCTGCTTCTGCCGCTGCTGAGGCCTCTGCTAGCAAGCCTAAGAAGGCTATGACAAAGAAACCAGCTGTCAAGACAAGTTCCTCAGCTGCAATGCCCTCACGGCCAAGCTCTTCAAAGCCCTCACGGCCTAATCCTCAAGCAACTTCTTCAAAAGCAGCTCCAACTCCCTCAGTTGCAAAGTCCTCAGCTGCTCCTGCAAAGTCCTCTGCACCTGTGCATCTTGCCACATGCCAAAGGACTACTGGAATCTCAATTGCTTCTGGAGCCTCTGCAGGTTCCTCAGCTCCACCTCAGTCTTCAACAGCTCCGACCTTGCTGAAGAGAAAGGCCACTGCTGGACGAGGCACAAGGCCAAGTCCTCACAAGAAGCAGGTCGCCTTTCAGGTTCCGTCAAGCAAAGACGAAGCTGATGATGAAGAATTAGCTGAGATCATCAGAGATCGACAACAAAGGGCCTCTAGTGCCAAAGGCAGTGCTGTGCCCCTCATGCTGAATCCAAGGAAGATCCTTGATTTCATCGATCTATGGCACAAGGTTCCAAATACACCTTTGCCTGAATTAAACCTCACTCCTGGTCAAAGTCACATGTTGACGACCTTCATTAATGAAGAGAAATGGAAATTTGAAAAGGCCAGGCAGTTGAAGAAGGCTCAGTACAAGAAGGAGCGTTTTCTGAAGAACAATGTTGTGAAAATGTCTCCTTAAGAACTTGTGACTATGCAGGCTGAGATCAAAGCACTCAGTGATGAATTTCACGCATACCATGCAGATTGGCTAGGTGCCAAAGTCAGATTCGTCAGAATGGCAAAGGGATTCACTCCAAATGTTGCAGCTTCATCGCAACCCAAATTTCCTTAGACTGACACATCTGCTCAGCCTACTGAAGAACATGCAATTACTGCTAATGAAAATCAGACTGTTGAAGAAAATGAAAGCACCAGGGCTAATGAAGAAATTCCAGTCTCTGAAAAAAATGCCAGGGCAACCACCAATGTTGCGCCTGAGGAGCAAACCAGGCCAGTTGATACATCTGCTACTACGCCTGAGGAATCTGAACAAGCCAGGGCAACTGCATCAGTTGTGCCTGAAGAAATTCGACCAATTTCATCTGCTCCTCCGGCAAAGTCATCACAGATGAAAGATGTCCTTCCTTCTACATCAGAAGCGAAGAAGACCAAAGCCGCAGAGAAGGCTGCGGTGAAGAAAAGGAAAGTATCTGCCTCCTCAGAGTCTTCAGCTCCCAAGAAAGTGAAGACTTTGACGAGCTCAACTGAAAACCCAATTGATGTTGTTCCAATATCATGCATGCCATCAAAGGAGATTATTCCCTTTGGTGAGGAATATGCAATTCCAAGTGAATCTGATGAAGAAGATCCTTCTGCTGCTTTGACAGAGCAGTTGGATGAAGACATTGAAGTGGACAATATCACTTCAACTCCGCTGGTATCATCGCCCATGCCTCAGTTCACTGCTGAAGAGGCATGCGTTGAGGAAATTGATGATAAAGATGAGGATGTGGATATTGGGTCTACAACTCCTATTCTGAATGATGACTTTTGGGAAAGTCATCACCCCAATTCACCTCTGACAACATCACTACATCAAGTTCCTCAGTCCCCTGTGCCAACTGAAGAAATTCATACGGGCTCTGATGGACCTCAATCTTCACTTCAATCTATTCCTGAAGAAGTTCCAGCCGCTAGTGCTGAAGAAATGGAGACCAAGGCTGCTGCTGATACAGCTACTGAAATTCCTCAGCCAGTGGCTCCAATGACTATACCTCAAGAGGTTGTGAAGACTTCATCTATAAACCTTCAGCCCAAGCCACAGAACCATCACTCCAAGAAGCAGAAGTTCAATGCTGAAGATTTCTTCAATGAGCACATATTCTTCACTGACAACAATCCCTATGACTCTGCTAAACTTCGTCGCAAGTGCTTCCGGACTGCTAGCCAGATGAACTACTATTCCTCACTGTTGTTTGATAAGGACAAGATCTTTGATCATGAGCAAATTCCTCATGTAGATATGGAATCGCTGCCCTGCTTCACCCCAGTCCTCAGTGTTCTTCATGACGCTGGGTTACTCAACTTCTGCACCGACATCTGCGATTGGAATGAAGAAGTCATTCTTCAATTCTACGCCACACTGCACATCACTGGAAATGTTGAAGATGTGAATTCATGGGTGCTAGACTGGATGACTGAAAATACTCATTACAAAGCACCGGTCTCTGAATTGCTTCATGCCGTCCCAGTCAGTCCTCCCACTAAAGGTGCTAGGCTTCTCTATGTTGAACCTGAACTATCCGATCATCTGATGCAAGTGCTGATGAAGCCTTTGAAGCTAGGCCAAGCTCCAAGGACCAAATTCCTCGTCAAGGAATTGCTCTATGTGCGAAGGACAGTTTATTGCATTTTGACCAAAACCCTCAGTCCAATCAAGGGCCACAACTCTGATGACGAAGAGGTTGTTGGCATTATGAAGAATCTGCTGTTCAATATCATTCATGGTATTCCTATCAACTACCACGATTTCTTCAAGAGGACTTTGGCCAATGCTGCTCTGCCACCTTTTGAGTTGAAGCCTTATGCTCCCTGGATCATGAAGTTCATCAGATCAAGGTCTTCAATTCATTATAAGGCTGACTTTCAAAATCATCTCAGCTATTTGCCCCCTATTGAAGTCCTCAAATAGACTATTTCCTCAGCTGATGGGAAGGGCAAGGCTGCTATTATAGATGAAGGCACTCGTCCATTGGATGGACAATTTCGCAAAGCTACTTCATATTCCACCAATGATGACTCTGCAACACAAGATTCTGCCGCCAAAGCTTCAGAACATAATCCTCAAGCCACAGCTCCACGTGTGATGACTGATCGTGAACTTCTCCTTAGTCTTCATCAGAAAGTTGATCGAAATCACAAGTGGGTCAAGCGTCATTTTGGTGCAATTCTTCAGAACATGACAGTCACTCAAAATACTGTGAAGAAGAATCACTACTACTTGCATGAAGTCTTTGACCGCACTTGGGCTATTCTGTCGAATCTTCATAGTGCTGAAGAACTTAGGGAGATGGGATTCCAACAGGACTTTGACTGGTCTCAGCCACCTTCAAAGAAGTTCAAGAAAGTCAAAGTTCCTTAGCTTGTTGCCAGTTCATATTCTTCATCGCGCGAGACGGATGAAGCTGAAGACTTGAACGACACCGCGGTAGGCCCTACTCCAACGGACGACCCCAACAACGCTGGCGCTCCTCCATCGACATCATGATGATATTCTTCAGGGGCGTTAGTCCTCATTTTTCGTCCCTTTTGGTCATTCGATGACAAAGGGGGAGAAATTTGAGTTAGTCTTCAAGCGGGTCTATATATATGCGTTTTTTTGCTAAGTTAGAACTCTTGTTCTTCTGAAGTATTTGTTGGATCGAGTTGTAAACTTAAGTTCTATGGTGGTCTGATACTTTTGCTCTATTTTTCTGCATGCTATTTCCTCAATATGTTAATGCACGCATGCTGAATTACATCAGTCACCATATTTCATCATGCATTTCAAATTCTTCATATCATATGTTAAATGCGTGTATGAATTACAAGATATAGGGGGAGATCTCCATGATATTAGTCTACAAAGTGCATTTGCTATTCAAAGCAAATTCCTCAAATATGCACATCTTCAGGGGGAGTTCTTCTATATCTTGCAATCAAATTCCTCATTATCAGTATTTACACTTCATATGTTTATCCCCGTTGAAAACTTAACCTATATTGTCATCAATCACCAAAAAGGGGGAGATTGTAAGTGCATCTAGTGCCCCTTAGTGATTTTGGTGTATTGAAGACTTATAGGTTAAGGGACTAATGCGTTTGTGAGTGTAGACATGTTCTATAAGTCTATGAGGAGTTTGATATTTACGATGAAAGTCGACCCCTAAAAATGAATGTCTTCAGTTGAAGACTTTGGTTTTCTTGAAGACTTTGAAAGTGAGGAAATTGGTGTGACCTTGAAGACTTGATATTCACGCGAGGATTATGAAGCGTGAAGACTTTTGTTTTCGTAGTTTCATTTTCTTCTTCTTGAGTCATAGGAAACACCGTACTGTTAAAGGGGGTCGAGGTAAAACTAAGGAAAAGTTTCCAAGTGATGCTCAACTCAAATCCTACACCTACCCAATCCTTTTGAGTGAAGCCATTGGAAATCTCATACAGTTCAGTCAAATTCTTTAGTGACAGAGACGAAGTTCTTCTATTCTCTGAGGAATTTGTTCTGACTGAGGAGTTAGGAATTCGCCAGTGCGGATTGCCTACAAGTGAGGAACATGATAGCCCTGAGGAATTTGATACTCAAATTTCTGACCATTGCTGTGCTACGCGCCAGCTGTCCCAAAATATCTACCCACCTAACGGTCATATCATTGAAGGGCATTTATGTCTTATCATGTCGGGCTGCTCCCTAGGCTATAAATAGCCGCCCCCTACAACCACTAGCTGGTTGGCTGCTCCGAGAGATAGATTGACACTTGTCATTTAGAGCATCCCATCCTCCGAGGACTTTGAGCGAAAATCATCAAGTGAGGAAAAACCCAAAAACCCAAACACCTACAAACCCAAAGTGATTGAGCATCACTGAAGAGATTGTTCCTGTGTGGAACCAACGCTTGTTACCTTTGAGGACTGTGCATCCTCCAGACGGTTAGGCGTCATGGTCTAGAGCATCCAAGAGGAATTGTGGATCGCCGAGTGACCGAGTCTGTGAAGGTTTGGAAGTCACCTGTGAAGACTTACCACGAGTGATTGGGCGAGGTCTGTGTGACCTTAGCTCAAGGAGAATACGGTGAGGACTGTGTGTCCGGGACTGTGTGTCCTCAGGTTTAAATACCTAGCCGCTCTAACCAGACGTACAGCTGTCACAACAGTTGGAACTGGTCTACCAAATCATTGTCTTCACCGAGCTACTGGTTCTATTTCCTCAACCCTTTCATTTCCTCATTTGTTGATTTACTTGATCGTTACTGTGTGAAGACTTTGACTGAAGACTTTCTCAATTTCCTCAATCCTATTTCTTCAGTCACATAGTCTTCAGCCTGCTTATCCTGTGTTTCACGCTACCTGTACTTTGTGCCTATTTCATTTCATCATGATGACTGTTCTTATGCCATGTTATGTTTGCATCTGAGTACTTATTCCGCTTCTAAGTAGTTCGTTACTTAGGAATTTCCGCACCGTGAAATTCCTCAGTGACGAATTTGTAAAAATCGCCTATTCACCCCCCTTCTAGTCGATATAACGCACTTTCAGTGAGCCATGACGACCAAGGCCAGGCGGGCGCCAGCGGGCGCAGAGGAGACAGTTTCCCTTTCAGTGCTAATGGAGCAAGGACAGATGCGGGTTCCCAAGGAATCCCCCAAAGGTTTCCATTTGGGTGCAACAAGACCAAGACCACGAGCTCAGTAGGACGGATGTCATCACCGAGCCCACTGGTGCGTCATGACCAGAAGCTTTGCAGGAGAACACCACCTTTTGTCAGGATAGGGTGTACTACTTGTCCCCTTTCAAATTGACCGTTGTGGTATCCCTTCCCGCCTAAGTTTCCAGGGAAGAGGACCGCGGCCACTATAAATATAGGTTAGCCACCACCGTAGAAGGGGTCGACTCATTCTCACCCCCCGAGCCCTCACGAGGCAGCTCACCCATTGTACCAGTTCATCCTCAACCTCCTCGTGAGGCCAATCCACCACAAAGCAGGAGTAGGGTTTTACACCACAAGGTGGCTGTTGTGGTAATCTCACGTCAGATGCCAGGGGGTGGCTTATCATGGGTGGAGCCAAGAGGACGTCGTCGGGCCCTTGAAGCGGGAGTGAGCACGAGCTCGATCGCACACGAGACGTACCTAGGTTCGGGGCTCTCTGGAGAGATAACACCCCTAGTCCTGCTCTGCGAGGTCTCCGCATGATGACTATGCTCAAAGAGTGTACAAGGTTGCTCCTTGAGCTGTGTTGCTAGAGGAAGAAGGGTAGAGCTACCTCTCCTCTCCTAGCTATGGTGTGTGTGGGATGAAGGCTGAACCCCTTGCATGGGTGAGCCCTGGGGGGTTTTATAGGCCAATCCCCCAGGGGTACAATGGTAATACGGCCGGGTGTAGGACCCGGACATCAGTGTCTAGGGTCTTCGGGTTCTCCGCCGGCTGCTGGGGCCGCCTCTGGAGGGCCCCGCCGGCTGCCGAGAATCCGGCCGACAGGTAGGGCCCGCCGCCTGCGGGCCATGTTGATTGCCTTTTGCTGTAACTCTGTACTTGCTGACGAGGGCCGCATCACAGGTCGTATGGGTACTGTGCTGCATCAGGCGGGCAGGTAGCCATCTGGTCAGTGTGCACTTTAGCCATGCCTCGCCAGAATTTGAGGGGAGCAGGTGGCACTGTTGCCATGCTCCGTCTTGTCGTAGTGGGTGAGTGCGGTCTCCAAGGGAAAGGAGGGGCCGGCTGCTGGAGGCCGGCCTATCCCGAAGCCGTCTTCTGGTGTGCACCGTCTTCTGGGAGCCGACCGCGTGGTTCCAGTCATCCCTGGGAACCGGCCAGGCGACCGGTCGGCGTGAGGGGCTTTGCTAGCCCCGATGTCTTGAAATACTAAGGGGTGCAGATGAGGCTACCCGGGGTCTATCCCCCCGACAGTAGTCACCGAAGCTGGTGAGGCGCCACGGTTCGAAGCCGGGGTGCCTCAGCAGTTTCCTCCTCCGAGAGATCCTGTGTATTTCCTTCGTCTGGCTTGAGGAAGCCGCCTGCCAGGAGCCGTCCGAGACAAAGCCGGCCGCCTGGTGGATTTGAATCTCCGTGGCGGGCGCCGAGTGGTATGCCTCCGAGTGGTGCGCTCGCCGCCCGTTGCACTCTTGCCACGCGTCACCAGCATGCCAGGCCGGCCTGCCAGCCCACGCGTGCGACGGGACGCCGCTGCAGGCCCGGGCCCACCACCATAGGGCCTCGGCGCGCGCGCGGATCCGCTGCGGCCGAGGTGGACGGTTACCCTTCCGGGGCAAATTGAATATGCGCCGTAATGATGCGGGATTTATGGGGGCGTGCGGGACGTGGGCGCAGTTAATCCCACGCTCCCACGAAGCGTCACCTCGGCTCCGTCGTTGCCGCCGTATAAATTGAGGGGGAGGGGGAGCGGCTGGACGCACGCGCGCCCCCTCCCACTCACTTCTTCTTCCTTCTTGCTTCTCTGCTTCCTCGCCGCCGCTGCGCCACCGCACCGCCGCACCACACGCAGCCAAAGTGCCGCCGCAGCCCCGTCCCCATCCAGCCTCGCCACGCTGCCACCAGGCCACCGCAAGCCATGGCGCGCGGCGATTGGGACAGCTCCAACGTCCACGACGGCCACCTCGACTTCCTCCGTGCGATGCAGAGGCTTCCCGTTGCGACGATGGTGGGGACGCGCCTTCCCGACGCGAGGGAGATCTCGCCGACACTGAGGGCTGGCGAGTTCATCGTCTTCCGGAGCCATTTCCTTAGCATATTTGGTTTGCTGGTGAGCAGCTTCCTCCGTTCCTTACCATCTTCAACCTCACCACCTTACTCCAAACACGGTGGTGCTTCTCTCCGCCTTCGTGACCCTCTGCGAGGGCTACCTCAGCGTCCTGCCCACCATTGAGTTGTGGGGGAAATTCTTCTATCTAAAGCTGGGGACCCAGGCCAAGGGCGATCCGGCCCAGTGCGACGCATGCATTGCCGTGCGGCGCACCGGCTCTGGGATCCACTTTCCGGCTATCATGCTACTGGAGTCGGCGAAGTTGTGGCAGAAGTCCTACTTCTACGTCCGCAACCTCCACCCGACGTGCGACTACATCAACCTGCCGGCCTACGCAGTCGGCCCACCGCCTGAGCCACGCGACAACTAGGGACAGCAGCCGAAGCCAGTGCCGACTGTCATCACCAACGCCCTCATCCGGCTCCAAGAGATGACGGATTTGGAGGGCCTCAAGCCGTCAGACCTATTGGCTGCCTTCGTCCAGCGCCGGGTTTCGCCCCTCCAAGCCCGGCCGCACTTGATTTGTGACATGAGTGGCCGCCAGGACCCATGCCGGATGTCGACCAAGGAGCTGCCGACCGTGGAGGTGGTCCGCCACGTCAACTACTTCTCCGGCAGCCAGCTCAGCGAGACCGACTAGAGCTTCGGCAAGCCGCCGTACAGCCGCGCCAATCCGCCACCACCAGTTAGTATCTGGTCCCCATTCTTTTCTCACGCATTGCTCCTCATTCGGCCTGACCACCCGGACGCGGGGCAGCGCTTCCCTGGTCAGGTAGCAGCCGGCGCGCCGGCTCCGAGCCACCAGTGGATGCCGGACCGCGAGGAGAGCGACGTGGGTGACCCCGAGCTGGGGGCGGCCGCATTGGAAGACGGAGGCGATGATGACGCCACTGGGGGAGGCAGCGACGGGGGAAGTGGCGATGTCTGGGATTGGCCGGATGATGATGAAGACGGCGATGGACAACACCGCCCCGAAGGCACCAATAGGGCAGGTGCCGGCTCTTCGATGGCACGGCAGCCAAGCGGAGCGCCGACTGGCGCACCCGACGCGCCCAAACGCCGCGCCGAGGGGCCGTTCACCAACAAGCTACCCAAGAAGGCCAAGTCGACGGCCACGACCAAGTGGCAAGAGGCCGCGAAGGCGGCCGTCACCCGGAGGACCCCGAAGGAGCGCCCAATGGTGTCTGGGTAAGTTCGTTGATTGTTCTGTCTTGATTGTTTCTCTCTTGCAGGCTTCTCATCTTTGCCTACTTCGCTATACAGGGCCCCCGTTTCCATATCACGGGCTCTGTCCGCCTCGCTGATCGGACCAGCAGGTGGCTCTGAGGAGGCCCGGCGTGTGGACCCGACTGCCGCCCTTCGGGAGGAGATGGAGAGGAACACGCGGGTGGCCGCGGTGCGAGCGGAGGCCGAGGCGGCGACCACGTTGCAGGCCGAGGCCGAGGAGGCGACCAGGGCGCGGGCGGAGGCGGCGACTAGGGCGCGGGCGGAGGCCGACGCTAAGGCTGCGGAGGACCCGGCCAGCAGTGGGGTCCCGGAGCAGCCGGAGCCACCGGTGGTGGAGATCCAGGCGCCGCCTGGAACAACCGGAGCTGACCAGACGGCCCCAGAGCAGGGGGCGACCGACCCCGTTGTCCCGGAGGTGGAGGTGGTTCAGCGCACGCCGGGAACTGGCGAACAGGGAGGCTGCCATCCCGAAGGGCTGGATGGGCCTTTGGCTGGTGCCGGGCTGGTGACGAGCCAGGCCCTGACGACACGCGCCTCCTCGCGCTTGCGCCCATTGTGGGCGTCCTCCGCGCCGAGGCCAGTAGAGGTCAGGGCCGCGAGCTTGCCGGGAGCCGACACCAAAGCCACAAGCTCCACTCCTCCTTGTTGGGTACCAGGTGCCGGCCGGGCCGCCCTGAACCTCGTGGTGCAGGACGTCCTGGACAAATTCTCTGCCCACGGCGCCACCCTCCTGAAGGCGAGGAGCAAGATGGTGGCGATGCAGACGTCTGTCTGGGTATGTTCTTGATCTCGCTCTTTTTTTTTATTTTTGCGATCTTCAGTGGGGGTGCGCCAGCGCACCCACTGGGTGTAGCCCCCGAGTTCCAAGCCGGCTGCTGAGCAGGCGGGTTGGAACTTTAAGGCGTGTTTCCGAATGCTGAGATGTCGTGTTTGCCATAGGACTACCACAACCTGCGTGCGGCCGCCTTCAACTCCCAGAACCAGACGCTTGCCAACCGGACCACCGAGTTGAAGAAGAGCCGAGGTACGTAGGCCGGCTTTTAGTGGGGGCGTGCAAGAGCACCCACTGGGTGTAGCCTCCGAGATTCGGGCCGATTGCTGAGCAGTCGGGCCGGATCTTCCCGGTGACTTCTTGTCTTTGTTGATGCTATCGCTGATGGTTCTTCTTTGCCTTTGCAGAGGCTACCGCCCATCTGCAGGACCGTGTGTATGAGCTCGAGGGCCAGCTTCAGGCCAAAGAGCTGGAGCGCAGCCAGGCGGCCCCGAAGCGCAACCGGCTCGAGAAGGAGCTGGCTGACCAGGCGACCGGCATGCGGAGCAGGTCTGACAGCTGAAGGACGAGGAGGAGCGCCTCAAGGCCAAGTTCGAGTCCCAGCGCTCGGGCTGGGCGAAAAGGAGAAGTACCTATCGGAGGGCTACTCGATGATTGAGGATCTGTTCGAAGGTAGGTTTTCTTTCTTCCTTGATTGGTTAGTTGCCTGCTACCGTGGTCAGCCGGCTTCTAATTCTTCTGCCTTCTTTTGGACAGAGTACTTCCCGGATCGCTCTGGTGCCATCGGCCAGGCGATTGAGGCATGGCGCGACCAAGGGAGAAGCGTGGGCATGGAGATTACGCCAGACCGGCCCCGGAACTTGGGCGAACAGTTCCTACCCGTTCGGCTGCGTCTTGAGCCGGTGCGCCGCCTGCTCCGCCGGTTTCAGCGCGCCGGGTCGCAGGTCTTGGAAGGGCTCTGGTCAGGTGTGCCGGTCCCCCTGACTCCTAGCCGGACCGCCGACTGGTTGGAGCTGGTGGGGGAGTGGCTCGACACCTGGAAGGGCGCCGCGGCACGGGCCAGCGCTAAGGCGGTGCTGGAGTTCATGAAGGCGTGGTACCCGGGCTTGAGCCTGGCGCAGCTCGCCACCTTCCGCCAGGAGGCGGCGCCAGAGCTGGAGGCGGAGTGCGAGGAGATCGCCATTCACGCGTTGGCCCTGGCCGAGTACACTGACGGCAACGTCTTCATCTTGGAGTGGGCAGAAGACGACACCGAGGTGCCGCCGTCCTGGTTCGGGATGAACCCGGACGAGGGGGAGGACCCGGCGGAGGAGATCGCCTCTAGCGACGAAGCCACGGAGGAGGACGAGTACGAGGAAGGCGATGGCGTCATGCCAGATGACGGAGCGACCAGCCAGAATCAGCCCGATCCGGCCTCAACTGCCGACCAGACCGAGACCTACCAGCCGGAGGCCCCGCCAGCCGGTGCCACCGCCACCGCCGACTCGTCCGAGCAGCCCGTAGTGCCTCCGGCTTAGGCGGCCCTTATCTCTTTAAGTTTTTCTGTCTCGTGCTCAAGAACAAGTTAGTTATGCGCAATTCCACCCACTGGGGGTGTATTTTAAACCTTGATGAATGCCGGCCGCTGGCCTTTTGCAATGTAAATGAATTTATTTTCCCCGCATGCTTGTGTGCCTCGCCGAGTTCTGACTCAATTTTGCCTTTGCTTTCTTTGGCTTTTTCTTTTGCCGTGTTCCTTTGGCTGCCGCCCTGCCAGCCGGACAGCCGCGCTGCGGTCTGTGGCCGGGTTAGGGACTTGGCTGTTTAGAGTAGGCAAATTATTTCAACCGCTTAAAGTGTGGCTAGTCAAGCAAGAAGTCGGCCGGCCGGCTGCTGAGCTGCCGGACGGGGTAGGCCAGAGGCTGGCTTGGCCTGAACTGGTGTTCTTCCTTAGTCATTTTTTGTGTGGACAGCCTTTCCGACCTTTAGCTCTTGCCAGCCGGACAGTCATGCTGCGAGCTGTGGCTGGGGCGAAGAGAGGGCTTTGGCGTCGGCATACTACTGAGCAGACTTCGAATGGTACCAACTTGGGCCAAGTCGGCGATCCCCCGGGCCGGCTGGCCGGACCCGGGCAGGGCGAAAGGAATGAATACTCATACATAGGCGAATCTTATCATATAGATAAAAAGGTAGCCCCCGAGTGCTCCTCGGGGTACCTGTTGTCTTTACTTAGTACAAAAGATAGCGTGGTACATACACTGCATCAACTGTAAAATGGGCGGAGAAGGTTCGCGTTCCATGGGCGCTCCGACTCACGGCCGGCTGTGTCCCTCTTGCGTGCCCTGGGCTTCTGTGCGTCGATGAGGTAGTAGGAGTCGTTGCCCAGGGCCTTGCTAATGATGAAAGGCCCCTCCCAAGGAGCCAAGAGCTTGTGCTGGCCGGCTGTTCGCTGGATCAGCCGAAGCACAAGGTCACCCTCGCGGAAAGCACGCGGCTTGATCTTCTTGTTGTGGTAGCGGCGCAGGCTCTGTGGGTAGATGGCGGACCGGCTGAGTGCCAGCAGCCGGGCCTCTTCAAGCAAGTCGATGCCATCTTCGCGGGCCTCCTTTGCTTTCGCCTCTGTGTACAGGGTGACGCGATGCGAGTCGAACTCGATGTCCGTTGGGATGACGGCCTCGGCCCCGTACATGAGGAAGAAAGGTGTGAAGCCAGTTGATCTGTTTGGCGTGATCTGGAGACTCC
Source organism: Thinopyrum elongatum (assembly GCA_011799875.1). NCBI lineage: Eukaryota > Viridiplantae > Streptophyta > Magnoliopsida > Poales > Poaceae > Thinopyrum > Thinopyrum elongatum. The sequence continues at coordinate 204,596,266 of CM022303.1, forward strand.
AAAGGACGGCCGGCAGCTCCTCGATCCAGCAGCCGGCCAAGCGCTCCAGCGGCTCGACCAGCCGAGGCTTGATGCCAGAAAGAATGAGGCCATTTGCCCGCTCCACCTGGCCGTTTGACTGCAGGTGAGCAACCGCCGTGAGGTCCATTCGGATGCCCTGCATTGTGCAGAAACGAACCAAGGCGCCTTTGGCGAAGTTTGTGCCGTTGTCGGTGATGATGCTATGCGGGATGCCGTATCGAACGGTGATATCCGCGATGAATGTAATGGCTGTGGGGCCGTTCAGCTTCTTGATCGGCTTCGCTTCAATCCACTTCATGAACTTGTCCACGGCAACTAGTAGATGGGTCATGCCGCCGCGTGCAGTCTTGAATGGGCCCACCATGTCCAACCCCCATACGGCAAACGGCCAGGTGATGGGAATAGTCTTGAGGGCCGAGGCCGGCTGGTGCTGCTTGGTGCTGTAACGCTGGCATCCTTTGCACTTTTGGACCAACTCCTTCGCGTCATCCAGGGCAGTCGGCCAGAAGAAACCATGGCGGAAAGCCTTGGCGACGAGGGCTTTGGAGGTGGCATGGTGGCCACATTCACCTTGATGAATGTCCCTGAGGATTGCTATGCCTTTCTCCGGCTCGACGCAGCGCTGAAAGACACCAATCGGGCTGCGCCTGACGAGCTCTCTGTTAATGATCATGTATGCAGTCGCCCGGCGTTGCACTTGCCGGGCCAACACCTCATTGGCTGGGAGCTCGCGGCTCACCAGAAAGTTGAGGATGGGCTGCCCCCAGGACGGGGCTTCTACCACCGTCATGACGGCGACCGGCGCCAGGGTGGCCGGGTTGGAGGCAGCCGCTCCTTGTTGCGTCGCGAAAGTCCCCGGGCCGACTGCAGCAGTCCCTGGGCCGGGTTCTAGAGTTCCCGAGCCGGGTTTAGGTGCTGCAGCCCCCGGGTCGCCTGCAGAAATCCCCGGACCGGCTGCTGAAGTCCCCGAGCCGGATCCGGCTGCCCCAGTGTCAGCCGGCACGAAGATGGATTCTTATTTTGGCGAAGGCTAGAAAGACGGCTTGCACAAGCACTGGAGGGAAACGCCGGCTGGTATGGCTTGCTCGGTAGAGCCAATCCGTGCCAGGGCGTCGGCTGCTTCATTGTCGGCCCGTGGCACATGGATGAACTCGCACCCATTGAAGTATCTGCTGATCTGCTGGACGAGGAAGCGGTAACTGGCCATGTTGGCGTCCTTGACATCCCAGTTGCCAGAAGACTGTTGGACCACAAGGTCCGAATCGCTGTAGCACAAGATGCGGCAGATGCCAATCTCCTTGGCTAGTCGGAGCCCGTGAACGAGTGCCTCGTACTCGGCCATGTTGTTGGAGGTGGCGAAGTGGATTTGTAGCGTGTACTTCAGCTTGTCGCCTTTGGGAGGGGTGAGGACGATGCTGGCTCCCAAACCGGTGCGCATCTTCGAACCGTCGAAGTGCATCCGCGAATGCGTGGAATCCGGTGCAAGCGGCAGGTACTGGGTCTCTGCCCAGTCGACAAGGAAGTCGGCCAGCGCTTGGGACTTGATGGCGGTGCGGGGCTGGTAGAGGATGGTGTGGGGAGGGGGGCGGTTGCCCATGATCTCGGTTGGCCACCCGACGGATGAGTTGGCCTGTAGCCACCCCGAGACAAGCCCCAGGCATTCCCTCGCGAGGCACCTGTCGGTGTCTTGGAGGTCGGCCCGGAATTGGCCGAGCGCGGCGAAGGCTTCCTCCAGGGACCCGGGCCTGACGAGGGGGCCGTAGTTCGCCAGCACGAGGGACTGGCAAGGAGACGGCGCAGGCTCGTCAACCGCTGCCACGACCAAGGAAGCGCGTGCATGGGTAGCTAGGGGCACCGGAGGCTCCGAGCCCCCCTTAGGTGCGACAAGGGCGGACAGCTCTACGGCCCGCCGACCTGCAGGAGCTGGATCCTCCTGAGGCTGCATCACCATGTCCTTAGGCGCACGCTCAGTCACGAAAGGGCGAGGGGCCGCCTCTTCCTCCCGCGCGGGGACCGCAGCGGCTACGACGAGGGGCATTGCCCCCTGAGCCTCGGTACCCCCGACGGCCGCCCCTTCAGGTAGCACCGGCGGGGCGCGTGGAGCAGGTGGAGCACCCGAGCGCCCTGGCATGGTGTTGCCCGTGCGCCCGGAGCCCGTGCCGGACCGGCCCGGCATGTTTCCGCGTCCGCCGTGACCACAGCTAGAAGCTGACGGTGCCCTCGGGGCCGGGGACCCTTTCAGCTCCGCATCCTCCTTCCTCTTCTTCATCGCGATACCCAACATGGTCACCAGGAGGGGTGTATTGTGGGCACAATCACAATTTGTGCTAAACTCAAGAGCAAGGTGGGTTACTTACTCGTCAAGGTCAACCCACGCCCTCCTCTTCTCCTTCTTGGCTGGAGCTGGGGCGCCCTCGCCTTTCCTTGACGCAGCCTGGGTCGCGCTTGGGGAGTTGTCGGGGCGCTCTCCAGTCGGCCCCGGCACAGTGCCGCCGCTCGGAAGGACGGAGGGGTCGCGCTGGGAGGTCGTGGCCGGCTGGGCCCCGTCAGCCCCAGTGGCGGCCGCTTCATTTTTGGCACGCGGGCCAGGCGGGGGTGAGACCGATGCCTTTCCCGCCTTGCCTATGCTCGAGGTGCCCTCTGGAGCGGGCATAGCCGTGCCTTTCTTCGGGGTCGCCCAATAGGATGCAGGCGGCATCCGGGGGTAGGCCTCGGCCTCCTGAGGACCCTAGTGGGGCGCGGACGCTCCGTGGCCAGGGGTTCATCGGTGTCGTTGTCGTCCTCAAGCCTGTGGAGAAGCATGCTCTACGACCGGGGGGTATCTCCGCCACATCGTCCTCGGTCGCATCCGAGTCCTCCTCGCCCTCTTCGCTGGCGCTGTCGCCAGAGGACACTGGCACTGGGGAGTTGAGGTGCTCGGGCGACATGAGCCCCAGCTCATTGAAGACGGGCATGGAGGCAACCAAATCTTCCCTGTCGTGGCGACGGTACGGTGGGACGTAGGCCTCTGGGAGTTTCCCTGGGTCGCTGTTGAGCAGGACGTTCATGGCCCTGTCCAGCTCCTCGCCCGTCAAGCTCCCCGGGTGCAGCCTGATGTCGTCCGTCGCGCCCTGGAGTTCCCACAGGGGGCGCGAGTGCGACTAGAGCGGCGCCAGGAACTCCTTTACAAGCATGCCCCCCGTCAGCGCCTTGTCCTCCATATCCGAGGTCATCTTCCTCAGGGCGTGCTCTGCCCGGGGGTCGGTGAGCTTCTCATGGCTCCACCTCTCGAGCAGCTCGAGCAGCTCATTCGGCAGCTCCAGCCGCTCGTTGAGGCTTCCGGTGTCCAGGAAGACCCAGTGGTGCCGGAAGCCTTCCACCTTCTTTCCGGCCATCATGAGCACGTTGCTCTTGTGGACCACGACGAAGGACACGCAACCAGAGCACTGAGTTGAATCGTGCAGCCGCAAGCTAAAGAAGTGGCGAAGGAGCGGCACGGAGGGCCTCACGCCCAAAAATGCCTCGCAGTAGAAGGCAAAGATGGACAGGAGGAGGGCGGAGATGGGTTGAAGGTGAAGAGCCTGGACCTGGTAGAGGTTGAGGACGGCAACGAAGAACTCGGAGAAAGGCGGGATGAGCCCTGTGAAGACACTATGGAGGAAGAAGGGATAAACCGTCCGTGTCAAGGTCCCCTGCTCGGCGGAGCTAGCCAGGACGATGGTCTCGTTCCACTCATTGTCGTCGCTCACCGTCTGCAGGAGCACAGGAGTGAGATGCCCCTCCTCGGTAATGGAGGATGTGTCGAGCGCTGGTGCAGGGGAGGAGGAATAGCTCGCGGCTTGCACGGTGGGTTTCGACTTCCCGGGAGCCATCCACGGAGTCGCCTGCGCCGGAGTAGGAGGAGAAAGGGAGGCGGAGTGCGATTGGATCTGGAGAAACTCTTGACAGAAGGAAGGGGATCTGAGGCAAGGCGAAAGGGAGTAATGATGGCTTAGCAGCGTGCGCCAGTCTTTTGTCAGTCTGGGCAGTTGCCGAGGCGACGTGGGGGAGTGGAGGCGTCCGCGTCCCGTCAAGTGCCACGCATCAAGCCTGGCCCGCAGGCGTTTTGGGTCCCGCGGTGCTTCGCCTTGCCCTTTGGCTTTGCCTCAAAGCCAAGCCCGAGCGCGCCTTGGGCTCGAGGGCTACTATCAGTGTTCTGGGAACCAGGGTACCCAGACTTGCCTACCTGCAGCCCACGGCATGGCTCCTCCAACGGCTTGGTATGGCCCATCTGCAAGGCCACCAAGACAAGTCCCTCGCGAGGGCCCCCTGGCCTCACGAGGCGGACGACACCAAGACCTCCAGAGGGAGCGGCTTTCTAGGCTGCCTCCTAAGGAGTGGAGATTTCTATGCAGGTACCCAACCTCCCGAGGCTGCGATGACATGAGCCATGACGACCAAGGCCAGGCGGGCGCCAGCGGGCACAGAGGAGACAGTTTCCCTTTCGGTGCTAATGGAGCAAGGATAGACGCGGGTTCCCAAGGAATCCCCCAAAGGTTTCCATTTGGGTGCAACGAGACCAAGACCACGAGCTCAGCAGGATGGATGTCATCGCCGAGCCCACTGCTGTGTCACGACCAGAAGCTTTGCAGGAGAAGACCACCTTTTGTCAGAATAGGGTGTACTACTTGTCCCCTTTCAAATTTCCATTGTGGTATCCCTTCCCACCTAAGTTTCCAGGGAAGAGGACCAAGGTCAGTATAAATATAGGTTAGCCACCACCGTAGAAGGGGCTGACTCATTCTCACCCCCAGAGCCCTCACGAGGCAGCTCACCCACTATACCAGTTCATCCTCAACCTCCTCGTGAGGCCAATCCACCACAAAGCAGGAGTAGGGTTTTGCACCGCAAGGTGGCCCGAACCTGGGTAAACTGTCGTGTCCATCTTCTTCCCCGCTCATGCGCGAATCTGGCAAGGCTAGGCTGTAGGGTAACGAGCTCGAGGGCTGAGAGGTTGAGATCTTTGCACACGCCCCAGATTTCGAACCTTCTTGGGTCTGCGGAGCCCTGAATCTGACAGTATGTACGTGACTGTATTTTTTGCCCTGTGGCTGTACGTACGTGTACACGGCTTAGACGGGACTGCCTGAACTGCTACATCGGGGGCTTTACTACGACACGTGTCGCTTCTTGCTCGGCGTCGGTTCATCGTTGTAGAGAGACCAATCGACTAGTATGCACGTACATGTTCACGACCAGACAGACAATGCTACATAAGCTTCGATCGTGTGGGTCCCAGCTGTGAGGGAGGATAAGGTGGCACTTCCTTGCGTGCGAAGATATAGCTGGTGGGTCCCAGCTGTCAGGGGGAGGGATCATTTTTTCTTGACTAATATGGAAGCACTTCCTTGCGTCCAAAGATGTAGCTGGTGGGTCCATCTGTCAGCGTCATCGCGTACAGTCGTCTTTTGATGGCTGTCATTCGTTGACCACGTTGACCACATCGCGCCGAGAGCACCAAGGTGGTGGACGACGGCGAGGCCTAGGAAGGGAACGACGAGGGGCCGGGGAAGACGCGGCAATGGATGCCCACGTGGTGGGGAGTACGAGGGTTGACTGCTTCGGCTACGGTGTGAGGCTGATGTCGCCGGAGATTAACAGGAGGTGTGGGTGAGTATAGGGGAAGCATGGCTAGCGGTGGCAGCACAGCCGGCCACGGGAGGTAGGAGCAGGTGGTCCCGCCGGCACTTGTTTTGGTGGCTGGAGCAAGAAGATCAAAGATTGAAGAAGCAGTGTGGCCGTTGGATGTTAATCCAACAGTCGCTGCTGCTAGAATCGTTTGTTGACTAGGTTAACAAAGCCCTACGTACGTGTCAACTTAGTAGGCCCACAAGTCAGCCTCCGAATCAGGTGGGTCCAAGCTAGCAAGGGGCGAATCATTTTTCTTGCGCGTAATAAGGAGGCACTTCCTTCCATGCGAAGATGTAGCTCATGGGTCCTAGCTGTCATGGGCGAGGGGACTTTTTTCGCGTAATAAGAAGGAACATCCTTGCATGCGAAGATTGTAGTTGGTGTGTCCAACCTATCAGGGGGAGGAATTGTTTATTCCCGCATAATAAGGAGGCACTAGCTTGCGTGTGAAGATGTAGCTGGTGGTTCCCAGCTGTCAGACTCTCGACGTACTCCATCTTGGCTCTTGTTGTTGACCACGCATGGTCGAGCGGACCACGGTGGTGGATGACGGCGAGGCCTAAGATGGGAACGATCTGGAGTCGTGGAACAATGTGCATTGGAATCCCTGGCGGAGGGGAGTACGAGGGACTGGTTCATCTGCGGGGCGAGGCTGCCGTCGCCGGAGAATAACAGAAGGTGTGGGTGAGCACAGGTATGACCTGGCCACCGTTGGGAGTAGGGTGGGGCGACGAGGCATGCGTGGCAGCACAGCCGGCCACGGGAGGCAGATGCAGGCACTCCAGCCGGCGATGGTTTTGGTGGCTGGAGCAAGAGCAACTAGATCAGAGATTGAAGAAGAAGGATCGCCGTTGGATGTCAATCCAATGAATACAGATGTCAGAATAATTTGTTGACGTTTTGTTTTAGACCATTAAATTGTTTTGTTCACTAAATGGACACCACCTTGCGCAGGCTTCATCCTAGTGGGCCAACAAAGTCAGCTTCGAAAGCTGTGGCAGAATGCGGCCCATTTATTTCGGTTTTACAACCCATTTCATTTTGGTGGCCAATACATCTATTTCCTGGGCTTTGACTCAAAAAATAATCTATTTTCTAGGCTGGGTAAAAATAATAATAGCCGGTTTACTACTTATGATACTTTACAACGCATTTGATTATTTATTCGAATACACCTATTTACTAGGCTGGGTGAAAAAATAATATTGCGTACATGCAGCCCATCTATAATTTCTGATAATTTACAACCCATTTGATTTTAGTAGAAATGGACCCATTTTCTGGGATGGGTGAAAAAACAATGATGGTCTGGACTGAGCATTTCGTATAAAAAATTAATATTGAGATAGGAATATTATTAAAAAATTTTAAGTTGGGCTTGATATAAAAAATGAAGTGAGTTGTGCATTTTATTAAAAGAAACATAGGCTAGGTTGCGCTTATTTTAGGATCTTGTGTACAATTGTCGGCCCAGTTGCATGGCTGATGTTCAACGAAAAATGCATGTGTAGTAGTACAATACAACTTTACATAGCTACTCAGCCCACATTCAACAACGCCTGAAAAGGCCCAAACAAGGCTTGTGTACAACTTTCTGAAGTCACTAAGCTCAATTTATAACTTAAGAAAAAAGTTGGAGTACAGTGGAACCTAATTAAAAGCTGTCACGAGCAAAGAAATAATTCAACGGGTCCCACTTGTGCGTGCGTGCGCGCGCGCGCGTGTGTGTGTGTGTGTGAGAGAGAGAGAGACCCATCAGTCGATGCTCGTGAATACATCTTGCAGCCATATGCATTGCTAATGCTCAATAAAAACTTATATAGTTGACACAATCATTTACAACATAATAGCACATTGAACTTGCATACAAAAATTTCACGCACACGGCACAATCAGGGCGGAAGCAGTGGATCGCTACGGGTAGGGCTATGTTGAAACCAACAAAATCGTACATAACCGTTCATCGTCTTTTATCAATGATGAGGAAATATCTTGAATGCCGTGCAAAGAAAACAGATAGACAACACAATAAGTTATGCTAGCACATTAAGTTGACGTACACTCCTTTCTAAAAAAGTTCAGGTACAAAAATAGAACAGGTCACAATCAAATGTACTGGCACATTAGTGCTTCACACCAATAGCTCGGATTTAACTAGTATTTGAGAAGATTTAGTTGTTACCTCAAATTAGAGCACATCCAGGCAGCCAACCTTGCCTCTCCTCCCAAAGAAGCAGTGGCCTCCGCCACGCGATGGAGTAGGCCATGTGCCATCCATCATTTCGAGCAACACGGGGAAAGTCTGACATTGACTCTTGTAATGGACGTCGTCGATGGACCCTGGCACCAGCGGCGGTGGTAGGACTTCGATTGATGGATTGACCACTTCTTCGACCTACACGAACACTTGATATAGGTACATCCCTAACGTGGTCCACGGCGGCCTTGGTGGCGACAAATAGTAGAACCCCGGTTCCTGCACCAGTATCTCAACACCAATCACCTTCGGTATGGTGGACTGATTCTTCATCCATGCCCAACTGTCTGAGGAACAAACAAACTTACGAGCTCACCTCCTAGGTCGTTGATAAGCTCATTCATAGACTCGTTGTTCCAAGCACGTCGAGGCATGCCGTGGAAGGCAAGCTTTGTTAAAAACTCAAGCTCAGAGGGCACCGAGCCCCATCCTGGGTGCACCGATCAAAGCTCACCAGCATGCCATCGCAGAACAAACGCCGGGAAGATTTGAACACATGACTGCAGTCGAAAGTTGTCCAGAACCTGACGAAGAAATTAGCCGGTGGCGGACAAACTTCGATGAGCAAGTCGCTTATTTGGATGCCATGCGCAATGCCAAGAGCTTTGATAAGGTTGCCTGGCGAGACGGGAGGCCGGTCGCCGTTGATGGTTACCATCAGCACTTTGCTGGCAAACTAGTCGTCAAGCGCCGCCATGCCACTGTTGAGCGACAGCACGCAACGCCCGAAGGCAGGACGGACTTCAGGATCTCCGGCTCGGAGATCCGTGTTGACTGGTGACATGATAGTCCACTCGAGTACAGGGAGTGCAGGAGGGGGATTTGCGGGAACTGGAGTAGGAATCGAGATTCCAGAGGTAGGGGAGGGACGGGAGATTGTGGATGAAAAGGTAGCATGAATTTCGAGCACACGCCAATACGCTCTCGGTGCGCAAGCGCACGAAAACACCGGTGGCACCCCCATGTTGGCCTAAGAGTCCTTTTTCTTTCTTTTTTTGAGCGCCTGGCCTGAGAGTCATAATTGACCTGTTTGGCATTGCGTTACTACTCGACCCATATTCAATGACACCTCACATTGGCCCAAACAAGTGTACATCATTGAAAAGACACTAAGCTCAAATTATAACTTGAAAAAAGGATATATACACTGAACACTGGAGAATGGTGATGCCCTCATTTAGCCCACTAGCAGTTCAAGACAATAAACAGTTTGAAACAATGATATATACAACATTCAAACATTGACTAGTGACTACTACTGACATAAACAGCAAGACATGATAGTTCATAAGAAGTCTTGCTACACCACCAAAACGCACCCATCTGCAGCGCTTAGACTCTCGTGATCCAAACGAGAATGACATTCTAAAGAGAGGCAACTATTACATAGTAAGAGTGACATAGACGAGGATGACCAAATGACAAGGAGTCTTCATAACAAAAGAGAGAACTACCCATCCAGAGAAAGCAGCAAAGATAACAAGTCATTCGAAGAGGGATGATCCAACACCATCATAATTTGCAGCCCCGCTTTAGCCACCAGTGATTTGGAGACACCAGGACTCCACCCTTTCGACGCAACAGCCCAATTACCTATCAACCTGAAGGTTTGAACCACATCACTGCCTGTTGGAGTTGAGACATCCAAGGATCAAAGTTAATCCAGATGCCTTTCTCATTCTCACCTTCTTTTGGCTGCAGGCTGTATCGTTCACAATCAGGGGAGTTTGTTCCCGAAGTCCTAGGGCTCGCCGTGTAGACACAGTTTTCCCTAGCAAACAAAGCCTCTCTGCCATCAAGGTCCTTGCCAACGGTCATCTCCTGGTTAATCGATAATTGAGTCTGAGAAATAGCGAGTGTGAACCAAGGTTGTTTACCCGCCTCCAACTCAAAAATCCCGAAGGCCACAACAAGCTGGTGTCCTGCTCATAGACGTAACAGCCACTCTCTGGATACTCACGTATTTCATGGTGCTTGTACACAGTGGGGTTTTTGCAATATAACTTTGCCGGCTCATGTGTGGGAATGATCATCAGTCTTTTTCCGTCGTCTGATCGAGCGAGGAACCAGTTGTGCTTCCCTATTTTTGGCAAAGGTGGTGTGATTACAAAGGGCAGTAACTGTAGGGGCACTACATCATATCAAAAAGGACAGGCATTGTTATTGTAAGATCAGCATTGTTCAGCGTATGAGTAGGATAATGCAAGAAACAACATTGATCTATCCCTGTTGGAACTGAGAGGAAAATACAGGGAAATGTATACTGGGTTCGAAAATATAGAAGTGCCATGCATGGTTATACTCATGTTATCTTACAATCAATTCTTCACAGGAAACTACCATGCTATGCATGTTATGTAATCATGTTCTGTCCTCACAAATAAATTCTTCAAGGAAACTAACACACCATGCATTGTTATATACTCATGTTGTGTGGGCAAAATTCTTGTGAGGATATTATTCTAGCCATTGATTGCTGAAGGGCGAATATAGTTATGTACACATGGTAAGCATTACAAGATTTCACTACTTCCAAATATAGAGTTCTCCATATGCACAGTTACTTCCCTAATGTATGGTTAGATGAAACCAACAGTGTGATGCATGTTTCTACATCATGAAAATGAGGAAACTAACATGGCTATTGATACACACTCTTACTTAGTAGTATATAGATTACTATAAAGTTAGGAGAATATCCATATCTTCCTAACCGTTTGATTATTCAAGGGTACAAATACGCTGTAATGACATGGTCACAATCGCATGAATTAACTCATTCCAAATATAGCTGATTTACGGCGTCTCTAATACATTGCCATAGTTCTACTCAATTTCTTCTCAAACAGGGATATGCCAATCATCACAAAATTTCAAACAGTGTCATGGCGTTATCATTAAAATTAGACGAAAACAACTTACACGCGTCGTCCCAGCAATACATGGTGCCATCTGCTTTGTCGATCGCGTAGATGATGCCATTGTGTTCAATAGCATCACAGAAGTGTGTGTCAGCTTTGATGATCCACTGCGAGGTGAGTTGTCTCCAGCTCAAGAAGGCACTGGCGGAAAGATAGGTGAGTCCACGGTCGAACAAGGCAATTAGCTTGAAGTCTGCGAATCCGCATATCGTGCAGGCACTTGGCAGATTACAATCTTCTACAAAACAAGGTCCGTCCAACTGACGTGGTAATCTAGATGACTTGGACCATGATGGTAAAACCCTACATAATCCAATGGAGGAAGGATAATCTCATGGGAGGTGTGGAAGTTCACGAGCAGCAACTTTTTCCGGTCTTCTCTAACGGCAACCATCCAGTGGGAGTTCATGCTGACCCAATACATACATGCCAAGAAGTTTCAGCCGATGGTGATCGGATCGAAGTCGAGGGGCATGATGTACGGCGACCCAGTACATACCTGCAAAGAAGTTTCGGCTAATGGAGGTCGGAATGAAGTCGAGGGGCATCATGTATGCCTCTGTATCATGGTGAGCGCATCTCGCAAGAGCAGATAACAACAAGCAGGGTGTCTTGAAAAGCTCAGGCCTCGCTTCGACGATGGCCATGTGCATGTCGATCGAGCATGCAGCCAGCCACACGAAGCTCAACATATCCATACGCGAACAACAGAGGTCGAGGATGTCACTAGGGAGATCGCTCCAGTCGCGACTCATATGGATGTTGCACGGTTCGCGTTCGGCCATGGTGGAGTTTGGAAGGTAGTGTTTTTTGGGGCTTGACTTACGGGGGAGAAGGCTCTCGGTGCTGGAGCGACTAGCGAGGGAATAGTGGTACTGGGGGAGGCGAGCGAGGCGAGGGTACGTGGGGGCACAATGAGATGATGAAGAGTGACCTCAGGATCTCCGGCGAGATGGAGATGGAGATGGAGTGGTGCTAGGGGAGAGGGAGACGAGGCGAGGCATGCTATACAGTGGCGGTGACAGTGACTGCACAGTGCGCAAGGTGAGGCTGACTTTGGTAACCTGAACACGCCGTCTGGACTAGTGTCGCCTCGGGCGTAGGGTCTTGTCACTTCACTGTGAGGACCGGATGAATAATATTTTGACCATCAAGTGTACTACAGTTGTACTACTACTAGTAGAAACATACGGAGTAGTACTGTATAGCGGAAATAGGTCTCCCATGCTAGCATGCCTCTGGGTTCACTTCATCCCCCAGGTAGCATCCATATTGTGAGTAAAACCAATTTCTCGTGCATGCGGAAGCGTGAAGAAAGGCTTTTTATTTTTTTAGGATAACCGCATATTCCTTAACTAGAAAAGGTTGTCTCGCAGGCACGCGCCAATATCCATCCGAACCAGCTATGGCACATTTTTTGTGCAAAGAGATGGATATGTTTGTATATGTGTTCGTCCACCCAAGTGGGTTTTGCGTAGGTTCCACCTGTCAGGAGGGGTGCAGAAATAAAAAGGAATCATAAAATGTTTCGCCACGGTGATTCAAAAGAGTGACCTCAACTAACCAGTGGCACATGTAGCGATAGAAGGATGGGCACGTACACGGACACGTACCACTCCTCGGTACGCTACCCGCATAGCCTTTTCGTTTTGCAGGTTGGTCTACCTAGCCATCTAATCAACTGCCTGCATGCCACTTCTCCCATTTACTTCTCCATCGGGAACCGATTTTCCTCGGCTTCTTCACCTCTCCTTCATTTGCATTCAAACCCCATTGGATTCACATTGTTTTAACCTCTTCAGATACTCCTGGAGTAATTTCGAAGCACCTTTAAATAATCATCTTCTTCAGTTAGACTAGCCATCTTAATCCTAATTCTCCAAACCATAGACCTCCGGTCCAGTGGTTCCAAACGGTGGAAGAGATCCCAATGCAGGTTTTTAGCGTCAAACATGTCCTCGTTGAAGGCTCGTTGAGCATAATTGCCACCGTCACCGACCACCCAAGGGATGTTCAGCAGTGGATCAACAATGTATCCAACTCCCTCGAGAAGGTGGAGATGAAGGTCATCGGTCTCGACGCAGAGTACACGGAGCGTGCCACTGGGATGATCCAACGCGCCGCCGTCCTTCAGCTGTGGCTCGAAGATGAAGTTTTGGTGTATCACATCGTACACGCGCCCTCCATACCAAGTGATCTCCATGATTTCATGTCTCGGGAGGACGTATACTTCTGTGGGGCAGCCATCGATGGGGACAAACAGAAGCTGGCGCCGTACAACCTTGACTTGAAAAACATCGCTGACCTACAAAACAGAATTCCTATAGATGATTGTGATAAAGAAACACCATCCCTATTTGACGTAGAAATTTCTGTGCTCGGAACAAATCTTGAGGAGGGTGACGAGACGCTGGGATTAAGGTCGTCTGGATGGGAGAATTATCGCTTGACCTACGAGCGGATAAATATGCTGCCCTCGATGCCCGTGTGAGTTTCAAGATAGCTGCAAGGTCAAAAGAGCTTGTTGCGAAGCCGTCTCCCATAGAAAATGAGAAGAAGAAGAAGAAGAAGAAGAAGAAGAAGAAGAAGAAGAAGAAGAAGGGCATTATAGATGGATGAACTATTTCCTCTCTTGTAAAAAAAATTCCTCTCCGTGTACATTGATATAGATGAACTATTTCGCTGGTGTGCATGTCTTTGGAACAAGTGTAGTAGCATACATCCGCTTGACTATAATTAGCTATTTATCCACCTAGTTTTCTCTACTACTCCTTGCAGTTATTGGTATGCAATGCATGTGTCAGTAGACATGATAGCTTGTCGATGGAAGTTGAACTACGGCGACCATCACGTTTCTACCACTGCCACACGCAATTCCCATGATGCCGCTCCAACCCACGGCACCACGTCCCCCGACGTGCGCCTCACCCCTCTCGGTCCCACCGCTCCTCTGCCTTTGTGTGCATGACATGTGGGCCAGCTGAACTGCGGCGACCATCAAGTTTCTACCCCAGTCACACGCGATTCCCACGATGCCGCTCGAACCCATGACACCAGATGTCCCCCGACCTGCGCCTCATCCCTCTCAGTCCCACCGCCCCTCTGCCTTTATGAGAATGACATGTGGGCCTACCACGTGTAGGGTCCACATGTCATTAACTCAAAGGCAGTTGCACTAAGCCACTGAAGCTCGGTCCCGTGGGCCCCGAGAGGGAAATGTAACTCCTGCACCCGGCCATGTGGTGCTCCCGCTGTACGAACTCGTGCCAAACTCAAAATTTGTTTTTGATTACTACCAATGTGCCGGCCTGTGCATTGCAATTGATCCAAAGTAGTAGAATAATACTTGTTCACAAACTTGAAATATAAACACTCTAGTTTTGATATACATATATCTGTAAAAATAAATTATGCTTCACTCAAGACATATTCCTTGGGCTGTTTTGATGAGGTAAGGGGCAGGTGTGGCTGGTTTCAAGATAATAATAGATTTTTAAAAAATTGGAGCAGATTTTTTTCTAACATTTTGTAGCGTGGCACGGCATCTGGTGCATCTAATAGTCTGAAAAAAAAAGTTGAGTGCACTCTAAAGATATTTACCTGCTCCCATTTAGTGGAGTGCACTCTAAACACATTATCTATTTATTTTTCTCTAGCCTATCCTAGCCATGCAACCCTGCCACATAAGCTAGTCATGCATGCAATCCATAAATTGCAATATACTCGCGTTACTCTCCAGCATGCAATGCCGCCACATTTTCTATTTATGCCTGATAGTCATAGGTTGTTTTTTGCATTAGTCTTGATCTTTCATAGTTTGGTAGAGGAATGATTAATCCAAATATTAATGTTCCATAAAACTAAACTCCAAAGGTCTGCCGAAGCCAAGGAAGAGGACGTACGATGGGGGCGGTGGAGGCGTCTTCGTAAGAGGAGGAGAGCTCGAAGGATAATCTTGCACATCCGCCACCACCTGCATATCGGCGCGGGACTCCTCGAGCGCCCACTGGAGCTCACGCTCTTCCAGGGAGCGGTGGAGTCACGGGATTTTCCTAAACCACGATGGGCACCATGTAGTACTCCTCGTAGCCAGGGGCGCGGTGCTCGCGTCCTGACTCCTGGGGTACTGTTTGGAGCACGCGCTCAACCACCTCGTGAGCCATAAGGATGCCATGATCATGGCCGTGCTGTTGGAGCACACACTCGTGCGCCTGAGCGGCGAGGATGTGATGTTCACTGGCGTGCTGCTGGAGCACGCGCTCGTCCACGTCGAGAGCGGCCATGATGCGATGTTCATGGGCGTGCTCTCGTCCACGTTGAGAGCAGCAATGATGCGATGCTCGCGGGCATGCTGCTGGAGAACGCGCTCGTCCACATTGTGAGTGGCAAGGATGCGATGTTCGCGGGCCTGCTGCCAGAGCACGCACTCGTCCACGTCGAGTGCGGTGACGAAGTGATGTTTGCGGCGTGCTCTCATCCACGTCGAGAGTGGCGATGATGCGATGCTCACGGGCATGCTACTCGAGAATGCGCTCCTCCACATTGTGAGCGGCCAGGATGCGATGCACCTCCCCGTGACCGACCAGGGCGTGCTGCTGGAGCACAGCTACCCCTCGTGGCCGACGAGGGCGAGCCACTAGATCACACTGTCCTTCGTGTGGCCAGTCAGCGCGAGCTACTCGCGGCTGTCAAGGGCGTGCTCCACCTCGGCGATGTCGGAGACTCCGTCCTCTTCCCAGTCCACAGCGCCGTCCACTTCGGTAATGACTATGTGCTCCGGTGGGTGTTGTGTCCGTATGGGGGCTTCGAGCTACAGTACTAGTGGGGGTGGGGGGTGACCGTTTTGTGGTTTCACATGGTCTAAGGAGAAAAATAGAATCTCAAGTAGCACAATATGTTGGAATGTGTCGGAGGAAGGCTAGCAGGAGCAGTACAACAAACATCACATGCGCACCATTTTTTTACCATGAAGACTGCAAGGCTTACGCCTCACAACATTTTGTTGATTAAAAATTTAACTATTTACAAAACCCTCACAAAGAGGAGGAAAAAAGAAACAAAGGAAGTGAAAAACAGAGTATAAAGTACAAAAGAACAGAAGAAAACAGGGGAGGAGTTCAAGGGAGTAAAAAGTTAATCCATCTCAGAAGGGCATCTCTATATTTGCTCTTGATCCTGTGGGTGAGCAGTGTGATGTCATGAACAAAGCCAACTCTCCACTGCCTGAAAGTAGGTATAATATGCTTGAAAGCTTTATCATTTCTTACTTTCCAGATGTTCCACCATGCTAAAAAGACCACCTCACAGAAGAAAGGTTTGGCAAATTCCCTTCTAGCTTGAATAGCAATCTGAACCATATCATTGCTATCTTTCCAAACAATTTGTAAATAATTCCATACCCTAATACTGAAATTACATTGGAAAAATAGGTGATTTCTATCCTCCAAAGCAGAAGTAGGACAAAGCACACACCGTGGACCATCATTAATGTTGCAATGCCTTCGTTGGATCATGTACTTGGTGTGTAATCCTATCCATAATCACTAACCAAGCAAAAATCTTGATGGACATGGTACAACAGTATTTCCAGATCCAACATAACAGAGGGTTAGCCATTATTGGTTGATGAACAAAACCATAATACTTGCTAGCAGTATATTCAGATATTTTACCATGTCTCCATAACCAAGAATCAGGGAGTTGCTGGTTCAAATTGAAATTGGCCAGTAAAACTGATAATTGATTCAAATCATTATAGGCTAGCTCAGAGAGAGGCAAGGAGAACAGGTCATACACATCATCAGTCTGAATGAACTCTCTAACAAAAATTGACTTGTCAGAGCAGTAAGAGTGCAGTCTTGGGAATCTCTCTTTCAAAGGGACAATTTCATTATCCAGTTGCCAATGATTAGACCAGAACAGAACAGTGTCCCCAGTATAAACCTTCACCATTGTGACAGCCCTGAATTTGTCCATGAGTTTTGTAATATCCCTCCACCAGAAGGAGCCACATAGTGTGGTGTCATGTGGAACTCTATTAAAATATTAAGAGTCCCAGATCAAATGGACCCATGGCACATCTATTTTGTTATAGAACTTATTGAGATGCTTCATGAGCAAAGCTTCATTCTGCAGACCAAGATTAAGGATGCCCAGACCTCCTTTAAGCTTGGGCCTACACACCAAGGGCCAAGCAGCCAGAGAATGACCTTTTTCCTCTTCGTATTTTCTCCAAAGACATTGTCTTTGAATTCCTCCAACTATTTTAGAATGCCAGGTGGGATGGATAAACTGCAAAGGAAGTATATTGGCAAGGAGGAAATCACTGAGTTAACCATTTGCAGTCTACTTCCTTGAGGAAGAAACTAAGAACTAGAAGTAAGGCTTCTCTCCATACAGTCTACCAAGGGCATCAGTTCAGCTATTTTGGGCCTGGTTGTCCCCACAGATAGTCCCAAATAGGTAAAAGGCATTTTTCCAAGCTGGCAACCAAACAAAGCTACAAGTGAAGAAGCTTCCAACTCATTCACATTTATGGGGTACATTGAGTACTTATGGTAATTGATGTCCAGCCCAGTGGCTTTAGAGAATGAGGTCAACACCTCTTTGAGAGCAACCAGCTGAGATCTATCTGCATGTAGGAACATGAGTGTGCCATCAGCATATTGAACCACAGGGTAGTCAGGGTCATGGGTGGGTATTGGCAGATTGATCACTCCTTGGTGCAACAGATTATTGATCATTGCTTGTAGAAGGTCAGTAGCTAAAACAAATAACAAAGGAGACATGGGGTCCCCTTGCTTCACTCCACATCTGCACTTAAAATGTTTGCCAGGTACACCATTAAGCAGGACTGATGAAGTTCTAGAAGACAGAAGTTCAATGACCCAAGAGATCCATTTGGTAGTAAATCCCTTGGACTGCAAGATTCTGAGGATTGCCTCATGTTGTATTGAATCAAAAGCCTTTTCAAAATCCAGCTTGAGCAAAAGAATTGGCGTTTTGGATTAATTGCATTGGTGGATATATTCAAAAGTCCAAGCTAGGCAATCCTGTATGGTTCTTGATTTGATGAAACCATACTGGTTTTTATGCACACAGTTGGTGATCTCATCTTGGAATCTATTAGCAGCCAATTTGGTTAGGAATTTAAGACCCACACTAGTTGAAGAGATAGGCCTAAAATCTCCAACAGTTTCCGGGGAGTGTTTATGATCAAAGTGATGTAAGCATCATTTAAATTCTTCAATTTTGCTATTCCTGCATGAAACTCTTGAACCAAAGAGATAAAGTCCTGAGAGATAATGTGGCAGCATTTCTTGAGAAAAATCCCATTAAAACCATCTGGGCCAGGAGCCTTGTCAATGGGCATCTCTTTGATCACTTTGTTTATTTCCTTGCTTTCAAAAGGTCTGGTTAACACTTCCAATCCTTGTACCTGTGGAATGAGAGAAAGAATATCCCAGTCCAAAACAATGTCCTTCACTATGCCCATTCTGTTCTTAAAAGCCTACAGAAATTCACTAGCCATGATAGCATGATCAGAGGTGGATGAACCATCAGGCATAACCAGACTAGCAATAGCATTTTTCCTATGCCTCTCAGTTGCCATAGCCTGAAAAAAATTAGTGTTCTCTTCACCCACTTTGATGTATCTGATAGTGCTTCTCTTTTTCCAGTAAAGAAATTGGAGATGAAGTAGATGTTGATGATGAAATTTCACTATCTTCCTAAAAATTAGCCTCAGGCCTGGACAAGGTTCTGATCTCCTCCAAATTATCAAGCCATAGGATTACCCAGTTACACCTCTCAAGAAGTTTTTTAATGTGAGATAAACCTTTCTTCCACTTCTTTAGGGAAAACCTAAGAGCTTTGAATTATCCACAATTATAGCAGATATATGAGTTTTGTTAGGACTCATTTGCCAGACAGATTGCATATACTCCATGAAACCAGGTTGCTGAACCCAATAGTTCTCAAAATGAAAAATATTGGCTCTTGGAATGGATGTGTTGATGGACACTAAGCAAGGCACATGATCAGAGGTGGTCTTGGCTAGTGGAGTAACTTGTGACATTGAGTATTGGAGGATCCAACTCGCAGAGGTGAACACCCAATCAAGTTGCTCTAACAGTGGTGTGTCCTGCATGTTAGACCAGGTAAACCTTCTTCCTTTCAAATGTAGCTCCAAAAGACCAAGATGTCCAATGATTTCATTAAAAATGAAGATGTCATTAACATCACCACCAGGGAGGTTCCTGTTATCAAAAGACTTGATAAAGTTGAAATCACCCATCAACATCCATTGCTTATCAGGTTCAATTTGTAGACCATATAACCAATTGACAAATTCATCCCTCATTTGGCCCTAACAAGGTCCATAAACATTTATTAAGTTCCATTGCTCATTGTTATGAACCGAGGTGAAACTAATTATGATACCATAAGGTTTTACTTGTACCAAGACACCATGGAAAATGACTGAATGCCAAACAGTTAAAATACCACCAGACGCACCACTAGAGGGTGATTCAATGAATTGATCAAAGCGCGGTGGACAGATGCTCTTAATAAGACGACGATCACAAGAAGAAATCTTGGTTTCTTGTAAGCATAATATTGCACATTGACTCTCAATGACTTTCTCCCTCACCGCGCGCTGACGAGCTTCAGAATTCAAGCCTCTGACATTCCAACAAAGAAGTTTCCAGCTACAGGTCCTCATGACTAACCATCAGATAAGGAGCAAAGATTTGCATGACATACAATGCCATACATCCATAAGTAGCACAAAAGACAAAGTCACAACACCCATTGTTTGACACACACAAAAGAAAGAACAAAAGATAACTGGCAAATTTGAAAGGCTTGCTAAACCTAATACTTTGATGACACTGCATTAGTTTGATGGTGAAGAAGAGTCCTCCTTAGGATCAGCCATAAGCTTCTCCTGGGTTAAGAGTTGCGGATCGATCTCCAGTTCAGCACCCGCAGCTTGAAGCACATCAATGGGGGTGTGGGGTGGCCCCTCCTCATGCATCTCCTTCTGTTTGCAGTGGTCCTCCACGAGAGTGTCAGGAATGTTGGAGCAGAGCTGGGCTGACACCTCAGTGGGCTTTGAGCGTGGCTTCTTCTTCCTTGGCTGGTAAGCAAGCTACTAAAAAATTACATTTTTGTAGCCATCCAACTTGATAGAGCTTCTAGTACATCTCCTAACCGAGGTTTCCACCAGAGGAACAAACATCTTCTTCTTTGTCGTGCTCCTGTTGGAGCAGACATTCTTCTCTGCAGCAAAAACCAAGGAATGTGGCTCTGCAGGTACACTGAACAAGGATCTGTCCACTGGTCACTTTGCTGGTGATAAAACCCTCCTGGGAGTAGTGACCTGTGGAACGAAAAGGGGCATCTTCCTCTCTTCATCAAAAGCAATAGACCACATTCTCTTAGAGTATATGACCGTGCCCATCAGTTTGAAACAAAGAGATCGAGGCACCTGAGCAACTCCAATGTCCCCCATAAGAGACTCAAAAGATCTCTCCCAGATCATCTCAGGAGGTAATGGAGGACCAGCCACAACACGAATCATACCTCTAAATATCTGTTGCGGTTGAATCACAGGTGGTTGATATGGCACTATAGCCAGTAGATCATTCTGCGGCTGATTTGCTTGCTGCTCCACCGGCTGATCAACAGACACCGATCCTTCAGGCTGATCGATTACAATTGAAACTTGCTCTTGCTCAGGTGGGGCTGGTTGGTGAGGCCCATTGACCTCAGGGTCTTCTCCCCAAACCGCATTTCCCCAGTCTTCAGCAGCATTGACTGGCTACTCCAGAGCAAGGTCAGGAAGATCGTTCCAACCATGCTGTGGATACGGAGGAAGAACAAACGGCAGGTTGTCAGGTACCAAGTTCCCAGGCAGTGGATGCGGATTTCCATCCAGTGGCATGGGATCTTCATCATTGGGCATTTGATCAACAAAATCCGCCTCCAAGACATAGCAAGTTGCTGTCCAAGAAACTCTAGCACCGCCCCACTCAGCGTAATCACCAAACACAACATCACGAGGGGCTAGTGGCGTGTCCGGAAAGCTTTCTTCAACCAAAGTTCTCACCAAATACAGATCCTCACTGTCCCAGGAGATGAACTTACCAAAAGTGCTAACTACCTAAGAAATATACTCCGTGGTACGATAATTTAAAGGAATGCCTATCTTATATTTAATAATTGGATGCACCATTTGAGGCTCCACGTTAATCATCGGTAACTAATCAAATTATCCGTACGATCTCAGTATTAATTAGAAATAGCCGTCCGATGGGTTACCTTGAGGAGTCCTTTCCCATTGTCCCACGTGCAAGCTCCATTGTCGTAAAAAAAAAGAAACATCTTTCTCTTTGCAGGAAAAAAACCCTCTCTTGCAGATTCCTTCCTCCCCCTATCCTACACTGCCGACGCACCTAGGGTCATCAACTGACCCATAACATTGCTCCTCCCCATGATCTAGCTTGCCTCTTCCCGATCTCCTTCCTCTTCACGCAACAATCTCCCATGTCACAACCACACTGCAATCCATCTTGGCTGAGGAGGAGGAGGCCCATCCAATCTCATCGGAATCCATGCCCCGACGAAATTGTAAAACACGACAGATTATGGAGTGGAGGAGGAGGTGAATCAAAGGCAGTTTGAATCAAATCGAACATCAGCCGTTGTTTGTGAAGCTGCATAATGGAGGAACTATGGTGGACTAATGGCACCGCTGCTGGAGTTCGTCCAGTTATTGCTGTCCGCAAATGCAGGCAAGTAATCGTTTACCATTAAATCTTTGCTCTATTCTGCAGCCCGTTCAAGCAGTCACAGAACCCACCTATAAATCAGATTTGTGCCTGTACTGTGTGCATCTCCTCCAGCACATTCAATCCCTACAGTACAACTGTAGTGTTTGCACTCTAGCGCCAAGCTGCATGTTTTTTTCAAATTCGATCCCCTGTGTGATGTCATAGTTCTATATAAATTTCATTACATAAATGCATTCAGTAGTTTTAGTTATGTTCTCTATACAATTAGCAATGGTTTAGATGATAATTCAGAACAATATCAATGTTAGAGACTTATTCATTATTTCCACTAGCAGTTTTATCTCTGCCTTCACCAATTAATACAAATAATCTACGAATTATCAACTATGAGGCTGACAAAGCACATAAGAGATTCGTTATTTCGGTTGTATCCTGCTGCACTGATATATTTAGGCTTTAGATTTTTGTAGTTTTCTGCAGGTTGTCAAATAAGTTCTTCCAGACATTGAGATCTAATCACAACAACTTTGAGTCTCTTACCTTTTGTTTTGCTATGTCATCAGATGTTGTCATCTCTAATGCCAATGAATAGATTCCTCGAAAAAACACGAGAATGAACTACTCGGTGTGTCCCATGACTTTGAATAAACTGAGATTTATCTGTAGTAGAAAAGAGATAAATCAAAAACTGGGCACCTCCTATTGTCATGTACTGCTCTTTGTCTACATGCGAGAGCATAACTAGGAGCTTCATAATCCTGGATTCTAATCTCACGCAAACATATATACATGTGCATAAGTTAGTAGCTCCCAACACTGTGTGTTGTAGATGCTACGTGTTATTACCTCCATCAAATTAAGATGTCCTTTGAATAAAAATTACAACATGTTTTGATCTATAGGTTCAACCTATATTTGGATACTTATACAATTTGTTATTAAATAAACTCACTCAAGGACGAAGATATGTTCTCTCATGCTAAGCTTCCATGTACTGTACACATGATTTGTTTGATTCTGTAAACAACCATGCCTCCTAGGCTACTATGAGTTTACTTGAATTATCGTGTTATTATTTACTTGCTCTTTTTACTTTATATTTCCCAACAACAATCATGTTCTTTTATTGTTGTTTTATTCCAACAATCCCTTTCAGACTTTTTGAAATCAAGTGTTTTTTCCCCTTTCTATATGCCATTTTATATTTTTCTCCTATCAAGTAATTTCATTGTATTAATGTTTCACTATTTTATGAGAATGTTATTTGTAATTTTGACGCATTGCCATTCTCCCTCACTTACATTGATTATATGGCTTTATTGCTAACATTGCTTTGTGGACCATGAAGTTGATAATTGCCAGTCAGATCATCTTAACTGAGCACGCTGGAACAATCAGTAAATGAATTGGTCAGCGGGGAGATGGTTAATCAATGGGCACATTGTGTACGGACGACAATTTCTGAATTAGATTGAGCGTTTTCAGTGAGCCTATTGGGTGTAAAAACTACACTCCTGCCCCAGCTATGCAGGCAAGTGAACCTCATCCTTCAGTTCACTTCTCTAATTTCCAGTTCGATGAATTCATCGACCAAGCCCCACAAATCGGCTGATGTCTGATGTAGAATGCAATAAAAATCAGTTTTGTAGTTCTATTGACAATAATAATTTTGGCCAGATTATGAGCGGAAGGAAGAAGATTTTATCTCCAACGCCCCAAGCAGCACCAAAAAATTCTTGCAGTAGGGCTGCGCCCCCTGAATTAACAAATCAAACACTGGACAACCTGTTCACTTCGACGCCAACTCACTTTGATGTTTACTGAAGGCTTTGGAGATGTTTTTCCATTTAACCTTAACTAACCTGACCTTCATTGTGGGTACTAAGTAGAACTATGGTTTCAGTTACGCTACATTGCTACCCAGCATATATAAATTTGAATATGCATGAACTTTGCTAAATCGCACTTTGCAGCACAAACTTTCAGAGAAAGGTATTCTTTTGCAAAGTTATATTCATAATAGCCCGGATTTATGGCACAAATACGTTTTGCATATACTAATATAATCTGTCTGCATTTTTTTATTAATTAATAAACACCAATGGACCGTACATTCTAAATATCAATACCAATGGAAATGCATACGCCGCTATAGATTCAACTGAAGAGTCTGCACTCATGTAGGTATGGCACTGATTCATCTCTAGACATGGTTCAATCTTCCTGTTACAGGCAAATCTGAGTAAAAAAAATAGCATTGTTCTTCGGGACAGGTGACAAATAATGTGTTATTTTCAGAAGAGTACAGCTGAAAATGTGTTGATGTAAAGTTTTGTGTCTACAAATGCTCATGCCCTCATGTGATTTTGGAATTATTATTCTATTTTTTTTCTTATGAGATCTGGGTGACTAGATAAAAGTTTCTCTTGAATTTGGTTTGTAGTTTGCTTGAATAGGAGGTTTCGCTAATCAGTGCACACGCACAGCGTATAGCATATAGTGTGTCAATGTTATGAATAAATGGTTTGTCAAACTAAAATAATAAATCCATAGTGTTTCTTATTTACAAAAAAATTAAGAAGAGCCAAAGGTAAAGGATGGTGAGAGCCTATTATAACTTAGCAAACATGTCAAGTCATATTAAGAACCATGTATATGTGTAGGAAAACTGGGATGGACGGCCAAAGCTAAGATCATCCGCCAAGTTTTTTTGTATCAAGAAGGAACACTAACTATGATCCCGCATGGTTTCCTGCCCAAGTGCCCATGGTGGCATCAGCTAGCGACCCTCAACATTGATCTTGCTGCATGTATTCTTTACCCTGTCCTAGAATCGACCCCGATTAAATCATACATGCCTGGATTGCCTGATCGTGTTCCTCTCCAAACTCTAAATCTTTGTTTCCAAGTTCAGCTTTTCATCATGGATATTCCGATACATTATTTTGTCCCACGATGGTGATTTAGAAGGTACGAATCCAATCAAGCATGTATGACTCTCCTATTTTACTATACTTAGATTTGTTCGGATGTTTGCAGCCTAATGATCCTCCTGCTTGTTGTTGCTAAACTCTATATTTTCCCTAATTGATTGTGATTGAAATTCATTGCTTTTACCCAGTTTGTGGCTGCTTGAGTTGCGTACTAGATCATAGAAGAAGAGGAAGTGAATAACTAAATATCACATTATCACGGCATGTGTTGAATTCAGGTTTACATGTTTGCTACTATAAAGTAAGAACATAGTAGTGCAAGGAGATTCATGATGTACGAGTACTTAAAAGGAAACTCTGAATCCCTTCTGTCGTGGAAAACTACGGCCACCTATGGGGCCATGGGCCCCTTTTGGTTCGGCGGGGGGATGGGCATGTTGCACAAAGAGCGGAGAAGCGTCACACGGTGCGGCAGAGATCACACGGGCAGTTTTTACCCAGGTTCGGGCCGCCGTGAGGCTTAAAACACTACTCCTGCTTTGGTGGATTGATGGTGGAAAAATGGTGGAGGAACGTAGCGCTCTTGCCCGGCAAGGTCACCTCGGGGCGAGAGCAACTATGCGCGTATGAGTGTGCAAGGCTATGGATCAGCTAACCCTTTCTACGGTTGCCATGGGCCTCCTTTTATAGATCAAGGGGTCACCACAGTGGCAAATCAGTCATTACATACTGATTAGATAGCAAACAATGCTATCATACCTAACTCTGTAGGCTGACAGAGCACATTAAATGCGCCGCCCAACGTCACATCTCAGCTTGTCCGGCAGGCCCTGTCAGGCTATTGTGCCAGCTTTGCGCCTGCTTGCTTGACACGTCTCAGGACGGGTGTCACCTGGGGGTACTTTCTGTAGGAAGCAACTGCCATGTGGCAAATAGCAGCCACTTAGTTACTTTGGAGCTTGACACTGCATCGATCGACGATGTGCGTCGTGATGAGGTGGTGCGGTGGAGTGGTTTGCCCCCGTAAGCCCCGGCAGGCCTGCCGGGACGATCCTGAGACTTGGTTCCGGGGGTTACTCCATCCCCGCCAGGCTTGCCTACCCAACAGAGGAGGTTCTTCCCTTAGCGATATCTTGCTTCTCTAGCTCATCTTGGTCTTCTTGATCTGCACTTTGGACCGTCCGTGCACGAGTCAGGGGAAAACACACACCCCTATTTGTGTTCCCCGACATAAGCCCCCGGGCCTGAGCCATGCGTGCCGCGGGGCATGTTGGGTTAGGCCCCAAACAGTGCGCGGACACGTGGCAGGAGAAGGCTGTGCACGGCGGTTCGTCATGATGACCAGTCAATCCAACGTCCACTTCTCATAATTATCACTGGGCGTGGGGGCGTGGGACTGTAGCAGTTAATGTAAAAACGGTAACTTTTCTGAAGAGCAGCGCCACTTCCCACGCCGTTTCCCTTAAGAGGGGAAAAAGCAGAAAGGTACTGATCATTCATCGTCTGCCTCGCCTCCCCATCATCTTCCTCTGCAAGCCAAGCAACCGCCCGCTTTCCTTGCCCACACTCGCCGCCGATCCCCTTCCGATTTCCTTCCTGCTCTCCGCCACATCCCAAGGGATATGGGGAAGCAAACTATTGCTAGGGGGCAGCGGACGACTGCCGTGAAGGCGGAGGCCGCCGAGGGGAGCAAGAGGGCGACCGAGCTAGACAAGAAGGGAAGGGGAGACGTTGTCTTCTCCCTGTTGAATCTCGATGGAAATGTGATGCAGGCGAGGTATGGATACCTGTGGGGGAGGGAGGTCCCGAAGGGGCATGGCGCTCCCAAGGTTCTGGAGGCGGGAGAGGAGGACCCGCCAAGTTCATACAAATTTTTCTGCGCATATTTCATCTGCGGTCTCTGTCCTCCCTTCTCGGAATTCCTTGAGGCGATGATGGCAATCTATGGATTCCACCTCTTGGATTTCACGCCAAATGCAATGGCGTGCATGGCGATCTTTGCCCATCTATGCGAGAATTTTGTCGGGGTTGCTCCCAATGTAGATCTGTTCAGGCACTACTTCGTCCCGTGGGTGGAGAACAAGAGCCATCGTTCCGGCAATATAAGCTATATGCCATGAGTAGTGCCAAGAGAGAACTAGGATTACATCCCCGGCCAGCAGTGCAACAGATGGGAGGAGTGGAGGGGAGATTGGTGTTGGATTCAGGATGACAAGGCTCCAGAGTTCTGTCAGGTACGGGCGGAATGCCTCGAGCGCGACAATGTTTGGAGGGCATTCGGCCTTACCGAAGATAGGCTCCGCCCAACAATAAACAGGATTACCCGTCTAAAGACTGCCGGGCTCACCATTGAGCACGTAGGAGCAGACTTTCTCCTCCGTCGCATCACCCCTCTGCAGAAAAGGGACAGATTTGCCTGGGAGTATGGGGATGCTGGGGACAGGATGAGGTTGCTCCATGGCCTGGCCAACAACCTGACAGTTTATGGCCATGCCTGGTTGTGCGATCAGCTATTTGGCCGCTTCGGCCTGTTCAAGCTGTCGGCAAACATCATCCCGCTGAACATCAACTCTACTAGGGATCAAATCCTGAAGTGGATGCCAGATTGTAATGCCCACGGAGTTGCGGGCGATTGGCAGTTGCCCACATTCGATGAAGAGCTGGCGTGGTCCTCCACCTTAGTAGAAAGGGCCACTAAGGTGGAAGCTAAAATGTACAAACGCACCTCCACGGTGGAGGTGGCGTTCATTAAGAAGTGGCTCGAGGAAGACAGGGTGGCCCAAGCTGCAGCATCGGCGAAGGCCAGAAAGGCAGCAAAAGGAATAGGGAAAGCTGGAGATGAGGGCTCCTCCCGCGGCAAGGGTGAGATGCAAGTCTCGGAAGAGGTTGTCGGGAAGGAGGGTGCCGGGGGAGAGCCCACCGGGGACGGGCCTTCCGGAATCGAGGCCCTGTACGCAGCGGCAATAGAGGTTCTAGAGGAAGAAGAGGTTGAGGGGGTGGTCGAACCTGGAGAGGAATGGCTCGCAGAAGGCCCTCAAGCCCCCGAGCCAGTCTTGGATCCATGCCCCCGAAAACGGGCGGCTAACCGGGAAGTGGCAGCCCCCGATCCTGTGCCTGCCGCCAGGAAGGAGAAGGGGACCACCTCCAAGACCAGCATTTCCGAAGCTATGCGCCGGCATTCTCCTTGGCTCTCCGGGGCCAGGGCCTTCCCCGCCAAGATGCCGACAGCCACGGAGGGCGACTCCAGTGCCCAATCGAGCTCGAGTTCTTCGCAGAGCTTGTCTTCATCGGAGCCTCCTGCGCCCCGGCAGGGCTCGAATTTGCCAGAGAGCTCCATCCCCCGGCCCCAGAAGAGGAGCAGGGCGCCCCCGCCACCCATGGATTTCAAGCTAAACTCCATGCTGATCGATGAAGAGTAAGGGAGATTGCTTCCTCCTTTTCTCCCCCCTTTTTTTTGCTTTGTCTTTAGTATCCTTGCCCGCGTTGCTGACTGATCTTGTTGGTTTGTTGCTAACAGGGAGGAGGAGGAGACAAAAACCCTTGTCCACCGGACCAAACGGCTCAGACATGCGGAGCCATTGTCGTCAGCGGGAGGGATGGGCCCGGCAGGGGGTGGCTCGAGCGTCCCGGCACCGAGCCCCGAGCCCAGCCCCCAGCCCGAAAGCGCAGAGGAAATTCCTTCTGCTGGGGGTGATGGTGGAGAGTTCCCCTCCACTGATGCCCAAGGAGGGGAGGGGACCACTCAAGACGAGCCCCTCCAGGAGGGGCCCATCCCGCCCGTCGACAGAGTTGATGGGTCCCCGCCAAGGGTTTCCACGGAAGAGTCCGGCCTTGACGCGGCAGCTAATGTTACCAGGGAAACTGAAGTTTCTACCTGGCAGACTCCTCCGGGTAATTTATCTATTCTCTTCTCATGACTTCTCTTATCATGTTGCGTCGCATTGTCTTGTCAATAATTCTATCCTTCCGCCATTAACTGCTGGATCGGCTTACATCCCCTTTGAGTGAGGAGCCAGACTTGCTGGATGAGGTGGCCAACATTGGGAAGGACGCCGCAGATGAAGCCGCCAAAATTGCTGCCGCAGAGGAGTAGGAGCATGTTGCCGAGGGCGCCCAGGGTCCCCTGAAGGAGCCCGAGGAAATACCCGGTAGCGTGTCTGGGTCAGGGGTCATGGTCGAGGAGAAGATACCCCTCCAAACCATGGGCCCCCTTCCCTCATTTGGCACCTCAGTGGAAGTACCGCCACCATCTTTGAGCAACTTGGTGCTAGTGCTCGCATAGCCAGGGGTCCAACCCCTGGCTCATCAATGACGACGAGCACAGAGCTTGACGAAGAATGTGGCACCCTGGCTCATAGAACCGGAATGCCAGTGTTCCCAGCCCAGAGACCATTGTCTTCTGGAAACACTCAACAT
Organism: Thinopyrum elongatum; assembly: GCA_011799875.1. Taxonomy (NCBI): domain Eukaryota; kingdom Viridiplantae; phylum Streptophyta; class Magnoliopsida; order Poales; family Poaceae; genus Thinopyrum; species Thinopyrum elongatum. The sequence continues at coordinate 204,625,262 of CM022303.1, forward strand.
CTTGGCAACAGAAACATAGCTGACTTTATTGATAATAAAGAGTACAAGCTTACAAGATCCTTGAGGCCAGAGCACAACAAGTGCTATACAGTATGTACATTATTTATCAAACATGATGGGCCTCGGCATAACTTAGCGATACTACAGCGGAAGGCTAAAGCGTAGCGGAATATGGCAGCAACTCCATCCACAGGGACACTGCTGTGGACACATCCTAGGCATTATAACACGAACCTCCAAGACCTGCGTCTCAGTCTTCTCCTGCATCTGGCATGATACGCCAGGTGAGTACTTTGAATGTACTCGCAAGCACATGACAACCAAATAATGCAGCAAGTAATAGCATGGCAATAAACATGTTGAGTCTTAATTGCTGAGATCACGATCATCAACTTACTCATATCCGGGTTGCTTCACAACCCACGGAGTACTCCACCTCACTGAGTACTTCTGCACGTAAGACAAGTTCTTTCATCAGTATCCTTATAACGGTTGATCTCCTACAGAGGTCTGGACGGGCTGTCCAATTCCGTGGACACGGCTATTCGAATAGATTTAACACTCTGCAGAGGTTGTACACTTTACTCACACCACGGAACTCATGGCCTCGTGCTCCCATTCGGGTGGACCAACGACGTTCCGACGAAACCTGTCTGACCCGTGACTCTTCCATCGTACCACCGGCCATCACACTCCCTCTTGGAGTCAAGCCCTGGGTGGCCCCGTGTCCTCAAGACACCTGCCACCGTCGTGGCCAAACTAACTATCCCAAACGGGGACGCCGGCAAATAACTCAACTGGGCTCACAGAGTTATCGTCGTCTACCTGATCAGGGTAGCACGCACGCATAACCCTCCCTCTTTGGAGGTACCGGTGAAAGAGCACGTAGCCAGCCCAAGTCAAGGCCGTCCCATACCGGCAAATGTGGCTGCACGTTTTAACCCGGACAGGTGACTGTCGATCAACCAACTAAGTTTCATTATGCATTCAGCAGGTTATCAACTCATGTTAACTTAGTTGGTCATCTTAGTCATTTATTAATTTACTTGGAATTATTTGGGGTTAAATTTAATGTGCAAAATGAATATGAAAATGCAATGCCATGACATGCTTCAAAACATGGTTATCCTGGCTTGCCTTGATCAGTTGGGTGGTCCAGAAACTCTTGACCTTCAAATCCACAAGTTTCTCCCTCTGAAAATATTTTAAAATAGTAAAAGAAAATGTCACATAACACTGTTTCAATCACCAGCAATTCTGTGAGTGGGATAAAAATATGAAACTTGGTGGAAAAATAAAGAATTCCATTATGAACACAATGCAAAAAGAATCAGGTCATTTGGACCTTTCTATTAAAAGATATAAGCAGTCAAAGTTACTGGTCAAAGCTGAAAATAAAACCAAAAATAGAAAAACTCACAGCAGGCCACGTCGAAGGCGTAAAGGCCGAATGCGCCTTCACTTACCCCTTCGCGCGCGTGTGCTGAGTTGCTGACAGCGGGGCCCGCTCGGTTTAAATAGAGGAGGGAGAGAGAGGAACAGAGAGGGGCGGAGCTCCGGCGGTGCTCACCGGCGATAGGGACGGCGGCTGGGCTCGAGAAGGACGGGGATGGATCGAGCATCGAACGGCGGTTCTCCTTGTACCCGCAGCTCGGTCAGAGGTGGACGGATGACATCGCCCCCTTCGTCTCCGGCGGCGGCAGCTTTCGGCACTCGCCGGCGATGGCGGTTCCGGCAGCTATTCGACCGGGCGGCGGCTCTGGGAGCACCAGTGGAACGATCTGATCACGATGGAGGGCTCGGGTGGAGCGGAGGTGGACTGGAGCGAGCTGGAGGAGGAGAGGGGATCGCGGCAGAGCTCCGGTCGAGCTCGAGGCCGGAGGCCTCAGTGCCTCGGGTTCTTGCTGCCGGAAGATGCTATGGAGGGGGAGGAGTGGGTTGAAGAGCTCGGAGAGCCCGGGCGGGGCTTTTTATAGGCGGAAGGAGGGCATGGCGATCTCTCCCAAAGCTCGTCGGAGCGGGCCATGGCGACGGCGCCCGTACGCCCTGCTGGCTGGCTCGACGTGGGTGAGAGGATGGGTGAGGGCAGGGGCATTCAATGCCGAAGCGACGAGGCGGGGGCTAGGTGACGCGCTGCACGGCCACTGTGCTTCCACGGGCAGAACAGGGTGGCGGAGACGCGGCGGCCGTCTAGGGCATCTCCGGCGCAGGTGAGGGCTCCAGCTGGTCCACGCGTCCACGGGGAAGGTAGTCGGCACGTCTGGACAGCGCCGCTCTGCGCGAGTCATCGTTTCGGACATGACCCGAGCCTGGGCACGTCATAGAGCGCGGCGACAGCATGCCACGCCCGTGCTCACCACGCCAGGACATGTCCCGTGGCCACGTTGGCCTGGCCAAAGTTGTCTGAGGCGTCGTCCCTCGAAGGATCATGTCACCTGTGCACTTGGTTTGGCTAGAAGTGGTCTGAGAAGAGAGGTTTCATCAACAACAGTTGCTGACAGAAATGTTGGGGAGGTTCTCGAGGAGAGGAGAGGATGGGATGAGGCCAAGAGAGTTGTCTGGTGTGTTCCTGGTTGAATGATCTACAAGCTGACCAAGTTTGAGCTCATTTGGTTGAAGTTTGAGGGTAGCTCATGTGAAATGCACAAAACTAGCCTGAATCTGCAAATGGAAGTACTGATCACATGATAATTCTTGGAGAGCTGAAAATTTGTGGAGAGTGCTCATTTGGTGTTGTCTCATTGCTGTAAAAATTTGGTAGCAATTGGACAAACCAAAAATGCACTTCCTTCACAATGGCTGGTTCTGGACAGAGAGGAAAAAGGATTTTTAAGCAAAACATTTGAACATGATCAAGGAATGTTTTTGAAGATTTGGTGGAGATATGATCCAAGAGATTTTTAGGACTTAATTGAGAAGTTTAGGAGCATCAAAACTATAGGTTGCTTCACAACCTATGCCAATGCCCTAATTTCCCAATTAAAAGAAAAGAGCTTTTGAAAATAATTTGAATGGAAATTTGAGTACTTGAGGTTCCTGGCAGGACATTTGCAAGATGATGAGGCTAAGAACCACTTGACAAAGATTCAAAAATGACCAAGTCCATGTGAAAGAATTTGAAATCCATTCAAATTCAAATAAAGTCAAGTCAAGTTTTGAAAAGAAAAAGTTGGCAAAAATCAGGGTGTCACAAAGAACTCCAGTGCATCCTGACGTCACTGTACCAGGGAGTCGATGAGGTGGATGATTCCGGCGCCGTTGCCATGGACCTTTCCTTCATGGAGTCCGTGGCGACAGGCATTAAAGAGATGCAGGAGCGGCATAGCCAGAAGTGGTAGGAGCTCAAGGAGCAGCGCCAGTCCGCCAACAAGGTGGACCAGAAACTGAAGGATAAGGGGATGGGGCTGCGTGACTGGCACGGCAAGCAGTTCCGGGCCCTTATGAGGCAGCAGGAGACGATCTCGATGACGAGGGAAGATGTCATCGCCCGAGAAGTGCGCCTGGCTGAGCGTAAGGCGCTTATGGATGACAGGGAGCAGGAAATTTCTCTTCAGGAGGAGAGGCTCGAGGCCACTCTTCGCGCCAAAGATGCCGAGCTGGAGATCCTCGTGCAGCAACGCACCAAAGATCTGGGGGACAAGCACAAGGCTGCCTTGGATGTCCTCACCGCGGACTCTGCTACCCAGCTGAAGAAGCTTGCTGATGATCTCACTGCTGCTTCCTCCGTCAAGGTGGACCTCAACCGGCAGGTGGTCGAGCTGACAGAGAAACTTGCCGGGAGTGCCAAGGAGGTTTCAGCCCTCCAGGAGGAGGTGCTGAAAACAGGGTCCCTCCTGGAAAATACCCAGTCGCAGCTCTCCTCCAAAAGCCAGCGCCTTGAGACCGCCAATAGCATCATCGAAGACCTGAAGGCCAGGATCGGCTCCTTGGAAAGCTCAAGGGAATCCATTGAGGCCCACGAGCAGCAGATGTCAAAGGATTTGGACACGGCGAGGCGCCTCCGAAAGGAAGTGGAAGATAAGCTGGAGAACCACTCCACTCAAGTTGACCTCTGGATCAAAAGCTTGATAGATGTGGCCGAACACCTCGCCGCCTAGACTGCGGCCATGGGCATGGAGGGGCCGGTCTACCCGGCCAGAAAGCATGAGGCCCCCCAGTGTCAAGTTGGGGATTTTCTTCAACGAGTTGATTGCCAAGCTGAAGACGCACGACGAGGGAAGAGCTGGCCGCTTCGAGGCTGAATCCCGGAGGCTTGCCCGCAATTCCCTCTTCATGGTCCTGAGCAACATCACTTGCCGCCACCCGGATCTCGACCTCGCTGATGGTTTCCAGAAGCCGCCACCGGGTGTTGACGTCTCTGCCACCGAGGAGAAGGCCACTCCCTTCGCCGACAGGGTTCACATCATACGAGCCCGGCAGGCCTGCCCTTGAATTATTCCTGCCATCGTGCGATCCTGTAATCAAAACGATGACGCATGTCTTGTGTTTAGACTTCGTACTATTTATGCTTTATGCAGGGCCTGGTACTTTTGCTTAATCTGAATTGCGTGTTTATCCCGTTTTGAGTGTTATCCATACAGTGTCCACATGACTAGTATCTATGAACATTTAGGTTGCCTGCCGGTATCATATTGCCGCAATGGTCGTAAGGGTCTGGCCCTTAACAGTCATTTGGCGTGGATGCGTCCCGATAGGTTTCTCCTCAGTAGTTTTCGATGCAGCCACTCGTTCCGCGAGCAGGCTCTGACCAGAATGAGGGTGCAGACAAGAATCTAATAGAGGTACGATCTTGTGAAAGATTTCATTGCACGAACACTTAGGCACTCAAGGGATAAACAAGCATACAGATCCACAGAATCCTTAATAATGCAAAGGTAGCAAGAACTTAGCTCTTATCTGCGCCCCCATTTATCCCTTTCAGCTGCGGCCGTTCGTTGGGCTCGCATGTTCCGGGAAGGACTGCATTACTTGTAGATTGACCTCTAGCCCCCGGCACGGGTTGGCTAGAAGCGCATGTAACTTGGGGCAGTAGGATGCGGCGCTAGGTATGGCTGGTTTCTCGCTCTTCCTCTTCGCACCTCTTGACCAATCCAACGGCAGAAGGCACAAAAGCCACGCAAGCGCGGGCGGCCTTGCTGGTGCATACTTGCCGGGCGTCAATCAACGGACTCGCACTGGCGATCTACTCAGGATTTCCCTAAGTGGGGTAAATGCTGGACCGAGCATCGCGCGGGCTCGTCGACGTTGATGATGCTAAAACCCAGATTAGCATGATTGTCAAAGAGTGAGAGTGACAGAGAGAGAAAACCTGGTGTCCTTGCACATCGCTCCTTTCTCTCGAATGGGATTTGTAGGGCATTCCTGTTGCCTGGCCTGTTCACGGTGGTATTGTTGTCCTTGCCGCTAGCTTCCGTGGCCGTCGTGCCCATGGCGTGTGGAGATAGCAAAGAGCGGGCGAGGTTGGTGCGGGAGCAATGTTGCCCCTCCGCTCCACCTCAGCACTCCCGTGGGCGTCACGAAGGGTGACGCCATTGACGGATGATGGCGCGCTGCTTGCGCTCTCGGGTTCGCGCAAGTGATCCCCCTACCTGGCGTGCCAAAGATGTCATGGGAAACCACGGCCACCTATGGGGCCATGAGCCCCTTTTGGTTCGGCGGGGGGATGGGCACACTGCACAAAGAGCGGAGAAGCGTCACACAGCGCGGCAGAGATCACACGGGCAGTTTTTACCCAGGTTTGGGCCGCCGTGAGATGTAAAACCCTACTCCTGCTTTGGTGGATTGATGGTGGAAAAATGGTGGAGGAACGCAGCGCTCTTGCCCGGCAAGGTCGCCTCGGGGCGAGAGCAGCTACGCGCGTATGAGTGTGCAAGGGTCCGGATCAGTCAATCCTTTCTACGGTTGCCATGGGCCTCCTTTTATAGATCAAGGGGTCACCACAGTGGCAAATCAGTCATTACATACTGATTAGAAAGCAAATAGTGCTATCATACCTAACTCTGCAGGCTGATAGAGCGCATTAAATGCGCCGCTCAACGTCACATCTCAGCTTGTCCGGGAAGCCCTGCCAGGCTATTTTGCCAGCTTCGCGCTTGCTTGCTTGACACGTCTCAGGACGGGTGTCGCCTGGGGGTATTTTCTGTAGGAAGCGGCTGCCATGTGGCAAATAGAAGCCACTTAGTCACTTTGGAGCTTGACACCGCATCGATCAACGATGTGCGTCATGATGAGGTGGTGCGGTGGAGTGGTTTGCCCCCGTAAGCCCCTGCAGGCCTGCCGGGACGATCCTGAGACTTGCTTCCGGGGGTTACTCCATCCACGCCAGGCTCGCCTACCCGGCAGAGGAGGTTCTTCCCTTAGCGATATCTTGCTTCTCTAGCTCATCTTGGTCTTCTTGATCTGCACTTTGGCCCATCCGTGCATGAGTCAGGGGAAAACACACACCCCTGTTTGTGTTCCCCGACACCTTCCATTGGGGTTGTCGGAGGAGTTGACTCACAGAATATGAAAGGAATTAATTCTTATAATTTTTCCATAATCCTTTGACTGGTCAGCATTTTCTTGGTATAATTTCTATGTGGGTCGTTTTGGTCAGCTATATATTAAATAGGATACCTGACTACAACATTTCAAAGTGTGTCGTAAGTATTTCATGTGTCTAAATGGCTGATGAGTTACAGATTCATATCTTTGAGTTCAGAGAGTTTAATTTCGAGGCACTAATGAGTTCCTCCGATTTTTCTTCATTTTTTACATCAAGAACTTCGGTCCATAGTAAATGTTTAATCTTTTTCTCTTTTCAGGGAACATCCATTAGTATTTTGTGGAACAACAAGAAAGCACCGGCGCATATGCGACTGAATTGTAAAACGTTAAGATGGGTTAGAGTTACGCATCACTGTATACTATACAGTCACCATATTCCCATGTCTTTGCTTTCTACTGCATCAGCCATAAGAGCCTCAATTAAGTACACATCTAAATTAAGTAAATACAGTTTCTATTCCCCATTGTAACTAATAAATATATTGTAATCATCATGAGGTGCATTACTAAGTACTAATGTGTTTGCATATTTACCCGCTTAATTTGATTTGAATGACTATTTTTGTTGTCGTCCCTTCTTTTGGAAAAAAGAGGAAAAGGAATACAACTCAAAGCCTCATGTCCAATTTTATATCCTCATAAGAATTTCAAAAATGTTAGTCCCATATTTCAATACGATGATACGATGATTTCTTATGCATGTACCATTTGTGTTAGTAAAAAACATGCTTAGCGTGTTATATATCCAATCAGATTAAACTCATGTTCCTTTCGCAAAAAAAAAGAGATTAAACTCATATTCGATAAGGGGCTGCCCTCGGTTTTATTTCTCAGTGGAACAGATAACACAGATAGTTAGGACCATATCCACAATACTGTTCTGGAATGGAAATTATTAAAGAACTACTCAACCAAGGAATCAGAAATAATACTTAAACTAACATATGATGTGGTCAGCCTATTTGTGTGCCTTTTAGGTGCCATGATTATTCCCCTTACTTCTCATATTATTGCTATTTTGAACAAGAATTATATCTTGACAATCATTTAGTCAAGTACCTATATTAGGTCTTTTTTTTAGGAACCGGCAGGAGCTCTGCCTTTGCATTAAGAAGAATAGAATTTGTTCTTACATTTAGTCAAGTACTTATATTAGGTCTGCCTCTGCGTTTGCAGGAGGTCTGTTTTTCTTGTATTGTACATCAACTATTTCAAATAAATATTAAGTATTTCATATATATACATATATATGAATGTCTACTACTATTTAGTCCTCCCATGCAATCTTTTCGGTGTATTAATTTTTTTTTGATAAAATAAAAATAAATTGTTGAAAATTCCTAAAATATGACCAATCTTTCTTTTTCTCTATGTAAAAATATGTTTGTAGTGCAGACTGCATCCAACTATTGTTATACTATTATCTTGCTTCTTTTCCTCAACTTTTACATTTGACCATGCTATTTATTGGTTTGTCCATGAAAATGGAGTTGTCTTAGCACAACACTAACTATACTCCTACCAGTTCTGCATAGAATCACGACAAGTTAGATTTGTATTTGATATTTCAGAGACTTATTTATTCCAAACTCTATTACTGAACTAATTGGTTTCTTTCATCCTTTGATGGAAGGTAAAAAAAGGTTATGTCTATATGTTCCCCTTTATTCTGTCGTTATACTATGTTCACACTGCATGCAAGGCGAAGAATTCTGGTGAAAGGGTGGATATATAAAGCACTGAATGAGGCTATCGTAAGAACTTAGGACTAATGCTAGGCTGCAATTACTATCTTATTTGAAATACCATATGCTCTATGAATGACCTATGATGGAGACAATATACCATGATACTATTGGAATGAATTAAGTGGAAACCACATAATGATATGTCAAAGTGTAGTCTTTTCTAATTGGCTTGATCACTGATTACCAACCAAATCATCATATTTTCCAGAGATTAGATAAATCTTATAGCTTTGTACTGCTAGAGCCCTAGTTCCGCTTGCGACACAACTTATTTCGTAAGTATGTAGCCAATTCATGATAACTACACCAGTAGTTAATTATTTCTAGGTAGATTCAAAGATTGATAAGGTTTTTGGACCTGGATCCTTTGCTCATGTTTACTGATATTTGTGAACCAGGATAACACATGTTAAAATATATTTTCCCTCATTCAACTATGTTTCCAAGTCCAGCTAAAAAACAAGTTTGGTTGTGGAACTTCACTAAGGTTTAACCTTCATATTTGCTTATTGGACAAATCCTTAAAATACATAACAAACACAATATAAAAGGAAAACTACCGAAGTGGCATCGTTATTATAGAATTATCTAGCCTGTGCAAGTGCACGGGGTTGATGACTAGTGAACATTAACCATCCATTACGAAAACCATGCACTCCTTTGAAACTATCCCCCTCATCATGCATCATGAATCGAACAAAGCGGTCATTACCAAGTGCAAATGGAGCATGCTGAATTAGACTGTATCGCACTTTAGGATCTCTGACTTGAAATAGGCCAACACCATGAAACCAGGGATGAGCAGAGTGGACCAAAATACCTCTGTTTTGCAGAAACAGGACGATCGCTTCACGGATGGGACCAAGAGCCCCCGCCAGAGGGGCAGGCATGACCTCTGCCACCATGTAATCCTCGTGGCGCTGTTGAGGGCGCTAGGGAGGCGTGATGAAGGTGAGAGGAAGCCGAAAAGCGCCACCAATAATGATGTGATGGCCAGCAGGGACAAAGCGCTCGGGGTCAAGCTCATAGTTCGCCATGGGCTGCTGGCTGGCCGCCGGGGTGTCAGATGGATTTGGTGTAGATGGAAGAGGGTTTTCCTCGGAGGTGCAAATGGGAGTTGGAGGTGGGGATGGCAAGGTCGAAGAAGCCGGGTGGTCTATCCCATTAACAGTGACACAATTTCCAAGAGAGGTTGGTGATGCCGTAAAATCCGAGTGCTGCTGCTGCAAAATCGGTCTCCAAACCAATCCATTGTTACTTGTAAAATCATTACATTCCATTCTAGAGTGACCGAGGCAAGAGCAAACCGAGCAGGCCATTCGAATTCCACACAACGATGACAGGTGGACCGGCTGGGAACGGACCGAACAGGTCATAACACGGTCCACCATGTCATTGACCATAGCGTCAAATTGTGCAGCCGCCTCTTGGGACGATAGTATAGCATGGATAGAGCCAGAGTTATGAGCTGGGCTTAAAATACCAGGAGCCCTGTCCTGGGCCTTGTCCATGGGCGCATGGCCCAAAACTTGGTTCGTTTCCTGATCTGTAGGCCAAATAGTTTGAAATCCATGCAATGGCGCCTCCGAGATTGTAGGAGAAACCACACTAATCCCGGGGATCATCAACTATGGAGATGAAGAAACCTGGTTGACTGGAGGATTAGCCGGATGGGAAGACGCCGATGAGGCCACCGTTCCAAAGGTGATTGGTGGTCGAGCCACCGTCCACTGAAGATCAACTGCTGGTGGTGGATGAATAATAACACGTTCATGGGCTGAAACTTCATGGCGAGCATCTTGAACAGTATCAATGCAATTTTGTATAGCAAGGAATCTGTAACCATGACCCGCAGTATAATTCTCAAACGTGGCAAAAGAAAGCTTCTTCCTGGCCGAGTTAGTAGACTTTAATGAAGAACGGGTAGGAGGATTGTGCATAGCCAAAAGACCTAACGCCGATCGGCGCTTAGTTGGGCTAACAAAAATCCATTCCGCATCACATTCTTTCCTCCAAATCTTAACTTCACGGATCCAATTTGGACCCCCATTACCCCAGAGATTAAAATAGCACTTGAAATCACAGCAAGAGAAAGATCGAAGATCCACAATATAAAAACCAACTTGCTTATAAGAAACCTGGAAAGAAAAAACCTTGTCCTTGATGTGAGAAACCATAAGATCAATGCCCGAGCCCCCAGTGGCCGATTCTAGGGCTGCAGCCACAGAATCCTCTGAGAGACGAAAAGTATGCCGGCTGAAAGTTACCACCAGGGTGAAAGATTGCCTGTCATCCATAGGATGCACCGATCGGCCAGTAACACTATAGATCTCATCTGCAAACTTAAGCCCCTTGGAGAAGTCCAAGCCAAGGGTAGATCCACCGTGAGAACCCATGTGAGATGGGTAGGAGAATGATCAGCAGAGAACGCTAGAGCCAATCACCGGAGTAGATCCAGTAATCAATGGTTGGCGAGAGAGATCGCCAGAGAGGTGGGTGGTGGCGGCACGGTGGGAGTCATTAGCATGGAAAAATATTGGCCACCCCCTGGCCGACTTCGCACCATATTTTGAGAAGGATTTAATGTAATTTGTGTGAAATGGGTCTGTGTGGATGTATGAGTAGTACATCCATGTCACTGACATTCATGCACGCAACAAACATTTGTGTGCACAATTTCACCCTATTTTCATATTCTGTTTGGGAGTGGATTTGATTTTTGTAATCAGGGCTCATTTTTGTCGTTGGTTTCAATTTAGACTATGTATGTATTATTGCGAGAGATATATATAGAGACAACATTTGTCTGACAAAGAGGGGGGGCAGGGGCAGCGATACCTAACGAGAGAGGGGCATATGCGTGTTGAAAGACTGTGTGTGTCGTAGAGAGAGGAGTGTCTGAAAGGGAGAGAGAGGGTGTGTGTGTGTGTGAGTGTGTTAGAGAGAGAGAGAGAGAGAGAGAGAGAGGTGCGTGTAACGTCAGGATCGACAAGGTTATGAGGTTGGGGATATGGGAGAGCGATAGTGTGTGTGCGATGAAGGGACACACAGACAGCGTCTATTTGCGTGTGAGAGAGCTGGATAGACTTCGATAGCACGACTGGCTAGGGGGGTGGAAGGTTATGAGTGGTAGAAAGAGATACTAAAGAGAGAGATGAATGCTTGTTTGTTGCAAGGAGACCTAAGTACATAGCCGTGGGTAGCAAGAAGAAGAGAATGGCGGTGTGCCTTTTTTTCATGGGATGGGAGAGAGACCAAGAGACACGCATCGTGTGGAGAGGTGTGTGTGTTTTGAGAGAGAGAGAGAGGGAGGCGTGGACTTGGATAATGAGATGGGTGCTCATGTGTATGTTAGAGGGAAGGAATTTTCTAGGTGTAGTCTTATGATGGCGACCCAATCTTTCAATGAGAGCCGGGATAAGTATCGATTTGGTGGATTTTGATGTTGACGATCCAGCTATATCGTACACGATGATACAAATCGACAATCATTACTAAACCAATATTTGATGGTCGATGATCTTGTCGTATGCACAAAATCAACCTGAATAACGAGATGGAGTTTGTAGGATCGAAAGTAGGTCTAGAGGGGGGTGATTAGACTACTTGACCATATAAAAGTCTAGCCTTTTCCCAATTTTAATTGTTGGCAGATTTTATCAACTAGTACAAGTCAAGCAATCAACCTACACATGCAATTCTAAGAGTATAGCACCGAAAAGTAAACATTGCATATGAAGGTAAAGGGAAGGGTTTGGAGAAGGCAAATGTAATGTAGACACGGAGATTTTTTGGCGTGGTTCCGATAGGTGGTGCTATTGTACATCCACGTTGATGGAGACTTCAACCCACGAAGGGTAACGGATGCGCGAGTCCACGGAGGGCTCCACCCATGAAGGGTCCACGAAGAAGCAACCTTGTCTATCCCACCATGGCCATCACCCACGAAGGACTTAACTCACTCGGGTAGATCTTCACGAAGTAGGCGATCTCCTTGCCCTTACAAACTTCTTGGTTCAACTCCACAATCTTGTCGGAGGCTCCCAAGCGACACCTAACCAATCTAGGAGACACCACTCTCCAAAAGGTAATAAATGGTGTGTTGATGATGAACTCCTTGCTCTTGTGCTTCAAATGATAGTCTCCCCAACACTCAACTCTCTCTCACAGATTTGGCTATGGTGGAAAGATGATTTGAGTGGAAAGCAACTTGGGAAGGCTAGAGATCAAGATTCTTGTGGTAGGATTGGAATATCTTGGTCTCAACACATGAGTAGGTGGTTCTCTCTCAGAAAATGAGTAGTGGAAGTGTAGGCACGTTCTGATGGCTCTCTCTTGAATGGAGAAGGGGGTGCAGGGGTATATATAGCCTCCACACAAAATCCAACCCTTACACACATTTGACCCAACTCGGTCAGACCGAATAGAAGAACTCGGTGAGACTGATTCAGTTCAAAATGTGAACGTTATGAATGTCGATGGGACCCACTGGAACAACTCGGTGGGACTGATGTGCAAGGGCTAGGGCAAAACCTCATCTCGGTGAAGCCGATTGCATGAACGTGGTGAGACCGATTTCAGCAAAGAGCAAACAGAGAGTTGGTCAAGCAAACTCGGTGGGACCGATCGCTGTTTTCGGTGAGACCGAAATGTTACAAAGGGAAACAAAGAGTTTGCAGGGCCATCTGGTGAGACCGAGATCCGTATCGGTGCGACCGAATCGTTTAGGCTTTCTGGCAATGGCTATGTCAACTGAACTCGGTGGCGCCAGATAGATCAAATCGGTAGGGCGAGTTTGACTTGGAGTTTTGGACATATGTGGAAATGAGAAAGTTCCTGAGGGTTTTGGAGCAATATCACTAAGAACTTTAAGCAAGTAGACCATTAAGCAACACCTCATCCCCTTTTATTAGTATTGGCTTTCCTATGGACTCAATGTGATCTTGGATCACTAAAATATAAATGAAGAGTCTTGACCTTTTGCCAATATGTGTCCTTAGCATTTTGAGGGTTCCACATCTCTAGTCCATGCCATGCCAATCATTGAACTTTCTGAAATATTAAACTTGAATGGATATTAGTTCAATGAGCTATATGTTGTTATGAATTACCAAAACCACCCAGGGATTAGTTGCACTTTCAATCTCCCCCTTTTTGGTAATTGATGACAACATATAGATCAAAGCTTCAACAAATGATAATATGAATGAAATACATTGTCGCTTTGAGAAGTATGTGATAAGCAAGAGCTCCCCCTAAATTTGTGCACTATTTAAAATTTTCTTTTGAATGCAAATGCACAGTCGATTAGGATCATGGGTTACTCTTCCATGTCACATACATCTCGGTGGAGCGCTCAAAATGATAAGAGTTAAATAACATGCACTCATCACCAAGGGTAAAAGGTGATTGATCATACACAGATATCATAGATATAATCATGCAAGCACACATTAAGGCATAGTATGATCAAACACATGATCATAAGTATCTCACGAGCATAACAAAAAGTTTCATAGGAATCAAACAACCAAACGATCAAAGTAGCAAGAGAGGCAAATAAAAGGCAAAACACTCTCTCTCGAAGCCTATGATCTATACACTTTCTCCCCCTTTGGCAACAAGTTACCAAAAACTTTGAAAACGTATAGTGCTATGCGGCACTCTAGGCACGATCTCCGGGAACTCCTGAAGGAGTCTTCTGGCTTGTCGCTTTGGTGTGCATAGATGGCGTGGAGAGGAGGGAATTTGCAAAAGCTCCTGAGGAAGTCTGTGGAGCTGGAGGGGTTGACACTAGAGGTACAACCATGGCAGTTGCTGTAGGTGCTGAAGTAGTAGTCCTGGTGTCTGTGACAACTGGCACTACTGATGACCTTTGTGCCCTTGGCACTCTCTGGAAAGTATCTTTAGTAGGTCTATCCTCCATGTCCTCAGCTTCTTCTTGGAGCTTCTCCACAATGGTCTGTATCTCAGTGACCTTCACATCTAGATCATGAAATTTAGTCTCAATGATCCTCTCAAGACTTTCTTGATTTTGAGTCAGGGTGGCCAAGCCCTTCTCAATTCTCACTGTAGCCTCAAGCAGATAACTGAGTTGATCTTGCTTGGTCTTGAGCATCACTGTGGAGGCATCTGGTGCACTTGCTGCCTTCGCTGCTTTTGCAGCCTTTGCTTTCTCTCTCTTCTCCTGGGCTTCTGCACTAGTAGGATGGGATGCATCCATGACAACCTCGTTGTCCTCAAAATCTGGCCTCAGGGGAGGATGCTCTTTATCAAGAAGATATGTCCCAGTTCCCATCTTGGAATTGATTAACATTTGAATGTGAGGGGCATATCCACACGATCTCTTTTGATCAGCGGTTGTTCTCTTCACAGTTTCTACAATCAAGGTCATCACCTTAAATTTCTGTGGCACATCAAACATGTGAAGCAAATTGATTGAGTGACCATGGATCATTCTATGTTCTCCTGACTTGGGCAAAAGAGTGTGCCTCAAGATAGTGTTGATAGTGGTCAAACCAGACAGCAGATAGTATATTGATCCAAGCTTGTGTGTCTCCAGGGCATCATCAGGAATAGTCTTGTACATATTAGCCATGGAGTTGTGATCCTTCCTAGGCTTGGCATATACATCAGTGTCATTTTCCTCTTCCTCTGGGGCATTGATCAGCTTGGCCCATTCTGAGATTGTTGATTGATACCTTGTACCTTCAGTCATCCAGACAATCTTTCCATCAGGGTAGAAGTGAGCAGTGGAATAGAATTGCATGATCATCTCATCGTTCCACTTAGTCAACTTCTGTCCAACAAATTTGTCAACTTCATTCATTCTAAAGCTCTCATGCACACCTGGGAAATAGTCTTCATTTTGATCAATGTATTTCTAGTCAACCCACTTCATGTCACATACTACGGGCTTCTTTCCAAAAGGACAGTCTCATAGAAATCTTGTTGTTCCTTGGTGTGAAAGCGGTAGTCTACAGCAGTTCTCCTCCTAGTGGCATAGGGATCAGTCTGTCTCCAAAGTCTCAGACCTGCATCCTTTCTCAGCTTCATATTTTCTGCCACAGGATGATCATCACTATGATCTGGAATCTTGGGCTTCAACTTTCTGAGCACTAGAGACTCTTCTTCTTCTTGAGCTTCAGGCACTGGGGCCTTATTCTTTTCAGCAGCAGGGATGTTCCTAGTTGATCTCTTGGGTGCAAATGGTTTTGGAGCTTGAGCTTGAGCTGGAGGCTTAGGGGCAGACTTGGGCTTAGATGGAGCAGCCCCAGTCCTTATGGCATCCCCCATAAGCTTCTGAGTCTTTACAGGAGGTGCAACAAGCTCTTCCTCCTCCTCATCTTCTTCATCAGAATCTCTCATCATAGAAGGTTTTGCCAATGACTCTGGCAATGGTCTTTTTGACTCTCTCCTTCCTCTTCTTCTCTTTTCCAGCACCACTTGCTGGTTGTGCTTGCTCTTGAGCAACAGAGGATTGCCTAGCTTTAGACATTGGAGTTCTCTTAGCAGGAGCTTTCTTGGGCATTCCAGGCTTGGTTGCAGCAGCAGCATCATACTCTTTCTTGAGTACTTTCTTCTTGGAGGTCACCTCCTCCTCAACAACAAAGTCCTCATCCTCAGATTCAGATGTTCTCTTCTTCCTTGTCCTGGTTGCTGCCTTAGGCAAGTTGCTGGGAGTGCTTCTGCTCCCCTCATCATAGCTGCTTGAGGGGCTAGTGCCCTCACTGAGGTTGACCTACTCTTTAGACTTGTTCTGACTATCACTACCCTCTGACATTGCTGAAACTGACCCTGTGAATAGTTGGGTATAGATAGAGTGGATGAGCATCACAAAGTGCAGCTTATTTTGCAAAAATATTGAGACAAAAACTTAATTTTAGTTTTCTGCAGAAAGCATTTCGGAGCTACCGATTTGACAAACTAGGTGACACCGAAGCACTAATAGAGTCTAAACACACAGTTTTGGTCAGACCAAAATGCATTTCGGTGACTCCAAGATGCTAGGGTTTCACAGAGAAAGTGATTTCGGTCGCATCGATCAGTGCACTTCGGTCAGACCGAATTGTACTTGTGCAATGGCCAGGGCCAATCGGTGTGACCGAGATCCTCAGATCGGTCGGTCCGAGATGAGTTCGGCGGAAACCTAACCCTAAGATTTTGCATCAAATCTATTCTAAGGTATTCTTTTGGTGGATAGATCAATCTCATGCGTGGGAAGAACATAGGCATTATACTTTGTGCAAGAATTGGAGTTATGGAAAGCACAAAGGGTCAAATCCGTACCCTAACTTGGTGATGGATTTGCTACGGCGGCAACGGCGGTGAGAATTCCGTTGACAGCGGCGGAGACCAGCGGCAAGGGGTCACTGGCGACGACGGCGACGATCCGGAGACCAGGGGCGGCAGTGCTGGGGCACGGGCTCGTGCAGTTGAAGTGATTTTCAACCGTACAGGCACACAGAGTATAAATACACAGACGCTGTCAGTGTGACCGAGTGGAACTACTCGGTGGCACCGAGATGCAAAACTGCTAGCAGTTGCTGCAACTCGGTGTGACCGAATGGTTCTAATCAGTTGCACCAAGATTGAAAACCCAGATCAACTTAATGATTTCGGTGAGACTGAATAGGAGTGAGTTGGTCTGACCGAAAGGCATTAAGAGGTTTTGGAAGTTAAGCCCTTGACGGATCAGTGGCTCCGAGTGCTCCTCGCCCGGAGGGTCCGAATTCGACTTGTTCAAACTTTGTGATGTAGCATGAATAGAGTTTGAGACGAGAAAAAGCATAGATAGCTAGAGGGAGTACTTAGGCATTCTTGTCCATCCATTTGGCAAAAAGGAAAACCAAACAATCAAAGCAACAAATGGATGTCCTCGAATGGAGAAAATTATGCAACCAACATGCTCACACAATAAGATGGCAAATAAAACATGTGGCAAAGCATGCACAAACACTCTAGCATCTATCAAGCAATTGGCGATGACTAGGTCATCTATATATGAGTATATTGACTTAGGAGTCAAATGAGAACATTTGATCATAGGTCATACTCATCGTTTAAGCACAAGTGGGGTTACCACTTTTACATAAAGCATTGTTGTGTTCACACCATTAGAGTTGCTTTAGCTCAATTCTTAGAGCAAAGCTCCCCCTAGATGTGATATCCCCCCTTAGAGGGATGAACTAACCATGGGTTTTGTCGATGATGACTTCATGTAGGTGTTGAATATGTGGATGCTTAATGTTGATGTAGATCATTTGGAGCAATCCATTGGAGTGAGTTGCACTTTCAATAACTACACGGGTTAGTCCCACAAGGAACATACAAGGATATCCATAGACATAGCCTGAAGCACACATATGATGTTGTCCATGAAAGCATTAGGTTACCTTGTCCCTTGTCTTACCAACAAGAGGGTTTGTGACTCCTTGAACTAGTGCAAGATATGGAAGTTGGTTGCACTTGTCCTTGCCAAAATGGATATGCGTGAAGTATGTTGGCGGAGTCACCCTCAAGAACTCTCTAGTTCTTCTTCTTTGGGATCCACATCAACTTGATGGGAATCCTTGGAGTTGTAGTCATACTTTATGAAGTAGAACTTGATGTAGTCTTGGGAACCCACTTGACCATGGCCTTAGGAGCTTCTTCAAAGGCATCAATCTCTTCTTGAAGCTTGTCCTTGCCTTTTAGCTTGTGGTCTTGTGGTGGAAGATCATCTTGAGCTTGTGTTTCCTTGAAAGAAATGGGATCATACTTCTCTTGTTGAGGAACAAACTTCGTCTTGGGGTATTGATCTTCTTCCCACTCAACTCCATTGGCATTGAACTTTTGTTCAAAACCAACACCTTGATTCTTCCGGTGCCTTCCTTGCTTGCGTACAATTTCCTCAAATTGCTTACTTCCGGCAAGACTCTTGTAAACACCTTTCTCTATAATTCCCTTCAATAAGCTATTTTCTTGCTCAAGTGTAACTTGGCTAAGAGAATCATTAGTGGAATCAAGAGAACTACTAGAAGCAACAATATTGGATTTAACATTATTATTGTTACTACTAGAAGAAGAATCTTTCTTGCTCTTGTTGCTAGATTTTACTTGTGGCATATAAGTAGACAAGAGTAAACGCTTGGCAATGTAAGAAGAACTCTTCTTTCAAAGATCATCATTGATTGCTTTTAAGAACCCATGCTCTTGCTCTAAGATGAGCTTCTCGAAATGTAGCTTCTCATGAGTCTTCAAAAGCTCTCGATGATCCTCTAAAGTAGTTTCATGAGCTAACTTAAGAGTATTTAGTTCTTTAGTTAGACGCTCAATCTCCTTCTTATCATTTTCATTCATTTTATCTTGATTAGCATGATTAATAGCAATTTCATCATAGTTTTCATCACTATTGTTGTCAACAAGTAAATCATCATCACCTAACATATCATCTTCATCACTATTCAAATCAACATACTTGGGGTGTGATACCTTAGGGAATTTAGCCATGAAGCATCTTACAATTCCTTCATTTGGTGAGTCAAATATGTCCTAGGAGTTGGATGACACAAGTGCAAGACCAGCAACACCTTCATCTTGAGTATATTCAGAGTCGGAGTGATAACTTCTCTCGGAGTAGTTGTCGGAGTCGGAACCGGATACCCATTCACCAACATGAGCTTGATGTCTTCGTCTTGTGTAGCTCTTTGATGACTTGTCCTTCCTTTCCGAATCCTTGCTTCTATGAGAGGGTCTTCGTTCATAACGATCATCTCTACTCCTTCTCTCTCTTGGTGGTGATTCATCTCTTTTACTTCTCCTTTTAGGTGAATCTTCTCTTTTCTTGTAGCGAGTCGTACACTCATTGGAGTAGAGTCCGGGTCTTCCACAATTGTAGCAATTGCAATCACGACTAGAAGATCTTTTGTCATTGTAGGACCTTGACTTGGAACTTCTCTCTTTGCTTCTATTCTTGTAGAATTTGTTGAAGTTCTTCACCATTAAGCTCAATTATTCATTGAAGACTTGTTTCTCACTTGATGTTGTGGAAGCATCACATGAAGCTTTGTAAGCACCACTTGACTTGTTGTGGAGCTCTTCCTTATCCTTGAGTGACATCTCATGAGCAACAATTCTACCAATGACTTCCGTTGGCTTGAGATCTTTGTAGTTGGGCATCATTAGGATCAAGGTGCACACGGTATCATATTTTCCATCCAAGGCTCTTAGGATCTTCTTGATGATGAATTTGTCGGTCATCTCTTCACTTCCTAAGCCAGCAATCTCATTTGTGATGAGAGCAAGCCTAGAGTACATCTCAGCGACTCCTTCACCATCCTTCATTTTGAACTTGTCAAGTTGACTTTAAAGCACATCCAATTTGGATTCCTTGAAGGACTCGGTACCTTCGTGCATATCAACCAAGGTATCCCAAATTTCCTTTGCATTCTCAAGACGGCTGATTTTGTTGAATTCTTCGGGGCACAATCCATTGAAGAGAATATCGCAAGCTTGAGCATTGTATTGCAGCATCTTCATTTCTTCCACTGTTGCTTCATGATCCGGTTCTTTTCCATCCTCGAAGAAATCACCTTGCAAGCCAATACGCACAATAGCCCAAACAGCGGGGTTATGACCACGAATATGCATTTTCATCTTATGCTTCCAACTAGCAAAATTTGTACCATCAAAATAAGGACCTCTACGGTGGTAATTTCCCTCTCTAGACGCCATACTCTCCTAGGTTGTGAAACCAAGGCTATGATCACCAATGCTAATGAAATCAAGGCAAATGGAGACCAAAGCTCTGATACCACTTGTAGGATCGAAAGTAGGTCTAGGGGGGTGATTAGACTACTTGACCAAATAAAAGTCTAGCCTTTTCCCAATTTTAATTGTTGGTAGATTTTAGCAACTAGTACAAGTCAACCAATCAACCTACGCATGCAATTCTAAGAGTATAGCAGCGGAAAGTAAACATTGCGTATGAAGGTAAAGGGAAGGGTTTGAAGAAGGAAAATGCAATGTAGACACAGAGATTTTTTGGCGTGGTTTCGATAGGTGGTGCCATCGTACATCCACGTTGATGGAGACTTCAACCCACGAAGGGTAATGGCTGCGCGAGTCCACGGAGGGCTCCACCCACGAAGGGTCCACGAAGAAGCAACCTTGTCTATCCCACCATGGCCATCGCCCACGAAGGACTTGCCTCACTTGGGTAGATCTTCATGAAGTAGGCGATCTCCTTGCCCTTACAAACTTCTTGGTTCAACTCCACAATCTTGTCGGAGGCTCCCAAGCGACACCTAACCAATCTAGGAGACACCACTCTCCAAAAGGTAATAAATGGTGTGTTGATGATGAACTCCTTGCTCTTGTGCTTCAAATGATAGTCTCCCCAACACTCAACTCTCTCTCACAGATTTGACTATGGTGGAAAGATGATTTGAGTGGAAAGCAACTTGGGAAGGCTAGAGATCAAGATTCTTGTGGTAGGATTGGAATATCTTGGTCTCAACACATGAGTAGGTTGTTCTCTCTCAAAAAATGAGTAGTGGAAGTGTAGGCACGTTCTGATGGCTCTCTGTTGAATGGATAAGGGGGTGGAGGGGTATATAAAGCCTCCACACAAAATCCAACCGTTACACACATTTGACCCAACTCGGTCAGACCGAGTAGAAGAACTCGGTGAGACCGATTCAGTTCAAAATGTGAACGTTAGGAATCTCGATGGGACCAACTTGAACTACTCGGTGGGACCGATGTGCAAGGGCTAGGGCAAAATCTCATCTCGGTGAAGCCGATTGCATGAACTCGGTCAGACCGATTTCAGCAAAGAGCAAACAGAGAGTTGGTCAAGCAAACTCGGTTGGACCGATCGCTCTTTTCGGTGAGACCGAAATGTTACAAAGGGAAACAGAGAGTTTCCAGGGCCATCTCGGTGAGACCGAGATCCATATCGGTGTGACCAAATCGTTTAGGGTTTCTGGCAGTGGCTATGTCAACTAAACTCAGTGGCGCCGAATAGATCAAATCGGTAGGGCCGAGTTTGACTTGGAGTTTTGGACATATGTGGAAATGAGAAAGTGGCTGAGGGTTTTGGAGCAATATCACTAGGCACTTTAAGCAAGTAGACCATTAAGCAACACCTCATCCCCTTTTAATAGTATTGGCTTTCCTATGGACTCAATGTGATCTTGGATCACTAAAATATAAATGAAGAGTCTTGAGCTTTTGCCAATATGTGTCCTTAGCATTTTGAGGGGTCCACATCTCTAGTCCATGCCATGTCAATCATTGAACTTTCTGAAATATTCAACTTGAATGGATATTAGTTCAATGAGCTATATGTTGTTATGAATTACCAAAACCACCTGGGGATTAGTTGCACTTTCAGAGTTCCTAAAAGCAACCGAAGAACCAGCTAGAACTAAGATAATGCAATCTTAATTGCCAATATGAATTAATTAAGGATAATGGTGGGGTTGCTAGTATAGGATCTGAACAAGGCGGTAGTCCTACACACCCCGCAAATGCATATTATAGCGAAGCAAAACAATGTGTACACAACAACGCAAGTTCTAACCTAGAAAAAGTAGTAGCCTTATCTATATCTGTAGACTATATTACTATATTTTTTATCTGTATAGTTATATCTATATCTATTCCACTCCCTCCGTTTGTAATTTACTCCGCACATAGCTTTGACTGGAGCCAAATTTTATAAAGCTTGACCAAATTTGGTGAAAACAATATGAACATTTACACTAACAATTTACATGATGTGGAAATAAGAGCAATGATGAATCAAATGATGTATATTTGGTGGTGTATATGTTATACTTTTTCATACAAACTTGTTGAAAGTATACAAAGTTCGACTTTAGAGAAATCCAATATGCGGTATTATGTATTATATATTCTATATTCATTATTTTTCTGCAGTCAATGTGTGTATTTGCATGTACACAATATAAACCGTTATTTGACGTTGAACCAATGGTCCAGGTGGCTGCGGTTCGGATCTACTATAACCTAATTGTACCCATACACGTTCTTCTCGAATGAGCAGCACGACAGTGTGATCGATCCACACAAGAAGCTCTCAATAAGACCTCCAGATGTGGCACGTGGCTTCATGGGTGCCCCCCACATCATATTATTCATACTACGTTGACTGAAAAAAAGATAAATCACCCAAAACAAGATCTTCCCATTTTTTGTTCCTACGATGTTGTGTCGTGTACGTACCTAGTTGTATAGTGGTAGTAGTAGTACAAACTTCATAGTAGGAGTAGTACGGAGTGCTCCTACTCTGTCAACGAGTCCCATATGACACCAAATTTTTTGGCTTTCGTGCTTCAGCTAGATCTTCCCCTCCTTGTTTCTGTTTTCCAATGCGGCGGGTGGGGTGCAGTTTGCCGATAGTCGGATTGCTCAATTGCGGTCCCACATGGAAGTGAAAATGCTAGGCAACACGCCTTCCCTAGCTATGTGGTGTGCCGGACGGACCATGGAGTACTCCCGATTCCTTGGTGTGTGGGGGTGCGACGTGAACGGGCATGCCTTTTCCTTTTAAACATGTATAGACTGTAACATTTGGTTATGCTCCTTGGCACGATCGGTAGATAGAAATAACGATCGGAAATGCTAGGGCGGGGCTTTTCCCACCAGATAAGCAGGATAGTAGCTAGGTTGGTGCATCGTCGGTTTGGTCACATGCTGTCCCACATGTTGTAGTGATATAAAGCCTAGCAAATGCGCGTTGACTGGGGGGCCGGAACGACAGTGTGATATGCAACGTGGAAGGGACATGCTTCATGTACGTGTTCCAGTTTCTCGTTTTGAACTTGCGAACGTACAGGTGTGCTACACGAGTAGTTTTGAATTTATAAGTTTGGTCTCAGTTTTTTAATTTACGAGTAGTTCGTAGGTCGGGTCAAGCATCGTACTTAAATTACAAAGTTGATGCAAAAGGTAAGCACAACTTATAAATTGACGGAGGGAGTACTAGTTACAGCGATGCATATAATTGACGCCAAATGTGAGCAAAGGGATCACACATGTCTTTATCGACTGGAACGGCAATGCAATAGT
Organism: Thinopyrum elongatum; assembly: GCA_011799875.1. Classification (NCBI taxonomy): domain Eukaryota; kingdom Viridiplantae; phylum Streptophyta; class Magnoliopsida; order Poales; family Poaceae; genus Thinopyrum; species Thinopyrum elongatum. The sequence continues at coordinate 204,648,634 of CM022303.1, forward strand.
ACAATAAGAATTAAGGCCACGATGACACAATCACAGTGGTGATTACAGGAGGCAAGAAGAAAGATGCATCCATCAATGACCTCCTCCTCCTCGACTCAGTGTGCCGGGCCACCGACCGGCAGCTGAGGAGCGGCAGCTATTATGGCGACGTCAAGGTTCTTCTCAACAAAGGCGTCCAAGGCTTCCAGCCAGTTGACGAAGGCCAACGTTGTAGAGTCCTCACCGGCCTTGTAGATGCCTATGTACATGACTTCCTCGTATACGTGGATGTGTAGGTTGATGAATTCTTGCAGGGCGAGGCGCCTAGTGGCGAGTGCGTCCTCGAGGTGGACATTCTTCATTGCATTGGCGGGCAGTCGCAGGGCCACCGGTGCTTGAAAGTGTTTCTCACCGTGGGGGCCGATTAGGGTGGCAGGCAATGAGGAGCCTGGGCGCACAGGCTGGAGGAGTATGGTGATGTCATCCGCGAGCTTCTTCATGATGGTGAACTTGTTGATGGTGGCAACGATCATCTTGTCCAACTAAGAGTCGCAGCTGGCGTCGACGATGGCCATGAACTAGCCGGTCGCCAACACCCTCTGGAGACGATCCTCGGTGCCATGCCACAGTCCGGTGACGTGGACCATCTGGCATAGCCGCTGGCCAGTCGATCGCATCGCCGCCATGGGTCTGAAGTGAGCACTGTTGCGCTTAGTGTAGGTGCATACAATGAGGTGGATGCATTGGAATGAAGGGGCGCCTTTATATGAGTGCAAACTACGTTGCATTCACATTGTGTTGCCTCCTTTTCGCGTCCTCCTCCCTACTTCCCCCTCGGCATGATACTAATTGAAGGAGGATGCATCATTGACCATTCAACATTTCGGGAACCGCTACCCTCTCCTTCGTCTGCATTAAAACCGTATCGGGAATTGTCCTGGTTCACTAGTTTACCGTCCATTTCTCAATTTATTATTACCGTCCTATTTTACTAGTAGTTATCAAATCAAATAGTACTGTGCCTCCCGCTGCATGCCCGGCTGAACATGCCTCCTCGCCTCCATTAAACTAGCATGCAAACCGAGAAACCTACTCTGTCCACATGTCCGTTCATGAGCGGGCCGGAATTATACGCAACGCCGGCCGAGCTCCTCCCGTCCGCCCTCAGTTTAAACAAGGCCAAACACTGGCCAAGCTCCTACCGTCCACCCTCTATTTAAACGAGGCCAGACGGTGGGCAAGAATCGCACCCCTCCGCCGCTCCCCCATCTCCTCCTTCACCATTTTCTCCACTCTTCCGATGGCTTTCGAGGAGCCGTTCTCCCGCTTACTAGCCGGCTGGGTGGCCCACCAAGCCCTCCGGATACGAGCAAGGCCGCTCGGTGGTTCACCTACCTCGCCTTGCCCAACGGAGCCAGTTGCCACCCCAAGCCGGTGGGTGGTTCAGCAACTCGCCGCTCCAGTTCAGCTTGATGAGGTGTGGCGAGTTGCTCCATGCCAGCACGGTGGCGAGCACGGCGGCACGGGCGTCGTCGCTGCCACGTTGTACAGCGCCACCCGTGTCTGTGGTGGCCGCGCCTTCGTGTCTATGGTCGCGCCTCCTGTACCTGCGGCAGCGCCATGCAGGCAGAGACAGGAGCCAGGTGCGCGGAGAGCGACGAGTCGGTGGCCAGCTTCTCCGTGTCTGCCGCCATTATCAAGGAAAAGTAGAACACGGGAGGCCGCCACCACTTGGGTGCCATGAAGGCCACTGCCGAGGCGACGACTGCGTATACAGGTGGTCTCTTGCCTGGTTCGTCTCTTGCGAGGACCTTCGTCGACCCCGCAAGTGTCTGCCGGACATGAGGAAGACAAAGGGATCGGTGGGTGGCTATTTATATTAGGTATTAATTATACCACGAGAGCCGAATTAGCACCGCTTAGTTCATGTAAATGTAATGTAATCTGTCATGTTTATATGAAGATCCAGCTTTTTAATACGAAATCCTTCATGCTTATATGAAATCAGTCCGTGTTTGCACGAATTTCTTCTGGTTGGTTAGAGTTGTGAAAATGTATGCCGCTGGCGTTGGATGTCGTCCTCTATGGACGGAAGCGGGAGGAAATTTGCCGGTTGCCATTGGAGATGCTCTTATGCTGGAAATAATAGAGTCACATCCAATCGATTTGAGTTAATTGCGTGAATGATTCTCAAAGATAAAAAGTTAATTGCATGTACAATGTACATGACTTGCAGGGTGGCTACAGATTCGTACAGAAAGTTAAAAAGAAACAAATCAATTCTTAATCTTGTATTCTAAGTACTCTGTGGGTTCCACTGGCAGTACCGGAGCGAAAGAAGTATATATTAAAAAATATAAAAATATAAAGTTTAAGACAGAATTCGAACTCACACTGGTACCGTAACATGCTATATAAATGGTTTTTAACCCCTTTCCGCGACGGCATTCCGAACCGTCGCCGAGTGAGTGTGTGCTATAGGGGGGTCCTTCCCACACGACCCAAAAACCGTAGGGGATAGGCGAGCGGCTACTGACGATCGCCATAGAATAAACGTATGAGAAGTCGCCCAGTCCCACACATTACGTCTCGACGTTACGTTTCTGATTCGAGAGACATTCGAAATGATTACGCCGCTATAGTCGTGTGAAAAAGGTGGACATCACAAACATTTAATCTACCGATGTGTTTGCGATAGGTACGTTATCGCACACAGTTCAAGAATGTAAAATGTGTGCGGTGCCTCTACTAACGTCAACGTGTCCATGTTCATAACTGTGTGCGATAGGTATTCCTATCACACAAGCACACAGGTTTGAAACTTTTGCCGTATTACCATGAATCACACATGGATATGAGATGAAACCGTGTGTGCGTCTGTCGGGCATCGCAAACGTTTCACGTCAAAGAACCATATGTTCTCTATTTATCATCGCACACGTTGTTTTCTTTCTAACCATGTGCGCATTATTTTATTCGCTCCTGTTTAATTTTAATTTCCCCTGTAATTTATTATTCGAATTGGAAATTTTGAAATATGAAACATGGAATTCAAATTCTCAGCACAATGGTTCAACAACCAATCCATAAATAAAATTCTCAGTATAATATGTTCGGTAATTATAGGATTAGGCAGCAATTAACTATGATGAACCACAATATTTACAGGCGGTAAAGGTGAAGAGACTAGTGTAAATCATTTTGGCTGCCGATGGTGTTCAAGAAGCCGAATGCCCATAATGTGCCCTCCTGCATGTCATAGGCACGAACTGTTGGGGATCGTTGCATGGGAAACAAAAAATTTCCTATGCTCACCAAGATCAATTTAGGAGATGCACATCTACGAGAGGAGAGATTGGATCTACATACCCTTGTAGATCGCTAAGCGGAAGTGTATAACACGCGGTTGATGTAGTCGTACTCTTCGCGATCCGATCACGATCCAATCTGATCTAGCGCCGAACGGACGGCACCTCCACGTTCAGCACACGTACGGCTCGATGACGTCTCCTCCTTCTTGATCCAGCAAGCGAGGGAGGAGAAGTAGATGGGATCTCAACCAGCACGACAGCATGGTGGAGATGGTGGTGGAGCAATCCCAGCAGGGCCTCACCAAGCGCCTTCGGACTACAAACGAGGAAGAACGGGAGAGAGAGGAGGCCGCTAGGCGTGAGAATTGTTGTGTCCAACCCTTGCACCTCCTCCCCACTATATATAGGGGTGTTGGAGGGTTGGGGGTGCATCCCTAGCCCCTCCTCCAAGGAGGGGAGGTGGCCAAAGGGGGAGGAGTGCCCTCCAAGCCAAGTGGAGGGCCCTCCCCTTAGGGTTTTCCTTCCCCTAGGCGGATGGGCCTTAGGGGGTCGGTGCGCCTGGCCCAATAAGGCTAGGACGCCCCCTACAGCCCATGCACACCCTAGGTACTGGAGGGACCCTTCTGGACACCTCCGAAACCTTCTAGAACCTTTCGGAAGCTTCCCGGTACAATACCGGTAAAACCCGAAACTTTTCCGGTAGCCAAAATATGACTTCCCATATATAAATCTTTACCTCCGGAGCTCCTCGTGATGTCCAGGATCTCATCCGGGACTCCGAACAACATTCAGTCACCAACGTGAATATCCCAATACTACTCTAGCGTCACTGAACATTAAGCGTGCGGACCCTACGGGTTCGAGAATAATGTAGACATGACCGAGACACCTCTACGGTCAATAACCAATAGCGGGACCTGGATGTCCATATTGGTTCCCACATATTCTATGAAGATCTTTATTGGTCGAACCTTGATGCCAAGGATTCAACTAATCCCATATGTAGTTCCCTTTGTCCATCGGTATGTTACTTGCCCGAGATTCGATCGTCGGTATCTCCATACCTAGTTCAATCTCGTTACCGGCAAGTCTCTTTACTCGTTTGTAATACAAGATCTCGTGGCTAACTCCTTAGTCACATTGCTTGCAAGCTTATTGTGATGATGTATTATCGAGTGGGCCCTAAGATACCTCTCTGTCATACGGAGTGATAAATCCCAGTCTTGATCCATGCCAACTCAACAGACACCCTTGGAGATACCTGTAGAGCACCTTTATAGTCACCCAATTACATTGCGATGTTTGATACACACAAGGTATTCCTCCGGTGTCAGTGAGTTGCATGATCTCATGGTCATAGGAACAGATACTTGACATGCAGAAAACGATAGCAATAAACTTGATACAATCATATGCTACGTTTATAGTTTGGGTCTTGTCCATAACATCATTATCCCAATGATGTGATCCCGTTATCAAAAGACAACTCATGTCTATGACTAGGAAACAATAGCCATCTTTGATCAACGAGCTAGTCCGGAAGAGGCTTACTAGGGACATGTTGTTGTCTATGTATCCACACCTGTATTTGAGTTTCCGGTCAATACAATTATAGCATGGCTAATAAATGATTATCATGAACAAGGAAATATAATAATAACCACTTTATTATTGCCTCTAGGGCATATTTCCAACAGTCTCCCACTTGCACTAGAGTTAATAATCTTAGCATTATATAGTAATGAATCTAACACCCATAGAGTTCTGGTGTTGATCATGTTTTTCCCGTGGAAGAGGTTTAGTCAACGGATCTGCAACAATCAGATCCATATGTACTTTGCAAATGTTTATGTCCTCCTCCTTGATGGCATCGCGGATGGAATTTAAGCGTCGCTTTATGTGTCTGGTCCTCTTGTCAAACCTTGGTTCCTTGGCCAGAGCAATGGCACCAGTGTTGTCATAGAACAGAGTCATTGGGTCCTGTGCACTAGGCACAACTGCAAGATCTGTCATGAACTGCTTCATCCAGGCACTTTCATTCGCTGCCACTGAGGCAGCTATGTACTCCGCTTCGCATGTAGAATTAGCTACCACGCTTTGCTTGGAACTGCACCAGCTTGCCGCTCCCCCATTTAGAATATATACGTATCCGGTTTGAGACTTAGAGTCATTCGGATCAGTGTCAAAGCTTGCATCGACGTAACCCTTTACGACGAGCTCTTGATCACCTCCATAAACGAGAAACATTTCCTTAGTCCTTTTCAGGTACTTAACGATATTCTTGACCACTGTCTAGTGTTCCACTCCAGGATTACTTTGAAACCTTCCGGCCATACTTATGGCAAGGCTGACATCTGGTCTCGTGCACAGCTTCGCATACATAATAGAGCCTATGGCTGAAGCATAGGGGATGACACTAATCTTTTCTCTATCCTCTGTAGTCGCTGGGCATTGAGTCTTACTCAACTTCACACCTTGGAAAATAGGCAAGAATCCCTTCTTGGACTGATCCATTTTGAACTTCTTCAAAATCTTATCAAGGTATGTGCTTTGTGAAAGTCCTATCAAGCGTCTTGATCTATCTCTATAGATCTTGATGCCTAATATGAAAGCAGCTTCTCCTAGGTCCTTCATTGAAAAACTCTTGTTAAAATATTCCTTCACATTTTCCAAAAGTTCTATATTGTTTCCAATCAGCAATATGTCATCCACATATAATACTAGAAACGCTATAGAGCTCCCACTCACTTTCTTGTAAATACAAGCTTCTCCATAAACTTGCATAAACCCAAATGCTTTGATCACCTCATCAAAGCGAATGTTCCAACTCCGAGATGCTTGCACCAGCCCATAAATGGATCACTGGAGCTTGCACACTTTGTCAGCATTCTCTGGATCGACAAAACCTTCTGGTTGCATCATATACAACTCTTCCTTAAGGAAACCATTAAGGAACGATGTTTTGACATCCATCTGCCAGATTTCATAATCGAAAAATGCAGCTATTGCCAACATGATTTTGACGGACTTAAGCATTGCTACGGGTGAGAAAGTCTCATCGTAGTCAACTCCTTGAACTTGTGAAAACCCCTTTGCAACAAGTCAAGCTTTATAGACGGTGATAATACCATTCGCGTCCGTCTTCTTCTTGAAGATCCACTTATTCTGAATGGCCTTTCGCCCTTCAGGTAATACTTCAAAAGTCCATACTTTGTTTTCATACATGGATCCCATCTCGGATTTCATGGCCTCTAACCATTTGTCGAAATCTGGGCCCACACAGCTTCTCCATAGCATGTAGGTTCAACGTTGTTGTTGTCCAACAACATGACCTCTAAGGCAGGGTTACCGTACCACTCAGGAGTAGTACGTATCCTTGTCGACCTATGAGGTTCGATAGTAACTTGATATGAAACTTCATGATCACTATCATTAGCTTCATCTTCAACCAATGTAGGTGTCACAGAAACATCTTTCTGCATTGCACTACTCACTGGTTGAAGTAAAGGTTCAACAACCTCATCAAGTTCTATCTTCCTCCCACTCAATTCTTTTGACAGAAACTCTTTCTCGAGAACAGACCCGTTCTTAGCGAGGGAGGAGAAGTAGATGGGATCTCAACCAGCACGACGGCATGGTGGAGATGGTGGTGGAGCAATCCCAGCAGGGTTTCACCAAGCGCCTCCGAAACTACGAACGAGGAAGAACGGGAGAGAGAGGAGGCCGCAGGGCGTCAAAATTGTTGTGTCCAGCCCTTGCACCTCCTCCCCACTATATATAGGGGTGTTGGAGGGCTGGGGGTGCAGCCCTAGCCCCTCCTCTGCGGAGGGGAGGTGGCCAAAGGGGGAGGAGTGCCCTCCAAGCCAAGTGGAGGGCCCTCACCCTTAGGGTTTTCCTTCCCCTAGGTGGATGGTCCTTAGGGGGTTGCTGCGCCTGGCTTAATAAGGCTATGACACCCCCTACAGCCCATGCATGCCCTAGGTACTGGTGGGACCCTTCTGGACACCTCCGGAACAATCCAGAACCTTTCGGAAGCTTCCCAGTACAATACCGATAAAACCCGAAACTTTTCCGGTAGCCAAAATATGACTTCCCATATATAAATCTTTACCTCCGAACCATTCCGGAGCTCCTCGTGATGTCCAGGATCTCATGCGGGACTCCGAACAACATTCGGTCACCAACATGAATATCCCAATACTACTCTAGCATCATTGAACGCTAAGTGTGCGGACCCTACGGGTTCGAGAATAATGTAGACATGACCGAGACACCTCTATGGTCAATAACCAATAGCGGGACCTGGATGTCCATATTGGTTCCCACATATTCTACGAAGATCTTTATCGGTCGAACATCGATGCCAAGGATTCAGCTAATCCCGTATGCAGTTCCCTTTGTCCATCGGTATGTTACTTGCCTGAGATTCGATCGTCGATATCTCCATACCTACTTCAATCTCATTACCGGCAAGTCTCTTTACTCATTCCATAATACAAGATCTCATGGCTAACTCCTTAGTCACATTACTTGCAAGCTTATTGTGATGCTGTATTATCGAGTGGGTCCTAAGATACCTCTCCGTCATACGGAGTGACAAATCCCAATCTTGATCCATGCCAACTCAACAGACACCCTCAGAGATACATGTAGAGCACCTTTATAGTCACCTAGTTACGTTGCGATGTTTGATACACACAAGTACTCCTCTGGTGTCAGTGAGTTGCATGATCTCATGGTCATAGGAACAGATACTTGACATGCAGAAAACTATAGCAATAAACTTGATACGATCATATGCTACGTTTATAGTTTGGGTCTTGTCCATCAAATCATTATCCCAATGATGTGATCCCATTATCAAATGACAACTCATGTCTATGACTAGGAAACCATAGCCATCTTTGATCAACGAGCTAGTCCGTTAGAGGCTTACTAGGGACATGTTGTTGTCTATGTATCCACACATGTATTTGAGTTTCCGGTCAATACAATTATAGCATGGATAATAAACGATTATCATGAACAAGGAAATATAATAATAACAACTTTATTATTGCCTCTAGGCCATATTTCCAACACGAACAACTTTTTTCCAACCCCTTGTGACGATCGCCCTCCCATCCTTCACCGCCTTCAGGAAGACTTCTACAGCATTATCATGGTAGCATGAATTATATACTTTAACCTTAGTTGCCTCCACTCTGGTCATGTAGTTTGCAAGGTAATCATCAGTAAATTGCTTCGGAAACCACTGAAAAGAGAAAAATTTCAGATACTCAGGTCTAATAGAGTAACTTGTTGTGAGCAGGGGAAAAGGCAACACATTACTTACCATCCTAAAGTTCACTGTTGTCTTGGACAAAGTGTAAATAAAGAGCTTAATTCCCATCACCCGTTTCTTTTGCCTAACAATCTTTCTTAGTTTCCTCACTTGACGCTGGTTCATGAATATCTCATTGCCCCATACACAAAAGGGATTGAAGCGTGGAGCAGTACCACTCATATATGTACCTACAAGCAACCAGTAAATGTTAGAAGCTAAACTGAGGTTGCACAAACGATTGGCGGCAAACAACAGCATCACCCATTATGACCCTGCGTAAGTACAAGGACAGGCATGTTAACTACAATAGGGTTAGCATCCACCAAAAATAGCAAATGGGCAGCATCTCTAGTGATATCCTGAGTCATGTATTGTAAGTTTGTTGTTCATATTGGTGAAATTGAGCTGGACAGTTAATACTTGAACATCACACAGTGTGTAGTACTGAAATAAACAAGGCACGAACATGCTTAATACATCAATCATACAAAACATAGCCATTGCAAGTGGAGCTAGTCAGATCATACCTGGTAAGTCCTGGGGGGTAGTCACCGGGGCACTTCATCTGGGCCAGAGCCTGCACCAAGTTGGCGGCGGCGAAGGCGAGGTGTTCCTCCGGGTCAACACGCACAATGGCCATCGCTCCATCGACTGCCATCAGCTCCTCGACCTCCACGTGATATGTGGTTGGGCTTGCACGGCGATGCTCTGGAGGTAGGGCGGGGGGGATTTGGAGGCATGAGGATGTTTCACAGGCGCCATTTAAGCAATCAGGCCGAGGCCGTGATAGAGATCGGTGGGTTACCTGACTAGATCGATGATGCTCGGGCAGAACGTAGATGTGGTTGAAGCTGTGGTTGCGGCGACGGTGGTTTGAGCTGCCGGGAGGGGGCATGGGGGGAGATACTGCGGAAATTTGATGGGTGGGGATGCGTTGGGAGGAATAAATTCTGAAATCGCGTGCCTAATGAAAATTTCACTGTGAAACTTTAAACTTGGACGTGGGAAACACACAACACAGACGAAGCGCGTAAAATACTCGTGTGGGAGAAAAGAGAAAATTGGCAGATCCCGTCTCCAAAAAAATGTACACGTGTAGTTGATTTTTTTCGGTCAATGGTACGATTGCTTTATTAGGAAATGTCGCACAGGTAACTGACTTATGGATCATTAACGCAAAAAAAAACGCACACGGGTACACCATAGAAACCGTGTGTTTTGTGATCTTCTAATAATTCTTATATCTATCAGCATCTCCAGCCGCACCTAATTTCAAAAATCTCTTTCATTGTATCAGGATTATTCAATGTACATGAACGAGGCAAGGTGACACCCGATGAACAATCATCGGTTTATGAAATGCAATCATGTGTCAACCTGCCTCGCTCGCATAGCTAGATTTGATCCTATGCAACAAGAGAGAAGCTTGCTGCCATACGCCGGCGCGGCAATTTAAGCTGGTGTGCGGCCAACTCGCGCGGCGAGGTGGGACTAAAAACCAGCTGCAGCCAGCTCTAGTCTCCGGTGGCTTCCGATGGCTGCGGGCGGATGTTTCGGGAGTATTTAGGGCCGAGGTGCGGCTACAAAACTTCAGTGAACTCATGCTAATCAATGCTCAAAGCCCTTAAAGAATGCGCTTACCGACATTGTACGCTAATAATAAATAGTACCGACTTAAAGTACTATTGGTAATTTGCGCTAAAACTAGTACGTATGTAGTACTGGTAGATGCTTGTAATTAATTATACAAACTTACGGGCGACACACGCACTAACCACTTCTCACATGCTGCCATCCGGCATGCTGGCCTGACGCTGTCGTTCTCCTTCCTGGCCTTGTCGGCGGGAGCCCACCGTGCTTCAATCTCCGTCGAGCTCTCCTCGGCACGATGTGTGGCCTCTTCTTTCTTGCGGCGATGGGACTCTCTTTTCTTGACTGCTTCTGCCTTTTTCGCTCCTTCTGTGCGGCTTTGGCCGCCTCTAGATCCACCGCCCATTCGGCCATGGCAGCATCAAAGTCCACCCACGTACTTGTGCGGCCGCGAGCGGCGATGAACTCGGCGCGGCGGGATGCCATCACTTCCTTACCATGTGTGCGGTCGCGGGTGGCGAGGAACTCGGTGCGGCGGGATGTCATCGCTTCCTTACTAGTTACTGTGTGCCGCGGTGCCATGAATGATGCTTGGAGAGAGGTCTGGGACGGAGTGGCCGGACAGCTATACAGTGTGGTGGTTTTTAAGAGCTCAATGACAAAAGACCGAGGAAAATTTGGCTTCCCTTACAATCTTGCTCATTCAATATCGCACACGGTTCATCTCCGTCGCCTCCGAAAACAATGTGCGCTGAGCCTATTGTGTGTTGCGTTATGATTGGCCGGAACCCCAGCCAAGTAGATTGCGCGTGGGCGCCGTAGGATCTGCCGCGATTGAACGGCAATCCACGTCCCTCTCATCACACCCATCCAGCTGTAGCTGGATTGGATTTATATGCGCTAAATGCCTAGAAAATGCACACAATCCCCTAAATATGGTAAATGAGCCCAGAAAAGTGCTAAATTTGAACACGATGATCTGTAGGGTGTATGTTCATCGTAGAAATAAACTCAAGGACAAAGAACGAAGAAAATCTGGATTCCCCTTCAATCTTGGTGATTTCCCTCTCGAAAGCATGGAACTTCCTTGGTGATGGTTCGATTGATGAAGGGCGTGCATGACGACATAAGCCAAATCTTCTCAAATTTTTACCAGGGCATGGTGAGGCCATACCATGGCACCATGCTAGGCGTCATGTTTTTCAAGCATTTATTTCATTTTTCTATAGTTAAAAAACAAATAAACAAACGTTTGTGGTTGACTACTGCCACACATTTCATCAAAATATCTGCCCATTCCTTATAAAAGGCATGAGAATTTACTAAACAGCACGAGCATGGTTTTCCAGACCGTTCTTGTGCACCTTTTCATGCATCGATTGTTTGAATTTGAATTATGTGCATTAATTCCTAGAAAATGCACATAATCCCCTAAATATGGTAAATGAGCCCGAAAAAATGCCAAATTTGAACACGTTGCATTGGAGGGGGTATGTTGATCGTTGAAAAAAAACTGAATGACAAACTAGGACGGAAATTTGGATTCCCCTTCAATCTTGGTGATTTCCCCCTAGAAACCATGAAACTTCCTCGGTGATGGTTCGATTTATGAAAGGCGTGCATGACGACATAAGCCAAACATTATCAAATTTTTACCAGGCCACGGTGAGGCCATACCATGGCACCACGCCAGGCGTCATGTTTTCCAAGCATGTATTTCATTTTTCTATAGTTGAAAAACTAATAAACGACGGGTTTGTGGTTGACTATTACCACACATTTCCTTGAAATCTCTGCCCATTCCTTGTAAAAGGCATGAGAATTTACTAAATAGCACGAGCATGGTTTTCCAGACCATTCTTGTGCACCTTTTCATGCACCGATTGTTAGAATTTGAATTATGTACATTAATGCCTAGAAAATGCACATAATCCGCCAAATATGGTAAATGAGCCCGGAAAAATGCCAAATTTCAACATGTTGCATTGGAGGGAGTATGTTGATTGTTGAAAATAAACTGAATGACAAACTAGGACGAAAATTTGGATTCCCCTTCAATCTTGGTGATTTCGTCCTCGAAACCATGAAACTTCCTCAGTGACGGTTCGATTTATGAAAGGCATGCATGACGACATAAGCCAAACATTCTCAAATTTTTACCAGGGCACGGTGAGGCCATACCATGGCACCATGCTTGGCATCATGTTTTCCAAGCATGTATTTCATTTTTCTATAGTTGAAAAACCAATAAACGACGCGTTTGTGGTTGACTATTGCCACACATTTCCTTGAAATCTCTCCCCATTCCTTGTAAAAGGCATGAGAATTTACTAAATAGCACGAGCATGGTTTTCCGGAATGTTCTTGTGCACCTTTTCATGCATCGATTGTTCGAATTTGAATTATGTGCATTAATGCCTAGAAAATGCACATAATCCCCTAAATATGGTAAATGAGCCCAGAAAAAAGCCAAATTTGAACATGTTGCATTGGAAGGGGTATGTTGATCGTTGGAAAAAACTGAATGACAAACTAGGATGGAAATTTGGATTCTCCTTCAATATTGGTGATTTCCACCTTGAAACCATGAAACTTCCTCGGTGATGGTTCGATTTATGAAGGGCGTGCGTGACGACATAAGCCAAACCTTCTCAGCTTTTTACCAGGGCACAGTGAGGCCATACCATGGCACCATGCAAGGAGTCATGTTTTTCAAGCATATATTTCATTTTTCTATAGTTGAAAAACCAATAAACAACGCGTTTGTGGTTGATTATTCCCACACATTACCTTGAAATCTCTGCCCATTCCTTGTAAAAGGCATGATAATTTACTAAATAGCACGAGCATGGTTTTCCAGACCGTTCTTGTGCACCTTTTCATGCACCGATTGTTCAAATTTGAATTATGTAGACTAATGCTTAGAAAATGCACATAATCCCCTAAATATGGTAAATGAGCCCGGAAAAATGCCAAATTTGAACACGTTGCATTGGAGGGGATATGTTGATCATAGAAAAAAAACTGAATGACAAACTAGGAAGGAAATTTGGATTCCCGGCCCCTTCAATCCTGGTGATTTCCCCCTTAAAACCATGAAACTTCCTCGGTGATGGTTCGATTTATGAAGGGCGTGCATGACAACATAAGCCAACCTTCTCAACTTTTTACCAAGGCATGATAAGGCCATGCCAATGCACCATGCCAGCCGTCATGTTTTTCAAGCATGTATTTCATTTTTCTATAGTTGAAAAACCAATAAACGACGCGTTTGTGGTTGACTATTGCCACACATTTCCTTGAAATCTCTGCCCATTCCTTGTAAAAGGCATGAGAATTTACTAAATAGCATGAGCATGGTTTTCTAGACCATTCTCGTGCACCTTTTCATGCACCGATTGTTTGAATTTGAATTATGTGCATTAATGCCTAGAAAAGACACATAATCACCTAAATATGGTAAATCAGCCCGGGAAAATGCCAAATTTGAACACGTTGCATTGGAGGGGATATGTTGATCATAGAAAAAAACTGAATGACAAACTAGGAAGGAAATTTGGATTCCCGGCCCCTTCAATCCTGGTGATTTCCCCCTCAAAACCATGAAACTTCATCGGTGATGGTTCGATTTATGAAGGGCGTGCACGACGACATAAGCCAACCTTCTCAACTTTTTACCAAGGCACGATAAGGCCATGCCAATGCACCATGCCAGCCGTCATGTTTTTCAAGCATGTATTTCATTTTTCTATAGTTGAAAAACCAATAAACGACGCGTTTGTGGTTGACTATTGCCACACATTTCCTTGAAATCTCTGCCCATTCCTTGTAAAAGGCATGAGAATTTACTAAATAGCACGAGCATGGTTTTCTAGACCATTCTCGTGCACCTTTTCATGCACCGATTGTTTGAATTTGAATTATGTGCATTAATGCCTAGAAAAGACACATAATCACCTAAATATGGTAAATCAGCCCGAAAAAATGCCAAATTTTAAGACGTTGCATTGGAGGGGGTATGTCGATCGTAGAAAAAAACTAAATGACAAACTAGGAAGGAAATTTGGAATCCCCTTCAATCTCGGTGATTTACTATCGCACACGATTCATCTCCGCCGCCTCTGCAAACCGTGTGTGTTCACCCACACATGCAATAGGAAAAAGAAAACCCTCGCGCCCTTCCCACTTCGTCCCCACCCACTCGCCACGGACTCCTTCGCAACTCTGCACCTCATCAACTTCTATCGCGGCGGCCACCCTAAGCTCAATGGCTGTCGTCGAATGGTGGAGGTCACGCTTTAAACGGCACGGGATTTCACCCCTACCACTTGCCGCCGCCTATCTGCACCGACTTGCACTGACAATCTAGACTCTGGTCGATTGGGGTTATCTACGGGATTGGGCCGGGGATTTTTCTCATGGAGAATGTAATCAATTTAGTGAAATATTCACTCATCTCTTATCGCAGTCCGTCCGTCGCTGATAATCAACATGCGGAAATCACCGTGGATTCGTTTTTCTTCTAGCTGATTTGAGGGTTTTCATTCATGTGTCCATAGTGCGAGCACAAATCGAGCAAGTGTGGTCGCGGCCACTCGGAAACGAAGTTCTATCTCACAATTTCGGATGACTTCAGGGAGCGCTCGGTATGTTCAATCTCACCCTACCACGGTCGGCATGGCCTAAATTTGTGAACATATACCGTCTATTGCTACATTTGGATAAAAGGTACGGTGCCACGTGCAGCCTAGACATCGAAGCCGATTTTTTCCCTATATTAGGCAAATTAATGATGTATTGTTCTTTCAGTTACACTCATATTTGCATCAAATCTTTGTTACATTATATATTTTTGTACTTTGCTTTCAGCTATATATTGTTCTATTCTATCAGTTACTCCCATATTTGCATCTTGGTCTGTTATTTCAATATATCTAATTTACGATCTTAATTTTCATTTCAAGCAGTACATCCCTTGCTTTGCAAGAACACGAGTAGAAGGAAATCTTGGGCTTTACTTTGTTGATGACTCCATGGATGTCATATTGACAATGCAACATGGATTTACAATGACAGTTAGCATAAAACTTGATAAATATGGTCACTCCTATTTTGATGTGGACCTTTGGAGAAAAATTTCTAAGTTTTATGAACTGAAAGCGGGCAATAAAATTCTAGTGCGTGCACCACAGCCTGGTCTAATTAACATGGATGTTTACTTCCCGAACGTCATCAGACGATCAAAGTCTGATCGAGGTTAGTGTTCTTCCAACTTTCTCCATGCTGGCATATTACTTAGGAAAATCAGGGTATTTGTTCTGACTAACTGATCACTATTTAAGCAACCAATTGTGATTTCATTTTTTGACTCCGTTCCTAGGCAGTAACAAATTCTATTTACCAATTTATGCGCACTATATATTCTTCTGCCATGTTCTGAATAAATAATACCTTTCCACCTTTTAAGAAAAATATGTTGAATGCATAGTTAATGATCTGTATGTTAGTCAGCGTACCAAATTTCACTGGAAAGACTTGAAGCATGTCATAAAATTTGTTGATAATTTGACAGAGATAGCACAGCGTATGAACATTGGATTTTGGATGGGATTAATTATACCTATGGTGCACACATTGAACAAGACCAATTGTGTGCACAAAGCACTGGTACGAAGTCTTATTTTTATGTTGATGTTCATAAACTATATATATCTTCAACGATATGTTACAATTGGTTTTTATTCTACATTTCAGTAGAAATTGCCCGCTGCAGCTGTTCCTGAATCGATTTCCCGGCGTGGTCGAATTACACTTGTGCCAGCTAATAACGCCAAAGTGATTGCAAGGTACTGCATTTCCCGCAGAAATGGAACCATTCAAATTAACAAGTTCTCGCTTGTCGTGGCAATGCATCCATTTTGGAAAATTGGAGACACTGTTCTACTCATGCTCTACCAAGGCATGAGAGGGTTCTTCCTTTTCATTGACGAGATGCCAAGTTGCCGTGATCAAGCTGCTTCCAGCGGATAATTGTGGTTGTTGGCCCTCAGCCTCTTAAAATGTGCTAGTTGTTACTATGTTAAGTATGTAGATATGGACCATATGGTTGTTGGCCCTCAGCCACTTAAAATGTGCTAGTTGTTACTATGTTAAGTATGTAGATATGGACAATATGGTTGTCAAAACCGTGTTACGAAGATCCTCCTTTTGTTGAATAGTGTAACCACTATATATATGTTACTCAAATGCTGTTAGCCAAATTCTTAAATTTTCATGGAAAGTATTAGTATCGTACACAGTTCATTGAGTTTAAGTGTGTGCCCGGTAGAGCGATAGAGTAGAGGACGTCCATGTTTTCGACGCGGCGATCATCACCGATGTCCAGAAGGCATTTGCATATTAATTGTCCATATTGCAAATTCAGATAATATACAGACAGGCCAGCCCATACAATTGACATATTTGACATGCATGAAGAAATCAATTGAGTATATATATATATATATATATATTGCTAATTTACAAGAATATAACAAACCGCGCGCGCACAAAAGAGCTACACTGTGCACCGGACGCTGACCCGGCACGCACAGCAGTCATCATCCATCAGCGTGTCGATCATGGGCTCAGTGGGAGCGGAGGCCGCCAAGTCGATGACCTACACACCTTGATCGATCGAGGCTGGGGCAGACTCGACATCAGGAATCGCAGGTACTGCCTCGAGCGCAGTGCTCAACAGGGCTACCACGACCGCCGGGTCTGCCCTGGTGACGTCCGGCGAGACGACGTTGGCTCTCGCCAAGGCTGTCGTGACAGCCCCCAGGAATGCCCCGGTGACGTCCGGTGCTGCTCGCTCCTCCATCTAGGACATAAGCCTGCGCCTCGTGCGGCGACTGCCACTGCCGCAGTTGTCCTTGTGTCGTTGAGGTCCCTCCTCTACCGCCCACATCATCCATCGCACTCTGCACCGAGCCAGTAGTATCGCCCGCTTGCGATCCCTGTCCGCTTTTAGGACGACCCTGGCTAACATGGCGGCTTGCTCGTAGCGCATTTCCTGCTTCCTCTAGCCGTCGTCGGGAGAGGCGGCGGCATGGTCGTCGACCGCCAAGCCGACCATCATGCCTTCAGCCTCGATTCCGCCGTCGCGCGACTCCATCCCGTCGTCGACCATTGGGGGTATGCCGGTATGTGTGGGTAACTAGCTAGCAACTGGATCAATAGCGAGTCGCCGCGTGGCCATTACTATGGTTATTTATAGCTAGCAGCTGGCTAGGGGATTGGGGATTTTACAATTCACCCCTGTGGAGCGCGGGAAGCCTTCGATGGAGCGCGGGAAGACTAAGTGGAGCACACAACCCGACCACCGTATGCGGTGTCACATGTTATCGCACACGTGTTACCATAAGGAAACATATGTGTAACTTACTAATCATTGCACACGAGTACTCGCACACGCATCGTGTGCGATACTCCTAGCCATTGCAAGCAACTACTTTGCAGTATTCAATGTATTTTCTACACACAGAATCACACACGAATTAACTCTAGTAACCGTCTGTGTTATATATTCTCATCACAAATAGTTCTTACGAGTGGGTTGTTTGTCAGGGATCAGACACATCTTGTTTACACGGATCGTTTGTGTTCTTTTGGCTCATCGCAAACAGTTCATCTATGTGAACTGTATGGCGCATATCACACACATCTTGTTAAGTTGAACCGTTTCTGTTGTGTTCCCTAATCGAAAACAGTTCATCCGAGTGAACTATATGCCATATATCACACACACCTTCATCTGGCTAACCATTTCTGTTGCCTTCCCTAATAGCAAACAGTTCATCGAAGCGAACTGTATGTCGTATATTGCACACACCTTGATATGGTTGCCCGTTTCTGTTGTTCTATCTCATCACAAACAGTTCGTATGGATCAACCGTATGCCCCGCATCGCACACGCAACTAAAATCTGAACCATGTTTGATGTATCCGCCATCGCAAACATTTTGCGTCATTTTTTACGGTTTTTTACATCATCGTTTGTGATTAATGCATCGCACACAGGTTCGTCAAAAGGTCTCTGATCGTAGTGTCGCGTTAGCAGCATCCTGTAGTAGTGTCAGGTCATCGCATTGCGAGCATCCAGCGCTAACCAGTCCACCAGATGTTCTTTGTGGACGATGCAAGAGATATATTTCTTTTTAAATAGTTACTGCGATAATTGGTTTGAAGTGATATATTTTATGTCTGCCCCGAATGATCTCAAATTCACTAGTAGTAACAAAGAAAAGGTTGCCTTGTTAATTAACAGAAAACAGGGCAAAAACTATCACATGAGGCCGGTAAAAACAAGGCACACTAATTAACCGTCTAGAGATATCTCTAATTAGCCGTGTCAACTTGCAGATTGGGTGCCGCAATGAAAAAGTACAAGATGTATGTGGCATTTTCATGGAACATCACAAAAAAAGGAGGGGCAGCGGTGAGCCTATACAGCGTGGTATGGTAGGTCACTCCATTGCAATCATCGTGACATGCTATTTGTATGCCAATGTTGTTGGCCAGGGTTCTTAGGGACAGTTATTTCTAGTTATCCTAAGAAAATAAGCTGCTTTGAATATAAGCTCTAGATAATAAGCCAACTAGTTCTTTTCATTGCTTGCTTTTTCAGCTTATTCGTGGTATGATCAGTGAAAAGTCTAGATTGCATTATATTTTGTCATTTTGCTGCCCACATAGAAATTAATTTGACTTGCAAACATCACAAATTGAACCCATTGTAGTAATTAATATGATAGGAAAACAGACCATCATTATTTGTTCAAAATGCAAATACAAAGATACCATCTACTTGGCACAATCTATTTTGGTCAATGTCTTCCAAACAGAGCCCATTGCCTAAATTGAAATGAAGAACCCATTGCCTAAATTTAAATGAAGAACCATGATTTATCAAAATTCCATGGTCCAAGTGGCTCGTTATTATCATATAGTAGCACCACCTGAAAGCCTCACATAGCAGCGGCCGCAGCTCATAGCAATTCATCATATAGCAGCAGCTGCAGCTCATCGCAATTCATCATATAGCAGCATGAGCTCATAGCAATTCATCATATAGCAGCAGCAGCTGCCGCAGCAGCAGCTCATAGCAATCCATCATATAGCAGCAGCAGCAGCTCATAGCAATTCAGCATATAGCAGCATGATCAGCTCATACCAATTCATCATATAGCAGCAGCAG
This sequence comes from Thinopyrum elongatum, assembly GCA_011799875.1. Lineage (NCBI taxonomy): Eukaryota > Viridiplantae > Streptophyta > Magnoliopsida > Poales > Poaceae > Thinopyrum > Thinopyrum elongatum. The sequence goes on from CM022303.1 coordinate 204,668,078, forward strand.
CAGCTCATACCAATTCATCATATAGCCGCAACAACAGCTCATAGCAATTCATCGTATAGCAGATCAGAAAGAAATTGAGCAAAAAATTAGAGGAGATCCTCACCTTGTTGGATGAGCTCATCCCGCAACAGCACCTCAAGGCCACGACCTAATAGGAGGGGAGGCGGAACGAGGTGCCTTCTGCCGGAGTGGGGCGTCGGCCATAGTTGTGCGGCGACCGCCGGAGTAGAGCATTGGACGGACCACAACGGAGCAGCTACTAGAGACGATGAGACTAAGGGGCGGCGCCAGAGGGAGGAGCAGCCAGGAAGATGGGGCCCTACCCGCTGGCCATGTAGACTAGCTGGAAAGAGCATCGTCGAGGAGCGGGCCTGATGGGACCTGTGGTGGCGGGTCGCTTGCTGAACCCTAGCGCTGCAGGTAGGGGATCGAGGTAGAGGGAAAGGGGAGAGGAGATGCGAGCGGGCAGGGCAATGAACGCTTGCGTGTTTGTTTTTACTTGGGGGTCAGGTGTGACGTGGGCGTGAGTAGTGGCATTTTGAGTGTAATATAGGCACACAACAGAGTCATTTCGCTATTCCCCTTCCCTTCAATTTTAAGTGAGCTTTCATGGGAAGCACCCCACAAGCTTTTTCTCATTGTGAAGGAATTGGTGGTGGAAATAAGTTAAGCCCATGCCCATAACTCAACAACGAGTTCTTTACATATTTTATGGCTTATTTTGACAATAAGCTCTCAAAAGGTGGAATAGAACTGGCCCTTTACCTGCAATTCCATTCTGCGTGCAATGATGAATCACTCCTGCCTGCTATAGTGTAGATTTAGGCATCATACATGGCATAACCTAATACATGTGCATTTCATTATAGAATCTGAAATATGCAATGTTTATGTTAGTTCATACATTGCACATGATGTTTAAATGCCTCCTAAATCTGGTCAGTCAAGTGATGGTCTTTAAGCCTCCTTCTATGCTTGTTTTCTTGATATGTAATTCAGTGTTGTGCAAGATTTGCTCACATATGTGTTCAATTGCTTGTTTCTATCAGCTAGTCATACTAGAACTATTTGCTTTGATTACTTGTTGTTCTTGACCTAACAGAGCTTGTCAACGATTTAAACACTAAGGGTTGTTGTAGTGGGGGCTTTTATAACTCATAGGTGACATAAAGGTCTGTCTGTACACTAAAGTAGGCTCTCCAAGAGTACCTGGAGGTCCAGTTCGAAGGTACACCTAGTTTTTACAAGCGCACACATAGTAAATGCTCATTTGAGTGTGTGCAAGAGATGTGGCATGTTTCATTATGTGGTGTCATTTTGTTATAAACTCATGCTTTGGTGTTGTTCAGAGACTGGAAAGTATGCATATTTATCTTCCATGTAAGGAGACCAGTAACTAGTTTGTTTCACCTTGCAGAGGGGGTGCAATGACGCAAAGATTTAGGATTTCCATGTACAAGATGTTAAGAAGGAGCCTTGCAAGAGAAGGAGGAGCAGCGCTGAGCCTGTACAACCAGTTATGGTAAGTAACTATATTACAGTTACCAAGACATCCTATTTGTCTGATACTATGCTTGCGTAGGGTTCTTCACCAATAACCCAGTCATTGGGCCACTGGTTAATACTCCCTCCACCCACTACTATAAGATCCTCTAACTTTTTTGTAAATCACATGTATATCGACACATTATAATGTGTCTGTTCACTCATTTCAGTACGGATGTAGTCTACATTTAAATATATAAAACATATTATATTAGTGAACAGTGTGAAACTCCTTACTATTATGGTAGAGTTCTCAATGTCATAACCAAACGCATGTTCACATCATTAGCCTCCCTATCATTACTAGGATCATGATTACATACTAGTTGAGATACTTCATAGGGGGCAAACAATGTTACATTACTTGTTCCATTATATAGATGATACATCAGTTGATTCAAATGTAGCTAGGCCAAGGATGTTATTGAGGCATGCATGTATGCATGCTGCCAACTCAACAGTTCAATTGCTTGTTTGCTTCAGGCATAGTTAAATTGCTCATTTCAATTGCTTTATTTGTCCTCAGTTAATGAGATGCCCAAACAATGATGCCTGATGTAGGTTTATAACTATTAGTTGACATAATTAAATGCCTTACCATTTCATTACTTTGGTGAAGTGTGCCTGAAGTTTTTGAAGTCTATTAACCAACTATTACTGCATGAGGCTTACAATCTAGTTTATACGAGGCTAATGATTGCATAGTTTTGCTTGCTGTAGTTGGTTTGTATGAATCTCTCCACAGTTCATTATGCCTCCTAAGACTCTTTTGGAACATGGCACACAATGTTCCAACTAGTTAATACGAGCTACAGAATGGCTAACTGCTTGCTTACTTATACACAAGATATATATAAATCTGTGACCTGTCTGTGTTTTGGATTTGTCCCCAACATCATGCTCCGTTGGTGAGCTACGAGGAGATCTCTGTACGCGGGCTGCACAGACTACCATTTTTACAATTTTTTAAATACCACCTACTTATGCTTCATGACGTGTACATTATTGTTAGTCCTGTTTTGCCATGTACAAGATAGTTTGTCTTGCTTGCTTCACTGTTGTAACTATATTTTTGCCCTAGTCATGTGTACTTACAGAAACATTTCAGGATGAAGTGACATCAACACAACGATCTCAAAGCAGTGTGACATGGTCGTTACCAAATGATTATTGATTGGAATTGGAATGTGCTGATGTTCTAGAGCATCAACTAGAGGTGGCAAGACAACGTTCATATGAGTCTCAACATGTAATCAACAAGTTGAGACTGGAGGTGCAGATATCAGTTCAAATGGTAAGTCCTGTTGATGCGTGTCCATGATGTATGAGCTTTATTTGCCCAGTGTATGTAATTTGCTAGTTGTGTACGCTTTATTATCACTGGTGGCGAACTACGATGCCCAGTGGATGTAATATGCTGTAATTTCTTTATTGTATAGTGTAGGATTATTCTTCGTTTCTATGCTTTAATCTCTTTATTGTATAGTGTAGGTTTTTGAGAGGGTATAGTTTAGAGTAGGATAATTCTTTGTATATGCTATTGTTAAAATGGTGGCCAACACACCCAAAAATTACCTGGATGCCATCCGAAAGAACAAACGTGGGTAGTCGAAGCAGGCCTTAAATGGGCTTGTCAACTAATTAATTAATGCATCCTAATCTATGCGGGTCCTAATCTATGCGGGCCCAGTGGCCCAATCAACTCATCTCGTTAGAAATAGTGGATTTCGTCTCCGAATGTGGGCCCACCTTAAAAGGCCTCTTACAAGGCCTTTTATAGGCTGAAAGCTCGATAGGGCCGCAGTAATGGAGACGGCACGCGGGCCTGTAGCAGGCCAAAATAAGCGTCAGTTTTGTCTCGGCACATTTCCATGTCGGGCCATAAAGAGGCCTAAAGCGTTTTGGGCCAAAAGTGGCCCAATGTACAACATAGGCTTTTAACAGGCCGAAAGTCGGGTCGGGCTGGAATTGTGTCGTGGAGAATGTGGGCCACTAATGGACTGAAAGTTAGGTGGGACTGTCAAAGGCCCAACTGTTGTGCGGGCTGTTAACAGGCCGAAAGACAAAACGGGCTAGAAATTGGCCCAAGTACCGAATGGGCCGACAAAAGGCCGAAAGACGTACCTGTTGGGATATTAGCCCATCTCTTTAATGGGCTACTAACAGGCCGAAAGAAACTCGGGCCACAATTGAGCCCAAAGACATAGCGGGCTGTTAATGGGCTGGATCTGACGATGGCCCGGGATGGTGTCAAATCTATAATGGGCCTTCGACGGGCCGATTTTGTGTAACTTGTATGGGCTGTGGTTGTGAATGGGCCAGACGCAAGCAGGCCATTGGTCCGGGATGTTAACGGGTTATTGGATCCAAAACCGGACCCGGTAAATTAACGGTGACCCGTTACGGTGGATGCCACGTGTCGGTTACCCTTGACGAAACCACTTCCATGACGTGCCGATCATCATCATGGAAGTCGACACTTCTGTGATGATAATTTGAGTATTGTCATGGAACACTTCTACGACAGCACAGGTATGACTATCTTGATTCTATCATAAAATTGTCATGGATGTACATGCATGACAGAAAACGTGACCTACTGTGACAAACACGTATCATCATGGAAGTGTTTTTTTGTAGTGCTATGCCTCAGCCATAGGCTCTATAATGTTTGCCATGCTGTGTACTAGACCTGATGTGTGCCTTGCCATAAGTCTGGCAGGGAGGTACCAAAGTGATCCAGGAGTAGATCACTGGACAGCGGTCAAGAACATCCTGAAGTACCTGAAAAAGACTAAGGACATGTTTCTCGTTTATGGAGGTGACGAAGAGCTCGTCGTAAAGGGTTATGTCGATGCTAGTTTTGACACAGATCCGGATGACTCTAAGTCTCAAACCAGATACGTATTTATATTAAATCATGGAGCAGTCAGTTGTTGCAGTTCTAAGCAGAGCGTTGTGGCGGGATCTACATGTGAAGCGGAGTATATAGCTGCTTCGGAAGCAGCGCAAGGAGTCTGGATGAAGGAGTTCATATCTGATCTGGGTGTAATACCTAGTGCATCGGATCTAATGACTATCTTTTGTGACAACACTAGAGCTATTGCCATTGCCAAGGAGCCCAGGTTTCACAAAAGAACCAAGCACATCAAGCGCCGCTTCAACCCCATTCGTAATTATGTTAAGGATGGAGACACAGAACTTTGCAAAGTACATACGGATCTGAATGTGGCAGACCCGTTGACTAAACCTCTTCCACAGGCAAAACATGATCAGCACCAAGACTCCATGGGTGTTAGATTCATAACTATGTAAACAAGATTATTGACTCTAGTGCAAGTGGGAGACTGTTGGAAATATGCCCTAGAGGCAATAATAAATTGGTTATTACCATATTTCCTTGTTCATGATAAAGGTTTATTATTCATACTAGAATTGTATTGACCGGAAACTTCAATACAAGTGTGAATACATAAACTAATATTATGTCCCTAGTGAGCCTCTCCTAGACTAGCTCATTGATCAAAGATGGTTAAGGTCTCCTAACCATAGACATGAGTTATCATTTGATAACAGGATCACATCATTAGGAGAATGATGTGATGGACAAGACCCAACTGTAAGCTTAGCATTCAATTATATCACTTGAGTTTAGTGCTATAGCTTTCTTCATGTCAAGTATATATTCCTAAGACCATGAGATCAAGCAACTCCCGGATACCGGAGGAATACCTTGTGTGCTATCAAACATCACTTCGTACCTGGGTGATCAAAAAGATGCTCTACAGGTATCTCCGAAGGTGTCTATTGGGTTGGCATGGATCGAGACTGGGATTTATCAATCTGTGTGATGGAGAGATATCTATGGGCCCTCTCGGTAATACAACATCGTAAAGAGCTTGCAATTAATATGGCTAATGAGTTAGTCACAAGATCTTGTATTACAGAACAAGTAAAGAGACTTGTCGGTAACGAGATTGAACTAGGTATGGAGATACCAACGATCGAATCTCAGGCAAGTAAAATATCGCCGGACAAAGGGAATTGCATACGGGATTAACCAAATCCTTAACATCGTGGTTCAACCGATAAAAGGTCTTTGTGGAATATGTAGGAACCAATATGGGCATCTAGGTTCCACTATTGGTTATTGATCGGAGAGGTGTCTCGATCATGTCTACATAATTCTCGAACCCGTAGGGTCCGCACGCTTAACGTTCGATGACACTAGAGTAATATTGGGATATGCATGTTGGTGAATGAATGTTGTTCGGAGTCCCGGATGAGATCCCGGACATCACGAGGAGCTTTGGAATTGTCCGGAGGTAAAGATTTATATATGGAAAGTTGCTTTCAGGGTTCCGGAAAACATTTTAGTTTTTTCGGTATTGTATCGGGAAGCTTCCAGAAAGTTCCGGAGTCCAGAAATCCACCAAGGGTTCTACCACGTCACAAGGGTCAGCATGGGCTGCGGGGAGGTGCCCTGGCCTTATTGGGCCAGGCGCACAAGTCCCTCAAGGCCTATGTGGCTTGGGAGAGGTGGAAAGTCCACCTGTGTATGGAAAAGGAGGGAATTGGACTAGGAGTCCAACTCCTCCCCCTTGGTGCGCCCCTAGGGTTGGAGGGCTGGCCACCATGCGCCTCCACCTATATATAGAGGGGAGGGGCGCCCCCAAGAGGATATACAAGCCCTTGGCCCCCCTCTCTCTCTCCCGTTACTTCGTAACTCCTCCGTCTTCATTGTTTTGGTAGCGCTCGGCGTAGCCCTGCCGGAATCACTCCACCACCATCATCGTCACGGCGTCGTTCTGCCGGCAATCACATCTACTTCTCCTCCCTCGCTTGCTGGATCAAGGAGGAGGAGACGTCATCGAGCCGTACTTGTGCTGAACGTGGAGGTGTCGTCCGGTCGGTACTTCATCGGTTTGGATCGCGATTGGATCGTGACGAGTACGACTACATCAACCGCGTGATATACGCTTCTGCTTAATGGTATAGAAGGGTATGTAGACACACTCTCCCCTCTCATTGCTATGCATCTCCTAGATAGATCTTGGGTGTTCGTAGGATTTTTTTTTATTTTCATGCTTCGTTACCCAACATTTGGCACGTATATGTTGGTAGGTGATACTCATGGTCATGCATCAAAAAGGGAGATTTCAAATAGCCCATGCAAGGATGCCATCAAATGGCGATGATCAACATTGTTTAGAAGGACATATTCAAGATAAGCACTAATGATTAGGTAGAATTTATGGCAACACAAACCATTGAAGATAGTTCTAAACCTAGTCCAAAAAGAACCGATGTAGGTAGTTTGCTGAAACCCTTGAATTCAGAATATGGGAATAAACTGGGGAGCAAACAGAAAAGATGTGTTGCTGAGGGGAGGAGAGAAACTCGATGGTTATACGGTTGAAGCATGTCATCCACTGGTGGTAAATGGACATGTGAAGATGCGTTCAAGTGAAGGCTTCACATATTGGCACGTGGAGGAGAAAATTGAGAGTCTTTGTTGATCAAGTAAAAGATTCAGACTAGAGGCAAACAAGAATGTTTTCATCAAGCTCAAGCGAAATGCGCAAGGAAAATGTATGTCTAATCTAGATTTCTTAGTTTGCCAGTCTCAAGGTGCTTGGTAGGAGACCTGACTATAGGTTTATTCGACATTACTTCTATAAAGGATGCTAGAATACCCGCCTCCAGGAGGCCTCGCGCGACTCCACGTTAGCCTCGCGCAGCTAGCTCCCAGGCGTGTTATGCGCCATCCGATCTGTGTGACTGCCTCACACCCAACCGGTTTTCCTAGGGGGTCCATGATGTGTGGGCTGCGGACGCATCCACGGGGGCTTCCTGTGGTTTTTTGGGCGTCGGTGTGCGCCATCTCGCGCGCTGCCTCGTGCCCGCTGGGCGAGGCCGGGTCGGCCTATCAGCATCACTCCTTCTTGCTGAGCTGTTTCACTAATGGATATATGCCATAGAGGCAATCATGTATGATGATATTTCCTATGTGTTTATGAATAAAGATAGTCCTTGGACATTATCAATGATGTGTATCAGCAAGTACGTGACTTGTTTGTGAGACTATGCATTGTATGATGACTGTCCTAAAAGGTTCCTAGTCGAAAGGGTTGTGTGGACGCACAACCGACTAGACTAGTATATGACAGGGTGGATGGCTCGGTCTCACTGGCCATGGAGCATTGGATGCTGGCCGTATAATATGGACTCGGAAGGGTCTGGTAGGATTCGACATAGTCGGATCCGAGTCGAGATAATGTCTGAGTCGGACAGACCCGACTATGAGTGTTGGCGTTCTGGGAACCAGGATACCCAGACTTGCTTACCTGTGGCCCATGGCGTGGCTCCATCGATGGCCTGGTATGGACCATCTATAGCACCTTCAAGACAAGACCCTTGCGAGGGGCCAAGCCTCACGAGGCGGGCAACGCCAGGACCTCCAGAGGGGGCGGCCTCCCTAGGCTGGCTCCCGAGGAGTGGAGATTTCTATGCAGGTACCCATCTCATGAGGTGGAGGTGATGCAAGCCATGATGACCAAGGCCAGGCGGGCGCCAGCGGGCGCAGAGCAGCAGGTTTCCTCTTTGGTGCTAAGCAGGCAAGCGCAGGCGCGGGGTCTCGAGGAATCAGCCAAAGGTTTCCATTTCCGTGCAACGAGACCAAGACCGCCAGGACGGATGTCATCGCCGAGCCCACCGCGACGTCACGACCAAAAGCTTTGCAGGCGAAGACCACCTTTCGTTAGGATAAGATATACTACTTGTCCCCCTTTAAATTTGGCCATTGTGGGATCCCTTCCCGCCTTCATTACGGGGGAAGAGGATCGAGGCCGCTATATATAGGTTAGCCACCACCATAGAAAGGGGATCGGACCCAGAACAACTCACCCTCACCAGAGCAAGCCTCGCAAGCTTGTTCATCCTTGTACTATTTCCTCCTCAACCCCTCGTGAGGCAAATCCACCCCAAAGCAGGAGTAGGGTATTACACTGCAAGGTGGCCCGAACCTGGGTAAACTATCGTGTCCATCTTCTTCCCTGTTCTTCGAGCTAGGCTATAGGGCGGCGCGTTCGGTTGGCTGGTTAGGTTGAGTTCTTCGCACACGCCCCAGAGTTCGAACCTTCCTTGGGTCTGCGAAGCCCTGAATCCGACAATGAGACGCAGTGATATGTCATCTGTGAGTCTCTAGTACAACATACGTTCTATGTCCTAAGACCTGAGCTGGCGCATGTACTTGGGATGGTGACAGACCTGCTTTGGACTGACCAAAGCTACTCCATGACTGGGTAGTTACAAAGGTAGGTTTCACACTTGTCCAGACCCATGCTGCGAGACATGGTCGAGCAAGATGGGATTTGCTCCTCTGATCAGGAGAGATATACTCTGGGCCCCTCATGTGATCCGACCAAGATAAGAATGGCCATGCGACAAGGATTATGAGATAATTCGGTTTGTGGTCGGCATCACTTGAACGAGAAAGAGGTCGGGCTAGCACAAGGATGATAGACTCGCCTTGAGCCCGAAAACATATATCGTGTGGCAAAGGGAACAAAAGTGTGACATATTGTACAAGTTCGTCAACCGGCTTCATTGTCTACTTGGTGACTGGCACGCCTTTCTAGAGACCGCTACCAACCAAGCAAGTTGGAGGTGATTGGACCTGCGACCAAGCCAACTTGACTCTAAGTGTCGGAGGGATTGACCACGGGTAGCCTCATCAAAGCCCTATAGCATTTCAAGACATCAGGGCTAGCGAAGCCCCTCGCACCTTCCGGACACATGGCCGGCTCCTTGGGCCGGCTGGCCCAAGAGGCCGGCTCCCAGATGGCGGCACACTCTCAGAAGGCGGCTTCGGGGGAGGCCGGATCCTAGCAGACGGCCCTTCCTCCCCTCGGAGTCTGCACCCATTCATTACGATAAGATGGGGCGTGGCTACAGGGCCAACTGTTCCCCCGAATCCCGGAGGAGCGTGGCTACGGCATGGGCTGACCAAGCGGACACCCCTCTGCCAGGCGCGGCACTGTAGCCATGCGGCCCGTGACGTAGCCCTCGTCTGCAGGGGCCATGCTCCCATGACGGGCGGTCGGTACGGCCCGCAGGCGGCGGGCCCTACCTGTCCGTGAGCAACCAGAAGACGGCGCTCCCCAAGAAGGTGCCTTCGGTGGCGGACCGGCTCCCAGCAGCCGGCACCTCCCTCCTCTCGGAGTCAACGCGTCGTTACTCTGACGAGACGGAGTATGGCTACAGTGAGCGCACACCAGGCGGCGGGACTGTAGCCATGCCTCCCCCGACAAGGCCCCCGTCATCAAGGGCGAGGCTACAGCAAAAGGAAATCAGCGTGGCCCGCAGGCGGCGGGCCCTACCTGTCGGCCGAATCCTCGGCCGCCGGTGGGGCCCACCAGGCATGGGCCCCAGCAGCCGGTGGAGAACCCAGCGACCATAGACACTGACATCCGGATCCTGCACCCGGCCCTATTACCATTGTACCCCTGGGGGGTAGGCCTATATAAACCCCCCAGGCTCACCCATGCAAAGGGTTCAACATCCATGCCATTCATACACACATAGCTAGGAGAAGCAAGAGAGCTAGCCTTGCCCTTCTTCTTCCTCTAGCCAACAGCTCAAGGAGCAAACTTGTAGCCACTATCTGATCATAGTCATCATGCGGAGACCCCGCAGAGCAGGACTAGGGGTGTTATCTCCTCGGAGGGCCCCGGACCTGGGTAAGACTCGTGCGTGTTCGAGCTCTCATCCATTCCCGCTTCCAGGGCCTGACGACGTCCTCCTGTCCCCATCCATGATAAGCCACCCCTGGCATCTGTCGCGAGAATACCCCGACAGTTGGCGCCCACCTTGAGGCAAAGCGCAGCGTCGGTCGGAGACATGTTCTGGATGGGAACCCTCTTCCTCTCCAGCGAGCACGTCGCGTCTAGCCAGATCAGCCAGCCCGACGCACCGGTTAGCGCGTGCACCAGTGCATCGCTTGACGCGGGAGCAGCCTGCCCCGCGGGCTGCCTTGCAGACCTCTTCGGCAAGGCCAGCCTCTCCGACGAGCCCGCCCCCGACATGGGAGCGGCGTGCCCCACGAGCTGCCTCATCGACCTCTTCGGCAAGCTCGGCATCTCCGACGCGCCCGCCTTCGACGCGGCGTCCGTCGGCTCCACCGACCCCTCCATCGAGCCCGTCGAGAGACGCTCATCGACTCCGACGCGGCCTCCACCAACGGTTTCCCCGCCAATGTGGTGGTCATTGACGATCCGCTCCCTCCTGTCGCCAGCAACACCAACGCCGGCACCATCGCGGAGGTGCTGGTCACTGGCCACGGCGATGATACCGCTGGGGCTGCCCAGGACGGCCATGCAGGGCCTGGCCACCCCCATTGCAGCTAACGCCGATGGAGCGACACTGGAGGCGTTCCGTGTCACGCTCCTTGAAAGCGCCAAAAGATGGCGGCCATGAGGTGCCGCGCTGAGGCCTGCCAGTGCGAGATCGACCGCATCGCGAGCGGCATGCCGGCTGCTGACGAGCCCAGCCGAGCCGGCACCGTTCGGCAACGCGGCGCGGCCATAGCCAACATGCTGGGAGTCGGACGCCCGGTCTACGCCACCCCAGTGGAGAACCTGCGTGCTGCCTAGGTAGCCGCAGATGAATTGGATAACCTGGAGGGCGACGAGCGGCGCAGCCAGATGGCGCGCCTCCAGGAGCTCCTCGACGCTACAACCACGCAGCAAGACGCGTACCACCGCACGATGGCTGGCGACAAGCAAGCCGAAAACCGTCCCCCCCGCCGTGGGCATGGAGCGACCTCCCGGTCCCCAGCAGGTGGAGACCGCAGTCAGCAAGACCCGGAGCCGGCTGCTAGCCGCAGCCGGCGCACTCGCCTTACGGTTGTGCGCAGCCATGACGACTGCCCATGGGTGGAGCACCGGCGGGATGAGCGTCCGCCTCCCCCTCGCAGGGAGAGGCTGGCCTCTCCGCCTCCTGTGGATCATCCGACTCTCGGAGGCCGGCTGGGCCCCCGTGAAGGAGTCAGAGAGAACGATGCGCGCCACCGGATCGAGCGGCTCGCTCGGTCCCTGGGCGTAGAAGAGGAAGACACGATCGGCCTGGCCTGCTTCGGCCCCCGCATCCGCGACGAGCCCTTCCCCAAAGGGTTCTCGCTCCCTCGAGACACTCCCAAGTACACCGGCTCCGTGAAGCCGGAGGACTGGCTGACCGACTACTCGATAGCAGTCAGCATAGCAAACGGCAACAAGCGCGTTGCTGTGAAGTACGTTCCGCTCATGCTCCAGGGCACGGCCCGGACATGGCTGAACAGCCTCAAGCCCTACAGCGTCAACAGCTGGCTGGACTTCGCCGATGTCTTCATCCGCAACTTCACCAGCACCTACAAGCGGCCCCCAAGCCTCGCCAGCTCTCCATGTGCATTCAGGGGCCGACCGAGTCCACCCGCGACTACCTGACGCGGTGGGCCGAGCTGCGCAACTCCTGCGAAGGGGTGCACGAGGTACAGGCCATCGAGTACTTCACCGCCGGGTGCAGAGAAGGCACTCTGCTCAAGCACAAGCTCCTGTGCGACGAGCTGGCTACATTGGACAAGTTCCTGGTCATGACGGACAAGTACGCCACGGCCGACTCCTCCATGAAGTCGGAGATCCGGGTTGACATGTCCGGGAAGGTGATCCAGTCGGCCCCTCAAGCACCGGCTGGTGACACCAACCGGTGCCAACAGCCGAACGACAACAAGCGCAAAGCCCAGCAGCCGGCTTCCAACAGCCGGCAAGTAGAAATCGTCGAAGACCAGCAGCCGGAAGGACAACCCGGCCCCAAGAGTCAGAAAGGCGGCAAGGGTGCTTAGCTGCCCGCCTTCTCCTTCGAGCAAGCCCTCGATGCCCCGTGCAAGTTCCACAGCGGTGCGAAGCCGTCCAACCACACCACTCGGAAGTGCAACTGGCTCGCCAGAATTGCCAAGGGCGAGGGCCTGCCGCCTCCACCAGCCGGCCCGGCGGCTTCCCCTCCTCAGCAGCTGGCTGCTCGCCCAGTCGGAATGCTCCAAGAGGAGTTCCCCGAAGCCAACGCCACCTACGTCGTCTTCACCAGCCAAGCCGATGACAAGCATAGTCGGCGGCAGCAGCACCGCGAGGTGAACGCTGTCGCCTCATAGGTCCCCCAATTCATGCACTGGTCCGAGAAGCCCATCAGTTGGAGCCGTGAGGACCACCCGGCCGTGATACCCTCGCCGGGTGCTTATGCAATGGTGCTGGACTCCACCTTCTCAACAGAGAGGCGGGCTTGCCGCTTCTCCCGGATCCTGATAGACGGTGGCAGTAGCATCAACATCCTATATTGCGACACCATGGAGAAGTTGGGCATCAAGGAAAAACAACTCCTGCCCAGCTGAACCATGTTCCATGGCATAGTCCCTGGGCTTTCCTGCTCTCCAGTCGGCAAGATCAAGATTGATGTCCTGTTCAGCGACAAGACCCACTTCTGCTGTGAGCCAATCTGGTTCGAGGTGGTCGACTTCGACAGCCCCTACCACGCGCTCTTGGGCCGGCCCGCACTAGCCAAGTTCATGGCGGTGCCGCATTACGCCTACCTGAAGATGAAGATGCCGGGTCCCAAGGGCATCATCACCATTGCCGGCGACTACCAGAAGTCGCTCACGTGTGCCGCCGCCAGCAGCCGGCTGGCCGAGTCCCTCGTCATCGCTGAAGAGAAGCGCCTCCTTGACCGGGTGGTGGCCATGGCCAGCAAGTAGCCGGACATGCCATCCGACCCCAAGGACGCGGAGACCCAGGGCTCCTTCCAGCCGGCCAAGGAAACCAAGAAGATCGCCTTGGATCCGGCACACCTGGAGAGATTTGCTGTCGTGGGGTCTCACCTCGACAGCAAATAGGAAAGCAATGTCGTCGATTTCCTCCGTGAGAATCGGGACATCTTCGCATGGTCTCCCAAGGACATGCCGGGTGTTCCGACGGATTTCGCCGAGCACAAGCTACATGTGAGATCGGATGCAAAACCGGTCAAGCAACCCCTCCACCGCCTGTCAGAAGAGAAGAGAAGGATTGTTGGTGAAGAGATCGCCTGGCTTCTGGCAGCCGGCTTCATCATGGAAGTGTTCTACCCGGACTGGCTTGCCAACCCAGTCCTCGTCTTGAAGAAGAATAACAAGTGGCGCATGTGTATCGACTACACTAGCCTCAACAAAGCCTGCCCCAAGGACCCCTTTGCCTTGCCCCGGATAGATCAAGTGATCGACTCCACGGCTGGCTACGAGCTGTTGTCTTTCTTGGACGCCTACTCCGGCTACCACCAGATCAAGCTGGACCCGGCCGACCGCCTGAAGACCTCCTTCATCACACCATTCGGCGCCTTCTACTACATCACCATGATGTTTGGCTTGAGGAATGCCGGCGCCACCTTTCAGCGCTGCATGCAGAAGTGCCTCCTGAAGCAACTCGGCAGAAACGCCCACGTCTATGTGGACGACATTGTGGTGAAGACGGAGAAGCGCGGCACCCTTTTGGAGGACCTCAAGGAGACCTTTGCCAACTTGCGCCGCTTTCAGATCAAGCTCAACCCGGAGAAATGCGTCTTCAGAGTACCAGCCGGCCAACTCCTTGGCTTCCTTGTCTCTGAGCGCGGGATCGAGTGCAACCCTGTAAAGATCAAGGCCATCGAGCGGATGCAGAAGCCGACCCGGCTGCGGGATGTCCAGAAGTTCACCGGGTGCTTGGCATCACTCAGCCGGTTCATCAGTCGGCTAGGCGAGAAGGCCCTCCCACTGTACCAGCTGATGAAGAAGACCACCTGCTTCGAGTGGACCGACCAGGCGGACGAGGCCTGCCTCCAGCTCAAGCGCATGATGTCCACGCCGCCTGTTCTGGCCACTCCGGCTGCTAAAGGGCCCATGTTCCTCTACATCGCCGCCACCAGCCGGGTGGTCAGCACCGTGATCATGGTCGAGTGCCCAGAAGGCGGCAAGGCCCAGCCAGTCCAGAGGCCAGTCTACTACCTGAGCGAGGTGCTGTCCGCCTCCAAGCAGAACTACCCCCACTACCAGAAGATGTGCTACGGCGTGTACTTTGCCTTCAAGAAGCTGAAGCAGTATTTCCAGGAGCATACCATCACAGTTGTCTGCACCGCCCCCCTTGCTGCGATCATAGGCAACAGAGATGCCTCAGGCCGGGTGGCCAAATGGGCCATTGAGCTGGCCCCCACACCATCCTCTACCAGCCCCGCACAGCCATCAAGTCCTAAGCGCTGGCCGACTTCCTCGTCGACTGGGCCGAGACCCAGTACCTGCCGCCAGCGCCGGATTCCACTCATTGGTGGATGCACTTTGATGGCTCAAAGATGCACACCGGTCTGGGAGCCGGCATCATCCTCACCTCTCCCAAAGGCGACAAGCTCAAGTACATGCTGCAGATCCACTTTGCCGCCTCCAACAACATGGCCGAGTACGAGGCACTCGTCCACGGGCTCCGGCTAGCCAAGGAGATCGGCATCCACCGGATTCTGTGCTATGACTCGGACTTGGTGGTCCAACAGTCTTCTGGCGACTGGGACGCCAAGGACGCCAACATGGCAAGCTACCGCTTCCTCGTCTAGCAAATCAGCAGCCACTTCGACGGGTGCGAGTTCCTTCATGTGCCACGAGCCGACAATGAGCAAGCCGACGCCCTGGCACGGATCGGCTGCACCTGGCAAGCAATACCAACCGGCGTCTCCCTCGAGTGCTTGCGCAAGCCGTCTATCAAGCCTTCGCCAGAATCAGAGTCCATCTTCGTGCCGGCTGACCCCGGAGCAGTCGGATCCGGCTCGGGGACTTCAGCAGTCGGCCCGGGGACTTCAGCAAGCGGCCTGGGGGCTGCAGCACCCGCACCCGGCCCGGGGACGGCAACACTCGGCCCGGGGACGTCAACGACGCAGCAAGCAGCAGCCGGCTCTGACCCGCCGCCTCCCAACCCGACCCCCCTAGTGCCGGTTGCTGTCATGGCAGTGGTAGAAGCTCCATCCTGGGCGCAGCCCATCCTCAACTTCCTAGTGAGACGAGAGCTACCAGCCGACGAGATTTTGGCCCGGCAGGTGCAACTCTGGGCGGCAGCATACACGATAGTCAATAGAGAGCTCGTCAGGCGCAGCGTGACTGGCATTTTTCAGCGCTGCGTTGAGCCAGAGAAGGGCATCAAGATCCTGAGAGATATCCATCAAGGCGAATATGGCCACCATGCCGCCTCCAGATCCCTCATCGCCAAAGCTTTCTGCCATGGCTTCTTCTGGCCGACTGCTTTGGACGACGCCAAGGAGTTGGTCTGCAAGTGCAAGGGGTGCCAGCGCTTCAGCTCCAAGCAGCACCTGCTGGCCTCTGCACTCAAGACCATTCCCATCACCTGGACGTTTGCTGTATGGGGATTGGACATGGTGGGCCCATTCAAGACTGCATGCGGCGGCCTGACCCATCTGCTGGTCGCCGTGGACAAGTTCACAAAGTGGATTGAGGCGAAGCCAATCAAGAAGTTGACTGGTCCGACTGCCGTCACATTCATCGCCGACATCACTGTCTGGTATGGCATCCCGCACAGCATCATCACGGACAAACGGCACTAACTTCGCCAAAGGTGCCTTGGCCCATTTCTGCGCGACGCAGGGCATCCGACTGGACTTAGCGTCCGTTGCCCATCCGCAGTCAAACGGCCAGGTGGAGCGAGCAAACGGCCTCATCCTGTCCGGCATCAAGCCCCGGCTGGTCGAGCCCCTAGAGCGCTCAGCCGGCTGCTGGATCGAGGAGCTGTCGGCCGTCCTTTGGAGTCTTCAGGCCACGCCGAACAAAGCAACCGGCTTCACACCCTTCTTCCTCATGTACGGGGCCGAGGCTGTCATCCCAACAGATATTAAGTTCGACTCGCCTCGCGTCACCATGTACACAGAGGCGGAAGCCAAGGAGGCGCGAGAAGACGGCATCAATCTGCTGGAAGAGGCCCGGCTGCTGGCACTCAGCCGGTCCGCCATCTAACAGCAGAGCCTGCACCGCTACCACAGCAAGAAGGTCAAGCCGCGTGCTTTCCGTGAGGGCAATCTTGTGCTCCGGCTGATCCAGGGAACAGCCGGCCAGCACAAGCTCTCGGCTCCTTGGGAGGGGCCTTTCATCATCAGCAAAGCCCTGGGCAACGACTCCTACTACCTCATCGACGCACAGAAGCCCAGGGATCGCAAGAGGGACAATTCCGGCCAAGAGACGGAGCGACCATGGAACACGAATCTTCTCCGCCCATTTTACAGTTGATGCAGTGTATGTACCATGCTACCTTTTGTATTAAGCTAAGACAACAGGTCCCCTGAGGCACACTCGGGGGCTACCTTTTTATCTATATGATAAGCTTTGCCTATGAATGTGTTCTTTCATTCTTTTGCCCTGTCCGGGTCCGGTCAGCCGGCCCGGGGGCTCGCCGCCTTGACCTAAGTTGGCACCACCCAAAGTCGGCCAAGTAGTGTGCCGACGCCAAAGCCCTCTCTTTGCCTCAGCTACAGCTCGCAACGCGACTGTCCGGCTGGCAAGAGCTAAAGGCCGGAATTGTTGTCCACATGAAAAACGACAAAGGAAGAACGCCAACACAGGCCAGGCCGGCTCCTAGCCTCACCCTTCCGGCTGCTCAGGAGCCGGCCGGACGGCTTCTCGCTCGACTAGCTACGCTCTAGGCGGCCAAAGTAACTTGCCTATCCTAAAATGGCCAAGTCCCTGACCCAGCCACAGACTGTAGCACGCCTGTCCGGCTGGCAGGGTGGCAGCCAAAGGAAGGCAGCAAAAGAAAAAGCCAAATAGAGCAAAGGCAATGCTGAGCTAGAACCCGGCAAAAGGCACAAGCATGTGGGAGATAAATTAGTTACATCGCAAAAGGCCCAAGGCCAGCATTCAACAGAGTTTGATTTACACCCCCAGTGGGTGGAACTACGCACGAATAACTTGTTTGCTCAAGTACAAGACAGAGAAATGTTAAAAAGATAAAGGGCTGTCTAGGCCAAGGGCACTGCGGGCGGCGTGGACAGGTCGGCAGTTGCTGAAGCGCCGGCTAGTGGAGCGTCCGGCTGTTGGGTCTCGGCCTAGTCGGCGTCGGTGTCGGCGGCGGCTGATGTAGTCTCCCGCGGCCCGCTGGCCGAGGCCCGATCGGGCTGAGTCCGGCTGGTTGCTCCGCCGTCTGGTGAGACATCCTCGACTTCCTCATCCTCGTCGTCCTCGCCCTCGTTGCTGGAGGCGATTTCCTCCGCCGAGACCTCCCCCTCGTTTGGGTCCAGCCCGAACCAGGATGGCGGCACCTCAGTGCCGTCTTCCACCTGCTCCGAGATGAAGACGCTGACGTCGGCGTAGTCGGCAAGGGCCGCAGCGCGCTTGACGATCTCATCCTGCGCTGCCTCCAGCTCTGGTCCTGCCTCCTGGCGGAAGGTGGCAAGCTGAGCCAACCTCACGTCCGGATACCAGGCTTTGACGAACTCCAGCGTCGCCCTGGCACCCGCCCGAGCTGCGGCGCCTTTCCAGGCCTCAAGCCGCTCGGCCGCCACCTCCAGCCAGTCGGCGGTCCAACTGGGAGTCCGAGGAATCCGCTCCTCCGGCCAAAGCCCCGCCAGGACCTACGACCCGGCGCGCTGAAGTCAGCGGAGCAGGCGGTATGCTGGCTCGAGGCGCATCTTGTAGGCCATGAGCTGCTCACCTAGAGTCCGAGGCGAGTCCTGCGGAATGTCCATGCCCATCCTCCTCTGCTGTTCGCGCCGCGCTTCGATTGCCTGGCAGACGGCAACGGAGCGACCAGGGAAGTACTCTGTGCAAAAGAAGACCAAGATTTAAAAGTCGGCCTCCTATAGCAGCCGGCGACCAAGCAACAAAAGAAGAAAGGATCTACCTTCGACCATATCCTCGATCACGCCGTAGCCGTCCGACAGCAGCTTCTCCCTCTCGACCCCGTCCGAGCGCTCAATCTCGAACTCGGCCTTGAGGAGCGCCTCCCCGTCCTTCAGCTGCTGGATCTCTGCCTTGTGCCGGGCCGCCTGGTCCGCCAGCTCCTTCACAAGACGGTCGCGCTCTGTGGCCGCCTGGCTGCGCTCTTGCTCCTTATCCCGGAGCTGGCCCTCAAGCTCGCACACGCGCGTCTGAAGATGGGCGGTGGCCTCTGCAAAAACACAAGAGAAATGTCAACATCAACAAAGACAAGAAGTCACCCGAAGATCTGGCCTGACTGCTCAGCAGTCGACCCGAATCTCGGGGGCTACACCCAGTCGGTGCGCTTGCGCGCCCCCACTAGAAGACGACCTACGTACCGCGGCTCTTGTTCAACTCAGTAGTCCGGTTGGTGAGCTGCTGGTTCTGGGAGTTGTAGGCAGCCGCGCGCAGATTATGATAGTTCTGCAACAAGAGCAACACTTCAGCATTCAGAAATACGCCTTGGAGTTCCAACCCGCCTGCTCAGTAGCCGGCTCGGAACTCGGGGGCTACACAAAGTGGGTGCGCTGGCGCGCCCCTACTGAAGACCGCAAAAGCAAAAATAATAATTCAAACGCATACCCGGATGGTTGTCTGCATCGCCACCAGCTCGCTCCTCGCCTGCAGGAGGGTGGCGCCATGGGTCTTGAACGTGTCGAGGACGTCCTGCACCGCAATGTTCAGGGTGGCCGGGCTGGCTCCTTGCGGCCAACCAGGCAAAGCGGCGCTCGTGGCCTCGGTGTCGGCCGCCTGCGAGCTCGCGGCCTCGGCACCCACCGGCCTCGGCACAGAAGTCGCCCGCGCTGGGCGCATGCGTGCGGAAGCGCAGGTCACCAGAGCCTGGCTGTGACGCCCCCGGTTCAATCGTACACTAGTCATACACGCAAACGTGTACGATCAAGCCCAGGGACTCACGGGAAGATATCACAACACAACTCTAAACACAAATAAACGGAGGTCCACAATATTACAGACCAGGGATCCGAAGATCCGAATACATAAGTCAGTCATACAAATAATATCTGGGTACAGACATAGTTAGACAAGTTCTGCCTTAAGAAGGCTAGCACAAACAGCGACACTAGATCGAAAGGCGTTGGCCTCCTGCCTGGGAGCCTCCGATCCTACTCCTGGTCAGATGGCTCGATCCAGTAGTACGTGCCCTCTGGACCCGCCTGGTAGTAGGCTCCGGTGGTGGCGTCTGGCTCCTGGACTCCATCGTCTGGTGTATCATCAAGGTGGGGTATATGGGGGAAAAGAGAAAATAAAGCAACCGTGAGTACTCATCCGAAGTACTCAGCAAGCAAGGATCTATACTACATATGCAACATTATCAATGGAGAAAAGGCTGTATATGTGGACTGGGCTGCAGAAATGCCAGAATAGAGAGAAAGGCCTAGTCCTATCGAAGACTAGCATCTTCAAACATCTTCTCAAAGCCATCATCTTGCAGCAGTAGAAGAGAGTAGAATAGCATTTTATTTAGCAAACATGTTGAAGTACAGCTCAAAGATCCTTCCTCGACTCCCAGCGAGAAAGTAATCCCGAAGCTTCAATTAAGTAACAAGTATCCAGTTTAAGTAGTAGATCGGGATACACAAACTGAGCGTCCTTTACCGTAGGACCGGCTATCGATAGAAGATTCATCCCTGCAGGGGTGCACTACTGTTACCCAGCACGCTCGATCAACTCTGGCCGGACATACTTGCTGGGTAATGCCCGTCCTCGGAAGATCAACACGAAGCAGCGCTCTACCTAGGCTCAGCAGAGAGGTCAGCACGCCGGACTAACCTATGCACCCAGGGGTCTCGGGCCATCGCCCTGGGCACCCTGCGCGTTGCGTGGCTGGCCGGGGTGCAGGCGCGACACTGAACTCGCCAGTGAAGTATCCAGCCCAATCCCGACGATCAGCCCGCACGGTGAATCGTGACGTCTGATAAGCTTTCGGCGAAACGTACATCGCAGAGGGCCCCATAACCATTATCCCGCGTGGTGGCAGTGCGTATAGGGCACGTCGACCCACTCAGATCACACACCCAAATCCAATAGGCTCAATTAGTATCAAGCGGAGACAATCAGAGTCTCTGATGCTCCACCACAATGTCACACTCGAGTGCCCTTCCGGCACACCCGAAATCATAGATCCCCAGCGGGTACCCACCAGGGTGGACCCGCCTGTGAAAAAGGTCAAGTAACCGTGTGGTCATAATCATCAGGGTGAACGTAAGAGGTATCACCCTCGAGGTTCACACTGAGGGGTTGCACGACAGAGTCGTATCGGACATGGAGAAGGAGGAATCACCCTCGATGACCACGACCGTACAGCTATGCTGCAGAGTATTCATCAGGAGTGCGTTACGAGGTATCACCCTCGGCACTCGATAGTTACTACGCAGAGTCGTACAACTAAGGGGGGGTGTGAAGTGAGGCGTCTGTCTCTGATCGACGATCACGTTGATCGAGTCGTTGATGAACAAGCAGGGGCGACAAAGTAAGGTGGTGGGGTCACAGATGGGTCATACCAACCTATACTAAACAGTTTATCATAGGCAGGTAAGATAGCAATGAACAGGTTACAACAGCAGGCTATGCATCAAAATAGGAGCATACATTAACAGTAGCGAAATCTAATGCAAGCAGGAGAATAGAATGGGCGATATCTGGAATGCTCAAGGGGGGGGGGCTTGCCTGGTTGCTCTGGCAAGAGAGGGAGGTCGTCAACGGGCTGCTCGTCAGTAGCGTAGTCGTATTCGACAGCAGCGACGTCGGTCTCGGCGTCTATCGAGAGAGAAGGAGGGGGAGAGAAACAATAAATTCACGGCAATAATGCAAACAATATGTATGACATGCCTAAATGATATGCCGGGATGTTCTACTGCCTAACTAAACGATTTAGTTAATTTAGGAATTTATTTGGATTTATTTAATTAAAGTTGGGCACTATTCATTTACTGAAATCGGTCTAAAAGTTCAATGTTCTTATAGCTGCGGGCGTCTGACGGGAATACGAAGGGCGTATCCGGGCTCGTATCGTCGTTCTGAGCAAGTTTCATGTATAAAATATTTTCATCGGAGATACGGTTTAAAAGATATGATTTTCTAAAGTTTTTATTAATTTCTGAAATTTAATTAATTATTTAATTCAACATTATCCGAAACAGTGATTGATGACGTCAGCATGACATCATGCTGACGTCAGCAGCCACCTGACAGGGTGGGTCCCACCTGTCATAGGCTGTCAGGTTAATTAGGTTTAATTAATTTAATTACTGATTAATTAACACTAATTAGTTAATTAGATTAACCTAATCAGGATTAATTAACTAATTAATTATTTAATTAATTATTTTATTTATTTTTATTTTTATTTTCTTAAAATCGTTTTTAGGGGGGTGGGCCCCATTTGTCAGCGGCACAGGGGGTTCGGGCCCCACTGGGCAGTGGCCCAGGGGGGGGTTCACAGGCGTGCGGGCGCGGCGCAGGCGCAGCCCGAGCGGGCGCGTCCAGGGTGCGCCCGGGCGCTGGCCACGGGCGCCGGCGAGGCGCGGCCGGACGGGTCGGTGGTGAGCGCGGGGCCACGGCGAGCGACGCGGGCGAGGTGTGGGGGCGCGCGCGCGCGCGGGTGGCCGCGGCGAGCGGAGGCAGAGGCGAGAGGACGAGCGGCAGCGGAGGCTGGAGTGGGCGCGAGCGGGGCGCGCGCAGCGCGGTCGGGCGCGAGCCGGGGCGCGGCGACGCGTGAGCATGCGCGCAGCGCGGTGAGCGGCGGCACGGGGGCGCGGTGCGCGCGGCGAGGTGCGGGAGCAGAGAGGGGGAGGCCTGGGGCCTCACCGTGCTCGTAGGGACGGGGCAGCGGGGGGGTCGGGGCGGTCGACGGGGACGACGGCGACGGAGACGAGGTGCAGGCCGGCGGGGAGGCGCGGGCTCCGGGCGGCGGCGAGGTCGTCGCGGCGTCGGGCGACGGGATCGGGGGTTTGCCCCGATCCAGATCCAGTCGAGGGAGGGGGCGACCGAGCGATAGGCGGCTGGTCGGGGAAGAGGAGAGGACAGGGCGACGTCGGCGTGGCGGCGGCGTCGGCGCTGGCCGATCGGCGCGGGAGCGGGGTGGCGTCGGCGAGCGGCGACGGCGGGGACGAGGCAGAGAAGAAAAGGGGGGGGCTCACAAGGGGGTGGTTTGGTCTTTTTTCCTTTTCTGTTTCTTTTTCCTTTTTCTTTATTCTCTTTTCTCCACTGTTAAATGTTTAGGCCCCAAATGGCTTTTGTAAAAAGTGTGACCTATTTCATAAATACCAGTGCATTATTCCCTAACACCTAAAATTAGTTTGGACAAAACATAATTCCATATTTATTTCAGATTCAATAAATGGTTATTAAATATTATCTTTATCCACTGTTTGAGGTTGTTCGAGTCACTTATCCAATTCCAATGATGTTGGTTTCAATTTTAGAATAGCCTCTGGAATATTTGTTATTTATCTGACATTTTAGCTCCTATGTTGGACAACTTTCATATTCCACTTTCATTTAAATTTGAATTTGACTTAGGAGTTGAAATGCAATGTGATGCTAATGATGATTATGCACTGTCGATCATGCTAACATGTCATTATCAAAAGTGATTACTGTTGCTAATCACCGGGGTGTTACAACTCTCCTCATCTATTAAGAATTCTTGTCCCGAGAATTAAGAGGAAGACTGAAAGAAAGAGGGGTATTCTTCGCGAAGACGATCCTCGCGTTCCCAAGTGGCTTCATCTTCAGAATGATTTGACCACTAAACCTTGAGGAACTTGATTGACTTTTGACGTGTTCGACGCTCAGCTTGATCAAGAATACGGATGGGATATTCTGGATATGACAGATCTTCCCGTAATTCAAGCACTTCATGATCCACAGCTCGAATAGGATCCTTGAAGCAGCGGCGGAGTTGGGATACATGAAAGACGTCATGTACTTGAGAAAGGTTTGGCGGCAATTGCAACTGATATGCCACTTCTCCTCGACGGGCAAGAATACGGAACGGGCCAATGTAGCGAGGGGCTAACTTGCCTTTGATTCCGAACCGATGAGTGCCTTTCAACGGAGTGACGCGGAGGTAAGCTTGCTCGCCAGGTTGATAGACTATTTCCTGGTGCTTTCGGTCATAGTTGCTCTTCTGACGAGACTGAGCAGACTTCAAATGTTCACGAACAATACGGACTTGTTCTTCCGCTTGCCGAATAATGTCCGGTCCGACGAGTGAGCGTTCCCCAGTTTCTGACCAATTCAGAGGGGTTCGACACTTACGACCGTATAGAACTTCAAACGGTGCCATCTTCAGACTAGCTTGATAGCTATTGTTGTAAGAGAATTCGGCATACGGGAGAGATTCCTCCCATTTCTTACCGAAGGAGATGACGCAAGCTCGAAGCATATCTTCGAGCACTTGATTAACTCGTTCAACTTGACCCTGTGACTGAGGGTGAAAAGCGGTGCTAAAAGACAGATGAGTTCCCATAGCTTCTTGGAAACTATTCCAGAATCTGGAGGTGAAGAGGCTGCCACGATCAGAACTGATCTCCAACGGAACACCGTGGAGTGACACAATCCGGGAAACATACAAGTCTGCTAACTGGCTAGCAGTGATTGTCTCCTTAACAGGCAGAAAGTGGGCAACCTTAGAGAATCGGTCAATGACAACAAAAATAGCATCATGACCCTTCTGAGATCTGGGAAAACCAGTAATGAAATCCATTTGGACCTTGTCCCATTTCCATTCAGGAATTTCCAGGGGTTGCAGAGTTCCTGCGGGCCTTTGATGTTGGGCTTTAACGCGGCGGCAAACGTCACACTCAGAAACATAACGAGCAATGTCTCGCTTCATATTAGGCCACCAGAATCTTCGACAAATGTCACGGTACATCTTTGTGCTACCAGGGTGAATGGACAAGGGAGTGTCATGAGCTTCCTTCATAACGTTTTCCCTCTCATTCTTGAACTTGGGTACGAAGAGACGGTGTTGGAAAAATAGGATCCCATCTGCATCAAGATGGAATTCCGACGGCTTTCCTTTCTCGAGGTATCGCTTGATCTTTTCAACTTCAGTGTCATACCTTTGCATAACCTTAATGCCGTGTTCTAAATCTGGTTCGACAACCAGGGTATTGAGATAACCCTGTGGAACAATATGGAGGTTCAATTTGCAAAGCTCTTCATGGAGAAGAGGTTGTGTTTCTTGAACCATAAGATTGTTGCTATAGGACTTGCGACTTAAAGCATCGGCCATTACATTAGCCTTGCCGGGGGTATATGAAATATTCATATCATAATCGGCAATTGTTTCGAGCCATCTTTGTTGACGAAGGTTCCGATCTGGTTGAGTATATAAATACTTCAAGCTTTGGTGATCCGTGTATATCTCGCAACGGTTACCGAGAAGGTAATGTCGCCATAGCTTCAAGGCATAGATAACCGCAGAAAGTTCAAGATCATGCACGGGATAATTTTCTTCATGAGGACGCAATTGTCGGGAGGCATAAGCAATCACTTTGCGCTCTTGCATTAGGACACAGCCTAATCCTTGACGAGATGCATCACAGTATATCACGAAATCCTTTTGGGAATCCGGGGGTGCTAGTACTGGGGCAGATGTCAATTTATCTTTTAGTGTCTGAAAGCTTTCTTGACATTTTTCTGTCCACTCAAATTTAACACTTTTGTGAAGCAGATTTGTCAATGGTTTTGCAATCTTGGAAAAGTTCTCAACGAATCGACGGCAATAACTAGCGAGTCCGAGAAAACTTCTGACTTGCTTAACATTCTTTGGGGGAGTCCAGTCGAGAATAGCCTGAACTCGTTCGGGGTTAACAGCAATCCCATCCTTGGAAATCACATGTCCAAGGTAAGTTACTTCAGGAAGCCAAAATTCGCATTTGGAATACTTGGCATACAACTGGTGTTCTCGGAGCCTTTCTAGAACAAGGCAGAGATGTTCAGCATGTTCCTCTTTATTCTTAGAATAGACCAGAATATCATCTAGATATACCACGACGAATTTGTCGAGGTAATCCATGAATATATAATTCATCAGACGGGAGAACGTAGTTGGGGCATTCGTTAGGCCAAATGACATGACGGTGTATTCATAGGAGCCATAACGAGTGACGAATGCAGTCTTGGGAATGTCCTCTTTACGGACACGGATCTGGTGATAACCCAACCTCAAGTCGAGTTTAGAGAACACCGATGATCCAGCGAGTTGATCATAAAGATCATTGATCCGGGGCAGTGGGTATTTATTTTGGATTGTGGCTTGGTTAATGGGCCGGTAATCCTGAACCAATCGGTTAGTTCCATCCTTCTTCTTAACGAAGAGTGAAGGTGCTCCCCAAGCGGAGGAACTGGGGCGGATGAAACCACTCTTAAGTGACTTGTCGATTTCTTCCTTAAGCTCAAGAAGGTGATGCGGAGGCATCTTATAAGGTCGCTTGGCAATAGGAACGGTGCCAGGCTTCAAGTCGATGACGAACTCGACAGCCCTAGCCGGGGGTATTCCTGGAAGTTCTTCCGAAAAGACGTCTGGAAAATCTCGAACGACAGGAACGTTCTCGATCCCTTCCAGAGGTGAGGCGTTCAAAGCATTCATAACATATATCTCAGCTTCAGCGTCTCGAGTAATGCGGGCGGTATAGTTCACTATCTCATCGGTGGGGTGAAGAAGTTGGACGACTTTAGTGGCACAATTGATCGAAGCAATGTGAGCTTTCAACCAATCCATTCCGAGTATGAGGTCTATGGTGGAAGACTTCAGGATAATAGGGGAAGCTAGGAATTCAAATTCCTCGATTTCAACAGGGACTTTATGTGCCATCATAGTGGTTTGACATTGGCCTCCAGGGGTACGGACAACTATTGGCAGGTTCATCTTTTCGAATGTTATGTCATGAGATAATGCAAATGCTTCAGACATGAATGAATGCGATGCTCCTGAATCAAATAATACAGAAGCAGGTACTGAGTTAACAAGAAGGGTACCCATCACAGTAGCAGGTTGATCCTGGACTTCTTCAATGTCAATGTTGTAAGCTTGACCACGACCACGTGAAGCAGACCCAGTATTATAGTTGCGGGTCTGATTGTTGCCACGGCCATATCCACGGCCAGCACGAGGAAAATCTAACTGATTCTGAGTCTGGCGGCAGTCTTTAGCCTGGTGGCCTGGTTTGCGGCACTTGAAACACAAACCATCTTCAGGACGAAGAGGGGCATGGTTCTGAATAGCTTGAGCCTTTGATGGCCTCGGTGGTGGAGGAGGTAGACGTAGTGCAGCATTGTTCTTTGGCACAGAGGCATTGGGACGGAACGCGTTGTTGGGAATCCAAACTCTACGCTTCGGTGCTGAGCCCGAAGATGAGCCAGCATCACGATAGCGCTTCTGCGAGTCCTTGTGTTCCATCTGAGCGGTCTCAACGAGAATAGCCTTGTTCACTAGAGTTGAGAAGTCATTGATGTCTTGAGCAGCTAGTGCAAGCTTGAGGTCAGGGTGTAGTCCATTACGGAACTTCTCCTGTCTGCGAGCATCTGTGGCGATGTCTTCTTCAGCATAGCGGGAGAGATCAAGAAATTCCCGCTGATAAGCTTCGACGGTTTTATTGCCCTGGGTGAGGTTGCGGAACTGGGTCTTCATGCGTTCCATAATTGCTTGAGGGATGTAACGTGTACGGAAAGCATCCTGGAACTCATACCAAGTGATAATTGTTCCAACAGGCAGAGTACGCTTGTGTGTGTCCCACCATTGAGCAGCGGGGCCCTTTAAGAAAAAGGCCGCGAAGGTGACAAAGTTGGCGGGGGCGACATTAGCAGACTCCATCTCGTGAGTGATGTCGCGGAGCCAGTCATCGGCATCCAGGGGCTTGTCAGAGTTGCGAAACTGCGTTGGGTTGAGTCGCGTAAACTCTGTCAAAGTTACTGAAGCTGGGCTCTGGTTCTGGTTGTTCTGATGCGGAAACTGAGCCATGATTCCAACCATGAACTGGCGGTTAAGCTCAAACTGTTGCATCATAGCCGCCATATAGTCTGGCGGTGGTGGACGTTCAGGGGCACGACCACGACCACGACCACCTGATCTAACCATCCTGCTACGTATCAACAGGGGGTAGTTTAGTAAAAGCAATTGCGAGTGTTTAGCGACAAGTATGATGTAACACGACAATACCTTAAGCAGTGTAATAGATACATAACAGTAGTCGATTAAGACATACAGATCCATACACAAAGTCGGGTACATGCGGACAGCATAACGGCGCAAATTAAAAGCTAGACATATTAGGCGGCGCGCAGGCACGCGGTAAGGAAGTACACAACGAGACATAGCAAAGGCTACATCAACGTCGGAGAAAACCACTGTAACGGGGTAACTGCGAGTGCGGACGACGAATATTCGTCGCGGAAGGATCCTGTGCTCCATGTGCACTCTGATGCAGAACCCGGTCCCGAACTGTAAGAAGAGGTCCACGTGCAGGTGTGTGACCTCCAACAGCAGGCCAGTCAATACCAGCATACATCTGAGTCCTGCGCGGGTAAAGGATGTGCTCCGGATGTATCCCTGCACGAACAGCGGGCATCAACTGCGTCATAGCATCGTAGAGACGTGCTCGAGTGGCAACCAACTCGACGGCAAGAGCCCGAACAGTGCGATCCAGAGCCTGAGTGCACTGAATCAGAACGCGGTGGTCATATCGGCGAGGCTCGTACGGGGCACAGATGGCTGTGTAGTATCCGGTAGCATCTCCAGCAGGGGCATACGGAATGTATCGGAACTCAGAGTCATCCAAGATATCACTGAACTGTCCTCGAAGACGTGCGACAGCAGAGTAGGTGGCATCATGTACTGCCATCTCAATCGTCACGCCTAATCCGTGGAAAAGGTGCAGCTCGGTGTCTGAGTCATTCTGCCGATCATAGATACGAACATCAGCATGGTACTGCTCCTGATTAAACTCGCGGTAATCCTCGTAAACCATGTACTCAGGGTACCAGCGGTAGCCAAGTCTGGTCATGAGAGCGATCAGGACAGCTGGAAACCCAGGGGTATTACGAGCCCAAGTGCGAAGCACAAGCTGTGTCGTAGGACGCGGTGGAAACAAACGGTCCATCTGAAACAGAGGAAATTCAGATTTGTCAAATGACAACGAGAAGTTTAACACAACTCGGAGAGAAAGGTTAAACAAAACAATGGAAAGGAAAATGATTATCAGACTAATCAGATCAACGACAGGGAAATCGCACAGATATCCAGCTCTCCGGGTAGACGGGATTTACGAGATCCTAAGTGTCGGCGTTAGTAAAATTTATTTAACCCGAATAGAAGAGATATTAGAGTCCCAGAGTATAGACGAGGAATAAAAGATCCTAATACCACCCAGTTGGCGACGTGGGCCCGTAAGCCACACAGCCAATTTAGTAAATTAGTTTCTCGGTTTCTAGACTCAACTTCGGCCAAGGAATTTGGAGGGGGGCTTCCTACAGGCAGTCGGCTCTGATACCAACTTGTGACGCCCCCGGTTCAATCGTACACTAGTCATACACGCAAACGTGTACGATCAAGCCCAGGGACTCACGGGAAGATATCACAACACAACTCTAAACACAAATAAACGGAGGTCCACAATATTACAGACCAGGGATCCGAAGATCCGAATACATAAGTCAGTCATACAAATAATATCTGGGTACAGACATAGTTAGACAAGTTCTGCCTTAAGAAGGCTAGCACAAACAGCGACACTAGATCGAAAGGCGTTGGCCTCCTGCCTGGGAGCCTCCGATCCTACTCCTGGTCAGATGGCTCGATCCAGTAGTACGTGCCCTCTGGACCCGCCTGGTAGTAGGCTCCGGTGGTGGCGTCTGGCTCCTGGACTCCATCGTCTGGTGTATCATCAAGGTGGGGTATATGGGGGAAAAGAGAAATAAAGCAACCGTGAGTACTCATCCGAAGTACTCAGCAGCAAGGATCTATACTACATTCAACATTATCAATGGAGAAAAGGCTGTATATGTGGACTGGGCTGCAGAAATGCCAGAATAGAGAGAAAGGCCTATTCCTATCGAAGACTAGCATCTTTCAAACATCTTCTCAAAGCCATCATCTTGCAGCAGAAGAAGAGAGTAGAATAGCATTTTATTTAGCACAACATGTTGAGTACAGCTCAAAGATCCTTCTCGCTCCCAGCGAGAAAGTAATCCCGAAGCTTCAATTAAGTAACAAGTATCCAGTTTAAGTAGTAGATCGGGATACACAAACTGAGCGTCCTTTACCGTAGACCGCTATCGATAGAAGATTCATCCCTGCAGGGGTGCACTACTGTTACCCACACCGCTCGATCAACTCTGGCCGACATACTTGCTGGTAATGCCCGTCCTCGGATCACCACGAAGCACAGCAGCGCTCTACCTAGGTCACAGAGAGGTCAGCACGCCGGACTAACCTATCACCCAGGGTCCTCGGGCCATCGCCCTGGCACCCTGCGCGTTGCGTGGCTGGCCGGGGTGCAGGCCGACAACTGAACTCGCCAGTGAAGTATCCAGCCCAATCCCGACGATCAGCCCCACGGGGAATCGTGACGTCTGATAAGCTTTCGGCGAAACGTACATCGGAAGGGCCCCATAACCATTATCCCGCGTGGTGGCAGTGCGTATAGGGCACGCTCGACCCACTCAGATCACACACACCCAAATCCAATGGCTCAATTAGTATCAAGCGGAGACAATCAGAGTCTCTGATGCTCCGCCACATGTCACAATCGAGTGCCCTTCCGGCACCCCCGAAATCATAGATCCCCAGCGGGTACCCACCAGGGTGGACCCGCCTGTGAAAAAGGTCAAGTAACCGTGTGGTCATAATCATCAGGGTGAACGTAAGAGGTATCACCCCTCGAGGTTCACACTGAGGGGTTGCACGACAGAGTCGTATCGGACATGGAGAAGGAGGAATCACCCTCGATGACCACGACCGTACACTATGCTGCAGAGTATTCATCAGGAGTGCGTTACGAGGTATCACCCTCGGCACTCGATGTTACTACGCAGAGTCGTACAACTAAGGGGGGGTGTGAAGTGAGGCTTCTTCTGATCGCACATCACGTTGATCGAGTCGTTGATAGACAACAGGGGCGACAAAGTAAGGTGGTGGGGTCACAGATGGGTCATACCAACCTATACTAAACAGTTTATCATAGGCAGGTAAGATAGCATGAACAGGTTACAACAGCAGGCTATGCATCAGAATAGAGCATACATTAACAGTAGCGAAATCTAATGCAAGCAGGAGAATAGAATGGGCGATATCTGATGCTCAAGGGGGGGGCTTGCCTGGTTGCTCTGGCAAGAGAGGGAGGTCGTCCCGGCTGCTCGTCAGTAGGTAGTCGTATTCGACAGCAGCGACGTCGGTCTCGCGTCTATCGAGAGAGAAAGGAGGGGAGAGAAACAATAAATTCACGGCAATAATGCAAACAATATGTATGACATGCCTAAATTATGCCGGGTGTTCTACTGCCTAACTAAACGATTTAGTTAATTTAGAATTTATTTGGATTTATTTAATTAAGTTGGGCACTATTCATTACTGAAATCGGTCTAAAAGTTCAATGTTCTTATAGCTCGGGCGTCTGACGGGATACGGAGGGCGTATCCGGGCTCGTATCGTCGTTCTGAGCAGTTTCATGTATAAATATTTTCATCGGAGATACGGTTTAAAAGATATGATTTCTAAAGTTTTTATAATTTCTGAAATTTAATTAATTATTTATAATTCAACATTATCCGAACAGTGATTGATGACGTCAGCATGACATCATGCTGACATCAGCAGCCACCTGACAGGGTGGGTCCCACCTGTCATAGCTGTCAGGTTAATTAGGTTTAATTAATTTAATTACTGATTAATTAACCACTAATTAGTTAATTAGATTAATCTAATCAGGATTAATTAACTAATTAATTAACTAATTAATTATTTAATTAATTATTTTATTTATTTTTTTTTTTATTTTCTTAAATCGTTTCTGTCTGGGCCGTGGGCCCCATTCGTCGCGTCACAGGGGGTTCGGGCCCCACTGGGCAGTGGCCCAGGGGGGGCCTAATGGGTCGGGCGACGGGCGCAGCCCGAACGGGCGCTGGCCCGCGGGTGCGCACCCACTGGGCGGCGCGGGCAGTCGCGGGCGGGGCGCCGGCGAGGCCACGGCGGGCGGGGCCGCGGCGATGCGGGCGGCCACCGAGGGAGACCCGGGGCCGTGGAGGGGTACGGCCGGACGGCGGGTGCGCGCGGGGCGGCGGGGCGAGGAGCGCCGCGGGCTCGCGAGCGAGGGCAGTGGGCGCGCGCCGCTCGCATGCGGCAGAGCTCAGCTGCGGTGCCGCGGCTCGTGCGCAGCCGCGCCGAGCGCGGCATGGCGCGCCGCGGCGAGGTGGGGAGCAGAGAGGGGGAAGAGGCCCGAGGCCTCACCTGCTCGTAGGGACGGGGCAGCGGGGGGGGGGGGGTCGGGGCGGTCGACGGGGACGACGGCGATGGGGTGGCAGGCCGGCGGGGAGGCGCGGGCTCCGGCGGCGGCGGTCGTCGCGGCGGGCGACGGGATCGGGGTTCGCCCCGATCCGGATCCAGTCGAGGGGGGCGACGAGCGCCAGGCGTTGGTCGGGGAAGGGAGAGGACGGGGCGACGTCGTGTGGGCGGCGGCGTCGGCGCTGGCCGATCGGCGCGGGAGGCGGGCGGCGTCGGCGACGGGGCCGTTCCCGCGATCCCGATCCCGATCTGGATCGGGAGGTGGGGGCTGACGAGGGGGAGGCGGCGACGGGGCGGCGTCGACGACGGCGCGGACGACGGGGCGGACGGGATCGGGAGACCCCGATCCAGACGAGGGGGGGAGGAGAGGAGCGAGGGGAGTGGGGGTGGGGATTAGGGTTTGGGTCTCCTGGGGGAGGCCATATAGAGAGGGGGGGCGCAGGCGGGCCGGCCGGCTGGGCTTCGGCCCAGTTGGGCCGGGGGGGGGTGTTGCTCTTTTTTTGTCTCTTTTTCCTTTTCTTTATTCTCTTTTCTCCACTGTTAAATGTTTAGGCCCCAAATGGTTTTTGTAAATAGTGTGACCTATTTCATAAATACCAGTGCATTATTCCCTAACACCTAAAATTAGTTTGGGCAAAACATAATTCCATATTTATTTCAGATTTAATAAATGGTTACTAAATATTATCTTTATCCACTGTTTGAGGTTGTTCGAGTCACTTATCCAATTCCAATGATGTTGGTTTCAATTTTAGAATAGCCTCTGGAATATTTGCTATATATCTAACATTTTAGCTCCTATGTTGGACAACTTTCATATTCCACTTTCATTTAAATTTTGAATTTGACTTAGGAGTTGAAATGCAATGTGATGCTAATGATGATTATGCACTGTTGATCATGCTAACATGTCATTATCAAAAGTGATTACTGTTGCTAATCACCGGGGGTGTTACACTGGCCCTCCACCAGCTCGGCGCTGGACGGCGGCGCCTGCGGCCCCTCGGGCTGGCCTCCACCCCGCTCTTCAGCACCCGGCGCCCGCGGAGCGTCCTCCAGGATGACGAGGTCGGCCGTCACATCCCCCGGTGCCGCCTGGCCGGCACCGCCTCCTTCAGTCGGCATCCAGTCCTCCACCACCGGTGGCTCCGGCTGCTGCGGGTTGGGGGCCTCGAGAACCACGTTCTGGGCCAGGTCCTCCGCAGCCTTGACGTCGGCCTCCGCCTGCGCCTTGGCCGCCATGTCCTCCTGCGCCTTGGCTGCAGCATCAGCCTCCGCCTGCGCCGCGGTCGCTGCTTCGGCCTCCAGCCATGTAACCGCCTCTCGCTCCTCCCGCGCCTCCTGCGCGTTCCTCTCCGTCGCCTCTCGAAGGGCGGCGGCCGGGTCCACGCGGCGGTTATCCTCAGAGCCGCCTGCTTCTCCAATCACCAAGGCGGACGGGGCCTGTGACACAGTGAGGGGAGCCCTGCTCAGCAAGACAAGCAAAGATAAGAAGTTTCGAAAAAGAAAAGCCAAGACAAATCAACCAAAACAAGAGCAGTCAAAACACTTACGTAGACACCAACGGGCGTGGCTTCGGGGCCCTCCGGACGGCGGCCGCCTTCGCGGCCTCTTGCCGCTTGGTCGCGGCAACTGTCGACTTTGGCTTCTTGGCTGGCCGGGTGCCGAGCATCCCCACGTCAGCGCCGCGCTTAGACGCGCCGGGTGCTCCAGTCGGCGCCCCGCCAGTCGGCCGCGTCGCCGAGGGGCCAGCTCCCATCCTGTCGGCGCCTTCCGAGAGGTGCTGCTCGTCGCCATCCTCGTCATCATCTGGCCAGTCCCGGACGTCGCCTCCTGCGCCGCCTCCTGCGGCTCCGCCTGCTGCGGCGCCGCCTCCACCGCCGGCATCTCCTTGGTCGACATCCGGCAAGGGTCCCGACACCCGGCGCTGGATGAAGGCGGCCAGCAGGTCCGCCGGCTGGAGGCCCTCCGAGTCCGTCATCTCCTACAGGCGGTCGAGGACATTGGTGATGGCAGCCGGCAGCGGCCTCGGCTGCTGGCCCCAATTGTTCCGCGGCTCAGGAGGCGGGCCGGCTGCATAATCCGGCAGGTTGACGTAGTCCCGAGTCGAATCCAAGTTGCAGACCTAGAAGTAAGACTTCTGCCACAACTTGGCCAACTCCAACACGGCCACAGCCAGAAACCGGGTTCCGGCGCCGGTGCGCCGCATGGCGATGCAAGCACCGCACGGGGCCGGCTCGCCCTTAGCCGCGGTGCCGAGCTTGAGGTAGAAGAACCTCCCCCACAACTCGAGCGTGGGGAGGACGCCGAGGTAGCCCTCGCAAAAGGTGACAAAGGCGGAGAGGAGTACCACGGTATTGGGCGTGAGGTGGTGCGGCTGCAGGCGGTAGAGGTTGAGGAAAGCGCGGAAGAAGCCACTCACCGGCAAACCGAAGCCGCGGAGGAAGTGGTTGTGAAAGACGATGAATTCGCTGGCCTCTGACGCCAGTGTGATCTCCTTCGCTGCAGGAACCCGCGCGCCCACGCACGTTTCGTTGGGCATCCTCCGCGTCGCACGGAGGAAATCGATGTGCTCGTCGATGATGTTTGAGCCATCCCACTCGCCTCGCGCCATGCTCTGTGGTTGCTTGGTGGCGGCGCGGCAAGGTCGAGTAATGGTGAGGCTGCGGTGGCGCGGAGAGGTCGAGCGACGGCGGGCTGCGGCAGCACTTCGGTGGCGGGCGGCGCGGCGCAGCAGCAGCAACAAGGAGGAGGAAGAAGAAGAAAACGAGGGAGGGGGCGCGTGCGTTTGGCCGCTCCCCCGCCCCTCCCCTACTTATACGGCTATGGCGGCGGAGTCGAAGAGGCAAATCATGGGGGGCGTGGGGATTAACTGCGCCCACGCCCCGCACATCCCCGTAAATCCTGCGCCAATTATGGCGCATCTTCAATTGGCCCCGGAAGGGTACCCGCCCGCCTCGGCCCCAGCGGATCCGCGCGCGTGCCGAGGCCCTGTAGTGGTGTGCCCGGGCCTGCGGCGATGTCCCGTCACGCGCGTGGGCTAGCAGGCCGGCCTGGCCTGCTGGCGCCGCATGGCAAGCGAGCAACGGGCGGCAGGCGCGCCGCCCGGCGCACTCGACGACGATTCGAATTCATTAGGCGGCCGGCCCAACCTCGGCCGGTTCCTGTCAGACGGCTTCTACCAGTCGGACAAAGCAAGGGAGTAGGATCTCTCAGAGGAGGAAACTGCTGAGGCACTCTGGCTTGAGCCGCGGCGCCTCACCAGCTTCGGGGACTACTGTCGGAGGGATTGACCATCGGTAGCCTCATCAAAGCCCTATAGCATTTCGAGACATCAGGGCTAGCGAAGCCTCTCGCACCTTCCGGACTCATGGCAGGCTCCTTGGGCCGGCTAGCCCAAGAGGCCGGCTCCCAGATGGCGGCACACTCTCAGAAGGCGGCTTCGGGGGAGGCCGAATCCTAGCAGACAGCCCTTCCTCCCCTCGGAGTCTGCACCCATTCATTACGATAAGATGGGGCGTGGCTACAGGGCCAACTGTTCCCCCAAATCCCGGAGGAGCGTGGCTATGGCACGGGCTAACCAAGCGGACACCCCTCTGCCAGGCGCGGCACTGTAGCCACGCGGCCCGAGCCGTAGCCCTCATCTGCAGGGGCCATGCTCCCACAATGGGCGGTCAGTACGGCCCACAGGAGGCGGGCCCTACCTATCCGTGAGCAACCAGAAGACGGCGCTCCCCAAGAAGGCGGCTTCGATGGCGGACCGGCTCCCAGCAGTCGGCCCCTCCCTCCTCTCGGAGTCAACGCGCCATTACTCTGACGAGACGGAGTATGGCTACAGTGAGCGCACACCAGGCGGCGGGATTGTAGCCATGCCTCCCCCGACAAGGCCCCCGTCATCAAGGGCGAGGCTACAGCAAAAGGCAATCAGCGTGGCCCGCAGGCGGCGGGCCCTACCTGTCGGCTGAATCCTCGGCCGCCGGCGGGGCCCACCAGGCGGCGGGCCCCAGCAGCCGGCGGAGAACCCGGCGACCATAGACACTGACATCCGGGTCCTACACCTGGCCCTATTACCATTGTACCCCTGGCGGGTAGGCCTATATAAACCCCCAGGCTCACCCATGCAAAGGATTTAGCATCCACACCATTCAAACACACATAGCTAGGAGAAGCAAGAGAGCTAGACTTGCCCTTCTTCTTCCTCTAGCCAACAGCTCAAGGAGCAAACTAGTAGCCACTATCTGATCATAGTCATCATGCGGAGACCCCGAAGAGCAGTACTAGGGGTGTTATCTCCTCGGAGAGCCCTGAACCTGGGTAAGACTCGTGTGCATTCGAGCTCTCGCCCATTCCCGCTTCCAGGGCCCGACGACGTCCTCCTGTCCCCATCCATGATAAACCACCCCTGGCATCTGTCGCGAGAATACCCCGACACTAAGGGTCGCACGCTTAAGGGAAGGAACCTTCGAGGCCGGATCCAACTCCACGAGTCAGATGTGATCCTACTCGGAATCGGATCGAGGCACTACAAAAAAATACACTTCTGTGGTGATACGTGTTTGTCATAGTAGGTCACGTTTTCTGTCATGCATGTACATCCATGACGGTTTTATGACAGAATCAAGATAGTCATACCTATGATGTCGTAGAAGTGTTCCATGACAATACCAAAATTATCATCACGGAAGTGTCCACTTCCATGACGATAAATGGCGCATCATGGAAGTGTTTTCGTCAAGGGTAACTGACACGTAGCATCCACCATAACGGGTCGCCGTTAAGCTATCAGGTTCCAGTTTGGATCCGATAACCCGTTAACAGCCCAGACCAATGGGGATTTTCCACGTATAAAATTCTCATTCGCCGGAGGATCCACGTGTCGGCTTACCGTTGGGACAGATGTCATCCGTACGTTGGAGGGAACGCGCCTATGTTACCTCGACACGTGGCAGGGCCCAACAGTAGCCCATTTAAGATAAAAAAAGGCCGACCCAGCCAAGGGCCCACAAGATTTTTTCATACTCTACTGGGCTGGCCCGTTAACAGCCTGGCACGGTTTGAGCCAAATTATGGCCCACATCAGATCTGGCCTGTTAACAGTCTGCCATGTTTTGGGCTAAATGACGGCCCATATAGGATCCGACCCATTAACTGCTTGACATTCTTTGGGCCAAATTACGGCCCATATATGATCTGTCCCGTTAACAGGCACTGTGCTTTCGGCCCCGTTGGGGGCCCATTTGAAGTACGGCCTCTTAAAGGCCCATGTAATAGTTCAGCCCGATATTACTTTCAGCCTGTTAATGGCCATTGGTACATATGGGCCGTTGTCGGCCCGGTTTCACTTTTGGCCATTTAACAGCCTATGCTGCATGTGGGCCTATTTCTTGGCCGAAGTGACTTTTAGCAAGGCCCGTAGTCTTCGTGGATATATTTTAGCCCAACCTGACTATTGGCTCATTAAAGGCCTGTGAGATAATTGGGCCTAATGATGGGCCGCTTTGCATCAGGCCTACTTACGGCCCATTATGTTATTCGGCCAACTGTGGCCCGACAAATATTTTGGCCTGTTAATGGCCCATCTTGTGGTTGAGCCAATCATGGGCCTCCAACACTATTCAGGCCCAATCTACTTTTCGAACTGTTAAAAGCCCATTCTATTTTCTGGCCCAACTTAGGCAACTGGTTTACTCGGCCTGTTAAAGGCCTGAAACTAATAGTTGGTGAGTTTACGTCTAGGCCTACTATTGGCCGGACATGATCGTAGGCCCACGTTTCCGCCCATTTACAGCGATTGGCGGGCCGGCCAGTTTTAGTACCATAATTTTTTTATATAATAAACTGAATGTTTAGGCCCATTGCGCTCCGTCAAAGCTTACGGCCTTTTTAGGGAGCGATGACAACATATATAGAAATTAAATTACAGCATCATGACAAAAAATATACCTAGACTATATAACAAAGAAATTACCGCATATTACGTGCACTGGGCATAAAAGTTCGCCACCAGCGATAATAAAGCGCAACCAGACAGCAGATTACATACACTGGGCATCAAAGGTCGCCACTAGTGCAAATAAACACGCCGCCTAAAATAATATACAGAATCGACAACACTTCAACATAGTTCAAGAAAGGTTAGCCCTGCCTGGGAGCTGTAGCGCAAGTAGCTGAGCAAGCTGATGACTGCACTTGTTTAACGTTTATATCCAACTCTAGTTGCATAGCATCAATGGCAGTTCTTGGCGTCAGTGATATCACCCTGAAAGAGAAAAAAGCAGACAGATAACATGCTTTGCACATATAAGCAATATTGTTGTCGATTCATGCCATTTCTTAGTGGCAAATAAAGAGATCTGGATTACAATAGAATAAAAAATGTTCATAGTTAAGACATGGCAGGAAATGGCATTGTGCAGGAGTGGCCAGCTTCACCACACCACTGGATTACAGATCAAGAACACAAGCATACATGCAGTGCTAAAGAATGTACAAGCATCGATGGTGAGTGTACTGTCAATTTATCCCATTTCAGATTGGTAAATAAAGAGACACGATTTAAATAACATGAACATAATATGCATTGTTCATGGTTAAGACATAGTAGGATATGACATTGTCCTGGAGTTGGTAGTTTGACCACACCACTGGATTACAGATCAACAAGCATACATGCAGTGCTAAGGAAGATCACTTGCTATGTTTAGTTTAATTTACATGGTATGAATAAGGAACTAGGTTTTTAGAACTAAAAACTGAAATTGAGAAGGAAAAACTTATGTTTATGAACTTCATAATAAACTTTAAACATGCAATTTGATGCAAATGACAAAAATAAACAGTAGTTGCAGTCATTGTTATCCAAATATACACAACAAAGTTTGAAGGCTCGAGAAGGACAAACATACTTTAGTAATGAAGACCGGCTCTATAAAGCCCTTTTCCATGTTGATGGGCTGGCAATTCAAGAAGTTTACCACAGAGTCTTCTTCATAAGCATTGCCTTTATTCTACATTTTGTTAAGAGTAAATATAGAAGTGATAATATAGGAACAAATGGAGATTATTTAAGCTAAGATGCAGAGTGATGCTACATAATCAACTAGCTATAAATGTAGGTACAGCATACAGCCAAAAGGTACTGACAAGAGTAATCCAGAGCTAAACATCTTCAGTAGCATTGGTTTTATTCAACATTTCGGTAAGAGTAAACATAGATCAGATGTGTACAAATTGATGCCAAGGGAAAATAAGCTGCAAAGTGATGGTACATGAACAACTAGCTGACAGTATAAGTACAGTGATAAAGGACAACACATACTTACAAGAACAATGTAAAGCTAAACTTCTTCATAAGCATTGGGTTTATTCTACATTAATGTAAGCACTAATATAGATCTGATAATTAGGAGAGAACAGTGGATATGCAGGTTATCATGCACACTGATGTCACATAATCAACCTGGTATGAATGTAAGTACAGCGATACAAGACAACGGGTACTAACAAGAGCAAAGTAGCGAGCAACATAGTTGCGATATCCTAGGTTTTGTGGCGCTGGTTCTATCGCCAATATAAGTGGGGTGCTATCTGATTTCTGTGGTACCACCACCTTTTTCAAGGACTTTGCTACTACTCCTTCAGGTTCTGCAATCACTCTCTTCCTTTTGGATGTTTGATACACAAGAGCAGCATTTGAATGAAAAAACATGGTATGATGGCAAATGGAATGCGTATTGATAATGGGTGGGCATGGCAACTTCACATATATGATGAGTAAACTAAGCACATGGCGGTGCAAAGAAGCAGAAGAAACGTAAGACAGCTTACACAAGTTACGTGCAACCAATAAAACCTTCCAAATTAGAACAGGCACCTTGTAGGGTGAACAGGATAGGCCATCTGTCTTTGACTCCCTGAGCTCAGAATAGTCATTAGGATCATATTCTGAACACGAATCTGTAGGTGCGAAGCATGTGGGCTTCATTCCATCAAGAATGGAACTCAATGCCTCGATGTCATGTTTGTTAGTCATTGCACTGTTCCGCGATACTTTTCTGATGTGCGCATTCTCATATTCATTGTGATTTTGTTCAATATCTGAGAAGCATGACAACATAAATAGTAGTGAGATTATCTTTGTAATGGAGAGGATATTCTAATATAATAGGGGCTCCTTGTAAACCCTTATGTGCTATCATTGGATTTTGATGAGAGAGCCCTTGTGTGCTGTAATTTGGTGCGTACAATAATATAATCTGGCACAACTACACAAAAAATAGGCACCCTGTTGGGAGCTCCAGAAGTAAGGATAGTTGGCAGATGATAGGTTCATAATATGTTGTATTGAAAGTTTATTGTGAAACCATGACAACAAGAGTGCACAGAGAAATAGTATTCCAACATGTCTCTATATGTGCTGCACATGCATTTCAAAACTCACGTAGTAACATTAGCTGACCAATTAAATGTAAGCTTTGGAAATATGAGTGGCATGAAGTTTCGCTTGAAGGATGGAGTGCTACTAATACGACACAAAGCCACTACGCAGATTGTATTGTCGATAAAAGGGGGACACCATAAGCATCATAAATAAATCGGGGAAGTGGAACTAGCTAGAAAATATGGGGTTGTATTGCCACTACAAATCAAAAGCCTATCGATCACCTACAGGCCAGCTCTATTCACCTGAAGGCGCACTACTGTTACTATGAGTCTAGTCTCTCAAACGCCGCACGGCTCCCTGCATTTCCTGGATATTATGGA
The DNA here is from genome assembly GCA_011799875.1 of Thinopyrum elongatum. Taxonomy (NCBI): domain Eukaryota; kingdom Viridiplantae; phylum Streptophyta; class Magnoliopsida; order Poales; family Poaceae; genus Thinopyrum; species Thinopyrum elongatum. Next base: position 204,708,907 of record CM022303.1, read on the forward strand.
AGACCAACTCGAATTGCTGAAAGCAACTTGCAGAAGCGGCCAAGACGTGTCGACTGAAGATGTCCCTGCTTGCCTTCTTGACGAGGAACATACTTTACTTATTAAAGAAGAACAAGAGAGGAACATTTTAAAGAATAGAAGAGGAAGCATATTATGGAGATTCTGTTTCTTTATATACAATGTTGGTTGCCCACCCATGACGAATCAGAGCATCCAAAGAAATGCAATTCCATGTTGTCTCTCTCTATGTGGCCACAGGCATTTGGAAACTCAAGTGGGAGCATTAGCTGACCAATTAAATGTATGTCTGTTAACTAATATGAATCTCATGTCACATCTCCCTCACCACCATCGACGCCGTCACCCCTGCCCCCTTCAACTTGGCTAGCCTAGACCAGACGCGGGCAAGCCGACGGTCGACAAGCTTCACGTGCCCCCAGCAGGAGCTGGGTTCCGCCGGCGTTCGCGGGAGCAGGAGCAGGGGGATGTGTGTGGCAGCGTCCACATACACCCACTGCTTCCATAATCCCCTCACATCCGGGTGGAGCGTGAAGTCGATGCCAGAGCCAGCTGTCGCTGCCACAGCCTGGAATGCCACGCATCCCGAGCGCTGTCAGCCGTCGACCAGGTGGAGCGAGAAAAAATGGCGGAACAAGGCGACAGACGGAGCAACACCCACCATAGCCTCACACATGAAGGCGAAGGCGGCGAGGAGGATGATGGACCTGGGGTCCAGATGCAGCGCTTGGATCTGGTAATGCGAGATTGTGGCATTGAAGAAATCAGAAAAAGGAGGGACCAAGCCAGCCAGGAGAGCGTGAAGGTGGATGGGGATCTCGGTGGCCTCCATGTCGACCAAGGCCCAGGAGGCGGGCCAGACCGTCGTTGCCTTCCACTCATTGGAATCAGCAGCGAGCGACCGGACCTTGTCCAACCCCTCCTGGTTGATCACCGTCAACCGATCAAGCGCGGGCTCCAAACCCGACTGGGATTCGGCGGGCGCGTAGGCCTTCCCCTTCTTCTTCGACCTCGGGGCCATGGCGTCAAGGGTGGATTAGCACCGGCGCCAAATCTGGAAGAGGAGCTGCAAGTTCACAGGGAAGGGGGGAAGCCAAGGACGAGCACGACGGGCAATGATGGCACAGCCGCGCTTGCAGCAGGCAGCCGTCAAGTCTGGCGGTTGCCGAGGCTGCATGGGGAAGTGGAGACGCCCACGTCCCATCAAGCGCCATGCGTCGACCGGGCCCGCAGGCGGTTGGGGCCCGCGGCGCTTCGCCCTGAAGCCAAGTTGAAAGGATCGAGAAGAGGTGTCTAGAGGGGGGGGTGATTAGACCCTCAACAAAGAAAAGTAGCAGTTTTTAATTTCTTCAAGTTAAGGTGGAGTTTTAGCACAAGTTTAAACATTCACAATACATTTCAAGCAAGCATGGCAAGAGTATATGAGCAGCGGAAAGTAAAGCATGCAATTTGCGAGAATGTAAAGGGATGGGATTGGAGTGTGCAAATGCAATTGGAGACATGAAGATTTTTGGCGTGGTTCCGATAGGTGGTGCTATCATACATCCACGTTGATGGAGACTTCAACCCACGAAGGGTAACGGTTGCGCGAGTCCACGGAGGGCTCCACCCATGAAGGGTCCACGAAGAAGCAACCTTGTCTATCCCACCATGGCCATCGCCCATGAAGGACTTGCCTCACTCGGGTAGATCTTCACGAAGTAGGCGATCTCCTTGCCCTTACAAACCCCTTGGTTCAACTCCACAATCTTGACGGGGGCTCCCAAGTGACACCTAACCAATCTAGGAGACACCACTCTCCAAAAGGTAATAGATGGTGTGTTGATGATGAACTCCTTGCTCTTGTGCTTCAAATGATAGTCTCCCCAACACTCAACTCTATCTCATGGATTTGGATTTGGTGGAAAGATGATTTGAGTGGAAAGCAGCTTGGGGAAGGCTAGAGATCAAGATTCATATGATTGGAATGGAATATCTTGGTCTCAACACATGAGTAGGTGGTTCTCTCTCAGAAAATGTATGCTGGAAGTGTAGGCACGTTCTGATGGCTTTCTCCACGAATGAAGAGTGGGTGGAGGGGTATATATAGCCTCCACACAAAATCTAACCGTTACACACAATTTACCAAACTCGGTGGGACCGAATCATAAAACTCGGTCAGACCGATTTAGTTCAAAATGTGAACGTTAGGATTTTTGGTGGGACTGACATGTCAACTCGGTGGGACCGATTTCATTAGGGTTAGGGCATAACGTAATCTCGGTGAGACCGATCACATAAACTCGGTAGGACCGATTTCTGTAATAGGCAAACAGAGAGTTGGTCAGGCAAACTCGGTGGGACCGATTTGCTCATTTCGGTGAGACCAAAATGTTACAAAAGGGAAACAAAGAGGCTGCATTGCGAACTCAGTGGGACCGATCGCTCATCTCGGTTAGACCAAAAAGTTATGAAGGGAAACAGAGAGTTTGCAATCCCATCTCGGTGAGACTGAGATCCCTATCGGTGAGACCGAACTGACTTGGGTTTCTGGCAGCGGCTATGTCAAATGAACTCGGTGGCGCCGGATAGATCAAATCGGTGGGGCCGAGTTTGACTTTTTGTTTGGGACATATGTGGATATGAGAAAGTGGTTGAGGGCTTTGGAGCATATCACTAAGCACTTTGAGCAAGCAAGCCATTAAGCAACACCTCATCCCCTTTTAATAGTATTGGCTTTTCCTATGGACTCAATGTGATCTTGGATCACTAAAATTAAAATGTAGAGTCTTGAGCTTTAGAGCTTGAGCCAATCCTTTGTCCTTAGCATCTTGAAGGGGTTCCACATCCTCTTGTCCACGCCACTCCACTGTTGAACTCATCTGAAATATACTAGATAAAAGTGTTAGTCCAACAAGAGATATGTTGACATTAATTACCAAAACCACCTAGGGAGCACTTGTGCTTTCAATCTCCCCCTTTTTGGTAATTGATGACAACATACATCAAAGCTTTAGATAAAGATATAGAGAATAGCAAGTAAAGCTTTGGAAAGACATGTAACATGCATAGGCTCCCCCTACATGTATGCAATCATGTAAATATGGAATGTAAGAGCATGTGAATGCATGAGCATGATAGAGCAAGCAATGAGTTACATGTATCTTGGCTATATGCATCAGAGCAAAGGATGTAAATATAGGAATTTGTACCTTCATGTTCATGAGTCCTTCTTGCAAACAATATGTACATTAGCAAGATATCTTCATGGACATGAGTGTGATGCATATACTTACCTTGTGGTCTTGAGCTGGCTTAGGAAGAGATGAACCTGAGTAAACAAGGTTAGATAACACAGGAATATCTACTGAACAGAGCAAACTGCAAACCACAAGAGTACCAAGATTGGGATGACAGAAATCATAACACAAACTAACATGTCTTTCCCCTCTTAAAGACACGTGACTTCTCTCCTCTTGAATACCAAGCATCTGGGGTCTTTGATGTGATTATCTCTCTCCCCTTTTTGATGTGATTAAGCTTTGATGTGAGCTCTCTCTCCCCCTTTGACATCAATTTCCAAGAAGGGATCTTCTGGAGTGTGAGTCAAAATAGGTTTAGTCCTTGAGTCACATAGCAAAGCAGCATGTACAATGTGATGCAGGTAGAGGACAAGAATCATCGAGTGGAGCTGGAACAAATATGCAGGATGCAAATGGCAACTTGTCTTCTCAGCATTGAAATCGGTAACACCGAGTTGATTTCTTTGGTTGCACCGAAATGGTTCGGTTTGACCGAAAGAGACAAAACTGGTGTGACCGAGTTAAACACAGAGAGAGAACAATAGTCATCTCAGCTCACTAGGCAAATAAGATCTCACAAAGATTTGCAAGGAATTAACTGAAGGATTTGCAATGAATTAAATGCAGGGAATGCAGAACAAAACAGAGAATAGAAAAGAAGTCTAGATGAAGTTTTTTTTGAAAAAGAAGGGGAACAAATATGCAAGGAACAAATGCAAGAACACAGAAACACACTAGAGAACTTCATCTAGAATTGGGCAGCGACAAAGTCACCTATGTTAGAGTATATTGACTGAGGAGTCAAGTGAGAACACTTGATCATAAGTCATACTCATCATTAATGCTCAAAATGGGGTTACCATTTTTCGTTTAAGCATCTTGATGTATTCGCATCTTGTTGAGCTGCTTTGACCCATGAATTTGGATAAAGCTTCTCTAAGATGGAATGTCATACCTTGGATGGTGGTGTTGATCTTGATCATGTAGTTGAACTTGTGTGGGATGCTCAAGGTTGATGTAGCTCATCAATGGTTTGGGGCACCGCTAGTAGTTTGAGTTCATCTACCGACATGGGTTAGTCTTGCAAGGAAGAGCACTTGTGTATCCAAAAATGACAATCATGGAACTTGATACCAAATGAAATTTGATATGTAAAATTTGTCAAAGGATATGTTGAAGGGTTTCCTGCTTCCTTGACTTCAACCACCATATTGTAGAGACTTGGTGATGTAGAGATTGCTCATGATGTGAGTGATTTGCAATCTCATTGATTTTGATTCATCCAAGTACCTACAAGGGTTAGATAGCATGCAAGGGTGCAAATATATCCAAGACATATGAATATCATCATAAGAGAAATATCAAGGATTAGTCATAGGCTCATGCCTTGCATGTATCCAAATGGAGTATCTACTCCAAGTTTGAAGCATCAATGATGTTCAATTCACCTCTCAAATGGCAAAAAACTTTCTCATCAAGCGGTTTGGTGAATATATCCGCCAATGCTTATCGGTACGAACATGCTTGAGATCAATGTCTCCTTTAGCAACATGATCTCGAATGAAGTGATGACAAACTTCAATATGCTTAGTTCAAGAATGTTGCATAGGATTATGAGCAATCTTAATAGCACTTTCATTGTCACAAAGCAAAGGAACATGTTTCACATTGATCCCATAATCCTTAAGAGTTTGGGTCATCCAAAGTAATTGAGCACAACATGAACCGGCGGCAATGTATTCCGCTTCGGCGGTAGATAAGGATACTGAGTTTTGTTTCTTGGAGGACCAAGACACAAGAGATCTACCAAGAAATTGACAAGTACCCGAAGAGGACTTTCTATCAACCTTATCACCGGCATAGTCCTAATCGGAGTAGCCAACAAGATCAAAAGAAGACCTCTTAGGATACCAAATGCCAAAATTTGGTGTGTGAATTAAGTATCTCACTATCCTTTTCACAGCCTTAAGATGACATTCTTTGGGGGCCGCTTGATATCGTGCACACATGCACACACTTAGCATAATATCGGGACGGGAGGCACATAGATATAACAATGAACCAATCATAGAACGGTAAACCTTTTGGTCAACCGATTTGCCATCCTTGGTCAAGTCAAGATGTCCACTAGTAGGCATGGGTGTTTTCATACCTTTGCTTTCTTGCATGTTGAACTTCTTGAATAAGTCCTTGGTGTACTTTGTTTGAGAAACAAAGGTGCCTTCCTTAGTTTGCTTGATTTGCAAACCAAGAAAGAACTTGAGTTCACTCATCATAGACATCTCAAACTTCTTCGACATTAGCTTCCCAAACTTTTCACTAAAATGAGGGTTAGTCGAACCAAATATGATATCATCCACATAAATTTGGCACACAAATAATTCACCATTAACCCTTTTAGTAAAAAGAGTAGAATCAATTTTTCCAATTTCAAAGCCTTTTTCAATAAGGAACTTGGTCAAGCATTTATACCACGCTCTAGGAGCTTGTTTAAGACCATAAAGAGCTTTGTGAAGTTTGTAAACATGGTCGGGTTTCTTAGGATTGACAAAGCCGGGAGGTTGTTTAACATAAACTTCCTCCTCAATTTCACCATTTAGAAAAGCACTTTTAATGTCCATTTGGTACAAAGTGATATCATGGTGATTAGCATAGGCAAGTAAGATGCGGATGAACTCAAGTCTAGCAACGAGGGCATATGTCTCACCATAGTCCATACCTTCGACTTGTGTGTAGCCTTGGGCGACGAGACGTGCTTTGTTGCGAACGACTTGTCCATCTTCGTCTTGCTTGTTGCGAAACACCCATTTGGTACCGATGATGTTGTGGTTGTTGTCGGGCTTCTCGACCAATGTCCACACTTGGTTTCTCTCAAACTTGTGTAGCACTTCGTGCATGTCATTTATCCAATCCGGATCTTCCAAAGCTTCTTCAACCTTCATAGGTTCAATGCTAGAGATGAATGAATAATGTTCACAAAAATTAGCCAAACGAGTTTTTGAGCGAGTGATTCTCCCGGTTTGTATATCATTGTAGATTTGTTCGACGGGATGGTCTCTTGCGACTCTTGCTCAAACTCGTGAGAGCTTTTGCTTGGTTCGGGGTGGAACATCTTCTTCATCATCTTGTTCTTCCTCTTGGCCTTCTTCATTGTTGACATTGTCGTTCTCTTGTTGAGGTGGAGAAGGAGGTTGATGAGGTTCATCTTGGTGTACTTCCTCGTTTTCTTCATCTTGGTGTGTCCCACTTGTGGATGCTTCTGTGTCAACTCTTGGTTCACCTTGTCGTGAGGTAGAGGCTTCCACTTGGACGGACGAGGTACTCTCCTTCACCTCCGTTGGACGAATCTTGCCAATAGACAAGTCTTGAATTACTTCCAAAGGGTCTTTGTCTCCTACATCAATTGGCAATTGCTCTACTTGCGAGCCGTTAGATTCATCAAACTTCACATCTACCGTCTCTTCAACCTTTCGGGTGAAACTGTTGTAGACACGGTAAGTGTGAGAGTTTGAGCCATAACCAAGTAGGAAACCTTCATGAGATTTAGGAGCAAATTTAGAACGACGATGCTTATCAAGAATGTAACACTTTGAGCCGAATACTCGAAAGTATCCAACTTGGGGTTTGTTACCGGTGAGAAGCTCGTATGTTGTCTTGCCGAGTAGCTTGTGGAGATACAAGCGATTTGTTGCATGACAAGCCGTCTCAACCGCTTCCGCCCAAAAGTGTTTTGCCGTCTTGTACTCATCAAGCATCGTTCTTGCCATCTCAATAAGAGTCCGGTTCTTCCTCTCAACAACTCCATTTTGTTGAGGTGTGTACACAGCCGAGAACTCATGTGAAATCCCTTCTTCGTCAAGAAAGGTATCCACATTTGCATTCTTGAACTCCGTTCCGTTGTCGCTGTGAACCTTCTTGATCTTCACTTCAAATTGATTTTGGGCCTTCCTAGCGAAGTTCTTGAAGATCTTTTGGACCTGCGTTTTATCATCAAGAAAGAACACCCACGTAAATCTTGAAAATTCATCAACAATGACTAAACCGAACGAGTTACCACCGAGACTTTTGTAGGCATTGGGACCAAAGAGATCCATATGAAGTAGCTCGAGCGGTCTTCTCGTGGTCATGATGTTCGTCACGGGGTGACTCCCTCCAACTTGTTTTCCTGCTTGACAAGCACTGCACAATCTATCCTTGTCAAATATAACATCTTTCACTCCAAGGATATGATCACCTTTAATAAGCTTATCAAGATTTCGCATGCCCACATGACCTAACCTTCTATGCCACAACCAACCTTTAGAGGATTTAGCAATAAAGCAAGTTCTAGGTTGAGCCTTTTTAGTGAAATCAACAATGTATAGATCACCTCTACGTATACCGGTAAAGACCATATTGTGATTATCTCTACGAAACACTTGGCAATCTACTTCAGTAAATAGGACATTGAATCCAAAGTCAGCAAGTCTAGATACGGAAAGTAGATTATAGCCGAGAGATTCAACGAGCATAACATTTTGTATGGAGCTATCATGTGAGATGGCCACCTTACCAAGACCAACCACCTTACCCTTTGAGTTATCACCAAAAGTGACATACTTTCGAGGGCCGTCGTTTTCAGCTAGCTCACGAAACATATCCTTGTTTCCGGTCATGTGATTGGTACATCCACTACCAAGAACCCATTCCTTTCCTCCAGCCGTGTAGCCGCGAAGATTAGCCATAAGACCAAAGTGTCTCATAGACTCGTCAAGATCGAAGTCACTATCATCATCCTCATCATAGTATCCATGTTCAACATCATCTTGTGATGGATCAATTCCTAGAGAGAGTGATTCATTAGATAAATGATCATCACAATGTTCATCTTTATGAATTCTAATGACTTCGGAAATGATATTGCTAATGATTCCAACATCTCCTTTGGCACTCATAAGGTCACGAAGCTCAAATAAACAATCACCAAACTTAGGGTCTTTAGGATTCATCTTATTTAAAGCAATGGACTTTTGAAGAATCACATCTAGATTTTGCAAAGAATAGTTTGGAAATCATTCCTCAAGAAATCTCCATATGGTATAGGCGCAATCAAGAGCAGGCAAGCAAACAATCAAATTTCTAGGCAGTCCTCTAATGACAAGATTGATAGTTCTAAGATTGCGGATCAAGTCAATAGACTTATCAAGGGTAGGATGCAAAGGATCAACAATAGGTGCACAAGGGCTAGTAATGTACTTGCTCAAATGATATTCATTGAAAATACAAGCATCTCATTTTTCCACTCATGAAAGTATTCACCATCAAGTATAGGCACTCTATGTCTAAGACTCCCCAACGTAGACTCATCCATCTTCCTCCAATGGTGATTAAACCAAAGCAATGGAGACCAAAGCTCTAATACCAATTGAAAGGATCGAGAAGAGGTGTCTAGAGGGGGGGTGATTAGACCCTCAACAAAGAAAAGTAGCAGTTTTTAATTTCTTCAAGTTAAGGTGGAGTTTTAGCACAAGTTTAAACATTCACAATACATTTCAAGCAAGCATGGCAAGAGTATATGAGCAGCGGAAAGTAAAGCATGCAATTTGCGAGAATGTAAAGGGATGGGATTGGAGTGTGCAAACACAATTGGAGACACGAAGATTTTTGGCGTGGTTCCGATAGGTGGTGCTATCGTACATCCACGTTGATGGAGACTTCAACCCACGAAGGGTAACGGTTGCGCGAGTCCATGAAGGGCTCCACCCATGAAGGGTCCACGAAGAAGCAACCTTGTCTATCCCACCATGGCCATCGCCCACGAAGGACTTGCCTCACTCGGGTAGATCTTCACGAAGTAGGCGATCTCCTTGCCCTTACAAACTCCTTGGTTCAACTCCACAATCTTGACGGAGGCTCCCAAGTGACACCTAACCAATCTAGGAGACACCACTCTCCAAAAGGTAATAGATGGTGTGTTGATGATGAACTCCTTGCTCTTGTGCTTCAAATGATAGTCTCCCCAACACTCAACTCTCTCTCATGGATTTGGATTTGGTGGAAAGATGATTTGAGTGGAAAGCAGCTTGGGGAAGGCTAGAGATCAAGATTCATATGATTGGAATGGAATATCTTGGTCTCAACACATGAGTAGGTGGTTCTCTCTCAGAAAATGTATGCTGGAAGTGTAGGCATGTTCTGATGGCTTTCTCCACGAATGAAGAGTGGGTGGAGGGGTATATATAGCCTCCACACAAAATCTAACCGTTACACACAATTTACCAAACACGGTGGGACCGAATCATAAAACTCGGTCAGACCGATTTAGTTTAAAATGTGAACGTTAGGATTTTCGGTGGGACCGACATGTCAACTCGGTGGGACCGATTTCATTAGGGTTAAGGCATAACGTAATCTCGGTGAGACCGATCACATAAACTCGGTAGGACCGATTTCTGTAATAGGCAAACAGAGAGTTGGTCAGGCAAACTCGGTGGGACCGATTCGCTCATTTCGGTGAGACTAAAATGTTACAAAAGGGAAACAGAGAGGCTGCATTGCGAACTCGGTGGGACCGATCGCTCATCTTGGTTAGACCGAAACGTTACGAAGGGAAACAGAGAGTTTGCAATCCCATCTCGGTGAGACTGAGATCCCTATCAGTGAGACCGAACTGACTAGGGTTTCTGGCAGTGGCTATGTCAAATGAACTCGGTGGCGCCGGATAGATCAAATCGGTGGGGCCGAGTTTGACTTTTGGTTTGGGACATATGTGGATATGAGAAAGTGGTTGGGGGCTTTGGAGCATATCACTAAGCACTTTGAGCAAGCAAGCCATTAAGCAACACCTCATCCCCTTTTAATAGTATTGGCTTTTCCTATGGACTCAATGTGATCTTTGATCACTAAAATTAAAATGTAGAGTCTTGAGCTTTAGAGCTTGAGCCAATCCTTTGTCCTTAGCATCTTGAAGGGGTTCCACATCCTCTTGTCCACGCCACTCCACTGTTGAACTCATCTGAAATATACTAGATAAAAGTGTTAGTCCAATAAGAGATATGTTGACATTAATTACCAAAACCACCCAGGGAGCACTTGTGCTTTCACAAGTCCGAGCGCGCCTTAGGCCCGGGGGCTACTGTCGGCGTTCTGGGAACCAGGGTACCCAGACTTGCCTGCCTATGGCCCACAACATGGCTCCATCTGCCACCTGGTATGGCCCATCTTCAGCATCAACAACACAAGACCCTCGCGAGGGGCCAAGCCTTGTGAGGCGGACGACGTCAAGACCTCCAGAGGAAGCGGCCTCCTTAGGCTGGCTCCTGAGGAGCGGAGATTTCTATGCAAGCCCCACCTCGTGAGGTTCAGATGATGCAAGCCCTGATGACCAAGGCGAGGCGGGCGCCAGCGGGCGCAGTACAGCAGGTTTCCTCTTTGGTGCTAAGGAAGCAAGCGCAGGCGCCGAGTTCCGAGGAATCAACCAAAGGTTTCCATTCCCGTGCTACAAGACCACGACGGCAGGACGGAGGTCATCGCCGAGCCCACCACGACATCACAACTGGAAGCTTTGCAGGCGAAGACCACCTTTCGTCAGGATAAGATGTACTACTTGTCTCCCTTCAAACTTGGCCGTCGTGGGATCCCTTCCCACCTTCGTTTTGGGGAAGAGGACCAAGGCCACATATAGCTAGGCCACCATCGTAGAAGGGGACGGATCAATCAGATCACCCCCACCAGCTCACACCAACACAAGAACACACCTCCTGAGGTTGTTCTCCCTTTGTACTAGTTCATCCTCAGCCCACCTCGAGGCCAATCCACCACAAAGAAGGAGTAGGGTTTTACACCGCAAGGTGGCCCGAACCTGGGTAAACTGCTGTGTCCCTTTCCTTTCCAGTTCATCGAGCTAGGCTGTGAGATCGACGAGTTGGCAGACTGGGGAGATTGAGTTCTTCGCACGCACCCCAGAGTTCGAACCTTTCTTGGGTCTGCGGAGCCCTGAATCCGACAGGTCCCTTACTAAGTAGCGCATAAACTAGGGTTTAAGCTTCTGTCACTCTAGCAACCCATCATCTAATAACTACTCCACAATGCATTCCCTTAGGCCCAAAGATGGCAAAGTGCCATGTAGTCGATATTCACATGACACCACTAAGGGAATCACAACATACATATCATCAAAATATCGAACACATATCAAATTCACATGATTACTTGCAACATGACTTGCCCCATGACCTCAAGAACAAAAGTAACTACTCACAAATGATATTCATGCTCAAGATCAGAGGGGTATTATATAGCATAATGGATCTGAACATATAATCTTCCACCAAATAAACCATATAGTAATCAACCACAAGATGTAATCACCACTAGTCATCCACAGGTACCAACCTGAGGTTCTGGTACAATGATTGAACACAAGAGATGAACTAGGGTTTGAGAGGAGATGATGTTGTTGAAGATGTTGATGAATATTGGCCTCCCAAAGATGAGAGGGTTATTGGTGATGACGATGGCTTCGATTTCCCCCTCCGGGAGGGAAGTTCCCTCGGCGGAATCACTCCGCCGGAGGGCAAAAGTGCTCCAGCCCAAGTTCCGCCTCGAGACGGCAGTGCTCCGTCCCGAAAGTCCTCTCCCTATTTTTTTTCTAGGTCAAAAGATCTTATGTACCAGAAGATGAGCACCAGAGGTGGGCTGGGCTGGTCACAACCCACCAGGGCGTGCCTGGGGGGCCTGGCACGCCCTGGTGTCTTGTGGTCACCAAGTGGCCCCCCTCTGGTAGTTCTTTTTGTTGGAGATATGCCCTAGAGGCAATCATGTATGATGATATTTCCTATGTTGTTATGAATAAAGATAGTCCTTGGACATTATCAATGATGTGTATCAGCAAGTATGTGACTTGTTTGTGGGACTATGCATTGTATGATGACTATCCTAAAAGGTCCCTAGTCGAAAGGGTTGTGTGGACGCACAGCCGAGTAGACTACCATATGACATGGTTGATGGCTTGGTCTCACTAGCCATGGAGCATTGGATGCTATCCGGATAATATGGATTCAGAAGAATCTGGTCAGATTCGACATAGTCGGATCCGAGTTGAGATAAGGTCCTAGTCGGACAGACCCAACTATGAGACGCAACGATATGTCATGTGTGAGTCTGTAGTACAACATACGTTCTATGTCCTCAGACCTGAGCTGGCACATGTACTCGGGATGGTGACAGACCTGCTTTGGGCCGATCAAACGCTACTCCGTGATTGGGTAGTTACAAAGGTAGGTTTCAGGCTTGTCCAGACCCATACTGCGAGACATGGTCAAGCAAGATGGGATTTGCCCCTCCGATCAGGAGAGATATACTCTGGGGCCCTCGTGTGATCCGACCAAGATAAGCATGGCCATGCGACAGGGATTATGAGATAATCCGGTTAGTGTTCGGCATCGGTAGAATGAGAAAGAGGTCGGGCTAGCACAAGGATGACAGACTCGCCTTGAGCCCGACAACATATATCGTGTGGCAAAGGGAATAGACGTGTGACTCGTTGTATAGGTTCGCCTAACTAGCTTCATTAGACACTTGGAGTCGGCACACTTTGCTAGAGGCCGCTACCGACTAGAAGAGCCGGATGTGATCTAACTCATGACCAAGTGAACGAGAACCTAAGGGGTCGCACGCTTAAGGGAAGGAACCTATGAGGCTGGACACGACTCCACGAGTCGGATGTAATCCTACTCGGACTCGGATCCAGGCCGAAAATACTTTGGGCTTTAGGATCCGTGTGAGGCCCAAGTGTTGAGCCCATGATGGATGCCTATATAAAGTGGAGGTGCGGCACACTCATTTGGTTGATCGCTTCAGTGCTGCCACTAGGGTTTGCATGTGTTGCGAATAGCCACCTCCACTCGCCGATGACTGTGTGATCGGACATAGCAGTCCGCTGCATGGTGTTCCTCCTGCACGTGCGGATACCATTAGAGGTGGTGCACTTGCGCCGCTCTGGCGAACCAGTACGTGGGATCCGACGACCGGCTATTCGAGGGAGATCGGACGAGGAGGAGATGATCCACGCAGACGCGCTACCCCAACTCTTCTTCCACTGCACGGCACTGCGCATCTAGTGGTAACAATCTGTGATCCATTCACGTAGCATGTTCCTGGTTGTTCTGCGCGTAGGAAAATTTTAATTTGCAGTCGACGCACCCTACCGTAGAACCCAACAGTGGTATTAGAGCCTCTGCTATAGGATTTGGATTAAGATCATATGCATATTAGATATGTGGAGGCGGAAGATGAGATCTGTTATCGTTTATGAGATCGGATATGTGCACGGTTGATGAGATCAACTGCACATGGGGATCGATGTGGCTATGTTTTCTGATGATCAGAAACGATGAGGTCATGACACAACCTACCCCTACCGGTCGGTATCTGCCATCGGGGTTAACAGTGAAACGCAAATACGAATCGGACTCACGATGATCAATAAGATCGGCCAGATCAAAAAATTCGGCGTGATCGGAGTACAGATGCGATCTGTGATTTTGGAAAACGTGTGTGTAGCGCCTTGTATTTCGTACATGGTCACCCAAACCGGTAGAATGCGATTCTATGTAACTTTGTTTTGCAGGTTTGATGTGAATAGTATGGCTCATGTGTATGTGATGCATGTGTGTAATTTATACATGGCCTGCGCGTCATGTTTGTCAGCCGGCAGGAGCCAAAGTGCTGTCATTATAAAATATAACGACATGCGTGTCGACCTGTGACTCTATGTAAAATTCATTACTAATTGTAGTGGTTGGATAATAGAGATCAGGTTGGTGGCTTGGCGTCCCGGTGTGACAAACAAGATGGAGTTCCTAGATGGTCATCGGAGTCGGAGCCGACCTGGAAGAACATCCATGAAAGAGCCATACTATTTCACAATATATGTTTATTTGTGATTGTTATGCTTCTTTATTTCTATGCATGTTAAAATGGTAGAAATATCCCTCATTAATATCAAGCGAATTGCCATCCCCGATGTTGCACCTTCGCACGTCAACTACATCTAGTGGTGGGCTCATAAAATTGGGGTGCTACTAGGTGTCCTTGAACTGAAGGGTTCGTGTCGGACACGGACATGCACTGCATCAAGTTAACTTAACAAGGCTATCAAAACGGTTTTGGGCCTTGTGGCAAAGAAGGTTGGGAGCCGGGGTATAAGATACCTACCCGACCGACAGGAGACGTATAGAGATACGATTAGCAAGGAGTTGCTTACCAGATAGGTATGTTGGCTAGCAGTGATGCTAAAGCTCACTAGTTGCATGCGCTAGTCGGATCCTGAATCACTGAGAGTTTGCAGAGGGATGCCGACTTCAGTGGGAGTATTTCTGTTTAAGGCTTGAATTACTCTACATAAACACATTGCTTAGTGATTGCATATTTTTGTGTTGTAGATCAATGGCACCACCTGCTCAACCTAACTTTGCATTGAAATCTATTCTGGAAAAGGATAAATTGAATGGAACAAACTTTACCACCCGGTATAGAAATTTGAGAATTGTTCTCAAGCACGATAAAAAGGAACATGTTCTAGAGGATCGACTTCCAGAGGAACTTGCCGATAATGCTAATGCCACAACCAAGAATGCCTACCAGAAACTCGTTGATGAATCAATGGAGATCAGCTATCTGATGCTGGCTTGTATGGAGCCCGATTTGCAACAACATTTTGAAAACGTTGAGGCTTACGATATGATCGAGAGTTTCAAGAGCATGTTTCAGACACAGTCTAGGACTGAAAGGTTCAATGTCTGGCGATCCTTGATGAATTGCAAGCTGAAAGACGGTGATCCACTGAGCCCGCATGTGATCAAGATGATCAGATACGTGCAAGCTTTGGATCGGTTAGGCTTCCCGCTCTTGGATGAGCTGGCTACCGATGCAGTTCTGGGTTCTCTTCCGCCTAGCTATGGGACGTTCATCTCGAACTATCATATGCACGACATGGATAAGAAGCTCACTGAATTGCATGGGATGCTCAAGGTGGCAGAGCGGGATATTAAGAAAGGCACACATCAAGTGTTGATGGTGCAGAAGTCGGCTAAGTTCAAGAAGAGTTGATCCAAGAAGAAGGCTAAGGCAAAGGGCACGGAGACGGTAACCTCCGTCTCTACGCCAAAGTCTGGACCGGACTCAAAGACCATTTGCTACCATTGCAAGGAAACTGGTCACTAGAAGAGGAACTGTAGCAAGTGGCTTGCTGAGCATGGCAAGAAGGCCAAAAATACTGCTTCAGGCAAAGGTACAATTTTACATATGTTATAGACATTTACCTTGCTGACATACCTAGTAGCTCTTGGGTATTTGATGCCGGATCGGTTGTTCACATTTGCTACTCGATGCAGGGGCTGGAAAGAACTAGGCGTGTTGCACAAGGGGAGACTGACATCAGGGTCGGCAACAAAGCAAGAGTTGTTGTGTTGGAGGTCGGCACGATGCACCTCCAGCTTCCTTCTGGATTTATTTTGGAATTGAATAATTGTTATTACGATCCTGCACTTAGTCGGAACATTATTTTTGCCTCATGTTTGATGAGTCAGGGTTATGAATTCAATTTAAAGGATAATGGTTGTTCATTTTATTTGAATGGAATGTTCCACGGCTATGCACCCATAGTTGATGGGCTTTTTATATTGAATCTGGAACAGGAACCGGTCTATAATATGAATTTCAAGAGGCATAAGCCTAATGAGATAAATCCGACATACTTCTGGCATTGCCGGCTTGGACACATTAGTCTGAAACGCATGAAGAAGCTCCATGATGATGGGCTCCTAACTTCATCTGACTTTGAGTTGTTCGAGACATGCGAATCATGCTTGCTCGGCAAGATGACTAAGTCTCCTTTTGCAAAGAGTTGCGAGAGGGCGTCCGAGCTATTGGAGCTTATACACAGTGATGTGTGTGGTCCAATGAGCACAACTGCCAGAGGTGGCTATTAGTACTTCGTGACTTTTACCGACGACTTGAGTAGATATGGGTATATCTATTTGATGAGGCACAAGTTGGAAACTTTTGAAAAGTTCAAAGAGTTTGAGAACGAGGTTGAGAATCAGCTCGGCAAGACTATAAAACTTCTATGATCAGATCGTGGAGGTGAGTACATGATCCAGGAGTTTGATGATCATCTGAAAGGCTGAGGTATAGTACCTCAGCTCACACCTCCTGGTACGCCACAGAGAAACGACGTGTCGGAACGAAGGAATAGGACCTTGTTGGACATGGTCTGGTCAATGATGAGCAAATCAGATTTACCCTTGTCATTCTGGTGATACGCTCTAGAAACTGCAACTTTCACACTTAACAGGGTACCATCAAAATCCGTAGACAAGACACCACATGAGATGTGGACCAGGAAGAGTCCCAATTTGTCTTTTCTAAAGATTTGGGGTTGTGAAGCATTTGTCAAGCGACTTATGTCACACAAGATTACACCCAAGTCGGATAAATGCATATTCGTGGGATATCCAAGGGAAACCTTGCGATACAGCTTCTATAACCAGGAGGAGAACAAAGTGTTTGTTGCTCGGAACGGGGTTTTCCTTGAGAAGGAGTTTCTCAGTCGGGAAGCCAGTGGGAGGACGGTTCGACTCGAAGAAATTTGAGGACCACTCGGGGACGACTCGGCTAGTGATGAGATCATACCGGAGTCAACCAGGGAACCCGTAGTGGAAGCGGCACCGGAACCACGGAGGTCGGAAAGATTGCGCAGAGTGCGTGATGTATTGTTGCTAGAAAGAGATGAGCCGGCCACATATGCGGAAGCGATGGTTGGCCTAGATTCCGAGGCATGGCTAGAGGCCATGAGATCCGAGTTAAAATCCATGGATGAGAATCAAGTCTGGGACTCGGTTGATCCGCCGCCTGGCGTAAAGGCCGTTGGCTGCAAATGAGTCTTTAAGAAGAAAACCAATGTGGATGGAAATGTTCAGATCCACAAAGCTCGACTTGTCACAAAAGGTTATGGACAAGTTCAAGGAATTTACTACGACGAGACCTACTCGCCGGTAGCGATGCTGAAGTTGGTAAGGATCGTTCTAGCTATAGCTGCATATTTCGATTACGAGATATGGCAGATGGATGTCAAAATGGCTTTCCTTCATGGAAATTTAACCGAGGATGTGTATATGATACAACCCAAGGGTTTTGTTGATCCGGCTAGCGCTAGTAAGGTATGCAAGCTCAAGAGATCCATTTATGGGTTGAGGTAAGCATCTCGGAGTTGGAACATTCATTTTGATGAGGTCGTCACTGGCCTCGGTTTCATCAAAAGTGAAGAGGACGCTTGCTTATACAAGCAGTTAAGTGGGAGCTCGATAGTGTTTTTGATCTTGTATGTAGATGCCTGACACCCTGGTTTTTGCTCTTTTTCTTTTTCTGGGTTTTATTGCAGTTTTAAATTGAATTTGAGTTTTGGATCAACTCATTTGGACTTAACACTTGGGCATTGTTTTGATTTTCACCCAAGTGCCACCTATCCCGCTCAAAACATCTCTTGCCCTCTGATATATCCAAATATGACCTTGGGAATATTTTTCTTAAATGAAAAATATTCATTTTCCTCCTGAAAAAGCCCTATATTGACTTCTGCTCCAAAGCAACCCTCATTTCTCTTGCCCACAAAAATCTGAGAAATTCCCAAATATTCTTTGAACCTTGGCCCAACTTTCTGTGCAAAAAATATTTCATGGTCATGTGGAATATTTTTGCTGTAGAAAATCTTTTCTATTCTGGTCAGAAATGGTACATTGTGAAGCAAGTACCTTTTTGCCAAGTCCTCTTGAGCTGAAATTTTTATGAGCTAATTACCTTCCTGAGAGAACCTTAACCACCAAGTATTAGCTCCTAACTCTCTCTGGATTTTTCTCAAGCAAGCTCACAAGACTGTCCAAAAACTTGCTGAGAAGCTCTAGTCCTATCTGGTCGGCCTGGCAGTGATCCAACAGCTTGGAGCGACCCAGCCTTGCGAAGACAACACCCCAGACACGATTTCACCACTCGGCGCACCGTGTAGCCACAGTTCACATGGTGACCGCGT
Organism: Thinopyrum elongatum; assembly: GCA_011799875.1. Taxonomy (NCBI): domain Eukaryota; kingdom Viridiplantae; phylum Streptophyta; class Magnoliopsida; order Poales; family Poaceae; genus Thinopyrum; species Thinopyrum elongatum. The sequence goes on from CM022303.1 coordinate 204,727,273, forward strand.
TTGTCCAAGCGTGCTGGCAAGCGTTTGGCGCACTCTTGACAGCGCCCGCGGCTCGGTTCGATCCATGCGCTCGCCTCCGCCCAAGCCAGCTTGTCCCCGACCTTAAAGAGCCTCGACCCATCGCCCACGACCTCTCCCTGGCACTCCCCGACACCGGCGACAGCCGCAGCAAGCACGGGCTCGGCGGAGCAGAGAGCACAGTGACCCCGCGCCTCTATTTTCGTCCGTCTCCGTGTCCTGTGCTTGGCTGGGAGCCTCGACAGTGGCCGTGTGAGCTCTTGGCCACTTCTCCCCTCTCACTGACCCCTCTCGTCACCGTGCGCCACTTCCAGAGAGCTCGTCGGCGCTCTTGATCCCCTCCTCTCGCCGCACCTATATAAGGTGGACCTCCCGAGCTCATTCGACCATCGACCCAACTCCTCTAAGCTCCACAAACACCGTAGCTAGCCGCGGCCAGGCCAGGTGGGCCTCTGGCCACCGTCCCGCTCCGAAGCTTGCCGGCAATCGCCCTCTCTGCATCCTCCCTCGTCGGTGATCCTCGAGCTTCTCCAACCTCTCAGGCGATTCCCTGAGGTTCCTCTGGTTCTGGCTGGTGCTGCTGGAGCCACTGGAGCGACCTCTCCTCGTCGGGATCTTCTTCTCCGGCGACCTTCGTTCGCTGTCGTCTCTGGAGAAGAACACGGCAACCTCATTCGTCCACCTCTCGCTGAGCTACGGGTACGTGCAGAGCCGCCGTAGTCTTGCGCGTCCATCTATCCAAGATCCAGCGGCAGCCGAGGTCTCCTCGCCAGAGAACCACCGGCGACCGCGCCGCCTCCTCTGTTTCTCCCTCTCTCTCTCTCTCTCTCTCTCTCTCTCTCTCTCTCTCTCTCTCTCTCTCTCTCTCTCTCTCTCTCTCTCTTAACCCTGCCAGTGGGGCCCGCCGGTCAGCCTCACTATGCCCCCGCCGAAGCGGTATAAGTGAAGGCGCATTTCTGGTTTATGCCTTCGACGTCACCCCCTCTCTTTGATTTTCTGAATATCATTTTAATTCAGAAATTTGACTAAACTTTGACCTGCTCTAACTTCTATTCTATAAGTTCAAATGATATGATTCTTTTTGCATTGGTTTTGTGCTTAACTCCTCTATCAGCATGCAAAAGATGAGATTTTTGCTTGCTGTGGTTATTTTATGGTGCATTAAACAGTGTTATGTGACATTTTCTTTTTGCTATTTTAAATATTTTCAGAAGGAATTTGCTGCCTTGAGGAGAACCAGGAGGAGTGTGACCCTCCTCTGCACTAAGGCAAGCCATCACAAATATTTGCAAGAGTGTCATTTCAATAACTATGATTTTCACTTGAATATGGTTATTTTAATGCATATAGAAAATTCCTATAATATCACTTGAACTAGTTCATGTTCTTGCTATGCTTGTTTTGTTATCAGTAGTCTTTTAGTTGGATAACTAAGTATATGCAGTAGGTTAACATGATGATGACTATTATTAAGATCATATCGGTATTATGTTGGAATGGTGCATATGTAGTTCATTGCATTCTCATGGCATATTATGACTCGGTAAAATTTATTTGCAAGTTGAAACCTGATAATAATACAACTTGAACATACTGTTGATCGAGTCATGGTGCCACCGAATTGAGCTTCCCAAAGTGCAACCACATTTGCCTTTTATGGGAAGGCCCTTTCTCGGTCTATTGTTATGCCTCTCGTCGGTGCCTCCAACTAGGGAAGGTTATGCGCTTGCGCTACCCTGGCCCAGTAGGAAGGTATAGCCTTGTGTGCCCATAGTTGTTTTGGTACCATGTCCCCGTTTGGGACCATTTGTTTTGCCACGACGATGGCCATTGGATGTCCGGAGTGGCATCGGGGCCACCCATGACATAGCCCAAAGGGGAGTTGGTCAGAGTGGCCGGGAGAGTGTCATGGCAATTGGTTCTATCGGAACGCCATTGGTCCACCCGAATGGGAGTATGAGGCCTTGGGTTCTGTGGTGTGGGTGTAGTGTGCTAACCTCTGCAGAGTGTGTATAATCTATCGATAGCCGCGTCCTCAGTCACGGACACAAGTTCGTAGTAGGTCACACCATGGATCAACATAAATATTGAACCTGCACACTAAAGATATACTTGTGGCACTGGTTATGTTGCTGAAAGTGTCGATACCATTGAGATGGTTTCATTTGAGATCCGGAGGTGATTACCGTGGTATAATGGTGATTGTGGTTACGAGGTAACCGAGATGGTAAGCGGGTCTGAGAGGCCCTATCTTGAGCACTGTCACTTCATGAGTAGCATGTTAAGATCTTGCATTTAACCTGCTTAAATATCATGTTGTTGTTTGTCATTGTTGCTTTATTTGTGTGAGCTTGCAAGTACATTCAAAGTACTTACCTGGAGTGTCATGCCAGTTTCATGAGAAGTTGTACCGGAGTTGGAGTGCACCATTGCATCGCAGTCTAGATCATGTCCACATCAGTGTCCCTGTGAGATGGAGCCCTTCTACGTCATTTTCCGCTGCCGCGTAGCTTTGTCGAGATGTCGAGGCCCCGATCTGGTCCACTAAATAATGTACATATGTGCAGCAGCACCGTGTGTGCCGCTTGGCCTCGCTACTTGATGTAATATCGAACCTATGCTCCAATAAAGCGGTTGTCTTTCTGTACCAAGATGTTGTGTGTTGCCAGAAGACTTGATCTCTAGGCTGGCAATGCAAGGTAAACAGGTTGCTCTGAGCCGGGGTGCCACAATGCTTGGTATCAGAGCCGCGCTGACTGTATGACGCCCTAGACCGCTAACGCGCTAGTTAAATGGTAGTTAGTAACCCTGAGTGGCGGTATTGTTTGTTTGCCTCTGATTGTTGCATTGCATGCATATAGCTTATTTTTATCACTAACCGACTCATGGTTGTGAGTGTAGATGGCTCCTACACCGTACCCGTACCAGTTTGAGCTTGCACCGTACAGTTCTCCACATCTTCTTCGGAACGTGTGGCGTCGACTCTACCCTCACGGCGACGACCCGGTGTACCAGGTGTACCGGGAGCGTCTGGTAGCCTTAGTATACGAGTACCACGCAGTGGTTACCTTGCGTAACAATTCTGCAGCTGGCACTTACACTCGTTCTTCTAGGAGTGGTTTCGCTTCTACACCCGCTCAGGCTGTTCAGTTTGATGCATTCGAGGTTCTCGTTGAGTTACGCTATAACGAGGTCCGGATGCAGACTCATCCAGGTTTCTACTACTACCCATCCCTGCACGATGATGGGCGTATTTGCTTTCCTGCTATTGATCCGGCGTGCGACCGTTCATCTAGCCACCTTTCTCGCTACATCACTGCTAGTTATCTTATGATTTACGAGCTCGCCCGAGAGCTGACTCGTGCTCGTACAGCTTTGGTGGCCGCTAGATCCGGTTTCATTCCACCTTCCATTGGGTCTACCCCAGTTATTCCTCCAGCTACTATTCCGCCAGCTACCCCGATTACCCCTCCGAGTAACTCGGGCATCTTGACAGTAACTCCCCGCGAGTCTCCTGCTGAGTGGGCTTTACTTCTTGCTACTCCCGCAACCCCTATGCTCCAGTCTCATCCAGCACCTGTCCCTGAGGGAGAGCCCTCGAGGCAGCGTCGTCGTGTTTCCTTTAACCCGGAGGTTTCCATTAACGTCGTTAGTTCAGGATCCGAGTCCTGGTCAGGAGAGGACCCAGCAGGATCAGCAGAGCACTAGATCTCCAGAGTAGCCGAGGTTGTTATGATGCTGGGATATATGAGTGAAGTCGTACTTGTCATGATGTTTCCTTTCATGTATGAGTCTATGTATAATTATGCTGGAACCTTTTCTTTTATTATTCGCCTTGGTTTCTTGCCATTTTCTTTCGGGATTTGTCGCTTGCTTTCCTTCCCTGTTTATGGATGTTGCTCATCTCGATGCTTCGTGTTGGGAAACATAAATAGGATGACAAGAGGAGGTTGCAGCAGTCTGGCGGGTGACGATACTCCCGTTCGTCGCTCAGCCCGACAGGCAGGGCATTCCCCCAAAACCATATCAGCCACCACCACCTCCTCCACAGCAACCACCTACCACGAAGCAGATTATGAGAATGTTCGAGGAAAGAAGAAACCAAGATTTGCTTGAATTACTAAGAAGTGTATAGGCTATGGTGGGGCAGAATGGCAATCACTCCAAGTTGTCAGACTTTCAGAGGACTAAGCCTCCCAGTTTCAGTCAAGTTGTCGATCCCTTGGAAGCCAACGATTGGTTGCGGACTATTGAGAAGAAGCAAGAAATTGCTCGCACCGAAGAAATTGACAAGGTTCCATTCGCTACCCACTATCTTGAAGGAGCCGCTGCTATATGGTGGGACAATACCAAAACCATGTCGCCTACGGATGATGAGATGACTTGGGATAAATTCAAGGACAAGTTCCGCAAATACCACATTCCCATCGGTATCATGAAGGTCAAGCAGCGTGAGTTTCTCGCTCTCACTCAAGGAAATCTATCACTAAGTGAATATTTGAACAAGTTCAATCACTTGGCTCGCTATTCTCTATATGATGTGGCCACCGAAGAAAGGAAGATCGACCGATTCCTCGGAGGACTCAATCAACACCTCCGATGCACACTCAGCATGTTCGACTTCCCCGACTTCCAGACTTAGGTAAACAAGGCCCTTATCGCAGAAAGGGAGCACAAGCTCATTCACGACAATAAGCCAGCTTATGATGATTGCAAACGTAAGTTCGAGCCCAAGAAGGATGGACAGCCACTTCAGAAGGCTCGTACCTGGCAGCAACCTCAGTTTGAGTTCAAACCAACATGATAGCAGAATACCAATAAGACCAACAATCAAGTCAAGAATATTGTGACCAACCCTGTCTGGGAGGACTATCAGCGCAGCAACGCATGTTTCTCGTGTGGACAGACCGGACACCATGCGAAGCAGTGCCCCAAGAACGGCAAGCCAAATGCACCCCTCAAGCCTGAAGTCAACCAGATGGAATCCTTCACCGAGCAGGGGCTTATCCAAGGCCAGGTGCATCATCTCTCTGCCGAAGAAGCCCAAGAAAACCCTGAAGTGGTCATTGGTATGTTTCCTGTTAATAACATACCTGCAACAATTTTATTTGACTCTGGGGCTTCCCATTCCTTTATTTCACGGAGTTTTGTTGCCCAAAACAAGTTTTCTTGCTCTCTTCTTGAGAAATGCATGATGGTGCAATCCCTGGGGTCCATGCTCAAAACAAATTTGGTATGTCGTGGCTTGGAGATAAATGTCCGTGGAATTATTTTCCCTGCCACCCTGGTAGCAATTGAATCCACAAGGTTGGATGTCATTTTGGGAATGGACTGGCTGACAAAGCATCAGGTCGGCATAAATTGTGCAACAAGGGAAGTCACTTTAACAAACTCAGCAGGACAAGCAACAAAGTTTGTAGCTCGCATGACTGTGCCTAGAAAGGAGATGATATTCACAGCCATAACCTCAGGCATGGAATTAATTCTAGTGGTCAGTGAGTTTCTAGATGTATTTCCTGAAGAATTACCAGGAATGCCACCTGATCAGGAGCTCGAGTTTGCTATTGATCTCATGCCAGGAACGTCACCCATATACAAGAAATATTACCGGATGCCTTCATCCGAACTGGTTGAGCTGAAGAAACAACTTGATGAGATGCTCAAGAAAGGGTACATTCGTCCAAGTTCTTTACCATGGCGATCACCTGCCATATTTGTGGACAAGAAAGACGGTAGTCTATGGATGTGTGTCAACTACCGTCAGCTCAATGATGTCACAATCAAGAATAAGTACCCGCTCCCCAGAATTGATGATTTGTTCGATCAACTTAATGGAGCGCAAATCTTTTCCAAGATTGATTTAAGGACCGGGTACCATCAACTCAAGATCAGGAAGGAAGATATTCCTAAGATTGCATTCACTACTCGTTACGGTCTATATGAATATACAGTTATGTCGTTCGGTCTAACAAATGCCCCTGCCTTCTTCATGCATATGATGAACAAAGTGTTCATGGATTTCTTGGACAAGTTCGTGGTGGTCTTCATTGATGATATTCTCATATACTCCAAGGGAGAAGAAGAGCATAAACAGCACCTCCGAGCATTGTTGCAAAGACTTCGTGACCACCAGCTATATGCAAAATTCAGCAAGTGTGAGTTCTAGCTTAATCAAGTCAGATTCTTGGGGCATATTCTCTCTACCGAAGGAATAGCTGTGGATCCAAGCAAAGTCAAGGATGTGCTAAAATGGCCAGCACCCACGACGGTAACATAAATCAGGAGTTTTCTGGGGCTTGCTGGTTATTACCGTTGATTCATTGAAGGCTTCTCCAAGATTGCTAAGCCAATGACAGAGCAGCTCAAGAAAGACCAAAAGTCCATATGGACGGAAGAATGTGAGAAGAGCTTTAATGAGTTGAAGACTTGTTTAATCTCAGCACCCGTGTTGACACTTCCAGACATTTATCGAAGCTTTGACGTATACTGCAACGCAACTCGAAGAGGTCTAGGATGCGTGCTCATGCAAGATGGTAGGGTTGTAGCTTATGCATCCCGACAGCTACGACCACATGAAGGAAATTATCCTACTCATGACTTGGAGCTAGCAGCAGTTGTTCATGCATTAAAAAATCTGGAGGCACTATCTCATCGGCAAGCGGTGCCAAATATTCATCAACCACAAAAGTCTCAAGTACATATTCACTGAACCCGATTTGAATCTTCGGCAAAGAAGATGGCTTGAGTTGGTCAAGGACTATGACCTCGGAATAAATTATCATCCGGGTAAAGCTAATGTGGTTGCGGATGCTCTCAGTCGTAAACCAGGTACAGTAAATGCATTAATGACATCTTTGCCTCCCGAGCTACAAGAAGAAATGGCTCAGCTCAATTTGACCATTGTTGGGGTCAACTGCGCTAATATGTTGGAAATGACACCCACTCTTGAAGAAGAGATTCGCAAGGCCCAGGCAGACGATTCATTACTACAACACCAGATCACCCGAATGAAAGCGGGCAAGACTCAAGATTTCTTGATAGATGAACAAAGTACTATACGGTTTCGCGGGCGAATGTGCGTGCCCAAAGTAGGAGATCTGAGGAAGAAGATATTAACTGAGGCACATGAATCTTCATACTCGATCCATCCAGGCGGTACCAAGATGTATGAATATCTCAGGCAAATATTTTGGTGGGATGGAATGAAGAAGGATATTGCATATTTTGTCGCCTGTTGTGATATATGGAATAGGGTGAAGGAGGAACATCAGAAACCCACCGGGCTACTTCAACCTTTGCCCGTCTTGCAATGGAAATGGGACGATGTCTGCATGGACTTCATCACCGAGCTCCCCAAAACTCCTCGTGGAAACAATGACATATGGGTCGTGGTGGACATGCTGACCAAGGTGGCCCACTTCATTCCGATCCGGACCACATACCGTGCGGATCAACTGGCTCAACTCTATGTGTCCAGAATCGTCAGTTTGCATGGTGTGCCAAGAACCATCACCTCAGACCGAGGATCCCTTTTTACCTCGGCATTCTGGTCACGCCTTCATCAAGCATTGGGAACAGCATTGAAGTATAGCACAACCTATCACCCGCAGACAGACGGACAGACAGAGTGAGTAAACCAGATACTCGAAGACATGCTGCGTGCATGTGCCCTTGCTCAAGGACCCAAATGGGAAGACAGTCTGCCTTACGTGGAGTTTTCCTACAACAACAGCTATCAAACCAGCCTCAAGATGTCACCCTATGAAGCCTTGTATGGACGCAAATGCCGTACCCCATTAAACTGGTCCCAGACTGGAGACAGTCATATTTTTGGGATTGACTTGATGATGGAAGCCGAGAAACAAGTCAGAGAGATCCGAGATAGACTGCAATTGGCCAAGTCTTGACAAAAGAGTTACTATGATTCCAAGCACCGACCGATCAGTTTTGAACCTGGCAATTATGTCTACCTCTGAGTCACACCCATGAAAGGAGTCAAGAGATTTCAGACTCAGGGAAAACTAGCACCAAGATATATTGGCCCATTTCCTATCATGTCCAAGGCTGGCAAAGTGGCATATCAATTGGAACTTCCTCCCGAATTGTCAGAAATACATGATGTCTTCCACGTATCACAGTTACGGAGGTGTATCTCACCACCCGAGAAACGGACTGATATGGCAGAATTAGAGCTTGCTAAGGATCTTACCTATGAAGAAACACCATTCCGAATATTGCATGAGATGGAAAGGGTCACCCGCAGCAAGTCAGTTAAATTTTACAAGGTGCAGTGGGAACACCATACCGAAAGTGAAGCTACCTGGGAAAGAGAGGACTTTTTGCGGGCAGCATACCCTGAATTGTTTCCCGAGCAAACGAATCTCAAGGATGAGATTCATCCTGAGGGGGGAGGTTTGTGACACCCTAGTTTTTGCTCTTTTTCTTTTTCTCGGTTTTATTGCAGTTTTAAATTGAATTTGAGTTTTGGATCAACTCATTTGGGCTTAACACTTGGGCATTGTTTTGATTTTCACCCAAGTGGCTCCTATCCCTCTCAAAAACATCTCTTGCCCTCTCATATATCCAAATATGACCTTGGGAATATTTTTCTTAATGAAAAATATTCATTTTCCTCCTAAAAAAACCCTATATTCACTTCTGCTCCAAAGCAACCCTCATTTATCTTGCCCACAAAAATCTGAGAAAATTCCCAAATATTCTTTGAACCTTGGCCCAACTTACTGTGCAAAAATATTTCATGGTCATGTGGAATATTTTTGCTGTAGAAAATATTTTCTATTCTGGTCAGAAATGGTACATTGTGAAGCAAGTACCTTTTTACCAAGTCCTCTTGAGCTGAAATTTTTATGAGCTAATTACCTTCCTGAGAGAACCTTAACCACCAAGTATCAGCTCCTAACTCTCTCTGGATTTTTCTCAAGCAAGCTCACAAGTTTCTGTCCAGAAACTTGCTGAGAAGCTCTAGTCCTATCTGGTCGGCCTGGCAGTGATCCAGCAGCTTGGAGCGACCCAGCCTTGTGAAGACAACACCCCAGACACAATTTCACCCCTCGGTGCACCGCGTAGCCACAGTTCACGTGGTGACCGCATTCGTCCAAGCGTGCTGGCATGCGTTTGGTGCGCTTTGGACAGCGCCCGCGGCTCGGTTCAACCCGTGCGCTCGCCTCCACCCAAGCTAGCTTGTCCCCGACCTTCACGAGCCTCGACCCATCGCCCACGACCTCTCCCTGGTGCTCCCCGACACCAGTGACAGCCGCAGTGAGCACGGGCTCGGTGGAGCAGAGAGCACAGTGACCCCGTGCCTCTGTTTTCGTCTGTCTCCACGTCCTGTGCTTCGCTGGGAGCCTCAACAGTGGCCGCGTGAGCTCTTGGCCACTTCTCCCCTCTCATTGACCCCTCTCGTCGCTGTCCGCCGCTTCCAGAGAGCTAATCGGTGCTCTCGATCCCCTCCTCTCACCGCGCCTATATAAGGAGGACCTCTCGAGCTCATTCGACCATCGACCCAACTCCTCTGAGCTCCACAAACACCGTAGCTAGCCACGGCCAGGCTAGGCGGGCCTCTGGCCGCCGTCCTGCTCCAAAGCTCGCCGGTGATCCCCTTCTCTGCATCCTCCCTCTCTGGCGATCTTCGAGCTTCTCCGGCCTCTCAGGCGAGTCCCTGAGGTTCCTCTGGTTCTGGTTGGTGCTGCTGGAGCCACTGGAGTGACCTCTCCTTGCCGGGATCTTCTTCTCCGGCGACCTCTGTCCGCTGCCGTCTCTGGAGAAGAACACGGCGACCTCATTCGTCCACCTCTCGCCGAGCTACGGGTACGTGCAGAACCGCCGTAGTCTTGCGCGTCCATCTATCCAATCTTCGTCGGCAGCCGAGGTCTACTCGCTGGAGAACCACCCGCGACCGTGTCACCTCCTCTGTTTCTCCCTCTCTCTCTCTCTTAACCCTACCAGTGGGGCCCTTCCGTCAGCCTCACTATGTGCCCGCCAAAGCGGTATAAGTGAAGGCGCATTTCTGGTTTACGCCTTTGACGTCACCCCCTCTCTTTGATTTTCTGAAAATCATTTTAATTCAGAAATTTGACTAAACTTTGACCTGCTCTAACTTCTATTCTATAAGTCCAAATGATATGATTCCTTTTGCATTAGTTTTGTGCTAAACTCCTCTATCGGCATGCAAAAGATGAGATTTTTGCTTGTTGTGGTTATTTTCTGGTGCATTAAACAGTGTTATGTGACATTTTCTTTTTGCTATTTTAAATATTTTTAGAAGGAATTTGCTGCCTTGAGGAGAACCAGGAGGAGTGTGACCCTCCTCTGCACTAAGGCAAGCTATCACAAATATTTGCAAGAGTGTCATTTCAATAACTATGATTTTCACTTGAATATGGTTATTTTAATGCATATAGAAAATTCCTATAATATCACTTGAACTAGTTCATGTTCTTGCTATGCTTGTTTTGTTATCAGTAGTCTTTTAGTTGGATAACTAAGTATATGCAGTAGGTTAACATGATGATGACTATGATTAAGTTCATATTCATATCGGTATTATGTTGGAATGGTGCATATGTAGTTCATTGCATTCTCATGGCATATTATGACTCGGTAAAATTTATTTGCAAGTTGAAACCTGATAATAATCCAACTTGAACATACTGTTGATCGAGTCATGGTGCCACCGAATCGAGCTTCCCAAAGTGCAACAACATTTGCCTTTTATGGGAAGGCCCTTTCTCGGTCTATTGTTATGCCTCTCGCCGGTGCCTCCAACTAGGGCAGGTTATGCGCTTGAGCTACCCTGGCCCGGTAGGTAGGTATAGCCTTGTGTGCCCGTAGTTGTTTTGGTACCATGTCCCCGTTTGGGACCGTTTGTTTTGCCACGACGATGGCCGTTGGATATCCGGAGTGGCATCGGGGCCACCCATGACTTAGCCCAAGGGGGAGTTGGTCGGAGTGGCCGGGAGAGTGTCATGGCAAAAGATTGGTTCTGTCGGAACGCCGTTGGTCCACCTGAATGGGAGTATGAGGCCTTGGGTTCCGTGGTGTGGGTACAGTGTGCTAACCTCTGCAGAGTGTGTATAATCTATCGATAGCCGCGTCCTCGATCACGGACACAAGTTCGTAGTAGGTCACACCGTGGATCAACAGAAATATTGAACCTGCACACTAAAGATACACTTGTGGCACTGGTTATGTTGGTGAAAGTGTCGAGACGATTGAGATGGTTTCGTTTGAGATCCGGAGGTGATTACCGTGGTATAATGGTGATTGTGGTTACGAGGTAACCGAGATGGTAAGCGGGTCTGAGAGGCCCTATCTTGAGCACTGTCACTTCATGAGTAGCATGTTAAGATCTTGCATTTAACCTGCTTAAATATCATGTTGTTGTTTGTCATTGTTGCTTTATTTTTGTGAGCTTGCGAGTACATTCAAAGTACTTACCTGGCGTGTCATGCCAGTTTCAGGAGAAGTTGTACCGGAGTTGGAGTGCACCATTGCATCGCAGTCTAGATCGTGTCCACATCAGTGTCCCTGTGAGATGGAGTCCTTCTACGTCGTTTTCCGCTGCCGCGTAGCTTTGTCGTGATGTCGAGGCCCCGATCTTGTCCACTAAATATTGTACATATGTGCAGCAGCACCGTGTGTGCCGCTTGGCCTCGCTACTTGATGTAATATCGAACCTATGCTCCAATAAAGCGGTTGTCTTTCTGTACCAAGATGTTGTGTGTTGCTAGAAGACTTGGTCTCTGGGCTGGCAATGCAAGGTAAACCGGTTGCTCTGAGCTGGGGTGCCACAAGATGACATACTACTGATCGGAAATGATGTTTCGATGCTGAACTCGGTCAAAGAGTCATTGAATGGCAAGTTTTCGATGAAGGACCTCGGTGGATCAGTTTACATATTGGGCATTAAGATCTATAGAGATAGATCGAGGAGGCTGCTCGGCTTGAGCCAGAGCACGTACATAGATAAAGTGTTGAAGCGGTTCAACATGAGTGAGGCTAAGAAAGTGTTCTTGCCACTCTCACATGGTATAAGGCTAAGCAAGACTCAGAGTCCTTTGACATCTGATGAGCGAAGCAGGATGAGTAGGATTCCGTATGCCTCGGCAATCGGATCCATCATGTATGCCATGATATGTACAAGGCCTGATGTTGCTTTTGCAATAAGCCTAACAGGCAGATACCAGGCCAACCCAGGTGAGAGTCACTGGGCAATGGTGAAGAATATTCTGAAGTACCTGAAAAGGACTAAGGAAATGTTCCTAGTTTATAGAGGTGAGGAAGACCTCATCGTAAAGGGTAATGCTGATGGTAGTTTCCAAACCGACAGAGATGATTGTCGATCACAGTCCGGATTCATGTATGTCATGAACGGAGGAGCAGTGAGCTGGACGAGTTCCAAGCAAGATACGGTGGCTGATTCTACCACTAAAGCTGAATACATTGCGGCTTGTGAAGCTGCAAAGGAGGGTGTTTGGATCCGGAACTTTCTGTATGATCATGGTATTTTCACAACCTCGGTAAAAACGTTGGACCTTTATTGTGATAATTCTGGTGCCATCGCACAAGCCAAGGAGCCGAGGAATCACCACAAGACCAGACACATAGATCGAAAATATCACCTGATACGAAAGATCATAAAGAGTGGTGATGTAGAGTTATGCAAAATTCACATGGATGCAAATGTTGTGGATCCATTGACTAAGCCACTTCCACAACCCAATCATGAGGGGCACGTTAGAGCTATGGGCATACGATGTCTATTTGATTGACTCTAGTGCAAGTGGGAGACTGTTGGAGATATGCCCTAGAGGCAATCATGTATGATGATATTTCCTATGTGTTTATGAATAAAGATAGTCCTTGGACATTATCAATGATGTGTATCAACAACTACGTGACTTGTTTGTGGGACTATGCATTGTATGATGACTGTCCTAAAAGGTCCCTAGTCGAAAGAGTTGTGTGGACGCGCAGCCGACTAGACTAGCATATGACACGGTTGATGGCTTGGTCTCACTAGCCATGGAGCATTGGATGCTAAGCGGATAATATGGACTCAGAAGGATCTGGTCGGATTTGACATAGTCGGATCCGAGTTGAGATAAGGTCCGAGATGGACAGACCCAACTATATATGAGACGCAGTGATATGTCATTTGTGAGTCTCTAGTACAACATACATTCTATGTCCTAATACCTGAGCTGGCGCATGTACTCGGGATGGTGACAGACCTGCTTTGGGCTGACCAAACGCTACTCCGTGACTGGGTAGTTACAAAGGTAGGTTTCGGGCTTGTCCAGACCCATGCTGTGAGAGATGGTCGAGCAAGATGGGATTTGCCCCTCCGATCAGGAAAGATATACTCTGGGACCCTCGTGTGATCCGAAAAAGATAAGAATGGCCATGCAATAGGGATTATGAGATAATCCGGTTAGTGGTCGGCATCACTGGGACGATAAAGAGGTCGGGCTATCACAAGGATGACAGAATCGCCTTGAGCCCGACAACATATATCGTGTGGCAAAGGGAATAGAAGTGTGACACGTTGTACAGGTTCGCCTAACTAGCTTCATCGGACACTTGGAGTCGGCACGCTTTGCTAGAGGCCGCTACCGACTAGACGAGCCGGATGTGATCTGACTCGCGACCAAGTGAACGAGAATCTAAGGGGTCGCGTGCTTAAGGGAAGGAACCTATGAGGCTGGACACGACTCCACGAGTCGGATGTGATCCTACTCGGACTCGGATCTAGGCCGAAAAGACTTTGGGCTTTAGGATCCGTGTGAGGCCCAAGTGTTGAGCCCACGACGGATGCCTATATAAAGTGGAGGTGCGGCACACTCATTTGGTTGATCGCTTCGGCGCTGTCACTAGGGTTTGCATGTGTTGCGAATAGCCACCTCCACTCGCGGACGACTGTGTGATCGGACCTAGCAGTCCGCCGCACGGTGTTCCTCCTGCATGTGCGGATACTGTTAGAGGCGGTGCACTTGCGCCGCTCCGGCGAACCAGTACATGGGATCCGACGACCGGCTATTCGAGGGAGATCGGACGAGGAGGAGACGATCCACGCGGACGCGCTGCCCCAACTCTTCTTCCGCTGCGCGGCACTGCGCGTCTAGTGGTAACGATCTGTGATCCATTTCCGTAGCATGTTCTTGATTATTCTGCGCGTAGGAAAATTTTAATTTGCAGTTGATGCACCCTACCGTAGAACCCAACACTTTTCTCCAATAATTATTAAATATTCCAAAATAATTCTTCGTAAAATTTCAGCTCATTTGGAGATGTGCAGAATAGGTATCTCTGACGTAGCTTTTTCAGGTCCAGAATTCCAGCTGCTGGTATTCTCCCTCTTTGTGTAAACCTTGCATATTATGAGAGAAAAGGCATTAGAATGACTCCATAAAGCATTATTATGCATAAAAACATTATAAATAATAGTAAGAAATCATGATGCAAAATGAACATATCAACTCCCCCAAGCTTAGACCTCGCTTGTCCTCAAGCGAAAGCCGATATCGAAAATCATGTCCACATGTTTAGAGAGAGAGAGCTGTTGATAAAAACAAAATACGTACATAGTAGCATCATGCTTATTATTATAACAGCAACAAACTTTATCATAAAACTTTTATCATATAACTTCTCATGAACAAGTAACAATTCATCACAACATCAAAGTAGAAAGCATAAACTTTATTGAAAACCAACAAACTATGTTCTCAGACAACTTTGCAACTACAATTCATCATATTTTCAGGAAGGGTCTCGTATCGGAGCCTTTTGGCAAGTCCACATACTCAACCATCATTTCATCTTCTATGATTGCTAACAGTCACAACATACATATGAACAAAAAGTTTCAACCAGACACATAGAAAGATAGGGGCTTATAGTTTCGCCTCCCAACTTATTCACCTCAAGGGTAATGTCAACAATAATAACTCATGATCACTCACATTCAACTGGATATATGTGCCTAGATCTTTCCTCACCACATGATGCTTGCAAAAAGAGAAAATAAAAAGGAATAGAGAAGAATACTTTGACTCTTGCATAAAAAGTAAATACATAAAGTAAAAGATAGGCCCTTCGCAGAGGGAAGCAGAGGTTATCATGCGCTTTTTGGTTTGTATGCACAATCTCTTAATGCAAAAGAACGCCACTTTATATTGCCCCTTATGATAGCAACCTTTATTATGCAGTCCGTCGCTTTTATTACTTTGCCATCACAAGTTTGTACAATGCTTAATTTCTCTTACACAAATGATCAAACACATTTAGAAGCAATTTTTATTGCCTTATTGCACCGATGACAACTTACTTGAAGGATCTTACTCAATCCATAGGTAGGTATGGTGGACTCTCAAAACATGAGTATGGGTTTAAGGTTTTTGGATGCACAAGTAGTATCTCTACTTAGTGCAGAATTTTTGGCTAGCAAGATATTGAGCAAGCACAACATGTTAAAGGATCTATGACAATATAACTTCTATGTGAATATGAACAAACAAAAATCATTACATTGTCTTCCTTGTCCAACGTCAACAGTTTTGGCATATAATATTTAATGGGGGCTCATAATCATAAAAGATGTCCAAGATGGTGTATTTGAATGTGAATCTTCACTTCCTTTATTAATTCTTTCATTAATTGCCATCATTGACCAATGCTATGTTTGTCAACTTTCAACAAATTTTACCACTTATACTTTTCCTTATGTGATGTCATTACTTACCATAAGATTAGCATATGATCTTTTTCATTATTTCCTATTATTTTGGTTGAAGCATAAAAGTAAAGAAGCAAAAGCTCAAACTAAAGCCAAGGGGAGTGCCCATACCCGTGTACTCAAGTCTCCTTTAGCGGGGAAGATGATGGTGGTGGTGGTGATGATGTAGTGGGTTTGTCCTCTAGCTTCCAGGGCAAGGGCTCACCATCAAAAGAGGATGCGCGAGTCTCCCGAGTCCTGCAACTAGTAGCTAAACTCATACCTTTAAATCTTGCTTCATACTCGAAAACTCGGTTTTGAAGATCATAGATTTGGCTTTCCAGAAAATTAATTTTCTCGTTGAAGGTGAAGATGATGTCCTTCATAGATCGGCCATCCACCATGTGATCATGGGTGAATTCCGTGATCACTGAGTGATTGGCGCTGAGTCCACGCTCCACCATCCCTTGGCACTTGAAGATGTCTTGTTCCACCGCCTCGAGCTTGGCCTCCATGCTCCCCGTCATCTTGGGCCCTTGAACATCCCAGATGTGGAGCACCCCCTCACGCATCTCAATGGCTTGAGGGTGCTTCATCACCTCCGACAAGTACGGGTTGATGACCTTCTCGAAGAACTTGTCCTTCGAGGAGCTTGGTGGAGCCATGGAGATCTAGATCTGACATGAAAACAACATGAAACAAGAACAAAGGATTTTTCTATGATGCGGTGGTCAAATCGTTTGGGGGTATATATAAAGATTTTTTATCTTGGGAAACAAGCATATGGAAGGAAAACGGAGTCGGGAAGGTGCCTGAGGGCCCCACAACCCACCAGGGCGCGCTAGGGAGGGCAGGCGTGCCTTGGTGTATCGTGGTCACCTCGATTGCCTTCCCGGCTATTTCTTATTTTCCTATTTTTCTAATATTCCAAAACTGACAGAAAATATTTTTGCGGATTTTTTGGAGTCCGTTTACTTACCGTATCACGTACCTCTTCTTTTTCAGGGTTCTGGAGTGTTCTGGAAAGTTTCTTTTATGTGTTCTTCCGGTGTCATGGTTTGAATAATATTGGTTTCAACATTAATGGGCGTACCTGAGATATAGTGCTTAATACTTTGTCCATTGACCACCTTTGGGTTAGTACCTTCGGCATTATTAATCTTGATGGCTCCAGAGCGATAAACTTCTTCGATAATATATGGTCCTTCCCATTTGGAAAGAAGTTTTCCTGCAAAAAATCTAAAACAAGAATTGTATAATAGGACATGTTCACCCACTTTGAATTCCACTTTTGGATTCTTTTGTCATGCCATCTTTTAACTTTTTCCTTAAATAACTTGGCATTTTCATAAGCTTGGGTTCTCCATTCATCTAGTGACCTAATATCAAATAACCTCTTTTCATCGGCAAGTTTGAAATCATAATTGAGTTCTTTAATTGCCCAATATGCTTTATGTTCTAACACAAGAGGCAAATGACAAGCTTTTCCATAAACCATTTTATATGGAGACATACCCATAGGATTTTTATAAGCTGTTTTGTAGGCCCAAAGTGCATCATCTAGTTTCTTAGACCAATTCTTTCAGGACCTATTAACAGTTTTTTGTAATATTAATTTTATTTCTCTATTGCTAAGTTCAACTTGACCACTAGATTGAGGATGATAGGGTGATGCAATTCTATGGTTAACATCATATTTAGCAAGCATTTTACAGAAAGCACCATGAATAAAGTGTGAACCACCATCAGTCATTAAATATCTAGGGACTCCAAACCTTGGGAAAGTAACTTCTTTAAGCATTTTAATGGAAGTGTTATGATCAGCACTACTAGTTGGAATTGCTTCTACCCACTTAGTAACATAATCAACAGCAACCAAAATATGTGTATACCCATTAGAGGAAGGAAAATGTCCCATATAATCAAAACACCAAACATCAAATGGTTCAACAACAAGTGAATAATTCATAGGCATTTCCTGACGCTTACCGATATTACCTATTCTTTGGCATTCATCACAAGACAACACAAACTTACGGGCATCTTTGAAAAGAGTAGACCAATAAAAACTAGATTGTAGTACCTTATGCGCAGTTCTGTCTCCTGCATAATGTCCTCCATAGGCTTCAGAGTGACATTTCCATAGGATTTGTTCCTGTTCGTGCTCAAGTACACAATGATGTGGCTTGAACTACGTCGGTATTTCCCCAAAGAGGTAGGGATGATGCAGCACTGCTACGGTAGGTATTTCCCTCAGTGATGAGACCAAGGTTATCGAACCAGTAGAAGAACCAAGCAACACTATGTAAACGGTACCTGCACACAAAGAACAAATACTTGCAACCCGACGTGTTAAAGGGGTTGTCAATCCCTTTCGGGTAACGGTGCCAGAAATTGTCAAGTTGACGGGATAAAAATTATGATAGATTGGATAAATAGATCTCGAATAAACGCGAAATAAAAGAAGTAACAAAAAAGTGCAGCAAGGTATTTTTGGGTTTTTAGAATAATAGATCTGAAAATAAAATTAGCAAATAATAGACTGGAAAGCAAATATGATGAAGAATAGACCCGGGGGCCGTAGATTTCACTAGTGGCTTCTCTCGAGAAAAATAGCATGCGGTGGGTAAACAAATTACTGTTGGGTAATTGATAGAACTTCAAATAATCATGACGATATCCAGGCAATGACCATTATATAGGCATCATGTCCAAGATTAGTAGACCGACTCCTGCCTGCAGCTACTACTATTACTCCACACATCGACCGCTATCCAGCATGCATCTAGTGTATTAAGTTCATGGAGAAACGGAGTAATGCAATAAGAACGATGACATGATGTAGACAAGATCTATTCATGTAGGAATAGACCCCATCTTGTTATCCTTAATAACAATGATAAATACGTGTCATGTCCCCTTCTGTCACTGGGATTGAGCACCGTAAGATCGAACCCATCACAAAGCACCTCTTCCCATAGCAAGAAAAAACGATCTAGTCGGCCTAACTAAACCAAAGATTCAAAGAAGAAATACGATGCTATAAGTAATCATGCATATAAGAGATCAAAGAAACTCAAATAACTTTCATGGATAAAAATATAGATCTTATCATAAACTCAAAGTTCATCGGATCCCAACAAACACACCGCAAAAAGAGTTACATCAAATAGATCTCCAAGAGACCATTGTATTGAGAATCACAAGAGAGAGAGGAAGCCATCTAGCTACTAACTACAGACCCGAAGGTCTACAATGAACAACTCACGCATCATCGGAGAGGCACCAATGAGGATGATGAACCCCTCCGTGATGGTGTCTAGATTGGATCTGGCGTTTCTGGAACTTGCGGCGGCTAGAATTGTGTTTCATCGAATCCCCTAGGGTTTTTGGAATATTGGGGTATTTATAGAGCAAAGAGGCGGTGCGGGAGGCCACCGAGGTGGGCACAACCCACCAGGGCGCGCCTGGGCCCCCAGGCGTGCCTAGGTGGGTTGTGGCCCCCTCAGGGCACCGCTCTGGTACTTCTTTGGCCCAAGTTGTTCCTTCTGGTCCATAAAAAATCTCCAAAAAGTTTCGCTGCGTTTGGACTCCATTTGGTATTGATTTTTTGCGAAGTAAAAAACAAGGAAAAAACAGGAACTGGCACTGGGCACTATGTCAATAGGTTAGTCCCAAAAAATGATATAAAGTTGCTATAAAATGATTGTAAAACATCCAAGAATGATAATATAACAGCATGGAACAAGCAAAAGTTATAGATACGTTGGAGACATATCAGCATCCCCAAGCTTAATTCCTCCTCGTCCTCGAGTAGGTAAATGATAAAAACAGAATTTTTGATGTGGAATGCTGCCTAACATGTTCATCACATTTTCTTTTCTTTATAGCACGGACATTTGGACTTTTATATGGTTCAAAGCAATAGTCTAGTTTTGACATGATAACTTAAATACTTAAGCATATCAACAAGCAACCATGTCTTTCAAAATATCAACACTAAAATAAGTTATCCCTAGCCCATTATGCTCAATCATTGATCCATGCATGAAACACACTCGCATATTAGCTACACCCAATGCTCAAGTACGATCATAGTGCCCCTTAGTTGGTGCTTTATAAGAGAAGATGGAGACTCAAAATAAAAATTGCATAAAGTAAAAGAAAGGCCCTTCACGGAGGGAAGTAGGGATTTGTAGAGGTGCCAAAGCTCAAAGCGAAAATTGAGAGATAAAAAAAAATTGGGAGGTATACTTTTCCCACCAACGAAAACGACTTAGAGTTCCCCACACTTTCCATGCTAGATATATCATAGGCGGTTCCCAAACAGAAAATAAAATTTATTCCTTTTTCCACCATACTTTCACTTTCCATGGCTAACCGTATCCACGGGTGCCCTCCATACCAACACTTTCCAAGGAATTTATTATTTGACAACATAGAGTAAATTCATTTATTCATTTTGGGACTGGGCATCCCTAATACCTTTGCCTTACTCTCGTGCAATGACAAGTGAATAAACACTCATCGTGAGAATAACACATCTAGCATGGAAAATATTGGCCACCCCTCACCGCCTCGCGAGCGGTACGAGCACACAAAAGAGAAATTTATTTTGAAAATTAGAGATGGCACATGCAGATTTGCTTAGAACGGCAAAAGAATACCGCATATATGTAGATATAGTGGACTCATATGTCAAAATTGGTTTAAAGGGTTTTGGATGCACAAGTAGTGATCATACTTAGTGCAAAATGAAGGCTAGCAAAAGATTGAGAAGCGACCAACCAAGAAACGAAAAATCCCATAAGCGAGCATTAAGCATAATTAACACCGAATAATGCACCACAAGTAGGATATAATTTCATTGCATAACAATTGACTTTCGTGCATGCATAGGGAATCACAAACCTTAACACCAATATTCTTACTAAAGCATAATTACTCATCAACATAACTCACATATCACATCATCATATCTCAAAACTATTACAAGGAATGAAGTTTATTTTGTCCAATGATCTTCATGAAAGTTTTTATTATATCCTTCTTGGATATCTATCACTTTGGGAGTAATTTTCATGTGTTGCTTTTGATAAGCTCAAACAAATATAAGTGAAGATCATGAGCATAATATTTCTTTCTCTCAAATTAATTTAAGTGAAGCAAGAGAGAATTTCTTAAAAAAATTACTAACTCTCAAATAAATCTAAGTGAAGCATGAGAGCATTTCTTCAAAAATAATAAAGCACACCGTGCTCAAAAAGATATAAGTGAAGCACTAGAGCAATTCCATAGCTCATAAAGATTTAAGTAAAGCAAAGAGAGCAATTCTAACAAGTAATGGCATAATTTTGGCTCTCTCAAATAGGTGTGTCCAGCAAGGATTCAAGACTTAAAACAAAAAGTAAAACTAGCAAAGACTCATATCATACAAGACGCTCCAAGCAAAACTCATAGTATGTGACGAATAAAAATATAGCTCCAAGTAAAATACCGATGGTCGTTAGAAGAAAGAGGGGATGCCACTCGGGCATCCCCAAGCTTAGTTGCTTGCTTCACTTTAGATAATAGCTTGGTATGCCATGGGCATCCGCAAGATTAGGCTCTTCTTACTCCTTATTCCTTCATCCATCGTAAAATCACCCAAAACTTGAAAACTTCAATCACACAAAACTCAACAAAACCTTCGTGAGATCCGTTAGTATAAGAAAACAAATCACTACTATAAGTACTGTAGAAAACCAATTCATATTTTATTCTTGCATTATATATACTGTATTCCAACTTTTCTATGGCAAAAAATCTTCAAAGAAAACCATAGAATCATTAAAACAAGCACACAACGCAAAGAAAACAGAATCTGTCTAAAACAGAACAGTCTGTAGCAATCTGAATATTTAGAATACTTATGTAACTCCAAAAATTCTGAAAAATTAGGAAAACAGAGAAAATTTGTATATCAATCTTGTGTAAAAACTTCAGAATTTTTCTTCATTTATGTAATTCTAAACAATTATTTTTCTGGACGCAAAAGTTTCTGTTTTCCAACAAGATCAAATCAACTATCACCCAACATAATCCTAAAGGCTTTACTTGGCACAAACACTAATTAAAACACAAAAAACTCAATCATAACAATAGCATTATTATGCTAACACCCAAGAACAGAAAGCAAAAGGCAAAAAATAAATTTTACTCATTGGGTTGCCTCCCAACAAGCGCTATCGTTTTACACCCCTAGCTAGGCATAAAGCAAGGATCTAAGTATTGTCATCTTTGGTTCTAGATCCATAAGATGCCCTCATGATTGATTCATATGGTGGCCTAATTCTTGTTCTAGGGAAGTATTCCATACCCTTCCTTAGTGGAAATTGAAATTTAATATTGCCTTCTTTCAGATCAATCACGGCGCCAATAGTACGTAAAAATGGTCTACCAAGAATAATTGGACAAGGCGGATTGCAATCAATATCAAGAACAATAAAGTCTATGGGCACATAATTCCTATTTGCAAGAATAATAACATCATTAATTCTTCCCATAGGCTTTTTAATAGTAGAATCCGCCAAGTGCAAATTTAAAAAGCATTCTTCAATATCGGTAAGACCAAGCACATCACATAAAGATTTCGGAATTGTAGAAACACTAGCACCCAAGTCACATAAAGCAAAACACTCATAATTTTTAATATTGACTTTGATAGTAGGTTCCCATTCATCATGTAATTTTCTAGGAATTGAAACCTCTAATTCCAACTTTTCTTCTAAAGCTTTCATCATAGCATCAACAATATGTTTAGTAAAAGCTTTATTTTGTTCATAGGCATGGGGTGAATTTATCATGGATTGCAACAAAGAAATACAATCAATCAAAGAGCAACTATCATAATTAAAGTCTTTGTAATCCAAAAGAGTGGGTACATCGCTAGTTAAAGTTTTGACCTCTCCAAACCCACTTTTATCAATTTTTTCAACAAGATTTTCACCCTCCAAATTATCGGGACGCCTTCTAGCTAAAGTTGACTCTTCTTCAGTCTCTTTATCATCAATTTTAATTTTACTAAACAAGGAATCAATAGAAGAAACACCAATCACTTTAAGATCTTCATCATTTTTATGAAAGCAATCACTAGAAAACGCTTTTTCTAAAAATTATCTTCTAGCTCTAAGCATAGCGGTTCTTTTCTTGATTTCATCCATAGAAACATATAAAGCTTTAATTGATTCTTAAACCTTAGGCACAAAAGCTTTCAACTTGAGATTTTCTACATCATGAGAAATTCTATCAATGCTTCTAGACATATCATCAATCTTATTCAACTTTTCTTCTATCATATTATTGAAAACTTTTTGAGCATTGATAAATTCTTTAATATTATTCTCAAGATCAGAGGTGTTCCTATTATTATTATTAGAAGGATTACCATAGGAATTACCATAAATATTAGAGGAATTTCCCGGAAAAGGCCTAGGATTAAAATTATCTCTATAAGCATTGTTATTGAAATTGTTTCGCGATATAAAATTCACATCTATGGAATCACTATTTTGCTCAACCAAAGTAGACAAAGGCACATCATTAAGATCAACAGGAGCACTTTTATTAGCAACCAATTTCATAAGAGCATTAACTTTTTCACTCACAGAATTTATTTCTTCAACCGAATTAACTTTTTTACTACTAGGAGCTCTTTCGGTATGCCATTGTGAATAATTTGCCATAATATTATCAAGCAATTTAGTAGCTTCACCCAAAGTAATTTCCATAAAGGTACCACCCGCGATGGAATCTAAAAGATTTCTAGAGACAAAATTCAATCCCGCATAAAAATTTTGTATGATCATCCAAAGATTTAAACCATGAGTAGGACAATTTCTTAGCATCAATTTCATTCTTTCCCAAGATTGTGCAACATGTTCATGCTCAAGTTGCTTAAAATTCATGATCTAAGTTCTAAGGGAAATAATTTTTGTGGGCGGAAAATACTTAGTAAAAGCATCCTTCCACTTATCCCAAGAATCGATACTATTGCGAGGCAAGGAAGAAAACCAATTTTTTAACTTCACAATATCATTGTCCACATCTTTTTTCTTTTGCATATCGCATAATTCTATGAATGTGTTAAGATGGGATGCGGCATCCTCATTAGGAGTACCAGAAAACTGATCTTTCATAACAAGATTCAGCAAAGCGGCATTGATATCACAAGATTCCGCACTAGTAGCTGGAGGAGCAATCGGAGTGCTAATAAAATCATTATTATTGGTATTGGAAAAATCATACAACTTGGTGTTCTCTTGAGTCATCGTGACTACGCAAACAAGATTGCACACAAAAACAGATCTAATGAGAAAACGGCAAACAAAAAAGGGGCGAATAAAACGGCAAATTTTTGTGAAGTGGGGGAGATGAAAATGAGAGGCAAATGGAAAATAATGTAAATTCTAAGGAGATGAGATTTGTGATTAGGAACCTGATAGATGTTGATGATGTCTCCCCGGCAACGGCGCCAGAAATTCCTTTTGATGTCGCTTGAACTACGTCGGTATTTCCCCAAAGAGGAAGGGATGATGCAGCACAACTACGGTAGGTATTTTTCTCAGTTATGAAACCAAGGTATCAATCTAGTAGCAGAACCAAGCAACACTATGTAAATGGTACCTACACACAAAGAACAAATACTTGCAACCCGACGTGTAAAAGGGGTTGTCAATCCCTCTCGGGTAACGGTGCAAGAAATTGTCAAGTTGACGGGGTAAAAATTGTGATAGATTGGATAAATAGATCTCGATAAAACGCAAAATAAAATGTGCAAATAAAAAAATGCAGCAAGGTATTTTTGAGTTTTTGGAAATATAGATCTGAAAATAAAAGTAGCAAATAATAGATCGGAAAGCAAATATGAAGAAGAATAGACCCGGGGGCCGTAGATTTCACTAGTGGCTTCTCTCGAGAAAATAATGATGCATCTCCGTCGTATCTATAATTTTTGATTGTTTCATGCCAATATTATACAACTTTCACATATTTTTGGCAACTTTTTATATGATTTATTGGACTAACCTATTGATCCAGTGCCCAGTGCCAGTTCCTATTTTTTGCATGTTTTTTGTATCACAGAAAATCCATATCAAACGAAGTCCAAATGCGATAAAAATTTACGGAGAATTATTTTGGAATTTATATGATTTTTGGGAGGTGGAATCAACGCAAACGGGGGCCCACAGTGCCCACAACCCACCAGGGCGCGCCCCAGGCCCCAGGCGCGCCCTGGTGTCTTGTGCCCTCCTCGAACGTCGGTTGGAGCCCTTCTTCTGGCTCAAGAAAGATATTTTATGGAAAAAAATCGTGTTAAAATCTCAGTGCAATCGTAGTTACGGATCTCCAGGAATATAAGAAACGGTGAAGGGCCAGATCTAGGGAACGCGAAACAGAAGAGAACAGAGAGGGAGATCCAATCTCGGAGGGGCTCCCGCCCCTCCGCCGCCATGGAGGCAATGGACCAGCGGGGGAACTCTCCTCCCATCTAGGGGGAGGCCAAGGAAGAAGAATAAGGAGGGGGGCTCTCTCCCCCTCTCTCCCGGTGCCGCCAGAGTGTCGCCGGGGCAAGGATCGTGACGGCGATCTACATCAACAATCTTGCTACCGTCAACACCAACTCTCTCCCCCTCTATGCAGCGGTGTAACACCTCTCTTCCCCACTGTATTCTCTACTTAAACATGGTGCTCAACTCCATATATTATTTCCCAATCTTATTTGGTTATCCTATGATGTTTGAGTAGATCCGTTTTGTCCTATGGGTTAATTGTGATCTTGGTTGGTATGATTGTATATTTTATTTATGGTGCTATCCTATGGTGCCCTCCATCTCGCGCAAATGTGAGGGGCCCCCGCTGTAGGGTGTTGCAATATGTTCATGGTTTGCTTATTGTCAGTATTGCGGGCGATGACAGCAGCCCAAACGCGGATAAGTGGGTTATGGCGTATGGGAGTAAAGAGGACTTGATACTTAATGCTATGGTTGGGTTTCATGACCTTAATGATCTTTAGTAGTTGCGGATGCTTGCTAGAGTTCCAATCATAAGTGCATATGATCCAAGTAGAGAAAGTATGTTAGCTCATGCCTCTCCCTCATATAAAATTACAAGAATGATTACCGGTACTTGTTATCGATTGCCTAGGGACAAATGACTTTCTTGTTGACAAAAGCTATCCACTTTTATTACCTTGCAATTTATTCGTAGTTTTATTCTCGCAAAGTACTCGTAGTTTTATTCTTGCAAATTAGTTTCATACTTGTTCTAGGTAAAGCAAACGTCAAGTGTGCGTAGAGTTGTATCGGTGGTCGATAAAACTTGAGGGAATATTTGTTCTGCCTTTAGCTCCTCGTTGGGTTCGACACTCTTATTTATCGAAGAAGGCTACAAACAATCCCCTATACTTGTGGGTTATCAAATAACATACGGTGGGTAAACAAATTACTGTTGGGCAATTGATAGAACTTCAAATAATTATGATGATATCCATGCAATGATCATTATATAGGCATCACGTCCAAGATTAGTAGACCGACTCCTCACTACTGCAGGATGCTGCTAACGCGACACTACGATCAGAGACCCTTTGACGAAACAGTGTGCGATGCATTAATCGCAAACGGGGATGTAAAGAAACCGTCAAAAAAGATGCAAAACATTTGCGATGGCGGAGACATCAAACACGGTTCAGATTTTAGTTACGTGTGCGATGCGGGGCATACGGTTGATCCAGAAGAACTGTTTGCGATGAGGCAGAACAACAGAAACGGGCAGCCATATCAATGTGTGTGTGCGATATACGGCATACAGTTCGCTCCAATGAACTGTGTGCTATTAGGGAATGCAACAGAAATGGTCAGCCAGATCGAGGTGTGTGTGATATACGGCATACGGTTCACTCGGACGAACTATTTTTGATTAGGGAAGAGAACAGAAACGGTTCAACTTAACAAGATGTGTGTGATATGCAGCATTTGCGATGAGCCAAAAGAACACAAACGATTCATGTAAACAAGATGTGTGTGATACATAGCAAACAGCCCACTCGGATGAACTGTTTGCGATGAGAAATTATAACACAGACGGTTACTATAGTTAGTTCATGTGCGATTCTCTTCGTACAAAAAACTTTGAAAAATGCAAACTAGTTGCTTGCGGTGGCTAGGAGTATTGCACATGATGCGTATGCGAGTACTCGTGTGCGATGATTAGTAAGTTACACATTCGTACAAAAAACTTTGAAAAATGTGCAATACTCGCAGTTGCTTGCGGTGGCTAGGAGTATTGTACATGATGCGTATGCGAGTACTCGTGTGCGATGATTAGTAAGTTACACATTCGTACAAAAAACTTTGAAAAATGCAAACTAGTTGTAAATTTGCCTCAACGGCGAGCAGAGCGCGCGCAGGGACACCAGAGTGGAGCGCGCCGCGGCCGCCTCAATGCCAAGCAAAACACGTAGACGGACGCGAGCAGAGCGCGCCGCGGCTGCCTCAACAGCGAGCAACCACGTGGTCAACCTTCTGGCACCCCGTGGGAGACACGACAGCGCATTGATAGGACACGATGGTGATATCACGTACATCCGAGAACGCGGGCCCATGTTTCGGGCTTCCGATGCGTGGCATACGGTTGATCCAAAAGAACTGTTTGCGATGAGCCAAAACAACAGAAACGGGCTTTGTAGGCCCAGAACCATCAATAAATTTTGACTTTGTTTCTCGTCACATTGCAGATTACAATGCAATAAGTAATTTGCAAATCTGTTCACACCTATAAAACTAATATGTGTTCACACTTAGCACCGGGGTATAAAAACTACCCACTCAAAAATTACTTCACAGTTCCTCTCCTCATCACCCACAAAACTAGTATTTCTTGTCAAGTCCTTCCGCCATGACCGGTAGGAGGAGTTTTGGGTGGACATATAACCAGGCAGCAAAGACCAAGGCTGCGGAAGCACTAGAGAGGTCCCGCCGCGAAGCGGCGGCCGCAGCAGAGATGTCCCGGCGCGTCGCGGAGCCCTCGAACGAGCTCTCACGGGCACGCGAGGGCTCTCACAAGCGCACTCGCCGCGTCGGCGATCGCGACGAGCTGGCATTGCTGAAGTCCTTGGCCGGCGACGACGACATTCTCGCTGGCCTCATTAAGCAGCAGGAGCTGGTCGACGGCTTGATGAAGCTGCTCGAGATCAGCCATGCCTCGGTTGACAAGGCGACCGGCCTTGTCGAGCAACTCATGGGTGACAATGCGAAGCTCCTCAAGGCGCTCTCCGAGAAGGAGGATGAGGCCGCCGGCTGGAAGATGCTGCATGAGCAAAGCAGTGCCTCGGGGATGACACTGACAGCGGTCGTCGAGGAACTGATGGGTGACTTGAGGAAGCTCCGGATCAAGCGAGCAGGAGGTGGAGGAATCTGTGGCTGCTTTCAAGCAAAGTCGTGAGGAATTGAAGAAGGAGCTGGAGGATGTCGTCGCCCGGTGATCCATCGACGAGTAGAGACAGTAGCGACCTAGATTGTTGTCTGCGATTTCCTTCTTCTCTTGCCCCGTGTCTTCCGGGCTTTGCCGCATGTGGCATTTTAAATTATCCAGAATATGTAAGACAATTATTATCTGCGCCATTGTAAATTTGTCGTCGTATTATCCATTGCCATTTTATTTGTCGTCATATTATCCGTTGCCCTATGTGGCAATTTAAATTAGGCCGGAATACGAGTTAAAAACACGAACAAAGCAAATACTGCCATGGGATCACAAGCAAACACCCTCCGTCCAGGTGCTTTAATGAACCCATTAATGGAGAAGTTGTGAGCGAGGCGGGCGGCGGCTGGTGGATGCAGGTCAAAGAGCTCGCTTCCCGGTGAGCATGGGCGGTCTTGCTGCTCGCACATGTCCCCAATCGAGCCTGCGAGGTGGACAGGATGCACGCGTCCCGTCGAGCCTGCGCGGCGGACTGCTCGCACGCGTCCCGTTGAACCTGCACGGCGGACTTCTCGCGCTTGTCCCGTCTAATCAAACAGTTGCACGCATGCCACCGAGTATGGTTAAATTTTGACACGGTTCATATAATACAACCGTTTGCGATATTAACGTGTCAGCTATTTGTTTCAAAAGGACTTCGTTGGCTATTAATGTGTGCGCCTTGTCTCAAACTGGACGATTTTTTTTTACCACGGCATATATGTGCCATGTCATGAAACCATGCCAAGTTTCATGTTTTTGGGTGAGGTTTTGATTTACTGGGATTTAAAAACCGAGATTCTCAATGTTTCAGGATGATGAGAAGTTTGTAATTCATTCCCATTCCTTAAATGAGACCTAAACATGCACCCAATGACACATGTATGATTTCCCACCCATTTTGCTTCACTGGAGCATGTCCTTGTAGTTCAAATTTGAATTATGGACTACATTAAATGCCTAGAAAACTTAAATCATATATACAATGGCCAAACGAACCCTGAACAGTTTCAAATTTCAGCACGACACTCCTGTTATTCTATGTTGCCAGTAGAAAACAAAGTTCAAGGCGAGAAGAGGCAGCGATTATCGTTTTGCCCACAAGAGGGGCATGTTTCCCTACCAAAACCACGAGGGTTGCGAGAAGCTTTGGTTTGTAAGAGGCTTGTAATATAGCTTCGCCCAAATTGGACAATTATATGTGCCATGTAGTGACACCATGACAAGTTTCATGATTTCCTGGTGAGTTTTGGATTTACAGAGATTTAAAAACTGAGATTCGCAATGTTTGTGGCCAAGCCGGGACGGCGAGACGGTTGAATTCATTCCCATTCGTTCCATGGGACCTAAACATGCACCCCAAGGACACATGTACGTTTTTTCTAGCCATTTTGGTGCACTGGAGCATGTATTTGTAGTTCGGATTTGAATTATGGACATTAAATGCCTAGAAAACTCAATTAATGAATAAAAAAGGACAAACGAACCCTGAATAATTTCAAAGTTCAGCGCGAATCTCCCGTTGTTCCGTGTTGCATGTAGAAGAAAATACAAGGCTAGAAGAGGGAGCGATTATCGTTTCGCCCACAAGGGGACATGTTTCCCTATCAAAACCACGAGTGTTCTTGCGACAGGCTCCAGTTTGTAAGAGGTTTGTAATAAAGCTTGGCCCAAATTGGCAATGTTTTTACTACGACATATATGTGCCATGACGTGACACCATGCCACCTTTGATGACTTTCTGGTGAGTTTTGGATTTATGGGGATTTAAAAACCGAGATTCCAAATGTTTGAGGACGAGCCAGGACGCCGGTACGGTTGTAATTCATTCCCATTCCTGGCATGGGACCTAAACATGCACCCAAGGACACATGTATAATTTTTCTAGCCATTTTGGTGAACTGGAGCATGTATTTGTAGTTCAGATTTGAATTATGGACATTAAATGCCTAGGAAAATCAATTAGTGTATAAAAAGGCCAAACGAACCCTGAATAAGTTTAAATTTCAGCACGGATATCCTGTCATTCCATGTTGCCCGTAGAAGAAAATACAAGGCAAAAAGAAGCAATGATTATGTTTCGCCCACAAGGGGAACACGTTTCCCTACCGGAACCACGAGGCTTCTTTGAGAGAAGCTCTGGTTTGTAAGAGGTTTGTAATAAAGCTTGGCCCAAATTGGACAATGTTTTTACCACGACATATATGTGCCATGACGTGACACCATGCCAACTTTCATGACTTTCTGGTGAGTTTAGGATTTACGGGGATTTAAAAACCGAGATTCCAAATGTTTGAGGACAAGCCAGGATGCCTGTACGGTTGTAATTCATTCCCATTCCTGGCATGGGACCTAAACATGCACCCAAGGACACATGTATAATTTTTCTAGCCATTTTGGTGAACTGGAGCATGTATTTGATGTTCAGATTTGAATTAAGGACATTAAATGCCTAGGAAACTCAATTAGTGTATAAAAAAGCCAAACGAACCCTGAATAAGTTTAAATTTCAGCAGGGATATCCTGTCGTTCCATGTTGCCCGTAGAAGAAAATACAAGCCGAAAAGAGGCAGTGATTACATTTCGCCCACAAGGGGAACATGTTTCCCTATCAGAACAACGAGGCTTCTTTGAGAGAAGCTCTGGTTTGTAAGAGGTTTGTAATAAAGCTTGGCCCAAATTGGACAATGTTTTTACCACGACATATATGTGCCATGACGTGACACCATGCCAACTTTCATGACTTTCTGGTGAGTTTAGGATTTACGGGGATTTAAAAACCGAGATTCCAAATGTTTGAGGACGAGCCAGGACGCCGGTACGGTTGTAATTCGTTCCCATTCCTAGCATGGGACCTAAACATGCACCCAAGGACCCATGTATAATTTTTCTAGCCATTTTGGTGAACTGGAGCATGTATTTGAAGTTCAGATTTGAATTATGGACATTAAATGCCTAGGAAACTCAATTAGTGTATAAAAAGACCAAACAAACCCTGAATAAGTTTAAATTTCAACACGGATATCCTGTCGTTCCATGTTGCCCGTAGAAGAAAATACAAGGCGAAAAGAGGCAGTGATTATCGTTTCGCCCACAAGGGGGACACATTTTCCTATCGGAACCACGAGGCTTCTTTGAGAGAAGCTCCAGTTTGTAAGAGGCTTGTAATAAAACTTGCGCCAAAATGGACGAAAAAAATTCCTCGACATATATGTGCCATGTCGTGACACCATGCCAAGTTTCACGATTTTTGGGTGAGTTTTGGATTTATGGGGTTTTAAAAACTGAGATTCTTCTCACAAAATGTTTTCAAATAGCACACGGTTCACTCACGAAAGCCATGTGCCTACCAAATCATGGCCGATGCCCCCCTCCCCTGCTGTGCGCGCGATCTGAGTCGTGCATTCTGATTGGCCAGAACCCAAACCCCACGGATCATACGTCTGCACCGTTGGATGCTCCCAGATCGAACGGCAATCCTCGGCCCTTTCGACAGCACATGCAGTACATGGGTAAGCACTGTGCGCATGCGCCGTGCTAGCTCACGCTTCCTTCTCTACTAAGTTTTCTATATTTAATGTTGTTATATATCCAAATAGGCTACCGTTTCCCGCCACTCCTCTCATCGGTTTCCAGCCTCTTCTCCCATCGTTTTCCCGCTACCAGTGTCAATGCTCATTGAAGGCTAGGCGGTGACACACCGGCCATGTAAATATCCCACACAGTTTCTAAAAGCACAAATGTGTGTGATAAGAGGGAGTAGGTCCCATAGGGTGACCAGCGCGAAACGCCTTAAAGGCAAGGAGGCAATTCCTATCAGCAAGGTGTGGCTTCCCATCCGCTAGTCTAGTCGAATAGAACGCAGAAGTTAAGCATGCTCGGGCTAGAGTAGCCCAACGATGGGTGACCTCAAGCTTCATTTAAATGCTATGACATGGTCATTATAGAGATAAAGGATCTTTGTTTTGCTAATTTGTAGACTATGTTTTTATTGATTATTTTTTGCTCTAAAAAATTAAAGAATGATTGACTCTATAGTGACCTATCATGGCGATTATATAAACCTTTTTCAGGTCGCATGCAGGGTATAGGGGGCAGGGTGTTCTGATCGAGCATGTCTCCCTTGTGCGGTTTATAGACGCTGCACATATCTGTGGGCTCCCCGAGGTATATATTATCCTTTACCGACAATGAGGGGGCCCACACAATCTATCCCTTTGACCCAACAACGAGAAGGGTTTGACCAGGATGGTTTCCTATTGCTATGTGTGCCATGTTAGACCAAATAAAGTTTGAGCGCATGCTTTGGACGCCACCCCCACCCCCCCCCCCCCCCCCCCCCCCCGCCGCCTCAAAGTTGGGAAACCGACATCGTATGTATTGAACCATGCTTGGGGTCGGGTACGGTGTTCGGTTTGTAATGTAGTTGGTGGCCCATCGAAGTTGTGCATTCGGGATTTAAACACATCACACACCACCATACCCATACATATTTTCGGGCCGCATGCAGTGTATATGGGGTCTTCTGATTGACCATGTCTCCCTTGTGCGGTTTTTTGTGATGACACGCATATCTGTGGGCTCCAAGAGTGTATATATATCATCCCTTTGACTGATAACGAGGGGTATGTGTTGGCCATGAATGGATTCCTCCTAGTTCGTGTTAGGGCCGGTCACCATCACATGTCGTTCAACCAAAGCTCGAGCTCATGCGTTGTCAGGATTCCCTCCCACATGCTCGGATTGCTGGGTTCGACCTACATCGTACCCTGCGTATCTCGTCCTTAACTACCTGGCCTTCATGGTTGTTGTCTGTATCGAGTGGTAGGCACCACATCTAAATTGTACATTATTCTATATTGAAAACACACATCACCCCTTCCAACGTACATCATTTTGGGCCGCATGCAAGAGGTGCTGGTTTTGTGGTCCCTCTCGTGCGATTTTTATGATGGTTCAATCTATTGGCCCAAGCGGTTTATCGACAACAGCAGTTGTCGTTTGACCAAATGATAGATTCACTGGTCCATCTTATGGTAGGTCATGGCGACATGCATGTATGACCAAAGTATCATTACGTGCATCCGCCCCGCTGACACGAAGTGGGAGGTGGTGGGTCAAGCACCCTAGCTAGCTACGACATTATGTCATTATAGATATATCCAAGGGTGCTTTCGGGTTTGCGAGGCAGGTGCCACCAAAGTTGTGCATTGTGTATTTAAAGTTTTAAACATCACACCCAATATTCCTACATATATTTGGCCACTTACAGGTGGTTCTTGACTTCTGGCCCCTCTCATCGATCTTCGACGACGCGCCCAACCGTGGGCCCGCATGGTCAAAGTTGTGCATTGGAATTTTGAACATCACAGACCACCCTTTTCACTCATATATATTTGGGCCACATGCTGGTGTGGCTGTCTTCTGACCCTCTCTAACATTTTTTTTGCTGCAAAGACTCTGATGACGCTCAACAGACACGGGTATAATGTCTTAACCGTGTGCGGTGCAAGTGCGCTATGAATCACCACGACTGCGCACGCGCGAGCAAAGGTGGAGGTACTGGCTCAACCGTGTGCAATGCAAGTGCGCTGTAAAATCACCATGACTGCGCAAGCGCGAGCAAAGGGTGGAGGTACTGGCTTAACCGTGTGCGATGCAAGTGCGCTATAAAATCACCACCTGCGCAAGCTAAAGGCGGGTAGTTTATTTAGAAATTAGGACGAACCGTGTGCAATAGACCAGCTAGCTAGAAATATAAAAACAAACTACCCGCCTTGAGCGTTGCAAAAATCGGCGGTTCCGCCACTTTTCCTTATTATCATACACGCATATTCTTATTGGACTGTGCGCGATCTTGGGCACTCCCGCCCCGCATCAATTCCTTTACCCAAATTTTAGTAGCCGTCGTACTTCAACCGTCGCCCACACTCCTCCAGCACAGACCTTATAGTAAAATTGCAGTAGCCGAGGCATTTGAACCGTCACCCTCCCTCGTCCACCACCATCTCCACCCACCATTACTAAAATTTTCAGTAGCCGCGGCGTATCCTCAAACACCACCGCCCCCCTCCACAGTCCCCCCACCCGGCCCCCTCCCCCCCTCGAACCCTAGCTCGCGGCCGCCGCCGGTGCCGCCGCCAACCCCTACGGGTCTGCCCGTTCCTCCTTGCTTAGATAATAATGTTCAGGTTGCCCAGCGATTCCCATACTGTCGCCCCACTCCCCTGAGTTTTTAGATGAGGCTGGCAATGTCCCTCCCTGCCAGATCCACATCCCCTGCTCCAGAATGTCGCAGCCTAAGCTCGACCACGTATCCCGGTGAGCCCAACGAGCGTTCGGCTAAGAAGAGGTTTATCATGGCCTCTTCGGCGGACGTTGGCAAGTTGGCCACCGTTCGCCTCGACCTGTCGATCCCGGAGCAACACGTCGCCATGGAAGCCGGCGAAGACGATAACTACGTTGCCATGCCAAAGGCTTCATGTCAGCGGGCTAGCATATTACTGTATCTCGGGAAAGCTAGCTACGACATCAAGCTCGTCGACAGCGACAGCTTCACGCGGGCCATGTCATAGGTTAAGTGGTCCATCCCCAACCCCTCTGGTTCAACCGTCGTCGATCTCTTCGATGGCCCTGCCGCTGATCTCCTCCGCCAAGCGGTCAAGGATTTGCGATCCTTGTACGCCATCGAGCCCATTTTGTCATTTCTGAAGGACACGTTCTACGTTGGCGACTTGGGATCCTCAATTGCCAAGTCAGATCTCATCGACCACGACCACGAGGAGGGCACCCACAAAGGTTCTTCCAAGGTGAAACAGCCCATCTGTGACATCAGAGAGCGCACCATGGGTCTATGCTCTTCCAACTGGAAGGATCTCGTCCATGACATGTGAGGCAACATCCTATCAGCAAATCTTACCTTTTCTAGCTTGCCAACCCGTACCCTTTGTTGTAATAGCATTTGTCGTGCGGTGCTTTAACTGTGCCGTGTTTAATTATTTCAGTTATGCAAAAATGTATTGTTCAATAGGGCTATGTGATGTTTAAGTATGAATTGTCCACTTCAGTTTCACGAATGGCTATATTTGGTTGTTTATAGTGAGTAGATGCCTTGTTTATCTGTATTTGGTTGTTAGGTTGGTTGCAGTGAGCATTTTTCCAGTTATCGAGAAGATGCCTTGTTTATATGTTGGTTCTTAGGTTGGTTGCAGTGAGCATTTGTCCAGTTATCAAGCAGATGCCTTGTTTATCTATATTTGGTTGTTAGGTTGGTTGCAGTGAGCATTTGTCCAGTTTTCAAGTAGATGCCTTGTTTATCTGTATTTGCTTGTTAGGTTGGTTGCAGTGAGCATTTGTCCAGTTTTCAAGCATATGCCCTGTTTATCTGTATTTGCTTGTTAGGTTGGTTGCAGTGAGACTCTGTCCAGTTTTCAATGGCTATATTTGGTTGTTATACTGATCATTTATGCCTTGTTTATTTCAATCATTCACAATGTGATGTTCATTATGTGCAAGTCGGAACTGT
This sequence comes from Thinopyrum elongatum, assembly GCA_011799875.1. Lineage (NCBI taxonomy): Eukaryota > Viridiplantae > Streptophyta > Magnoliopsida > Poales > Poaceae > Thinopyrum > Thinopyrum elongatum. The sequence goes on from CM022303.1 coordinate 204,763,053, forward strand.
GCCACTCGACTGCATCAATACCAGTTTGAACGGCTATATTTGGTTCCAGTTATGCCTGGTGTAGTTAACACATGCCCTTTATTTCAGTTTTACACATTTATCTAGTGTGATGTTTAAGCATTACCTATGTTCTATTCATTTTCAACAATACCAGTTTGAATTACAATATTTGATGGCTGCTAAGCCTGTTGTCGGTAACATTGCCTTCCATTTTATATCTGCTTTAACAGCATGCTGAAACCAACACATTCAAGCTATCATTTGGAGATGATGTTGTTTACCTTTGCTATATTTGTTTGATGTTAAGGTTGCTGTACTTATTATGCCTTTCCACTACTTATGCAGGATAACAATGGGAGTGGCCACCATTTTCCGCCGAGGTTAGTTTCATCCCTCGGCTTGTACTCCCCCCGTCGTTCCATGATGTAGTGCATATAGATCCAGGCCTGGACACTTGGTAGCTTCTAATATTGACTTGTTGCTTGTAGGTACATATACCCTTGGCAAGGATCCACGCATCGACCCTTTTTGCGTATGGGGCAATGAGATATTCATGAACAAGCATCAAGTGAGGAAACTGGTAAGGATTATTAGCAAAAAGATACGAATGGTGGCAAGCAAATTATTTGTTTATGCTCTATCCAACACAACAGTGAGATGTAGGATGGTAACTACAAACTCTACAGCCTTCTCTTTTTACTGCCCATAATGAGTTGTTAGACAACAATGTCTGAATCTTTTTCGTTCGCAGTGGTTCCCGAAGCACTTCACTCAAGATTACCTCACAAAGTACATGATTGGTGGACACGCAATGAAGGTTAAAGTATTTCATCTAGACTACAATGAGCATCGAGAAGTCGTAATGAAGACAGTGAAGGATGGACGGGCAGCCATCACAAGGGGTTGGCCTGGAGTCGTGCGTGCATTACGCATGGAAGAGGGCACAATATGGGCATTCCGCTTCACCTTCTCCAGCAACCAGAATGTCTTTCGCCTCTCTCTTTACAGTCTTTAGTACAACTATGGTTCATCATTCTTTACTTGGTGCTTCTGTAGTTCTTCAGTATATGTACCTGTGCATCGAATTATGCATTCGTGGTTGAACCTATATTTGTAATAAACATGGTTGGATATGAAATAAGTGATTGCCTACTTTCAAATTCAAAACATGTGATTTTTAAATTAGGGATTAATTAGGGATTACACTGCACACAGTTTGTGAAAGCGAAACGTCTGCGATAGACGTGGAGATCACACACGTTTCTAGGATCCACTACATGTGCGATCAATCTCCACTGCACACACGATCAGCCAAGAAAAAACGTGTGCGATTAACAACATCATTGCACACATTTCTTTCTTATTAAATGTTTGCGATAGTCACCTTATCACACACACTTCAAAATTATGGACTGTTTGTGATGTTGTGCGCATCGCAAACGTTTGGTCATAGAAGAACGCGTGCGATAGGTCGATCATCCGACGCGGGTACGACGGATGAATTGTGTGGGATGTATTCAAGCTTCGCATATAGTTTTATAGCGACAACTATGTGCGCTCTTACATCGAATCGCACACAGTCGAGGAAAAGTAAATGTGTGTGATTGTCTACTTCTACAATCATGAACTATTTGTGATGGGTCGCGCATCGTAAACGTAGCACCACAGAATACCGACTGCGATGGCAATGCGAGCACAAACGAGTAGGGAGTACTGTATATGCATCGAGGCTCCCTATCCCCGACGGTTTCTCGGTCATGTGGGAAGGACCCCCCTATCGCAGTCACTCACTTGGCGATGGTTCCGAATGCCATCACGGAAATGGGTTAAAAACCGTTTGTATAGCACCTCGCTGTACCAGTGCCTGCCTGCATTGACAACTATTACTCCACACATCGACCGCTATCCAGCATGCATCTAGTGTATTAAGTTCATGGGGAAACGGAGTAATGCAATAAGAATGATGACATGATGTAGACAAGATCTATTCATGTAGGAATAGACCCCATCTTGTTATCCTTAATAGCAATGATACATACGTGTCATGTCCCCTTCTGTCACTGGGTTGACCACCGTAAGATTGAACCCATCACAAAGCACCTCTTCCCATGGCAAGAAAAATCGATCTAGTCGGCCTAACTAAACCAAAGATTCAAAGAAGAAATACGAGGCTATAAGTAATCATGTATATAAGAGATCAAAGAAACTCAAATAACTTTCATGGATAAAAATATAGATCTGATCATAAACTCAAAGTTCATCGGATCCCAACAAACACACCGCAAAAAGAGTTACATCTAATAGATCTCCAAGAGACCATTGTATTGAGAATCACAAGAGAGAGAGGAAGCCATCTAGGTACTAACTACGGACCCGAAGGTCTACAATGTACTACTCACGCATCATCGGAGAGGCACCAATGAGGATGATGAACCCCTCCGTGATGGTGCCTAGATTGGATCTGGTGTTTCTGGAACTTGCGGCGGCTAGAATTGTGTTTCGTCGACTCCCCTAGGGTTTTTGGAATATTGGGGTATTTATAGAGCAAAGAGGCGGTGCGGGAGGCCACCGAGGTGGGCACGACCCACCAGGGCGCGCCTGGGCCCCCAGGCACGCCCAGGTGGGTTGTGCCCCCCTCGGGGCACCCCTCTGGTACTTCTTCGGCCCAAGTTGTTCCTTCTGGTCCATAAAAAATCTCCAAAAAGTTTCGCTACATTTGGACTCCATTTGGTATTGATTTTCTGTGAAGTAAAAAAACAAAGAAAAACATGAACTGGCACTGGACACAATGTCAATAGGTTAGTCCCAAAAAATGATATAAAGTTGCTATAAAATGATTGTAAAACATCCAAGAATGATAATATAACAGCATGGAACAAGCAAAAATTATAGATACGTTGGAGACATATCACACAATAGCAATGGGCAATAAAAATCAACGAGCAAAAGCGAGACACTCTCTCTCTCTCTCTCTCGAAGCCTATGATCTATACAATTTCTCCCCCTTTGCCAACAAGTACCAAAAAGCTTGAAAAGGTATAGAGCTATGCATCTCTCTAGGCACGATCCTCTGGAGCTCCTAAAGGGGTCTTTTGGCTTGTGGCTCCGGTGTGCGTAGATGACGTTGAGAGAACTGCGTCTGCAAATGCTTCTGCTGAAGTCTGTTGAACTGGAGGTGTAGACACTAGAGGTGGCACTATAGCAGTAGTGGCAGGTGCAGAGTGAGTGGTCCTCGTGTCTGCAACTGGAACAGCTGAAGATCTGGCTGCTCTGGGCACAGTGTGATACCTGTCAGTGGTCTGTCTGTCATCTCCACTCTCAGCATCATCTCTGAGCTGCTCCACAATAGACTGAATCTCTATGACCTTGACATCAAGATTGTATATCTCGTCCTCCACAATCCACTCTAAGCTCTACTGGTTCTTGGCTAAGTTGGCCAGACTTCCCTCAATCCTCAGTGTTGCTTCCAGTAGATATGTCATTTGGTCTTGCTTTGTCTTGAGATTTGCTATTGAAGCATTGGGTGCAGTGGCTTCCTTTGCTGCTTTTGCTTTTGTTGCTGCTTCCTGAGCCTTCTCTTGAGCCTCAACTAATGTGGGCTGTGAGGCATCCATCACCACCACATTATCCTTGAATTCTGGCTGAAGAGGGAGGTGCTCACGATCAAGTAGATATGTGTCTGTACCAACCTTGGAGTTGATAAGCATCTGAATGTGTGGGGCATACCCACAAGATCTCTTCTGGTCAGCAGCTGTCCTCTTGACCGTCTCAACAATCAAACTCATAACTTTGAATTTCTGGGGGGTGTCAAACAAATGGAGCAAGTTAATAGAGTAGCCACGGATCATCCTCTCATCTCCAAATTTGGGCAATAGGGTATGCCTCAAAATGGTGTTTGTGGTGGCCAAACCAGCTAGCAAATGCTTGATTGACCCAAGCTTGTGGATCTCAAGATCCTTTGGAGGAATTTCCTTGTACATGTTTGCCATTGTGTTGTGGTCCATCTGGGGCTTCCCATATACATCAACATCATTTTCTTCTTCCTCAGGGGCATTCAGAAGTGCAGCCCACTCAGAGATCGATGACTGGTACTTGTGTCCCTCAGTCATCCATGCAATCTTTCCATCTGGATAGAAGTGTGCTGTGGAGTAGAATTGCATGATCATCTCATCATTCCACTTTGTGAGCTTCTGACCAACAAACTCGTTAACCCCTGCAAGCCTAAAGCTCTCATGAACATGGGGGAAATAATCTTCATTGGCATCAATGTATTCCCAGTCCACCCACTTCATGTCACAAACAATGAGCTTCTTATCAAGCAAAACTGTCTCATAGAAATCTTGTTGTTCACGGGTGTGAAAGCGATAATCACAAGTTGTCCTCCTCCTAGCTGAGTAGGGATCCACTCTCTCAGACATTTGTCCTTCCTGAGCATCATGTTTTCAGCAACTTGATGAGCACTATCATGATTTGGGATCTTGGGCTTGAGCTTCCTGAGCACTAGTGGCTCATCATCATCCTGAACCTCTGGCACTGGGGCCTTGTTCTTCTCAACAGTTGAAATATTTCTTGTAGATCTTTTGGGAGCAGAAACCTTGGGCTTGGACTTTGGTTTGGAAGGAGCAGCAGGTGACTTCATAGCATCTGCCATGAGTTTCCGTGCCTTGGCAGGAGGTGCTTCAGCTCGTTCTTCCTCCTCTTCCTCCTCATCAGTAGTGTGCTTTTCAAATTCAGCCATGGGATCAACAAGGTTTGCACCATCTACCTCTTTTCCTTTCTTTCTTCTTTCCTGCAGCTTTGTCAACCTTGGACTGAGGAACTTTCCTGACACCAGTCCTTTCCTTTGCCCTTAGATTAGTGCTAGCTGCAGAGCCATACTCCTTTCTGAGTACTACCTTCTTTTGCTTGGAGGTGGCCTCATCTGCCACAAAATCTTCATCCTCACTGGCAGAAGTTTTCTTCTTCTTTGTTCTTGTGGCATCCTTTGGCAAATTGCTTGGAGTGCTCCTCCTTCCCTCATCATAGCTCTCATTGGGACTAGAGCCTTCACTAAAATCAACATTCTGCTCTGACTGATTCTGGCTGTCACTGGCACTAGAAATCTTGCAAAGCTAACCCTGTGAATAGATGGGTATGGGCAGAGTAGCTGATTTATCACAAAAAGCAGATAGCTTTTCAAAAAAATTGAGTCCAAACTTTAGTTTTAGTTTTCCACAGAGGGCATTTCGGAGCTACCGATATGTTCATTTCGGTGACACCAAAGCACACACAGAGCCTAAAACACACAATTTCGGTTGGACCGAGTTGTGGTTCGGTAGCTAAGAGATGTTAGGGTTTCACTGAAACTTTACTTTTGGTCTCACCGATTAGTACGTTTCGGTGGAACCGAGTTGTACTTGTGCAATGGCCAGGGCCAATCGGTGCGACCGAAATTTCATTTCGGTCGGTCCGAGATGAGCTCGGCGGAAACCTAATGATACGTCTCGAACGTATCTATAATTTTTGATTGTTCCATGCTATTATATTATCTGTTTTGGATGTTTTATATGCATTAATATGCTATTTTATATTATTTTTGGGACTAACCTATTAACCTTGAGCCCAGTGCCAGTTTCTGTTTTTTCCTTGTTTTTGAGTTTCGCAGAAAAGGAATACCAAACGGAGACCAAACGGAATAAAACTTTTGCGATGATTTTTCTTGGACCAGAAGGAAACCAGGAGACTTGGAGATGAAGTCGGAGGAGCCACGAGGTGGCCACAAGGATGGAGGGCGCGCCCAGGGGGTAGGGCGTGCCCCCCACCCTTGTGGGCCCCTCGTGCACCTCCTGACCTAATTCTTTCTTCTATATATTCCCAAATATCCCCAAACCAACAGAGGCATCCACGAAAACACTTTTCCACTGCCGCAACCTTCTGTACCCGTGAGATCCCATCTAGGGACCTTTTCTGGCACCCTGTCGGAGGGGGATTCGATCACGGAGGGCTTCTACATCAACACCATTGCCCTTCCGATGAAGCGTGAGTAGTTTACCACAGACCTACGGGTCCATAGCTAGTAGCTAGATGGCTTCTTCTCTCTCTTTGATTCTCAATACCATGTTCTCCTCGATGTTCTTGGAGATCTATTCAATGTAATACTTTTTTGCGGTGTGTTTGCCGAGATTCGATGAATTGTGGATTTATGATCAGCTTATCTATGAATATTATTTTAATCTTCTCTAAATTCTTTTATGCATGATTTGATATCTTTGTAATTCTCTTCGAACTATCGGTTTGGTTTGGCCAACTAGATTGGTTTTTCTTGCAATGGGAGAAGTGCTTAGCTTTGGGTTCAATCTTGCGGTGTCCTTTCCCAGTGACAGTAGGGGCAGCAAGGCACGTATTGTATTGTTGCCATCGAGGATAAAAAGATGGGGTTTTCATCATGTTGCTTGAGTTAATTCCTCTACATCATGTCATCTTACTTAATGCATTACTCCGTTCTTTATGAACTTAATACTCTAGATGCATGCTGGATAGCGGTCGATGTGTGGAGTAATAGTAGTAGATGCAGAATCATTTTGGTCTACTTGACACGGACGTGATGCCTATATTCATGATCATTGCCTTAGATATCGTCATAACTTTGCGCTTTTCTATCAATTGCTCGGCAGTAATTTGTTCACCCACCGTATTATTTTCTATCTTGAGAGAAGCCTCTAGTGAAACCTATGGCCCCCGGGTCTATTTTCCATCATATAAGTTTCCGATCTTCTACTTTTCATCATACAAGTTTCTGATCTACTATTTTGCAATCTTTTACTTTCCGATCTATAAAACAAAAATACCAAAAATATTTACTTTATCGTTTATCTATCTCTATCAGATCTCACTTTTGCAAATAACTGTGAAGGGATTAACAACCCCTTTATCGCGTTGGGTGCAAGTTGTTTGATTGTTTGTGCAGGTATTCGGTGATTTGTGCGTTGTCTCCTACTGGATTGATACCTTGGTTCTCAAACTGAGGGAAATACTTATCTCTAGTTTGCTGCATCACCCTTTCCTCTTCAAGGGAAAAACCAACGCAAGCTCCAGAAGTAGCAGGAAGAATTTCTGGCGCCGTTGCCGGGGAGATCTATGCCAAGTCAAGACATACCAAGTACCCATCATAAACTCTCATATCTTGCATTACATTATTCGCCATTTGCCTCTCGTTTTCCTCTCCCCCACTTCCAAAACGATTTTTGAAAAGATTTGCCTTTTTCTTCGCCCTTCTCTTTGCCTCTTCTTCGTCCCTTTTCCGTTCGTCTTCTTCGTTCGCTTTTTGTGTGCTCGTGTGTTGGATTGCTTGCTTTGTCACGATGGCTCAAGATAATACCAAATTGTGTGACTTTTCCAACACCAATAACAATGATTTTATTAGTACTTCGATTGCTCCCGTCACTAGTGCGGAATCTTGTGAAATTAATGCCGCTTTGCTGAATCTTGTTATGAAAGGTCAATTCTCTGGCCTTCCTAGTGAAGATGCCGCATCCCATCTAAACAATTTCGTTGATTTGTGTGATATGCAAAAGAAAAAAGATGTGGATAATGATATTGTTAAATTGAAGCTATTTCCGTTCTCACTACGAGATCGTGCTAAAACTTGGTTTTCATCTTTGCCTAAAAATAGTATTGATTCATGGAATAAGCGTAAAGATGCTTTTATTTCCAAGTATTTTCCTCCCGCTAAGATCATCTCCCTTAGGAACGATATTATGAATTTTAAGCAACTTGATCATGAACATGTTGCACAATCTTGGGAGAGAATGAAATTGATGATACGAAATTGCCCTACTCATGGTTTGAATTTGTGGATGATTATACAAAAAATTTATGCCGAATTGAATTTTGCTTCTAGAAATCTTTTAGATTCGGCCGCGGGAGGCAGTTTTATGGAAATTACTCTAGGAGAAGCTATTAAACTTATAGATAATATTATGGTTAATTATTCTCAATGGCATACCGAAAGATCTTCCAGTAGTAAAAAAGTGCATGCAATTGAAGAGATTAATGTTTTGAGTGGAAAGATGGATGAACTTATGAAATTATTTGCTAGCAAGAGTGTTTCTTTGGATCCTAATGATATGCCTTTGTCCACTTTGATTGAAAATAATAATGAATCTATGGATGTGAATTTTGTTGGTAGGAACAATTTTGGTTATAACGCGTATAGAGGCAATTTTAATCCTAGGCCATTTCCTAGTAATTCCTCTAATAATTATGGTAATTCCTAAAATAATTCTTATGGAAATTATAATAAGATGCCCTCTGATTTTGAGAATAGTGTTAAAGAATTTATGAGTTCGCAAAAGATTTTTAATGCTTTGATTGAAGAAAAATTGCTTAAGATTGATGATTTGGCTAGGAACGTGGATAGAATTTCTCTTGCTGTTGACTCTTTGAAACTTAGATCTATTCCACCCAAGCATGATATCAAATGAGTCTCTCAAAGCTATGATAATTTCCATTGATGAGTGCAAAGAAAGAACCGCTAAGATGCGTGCTAAAAAATATTGGTTTGTAAAAACATGTTCTTCTAGTTTTCGTGAAAATAATGACGAAGATCTTAAAGTGATTGATGTGACTCCTATTGAATCTTGTTTCAATATAAATCTTGATAAAGATGGGACTGGAGATGAGTTAACTTTAGTTAAAAGGCGTCCCAATGATTCCGAGTTTTTAGATCTTGATGCAAAATTTGATAAAAGTGGGATTGGAGAGGTTAAAACTTTAAGTAGCAATGAACCCACTCTTTTGGATTTAAAGGAATTTAATTATGATAATTGTTCTTTAATAGATTGTATTTCCTTGTTGCAATCCATGTTGAATTCTCCTCATGCTTACAATCAAAACAAAGCTTTTACTAAACATATCGTTCATGCTATGATGCAATCTTTTGAAGAAAAGCTTGAATTGGAAGTTTCTATTCCTAGAAAAATTTATGATGAGTGGGAACCTACTATTAAGATTAAGATTAAAGATTTTGAGTGTTATGCTTTGTGTGATTTGGGTGCTAGTGTTTCCACGATTCCAAAAACTTTATGTGATGTGTTAGGTTTTCGTGAATTCGATGATTGTTCTTTAAATTTGCATCTCGCGGATTCCACTATTAAGAAACCTATGGGAAGGATTAATGATGTTCTTATTGTTGCAAATAGGAATTATGTGCCCGTATATTTCATTGTTCTTGATATAGATTGCAATCCTACATGTCCTATTATTCTTGGTAGACCTTTCCTTAGAACGATTGGTGCAATTATTGATATGAAAGAAGGAACATTAGATTTCAATTTCCATTAAGGAAGGGCATGGAGCACTTTCCTATAAATAAAATTAGATTGCCATATGAATCTATTATGAGAGCTACTTATGGATTGCATACCAAAGATGACAATACCTAGATCTATTCGTGTTTTTATGCCTAGCCAAGGGCGTTAAACAATAGCGCTTGTTGGGAGGCAACCCAATTTTAATTTTTTTTTGCTTTTTTGGTTCTGTTTTGCACTAAATAATTCATCTAGCCTATGGTTAGATGTGGTTTTATGTTTTAATTACTGTTTGTGCCAAGTAAGACCTTTGGGATGGCTTACGGTGATAGTTGATTTGATCTTGCTGAAAAACAGAAACTTTTGCGTCCAGTCTCAGAATTTTAGTAATTCACTTGAGCGTTGAAAAACACTGAATGTTTTATACGAGATTTCTATACAAATTTCATCTGTTTTCCGAATTTTTCAGAATTTTTGGAGTTACAGAAGTATTATAACAATTCGGATCTTCACAGACTGTTCTGTTTTTGACAGATTCTGTTTTCTTTGTGTTGTTTGCTTATTTTGATGAATCTATGGGTAGTATCTGGGGGTATGAACCATGGAAAAGTTGGAATACAGTAGATATTACACCAATATAATTAAATAATGAGTTCACAACAGTACCAAAAGTGGTGATTTATTTTCTTATACTAACGGAGCTTATGAGATTTTCTGTTGAGTTTTGTGTTGTGAAGTTTTCAAGTTTTTGGGTAAGGATTTGATGGACTATGGAATAAGGACTGGCAAGAGCCTAAGCTTGGGGATTCCCAAGGCATCCTAAGGTAATATTCAAGTACAACCAAGAGCCTAAGCTTGGGGATGCCCCGGAAGGCATCCCCTCTTTCGTCTTCGTCTATCGATAACTTTACTTGAGGCTATATTTTTATTCACCACATGATATGTGTTTTGCTTGGAGCGTATTTTATGATTTGAGTCTTTGCTTTTTAGTTTGCCACAATCATCCTTGCTGTACACACCTTTTGAGAGGGACACGCATGAATCGTGATTTATTAGAATACTCTATGTGCTTCACTTATATCTTTTGAGCTACGCAATTTTGCTCTAGTGCTTCACTTATATCTTTTTAGAGCACGGAGGTGGATTTATTTTATAGAAATTGTTGAACTCTCATGCTTCACTTATATTATTTTGAGAGTCTTTAAACAGCATGGTAATTTTATTTGGTTATAAATTTAGTCCTAATATGATAGGCATCCAAGAGGGATATAATAAAAACTTTCATATAAAGTGCATTGAATACTATGAGAAGTTTGATTCCTTATGATTGTTTTGAGATATAAAGATGGTGATATTAGAGTCATGCTAGTGAGTAATTTTGGATTTGAGAAATACTTGTGTTAAGGTTTGTGATTCCCGTAGCATGCACGTATGGTGAACCGTTATGTGATGAAATCGGAGCATGATTTATTTATTGATTGTCTTCCTTATGAGTGGCGGTCGGGGATGAGCGATGGTCTTTTCCTACCAATCTATCCCCCTAGGAGCATGCGTGTAGTACTTTTTTTCGATAACTAATAGATTTTTGCAATAAGTATGTGAGTTCTTTATGACTAATGTTGAGTCCATGGATTATACGCACTCTCACCCTTCCACCATTGCTAGCCTCTCTAGTGCCGAGCAACTTTCGCCGGTACCATACACCCACCATATACCTTCCTCAAAACAGCCACCATACCTACCTATTATGGCATTTCCATAGCCATTCCGAGATATATTGCCATGCAACTTTCCACTGTTCCGTTTATTATGACACGCACCATCATTGTCATATTGCTTTGCATGATCATGTAGTTGACATCGTATTTGTGGCAAAGCCATCGTTCATAATTCTTTCATACATGTCACTCTTGATTCATTGCACATCCCGGTACACCGCCGGAGGCATTCATATAGAGTCATATTTTGTTCTAAGAATCGAGTTGTAATTCTTGAATTGTAAGTAAATAAAAGTGCGATGATCTTCATTATTAGAGCATTGTCCCATGTGAGGAAAGGATGATGGAGACTATGATTCCCCCACAAGTCGGGATGAGACTCCGAACGAAAAAAAAGAGGCCAAAAAAAAAGAAAGAAGGCCCAAATAAATAAATAAAATGAGAGAAAAGAGAGAAGGGGCAATGTTACTATCCTTTTACCACACTTGTGCTTCAAAGTAGCACCGTGATCTTCATGATAGAGAGTCTGCTATGTTGTCACTTTCATTTACTAGTGGGAATTTTTAATTATAGAACTTGGCTTGTATATTCCAATGATGGGCTTCCTCAAATTGCCCTAGGTCTTCGTGAGCAAGCGAGTTGGATGCACACCCACTTAGTTTATTTTTTAGCTTTCATAAACTTATAGCTCTAGTGCATCCGTTGCATGGCAATCCCTACTCACTCACATTGATATCTATTGATGGGCATCTCCATAGCCCGTTGATACGCCTAGTTGATGTGAGACTATCTCCCTCTTTTTGTCTTCTCCACAACCACCTTCTATTCCACCCATAGTGCTATGCCCATGGCTCACGCTCATGTATTGCGTGAAAGTTGAAAAAGTTTGAGAACATCAAAAGTATGAAACAATTGCTTGGCTTGTCATCGGGGTTGTGCATGATTTGAATATTTTGTGTGATGAAGATGGAGCATAGCGAGACTATATGATTTTGTAGGGATAACCTTTCTTTGGCCATGTTATTTTGAGAAGACATAATTGCCTTGTTAGTATGCTTGAAGTATTACTGTTTTTATGTCAATATTAAACTTTTGTTTTGAATCTTACAGATCTGAACATTCATGCCACAATAAAGGAAATTACATGGATAAATATGTTAGGTAGCATTCCACATCAAAAATTCTGTTTTTATCATTTACCTACTCGAGGACGAGCAGGAATTAAGCTTGGGGATGCTTGATACGTCTCCAACGTATCTATAATTTTTTATTGTTCCATGCTATTATATTATCTGTTTTGGATGTTTTATATGCATTAATATGCTATTTCATATTATTTTTGGGACTAACCTATTAACCTAGAGCCCAGTGCCAGTTTCTGTTCTTTCCTTGTTTTTGAGTTTCGCAGAAAAGGAATACCAAACGGAGTCCAAACGGAATAAAATTTTCGCGATGATTTTTCTTGGACCAAAAGGAAACCAGGAGACTTGGAGATGAAGTCGGAGGAGCCACGAGGCGGCCACAAGGACGGAGGGAGCGCCCAGGGAGTAGGGCACGCGCCCCACCCTTGTGGGTCCCTCGTGCACCTCCTGACCTAATTCTTTCGCCTATATATTCTCAAATATCCCCAAACCAACAGAGGCATCCACGAAAACACTTTTCCACCGCCGCAACCTTCTGTACCCGTGAGATCCCATCTAGGGACCTTTTCCGGCACCCTGCCGGAGGGGTATTCGATCACGGAGGGCTTCTACATCAACACCATTGCCCTTCCAATGAAGCGTCAGTAGTTTACCACAGACCTACGGGTCCATAGCTAGTAGCTAGATGGCTTCTTCTCTCTCTTTGATTCTCAATACCATGTTCTCCTCGATGTTCTACTTGACACGGACGTGATGCCTATATTCATGATCATTGCCTTAGATATCGTCATAACTTTGCGCTTTTCTATCAATTGCTCGGCAGTAATTTGTTCACCCACCGTATTATTTTCTATCTTGAGAGAAGCCTCTAGTGAAACCTATGGCCCCCGGGTCTATTTTCCATCATATAAGTTTCCGATCTACTATTTTGCAATCTTTTACTTTCCGATCTATAAAACAAAAATACCAAAAATATTTACTTTATCGTTTATCTATCTCTATCAGATCTCACTTTTGCAAATAACCGTGAAGGGATTGACAGCCCCTTTATCGCATTGGGTGTAAGTTGTTTGATAGTTTGTGCAGGTATTCGGTGATTTGTTCGTTGTCTCCTACTGGATTGATACCTTGGTTCTCAAACTGAGGGAAATACTTATCTCTAGTTTGCTGCATCACCATTTCCTCTTCAAGGGAAAAACCAACGCAAGCTCAAGAAGTAGCACCTAACCCTAATTTTTTTTCTTAAAATCTATTCTAACGAATTTGTTTGGTGGATAGATCAATCTCAAACATGGCAAGATACTAGGCATTGTCCTTGTGCATTGAATAGGATAAATAGAAGCACGAGGAGATCGAATCTCACCCTAACTCAGTGATGATCCTCTACGGCGGCAACGGTGGAGTAGATTTCGTTAACAACAGCGACAACGCACAGGAGACGACGGCGACGATCCGGAGACCAAGGGGCGACAGCAATTGTTGGGAAACGTTGCATGGAAAACAAAAAAAAATCTACGCACACACAAGATCTATCAAGGAGATGCATAGCAACGAGAGCGGAGAGTGTGTCTACGTACCCTCGTAGACCGTAAGCGGAAGCGTTTGTTAACGTGGTTGATGTAGTCGAACTTCTTCGCGCTCCAACCAATCGAGTACCGAACGTACGACACCTCCGCGTTCAACACACGTTCAGCTCGGTGACGTCCTCGCCTTCTTGATCCAGCAAGACGGTGAAGTAGTGGATGAGTTCCGGCAGCACGGCGGCGTGGTGACAGTGATGGTGAAGTTATCTCCGCAGGGCTTCGCCTAAGCACTACGAAAAAATATATGACCGAGGGTGTAAACGGTGGAGGGGGGCGCCGCACACGGCTAAGCAATTGTCGTGGTTCTGTGTGGCGCCCCCCTCCCACATATATATAGGTGGGAGGGAAAAAGGAGCAGCCAAGGGGGCACCCCAAGTAGGCCGAATCCAACTTGGGGTCCTTCCCTAGTGGCGCCCCCCCTTTCCATATTTGCCCGATGGGGGAAGGAAAGGGGAGAGAGGAAAGGAAGGGGGAGGCCGACTCCCCCCTTTCCTTCTCTCCCCAAGGGCTGCGGCCTAGGAGGGGCGCGCCAGCCCCTTGTGAGCTAGTGTGTCCCCCCCCCCCTTTGGCCCATATGGCCCATTAACCTCCTGGGGGGTCCGGAACCCCTTCCGGTGACCCGATTTCTTCCCGGTACATCCCGAAACTCTTTCGGTGCCAAATATCATCATCCTATATATCAATCTTTACCTCCGGACCATTCCGGAGCTCCTCGTCATGTCTGTGATCTCATCCGGGACTCCGAACAACATTTGGTCACCAAATCATATAACTCATATAATACTATATCGTCAACGAACATTAAGCGTGCGGACCCTACGGGTTCGAGAACTATGTAGACATGACCGAGACACCTCTCCGGTCAATAACTAATAGCGGAACATGGATGCCCATATTGGCTCCTACATATTCTACAAAGATCTTTATCGGTCGAACCATATGACAACATACATAAGTCCCTTTGTCCATCGGTATGTTACTTGCCCGATATTCGATCATCGGTATCTTCATACCTAGTTCAATCTCATTACCGGCAAGTCTCTTTACTCATTCCATAATACATCATCTTGCAACTAACTCCTTAGTCACTTTCCTTGCAAGGCTTCTTATGATGTGTATTACCGAGAGGGCCCAGAGATACCTCTCCGATACTCGGAGTGACAAATCCTAATCTCGATCTATGCCAACTCAACAAACACCTTCGGAGATACCTGCAGAGCATCTTTATGATCACCCAGTTACATTGTGATGTTTGATAGCACACAAGGTATTCCTCCGGTATCCGGGAGTTGCATAATCTCATAGTCGAAGGAATATGTATTTGACATGAAGAAAGCAATAGCAATAAACTGAAAGATCAATATGCTAAGCTAACAGATGGGTCTTGCCCATCACATCATTCTCCTAATGATGTGATCCCGTTATCAAATGACAACACATGTCTATGGTCAGGAAACCTTAACCATCTTTGATCAATGAGCTAGTCTAGTAGAGGCTTACTAGGGACACGGTATTTGTTTATGTATTCACACATGTATTTAAGTTTCCGATCAATACAATTCTAGCATGAATAATAAACCTTTATCATGAATAAGGAAATATAAAAAAACAACTTTATTATTTCCTCTAGGGCATATTTCCTTCAGTCTCCCACTTGAACTAGAGTCAATAATCTAGATTACATTGTAATGAATCTAACACCCATGGAGTCTTGGTGCTGGTCATGTTTTGCTCGCGAAAGAGGCTTAGTCAATGGGTCTGCCACATTCAGATCCGTATGTATTTTGCAAATCTCTATGTCTCCATCCTTGACCTTTTCATGAATGGAGTTGAAGCGTCTCTTGATGTGTTTGGTTCTCTTGTGAAACCGGGATTCCTTCGCCAAGGCAATTTCTCCAGTGTTGTCACAAAAGATTTTCATTGGACCCAATGCACTGGGTATTACACCCAGATCGGATATGAACTCCTTCATCCAGACTCCTTCATGTGCTGCTTCTGAAGCAGCTATGTATTCCGCGTCACACGTAGATCCCGCCATGACGCTCTGTTTGGAACTGCACCAACTGACAGCTCCACCATTCAATATAAATAAGTATCCAGTTTGTGACTTAGAGTCATCCGGATCACTGTCAAAGCTAGCATCGACGTAACCATTTACGACGAGCTCTTCGTCACCTCCATAAACGAGAAACATATCCTTGGTCCATTTTAGGTACTTCAGGGTGTTCTTGACCGCTGTCCAGTGATCCACTCCTGGATTACTTTGGTACCTCCCTGCCAGACTTATGGCAAGGCACACATCAGGTCTGGTACACAACATAGCATACATGATAGAACCTATGGCTGAGGCATAGGGAATGCCTTTCATTTTCTCTCTATCTTCTGCAGTGGTCGGGCTTTGAGTCTGACTCAACTTCACACCTTGTAACACAGGTAAGAACCCTTTCTTTGACTGATCCATTTTGAACTTCTTCAAAACTTTATCAAGGTATGTGCTTTGTGAAAGTCCTATTAAGCATCTTGATCTATCTCTATAGATCTTGATGCCCGATATATAAGTAGCTTCACCGAGGTCTTTCATTGAAAAATTCTTATTCAAGTATCCTTTTATGCTGTCCAGAAATTCTATATCATTTCGAATCAACAATGGACTTCAACGTAAGTCTGTATAAAACCATATGCTTTGATCACCTCATCAAAGCGTATATTCCAACTCCGAGATGCTTGCACCAGTCCATAGATGGATCGCTGGAGCTTGCACACTTTGTTAGCACCTTTAGGATCGACAAAACCTTCTGGTTGCATCATATACAACTCTTCTTTAAGAAATCCATTAAGGAATATAGTTTTGACGTCCATTTGCTAGATTTCAAAATCATAAAATGCGGCAATTGCTAACATGATTCAGACAGACTTAAGCATCGCTACGGGTGAGAAAGTCTCATCGTAGTCAACTCCTTGAACTTGTCGAAAACCTTTCGCAACAAGTCGAGCTTTGTAGACAGTAACATTACCATCAGCGTCAGCCTTCTTCTTGAAGATCCATTTATTTTCTATGGCTTGTCGATCATCGGGCAAGTCCACCAAAGTCCCTACTTTGTTTTCATACATGGATCCTATCTCAGATTTCATGGCCTCAAGCCATCTGTCGGAATCTGGGCTTATCATAGCTTCTTCATAGTTCATAAGTTCGCCTTGGTCTAATAACATGACTTCCAGGACAGGATTACCGTACCACTCTGGCGCGGATTGTGCTCTGGTTGACCTACGAGGTTCAGTAGCAACTTGATCTGAAGTTTCATGATCATTATCATTTGCTTCCTCTCTAGTTGGTGTAGGCATCACGGGAACGGATTTCTCTGATGTGTTGCTTTCCAATTCGAGAGAAGGTACAATTACCTCATCAAGTTCTACTTTCCTCCCACTCACTTCTTTAAGAGAAACTCCTTCTCTAGAAAGGATCCATTCTTAGCAACAAAGATCGTGCCTTCGGATCTGTGGTAGAAGGTGTACCCAATTGTTTCTTTAGGGTATCCTATGAAGATGCACTTCTTCGATTTGGGTTCAAGCTTATCAGGCTGAAGCCTTTTGACATAAGTGTCGCATCCCCAAACTTTAAGAAATGACAGCTTAGGTTTCTTGCCAAACCATAGTTCATACGGTGTCGTCTCAACGGATTTAGACGTTGCCCTATTTAACGTGAATGCGGCTGTCTCTAATGCATAACCCCAAAACGATAGTGGTAAATCGGTAAGAGACATCATAGATCGCACCATATCCAATAAAGTACGATTACGACGTTCAGACACACCATTACGCTGTGGTGTTTCAGGTGGCATGAGTTGTGAAATAATTCCACATTGTTTTAAATGAAGGCCAAACTCATAACTCAAATATTCGCCTCCACGATTAGATCGTAGAAACTTTATTTTCTTATTACGATGATTCTCTACTTCACTCTGAAATTCTTTGAACTTTTCAAATGTTTCAGACTTGTGTTTCATCAAGTAGATATACCCATACCTACTTAAATCATCTGTGAAGGTCAGAAAATAACGATACCCACCGCGTGCCTCAACACTCATAGGACCGCATACATCGGTATGTATTATTTTCAATAAGTCATTAGCTCTCTCCATTGTTCCGGAGAACATTTTAGTCATCTTGCCCATGAGGCATGGTTCACAAGTATCAAATGATTCATAATCAAGTGATTCCAAAAGTCCATCTGCATGGAGTTTCTTCATGCGCTTTACACCAATATGACCTAAACGGCAGTGCCACAAGTATGTTGCACTATCATTATCAACTTTGCATCTTTTGGCATCAATATTATGAATATGTGTATCACTACGATCGAGATTCAATAAGAATAGACCACTCATCAAGGGTGCATGACCATAAAAGATATTACTCGTATAAATAGAACAACCATTATTCTCCGATTTAAATGAATAACCGTCTCGCAATAAACAAGATCCAGATATAAAGTTCATGCTCAACGCTGGCACCAAATAACAATTATTGAGGTCTAAAACTAATCCCGAAGGTAGATGTAGAGGTAGCGTGCCGACGGCGATCACATCGACCTTGGAACCATTCCCGACGCGCATCGTCACCTCGTCCTTAGCCAATCTTCATTTATTCCGTGGCTCCTATTTCGAGTTACAAATATGAGCAACCGAACCAGTATCAAATACCCAGGCGCTGCTATGAGCATTAGTAAGGTACACATCAATAACATGTATATCAAATATACCTTTGTTCACTTTGCCATCCTTCTTATCCGCCAAGTATTTGGGGCAGTTCCGCTTCCAGTGACCATTCCCTTTGCAGTAGAAGCACTCAGTTTCAGGCTTGGGTCCAGCTTTTGGCTTCTTCCCGGGAGTGGCAACTTGTTTGCCATTCTTCTTGAAGTTCCATTTCTTTCCCTTGCCCTTTTTCTTGAAACTAGTGGTCTTGCTAACCATCAACACTTGATGCTCCTTCTTGATTTCTACCTCTGCGGCCTTAAGCATTGCGAAGAGCTCAGGAATAGTTTTATTCATCCCTTGCATATTATAGTTCATCACGAAGCCTTTGTAGCTTGGTGGTAGTGACTGAAGAACTCTCTCAATAACACTATCAACTGGAAGATCAACTCCCAGCTGAGTCAAGTGGTTATGATACCCAGACATTTTGAGTATGTGTTCACTGACAGAACTGTTCTCCTCCATCTTGCAGCTATAGAACTTGTTGGAGACTTCATATCTCTCAACTCGGGCATTTGCTTGAAATATTAACTTCAACTCTTGGACATCTCATTTGCTCCATGACGTTCAAAACGTCTTTGAAGTCCCGGTTCTAAGCCGTAAAGCATGGCACACTGAACTATTGAGCAGTCATCAGATCGAGCTTGCCAGACGTTCATAACATCTGCATCAGCTCCTACAGCAGGTCTGTCACCCAGCGGTGCATCAAGGACATAATTCTTATGTGCAGCAATGAGGATAATCCTCAAGTTACGGACCCAGTCCATGTAGTTGCTACCATCATCTTTCAACTTAGCTTTCTCTAGGAACGCATTAAAATTCAGGGGAACGGTAGCTCGGACCATTGATCTACAACATAGATATGCAAAACTATAAGACTAAGTTCATGATAAATTAAGTTCAATTAATCAAATTACTAATGAACTCCCACTTAAATAAACATCCCTCAGGTTATCTAAGTGATACATGATCCAAATCAACTAACCCATTTCCGATCATCACGTGAGATGGGGTAGTCATCAACGGTGAACATCTCTATGTTGATCATATCTACTATATGACTCACGTTCGACCTTTCGGTCTCCAGTGTTCCGAGACCATGTCTGTACATGCTAGGCTCGTCAAGTTTAACCCAAGTCTTCTGCATGTGCAAAACTGTCTTACACTCGTTGTATGTGAACGTAGAGTCTATCACACCCGATCATCACGAGGTGCTTCGAAACGACGAACTTTGGCAATGGTGCATACTCGGGAAGAACACTTTTGTCTTGAAATTTAGTGAAGGGATCATCTTATAATGCTACTGCCGTTCTATGCAAAATAAGATGCATAAAGAATAAACATCATATGCAATCAAAATATGTGAAATGATATGGCCATCATCATCTTGTGCTTTTGATCTCCATCTCCAAAGCATCATCATTATCTCCATCGTCACCGACTCAACACCTTGATCTCCAGCGTTGCGTCGGGGTCGTCTCACCAACTATTGCTTCTACAACTATTGCTAACGCATAGCGATAAAGTAAAGCAATTACATGGCGCTTGCATTTCATACAATAAAGAGACAACCCTAAGGCTCCTGCCGGTTGTCGATATTATAAAACATGATCATCTCATACATCAATATATATCACATCACGTCTTGACCATATCACATCACAACATGCCCTGCAAAAACAAGTTAGACGCCCTCTACTTTGTTGTTGCAAGTTTTACGTGGCTGCTACGGGCTTCTAGCAAGAACCGTTCGTACCTACGCAAAAACCACAACGGTGATTCATCAAGTTTGCTGTTTTAACCTTCTTCAAGGACCAGCCGTAGTCAAATTCGATTCAACTAAAGTAGGAGAAACAGACACCCGTCAGCCACCTTTATGCAAAACTAGTTGCATGTTAGTCGGTGGAACCGGTCTCATGTGCGTGGACATGTAAGGTTGGTCTGGGCCGCTTCATCCCACAATACCGCCGAATCAAAAAAAAGACGTTGGTGGTAAGCAGTATGGCTATCACCGCCCACAACTCTTTGTGTTCTACTCGTGCATATCATCTACGCATAGACCTGGCTCGGATGCCACTGTTGGGAAATGTTGCATGGAAAAACAAAAAAAAATCTACGCACACGCAAGATCTATCAAGGAGATGCATAGCAACGAGAGGGGAGAGTGTTGTAACATCCCCAGCCTCACACCATAGTGATCACCCTCTGATCATGCCAAGTCACCATGATTAACTATGTTTGATCATCATTGCATCATATCTCATTCCAAATTCCAATGCAAATTGCAATTCAGATTTAAAGTGAAAAATAAAAGTTGTTCAAATCAGAAACTAAAATGTTCATTAAATAGTAAATAATCTCTTTCTAATTATGTTCAGGAAAACAACATCACCTAAAATACTTAAGTGACTCTAACAACCTAAAACAGTAGTCAAACAACATATTTTAATCCATTTTCAATAACCCATTTTACAAATGAAATTATATTTTACTCAAACCAGTTTTTGTTGGTAGGTAATATTGAACTGTAATATTTGAACCAAGTCACACATTTTGTAAAAGTCATTTAGTGGCCTAAGACTTTGCGAAACAGAATTAGAAACAGAAAACAGAAATTAAAACAAAATAGAAACCCCCCCAGCTGGGCCTCGGCCCAGCTGCGCCTGCATAACCCCCACCCCCCAGGAACCCTAGAGCCCAATCCCCACCACCCCACTTTCCCCTCCCCTTGATCCCCCACGCTCCTCTCCCCCCCCCCTCCCGACCCGACCTGGATCGGTGGGTCGGGGGAGCAACCACGACCCGCCCCGTTGATCTCCGCCGCCGCCCGGAGAAGCCCCCCCCTCGCCGGAGGCCTCGTCCTCCTCCCCGGACCCCCACTCGCCTGGTTCTGAATCGGGGAGGGGCTCGAGTCCGTGCGCCCCGCGCCCCCGACGACCGGCGCCCATCCCCGCGCCGCCCCGCCGCGTCGCCTCGCCTCCTCACCTCTCCATCGTCGCTTCCCTCCTCCCGCCTCCCGTTCTGCCTCCAATGGGGTGGCCCCTTTCCCTCCTCTCTCTCCCCCGTCACCGGCTCCGTGGTCGCCGCTGCCCTGACCGCGCGAAAAACGGATAGTCTATGCAAAAAAACCAAGCAATCACCCCTTCCTTCTCCCCCGTCTTGCCTCCTACCCGCGCGTCATGCCGTTCCTCCGCCGCTCTTTGCTTGTGACAAGTTCTGCTCATCCCCTCCAACCTCCTCTTTCCCTTCACTCTTCTCTGTCCTCTCCCCTCACCCCCCGACCCCCCCCCCCCCATCCTATCACCTTTGCCTCTTCATCGCCTCCCTTCGTGCTCCTCACCGCCCCAGTCTCGCCCCTTCTTCCTCTCACACACGCGCATGTGCCCCTTTGCCCGCGGCTGCCGCCGGCTCCTCCACCGCAACCACCACGCCCGCCGCCCGCCTCTGCTCCGCCACCGCTGGCCTCTGCCACCCGCGCCGACGCCCCGCCGAGCCCACCACCGGTGCCGCCGAACCTGCCCATCGCTCGCAGCTGGCCCGCGGCGCCGTTCGGGTCGAACCCCGTCGGGCGCCCACGCCCACTACACCCGCGCCCGTTAGCCCGCTTTGGCCCAGTGCCAATGACACATGGGGCCCAGCCCCTGGAACAAAAAAAAGGAAAATAATAATTAATTATTTAATTAATTAGATAATTAATTAACTAATTAAATCTGTTAAATTAACCTAATCACTTAGTTAAACTAATTAATCATGTTTAGTTAGTCTATGACAATGACGAATGGGACCCACACGTTAGTTTGACTAAGTCAACTGACTGGTTGACTGCTGACATCACCCTAACATCATGCTGACATCATAATTACATTTTCTAATTAAATTAATTCTGTTAATTCTAAAAATGAATTAAATCTTTATAAATTAATATAAAATAAACCGTATATCGGATGAAAATACTTTGTAAATGAAAGTTGCTCAGAACGACAAGACGAATCCGAATATGCCCTCCTCATACCTGTCACATGCCTCTAACTACCTGATCATGGAACCTTCCCCTCCGGTTCAGTATACTGAGATTGAGCTAAACGCCAGGAAAATATCCCAGATATTTTCCCGCTTCCTCTGCGACGTGTAGTACTGTGTTAGGTCACCCCTAACACCGCTTATTGCCATGTCATGCTTTGTGATTGCTTTCATTGTCGTGTATTTATCTATTTCTTCCCCCTCTTCTTTCTCGGTAGATCCCGGTACTGATGTAGTCCCCGAGGCCGACGCAGCTCCGGTGATTGGCTACACTACCGACGACCCTGCCTTTGCTGCCGAGCAACCAGGCAAGCACCGCCCCTTGAGCATGCCTATATCGCCTATTCTTTCTCTCTTATGCTTGCATTAGAAAATTGCTGTTGCTACTGTGATCCTACTTCTGTTGCATAGCCTGTTTTTGTAACTGCTGTTGATACCTTCCTGTTTATCCTAAACTGCTTAGTGTAGGCTGGATAGAGACCAACCAGAGACCCTCACTTTGACCCAGTTGCCCCCGCTGGATTATCATATGACTCGATCAACGTGATCGACAACCAGGCCCCGGCACCGCACATCACCCCCTTAGTTGTACGACACTGCAGTGTTACTATCGAGTGCCGAGGGTGATACCTCGTATAGCACTTCTGATGTTAACTCTGTAGAGTAGCTATTTGGTCGTGGTCACCGAGGGTGGTTCCTCCTTCACCACTTCCGATAACGACGTTGTCGTGCAACATCTCAAGTGTGAACCCATCGAGGGTGATTCCTCCGAGTTCACCTTGACGGATACATCGAGTAGGAATCCAACGAGGGTGATACCTCGGATTCCCTGATGTTATGGACACACGGATACTTGGACTTTACAACTGTTGCTTGGAACGGTGGGTCGACCCTGAGGGGTACCCGCGAGTGATGTGAAGACGGGATGACCTGGACGGTACCCGAGAGACGAATACGAGGCGTGGCCGGGCATTCCTAGCCCTTGCAGCAAGTCCTCGAGACGGGGCGACGGGGTCACATCTATCGTGAGTCTCTACTCGTTACCGCACTACCAAAACATTAACGATTTGGATATTTGATCCGAGTGGGCCTCTGGCCCGATAGCACTAACCATCACGCGGGAAAAGTTATGGGCACTCTGCATCGTGGCATCAGCTGAAAGCTCTGTCAGACGTCCAGTTTAGCATGGTGGGCCTGTTGGGCCAGTACCATCCATGATGAGGTGGTGCTCGTCCCGGCTCGTCGCACAATGACCCGGAGTGCACAGGGCGATGGCCCAAGACCCCTGAGTACTTAGGTTGTAGACCGGCGGGGACCTCTCTGCTAAGTTCTAGGTAGGGCTGCGGTGTGTCGTTTGGCCGAGGCCGGGCATGACCCAGAAAAGTGTGTCCGGCCGGAGTTAAGCGAGCGTGGTGGGTAAGTTGGTGCGCCCCTGCAGGGAAGAACTAATCTATGCATAGCCGGATCCTCGGTAACGGATGCTCGGAGTTGTATCCCGATCGATACAACTAGAACTGGATACTTGTGATGAGAAATGGATAGTATGGCTCTGGGATTGTTTTCTCGCAGGGAGTCGAGAAAGGATCTCTGGCCGAGGTTGATACTTAATACTACTACTACTTTATATTGTACTAATCTACACTCTTCTAATGCTGGAAGACCGCTGAAGATGCTAGTCTTCGATAGGACTAGGCCTTCTCTCTATTCTGGCATTTCTGCAGCCCAGTCCACATATACAGCCTTTCTTTGATAATGTTGCATATGTAGTGTAGATCCTTGCTTGCTGAGTACTTCGGATGAGTACTCACGGTTGCTTTGCTTCCTCTTTTTTCCCATATCCGTTTGATGCGACCAGATGACGGAGCCCCGGAGCCAGCTGCCCATGTCGACGATCACTACTACTACCCCGAGGATGGCTACTGCTACGAGCTTGCCGACGACCAGGAGTAGGATCGGAGGATCCTAGGTAGGAGGCCTGCGCCTTTTCGATCGTAGTGTTTTGTTTTGCCCCGCCTTCTTCAGGCCTTTCTATTTTATCTTTTATATCTGTACTTAGATATCTGATGCTTCCGCTGACGCTTGTAAGCGAGCTTATGTATTCGAGCCCTCGAGGCCCCTGGCTTGTAACATAAAGCTTGTATTATTTTAATTTGTGTCTAGAGTTGTGTTGTGATATCTTCAAGTGAGTCCTTAGGCTTGATCGTGTGCATTTGCGTGTATGATTAGTGCATGATTGAGCCGGGGGCGTCACAAGTTGGTATCAGAGCCGACTGCCTGTAGGAAGCCCCCTTCCAATTCCTTGGTCGAAGTTGAGTCTAGATGTCGAAAAAACTAATTTACTAACTTGGTTGTGTGGCTTACGGGCCCACGTTGCCGAATGGGTGGTATTAGGATCTTTTATTCCTCGTCTTTACTCTGGGACTCTGATCTCTCTTCTATTCGGGTTAAAGATTTTGCTAACTCTAACACTAGGTTCTCATAACCGCTTCCTCCCGGAGAGCCCTTCATGCCAGATGATCGCTTGGTTCATCAGAAGACTCCAAAGATACTCTTCGATGTTTCCCGAGACCCTTGTGCCCTTAGCCGTTGCAATTCGCTACCACCGATAAATCACTATGGATAGCTACATACACTTGCCGTCCATACCTTCATTTCCAATTGATCTTGTTATTACAAGTTCCCCCAAATTACCCTCTGTTACTCCAAGAATTCTTTGAGCCAACTGCTTTGCAACTCCTTTTTCGCAATGCGAGTAATTCCTCACACTTACCGGGGATCTGTTCATCCCTAGTTGTTCTTGTGATTCCCAAAATACTTCGCAATGCTATCTGAACTCCCGAAAATCCTCTGTAGCCTAGTGCTCCCGAAAATCTTGTCTGCCTACATTATGGTTAAATCCATATGTCTCGCAATATTCATTAGCATTCTTTGTCATTGTCATTCCGGGTCTATTGATTCAATATGAATGAGAATAATCCCTATCATCTGTCAATTCTTAGAATTCATCCTTCCGGCTCGGACATCATTTTGGACATGACTTGGTTCTCGGCCAATCATGCTGCAATTGATTGTCCACCTAGTTCCCTTCAACTTGAACGCCGAATTATTCAGCTGTTTCTATAATCTGATGCCTTTGCATTCTTTCCTTCTTCTGATTGAGTACTGATACTCACTTCAGATCCATTGAGGACCGCTGAATCCTCTGTTGGATTATTATCCGGCAATGACCTTCATATTCAAAATCTCATGCGCTCTTCCCCTGATGCATATTGCCTTCGGTAAATTGTATCCTCTGCTTATTGTCAACCATGCTCTGATATTGAGCTGATGTTATATGCTCTGGAAGTTAGTGGTATATGTTCCTAAGATACCCCTATGGGTTGAACCTATGTTTTCCCTAATCTGTGTTAACTCGAAAGTTATGCGAGTCATACTCTTCTGGTGCTTCACCAGATAAATCTTACGCACTACAATTTCTTCAAAAACGAGGAGTGAATGACAGGTGATGCATTGAAGAAGTGGGAGTCGACCTTGAACCTTTGTGTTCATGCCCATGGACCCGATGTAGAACTTTTCATGGAAGCTGCTCGTAAAAATAATTATTTCCTTGGTACAAGTTCATCTTGTATCTATGAATTGATCCTTTGCAATCGTGGCTTCGACCATATTTCCTCCTTGATTCCATTTCCCGGATAAGTTAAAATACTTATCCTATGCAAATCATTTTCCCCCGTCCAACCTCTACTCCGATTTACCTTCCGGTATTACCCCTAGTACTTGTTACTGGGAGGTTTAATACCCCATCACATCATTCCTAGCCTGATCGGCTATATTTTTATCGTGCCAACTTTTAACTGTGCTACCTGGTCCTTATGCCCGGAGCAACTTCCGACGATGAGCTAAGCTTACGTCGATCTTCCTCATCTTATCATTTCACCTCAAACAACAAGCTTGACTTCGAGCTTGTGTCAAATATGTGGTTCTCATAGCCTTTCACTTCATCCTTCCTTTTGCTTGATGTCATCGCTGCTCGATGGCATCTTCGTAGAGTCTCTCGACAAAATTTGTCGTGATCACCGTCAACACTTTGGCTTCTTCAGAGATGTCAATTGAACTCATGGCTAGAAATACCATCCCTGTCCCTCGATGATTTGTGATATCATCGACAACCTCCTTGTATTCCTGCCAACACAGACTTGGTTATGTTTTGCTCATACCTTGTTTTCTTTGCTATTACTGAAGTTATTCCCTGTGTATTCTTGTGGCCTTCAGAGCCAACATTTTCTTGAAACACCATATCATCGCTACCTCGAGGCATGATTGTGGCATCCCGAATATCAAAAAGAACTTTGGAAGCGCAACGCTAACTGTTTCTTGATCTATTATCCAAACACTGTTGTATGGATAATATCATGATTCTTCCCTCGCCCCTTTATCTACATACTTTTGAACTTGTTGTCCTATCATGTATATCCCGCTCCGCTTTTCCTTGAGCAGGATATACTCCCAATTCTGGTGTGTAAACACATTTTCCTTTCCATTGGTTTGTTTGACCTTCTCATGATCTATATAATATAAGCAGAAATAATTCCCTGCTAATGTAACACCCCGATGTACAACCGTGTCAGTGAGACCCTATTACTATTGTTGATGACATTCCGGTAACCCCCGATGGATGAGAACTTTGCCTATTGGTCCGCCTCGTTTTAATGAGCAAGAAAATGGTTCTCTTTGTCCCTCGCCCTTGGTACCGATGTTGTGACCGACATAACTGACAGGCTACCCTCTGACATACCTTGATGTCGTGGCCGGTAAGATGTCACCGTTCTCCCTACTTTTGATCGACACCCCCCACAGTTCCACAGGATCGAAACCTGACTCTCCTGTGTATATCCTTGATTCCGAAGTATCATATGCTCCTGGCCTTGTGTGTTGTCATGGGCCACCCTCTGAGAGATGAATTATTCCCGATGCTCTGAACCCCCTTCTTATACTCTGTTCAGGTATCGATCGGTTGTCCAATCACTTGAAACTTCTTATTGCACCTTCATACTTTGCTCTCGATGTTTTCTTAAGTTTCAACTCGAGAGATACTTCTGCCACATTCCCTGAATTTTTCACCAGATAATTAACCCTATAAGGGCTAGTTCTCCCGAAGTTACCCTTTACTTCCCCACTTAAATCTCGGGATGAGATTTCTTGTAGTGGAGGAGATTTGTAACATCCCTAGCCTCACACCACAATGATCACCCTCTGATCATGCCAAGTTACCATGATTAACTATGTTTGATCATCATTGCATCATATCTCATTCCAAATTCCAATGCAAATTGCAATTCAGATTTAAAGTGAAAAATAAAAGCTGTTCAAATCAGAAACTAAAATGTTCATTAAATAGTAAATAATCTCTTTCTAATTATGTTTAGGAAAACAACATCACCTAAAATACTTAAGTGACTCCAACAACCTAAAACAGTAGTCAAACAACATATTTTAATCCATTTTAAATAACCCATTTTACAAATGAAATTATATTTTACTCAAACTAGTTTTTGTTGGTAGGTAATATTGCACTGTAATATTTGAACCAAGTCACACATTTTGTAAAAGTCATTTAGTGGCCTAAGTATTTGCAAAACAGAATTAGAAACAGAAAACAGAAATTAAAACAAAAATAATGGAACCCCCCCCCCCCAAACTGGGCCTCGGCCCAGCAGGCCACCAGGCCGCCAGGCCGGCCAGCTGCGCCTGCATAACCCCCACCCCAGGAAACCTACAGCCCAACCCCCACTACCCACTTTCCCCTCCCCTCGATCCCCCTCGCTCCTCTCCCCCCCCTCCCGACCTGATCTGGATCGGTGGGTCGGGGGAATAACCACGACCGGCCCCGTCGATCTCCGCCGCCGCCCGGAGAAGCCCCCCCCCCCCTCGGACGTCGTCTCCTCCCCGGACCCCCACTACACTGGTTTTGAATCGGGGAGGGGCTCGAGTCCGCGCGCCCCGCGCTCCCGACGACCGGCGCCCATCCCCGCCGCCGCCCCGCCGCCGTCACCTCGCCTCCTCACCTCTCCATCATCGGCTCCGTCGAGCCTCGCCTGCCCCGTTCGACTACAACGGGGTGAGCCCCGTTCGCCCTCCTCTCTCTCCCCCGTCACCGGCTCCGTGGTCGCCGCTGCCTGACCGCGTGACCCGGCCGCGCCCGACGCGCGCCCCACCACGACCGCCTGCACGCGCGGCCATGTCGTGCCTCCAGCCACTGCTGCTCACGCCCCGCACCCCGCCTCTGTCCCCGCATCGCGCGCGCCTCACCCCGCACCCCCCCCCACCGCCTGGACTGGCCTCGTCGTCACGCCCGTCGTCGCCGCGCAGACCGCACGCGCCCACGGCCGCGCGCACACGCGCCCGCGGCTGCCGCCGGCTCCTCCGCCGCAACCACCACGCCCGCCGCCCGCCTCTGCTCTGCCGCCGCTGGCCTCTGCCGCCCGCGCCGACGCCCCGCCGAGCCCACCACCGCTGCCGCCGAACCTGCCCATCGCTCGCAGCTGGCCCGCGGCGCCGTTCGGGTCGAACCCCGTCGGGCGCCCACGCCCACTACACCCGCGCCCGTTAGCCCGCTTTGGCCTAGTGCCAATGACACATGGGGCCCAGCCCCTGGAACAAAAAAAAGGAAAATAATAATAATTATTATTTATTTATTTAATTAGAGAATTAATTAACTAATTGAATCTGTTAAATTAACCTAATCACTTAGTTAAACTAATTAATCATGTTTAGTTAGTCTATGACAATGACGAATGGGACCGACACGTCAGTTTGACTAAGTCAACTGACTAGTTGACTGCTGACATCACCCTGACATCATGCTGACATCATAATTACATTTTCTAATTAAATTAATTCTGTTAATTCTAAAAATGAATTAAATCTTTATAAATTAATATAAAATAAACCGTATATTGGATGAAAATACTTTGTACATGAAAGTTGCTCAGAACGATAAGACAAATCCGAATAGGCCCTCCTCATACCTGTCACGTGCCTCTAATACGTGATCATGGAACCTTCCCCTCCGGTTCAGTATACCGAGATCGAGCTAAACGCCGGGAAAATATCCCAGATATTTTCCCGCTTCGTCTACGACGTGTAGCACTGTGTTAGGTCACCCCTAACACCGCTTATTGCCATGTCATGTTTTGTGATTGCTTTCATTGCCGTGTATTTATCTGTTTCTTCCCCCTCTTTCTCTCTTGGTAGATCCCGGTACCGACGTAGTCCCCGAGGCCGACGCAGCTCCGGTGATTGGCTACACTACCGACGACCCTGCCTTTGCCGCCGAGCAACCAGGCAAGCACCCCCCCTTGAGCATGCCTATATCGCCTATTCTTTCTCTCTTATGCTTGCATTAGAAAATTGTTGCTGCTACTGTTATCCTACTTCTGTTGCATAGCCTATTTTTGTAACTGCTGTTGATACCTTCCTGTTTATCCTAAACTGCTTAGTGTAGGCTGGATAGCGACTCACCAGAGACCCTCACTTTGACCCAGTTGCCCCCGCTGGATTATCAGATGACTCGATCAACGTGATCGACAACCAGGCCCAGGCACCGCACATCACCCCCTTAGTTGTACGACACTGCAGTGTTACTATCGAGTGCCGAGGGTGGTACCTCGTATAGCACTTCTGATGTTAACTCTGTAGAGTAGCTATTTGGTCGTGGTCACCGAGGGTGGCTCCTCCTTCACCACTTCCGATAACGACGCTGTCGTGCAACATCTCAAGTGTGAACCCATCGAGGGTGATTCCTCCGAGTTCACCTTGACGGATACATCGAGTAGGAATCCAACGAGGGTGATACCTCAGATTCCCTGATGTTATGGACACACGGATACTTGGACTTTACAACTGTTGCTTGGAACGGTGGGTCGACCCTGAGGGGTACCCGCGAGTGATGTGAAGACGGGATGACCTGGACGGTACCCGAGAGACGAATACGAGGCGTGGCCGGGCATTCCTAGCCCTTGCAGCAAGTCCTCGAGACGGGGCGACGGGGTCACATCTATCGTGAGTCTCTACTCGTTACCGCACTACCAAAACATTAACGATTTGGATATTTGATCCGAGTGGGCCTCTGGCCCGATAGCACTAACCATCACGCGGGAAAAGTTATAGGCACTCTGCATCGTGGCATCAGCCGAAAGCTCTGTCAGACGTCCAGTTTAGCATGGTGGGCCTGTTGGGCCAGTACCATCCATGATGAGGTGGTACTCGTCCCGGCTCGTCGCACAACGACCCGGAGTGCACAGGGCGATGGCCCAAGACCCCTGAGTACTTAGGTTGTAGACCGGCGGGGACCTCTCTGCTAAGTTCTAGGTAGGGCTGCGGTGTGTCGTTTGGCCGAGGCCGGGCATGACCCAGAAAAGTGTGTCCGGCTGGAGTTAAGCGAGCGTGGTGGGTAAGTTGGTGCACCCCTGCAGGGAAGAACTAATCTATGCATAGCCGGATCCTCGGTAACGGATGCTCGGAGTTGTATCCCGATCGATACAACTAGAACTGGATACTTGTGATGAGAAATGGATAGTATGGCTCTGGGATTGTTTTCTCGCAGGGAGTCGAGAAAGGATCTCTGGCCGATGTTGATACTTAATACTACTACTACTTTATATTGTACTAATCTACACTCTTCTAATGCTGCAAGACCGCTGAAGATGCTAGTCTTCGATAGGACTAGGCCTTCTCTCTATTCTGGCATTTCTGCAGCCCAGTCCACATATACAGCTTTTCTATGATAATGTTGCATATGTAGCGTAGATCCTTGCTTGCTGAGTACTTCGGATGAGTACTCACGGTTGCTTTGCTTCCTCTTTTTCCCCATATCCGTTTGATGCGACCAGATGATGGAGCCCCGGAGCCAGCTGCCCATGTCGACGATCACTACTACTACCCCGAGGATGGCTACTGCTACGAGCTTGCCGACGACCAGGAGTAGGATCGGAGGGTCCCAGGCAGGAGGCCTGTGCCTTTTCGATCGTAGTGTTTTGTTTTGCCCCGCCTTCTTAAGGCCTTTCTGTTTTATCTTTTATATCTGTACTCAGATATCTGATGCTTCCGCTGACGCTTGTAAGCGAGCTTATGTATTCGAGCCCTCGAGGCCCCTGGCTTGTAACATAAAGCTTGTATTATTTTAATTTGTGCCTAGAGTTGTGTTGTGATATCTTCAAGTGAGTCCTTAGGCTTGATCGTGTGCATTTGCGTGTATGATTAGTGCATGATTGAGCCGGGGGCATCACAAGTGTGTCTACGTACCCTCGTAGACCGTAAGCGGAAGCGTTTGTTAACGCAGTTGATGTAGTCGAACTTCTTCGCGCTCCAACCGATCGAGTACCGAACATACGGCACCTCCGCGTTCAGCACACGTTCAGCTCGGTGACGTCCTCGCCTTCTTGATCCAGCAAGACGGCGAAGTAGTGGATGAGTTCCGGCAGCACGACGGCGTGGTGACCGTGATGGTGAAGTTATCTACGCAGGGCTTCGCCTAAGCACTACGAAAATATGACCGAGGGTGTAAACGGTGGAGGGGGGCACTGCACACAGCTAAGCAATTGTCGTGGTTCTCTGTGGCGCCCCCCTCCCACATATATATAGGTGGGAGGGGAAGGAGGATAGCCAAGGGGGCGCCCCAAGTAGGCCGAATCCAACTTGGGGTCCTTCCCTAGTGGCGCCACCCCCTTTCCATATTTGCCGGAGGGGGGAAGGAAAGGGGAGAGAGGAAAGGAAGGGGGAGGCCGACTCCCCCCCCCCCCTTTCCTTCTCTCCCCAAGGGCTGCGGCCTAGGAGGGGCACGCCAGCTCCTTGTGGGCTGGTGTGTTCCCCCCTTTGGCCCATATGGCCCATTAACCTCCCGGGGGGTCCGGAACCCCTTCCGGTGACCCGCTTTCTTCCCGGTACATCCCGAAACTTTTCCGGTGTCCAAATATCATCGTCCTATATATCAGTCTTTACCTTCGGACCATTTCGGAGCTCCTCGGCATGTCCGTGATCTCATCCGAGACTCTGAACAGCATTCGGTCACCAAATCATATAACTCATATAATACTATATCATCAACGAACGTTAAGCATGCGGACCCTACAGGATCGAGAACTATGTAGGCATGACCGAAAGACCTCTCTGGTCAATAACCAATAGCGGAACCTGGATGCCCATATTGGCTCCTACATATTCTACGAAGATCTTTATCGGTCAAACCTTATGACAACATACGTAATTCCCTTTGTCCATCGGTATGTTACTTGACCGAGATTCGATCGTCGGTATCTTCATACCTAGTTCAATCTCGTTACCGGCATGTCACTTTACTCGTTCCGTAATACATCATCTTGCAACTAACTCCTTAGTCACTTTGCTTACAAGGCTTTTTATGATGTGTATTACCGAGAGGGCCCAGAGATACCTCTCCGATACTCGGAGTGACAAATCCTAATCTCGATCTATGCCAACTCAACAAACACCTTCGGAGATACCTGTAGAGCATCTTTATGATCACCCAGTTACGTTGTGACGTTTGATAGCACACAAGGTATTCCTCCGGTATCCGGGAGTTGCATAATCTCATAGTCGAAGGAATATGTATTTGACATGAAGAAAGCAATAGCAATAAACTAAACGATCAATATGCTAAGCTAACGGATGGGTCTTGTCCATCACATCATTCTCCTAATGATGTGATCCCGTTATCAAATGACAACACATGTCTATGGTTAGGAAACCTTAACCATCTTTGATCAACGAGCTAGTCTAGTAGAAGCTTACTAGGGACATGGTATTTGTTTATGTATTCACACATGTATTTAAGTTTCTGATCAATACAATTCTAGCATGAATAATAAACCTTTATCATGAATAAGGAAATATAAAATAACAACTTTATTATTGCCTCTAGGGCATATTTCCTTCAGCAATGGGGCACGGGCTCAAAATGTTTGAAGGAATTTTCAACCGTACGGGCCACTGGAATATATACCCATGTGATGTCGGTGGCGCTGAGTGGAACAAATCGGTGGCACCGGGATATGAAACTGCATGCAGTTACAGCAAATCGGTGGGACCAAGTCGGTCTAATCGGTAGCTCCAAGATTAAAACCTAGATCAATCTAATGCTTTCGGTGTGACCGAGTTTGAGTGAATTGGTCTGGCCAAAAAACAGTAGAAGGTTTTGGAAGGCAGCCCTTGATGGATTGGTGGCTCCGCGTGCTCCTCACCCGGAGGGTCCGAAAAGAAACTTGTTCAATTTTTGTGATATAGCATGAATAGAGTTTGAGACAAGAAGAGCGTAGATAGCTAGAGAAAGTTCTTAGGCATTCTTGTACATCCACTTGGCCAATAAAAACCAAGACAATCAAAACAACAAATGGATGCCCTCGAATGGAGAAATTATGCAACCAACATGCTCACACAATAAGATAGTAAATGAAATATGTGTCAAAGCATGCACAAACAATTCTAGCATCTATCAAGCAATTGGCGATGACTAGGTCATCTATATATGAGTATATTGACTTAGGAGTCAAATGAGAACATTTGATCATAGGTCATACTCATCGTTTAAGCACAAGTGGGGTTACCACTTTTACATAAAGCATTAATGTGTTCATACCATTGGAGTTGCTTTAGCTCAATTTCTTAGAGCAAAGCTCCCCCTAGATGTGATATCCCCCCTAAGAGGGATGAACTAACCTTGGGTTTTGTCGATGATGACCTCATGTAGATAGTGAAGATGTGGATGCTCAATGTTGATGTAGATCATTTAGAGCAATCCTTTGGAGTGTTGCACTTTCAATACCTACATGGGTTAGTTCCACAAGGAACATACAAGGAAATCCATAGACATAGAGTGAATTGCACAAATAATGATGTCCATGAAAGCATTAGGTTACCTTGTCCCTTGTCTTACCAACAAGAGGGTTTGTGACTCCATGAACTAGTGCAAGATATGAAAGTTGATTGCACAAGTCCTTGCCATAATGAATATGAGTGAAGTATGTTGGTGGAGTCACCCTCAAGAACACTCTAGTTCTTCTTCTTTAGGACCCACATCAACTTGATGGGAATCCTTGAAGTGGTAGTTGTACTTGATGAAGTAGACCTTGACCTAGTCTTGGGAACACACTTGACCATGGCCTTAGGAGCTTCTTCAAATGAGTCAATCTCTTCTTGAATCTTGTCCTTGCCTTTTAGCTTGTGGTCTTGTGGTGGAAGATCATCTTGAGTTTGTGTTCCCTCAAAAGAAGTGGGGTCATACTTCTCTTGTTGAGGAACAAACTTCGTCTTGGGGTATTGATCTTCCTCCCATTCAACTCCATTGGCATTGAACTTTCGTTCAAAACCAACACCTTGATTCTTTCGGTGCCTTCCTTGCTTGCGAACAATTTCCTCAAATTCCCTTCAATAAGCTATTTTCTTGCTCAAGTGTAACTTGGCTAAGAGAATCATTAGGGAATCAAGAGAACTATTAGAAGCAACAACATTGGATTTAGCATGATTATTGTTACTACTAGAAGAAGAATCTCTCTTGCTCTTGTTGCTAGATTTTACTTGTGGAATATAAGTAGACAAGAGGAGACGTTTGGCAATGTAAGAAGAACTCTTCTTTCGAAGATCATCATTGATAGCTTTTATGAACTCGTGTTCTTGCTCTAAATTTAGCTTCTCGAAGCGTAGCTTCTCATGAGTTTTTAGGAGCTCTCTATGATCCTCTTGAGTAGTTTCATGAGCTAACTTAAGAGTGTTTAGTTCTTTAGTAAGACGCTCAATCTCCTTCTTATCATTGTCATTCGTTTCATCTTGATTAGCATGATTACTAGCAAGTTCATCATTGTTTTCACTAGTTTTGTCAATAAGTAAATCATCATCACCTAGCAAATTATCTTCATCACTATCAAAATAAAGATACTCGGGGTGTGATACCTTGGGGCCTTTATGTGACGACCCCGGCTTAATCATGCACTAACCATACACGCAAATGTGCACGATCAAGCCTAAGGACTCACTTGAAGATATCACAACACAACTCTAAAACATAAATAAAGTCATACAAGCTTTATATTACAAGCCAGGGCCTCGAGGGCTCGAATACATAGCTCGATGTCATACAAGTGTCAGCAGAAGCATTAGATATCTGGGTACAGATATATTACAAAGAGAGAGAGATAAGCCTTCACAGAGGCGGGGTAAAATAAAATACTACGATTGAAAGGCGTAGGCCTCCTGCCCTGGACCCTCTGATCCTACTCCTGGTCGTCAAAAGGCTCCTCGTAGTAGTAGTACTCGCCAGGCGGGTAGTAGTACTGGTCGTCGGCTGGGGCGTCTGACTCAGGGGCTCCGTCGTCTGGTGGCATCAATTGGAAAATGGGGGAAAAAGAAAATAAAGCAAACGTGAGTACTCATCCGAAGTACTCAGCAAGCAAGGATCTACACTACATATGCATCATTGTCAAAGGAATGGCTGTATATGTGGACTGGGCTACAGAAATGCCAGAATAGAGGGGGGAAGGCTAGTCCTATCGAAGACTAGCATCTTCAACAATCTTCAGCAGTCTTGCAGCATCAGGAGAGAGCAGATGAACATAATGTAAAGTAGTAGTAGTAGTATCATCAACCTCGACCTGAGATCCTTTCTCGACTCCCTGCGAGAAAGCAATCCCAGAGCCATACTATCCAGTTCTCATCACATGTTCTAGTTGTACCGATCGGGATACAACTCCGAGTGTCCGTTACCGTAGGACAGGCTATCGATAGAAGTTTCTTCCCTGCAGGGGTGCACCAACTTACCCACCACGCTCGCTTAACTCCGGCCGGACACACTTTTCTGGGTCATGCCCGGCCTCGGCTAAGCAACACGCCGCAACCCGACCAAATACTTAACAGAGAGGTCAGCACGCCGGACTAACCTATGCCCCCAGGGGTCTTGGGCCATCGCCCCGGGAACTCCTGCACGTTACGTGCACCGCCGGTGAGCTGACCTAGCAACCCCTTATACAAGCGCGGTTGCGTTCCCAGTCCAACCCAGCATGTGCCGCATCAGTCGCTGACGTCCATTAAGCTCCGGCTGAAGTATACGACGCAGAACGCCCATACTATGCCCACGTGATGGTTAGTGCTATCGGGCCAGAGGCCCCTCGGATCAAATATCCAAACCGTAGTGGATTAGGAGCGCGCGGAAACGAGCAGAGACTCGCGATCGATGTGACCCCGTCGCCCCGTCTCGAGGACTTGCGGCAAGGGCTAAGAATGCCCGGCCACGCCTCGTAGTTATCTCGCGGGCACCATCCAGGTCAACCCGACTCCACCTCACTTCGCAATAAGCTCGCGCGGGTACCCCTCAGGGCCGACCCGTCTTTAGTATCATGGTTCATAGTCAAGTCATAATATCCAAGGTAACTGTGTGTCTGACACCGAAGGGAACCCTGAGGAATCACCCTTGATGGAATTCCCGCTCGATGTTATCATCAAGGTGAACGAAGGAGGAATCACCCTCGAGGTCCACACTTGAGAGGTTGCGCGACGATGTCGTTATCGGGGGTGGTGTAGGAGGAATCACCCTCGCTTACCACGACCGAGTAACTAACCTACAAGGTTAACATCAGAAGTGCTAACGAGGTATCACCCTCGGCACTCGACGGTAACCCAGCAGTGTCGGCAACTAAGGGGAAGTGAGGTGCGGTGCCAGGGTCTAGTCTTCAATCCCGATGGTCGGGTCTTCTGATGTCCAGCAGGGCAGTCGGGATCAAGTGGGGGTCTCTGTCGTGTCTCTACACCAGCCTATACTAAGCAGTCTAGGATAACCAGTAAGGTAACAAAGCAGGGTACAATAATCAGGCTATGCAGCAGATATAGGAAAACAGTAGCAGTAGCAGTTCTAATGCAAGCATAAGAGAGAAGGAATAGGCGATATAGGCATGTTCAAAATGGGGGTGCTGCCTTTTTGCTCTGGGGCAAGGGCAAGGTCGTCGGTTGTGTCGTCGGGGACGTAGTCGTTCTCCTGAGCTGCGTCTGCCTCGGGAGCTACGTCAACGTCGGGGTCTACCGAGAGAGAAGAGGGGAGGAGAACAGGTAAACATAATGCAAACAAATGCAATACGGTGCGTGTGATGCTATGATGCAGTGCAGGGTTGCCTAAATATGCATCTAAGTCATTTTAGTTATTTTTAGAATTAATCTGGGATTTATTACGAAGTGTGTGCATTATTACTTACCGGATTCGGGCCCGGAGTTACGAGTTCTTCTACGTAGGGGTTCCGATAAAGAAACAGACGACACGATCAGACTCGTCTCGCGTTCTGAGCAATTCATGATAAAGTTTTTCGATCTGAGCTACGGATATTTTACTAGGAATTTCTGAAGTTTAAATCATTTTCTGGAATTTACAGATTATTTATATTTCGAAAATATTAATTATTAAATTGCTATGGGTACACAGCGGGTGTACCCAGAGTGTTGCTTATGTGGCTGACAGTGGGCCAAGTCAACTGCCCAGTCAGCAGTTGACTGGACCGTTGACTGGTCAACTGGGTCCAGTCAGCAGAGGCTGACGGGTGGGGCCCAGTGCTGAGTCAGCAGTCACAGTCAGCATATTCTATCCATTTGAACAGTAAATGGTGGGCCCCACTTGTCAGTTAGTCATTTAATTAAACCGGGTTTTTTTTGTTAAACTATTTAACCTGCGTGGGGCCCAGCTGTCAGTGGGGATTAGCAGCGTCATTAGTGGGCTAATGACGACCTGTCAGCGGGGTTAGCGCCGACGGGGAGCTACAGTGCGCTGGCGACGAGGCCGAGCTCCGGCGTTGGCCGTCCGGCCGTTTCCGGCGACCAAAAGGGCAACCGCGGACACGAATCGAACGGGCACAGCGTTCCGCACCCGATGGAGGTTGTGGGAGGCCGTGGGGTGGCCGGAATCGGCGACAGCAGTGATGGCGCACGGCGGCCGGAGTTCGGAGCCTGGCGTTCCGCGGTGCTAGCACGCGTACTAAAGGTTCAGGGAGCTTCGCAAGGCTACCCTGAGCGCGAGGGCATGCTCGTCCAGCTTCGACAGGGTCTAGGGCGCCGGCGACGAGCACGACAGCGGAGCCGGAGCTCCGGTCATGGCGGGGAAGCTTGCTAGAGCTTGAAATCGACAGCGTGAAGAGAGGGGAAAGGAGGCGGCGCTCACAGCGGATGCAGGGGAGTACTCGAGGAGGCCGAAGGCGGTCGGAGTCGAGCGCTCCGACGGGCGGCGTGCGACGGATGCATCTGGCGATCCT
This sequence comes from Thinopyrum elongatum, assembly GCA_011799875.1. Lineage (NCBI taxonomy): Eukaryota > Viridiplantae > Streptophyta > Magnoliopsida > Poales > Poaceae > Thinopyrum > Thinopyrum elongatum. Next base: position 204,801,849 of record CM022303.1, read on the forward strand.
CGACGAATGCAGCGGCTCGAGGGCGTCTGAGCTCTTGCGGGTCCTCGCAGGCGAAGAGGGCGACGGCGGTGGTCCTCGTGTGCGCCTTGGCTGGCCGTGGGGAGGCCGGTGGCCGTGGCTAGGCCACAGCCATGGCGATGGTGGCGTACGGTGGCGAGGGAGGGGGAGCGGCGAATCTGAGTCTGTGAGGGAGGAGGAGGAGTGGCGAGGCGTTAGGGCTAGCCAGATGGGCGCTGGGCAAGGTTAAGTAGGCATCCAGCGACTCTGTAGCACGGCGGTGTCGCGCATCGGCCGGTGATGGCGCATCTGAGCCGCGCGAGCGTCGACACGGCGACGGAGGAGGGGGATGACTCAGGCGGGCCGGGGAGTTGGGCTGGGCCTCGACTACAGTGACAGGTAAGTGGCCTTTTGGCCTTTTCTTTTACTGTTTTTTTCTTTTATTTAATAAACAGAGAGAGGATAGGATTTATTAGGGCAACTATTTCACTTTGGAAAAATATGGGAGGTGTCCCAACAAATCCCTAGTGATTTTAGACACTGCGACAGAAAGTTCGGAGGCCAAAGGAATAGGTTGGATATTTTTTTAAAATTGAAAAGGACAGATTAAGTGCTGCTGGACTACTGCTAAAATGTCCAGGGGCATTTTGGGAATTTTTATGAAGTTGGTTTCAATTTTATAAATGCCTTGGGAATATTTGCAACATCATGAACATTTTTGTTTGGCTGTATGAAGAAATAAATATTTGTCTTGCAATTTGAATTTTGAATTGAAGTTGAATTATTTCCTGATGCCATTTATGAAGATGATCATGATGACTTGGCAATATCTAAGGATGATCACTGTGGTGTGATGCTGGGGATGTTACAAATCTCCCCCACTACAAGAAATCTCGTCCCGAGATTTAAGTGGGGAAATAAAGGTAACTTGGGGAGATCTGACCCTTGGAAGGTCGATTAACTGGTGATCAACACAGGGTTGTGACAGGAAGTATCTCTCGTGCTGAAACTTAAGAAAACTTCGAGAGCAAAGTAAGACGTTGCAATAAGAGGTTTCAAGCGAATGGGCATCTGATCAATACCTGAACGGAGTGTGAAAAAGTGTTCAGGGCATCGGAAATAGATCAACTCTCGGAAGGTGGCTCGTGATTACACACAAGACCAAGAGCAACGGAATCTTCGGAATCAAAGATGTATAGAAGAGTCAGGTTCCGATCCTGTGGAACTATGGGGGGTGTCGATCAAAAGTAGGGTGAACGTTGGCGTCTCATCGGTCACGTCAACAAGGTTTGTCAGAGAATAGCCTGTCAGTTATGTTGGCGTCAACATCAGTACCAAGGGCGAGGGACGAAGAGAACCATTTTCCTGCTCGTTAAAACGAGGCGGACCAATAGGCAAAGTTCTCGTCCGTCGGTGGTTACCGGAATGTCATCAACAATAGTAACAGGGTTTCACTGGCGTAGTTGTAGACCGATATGTTTTCATAAGCAGAGAATTTATCTCTGCCCAGACAATTAGATTACAGGAAAGGTTAAACAAAACAATGGAAAGGAAAATGAAATTATCGGATTCAACAGACCAATGAAAAGGATAGATGTGCCTATACACAAGAATTAGGGGTATATCCATTCCAGGGAAAAGTAGAACACGATATACCTGAACAGTTCAGCCGGTACAAAACCATTTAGATAAAGGGCGAGGGAGAAATCAGGATGTTACCCGCACAATGGTGTCCGGATAATAGATCCAGAAGCATTTGGCAATGTGCCTCCAATGTTCTTGTTGATATTCGGAAGTCCACAGTCATGCTTCGTTGCGGCAATGATATCGTGTCAAGTAATAGATTGGGTTCGAAGATATCCAGAGGTACCGAAAAACATTTACAAGGGTATCTCGGGACGTAAGGAATAACCATACACGACCAGGTTTGTGTTGGTCGGAAGTCAAGATGTCATCGGTGAAATCACAAATCATCGAGGGGCAGGGATGGTATTTCTCAACATGAATTCGATCGATATCCTGAAAGAGCTCGAAATGTTGATGATGATCATGACACATTTGTCGAGAGGTTTCAAGAAGATGTAATTGGTCAGCGATGACATCAAGAGAAAGGAATGCCGAGGCGAAAGATTATTGAATCCACGGATACGACACAAGCTCGAAATCAAGCTTGTTGTTTGAGGTGATATGACAAGATGAGGAAGGTCGACGTGAGCTTAACTCATCGTCGAAAATTGTGCTCCGGGAAGAAGGGCCAGGTAGCACAGTTAAAAGTTAGCACGATAGGGATATAGCTAATCCGGCTAGAAATGTTGTGATGGGGTGTTAGACTTCCCAGTAACAAGTACTAGGGGTAACACCGGAAGGTAAGTCGGAGCAGAGGTTGGACGGGGAAAATGATCTGCAGAGGACAAGTATTTTAACTTATTCGGGAAATGAACCCAAAGAGGAAATATGGTCGGAACCATGTTTGCAAAGGATCAATTCTTAGATACAAGATGAACTTGTACCAGGGGAATAATTATTCTTACGAGCAGCTTCCATGATAAGTTCTACATCGGGTCCATGGGCATGAACACAAACGTTCAAGGTCGACTCCCACTTCTTCAATGCATAACCTTTCATCCACTTCTCGTTTTCGAAGAAATTGTAGTGCTGAAGATTTATCTGGTGAAGCACCAGAGGAGTATGACTCGCATAACTTTCGAGTTCACACGAATTAAGGAAAGCATAGGTTCAACCCATCGGGACATTTTACGAAGCTATGCAACCATCAACCAAAGTAAGGGGTGCGAGTTTGAAAGCAGAGCATTGAAGTCAAAACAGATGATACCACTTACCGATGGTATTTAGTATCAAGGAAGAGCTCACAAGATGTTTGAATATGAAGGATACGGTCGGATATTAATCCAACAAATGATCAGGTAAATGACAAAGGATCTGAGGTGAGTAGCGGTACTCAACCAGAAGAAGAAAGAATGTAACGGCATCAGATTATAGGAACATTGGAATAATCCGACGTTTAGGTACAGAGGAGTTATGGTTCAGAAACGAAGGATCAGAAGCAAAAGCTCTGATCAAAAGATGAGTAGGTTGAATAGAGCTAGATGGACAACTTTAGTGTTCCGTCTTGCAGAGATCTCCATCCATGGTTACGTGACATGTCTTGGTCAGTAGTCAGCTTAACCGGACAATCATTCAATGCTTGATTGGCCGAGATCCAGCTCATGTCCGAAATAACGTCTGAGCTAGAAGGAAGAATTAGTAGAGAAGAGCTGATGATTGCGAGCATTCGCACATCTGTTGAATCAATAGGATCGAAACGATAATGGCAAGGGATTTCAACAATATTTAATTGACATATGGAGCTAACCATAACGTAAGCAAGCAAGAATTTCAGGAGCAGTAGGCTGCATAGGATTCTCGGAAGATCAGATGATATTTCGAAGTGTTTTAGGAATCACAAAAACAACTAGGGATGATCGGATCCCCGGTACTGTGAGTAATTAACCGCAGTGCGAAAGAAGCTGCACAGTGGTAGGTTCAAAGGATTCCCGGTTTAACGAGGAGAATTACGGGGTACCTCGTACAGGCATGATTGACTGGCCATGATGATACAACGGCAAGGATGTGTAGATATCCACGGGGATTATCGGTGTTAGTAAACTGCAAAAGCAGTGGGTAAAGGGGTCTCGGAAAACTTCGGGAAGTATCTTCGGAGCCTTCTGATAATGTCACGTCATCTTCTGGAATGAGGGGGCTCTCCAGGAGAAAACGGTTACAAGATCCTAATGTCGGAGTTAGTAAAATCTTTAACCCGAATAGGAGAGAGATCAGAGTCCCAGAGTATAGACGAGGAATAAAAGATCCTAATACCACCCAGTTGGCGACGTGGGCCCGTAAGCCACACAGCCAACTTAGTAAAACAGTTTTCGACCATTAGACTCAACTTCGGCCAAGGAATTGGATAGGGGGATTCCTAGAGGCAGTCGGCTCTAATACCAACCTTTGACGACCCCGGCTTAATCGTGCACTAACCATACACGCAAATGCGCACGATCAAGCCTAAGGACTCACTTGAAGATATCACAACACAACTCTAAAACATAAATAAAGTCATACAAGCTTTATATTACAAGCCAGGGCCTCGAGGGCTCGAATACATAGCTCGATGTCATACAAGTGTCAGCGGAAGCATTAGATATCTGGGTACAGATATATTACAGAGAGAGAGAGATAAGCCTTCACAAAGGCGGGGTAAAATAAAATACTACGATCGAAAGGCGTAGGCCTCCTGCCCTGGACCCTCCGATCCTACTCCTGGTCGTCAAACGGCTCCTCGTAGTAGTAGTACTCGCCAGGCGGGTAGTAGTACTGGTCGTCGGCTGGGGCGTCTGACTCAGGGGCTCCGTCGTCTGGTGGCATCAATTGGAAAATGGGGGAAAAAGAAAATAAAGCAAACGTGAGTACTCATCCGAAGTACTCAGCAAGCAAGGATCTACACTACATATGCATCATTGTCAAAGGAATGGCTGTATATGTGGACTGGGCTGCAGAAATGCCAGAATAGAGGGGGGAAGCCTAGTCCTATCGAAGACTAGCATCTTCAACAATCTTCAGCAGTCTTGCAGCATCAGGAGAGAGCAGATGAACATAATGTAAAGTAGTAGTAGTAGTATCATCAACCTCGACCTGAGATCCTTTCTCGACTCCCTGCGAGAAAGCAATCCCAGAGCCGTACTATCCAGTTCTCATCACATGTTCTAGTTGTACCGATCGGGATACAACTCCGAGTGTCCGTTACCGTAGGACAGGCTATCGATAGAAGTTTCTTCCCTGCAAGGGTGCACCAACTTACCCACCACGCTAGCTTAACTCCGGCCGGACACACTTTTCTGGGTCATGCCCGGCCTCGGCTAAGCAACACGCCGCAACCCGACCAAATACTTAACAGAGAGGTCAGCACGCCGGACTAACCTATGCCCCCAGGGGTCTTGGGCCATCGCCCCGGGAACTCCTGCACGTTACGTGCACCGCCGGTGAGCAGACCTAGCAACCCCTTATACAAGCGCGGTTGCGTTCCCAGTCCAACCCAGCGTGTGCCGCATCAGTCGCTGACGTCCATTAAGCTCCGGCTGAAGTATACGACGCAGAACGCCCATACTATGCCCACGTGATGGTTAGTGCTATCGGGCCAGAGGCCCCTCGGATCAAATATCCAAACCGTAGTGGATTAGGAGCGCGCGGAAACGAGCAGAGACTCACGATCGATGTGACCCCGTCGCCCCGTCTCGAGGACTTGCGGCAAGGGCTAAGAATGTCCGGCCACGCCTCGTAGTTATCTCGCGGGCACCATCCAGGTCAACCCGACTCCACCTCACTTCGCAATAAGCTCACGCGGGTACCCCTCAGGGCCGACCCATCTTTAGTATCATGGTTCATAGTCAAGTCATAATATCCAAGGTAACTGTGTGTCTGACACCGAAGGGAACCCTGAGGAATCACCCTCGATGGAATTCCCGCTCGATATTATCATCAAGGTGAACGAAGGAGGAATCACCCTCGAGGTCCACACTTGAGAGGTTGCGCGACGATGTCGTTATCGGGGGTGGTGTAGGAGGAATCACCCTCGCTTACCACGACCGAGTAACTAACCTACAAGGTTAACATCAGAAGTGCTAACGAGGTATCACCCTCGGCACTCGACGGTAACCCAGCAGTGTCGGCAACTAAGGGGAAGTGAGGTGCGGTGCCAGGGTCTAGTCTTCAATCCCGATGGTCGGGTCTTCTGATGTCCAGCAGGGCAGTCGGGATCAAGTGGGGGTCTCTGTCGTGTCTCTACCCAGCCTATACTAAGCAGTCTAGGATAACCAGTAAGGTAACAAAGCAGGGTACAATAATCAGGCTATGCAGCAGATATAGGAAAACAGTAGCAGTAGCAGTTCTAATGCAAGCATAAGAGAGAAGGGAATAGGCGATATAGGCATGTTCAAAATGGGGGTGCTTGCCTTTTTGCTCTGGGGCAAGGGCAAGGTCGTCGGTGGTGTCGTCGGGGACGTAGTCGTTCTCCTGAGCTGCGTCTGCCTCGGGAGCTACGTCAACGTCGGGGTCTACCGAGAGAGAAGAGGGGGAAGAAACAGGTAAACATAATGCAAACAAATGCAATACGGTGCGTGTGATGCTATGATGCAGTGCAGGGTTGCCTAAATATGCATCTAAGTCATTTTAGTTATTTTTAGAATTAATCTGGGATTTATTTACCGAAGTGTGTGCATTATTCATCTACCGGATTCGGGCCCGGAGTTACGAGTTCTTCTACGTAGGGGGTTCCGATAAAGAAACAGACGACACGATCAGACTCGTCTCGTCGTTCTGAGCAACTTTCATGTATAAAGTTTTTCGATCTGAGCTACGGATATTTTACTAGGAATTTCTGAAGTTTAAATCATTTTCTGGAATTTACAGATTATTTATATTTCGAAAATATTAATTATTAAATTGCTATGGGTACACAGCGGGTGTACCCAGAGTGTTGCTTATGTGGCTGACAGTGGGCCAAGTCAACTGCCCAGTCAGCAGTTGACTGGACCGTTGACTGGTCAACTGGGTCCAGTCAGCAGAGGCTGACGGGTGGGGCCCAGTGCTGAGTCAGCAGTCACAGTCAGCATATTCTATCCATTTGAACAGTAAATGGTGGGCCCCACTTGTCAGTTAGTCATTTAATTAAACCGGTTATTTTTGTTAAACTATTTAACCTGCGTGGGGCCCGGCTGTCAGTGGGGATTAGCAGCGTCATTAGCGGGCTAATGACGACACGTCAGCGGGGTTAGCTCCGGCGGGGAGCTACAGTGCGCCGGCGACGAGGCCGAGCTCCGGCGTTGGCCGTCCGGCCGTTTCCGGCGACCAAAAGGGCAACCGCGGACACGAATCGAACGGGCACAGCGTTCCGCACCCGATGGAGGTTGTGGGAGGCCGTGGGGTGGCCGGAATCGGCGACAGCAGTGACAGCGCACGGCGGCCGGAGTTCGGAGCCTGGCGTTCCGCGGTGCTAGCACGCGTACTAAAGGTTCAGGGAGCTTCGCAAGGCTACCCTGAGCGCGAGGGCATGCTCGTCCAGCTTCGACAGGGTCTAGGGCGCCGGCGACGAGCACGACAGCGGAGCCGGAGCTCCGGTCATGGCGGGGAAGCTTGCTAGAGCTCGAAATCGACAGCGTGAAGAGAGGGGAAAGGAGGCGGCGCTCACAGCGGATGCAGGGGAGTACTCGAGGAGGCCGAAGGCGGTCGGAGTCGAGCGCTCCGACCGGCGGCGTGCGACGGATGCATCTGGCGATCCTCGACGAATGCAGCGGCTCGAGGGCGTCTGAGCTCTTGCGGGTCCTCGCAGGCGAAGAGGCGACGGCGGCGGTCCTCGTGTGCGCCTTGGCTGGCCGTGGGGAGGCCGGTGGCCGTGGCTAGGCCACAGCCATGGCGATGGTGGCGTACGGTGGCGAGGGAGGGGGGAGCGGCGGATCTGAGTCTGTGAGGGAGGAGGAGGAGTGGCGAGGCGTTAGGGCTAGCCAGATGGGCGCTGGGCGAGGTTAAGTAGGCATCCAGCGACTCTGTAGAACGGCGGTGTCGCGCATCGGCCGGTGATGGCGCATCTGAGTCGTGCGAGCGTCGACACGGCGACGGAGGAGGGGGATGACTCAGGCGGGCCGGGGAGTTGGGCTGGGCCTCGACTACAGTGACAGGTAAGTGGCCTTTTGGCCTTTTCTTTTACTGTTTTTTTCTTTTATTTAATAAACAGAGAGAGGATAGGATTTATTAGGGCAACTATTTCACTTTGGAAAAATATGGGAGGTGTCCCAACAAATCCCTAGTGATTTTAGACACTGCGACAGAAAGTTCGGAGGCCAAAGGAATAGGTTGGATATTTTTTTAAAATTGAAAAGGACAGATTAAGTGCTGCTGGACTACTGCTAAAATGTCCAGGGGCATTTTGGGAATTTTTATGAAGTTAGTTTCAATTTTATAAATGCCTTGGGAATACTTGCAACATCATGAACATTTTTGTTTGGCTGTATGAAGAAATAAATATTTGTCTTGCAATTTGAATTTTGAATTGAAGTTGAATTGTTTCCTTATGCCATTTATGAAGATGATCATGATGACTTAGCAATATCTGAGGATGATCACTGTGGTGTGATGCTGGGGATGTTACACTTTAGCCATGAAGCATCTTCCAATTCCTTCATTTGGTGAGTCAAATATGTCGTAGAAGTTGGATGACACTAGTGCAAGACCGGCAACACCTTCATCTTGAGTATATTCGGAGTCGGAGTGATAGCTTCTCTCGGAGTAGTTGTCGGAGTCGGAACCGGATACCCATTCACCAACGTGAGCTTGATGTCTTCGTCTTGTGTAGCTCTTTGATGACTTGTCCTTCCTTTCCGAGTCTTTGCTTCTTCGAGAGGGTCTTCATTCATAACGATCATCTCTACTCCTCTCTCTTGGAGGTGATTCATCTCTTCTACTTCTCCCTTTTGGTGAATCTTCTCTTTTCTTGTAGGGAGCCGTACACTCATTGGAGTAGTGTCCGGGTCTTCCACGATTGTAGCAATTTTGATCACGACTAGAAGATCTTTTGTCATTGTAGGACCATGACTTGGAGCTTCTCTCTTTGCTTCTACTCTTGTAGAATTTGTTGAAATTCTTCACCATTAAGCTCAATTCTTCATTGGAGACTTGCTTCTCACTTGATGTTGTAGGAGCATCACTTGAAGCTTTGTAAGCACCACTTGACTTGTTGTGGAGCTCTTCCTTATCCTTGAGTGACATCTCATGAGCAACAATTCTACCAATGACTTCCGTGGGCCTGAGATCTTTGTAATTGAGCATTATTTGGATCAATGTGCACACGGTATCATATTTTCCATCCAAGGCTCTAAGGATCTTCTTGATGATGAATTTGACCGTCATCTCTTCACTTCCTAAGCCGGCAATCTCATTTGTCATGAGAGCAAGCCTAGAGTACATTTCGGCGACTCTTTCACCATCCTTCATCTTGAACTTGTCAAGTTGACTTTGAAGCACATCCAACTTGGATTCCTTAACGGATTCGGCACTTTCGTGCATATCAACTAAAGTATCACAAATCTCCTTTGCATTCTCAAGGCGGCTGATTTTGTTGAATTCTGCGGGGCACAATCCATTGAAGAGAATATCGCAAGCTTGAGCATTGTATTGCAACATCTTCAATTCTTCCGCGGTCGCTTCACGATTCGGTTTTTTACCATCTTCAAAGAATTCACCTTGCAAGCCAATACGCACAACAACCCAAACGGCGGGGTTATGACCAAGAATATGCATTTTCATCTTATGCTTTCAACTAGCAAAATTTGTATCATCAAAATAAGGACCTCTACGGTGATAGTTATCCTCGCTAGACGCCATACTCTCCTAGGTTGTGAAACCAAGGCTATGATCATCAAAGCTATGGAAATCAAGGCTAATGAAGACCAAAACTCTGATACCACTTGTAGGATCGAAAGTATGTCTAGAGTGGGGGGGGGGGGTGATTAGACTACTTGACCAAATAAAAATCTATCATTTTCCTAATTTTAAATTGTGGACAGATTTTAGCAATTAGCACAAGTCAAACAATCAATTAAACTTAATCAAACTTTTTCATGATGAATCTAACAATATTGATTTCATATTGTGAATCTTGATATATTTTTCTATAAACTTAATCAAGTTAAGAAAGTTTGACTTTGACTATACTAAAAAGAAACGGAGGGAGTAGAAAAAAAAAAGAAAGAGGAAGAAACACGTTCACCTCACGGGACCGTCCGCACAGCTTCTTTCCTTCCATGCCACGCCTACAGCTAACAAACTTTTTAGAGGTAATAGCACCGTAGGTCCTCCAACTTGTCATGCATGTGATGGTTTGGTCCTAAAACTTGCAAAAGCTAACTATCTAGTCCTAGAACTTGTCTTAGATGTGCATGTTTAGTCCTGGGCCAATCAGGAGCAGCCAAGTGGCGCCAGCTGGACTGAACCGGTCAGCTGTAGAACATTTGCAGATACCCCCCTGCCATTTCGTGAATTCAAACTGCAGTACACCTCAGTGGCCGTCAAAGCGTCAGGTCAGGCTCCTCGTCGACTTGCACCACGATGCTGCCGCTGCTGCCCAGGTTGTGGCCGGAGTGGAGGGGGGGGAGCACGTCGACGCCCAGCGATGGTAGCCTGAAGCTGCTGGGGCACCCGAAGCTGACCTCTTCGTCGTCGCCCAGGAGGAGCCCGCGCGCGAGGACGGCGGCGTCCTGCTGCTGATGCCGCTCCGCCTGCGCCGCCGAGGGTGCACCGATGCGTGCGCCTGGATGCCGATGGGTTACAGCCCGGGCGAGCCGTAGAGCGGGAGGGAGGCCACGTCGGCGTAGCCGTATGGGTAGGCCTCGAGCTGGTGCACCGCACACCGGGCCAGCGTGCGCTCCCGCCGGTGCGCGTTCTGGTGCCCGCCCAGCGCCTGCGAGCTGAAATTTTTTCTCTGGCAGTAGTTGCATGTGAACACCCGCATCGGCTCGCGCGCCGCCGTTACTGTCGGTGGTGCTCCACTCGGCGGTCGTGGTGGTGGTGGCGGCCGCGGTGACGGTGAGAGACAGGTCGAGGGCGAGCTTGGGTCCGGAGGTGTTGGATGCCGCCTGGCTGCTGATCTCGGACAGCTGATCCTCACACACACCTCTCTCTCTCTCTCTCTCTCTCTCTCTCTATCTATCACCTGCATGCATCCAGAGGTTTGCTCCTTTATCTATCTATCACCTGCATGCATCCAGAGAACAAGCCAAGTCATGTAAGCAAGTGCATGTGTTCTTCTGTACTTGGTGAGATGATTTGATGCATAAATTGAAAAGCATCTCTTGTTTCTAGTCTCAGCTGCGCTCATTGACTGATTCACCATACCAAAGTGCAGATGAGTCCTGAGTTGTGCAAGGATAAAATAGCATGTGTTGCTCTTGTCAGTGTGGTGATCATGACAAACTGAATCTAAGCAAGTTCAGATTTATCCAGATGACTAAAGGGCTGCTAGAGGAGCACAGGCAGAATTTTTCAAGCTTCATGTTTGCTAAATAACTGAATGTGTTTGGATGTGGAGTGTAGATAGATCAAGACAAGTATCTGATCCATTGTTAAGCCTGGATATGCTACGTCTGATGCAGTCCGGGAATCTCTAAAACGGAACCAAACTTCCCTGTGGTGTTTTTTATGTGCCTCCTACAAGTGATCTGATGATGGTGTTTTTGAAGATCACTGTGTTGGACTTCTTTTTGTCCATGCCATTGCAAATATCACCAGATTACTACTACCAGACTGCATTACAAATAAGCTAAACAACGTCAACCCTATAGGTTCGAATTATGCATCATGGTACTAGTCGATGACAAGTGGAGTAATAATACTAAGAATTAATTTGGGAAAAGTAGTGCCATGCACCACAGCTTAGTGATGCTATCTTATTTAGGAGATATAAATTATTGAGGCACTTGGAGCAGGAGATTTGCCAATTTTGGCAAGACATAGGAAGCAAGAAAACATAATTATTCAGAGAAGAGACTGCCAAATCCCATCAACTCTATGTACAAAGAACAAAAACCTGATGGAGCAACGTGCTACCAACCGGCAAAACAGGAGTGAGCATGGACTGGAGCGCGGCACAGGAACTACCAGATTCATAGTATTTGTAACGGAAAAAGAGAAACAATCCATGCTTGAGTTGAATGAACCATCAAAGCAAAATTACTTGGAAGATCTTAACCAGCCCTTGATCTTAAATAGACCGAATTGTGATGAACTCCCTTGAGCCGCCGAACAAGACATTGACAAAGAATTACTCTGCTCAGAACCGAGAGCACAAGAACGGATGAACTAAAAAAACGCCGGAATCAAGAAGAAAAAGAAGAGGAAAAGCAGTAAAGATGCCTGCGCTTCTGCAAGGAGAACAACCGAATTACCTCAAACACACCCCTCCTTGCTTCTCCAATCAACCCCACACCACTCGTAAAGGAGATAAGATTTCAAGAAGAAACCAGCAACGAAGGTCAGGCCATGGCTCCCCGCAAGACCTAGCGTCGCCTGCTAGTCCTAGAACTCCTCCGTCCCGCCCCGACGGCGGTGAGCAGCACCGACCGCGCGGCGGGGGTGGGGCGGCCGCGCACGCACTCCTCCGTCTCGAGCTGGATGTCGAACTCGACGGCCTTCTTGAGGCCCCTGCAGCGCTGCTTGCTGCTCCAGCAGCCCCCACCCGAGCGCGGCCCCGGCCACGGCCCCCGCGAGCGGCGCGGCCGAGGCAGGACGCGGCCGGGTGGAGCAGTGCGCGTGCCTCGAGCAGCAGCAGCCTGACGTGCGGGCCCACGAGGAAGCCCAGCGCGGCGAGGACGGCGAGCAGCACGAGCGCGTCCACCGCGGCCATCGGCGAGTGGTCGCAGAAGGGTTGGACCGGATTCAAGGTGTCCCGCGGGTTAATTTGGCAGAACGACGGGGGAATCTGCAAAATGTGCGGCAACGACCGGCCTGGTCCAGCTGGCGTCACTTGGCTGCTTCTGATTGGCCCTGGACTAAACATGCACATCTGAGATAACTTCTAGGACTAGATAGTTAGCTTTTGCAAGTTAGGACCGACCAAATCATCACATGCACGACAAGTTAGAGGACCTGCGGTGCTGTTACCTCAACTTTTTAACCCATCCCTCCTCCGATCTGCACAAACTCCAGCGTGCAACACACTTTCCATCAATCAATTAAACTAAGCTCGCAATCAATCGCAGCAGCACTCCGCTAAACCCACGCCGATCATCCCACTCCCACCCACGCCCACGCAGCTCGATTCCCACTCCCACCAAATCCCCTGCCTCCCCGCGCGCGCGCCCGAGATCCAAATCCGGCCGCCGCCCGCGATGCCGGAGGCGGCGTCGCCGCCGCCGCCGCTCCCGCCGCCGGCATCCACGAGCTCCCCGGCCGCCTCCGTGCTGCGGACTCGGCGGCGGCGCAGGGCGTGGCGCCGCCCGCGCGGGCTGCTCTGCTGGGGCGCCCTGGTGGCCTTCTTCTTCCTCATGAACTGGTGGATGTTCTCCCGCCTCCAGGACCCCGCCACGCGCCCGCACTTCCGCCTCCGCCGCCACCCGCCCCGCGCGACCAACTCCTCGCTCTCCACCCTGGTAATGCCGGTGCTTCTCTTTGCAGTAGACGAGTGAGTGCTTCGTGGCTTTGATCCGGCTTAGGTGCTGCGATTTCGCTACTAGGGGAGTGAAAACGTGGCTTGTTGCTTCATTCCGCAATGTGGTTTGGTTAAGAGTTGTTGTAGGCGGTAGACTTGAAAGCGTGCAAAATAGCAAAATACATTGTTTCGCAGTGTTAAGCTAGTATTTTCATAGGCTTCAAAATTAATTTTCTGTTCGCCGTAGGGGCTTCCTAATTTTACATCTACTATTTATCAACTTGCTTAAGTAGTAGTAGTACTGAGCTCAGAAATCCACTCTCTTGAGGTCATGGAGAAATGGACAACATTTTCATGATATAGGCCTACCATGTCAGAAATTTCAAATCAAAATTCGAACTGCGCATCCAGAAAGAAAAAACAATCCTGCTGTCAGTAGTGTCTATGTATTATTCACCCAATTTGGACCAGACATTATTCACAGCAGAATTCGTCCTTTTCGTGTGTCAATATGTAGGCCAAATTTGGGTTTGAATTTTTATGTTATTGCAGGTGCATGCTGTGTTAATGTTGATATTTTTTTATCTTCAGAAATTTTCATGACCTTTAGAGGATTTTTCTCTGCTCGGGAGCACCGGGAGTACTCTAATCCCGGGGCTAGTCTGATACATCCTCCGTATTTCCATTGCTGCCATACATTATTATTTTTAGGACACTGTCATTGTGGGATGCCGTGTGAGGTGCATCTTGCTTGAGGGAATGGAAGCGACTTTTTTTCTTTTCTTTGTAAAGAAGATAAACATGTATGCTGTTGGATATAATATAACATTACTGAGGGATGAATTTGTGTTTTCAAATGTTTCAAGGAAGAGGTGAATGCTACTGAAAAGGGGAAGAGGCCTCACCCGGTCATGCTCACACGCCTGCTCGCTTTGGCAGCCCATGCTTTGGCAGAGGTAGCAAAGCATTCGTAAATGCAACTATGTGTTCATCCCAAGTTCAAAGTTGGTTCGCATGTTCATGAAAACTTTTCTTTTGTAATGTGTAATGTTAATCACCTAGGCAGATAATAGGCCAGAACCCAAAGAACTATGGAAAGAGCCAATAAATGCTACTTTGTGGAAACCTTGCTCTGACCAAAGGGATTGGGAAGCACCAGGCAATATCAGTTCATCAGGTAATCATTACTGTTGCTGTTTTGCACTTACCCACACACCATGAATGATTTTTTGTCTTCACCCCACCTTTTGTCTATGATTTATCACTCTGTTGTTTTAATTAGCCTCCTGTTGTTAACTACAGAGGGAACCAATGGTTACATCATCATCAGTGCAAATGGTGGAATAAACCAGCAAAGGGTAGCGGTGAGTAGTCCTAACTTGTATAACATTAGATGCGCTCTATTTATTCCTCAAGGTTTTAGTGTGGAAGAGGTTTGAAGTTGTTACATGCAAATGGACTACGAGAAGAAGACTCTGTTTTCTTCGTTCCTTGATGATGGGAGGATGGTGGTTTACTTGAGTTCTAACATCATACGAGACACTGGGTTGTTCATTGCCTGAATAATTGTAATCAATATTACACTTTCCTTCATTTTAGGGGGTCATAAATTTAATGCATTTCATTTTTTTAAAGGAAGTTATGGCTTATCCAGACTATGTAGTATGTTCTGTATTGAATCTGTATCCTCTTTATAAAAAGGTTTGCCATAAATATGATGTCAAAGCTTGGCCAAGGATGACAAACATCATTAGCATGAATCCCACAAGACTCTCACTTCACAGCAAGTTGGAGCAAGAGGATTGTAAACATGTTTTTGTCTTATGGGATTTGAAACATCTTTCAGTTTTCCTGGTCTAATTAAAAAAAATCTTGAAGGAAGCTGCAGTGCAAGCTTTAGATTTCTTAACTGCTATTCAAACTTATTTCGTTAATTTTAACTGCATTCTGGTTTATCTTCTAACAGATCTGTAATGCCGTTACCATATCCCGGTTGCTCAACGCAACTCTTGTGATTCCAAAGTTCTTGTACAGTAATGTTTGGCTGGACAAAAGGTATATTTCAACATTTCCTTACAAAATAAGTTCATCTTAGTCTTATGTGTTGATAGCTTGTGTCAGTGATTGAATAATTCCTATGTTCTAAAGTACAATTAAATTTAATATCGTAGCCAGTTTCGAGATATATATCAGGAGGATTATTTTATCAAATATTTGAAACCTGATATTCGGATTGTGAAGGAGCTTCCTTTGGAGTTGCAATCGTTAGATTTGGAGGCAATTGGTAGCCTTGTAAGTAATCTCTGATTTGCAGAAAGCTCTAGAGGTGGAAAAATGGTTTTGATGCTCATACTGTATTGCCCAACTCTTATTCTTCTGTAGGTTAATGATACAGATGTCATGAAAGAGGCAAAGCCAAGTATATATGTAAAAAAGATACTACCAATTTTACTGAAGAACAGAGTTGTCCACTTTGTAGGATTTGGCAACCGCTTATCTTTTGACCCGATACCTTTTCAACTTCAGGTATTGCCATTTTCTATTGTTTGTTTCCATTTACCTGCAAAGTCATATGCGTGTTAAATTCCATGAGTTCTCTTCAAACATTGTTAGTCTAGGATGCATAAATACTGGTGGTGGGCAGTGTATTTTTTCAAAATGCATACCAGAGCTATGACACGAGTTCCAACCCATATATGAAGTGAGATACAATGAAGAAGCTATAACTATGTTTGTTTGCTAGGTTTCTTATTTCTCTGTTCCTGATTTAGCCACATATTAAAATTACATACATGAAATATGGATAAAGCATTAGAATTTCACTGTGTTAGTGAGAAATAATAATTTGAAAGCATGCTCTAACTATATATATGCTAACTGTTCTACAGAGATTGCGATGCAGATGTAACTTTCATGCTCTTCGTTTTGTACACAAAATACAAGAAACTGGCGCATTACTTGTAGAGAGATTGCATGGCCACATGCCCCATCTGTCGCCTTTGCAAGATAATCTTTTAGGTCACTTTGCTGGGAAATCCATCCCCAGTGGGAACAGGAACGAGTCGTCCAAATATCTAGCAGTTCATCTCAGATTTGAGATTGATATGGTTGCATACTCAATGTGTTACTTTGGTGGTGGGAAAGACGAGGAAGAGGAATTAGAGATGTATCGTCAAATTCATTTTCCTGCTCTGACAGAAATCAAGAGGATAACAAAGTATGTATGCCATCCTATGCTTTCCATTTCCAGTTACTTTTTGATGCCCTGTTTGGGCATTCATGACAATGAAATGATCTTCTATGTATGTCTAATGTTGAAAAAAGCTCCATCCAAATCAAATGCTGTCCAATCAAATATATTTTGCCTTTCAGAAAAAGTATATGTTTCTGAAAGTCCAACTATTGTTTCAGGTTGCCCTCTGCTACTTTCTTGCGATCTGAAGGCAAATGCCCCCTTGCACCTGAAGAAGCTGTGCTTATGCTCGCTGCTATTGGTTTCAAGCGCAGGACCAGTATATACATTGCAGGTGCTGAAATTTATGGAGGGAGGCATAGGATGGCTGCCATAAGTCGCCTTTATCCTGCTTTAGTAACTAAAGAAACACTTCTGTCCCCATCGGAGCTTGAACCATTCAGAAACTTCTCATCGCAGGTAACTTTTGATAAGATGTTTTATTTGATTCCATATATAGGTAGAAATTTATGCAAACAAAGTGTTGTTAGACATGGAGGTAAACCATTCATAAGCAAAGACGCTTCGCCTCGGATGGGTATGGACCTTAGATATAGCCTGCAATTTGATTGAAATGTATACAAGTTTGCATGTGCAACACCAGGAATGCTCTAATTTTATGTGCTCCACTCTAAAGGTGGCTCATGTGGGCAGCTTAAGTATTTCTTTTGCCAGTTCCGTACTAAAGGTGACTCATGTGCGAAATTCAAATTCGAACCACTAGAGTGGCATACTCCCTCCGTTCCTAAATATTTGTCTTTCTAGAGATTTCAACAAGTGACTACATACGGAGCAAATGAGTGAATCTACACTCTAAAATATGTCTATATACATCCGTATGTGATAGTCCATTTGAAATCTCTAAAAAGACAAATATTTAGGAACGGAGGGAGTACATGATAAAGAATATTAGCAATATCAGAATTTTGAATGAAAGCCTGCACATGCATGATAAAGAAGTGGAACCTTTCGTTTTCGAGGGTCAGCACGAACAACTGTGTTATCAGTTTCATTTTGAATGCAATGAAATTGGGAGCTCTGCTCTTTAATTCGAAAAAAAGAAGCACCTTATGCATTCTAATTATACTTGATGAAATAATTTCTTTTTTCTCTTGCCATTTGCAGTTGGCAGCTCTGGACTTTATTGCATGTGCATCAGCTGATGCATTTGCTATGACTGACCCAGGCAGCCAGTTCTCTTCTCTTGTTCAAGGATACCGCATGTACTATGGTGGTGGGGACCTTCCCACGTTAAGACCAAATAAGCGTCGCCTAGCCAGCATACTTGTGAAGAATGCCACAATAGAGTGGAAGGAATTTGAAACTAGAGTAAACAAACTCATACAACAAACTAAGAAAGTCCATGAGAGGCCAATTGCGAGGAGCATATTCAGGCACCCACGTTGTCCAGAGTGTATGTGCAGAACAGATAATTGAGACATTTTGGAAGTTTCTTGTGCCTGTAACGGTATTATGCAGCCAGAAGCCCAGAGCTTGTTTTGGCTCTTTGGCTGATACCTCGACATGAAGCACCACTGGAATCAACTTAGAGATTGGGCGACAAAGTTCTCATTTTAAGCTGAACAACAACCGTGCATTCTAAATATGGTTCCAGCACAGCTAATTGGGATCAAATTCAATTTACTGACTGCTCTGATCAGCTTGACACTGCGTTGGATTTGCATTGTGGTAGGTCAGGAACTAATTTTTGCATCTGACCTATGGTGTTGCTGCTGCCCTATTTTTGATAGGTCAGGCTGGGAACAGCATTGTTACCGCGAGTGTATTATCTGTATATCTGACAGATGGAAAAACAACTATATTATTTCTGTTCAGAGTTCAGAAGATCTATCATTTGGTAACACAGGCTTCTGGCTTTCTGCGATTGGAGCATGCCATATCAATTGTGGTTCGTCCATCATTTGTTGAGTCAAGTTCTCAAACTTGCTGTACATTTTGTTCCCATTCCTTTTCACTGGGTAATGTTGTACTATACGAGCTGTACATATTGTAAGTTTATACCAAAGGGCAAAGTTAGCAATGCTGCCATTTTGTGTATCTATGCATTGTGTATCATCAAAGTGCAGACTTGCAGTGTCATGCTGCTGCTATGAGGACCATCTCCATTCTATTTTCGAATTTCCTCAACCGGTGATTTTGGTAGAAATGCTAATGAAATTTCTTACTACCTCCTGTTCTTCTGCTTCCAACTTGTACAAGTAGTACCTCTGCAGCTCCCTTTTGGTATGTCATGGCTATCTGAATCCTTGATGACTGGGGCCTGTCAATAAACTGTTGCTTGAGATTACTGAAATTTCAGTCACTTTTTTGTTAGCTTTGTGATTTTCATCTAATGAAGGTACATTTTATGGAAAGTGGATGTTTACCTTTTTAAAGGAAGGTTAGCTGTTTACTTGACTGCTCAAAGTTCTTTCTTAATGGACCAGCTCATAATGTCTGCTACTATAAATCTATCATCAACACAAATGAGTTGACTAGGATGGCCTAAAAATGATCAAATAAAAAATACTCCCTCCGGTCCTTTTTATTCCGCATATTAGATTTTTGTCAAGTCAAACATTGCAAAGTTTGATCAACTTTATATCAAAAAATATCAACATCTACAATATCAAATGTATATACTATGAAACTACATTTCATAACAAATCTAACAATACTGATTTGGCATCGTGAATGTTGATAAATTTTTCTATATGTTTGGTCAAAGTACAAATACTTTGACTTTGAACCAAACTTATACGCAGACTAAAAAGGATCGGAGGGAGTATAAGAAAGAAGGATTAAAAATGTTGGCACAAAACTCTGGCAGAAGTTTAAAATTTAAAATCAAGAGACATAAATTATCACAACTAGAATAGAATAACATGTTCTATATACATGGCATGAATCATGCCCTTTCTGAAACGTGCAAGCACAAGTGAAAACATCGTGCGACTTTGGGTTAGAAAGTCAAATTAGTTTGCAAAAAAATTATGCTGCCTAGAAATTAGCTTAAGTGTAATACAGCAGTTCATTAGCTCCTCCCTTGACGTCTGCAACCCTTTCATCTTTCTTTCCTCCAACCAGCTGCTACTCCTTCCCCTTCACTTTCTTTTTTATATTAAAGCTTGTTTGGTTTATCACTTTCCAAGAAGATTGGAGGAGATTGAGGGGGATTTTGACTTCGCAAGGGATTCGGTCCACCTGAATCCTCTTCAACCCCCATCAAACCGAACAAGCCCTTAAGGTGTTGGCGAAGGAGCCAGCCAAAGTCATTGGTTGATGATTTTTTTATCATGGTCGGGATATTTTAAGAGCCAGAGGCAAAAGCTAGTAGTATTGTTGCCGCCGCACCATTGACTCCGCAGGAATGCATCATTAACCATCTGTAGCTCACTGATGCTATGATGCTCGACGTGCTACCATTTATAGCTCGAGACAACTAGTGAAGGAAAAGCGTTGCCAACAAAGAAGTTTAAGTAACATGAAAGACGTATCCGACTTTGCGGCAATGCTTGAGGTGGAAGAGAGGAGAAAGATGCTTGGAGGGATTAGAGAGGAAAGAGGAGAAAAGATGCAAAAGAAGAAGGCAATCATGAGCTCGTGGTGCATAATAAGTTGTACATGGCGATAGCATGTTGGTTGCTTATGTCACAAGTTTGTCCCTCGAAACATAAGTTGGTCCAATGATCCACTTCTCGACCTGAAGTTATTACGTCATCACCCTTTTACTCAAGGGAGGCCGTTGGCGTCACAGTCACCAAAATGGGTTGGATTGTGTACTACGGCTATAGGCTGATCGGGAGCTCCTTCCGCACATGTCATCTCGTGCACGAGAGCAGGCTTCTCGCAAAGAAGCCCAAGGACAAAGGGGAGATGTGCTCGTCGGTGACCCGCTAGAGAACAGAGAGCACAAGATCGATTGAAAGAGGAGACGACTGCGGCGGGATTGCAGATAGGAATTGGGAGGAGACGATTGTGGAGCAACAAGTTGCGGGATTGTGGAGATCCCGAGTATTTTTTTTCTTCTTGTTTTGGAATGTGATACAGGCTGTTGGAACTGTAAATGTGAGGGATTCTGCCATTCTGGAACGTAAGATTAAAAGCGAAACAACGACAAAAGAATGGTATGCAGATTGAGAGATTTCAGACTTACATAAAGTGTTTCCCTTTTGCATAGCTCCGTGTGTTTGGCATCGATTCTTTTTGGGTCATCAAAGTGCTCACTCTCCTCCTTAATTACTTTGCCAGATTAGTTTTTTACCTATGTGGCATTCTTAGCATCTCCACAACGTGGAGCACAGGGAAAGTTCTTATTACAATCCACCTTGAGGATTAAGACATTGGTGTTATCGTTCCAACTCGGAGAAATGACCCCTGCATTACATGTTGGTGTACTTTTTTATGGACAATGATACAACGCGGCACCGATAGACCTCTATCAGTGCATTAGTGCTAAGGTGAGGTGCTAAATGCATTAAAAAGTTTAACAGCTAATCTCCCCAATGTATGAGTGCTCAGTTTTTGTTGCTAAGCTTCTTTCATGTAATTGTTTAGCAACTAACTCCTTCATAAATTGGTTGGTACTTGGTAGCCATTTCGCATAGGTCTATATGTTTGACATCGTTTATTTCTGGGTCATCAAAGTGCTCTCTCCTCCTTAATTGCATTACTACATCAGCTTTTTCTATGTGCCATTCTTAGCACATGTACAACACAGAATACTGGGAAAGGTCCTATAGCGTGATGTACACGCGTGTTGCTGCTTCGGCTTTTCATTAGCACATAGAGACAGTGGCGGACCCAGAAATAAACTGGAGGGTGTGCACACTTTTAAAAATAATTGAGGTCTATTTCAATCGGCTTGGATGGACCTTGAAAATGAGCTAATTATTACTACATGGTAAAGAAAATATTTTCTAGTAGAAATCTAGGTGTGCCATGTCAAACGGGGCACACCCCCTAGGTAAGCCACTGTGTAGAGACATTTCCATGGCTCACTCGCAGTTTTGCGAAGGATAAACGGCTCGGATCCCTTCGCGCACACCGGGCTGGCATACAATCGTACATTATCTTTTTTTTTTACTGAGGAAAGAACATGTTGGTTACTTGACTTGTTTTAGCGAATGCCTTTTTTACGAGAAGAGCGAATGTTTTTGTTAGATAAAGTTTGAACGAATGCTTATTTTAGAGAAACACCCGAGCTTTATTAACCAATGATCATAGAGTTTACATAGCCGGGGGCTCCAAAAGACTAGAGATTTTCTAGCAATATTATGACCATCTACATTCAACTCGCGACGTTCATGGCGGAATGTAACGTTCCCAGCTTCATTTTGCAGCTTCCTAACTTCACTGATCAGCATAGCATTCAACCATCTCCAACCATCATGTATGCTTTATATAACTGATGCACAATCGTAAGCTATCATAGCCCTTCCAATTTGGAGATCCTCCCGAACGTCCATGTTCTGCTCTACAAATCGCTGCTGCTGCACTTCTTCCATCCGACTGAGAATGTTGGTGCGGTCTACTACTGAACTTGTCGCACATCGGCATCTTTTTAAAATGCACATCGGCAATTGGGATGGATATACCCACCAGCACAGGCCGGACCAGCCCAGCGGTAACCCGAGCTTTTGTAGTAAGTACTACTACTTATATAACTGATGCACAATCAAAGGCTTGACACTTGAAATTCCAAAAAAAAGAGGCTTGACAGTTGACACCCTAAAAAAATGGCTTGACCTAGATCCCAACCGCCATTCGAACATGTCACACCCGCATCCCCTTGATGATGCGGTGGACAAGGAAGACGTGGGTCCCCAGCCAGGGCCCACTGGCAGCTGTGTGTGTGCGCGTACTTAAGCGTGTGAGTTAGCCAGAGTTGGGCATGCGTGTTGTATCTGAACCTTATTCCTCACCTACCCTCTCTGTATCTCGCCCTCCTCTGTTCCTCCTCATCTTCTTCTGCAAGTAAGAACTCGAGTCGATCCCTCATCCCGATCTCCTTGTATTGATCCCTTGTGCCGCTGGGTTCGTTATAAACTAGTAATCAGATCCTGGTTCCGTTTTCCCCCAAAAAATTTCTGCCAGATCGTGCTCACATCCTCTCGATCGGACCGTAACATCCACCGCTGCGGGTGCCGATTCACTCTGGTGAGTTGGCCCAAAATCCCTAGCGGGGTTGGACCGATTTGCAGCGAGGGCGACGGCGCCGCCATCCAAACCTTCCACCCAGACCCGCCACATCCTAGTAGCCATGTCAGAAACCTCGGGAGAGATCAAATCCTTGCTGGAGTCGCTCTTGACGCGGTTCGAGGCGAGCCAGATCACCGCCGACAAGTATGTGGAGGCACAACTCGCCTTCAACGAACAAGTCTCCAGCGACCTCACACACCTCCGCCGCCAGATGGACTTGACGCAAGCGGACGTCGATGAGGTGCGCCAGCAGCGCACCGACCACGACAAGCAACAGGCGCCCGCCTCCTCTCACCAGCACCAGTTCACGCCCAGGGGAGGCAATCCGCATGCGTCCCCGACCACGCCACTACCAGAGCACCCAAGGGGCTCCGGAGTCCATGGGCCGGTCGCTCGCCTCGTCAACGACGGTCCACCCCTCATCCCGCACCGCCCTGCGGCCACCATCACCGGGGCGGGTCAGATGCCGCCACCAGCTTCCCCTCGCGGGATTCCTCAAGCGCCGCCCACATACGACTACCACGTCAAGCCCCCCAAGCACGACTTCCCTAAGTTCGACGACACGGCGCCGTATCTCTGGATCGATCGTTGTGAGTCCTAGTCCTACTTCGAGCTGTACCGGGTGCCGCAGCACAATTGGGTGACCATGGCCTCCCTCTACATCGAGGGGCATGCTGCACATTGTCTTCAAGCTTACCGTCAGGCACACAGAGTGTTGTCATGGGAGGCGTTCTGTCAAGCGCTCAAGGAGGAATTTGGCCCTGACGAGTTTGAGTTGGAGATGCACAAGTTACCGCAACTTCGTCAGACAGGAACAGTGGCTAAATACCGGCTCGCGTTCGAGGCGCATATGTACCACCTGCTGGCGCTCGACGCTACACTCAGCAACAAGTTCTTCATCACGCAGTTCCTGCTTGGTCTGCGCGACGATCTTCGAGCGGCGGTGCGCCTTCAAGCGCCCACGAGCATCACGCGCGCATCCGTTCTGGCGCGCATCTAGGAGGAGGAGACCGACACGCATCGACCTCGACCGCGCATGTTCCCGGTGGGACGACCCCCAACACCACCCATCGCGCTGCCACCACGGCCGCAGGTTGTGCCGCGACCTGCTGCCGCGCCGGCCGTGGCCGTGGGTGGGGACGAGTTTGTGCGGGAGCGGCAGGTCCGAGGTCACTGCCGGGCACATGGCCTATGTTTCAAATGTGGTGACCGATACTCCAGGGAGCACCGTTGCAAGCAGGCCACGCAGCTGCTCACCATACACATGGGTGAGCACGGGGAAGTGCTCACCGACGAAGCAATTCAGGCCGTGGAGCTGTTAGATGAGCCAGGCGATGCACCAGCAGAGCAAGAGTGCTGTGTGCTCTCCACCCAAGCTGTCTCCGGCGTGGAGACGCCGCGTACGATCCGCCTCCGTGCTCTCGTGGGCAATCAGGTCATGCTGCTCCTTGTCGATTCAGGCAGTACACACAGTTTCATCTCCGCGTCCTTTGCCGATCGCATTGCTGCAACAACAACGCCCCTGCCGCCAGTGGACGTGTGCGTTGCTAATGGTGAACGACTGGTCTGCGACAAGCTTGTACCTTGTGTCAAATGGTGGGTACAGGGGCACACCTTTTCCACAGACATGCGCCAGCTCACGCTCGGTGCATACGCCGGCGTGCTGGGTATGGACTGGCTGGAGAAATTCATCCCGATAAGTTGCCATTGGCGAAACAAGACTCTCACCTTCGAGCCTGAGGGTGCCACCGTTACGCTACAAGGTGTTCGACACAATGACGTTCAGTCCCTGGAGGCAATCGAACCAGAGCAGTTCAACAAGTGGCAAGCCGACAACGAGATCTGGTACATGGCTCTTCTGGACAGACACCCACCCCCCAGTGAGCCCGGGAACAAGTTGTCGACCGTCATTCAAGCAGTGCTCAGCGAGTACAAGGATGTGTTTGGCAAACCCAAAAATTTGCCACCACATCGTCAGTACGACCATGCCATTACACTGGTCGAGGGGGCACAACCGGCGAATGCACGCCCCTATCGGTACGCTCCGTTGCAGAAGCACGAAATCGAGCGGCAAGTCAGAGAAATGCTCGATTCCGGTGTCATTGAGCACAGCATGAGTCCCTATGCTGCTCCGGTTCTGCTAGTCAAGAAAAAGGATGGATCATGGCGTTTTTGTGTGGATTATCGATGCCTCAACGACAGTACAGTGAAGAATCGATTTCCCTTACCAATTGTGGACGAGCTCGCGGGTGCTAAATACTTCTCCAAGTTGGATTTACGGGCAGGCTACCACCAAATTCGAATGCGAGATGGCGATGAAGAGAAGACAGCGTTCAAGACCCACCACGGGCACTTCCACTTCAGGGTCATGCCCTTTGGCCTCTGCAACGCCCCGGCAACCTTCCGGTGCTTGATGAATCAAATATTCAGCAAGTATGTACGCAAATTTGTGATCATATTTCTCGATGACATTTTGGTGTTCAGTGAAACGCTGCAGGAGCACGGAGAACATTTGTAGCTGGTCTTTGATCTCCTTCGCCAACACCAACTATTCGCCAAGCTATCCAAGTGTTCCTTTGCTCGGGAGAGCATTGACTACCTCGGGCATGTCATTTCGAGCGCCGGCGTCGCCACCGACGCGGAGAAGACCCAAACTATGCTGAACTGGCCAACGCCGACGACACCCACAGAGCTCCGTGGCTTCCTTGGCCTCACCGGCTACTACAGAAAATTTGTAGCCCGGTACGGCATCATCGCCAAACCACTTACCAACTTGCTGACGAAGAAGGGGTTCGAGTGGAGCGAGCACGCACAAACAACCTTCGATCTCCTCAAACGTGACATGGCCATCGCACCAGTACTCACCTTGCCTGACTTCGCCAAGCAATTCAGCATCGAGACCGACGCCTACGACACCGTCATTGGCGCCGTGCTCGTGCAGGAAGGAGACCTGATGCGGCTTGAAACTGCGTCGGTATTTCCCCAAAGAGGAAGGGATGATGTAGTGCAACTACGGTAGGTATTTTCCTCAGTTATGAAACCAAGGTATCAATCTAGTAGGAGGCCAGGCCAAGCTATGTAAATGGTACCTGCACACAAAGAACAAATACTTGTAACCCGACGCAGAAGAGGGGTTGTCAATCCCTCCTCGGGCAAAAAATAGATTGGTTTGTATGATGTTGGATAAATAGATCTCGCAATAACACAAAATAAAATAAATAAAGAAAAAGTGCAGCAAGGTATTTTTGGGTTTTTGGAATAATAGATCTGAAAATAAAAGCGAATAAAAATAGATCGGAAAGCAATATGATAAAAGATAGACCCGGGGGCCGTAGATTTCACTAGTGGCTTCTTTTGAGAAAATAGCATACGGTGGGTAAATAAATTACTGTTGAGCAATTGATAGAAGATCAAATAATTATGACGATATCCAGGCAATGATCATTACATAGGCATCACGTCCAAGATTAGTAGACCGAAACGATTCTATATCTACTACTATTACTTCACACATCGACCGCTATCCAGCATGCATCTAGTGTATTCAGTTCATGGAGAAACGGAGTAATGCAATAAGAACGGTAACATGATGTAGACAAGTTCTATTCATGTAGGAATAGATCCCATCTTTCTATCCTTAATAGCAACGATACATGCGTGCCTCGCTGCCCCTTCTGTCACTGGGAGAGGACACGGCAAGATCGAACCCATCACAAAGCACCTCTTCCCATGGCAAGAAAAATCGATCTAGTTGGCCTAACTAAACCAAAGATTCGAAGAAGAAATACGAGGCTATCAAAGAAAACTCAAAAAACTTTCATGGATATAGAACTGATCATAAACTCAAACTTCATCGGATCCCAACAAACACACCGCAAAAAGTCGTTACATCAAATAGATCTTCAAGAGACCATTGTATTGAGAATCAAGAGAGAGAGAGAGAGAGAGAGAGAGAAAGCCATCTAGCTACTTCCTACGGACCCGTAGGTCTATGGTGGACTACTCATGCATCGTCGGAGAGGCACCAACGAGGATGATGAACCCCTCCGTGATGTTGTAGATTGGATCTCGTGGTTCTGGAACTTGCGGCGGCTGGAATTGTGTTTCGTCGTCTCTCCTAGGGTTTCTGAAATATTTGGGAATTTATAGGATGAAGAAGCGGTGCAGGAGACCTCCGTGGGGCCCATAACTCCCCTAGGCGCGCCTGGGCTCCTGGGCGCGCCCTGGTGGGTTGTGCTCCCCACGGGCCTTCCCTCTGGTGTTTTCCTGGCCCCCAAGGTGTCTTCTGGTCCAAAAAATTTTGCAAAAAGTTTCGTGGCATTTGGACTCTGTTTGGTACTGATATTCTGTGAAGTAAAAAACAAGCAAAAAAACAACAACTAGCACTGGGCACTATGTCAATAGGTTAGTCCCAAAAAATGATATAAAGTTGCTATAAAATGATTGTAAAACATCCAAGAATGATAATATAACAGCATGGAACAATAAAAAATTATAGATACGTTGGAGACGTATCAGCATCCCGGAGCTTAATTCCTGCTCGTCCTCGAGTAGGTAAATGATAAAAACAGAATTTTTGATGTGGAATGCTGCCTAACATGTTCATCACATATTCTCTTTATTTTGTAGCATGGATATTTGGACTTTTAGATGGTTCAAAGCAATAGTCTATAATTGACATGAAGACTTTAATACTCAAGCATATCAACAAGCAACCATGTCTTTCAAAATATCAACACTAAAGAAAGCTATCCCTAGCCCATCATGCTCAATCATTGATCCATTCACGAAGCACACTCGAATATTAGCTACATCCAATGCTCAAGTACGATCATAGTGCCCCCTAGTTGGTGCTTTATAAGAGAAGATGGAGACTCAAAATAAAAATAAAAGTTGCATAAAGTAAATAGATAGGCCCTTCGCAGAGTGAAGTAGGGATTTGTAGAGGTGCCAGAGCTCAAAGCAAAAATTGAGAGATAAAAACATTTTGAGAGGCATGCTTTTCCTGTAGACGAAAACGACCGAGTAGTTCCCAATACTTTCCATGCTAGATATATCATAGGCGGTTCCCAAACAGAAAATAAAATTTATTCCTTTTTTCACCATTCTTTCACACTCCACGGCTAGCCGTATCCACGGGTACCGTCCATACCAAATATTTCCAAGAAATTTATTATTTGACAACATAAAGTAAATTTCTTTTTCATTTCGGGACTGGGCATCCCTATTACCGCCGTACTCTCGTGCAATGACAAGTGAATAAACACTCATCTTGAGAATAACACATCTAGCATGGAAAAATATTGGCCACCCGCTGCCACTTCATGAGCGGTACGGGCACACAAAAAGAAAATTATTTTTAAAATTAGAGTTGGAAGATACAAATTTGATTAGAACGGCATGGAAATACCGCATGTAGGTAGGTATGGTGGACTTATATGGCAAAACTAGTTTTAAGGATTTTGGATGCATAAGTAGTATTTCTACTTAGTACAAGTGGAGCCTAGCAAAAGATTGAGAAGCAACCAACCAAAAAACGAAAAATCTCATAAACAAGCATTAAGCATAACTAACACCGAATAATGCCCCACAAGTAGGATGTAATTTCATTGCATAACTGTTGGCTTTCGTGCTTGCATAGGGAATCACAAACCTTAACACCAATATTCTTACTAAAGCATAATTAGTCACCAACATGACTCATATATTACTATCATCATATCTCAAAACTATTACAAAGAATCAAGTTTATTTTGTCCAATGGTCTTCATGAAAGTTTTTATTATATCCCTCTTGAAAATCTATCACTTTGGGACTAGTTTCATATATTGCCATTGCTTTTGACAATCTCAAATAAATTTAAGTGAAGAACATGAGCATAAAAAATTTCATCTCTCAAAATAATATAAGTGAAGCATGAGAGAATTTCTTCAAAATTACTAACTCTCAAATAAATCTAAGTGAAGCATGGGAGTATTTCTCCAAAAATATTAAAGCACACCATGCTAAAAAATATATAAGTGAAGCACTAGAGCAATTCCATAGCTCAAAAAATTTAAGTGAAGCATATAGAGCAATTCTAACAAATCATAGAATAATTTTGGCTCTATCAAATAGGTGTGTCCAGCAAGGATACTTGTGACAAACTAAAAAGCAAAAAAATCAAAGACTCATATAATACAAGACGCTCCAAGAAAAACTCATGATATATGATGAATAAAAATATAGCTCCAAGTAAAATTACCGATGGTCGTTGGAAGAAAGAGGGGATGCCTTCCGGGGCATCCCCAAGCTTAGTTGCTCGGTTCTCTTTGAATATTAACTTGGGGTGCCATGGGCATCCCCAAGCTTAGTCTCTTCTACTCCTTATTCCTTCATCCATCGTGATCTCACCCAAAACTTGAAAAACTTCAATCACACAAAACTTAACAAAACCTTCGTGAGATCCGTTAGTATAAGAAAATCAATCTTCACTCTAAGTATTGTTGAAAACCCATTCAAATTTTGTTATTGCATTATACCTACTGTATTCTAACTTTACCGTGGCTTATACCCCCCGATGCAATCCATAGATTCATCAAAATAAGCACACAATGCAACGAAAACAGAATCTGTCAAAAACAGAATAGTCTGCAAAGACGCAAATTCTACTCATACTTATTTAACTGAAAAAATTCTGAAAATTTAGGACAACGTAGGAAATTTGTATATCAATCTTGTGTAAAAAAATTCAGAATTTTTAGTCGCTCCTGTGAATTTTTGAAATTCTGCTAATGGACGCAAAAGTTTCTGTTTTCCAACAAGATCAAATCAACTATCACCCAACATGATTACAAAGGCTTTACTTGGCACAAACACTAATTAAAACATAAAAACACAATAATAACAGTAGTATAATTGTGCAAACACTCAAGAATAGGAAGAAAAAGGAAAAAATAAATTTTATTCATTGGGTTGCCTCCCAACAAGCGCTATTGTTTTATGCCCTTAGCTAGGCATAATGCATAGATTCAAGTATTGTCATCTTTCTTATTATTTTCCATAGATGTGTTTTTGTCAGGAGGTTTTGCAAATATAACTTGGAACACATTATCCATAGAAATTTTAGCATTATCAAGTTGTACATCTACGTAACCCCTTTGATTTCCGTCTACGATCCAAGAATATTGTTGATTAACATCATTGAAAACTTGTTGGATCACATATAAAACGGGGATTTCCTTTTTAAGATTCTCATAAAAAAATTGATTATTTCCAAGCAAATGTCTCAACATATAGTCACTAATGTAAAGGATCTCATCTATCACCGTTTTTTCACGGCTCATACCATAAAAGTAAAAAATTCCCTAGCTTCCCGTATTATGTAATCAAATTCATTCATAAGAACATGGGTAGCTATCTTTTTAGCTTTTGGGTCTTTTATAACGGGAAGCTCATAAAACAATCTTTGTAAGGTAGGATGGGTATGGATAAATTTATTTTCAAGTTTCAGAACTAGTGCTAAAATAGCCTCCACATAAGTTTTAGTTCTTTTAAGTATAGGAGCATCATCAAAAGTCAAGTTTCAACACAATTAAAAAAATCTTGGATATGTTCTTTTTCCATAACATTCCCTTGCCCTAAAACAAAAGTTTTAGCATCCAGATTGCCAGATCATCCAATTTTAGGAGTTAGGCCATCATCTGTTTCTGCCATACCAAAGTCACTCATGATGATGAGCTCAAGCAAACAAAAGATCCGACGAGAAAAAGGCGAACGAAAAAGAAGGCGAATAAAGAGGCAAATTTTGTGAACTGGGGGAGATGAAAACAAGAGGCAAATGGCAAATAATGTAAATTGCAAGGAGATGAGATTTGTGATTAGGAACCTGATAGATCTTGACTTGATCCTCCCCGGCAACGGCGCCAGAAATTCCTTTTGATGCGGCTTGAAACTGCGTCGGTGTTTCCCCGAAGAGGAAGGGATGATGCAGTATAGCTACGGTAGGTATTTCCCTCAGTTATGAATCCAAGGTATCAATCCAGTAGGAGGCCAAACCAAGCTATGTAAACGGTACCTGCACACAAAGAACAAATACTTGCAACCCGACGCGTAAGAGGGGTTGTCAATCCCTCCTCGGGCAAAAGATAGATTGGTTTGTATGATGTTAGATAAATAGATCTCGCAATAACACAAAATAAAATAAATAAAGAAAAAGTGCAGCAAGGTATTTTTCAGTTTTTGGAATAATAGATCTGAAAATAAAAGCGAATAAAAATAGATCAGAAAGCAATATGATAAAAGATTGACCCGGGGGCCATAGATTTCACTAGTGGCTTCTCTCGAGAAAATAGCATACGGTGGGTAAACAAATTATTGTTGGGCAATTGATAAAAGATCAAATAATTATGACGATATCCAGGCAATGATCATTATATAGGCATCACGTCCAAGATTAGTAGACCGAAATGATTCTGCATCTACTACTATTACTCCACACATCGACCGCTATCCAGCATGCATCTAGTGTATTAAGTTCATGGAGAAACGGAGTAATGCAATAAGAATAGTGACATGATGTAGACAAGATCTATTCATGTAGGAATAGACCCTATCTTGTTATCCTTAATAGCAATGATACATGCGTGCCTTGCTCCCCCTTCTGTCACTGGGA
This sequence comes from Thinopyrum elongatum, assembly GCA_011799875.1. NCBI lineage: Eukaryota > Viridiplantae > Streptophyta > Magnoliopsida > Poales > Poaceae > Thinopyrum > Thinopyrum elongatum. The sequence continues at coordinate 204,833,124 of CM022303.1, forward strand.
GAGGACACCGCAAGATCGAACCCATCACAAAGCACCTCTTCCCATGGCAAGAAAAATCGATCTAGTTGGCCTAACTAAACCAAAGATTCAAAGAAGAAATACGAGGCTATAAGTAATCATGCAGATAAGAGATCAAATAAAACTCACAAAACTTTCATGGATATAGATCTGATCATAAACTGAAACATCATCGGATCCCAACAAACACACCGCAAGAAGTCATTACATCAAATAGATCTCCAAGAGACCATTGTATTGAGAATCAAAAGAGAGAGAGAAAGCCATCTAGCTACTTCCTACGGACCCGTAGGTCTATGGTGGACTACTCACGCATCATCGAAGAGGCACCAATGAGGATGATGAACCCCTCCGTGATGGTGTAGATTGGATCTCGTGGTTCTGGAACTTGCGGCAGCTGGAATTGTGTTTCGTCGTCTCTCCTAGGGTTTCTAGAATATTTGGGAATTTATAGGGCGAAAAGGCGGTGCAAGAGACCTCTGTGGGGCCCACAACCCCCCTGGGCGTGCCTGGGCTCTTGGGCGCGCCTTGGTGGGTTGTGCTCCCCACGAGCCTCCCCTCTGGTGCTTTCTTGGCCCCCAAGGTGTCTTCTGGTCCAAAAAAATCTCCAAAAAGTTTCGTGGCATTTGGACTCCGTTTGGTACTGATATTCTGCGAAGTAAAAAACAAGCAAAAAACAGCAACTGGCACTGGGCACTATGTCAATAGGTTAGTCCCGAAAAATAATATAAATTTGCTATAAAATGATTGTAAAACATCCAAGAATGATAATATGACAGCATGGAACGATAAAAAATTATAGATACGTTGGAGACGTATCACCACCCAGTGGCTTACTTCAGCAAGGCCCTGGGAGTGCGCAATCAGAAGCTTTCAGCTTACGAGAAGGAGTTTTTGGCGGTAATGATGGTCGTAGACAAGTGGCGGGCGTATCTGCAGCGTGGCCAGTTCACCATTGTCACCGACCACAAAAGTCTTTGCAATCTAGGTGATCAACAACTCAAGACGGATCTGCAGCGCAAGGCTATGTCCAAGTTGGTCGGATTGCAATTCAAATTCTAGTACAGACGTGGAGTGGACAACGGAGCCGCAGATGCTCTGTCACACGTGGGCGCGGCCCTGGACATTGCAACACTCTCCCTTTGTCAGCCAACCTGGGTGCAGGAAGTGGCCAATTCCTACGCCCCAGATGCAGATGCTTAAGAGAAACTGACATAGCTAGCTGTCCACAACCCCGACAAAGACGGATTTGAGCTGCACAAAGGGCTGATTCGTCAGAATGATCGCCTCTGGACTGGCAGCAACACGGCTCTCCGCACCAAGTTGATCAGTGCCCTGATACGTCTCCAACGTATCTATAATTTTTTATTGTTCCATGCTATTATATTATCTGTTTTGGATGCTTTATATGCATTAATATGCTATTTTATATTATTTTTGGGACTAACCTATTAACCTAGAGCCCAGTGCCAGTTTCTGTTTTTTCCTTGTTTTTTAGCTTCGTGGAAAAGGAATACCAAATGGAGTCCAAACGGAATAAAATCTTCGCGATGATTTTTCTTGGACCAGAAGACACCCAGGAGACTTGGAGATGAAGTCGGAGGAGCCACGAGGGGGCCACAAGGGTGGAGGGCGCGCCTAGGGGGGTAGGGCGCGCCCCCTGCCTTGCCCCCCCCCTCCCCCGTGACCCTCCTGACCTAATTCTTTCGCCTATATATTCACATATGTTGCCAAACCACTAGAGGCATCCACAAAAAGACTTTTCCACCGCCGCAACCTTTTGTACCTGTGAGATCCCATCTAGGGACCTTTTTCGGCACCCTGCCGGAGGGGGATTCGATCACGGAGGGCTTCTACATCAACACCATTGCCCTTCCGATGAAGCGTGAGTAGTTTACCACAGACCTACGGGTCCATAGCTAGTAGCTAGATGGCTTCTTCTCTCTCTTTGATTCTCAATACCATGTTCTCCTCGATGTTCTTGAGTTTATTCCTCTACATCATGTCATCTTACTTAATGAGTTACTCTGTTCTTCATGAACTTAATACTCTAGATGCAGGCAGGAGTCGGTCGATGTGTGGAGTAATAGTAGTAGATGCAGAATCATTTCGATCTACTTGACACGGACGTGATGCCTATATTCATGATCATTGCCTTAGATATCATCATAACTTTTCGCTTTTCTATCAATTGCTCGGTAGTAATTTGTTCACCCACCGTATTATTTGCGATCTTGAGAGAAGCCTCTAGTGAAACCTATGGCCCTCGGGTCTATTTTCCATCATATAAGTTTCCAATCTACCATATAAGTTTCCGATCTACTATTTTGCAATCTTTTACTTTTCGATCTATAAACCAAAAATACCAAAAATATTTACTTTATCTTTTATTTAGTTTCATCTATATCTATCAGATCTCACTTTTGCAAGTAACCGTGAAGGGTCCAAGTTGTTTGATTGTTTGTGCAGGTATTCGGTGATTTGTGCGTTGTCTTCTACTGGATTGATACATTGGTTCTCAAACTGAGGAAAATACTTATCTCTACTTTGCTGCATCACCCTTTCCTCTTCAAGGGAAAAACCAACGCAAGCTCAAGAAGTAGCAGGAAGAATTTTTGGCGCCGTTGTCGGGGAGATCTACGCCAAGTCAAGACATACCAAGTACACATCATAAAACTCTCATCTCTTGCATTATATTATTCGCCATTTGCCTCTCGTTTTCCTCTCCCCCACTTCTAAAATGATTTTCGGAAAATTTGCCTTTTTGTTTGCCTTCTTTCCGTTCGATCTTTTGTTTGCTTGTGTCACCATGTGCCTTCTTTTTGCTTGCATCTTCGCTTGCTAAAAGTTTATGGATCCTCATCCACTTGCTAATCTCTTTAAGAGATCCAATTATGATGAACTAATTTCTAGTGATTTGAGTGCACTAGATTATCTTTATGAAGTTTTGCTTGAAATTCATGAATCTAAAAATTGTGATGAAGTGTTAAAAGAAGAAATCTATGAAGTGATTCACGATAGCTCCTTGTATGAAAAGCATGATTGCAATGGTTCTACTATAAATTCTATTAATGTCAGTTGTGCTAATGATATGCAAAACCCTAAGCTTGGGGATGCTAGTTTTGCTAGGTCCACTACTTGTTGCAATGATCATGATTGGGGTGATTTTTCTTATGATCTTGAAAATTTATTTAAGCCTCATGATGAATATGTTTGCAATAATATTGAAAGTGGGTTTGGAAGAGTGTCAATTCTAGGATATAATGATCCCACTACTTTGGAGTATGATCAATCTTATGATTTTTTTTATAAAAGTGGGTTTGGAGAGGTCATGACTTTATTTGATGATAATCCCACTATTTTGGAAGAGTGTCAATTTTGCATGCATGTGGATCATGTTGAGAATATTTTATGTGATAGTTATATTGTTGAATTTGATTATGATCCTACATTTAATTATTATGAGAGAGAAAAATATGGTTGTGGAAATCTTCATGTTACTAAATTACATCTCGTTATGTTGAGATTGCTATTGTTTCTTTCTTCTTCTTTGCATATGCTAGTTTTTGCTTGTCTTGATAATTTGTTTGCCTATAAGATGCCTATGCATAGAAAGTATGTTAGACTTAGATCTGTTTTTCACATGCTTTATGATGCTCTCTTTGTGCTTCAATTCTTGTCTTTCATGTGAGCATCATCAAAATTATCAATGCCTAGCTAAAAGGCTTTAAAGAAAAGCGCTTGTTGGGAGACAACCCAATATTTTTCCTTACTGTTTTCCAATAAATAATTCATATATCCTCTGTTTATATGTGGTTTTGTGTTTTAATTAGTGTTTGTGCCAAGTAAAACCTTTGGGATGGCTTACGGTGATAGTTGATTTGATCTTGCTGAAAAACAGAAACTTTTCCGTTCAGTCACAGAATTTTAATAATTCAGTGGAGCGTTAAAAAACCCTGAATTTTTTATATTATATTTATATAAAATTTCCTATGCTCTCCTAATTTTTCAGAATTTTTTGAGTTAGATAAGTATTAGAACAATTCGGATCTTTGCAGACTGTTCTGTTTTTTACAGATTCTATTTTCTTTGTGTTGTTTGCTTATTTTGATGAATCTATGGGTAGTATCGGGGGGGGGGGTATGAACCATGGAAAAGTTGGAATACAGTAGATATTACACCAATATAAATAAATAATGAGTTCAAAACAGTACCAAAAGTGGTGATTTATTTTCTTATACTAACGGAGCTTATGAGATTTTCTGTTGAGTTTTGTGTTGTGAAGTTTTCAAGTTTTGGGTAAGGATTTGATGGACTATGGAATAAGGAGTGGCAAGAGCCTAATATTGGGGATGCCCAAGGCACCCCAAGTTAATATTCAAGGACAACCAAGAGCCTAAGCTTGGGGATGCCCCGGAAGGCATCCCCTCTTTCGTCTTCGTCTATCGGTAACTTTACTTGAGGCTATATTTTTATTCACCACATGATATGTGTTTTGCTTGGAGCGTCTCGTATGATTTGAGTATTTGCTTTTTAGTTTGCTACAATCATCCTTGCTGTACACACCTTTTGAGAGGGACACGCATGAATCGTGATTTATTAGAATACTCTATGTGCTTCACTTATACCTTTTGAGCTAGGCAATTTTGCTCTAGTGCTTCACTTATATCTTTTTAGAGCACGGCGGTGGTTTTATTTTATAGAAATTGTTGAACTCTCATGATTCACTTATATTATTTTGAGAGTCTTTAAACAGCATGGTAATTTACTTTGGTTATAAATTTAGTCCTAATATGATAAGCATCCAAGAGGGATATAATAAAAACTTTCATATAAAGTGCATTGAATACTATGAGAAGTTTGATTCCTTATGATTGTTTTGATATATAGAGATGGTAATATTAGAGTCATGCTAGTGAGTAATTGTGAATTTGGGAAATACTTGTGTTAAAGTTTGTGATTCACGTAGCATGCACGTATGGTGAACCGTTATGTGATGAAGTCGGAGCATGATTTATTTATTGATTGTCTTCCTTATGAGTGGCGGTCGGGGACGAGCGATGGTCTTTTCCTACCAATCTATCCCCCTAGGAGCATGCGCGTAGTACTTCATTTCTATAACTAATAGATTTTTGCAATAAGTATGTGAGTTCTTTATGACTAATGTTGAGTCCATGGATTATACGCACTGTCACCCTTCCACCATTGCTAGCGTCTCTAGTGCCGCGCAACTTTCGCCGGTACCATATACCCACCATATACCTTCCTCAAAACAGTCACCATACCTACCTATTATGGCATTTCCATAGCCATTCCGAGATATATTGACATGCAACTTTCCACCGTTCCGTTTATTATGACACGCTTCATCATTGTCATATTGCTTTGCATGATCATGTAGTTGACATCGTATTTGTGGCAAAGCCACCGTTCATAATTGTTTCATACATGTCACTCTTGATTCATTGCACATCCCGGTACACCGCAAGAGGCATTCATATAGAGTCATATTTTGTTCTAAGTATCGAGTTGTAAGAAAATAAAAGTGTGATGATCTTCATTATTAGAGCATTGTCCCATGTGAGGAAAGGATGATGGATACTATGATTCCCCCACAAGTCGGGATGAGACTCCGGACAAAAAAAAGAGGCCCAAAAAATGAGAAGGCCCAAATAAAAAAATGATAGAAAAGAGAAAAGGGACAATGTTACTATCCTTTTACCACACTTGTGCTTCAAAGTAGCACCATGATCTTCATGATAGAGAGTCTCCTATGTTGTCAATTTCATATACTAGTGGGAATTTTTCATTATAGAACTTGGCTTGTATATTCCAATGATGGGCTTCCTCAAATTGCCCTAGGTCTTCGTGAGCAAGCGAGTTGGATGCACACCCACTTAGTTTTCTTTTGAGCTTTCATAAACTTATAGCTCTAGTGCATCCATTGCATGGCAATCCCTACTCACTCACATTGATATCTATTGATGGGCATATCCATAGCCCGTTGATACGCCTAGTTGATGTGAGACTATCTCCTTCTTTTTGTCTTCTCCACAACCACCATATTCTATTCCACCTATAGTGCTATGTCCATGGCTCACGCTCATCTATTGCGTGAAAGTTGAAAAAGTTTGAGAACATCAAAAGTATGAAACAATTGCTTGGCTTGTCATCGGGGTTGTGCATGATTTGAATATTTTGTGTGATGAAGATGGAGCATAGCCAGACTATATGATTTTATAGGGATAAGCTTTCTTTGGCCATGTTATTTTGAGAAGACATAATTGCCTTGTTAGTATGCTTGAAGTATTACTGTTTTTATGTCAATATTAAACTTTTGTTTTGAATCTTATGGATCTGAGCATTCATGCCACAATAAAGAAAATGACATGGATAAGTATGTTAGGTAGCATTCCACATCAAAAATTCTGTTTTTATCATTCACCTACTCGAGGACGAGCAGGAATTAAGCTCGAGGATGCTTGATACGTCTCCAATGTATCTATAATTTTTTATTGTTCCATGCTATTATATTATCTGTTTTGGATGTTTTATATGCATTAATATGCTATTTTATATTATTTTTGGGACTAACCTATTAACCTAGAGCCCAGTGCCAGTTTCTGTTTTTCCTTGTTTTATAGCTTCGTGGAAAAGGAATACCAAACGGAGTCCAAACGGAATAAAATCTTCGCGATGATTTTTCTTGGACCAGAAGACACCCAGGAGACTTGGAGATGAAGTCGGAGGAGCCACGAGGCGGCCACAAGGGTGGAGGGCGCGCCCCCTGCCTTGTGGGCCCCCCGTGACCCTCCTGACCTAATTCTTTCACCTATATATTCACATATGTTCCCAAACCACCAGAGGCATCCACAAAAAGACTTTTCCACCGCCGCAACCTTCTGTACCCATGCGATCCCATCTAGGGACCTTTTCCGGCACCCTGCCGGAGGGGGATTCAATCACGGAGGGCTTCTACATCAACTCTATTGCCCTTCCGATGAAGCGTGAGTAGTTTACCTCAGACCTACGGGTCCATAGCTAGTAGCTAGATGGCTTCTTCTCTCTCTTTGATTCTCAATACCATGTTCTCCTCGATGTTCTTGGAGATCTATTCGATTTAATACTTTTTTGCGGTGTGTTTGCTGAGATCCGATGAATTGTGGATTTATGATCAGCTTATCTATGAATATTATTTGAATCTTCTCTGAATTCTTTTATGCATGATTTGATATCTTTGTAATTCTCTTCGAACTATCGGTTTGGTTTGGCCAACTAGATTGATTTTTCTTGCAATGGGAGAAGTGCTTAGCTTTGGGTTCAATCTTGCGGTGTCCTTTCCCAGTGATAGTAGGGGCAGCAAGGCACGTATTGTATTGTTGCCATCAAGGATAAAAAGATGGGGTTTACATCATATTGCTTGAGTTTATTCCTCTACATCATGTCATCTTACTTAATGTGTTACTCTGTTCTTCATGAATTTAATACTCTAGATGCAGGTAGGAGTTGGTCGATGTGTGGAGTAATAGTAGTAGATGCAGAATCGTTTCGGTCTACTTGACACGGACGTGATGCCTATATTCATGATCATTGCCTTAGATATCGTCATAACTTTGCGCTTTTCTATCAATTGCTCGGTAGTAATTTGTTCACCCACCGTATTATTTGCTATCTTGAGAGAAGACTCTAGTGAAACCTATGGTCCCCGGGTCTATTTTCCATCATATAAGTTTCCAATCTACCATATAAGTTTCCGATCTACTATTTTGCAATCTTTTACTTTCCGATCGATAAACCAAAAATACCAAAAATATTTACTTTATCTTTTATTTAGTTTCATCTATATCTATCAGATCTCACTTTTGCAAGTAACCGTGAAGGGATTGACAACCCCTTTATCGCGTTGGGTGCAAGTTGTTTGATTGTTTGTGCAGGTATTCGGTGATTTATGCGTTGTCTCCTACTGGATTGATACCTTGATTCTCAAACTGAGGGAAATACTTATCTCTACTTTGCTACATCACCCTTTCCTCTTCAAGGAAAAAATCAACGCAAGCTCAAGAAGTAGCATGCCCTCCATGACAGCGCGGTGGGCGGACATTCAGGCAACACGACCACATATCAACGCCTGAAGAAGCGTTTTTTGTGGACTGGCATGAAGCACGACATGGCGGACTATGTGAAGCAGTGCTTGGTATGCCAACAAGCTAAACATGAGCACCGGCGACCGACGGGCATGCTGGCTCCCCTTCCTATCTCTACGGCACCATGGCATGACCTCACCATGGATTTCGTCGAAGGATTGCCCAAGTCTGAAGGGTATGACGCAATCATGGTGGTGGTCGATCGACTAACAAAGTTCGCGCACTTTGTTCCCCTCCGCCACCCGTTCAATGCCGCACAGGTGGCGCGCGTCTTTTGGGACAACGTCGTCAAGCTGCACGGCCTTCCCAACTCCATTGTCTCCGACCGCGAACGAGTTTTCACTAGCGCCCTCTGGCGCGAGCTGTTCACCACTGCGGGCACCAAATTGCTCTACTCTACGGCCTACCATCCTCAGACCGATGGCCAGAGCGGGCGTGTCAACCAGTGTATGGAGATGTACCTCCGATGCATGATCCATGATGCACCGCGCCGCTGGCGACACTAGCTTCCAACGACGGAGTTTTGGTACAACTCGTCCTTCCATTCGTCGATCAACTGCACACCATTCAAGGCTCTGTATGGGGTGGAACCCAATCTGGGCGGCATGGCACTCTGGGACGACAAGCCGCCCCCGGCCCTCAACTGCGAGCACTGGGACTGGGGGGAGCACACGGCACGGCTGCGCGCGCAAATTCTCCATGCCCAGCGCCGGTTCAAGAAGCAGGCTGATCGTCATAGGACGGAGCGGGAGTTTGAGGTTGGTGATTCGGTCTTGCTCAAGCTGCAGCCATACGACCAGTCCTCCTCATCAACAGGTCGTGTGCAAAATTAGCGTACAAGTTCTTTGGGCCTTTCAAGATCTGCGCGCGCATCGGCAAGCTGGCATACAAGCTGGAGCTTCCCTCGGACAGCCGCATCCACGATGTTTTTCATGTCTCTTAGTTGAAGCCGTTCACGCCCAATTACTCACCGGTGTTCTCCGAGTTGTCTCGCCCACCTGATCTGTCCAACATTGACAGTGAATCTGCAGAAATTCTGGAGTGACGGATGGTCAAGCATGGCAACCAGGCAATCATGCAGCTCCGCGTCCGCTGGTCGTCGTCCACATGAGGCACAACATGCGAGGACTACGAGACCTTGCGTCAACGTTTCCCGACGGCAAGCATATGGCAAGATGCTTCAGCGAGCCAAGATGAAGCGCAACCTGAAGACGGCGTTCTTTCTGCAGGCGACGCTCTTTCTGAAGACGAGGGGCATGTCACATCCGCATCCCCTTAATGATGTGGTGGACAAAGAAGACGTGGGTCCCCAGCCAGGGCCCACTGGCAGCTGTGTGTGTGTGCGCGCGTGTACTTAAGCGTGTGAGTTAGCCAGAGTTGGCATGCGTGTTGTATCTGAACCTTATTCCTCACCTACCCTCTCTGTATCTCGCTCTCCTTCTCTGTTCCTCCTCATCTTTTCTGCAAGTAAGAACTCGAGTCGATCTCTCATCCCGATCTCCTTGTATCGATCCCTTGTGCTGCTAGGTTCGTTACAGAACACCGTCGCCTCTCAAAGCCATCTGGTTCTTCTTGCCTCTTTCTCACCGCGTGTAAGCAGGTCGCCCCCTGCCGGCTTGCTCAACTGTCTCTGGTAGATCTGGTCGAGATCATGCACTCCATTAGGTTTGGCTTGTAATATTCTTTCAGAACAACGAAATGTTTGTATGATTTGCTTCCCTGATTCAAATCTTGTGATTGTTGAAATCCTTCCATAACCAGGACAGTGTAGCTGGGTGCACAATGAGCCGGCGGTTTCTGAACATGGTGGTGCATGAGCAGAAAATATCCTTCCACAACGTCCAGAAACCTAAGGCCTTGTACAATGCAAGGCCCTTACAGGAGGTGCCTAGAGAAAAAACCAGTCTTTTCTTAAGCATCAGTGCTTATTTGTAGAGGGTAGACACTTAATTAAGCGTCTCTCTAGTAGAACTAGGCACTGGTGCTTCAGTAAAATCTAATTTATTTTTCTAAGCACCTCCCTAAGCATCTAGCATTGTATAAAGCCTAATGAAGCCAGTCGGCCGTCCCTTCACGGCCGCAGTGGTTGGCAATGCGATATGGGTGTCGTCTGAGGATGGCACCTACAGATATGATATCTCGAATGGTGCATGGAGTCAGGCTGGCAGTTGGGTGCTTCCCTTCCATGGCTCGGCGGAGCATGTTGGAACTAATCTTGTTTAGTGCTAGGTTTAGATTATTTCTTGTTTTTTGAGTCATGCATGTAGTAGTATCTGCAGCAATGTGCACACATAGAGACGTGTTCGTGTGTGTGCGTGCAAGCTACAACAGTATTGTCTTGTGTTTAGCTGAGTCAAATGCATGCATGCATGGGTCATAGATAAGGTGTTAGCTGGCCGAAGGGATTTCAGGGTAGTTAGCTGGGCTTGCGGTACGTGGAGTTAGTGGCCGAACCTGCCGGCTAGTTAGTCCATGCGTGAGGCCAACCCCTTATATATATATGTTGCATATCAAGCAATGGGAAAAGAGTCGTGAGGGCTAGAGGAAAATGTAGCGCCTGTGTATTAATTAGGGCCAGAGGGCTCAAATTAGTTCCCTTACTACCCAATTAGTTACTCCATGTAGGACATCGACTTGGATGGAGGGAGTACTAATTGGGCGTAACTAATAATACTCCGGGGGCGCGCCGCTCGGCCCCGTCAAGAGCTCTGAACGGGGCTGATGGCTCGGCGATGGTCGGGCTGGTCGATTGGAGGCCGCTCGGCCACTAATCTATCTCGTGCTTGAAAAAAACTTGATCTCTCTAAGCACCTTGCATCGTACAAGGCATTAGAAGAACCCGCCGGATTGAAATAGTAGACGAAGCACTAGTGTCACTTGATTGTTGATTTCCTGTACGTTTTGTATCATCCAAGTGTAGGCTTGCAGTGTCATGGTTTAGTCATGCTGCGAGGACAATTTTCTTTCTTCCAATTTCCTCAACAATGATGTTGGCAGAAATACTATTGAAATTTCTTACTCGCTCTTGTTCGAGTAAATAGCATAAAACTACTACAATTTGGGCTAGGGTTTAAAAAAACTACCAAATTTATTTTTTTCACTGATAACTATCAAGTCCGGGGTCGGCTGTTTCAAAAAACCCAAATCACCAAGTACTTATCAGTTGATCACCATTATGACAATTGGGGCCCACATGTAAGAAAGTCGTTTGTTTGACCGTTAACATACATGTAGGCCCCACACGTCAGTGCCTCTTCCACTATTTTTTATAGAATAGCCCCTACAACATTTTTAAAAAGCAATCAGGTCCCCAAAAACATGTTTAAAAAGCAATCAGGCCCTGCAATTATCTTTAAAAAGCAATCCAGACCTCTGACATTAAAAAAACCCAATCTGTCATGTAATGTCACCGCCGCCGCTCCGCTATGGTGCTTCGCCCGAGGTCGCCGCCGTCGGGCCGTCATGGGGCTCCGCCTGAGGTCATCGCTGCACCGCCATGGGGCTCCGCCTGTGGTCGCGGCCGCCCGCGCCACCATGGGGCTCCGCCTGTGGTCGCGGTCGTGCCGCCTGGAGTCGCTGCCGCCGTCTACCATGGCGACGCCTGGAGTCATCGCCGCCTGCCATGGGCCGCTTGGAGTCGCCTGGGCTGCTCCATCCACGTGTGGCCGAGCGCGCAACACGAGGCAGCACTGGCCCGACGGCGGGCGTAGAGAGGTAGAGTGAGAAGGAGGTGGGCCGGAGGAGTGGTCGGGGTTGAACCCCGATGATCGTCGGCGGCGGGCGGGCGACGGAGGGAGTAGCCGTTCTTCCCCCTCGATCTGTTCCCCCTTGTTCGCCAGGGTGGTTTGACTTTTCTTCTTGATGAAATAGATCCTTTGATTATTTGCTCCCTAGATGATGTGTGGGCCCCACTTGTTAGCTAACGGTTAAACTAACAGTTTGTTTAGGGGTGGGGCTGACCTGTCATAAACTAGATCAATTCTAATTGGCATGGTCATTTGGGTTTTTTGAAACAGCTGACCCTGGACTTGGTAGTTATCAACGAAAAAAATAAATTCGGTAGTTTTTTGGAACCCTAGCCCGAATTATAGTGGTTTTTATGCTATTTACTCCTCTTGCTCTTCTGTTTCCAACTTGTACAAGTAGTAGCTCTGCACCCCATAATTTGATACATGTGGCTATCTGAATCCTTGATGGTTCAGGCCTGTCAATTGAACAGTTTGCCTAAGATTACTGAAATTCAATCACTTTTTGTTAGCTTTGTACCTTTTTTAATCGAAAGTGGATGTTTACCTTTTTAAAAGAAATGTTGGATGTTTTCTTGGCCAAAGTTCTTTCTTAGTGGACCAACTCAGAATATGGGAAATACTCTCGGGTGGCAGCGCTGGAAGAACATGTGGTGCCCCCATGTTTGGTTTTGGTAATTGATGACAATCTCCATGGACTAATGGTTGCCTTGAGTTATATTGAAGGGTTTGTCCATAGGATTTTCTTGTAGTCCATGTGTTGGTTTCAAGGGGTTTATGAGATGACCAAGGTGCTATTCAAGGAGTTATCCAAAGATTGGTCATGTAGAAGACATGATACAAGGTTGATTAAGACTAAGTCAAAGTGTGAATCAAGTTGATCAACACGCAAAGCGTAGAAGATGTACCGAAAGGGGTCAAGTGATCCCATGGTATGGTAAGCGTTGTCCATTACGCTTTGTGTACTAACCCATGGTCTACGTGAGAGTTCTATGTGTGGTTAGGTATGTTTCATGGGCTTGCGTCAAGAGGAAGATCTCATACAACCCATGGAGGATGACATCAAGTTGTGATCGTCATCAAGATTGCGGTGTACAAGTTCAAGTGGAGCATCACGAAAAGATCATGCTTGAAGCTTGTCATCCATTATGGTGACAATGGACTTGTGATGATGTTCGATGAGTGGCTCACCCATAGTGGAGTATGGGGGAGCAATCTACTAGTCTTCATCGAGCCAACGCAATCAAGAAAGGTGGTCCAACTTGAGGGAGTCAAGATCATCATCATCTAGCTCAAGTGGACTATGTGCAAGGCAAATGTTTGCCCTTGATAGGTTTTCTATTTTACTGGTCTCATGGTGGTAGTTGGGAGACCGGGTTATAGGATCGATTGTCATACTATCAAGGGGGGCTCTCAAGTTAGTAGCTTGATCGTATCGTTCTTAGAGAGCTCAAACCATTGCATCCTTGCTTCATCTTTCTTGGTTCTTGTTTGGTGTTTCTCTTTGTGAGTTTTTGAGCTTATGGTCATCTTCATGACAAGCTCGAGTTCATCGAAAATGGAGTTCATATATGCATCTTCTATGATGTTTTCAATGTTGGAGTTTTTGCCGGTTCTTCATTCATAGAGGTTTCACATCTCTATAGTACTCATCGTCATCTATCCAACAAGCTTGAGTTTGCTCAATTCGGAGCTCATATGCAGAAGTTATGGCAGTTCTGGTTTTCCTGCTTCCATCTGTTTGCTTGGGCTATTTTGAAGCTCACTAGCGGTAGTACCGCCATGGGCAGTGGTAGTACCGTTTGCGCGGTACTTCCATGGTTCCAGTGCCGCGGGCACTACCGCTTGTTTTTGGGCTTCTGGACTCGTTTTCGCTTCGGCGGCAGTAGGGCGGAAGTTGGGCACGGTAGTACCGTTCCGGACGGTAGTACCGCACCTGCTGTTGGAAATATGCCCTAGAGGCAATAATAATGTGGTTATTATTATATTTCCTTGTTCATGATAATCGTTTATTATTCATGCTATAATTGTATTGATTGGAAACTCAAATACATGTGTGGATAAATAGACAACAACATGTCCCTAGTGAGCCTCTACCGGACTAGCTCGTTGATCAAAGATGGCTATGGTTTCCTAGCCATAGACATGAGTTGTCATTTGATAACGGGATCACATCATTAGGAGAATGATGTGATGGACAAGACCCAAACTATAAACATAGCATATGATCGTATCAAGTTTATTGCTATCGTTTTCTGCATGTCAAGTATCTGTTCCTATGACCATGAGATCATGCAACTCACTGACACCGGAGGAGTACCTTGTGTATATCAAACATCACAATGTAAATGGGTGACTATAAATATGCTCTACAGGTATCTCCGAAGGTGTCTGTTGAGTTGGCATGGATCAAGACTGGGATTTCTCACTCTGTATGACAGAGAGGTATCCCGGGGCCCACTCAGTAATACAACATCACAATGAGCTTGCAAGCGACGTGACTAAGGAGTTATCCACGGGATCTTGTATTACAGAATGAGTAAAGAGACTTGTTGGTAACGAGATTGAACTAGGTATGGAGATACCGACGATCGAATTTCGGGCAAGTAACATACCGATGGACAAAGGGAATTGCATACAGGATTAGCTGAATCCTTGACATCGAGGTTTGGCCGATAAAGATCTTCGTAGAATATGTAGGGACCAACATGGACATCCAGGTCCTGCTATTGGTTATTGACCATAGAGGTGTCTCGATCATGTCTGCATAGTTCTCGAACCCGCAGGGTCTACACACTTAATGTTTGGTGACGATCTAAGTATAGTTGAGTTATTGTGTTGGTGACTGAAGGTTGTTCGGAGTCCCGGATGAGATCCTGGACATGACGAGGAACTCCAGAATGGTCCGGAGGTGAAGATTGATATATAGGACGAAGGGGAACGGATTCCGGAAGTGTTCCAGGAGGTACCGGGTTATCGCCGAAAGATCGAAAAGGGTTTCGGGGGGGGGGGGGGGGCTCGGTCAATTTTTGGGGGGCCTCATGGGCCAAGGGAAGGGGGCACACCAGCCCACAAGGGGCTAGGCGCCCCCACTGAAGGAAATATGCCCTAGAGGCAATAATAAAGTTGTTATTTTATATTTCCTTATTCATGATAAAGGTTTATTATTCATGCTAGAATTGTATTGATCGGAAACCTAAATACATGTGTGAATACATAAACAAACACTGTGTCCCTAGTGAGCCTCTACTTGACTAGCTCGTTGATCAAAGATGGTTATGGTTTCCTAACCATGGACATGAGTTGTCATTTGATAACGGGATCACATCATTAGGAGAATGATGTGATGGACAAGAACCATCCGTTAGCTTAGCATAATGATCGTTCAGTTTTATTGCTATTGCTTTCTTCATGTCAAATACATATTCCTTCGACTATGAGATTATGCAACTCCCGGATACCGGAGGAATGCCTTGTGTGCTATCAAACGTCACAACGTAACTGGGTGATTATAAAGATGCTCTACATGTATCTCCGAAGGTATTTGTTGAGTTGGCATAGATCGAGATTAGGATTTGTCACTCCGAGTATCGGAGAGGTATCTCTGGGCCCTCTCGGTAATACACATCATAAGCTTGCAAGCAAACGACTAAGGAGTTAGTCATGAGGTGATGTATTACGGAACGAGTAAAGAGACTTGCCAGTAATGAGATTGAACTAGGTATGAAGATACCGACGATCGAATCTCGGGCAAGTAACATACCGATGGACAAAGGGAATTACGTATGTTGTCATAACGGTTCAACCGATAAAGATCTTCGTAGAATATATAGGAGCCAATATGGGCATCCAGGTTCCGCTATTGGTTATTGACCGGAGAGGTGTCTCGGTCATGTCTACATAGTTCTCGAACCCGTAGGGTCCGCACGCTTAACGTTCGATGACGATATAGTATTATATGAGTTATGTGATTTGGTGACCGAATGTTGTTCAGAGTCCCGGATGAGATCACAGACATGACGAGGAGTCTCGAAATGGTCGAGAGGTAAAGATTGATATATAGGACGATGGTATTCGGACACCGGAAGTGTTTCGGGGGGGGGGGGGTACCGGGTACTTATCGGGTCACCGGAAGGGGTTCCGGGCACCCCTGGCAAAAGATATGGACCTTATGGGCCAAGAGGGGAAACGCACCAGCCACAAGGGGCTGGTGCACCCCCCATATGGGCCGGCCTAAGGAGGAGAAGGAAAGGGGAGAAGGGAAAGGTAAGTGTGGATTAGGATTCCGACTTCGTTCCCTCTCCCCCCTCTTTCCTTCCCCCTCCGACAAACATGGCAGGGGGGCGCGGCCAAGGGCAGGAGCACAAGTAGGATTCGGACCTACTTGGGGCACCCCTTGGCCTCTCCCCTCTTCCTCCCACCTATATATATGAGGAGGGGGGCACCTAGCACAGGGGCAGACAATTGCCTAGCCGTGTGCGGCGCCCCCTCCACCGTTTACACCCCCGGTCATATTTTCGTAGTGCTTAGGCGAAGCCCTGCAGAGATCACTTCACCATCACCATCACCACGCCGTCGTGCTGACAGAACTCATCTACTACCTCGACGTCTTGCTAGATCAAGAAGGCGAGGGACGTCACCGAGCTGAACGTGTGCAGAACGCGGAGGTGTCGTGAGTTCGGTACTTGATCGGTTGAAGCGCGAAGAAGTTCGACTACATCAACCGTGTTGTGAAACGCTTCCGCTTACGGTCTATGAGGGTACATAGACACCCCCCCCCCTCGTTGCTATGCATCTCCATGGATAGATCATTGCGTGTGTGTAGAATTTTTTTTGTTTTCCATGCAACGATTCCCAACAGTGGCATCATGAGCCAGGTCTATGCGTAGATGATATGCACGAGTATAACACAAAGAAGTTGTGGGCGGTGATGTTCATACTGCTTACCACCAATGTCTTATTTTGATTCGTCGGCATTGTGGGATGAAGCGGCCCGGACCAATCTTACATGCCCACGTACATGAGACCGGTTCCACCGACTGACATGCAACTTGTTTTGCATAAAGGTGGCTGGCGGGTGTCTTTTTCTCCTACTTTAGTTGAATCGAATTTGACTACGGCTGGTCCTTGAAGAAGGTTAAAACAGCAAACTTGATAATTCACCGTTGTGGTTTTTACCGTAGGTAAGAACGGTTCTTGCTAGAAGCCCATAGCAGCCACATAAAACTTGCAACAACAAAGTAGAGGACGTCTAACTTGTTTTTGCAGGGCATGTTGTGATGTGATATGGTCAAGACATGATGTGATATACGTTATTCTATGAGATGATCATGTTTTGTAAGTTATCGGCAACCGGCAGGAGCCTTATGGTTGTCTCTTTATTGTATGAAATGCAAACGCCATGTAATTGCTTTACTTTATCGCTATGCGTTAGCAATAGTTGTAGAAGCAATAGTTGGCGAGACGACCACGATGCAACGATGGAAATTAAGGTGTCGAGCCGGTGACGATGGAGATCATGACGATGCTTTGGAGATGGAGATCAAAAGCATGAGATGATGATGGCCATATCATGTCACATATTTTGATTGCATGTGATGTTTATCTTTTATGCATCTTATTTTGCTTAGAACGACGGTAGCATTATAAGATGATCCCTTCACTAAATTTCAAGATATAAGTGTTCTCCCCGAGTATGCACCGTTGTGAAAGTTCGTCGTTTCGAGACACCACGTGATGATCGGGTGTGATAGACTCTACATTCACATACAACGGGTGTAAGACAATTTTGCACATGCAGAATACTTGGGTTAAACTTGACGAGCCTAGCATGTACAAACATGGTCTCGGAACACTGGAGACCGAAAGGTCGAATGTGAGTCATATAGTATATATGATCAACATAGAGATGTTCACCATTGATGATTACCCCATCTCACGTGATGATCGGACATGGGTTAGTTGATTTGGATCACGTATCACTTAGATAACTTGAGGGATGTTTATTTAAGTGGGAGTTCATTAGTAATTTGATTAATTGAACTTAAATTTATCATGAACTTAGTCCTGATAGTATTTGCAAATTTATGTTGTAGATCAATAGCTCGCGATGTAGCTCCCCTATTTTTGATATGTTCCTAGAGAAAACTAAGTTGAAAGATGATGATAGCAATAATGCGGACTAGGTCCGTGATCTGAGGATTATCCTCATTGCTGCACAGAAAAATTATGTCCTTGATGCACAGCTAGGTGACATACCTGGTTTAGGAGCTGATGCAGACGTTATATATGTTTGGCAAGCTCGATATGATGACTACTTGATAGTTTAGTGCACCATGCTTTACGGCTTAGAATCGGGACTCCAAAGACGTTTTGAACGCCATAGAACATATAAGATGTTCCAAGAGATGAAATTGGTATTTCAGACTCATGCCCGTGTCGAGAGGTATGATATCTCTGATAAGTACTTTGCCTACAAGATGGAGGAGAATAGCTCAGCCAGTGAGCATGTGCTCAGAATGTCTGAGTACTACAATCGCTTGAATCAAGTGGGAGTTAATCTTCTAGATAAGATAGTGATTGAGAGAGTTCTCTAGTCACTATCACCAAGCTACTAGAACTTCATGATGAACTATAATATGCAAGGGATGACGAAAACGATTCCCGAGCTCTTCGCGATGCTGAAATCGGCGAAGGTAGAAATCAAGAAAGAACATCAAGTGTTGATGGTTAATAAGACCAATAGTTTCAAGAAAAAGGGCAAGGGATAGAAAGGGAACTTCAAGAAGAATGGCAAGCAAGTTGCCAGTCCCGTGAAGAAGCCCAAAGCTGGACCCAAGCCTGAAACTGAGTGCTTCTACTACAAAGGAAATGGTCATTGGAAGCGGAATTGCCCCAAACATTTGGCGGATAAGAAGGATGGCAAAGAAAACAAAGGTATATTTGATATACAGATTATTGATGTGTACCTTACTAGTGTTCATAGTAGCCCCTGGGTATTTGATACCGGTTCAGTTGCTAAGATTAGTAACTTGAAACATGAGTTGCAGAATGAACAGAGACTAGTTAAGGGCGAGGTGACGATGAGTGTTGGAAGTGGTTCCAAGGTTGATAAGATCACCATCGCACACTCCAACTACCTTCGGGATCTGTGTTGAACCTAAATAAATGTTATTTGGTGCTTGCGTTGAGCATGAATATGATTGGATCATGTTTATTGCAATACGGTTATTCATTTAAGTGAGAGAATAATTGTTATTCTGTTTACATGAATAAAACCTTCTATGGTCATACACCCAATGTAAATGGTTTATTGAATCTCGATCATAGTGATGCACCTATTCATAATAATGATGCCAAAAGATGCAAAGTTGATAATGATAGTGCAACATATTTGTGGCACTGCCGTTTAGGTCATATTGTTGTAAAGCGCATGAAGAAACTCCATGCAGATGGGCTTTTGGAATCACTTGAATATGAATCATTTGATGCTTGCGAACCATGCCTTATGGGCAAGATGACTAAAACTCCGTTCTTCGGAACAATGGAGCGAGCTAATGACTTATTGGAAATAATACATACCGATGTATGCGGTCTGATGAGTGTTGAAGCACGCGGCAGGTATCATTATTTTCTGACCTTCACAGATGATTTGAGTAGGTATGGATATATCTACTTGATGAAACATAAGTCTCAAACATTTGAAAAGTTCAAAGAATTTCAGAGTGAAGTGGAGAATCATCGTAACAAGAAAATAAAGTTTCTACGATCCGATCGTGGAGGCGAATATTTGATACGAGTTTGGCCTTCATTTAAAACAATGGGGAATTGTTTCACAACTCACGCCACCTGGAATACCACAGCGTAATGGTGTGTCCGAACGTTGCAACCGTACTTTATTAGATATGGTGTGTTCTATGATGTCTCTTACCGATTTACCACTATCATTTTGGGGTTATGCATTAGAGACAGCTGCATTCACGTTAAATAGGGCACCGTATAAATCCGTTGAGATGACACAGTATGAACTATGGTTTGGCAAGAAACCTAAGCTGTCGTTTCTTAAAGTTTGGGGAT
This sequence comes from Thinopyrum elongatum, assembly GCA_011799875.1. Taxonomy (NCBI): domain Eukaryota; kingdom Viridiplantae; phylum Streptophyta; class Magnoliopsida; order Poales; family Poaceae; genus Thinopyrum; species Thinopyrum elongatum. The sequence continues at coordinate 204,853,108 of CM022303.1, forward strand.
GTGACTCTTATGTCAAAAGGCTTCAGCCTGATAAGCTCGAACCTAAACCGGAGAAGTGCGTCTTCATAGGATACCCTAAGGAAACTATTGGGTACACCTTCTACCATAGATCCGAAGGCAAGATCTTTGTTGCTAAGTTTGGGTCCTTTCTAGAGAAGGAGTTTCTCTCGAAAGAAGTGAGTGGGAGGAATGTAGAACTTGATGAGGTAATTGTACCTTCTCTTGAATTGGAAAGTAGCACATCAGAGAAAACCGTTCCCGTGATGCCTACACCAACTAGAGAGGAAGCTAATGGTGATGATCATGAAACTTTGGATCAAGTTACTACTGAACTTGGTAGGTCGACCAGAGCACGATCCTCACCAGAGTGGTACGGTAATCCTGTCCTGGAAGTCATGTTATTAGACCATGGCGAACCTACGAACAATGAAGAAGCTATGATGAGCCCAGATTCCGATAAATGGCTTGAGGCCATGAAATCTGAGATAGGATCCATGTATGAGAACAAAGTGTGGACTTTGGTGGATTTGCCCGATGATCGGCAATCCATTGAGAATAAATGGATCTTCAAGAAGAAGACTGACACTGATAGTAATGTTACTGTCTACGAAGCTCGACTTGTCGCAAAAGGTTTTAGACAAGTTCAATGGGTTGACTACAATGAGACTTTCTCACCCGTAGCGATGCTTAAGTCTGTCCGAATCATGTTAGCAATTGCCGCATTTTTATGAAATCTAGCAAATGGATGTCAAAACTTCATTCCTTTATGGATTTCTTAAAGAAGAGTTGTATATGATGCAACCAGAAGGTTTTGTCGATCCTAAAGGTGCTAACAAAGTGTGCAAGGTCCGGCGATCCATCTATGGACTGGTGCAAGCATCTCGGAGTTGGAATATACGCTTTGATGAGGTGATCAAAGCATATGGTTTTATACAGACTTACGGTGAAGCTTGTATTTACAAGAAAGTGAGTGGGAGCTCTGTAGCATTTCTGATATTATATGTAGATGACATATTGTTGATTGGAAATGATATAGAATTTCTGGATAGTATAGAAGGATACTTGAATAAGAGTTTTTCAATGAAAGACCTCGGAGAAGCTGCTTATATATTGGGCATCAAGATCTATAGAGATAGATCAAGACGTTTAATAGGACTTTCACAAAGCACATACCTTGGCAAAAGTTTTTGAAGAAGTTCAAAATAGATCAGTCAAAGAAAGGGTTCTTGCCTGTGTTGCAAGGTGTGAAGTTGAGTAAGACTCAAAACCCGACAATGGCAGAAGATAGAGAGAGAATGAAAGTCATTCCCTATGCCTCAGCCATAGGTTCTATAAAGTATGCCATGTTGTGTACCAGACCTATTGTGTACTTTGCCATGAGTTTGGCAAGGGGGTACAATAGTGATCCATGAGTGGATCACTGGACAGCGGTCAAAATTATCCTTAGGTGCCTTAAGAGGACTAAGGAAATGTTTCTCGGTTATGGAGGTGATAAAGAGTTCGTCGTAAAGGGTTACATTGATGCAAGCTTTGACACTAATACAGATAACTCTAAGTCTCAATCTGGATACATATTGAATGTGGGAGCAAATTAGCTAGAGTAGCTCCATGTAGAGCATTGTAGACATAGAAATTTGCAAAATACATACGGATCTGAATGTGGCAGACCCGTTGACTAAACTTCTCTCACAAGCAAAACATGATCACACCTTAGTACTCTTTGGGTGTTAATCACATGGCGATGTGAACTAGATTATTGACTCTAGTAAACTCTTTGAGTGTTGGTCACACGGCGATGTGAACTATGGGTGTTAATCACATGGCGATGTGAACTAGATTATTGACTCTAGTGCAAGTGGGAGACTGAAGGAAATATGCCCTAGAGGCAATAATAAAGTTGTTATTTTATATTTCCTTATTCATGATAAAGGTTTATTATTCATGCTAGAATTGTATTGATCGGAAACCTAAATACATGTGTGAATACATAAACAAACACCGTGTCCCTAGTGAGCCTCTACTTGACTAGCTCATTGATCAAAGATGGTTATGGTTTCCTAACCATGGACATGAGTTGTCATTTGATAACGGGATCACATCATTAGGAGAATGATTTGATGGACAAGACCCATCCGTTAGCTTAGCATAATGATCGTTCAGTTTTATTGCTATTGCTTTCTTCATGTCAAATTCATATTCCTTTGACTATGAGATTATGCAACTCCTGGATACCAGAGGAATGCCTTGTGTGCTATCAAACGTCACAACATAACTGGGTGATTATAAAGATGCTCTACAGGTATCTCCGAAGGTATTTGTTGAGTTGGCATAGATCGAGATTAGGATTTGTCACTCCGAGTATCGGAGAGGTATCTCTGGGCCCTCTCGGTAATACACATCATAAGCTTGCAAGAAAACAACTAAGGAGTTAGTCACGAGGTGATGTATTACGGAACGAGTAAAGAGACTTGCCGGTAACGAGATTGAACTAGGTATGAAGATACCGACGATCGAATCTCGGGCAAGTAACATACCGATGGACAAAGAGAATTACGTATGTTGTCATAACGGTTCGACCGATAAAGATCTTCATAGAATATATAGGAGCCAATATGGGCATCCAGGTTCCGCTATTGGTTATTGACCAGATAGGTGTCTCGGTCATGTCTACATAGTTCTCGAACTCGTAGGGTCCGCACGCTTAACGTTCGATGACGATATAGTATTATATGAGTTATGTGATTTGGTGACTGAATGTTGTTCGGAGTCCTGAATGAGATCACGAACATGACGAGGAGTCTTGAAATGGTCGAGAGGTAAAGATTGATATATAGGATGATGGTATTCGGACACCGGAAGTGTTTCGGGGGGTACCGGGTACTTATCGGGTCACCGGAAGGGGTTCCGGGCACCCCCGGCAAAAGATATGGGCCAAGAGGTGAAACGCACCAGCCACATGGGGCTGGTGCGCCCCCCATATGGGCCAGCCTAAGGAGGAGAAGGAAAGGGGAGAAGGGAAAGGTAAGTGTGGATTAGGATTCCCACTTCCTTCCCTCTCCCCCCTCTTTCCTTCCCCCTCCGACAAACATGACGGGGGGGGGCGCTGCCAAGGGCAGGAGCACAAGTAGGATTCGGACCTACTTGGGGCGCTCCTTGCCCTCTGCGCTCTCCCTCCCACCTATATATATGAGGAGGGGGGCGCCTAGCACATGGACAGACAATTGCCTAGCCGTGTGCGGCGCCCCCCTCCACCATTTACACCCCCGGTCATATTTTCGTAGTGCTTAGGTGAAGCCCTGCGGAGATCACTTCACCATCACCATCGCCATGCCGTCATGCTGACGGAACTCATCTACTACCTCGACATCTTGCTGGATCAAGAAGGCGAGGGACGTCACCGAGCTGAACGTGTGCAGAACGCGGAGGTGCCGTGCGTTCAGTACTTGATCGGTTGAAGCGCGAAGAAGTTCGACTACATCAACCGCGTTGTGAAATGCTTCCGCTTACAGTCTACGAGGGTACCTAGACACACTCTCCCCCTCGTTGCTATGAATCTCCATGGATAGATCATTGCGTGTGCGTAGAAATTTTTTTGTTTTCCATGCAACGATTCCCAACAGTGGCATCATGAGCCAGGTCTATGCGTAGATGATATGCACGAGTATAACACAAAGAAGTTGTGGGCGGTGATGTTCATACTGCTTACCACCAACGTCTTATTTTGATTCGGCTACTACTTCACCATCGCCCGCTGGATCGAGGAGGTGAAGGTGTCATCAAGCCGTACGTGTGTTGAACGCGGAGGTGTCGTCCGTTCGGCACTTGATCGGGAGTTCGTGGACGGATCATGATTTGATCGCGAAGACGTTCAACTACATCAACCGCGTTTCTTAACGCTTCTGCTTAGCGATCTACAAGGGTATGTAGATCCAATCTCTCCTCTCGAAGATGTTCATCTCCTAGATTGATCTTGGTGAGCGTAGGAATTTTTTTGTTTCCCATGCAACGTTCCCCAACAGTGGCATCATTAGCTAGGTCTATGCGTAGATGACATCACGAGTAGAACACAAAGGAGTTGGTGGGCGTTGATATTCAGATTGCTTCCTTCCTTACTCTTATCTTGATTCAGCGGTATTGTGGCATGAAGCGGTCTGGACCAACTTTACATGTCCACGTACATGAGACCGGTTCCATCGACTGACATGCAACCTGTTGCATAAAGATGGCTGGTGGGTGTCTGTCTCTCCCACCTTAGTTGAATCGGATTCAACAAAGGCGGTCCTTGTAGAAGGTTAAATAGCAACTTGAATATCACCATTGTGGCTTTGCGTAGGTAAGAACAGTTCTTACTAGATACCCATAGCAGCCACATAAAACATGCAACAACAAAGTAGAGGACGTCTAACTTATTTTTGCATGGTATGTTGTGATATGATATGGCCAAAGACATGATGAGATATATTTGATGTATGAGATGATCATGTTTTGTATAGATTATCACGACTTGCATGTCGATGAATACGGCAACCGGCAGGAGCCATAGGGTTGTCTTTAATTATTGTCTGACATGTGTGTCAATCATTAAGCGCTATGTAATGCTTTACTTTATCGCTAAGTGGTAGCAATAGTTGTAGAAGCATGGTTGGTGTGACAACCCCGATGGCGACACAATGATGGAGATCATGGTGTCATGCCGGTGATGATGGAGATCATGCCGGTGCTTTGAAGATGGAGATCAAAAGCACAATATGGTGGCCATATCATGTCACTTATGATTTGCATGTGATGTTAATCCTTTTATGCATCTTATTTTGCTTAGAATGACGGTGGCATTATAAGGTGATCCCTCACTAAAATTTCAAGATAAAATTGTGTACTCCCCAAGTGTGCATCGTTGCGAAAGTTCATCGTTTCGAAGCACCACGTGATGATCGGGTGTGATAGACTCTACGTTCGCATACAACGGGTGCAAGACAGTTTTGCACATGCGGAACACTTGGGTTAAACTTGATGAGTCTAGCATGTACAGACATGGCCTCGGAACACAAGAGACCGAAAGGTAGAACATGAGTCATATAGTAGATATGATCAACATGGAGATGTTCACCATTGAAACCACCTCATCTCACGTGATGATCGGACTTGGGTTGGTGAATTTGGATCATGTTACACTCGGACAACCGGAGGGATGTTGATTTGAGTGGGAGTTCTTAGATAATATGATTAATTGAACTCTTTATCATGAACAATATTCTAACCTATCTTTGCAAATTATGTTGTAGATCAATGGCTCGCGCAGTAGCTCCCCTGAATTTCAATGCGTTCCTAGAGAAAGCTAAGCTGAAAGATGATGGAAGCAACTTTGTGGACTGGGCCTGTAATCTGAGGATTATCCTCATGGCCGCCCAAAAGTCTTATGTCCTTGATGCACCGCTTGGTGCGCCACCCCCTCCAGCGTCTGTGGACATTGTGAATGCCTGGCAGTCACGTGTTGATGACTACTCGATAGTTCAGTGCGCCATGTTGTATGACTTAGAACCGGGACTTCAAAGGCGTTTTGAATGTCATGGAGCATATGACATGTTCCAGGAGTTGAAGTTTATTTTTGAGAAAAATGCCCGGATCGAGAGGTATGAGACCTCTGATAAGTTCTATGCCTGCAAAATGGAGGAGAACAGCTCTGTCAGTGAGCACATACTCAGAATGTCTTGTTGGAAATATGCCCTAGAGTCAATAATAAATTGGTTATTATCATATTTCCCTGTTCATGATAATCGTTTATTATCCATGCTATAATTGTATTGATCGGAAACTAAAATACATGTGTGGATACATAGACAACAACATGTCCCTAGTGAGCCTCTACGGACTAGCTCGTTGATCAAAGATGGCTATGGTTTCCTGGCCATAGACATGAGTTGTCATTTGATAACGGGATCACATCATTGGGAGAATGATGTGATGGACAAGACCCAAACTATGAACGTAGCATATGATCGTGTCAAGTTTATTGCTATCATTTTCTGCATGTCAAGTACGTGTTCCTATGACCATGAGATCATGCAACTCACTGACACCGGAGGAATACCTTGTGTGTACCAAACGTTGCAACGTAACTGGGTGACTATAAAGGTGCTCTACAGGAATCTCCGAGGGTGTCTGTTGAGTTGGCATGGATCAAGACTGGGATTTGTCACTCCGTATGACGGAGAGGTATCTCAGGGCCCACTCGGTAATACAACATCACAATAAGCTTGCAAGCAATGTGACCAATGAGTTAGTCACGGGATCTTGTATTACGGAATGAGTAAAGAGACTTGCCGGTAATGAGATTGAACTAGGTATGGTGATACCGACGATCAAATCTCGGGCAAGTAACATACCGATAGACAAAGGGAACTGCATGCGGGATTAGCTGAATCCTTGGCATCGAGGTTCGACCGATAAGATCTTCGTAGAATATGTAGGAACCAATATGGGCATCCAGGTGCTGCTATTGGTTATTGACCGTAGAGGTGTCTCGGTCATGTCTGGATAGTTCTCGAACCCGCAGGGTCTACACACTTAACGTTTGGTGACGATATAAGTATAGTTGAGTCATTATGGTGGTTACCAAAGGTTGTTCAGAGTCCCGGATGAGATCCCGAACGTGACGAGGAACTTTGGAATGGTCCGGAGGTGAAGATTGATATATTGTACGAAGGGTATTGGAGTCCGGAATTGTTCTGGGGGTACCGGGTGATGACCAGCATGACCGAAAGGGGTTTCGGGGGGCCCCGGAAAGTGTTGGGGGGCCTCATGGGCCAAGGGGAGGGGGCAAACCAGCCCACTAAGGGGCTGTGCGCCCCCTCACCCCATCCCACGTTGCCAGAAGAGGTGGGGGCACCTCCCTAGGGTTTGCCTCCACCTAGCTTGGGGGCCAAGTCTCCTAGGGGGGAGAACCCATCTAGGGTTTCCCTCTTATGGCCGCCGGCCCTAGATGGGATCCCCTAGGGGCGCCCCCCTCTCCCCCTTCCCCCTATATATAGATGAGGAGAGGGAGGGCAGCCGCACCCCATGCACCCATCTATGCCACGGCGCTGCCCTCCCTCTTCCTCGTAGCCATCTTCTTCTCCGTAGTGCTTAGCGATGCTCTGCCGATATTTCTCCACCACCACCACCATGCCATCGTGCTGCCGGAGAACTCGAGCTAATACTTCACCATCGCTCGCTGGATCGAGGAGGTGAAGGCGTCATCAAGCCGTACATGTGTTGAACACGGAGGTGTCGTCCGTTCGGCACTTGGATCAGAGTTCGCGGGATGGATCATGATTGGATCGCAAAGACGTTCGACTACATCAACCGCGTTTCTTAACACTTCCGCTTAGCGATCTACAAGGGTATGTAGATCCAATCTCTCCTCTCGTAGATGTTCATCTCCTAGATTGATCTTGGTGAGCGAAGGAAATTTTTTGTTTCCCATGCAACGTTCCCCAACATGTCTGGGTATTACAACCATCTGGCTGAGCTGGGAGTTGAGCTCCCGCCTGAGGCGGTCACTGACATAGTCCTTCAATCGCTACCACCTAGCAACAAGAGCTTTGTGTTGAACTATAACAAGCAAGGGATGAACAAGTCAGTCTCCGAGCTGTTCACGATGCTGAAAGTCGCGGAGTCAGACATCCAGAAGGAGCATCAAGTGTTGATGGTCAATAAAACCACTAGTTTCAAGAAGAGCAAGGGAAAGAAGGGAAACTTCAAGAAGAGTGGCAAATTAGTTACTCCTCCCGTGAAGAAACCCAAGGCTGGACCCAAGCCTGAAACTGAGTGCTTCTATTGCAAGGGAACTGGCCACTGGAACGGAATTGCCCCAAGTATCTGGCCAATAAGAAGGGGGCCAACATCAACAAAGGTATATATGATATACATGTTATTGATGTGTACCTTACCAGCTCTCGTTGTAGTGCCTGGGTATTTGATACCGGTGCGGTTGCTCACATTTGCAACTCTAAACAGGAACTATGAAATAGACGAAGGCTGGTGAAGGACGAAGTGACGATGCACGTGGGAAATGGTTCTAAGGTTGATGTGATCGCTGTCGGCACGCTCGCTCTTCGATTACCATTGGGATTAGTGATAAACCTAAATAATTGTTATTTAGTACATTGAGCATGAACATTATATATGGATCTTGTTTAATGTGAGATGGTTACTCATTTAAATCAGAGAATAATGGTTGTTCTATTTATATGGGTAATATCTTTTATGGTCATGCACCCATTGTGAGGGGTTTATTCTTATTGAATCTAGATAGTGATGATACACATGTTCATAACATTGATTCCAAAAGATATAGAGTTGATAATGATAGTACCACTTTCTTGTGGCACTACCGCTTAGGTCATATTGGTGTAAAGCGCATGAAGAAACTCCATGCTGATGGACTTTTGGAGTCACTTGATTTTGAATCACTTGACACATGCGAACCATGCCTCATGGGCAAGATGACTAAAACCCCGTTTTCCAGTACAATGGAATGGACAAGTGACTTGTTCGAAATCATATATACAGATGTGTGTGGTCCGATGAGTGTTGACGCACGCGGTGGATATCCTTACATTCTCACCTTCACTAATGATTTGAGTAGATATGGGTATATTGACTTAATGAAGCATAAGTTTGAAACGTTTGAAAAGTTCAAGCAATTTCAGAGTGGAGTTGAGAATCATCGTAACAAGAAGATTAAATTCCTACGATCTGATCGAGGGGGAGAGTATCCGAGTTATGAGTTTGGCAATCACTTAAGACAATGTGGAATTGTTTCACAACTGACGCCACCTGGAACACCACAGCGTAATGGTGTGTCCGAACGTCGTAATCGTACCTTATTGGACATGGTGCATTCTATGATGTCCCTTACCGATGTGCCACTCTCGTTTTGGGGTTATGCATTAGAGACAGCTGCATTCACTTTAAATAGGGCACCATCTAAGTCCGTAGAGACGACACCGTATGAACTATGGTTTGGCAAGAAACATAAGCTATCGTTTCTTAAGGTTTGGGGCTGCGATGCTTATGTCAAAAGGCTTTAGCCAGAAAAGCTCGTACCCAAAGAGGACAAATGCGTCTTCATAGGATACCCAAAGGAGACGATTGGGTATACCTTCTATCTCAGATCCGAGGGCAAAGTGTTTGTCGCTAAGAACGGGTCCTTTCTCGAGAAAGAGTTTCTCTCGAAAGAATTTAGTGGGAGGAAGATAGAACTTGATGAGGTTGTTGAACCTTCACTTCAACCATAGAGTAGCGCAGTGCAGAAAGATGTTTCGGTGGCACCTACGTCAGTTGAAGAGGAAGCTAATGATAGTGATCATGAAGTTTCGGATCAAGTTACTATCGAACCTCGTAGGTCGACAAGGATACGTACTGCTCCTGAGTGGTACGGTAACCCTGTCTTAGAGGTCATGTTGTTGGACAACAATGAACCTACGAGCTATGGAGAAGCGATGGTGGGCCCGGATTCTGACAAATGGTTAGAGGCCATGAAATCCGAGATGGGATCCATGTATGAAAACAAAGTATGGACTTTGGAAGTATTACCTGAAGGGCGAAAGGCCATTCAGAATAAATGGATCTTCAAGAAGAAGACGGACACGGATGGTAATGTCACCGTTTATAAAGCTCGACTTGTGGCAAAGGGGTTTTTACAAGTTCAAGGAGTTGACTACGATGAGACTTTCTCACCCGTAGCGATGCTGAAGTCCGTCAGAATCATGTTGGCAATAGCTGCATTTTTCGATTATGAAATCTGGCAGATGGATGTCAAAACATCGTTCCTTAACGGTTTCCTTAAGGAAGAGTTGTATATGATGCAACTGGAAGGTTTTGTCGATCCAAAGAATGCCGACAAAGTGTGCAAACTCCAACGATCCATTCATGGACTGGTGCAAGCATCTCGGAGTTGGAATCTTCGCTTTGATGAGGTAATCAAAGCGTTTGGGTTTATACAAATTTATGGAGAAGCTTGTATTTACAAGAAAGTGAGTGGGAGCTCTATAGCGTTTCTAATATTATACGTGGATGACATATTACTAATTGGAAACAATATAGAACTTTTGGAAAACATAAAGGCGTATTTGAACAAGAGTTTTTCAATGAAGGACCTAGGAGAAGTTGCTTTCATATTAGGCATCAAGATCTATAGAGATCGATCGAGACGCTTAATAGGACTTTCACAAAGCACATACCTTGATGAGATTTTGAAGAAGTTCAAAATGGATCAGTCCAAGAAGGGGTTCTTGCCTATTTTGCAAGGTGTGAAGTTGAGTAAGACTCAATGCCTAGCGACTACAGAGGATAGAGAAAATATGGGTGTCATCCCCTATGTTTCTGCCATAGGCTCTATCATGTATGTGATGCTATGCACAAGACCAGATGTCAGCCTTGCCATAAGTATGACCAGAAGGTTTCAAAGTGATCCAGGAGTGGAACATGGACAGCGGTCAAGAATATCCTTAAGTACCTGAAAAGGACTAAGGAAATGTTTCTCATTTATGGAGGTGATCAAGAGCTCGTCGTAAAGGGTTACGTCTATGCAAGCTTTGACACTGACCCGGATGACTCTAAGTCTCAAACCGGATACATATATGTTCTAAATGGGGGAGCGGTAAGCTGGTGCAGTTCCAAGAAAAGCGTGGTAGCTGATTCTACATGCGAAGCGGAGTACATAGCTGCCTCGGAAGCAGCGAAGGAAGGTGTCTGGATGAAGCAGTTCATGACAGATCTTGGAGTTGTTCCCAGTGCACTGGACCCAATGACTCTGTTCTGTGACAACACTGGTGCCATTGCTCTGGCCAAGGAACCAAGGTTTCACAAGAGGACCAGACACATAAAGCGACGCTTCGATTCCATCCGTGATGCGATCAAGGAGGAGGACATAAACATTTGCAAAGTACATACGGATCTGAATGTTGCAGATCCGTTGACTAAACCTCTTCCACGGGCAAAACAAGATCAACACCAGAACTCTATGGGTGTTAGATTCATTACCATGTAATGCTAGATTATTGACTCTATTGCAAGTGGGAGACTGTTGGAAATATGCCCTAGAGGCAATAATAAAGTGGTTATTATTATATTTCCTTGTTCATGATAATCGTTTATTATCCATGCTATAATTGTATTGATTGGAAACTCAAATACATGTGTGGATACATAGACAACAACATGTCCCTAGTGAGCCTCTACCGGACTAGCTCGTTGATCAAAGATGGCTATGGTTTCCTAGCCATAGACATCAGCTATCATTTGATAACGGGACCACATCATTAGGAGAATGATGTGATGGACAAGACCCAAACTATAAACGTAGCATATGATCGTATCAAGTTTATTGCTATCGTTTTCTGCATGTCAAGTATTTGTTCCTATGACCATGAGATCATGCAACTCACTGACACCGGAGGAGTACCTTGTGTGTATCAAATGTCGCAACGTAACTGGGTGACTATAAAGATGCTCTACAGGTATCTCTGAAGGTGTCTGTTGAGTTGGCATGGATCAAGACTGGGATTTGTCACTTCGTATGACGGAGAGGTATCTCGGGGCCCACTCGGTAATACAGCATCGCAATGAGCTTGCAAGCGATGTGACTAAGGAGTTAGCCACGGGGTCTTGTATTATGGAACGAGTAAAGAGACTTGCCGGTAACGAGATTGAACTAGGTATGGAGATACCGACGATCGAATCTCAGGCAAGTAACATACCGATGGACAAAGGGAATTGCATACAGGATTAGTTGAATCCTTGACATCGAGGTTCGACCGATAAAGATCTTCGTAGAATATGTTGGAACCAATATGGACTTCCAGGTACCGCTATTGGTTATTGACCGTAGAGGTGTCTCGGTCATGTCTGCATAGTTCTCAAACCCGCAGGGTCTACACACTTAACATTTGGTGACGATCTAAGTATAGTTGAGTTATTGTGTTGGTGACCGAAGGTTATTTGGAGTCCCGGATGAGATCCCAAACATGACGAGGAACTCCGGGATGGTCTGGAGGTGAAGATTGATATATAAGATGAAGGGGAATGGATTCCGGAAGTGTTCGCTGGGCGCCCCCCCTCACCTCAACCCACTCGGCCAGGAGGGTGGTGCGCCCCCCCTAGGGCAGCCTGATATCGCTTGAACTATGTCGGTATTTCCCCAAAGAGGAAGGGATGATGCAGCACAGCTACGGTAGGTATTTCCTTCAGTTATGAAACCAAGGTATCAATCTAGTAGGAGAACCAAGCAACACTCTGTAAACGGTACCTGCACACAAAGAACTAATACTTGCAACCCGACGTGTAAAAGGGGTTGTCAATCCCTCTCGGGTAACGGTGCCAGAAATTGTCAAGTTGACGGGATAAAAATTGTGATAGATTGGATAAATAGATCTCGATAAAACGCGAAATAAAATATGCAAATAAAAAGTGCAGCAAGGTATTTTTGGGTTTTTGGAAATATATATCTGAACATAAAAGTGGCAAATAATAGATCGGAAAGCAAATATGAAGAATAATAGACCCGGGGGCCGTAGATTTCACTAGTGGCTTCTCTCGAGAAAATAGCATACGGTGGGTAAACAAATTACTGTTGGGCAATTGATAGAACTTCAAATAATTATGACGATATCCAGGCAATGATCATTATATAGGCGCGCCCTGGTGGGTTGTGCTCCCCTCGGAGCCCCCCTCTGGTACTTCTTTGGCCCAACAGGTGTCTTCTGGTCCAGAAAAAATCTCCAAAAAGAATCGCTACGTTTGGATTCCGTTTGGTATTGATTTTCTGCGAAGTAAAAAACAAGCAAAAAACAGCAACTGGCACTGGGCACTATGTTAATAGATTAGTCCCAAAAAATGATATAAAGTTGCTATAAAATGATTGTAAAACATCCAAGAATGATAATATAACAGCATGGAACATGCAAAAATTATAGATACGTTGGAGACGTATCAGCATCCCCAAGCTTAATTCCTACTCGTCCTCGAGGAGGTACATGATAAAAAACAGAATTTTTGATGTGGAATGCTGCCTAACATGTTCATCACATTCTTTTCTTTTGTAGCATGGGCATATGGTCTTTTACATGGTTCAAAGCAATAGTCTAGTTTTGACATGAAGATTTCAATACTCAAGCATATCAACAAGCAACCATGTCTTTCAAAATATCAACACTAAAGCAAGTTATCCCTAGCCCATCATGCTCAATCATTGATCCATTCATGAAACACACTCGCATATTAGCTACACACAATGCTCAAGTACGATCATAGTGCCCCTTAGTTGGTGCTTTATAAGAAAAGATGGAGACTCAAATAAAAATGAAAATTGCATAAAGTAAATAGAAAGGCCCTTCGCAAAGGGAAGTAGGGATTTGTAGAGGTGCCAGAGCTCAAAGCAAAAAAAGAGAGATAAAACATTTTGGGTGGCATGCTTTTCCTATCAACGAAAACGATCGAGTAGTTCCTAATACTTTCCATGCTAGATATATCATAGGTGGTTCCCAAACAGAAAATAAAGTTTATTCCTTTTTCCACCATACTTTCACATTCCACGGCTAGCCGTATCCACGGGTGCCGTCCATACCAACACTTTCCAAGGAATTTATTATTTGACAACATAAAGTAAATTCATTTTTCATTTCGGGACTGGGCATCCCTAATACCTTTGCCGTACTCTCGTGCAATGACAAGTGAATAAACACTCATCTTGAGAATAACATATCTAGCATGGAAAAATATCAGCCACCCCCTACCGTTTCATGAGCGGTACGAGCACACAAAAAGGAAATTTATTTTGAAAATTAGAGATGGCACATACAAATTTGCTTAGAACGGCACTGAAATACCGCATATAGGTAGGTATAGTGGACTCATATGGCAAAACTGGGTTTAAGGATTTTGAATGCACAAGTAGTAATCCTACTTAGTACAAGTGAAGGCTAGCAAAAAGATTGAGAAGCATCCAACCAAGAAACAAAAAATCTCATAAGCGAGCATTAAGCATAACTAACACCGAATAATGCACCACAAGTAGGATGTAATTTCATTGCATAACTATTGACTTTCGTGCTTGCATGGGGAATCACAAACCTTAACACCAATATTATTACTAAAGCACAATTACTCACCAACATGACTCACATATCACTATCATCACATCTCAAAACTATTACAGAGAATCAAGTTTATTTTGTCCAATGATCTTCATGAAAGTTTTTATTATATCCCTCTTGAATATCTATCACTTTGGGACTAGTTTAATATGTTGCTTTTGATAGCTCAAATAAATTTAAGTGAAGAACATGAGCATAAAAATTTTCATCTCTCAAAATAATATAAGTAAAGCATGAGAGATTTTATTTAAAATTACTATCTCTCAAATAAATCTAAGTGAAGCATGAGAGCATTTCTTCAAAAATATTAAAGCACACCGTGCTCAAAAAGATATAAGTGAAGCACTAGAGCAGTTCCATGGCTCAAAGAATTTAAGTGAAGCACATAGAGCAATTCTAACAAATCATAGCATAATTTTAGCTCCCTCAAATGGGTATGTTCAGCAAGTATACTTGACACAAAACAAAAAGCAAAACAAGCAAAGACTCAAATACTGCAAGACGCTCCAAGCAAAACTCATGATATGTGACGAATAAAAATATAGCTCCAAGTAAAATACCGATGGTCGTTAGAAGAAAGAGGGGATGCCACCCGGGGCATCCCCAAGCTTAGTTGCTTGTTCATCCTTGAATATTACCTTGGGGTGCGGTAGCATCCCCAATATTAAGCTCTTCTTACCCCTTATTCCTTCATCCATCGTGATCTCACCCAAAACTTCAAAACTTCAATCACACAAAACTTAACAAAACAGTCGTGAGATCCGTTAGTATAACAATGCAAATCACCACTCTAAGTATTGTCGCAAACCCATTAATATTTTATTTTTGCATTATATCTACTGTATTCCAACTTTACTATGGCTCATACCCCCCGATAAAGTCCATAGATTCATCAAAATAAGCACACAATGCAAAGAAAACAGAATCTGTCAAAAACAGAATAGTCTGTAGCAATCTGAATACTTCGTATACTTCTATGACTCTAAAAATTCTGAAAAATTAGGAAAATGTAGGAAATTTATAGGTCAATCTTTTTTAAGAAATTCAGAATTTTTTTTTGTTCTGTGAATCTTCAAAATTATTTTACTGTATGTAAAAGTTTCTGTTTTCCAACAAGATCAAATCAACTATCACCCAACATGATCCCAAAGGCTTTGCTTGGCCCAAATACTAATTAAAACATAAAAACACAATCAAAACAGAGGCATAATTGTGCAAACACTCAAGAACAGAAAGAAAAAGGCAAAAATAAAATTTATTCATTGGGTTGCCTCCCAACAAGCGCTATCGTTTTACGCCCCTAGCTAGGCATAAAGCATAGATCTAAGTGTCGTCATCTTTAGTTCTAGATCAATAGGATGCCCTCATAATTGATTCATATGGTGGCTTAATTATTGTTCTAGGGAAGTGTTCCATACCCTTTCTTAGTGGAAATTGAAATTTAATATTGCCTTCTTTCATATCAATCACGACACCTATAGTGCGTAAAAATGGTCTACCAAGTATAATAGGGCAAGACGGATTGCAATCAATATCAAGAACAATAAAATCTATGGGCACATAATTCCTATTTGCAAGAATAAGAACATCATTTATTCTTCCCATAGGCTTTTTAATAGTAGAATCCGCCAAGTGCAAATTTAAAGAACAATTTTCAATATCGGTAAGACCAAGCACATCACATAAAGACTTCGGAATTGTGGAAACACTGGCACCCAAGTCACATAAAGCAAAACACTCATAATTTTTAATCTTGACTTTCATGGTGGGTTCCCATTCATCATGTAATTTTCTAGGAATTGAGATCTCTAATTCCAATTTTTCTTCCAAAGCCTTCATAATGGCATCTACGATATGTTTAGTAAAAGCTTTATTTAGTTCATAAGCATGGGGTGAATTTATCATGGATTGCAACAAAGAAATACATTCAATCAAAGAGCAACTATCATAATTAAAGTCTTTGTAATCCAAAAGAGTGGGCACATCACTAGTTAAAGTTTTGACCTCTCCAAACCCACTTTTATCATTTTTTCATCAAGATTTTCACCCTCCGAATTATCGGGACGCCTTCTAACTAAAGTTGACTCTTCTCCAGTCCCTTTATCATCAATTTTAATCTTACTAAACAAGGAATCAATACAAGAAACACCAATCACTTTAAGATCTTCATCATTTTTATGAAAGCAATCACTAGAAAATGCTCTTTCTAAAAATTCTCTTTTACATCTAAGCATAGAGGTTCTTTTCTTACTTTCACCCATAGAAACATATAAAGCTTTAATTAATTCCTCAACTTTGGGTACAAAAATTTTCATCTTGAGATTTTCTACATCATGAGAAATCCTATCAATGCTTCTAGACATATCATCGATCTTATTCAACTTTTCTTCTATCATATTATTAAAAACCTTTTGAGCATTGATAAATTCTTTAATATTATTCTCAAGATCAGAGGTGTTCCTATTATTATTATAAGAAGGATTACCATAGGAACCACCATAATTATTAGAGGAATTTCAGGAAAAGTCCTAGGATTAAAATTACCTCTATAAGCATTATTATTAAAATTGTTTCGTGAGATAAAATTCACATCTACGACATCACTATTTTGCTCAATCAAAGTAGACAAAGGCACATCATTAAGATCAATAGGAGCACTTTTTCTAGAAACCAATTTCATAAGAGCATCTACTTTTTCACTCAATGAATTTATTTCTTCTATCGAATTAACTTTTTTGCTAGTAGGTGCTCTTTCGGTATGCCATTGTGAATAATTTGCCATAATATTATCAAGTAATTTAGTAGCTTCACCCAAAGTAATTTCCATAAAAGTACCACCCGCTGCGGAATCCAAAAGATTTCTAGAAACAAAATTCAATCCCGCATAAAATTTTTGTATGATCATCCAAAGATTTAAACCACGACTAGGACAATTTCTTAGCATCAATTTCATTCTTTCCCAAGATTGTGCAACATGTTCATGCTCAAGTTTCTTAAAATTCATGATCTGGGTTCTAAGGGAAATAATTTTCACGGGCGGAAAATATTTAGTAATGAAAGCATCTTTGCATTTATCCCAAGAATCGATACTATTGCGAGGCAAAGAAGAAAACCAAATTTTTGCACGATCTCGCAAAGAAAACGGAAATAATTTCAACTTCACAATATCATTGTCCACATCTTTTTTCTTTTGCATATCGCATAATTCCACGAATGTGTTAAGATGGGACGCGGCATCATCATTAGGAGTACCGGAAAACTGATCTTTCATAGCAAGATTCAACAAAGCGACATTAATATCACAAGATTCCGCACTAGTGGCGGGAGGAGCAATCGGAGTGCTAATAAAATCATTATTATTGGTATTGGAAAAATCACACCACTTGGTGTTTTCTTGAGTCATCGTGACTACGCAAACAAGATTGCACGCAAAAAACAGATCTGACGAGAAAACGGCGAACGAAAAAGAGGGCGAATAAAACGGCAAATTTTGTGAAGTGGGGGAGATGAAAACAAGAGGCAAATGGCAAATAATGTAAATTGCAAGGAGATGAGATTTGTGATTAGGAACTTGATAGATGTTGATGATGTCTCCCCGGCAACGGCGCCAGAAGTTCCTTTTGATGTCGCTTGAACTACGTCGGTATTTCCCCAAAGAGGAAGGGATGATGCAGCACAACTACGGTAGGTATTTCCCTCAGCTATGAAACCAAGGTCTCAATCCAGTAGCAGAACCAAGCAACACTATGTAATCGGTACCTGCACACAAAGAACAAATACTTGCAACCCGACGTGTAAAAGGGGTTGTCAATCCCTCTCGGGTAACGGTGCCAGAAATTGTCAAGTTGACGGGATAAAAATTGTGATTGATTGGATAAATAGATCTCGATAAAACGCGAAATAAAATATGCAAAAAAAATGCAGCAAGTTATTTTTTGGTTTTTGGAAATATAGATCTGAAAATAAAAGTGGCAAATAATAGATCGGAAAGCAAATATGAAGAAGAATAGACCCGGGGGCCGTAGATTTCACTAGTGACTTCTCTCAAGAAAATAACATACGGTGGGTAAACAAATTACTGTTGGTCAATTGATAGAACTTCAAATAATTATGACGATATCCAGGTAATGATCATTATATAGGCATCACGTCCAAGATTAGTAGACCGACTCCTGCCTGCATCTACTACTATTACTCCACACATCGACCGCTATCCAGCATGCATCTAGTGTATTAAGTTCATGGAGAAACAGAGTAATGCAATAGGAACGATGACATGATGTAGACAAAATCTATTCATGTAGGAATAGACCCCATCTTGTTATCCTTAAAGGCAACGATCAATATGTGTCCCCTTCTGTCACTGGGAAAGAACACCGCACGACCGAACCCATCACAAAGCACCTCTTCCCATGGCAAGAAAAATCGATCTAGTTGGCCTAACTAAACCAAAGATTCGAAGAAGAAATACGAGCCTATAAGTAATCATGCATATAAGAGATCAAAAGAAGACTCAAATAACTTTCATGGATAAAATAGATCTGATCATAAACTCAAAGTTCATCGGATCCCAACAAACACCCCGCAAAAAGAGTTACATCAAATAGATCTCCAAGAGACCATTGTATTGAGAATCAAAAGAGAGAGAGGAAGCCATCTAGCTACTAACTACGGACCCGTAGGTCTACAATGAACTACGCACGCATCATCGGAGAGGCACCAATGAGGATGATGAACCCCTCCGTGATGGTATCTAGATTGGATCTGGTGTTTCTGGAACTTGCGGCGGCTGGAATTGTGTTTCGTCGACTCCCCTAGGGTTTTTGGATTTTTGGGGTATTTATAGAGGAAAGAGGCGGTGTGGGAGGCGGCCGAGGTGGGCACAACCCACCTGGGCGCGCCTGGGCCCCCAGGCGCGCCCTGGTGGGTTGTGCTCCCCTCGGAGCCCCCTCTAGTACTTCTTTGGCACAACAGGTGTCTTCTGGTCCAGAAAAAATCTCCAAAAAGTTTCTCTGTGTTTGGACTCCGTTTGGTATTGATTTTCTACGAAGTAAAAAACAAGCAAAAAATAGCAACTGGCACTGGGCACTATGTCAATAGGTTAGTCCCAAAAAAATGATATAAAGTTGCTATAAAATGATTGTAAAACATCCAAGAATGATAATATAATAGCATGGAACAAGCAAAAATTATAGATACGTTGGAGACGTATCACAGCCGCCCCCTTGATTGGGAGGCAAGGCACCTAGGGGGCGCCACCCAAACCCTAGGGCGCCCCATCTGGTGGCCACCGCCCCTAGGAGAAACCCTAGGGCACCCACCCCTCCTCCCTTCCCCCTATATATAGAGGTGGAGAGGGAGGGCAGCCGCACCCATCATTGCCATGGCGCTGCCCTTCCTCTCCCTCGTAGTTCCTCTCCTTCTCCGCTAGGCTTGGCGAAGCTCTGCTGAGATTGCTCCACCACCACTGCCACCACACCATCATGCTGCCGGAGAACTCGAGCTACTACTTCACCATCGCCCACTGGATCGAGGAGGTGAAGGCGTCATCAAGCCGTACGTGTGTTGAACGCGGAGGTGCCGTCCGTTCGGCACTTGATCGGGAGTTCGTGGACGGATCGTGATTGGATCGCGAAGATGTTCGACTACATCAACCACATTTCTTAACGCTTCCGCTTAGTGATCTACAAGGGTGTGTAGATCCAATCTCTCCTCTCGAAGATGTTCATCTCCTAGATTGATCTTGGTAAGCGTAGGAATTTTTTTGTTTCCCATGCAACGTTCCCCAACACCTGCCCAACAGTAGTACTACTTTGCGGTACTTCCGCTGTCGACTACCGCCACACTACCGCTTATCTTCTTACTTCTGTAGCCCCTCGCAACCTCCACGGTAGTAGAGCGGTAGTAGGGCGCGGTAGTACCGCTGTATGCAGTACTACCGTCCTACCCTCCCTCTACTGCCGCTAGTTCTCTCTGTCCTAAGACACTAAGTGGTAGTACCACTTGTGAGGACGGTAGTACCGCTCCGGCGGCACTACCACGCCTGAACTTGCTTTATCTCAGTGCTACACCTAGAACTAACGCCCCAAGTGGTAGTACCGCTCACCTAAGCGGTAGTACCATTTGTGTGCGGGCTGAAGGCCTAACGGTTGGATTTTCCCCCTCCTATAAAAGGGGGCCTTCTTCCCCAATGGTTCTCATCTCTAGAGCTCGTGTGTTCTTCCCCCATTGTTGATCTTCTTCGAGCTTGCTATCTCTCAACCCCTTCAATGATTCTTGCTAGTTCTTGAGGGAAAAGAGAAAGGAGATCTAGATCCACATTTCCACCAATCACTTTCTCCTCTATGTGAGAGGAACCCCTTGGGTCTAGATCTTGGAGTTCTTGGTGTTCTCCTTCTTATTCTTCATCTCATTTTCCTCCATAGCTTTCGTTGCTTTGGTGGGATTTGAGAGTGAAGGACTTGGGCACTCCGTGTGCCCTTGCCATTGCATTAGTTGCACTGGTTTGAGTTCTCTATGGTGATACTGTTGGGAATTGTTGCATGGAAAACAAAAAAAATTCTATGCACACGCAATGATCTATCCATGGAGATGCACAGCAACGAGGGGGAGAGTGTGTCTACGTACCCTCATAGACCGTAAGCGGAAGCGTTTAACAACGCGGTTGATGTAGTTGAACTTCTTCGCGCTCCAACCGATCAAGTACCGAACGTACGACACCTCCGCGTTCTGCACACGTTCAGCTCGGTGACGTCCCTCGCCTTCTTGATCTAGTAAGATGTCGAGGTAGTAGATGAGTTCTGTCAGCACGACGGCGTGGTGACGGTGATGGTGAAGTGATCTCCGCAGGGCTTCGCCTAAGCACTACGAAAATATGACCGGAGGTGTAAACGGTGGAGGGGGGCGCCGCACATGACTAAACAATTGTCTGGGATCAGCCATGAGGGCGCCCCAAGTAGGCCGAATCCTACTTGGGGTCCTCCCAAGTGGCGCGCCCCCTGCCTTATTTGTCGGAGGGGGGAGGAAGGGGGGGGGAGGTGGAAGGAAGGGGGAATCCTATTCCCTTTCTTTCCTTTCCTCCTTCCCCTTTCCTTATCCACCTTGGCCGGCCCATATGGGGGGCGCACCAGCCCCTTGTGGCTGGTGTGTTTCCCCTCTTGGCCCATATGGCCCATATCTTTTGCCGGGGGTGTCCGGAACCCCTTCAGGTGACCCGATAAGTACCCGGTGACCCCCGAAACACTTTCGGTGTCCGAATACCATCATCCTATATATCAATATTTACCTCTCGACCATTTCGAGACTCCTCGTCATGTCCGTGATCTCATCCGGGACTCCGAACAACATTCGGTCACCAAATCACATAACTCATATAATACTATATCGTCAACGAACGTTAAGCGTGCGGACCCTACGGGTTCGAGAACTATGCAGACATGACCGAGACACCTCTCCGGTCAATAACCAATAGCGGAACCTGGATGCTCATATTGGCTCCTACATATTCTACTAAGATCTTTATCGGTCAAACCGTAATGATAACATACGTAATTCCCTTTGTCCATCGGTATGTTACTTGCCCGAGATTCGATCGTCGGTATCTTCATACCTAGTTCAATCTCGTTACCGGCAAGTCTCTTTACTCGTTCCGTAATACATCACCTCGTGACCAACTCCTTAGTCGTTTGCTTACAAGCTTATGATGTGTATTACCGAGAGGGCCCAGAGATACCTCTCCGAAACTCGGAGTGACAAATCCTAATCTCGATCTATTCCAACTCAACAAATACCTTCGGAGATACTTGTAGAGCATCTTTATAATCACCCAGTTACGTTGTGACATTTGATAGCACACAAGGCGCTCCTCCGTTATCCGGGAGTTGCATAATCTCATAGTCGAAGGAATATGTATTTGACATGAAGAAAGCAATAGCAATGAAACTGAACGATCATTATGCTAAGCTAATGATGTGATCCCGTTATCAAATGACAACTCATGTCCATGGTCAGGAAACCTTGACCATCTTTGATCAACGAGCTAGTCTAGTAGAGGCTTACTAGGGACACCGTGTTATTGTCTATGTATTCACACATGTATTATGGTTTCCGATCAATACAATTCTAGCATGAATAATAAACCTTTATCATGAATAAGGAAATATAAAATAACAACTTTATTATTGCCTCTAGGGCATATTTCCTTCAGATACATGGGAGTGAAAGTTGAGAAGCTTATTACTTTTGGGTGCTTGGTTCCCTAGAGCTTGTTCCTCTTGGGTGCTTGGGCGTCCTAGACGGTTGGTGGTTCTTCGGAGCTCAATCATTGTGGTGTAAAGCTTCGGGCAAGCGTCGGGGTCTCCAATTTGGTTGTGGAGATTGCCTCGAGCAATTTGTATGGGTTCCGTGACCGCCCCCAAGGGCCAAAGTGTACGGATACCGGTGACCGCCCCCAAGGGTTGTCATCTGTACGGGTTCGGTGACCACCCTCAAGGGTCCCTTAGTGGAATCACGGCATCTTGCATTGTGCGAGGGCGTGAGGAGATTACGGTGGCCCTAGTGGCATTTTGGGGAGCATTGTGCCTCCACACCGCTCCAAACAGAGATTAGCATCCGCAAGGGTGTGAACTTCGGGATACATCGTCGTCTCCGTGTGCCTCGGTTATCTCTTACCCGAGCCCTTTACTTATGCACTTTACTTTGTGGCAGCCATAATATGACATGATATATATCTTGCTATCACTTAGTTGTTTATATTACTTAGCATAAGTTGTTGGTGCACATAGGTGAGCCTAGTCGATTTAGGTTTTGTGCTTGACAAATTAAACGCTAGTTTTATTCCGCATTTGTTCAAGCCTAAACCATAATTATTTTAAAGCGCCTATTCACCCCCCTCCAGACGACATCCACGATCTTTCAAGCGCACTATATATGCAAAAATAATTTAGTAATTCAAAAGAAGGCCAACAAATTCGTCGGGGAATGACTCTCTTGTATAAAAAGATTCGCCGGGGAATGACTTTCATTGTATCTTGGGTCAAAGATTCGCCAAGAAACGTATATACAAGTAGTATTCACGCTATATTATCGTCATAATATTTTTTTGCCCTCAAGTCAATGGAAATCATTGCTTGTCCAACCTTTTATACGAGTATAATACTTGATCATATTTGCTTTTCAAGAGATTTGATTTTTTTTAGATTTTTCTGAATTACTAAATTATTTGGCGCATATAGGGCGCGCTTGCGCTCGAGAGCACCAAGTTCGCTTCCCAATATGTACTATAAATCTATCAAAAGCCCATATGAGTTGACTAGTATGGCCTAAAAAATGATCAAATAAAAAATAAAAAAAGTAAAAGGAATTTAAAATTTAGACACAAAACTTAACCCTAGCAGAAATTCAAAATCGAATATCGAAGATCAAAAGACATAAATTATCACAACTTGAATAGAATAACATGTTCCATATACTGATATGAATGGCATGAATCATGCCCTTCTCTAAAACGTGCAAGCACAAGTGAAACATGATGTGACTTTGGGTTAGAAAGTCAAACTCAAATTGCAAAAAATTCTGCTGCCTAGGAATTAGCAAAAGAGAAATAGTTTTTTTTAACCATGGAGAAGAGCTCATGTAATCAAATAGATAGAAAGACAACGCTCAACGCCTCAAGAATTACCCTCTCTTTTCACATGAGAGGTAAGAAGGTAAGAGTTAACCAGACCCACTACTTAATGCAATCAACGGCTCAGATCTATTATATACTCTTACCTCTCATGTGAAAATAGGAGGTAAGAGGGAGCATGTTGAAAAACCTTAGAAAGAAAGAAAGGGTAATAGTTCATTAGCTCATCCCTTAACGCCTGCAATCATTTCTTCTTTCTTCCCTCCAACTTGTTACCACTCCTTCCTTCCAATTCCCTTTCATGCTTGAGCTTGTTCGTTTTATCACCTTCCCAAGAAGATTGGAGGAGATCGAGAGCAAGTTTGAGTCGCAAGAGATTTATGTTAGTCCCCCTCAATCCCCATCGAACCCAAGAAGTCTTTAAGGTGTTGACGAAGGAGCCAACCAAAGTCATTGGTTGCATGGTTTTTGGCATGGTTAGGATATTTTTAGACCCATAGCCAAAGTTGATAGTTGTCATATCGTTAATTTTTATCGGTCGTTATGTTGTCATGTTGGTAATCCTATCTTTTTTTCTCTTTAAAAAAATGTATGGTGTAATCAATTATGGCTTGGTATCCCCCCCCCCCCCCCCCCTCCCCCTCAGAAAATAACCAAGCCATAATTATTGCGAAAAACTAAGGGATAAATGTGGCACATATTGTGAGTAATAGTAATGATTTTTTATATGCCGTAATAACAATGAATTTTGGGTGTAACAAATGTCCAATTAATAACCCCATTAAAGGCCATGATGTTTTGCCAAAAAAAAAAGTTGAACAACGCTGGGTCTAGCCACAAAACGCAGGTCCTATTTCGTTACACACACTTAGGAAGAACGATTATTCATCCCGAATAAATAGATTTTGGCTACTATTCACGGTTAAATTTGTCAATTTCGTTTCAAGACATCTGAATCACACTTGTGTTTGAAGTTTGGTGCCACGTTAGACACATGTTTAGTCAACGTCGCGTGCAGAATTTTGTACGGATATTGAAGGTGATCACCGTTCCTTCCTTTATTTCGGCATAGCATAAACCCATTTGCCGGCAACCGCAATCCAGAATCGGCCGCAGGATATGTACGAGTTTCGATGAATTGACAGCTATCAGAAGAAAGCATGGAAAGAATGTCAACTTTGGGCGAAATTTAAGCATTGAAAAGGAGGAAGTGGCGGAGCACGCCTGGCGGCCGCCAAACCGTCGACAGCGAGGCGCCGACGACGACTCCCAGGTTGAAATCCTATTGAATTTCAGGGGGGAGAGGAATAAAAACGAGGAGAGTCGACCGACAGGTGGCGAGATCCCCCGAAGCCGTCCGTGCACTTGCAGCAGATCGGCGGGCGGAAGCCAGCAGTCCGGCGCCGGCCCCGATGGAGGTGGCGTCGCTGTACCGGCGGGTGCTGCCGTCGCCGCCGGCGGTGGAGTTCGCGTCGGCGGAGGGGAAGCGGCTGTTCGCGGAGGCGCTGCAGGGCGGGACCATGGAGGGCTTCTTCAACCTCATCTCCTACTTCCAGACGCAGTCGGAGCCGGCCTTCTGCGGCCTCGCCTCCCTCTCCGTCGTCCTCAACGCGCTCGCCATCGACCCGGGGAGGCCGTGGAAGGGGCCCTGGCGCTGGTTCGACGAGTCCATGCTCGACTGCTGCGAGCCCCTCCACAAGGTCAAGTCCGAGGGCATCACCTTCGGCAAGGTCGTCTGCCTCGCGCACTGCGCCGGCGCCAGGGTCCAGTCCTTCCGCGCCGACCAGACCACCATCCACGACTTCCGCGCCCACCTCACGCGCTGCGCCTCCTCCCAGGACTGCCATCTCATCTCCTCCTACCACAGGAGCCCCTTCAAGCAGGTTGGTTGGTTGGTACACCTTCTCTTTGTTCTTCAATTCCCCAAAATTCCCCCTACTGGATCACACATACATGTCTGATGCGGCGTGCGGGGATGCAGACTGGAACTGGTCATTTCTCACCGATCGGTGGCTATCACGCCGAAAAAGACATGGCGCTCATCTTGGATGTCGCGCGCTTCAAATACCCTCCTCATTGGGTTCCATTGACGCTTCTCTGGGATGCCATGAACACGACTGATGAAGCAACTGGACTTCTCAGGGGGTATCTTCTCTTATCCATCTTTCTGTCTCCTATCACCGTTTCCTTAGGCAACATTGTACTCCTCTATATAAGATGCGGTTGAATGTAGTTCCGTTTGCTGTCTTGTTACCTTGTAGTCAAACAGGAGATTTGGGATTAAGCAGCCGCATTTGGGCTACAATACTGATTATCAGGATACGAGTTTCTGCTTTGATCTTGTATTGACGCGCAGACCTACACACGGTTTACGAATAGCTCTGGAATTCATACTTGGTTTAAGAAAACCTGCTTTGCATGCTTGGTATTTTTATGTACTTTGGTATCATAGTAAACTTTGCAACCTGGGGCTGCAGTTTCATTTTTATTAGGTTCTTGAGACATGTTATTGCAGGGTGCATCTTGATATCTTCAGTTGCAATTGTTTAGCTCATTTCCTTTTTGCCTTCTTTATTGGCTCGACATGCTTCATTGGGAAAGACTGGGTGTTTGCTCTAACTCAATGCTACTTGAGGTGCCTGATTGTTTTGGTTCTGATGTAATGCTACTCCAGTTGTAGTTTAGTAGTTCTTACAACTAGCTGGCTAGCTGCATTGTATCATGTGTCTGCGTAGAGTCGTAGACCTTGACATCACATTACACATGTTTTATCTCCTGTACATTCAGATCTTTTCAAGTAACTGACTGTAGACCTGCCTGTTCATTTAGAGAAAACATAGACTGCAAAATTGCACTGTTATTCTAGTTCTTCCTATGGAAATTCGAAAATAAATCATGAAATTGCAGTGTTGCATGCCACCTTATGATGATGTTGTCTTCGTATTTGATAGGTTCATGCTTGTATCAAGGCGCAGTTCAGCTCCTTCATTGCTCTACACAGTGGTAAACATGCCATTGCTATGCTGTATCAAATGCAAATTGACATCTTCGGTTCTCCTTTTCTCATTGCTTCCAATTTTTTGAAGAGTTGCGGCCATGGAAGTTGGAAAAGCATGGCAAAGTATTGCATGGAAGATGTACCCAATCTACTGAAGGATGAGAGTCTAGACAATGTTACAACACTTCTGTCCCGCCTAGTGGAATCTCTCCCAGCCAATGCTGGAGATTTGATCAAATGTGTCATTGAAGTTAGGAGAAAAGAGGAAGGTGAATCAAGCTTGAGCAAAGAGGAGAAAGAAAGGCTTTTTTTGAAGGTCAGTTTCCTTTTGCTTTGCTGATGCTGATTTACCGTTACTGTTTCTCCCTTGCATAACACACCATATACTCTGTTAATTTTCAGGAAAAAGTATTACAGCAAATCCGTGATACTGATCTTTTCAGAGTAGTCCACGAACTGCAATATCCCAAGGGGCTATGTGGTAGTTGCTCGTCTTCAAGTGATGAAGATTCGCTTGCCGAGATTGCAGCCACTGTGTGCTGTCAAGGAGCTGCATTCCTATCTGGTAACCTTGTATCTAGAGATGGGTTCTGTTGCCGAGAAACATGTATCAAATGTATAGAAGCAAATGGTGATGGACTAAAGACTGTTATCTCAGGAACCGTGGTATCTAAAGGGAATGAACAGGGTGTTGATTTGCTTTTACCAACATCCTCATCAAAAACAAGCTTATGCAATTCAAACTTGAGGAGCAAGATTGTCAAGTATCCATCAAGCACAGATGTTCTAACTGTCCTACTGCTGGTTTTACAGCCTAACACATGGCTTGGCATAAAAGACGAGAACGTGAAAGCTGAATTTCAGAGTCTTGTTTCAACAGACAATCTTCCTGATCTTCTTAAACAGGAGGTGCGTTGATTCAGCCCAAGTATCTCACATATCTATTTACCTTGCTCCTTAGCAACATGTTTTAAATTTATTTTTTCTTATGCAAATTATATCAAGCTTTGTGCTAAATGGATCAGTAATTCAGTATCCTATTAATACTCAGTAGGAAACCTGAGATAGGTATCTGAAACCAGCACCACTAATGACAGACAAATAGAAAGCGCAACTGAATCTTTTTTTATCCTCTTTACACTAATGAAGTTAATCTTATGTACTTCCTGTATTGAGTGTGGTAGTCTGGGACTCTGGGATACATTGCAAGTTTTGACTTTCTGTTATATTTGGGGTGTCTTAGGCAGTGGTAATCTGCTACATGATTCCATGAATTGCTCACAGCTTGCACAGCCTATTCTAACTTCTTTTTGTTTTCCTGAAATGGATTTTGTTCTGGGTGCATCTTTTTTATGTCTTTTTATTTAAATTTATCTTGCCACATTGCGCTTTGAGCCGGCTAACTCCTACAGATGCAGACATTGGTCTACGTGCCATCGTATAAGTTGGATATTCTAAGTTATAGCAAGTTTTCATATGAATTCAAGAGCTGACTTGTGTATCAAACTGTTATGGGCGCATACGTGAGTAAAAAACGTAAGCGAATAAGTGAGAATGAGATTAAGTTTAAGGATACAAAAAACGGATCTATTATCGCAGCAAGTCAGTACTCGGAACCAGGTGGTTATCAGCCGGTTACTGCCTTACTGGTCTTTATGTATTTTCGTCGTCAATGTCTGTGCTCCTTTGGTGATTCATGAGCATTTACGGCAAGGTTTTCATTTAATTTAGTGTTAGAACACCTCTTTCCAGATGGGTATCTACTTTACCAGCCCAGTTCATGCTGTCAATTTTCCTGACTGATATCTCTCTCTGACAGCAGACTGCTACTTTTAATCATCATTGTACCCACATGTTTTTCTTCCTGAATAAGCCTTCGTTCCATGGGACAGTCCCATTCGTATTCCCATGAGAGGAAACAATAGTTAATTTATTTCTAAATGAACTCCCAAAGCCTATTATGTATGAAGTATTATATGTACTGTAACTAGACTCTCTTTCTTGTTAACAGATACTGCATCTAAGGAGGCAGCTCCATTATTTGGCTGGTTGTAAAGGACAGGAGGCATGTCAAGAGCCTCCATCCCCTTAGCGACGCTGCTGCGACAATCTGCTCACTTGGTTAGGAGATAAGGCCCTTGGAGATCCCACGAGCATACTATTGAGGCAAAAATATATGATTCAATAAACAGACTTACTTTGTGAGGTAGTAGGAGGACATACTAAGGTTCAAGTAATAGGATTTTGAGGGAGTATTGGAGCCAAGATAGCTGGTAACATCCTGGTTACCTGTCTCTTTTGGTTCACTATATATGTAAATTCTTTTGCGTTTATATAATTTTCTTCGACTATGTATCCATTCAGTTCCATTAACCATTAACACCAAGATTTCACTGAACTAGTAAAACACCTGTCAGCCAATGTGGAGACACGGAATAACCTGCTTCTGCCGTGGAACTGGTAGATTCACAAGAGACGCCAGAGCCAGATCGCAATGAAATTTAAATTGGTATTCACAACAGATATGCTACTCGGTATCCAATTGTCAGACTAAGCCTGCATAATAATAGCCGGCCACCTGACAGTGAGTGTTGGTAAAAGTGCTACTCCCTCTATTTTTGTATACAAGGTCACTTCATTTTTTTTTATCAAACTTTGACTTATAATTTTGGTGTTCATAATATGGGTTATATGTAATCAAAAATATACCAGCAGAAAGTTCTCTGAAATGTGCATCCAATGGCATACTTTTTGTGGCACATAGCTCATGTTTTCTTGGTAAATTAATAATCAAAATTAAGCATAAATATATGATGTGGTCTTGCATACAAAAACAGAGGGAGTACTGAAATTTGTAGCTACTCAATCCTGACTACTTGGAGTGCAAGCCGCTTGTTCCTCCGCGCTGACCTGTAGCGACAGTAGCTCGGCATTTGATATGTTTCGTGTCTACTCCCTCCATCCAAAATTAAGTGTCTTAACCTTAGTATAACTTTATACTCCCTCTATAAAGAAATATAAGAGCATTTAGATCACTACTCTAGTGATCTAAACACTCTTATATTTCTTTACGGAGAGAGTATTAAAGTTAGCATAAAGTTGTGACACTTATTTTAGAACGGAGGGAGTGCTATTGAAAGAGACGGCCTTTTTAGAAGCTTGTTTTGCATATAAAAGTGTTTAAGAAGCAACCGCTATAAACAGAAGTTGGCGGCTCTAATCCTTGTGATAAGAAATGTTGGAGTGCAGCTATCGCTGACTGATGTGGCAAAATGGACTTGTTGACCAAGGCAGAGAAATCGGGGAACTGCTGCCTTGTGGAGCAAGAAGTTTTTTTTTGTGTGTGTGTGTGTGGGAGAGGGGGGGGGGGGGGGGGGGGCGACCTCTTATATTCATCTATTTATTGTTAAGGTATTACAAAGAACAATTAAAAAAAAGGTAGTACGAAGAACATCATGGTCCGTGAACCATCTAGCAATGATTGCAAGCACTGGAACGAGTCGAAGGCGCGCCGCCGTCATCACCCCATCACCGGAGCCGGCAAACCTTGTTGTAGTAAACAGTCAAAAAATCGTCGTGCTAAGGCACCAGAGGACCAGCACACTAGAACAACAAGCGTCGTTGATGAAGAGAAGCGTAGATTGAAAGAATCCAACCTATAGACATGCGAACATAGACTGGATCCTAAGGAATTGTTTCATTAGCGATTCATTTACGTGCGTAGTAACAGTAAATAAAATAACGTGTCCTAAGGGCATGTATGGTGCGGGGTGTTTAAAGAACATAGACGAACGAAGACCGGATCTTAAGAAATTGTTTCATTAGCGATTCATTTATGTGCGTACCGATAGTAAATAAAATAACCGATTATGGGTCTTAAGGGCATGTACGATGCATGGTGTTTAAAGAGGAGATTGTAAAAATGAACCATTTTTTCTTAAAGTACCTGTGCTTATTTGTACAACATGTACTTAGGCCCCTAAGTTATAGAAACAAGCATCGATGCTCAAGCAAAAAAAATCTGATTTATTACAAACACCTTTCTAAGTATCTTGCATTGCACACAGTCTAAGTCAACAAAACGGTGTGTGTTGGTGGTGGCTGCGCAACGCCTCGATGAAAGATGTTTCTTTTTAACTTTTTTTTATTGTTTTAAGTAGAGCCTAAAATACATGGTGTTATTTTAGGAATGCCAAATAGAATGACCAGTGAGTTAGAAGAGAAATGGAAAATAAAAATTGTCTTTTGTTAGCAAAAAAATGATATATCTCCAACATTGCTCTAGTTTAACTTAAATCACACTATAATTTTGGGAGCACATACATGAATTGATAGAGATTAGGCCAATATATAGTTCATTTTATATCATGTCTCATGTCTATAGTTGAACTTATTGCAAAAAAAAGTCTTTATAGACCATCATATGCATTGGTGAGAAAATCGTTAACTGGTAGATGCTCGGTTGGCTGACAAATAGGGGATTAATAGGCTAATTGGCAAGTTAATTGGTCATTTAATCGGTCGATTACCCTACGATTAGAATTAATCAGCAAGTTAACTAGTTAATCGGATAAATTCTTGAATAGGGATAATATGTAAGAATGCAGGCGGACGCGTCTGCATCTGTCGCCATGATGATGGATGGTCCCGGACGCATCCGCCTGCACCCCTAATTATAACCACTCCAAGGGAGGCATGTGGTTTGTACTGTATAGTAAAATCTTCATTTATTTCTTAAATATAATGGACATCTCCTATAATCACATATGCAAAATAGAGATTTTGAGGGAGAGAACATGAAATGGAGCTGGTTTGATTGCTACAAGTAGGATGCAATGTATGCTCATATCCTATGAATTCTTACCAATGAAACGATCTATTTGTGACAATCACTTACTATTTCTAAAGTTCCATTTTGGGCGGTTGTTTAAACCAAGAAGGATCCAATTTTAGGCGATTATGTTGTTTTGCAAAGAAAGGTGTGGCAAGTCATCAAATCCCCCCTTAAATGAATGCATCAAATAAATATTTGTTATTGTGTCGAGCGGCTACAGGGGAAACTCTGATCCTCGGATCGGGCGGTGGCGGCGCTCTGGTGTCGTACCCTTTCTGAAGGCACCGCCTTGGAGCTCTCGGTTCATCGTATGCGGCTTCATCTCTTTGCGGTGATAGTGGTAGGGGTGGTGATGCTGCGCTCAACGTCTATGTATCCTGCCTTGGGTGTGTGCGTGTGTTGGGATGACGTGTGTTTGTACCGGGTTGTTGATGATCTTTGCTTTATATATAAAGCAGGGCGAAAGCCTTTTTCGGTAATTATATCTCTAGTGTTAGAATAATTAATAAATATAAATACGAAAAACTGTATCTCAAACTTCAATATTGAAATTTTAGTTCACAATATGTAAATAAAATATTGTTTCAGTCGTTGAAAGTCCAAACTACTATACCCTGAATTACTACATACTCCCTCCGTTCCATAACGTAGGTGCGTATAGATTTTTTGAAAAGTCAAATTTTACAAATTTTGGTCAAGTTTATAGAGAAAACTATTTATATCTATAATACTAAATATATAAAAATATGAAACTACATCTTATGATAAATCTAATGATATATATTTGGCATTCTAGATATTAATATTTTTCTCCACAAACTTAGTCAAATTTGTGAGGTTTGACTTAAAAAAAAAATCTAGATTCACTTGCATTATGAAGCGGAGGGAGTATTTCCTTCGAACCAACAAAGATAAAACAGAGATGATGCAACAGGCGAGGGTTTCATAATCTCTATTAATGAACGTTCACTCTATTGTAAAATCACATATAGCTCAAGTAGCTACGCTGCCATCCACGTCACTGCTTATGAACGGCTGTCTACATAAGAACTCGCCGCCTCCGACCTTTCTGCATACCACTGCACCGCACACCACCTGCTCGATCAAATTACCCATCGCCCCAACGACGCCGCTAGCCTCCGGCCTCCTCCGCCCCCGCCGATGAGCTTTCTCGCGGGTCGCCTAGCCGCCCAGGAGGGTGCCTACTTCCTCCAGGAATCCAAGCTCGCCGCCGGCCGCCTCGCGGAGAAGCTCCCTGCGTCCGCGCGTGGGCCCAGGCCGGCGTCCCCGCCTCCGTCGCCCGACGTGCTCCCGGAGATCCTCCGCCACTCCGTGCCCATAAGCCCGACCCCGCCTCCGGCCGACCCCACCCTGTACGGCTCCACCCGCTGGGCCCTCCCACCGGGCGGCGCCGAGGCCGCCGGCGTGTCCCCCGACGTGCTCAACCCGCTACGCTCGTACGTCGCGCTGCCGCAGGCCACCTTCGGCCCCAAAAGGTGCGGCTCTGCTGCCTTCAGTTCTGCTCCAATTTTTTAATAGTTTTGAAATCGGGTGCTCGTTCGTATGTGTGTACGTTCTGAATTGGGGAAACCGGAAACGTACACCCGACCATTCAGCAAGCAATTGATAGTTGGTGCGAACGGTATACCTGATTAATCATATATATATGACTGATAAACACATTGGAAGAAAACAGGGTTATTACCCTTGCAGACAAACAGGCTTATGAACTTATGTGAGGCTGTGGGTGTGCTTTCATATGGAAGCTGTTCTAAAAATTGATTCTATTCACTCAATGCACTAAGCTATATTCATAATGTACAGCCTGATAAATTTGACATGTGTTCATATGTGCAACCTAATTACAATGTACTTCCCCACCTATATTCGAAACAGATACGCAATATGACCAAACCCTATTTGGTTTGGCTTCTAGAGTGGCTTTCCACAGAAAAAGGCTGAAGCCCAAGCAAACAGCCTTTCCTACCTTTAGTTTCCTAGATTTGACCAAGACGCTTATTTCAGTTGCACATGGGGCGCGAAGCATCCAAGAGGTGCTTCTAGCAAGAAAACTGGCTTCCCCGGAGCCACATTATGGAAACAAAATGCCACCGCACCCTCCGATGCTTCATAGAGCAGTTTTGCCGGCACAGCCAACCCAAAGTTGCTTCGGGTGAAGGCACAACCCAACCAAAAGGGTGTTAATTCTAAGTTTGTAACTGAATTTGTATCTATATTTGCTACAAATCTCTAGTGACTTAAAGCATGTTGAGCTGAGCTAGAGCGGTAGGGATGTAAATGGAGTAAGTCAATAATACTGAAAAAGCAACTATAAATTTCGTCTGTAATTATCTGTCACTAGATAGTTGTGGACTTGTGGTCAAGCAAGAAGCCAATCACAAACCTACACTACTAGATCCATTCTATAAATCATGAATTTGAGACATTGTTATTTTATTTGCAGCCTGCTTTATTTCTCCTTCCTGTGCCCCCTTGTACTTCTGGTTCACTTGAACCCTATCTTGTATTAGGCTGCAAAGCCTATAGGCAACAGATAAAACAATTCAGGTGGGGAGGATTACTTCTCCCCCCGGTGAAAATTCAAAAATAAATAAATTTGCAGCCTGCTTTCGAAAAGTCATAACCGCGGGGGGGGGGGGGGGGGGGGGGGGGGGGGGGGGGGGGGGTTCTAAAGGTCATTTGTTTAGCACGTGCATAAGCACTCGTTATGAGTCCTCTAGGAATGCAATTTCGGACTTGCACATACAGAAACAGAACCGTAAATATATAATGGCTCAACCTTTGTACTAGTTGGTTAGAGAACTCAACTTGATACTAGAGCAAGAGGTTATGTGCTACCTCCTCCATTTATTCATTTTTATAAGATGAACACACTGTTTAAGATTAAAACTTTGCAACGTTTGATCAAGTATTAGTTCTACATACTGAGAGCTGCAAATGGTACCATCAGATTTTTAGCGGGAGTACTGCTTCCTAAATTTTAAAGAAAAACTATCTCTTCTCAGCGTACCATATAGTAGTCCTACATATTGAGAGCTGTTCTGCCTGGCCATTCTGTGAGGTAGTTAAGTTAATGCTGTAAAACTTAACTTGATGATTCATTTTCATATTTTTCTGTCTTTGTCATGAATTTACAGATGGGAACTTCCAACTGAGCAGCCTTACTACTCGGCGGCAACCGCCAATGAGCGGCGACGTGATATGCATCCTCCTCCCATGGACCCTGAGAAGTTGAAGGCTGTAATTGATGGATACTCACAGGGTATGTAATTTTGCCAGAAATTTTTGTGTTGTAGTGTTGTTCAAGATCTGTTGTTCTCACCTTTTCATTGACGCAGTTGGAAAGGCATTTCTTGCTGGGACTGTTTTGGTGTTTGGAGGAGCAACAGCTGTGCTGCTGTACACTGTGAATAAGCTACAGTTGCATTCAGTAAGTCATGGAACTTGCTCTAGACTGAACTATCCAAGAGTAAATATACTTCCTACCTTCAAGAAAAAGAAAAAAAAAATGCCATATCAGATTTCAATACAAATTCTAGGTTATGTGGTTACTGCATGATCTTCACCTGTCTTGTTTGAGATTTATGATTTGTATTCGAGTTTTGTACTTTCATTGTTTTCCTGTCCTCAGTTTTTGATTGATTAATTTCCAAAATATGTGGTTTTCAAAATTGTTATGCTCCTTCAACATCTTTTAGTTAATCACGTAGTCATTGGCATACTTAAAATGGTAAATGCCCATTTCATATGTCATTGTAGATAAAACCAACTTTGAATATTTTTGGATAAGCCGACGTCAACATACTAAACTGTTAGTATTTGATATGAGCATCCTTGATAATAACAATGAACAACAAAAGAGATGGAAGTCAAGACATGTAATTGGCAAATATCCTCTCTGAAACAACACTGATATCCCTTTCAGGTAGATGACGTCAGAGCTAAAGGAAAAGACGCAGTGCAACCACATGCCGATATGATCAAAGAACAAATAGCTCCACTAAGGAAATGGGTAAGAAAACTTCCGAACCCATCCTTTGTTTCTGGCTGTTGTATTGATCCTCTCGTCTTTGAGTCGACTGTACTTCAGAGTTGGTCTTGCTCTGGTTTCTTCTGTTTCCTGTACCACAATTGACATGCCATTTTCCACACACTGAAATTGAAGGCTGAGGACACGTCCCGAAAATGGCACTACGAACACGACAGAGAGCCCGGGGAGAAGTCTGTCCTTGTTAGAGAGCTTTCGAGAGCACTCGGTGCTATGACGCGTCCGAATTGATCAATACTACTGGCGAGTGGTTGTTGTTATTGTAACCTGTAAGTCCACCGTTATGAAGCTTTCGCTTGTTTTATGTGTCTACCTTGTCTATATGTGTAAAGGCGCCTACAAAGGAATGAAATCAACGTACATATGTTACTCCCTATGTTAAATAAAGCAGAGTTTGCCACTCTAGTGGGGAGGCTATAGCTGGTATGTCGGGGCTTGTGTTTATCTGCAGCCCTTATTCAGTGCTGACGGCCAATTTGCCACCCTAGTGAAGAGAAGCTGTACAGGACGTATCTATCTCCAACAGATTCCGGAAGCCAAGGGCAAGTGTAGCGAGTGTAGCCAAGGCTAGTCTTGCTCTTCCGATTCCGGAAGACAGGTTCCGCCAAGAGCAGGAGGCTTCCGTACGTCCAAGTAAATCTTTGCAAGACTGGAACATCCTCGCAAAGAACGTCATTGTGGCGGAGGAGCCGAGCGAGATCCCAGGGCAGTCCCTCCTCCCGGTGCTGAATGAGATACCCTAGGGGTGTGTTTGGTTATCTGCATTATTTTTGGGCTATTTGCATACGTGTTTCGGTTGGGCCTGACTGAGTGAGTATATGTATAAAATCATGTTCTGCACATAGTTTGATTGTCTGCATCACATTAGGAGGTCGTTTCATGTATAAAACCATCTTCTACACATAGTTTGTTTCGGAATGTGTTGTGAATAACTCCAAACCTCTAACTATGACCTACAACATGAAAAGAGCACTCCTACTTGCTCTTCCATAAATGTGTGGATGCTATCTTTTAGCAACCCATTGGTCGTAAACGTATCCACTAACTTGGCAAAAGGTCTTTTCCCATTTGAAGGATGTTCACAACCTCTATGTCGTTGCTGCTGTAAATTTAGTTCGGATTTGCCATCTTCTCCCTATCTCGGGCTAACAATTAATGGACCATAACGGGTCACATGTTTATCACTCTGACAAACCACTCTCTTGTGGACCAACATGACAGGCCTGAATCACAACTATAAGTGGTGCTGCATAAATAACCAGGTTCATCCCAGTGAAACTGATGTGACGGTAAGTAATAGCAAAGTGTGGTTGTATGGTCCTTATCGCCATCGAAGCCGATAACCCGCCCATGTTGGAGACGAGAGAAATGAGACGGAGATGGAGGCGAAGGGGATAAGCAGTCGGAGACGAGTGAGTAAATGGGGGTGAGGCTAGATTTTGCGCCATCGCGCGCCGGTAGATTTTGGTCTCCCACCATCTTCATGCCTGTTGAGGAATAAGTTTTGGCAATGCAACTCTCGATGTATTGATCGGGTGCATAAGCACGTGGTCAAGGATGACGGGAACCCGACCGAGGATGTTGAGGTCGCGGATGAGGACGGGATCGGGACCGGCGAACGGGTTGGTGCGGGTGGAGATGAAGGAGCCGGGAGACGACATGGTGTAGTGGGAGGGAGGGAGGTGCGGCGGCTGTGGGAAGAGACAGCGGCGGCGAGAGGGATGGCGGGGGCTGCTAGGGAGGGCAGCGGCGGCGGGAGAGGAAGGAGGCGGCGGCTGTGGTGAAGGTGACAGCGGCGGCGGCGCTAGGGTTAGGGTGGGAGGGCGGCGGCGGCGACACGGGGCGGCAGCGGCAGCGTGGTGTGGCGGCAGCGGCTAGGAGTTAGGGCAGGAATCGAAGGTATGATACCATGTTGAGGAATAAGTTTTGGCAATGCAATTCTCGATGTATTGATCGGGTGCATAAGCACGTATATATGGTGTACAATGTGGGCCTCGACCTCTGCTATACAAAGACTAGGAGGTGGGCCAGGATATACAATATACATGCAAACCATATATTCAACAATGCCGATTCCCTCCTGCATCACCGCGTACGTCGTGCCCCCTTTTGTGCTCGAGTTAGTCTAGCTCGCTGGAAACGCCCGATTCGAGCGTTTCTAATAGAACTGCTTTAAGGTTTGTGCGCGTACGGAACAACTCTCGTGTAATGCAACCAAACTGGTTTTTCTTACACTCAATGAGTCTATTTGAGATAATGCAGACTACTCCTTCCGTCTGAAAAAGTTTGTCCCAAGTTTGTCTCTTAAATGGATGTATCCCGGTCAGTTAAGGAGGCGCCAAGTTGCGAGCTCGTTTGGTCGGTAGCGCTCCTCCCCCGCTAACCCTAACTGCGCCGCCAGCCGCCCCTCCCCGCTCCTCCCCCGCTTCGCCGCCGCCGGAGGGGACACCGGCGAAGCCCACGTGGTCCCCAGGGAAGGTGGCGGCGGGGCGTCCTCGTCGTTCTCGCGCAGATCTCGCGGCGGCCGGTGGCGCGGCGGTGTTCCACCGGTGGCTGGCGCCTGCTGCCCGTGGGGCGGCGTCCCTCACGGCGGCGGGGCTGCCCCTGAACGGCGCTTGGTGGTGGCCATGTGGCAGCGCGCGGGAGGGTCGGATCTGGGCTTCCGGTCTGCGTCCTCGTCGTGGTAGCGCTTGTCGTTGCCCTCGGCCATGAGGCGTGGTCCGGGACGGGCCGAGCGCCGGTGGTGCTGGCCAGGACGCACGCTGGCAGCACCCTACTTCATCTCGCGTCGTCTCGCTGGCCAATGGTGGTGGTCATCTTCGTCGTCAGAGATGGCCGGCCAGAGGCTTGGTGATCGGATCTCGAGATCCATCATCTAGTCCCGGCTGCGAGTTGGGGAGACATGGTTGCCGGTGAAAACCGAGCCATTGGCAGGCGATGGCGGCGTTCTACGCCGTTACCTTGATGGAGGCATCGTCGTGTAACTACTGTCGACCCACTCGTGCTGCTCCGGGGGAAACCCTAAGATCTGTGTAACACCCCCTTGTAATAAACTCTGTGACACTCTGTTAAAACTGCCAAGTCATGATCATTTGCAGTGCCAAGTCATAAGGGTTAATGATCCAATTCAAATTCACATCTGAAAATCAACTCAAATTCAAAAGTGAATTATAAAGTTGATCAAACACTGTTGGAAAAATGTTCATTAAATGACAAATAATTCAGGAACATTTCTAAAATCAATATCAAAATAATTAGAGTTGGACAAGTGACTCTAACTAGTTGAAACAGCACCCAAAATAGCAATATTAAATTCATTTAAAATCGTTACTAAATCAAATGGCTTCCAAAACTGTTCAAACCACTTTTTGGTGAGAGCTAATATTGCATTGCAATATTTGGGTC
The DNA here is from genome assembly GCA_011799875.1 of Thinopyrum elongatum. Taxonomy (NCBI): domain Eukaryota; kingdom Viridiplantae; phylum Streptophyta; class Magnoliopsida; order Poales; family Poaceae; genus Thinopyrum; species Thinopyrum elongatum. The sequence goes on from CM022303.1 coordinate 204,892,174, forward strand.
AACTTCCATATTTTACAAAATAGTAAAAGAGGCCTAACTATTAACAAAACAGAAAATAAAAGAAAAACAGAAAACAGAATAAAGGAAAAAGGCCGAAGCCACTTACCTGGCAGGCCCAGCCGAGCACTGCGCCTGGCAGCCCAGCTGGACGGCCCAGCCCACCTCTCTCTCTCCCGTCTTCTCCCTCCTCCCCGTGTCGATGCCGCCATGGACGAGCGCGCTCGCGCCGGTCGCCGCTCGACAGCGCGATGCCGCGGGCGCCGCGAGAGGATAAGGGCGACGCCCGAGCCATCCCCCCTGGTCCTCCTCGACCACTCCTCCCTTCTCCCCTCGCTTTCTCCTCCTCTCCCCATCGGCGCCCGACGCGGTCGTCGCCGTCGCTCGCCATTGCCGCGGCCACGGCCATCTAAGCACCTCGCCGACATGTTGTAAGGCTCCGCCGTCGTCTTCTTCGTCGACTACGACGAGCCATTGGAGCCGGGAGCCACTGCTACGAGCTCGGCGAGCTCGTCTTCTCCCTCAACTCCGGCGAGTTCCTCCGACGAATTCGCCGCATCTGCTGCTCCTAACCCGTCGCCGGGCCATCTTGCGCCTGCTAGGTGAGCAACTGATCCTCCTTCCCCCTCTTTTTAGTTCGCGCGCGCCCCTTAGATGTTGTGCCCGCCATGGCCGAGCTCATCGCCGCCGTTCTGCTTCGCCGCCGTGGCCACCGCTGTCGCAGCCCTTGCCTGAGCACGGCCATGTGCTTCTGGCGTTCCCAGGAGCACGTAGCACACGCGCACGCTCCTCCTTGTGCCCCGCAGCCCCGTTTCCATCGAGGGCCGAACTCCGGCCGCCGCAAGGACGGCCGCCGCCGTCGTTTTAGGTCACCTCCGGCGAAACTTTGAGCACCACGCGACGCGCGCGAGAGCCAGCTTTCGAACGCAAGTCGAATCGCGCGTTTTGGCTAACCGTAGACGATTTCCGGCCCTCTCCGGCAAGATGGCCGCCGCGGAGCGCTCGCCGGCGCGTTCCGGCGACCCTGCCGACGTGGCCGTGGTGGGGCCCGCCCACGGTCGCTGCCAGTGGGCCCCAGGCCTTCGGTTGACTTCGTTGACCGGGGTCAACGCCCGTCACTGTTCCTCTCTCTCTGACGTGTGGGCCCCCCTGCGTTAATTAAGTTAATTAAGCTTTTAAATTAATCTGCTGGTTAGATTAGGCACTGACATCAGGGGCCCACCCCACTAATCACTCTGTTAGTTTAAATAAAACATTGTTAGTCTAACTGAGGCTGACATGTGGGTCCCACTGGACCCACATGTCAGGTTTGACCCTGGTCAACCACAGTTGACCTGCTGACGTCACTATGACGCAATGCTGACGTCATAATTCATTTTCTGATAAATAAAATAATTTCAAAAATTCAAATAAACTTTAAAAATTAATAACTTTTAAACCGTAGCTCGGATCGAAAAGGTTAAAACATGAAAGTTGCTCAGAACGACGAGACGAGTCTGATCGTGCCGTCTGTTTCTCCATCGGAACCTCCTACGTAGAAGAACTCGTAACTCCGGACTCGAATCCGGCAGATGAATAGTGCACACACGTCGGATATTAAATCCCAGAATAATTCTAAAAATAACTAAAATGACTTAGATGCATAATTAGGCAACCCTGCACTGCATCATAGCATCACACGCACCGTATTGCATTCGTTTGCATTATGTTTACCTGTTTCTTCCCCCTCTTCTCTCTCGGTAGACCCCGACGTTGACGTAGCTCCCGAGGCAGACGCCGCACAGGAGTACGACTACGTCCCCGACGGTACCACTGAAGACCTTGTCCTTGCCCCAGAGCAAACAGGCAAGCACCCCTATTTTGAGCATGCCTATATCGCCTATTCTCTTCTCTCTTATGCTTGCATTAGAACTGCTACTGCTACTGTTTCCTATATCTGCTGCATAGCCTGATTATTGTACCCTGCCTTGTTACCTTACTGGTTATCCTAGACTGCTTAGTATAGGCTGGGTAGAGACACGACAGAGACCCCCACATGATCCCGACTGCCCTGCTGGACATCAGAAGACCCGAACTTCGGGATTGAAGACCAGACCCTGGCACCGCACATCACTTCCCCTTAGTTGCCGACACTGCTGGGTTAACAATGAGTGCCGAGGGTGATACCTCGTCAGCACTTCTGATGTTAACCTTGTAGGTTAGTTACTCGGTCGTGGTAAGCGAGGGTGATTCCTCCTACACCACCCCCGATAACGACGTCGTCGCGCAACTCCTCAAGGTGGACCTCGAGGGTGATTCCTCCTTCGTTCACCTTGATGATAACATCGAGCGGGAATTCCATCGAGGGTAATTCCTCAGGGTTCCCTTCGGTGTCAGACACACAGTTACTGTTGATGAGTGGACTTGCACTAAACCATGATACTAAAGACGGGTCGGCCCTGAGGGGTACCCGCGCGAGCTTAACGCGAAGTGATGTGGAGTCGGGTTGACCTGGATGGTGCCCGCGAGATAACTACGAGGCGTGGCCGGGCATTCTTAGCCCTTGCCGCAAGTCCTCGAGACGGGGCGACAGGGTCACATCGATCGTGAGTCTCTGCTCGTTTCCGCGCGCTCCTAATCCACTACGGTTTGGATATTTGATCCGAGGGGCCTCTGGCCCGATAGCACTAACCATCACGTGAGCATAGTATGGGCGTTCTGCGTCGTATACTTCAGCCGAAGCTTAATAGACGTCAGCAACTGAGCGGCACACGCTGGGTTGGACTGGGAACGCAACCGCGCTCGTATTAAGGGGTTGCTAGGTCTGCTCACCGGCGGTGTATGCAACGTGCAGGAGCGTCCGGGGCGATGGCCCAAGACCCCTGGGGGCATAGGTTAGTCCGGCGCGCTGGCCTCTCTGTTAGGTATTCGGTCGGGTTGCGGCGTGTTGCTTAGCCGAGGCCGGGCATGACCCAGAAAGTGTGTCCGGCCGGAGTTAAGCGAGCGTGGTGGGTAAGTTGGTGCACCCCTGCAGGGAAGAAACTTCTATCGATAGCCTGTCCTACGGTAACGGACACTCGGAGTTGTATCCCGATCGGTACAACTAGAACTTGATATGAGAACTGGATAGTACGGCTCTGGGATTGCTTTCTCGCAGGGAGTCGAGAAAGGATCTCAGGTCGAGGTTGATGATACTACTACTACTACTTTACTTATGTAATCTGCTCTCTCCTCATGCTGAAAGACTGCTGAAGATTGTTGAAGATGCTAGTCTTCGATAGGACTAGGCTTTCCCCCTCTATTCTGGCATTTCTGCAGCCCAGTCCACATATACAGCCATTCCTTTGACAATGATGCATATGTAGTGTAGATCCTTGCTTGCTGAGTACTTCGGATGAGTACTCACGTTTGCTTTATTTTCTTTTTCTCCCATATTCCATTTGATGCCACCAGACGACAGAGCCCCTGAGCCAGAAGCCCCAGCCGACGACCAGTACTACTACCCGCCTGGCGAGTACTACTACTACGAGGAGCCGTTCGACGACCAGGAGTAGGATCGGAGGGCCCAGGGCAGGAGGCCTACGCCTTTCGATCGTAGTATTTTATTTTACCCCGCCTCTGTGAAGGCCTAATTCTCTCTATGTAATATATCTGTACCCAGATATCTAATGCTTCCGCTGACGCTTGTATGCCATCGAGCTATGTATTCGAGCCCTCGAGGCCCTGGCTTGTAATATAAAGCTTGTATGACTTTATTTATGTTTTAGAGTTGTGTTGTGATATCTTCAAGTGAGTCCTTAGGCTTGATCGTGCGCATTTGCGTGTATAATTAGTGCACGATTAAGCCGGGGTCGTCAAAGGTTGGTATCAGAGCCGACTGCCTCTAGGTATCCCCCTTTCCAATTCCTCGGCCGAAGTTGAGTCTAGTGGTCAAAAACTGATTTTACTAACTTGGCTGTGTGGCTTACGGGCCGACGTCGCCAACTGGGTGGAATTAGGATCTTTTATTCCTCGTCTTTACTCTAGGATTCTAATCTCTCATCTATTCGGGTTTAATAAAATTTACTAACACCGACATTTAGGTTCTCGTTAATTCTATCCACCCGGAGAGCTGGATTCAGTGCGATTTCCCTGACGTTGATCTGATTAGTCTGATAATCATTTTCCTTTCCATTGTTTTGTTTAACCTTTCCTTCCGAGATCGGTTATATTTCTCATTGTCTTATGACAACCCTGAACCTCTCTGTTTCAGATGGATCGATTGTTTCCACCGCGGCCTACGACCCAGCTTGTGCTTCGCACTTGGGCTCGTGATGCCCCTGGATTTCCAGCTGTTCTCATCGCCCTCCTGAGTAGACTGGGTTACCGCTGGTATCCCGAGTACATGGTCTATGAGGTTTACCGCGAGTTCAACCAGGAACAGTACTATGCTGAAGTTCGGATTTATGATCAGCAGAACAACTCAGACACCGAGCTACACCTTTTTCATGGATTAGGCGTGACGATTGAGATGGCAGTACATGATGCCGCCTACTCTGCTGTCGCACGTCTCCGAGGAGAGCACAATGCTAACTTGGATGATACTGTGTTTCGGTACATTCCGTATGCACCTGTTGGAGATGCTATTGGATTTTACACAGCTATCTGTGCCCCGTACGAGTCTCGACGCTACGACCCGCAGGTTCTGATTCAGTGCACTCAGGCTCTGGATCGCACTGTTCGGGCTCTTGCCGTCGAGTTGTTCGCCACTCGAGCACGCTACTACGAGGCAATGACACAGTTGCTACCAGCTGTTCGTGCAGGGATACATCCGGAGGATATTCTTTACCCACGCAGGACCGAGATGCCGCCAGGTATTGATTGGCCTGCAGTGGGAGGTCACACGCCTGCACGTGGACCTCTTCTTACAGTTTGAGACCGGATTCTGCATCAGAGTGCACACAGAGAGTAGGATCCTGCAAGTTGATTGATCTTCGGTGTTTTCTAAACTTGACTTGAGGTTGGGTTATCACCAGATCCGTGTCCGCGAAGAGGATATTCCGAAGACTGCATTTGTTACTCGTTATGGCTCTTACGAGTACACAGTCATGTCGTTTGGTTTAACAAACGCTCCAGCTACATTCTCCCGCCTAATGAATTACATATTCATGGATTACCTCGACAAATTCGTCATGGTATATCTGGATGATATTCTGGTTTATTCGAAGAACAAAGAAGAACATGCTGAGCATCTTCGCCTAGTTCTGGAGAGACTTCGAGAGCACCAATTATATGCCAAGTATTCTAAGTGCGAATTCTGGCTTTCTGAGGTAACCTACCTTGGACATGTCATCTCCAAGGATGGTATCGCAGTTAACCCGGAGCGAGTTCAGGCTATTCTTGACTGGACCCCTCCGAAGAATGTCAAGCAAGTCAGAAGTTTCCTCGGGCTTGCAAGTTATTGTCGCCGATTCATCGAAAATTTCTCCAAGATTGCCAAGCCCCTGACTAATCTGCTTCACAAAGGCGTTAAGTTTGAGTGGACAGACAAATGTCAGGAAAGCTTCCAGACCCTCAAGGACAAGCTGACCTCTGCTCCAGTCCTTGCTCCTCCAGACTCTCGTAAAGATTTCGTGATCTTCTGCGACGCATCTCGCCAAGGACTAGGTTGTGTCCTAATGCAAGAGCGAAGAGTTATTGCTTATGCTTCGCGACAACTGCGTCCACATGAAGAGAATTACCCAGTGCATGACCTTGAACTTGCTGCTGTCATTTATGCTTTGAAGCAGTGGCGTCATTACCTCCTTGGTAATCGGTGTGAGATTTACACCGATCATCAGAGCTTGAAGTACCTATTCACTCAACCGGAACTTAATCTTCATCAGCAGCGTTGGTTGGAAACAATCACCGATTATGACTGTGGAATTTCATACACTCCCGGCAAAGCTAATGTGATGGCTGATGCCTTGAGCCGCAAGTCATACTGTAGTAACCTCATGGTAAAGCAAGCTCAACCCCAGCTATATGAAGAATTGCGCAAGCTGAATCTCTGCATTATTCCGCAAGGTTCTCTTAATAACCTTGTGATACAGTCAGATCTTGAGAAAGCTGTCAAGATTGCACAATCCAAGGATGCTGAAATTGATCTAATGAAGAAAGAGCTTCACCTCCAAAAGTACAGGGATTTCTCGATTGCTGAAGATGGAACCTTGTACTTCCGAGACCGCATTGTAGTACCTCGCTTCGAGCTGATGACTGACAAAGTCATGAAGGAGGCCCATGATACACCGCTATCTATCCATCCGGGTAGTACCAAAATGTATCGAGATCTTCGTCAAAGGTACTGGTGGTCTAGAATGAAGCAAGATATTGCTCGTTATGTTGCCGAGTGTGACGTTTGTCGTCGCGTGAAGGCAGAACATCAGAAACCTGGTGGAATTCTGCAACCGCTCCCTATTCCTCTATGGAAGTGGGATAAAGTGCAAATGGACTTCATTACTGGTCTTCCCAAGTCTCAGAAGGGTCATGATGCCATTCTTGTCGTCGTCGATCAACTCTCTAAGGTTGCACACTTTCTGCCAGTTAAGGAGACTATTACTGCTAGTCAGTTAGCAGAGCTATATATCTCCAGAATTGTTTCACTCCATGGTATTCCCAAGGAAATCAGTTCAGACCGTGGCAGCATTTTCACTGGCCATTTCTGGGAAAGTTTCCAAAAAAGCAATGGGAACTCATATTACCTGGAGTTCAGCTTATCATCCACAATCCCAAGGTCAAGTTGAGCGCGTTAATCAAGTGCTTGAAGATATGCTTCGAGCCTGTGTTATATCCTTCGGTAAGAAGTGGGAGGAATCTCTTCCGTATGCCGAGTTCTCGTATAACAACAGCTATCAAGCCAGCTTGAAAATGGCCCCCTTTGAGGTTCTTTATGGTCGTAAATGTCGAACCCCTCTGAATTGGTCAGAAACTGGGGAACGACCTCTTTTGGACCGGACATTATTCAGCATGCCGAAGAACAAGTCCGAATTGTCCGGGAGAATCTCAAAGCAGCTCAAGACCGTCAGAAGAGTAATTATGATCGCAAGCGATGGGGTGTGATCTATCAACCTGGTGATCAAGCCTATCTTCGTGTCACTCCAATGAAGGGCACCCGTCGTTTCGGAATTAAGGGCAAGCTAGCTCCTCGCTATATTGGTCCTTTCCGCATCGTGGCTAGACGTGGACAGGTGGCATATCAATTGGAGTTGCCACCGCAATTCTCCCATATTCATGATGTCTTCCACGTGTCGCAACTCCGTAAGTGCTTCAAGGAATCCCCGCACCGTGCAGTGGATCATGAGATGCTCGAGCTACAAGATGATCTTTCCTATAAGGAGCATCCGATCCGCATCCTCGATGAAGCTGAACATCGTACTCGTCAGAAGACGACCAAGTTCCTAAAAGTGCAGTGGTTTAATCACACAGAAGATGAAGCCACTTGGGAACCCGAGGATCATCTTCGGGAAGAATATCCCGGACTTTTTCCTTCTACCTCCTAAATTCTCGGGACGAGAATTTCTTTTAGAGGAGGAGAACTTGTAACACCCCCTTGTAATAAACTTTGTGACACTCTGTTAAAACTGCCAAGTCATGATCATTTGCAGTGCCAAGTCATAAGGGTTAATGATCCAATTCAAATTCACATCTGAAAATCAACTCAAATTCAAAAGTGAATTATAAAGTTGATCAAACACTGTTGGGAAAATGTTCATTAAATGACAAATAATTCAGGAACATTTCTAAAATCAATATCAAAATAATTGGAGTTGGACAAGTGACTCTAACTAGTTGAAACAGCACCCAAAATAGCAATATTAAATTCATTTAAAATCGTTACTAAATCAAATGGCTTCCAAAACTGTTCAAACCACTTTTTGGTGAGAGCTAATATTGCATTGCAATATTTGGGTCAACTCCCATATTTTACAAAATAGTAAAAGAGGCCTAACTATTAACAAAACAGAAAATAAAAGAAAAAAGAAAACAGAATAAAGGAAAAAGGCCGAAGCCACTTACCTGGCAGGCCCAGCCGAGCACTGCGCCTGGCAGCCCAGCTGGACGGCCCAGCCCACCTCTCTCTCTCCCGTCTTCTCCCTCCTCCCCGTGTCGATGCCGCCGTGGACGAGCGCGCTCGCGCCGGTCGCCGCTCGACAGCGCGATGCCGCGGGCGCCGCGAGAGGATAAGGGCGACGCCCGAGCCATCCCCCTGGTCCTCCTCGACCACTCCTCCCTTCTCCCCTCGCTTTCTCCTCCTCTCCCCATCGGCGCCCGACGCCGTCGTCGACGTCGCTCGCCATTGCCGCGGCCACGGCCATCTAAGCACCTCGCCGACATGTTGTAAGGCTCCGCCGTCGTCTTCTTCGTCGACTACGACGAGCCATTGGAGCCGGGAGCCACTGCTACGAGCTCGGCGAGCTCGTCTTCTCCCTCAACTCCGGCGAGTTCCTCCGACGAATTCGCCGCATCTGCTGCTCCTAACCCGTCGCCGGGCCATCTTGCGCCTGCTAGGTGAGCAACTGATCCTCCTTCCCCCTCTTTTTAGTTCGCGCGCGCCCCTTAGATGTTGTGCCCGCCATGGCCGAGCTCATCGCCGCCGTTCTGCTTCGCCGCCGTGGCCACCGCTGTCGCAGCCCTTGCCTGAGCACGGCCATGTGCTTCTAGCGTTCCCAGGAGCACGTAGCACACGCGCACGCTCCTCCTTGTGCCCCGCAGCCCCGTTTCCATCGAGGGCCGAACTCCGGCCGCCGCCGTCGTTTTAGGTCACCTCCGGTGAAACTTTGAGCACCACGCGACGCGCGCGAGAGCCAGCTTTCGAACGCAAGTCGAAGCGCGCGTTTTGGCTAACCGTAGACGATTTCCGGCCCTCTCCGGCGAGATGGCCGCCGCGGAGCGCTCGCCGGCGCGTTCCGGCGACCCTGCCGACGTGGCCGTGGTGGGGCCCGCCCACGGTCGCTGCCAGTGGGCCCCAGGCCTTCGGTTGACTTCGTTGACCGGGGTCAACGCCCGTCACTATTCCACTCTCTCTCTGACGTGCGGGCCCCCATGCGTTAATTAAGTTAATTAAGCTTTTAAATTAATCTGCTGGTTAGATTAGGCACTGACATCAGGGGCCCACCCCACTAATCACTCTGTTAGTTTAAATAAAACACTGTTAGTCTAACTGAGGCTGGGGGCCCTGGTCAACTGCAGTTGACCTGCTGACGTCACTATGACGCAATGCTGACGTCATAATTCATTTTCTAATAAATAAAATAATTCCAGAAATTCAAATAAACTTTAAAAATTAATAACTTTTAAACCGTAGCTCGGATCGAAAAGGTTAAAACATGAAAGTTGCTCAGAACGACGAGACGAGTCTGATCGTGCCGTCTGTTTCTCCATCGGAACCTCCTACGTAGAAGAACTCGTAACTCCGGACTCGAATCCGGCAGATGAATAGTGCACACACGTCGGATATTAAATCCCAGAATAATTCTAAAAATAACTAAAATGACTTAGATGCATAATTAGGCAACCCTGCACTGCATCATAGCATCACACGCACCGTATTGCATTCGTTTGCATTATGTTTACCTGTTTCTTCCCCCTCTTCTCTCTCGGTAGACCCCGACGTTGACGTAGCTCCCGAGGCAGACGCCGCACAGGAGTACGACTACGTCCCCGACGGTACCACTGAAGACATTGTCCTTGCCCCAGAGCAAACAGGCAAGCACCCCCATTTTGAGCATGCCTATATCGCCTATTCTCTTCTCTCTTATGCTTGCATTAGAACTGCTACTGCTACTGTTTCCTATATCTGCTGCATAGCCTGATTATTGTACCCTGCCTTGTTACCTTACTGGTTATCCTAGACTGCTTAGTATAGGCTGGGTAGAGACACGACAGCGACCCCCACATGATCCCGACTGCCCTGCTGGACATCAGAAGACCCGAACTTCGGGATTGAAGACCAGACCCTGGCACCGCACATCACTTCCCCTTAGTTGCCGACACTGCTGGGTTAACAATGAGTGCCGAGGGTGATACCTCGTCAGCACTTCTGATGTTAACCTTGTAGGTTAGTTACTCGGTCGTGGTAAGCGAGGGTGATTCCTCCTACACCACCCCCGATAACGACGTCGTCGCGCAACTCCTCAAGGTGGACCTCGAGGGTGATTCCTCCTTCGTTCACCTTGATGATAACATCGAGCGGGAATTCCATCGAGGGTAATTCCTCAGGGTTCCCTTCGGTGTCAGACACACAGTTACTGTTGATGAGTGGACTTGCACTAAACCATGATACTAAAGACGGGTCGGCCCTGAGGGGTACCCGCGCGAGCTTAACGCGAAGTGATGTGGAGTCGGGTTGACCTGGATGGTGCCCGCGAGATAACTACGAGGCGTGGCCGGGCATTCTTAGCCCTTGCCGCAAGTCCTCGAGACGGGGCGACGGGGTCACATCGATCGTGAGTCTCTGCTCGTTTCCGCGCGCTCCTAATCCACTACGGTTTAGATATTTGATCCGAGGGGCCTCTGGCCCGATAGCACTAACCATCACGTGAGCATAGTATGGGCGTTCTGCGTCGTATACTTCAGCCGAAGCTTAATAGACGTCAGCAACTGAGCGGCACACGCTGGGTTGGACTGGGAACGCAACCGCGCTTGTATTAAGGGGTTGCTAGGTCTGCTCACCGGCGGTGTACGCAACGTGCAGGAGCGTCCGGGGCGATGGCCCAAGACCCCTGGGGGCATAGGTTAGTCCGGCGTGCTGGCCTCTCTGTTAGGTATTCGGTCGGGTTGCGGCGTGTTGCTTAGCCGAGGCCGGGCATGACCCAGAAAGTGTGTCCGGCCGGAGTTAAGCGAGCGTGGTGGGTAAGTTGGTGCACCCCTGCAGGGAAGAAACTTCTATCGATAGCCTGTCCTACGGTAACGGACACTCGGAGTTGTATCCCGATCAGTACAACTAGAACTTGATATGAGAACTGGATAGTACGGCTCTGGGATTGCTTTCTCGCAGGGAGTCGAGAAAGGATCTCAGGTCGAGGTTGATGATACTACTACTACTTTACTTATGTAATCTGCTCTCTCCTCATGCTGAAAGACTGCTGAAGATTGTTGAAGATGCTAGTCTTCGATAGGACTAGGCTTTCCCCCTCTATTCTGGCATTTCTGCAGCCCAGTCCACATATACAGCCATTCCTTTGACAATGATGCATATGTAGTGTAGATCCTTGCTTGCTGAGTACTTCGGATGAGTACTCACGTTTGCTTTATTTTCTTTTTCTCCCATATTCCATTTGATGCCACCAGACGACGGAGCCCCTGAGCCAGAAGCCCCTGCCGACGACCAGTACTACTACCCGCCTGGCGAGTACTACTACTACGAGGAGCCGTTCGACGACCAGGAGTAGGATCGGAGGGCCCAGGGCAGGAGGCCTACGCCTTTCGATCGTAGTATTTTATTTTACCCCGCCTCTGTGAAGGCCTAATTCTCTCTATGTAATATATCTGTACCCAGATATCTAATGCTTCCGCTGACGCTTGTATGCCATCGAGCTATGTATTCGAGCCCTCGAGGCCCTGGCTTGTAATATAAAACTTGTATGACTTTATTTATGTTTTAGAGTTGTGTTGTGATATCTTCAAGTGAGTCCTTAGGCTTGATCGTGCGCATTTGCGTGTATGATTAGTGCACGATTAAGCCGGGGTCGTCCCAATCTGTGTTCCAGATCGGACGATGGCGGCACTGCGGTGTCGTTTCTCTCTTGGGAGCATCGTTTGTGGAGCAGCGCTGGAAGTCAGAGGCAGGAGGTGGAGCGGCTTCGTCTTGCACGGAGCTTCGGTGGAGATGTTAAGTCATGCCTGACCGACAGGTGCTACGCTTTGTCATGACTGGTCGGCAGGTGCTACGCAAGACAGATCTTCCAAAGACTTCAAGCTGTGTCGGCTGGTGGTACTTGGCAGCATGGTGCTGAGGTGTATCAGTGGCGACCGCGACGTGCACAGCTGTTTGCGCGCAGGGAGGAGGTGCCGTTGGGCGCCGTGGTGGCGTCGACGATAGCTAGACCGAGCATGGTTGATGCATCAGTACAGTTCTGAAGATGGAGCGGTGGCAGTTGGCGGCGGCGGCCTCTGAGAGCACGCCGGACCGGCGAGACCCATACCCGGCAGGCGTCCTGGATGGGTCCTCAGGTCTTAGATGTTAGGTTTGGCTGCGATGTCTATTTGGTATTAGGCCCAGGCTATCTGCGCCCCTTTATCAACTGGATAGGTGTAGTGATAGTTTGTTGTTTAAACGGCGGCTTTAGTCTTACTGTGGTATTATTTTGTAAGGTCTTGTGAGAATAATTAATAAAGTGACCGTATGCATCGCCCAGATACAGAGGCCGGGAGTCATCCTCCTTTTCTAAAAAAAAAAAAAATGAATGTATCTAACACGCCGCCGGGTGCGGCCATCCCGTGTCCTGCTGTCGGAGTCAAGCTAGGGGAGCGCCCGCGGGAAGCAGACTCCCACCCCCCACGTGAAAGACTCGGAGCTTCGTGCCCTGCCCACCCACAGTAGGCAGTAGTGGCAGATGTAAAAACCACTGGTCTGATCTAATTTTGGAATCTGCAATTTGTAATTGACTCGATTTTGCTGGTCAAACCACTCGATGCAATAGTTATTCTAATCTAAGGGTCATGTGGGCGAGCTCTTGCTATTCATAATAGCCCCGAGATTCGACCGAGGACCAAGCACGACGACCACGACTAATGAATCCTGGTTTCTCCTTTCCCCACGGAAGAGCAAGTGCGCCGCGGGTAGACAAGAGAAGAGGAAACGATGGGGAAGGAGACTTGTGCTTCCAGCCGCACATGCATGGATGATTTTAAAAGCTTTGGACGAAACCGTCATCAGTAGTATAAATTATCCTCCGACCTGCAACTTGAAGCAAGATTGTGCGTACAACCAGTGGCGAATCTAGGAAAAAAAATAAAGGGTAGGCTCAAGTCAATGGCGAGGAAACTAAGCTCTCTTTTGAAAAAAATTAACCATGATGTCCTAATGTTGTTGTCAAAATAAGCTCAAAGTTTTCCAGATTATTACTTAAAACATGTAGTCTTAACTATATTTTTTCTAGGATTTTTAAAAAATATATGAAATTTTGAACCAAAATTTGAGTTTATCTTGCAAAATAGCCATTATCTTCCCATCTTGTTGTCCATATAAGTTGGAGGAGGGATTACGATCACATTAGCTGTTAAGGGAAGGGTATCTGGGTTCACATTAGTTGGGATAGGTTCAGGGTTCAGTGCGATGAGTACATGCATGCATACTCATCTTTGTACTCTTCTTTTTTGCAAATAAGTTGCATTAGACACTAAATTAGTTAACTGTATGTGCCGTTCGCTGTGCGTGTTCATGTGTGGTGCCGGTTCGCTGTGCGTGTGTGGCGTTGTGTGCTTGCTATTCGATGATAGATGTACTATTGAGCTGGTATGAAAGTAGTACTAGTAGTAGTAAAAAAATATTGGTTTTTGGAGGGTAGGCTTGAGCCTGTTTAAGCCTCCCTTGTAGACTCGCCGCTGCGTACAACACCCACAGATTCAGCCAACTTGCATTTCGCAAGAATGCTCTCCGGTATGTTTCTCGTAGTCGTAGCAGCCCTCCTGCTCTTCCGCCCAACGCCGGCAGCCGGCGATGGTTCGATATACACGCACTGGCCCGACTTCAACAGTTCCGATCTGATGGTGTTCACCCGAGATACGCAAAGGTTAGCATCCGAGCTGTTCCTCGACAAAAATCTCTCCCAGCTCAACAATTCCAAGGGGCTCGTTGTCTTTTCGATGAGCTCCTCGTTCTCGTCAGAATATCCCACTTCTGTCTACACAAACTTCACCATGCAAGGCTCTTCTCCTGCCTCCTTCATCGTGTTATTCGCCTTGCTTCCGTGGGATATCATTAGGGATGCCGGCGCGAGGTACATCGTCAACGGCGTGGACGAAACTAACAACACTGAGAAGACGATCGCTAGCAACGAGTTTGCTGCCTTCGAGATTGGCACGGTGAGGTCGCCATCGTACGGCGAACCGGCTGTCGGCCTGAATGTCACCGTCACGCCCACCAAGATCCAGAACCTCACCGTGAGGATCGACTACTTCTACTCCAAATCCATGGCCGCCGTCTACGTTGGCCCCGTCGGCTCGGAAAAAGGGTCCGGCGACTTGGTTACCAGCGGGCCGGTCAATATAAAGAAGATGCAAGCCGTCGATTTTGCCTTCATCGGCTTCTTCAGCAAGCGTATGAGCAACATCTTGAGCGATATCAACACCTGGCAGTTGACTGTGAAAAGTGTTAGTCCGAAGCACAAAGGGCCGTCATGGCTGGTCATACTGCTCTCGGTTGTCGGATCAGCGGCTGCCACGGCCGTTACTGCTGCTGCTTTCGTTGTCTACTACAGGTCCAAGTACAGGAGGTGGAACAAGGACCTGCAGCGGCTGGCCAGGTCCATGCAGCACCTCCCGGGGATGCCAAGGCACGTCGACTTCGCCGACATCAAGAAGGCCACCAAAAACTTCCATAGCAGCATGCAGCTCGGAGCAGGCGCATTTGGGGCCGTCTACAGATGCAAGCTTCCGGCGGCGCCCGAAGTTGGGGGTCCGGAGGTGGAGGCGGCCGTCAAGAAGTTCACGCGCAACCACAACGGGTGCTACGATGACTTCATGGAGGAGGTCAGCGTCGTCAACCGTTTGCGCCACCGGAACATCGCTCCTCTTGTCGGTACGCGCAACTCACTCCATCATTCAAAATTCTTGTCCCTTTTTGAAACAAGTTTAGCTACCTATAAGTCGCCTGGATTTAGAATTTGGGTCAGTCGAATTTGGGATGAGAAGGAAAGAGCAGCCGCTGGCTTGCCGGAGAAGCAGCAGCCCCTGTGTCTATCTTTTTTTTTAGAAAAGGCCCTGTGTCTATCTTAGGATGGCTGACTCGCCGGTATCTATCTTAGGAGTGTGTGTGGTGAGAGAGGGGAGTGCAGGTTTGTCGGTGTACTAGAATAGGGGTACCCTAGTACCCCGTACTTGTGCACGGACAGTAGTAGCATCCCGCGGCCAGGCTTGCGGGAGGACAGCCAGAGAGAAGCTCAAGATTATTAAGCCATTCAAGAACAAAGTATACAAAGCAAGAGTTAAGGCCCCGGCAAGAGGAGCTTGCCGGGAGGGACAGCTGAGGCCCAGCCTGGGCATTGCTGAAGCAGAGTACTTGCCGCGGCAAGGTACTTGCCCCGGCAAGTCATTGGCTGCGGCAAGGTATTGGCTGCGGCAAGATAGCGGATGCGGCAAGGTACTTGCCCCGGCAAGTTACCTTGCACGGCAAACTATGGGTTGCGCCAAGCTGTCAGGTGCGGCAAGGTCTTGCCGCGGCAAGCGTTACTGTACCACTGTGCTACTGTGCTGCTCCGGTGCCTCTGCCAGCGTGGCGCTCTGGGTCCTTCCAAGCGTGCGTGGCAGGGCACTGTGTAGACGGCGGTGCACTGTAGATAGCGGTGTAGCAGCAGGTGGGATAGGCTTTTCCCACGTCCACGACGTCCGGGTACATGTATGTGGACAGCAAAGGCATGGGCATTTAATGCCCTTGTCCCCTGCCGTCAGTGGTAGGTAGGACATGTCATCCTGGTAATAGTGGCCTTACTGTAGCAACTTTCCACCTCTACCTTTACTGTTTGCCACCTGTTGGTGACCCCTTTGTACGTATAAAAGGAGGCCCATAGGCAACGTGAAAGGGGGAGAGGAACTGGAAAAGGGAGAACTCCAGTATTGTACGCAGCTACTCGGTACTGTAGCGCTCCTGGAGCTAGAACAATCATACAGATAATAAACCAATAAGCAGGAGTAGGGTTTTACGCATCCGTGCGGCCCGAACCTGGGTAAATCTCTCTCGTGCACTGTCGTGTTCTTCGCTAGATTTGCTCTTCGCGCGACCGTCTCTCCCTGCCGAACGTAAAGGGGTCCTTCCCTGGGTCCCATAGGTGATCGCGGATTCATCCCCGACATCTTTGGCGCGCCAGGTAGGGGGCAGACAGGTTGTGTGAACCTAATCTAGCGATTTGCGCGCTAGTTTTTGGGCCATTCTCCGTCTTATGGCTCCAAAAAAGAAGACTTCAGCCATCGGTGCGTCCACGTCCAACCCGCCTGCTCCCGTGCAGGAGGGTGCCGACGTGATTGCGGCTGCTGGGGGGACTGGAGAGCGAGAGCTCCTATTACCTCCACCTGTCCAAAACCGGGCCAGCAACGCCAATCTTGGCGCTGCTGGGTCTGGGAACGCAGCGCTGCTCGCTGCTGCTGGCCCTGCAAGCTCCAGAAACGGTGCTGCGCGTTCTGGAACGCCTGCGCCGGTTCAGACGCCGCGGCCTTCGCAAGAAGCCCGTGACAGGCAGCGTCCTGACGCCCCAGGTGCCAGGCGCTCCCTGGATAATGAACTTGCGCATCAATCTCGAGATGCGTGGGGTCACCGTACGCAACAACACGTTGGCGGGGTCGAGGTGCGGTCGCCTGGGCGTGGAGATGCTCCTTCTAACACCGTTAGGAGTAAGAGCATCCCACAATCCTCACGCCACTCGATACCTCCCTCACCAGCAGAAGCGTTGGCGCGTGCGCAGCTGCTCCTGAACTTCCCTCCACCAGCAGATAAGCTTGACGAGTGGAGGGCAACCATTCAGAGCCTTCTCAGCTTCGCTGATGCCGACCCGGTGCGCGCGGCCGACAAGAGAGCTGGTGACGATGCTGTCACCAACAAGAACGGCGAGGGGGCAACAACCATACACTCCCCACCCAGACGGCCTCGGTCGCCGACACGTCGAAACGACGCCCGTGGCGATGATTCCACGGCATCGTCTGACCCGCGAGCTCGTCGTGACCAGCGCCTCGTTCTTCAGGAACGCAGAGGAGAAGACGCTCGTACCACTATCGAGCGAAGGAGAGAAGCGCATCGTCAGTCCGACAGACGCGCAGGGCCCGCTGTTGACATGCATGCGCCAGGGGATCCTGGCGACTTGCCCTACGCGGTAAGTTGTCCAGCGTTCACCCGTGAGCTGCGGCAGGTCCAGTGGCCCAATCGCAAGGCTTTCAAGCCTGACGTGCCGGAGAAGTATGATGGCAAGACACACCCGTCGGAGTTCCTCAGCATTTACACCATTGCGGTGCAAGCTGCCGGGGGACGAGACGACAAGATTCTTGCTAACTACTTCCCGCTCGTGTTAAAGCGCAACGTCGTCTCATGGCTCATGCACTTGCCGGAGAACTCCATTTCTTCATGGGCGGACCTGTGCCATCAGTTTGTTGGTGCCTTTACTGGCGGTCATCAACCTCATGGCCAGGAGAGTGATCTTCACCTCATCCCCCAGAAGGAAGGAGAGCCCCTGCGCAAATACATTCAAAGGTTCAGCCGCGTACAGTACAACATCCCAGATGTTCACCCCGCTGCGGTTATTAGCGCGTTCCATCAGAACGTGCGTAACCGCAAGATGCGGGAGGAAATGGCGATGACCAAGGTCAAAGACATTGGCCAGCTATATGCTCTCGCCGACAAGTGTGCGCGCGCTGAAGAGGGAAGGAAACTTCCCGGTGAAGGTGTTGGCGCAGGGGGGAGCTCTGACAGCGAAGGTACCGCCCCGGCAAAGAAGGGCCGGCGGCGGAACAACAGGAAGAAAAAGGGCAAAGCTGTGCTTGCCGTCGAGCAGTCCAGCGGCAACGGCAGCGCCGACAAGGCCAAAGTCGAGGGCTCCGGCAAGGAGATTGCCGCGTGCGCCAACTGTCAGGCCTTGGCGGCTGCCGACAAGCAGGACGGCTCCGACAAGCAATATTGCAAGATCCACCGCACCAAGGGACACGATCTCCAGAACTGTCGACGAGTCGAGCAGCTTGTCGAACAGCAGAAAGCTGAGTATGAGAGGCGCGACAAGGAGAAGGCCCCAGAAGGTGCTGGCGGGTCCGGCAAGAAGCGCACTGCCCGAGGAGGGCGTCGCGGCAAGGCCAAGCAGCAGCAGAGAGACAGGCCTCCTCGTGGCCGCGACAAAGATGATGATCTAGATGATGAAGAATCCAGTGAGCACGAATTTCAGAAAGCCGCAGAAGTCTTGTGTGTTGACGGTGGTGCTTCGTTGCATTCTTCTCACCGCCAACTTAAACAGTGGGCGCGAGAGATCAATGCGGTGGAACCATCTATTGACGCCAGAAAGCTTCTGAAGTGGTCCGACACGCCTATCGTATTTGACATTGAGGACCACCCTGACCGCACAACGGCGGTCGGGTGCTTGCCGATGTTGGTTTCACCAACGATCCGCAACCTCAAGGTCACGAAGATGTTAGTTGACGGTGGGGCCGGCTTGAATCTGATTTCGCCCGCTGTGCTCCGGAAACTTCAAATCTCTGACGGCGAGCTTGAGGAAACTGGTACTTTCCAAGGAGTCAATCCAGGAAGGAGCAAGCCGAAAGGGAAGATCACGCTGCCAGTGACATTTGGCGGCGAGCTGAACTACCGGACCGAGAAGGTCACCTTTGATGTTGCCGATATTCCATTGCCTTATAATGGGATACTTGGCCGTCCAGCGCTCGCCAAGTTCATGGCAGCCTCTCATTATGCCTACAACGTGTTGAAGATGCCAGGTCCAGTAGGTGTTATCACAGTTCCCTGCGACAAGAAGGATGCGCTTATTTGCGCCGACAAGATCTACCGGGAAGCAGCTGCCGCAACTGCCGCCAAGGGACTTGCCGCTGAAGCTCTCGGGCGGGAGAACAAGTGGAAGTCCGGCAAGAGCTCCTGTGCCCACTCCGGCAAGCGCACCTCTTTGGAGTGCTGCGCTGCCGTCGAGGACGCACCAGAGAGCTCCACCGGCAAGTGTAAGAAGAACAAAGCCGCTCCGCCGGCGACAAAGAAGGTGCCCGCCAAGGAGGATGGCACTGGTGGTTCCTTCACCATCAGTGCCACACTTGACAACAAATAGGAAAACGCGCTCGTTGCTTTCCCGCGGGCGAATGTCGACGTATTTGCATGGCAACCGTCCGACATCCCCGGTGTTCCCAGGAAAGTAATTGAGCACCACCTTGCCGTTTGTCCCCACGCGAGGCCCGTCAAACAGAAAGCCAGAAAGCAAGCTGTGGAGCGGCAAGAGTTTATTGCGGAAGAAATCAAGAAGTTGGAAGCAGCAGGCCTCGTTAGAGGAGTGCTCCATCCTACGTGGTTGGCCAATCCTGTTGTCGTGCGCAAAGCGAATGGAAAATGGAGGCTTTGTATTGATTTCACTGATGTCAATAAAGCTTGTCCCAAAGACCCATTTCCTTTGCCCCGCATAGACCAGATTGTTGACTCCACGGCAGGATGTGATTTGCTTTCATTTCTTGACGCATATTCAGGGTATCATCAAATCTTCATGGCTGAGGAAGATGAGGAAAAGACCGCATTTATCACACCCTGTGGCACATACTGTTTCGTATGTATGCCATTTAGTTTGAAAAATGCTGGTTCGACATTTGCAAGAGCCGTCCAGATTGCTTTTGAGCCTCAGCTGCACAGAAATGTGGAAGCCTATATGGATGATATAGTGGTCAAAAGCAAAGACAGGGCTACTTTGGTTCAAGATCTAGAAGAAACTTTTGTAAATCTGCGCAAGATCAACCTGAAGCTCAACCCCGAGAAGTGCGTGTTTGGAGTTCCCTCCGGCAAGCTTCTCGGGTTCTTTGTGTCTCAACGTGGAATTGAAGCCAATCCTGACAAGATCAAAGCCATTGAGCAAATTGAAGCACCGAAGCGCGTCAAGGATGTACGACGACTTGCCGGCTGTGTTGCTGCCCTCAGTAGGTTTATCTCCAAGTCAGCTGAGCGCGCCCTGCCATTTTTCAAAATCTTAAAAAAGGCAGGTCCATTGAAATGGACTCCGGAGGCGCAGGCAGCGCTGCAAGACTTGAAGAGATACCTCTCCTCTCCTCCAATACTTGTCGCGCCTAAACCACAAGAGAAGTTGTTGTTGTATCTAGCGGCAACCAATCAAGTGGTTAGTGCTGCGCTGGTAGCGGAGAGAGAGGTGGATGAGGAGGCAGTAACTGCGGCAAGCACGATCAGCGACAAGCTGGGGGCAACAAGTTTTGCTGCCGACAAGGATTCGTCTGCGCAGTCAGGCGAAGTGATACAAAAGAAGAAAATGGTGTAGCGCCCGGTCTACTTTGTGAGCTCTCTTCTGCAGGGAGCTAAGTCAAGGTATTCTGGTGTGCAGAAGCTGCTTTTCGGCCTTCTCATGGCCTCGAGAAAGCTGCGCCATTACTTTCAAGCACATGAAGTTACCGTCGTCACTCGCTTCCCGCTGAAAAGGATTTTGCAAAATCCAGAAGCGACGGGCAGGATTGTCGAGTGGGCGTTGGAGTTGTCGAGCTTTGGTCTCAAGTTTGAGAGTATATCAACCATACAGAGCCGAGTTTTGGCAGAGTTTGTCGCAGAATGGACACCAACGCCAGACGATGAAATCCCAGAGATGACTCTCCCCGGCAAGGAGACAAGCAAAAAGTGGCTTATGTACTTTGATGGTGCCTTTTCGCTGCAAGGCGCCGGTGCTGACGTACTGCTTGTCGCACCCACCGGAGAGCACCTCAAGTACGTGGTCCAAATGCACTTTCCCAAGGAACAGGCGACGAACAATACTGCAGAATATGAGGGGTTGCTTGCCAGTCTCAGGATCGCGGCAGACCTTGGGATCAAGAAGCTTATTGTCAGGGGAGATTCGCAGCTTGTCGTCAGGCAAGTGAACAAGAACTACCAATGCCCATTGATGGAAGCTTATGTAGATGAGGTGAGGAAGTTGGAAGAACGCTTTGACGGCCTACAAATGGAGCACGTCCCACGTGCTGAGAATGACATTGCCGATGGTTTGTCAAAGCGCGCCGCACTCAAATTGCCTGTGGAGCCAGGCACTTTTGTGCTCCAACTAACTCAGCCATCCGTGACGCCATCAGTAGAGCAAGGCAGGAAGAGGAAGTTGGCCTCTGGCGACTACTTCCCGGCAGAGCTCTCCGAAGCCGCCGGCAAGAAGGCTGCCAAAGCCAGCGCCAAAGATGCAGAGGGGCAACTTGCGCCGACAAGGCCTCACGCTCTAGTCGTTGAAGCGGGTGCTCCTAGGCTAGAGGCAAAGGGGCAACTTGCTCCGACAAGACTTCGGGTCCTTGTCGTTGAAGCAGGCGCTCCTGATCGAAGCGCTGAGGAGCAAGATGCTCCGACGAGGCCTTGGGCTTCCATCGTTGAAGCAACTGCTCCCGACAAGCTTGTTGAAGGACAGCACGCTCCAGCAGGGCCCCAGGCTCTTGTCGTTGAGGCGGCTGTTCCCGCCAAGCTCGTCGGGGAACGGCCGGCTCTGGTAGAGCGACGAGCTCTTGCCGTAGGGCCTGATGTTCCCGCAGCAGAAGAAATGCCTTTAGTCCTCGTTGTCGAGCCACAGGCTCCAGCGTGGGCGCAGCAGATCGTCCGTTTCCTTCAGACAGGAGAACTTCCCGAAGAGCAGGAAGAAGCGGAGAAAGTAGCCCGACGGTCCAATATGTATCAATTTGTCGATGACATGCTGTGCAGAAAAAGACCAAACGGTGTGAAATTGAAGTGTATTCCCCGGGAAGAAGGACAGGAGCTGTTGGCGGAGATTCATGGAGGCATATGTGGTCACCACATAGGGTCAAGAGCCCTTGTTGGAAAGGCTTTCCGGCAAGGTTTCTTTTGGCCCACCGCCCTCCAGGATGCAACTGCACTAGTAACCAAGTGTGAAGCGTGCCAGTTTCATTCCAAGCAGATTCATCAGCCAGCTCAAGCTCTCCAGACAATCCCTCTCTCCTGGCCATTTTCGGCCTGGGGGCTCGACATCCTCGGCCCCTTTCCCCGTGCCACCGGGGCTTCGAGTACTTGTATGTGGCCATCGACAAGTTTACGAAGTGGCCAGAAGTGGAAGCAGTGAGGAAGGTGACAGCACAATCAGCCATCAAGTTCTTCAAGGGAATTGTTTGTCGCTTTGGTGTTCCTAACAGGATCATCACCGACAACGGTACCCAGTTCACGAGCCACGCCTTCATGCAGTATGTCGAAGACCTTGGCGCCAAGGTCTGTTTCGCTTCTGTTGCTCACCCCCGAAGCAACGGTCAAGCTGAAAGGGCAAATGCTGAAGTGCTGCGTGGGCTCAAGACGAGAACTTTCGACAGGCTGCGCAAGTGCGGCAAAAACTGGATCGAGGAGCTGCCAGTGGTTCTTTGGTCGATCAGGACGACGCCAAATCGAGCTACTGGCCAGACGCCTTTTGCTCTAGTTTATGGAGCAGAGGCAGTTCTCCCCACGGAACTCGTATACGGGTCACCTCGAGTGCTCGCTTACGATGAGCTTGAGCAAGAGCAACTGCGGCAAGATGACTCTGTGCTCCTCGAGGAGGATCGTCTTCAGGCTGCTGTGAGAGCTGCTCGCTACCAGCAAGCTTTGCGTCGCTACCATAGCCGCAAAGTTAATGCCAGAGTCTCGAGGAAGGCGACCTTGTTCTTCGGCGCGTTCAGTCGGCCAAGAATTCAAACAAGTTGACGCCGAAGTGGGAAGGCCCTTATCGGGTGAAACGAGTCACCAGGCCCGGCGCTGTCCGCCTGGAGACCGGGGATGGCATTCCAGTGATCAATTCCTGGAACATTGAGCATCTCCGTAAGTTTTTTCCATAAGGCGCGGTTGCCGGGCCCTTCCCCGGCAACCACCTTTTGTACAAGTCTTGCCGCTGTTGCATGTAATCCTTTGTACAAAGCCAGGCGCAGACCCTGTGCATAAATAAAGCTTTTGTATTTCGCAGTTTTTGACGATTTCATGTTTACTTTTATTTTGCATGATTATCTGACATACTGTGCAGTACAGCCTCCCCGGTAAGCATTAACGAGCCGCCAAGCTCCTATATCTTTATTTTCTCTTCTTTCTTTTTCTCAAAAAGACAGAAGCTTCCCTCGCGCACAAGTTTGCCGGGGGGGATGGGATAATGATATGGACCAGGCGTCGTTCAAAGAAACTTTGCCTTGCCGGGTAGAAGGCAGCGGCAAGCAGTGACAAGACCTTGCCGCGGAGAGATCTGCGACAAAGCTAAGTGCCAAAGTTTGAATAACCAAATTCTTTTTTATTTTCAAGGTTATTTTCCTTGAACGATACTACTCTTTGTATGGAAAACCTGTGCGCGACGGAACCTAAGCGTAATCGGTCGCGCCCTTACCTTGTTTCGAGTCCGCTCAACAACCTAAGTGGCCGCACTGAGCGCGACAAGGTTGCTTGCCGGCAGCGGCACCGCCAGCAGGCTGCTGGAGTCCCGCACCCAGCGCTCGCGGCGATGGTGCGCGCACCGGCAAGTTTCCTATAAGCGTAGGGCAAGTACACACAAAGAAAGAAATTGCTCAAGGGAGATGACATGCATTAACTTCAAAATATTGCATGTTATATTACAAGATAAGTTGCCGCGGCTTAAACAGATTGTTCTTTAACATGTCTAGCGGCGGCAAGGAGGGAGAAGAATGGGCTCTCTAATTGCGGTTGCTCGCCTTCGCTCTCTCTGGATTTGGTCCACCCTCTTCCACGATGGGCGCGACAAGGGCCTCTAGTGGCGCGGGGTCGTATCCCTTCGGCAAGCTTTTGAAGATGTTGCTGAAGTCGACGCCCGGGTTTCTGTATGCTATCTTCACCAGCAACCTCCGGAGAACTCCCCGGCAAAGCCTGCGTGACTCGTCGGCCAGTTGAGCCTTGTGATTGACTTGGAGCTGTTGGAGTGCTTCTACTACTCCGTCGAAGAACTCGGCTAGCTTGACGCTAGTTTGCGTGTTCTTGTCGGTGGAGTACCCGAAGTCCGGCACCTTCAGGGCAGTCAGCTCCTTGTCGATGTCCTCGGCTGCGCTGGCAAGCCTGTCTGTGAAGATCCCCACGTTATCCCTGAACTTCTTGTGGGTTGCAATAGCGTCTTGAAGCAGACCCTTTTCCTTCTGGAGCTCTGCCATTAGAATCCCTTCGCGCTTTCTGGTGGTGTCAAGCGTCTCCTTCAGCGTGGTCAGTTTCAGCTTCAGGTCTACTCTGGAGTCATTGGCGGCGGCAAGCAGATTGTTCTTCTTGGCTATGGTAACTTGCATCTCCGCCAAAGTGTGGGTCACCTTTGCCCTCTCACTTTCAAGCGTTGAGAGCTTGTCACCGTTTGCCTTGAGGGCGGCCTCTAGTCTTGCCACTTTCTCCTCCGTTTCCTTCCTGTTCACTTCTGCAGCAGCGACAGCGTTGGTGGCCTCCACCAACTTGCTGGCGTACTCTTGGGCCAAGGCTTCGATTTCCTTCTGGTGTTTTTGTGCCTGCCCCTGGGTCCGCTCTGCGACAAGTCTTGCCACCTCCTCGTCTTTCTGTCGGAGGGTTTCGGCAAGTTTCCTCTTGTGCTCGGCAAGTTCTTCTTCGTGGGCATCAAGGTCCACTTTCCGCTGGTTCAGATCACCGGCCCGAGCAGACAACTCCTTGGCGGTCTCCTCCTGTTTTTGTTCAATGTCTTGCTTCATCAGGAGGAGGGCCTGCCGTTCTTCGGCCAGCTGTGCCCGCTTGGCCTCTAACGCATTAAGAGATCGCGCGCGGACATCCGCCAAGATCTCCGCGCGCCTCAACATGTCAGCTTCGGCCTTCTCGATGAGCGCCTCCCTGGAAGCTAGCTTCTCCCGTCGGGCGCGATGAAGATTCAGCAGCTTTTGGAGCAGTTGCTCCTCTTCAGACGTGCTGCTGCTGCTGGCGCCTGGCGCATCCACAAGCTGGAGCCCGGCAGCGGCAAGGATCTCCTCGTCCACAACATCCTCCTTGGTTGACGCTCTGGAGCCCACCGTCCAGGGGAGGCTGACGTAGACGTTCTCGCCGACCCGGATGTATTTGCTTGGCGGAGGCGAGTTGGGCGCTGCCGCCTCGTCAGTGGTTGAGGGACCCGTGGTCGGAGTAGCGCCTGGCGCTCCTGTGGCCTCAGGGCCGTCAGTACGACCACCGGCTCCCTCGCCGGCCTCCTCAGCAGCCTTCTGGGCGGCCTCAGCTTCAGCAGCCTTGGCGGCTTCATCGGTGGGCGCCTTGGCGGTATTATCCTCGGCGGCCTTGCCGGCCTCTTCGGCAGCCCTGGCAGCTTCTTCGTCGGCAAGCTTGTCGGCTGCCAGCTTGTCGGCCTTGGCAGCGGCGGCCTTGGCGGCCTCGTCGTCGACGGCCCCTGCGGTGTTCTCCTCGGCAGAAGAGTCAATGTTCATTGGCTCCACCGAGGAGGGCTCTGCCAACCCGAGAAGTAAAGCAAAAAGAGCTTCAGGAAGAAATTCAAGAAGCCAAAAGAAAGAAAGCAGAAAGAGTTTTGCGGCAAGTGGGTTTACCCGTGTTGAGCTCAGGAGCGGTGGGCTCCCCTCCCCCGTCAACGTTTGTCATTGGGGTGGGGTCGCCAACGCTGGTGCTTGGCGCTTCGGCGCTTGCCGGCTCCTCTTCGTGGCTCGGCTCGCTAGTGGGAGCCCTTACCGGAGATCTTCTCCTTGGCGGTGTGGTCGAGGGGGGTGGTACTTCTGGAGCACCTTCAGATGGCTCCACTTGCTGCTCCTCTCCTACACGCCCAAAGATGTCAGTAACAAAATGCTTGTTCCTCAGCGACCGCCAGCGAAAGGTAGTTGAAATACTTACGCTGGGGGCTGCGCTGGGGGCTGCAACGAGGGCTGGGCTCCGAGCTGGTCGGGACGGTCTCAGACGCTCTCCCGGTGGTTGCCGTGGGCTCATCTTCGACGACCACCACGGTCTTGCTCGTCGAGACCTTAGCTCTCTTCCTTGTCCTCTCCGCCAAAGTTTCCTCCCTGCGGAAGCAAGGCCGGAGCGCGACAAGTGAGGACAGAAACAAAACCTTACAAAGATTGAGGGTCGCGGCAAGGGAACTTACTCTTCCTCGTCGTCCTCTTCGCTGAGAGCGGAAAAATCAAAGTCCGCCTCCGTGTGAGGAGGGGGAGGAGGGGGAGCTGGGCTCCTTGGCCGCTTGGCGGGGGTAGTAGCAGCGGTCTTTGATGACCCTGCTCCAGTTGCCGGGGCTGCGTGAGACGCTCCCGCAGCACCAGCCCTTGCCGCGGTCGAGCGCGTCGAACGGCGCTCCGGCGGTTGTTGAACTTCTTGCCGCTCAGCCACTTTGCCAAGCCTGCGAAGGCGTTTCCTCCTCAGAGGGGCTGGGGACTCTGACTGCGGTGGGCTTTCGGTGCCCTCCTCGGAAGAGGAGCCCTCATCCTCCGAGCTGCCTGACTCGTCGGCAGGCTGGCTTGGCCCGACATCCTTGCCGGGTGCGGCGAGCTCGCCCTTCCCGGCAAGCATCCCCTGCTCGGCAAGGCTCTCCTTTTGTGCCTCGTCGAGCTCCGCCAAAGTATAACCAAAATCGCCAGCTTCCCTGGCGAGCCTGTCCTCCTCCACTCTTCGAGCAATGAATTCTATTTCTTGCTCAGTGGTGTTGCGGACGAGCCACTCTTCCGCCCGGACCTGCTTTTCGACCGTGGAGTCAAAGAATCGCCGCACGTCTTCTTCGAGCGGCACGTCCCAAGTTGCTTCAACGCTATGCGCATTGCAGAGCGGCATCATAGCGATGATTGCACTCAATGCGGAGTTGTTGCAAAGGGGCACGATGTGCTTCGGCAGCGTGAACGCCTTGTCGCGCTTTTCTGGATCTGTCTCTTGCTTGAACAGTTCTCGCATGAAAAAGTCGTGCTGCAGAACTGTGAAGTTGTTGATCAGTCCAGGCCGCAGCCGCATGATATCGGCTGGGTTCTTCCAATCAGAGGCCGGCCTTCCTCTCTGCTGCAGAGGAGCAATGCGGCGGCGGAGGAAGTCTGCGCCAACCATCCCTATGGTGAGCCCGGCCTCCCTGAGCCGTATGATCCTGGCAGCGGCAATCTCCAGCTTTTTGTCCTGGGGATCCAGATCGCTCCAGTCTGTGCCACGCGCCGCTGGGGTCTTGCGAAGCTCACAGTATGGTGGCGGCTCGTCGTCAATGATCCAACACTATTCAGACCGGATTTCTCCCCATCTTGGGCGGAGATCCCCCTTCAGATAATGCTCCTTGGCGCCCAATCTTGAAACGAACGAGACGCCAACAGTGAGAGGCTCCCCCTTTTCAGCACGGGGAGTGAAGTAATGCCTGAACAGCGCGGTGTTGGGTGCGACGCCGACGAAGTTCTCGCACAGATGCGCAAATATTGCCATGGTGGATACGGCATTCGGTGTGAGATCCAGCAGACGGAGGTTGAAGGTATACATGACGTCGCTGAAGAAATCCGAGTACGGTGGGCAGAGCCCGCACCAAAAGTAGCAAGCGAAGAAGGGGTACTTGCTCACTTCGCTCTCGTCGGTGGCTGGGCGGACGCAGGTGGCCGGATGCGCCTTGGTCCCCGCGGCCCACATGCCTTGGAACTTGGCCTTCAGATCCGCCCCTGTGAGCGTCGGAGCGAAGAGCGCGTACTTCTGCCTCTTCATCTGCGCCTGGGTCTCCGTCCTTGAGGACTTCCCCGTCTTCCCCTTTTCTCCTTTGGGAGGCATGGCGAAGGCGGAGCTGAGGACCGAGGGAGATGCGGACGCGCGCGGTGGCGGAGGATTGGGAAACCGCTTTGTTTTGGAGCGGAGGAAGAAGAAGGCGGAGATTTGGAGATCGAGAATGGTGAGAGGGGTGTGTGAATGCTTCTGCAGGTCCCTCCTTTTATGGGGAAAGATGCGGAACCATCCGCCCCTTCGTCATTCGAGATAACTGCGCACGCTTCCCACGCTCCGCATTCAACGCGCGACGCGTGGGAGAGCGTGCAATTAAACAGCATAGAGACGTTTCGGCTTATCTCAGCCACGCGTGCCCGTGCACTGTTTGGGCCTGGCCCAACAACGCCCGGCACCGTGTGTGGCCCAGGCCCGGGGGCTCCTGTCGGTGTACTAGAATAGGGGTACCCTAGTACCCCGTACTTGTGCACGGGCAGTAGTAGCATCCCGCGGCCAGGCTTGCGGGAGGACAGCCAGAGAGAAGCTCAAGATTATTAAGCCATTCAAGAACAAAGTATACAAAGCAAGAGTTAAGGCCCCGACAAGAGGAGCTTGCCGGGAGGGACAGCTGAGGCCCAGCCTGGGCATTGCTGAAGCAGAGTACTTGCCGCGGCAAGGTACTTGCCCCGGCAAGTCATTGGCTGCGGCAAGGTATTGGCTGCGGCAAGATAGCGAATGCGGCAAGGTACTTGCCCCGGCAAGTTACCTTGCACGGCAAACTATGGGTTGCGCCAAGCTGTCAGGTGCGGCAAGGTCTTGCCGCGGCAAGCGTTACTGTACCACTGTGCTACTGTGCTGCTCCGGTGCCTCTGCCAGCGTGGCGCTCTGGGTCCTTCCAAGCGTGCGTGGCAGGGCACTGTGTAGACGGCGGTGCACTGTAGATAGCGGTGTAGCAGCAGGTGGGATAGGCTTTTCCCACGTCCACGACGTCCGGGTACATGTATGTGGACAGCAAAGGCATGGGCATTTAATGCCCTTGTCCCCTGCCGTCAGTGGTAGGTAGGACATGTCATCCTGGTAATAGTGGCCTTACTGTAGCAACTTTCCACCTCTACCTTTACTGTTTGCCACCTGTTGGTGACCCCTTTGTGCGTATAAAAGGAGGCCCATAGGCAACGTGAAAGGGGGAGAGGAACTGGAAAAGGGAGAACTCCAGTATTGTACGCAGCTACTCGGTACTGTAGCGCTCCTGGAGCTAGAACAATCATACAGATAATAAACCAATAAGCAGGAGTAGGGTTTTACGCATCCGTGCGGCCCGAACCTGGGTAAATCTCTCTCGTGCACTGTCGTGTTCTTCGCTAGATTTGCTCTTCGCGCGACCGTCTCTCCCTGCCGAACGTAAAGGGGTCCTTCCCTGGGTCCCATAGGTGATCGCGGATTCGTCCCCGACAAGGTTCCTCGGAAAAATCTGTTCATTGCGGGGGTTAGAGGGATGACCGAGGGCGACGCGAGCACGATGGTTGGCGGCGGTTTAGGAGAGGGCGGGGCGGCGAAGGCCGGCGGTTAGTAGCCTAGTTCAATGGACTCACCAATAGACTCAAAATGAATTGAATGACTCAAAAATAGTTTTCAATGGACTCACCAATAGCCTAGTTGCATTGACCGTCCCCCGTGTGATCCATCAGTTTTTTCAACGATATGTTACTTTAAATAGCATAATAATTCCACTTGAATATTCATTTAGTAGCTAGTAGCAGTATTAGTTTGATATTTTTTCCGTAGTAATAGTCAAACAATAATAAAGTTGGGTCTGTCTAGAGCATATCTAGATGTGCCTTAATTATTATACATCTAAATGACTCAGTCAAGTATAATAAAAAAAGAAAAAAAATCCAATAAGTCAGCTCATAAGTTAAGAGTGTGGCCGCGTGTCTCTCCTAGAGAAAAAGATATAATAAAAAAGAAAAAGAAAAAAGAAAATACCCACATGAATCTTCTCGTAAGATCATTGACATAGGACTTAGATGTGGGGCGGGGGGTGGTGGGGGGGGGGGGGGGGGGGGCAAAAGCCTATGCTTTTCCTAATCTGACCTCCCTCAAAAAAATTCTTCACATAATTTAATCTAGGTTGGGGGGTCATGGCCCCTGCAGCAATCAACATAGCCCCGCCGCTGCTTAGATATGCAATACTTATGGTACATCTAGATGTGCTTTAGCAGAAATGAATAAAGTTGATCTAACCAGACAATGTCATAAGAAAGATCGGTTTAGTTATACAAACTCAACGTAATTTCAAAGAAGGGTTTGTCTAGGTCTCAGTCGACTGAGACTTAACCAAGTCTAAGTCAAGTGATATAGTATGTAAGGAGAAAAAAGAAAAAGGTGAAAAAAAAATTTAGTACGAATCTCCATGCAAGATCAAAGGAATATAGCATCGGCTGAGACATAACGAAGTCTTAGTTGACTGAGACTTAGCAAAACTGTTCAAAGAATGCATGTCCAAATCTGTCATGTGGATTGATGGTTAATACTTCTGCTGTTATTATATACTCCCTCCGTTCCAGAATATAAGGTGTATTGGTTTCCGTGCAAGTCAACCATTTGAATGTTTGACCAAGATTATAGAATAAAATAACAACATCTACAATACCTAGTAGATAAAATATGAAACTACTTTTCTTGATGAATCAAATGATATAAATTTCGTATAGTGAATGTTGATATATTTTTCTAAAAACTCGGTCAAACTTGCACGCGTTTAACTTTTCAAAAAACAAATACACCTTATATAAAGGAACGGAGGAAGTATAAACAGGCTGTTGAATATATATGTTGATCCTTTGTCAACAAATTGTAAAAGGAACAGTTGGTAACAAATACATTATGGCATATCATTTCAGGCTGGTCTTACCACTCAGGCGTGCCCTTACTCATATTCGAGCTCATGCCAAACGGCAGCTTGTGTAGACGAGTGGAAAGGGAAGCCAATGCACCTTGAGTGCTGACTGCGTGTTGATCATCAATATATAAGGTTACAACAGGGGGCGCAGGAGCGCGCTGTACATGGGCGCGACGTGCGCTGGTGACTGGAGATCGTGCAAGAGGTGCACGACTGGGTCAGCTGCAGTTAGGCTGCTAAGACTACGGGTAGACTGCTAACACCCCGCCGCAGCTGCAGCGTCCGGTGGCCGGATGCACAAGCTGGCCCTGAACTCTTGGAATGCCGGAGTAGGGAGCCCTTTGGTCATCATGTCTGCAAATTGGTGCGTGGTCGGCACATGAAGCACTCGGAGCTGGCCGAGCGCGACCTTTTCACGGACGAAGTGGATGTCGATCTCAATGTGCTTGGTACGGCGGTGGTGAACTGGGTTAGCCGCCATATAAACCAAGGAGATGTTGTCGCAGTAGACCACAGTGGCTTGCCGGAGAGGAACGTGAAGCTCGCCGAGCAATTGCTGGAGCCAGCAGCATTCCGCGACGGCATTGGCGACCGCCCGGTACTCTGCCTTGGCACTGGAGCGGGAGACCGTGGGCTGTCGTTTGGACAACCACGATACGAGGGAGTCACCGAGGAAGATGGCGTAGCCCGACGTCGAGCGACGGGTGTCGGGGCAGCCAGCCCAGTCGGCGTCGGAGTAGGCGACCTGGTCAAACGAAGAGGAGCGCTGGAGGTGCAGTCCATGGGTGGATGAGCCACGCACGTAGCGCAGGATGCGCTTGACGAACGTCAGGTGCTGCTCCCGGGGGTCGTGCATGGACAAGCACGCCTGCTGGACAGCGTACGCGAGGTCCGGTCGCGTCATGGTGAGATACTGTAGAGCACCCACGATGTTGCGATACTCCGAGGCATCAGCGACGGGCGGTCCGGCGTCAGGGGAATTGGGTTTCGTCGAACACGACATGACGTGAGGTGATGACTCGATTTGTGGCTTGGTTTAAGCACCGATACCCCTTGTGATCTTGTGAGTACCCAAGAAAGACGCAAGACGCAGATCGAGGGGCAAGCTTGTGGGCGGCAGTGGCTGAGAGGTTTGGGTAACAGAGGCATCCGAACACACGCATGGCTGAGTAATCGGGGTGGACACCAAAAAGCAGGTAGAAGGGGGTGTGAGACTGTCGTGCACGGCATGGTCGGCGATTAAGCAAGAACGTGGCCGTGTTCAGTGCTTCGGCCCAGTACGTGAACGGCATGTTGGCATGTATTAGCATGGTGCGAACGATGTCATTGAGTGTTCTAAGGATGCGCTCTGCTCGCCCGTTCTGGGGGGAAGTATACGGGCAGGACATGCGAAGGAGGATGCCATGCATGGAGAGGAACGCACGCGCTGCGTGGTTGTCGAATTCCCGGCCATTATCGGTTTGGATGGTGAGGATGTCTAGCTGGAAGTGAGTACGTACTAGGGCTTGGAATTTTTGAAGCGTGGGCAACACATCAGATTTGTGACGGAGAGGGAAAGTCCACACAAAATGGCTATAATCATCAAGCACAACTAGATAGTACTGCAAACCAAAATTACTAGTTACAGGGGAGGTCCAGACATCACAATGCACCAACTGAAAAGGGAAATACGACAAATGTTCAGAGGAACTAAACGGCAGACGAGTGCTTTTTCCTAATTGACATGCATGACAGACAGATGCGGGCGCGCCATGAGCTTCTTCAGAGGAGTGCCGGAGCGCAAGCCGAAGAGCGTCGTGGTGCGGGTGCCCCAGGCGATGGTGCCACAGATCGGTGGAGGCGGCGGTGAGTGCTTGGTGTGGTGCGGGCGGGGACACAGGGTAGAGATCATCGTCAGGGTCATTACATCGGAGGATCACCCTCTTCGTCCTTTGATCCTTGACAAAAAAACCAATATCATCAAACTCAATGTTAACAGGATTGTCGCGAGCAAGTTTCTTAACAGAGATTAGGTTCTTGATTAGGTGGGGGGAAACAAGGACGTTGTTTAGAGAGAGAGGGGAACCGGAGGTGGGGATGGAGGCATGACCCGTGTGCGTGACCGCAAGCGATGAACCATTGCCGAACACAATGCCTGAAGAATGACAGGGATGAGACGAAGAGAGCATACCCGACGTGGACGCCATGTGTGAGGTTGCACCCGTGTCGAGGTACCAGTCTGCACCCGGAGCAGCGGTGTGCTGCTGCTGCACTCCGAGGGCATTGAGCGCCTGCACAAGGGACGCCTGATCCCACGCCGGAGCGGAGGGCGCGGAGCTCGTTGCCGGCGCGCCGTACAGTGGGTGCGGAGGCACAGCACCGGGCGTCCAGATCGTTGGCGGAGCACCTGGCGGGATCAGGAGCGGGGGGCCGTGGTGCGAGGCGACGCCGGCGAACGGCGCGGGAGCGCCGGGGCGAGGTCCGAGCACACCGGCGCCAGGAGCATGCGGGCGCCAGGGCATGGGCCAGGCGTGCACCATGCCTGTCCAGGGTGGAGACGGTGCGGCGTGGGGCGCTGGGGAGCGCGATGACGAGCCCCCGCCGGAGTGGTCGACAGCCTTGCCCTTGCCCTTGCCGCGTCCACCCCCGCCGCCGTTGCGGCGGTTTCCACCGCCACCTTGAGGGGCCGCCCCGCCGGAGTGGGGAGCCCCGCCGGAGGTGGGGCCGGAGGGAGCGCGAGCGGCGTGAAGCGCCATGTCGGTGGAGCTCTCCGGTGCCTGGCGGCTCTCCTCGAGGAGGAGGAAGGCACGACAGCGGAGGAACGTCGGGAAGGGAGTCTGCATCGTCAGGATAGGTATGGCGTAGCGAAGACGAGGATGCAGGCCACGAAACATGTTCAGAACCTGATCCCGATCAGAGACGAGCTCACCGAGGTCCGCCAGGCAATCCGCGCATTCTTTGAGGCGCGCGAAGTAGGACATGACGGAGCCGGAGCCCTGGTCGATGCGTCGAAACTCGGTGGCGAGGAAGACGGCTTGGTGCTCGCGGTTCTCCAGGAAGAGCGAGGTGATCGCCGCCCACAGCTCGGCGGCCGTGGCACCGCGCTGGTGAATTAGACCGAAGATCTCGGGACTGATGCGGGTGTACAGCCACGAGACGATGTGCGCGTCGTCTTGTACCCAAGCAGGGTCGGTGGGGTGATGCAGCCCGGAGAGATGTGAGAGCACCCCCGTCTTCTGGAAGGTCACCTCGAACAGCGTCCGCCACTGGGGGAAGTTGGGCGGATTGAGGTTGAGGACGAGCGGCACATGCTGGTTGATGAAGATGCCAGCGAGCAGCGAGGGGGCCGCGACAATGGGCGCGACGGCGAGCGGAGCAGAGCCGGCGCCTGGGAGGGCAGCCGCGAGGGCCGCAGGCGTGAGCAGGGGAGGGCGCCCGGAAGCGGGCGATGCAGCAGCATCCATGGCGCCTGCGAGGTCGCGGCGCGGCGGAGGAGGGGGTGGCGGCGGCGGTGGTGAAGCCATGGCCGTCGCCGGGAGGAGGAGTGGCAGCGGAGGGAGTTACAGGCGCAGGACGATGCCAGCGTCTGATACCATGTAGACGAGTGGAAAGGGAAGCCAATGCACCTTGAGTGCTGACTGCGTGTTGATCATCAATATATAAGGTTACAACAGGGGGCGCCGGAGCGCGCTGTACATGGGCGCGACGTGCGCTGGTGAGTGGAGATCGTGCAAGAGGTGCACGACTGGGTCAGCTGCAGTTAGGCTGCTAAGACTACGGGTAGACTGCTAACAGCTTGGACCAACATCTGTTCCATCCAACAAGGGCACGCTTCCTCCGGTGGGAGACCAGATATGACATCGTCAAGGACATAGATACCGGTTTGCACTACGTCCATCACGAGTACGAGCCGGCGGTGCTCCACCGCGACATCAAGGCGAGCAATGTCCTGCTCGACTCCGCGTTCCGCGCCCGCCTGGGAGACTTCGGCATTGCCCGCGCGGTTGGCCTCGACCGGAGCTCGGTCACCGGCTTGGCCGGGACACCGGGCTACATAGCGCCAGACTATGCGTGCAGCTACATGGCCACAAGGGAGACGGACGTCTACGCGTTCGGGGTGGTCGTCCTTGAGATCGTCACCGGCAAGCCGGCACTCCATAGGGACGTCCCATCTGACAGCCTCATGTCTGACTGGGTCTGGCAGCTTCACCGCGAGGGGGAACTGATCAACGCCGTGGACGATGTGCTCGCGGCTGCCGGGTTCGACGCCGACGACGCCAGACGGCTGCTGCTGCTTGGCTTGGCGTGCACCAACCCAAACCCGGCCGACCGACCGAGCATGGCGGAAGTGGTGAGGGTGGTCACCAAGCTGGCGCCGTCGCCAGACGTCCGTCTTGAGAGGCCAACGTTCCACTGGCCGCCCCAAGGGCTGTGTCCATCAACACCGGGATCCAACTGGGGAACAGGAACAAGTATTTTTCATACGGCGGGCTCATCCGCCATGGTGGAGCTCGGCCAGCTGAGTGAAGAGCCGCCTACAAGTGGGCAGGCAAGGACATCGATCGAAGTAAGTACTGCTTTTCTAGTGGCCTCAGTTTATGGTTCACTTACCTATGAAGAAGTCTTCTTATGCAGTTACTTACAACAATTTTATTTTATATGCCAGACAGCACCAGCTCAGCCATCTCGTGGCACCACCAGGTCTTCCTGAGCCGCCAGAACAATTTTCTTTCGTATAGAAAACAGGCATAGAGCCCAGCTTGCTATTTAACAAGCCCTCGAAGCTCGAATAGGAAGCAGCAAAGAAGAAGAGTGGCTAAAAGAACAGGGGCTGCCAATGCTTTGGTTTGCATTTAGGAGAAAAATTACAGTAACAACCTACATTTATACAATGTCACTGTGGCAGGTCGCAATCTATTACAGGATAAAAGGCCAGCAAAAACAGGACGCCATGCCTACACATATCCTATTATTGGAATAGCTCATGTTACCGTCTTCCATCAGTTGTACCCATAGGTCATAAGCTCCCTCGTTTCCGGAATGATGTAGTAATGATCACGTACGGATCTATCCAAACATTCGGTAGATAACTTGCAAAAGAAAATCTGTTAAACACATCATCGTTCTGATAATTTCAAATAGCCCAAAGCAATGGACAAACTCCCACACGGATTTGTGCCACCATATTAGGCTTCTACCCCGCCTAACCATTTACCAAACATGTTTGATATACTATTAGGTGGAGGTACGTTAAAAGACACATGTATTATTCGTCATAGAAGCTTGGCAAGTGGGCAATTAAGGAATAAGTGTCGAATCGTTTCCTCATGGTCACAGAAACAACAATCTTTACTACCTTCCCATATACGTTTCGCCAAGTTATATCCTTGGTAAGAATCACACCCTTATGTAAACCATCTGAAAATGTTAATCTTTAAAGACACTTTTATTTTTCAGATATGCATAGATCAAGAGATTGGTCCAGTACTAATCAAGTCCACATATATTGATTTAACAAAAAATATGCCTGAAGGAGATAAAGACCATCGGAATGAATCCGACTCATCTATCTATCTATCTACTATCTATCTATCTACTATCTACTATCTACTACCCCTATAAAAGCACGAAAGGGCGGAGAACCAAATCATCACAGCCATCGAACAGTGTCAATCTAATGGTCTAAATCGCCTTAATGCATCAAACACGTTTGACGCTTTAATACTCACCATGCCACTGCACGTTTACCGCTAATTGCCCCCACGGCCCCGCCCCTCAAGCAAAAAACCCACCCATCGCTGGACACGACTCCCACGCGCACCCACCCATCGCTGGACACGACTCCCACGCGCACGGCCCTCGCTCGCCTCACCCCGGTGCTCCTCGCAAACCGCTCCCGCCCGACTCCTCTGCTCCCTCCGACGCACATGGCGGCGACACCAAGACTCCCTATCCTATCCTTCGTGGCGCCTCATCCCAAGCGCCCCTCGCCGCCAGTGTGTTCAATCTGCCCCATCCTCATTCTTCTCAGATTTGTCATGTGCATCGTCATGAGGGGGGAAGGGGGACTAGGGCTAAGGTGGCAAGATGCGGAGCCACGAACATGCGCGGATGCGCTGGAGACAAGCCGTGCGGAGCCGTAGCCGTTCCCGCCGGTTGCCGCGCTGTAAGCGGTTGTTGGCCGCCGCTTCCATAGCCAGCCAGGAGCCGTCGTCGCGCACCGAGGGCCAAGGCGAGCGCGGACGTAGGCGATGGTGGGCTGGTGGCGCGGGTGCACATGTTACCGGAGCCGAGGCGCACGCGGCTGCGGGTGTTGCTGGGCGAGCTAGGGCGCGCCGATGTTGATGCATCTGTGCTGCTGCGTGCGCCTCAATGACGAGAGCCAAAGGTATTAAAATTGGAAAGAAGCACCTGGTTATTATAGCAATTAGATCAAGACTTTGGTATATGCATGGTTGTATGCGCCGCTTGATCCTGTGCATGACTCCGATTCATCCCTAATTCCCTTCTGTATGTTCCTCCCTGCTGAATACGGTGTCATCTTGCTTCTGAAGTGGAATAGATGATTTCTTCTCATGTGGCCAAAACGCTCAGATGGAAGTGACTCGCGTGAGTGCATAGCATACAAGTGAAAACAATCAAAATAATTATTAAATCATTGATGTTAATCGCAGAAGACAGTGATTTTGCTTTCTCCTGATTGATGTTTTTGCAGTGAGCGGCGTGGAAGTCAACTTCTCCAGCAATCAGGCCATGATCGGCAATCTTCGGGAGGAATTGCATGCGCCGTCCCTTCCACAGTTGGTTAGCTTCCTCCTATTCAATCGCTCCAGCACATGGGTGTGCGTGGTGGCCGGAATTGGGGATCGCAGGAATGTCTCCGTCTTTCGTTCGCTCTCGGTAGAGCGTGTTGATAAAGTGTTTCAAGTTGAAAATGAGGGAGACTCAATCACCTCATAGTTGCCAACGTTTATGAGCACGCCCTTGCGCCCAGCACCGTTGGTCTCGTTCGCTTAGTCGTTAATTTTGGAGAGACGTGCGCTGCTAATCACGCCACTCCCGCCGACGAGGCTGATGCAAGGGAGTCCTCACCTGCCCCGACGAGGAGGAGGCCCTTTCATGAGAGATCCAGCAAGGAAGCACTCCACCGATATCCATCCCTACGAGATCCGGCAAGGAAGTGCTGGCCTCCTGCCTCCGGCGGGAAAGCTGCTACCTTCCACGGCAAAAAAGTGGTTGACCACGACGTTCTTGAAGCCTCGTGCGATGGAGTCTGCACCAAATAATATTCATCCTTGCCTTTCATCACCTGGCCTACTGTTAAAAAGGCTCTGCATCTAATTGCTTAATAGACAGAGTTTATTTATATATAGAGTTCATATAGGGATTAGTAAGCAGATAACCTGTTTTTTGTCGAAAACGGTCAGGGGGAAGAGGTATGGGATTACGGGTTCGTGGGTGGGATTATCTACTATCTATCTATCTACACCGTGCAGTCTAAGCTCGGCTGGGGGTACTGCACCGTCATCTGGATCCCCTGGGACACCGCCCACTCTGTGCGTGCTAACATCTTGCCTCGAATTATCCTATTAAATCACTCTTTTTTGTTTCTAGGATTCACAAGCATATGTAGCAAAATATCGATCTAGATGTTCCGGTTTTCTTGCCCACCAGATGTTCGTTCTTTCACCATTTGTAGGTTGTTGTTCAAAATGTATGAACAAACACTTCATGAAGAATGGGTATCAAATGGATCGATGCGATTTATAGCTTGCATTAAATCTCTTACAAAATCTCTTGCAAAATCTTTTCACTTCCTATACATTTCATACTTGAATATAATTTGAGTGATCGTCTAAGAGAAGATGCCATCTACTGCTTATGTTCCAAACATGAAAATAGGCACAACTATAATTGATAGTTCATCCAGGCCTTCATTTATGTGCTTAGCTATATGTGACGTGTTCCAACTTTATGTGCTCGCACAGCCAGCTTTATGTTTCACTGTCAAGGGGTGTGTCAAGGCAGACAACTCGGGTTCTGGCAAAGCCAAATAAAGAAATAGATCAAACGGGTAAAAGCACCAAGAACATTGTGTACAGAGATGTCTTGGAGGAATAACACAGGTTTTTTCTCCAAACTTTGGATTCCTTGTATGGTGCCTGTACATATGATGACTTTTTTTGGATTAACATTATATGTTTCTAATTGCAGCTATTGGTGTGCTCCCACTTGTAGGCAGTACATAGGATCTATACTTGGTAAGCTCCATTGCGCATCATTACTTTCATGCTTCCACTACTTTTTCAGCAATTTGTTTGACAAAAGCTACAACATTATTCAGATTTGATTAGTTTCAGAAATTTGTATGAAAGAAGCTACAGTAGTTTTCAGATTTCATTCTCTTGTAATTATTAACTGTTGTAGGAACAAGTTTAATCGTTCCGTACACACTCTAATAACATGGCTATGCAAATGCTCACAACTCTCCTTTTAAATGCCACAATAGTCAGGTCAATGCTCAAATGGTGGAATAAACCCATCAAAATCGTACTCAGTGGCTATTAGCATTTCACTCTGCTAAATTTGTTGTCCCGCAAAGCAATTTTACGGGCCCGGTTAAGTCATTTTGCAAGTATTTGTTTGAAATTGTACCCGCGCTGCAACTTTATGTATTAATAGTTCAATTAACTCTTATTTTTATGCCTGATGTATAAGTACAGATTTGTTATATTTTAATATTTCATGATTCTGACAACCTGAGCAACCATCATTGGTATCCACTTTCAAGAATTACTGGCATTCTGCGTTTTATTTCAGTTGCTGATTAATTTTGACCATCATTTGAGTTGTTGATTAATTGTTGAGTAAAAGTATTGCCATAGTGTGTGACATACCAACCTGCAATATTTCGAGCCTATACTTTATAGGTGCTAAAAAAATTGATACTTGATGTGTGTTACCACTTCTGATTGAATATTAAAAAAATACCTAGAAGTAATTCATTTGTCTCAGCATGAACTTGTTGCATATGGTACCTGATGCTTCATCTCGTTGCAGTGCTGATTCTATATCTCGAGCAAAGCAGATTCTTACCTCGATACCTGCAAGAGCAAGAGGAGCATACAACCATAGCCAGGTAATCGTGTCATTCACAGATCATTGGTGACAGAGGCATATTTTCTTTAAAGGTGCCTCTGTTTCATAACATGTCAGATTGTGTGTTGCAGGATTATATATTGGGGGCACTAGCTAGCAAAACAGTAATTCTTGTAACCCATCAAGTTGGGTTCATACCAGCTGCTGACTTCATACTGGTAATAACATTATCCTTACAATCGAAGCACTACTTTTTAGAGGCTAATGCACATGGTATATATGTTATTTCAAATTTATCAGCATGTTAAGTTGTTCAAGTCGACGTGTTGTTTATGCATGTTTCCTGATGAGAATAATACAACAG
The DNA here is from genome assembly GCA_011799875.1 of Thinopyrum elongatum. Classification (NCBI taxonomy): domain Eukaryota; kingdom Viridiplantae; phylum Streptophyta; class Magnoliopsida; order Poales; family Poaceae; genus Thinopyrum; species Thinopyrum elongatum. The sequence goes on from CM022303.1 coordinate 204,931,978, forward strand.
ATTCTGCATGAAAGTTTTGCCATCTTCTGTGATACTTCCCATTAGAATGTTCATGGGATAATGGGCCCTTGATCTCTCATTTGTGCTTTATTTTTCTCGTGGCACATGCTCAAGGATGGTCATATCACCCAAGCTAGAAAATATGAGGATCTTCTCCAAGCTGGAACTGAGCTCAATGCACCAAGAACAAAATCAATTGAAGCAACACTTCCTGTATAATGTATTGTGAACCTTGGATTGAGCTCATGTGTGTGGCTTATGTATTGTGAGCCTTGGGTTGAGTTCATGTGTGAGGCTAATGTATTGTGAGCCTTTTACTTTGTAATGTGTGATAATGATGTGTCAGACTTATGGATTGTGGACACCAAATTTATCTGACAATTCTGTAATGTGGAGTACCCATGATGGCCTGACAATGCCTAAATTATGCCAATTTTTCTGTCTAATATACTACTGATAATTCTGGGTACGTTTTACATAGATTTGAAAATACATTTAAATTTAATTCAGCACCTTTTCGGTCAAATTTTGACCAAAAATGAATTTTTCAGAACAATTTGAAAATTTCTGTAAAATTATAAGTAATAGTGTATTTTTTGGCTCTATGCATATGATGCTACTTGAAAATCTTTCCTTGATTTGTAATATTTTTTAGTGCAACCAAACCATCTTTCTATGCATGTTATTCTCACATATATTTGTATATTAGTTGAGACGTGCGTTGCACGTGCAAGCTTACTAGTTAGATAAGATGATCTCAATCGACCTTCGAAATAAATGCAGCCACTCATCCCAGCTTTTCCCAACCATTGCTCGCCTGAACCGGATATTTAGGGGAACTGATGCGACCGTATCTACTACGGTGGCAGCGAATATTTTGAAGGCTGGACTGGGAAGAAAGGATAAATACATCATGCCTGCTTTGCGTCAGAAAAGAAATAAATTTGCCATTGTTCACAACATCAATCAGACAGTTCATCACGTGAGCAAGTTTTATCATGACAACAGTGTGGCATGTACTTTTGTTGGAGAAATTCCCATTCAAATTGCGTCATCGATGAAGTTCAGCCGAAGTTTAGGACTCCATGCAAAAGTCTGATGAACAGTTTGAATCGTACGTGATCAACACGAGGTAAACACAAGGGAAGTAGTACTGTTTTGGAATCTTGTGATCAACGTTGCCGGATTTTTAAATTATTTAATTAAGTGATTAGTTAAGATAGAGGAGAGAGAGTCGTACTACTCCCTCCGTTCCCAAATATAAGTTTTTTTAGAGATTTCAAATGGACTACCACATACGGAAGTATATAGACATATTTTAGAGTGTAGATTCACTTATTTTGCTTCGTATGTAGTCACTTGTTGAAATCTCTAGAAAGACAAATATTTAGGAACGGACAGAGTAGTATTTTTCTGGTTCAAGTCATAGGAATGGGCACAGATCGGTTTGCCCCTCTCTTCCTGAAGGCTTCCACCGCAGACGAACCCACGAGCTCCCAACCCTAGCCGCCCCTCCTCCTCACCCCTCCTCCTCCCAACCCTAGCCGCCCCTCCTCCTCACCCCCGCCCTCTTCCCTTCCTTGCCGCCGCCTGAGGCAGCCGCCGGGCAAGCCCGGGGCGCCAAGGATGGTGGCGGCGGGGCCTCGGTTGCCCTGCCTCTGCGTGGGGAACTCCGGATCTGGAGTGGCGGCTCCATTGGCAAGGCACGGCCGGCTAGTAGCCGTGCGGGCGGTCGATCTGGTGTCCCGGCTGCGCGGGCGGCGGGATCCGGTGGTCGTTGGCGGCCGGCGGCGGCTTCTGCGGTGGTCGGTGCGCGCGATCTGGCGCCTCCCCTCCTCCCCTGTTCGGCGTGCGGGCCAGCCTGGTCGGGCCGCGCTTCCTCTTGGTCGCCTGTTCTGTATAGGAGGCGCTGCTGGTGGCGGGGATCTAGTTCGGGCGAAATCCCTGGCCGGCCATGACCGGCCGCGCCGACGGCGACGCCTGAGGGCGCCGTTCCCCTCCTTGGAGGCGTCGGTATGGACTGATCTCCTCACTTCCCCTTCCCCTAGGTCTCCCGGGCGAAAGCCCTAACTTTGTTGGGCGGCGGCGGCGCTCACGGCGTCGTTCCCTTCTTGAAGGCGCCGCTTTGAGAACCTTGGGGTTGGGTGGCGCTTGTGGGTGGTGGGCGATGGCGGTGGTGTGGCCCTATCCTAGCATGGATTTACGTCCGTTGCTTGGAGATGGACTCGCGTAGGTGGAGGTCGTCGTCTGGCGTCGTGGTGGCGTCAATGGCGGAGGACCTGCCAAGGCTCGCGTAGGTGGAGGTCGTCGTTTCGTGTCGTGGTGGCATCGATGGCGGAGGACCTGCCAAGGTTGTCACCTCAATCTGCTCTGAAGATGGACCAAGTGAAGATGGCGGCGACGATACATGTGAGTGCGTCGGACCGGTTTGAGCCCCGGACCCGGCAGATGGCTCGGTCGGGGCCTCTGGCTTTAGATGTTAGGCTTAGGTGAGAGGTCTGGGTATGTGGCCCAGCTTGCACCCCTTCATCATTTGGATAGGAGTAGCGGCAGATGTTGCCAAGATGACGGATTCAGGCATATTGTTGTTATATTTTGTAAGGTCCTCGAGAATAATCAATAAAATGACCGCATGCATCTCCTAGATGCAGAGGCCGGGGGTCATCCTTCTTTTCTAAAAAAAAAAGTCATAGCCGACCTCGGAAACAAATCGGGCTTAGCCCGCGTGCCTGCGAGCGCTATTAAAGGCCAGTTCGGCTGTGTACGAGGACAGCTTTTCGTTTAGGTTATTTTTCAGAGATGAATAGATTGGCAACTCGGGGAATGAGCCGCCGTTGGATATTTGTTGAATAGCTTCTAAGGCTGTGTGATTTTGGTGTGAGATTGATTCTAGAATTTTAATTTTCGCTCATCTGCTGAAGATCGTCCATGTACTCCCTCTCTCGGGTGCGCGTGTTGTTTCTGTGGTGATTGCATCTACAAGATTGCGAGTGACACGTCGTTTCAGGTGACACCGTATCGTGAAAGATTGGGAAAGTTGTTCGCGGCGTCGATTGACTGTCGAAGGTCGCATCATGGTATTCAGAGCAAAGTTGTTCATAGTACAATTTTTTTTCTGCTATTTGATTCAATTGTTTGAAAGATGGTGAATTTGCATCATAAGAAATCTGATCATGAGGAGGGTGATGAACTTCCAATGGATATTGAGATAAGTGATGATTTGCATATCCATCTGATGTCGATCAAGGGAGCCAACAAGAAGCTTGGGACAAGGGTTGCGGAGTTGTCTGCAAATATTGTAGGCGTTGAGGACATGTTGAACGAGCGTTTGACTGCCAGCGACCGACAGCGCATTGATAGTCTACATGTGGTGACTGAGAGTCTTAATCGGCTCACCACAGCAGTTCAACGCCTTCAGGCGAGAGATGTGGCACCCCGACAGTCCCACTCACCACGACGACGGCGTGACCACCACAACAACGATGGTGATGATTTTTCTGAGAACTCTGATGCTCGTGGAGGCTTACCTCACCGGCCACGACATGATGCGGGGGCTCACCGCCATGCTGGGTGGCTCCGTGACCATGGTGGCAATGGTGCCCAGGAGGATGATGGTTTGGGTCGAATCAAGATAACCATACCTGAATTCTCGGAACGTTGTGCTGACCCGGAGAAATATTTGGAGTGGGAGATGCGCGTAAATTAGATTTTTGATGGTCACAACTACTCTGAAGAGAAGAAGGTTCGTGTTGCATCAATGGAATTTACAGAGTATGCTCTTGTATGGTGGGATAATAAAAATCATACTCACGAGCGACTAGCGACATGGGCTGACATGAAGCAAATCATGAGGGAACGTTTTGTGCCTGCTTATTACCCTCGCCAGCTTCATAGTAGACTGAGTCGTCTATTGCAAGGTACAAAATCAGTTGATGAGTACTATAAAGAGATGCAAGTTTTGATGATGCGTACAGTTGTCCGTGAGTCTGCGGAGGTAACCATGATACGTTTCTTTGAGGGGCTGGAAGAAAAGATTCGTGATTGTGTTGACTTAATGCAATATAATGATATTCATGAGTTACTTCATCAAGCGGAGCGTGTTGAACGTTGGGTATTGGAGAAGCAAGCTTCAAAGAGTCGTCCAACTTACAACAGTGGGTGACGTGGTTCTTCTTCTATCGAGGGTGGGTTTAGTGCTAAACCGGCTACTTCTTATAAGTCGGGAAGCATTGAACAAATCAAAGTGGCTGCTGCGCCAAAGGAGGTTTCTCAAGTTTCATCTAGTGCGACGTCATCTCATCACCGTAATATTATTTGCCACAAGTGTGGAGGACGTGGACACATGAAGCATGAATGTTCCAATCAAAGAAGGGTTCTACTTGTGACGCCCCTGGCTCAATCGTGCACTAATCATACACGCAAATGCACACGATCAAGCCTAAGGACTCACGGGAAGATATCACAACACAACTCTAAAACATAAATAAAGTCATACAAGCTTTATATTACAAGCCAGGGGCCTCGAGGGCTCGAATACATAAGCTCGCATACAAGCGTCAGCGGAAGCATCAGATATCTGAGTACAGATATAAAAGGTAAAACAGATAAGCCTTTAGAAAGGCAGGACAAAACAAAAGCTACGATCGAAAGGCGCAGGCCTCCTGCCTGGGACCCTCCGAACCTACTCCTGGTCTTCGGCCAGCTCGTAGAAGTATCCAACCTCGGGGTAGCAGTAGCGATCGTCAGCGGGGCCGCTGTAACCGGGGCTCCGTCATCTGGTTGCATCAAAAGGGATATGGGGGAAAAAATAAAGCAAAGCAACCGTGAGTACTCATCCGAAGTACTCAGCAAGCAAGGATCTACACTACATATGCAACATTATCAAAGGAAAGGCTGTATATGTGGACTGGGCTGCAGAAATGCCAGAATAGAGAGAAGGCCTGGTCCTATCAAAGACTAGCATCTTCAGAGGTCTTGCAGCATTAGAAGAGTGTAGATTAGTACCGTATAAAGTAGTAGTATCATTAAGTCTCATCCTCACCCAGAGATCCTTTCTCGACTCCCTGCGAGAAAGCAATCCCAGAGCCATAGTATCCAATTCTAGTTGTATCGATCGGGATACAACTCCGAGTGTCCGTTACCGAGGATCCGGCTATGCATAGATTAGTTCTTCCCTGCAGGGGTGCACCAACTTACCCACCACGCTCGCTTAACTCCGACCGGACACACTTTCTGGGTCATGTCCGGCCTCGGCCAAACGACACACGGCAACCCTACCTAGAGCTCAGCAGAGAGGTCCTCGTCGGTCTACATCCTAAGCGCTCAGAGGTCTTGGGCCATCGCCCTGTGCACTCCGAGTCATTGCGTGTAGGGGGAAGCCAGGCACCAGGGGGCGCCGGTCCATCCCGGCCGCAAGGCTGAACTGGACGTCTGACAGAGCTTTCGGCTGATGTATACGATGCAGAGTGCCCATAACTTTTCCCACGTGATGGTTAGTGCTATCGGGCCAAAGGCCCACTCGAATCAAATATCCAAATCATTAGTACCTTGGGGGTGCGGTAACGAGCAGAGACTCACGATCGATGTGACCCCGTCGCCCCGTCTCGAGGACTTGCGGCAAGGGCCAAGAATGCCCGGCCACGCCTCGTATTCATCACTCGGGCACCATCCAGGTCAACCCGTCTCCATATCACTTGCGGGTACCCCTCAGGGTCGACCCGCCTTCCAAGTAACAGTGTAAAGTTCAATTATCCGTGTGTCCATAACATCAAGGGAATCCGAGGTATCACCCTCGTTGGATTCCTACTCGATGTAACCGTCAAGGTGAACTCGGAGAAATCACCCTCGATGGGTTCACACTTGAGGTATTGCACGACAGCGTCGTTAATGGAAGTGGAGAAGGAGGATTCACCCTCGATGACCACGACCAAATAGCTACTCTACAGAGTTAACATCAGAAGTGCTACACGAGGTATCACCCTCGGCACTTGATAGTAATGCTGCAGTGTCGTTACAACTAGGGGGGGGGGGTGATGTGCGGTGCCGGGGCCTGGTCTTCAATCCCGTTGATCGGGTCTTCTGATAATCCAGCGGGGCAGTCGGGACTAGTGGGGTCACTGATAGGTCTCTACCCAGCCTATACTATACAATTTAGGATAAGCAGGTAAGGTTTCAAATGCAAGTTACAATAAACAGGCTATGCATCAGAATAGGTAAAGCAGTAGCAGCAGCATTTCTAATGCAAGCATGAGAGAGAAAGAATAGGCGATATCGGTATGCTCAAAGGGGGGGGGGGGTGCTTGCCTGGAAGCTCTGTTGTACAGGAAGAAGGGTCGTCGGTGACGTAGTCGTACTCAGTGGAATCAGCTTCGGTCTCGGGGTCTACCGGAGAAGAAGAGGGGGAGAGAAACAGTAAATATGGAGCAAACAAAGCATCACAAAATATAACAAGGCAATACGCGGTGCCAGGGGTGATCTAACGCAGGGATAGGTGATACCGGCGAAGGGGGAAAACATCCGGGAAAGTATCCCCGGTGTTTGGTATTTTTGGACAGACGAACCGGAGGGGATTGTTGCATGTTCGCTATGCTAGGGACGTGTGGCGGACGAATGGACTGCGTATTCGGAATCGTCTCGTCGTTCTGAGCAACTTTCATGTACAAAGTTTTTCGATCTGAGCTACGGATTATTTTATATGAATTTCTAAAGATTTAATTGATTTTCTAGATTTATTTAATCATTTTAAACAACATTATCCAAAACAGTGAAAGGTGATGTCAGCATGACGAAAAGATGACGTCAGCAGTCAACTCTGGCTGACCAGAGTCAAACTTGACATGTGGGTCCAGTGGGGCCCACATGTCAGCCTCTGTTAGTATTAAACAGAGTTAAAACTAACTAAATAACCTAATTAGCTAGTGGGCTCGCACTGTCAGTGACTGATTAAGTTAATTAATTAATTAACTAACTAACATTTTATCTATTTATTTTTAAAACGTTTAGCGGTGGGGCCCGCGTGTCAGTGACACGGGTTGCCCAGTCAGCATCGCTGACTGGTCAACGGACCCCACTGGGGCTCAGTGGCAGTGGCGCTGGGGGCGGGCCCCAGCTGGCCACGTCGGCGCCGGCTCGCCGGAGACGCGCCGGCGAGCGCCGGACGCGGCAAAGAACTCCGGCGAGCTCGGGTTCGAGCTACGGTGGTCCAAACCAGGCGTGGCTACCTGCGTTGGAGAGCTAGCGAGGTCGCGCGTCGCGTGGGGCGAGTGGTCGGACTCGGGGGTGCCCGGAACGACGCCGGCGACGACGGTTGGCGGCGGTGCTCTTCGGGCTTCGTCGAAAAAGGCGCGGGAGTGCGCGAGGGGGTCAAATGGGGGCTAGGTGCGTCGCGTAACGCGCTCTAGAGCGCGCCAGTGGCTCGCGCGGGGGCTCGGGAGCACGTACGGCTCGCGGGCGGCGGCAATGGCGGCGGTCGGAGTCCGGCAGCAACAGCAGCTAGCTAGAGGGCCACGGGGAGCGCAGAGAGGAAGAGGAGCTAATGGCGGTGCTCACAGCGTTGACGGGAAGCGCTCGAGGAAGCCGGTGGTGGTCGGCGATGACCAAATCGACGGCGGCAGTGGCGGACGGCGCCGGGGGAGAAGAGGTCGAGGCGCTAGCTGTGGGGGCTCCCAGCTCCCCTGGTTTGCAACGGACGGTGTAGCGGACGACGGCGATCCGTTCTGCCACGGCGGCGAGGCGACGCGGTGGCGGTGGCCGTGGAATCGAGCGGCGCGACGACGACGGCTTTCGGGTGAGTGGGGAAAAAGAGAGAGGAAAGGCGCGGGCGAGCGTCTGAGGGGGCTAGGGTTCGCGGGGACGGGCGAGGGGGCTCTTATCCCCTCCACGACGAGCGCGGTGTCGAGCAGAGGAGAGGGGGGGGCCTGGCGCGGCGAGCGGGGGCGGTGAACAGAGGAGGAAGGAGGGGACAGGCGCGGGGAGTGGGCTGGGCTGCGCGGGTGACTAGAGCCCAGCCACAGTGGGCCTCTTTCTCCTTTTCTTTCTTTTTCTTTTCTGTTTTCTCTTTTTATTTGCTGTTTTCCAAATTGTTTAGCCCCAAATAGACTTTTGAAAAATAGGTGAACTAGCCACATATTTATAGTGCAGTTTTATTCACTGTTAGAAATTGGTTTGGAAGTAAATAAATTTTATTTGGATTTTAATTAAATGAAAATGGATTAAATACTCCTGTTTTGTTGCTGTTAGAGTCACCTCATTAATTTAGTAAATGTTGGTTATAATTTTAGAATTGTCTCTGAATTATTTACAATATTATGAACATTTTAGTTTTCAAATTTGAACAATTTTTATTTTCACTTTTAGTTTGAATTTCCATTTGAATTTGAATTTGAAAAGAGATATGATCCAAATGATGTTTAAGCACTGTTGATCATGATGACATGGCATTATCAAAAAGGGGATTACTGTGGCTAATCACTGGGGGGTGTTACACTACTTGTTGATGCAGAGACCGAAAGAGGTGCTGGCAATACCGTCTAATGTTATCCTCAAAGTGATATGGAGAGTTTGCTAGCACATAAGGTCCAGCGAGATGACAAGGTCATTTTTGAACCAGATCGGCGACTGAGTATTTTCTAAACTGCATGTACCATCAAGGGAGAAGTGTGCAAATTGATAATTGATGGCGGCAGTGCTAGCAACATGATTAGTAAGGATGTGGTGGATTCTCTATCATTGCCAACATGGGAGCACCTAAAACCATACTATATGAAGTGGATAAATGATGTGGGCAAAGGGAAAGTAACACACAGGGTGAAGGTGCCTTTTTTTGTTGATGGCTATGTTGACAAAGTGGAATGCGACGTTATGCCACTACATGTCTGTGATCTTATTCTGGGGCGTCCGTGGCAGCACGATGTTAACGCTCTTCATCATGGGCGAACAAATATGTACACTTTTATGCATACGGGTGAGTTCTACCGAAAATCCGTCTCTGCACCCACGCTGACGAAAAATCAAAACAAATACTAGAAAAATTCAAAAAATTCCAATTTTTTTGGTGCCGTAGACAATTTGATGCGTGAGGTCCGCTTCAATTTTCAAATCATTTGGACGTCTGAGGAGCTCTCAGCAAAAAAGACAAATTGGGGGTCTATAAAAATGTTTATTGTTCATGTACTGTTTTAGCCCGATTTGTCTTTTTTGCTGAGAGCTGCTCAGATGTCCAAATGATTTGAAATTTGGAGCGGGCCTCACGCATCAAATTGTCTACCGCACAAAAAATATTTGGAATATTTTTTTGAATTTTTTATGAATTTGTTTCTAACCGGGTGCAGATGAGTTTGGGCACCGAAACGCCTTACTCCGAGTTCTACGCTATTCTTCCCAAAGATGCGAAAGATATAAAGTGTATTATCGAAGTGTTTAAAAAAAACTTACAAGACATACGTCAAAACCGAGGATGATTTTCCTTCAAGGGAGGGAGGATGATGCGACCGTATCTACTACGGTGGCCGCGGATATTTTGAAGCCTGAACTGGAAGAAAGGATAAATACATCGTGCCTGCTTTGCGTCAGAAAAGAAAGAAATTTGCCATCGTTCATGACATCAATCAGACAGTTCACCACGTGAGCAAGTTCTATCATGACAAAAGTGTGGCATGTACTTTTGTTGGAGAAATTCCCATTCAAATTGCACCAACGGATGAAGTTGAGCCGAAGTTTAGGACTGCATGCAAAAGTCTGATGAACAGTTTGAATCGTACGTGATCAGCACAAGTAATACACAAGGAAAGTAGTACTGTTTTGGAATCTTGTGATCAACGTTGCCGGATGTTTAAATTATTTATAGTTAAGATAGAGGAGAGAGAATCCTACTAGTATTTTTGTGGTTCAAGTCGTAGCCGACCTCGGAAACAAAACCGGCTTAGCCCGCGTGCCTGCAACCACTATTAAAGGCCAGTTCGGCCGTGTACAAGGACAACTTTTCGTTTAGGTTATTTTCCAGAGATGAACAGATCGATAACTCAGGGTATCTTCAAGTCGCCGTTGGATATTTGCTGAATAGCTCCTAAAGCTGTGTGATTTTGATGTGAGATTGATTCTAGAATTTCAATTTCCGCTGATCTGCTGAAGATCGTCCACGTACTTCCTCTCTCGGGTGTGCGTGTTGTTTCTGTGGTGATTGCATCTATAAGATTGTGAGCGTCAAGTTGTTTCAGGTGACACCGTACCGTGAAAGATTGGAAAAGTTGTTCGCGGCGTCGATTGACTGTCGAAGGTCGTATCAGGAACCGGTCCCAATATTGTTCTCACATAGGCCCCCCACGTTGTATAATATTATAAAGCATTCACTACTAGTGAAAACCCTAGTAGTAACGTGGGGTTTTTGCCTAGTAGTAGCGCAGGCACCCGCGCTACCGCTACAGCGTTATAGCTAAAATTTAGCAGTAGCGCTGGCCAGACACATGTGCTTCTGTGCTAGCGCTACTACTAAGTAGTAGCAGCGTGTGCATTATCCCGCGCTACTACTATTCATCTATATTTTATTTCTTTTGTTTTATACTGTATTTATACATCGTTATATAAATTTTGATATGGTAGCAATTAATAGATTGTTATAATTATGATCATGATGAGTTATTATATCATTGGGTGAAAGAAATATGGATTAGATTCATGTGGATGTATCCAAAGTGATCAAAAGTTGGATCAGTAGGGATCACTTTGGATCTATCCACATGAACCTAATCCATGTTTCTTCCACCCAAATGATGTAATAACTCATCGTGATCATAATAACTCATCATCATCCTCATATTCATATAAGAACTCATACATCATCATCATATTCATATAAGACCATCCTAGAAGTCATCATAGCTCATCATTCTAGCACAATGTAGCACATAACTCATCATCATCATGATAACAACTCAACATCATCATCATACTCATAACCAACACTAGCTAATTGTTCTTAGCACATGATGAGTACACACTACCTAAGACCTGCTACTCTCTCGAAGGGTAAAATAGCATAAAACAGGTAAACCCCTAAATCTCCATTATGGAGAATACAGATCAACCTGTCTCCCATTCGTGGGCTGCGCTTCATGTTGCCCCAAGTAGTTTCCTGCGATCTTTCAGAACTTTTCTCCAGTCTTTGATTGTGAGGACTTCATCTCTTGGAGAAATAGTGTATGCACTAAACTGACAGTTAGACCAACTTGGCCGTAAACTAATAATCTTCATGTCACCTTTCATATCCATAAGGCGAGGCTCACAATCCGGCGGGAGTTTCTGTTGAAGAACAATAATGACATACTTAGCAAAATATAGTTTAGCTTAAGAAGAATGTATGCAAAAGATGCACTGGTGGCATAATAGGAAAAATCTTACCATGATATCTCGATGGATGTTACCGTAATTCAACTCGTGGACTAGTGGCACGTATTTATCATTACTCGGAGGAATTTGATAATTTGTCTTAAAAGTCTCAACATCATTAATCCATGAAACAAAATGATTTATCTCCTCGCAATTTAGTTCAGACCCATAACTGTAGTAGGTTTTGTCTACTACATCCCGTACATACTTTGAAGAATAGAAATAAGCTGTCAATGGAAATAAGCTGTCAACTAAACAATATAAATTACTTAATAAATATGTTTGAGAAACTCACATAGAGGTAGAACTGGAAGCGTATCAACATTGACCCAAATTTCGATATTATCTTCGATGTCATCTTCAGGACGAATATCGAAGGTGACATGCATACCCTCCTGAAATCCATATGCCTTACATAGTGCATTCCAAGTCGAGCAACCAAAATTGGAGTAGGTCACTGCATTGTATAGCTTTACGGAAAAAGTGTAGCCATGTTGGGTCCTGAGGATAACTCTCCTTGTCTCCTTATTCTCATGATCTTCGAAATCCAGCTTCTCCAAGACATAAGGTCTTGCACGGCAAGGGATGCACTGGTAGAAGGGTAAAAAACAAAAATTACATGTTGAAGCAAAGAAGCAGAAGTCATGCTTAATTACGAAAAGACTTGTCGTTGTTACATACCATACAAACATCAAAGGTCTCGTCGAGCTTAATAGTGAAGCGCCGACCATCTTCCAGGTGAGAATACCTGTCGCACAGACCCCGGTCGTCGCCGCAGTAGTAGCACTCTGGGATCCTTTCATCGTCAGCGGGCCAGCTGGTGATGACACCACACACCCGGAGAATGCAACTGTCGAAGCTCACGACAGCAGAGCAGCAAATGTCGAAGGCACGCCTGTCCGCACTGGTGATGAGAACCTTACTAAGTCTCAGATCATGCTCACTGGCACCTCTCATACAGCATCAGTCGGTTCAGGTGATGGAAGGCTTAGCCAACGAGATTTGACAGACACGCAAGCCGAGGCGGCCACTGAATCTTCAGTCAAATGGTGTGGTTCTCAGCTTGTGAAAAGTTTGGCTTACAAGAGGCGCAATAAACTGAAGCTACCATCCCCCCGTCCAGCTTCACCGGCTGTGCTGTCCCATCCAACTTCAACAGTTGTGCCGCAAAGACCTTCTTCACCAGTTATTCCGCCAAGCCCATCGCAAAGGCCATCTTCACCAAATGCCCAGTCAGCAGCTGACACTCCTTTATCTGCGAAGAAAATTGTTGTCCAAGAGCTTGGTATCCGTGTGGCTGAAAAGGGAACTGGTGTCACCGTCCCACCGTCCACCCAGCGAAAGGAGGCTCCACGCAGGTGAATTCGTTTATTCCATGTTTTTTTTGCTGTGCCTGATACTACATGGTAAATCCAGTTGTTTGTGTATGGTAGTTTGGGTAGTTACCTCCTGATAATTAGCTTTGTCATATATTTTTAGCTCCTTCTCTCTTTTTTTGTTCTGATTAACCTTTTTTTCTTTTCTTGCAGGGCACCTGGCAAACAAGCTGCTGCGGCTAAGGATTCACTGAGTGCACCAGTAAAAATGTATTCCCATTCTTTTGATGCCTCTTACTTTTTTTCTATGTTTAGTAGTTCTTTGATGTTTTTGTTTACATTCCCGGTACTATCTGATGGAAATATGCCCTAGAGGCAATAATAAAATGGTTATTATTATATTTCCTAAATCATGATAAAGGTTTATTATTCATGCTAGAATTGTATTGATCGGAAACTTAAATACATGTGTGAATACATAAACAAATACCGTGTCCCTAGTAAGCCTCTACTAGACTAGCTCGTTGATCAAAGATGGTTAAGGTTTCCTAACCATATACATGTGTTGTCATTTGATAACGGGATCACATCATTAGAAAAATGATGTGATGGACAAGACCCATCGGTTAGCTTAGCATATTGATCGTTCAGTTTATTGCTATTGCTTTCTTCATGTCAAATACATATTCCTTTGACTATGAGATTATGCAACTCCCGGATACCGGAGGAATATCTTGTGTGCTATCAAATGTCACAACGTAACTGGGTGATCATAAAGATGCTCTACAGGTATCTCCGAAGGTGTTTGTTGAGTTGGCATAAATCAAGATTAGGATTTGTCACTCCGAGTATCGGAGAGGTATCTCTGGGCCCTCTCGGTAATACACATCATAAGCTTGCAAGCAAATGACTAAGGAGTTAGTCACAAGGTGATGTATTACGGAACGAGTAAAGATACTTGCCGGTAATGAGATTGAACTAGGTATGAAGATACCGACGATCGAATCTCGGGCAAGTAACATACCGATGGACAAAGGGAATTACGTATGTTGTCATAACGGTTCGACCGATAAAGATCTTCGTAGAATATGTAGGAGCCAATATGGGCATCCAGGTTCCGCTATTGGTTATTGACCGGAGAGGTGTCTCGGTCATGTCTACATAGTTCTCGAACCCGTAGGGTCCGCACGCTTAACGTTCGTTGACGATATAGTGTTATATGAGTTATATGTTTTGGTGACCGAATGTTGTTCGGAGTCCCGGATGAGATCATGAACATGACGAGGAGTCTCGAATGGTCGAGAGGTAAAGATTGATATATAGGATGATGGTATTTGGACACCGGACGTGTTTCGGGACGTACCGGGAAGGAATCGGGTCACCGGAAGGGGTTCCGGGCACCCCCCCGGCAAGTTATGGGCCTTATGTGCCAAAGGAGGGGACAGACCAGCCCACAAGGGGGCTGGTGCGCCCCCTCCCTTGTTTGGCCAGCCCTAGGGAAGGAAAAAGGGGAGGGCTAGCCCCTCCTACCTTTCCCTCTCATGGGAGAAAGGAAGGGGGGGGGGGCGCCACCCTCCCCTGCCTTTCCCCGCACTCCAAATAAGGAAAGGGGGCGCAACTTGGGAGGGACCCCAAGTAGGATTCCTCCTACTTGGGCACCACCTTTGGCTGCTCCTCCCTCCCTCCCACCTATATATATGTGGGAGGGGGGTGCCTAGCACACAACAGACAATTGCATAGCCGTGTGCGGCGCCCCCCTCCACCGTTTACACCCCCGGTCATATTTTCGTAGTGCTTAGGCGAAGCCCTGCGGAGATAGCATCACCATCACCGTCACCACGCTGTCGTGCTGCCAGAACTCATATACTACCTCGATGTCTTACTGGATCAAGAAGGCGAGGGACGTCACCAAGCTGAACATGTGCAGAACGGGGAGGTGTCGTGCGTTCGGTACTTGATCGGTTGATGCGCGAAGAAGTTCGACTACATCAACCGCGTTGTGAAACGCTTCCGCTCATGGTCTACGAGGGTACGTAGACACACTCTCCCCCCATTTCTATGTATCTCCATGGATAGATCATTGCGTGTGCGTAGAAGTTTTTTTGTTTTCCATGCAACGATTCCCAACAGTGGTATCAGAGCCAGGTCTATGCATAAATGATATGCACGAGTAGAACACAAAGAGTTGTGGGCGGTGATAGTCATACTGCTTACCACCAATGTCTTATTTTGATTCGGAGGAATTGTAGGATGAAGCGGCCCGGAACAAACCTTACATGTCCACGCACATGAGAACGGTTCCACCGACTGACATGCAACTTTTTGCATAAAGGCGGCTGGCGGGTGTCTGTTTCTCCTACTTTAGTTGAATCGAATTTGACTACGGCCGGTCCTTGAAGAAGGTTAAAACAACAAACTTGATGAAACACCGTTGTGGTTTTTGCCGTAGGTAAGAACGGTTCTTGCTAGAAACCCGTAGCAGCCACGTAAAACTTGCAACAACAAAGTAGAGGACGTCTAACTTGTTTTTGTAGGGTATGTTGTGATGTGATATGGTCAAGACATGATGTGATATATTTTGATGTATGAGATGATCATGTTTTGTAATATCGACAACCGGCAGGAGCCTTAGGGTTGTCTCTTTATTGTATGAAGTGCAAGCGCCATGTAATTGCTTTAGTTTATCACTATGCGTTAGCGATAGTTGTAGAAGCAATAGTTAGCGTGACGACCTCGACGCAACGACGCTACGATGGAGATCAAGGTGTCGAGCCGGTGATGATGGAGATCATGACGATGCTTTGGAGATGGAGATTAAAATCACCAGATGATGATGGCCATATCATGTCACATATTTTGATTGCATGAGATGTTTATCCTTTATGCATCTTATTTTACTTAGAATGGCGGTAGCATTATAAGATGATCCCTTCACTTAATTTCAAGATAAAAGTGTTCTCCCTGAGTATGCACCATTGCTACAGTTCGTCGTTTCGAGACACCACGTCATGATCGGGTGTGATAGACTCTACGTTCACATACAACAGGTGTAAGACAGTTTTACACATGCAGAATACTTGGGTTAAACTTGACGAGCCTAGCATGTACAGACATGGTCTCGGAGCACTAGAGACCGAAAGGTCGAACATGAGTCATATAGTAGATATGATCAACATAGAGATGTTCACCATTGATGACTACCCCATCTCACGTGATGATCGGACATGGGTTAGTTGATTTGGATCATGTATCACTTAAATAACTTGAGGCATGTTAATTTAAGTGGGAGTTCATTAGTAATTTGATTAATTGAACTTAAATTTATCATGAACTTAGTTTTAATAGTTTTTGCATATCTATGTTGTAGATCAATAGCTCGCAATATGGCTCCCCTATTTTTGATATGTTCCTAGAGAAAAATAAGTTGAAAGATGATAGTAGCAATGATGCGGACTGGGTCCGTGATCTGAGGATTATCCTCATTGCTGCACAGAAGAATTATGTCCTTGATGCACTACTAGGTGACAGACCTATTGCAGGAGCAGATGCAGATGTTATGAATGTTTGGCAAGATTGATATGATGACTACTTAATAGTTTAGTGCGCCATGCATTACGGATTAGAACCGGGACCTCAAAAATGTTTTGAACGCCACGGAGCATATGAGATGTTCCAAGAGCTGAAATTGGTATTTCAGACTCATGCCCGTGTCGAGAGGTATGAGACCTCTGACAAGTACTTTGCCTAGAAGATGGAGGCGAATAGCTCAACCAGTGAGCATGTGCTCAGAATGTCTGGGTACTACAATTGCTTGAATCAAGTGGGAGTTAATCTTCCAGATAAGATAGTGATTGACAAAGTTCTCTAGTCACTATCACCAAGCTACTAGAACTTCGTGATGAACTATAATATGCAAGGGATGACAAAAATGATTCCCGAGCTCTTCGCGATGCTGAAATTGGCAAGGCAGAAATCAAGAAAGAGCATCAAGTGTTGATGGTTAACAAGACCACTAGTTTCAAGAAAAAGGGCAAGGGAAAGAGAGGGAACTTCAAGAAGAATGGCAAGCAAGGTCCGCTCCCGGGAAGAAGCCCAAAGCTGGACCCAAGCCTGAAACTGAGTGCTTCTACTGCAAAGGGAATGGTCACTAGAAGCGGAACTGCCCCAAATACTTGGCGGATAAGAAGGATGGCAAAGTGAACAAAGGTATATTTGATATACATGTTATTGATGTGTACCTTACTAGTATTAATAGTAGCCCCTGGGTATTTGATACCGGTTCAGTTGCTAAGATTAGTAACTCGAAACAGGAGTTGCAGAATAAACAGAGACTAGTTAAGGGCGAGGTGACGATGTGTGTTGGAAGTGATTCCAAGGTTGATATGATCACCATCGCACACTCCCTCTACCTTCGGGATTAGTGTTGAACCTAAATAAATGTTATTTGGTGTTTGCGTTGAGCATGAATATGATTTGATCATGTTTATAGCAATACGGTTATTTATTTAAAGTCAAAGAATAATTGTTGTTCTGTTTACATGAATAAAACCTTCTATGGTCATACACTCAATGTGAATGCTTTATTGAATCTCTATCGTAGTGATACACATATTCATAATATTGATGCCAAAAGATGCAAAGTTGATAATGATAGTGCAACATACTTGTGGCACTGCCGTTTAGGTCATATTGGTGTAAAGCGCATGAAGAAACTCCATGCAGATGGGCTTTTGGAATCACTTGATTATGAATCATTTGATACTTGCAAACCATGCCTCATGGGCAAGATGACTAAAACTCCGTTCTCCGGAACAATGGAGCGAGCTGATGACTTATTGGATATAATACATATCGATGTATGCGGTCCAATGAGTGTTGAAGCACGCGGCGGGTATCATTATTTTCTGACCTTCACAGATGATTTGAGTAGGTATGGGTATATCTACTTGATGAAACACAAGTCTGAAACATTTGAAAAGTTCAAAGAATTTCAAAGTGAAGTGGAGAATCATCGTAACAAGAAAATAAAGTTTCTACGATCCGATCGCGGAGGCGAATATTTGAGTTACGAGTTTGGCCTTCATGTAAAACAATGTGGAATTGTTTCACAACTCACGCCACCTGGAACACCACAGCGTAATGGTGTGTCCGAATGTCGTAACCATACTTTATTAGATATGGTGTGTTCTATGATGTCTCTTACCGATTTACCACTATCATTTTGGGATTATGCATTAGAGATAGCTGCATTCATGTTAAATAGGGCACCGTCTAAATCCGTTGAGACGACACTGTATGAAGCATGGTTTGGCAAGAAACCTAAGCTGTCATTTCTTAAAGTTTGGGGATGCGATGCTTATGTCAAAAGGCTTCAGCCAGATAAGCTCGAACCCAAATCAGAGAAGTGCGTCTTCATAGGATACCCTAAAGAAACTATTGGGTACACCTTCTACCATAGATCCGAAGGCAAAATCTTTTTTGCTAAGAATGGGTCCTTTCTAGAGAAGTAGTTTCTCTCGAAAGAAGTGAGTGGGAGGAAAGTAAAACTTGATGAGGTAATTGTACCGTCTCTTGAATTGGAAAGTAGTACATCAGAGAAAACTAATCCTGTGATACCTACACCATCTAGAGAGGAAGCTAATGATGATGATCATGAAACTTCAGATCAAGTTACTACTAAACTTCGTAGGTCGACCAGAGCACGCCGCACCAGAGTGGTATGGTAATCCTGTCCTGGAAGTCATGTTACTAGACCAAGGCGAACCTACGAACTATGAAGAAGCTATGATGAGCCCAGATTCCGACAGATGGCTTGAGGGCATGAAATCTAAGATAGGATCCATGTATGAGAACAAAGTGTGGACTTTGGTGGACTTGCCCGATGATCGGCAGGCCATTGAAAATAAATGGATCTTCAAGAGGAAGACGGACGCTGATGGTAATGTTACTATCTACAAAGCTCGACTTGTCGCAAAAGGTTTTCGACAAGTTCAAAGGGTTGACTATGATGAGACTTTTTCACCCGTAGCGATGCTTAAGTTCGTTCGAATCATGTTAGCAATTGCCGCATTTTATGATTATGAAATCTGGCAAATGAACGTCAAAACTGCGTTCCTTAATGGATTTCTGAAAGTAGAGTTGTATATGATGCAACCAGAAGGTTTTGTCGATCCTAAAGGTGCTAACAAAGTGTACAAGCTCCATTGATCCATCTATGGACTGGTGCAAGCATCTCAAAGTTGGAATATACGCTTTGATGAGGTGATCAAAGCATATGGTTTTATACAGACTTACGGTGAAGCCTGTATTTACAAGAAAGTGAGTGGGACTCTGTAGCATTTATGATATTATATGTGGATGACATATTTTTGATTGGAAATGATATAGAATTTCTGGATAGCATAAAAGGATACTTGAATAAGAATTTCAATGAAAGACCTTGGTGAAGCTACTTACCTATTAGGCATCAAGATCTATAGGGATAGATCGAGACGCTTAATAGGACTTTCACAAAGCACATACCTTGGCAAAGTTTTGAAGAAGTTCAAAATGGGTCAGTCAAAGAAAGGGTTCTTGCCTATGTTGCAAGGTGTGAAGTTGAGTAAGACTCAAAGCCCGACCCCGGCAGAAGATAGAGAGAGAATGAAAGTCATTCCCTATGCCTCAACCATAGGTTCTATAAAGTATGCCATGCTGTGTACCTAACCTGTTATGTGACTTGCCATGAGTTTGGCAACGTGGTACAATAGTGATCCAGGAGTAGATCACTGGACATCGGTCAAAATTATTCTTAGGTACCTAAAGAGGACTAAGGAAATGTTTCTCGGTTATGGAGGTGATAAAGAGTTCGTCGTAAAGAGTTACGTCGATGCAAGCTTTGACACTGATCCAGATGACTCTGAGTCTCGATCTGGATACATATTGAAAGTCGGAGCAATTAGCTAGAGTAGCTCCATGTAGAGCATTGTAGACATATAAATTTGCAAAATACATACGGATCTGAATATGACAGACCCGTTGACTAAACCTCTCTCACAAGCAAAACATGATCACACCTTAGTACTCTTTGGGTATTAATCACATGGCGATGTGAACTAGATTATTGACTCTAGTAAACTCTTTGGGTATTGGTCACATGGCGATGTGAACTATGGGTGTTAAATACATGGTAATGTGAACTAGATTATTGACTCTAGTGCAAGTGGGAGACTGATGGAAATATGCCCTAGAGGCAATAATAAAATGGTTATTATTATATTTCCTAAATCATGATAAAGGTTTATTATTCATGCTAGAATTGTATTGATCGGAAACTTAAATACATGTGTGAATACATAAACAAATATCGTGTCCCTAGTAAGCCTCTACTAGACTAGCTCGTTGATCAAAGATGGTTAAGGTTTCCTAACCATAGACATGTGTTGTCATTTGATAAATGGGATCACATAATTAGGAGAATGATGTGATGGACAAGACACATCCGTTAGCTTAGCATATTGATCGTTCAGTTTATTGCTCTTGCTTTCCTCATGTCAAATACATATTCCTTTGACTATGAGATTATGCAACTCCCGGAAACTGGAGGAATACCTTGTGTGCTATCAAACATCACAACATAACTGAGTGATCATAAAGATGCTCTACAGGTATCTCCGAAGGTGTTTGTTGAGTTGGCATAAATCGAGATTAGGATTTGTCACTCCGAGTATCGGAGAGGTATCTCTGGGCCCTCTCGGTAATACACATCATAAGCTTGCAAGCAAATGACTAAGGAGTTAGTCACAAGGTGATGTATTACGGAATGAGTAAAGATACTTGCCGGTAACGAGATTGAACTAGGTATGAAGATACCGACGATCTAATCTCGGGCAAGTAACATACCGATGGACAAAGGGAATTACGTATGTTGTCATAACGGTTCGACCGATAAAGATCTTCATAGAATATGCAGGAGCCAATATGGGCATCCAGGTTCCTCTATTGATTATTGACCGGAGAGGTGTCTCGGTCATGTCTACATAGTTCTCGAACCCATAGGGTCCGCACGCTTAATGTTCGTTGACGATATAGTGTTATATGAGTTATATGTTTTGGTGATTGAATGTTGTTCGGAGTCCTGGACGAGATCACGAACATGACGAGGAGTCTCAAAATGGTTGAGAGGTAAAGATTGATCTATAGGACGATGGTATTTGGACACCGGAAGTGTTTCGGGACGTACCGGGAAGGAATAGGATCACCGGAAGGGGTTCCGGGCACCCCCCGGCAAGTTTTGGGCCTTATGGGCCAAAGGAGGGGATAGACCAGCCCACTAGGGGGCTGGTGCATCCCCTCCCTTGTTTGGCTAGCCCTAGGGAAGGAAAAAGGGGAGGGCTAGCCCCTCCTGCCTTTCCCTCTCATGGGAGAAAGGAAAGGGGGGGGGGGGGGGGGCACCCTCCCCTGCCTTTCCCCGCACTCCAAATAAGGAAAGGGGGGGCGCAGCTTGGGAGGGACCCCAAGTAGGATTCCTCCTACTTGAGCGCAACCTTTGGCTGCTCCTCCCTCCCTCCCACCTATATGTATGTGGGAGGGGACGCCTAGCACACAACAGACAATTGCATAGCCGTGTGCGGCGCCCCCTCCACCGTTTACACCCCCAATCATATTTTCGTAGTGCTTAGGCGAAGCCCTGCGGAGATAGCATCACCATCACCGTCACCATGCCGTCGTGCTTCTGGAACTCATCTAGTACCTCGATGTCTTGCTGGATCAAGAAGGCGAGGGACGTCACCGAGCTGAACGTGTGCAGAACGCGGAGGTGCCGTGCGTTCGGTACTTGATCGGTTGAAGCGCGAAGAAGTTCGACTACATCAATCGCATTGTGAAACAATTCCGCTTACGGTCGACGAGGGTACGTAGACACACTCTCCCCCTCATTGCTATGCATCTCCATGGATAGATCATTGCGTGTGCATAGAATTTTTTTTGTTTTCCATGCAACGATTCCCAACACTATCTCATGTGCACTGAACTATAGTTCTATTTACATTAGTGTGAACAATATGCTAGTAATTTTTGTTCATAATATTTGATAACTTTATTTGATGAACATTGATAACTCAGTTAGGTTCCCCTGATAATTTACACCTAGCAACTTTTTGATAACTATTTTGTGCTTGTAACATTTGGTTATTTTTTTTTCATGTAGGGCACCTAGCAAACAAGTTGTTGCTGCTAAGGCTTCGCCAAGTGTATCAGAAACAAGGTAATTCCAGACCTTTCTTGTTTGCATTTTCCCCGTACATTCTTATTTTCTGCACTGAGTTATTTTCTGTTTCAAGTTATCGAAAACAAAATGCTGTTTTTTTGTTCATATCATTAGATAACTTATAATACTAATCATTGATAACTTAGTAATATTTTTCCTCGAAGTTTTTATACCTGAAGCATGTGACAACTTTTTGTGTTGGTAACATCTGGTAACTTAAGCTTAACAACATGTGTAATCTCACAACTCCTCTTGTGTACCCCTATTTTTAGTCGTTCAAAATATAAAGCCGCTGTGAAAAAGGTGCGATTTTTCAAGACCAGATCTTCTCCACGACTAAGGGCAGCATCATCGCAGACAACAGAAGTTATCCATCTTGATGAATCGCCCATGGCGACGTCTCCGTCTGCGGTCGAAGATCTTGATGCGACGGGTGGTTCGTTAGCTTCTGATGAAGCAGCAGCAGCTTGCTCGGGCGCATCTGGTGCTATTGCGGTGACATCCGATGGTGTTTCTGCTGACCCTGTAGATCAGCTCGCTGCAGCGGCCAGTATTACTGTTGTTGTAGAAGATATCGCCAGCGTGGCCGTTGATGTTGAAGCTGAAGATGTTGCCACTGCGGGACATGATGAAGGTGAAGCTATAGGTTATTTCTGTCTCCCATCACCTTTTTTTGTCTGTAGTGATGATTTTATGTTGACGATGTGTTCACTCTTTTCCACTGCATCCATTCGTGTCATTGAAGATGTTGTGGGAGGTACCCGAGTCAATGTGCCTAGTGATACGGCAATAGCTGAAGGTCAAGAGCATGATGCCCAGAATCCTGCGGTGACCAAAAATGTTAATGAAGAGAAAGCAGCCCCAGGTTGGTAACTTGTCTATTTTCTGTTGATAACTTGCCTGTTTACAGCCATGATAACTCATGTTATTGTTTTCACGTTAACAAATACAATGTCCATTTCATGTTTATCTGATGCCTTTTTCCATTTTTGTGTTACTTTTGGTGTTTATTGCAGAAGTTGACCCTGTCGTAGAGTCGAGCACCCCTGGAGCTGGAGAATATGACGTTGTATATATAGCCTATGGTGATTTTATGCCACCCAGCTGCTCTCTTGGGCTTGATGCCATTTTTGGTGCGACACCACAAGTACCACCATCGACTGAAGCATCTCCAATGGTTCAAGCTGCACCAGCATCGGCTCCTACGGGTCAAGCTGCACCTCCATCACAAGAAGCATCAGCGGCGGCGGCATCGGATCAAGTACCACCTGCAGCAGGAGAAGCATCAGCGGCGGCGGCATCGGCTCAAAGAGCACCAGAAGCATCGACAGCGGCGACAATGGATCAAGTACCATCTGCAGCAGGAGAAGCATCAGCGGCGGCGGCATTGGCTCAAGTACCACCTGCAGCACCAGCTACTGGCCCTATCGCGGTTCTAGGGCTTGCATCTCCCAGTGCTGCTGACTTCAAGGGCAAGAAAGGTGGGAAAGTTATCGACGTGCAACCGGTTGCTTGGGCTGTGCCATGCAACTCTGGTAAGTGAAGACCTTGCGTCTTCACTTTCTACAGTGAGAGTGATGGATGGAAATATGTCAGTGTAGACCTTTTGTTTTTCGGTTGGGTGAGCTTTCGTTATTTATGTGTTTGGCTTTTTTTATGCTCTCGTGTGTATGGATGAATGTAAGACGACTTTTATGCTTGTGTGATGTGAAAATGAACATTCATGCTTTTAGTACCCGGAATATTTTTTTTGTTGTGTTCCCTAAAATATGTTGTACGACGCTAGCCGAGATGATAACATATGATATGTTTCTTCTGGTAACCTGCCTGACATATTGGTGATAACTCAAACCTCTCCCCTGGTAACTCTGTCAGTGTTGAAAGTCGTTGATATCACACCAACCATGGGCCGGGTAACTGACCACTTTTATCTGTTACTAACTATATTAAGCGTGTGATACATACATCTCCTATCATTGTGTAGTTATTTTCCTTACATTGGTCATGCTTACCTAACATGACTGCACTAGTACTAGCAGTTGTGTACTCTTTTTCCTCTGTAATTTGTTATTATCCCCTCATTTTTTATTATCCTGATAAGCCCTTTTGCCACTATCCTGGTAACTCAAATGTTCATATCCTGGTAATTTCTGTACCATGGACATGATAACTCCACCCAGATATATTCCTTACCAATTCTAGCCCATAAAGTTCTTTGGTCATCTTTTAATACATGTTTTGATGTTATCACACCTGCTCCTCATTATGCCCCAATCTTAACATTATCTAATATGTTTTTTAAAAGCCTATACCAGTGTGATGGTAATTCACCTTCACATTACCTGGTAATTTTTGTAATGTGGGCCTGATAACTTCATGTATATTGACTCATTTTTTATACTTCTTTCTTTCAATATATTATCTTGCTTATCACTACTGTTCAGGTCCTCATCCCTCTTTTTTTCTTTATGTAACCCCGGAAGGTCGTCGTGTGCAAGTGTATGACATTGAGATTGACGATGATGAGGTTCTCATGTGGTGGGAAGAGTTTGAACATGAAAATCCTGCAGTAAAAGAGAAATCCAATGTTCAAAGAGGTGATTTCTTTTTCTGCTCCCTGAACATTGCAACCCCTGCATAAATACCTTTTTTAATTTTTCAACCATGCAAAACATGTGACAGTTGATAAGTTTTGCCCCACCTCTTGATAAGTCCTTCACCCATTTGCTGATAACTTATGTTTCAATATTTTTTTGACCTTGCTTACTCATGTCTTTGTTACACTATACATCTTAGTTTTGTTTTTTTGTTTTTACCAGACCACCCTCAAAGGTCAATACTTGTTACACCAGAATTACCACCTCGCACAGAGCAATTAGTATGCAGTGCAACCCCTAAATTCTTTATTCGGAAAGTTAGGGTCACCCACCCATCCAAATACTTGCTCCCGCCTTTTGCTACCCTCACACCCACCGACGAGGAAGAGTTTGTTTACAATGAAGTTATGAAGCATACTACTGATTCTAACTCCAAGATTAAGGGGTAACAATGAACCTTTCCCTTTTTTCCTCATTTTTAACATAAATCATTTTTTGTGCCATTTTTGAAATGTATTTTAATTTTTTCTTGTAATGTAGTTTTAGGGTTATTGACATTGATGGGAGGTGGGTCAATCTCGGTGAGCTTGCCGACTGTGTGAAGGGAATTGGGCAACTATCAACTAGCATTGCTAAGTTACATGTTTGCATTCTTCAGTATAAGGAAACCCTAAGAAGGATCATCTTCCCTTGGCTGCTGTGTGTGTATCTATTGATAGGATACTTCAAATCCAAGCCTGTATTGAAGCATTTCCGACGGGACCGGTTTTACATTCTCAGTCACCAGGATCAGGTATCTTATGTTTGCTGGATAATTTTCACATTCTGTTGTCTCTTCTCTGACATGTTAACTATTCTTTTGTGTGTTGTTTTGCTCCAATAGATGGTAGCTCTAGTATAACTTCCTTGGTAACTTTACAATTAGTGTCCTGATAAGTTTTGTTTTTTGCTTTCCTGTTAATATCGGTACTTTTTTTTACCTTGGTATTGTTTGTTCTTTCTGTCATGATAACCTCTTCATGCACACTGGTAACTTTGACCTTAATGACCTGGTAATTTTTTTTAGTTGCCTCCCCTGTGAATTTCAGTATCCTTTTTACCTTGGTAATTTTGTTCTTTCTGCCCTGCCAAGCTTACTACCTTTAAATTGCAGCTGCTATTCCCTGCTTTGCAAAAGTTGGGTCCTGGTCCAAATGACGGGCATTGGTATGTGTTGTCACTAAATCTTAGGGCGAAACGGTTTGAAGTTCTAGATTTATTGCGCGAACAAGATAGTCCTTTCTCTTCTCGAGCATGCGACAAGATACATGTGTTGGGAAACGTTGCATGGAAAACAAAAAAAATTCTACGCACACGCAAGATCTATCCAAGGAGATGCATAGCAACGAGAGGGAAGAGTGTGTCTACGTACCCTCATAGACCATAAGCAAAAGTGTTTGACAACGCGGTTGATGTAGTCGAACTTTCTTCGCGATCCAACCGATTGAGTACCGAACGTACGACACCTTCGCGTTCAGCACACGTTCAGCTCGGTGACGTCCTTCGCCTTCTTGATCCAGCAAGACAGCGAGGTAGTGGATGAGTTCCGGTAGCACGACGGCATGGTGACGGTGATGGTGAAGCTATCTCTGCAGGGCTTCGCCTAAGCACTACGAAAATATGACCGGGGGTGTAAACGGTGGAGGAGGGGGCGCCCCACATGGCTAATCAATTGTTCTGGGTGTGCTAGGCACCCCCCTCCCACATATATATAGGTGGGAGGGAGAGGGGAGCAGCCAGGAGGGCACCCCAAGTAGGCCGAATCCTACTTGGGGTCCCTTCCCAAGTGGCGCCCCCCTTCCATGTTTAGGTGCGGGGGAAAGGTGGGGGAGGGAGGCGCCCCTCCCCCCTTTCCTTTCTCCCATGACAAGGGGAAGGCAGGAGGGGCTAGCCCTCCCCCTTTTCCTTCCCTAGGGCCGGCCGGCCAGGGAGAGGGGCGCACCAGCCCCCTGTGGGCTGGTCCATCCCCCCCTTGGCCCATTAGGCCGAATACACCTACCGGGGGTGTCCGGAACCCCTTCCGATGACCCGATGACTACCCGGTGCATCCCGAAACTCTTCCGGTGTCCGAATACCATCGTCCTATATATCAATCTTTACCACTTAACCATTTCGAGACTCCTCATCATGTCCGTGATCTCATCCGGGACTCCAAACAACATTCGGTCACCAAATCATATAACTCATATAACACTATATCGTCAACGAACGTTAAGCATACGGACCCTACGGGTTTGAGAACTATGTAGACAGGACCGAGACACCTCTTCGGTCAATAACCAATAGCGGAACCTGGATGCCCATATTAGCTCCTACATATTCTACGAAGATCTTTATCGGTCGAACCGTTATGACAACATACGTAATTCCCTTTGTCCATCGGTATGTTACTTGCCCGAGATTCGATCGTCGGTATCTTCATACCTAGTTCAATCTCATTACCGGCAAGTCTCTTTACTCGTTCCGTAATACATCATCTTGCAACTAACTCATTAGTCACTTTGCTTGCAAGGCTTCTTACGATGTGTATTACTGAGAGGGCCCAGAGATACCTCTCCGATACTCGGAGTGACTAATCCTAATCTTGATCTATGCCAACTCAACAAACACCTTTGGAGATACCTGTAGAGCATCTTTATGATCACCCAGTTACGTTGTGACGTTTGATAGCACACAAGGTATTACTCCGGTATCCGGGAGTTGCATAATCTCATAGTCGGAGGAATATGTATTTGACATGAAGAAAGCAATAGCAATAAACTGAACGATCAATATGCTAAGCTAACGGATGGGCCTTGTCCATCACATCATTCTCCTAATGATGTGATCCCGTTATCAAATGACAACACATGTCTATGGTTAGGAAACCTTAACCATCTTTGATCAACGAGCTAGTCTAGTAGAGGCTTACTAGGGACACGGTATTTGTTTATGTATTCACATATGTATTTAAGTTTCCAATCAATACAATTCTAGCATGAATAATAAACCTTTATCATGAATAAGGAAATATAAAATAACAACTTTATTATTGCCTCTAGGGCATATTTCCATCAGTCTCCCACTTGCACTAGAGTCAATAATCTAGTTCACATCACCATGTGATTTAACACCCATAGTTCACATCACCATGTGGCTAACACCCAAAGAGTTTACTAGAGTCAATAATCTAGTTCACATCGTCATGTGATTAATACCCAAAGTGTACTAAGGTGTGATCATGTTTTGCTTGTGAGAGAAGTTTAGTCAACGGGTCTGCCACATTCAGATCCGTATGTATTTTGCAAATTTCTATTTCTACAATGCTCTGCATGGAGCTACTCTAGCTAATTGCTCCCACTTTCAATACGTATCCAGATTGAGACTCAGAGTCATCTGAATTGGTGTCAAAGCTTGCATCGACGTAACCCTTTACGACGAACTCTTTATCACCTCCGTAACCGAGAAACATTTCCTTAGTCCTCTTTAGGTACCTAAGGATAATTTTGACCACTGTCCAGTGATCTACTCCTGGATCACTATTGTACCCCCTTGCCAAACTCATGGCAAGGCACACAACATGTCTGGTACACAGCATGGCATACTTTATAGAACCTATGACCGAGGCATAGGGAATGACTTTCATTCTCTCTATATATTCTGCAGTGGTCGGGTTTTGAGTCTTACTCAACTTCACACCTTATAACACAGGCAAGAACCCTTTCTTTGACTGGTCCATTTTGAACTTCTTCAAAACTTTATCAAGGTATGTGCTTTGTGAAAGTCCTATTAAGCGTCTCGATCTATCTCTATAGATCTTGATGCCCAATATATAAGTAGCTTCATCAAGGTCTTTCATTGAAAAATTCTTATTCAAGTATCCTTTTATGCTATCGAGAAATTCTATATCATTTCCAATCAACAATATGTCATCCACATATAATATCAGAAATGCTACAGAGCTCCCACTCACTTTCTTGTAAATACAGGCTTCACCGTAAGTCTGTATAAAACCATATGCTTTGATCACCTCATCAAAGCGTATATTCCAACTCCGAGATGCTTGCACCGGTCCATAGATGGATCGCTGGAGCTTGCACACTTTGTTAGCACCTTTAGGATCGACAAAACCTTCCGTTTGTATCATATACAACTCTTCTTTAAGAAATCCATTAAGGAATGCAGTTTTGACATCCATTTGCGAGATTTCATAATTATAAAATGCGGCAATTGCTAACATGATTCGGACAGACTTAAACATCACTACTAGTGAGAAAGTCTTGTCATAGTCAACCCCTTGAACTTGTTGAAAAACTTTTGCGACAAGTCAAGCTTTGTAGATAGTAACATTACCATCAGCGTCAGTCTTCTTCTTGAAGATCCATTTATTCTCTATGGCTTGCCGATCATCGGGCAAATCCACCAAAGTCCATACTTTGTTCTCATACATGGATCCTATCTCAGGTTTCATGGCCTCAAGCCATTTATCGGAATCTGGGCTCATCATAGCTTCTTCATAGTTCGTAAGTTCGCCATGGTTTAGTAACATAACTTCCAGAACAGGATTACCGTACCACTCTAGTGCAGATCATGCTCTGGTCGGCCTACGAGGTTCAGTAGTAAATTGATCCAAAGTTTCATGATCATCATCATTTGCTTCCTCTTTGGTTGGTGTAGGCATCACGAGAACGGCTTTCTCTGATGTACTACTTTGCAATTCGAGAGAAGGTACAATTACCTCATCAAGTTCTACTTTCCTCCCACTCACTTCTTTCGAGAGAAACTTCTTCTCTAGAAAGGACGCATTCTTAGCAACAAAGATTTTTCCTTTGGATCTGTGGTAGAAGGTATACCCAATAGTTTCTTTTGGGTATCCTATGAAGACACACTTCTCCGCTTTGGGTTCGAGCTTATTAGGTTGAAGCCTTTTTGACATAAGCGTCGCATCCCCAAACTTTAAGAAATGACAGCTTAGGTTTCTTGCCAAACCACAGTTCATACGGTGTCGTCTCAACGAATTTAGACGGTGCCCTATTTAATGTGAATGCGGCTGTCTCTAATGCATAATCCCAAAACGATAGTGGTAAATCGGTAAGAGACATCATAGAACTCACCATATCTAACAAAGCACGGTTACGACGTTCGGACACACCATTACGATGTGGTGTTCCAGGTGGCGTGAGTTATGAAACAATTCCACATTGTTTGAAATGAAGGACAAACTCGTAACTCAAATATTCGCCTCCACGATCAGACCATAGAAACTTTATTTCCTTGTTACGATGATTCTCGACTTCACTCTGAAATTCTTTGAACCTTTCAAATGTTTCATACTTGTGTTTCATTAAGTAGATATACCCATACCTACTTAAATCATCTGTGAAGGTCAGAAAATAACGATACCCACCGTGTGCCTCAACACTCATTGGACCGCATACATCGGTATGTATTATTTCCAATAAGTCATTTAGCTCTCTCCATTGTTCCGGAGAATGGAGTTTTAGTCATCTTGCCCATGAGGCATGGTTCGCAAGTATCAAATGATTCATAATCAAGTGACTCCAAAAGTCCATCTGCATGGAGTTTCTTCATGCGCTTTACACCAATATGACCTAAACGGCAGTGCCACAAGTATGTTTGCACTATCATTATCAACTTTGCATCTTTTGGCATCAATATTATGAATATGTGTATCACTACGATCGAGATTCAATAAACCATTCACATTGGGTGTATGACCATAGAAGGTTTTATTCATGTAAACAGAACAACAATTATTCTCTAACTTAAATGAATAACCATATTGCAATAAACATGATCTAATCATATTCATGCTCAACGCAAACACCAAATAACATTTATTTAGGTTCAACACTAATCCCGAAGGTAGAGGGAGTGTGCGATGGTGATCGTATCAACCTTGGAATCACTTCCAACACACATCGTCACCTCGCACTTAACCAGGCTCTGTTTATTCTGCAACTCCTGTTTCGAGTTAGTAATCTTAGCCGCTGAACCGGTATCGAATACCTAGGTGCCACTACGAACACTAGTAAGGTACACATCAATAACATGTATATCAAAGATACTTTTGTTCACTTTGCCATCCTTCTTATCCGCCAAGTATTTGGGGCAGTTCCGCTTCGAGTGACCATTTCCTTTGCAGTAGAAGCACTCAGTTTCAGGCTTGGGTCCAGCTTTGGGCTTCTTCATTGGAGCGACAACTTGCTTGCCATTCTTCTTGAAGTTCTCTTTCTTTCCCTCACCCTTTTTCTTGAAACTAGTGGTCTTGTTAACCATCAACACTTGATGCTCTTTCTTGATTTCTACCTTCGCCGATTTCAGCATCGCAAAGAGCTCAGAAATCGTTTTCGTCATCCCTTGCATATTATAGTTCATCACGAAGTTCTAGTAACTTGGTGATAGTGACTAGAGAACTCTGTCAATCACTATCTTATCTGGAGGATTAACTCCCACTTGATTCAAGCGATTGTAGTACCCAGACATTCTGAGTACATGCTCACTGGCTGAGCTATTCTCCTCCATCTTGTAGGCAAAGTACTTGTCAGAGGTCTCATACCTCTCAACACGGGCTTAAGTCTGAAAACCCAATTTCAACTCTTGGAACATCTCATATGTTCCATGGCGTTCAAAACATCTTTGAAGCCACGATTCTAAGCCGTAAATCATGGCGCACTAAACTATCAAGTAGTCATCATATCGAGCTTGTCAAACGTTCATAACATCTGCATCAGCTCCTACAACATGTCAGTCACCTAGCGGTGCATCAAGGACATAATTCTTCTGTGCAGCAATGAGGATAATCCTGAGATCACGGACCCAGTCCGCATTATTGCTACCATCATCTGTCAACTTAGTTTTCTCTAGGAACATATCGAAAAATATAGGGGAGCTATATCACAAGCTATTGATCTACAACATAGATATGCAAAACTATTAAGACTAAGTTCATGATAAATTAAGTTCAATTAATCAAATTACTAATGAACTCCCACTTAAATAAACATCCCTCAAGTTATTTAAGTGATACATGATCAAAATCAACTAACCCATTTCCGATCATCACGTGAGATGGGGTAGTCATCAATGGTGAACATCTCTATGTTGATCATATCTACTATATGACTCACGTTCTACCTTTCGGTCTCCAGTGTTCCAAGACCATATATGTACATGCTAGGCTCGTCAAGTTTAACCCAAGTATTATGCATGTGCAAAACTGTCTTACACCCGTTGTATGTGAACGTAGAGTCTATCACACCCGATCATCACGAGGTGCTTCGAAACGACGAACTTTGGCAATGGTGCATACTCGAAGAGAACACTTTTATCTTGAAATTTAGTGAAGGGATCATCTTATAATGCTACCGCCATTCTAAGCAAAATTAGATGCATAAAGGATAAACATCACATGCAATCAAAATATGTGACATGATATGGCCATCATCATCTTATGCTTTTGATCTCCATCTCCAAAGCATCGTCATGATCTCCATCGTCACCGGCTCGACACCTTGATCTCCATCGTAGCGTCGGGGTCATCTCCCCAACTATTGCTTCTACAACTATTGCTAACGCATAGCGATAAAGTAAAGCAATTACATGGCGCTTGCATTTCATACAATAAAGAGACAACCCTAAGGCTCCTGCCGATTGTCGATATTACCAAACATGATCATCTCATACATCAACATATATCACATCATATCTTGACCATATCATATCACAACATGTCCTGCAAAAACAAGTTAGACGTCCTCTACTTTGTTGTTGCAAGTTTTACATGGCTGCTACGGGCTTCTAGCCAGAACCGTTCTTACCTACGCAAAAACCACAATGGTGATTCATCAAGTTTGTTGTTTTAACCTTCTTCAAGGACCGGTTGTAGTCAAATTCGATTCAACTAAAGTAGGAGAAACAGACACCCGCCAGCTGCCACCTTTATGCAAAACTAGTTGCATGTCTGTCGGTGGAACCGGTCTCATGTGCGTGGACATGTAAGGTTGGTCCGGGCCGCTTCATCCCACAATACCATCGAATCAAAATAAGACGTTGGTGGTAAGTAGTATGACTATCACCACCCACAACTCTTTGTGTTCTACTCGTGCATATCATCTATGCATAGACCTGGCTCTGATGTCACTGTTGGGAAACGTTGCATGGAAAACAAAAAATTTCTATGCACACGCAAGATTTATCCATGGAATTGCATAGCAACAAGAGGGGAGAGTGTGTCTACGTACCCTCGTAGACCGTAAGCGGAAGTGTTTGACAACGCGGTTGATGTAGTCAAACTTTCTTCGCGATCCAACCGATCGAGTACCGAACATACGGCACCTCCGCGTTTAGCACACGTTTAGCTTGGTGACGTCCTCCGCCTTCTTGATCCAGCAAGACGACGAGGTAGTGGATGAGTTTCGGCAACACGATGGTGTGGTGATGGTGATGGTGAAGCTATCTCCGCAGGGCTTCGCCTAAGCACTACGAACATATGACCGAGGGTGTAAATGGTGGAGGGGGGCGCCGCACACGGCTAAGCAATTGTTCTGGGTGTGCTAGGCGCCCCTCCCACATATATATAGGTGGGAGGAAGAGGGGAGCAGCCAGGAGGGCGCCCCAAGTAGGCCGAATCCTACTTGGGGTCCCTTCCCAAGTGGCGCCCCCCTTCCATGTTTAGGTGCGGGGAAAAGGCAGGGGAGGGAGGCGCCCCCCCTTTCCTTTCTCCCATGAGAAGGGGAAGGCAGGAGGGTCTAGCCCTCCCCCTTTTCCTTCCGTAGGGCTAGCCGGCCAGGGAGAGGGGCGCACCAGCCCCCTGTGGGCTGGTCTGTCCCCCACTTGGCCCATTAGGCCCAATACACCTACCGGGGGTGTCCGGAACCCCTTCCGGTGACCCGACGACTACCCGGTGCATCCCGAAACTCTTTCGGTGTCCGAATACCATTGTCCTATATATCAATCTTTACCTCTCGGCCATTTCGAGACTCCTCGTCATGTCTGTGATCTCATCCGGGACTCCGAACAACATTCGGTCCCCAAATCATATACTCCCTCCGTTCCCAAATATAGGGTGTATAGTTTTTGGCGTGAAAATTAAAGAACACACGTTGAGGGAAAATTTCACAAGTTTTGGGCGAGATTATACTTAACTAATTGATATGAGAAAATAGAGGAGCTTGCCTGATATAAGGACATGTAATCAAATCCCTAAAAAAATTATCCAAACGAGTGGTGCAACGCAATACACCTTATATTTCGGATTTTTTTCTCAAAAAACTATACACCTTATATCAAGGAACGGAGGGAGTAACTCGTATAACACTATATCGTCAACGAACGTTAAGCGTGCGGACCCTACAGGTTCGAGAACTATGTAGACATGACCAAGACACCTCTCCGGTCAATAACCAATAGTGGAACCTGGATGCCCATATTGGCTCCTACATATTCTTCGAAGATCTTTATCGGTCGAACCGTTATGACAACATACGTAATTCCCTTTGTCCATCGGTATGTTACTTGCCCGAGATTCGATAGTCGGTATCTTCATACCTAGTTCAATCTCGTTACTCGTTCCGTAATACATCATCTTGCAACTAACTCATTAGTCACTTTGCTTGCAAGGCTTCTTATGATGTGTATTACTGAGAGGGCCCAGAGATACCTCTCCGATACTCGGAGTGACAAATCCTAATCTTGATCTATGCCAACTCAACAAACACCTTCGGAGATACCTGTAGAGCATCTTTATGATCACCCAGTTACATTGTGATGTTTGATAGCACACAAGGTATTCCTCCGGTATCCGGGAGTTGCATAATCTCATAGTCGGAGGAATATGTATTTGACATGAAGAAAGCAATAGCAATAAACTGAATGATCAATATGCTAAGCTAACGGATGGGTTTTATCCATCACATCATTCTCCTAATGATGTGATCTCGTTATCAAATGACAACACATGTCTATGGTTAGGAAACCTTAACCATCTTTGATCAACGAGCTAGTCTAGTAGAGGCTTACTAGGGACACGGTATTTGTTTATGTATTCACACATGTATTTAAGTTTCCGATCAATACAATTCTAGCATGAATAATAAACCTTTATCATGATTAAGGAAATAAAATAATAACCATTTTATTATTGCCTCTAGGGCATATTTCCATCAACATGAACGCTGTAAAGAAGGCTTGGTTGATAAATTACAAGGACTCGCATAAGCAAATTCAGGACTATGAACTTGTGTACATTGATGTGCTGAAACAGGATAATGGGTTAGTTGTGGTTTATTCACTCTCTTTTACACCTCACTATATATTCTGATCACTGTTTTTGACCGTTCGCAACCTCAATTAAGCTGATTGTGGCTTGTTTTTCATCACAAATGTTTCAACATTGATTGTGTATTTTTCACCTGCATGTATCTTGAGGTGTGGGATGGAAAAATTATCCTGTCCTTAACTCAAGAACAAATTCCAGCTCTCAGGAAAATGCTGACATTGAGGTGGTTAGATCATGATCAAAACAAATGCACGCAGTGGCGTTATCATCTGTTTGGCAACGGATGATGAGGTGAGAATTGTTACGACTGTGTTGTTACACTTTGTTTAGTTGCATTAGAGGCACATCATCACATGTATATCTTCATGTGAGGGTTGGTAACTGATGCTGTCACATTGTGATAACTTCTACCAAACTGTCATGATAACTTTTACATGAATCTGTCATGATAATGTCATGGAGAAAAGTGTTGACATGTTCTTTACTATAGTATACAAATTCATTGACCAAATGATAAATTCATTGTCAGTCATTATAAATTGGATCACATTTTATTTGATAACTGCAAGCATCTTTGGTCGACGACCGGGATTACTTGCTTCTAATTTTTATAAGTCCAAGTAGGCGTAATTTTTGTTCATAATTAATACAATGCAGTGCCGGTAGCTTACAAAAATGTAGATATAAAATCTTTGGATTACAAATCCATGACAACTTCATCATACAGTGCTGGTAACTGGCATAGCAGGGTGCTGATAGCTTGCATAAAATATAGATATAAAAATCTTGTATTACAGAGCCATGACAACTTCATCATACAATGCTGGTAACTGGCATAGCAGTGTGCTGACAGCTTGCACATTATGGTCCATGAAGATAATGTAGCCACCGTCTTCCCTTTTCAAAGCACCTTCTTCATTTATCTTGCGAGGGGAGATTTGCATTTGCGTTTGTCGTGGTCCACGCTCCTGCACACACCACATTTCCTTTGTGACTTGGGCTTCGCAATGTCAAAGCCTGACTGCTTCCTTTTTGACTTTGGTCGCCCCTTCGTTGTAGTCTTGGGTGGGTCTAGGATCAACTTTGTGTTTGAGGACTGAGATGCATCCGGATGTGGGGGCTGGATGAAAAAAGCATGATTATTTTTGCTAGCATGTATCATCACAGGCACACTTGCTTGTTGTGTGGCGGGGTTCTCCTGTTGTTGTGCATCGGGGGCCATTGTTTGCTGTGCGGCAGAGTTGTCTTCATTCGCCCAACCCATAGGTATCAAGCAGGGATCTGGTTGTCCTTGAAATGATCCTTTTGCTTCTTCCTTTTCCTTTCTTGCTTTTTTAAGTTGACTATTATTCAGGGTTTCAAGCTCCTCCTTGAAAGTATACAGGTGTTTTCTTGCCAATCTGGTTCCATCATCTGTTAGGCAAGCGTCTTTGGCCGATACCTTAAATTCTTTTAGAATTGACGCATATCGCATGATGCTTTTCCCTTCTTCTGGCATCGACTTCTTAACTGTTGGCTGTTCAAAATTAGGTTGAATAAGATCCTCCTCTGGATCCCAAGTCCACCTCTTTAGGATGTATTTTTCAGGTATCTCGTACACCCCAATCTGGTCCATCACTCATAGTATGTGTGCGCATAGTAGTCTGTCACGATCAAACTTGCAGCAAGAACACGAGTATGTCCCTTCATCCATGTTTGCTTGCACATGGTAGTACTTGTCCCCATATTTTGGTATTATCCCTCGTACTGAGCTGACCTTGAAGGTACCATCATCCAATGTGTCACATCTGTAGGCTGATTTCACCTTCATCTCCACCTGGAACTTGCAAAACAGATTATGTGTGTACAGCCCCCGCACCTGCATCTCCAGCGGGTTCATCGAGTACATTTCGGTTTCTTTGTACACTGTTTCCAACTGCTCTTTCGACACGCTAGCCATCACCTTATCCTGTATCGCAGTGTACTATTGTGCAAATTTGACCAGTGAGTTGTTCGGGTTGACATACTTCTTGAGCACAGAGTTAAACCCCTCACTTCTTGCTGTGGTCTGCAACAACGGAAAAAAAATCATGCATATAGTATGCTGGGACCCAACATTTCACGTTGTCGTTCTGGCCATAC
Source organism: Thinopyrum elongatum (assembly GCA_011799875.1). NCBI lineage: Eukaryota > Viridiplantae > Streptophyta > Magnoliopsida > Poales > Poaceae > Thinopyrum > Thinopyrum elongatum. Next base: position 204,968,959 of record CM022303.1, read on the forward strand.
GCTTCCATCATCACCCACCATTTGTGTTCAAACTCCTCGACTGCATTCAAAACAGAAACATGGTAACATCAGGTCTTGAAGGGTGGTAACCTTAGTACAGACAGATTGGTAACTAAAACACCATAGTTGTTTTGATAATTCTATCACACACACTTGGTTATTTTAGTTCAAGCAACATGGTAAGTACATTGCACATAGGATTTTTTTTCACAACGAATACCACTCGGTGTCTGTAGTCCAAGCATCATTTTAACTAGCAATAAACAAAATTCCTTTGAATCACAACTAGTTGGGGATGCAAAGTTATTCTGCAACTAGTAGGGTGTATAACCGGAATGCGTGCAACAAACATGATAGCTTCAGTACAGAAAATAATGGAGGTAACTTTGTTATAATTCTCTGGTAACTTGTCACCTTCTTACATGGTAACTATTGATCTCATGCATGCGAACTCATTTTGTGTTTAAGTAGTAAGGATGGGAAGTAAAATACCAGTCAAGCTGTTGTCAACACAATCCTTGAATGCCTTGTTTAGTGGCTCATCGTCAGTCATCAGCTTCCCAAGCTTCTCCTGGGCTTTTTTCATTATATGCCAGCGGCAATTCCTATGTACTATCCCGATGAACACCTCTTCAATAGCACTCCTCATCGCAAAATCTTGATATGTTATTATGTTCTTTGGTGCAATTCCATCCGTTGCATGCAAGAATGCATTAAACAGCCACACCAAGTTACCAGATAATTCGTTTTAAACAAATCCACAACCAAACTGGATTGACTGCCCATGGTTATTAATGCCAATGAAGGGCGCACAGGGCATCTTGTACATGTTTCTCATATATGTTGTGTCAAATGAGATGACATCATTGTATCTAGCATATGCCCTGTGCAACGCACCATCTATCCAGAACAAATTTTCCACTCTGTCCTCGTCATCAAGCTTTATTCTCCAATAGAAATCTGGATCTTGTGCCTTCATATCTTGGAAGTATGAGATTGTGCTTCCCACATCAGCGTGGCCATACTCTAGTTTGTGTGATCTTCACCTCTCTTCTTTGAGATTTATGGTTTGTATTCGAGTTTTGTAACTTCATTGTTTTCCTGTCTTCAGTTTTTCATTGATTAGTTTCCCGAAAATGCCGTCTTCAAATGTTAGCTGTCTTTTTAGTTATTATTTAATCTTCACCTATTTATACTATTTAAGCGTCTTTTTAGTTAATCGCATAGTTATTGGCATACTTGTCCAAGAAAGTTCCGTGCCACCCCCACTCTATTCCTGACCATTAGCCAAGTTTGTTCCCGCATGTCATTGTTGTTCTCACTCTGATTCAAGTACAGTACAAATAGTTACATAACTTGCTTGCCAATTACCATGTTGCAATGAATGGGAAAAACATATTTGAGCGATGAATCGGTTTAGATCCAATTTACTGGTGGGGAGTGTTATAGTATATGTGGATTGCACTAGCCCTTTCCATCAGTTCGGACTTTTAGTTGCGTTGGCTACTGCATGAAGCTTAACATGGTATCAGAGCTAAGGTCTTGAGTTCAAGTCCTGACTTTCGCTATTTATCTAAAAAACTGTTGCTGCCCCCCTTTGTGTCCACGTATAGGCCTCTTGAGTCATATATCGCTCTCTTTTGGTTGCACGTGTTGACTTGTCTTCCCCATCACACGTGAGAGGGGGTGTTACAGTATATGTGGATTGCACTAGCCCTTTCCGTCAGTTCGGACTTTTGGTTGCGTTAGCTAGTGCATGAAGCTCAACATGGTATCGGAGCTAAGGTCTTGAGTTCAAGTCCTGGCTTTCGCAATTTATCTAAAAAGTTGTTGTTGCCCCCCTTTGTGTCCACATATAGGCCTCTTGAGTCATACGTGAGTTTCACGCGTCGTCGCTCTCTTCCGGTTGCACGTGTTGACTTGTCTTCCCCGGCACACATGAGAGGGGGTGTTACAGTATATGTGGATTGCACTAGCCCTTTCCATTAGTTCGGACTTTTGGTTGCGTTAGCTGGTGCATGAAGCTTATCATGGTATCAGAGCTAAGGTCTTGAGTTCAAGTCCTGGCTTTCGCAATTTATCTAAAAAATTGCTACTGCCCTCCTTTGTGTCCACGGATAAGCCTCTTGAGTCATAAGTGAGTTTTGCGGGCCGTCGCTCTCTTCCGGTTGCACATGTTGACTTGTCTTTCCCGTCACACATGAGAGGGGGTGTTACTTAATAGGGAGAACATTAAGGATGTCGAGAGGTTCTTCTGTGTAATGATTTCTAAAAGATGAAGTTTTGAAATAGTAGAGCCCCACTCCGGTGATGCAATGACATGTTAAATCTCCCCTTTTCTGTTATAGTACTAGTTTGATGCAATGACCGTATTATAAACTAACTTTGAATATTTTTGGATAAGCCGATGTTAACATATTAAACTATGAGTATTTGATATGAGCATCCTTGCTAATAATAATGACAACAAAGGAGTTGAAAATCAAGACATCTAATTGGCAAGTATCCTCTCTGAAACAACACTGATATCCCCTTTCAGGTAGACGACGTCAGAGCTGAAGGAAAAGGCGCAGTGCAACCACATGCCGATGTGATCAAAGAACAGACATGTAACACCCCTGTGTAATAGCCACTTTGATCAGTTGCTAATAATGCCGGGTCATATCATTTGCAGTGCCTAAACATAGTGGTTAATCAAAGCAAGTCAAATTCAATTCTGAAAATCAACTCAAATTCATGAGTGAAATGTGAAGTTGATCAAACACTGTTGGGAAAATGTTCATTAATTGGCAAAAAATCCAGGAACATTTGAAAAACCCTCATACATAAAGTTGGAGTTAGGAAAATTACTCAAACAAGGTGAAACAGCACCAAAACAGGATATTTAAATCCATTTAAAATCATTTCAATTTCAAACAAAATCCTGTTTTGCCCAAACCACTTTTTGGTGAGAGCTAATAATGCACTGCAATATTTGGGCCTAGTACCATGTTTTATAAAATAGCAAAAGAAGCCTAACTATTTCGAAAATAGAAAAATAAGATATGAAGGCCACTGTGCACTGGGCCCAAGTGCACAGTGCCTGAGGCCAGCCCACTAGGCCCCTTTCTCCCTCCGCTACCTCTCTCTCCTGTGTGTGTCGGCGCGCGCCTGGTCGCGCCGGTGAACGCCGCCCGAACGCCGACAGCGCGACGCCGCGGGCGCCGCGAGGAGATAAGGGCGAGGCCATGCGTTCCCCCTGGCCTCCTCAGTCACTTCTCCCCCTCTCCCCTCGGACGCTCCACCTCTCTTCCCCTCTCCAGATCCGTCGTCCGAGCGCCACCGTCACCGCGATCCGCCGCTGCCTTGGTCAACGGCCTCCCCACCTCGTTTGCGTGCACCTAGAAGAAGCGCCATGGTCGACTGCGCCTTCTGGAGTGACTGGAGGGAGCTGAGGAGCCTGGCGTCGCCCGAACGCGTCGTCTTCCTCCTCCGGACGCCGGCGAACCACTTCTTCCCCGGCGACGTCCTGCAGCTACTAACCTGTCAATGGTCTTTCATGACCGCTCGGTGAGCCTTCACCCTCGCCTCTCTCTTCCTCTCGAGCTCTCTCACACGCCCCTGCAATTGCAGCCATGGCCACCCGAGCCGAGCTCCGTCCGCGAGCTCGCCGCCGTCGCAGCAGTGGCCGTCGTGGTCCATTGAGCTCGCCATCGTGCTTGCGGCGACGAGTAGAGGCTGTAGGGGTAAAGAGCCGCTTGTTCTGGCCTTCGTTCTAACACGCGCGAGTTCGCCGGGGATCGGCCTCCGCCAAACCTCGCCGTCCGGCCAGCTCCGGCCATCCCCTGGTCCGGCAAGTGCCACCACTCGACGCGCGAGTTCACTGGCTTTCGAACGCACCCAGCCGCAGCTCGAACCAAGCCCCCTAGCGTGAATCTGAACCTCTCCGGCGAGGTAGCCGCCGCGAGGGGCTCGCCGGAGCCATTCCGGCGCCGGCGCTGAGCTGGCTGCCCATGTGGCGCCTCTAGGTCGCTGGCAGCTGGGTCCCGCAGGGCCCAGTTGACCAGTTGACCTGGTCAACTTTGATGATGTGGCAACCACAGCCACTGACTAGTGGGCCCGCGTGATTAATTAAGCTAATAATGATTTAATTAAATAAAAACTAATTAGTTAACTAATTGAGCCACTGACATATGGGGCCCACACCCCTAATTAACTGAGATAATTAGTTTAATTCGTTGTTAAAGTCACAAAGGCTGACATGTGGGACCCATTGGACCCACATGTCAGGTTTGACCTGTATAGCCGCTGTTGACTTGCTGATGTCAGCATTACCTCATGCTGACATCATAAATCCTTTTCTGTTAAATAGAAATAATTTCAGAAAATATTTAAATCTTTGTAAATTAATAACTCTTAAACCGTAGCTCGGATCGAAAAACTTTCTACATGAAAGTTGCTCAGAACGACAAGACGAATCCGAATACGTAGTCTGTTCGTCCGCCACACGTCCCTAACTATCCGAACATGGAACCGACCCCCTCCGATCATCTGTCTGACAAATGTCCGGAACCGGGAAAACATTCCCGGATGGATTCCTCCTTCCTCGGTGACGTGCAACCTTACGTTAGGACACACCCGGCACTACATATTGCCATGCCATACATTGTATAGCACTTGTTTGCTCTGTATTTACTGTTTCCTCCCCCTCTTCTCTCTCGGTAGATCTTGGTACCGGTGTAGTCTCCAAGACCGACGCAGCTCCGGTGATTGGCTACACCACCGACGACCTTGCCTTTGCCGCCGAGCAACCAGGCAAGCCCCCCCCCCCCCTTTGATCATCTCGATATCACCCATTCTAATATCCCCTGCTTGCATTAGATTTTGCTACTGTTACTGTTTTACCTATTTCTGCTGCATAGCCTGTTTATTGTAACCTGCTGTTGATACCTTACTGTTTTCCTAAACTGTTTAGAATAGACTGGGTAGAGACCCATCAGAGACCCCCACTTGTCCTGACTGCCCTGCTGGATTCTAAGAAGACCCGATCAACGGGATCGAAGACCAGACCCCGGCACCGCACCTCACTTTCCCCTTAGTTGCTCGACACTACTGGGTTACTATCTAGTGCCGAGGGTGATACCTCGTCAGCACATCTGATGATAACCTTGTAGGTTAGTTGATCGGTCATGGTAAGCGAGGGTGATTCCTCCTACACCACCCCCGATAATGACGAAGTCGTGCAATACCTCAAGCGTGGACCTCGAGGGTGATTCCTCCTACGTCCACCTTGATTTTACATCAGGTGGGAGTCCAACGAGGGTGATGCCTCGGATTCCCCTTGATATGGTAGCCTCACGGATGCCTTACATTACTGTTGATACTCATATTTGGAAAGGCGGGTCGACCCTGAGGGGTACCCGCGAATGATGGATAGATACCCATGAGTTATTCTACGAGGCGCGACCGGGCATTCTTAGCCCTTGCAGCAAGTCCTCGAGACGGGGCGACGGGGTCACATCTTTCGTGAGTCTCTGTTCGTTTCCGCAAGCCCCTAGTCCTAACGATTTGGATATTTGATCCGAGCAGGCCTCTGGCTTGATAGCACTAACCATCACGTGGGCATAGTATGGGCGTTCTATATCATAACATTAGCCGAAAGCTCTGTCAGACGTCCAGTTCAGCATTGTGGCACGGTCGGATCGTACCGGCCTTTCGAGGCGGTGCTGGTATCCACCCTGCACACAACGACCCGGAGGGCGAGGGGCGATGGCCCAAGACCCCCTTGCGCTTAGGAGGTAGACCGGCGGGGACCTCTCTGCTGAGCTGTAGGTAGGGTTGCGGTGTATCGTTTGGCCGAGGCCGAGCATGACCCAGGAAAGTGTGTCCGGCCGGAGTTAATCGAGCGTGGTGGGTAAGTTGGTGCACCCCTGCAGGGAAGAACACATCTATCGATAGCCGGTCCTACGGTAAAGGACACTCGGAGTTGTATCCCGATTGATACAGCTAGAACTTGAGATGATACCTGGATATGTGGCTCTAGGATCGCTTTCTCGCAGGGAGTCGATGAAGCATCTCTGGGTGAGACTGTTACCTGATTCTACTACTACTTACATTATGCTATTATGTACCTCTACATGTTGCAAGACGCTCGAAGATGCTTGAAGATGCTAGTCTTCGCTAGGACTAGGTTTTCCCCCTCTATTCTGGCTTTTCTGCAACCCAGTCCACATCTACAACCTCCCTTTGATAATGTTGCATATGTAGTGTAGATCCTTGGCTTGCTGAGTACTTCGGATGAGTCCTCACGGTTGCTTTACTTTCTTTTTCCCCCATTTTCTTTTGATGCGACCAGCTGACGGAGCCCCTGAGAAAGCTGCCCCACCGATGACTTCCACTACTTCCTCGAGGGTGGATCTTTCTACAAGTTGGCTGTAGTCCAGGAGTAGGAACGGAGGGTCCCAGGCAGGAGGCCTGCGCCTTTCGATCATAGTGTTTTATGTTTGTCCCGCCTTTCTAAAGGCTTCTCTGTTTTCTTTTTTATATCTGTACATAGATATCTAACGCTTCCGCTAATTCTTGTTGTCATCAAGCTTTGTATTCGAGCCCTCGAGGCCCTAGCTTGTAATAAATGCTTGTATGATTTTGTTTATGTTTTAGAGTTGTGTTGTGATATCTTCAAGTGAGTCCTTAGGCTTGATCGTGTGCATTGGCGTGTATGATTAGAGCATGATTAAGCCGGGGTCGTCACAGGTTGGTATCAGAGCCGACTGCCTCTAGGAACCCCCCCCCCTTCCAACTCCTTGGCCGAAGTTGAATCTAGTGGTCCGAAAACTATTTTACTAACTTGGCTGTGTGGGTTATGGGCCCACGTCGCCGAATGGGTGGTATTAGGATCTTTTATTCCTCGTCTTTACTCTGGGACTCTGTTCTCTCTTCCTTTCGGGTTAAATTTTTTACTAACTCTGACATTAGGATCTCGTAATCACATCCACCCGGAGTTCTGGAATATCCCCCCTTGCTTCGAGATTATGGGCCAGGTTCTGCTTACAGGATCCTTTTGTCGAGGGCACCCTGTGTTGTCACTTGCAGATTCCTCGCTCCAATAGTTTTCTCCGACGTTGATGTAGCCTTTGCTATGTCTCGTCGTGTACTTCCTTACCGTGTGCCTGCGCGCCGCCTAGTTGTCTAGCCTTCCCCTTTCAGCTGTCGAGATGACAGTTGTTAACCGAGGCTATGTGTGGATTTGAATGTCTGGTGCGAGTATTATGAAGTATTTATCGCACTTCCTTCTGTTGTGCACCTTACTTCATGAATCATTCCATACACCTGCAGTTTTTCTTGCTAAACTGCCCCTGTTGATTGGCAGGATGGCTGACGATCCTCCACATCCATCTTATATTGCTGAAATGAGGCAGCAGTTTGAACTCAACCGTTAGTTTATGACCGGAGTATTGGCTCAGTTCCCAACTCAGAATGTTCAGCAACAGACTGCTCCAATAGCTCTGCCAGAATTCGTGCGCCTCAACCCGTCTGTTTTCCGCAGCTCCACCAATCCTATGGATGCTGATGATTGGCTTCGTGACATCATGTTTGAGATGGAGTCAGCTAACGTTGCCCCTGCCAGTTACGTCGCCTTTGCGACATTTCACTTGAAGGGTCCCGCTGCTCAATGGTGGGAAAGCCACAAGGATATGTTGCCTGCAGAAACTGTAGCCACGTGGCAGGAATTTCAGTCAGCTTTTCGTGCATGGTACATTCCTCAAGGTCTGATTGACCAAAAGAAACAGGAGTTCCGTAAGCTCACCCAGGGCACGATGACTGTGGATGAATATCAGAGGAAATTTCTCGAATTATCCTGCTATGCTAAAGATGATGTCGACACTGACGCACGTAAGCAGGAGAAATTTCGTGAAGGACTACGTTCCGATATACAGCTCGCACTTCTTGTCCATGATTGTGAGGACTTTGCGATGCTTGTCAGTCAAGCCTACCGAGTTGAAACTGGTCTGGCTAAATATCAGGAGTCACTCAAACGCACTCGTGATGTAGGCTCATCCTCGGGTCAGCCTGTTCAGAAACGTCGGGTTTGGATTCCACACAATATTCATCACCGACCTGCCCCAACACCAAGACCGTCTTATGTTGCACCTTGTCTGCCTCCGCCGCCGAGGCAGCAAACGACTCAGAGTGGACAGTTCAATACCATGGCTCCCCCCCAAAATGATGGTTTATGTCACAAGTGTGGACAATCAGGACACCTTACCCTTGATTGCCTCCAGGGTCAGCCGTAGAATGCTTCTTGTCCTCCTGTTGGTTGTAAGAAGAGCTGCCGAAACCGCCGATTCAGAAACCGTAATGTCATACCGTCTGTTGTTGCACTTGGGCATGCCAATCATGTCGATGCAGAAAAGGCTCAGAAGGAACCGACTATCGTGTTGGGAACACTCTCTGTGAATTCAGTACCAGCCTCTATTCTCTTTGATTCTGGAGCATCGCATGCTTTTGTGTCACAACAATTTGCTCAGTCACATGAGTTATACCTGGAAAAATTACCCACTCCTCTAATGATTCAGTCCCCGAGATCCAAGTGGCAAACCACAATGGTAAGCCCTCACAACCACATCAAGATTGGAGGTCTACTTTTTCCGGTTTCTCTCATTGTACTTGGACCTTCCGACATAGCCGTCATTCTTGGTATGGATTGGTTGACAGCCCATAATGCTTTGATTGACTGTGCTGCTAAGACAGTCCAGCTCACTCATCCTTCCGGCCAGACAGTCAGATACTCAGCTCGGACAGATCAGGATGCCGAGAATCAGATATATGTTCTGAATGCATTGAACGCTTCACCTCTCGAGGGAATCGAAAACATTCCAGTCGTTCATGATTTCCAGGATGTCTTTCCGGAAGAACTTCCCAGAATTCCCCCTGCTAGAGCTGTCGAGTTTGTCATCGACTTGAAGCCTGACACTACTCCTATTGCAAAGCGTCCGTATAAGATGCCTCCGCATCACCTTATTGAACTTAAGGAAGAAATCGACAAGTCACTTAAGAAGGGTTTCATCCGTCCCAGCTCCTCTGCCTGGGGAGCACCGTCTCTCTTTGTCAAGAAGAAAGATGGTATGAATAGGTTGGTTCAAGACTACCGTCCTATCAACCAAGCAACAATTCAGCACAAGTATCCGCTTCCCAGAATCAACGATCTGTATGATCAACTTGCTGGTTCCTCAGTGTTCTCTAAGCTTGATTTGAGAGTGGGATACCACCAGATCCGAGTTCGTGAAGTGGATATTCCGAAGACAACATTCGTTACTCGCTATGGTTCTTATGAGTACACTGTCATGTCCTTCGGCTTGACTAATGCTCCAGCAACCTTCTCCTGATTAATGAACTACATCTTCATGGATTATCTCGACAAATTTGTCGTGGTATATCTGGATGATATTCTGGTATATTCGAAGAATGAAGAAGAACATGCCGAACATCTTCGGCTTGTACTGGAGAAGCTGCGTGAACATCAACTGTATGCGAAGTATTCCAAGTGCGAGTTCTGGTTATCTGAAGTGACATATCTCGTCCATTTGATTTCGAAAGAAGGCATTGCCGTTAACCCAGAACGAGTTCAGGCTATTCTTGAATGGACTCCACCGAAGAATGTCAAGCAAGTCAGAAGTTTTCTCGGCCTTGCAAGCTATTCCGTCACTTTGTCGAGAATTTCTCAAAGATTGCTAAGCCTCTGACTGATCTGCTTCACAAAGGCGTTAAGTTTGAATGGACAGAAAAATGTCAGGAAAGTTTTCAAACACTCAAAGACAAGCTGACATCTGCCCTAGTACTTGCTCCTCCAGATTCTCGCAAAGATTTTGTGATCTATTGTGACGCATCCCGTGAAGGACTAGGCTGTGTCCTAATGCAAGAGCGTAAAGTGATTGCCTATGGCTCTCGTCAGTTGCGCCCGCATGAAGAGAATCATCCGGTACATGATCTAGAACTAGCTGCTGTCATCTATGCACTGCAGTTGTGGCGACATTACCTCCTCGGTAATCGTTGCGAGATATACACGGATCATAAGAGTTTGAAGTACCTGTTCACTCAGCCATCTTTAAACCTTCATCAGCAAAGATGGATGGAGACTATTGTGGACTATGATTTGGGTATTTCTTATACCCCTGGCAAGGCTAATGAAATGGCTGATGCATTGAGCCGTAAATCTTATTGCTGTGAACTTGAAGTCTAGCTAGAGCAGCCACTCCTGTATGAAGAGCTTCGGAAGCTAAATCTCGAGATAGTTCCTCAAGGTTACTTAAAAACCTTGGTTGTTGAACCAGACCTTGAGAAGGCCGTTAAGAGTACGCAAGCTAAAGATGCTGAAATTGATCTCATGAAGAAAGATCTTCACCTGGAAAATTACAGGGATTTCTTGCTGTCTGAAGATGGAACTTTATATTTCAGAGACCGCATTGTAGTACCTCAATTCGAGCTTATGACACACAAGGTCATGAAGGAGGCTCATGATACACCGCTGTCTATGCATCCGGTTAGCACCAAGATGTATCGCGATCTTCGACAGAGGTACTGGTGGTCCAAAATGAAGCAGGATATTGCTCGATATGTTGCTGAATGTGACGTATGCCGTCGCGTGAAAGCAGAACATCAGAAGCCTGCTGGAATTCTTCAACCACTCCCTATTCCTCTATGGAAATGGGATAAAGTGTAGATGGATTTCATTACTGGTCTTCCCAAGTCTCAGAAAGGTCACGATGCTATTCTTGTCGTTGTCGATCAACTTTCCAAGGTTGCTCATTTCCTACCTGTCAAGGAGACTATCACTGCTAGCCAGCTAGCAGAGCTATATATCTCCAGAATCGTTTCACTCCACGGCATTCCGAAGGAGATCAGTTCGGACCGTGGCGGTCTTTTCACGTCCAAGTTCTGGGAAAGTTTCCAAGAAGCTATGGGAACTCACATTACATGGAGTTCTGCTTATCATCCCCAATCCCAAGGACAAGTTGAGCGCGTTAATCAAGTGCTTGAAGACATGCTTCGAGCTTGTGTTATATTATTCAGTAAGAAATGGGAGGAATCTCTCCCGTATGCCGAGTTCTCTTATAACAACAGTTATCAAGCCAGCTTGAAAATGGCCCCCTTCGAAGTGCTTTATGGACGTAAATGTCGAACCCCTCTGAACTGGTCAGAAACTGGGGAACTACCACTCGTTGGACCGGACATTATTCAACACGCTGAAGAACAAGTCAGAATTGTCCGAGAAAATCTCAAAGCAGCTCAGGACCGTCAGAAGAGCAATTATGATCGCAAGCGATGGGGTCTGACTTATCAACCGGGTGATCATGCTTATCTTTGTGTCACTCCTATGAAGGGCACCCGTCGTTTCGGAATCAAGGGCAAGCTAGCTCCCCGCTATATAGGTCCTTTCCGCATCGTGGCCAGACATGGACAGATGGCTTATAAGTTGGAGTTGCCGCCACAATTCTCTCATATCCACGACATCTTCCATGTGTCGCAACTTCGAAAATGCTTCAAGGAATCTCTGCACCGCGCAGTGGATCACGAGATGCTTCAGTTGCAAGATGACTTATCTTATAAGGAGCATCCAATCCGCATCCTTGATGAAGCTGAACGTCGAACTCGTCAGAAGGTTACCAAGTTCCTAAAAGTACAGTGGTCGAATCATACTGAAGATGAAGCCACTTGGGAACGCGAGGATCATCTTCGGAAAGAATATCCCGACCTCTTTCCTTCTACCTCCTAAATTCTCGGGACGAGAATTTCTTTTAGAGGAGGAGAACTTGTAACACCCCTTTGTAATAGCCACTTTGATCAGTTGCTAATAATGCCAGGTCATATCATTTGCAGTGCCTAAACATAGTGGTTAATCAAAGCAAGTCAAATTCAATTCTGAAAATCAACTCAAATTCATGAGTGAAATGTGAAGTTGATCAAACACTGTTGGGAAAATGTTCATTAATTGGCAAATAATCCAGGAACATTTGAAAAACACTCATACATAAAGTTGGAGTTAGGCAAATGACTCAAACAAGGTGAAACAGCACCAAAACAGGATATTTAAATCCATTTAAAATCATTTCAATTTCAAACAAAATCTTGTTTTGCCCAAACCACTTTTTGGTGAGAGCTAATAATGCACTGCAATATTTGGGCCTAGTACCATGTTTTATAAAATAGCAAAAGAGGCCTAACTATTTCGAAAACAGAAAAATAAGATAAGAAAAAGAAGAAGGCCACTGTGCACTGGGCCTAAGTGCACAGTGCCTGAGGCCAGCCCACTGGGCCCCTTTCTCCCTCCGCTACCTCTCTCTCCTGTGCGTGTCGGCGCGCGCCTGGTCGCGCCGGCGAACGCCGCCCGAACGCCGACAGCGTGATGCCGCGGGCGCCACGAGGAGATAAGGGCGAGGCCATGCGTTCCCCCTGGCCTCCTCAGTCACTTCTCCCCCTCTCCCCTCGGACGCTCCACCTCTCTTCCCCTCTCCAGATCCGTTGTCCGAGCGACACCGTCGCCGCGATCCGCCGCTGCCTTGGCCAACGGCCTCCCCACCTCGTCTGCGTGCACCTAGAAGAAGCGCCACGGTCGACTGCGCCTTCGGAGCTGAGGAGCCTGGCGTCGCCCGAACGCGTCGTCTTCCTCCTCCGGACGCCGGCGAACCACTTCTTCCCCGGCGACGTCCTGCAGCTACTAACCTGTCAATGGTCTTTCGTGACCGCTCGGTGAGCCTTCACCCTCGCCTCTCTCTTCCTCTCGAGCTCTCTCACGCGCCCCTGCAATTGCAGCCATGGACACCCGAGCCGAGCTCCGTCCGCGAGCTCGCCGCCGTCGCAGCAGTGGCCGTCGTGGTCCATTGAGCTCGCCATCTTGCTTGCGGCGACGAGTAGAGGCTGTAGGGGTAAAGAGCCGCTCGTTTTGGCCTTCGTTCTAACGCGCGCGAGTTCGCCGGGGATCGGCCTCCGCCAAACCTTGCCGTCCGGCCAGCTCCGGCCATCCCCTGGTCCGGCAAGTGCCACCACTCGACGCGCGAGTTCACTGGCTTTCGAATGCACCCAGTCGCAGCTCGAACCAAGCCCCCTAGCTCGAATCCGTACCTCTCCTGCGAGGTAGCCGCCGCAAGGGGCTCGCCGGAGCCATTCCGGCGCCGGCGCTGAGCTGGCTGCCCACGTGGCGCCTTTGGGTCGCTGGCAGCTGGGTCCCGCAGGGCCCAGTTGACCTGGTCAACTTTGATGACGTGGCAACCACAGCCACTTACTAGTGGGCCTGCATGGTTAATTAAGCTAATAATGATTTAATTAAATAAAAACTAATTAGTTAACTAATTGAGCCACTGACATATGGAGCCCACACCCATAATTAACTGTGATAATTAGTTTAATTCGCTGTTAAAGTCACAGAGGCTGACATGTGGGACCCACTGGACCCACATGTCAGGTTTGACCTGTACAGCCGCTGTTGACTTGCTGATGTCAGCATTACCTCATGCTGACGTCATAAATCCTTTTCTGTTGAATAGAAATAATTTCAGAAAATATTTAAATCTTTGTAAATTAATAACTCTTAAACCGTAGCTCGGATCGAAAAACTTTCTACATGAAAGTTGCTCAGAACGACGAGACGAATCCGAATACGCAGTCCGTTCGTTCGCCACACGTCCCTAACTATCCGAACATGGAACCGACCCCCTCCGGTCATCTGTCTGACAAATGTCCGGAACCGGGAAAACATTCCCGGATGGATTCCTCCTTCCTCGGTGACGTGCAACCTTACGTTAGGACACACCCGGCACTACATATTGCCATGCCATACATTGTATAGCACTTGTTTGCTCTGTATTTACTGTTTCCTCCCCCTCTTCTCTCTCGGTAGATCTCGGTTACTCGCGTTAGTCTCCAAGACCGACGCAGCTCCGGTGATTGGCTACACCACCGACGACCTTGCCTTTGCCGCCGAGCAACCAGGCAAGCCCCCCCCCCCCCTTTGATCATCTCGATATCACCCATTCTAATATCCCCTGCTTGCATTAGATTTTGCTACTGTTACTGTTTTACCTATTTGTGCTGCATAGCCTGTTTATTGTAACCTGCTGTTGATACCTTACTGTTTTCCTAAACTGTTTAGAATAGACTGGGTAGAGACCCATCAGAGACCCCCACTTGTCCTGACTGCCCTGCTGGATTCTCAGAAGACCCGATCAACGGGATCAAAGACCAGACCCCGGCACCGCACCTCACTTTCCCCTTAGTTGCTCGACACTACTGGGTTACTATCGAGTGCCGACGGTGATACCTCGTCAGCACTTCTGATGATAACCTTGTAGGTTAGTTGATCGGTCGTGGTAAGCGAGGGTGATTCCTCCTACACCACCCCTAATAATGACGAAGTCGTGCAACACCTCAAGTGTGGACCTCGAGGGTGATTCCTCCTACGTCCACCTTGATTTTACATCAGGTGGGAGTCCAACGAGGGTGATGCCTCGGATTCCCCTTGATATGGTAGCCTCACGGATGCCTTACATTACTGTTGATACTCATATTTGGAAAGGCGGGTCGACCCTGAGGGGTACCCGCGAATGATGGATAGAAACCCGTGAGTTATTCTACGAGGCGCGGCCGGGCATTCTTAGCCCTTGCAGCAAGTCCTCGAGACGGGGCGACGGGGTCACATCTTTCGTGAGTCTCTGCTCGTTTCCGCAAGCCCCTAGTCCTAACGATTTGGATATTTGATCCGAGCAGGCCTCTGGCCTGATAGCACTAACCATCACGTGGGCATAGTATGGGTGTTCTATATCGTAACATCAGCCGAAAGCTCTGTCAGACGTCTAGTTCAGCATTGTGGCACGGTCGGATCGTACCAGCCTTTCGAGGCGGTGCTGGTATCCACCCTGCACACAACGACCCGGAGGGCGAGGGGCTATGGCCCAAGACCCCCTTGCGCTTAGGAGGTAGACCGGCGGGGACCTCTCTGCTGAGCTGTAGGTAGGGTTGCGGTGTATCGTTTGGCCGAGGCCGGGCATGACCCAGGAAAGTGTGTTCGGCCAGAGTTAATCGAGCGTGGTGGGTAAGTTGGTGCACCCCTGCAGGGAAGAACACATCTATCGATAGCCGGTCCTACGGTAAAGGACACTCGGAGTTGTATCCTGATCGATACAGCTAGAACTTGAGATGATACCTGGATATGTGGCTCTGGGATCGCTTTCTCGCAGGGAGTCGAGGAAGGATCTCTGGGCGAGACTGTTACCTGATTCTACTACTACTTACATTATGCTATTATGTACCTCTACATGCTGGAAGACGCTCGAAGATGCTTGAAGATGCTAGTCTTTGCTAGGACTAGGTTTTCCCCCTCTATTCTGGCTTTTCTGCAACCCAGTCCACATCTACAGCCTCCCTTTGATAATGTTGCATATGTAGTGTAGATCCTTGGCTTGCTGAGTACTTCGGATGAGTACTCACGGTTGCTTTACTTTCTTTTTCCCCCATTTTCTTTTGATGCGACCAGCTGACGGAGCCCCTGAGACAGCTGCCCCGCCGACGGCTTCCACTACTTCCCCGAGGGTGGATCCTTCTACAAGTTGGCCGACGTCCAGGAGTAATAACGAAGGGTCCCAGGCAGGGGGCCTGCGCCTTTCGATCGTAGTGTTTTATGTTTGTCCTGCCTTTCTAAAGGCTTCTCTGTTTTCTATTTTATATCTGTACACAGATATCTAACGCTTCCGCTAATGCTTGTTGTCATCAAGCTTTGTATTCGAGCCCTCAAGGCCCTGGCTTGTAATAAATGCTTGTATGATTTTGTTTATGTTTTAGAGTTGTGTTGTGATATCTTCAAGTGAGTCCTTAGGCTTGATCGTGTGCATTGGCGTGTATGATTAGAGCACGATTAAGCCGGGGTCGTCACAAGATAGCTCCACTAAGGAAATGGGTAAGAAACTTTGGAACCCATCCATCCTTTGTTTCTTGCTGTTCTTATCCTCTTGACTTTAACGTCGGTCTAGCTATGGGTTTCTTCTGTTTCCTGTACTGCAATTGACATGGCATTTCCACATGCTCAAATTGTAGGCTGAAGACACGTCCCGAAAATGGCATTACGAAGCCGGCAATGAGTCCGGGGAGAAGTCTGTCCTGGTTAGAGAGCTTTCGAGAGCACTCAGTGCTAAGACGCATCCTCCGAATTGATCAATACTGTTGTTGTTGTTGTTGTTGTTGTTGTTGTGTAAGTCCACTATTATCTAGCTCCTTGCTTTTTTTACGCGTTTGGTTTGCCTATATGTGTAAGACTAGTAGACTACAAGGAATCAAAGCAATGTACATATGTTACCCCTTATATCATTGAATAAAGCAGAGTCCCTTTTGACGTGCGTATAGCTATATGCACGAGTCTGTGTTTGCCATGTCTAGACTCTGTAGCCCTTAGAGCATCTCCAGGCGCGCCCCCAAGAGCCCCCCTAGACCATTTTTTAGCGTCGGCGCCCAAAAATCAGCCCAGTCGCGCCCCCAAGATCTTGTTTTTCGCCGGTTTGGGCCGAAATAACAGCCGGCGAACCCGAGCCGAACCCAAGCCCGGCCGAAGCGAAAAGGCGCGTGGGGCCACTCTGTCGGCGAGAGAAGGCCCTTTTCCCGCCTATCCCCCCGCTCCCCCCCCCCATTTCCCTCCATTCCCCCCTTCTCCCGCCATTCTCCTCCCTCTCCCCTCCATCCGGCCGCCATGCCGCCGAAGAAGTACACGGCCCCTCGCGCCGCTACCGATGCCGATGCCACCCAGCCGAAGCAGAGGAAGCAGAGGGCGCCGCCGTCCAAACCCCCGGGCATGTCAAACACCGACTGGAAGGCGGAGGTTCAGCGCCGGGAGGCTGTCACCACCGACCGGTGGAACAGGCTCAACGCCAAGACGGCCCGAGACAGGGCGGCGGCGGCGACGGCGGCTGCGGCTGCGGCCGTGGCGGTGCAGGCAGATCGCGCGGCGGAACAGACAGAGGCGTCTCGCGCGGGGATGATGAATCCGCCCGGCGGCCACGGCCCGCACGCTCCCTGGAGCCAGCAGAGCGTCGGGTCGCCGGCCGGCTTCTCGCTGTCGCCCTGGGGGTGCGCACCCTCGCCTGGCTACGCCGACGGCGACGCGCACGGCGGGTTCAACCCCAACATCACCTTCCCACATGGCCACCCCGCTTAGCGCACGCCCTCACCCGCGTTCGCCGGCGTCCAGTACCCCCCGTACACCTACTCGCCGCCGGCTTACGCATCCTCCCCAACGCCGCCTCTGAGCCGTGGCGCGCTGCTCTTCTCACAAGCCTCGTCGTCGCATCTCGGCAACCCCGACGCGACGGAGGCCGACATGGACGACATCATCACGACCGGCTCGGCCGCCGTCGCCGCCTCCCCCGGGTTCAATGCCCAAGAAGATACAATGGACCTCAACGGCGACATGGACGAAGAGCTCGACTACGGCGAGGAGGAGCCAGAGGAGGAGGAGGAGGAGGACGAGGAGGAGCCGGCGCCTGCTCCGGCGAGGAAAGGGAAAAAGAAGAAGCGGGCGGCCAGGACCGGCGAGCCGCGCGTCAAGTGGGCGTCCAAAGAAGACGAGTGCCTCGCCGAAGCGTGGAAGATCGTCTGCCTCGACCCGATCACCGGCACGAACCAGAACGCCGACACGTACTGGGAGCGCATCAAGTCGGAGTTCGATGAGCACAAACTGGTCGACCCGTACTTCGCCGGCGTCCACATGCAGCGCGGCTCGAAGGCCATGGCGAACCATTGGGCGCTCATCCAGACGGCGTGCAACAAATGGCGGGATCGTCGAGGAGGTCGCGGCTCGCCCGGAGAGCGGCACCAACATCGAGGGTCAGGTATGCACAGACACCGGTTTCTCGCTCATTTTTCGCCGTGTGCGTCGCCGACACTTGTTCCTCGGCGCAGATGGTCCGGATGTTCGCCATGTATCGCCAGGACAGCAGCACCGACCAAGATTTCAAGTACCTCAACGTGTTCTCCCGGATCGAGAAGTGCAAGAAGTGGGCGGACGTCCGGCGCACCCTCGCCAAGGCCAAGGAGACGTACAAGCCGGACGCGCCAACGCCGGGCGCGGCCGATGGGCGCCCGGACGGCAACAAACGAGCCAAGTCGGCGAAGGACGCCGCGCCGGCTACTGCGCGTCTGCAAGAGTCCATCGAGCATTGCATCGTCGACGCCAAGACCCGCGCCGCCCAAAGGGAAGAGAAAACCGAGGCGCGATGGTCGGCGTTGATGACGAACAGCGTCGTCAAACTCGACCTGCTCCGGACCAACGTCGTCGCGAAGAAGAGGAACACCGACCTGGCTTTCCTGATTTGGGGGGGGGGGGGCGGACATGTCAACGATGGACGAGCAGGTCAAGGCGTGGTACCTGGCGGAGCGTGGCCTCATCCTGAACCAGATGCCGGCGACCGCGGCGCCAACTCCCACGCCGACCCCAACGCCGCCGCCAAGCCCGAGCGACGTCTCCACGACGCCCAGCACAGAAGCCGTGCCGACGCCGACCAGCCCGCGCACGCCGACTCCTGCCAGTCCGACGCCGGTGGTCGACGCCGCCATTTGATGCATTGCCTACGCGTCCTTCCTTTTGAAAGCCGAACTTTCAAGTTATTTGATCGCCGAACTGTGGCATGGTGATCGCCGGACTTGTGGCGCTGATCGCCTGACTTGTGGCGTTTTTTTTTGTAGCGGAAAATGTCAAGTTTGAATTTAAACATCTTGGGGCCGGCCTCTGGGGACATGGCTGGGACCTAAATCGCCCCCAGGGCCTAAAAAGCGCCGGGCGAAGGTTCAAAATAGCGCCGGCCGCTGCGCTGGAGGCCGAACGAGTGGAGATGCTCTTATTTGAGTGCGAATGGCCAATCTGCCACGCAAGATGTATATGTATTTCCATGTGTCACTGCAGGAGGCAGCGGAGCGTGACCGCGCCTGCCTGATACCGGCAGCGTTGTGTTGTGTTTCTCCAAGGATGTGGCTGTTAGCGAATGAACTTGTCGGCGTGTGTTCCGGAATACCTCACTTTCACTTTGCTGCCTCTTCTTTTGTGGTGCAAGCATGATGTAAAACTGGAGATGATGATGTAAAACTGGAGATGAAGGGCTGCTCCGTGGAATTACAGGATCTGCGGAACACCTATTTTTCAGCTCCACTATTTTAGCCGGCGAGCTAAGTCTCTGGAGCGGAGGGACTCCGAACATGCCTGGAGTTTGGTTGTATGTGGGATTTTCAACAGCCGTCATTGGTGTCCCACCGTGCTTGTCGTCCGCCCAAGCCGTGGCCGTCACCAACCACGTCCAGCCGGCTCCATCCAGCGTGTGACCGGATCAGACGGACAGCGGCACGTCGTGCTGGAGGTTTCCCGTTCAATTTAAGATTTAAGATTTTTTTGAGCGGTATTTAAGATTTAAGATGATTCCATCCTACTAATCCCAGATCACCACTGCCCAGTGGGCGGGCCCCTTAAAAAAAATCAAAATCGACCAATCACTGGTCCCTCGGTTTTATGATATTATAATGCCGATAGCCCACATATATGCCATTTCGATCACTCGCGCAATGAGAACACTCCAACTCTTGTCATTTCGGGTACATTAGCGGTTAATTGCTTGCCCAGTACTCTTGTCAGACTTGGACCGGACGCTCGCTAGTGTGCCCAGTACTCACATTAATTTCACACTGATCACGGCAGAATTTGTACGGGCTGTATATATTTTTCTATGTCATGAACTCATGATTATCGTTTTTCTTACCTTTTCTTTTTGAACTTTTAAAGAAAAAACAAAAGACATTTTACATCTGACTATTACGGAAAGCAATAGCCAGTATAATAAAGACAAATATTATCATTAAAAAAAGGATAATGAAACCAGGACAATCACTAAAAATATAAAATTTAATTGAAAATCATACTGGACTTCATCTTCCTCTGAATGTACGCTGCATGTCATAGATTAAAAATTACCCTGAAGCAGCAATAAATTAAAAGGACACGCACAAACATCCTCGCCAAACCAGGCCACACAATAGCCACTCATCGCTTAAGAGGAGATATAGAAACCGTTGAAGAAATATTGCTTGATGCATCACCCATGCGTACAGGCTTATAATCCAAAGAGTTGAAGGAATTGAACCACTAATAATCAGCCAACCTGTGGTTGTATAGTTGGGTGGACGGTGGTATCCCTGACCCATCAGGGTTTAAGTCCTGATGCTCGCATTTATCCTGTATTTATTTCAGGATTTTCGGCGATATGCGTTCAGTGGGAGGAGACGTTTCCATCGACTACGAGACGTCTATGGTGACTTTGTAAAATCTCAAGATGATATGCCGGTTGAGTCTTTCGAAGATGCTCACAGGGGTAGGATGAGCGTGTGTATGTTCATAGAGGTGAGTGTATGCGCGTATATTTATGAGCTTTGTGTCTGTACTGATGTTAGAAAAAAAATCAGCCAACTGCTCATCTTGAAAGACACACTATCAAGAAACGAAAACTAGTTTGTCTCAGCTGACGAGTGACGACTATCCCTATACTTTTTTTTTGTTATAACGCTTGGAGGAGAAGAAAAGAGACGAGAAGAAGAATCTGCGTTGCACTAGTAGAAAACAGGGCTTTGGTTCGGGCCAGCCCAGCCTATTAGTCCCGGTTCAGTCACGAATCGGGACCCATGGGGGGCATACGTCCCGGTTCATGCGCCCAGGGGGCCGGCCGGGGCCTCGTGGGCATTGGTCCCGGTTCGTCTGGACCCATTTGTCCCGGTTCCTGGCACGAACCGGGACCAATGGGCCTCGCTCCTGGCCCACATCCATTGGTCCCGGTTCGTGGCTTGAACCGGGACAGAAGGGGGGCCTTTAGTCCCGGTTCCACGCACGAACTGGGACCAATGAGGTGGCTATATATACCCCATCGCCGGCGAGCAGAGCACTCCACACTGCTCTGTTTTTTCTGGCCGGCGAGGGGAGAGCTTTGTGGTGCTCTAGCTCACCTCCTATGCACATGAGGTGTTTGATGAAATGCCCGAGCCACACTAGTTAAGCTTTCTCCTCTCGAAGCTCGACCTTCAAGCTCCATTTTCCTCAAGATTTGTCTAGGTTTAGCGGTCCGTCACGTCCCGTCCCCGTCTTCACCGCCGTCGATCGCCCCGCGCCGATCTCGTCGCCGGCATAACCGTGGTGAGCCTCTTGTTCTTATCTTCTTTCTAAAAGAAAAAAATTCTTACTTGTATGATTTAGATAGATACTTGTCTAATTTTTTTACTTTTATTATTGTTTGTTATTATATAGTGCGATGGTTTTGGTATCCGCCCCCGTCGGCCCTCGTCCTGTCTATGATTCGGATGTGGTATATATTATATTTTATAACTATTTGGTTCATTTATTGTTTATGACAATTATGCCGACCAACGTGACATAGATTTTTTTATCTAGGAGGTATGTGAACAGGAAATTCCAACCGACCCTATTGTCGAGAGGTTAAATTTAGTTGAAGAAGAAAGCAATTACTTGAAGGAAAAATTGAAAAAAATTGAGGAGGAGAAGATGATATTGGAGTTGCATGTTGCGGATGTCGTCGATGATCACAAGATCAAGATGGATGCAATGCGCTTCAAGATTAGAAAGTATAGAAAATATGTCATTCATACCGAGGCTTGGTATCATTATGCCGTTGGATCAATTGTTACCTTGGTTGCGATTATGATCGCATTTGTTGTTGCATTGAAATGTTTTACACAGTTTCAATGTATGGTTTAATTAGATGCTCTGGAGAGCTATATGTTGTTCAATGAGAACTATGTATGTACTTTGGTTTTAATGTGATGATGAACTTCTATTAATTTGGTCACTTATCTATTCATGATGTTTTGTAATGGTTTTTTACACACTTAATTATATATAATGCACGCAGATGAACCGGCAATGGATGTACGGTGACAGACGCACCTCCGAGTACATTAAGGGAGTGCATAATTTTCTCGAAGTGGCTGAGGCAAACAAGCAGAATGGTTTTATGTGTTGTCCATGCCCTATATGTGGGAATACGAAGTCTTACTCTGACCGGAAAATCCTTCACACCCACCTGCTTGAGAAGGGTTTCATGCCACACTATAATGTTTAGACCAGGCATGGAGAAATAGGGGTTATGATGGAAGACAGCGAAGAAGAAGAGGACGATGACAACTATGTGCCCCCTGAATACGGTGATGCTGTAACGGGGGAAGCTGAAGATCAAGAGGAACCAGACGATGTGCCCGATGATGATCTCCGCCGGGTCATTGTTGATGCAAGGAGACAGTGCGAAAGTGAAAAGGAGAAGCTGAAATTCGATCGCATGTTAGAGGATCACCAAAAAGGGTTGTACCCCAATTGCGAAGATGGCAACACAAAGCTCGGTACCGTACTGGAATTGCTGCAGTGGAAGGCAGAGAATGTTGTGCCTGACAAAGGATTTGAGAAGCTACTGAAAATATTGAAGAAGAAGCTTTCAAAGGATAACGAATTGCCCGACAGTACGTACGCAGCAAAGAAGGTCGTATGCCCTCTAGGATTGGAGGTGCAGAAGATACATGCGTGCCCTAATGACTGCATCCTGTACCGCGGTGCGTACGAGGATTTGAACGCATGCCCGGTATGCGGTGCATTGCGGTATAAGATCAGACGAGATGACCCTGGTGATGTTGACGGCGAGCCCCCCAGGAAGAGGGTTCCTGCCAAGGTGATGTGGTATGCTCCTATAATACCACGGTTGAAACGTCTGTTCAGAAACAAAGAGCATGCCAAGTTGATGCGATGGCACAGAGAGGACTGTAAGAAAGACGGGAAGTTGAGAGCACCCGCTGACGGGTAGCAGTGGAGAAAAATCGAGAGAAAGTACCGGGCTGAGTTTGCAGGTGACCCAAGGAACGTATGGTTTGGTTTAAGCGCGGATGGCATTAATCCTTTCGGGGAGCAGAGCAGCAATCACAGCACCTGGCCCGTGACTCTATGTATCTATAACCTTCCTCCTTGGATGTGCATGAAGCGGAAGTTCATTATGATGCCAGTACTCATCCAAGGCCCTAACCAACCCGGCAACGACATTGATGTGTACCTAAGGTGTAACACCCCTATGTAATTGCTTCAATGATCAGCTGATGATGATGCCAAGTCATACCATTTGCAGTGCCAAGTCACATGGGTTAAGGATCCAAATCAACTCCAATCTGAAAATCAACTCAATTTCAAAAGTGCAAAATAAATTTGCTGAAACACCTTTGGGAAAAATGTTCACTAGATAGCAAATAATCCCAAGGCAATTATATAATTGAAACCAATGTTTCTGGAACTCACAAAAATGCCCTTGGACTTTAAACAGTAGTCCAACAGCATTAATCCGTTCCTTTTCAATTTCTAAAAATATCTAACCTATTCATTTGGCCTCCAAACTTTTTCTGGCAGTGCCAAATATTACCAAGAAATATTATGGATTAGTCCCATATTTTTCTAAAATATTTGGTGACCCACAGAAATCATTTTCTACCTCTGTTTAATAAATAAAAGCTAAAACAGTAAAACAGTAAAAGAAAAAGGCCAGAGGCCACTTACCTGGCAGGCCCCGCAGTGCATAGCACCTGAAGGCCCAGCCCATCAACCGAGTCGCCTCCCTCCTCCGTCGCCGTGTCGCCACCGCACGCGCCTGAGCCGGCGATCCGCCACACGCCGGCCATCCGTGCCTCCCCGACGAGGTTAAGGGCTGCCCCAAGCCTCTCCTCTTCCCTAGAACCCTAGATCCCCCTCCATTTTCCCCCTGCCCCGTCTCTCTCGATCTGGACTAGAGCCGAGCGCCACCGTCGCCGTGACCTCGACGTAGGCGAGGCCACCGAGCTCCCCCTGCCCTATCGTCGAGTCCCTCCGCTCCGCCGTTGTCTTCCGCATCGCCTGCTACCGCTGGGTCAAGCTGGGAGCCACGGTGGCGAGCGTCTCGAGCTCGTTTTCTTCCTCAGCTCCGGCGAGTTCTTCCGACGAATTCGTCGCCTCTGCTGCTCCTAACCCGTCGCCGGGCCATCTTGCGCCTGCTCGGTGAGCATCTCCCCCTCTTCCCCCTTTCCCTGGCCCTTTTCCCTACTCGTAGCTGTCGTTTTCGCCGAGGCCGAACTCACCGCCGTAGTTGTGCTCGCCGTCGTAGCCATTGCTACGCAGCTCGTGTCCGAGCTCGCTACCGAGCTCCTAGAGCTCCAAGAAGCCCAGTGAGCCCCTGCGCGCGTTTCCTCGTTCCCCCTAGTGCCGATCCAGAGCGCGACCAAACTCCGACGTCCGCCACGGTGGTCGCCGTCGATGTTATAGCCTTCCCCATGGCAAACCGAGGCCACCGGCGTGCGCGGGATCGAGTGGCCGTCCCAGAGCACTTAACCGCGCCCAAAATGACGCACCACAGACAAAACCTGGGCTCGCCGGAGTTGTCGCCGTCGTTTCGGCTCGCCGGAGAGCTCCGGTGGCCGGCGAACGACGTGGATGGCCGGGCCCCACCTTGAGCCACTGAGTGCGGGCCCCGCGGGGCCCCTTTGACCTGTTGACCGGGTCAACGCCAGATTATTGTTCACCCATAGACACTGACGTGTGGGCCCGTGCGACTAATTAACTATTTTGACTAACTAATTAACCCAGTCAGTTTAGCTGAGGCACTGACAGTAGGGCCCCACCTACTAATTAACATTGTTAGTTTGTTTTAATCCTCTGTTAAACCCAGAGAGGCTGACAGGTGGGCCCCACCTGTCAGTTTGACCCAGTCAGCAGCCCAGCCGACGGCTGACGCATCGCTGACGTCATGCTGATGCAGTAATCTTTTCTCTGATATTTAAATAATTTCAGAAAATAGTTTAAAACTCTGAAAATTCGTAACTTTCAAACCGTAGCTCGGATGGAAAAACTTTGTACATGAAAATTGATCAGAACGATGAGACAAATCTAATTACGCAGTCCGTTCATCCGCCACACGTCCCTAACATAGCGAACGTGCAGTCGTTCCCCTCTTTTCGTCTGTCCGAAATGCCGGACACCTGGAATACTTTCCCGGATGTTTTTCTCTTTCACCGGTATTACCTAGCCCTGCGATAGAACACTGCTAGCTCTGCTTGTTGACATGTCATGCACCTGTTGCTTTGTATTTACTATTCCTCCCCTTCTTCTCTCTCGTTAGATCCCGGTACCAACGTAGTCTCCGAGACCGACGCAGCTCCGGTGATTGGCTACACCACCGACGACCTTGCCCTTGTCGCCGAGCAACCAGGCAAGCCCCCCCCCCCCTTTAATCATCTCGATATCACCCATTCTAATATCCCCTGCTTGCATTAGATTTTGCTACTGATACTGTTTTACCTATTTCTGCTGCATAGCCTGTTTGTTGTAACCTGTTGTTGATACCTTACTGTTATCCTAAACTGTTTAGAATAGACTGGGTAGAGACCCATCAGAGACCCCACTTGTCCTGACTGCCCTGCTGGATTCTCAGAAGACCCGATCAACGGGATCGAAGACAAGACCCCGGCACCGCACCTCACTTTCCCCTTTGTTGCTCGACACTACTGGGTTACTATCAAGTGCCGAGGGTGATACCTCGTCAGCACTTCTGATGTTAACCTTGTAGGTTAGTTGATCGGTCGTGGTAAGAGAGGGTGATTCCTCCTACACCACCCCCGATAATGACGAAGTCGTGCAACACCTCAAGCGTGGACCTCGAGGGTGATTCCTCCTACGTCCACCTTGATTTTACATCAGGTGGGAGTCCAACGAGGGTGATGCCTCGGATTCCCCTTGATATGGTAGCCTCACGGATGCCTTACATTAATGTTGATACTGATATTTGGAAAGGCGGGAAGACCCTGAGGGGTACCCGTGAATGATGGATAGATACCCGTGAGTTATTCCACGAGGCGCGGCCGGGCATTCTTAGCCCTTGCAGCAAGTCCTCGAGATGGGGCGACGGGGTCACATCTTTCGTGAGTCTCTGCTCGTTTCCGCAAGCCCCTAGTCCTAACGATTTGGATATTTGATCCGAGCAGGCCTCTGGCCTGATAGCACTAACCATCACGTGGGCATAGTATGGGCATTCTGCATCGTAACATCAGCCGAAAGCTCTGTCAGACGTCCAGTTCAGCATTGCGGCCGGGCTGAGCCGGCACCATCCGGTAGTGGTGGAGCCTGGTTCGCCCTACACGCAACGACCCGGAGGGCGAGGGGCGATGGCCCAAGACCCCCTTGCGCTTAGGAGGTAGACCGGCGGGGACCTCTCTGCTGAGCTGTAGGTAGGGTTGCGGTGTATCGTTTGGCCGAGGCCGGGCATGACCCAGGAAAGTGTGTCCGGCCGGAGTTAATCGAGCGTGGTGGGTAAGTTGGTGCACCCCTGCAGGGAAGAACACATCTATCGATAGCCGGTCCTACGGTAAAGGACACTCGGAGTTGTATCCCGATCGATACAGCTAGAACTTGAGATGAAACCTAGATATGTGGCTCTGGGATCGCTTTCTCGCAGGGAGTCGAGGAAGGATCTCTGGGCGAGACTGTTACCTGATTCTACTACTACTTACATTATGCTATTCTGTACTCCTCTACATGCTGCAAGACGCTCGAAGATGCTTGAAGATGCTAGTCTTCGCTTGGACTAGGTTTTCCCCCTCTATTCTGGCATTTCTGCAGCCCAGTCCGCATATACAGCCTCCCTTCGATAATGTTGCATATGTAGTGTAGATCCTTGGCTTGCTGAGTACTTCGGATGAGTACTCACGGTTGCTTTACTTTCTTTTTCCCCCATTTTCATTTGATGCGACCAGCTGACGGAGCCCCTGAGACAGCTGCCCCGCCGACGACTTCCACTACTTCCCCGAGGGTGGATCCTTCTACAAGTTGGCCGACGTCTAGGAGTAGGAACGGAGGGTCCCAGGCAGGAGGCCTGCACCTTTCGATCGTAGTGTTTTATTTTTGTCCCGCCTTTCTAAAGGCTTCTCTGTTTTCTGTTTTATATCTGTACACAGATATCTAACGCTTCCGCTAATGCTTGTTGTCATCAAGCTTTGTATTCGAGCCTTCGAGGCCCTGGCTTGTAATAAATGCTTGTATGATTTTGTTTATGTTTTAGAGTTGTGTTGTGATATCTTCAAGTGAGTCCTTAGGCTTGATCGTGTGCATTTACGTGTATGATTAGTGCATGATTAAGCCGGGGGCGTCACAGGTTGGTATCAGAGCCGACTGCCTCTAGGAACCCCCCCCCCCTTCCAACTCCTTGGCCGAAGTTGAGTCTAGTGGTCCGAAAACTGTTTTACTAACTTGGCTGTGTGGCTTACGGGCCCACGTCGCCGAATGGGTGGTATTAGTATCTTTTATTCCTCGTCTTTACTTTGGGACTCTGTTCTCTCTTCCTTTCGGGTTAAAGATTTTACTAACTCTGACATTAGGATCTCGTAATCACATCCACCCGGAGTTCTAAAATATCCCCCCTTGCTTCAAGATTATGGGCCAGGTTCTGCTTACAGGATCCTTTTATCGAGGGCACCCTGTGTTGTCACTTGCAGATTCCTCGCTCCAACAGTTTTCTCCGACGTTGATGTAGCCTTTGCTATGTCTCGTCGTGTACTTCCTTACCGCGTGCCTGCGCGCCGCCTAGTTGTCTAGCCTTCCCCTTTCAGCTGTCGTAATGACAGTTGTTAACCGAGGCTATGTGTGGATTTGAATGTCTGGTGCGAGTATTATGAAGTATTTATCGCACTTCCTTCTGCTGTGCACCTTACTTCATGAATCATTTCATACACCGCAGTTTTTCTTGCTAAACTGCCCCTGTTGATTTGGCAGGATGGCTGACGATCCTCCACCTCCATCTTATATTGCTGAAATGAGGCAGCAGTTTGAACTCAACCGTCAGTTTATGACCGGAGTATTGGCTCAGTTCCCAACTCAGAATGTTCAGCAACAGACTGCTCCAATAGCTCTGCCAGAATTCATGCGCCTCAACCCGTCTGTTTTCCGCAGCTCCACCAATCCTATGGATGCTGATGATTGGCTTCGTGACATCATGTTTGAGATGGAGTCAGCTAACGTTGCCCCTACCAGTTATGTCACCTTTGCGACATTTCACTTGAAGGGTCCAGCTGCTCAATGGTGGGAAAGCCACAAGAGTATGATGCCTGCTGAATCTATACCCACTTGGCAAGAATTCCAGTCAGCTTTTCATGCACGGTACATTCCTCAAGGTCTGACTGACCAGAAGAAGCAGGAGTTCCGTAAACTCACACAGGGCACCATGACTGTGGATGAATATTAGAGGAAATTTCTCGAATTATCCCGCTATGCTAAAGATGATGTCGACACTGACGTTCGCAAGCAGGAGAAATTCCGTGAAGGACTGCGTTCCGATATACAGCTCGCACTTCTTGTCCATGATGATGAGGACTTTGCGACGCTTGTCAGTCAAGCCTACCGAGTTGAAACTGGTCTGGCTAAATATCAGGAGTCGCTCAAACGCACTCGTGAAGTAGGCTCATCTTCGGGTCAGCCTGTTCAGAAACGTCGGGTTTGGATTCCACACAATATTCATCACCGACCTGCTCCAACACCAAGGCCGTCTTATGTTGCACCTCGTCTGCCTCCGCCGCCGAGACAACTAACGACTCAAAGTGGACAGCTCAATGCTATGGCTCCTCCCCATAATGATGGTTTATGCCGCAAGTGTGGACAGCCAGGGCACCGTGCTCTCAACTGTCGCCAGGGTCAGCCGCAGGATTCAACGTGTCAACCTGTTGACAGTAGGAAGGGCCGTCGAAACCACCCTAGCAGAAAACGTAATGCTAGACCACCTGCTATGAATAGTGGTTAGGTCACCCATGTCAAAATGGAAGAAGCTCGAGAGTCCCCTAAAATCGTGATGGGAACTCTTCCAGTTAATTCCGTGGCAGCTTCTGTTCTCTTTGACTCCGGAGCATCACATTCCTTTGTGTCCCAGCAATTTGCACAATTACATGAGTTATCCATGAGCTCATTACCCACTCCATTGGAGATTAGTACTTCGCGTTCCAGATGGCAAACCAAGATGGTAAGTCACAACAATCAGATCAGAATTGAAGGGTTGATGTTCTCTGCTTCCCTTATTGCTCTTGGACCTTCCGACATTGACATCATCCTTGGCATGGATTGGTTGACAGCGAATAAAGCTATGATTGACTGTGCTGCTAAGACAGTCCAACTCACTCACCCTTCCGGCCAGACAGTCAGATACTCAGCTCGGACAGTTCAGAATGCCGAGGATCAGATATATGTTCTGAATGCATTGAACGCTTCACCTCTCGAGGGAATCGAAAACATTCCAGTCGTTCATGATTTCCAGGATGTCTTTCCGGAAGAACTTCTCGGAATTCCACCGGCTAGAGCTGTCGAGTTTGTCATCGACTTGAAGCCTGGCACTACTCCTATTGCAAAGCGTCCGTATAAGATGCCTCCGCATCACCTTATTGAACTTAAGGAAGAAATCGACAAGTCAATTAAGAAGGGTTTCATCCGCCCCAGTTCATCTGCTTGGGGAGCACCTTCCCTCTTTGTCAAGAAGAAGGATGGTACGAATCGGTTGGTTCAAGATTACCAACCTATCAACCAAGCAACAATTCAGAACAAGTATCCGCTTCCCAGAATCAACGATCTGTATGATCAACTTGCTGGTTCCTCAGTGTTCTCTAAGCTTGATTTGAGATTGGGATACCACCAGATCCGAGTTCGTGAAGAGGATATTCCGAAGACAGCATTCGTTACTCGCTATGGTTCTTATGAGTACACTGTCATGTCCTTTGGCTTGACTAATGCTCCAGCAACCTTCTCCCGGTTAATGAACTACATCTTCATGGATTATCTCGAAAAATTCATCATGGTATATCTGGATGATATTCTGGTATATTCGAAGAATGAAGAAGAACATGCCGCACATCTTCGGCTTGTACTGGAGAAGTTGCGTGAACATCAACTGTATGCCAAGTATTCCAAGTGCGAGTTCTGGTTATCTGAAGTGACATATCTCGGCCATGTGATTTCGAAAGAAGGCATTGCCGTTAACCCAGAACGAGTTCAGGCTATTCTTGAATGGACTCCACCGAAGAATGTCAAGCAAGTCAGAAGTTTTCTCGGCCTTGCAAGCTATTGCCGTCGCTTTGTCGAGAATTTCTCAAAGATTGCTAAGCCTCTGACTGATCTGCTTCACAAAGGCGTTAAGTTTGAATGGACAGAAAAATGTCAGGAAAGTTTTCAAACACTCAAAGACAAGCTGACATCTGCCCCAGTACTTGCTCCTCCAGATACTCGCAAAGATTTTGTGATCTATTGTGACGCATCCCGTGAAGGACTAGGCTGTGTCCTAATGCAAGAGCGTAAAGTGATTGCCTATGGCTCTCGTCAGTTGCACCCGCATGAAGAGAATTATCCGGTACATGATCTAGAACTAGCTGCTGTCATCTATGCACTGCAGTTGTGGCGACATTACCTCCTCGGTAATTGTTGCGAGATATACACGGATCATAAAAGTTTGAAGTACCTGTTCACTCAGCCATCTCTGAACCTCCGTCAACAAAGATGGATGGAGACCATTGCAGACTATGATTTGGGTATTTCTTATACCCCTGGCAAGGCTAATGTAATGGCTGATGCATTGAGCCGTAAATCTTATTGCTGTGAACTTGAAGTCCAGCTAGAGCAACCACTCCTGTATGAAGAGCTTCGGAAGCTAAATCTCAAGATAGTTCCTCAAGGTTACTTAAAAACCTTGGTTGTTGAACCAGACCTTGAGGAGGCCGTTAAGAGTGCGCAAGCTAAAGATGCTGAAATTGATCTCATGAAGAAAGATCTTCACCTGGAAAAGTACAGGGATTTCTCGCTGTCTGAAGATGGAACCTTGTATTTCAGAGACCGCATTGTCGTACCTCGCTTCGAGCTAATGACTGACAAGGTCATGAAGGAGGCACATGATACACCGCTGTCTATTCATCCGGGTAGCACCAAGATGTATCGTGATCTCCGTCAAAGGTACTGGTGGTCTAGAATGAAGCAGGACATAGCTCGATATGTTGCTGAATGTGATGTTTGCCGTCGTGTTAAGGCAGAACATCAGAAGCCTGCTGGAATTCTGCAACCGCTCCCTATTCCTTTGTGGAAGTGGGATAAAGTGCAGATGGATTTCATTACTGGTCTTCCCAAGTCTCAGAAAGGTCACGATGCTATTCTTGTCGTCGTCGACCAACTTTCTAAAGTTGCACATTTTCTGCCTGTCAAGGAGACGATCACTGCTAGTCAGTTAGCAGAATTATACATCTCCAGAATTGTTTCACTCCACGGTATTCCGAAAGAGATCAGTTTGGACCATGGCGGCCTTTTCACTTCCAAGTTCTAGGAAAGTTTCCAACAAGCTATGGGAACTCATATCACCTGGAGTTCAGCATATCATCCTCAATCCCAAGGCCAAGTCGAACGAGTAAATCAAGTGCTTGAAGACATGCTGCGAGCTTGTGTTATTTCTTTCGGTAAGAAGTGGGAAGAATCTCTCCCGTTTGCCGAGTTCTCTTATAACAACAGTTATCAAGCCAGCTTGAAAATGGCCCCCTTCGAAGTGCTTTATGGACGTAAATGTCGAACCCCTCTGAACTGGTCAGAAACTGGGGAACGACCTCTTGTTGGACCGGACATTATTCAACACACTGAAGAACAAGTCAGAATTGTCCGAGAAAATCTCAAAGCAGCTCAGGACCGTCAGAAGAGCAATTATGATCGCAAGCGATGGGGTCTGACTTATCAACCGGGTGATCATGCTTATCTTCATGTCACTCCTATGAAGGGCACCCGTCGTTTCGGAATCAAGGGCAAGCTAGCTCCCCGCTATATTGGTCCTTTTCACATAGTTGCCAGACGTGGACAGGTGGCTTATAAATTGGAGTTGCCGCCGCAATTCTCTCATATTCACGACGTCTTCCACGTGTCGCAACTTCGAAAATGCTTCAAGGAATCTCCGCACCGCGCAGTGGATCATGAGATGCTTCAGTTGCAAGATGACTTATCTTATAAGGAGCATCCAATCCGCATCCTTGATGAAGCTGAACGTCGAACTCGTCAGAAGACGACAAAGTTCCTAAAAGTGCAGTGGTCGAATTACACGGAAGATGAAGCCACTTGGGAACGCGAGGATCATCTTCGGAAAGAATATCCCGACCTCTTTCCTTCTACCTCTTAAATTCTCGGGACGAGAATTTCTTTTAGAGGAGGAGAACTTGTAACACCCCTATGTAATTGCTTCAATGATCAGCTGATGATGATGCCAAGTCATACCATTTGCAGTGCCAAGTCACATGGGTTAAGGATCCAAATCAACTCCAATCTGAAAATCAACTCAATTTCAAAAGTGCAAAATAAATTTGCTCAAACACCTTTGGGAAAAATGTTCACTAGATAGCAAATAATCCCAAGGCAAATATAAAATTGAAACCAATGTTTCTGGAACTCACAAAAATGCCCCTGGACTTTAAACAGTAGTCCAACAGCATTAATCCGTTCCTTTTCAATTTCTAAAAATATCTAACCTATTCATTTGGCCTCCAAACTTTTTCTGGCAGTGCCAAATATTACCAAGAAATATTGTGGATTAGTCCCATATTTTTCTAAAATATTTGGTGGCCCACAGAAATCATTTTCTACCTCTGTTTAATAAATAAAAGCTAAAACAGTAAAAGAAAAAGGCCAGAGGCCACTTACCTGGCAGGCCCCGCAGTGCATAGCACCTGGAGGCCCAGTCCATCAACCGAGTCGCCTCCCTCCTCCGTCGCCTTGTCGCCACCGCATGCGCCTGAGCCGGCGATCCGCCACGCGCCGGCCATCCGTGCCTTCCCGACGAGGTTAAGGGCTGCCCTGAGCCTCTCCTCTCCCCTGGAACCCTAGATCCCCCTCCATTTTCCCCCCTGCCCCGTCTCTCTCGATCTGGACTAGAGCCGAGCGCCACCGTCACCGTGACTTCGACGTAGGCGAGGCCACCGAGCTCCCCCTGCCCTCTCATCGAGTCCCTCCGCTCCACCGTTGTCTTCCGCATCGCCTGCTACCGCTGGGTCAAGCTGGGAGCCGCGGTGGCGAGCGTCTCGAGCTCGTTTTCTTCCTCAGCTCCGGCGAGTTCTTTCGACGAATTTGTCGCCTCTGCTGCTCCTAACCCGTCGTCGGGCCATCTTGCGCCTACTCGGTGAGCATCTCCTCCTCTTCCCCCTTTCCCCGGCCCTTTTCCCTACTCGTAGCTGTCGTTTTCGCCGAGGCCGAACTCACCGCCGTAGTTGTGCTCGCCGCCATAGCCATTGCTACCGCAGCTCGTGTCCGAGCTCGCTACCGAGCTCCTGGAGCTCCAAGAAGCCCAGCGAGCCCCTGCGCGCGTTTCCTCGTTCCCCCTAGTGCCGATCCGGAGCGCGACTGAACTCCGGCGTCCACCACGGTGGTCGCCGTCGACGTTATAGCCTTCCCCGTGGCAAACCGAGGCCACCGGTCTGCGCGGGATCGAGTGGCCGTCCCAGAGCACTTAACCGCGCCCAAAATGACGCACCACAGACAAAACCCGGGCTCGCCGGAGTTGTCGCCGTCGTTTCGGCTCGTCGGAGAGCTCCGGTGGCCGGCGAACGACGTGGACGGCCGGGCCCACCTTGAGCCACTGACTGCGGGCCCCCGCGGAGCCCCTTTGACCTGTTGACCGGGTCAACGCCAGATTACTGTTCACCCATAGACACTGACATGTGGGCCCGTGCGACTAATTAACTATTTTGACTAACTAATTAACCCAGTCAGTTTAGCTGAGGCACTGACAGTAGGGCCCCACCTACTAATTACCCTGTTAGTTTGTTTTAATCCTCTGTTAAACCCAGAGAGGCTGACAAGTGGGCCCCACCTGTCAGTTTGACCCAGTCAGTAGCCCAGCCGACGGCTGACGCATCGCTGACATCATGCTGACGCAGTAATCTTTTCTCTGATATTTAAATAATTTTAGAAAATAGTTTAAAACTCTGAAAATTCGTAACTTTCAAACCGTAGCTCGGATGGAAAAACTTTGTACATGAAAATTGATCTGAACGACGAGACGAATCTAATTACGCGGTCCGTTCATCCGCCACACGTCCCTAACATAGCGAACGTGCAGCCGTTCCCCTCTTTTCGTCTGTCCGAAATGCCGGACACCGGGAATACTTTCCCGGATGTTTTTCTCTTTCACCGGTATTACCTAGCCCTGCGATAGAACACCGCTAGCTCTGCTTGTTGACATGTCATGCACCTGTTGCTTTGTATTTACTATTCCTCCCCTTCTTCTCTCTCGTTAGATCCCGGTACCGACGTAGTCTCCGAGACCGACGCAGCTCCGGTGATTGGCTACACCACCGACGACCTTGCCCTTGCCGCCGAGCAACCAGGCAAGCCCCCCCCCCTTTGATCATCTCGATATCACCCATTCTAATATCCCCTGCTTGCATTAGATTTTGCTACTGATACTGTTTTACCTATTTCTGCTGCATAGCCTGTTTGTTGTAACCTGTTGTTGATACCTTACTGTTATCCTAAACTGTTTAGAATAGACTGGGTAGAGACCCATCAGAGACCCCCACTTGTCCTGACTGCTCTGCTGGATTCTCAGAAGACCCGATCAACGGGATCGAAGACCAGACCCCGGCACCGCACCTCACTTTCCCCTTAGTTGCTCGACACTACTGGGTTACTATCGAGTGCCGAGGGTGATACCACGTCAGCACTTCTGATGTTAACCTTGTAGGTTAGTTGATCGGTCGTGGTAAGAGAGGGTGATTCCTCCTACACCACCCCCGATAATGACGAAGTCATGCAACACCTCAAGCGTGGACCTCGAGGGTGATTCCTCCTACGTCCACCTTGATTTTACATCAGATGGGAGTCCAACGAGGGTGATGCCTCGGATTCCCCTTGATATTGTAGCCTCACGGATGCCTTACATTAATGTTGATACTGATATTTGGAAAGGCGGGTCGACCCTGAGGGGTACCCGCGAATGATGGATAGATACCCGTGAGTTATTCCACGAGGCGTGGCCGGGCATTCTTAGCCCTTGCAGCAAGTCCTCGAGACGGGGCGATGGGGTCACATCTTTCGTGAGTCTCTGCTCGTTTCCGCAAGCCCCTAGTCCTAACGATTTGGATATTTGATCCAAGCAGGCCTCTGGCCTGATAGCACTAACCATCACGTGGGCATAGTATGGGCGTTCTGCATCATAACATTAGCCGAAAGCTCTGTCAGACGTCCAGTTCAGCATTGCGGCCTCGCTGGGCCGGCACCATCCGGTAGTGGTGGAGCCTGGTTCGCCCTGCACGCAACGACCCGGAGGGCGAGGGGCGATGGCCCAAGACCCCCTTGCGCTTAGGAGGTAGACCGGCGGGGACCTCTCTGCTGAGCTGTAGGTAGGGTTGCGGTGTATCGTTTGGCCGAGGCCAGGCATGACCCAGGAAAGTGTGTCCGGCCGGAGTTAATCGAGCGTGTGGGTGAGTTGGTGCACCCCTGCAGGGAAGAACACATCTATCGATAGCCGGTCCTACGGTAAAGGACACTCGGAGTTGTATCCCGATCGATACAGCTAGAACTTGAGATGATACCTGGATATGTGGCTCTGGGATCGCTTTCTCGCAGGGAGTCGAGGAAGGATCTCTGGGCAAGAATGTTACCTGATTCTACTACTACTTACATTATGCTATTCTGTACTCCTCTATATGCTGCAAGACGCTCGAAGATGCTTGAAGATGCTAGTCTTCGCTAGGACTAGGTTTTCCCCCTCTATTCTGGCATTTCTGCAGCCCAGTCCACATCTACAGCCTCCCTTTGATAATGTTGCATATGTAGTGTAGATCCTTGGCTTGCTGAGTACTTCGGATGAGTACTCACGGTTGCTTTACTTTCTTTTTCCCCCATTTTCATTTGATGCGACCAGCTGACGGAGCCCCTGAGACAGCTGCCCCGCCGACGACTTCCACTACTTCCCCGAGGGTGGATCCTTCTACAAGTTGGCCGACGTCCAGGAGTAGGAACGGAGGGTCCTAGGCAGGAGGCCTGCGCCTTTCGATCGTACTGTTTTTTTTTGTCCCGCCTTTCTAAAGGCTTCTCTGTTTTTTTTTATATCTGTACACAGATATCTAACGCTTCCACTAATGCTTGTTGTCATCAAGCTTTGTATTCGAGCCTTCGAGGCCCTGGCTTGTAATAAATGCTTGTATGATTTTGTTTATGTTTTAGAGTTGTGTTGTGATATCTTCAAGTGAGTCCTTAGGCTTGATCGTGTGCATTTGCGTGTATGATTAGTGCACGATTAAGCTGGGGGCGTCACATAAGGCCATTAGTTGAAGAACTTTTACAGCTGTGGAATGGAAACGGTGTACGTGTGTGGGATGAGCACAGACAGGAGGAATTTGACCTGCATGTGTTGCTGTTTGTAACCATCAATGATTGGCCTGCTCTCAGTAACCTTTCAGGACAGACAAACAAGGGATACCACGCATGCACGCACTGTTTAGTTGACACCAAAAGTATATACCTGGACAAATGCAGGAAGAATATGTACCTGGGGCATCGTCGATTTCTTCCGACCAACCATCAATGTCGAAAGAAAGGCAAGCATTTCAAAGGCGAGGCAGATCACCGGAAGAAGCCCGCCATGCGTACCGGTGATCACGTACTTGCTATGGTCAATGATTTACACGTAATCTTTGGAAAGGGTCCCGACGGACTATCTGTTCCGAATGACGCTGAGGGACGCGCTCCCATGTGGAAGAAGAAATCTATATTTTGGGACCTACCCTACTGGAAAGACCAAGAGGTCCGCTCTTCAATCGACGTGATGCACGTGACAAAGAACCTTTGCGTGAACCTGCTAGGCTTCTTGGGCGTTATGGAAATACAAAAGATACACCGGAGGCACGGGAGGACCTGCAACGTTGGCACGAAAAAGACGGCATGCCTCCAAAGCAGTATGAAGGTCCTGCCAGCTACGCTCTTACCAAAGAAGAGAAGGAAATCTTCTTTGAATGCCTGCTCAGTATGAAGGTCCCGTCTGGCTTCTCGTCGAATATAAAGGGAATAATAAATATGGCAGAGACAAAGTTCCAGAACCTAAAGTCTCATGACTGCCACGTGATTATGACGCAACTGCTTCCGGTTGCATTGAGGGGGCTTCTACCGGAAAACGTTCGATTAGCCATTGTGAAGCTATGTGCATTCCTCAATACAATCTCTCAGAAGGTGATCGATCCGGAAATCATACCAAGGCTAAGGAGTGATGTGGCACAATGTTTTGTCAGTTTCGAGCTGGTGTTCCCACCATCCTTCTTCAATATCATGACGCACGTCCTAGTTCATCTAGTCGACGAGATTGTCGTTCTGGGCCCCGTATTTCTACACAATATGTTCCCCTTTGAGAGGTTCATGGGAGTCCTAAAGAAATATGTTCGTAACCACGCTAGGCCAGAAGGAAGCATCTCCATGGGCCATCAAACAGAGGATGTCATTGGGTTTTGTGTTGACTTCATTCCTGACCTTAAGAAGATTGGTCTCCCTCAATCGCGGTATGAGGGGAGACTGACTGGAAAAGGCACGCTAGGAGGGGACTCAATAATATGCAGGGACGGGCATTCTTGGTCTCAAGCACACTACACAGTTCTACAGAACTCTACCTTGGTGACCCCGTATGTCGATGAACACAAGAACATTCTGCGCTCCAAACACCCGGAGCAGTGTGACGACTGGATTACATGTGAACACATCAGGACTTTCGGCAGTTGGTTGGAAACACGTCTCAGAGGTGACAAACACTGTTTCTGATGAGCTGTACTCGTTGTCCAGGGGACCATCTTCGACTTTATTGACTTACAAAGGATACGAGATAAATGGGAATACATTTTACACGATCGCCCAAGATCAAAAGAGCACCAACCAAAACAGCGGTGTCCGCTTTGATGCAGCAACCAAGAGGGGAAAGGACACATATTATGGTTACATAGTGGACATATGGGAACTTGACTACGGACATGATTTTAAGGTCCCTTTGTTTAAGTGCAAATGGGTCAATCTGTCAGGAGGCGGGGTACAGGTAGACCCACATTACGGAATGACAACAGTGGATCTGAACAATCTTGGGTACACAGACGAACCATTCGTCCTAGCCAATGATGTGGCGCAGGTTTTCTATGTGAAGGACATGTCTACCAAACCGAGAAAAAAAAAAGATAAGGAAGCGAATACATCATACGATGAGCCAAAGCGCCACATAGTTCTTTCAGGAAAAAGAGACATCGTGGGATTGGAGGGTAAGACAGACATGTCTGAAGATTATGAAAAGTTTCATGAAATTCCTCCCTTCAAAGTCAAGGCTGACCCAAGCACCCTGTTAAGCGATGAAGAATATCCATGGTTACGGCGCAATAAGCAAAGGACACAAGCGAAGAAAAAGTGAAGACAGATGAAGTCAGAAAGGGTTGAAAATTGATGATGTGGCTTTGAATGGTTCATTTTGAACACACAAAAAGTCTGGAGTTCAAATAAGTTCAAAAAAATGAAATCCCTTTGTAACAGATGAGTTTTCGTCCGAAACCGTGATACTTCGAAAGAGATTGTCCATTTTGTACATGAAGTGCATCCAGTTTTTGCCGTAACCCTCTCAACTTTTTAGCACATGCTATGTGGGTGAAATGATGATATCATGCCAATTTTCAACCTCTTCAGAGTTAATTTGAAGTGCTTTTCAATTTCAAGGTCATTTAGCTCAAAAAAATCAGTAAATGCATGAAAAATAACAGATGAAGTCAGAAAGGGTTGAAAATTGATGATGTGGCTTTGAATGGTTCATTTCAAACACACAAAAAGTCTGGAGTTCAAATAAGTTCAAAAAAATGAAATCCCTTTTGTAACAGATGAGTTTTCGTCTAAAACCCTGATACTTCGAAAGAGATTGTCCATTTTGTACACGAAGTGCATCCAGTTTTTGCCGTAACCCTCTCAACTTTTTAGCACATGCTATGTGGGTGAAATGATGATACCATGCCAATTTTCAACCTCTTCAGAGTTCATCTGAAGTGCTTTTCAATTTCAGGGTCATTTAGCTCAAAGAATGAACTAATATAAAAAAGAATGAACTCGAAAACTTTTATGAAACTCTAATAGCAAAAATAATAAACTAAAATTTATGCAACTAAAATTATCAAAGTATTTTCTGTTCAAAACATTAAAAGCAAAAAGAATTTTCATAAATAACTTTTTTTGTTAGAAACTTTAATAGCAAAAAGAATTATCATAAAGATTTTTTTGTTAGAAACTAAAATAACAAAAACTGTTTTTGAATATAATGATAAAACACAGTAATATTAAATAGCAGGAAAAAGAATGACTCCAAAATCTATTTTTTATAGAAGTTAATCACAAACTAGTGATTCACACAAATTTCAAAGAATTCAAATTTAAAATATTCAAATTTGAAAACTAATGGCACTAACAGAAAGTTTATATTTTTTCTGACCTAAAAGCAAAAAGAATTAAAAAATAAAGCAAAAAACAAAAGAAAATAAATAATGCAAAAAACAAAACAAAAAACTGGAAAAAAATAAAAAATGCACACAAATTTTAAAGAATTCAAATTTAAACTATTCAAATTTGAAAACTAATGGCACTAACAGAAAGTTTATAATTTTTCTGACCTAAAAGCAAAAAGAATTAAAAAAATAAAGCAAAAAACAAAAGAAAATAAATAATGAAAAAAACAAAACAAAAAAAGTTGGAAAAAAATAAAAAAAAATGCCACCTACTGGGCCACCACGGCCTGAATACGACTAGAAACCCAGCCATCCAGGTGGGCCAGGATTCAGGCCTGCAGAAGGCCCAATAGGCCCATAGGCATGCACAGAGAGGTTAGGCCCGTAAGCCTGCTTTAGAGAGGAACTCGACAGCTCAGGCGCACCGCACCTTATAAACAGGTGCGGCTCTCTCTCAGCTAGCGAGGTGGGACTAAACATCCACCGCGACTATGCCAGGCACAGGCTATTGGTCCCGGTTGGTGGCTCGAACCGGGACCAATGCCCACCTTTGGTCCCGGTTCTTGGCACCAACCGGGACCAAAGCCTTTGCTATATAAGCCAGCACTTAGGAAATTTTCAGATTTCCATCGCCAGTTCGTGCCCGACGCCCCAGCGCTGCTCCTCGTCGCCGTCGCCGTTGTCGCCCCTGCCTCCGACGTCGTCGCCGCGCCGCCCCTGCCCCGAGCCCTAGACGCCGTCGCCGCCCGCTCCCCGCTCCTCGTCGTCGTCGCCCAGCGCCCCTGCCCCCGACCACGTCGTCGCCGCGCCGGCCCCTGCCCCGCGCCCGAGCCCCTACCCCGGCCCACCCCCGCGCGCCGGCGCCCTCGCCGCCCCCGCCGTCGCCGCCGTCGCCATCGCCGTCGCCGTCGCCAGCCGCCCCTGCTGTGAGCCGCCGCGCCACCCCGTCTCTGTTTTTTTTCATTTTTTATTAGATTAATTTTTTGTTCATATATGTATATAATGTATATATTTCTGTATGTGCCTATATGTATGTAGATGTTCATAATGTATTAATTTTTTTGTTCAGAGCATGTTTTTGTTCATGATGAGGGGGTGGGGGTCGATGTACATATGTATATATATGATGTAATTTTTTTGTTCATATATATATATATATATAATGTAATTTTTTTCAATGTATATATGTATGTGGTAGCTATATATGCATGATGAGGGGGGTGGGGGTCGATATACCCCCTCCCCGATAACTTCGACATGAGGGGGGGAGGGTCGATATACCCCCTCCCCAATAACTTCAACATGAGGGGGGGGGTCGATATACCCCCTCCCCGATAACTTCGACATGAGGAGGGGTCGATATACCCCCTCCCCGATAACTTCGACATGAGGGGGGGGTCGATATACCCCCTCCCCGATAACTTCGACATGAGGGGGGGGTCGATATACCCCCTCCCCGATAACTTCACCGCGTGCTCCCCCGAGCTCGGCCTTGCTCTGCCACTGCTCCATGGTCGCCGCCGGCCCCGACGCATTGAAGAGCAGCAGCAACGCCGTGAAGGAGAGGAGAAGGAGTGGACAGTGAAGAGCAGCAGCAGCCCACCCTCCCCCCCTTCTGAATTTTCTGAAATTTATTGATGAAATGCATAGAAGGTGTTTGATGAAATGCTAGATGGCTTTGGGCATTTTTGAAATTTCTGAATTTTTTTGTGGTGAGGTACTGATGCAAGACAAAGGTGATGGCAAAATTTCAGAATTTTTGGAGTGGTTTAGAATAGGTTTTCAGCAAGGAATTTGAATCTGGTTCAAATTTCATTTGAACGAAATTTGAAAATTTTGAACTATGGATCAGAAGGTTTTTGGTGAAATGGAGTGTGGGTACT
This sequence comes from Thinopyrum elongatum, assembly GCA_011799875.1. Classification (NCBI taxonomy): domain Eukaryota; kingdom Viridiplantae; phylum Streptophyta; class Magnoliopsida; order Poales; family Poaceae; genus Thinopyrum; species Thinopyrum elongatum. Next base: position 205,010,397 of record CM022303.1, read on the forward strand.
GTCATGAAGTTGGTGTAATTTTTTCAAAAAAAATTAGTAGGGAAAAAATAGGGTTGTAGTTCAATGCCAAGATTGGACCAAAATTGAAAAATGGAAGTTGTGCTCAAAAGTTTCAAATGACCAAAGTGGGTTTTTGCATAAAAATGATCTATAGGCATCAGAGGACTTCTCAAAAAAATTGTGGCATTTGAAAAGAATTATTTGAAATAGTTCTAGTGCAAGAGGGTCATTCTAGAGTTTGAAAGTACTAATAAAAGAATTTTTTGAGGCCAAATCATTATAAAAATAATTACTACTGATGTGTTTGTTCATAGCATTTTTTTCAATGTATGTATGTATGGATGGATGGATGGATATAGAAAATGTTCATATATGATGTTTTTTTTGTTCATAGCAATTTTTTTCCATGTATGTATGTATTTTTTTTAGATGTGCTATGTTTTTTCAGATGAGATGTCCATTTGTTGTATAAACATAACCCCGATAACTTCAATTCCCCTCGGGCTTATATTTTTGTGAGCATAGAAATTTTTGTAACTTGTATGTGTTTGATCACCGCGGACTTATATACTTGATTGGACTATGGAGTGCATATTTAGTCGAGTCCAACATCAATATTTGTGAATGATTTCATATTGTTGGGCACCGCGGATAGTTGTGAGAGGAGTTTTTCCTTTGATTTTGAGGCATGTGATCTAGATAATGTCCAATGCCTCATATCGCGAACATAGTTATATTGGACAATTGATCTTCATATAAATGAAGCATAAAAGTTTAGCAAACAGTTTGGCAATCACTTAGAAATTTTCATGTTGTAGGAGTACATGTAAAAAAATTCAGAGTTGTTCATTCACTTCGACATGAGGGGGGACGTCGATCAACCCCCTCTCGCCCGAACAAGTCTATGTATTATTTTATATCGCGGTGGACATATATCAAAGTTTGATCATATGTCAAAGTTTGAATTTTGACATATGCAACATTTGATCATATATCAAAATTTGATCATATGTCAAAGTTTGAATTTTGACATATGCAACATTTGATCATATGTCAAAGTTTGATCATATGTCAAAGTTTGAATTTTGACATATATAGATTTATCAAGAATGCCCCCATTATGGATGTGCACAAGTTGATCCAATTTTTTTCTGATCTCATCTATATATATATTCTTCTATATGTCACGTTGTCTGTCAAAGTATTGAAGAAATCCATGGCTTCATCATTAGTCGGAAGTAACAGGCGTATGATGCTACGAAGCTCTTCAAAGTTGTTTTGGAACGGAGTTCCTGATAGAATAATTCGCCTTTTGGTACGAATTTCAGCAAAGGCCTTCCAAATAGCGATATTCGGAAGGCTCTTGCTGAACTTTGTACCAAAAAGCGAATTATTCTATCGGGAACTCCGTTCCAAAACAACTTTGAAGAGCTTCGTACCATTATACGCCTATCATTTCCGGCTAATGATGAAGTCATGGTTTTCTTGAATTCTTTGACACTAGACAACGTGACATATAGAAGGGTAGATGAGATCAGGAAAAATATGGACCATTTTCTGCACATCCAGAATGGCGTCATTTTGTTAAATCCCTTGTCGGTCCGAACGTCGGACATTCATGAGAGAGGCGGTCCGACCCAAACCCTAGAAGCGTTGTCGAGGCCACCCCAAACCCTAGAAGCGTTGCCTAGGCCACCCCAAACCCTAGAAGCGTTGTCGAGGCCACCCCAAACCGTAGAAGCATCGAGCTAGCTAGGTCTATGTTTGCACTAATATATCCATCTGTCCTGTTTGTATATTAATTGCCATGTTGTAATATTTGCAGAAACTATGGAGCACCGAGACATCGAAGCAGAACAGTTGTTGGGGGACATAATCCTCGGCGGAGGTGATGTCTTGTCGTTTCTCAACGACACCGATGGTCTGGAAGGAGAGGGTGAAGCAGGCTCCGGTGATCGAACAATGGAGGTGGAAGGACATGATTATGACGGCTCCGGTGACGGAATGCCGGTGGAAGAAGGAGACCGTGATGACTGCTCCGGTGAGCGAACGGAGGAAGGAGATGTTGCAAAGTCCGGCGAGGTATATATATTAATTAAGCCTGTGCTGACTAGCTAATTCATGCATTAATTGTTTTGGTATGTACACATATTAACTCTCTTCTTTCTTCTTTTCTAGCCCTCCGGATCGAGCCAAACTTCGGTAACAAGACGAGGCCCAAAGAAAAGGTTGCGCCAGGATGAAAGATTCACGATCACAGCCATCAAGGGCGATGGCCAACCGATTGAACCCAGCCGGACCAAGGAAGCATTTTCTGCTCAGTGCGGGGTTCTTGTTAGGGACATGATCCCGATCAGCATCCACCAATGGAATAAGCCTAAGAGCGAAGACCCTCAAGTGTCCTTTGTCAACGATAGACAGAAAGATGATCTTTGGACCACGCTAAAGGCAAATTTCACCCTACCGCCAGAGGAGGATCCGGATAAGCCAGTTATAGAGCCATTGGTCAAGGCTCATGCTCTTAAGAAGATGGCAGATCTATTCAGGAGGTGGAAGAATGAGTTGAAATCAACGTTTGTCGACAAAGGGAAGACTCCAGAATTCACCGGTCGATTTGAGAAGATAAGAGATCACTGGCCCGCATTTGTGGCCCACAAGACATCGGAGAAGAGTAAGAAGATGTCAGCGACAAACAAGAAAAATGCTGCAAAGAAGGAGTATCACCATCGCACGGGGTCAGGTGGCTACCTCAAAGCCCGGCCGTTGTGGGACAAGGCTGAGAAGGACCTGCTTGATAAAGGGGTCGAACCAGAGACATTGAACTGGCCAGACCGTTCAAGGACTTGGTTCTTCGGGGTTGGGGAAACCTTGGACCCTGAAACAGGGAAGTGCCGTTGGACGAAGGAGCAACTTGAAATACCCGTTAGGAAGCTTCAGAAGTATATCGCCGCAGCGCAGCAAGGGATGTTCGTTCCCGACAGAGAGAACGACGAGCTCACACAGGCCCTCGGGAATCCTGAGCACCCAGGACAAACACGAGGCACGGCAGGCTCCGTTGCGTGGAAGGAAGGGTTTCCCAGCGCAGGCGGTTACAAACCCGGGAGAGGAGGAGGAAAGTGGAGCAGACCGAACTGCAGAAGCTGAATGCAAGGGTACGAGCGCTAGAGGAACAAGCACTAGTTCAGAGGCAGCGACCTGCCGAAGCTACCCCAGAAGCTACCCCGCCATCTCAGCGGAGAAGCAGCGTGGCCTCCACCGAGCTCCTTCAGCAGCCTCACTTCACGGCTCCCAGCTACCCCGTGGATGCTATCACGGAGGCTCAAGATTGCCACCTTATGGCGCAATGGCAGCACCTCAAAGTCAAGGCGGTTGTCGGCTCTGTTGCACCTCCTCAACCCGGCGCAACTTTTCACTGCCTTCCGATTCCAGAAGGCTATGCTGTTGTGATGGTCGATGAAATAACGGAGGGATTTGAGGAGCTCGAGCTTGACCACCCTACCGGTGAAGGGGAGACTCAGCTGGGTCTTGCTCTGAAGACTCCATGTCTATGGCGGAAGGAGCTCATCAACCTTCCGAACTGGACGCCTCCGCCTCCTCCTCCGGCGAGTCAGGGCACTCCGCCTCCTCCTCCGCCTCCTCCTTTGGCGAGTGATCAGGGCACTCCGCCTCCTTCTCCGGCTGCTCAGGCGTGTGGCGGCACTCCGCGTCCTTCTCCAGCTGCTCCGGCGCGTGGCGGCACTCCGCCTCCTTCTCCGCCTGCGCCGGCGTGTCCGAGCAGCCCGCCTCCTTCTCCGCCTCGTCAACAACAGCGGAAGACAGCCGCCGCCGCTCCGGCTGCTCCGGCGCGTCGTAGCACTCCGCCTCCTTCTCCGCCTCGTAAGCAACAAAGGAAGACAGCCGCAGCCGCTTCGGCTGCTCCGGCGTCTAGCAGTACAGCCAGAGGCGGGAGGCAATACAAATTCGGTACATCTCTCAAGCCTCTAGAGAAGTTACCATACGAGATGACCGATGAGGAAAACGCGGAGATCTGTCAAGCCCAAGTGAAGGACGTTTTTGCAAAGAAAAAACCACCTCCGGAGGAGAAGATGGATCCGGTGAAATTGAAGCGCACTTTGAAGAACCTGAAGCGACCACCACCGCCTCCGCCGGATGACAACCATGTCCGCACTCTGAAAAAGGCAGTGGAAGGAGCGCGCCGGTCGGGAACTACTTCAAGTGACAAAAGGTTACAAGAACGAAGAAGAGGGAACAAAATTCCCCAGCTCGGCGAACAGGCAAACCAATCGTGCCCCCCGCTCAAGGTGTCTAGCGATATCGTCGCAAATCTGCCGGGGATGCTGCCCGGTACCAATCCTGGTGATTACCTGCCCGACGATGCACATTTTGATACAATGGAGGTGGACGAACACAAATACCAGTACGGGAAGCCTCTCGTCAGACCTGGTGATCCTCCTCTAACAACGATGATGCGAAGATTCCATAAGTGGTACATGAACACCTGCAAGTCTGGGAAGGATATTTTGACGCTGAGAGTTAAAGAGGAGCACAACCTCGTTGAAATTGATCTGTTGTCTGTTCCATTTGAGGAGTTCTTCCAGTTTTTCAATCAAAAGGACCTCGATAAAATAATCATCACTTGCTACTGTCTGTAAGTACTATACTTCTGTAATTAAGTCTCTATATATAGCTCAGCTCTTTCATTGCATGTATATATAATTATCCTCACTATATTATGCAGATTGAAGATCGTCGAATGCAGAAATGCACAAATCTATGATATTGGATTCATTAACACAAATCTCATAGATGAATGGACGGTTACATATCATGCGAAAGAAACCGAGGCCAACTTGCTACAATCGTTGCTTAAAAATCAAAACAAAGATAAAATACTCTTTCCTTACAACTTCAAGTGAGTGTTACTGTCTTCTGCATATTCGGTTTCCCTTATTACTCGAGGTTATAGTAATGTAATTGATGAGTTATGCATGCGTGCGCAGCTTCCACTTTATTCTCCTAGAGATTAAGCTTGAGCAGGGACTAGTAACCGTCTTAGACTCAAGACGAAAAGATCCCAAGGAGTATGCGGCCATGACTGAAATGCTCCAGAAGTAAGTTCAATCGATCATTATCGCACCATATCGGCAACTTTGGTCATTTCCTGATATCAAGTAATTATTTTCTTTGTCTCGCAGGGTTTGGAAAGTGTTCACCACAGAAGCTTCGGGACTGCCGGGGGAGCTGCGATTTACACACCCGAAAGTAAGTACTACTAGCTAGTTCCACGCATCTCCCATTGATTCTAGCTAGTTTCATCAATACCATTTATAATGCTTGATTATCAGTTTGATTGACCTTTATTTCTCGTAAAGTGGTTGTGGCAGGAAGGCGGGAATAATTTTTGTAGATACTACGTTTGCGAGTACATCTACAACACGACGACCTCTAAGCGGGGCTACTCTGAAAAACAATATGAAGTGCGTAAGCAATAATATTCACAATTTTATTTTATTACCATCATTTGTGTTGAGTTTCATTCATATATATGTATTGACCCCCTTCTTCAAATTAGATTTGGCAGATGTGGGATGAACTCCTACCACAAGATCGCATAAAAGCAATTCAAGAGGAATTGGCGGGATTCTTTCTTGACCACGTCATCAATCCAGCCGGAGAATACCATGTGGAACTTGACATCAAATGTTAGGGATTGTAAGAGATCTTATATTGTATATATGTAGCTAGTAGCGTCGGATAGATATACGAAAACTTGTTGTTCGACCAATCTCTCGGAGAAGGAGGAGGTCAATCACTTCTCTCTGTATATGTTCATGACGATCTTGTGTACTTAATGGTTTCCTTCATTTGCTTACTAACTAGCGTGTCGAGTCCTCTCTGTACGTATGTACTAGCGTCGACCAAGCCGGAGATAAGGAGGACACTTCTCTCTAACTATTGGCTAGCTAACACAATATGAAACCCCTAAATTAACCCTACAAAACCCCCAAAACCCCCACCCCCGCCCCCTTTCAAAAAAAAAAAAAAAACCCCAGCTCCTGAGCTACTGACACGTGGATGATCTTTGGTCCCAGTTGGTGTTACCAACCGGGATTAAAGGCCCTCCTCTCTGGGCTTGCCGCAGCGGCCACGTGGAGCCCCATCTGTCCCGGTTCGTATAAGAACCGAGACTAAAGGTGTTAGGTTTTAGTTCCGGCTCCCGAACCGGAACAAATGGGCCTTATGAACTGGGATAAATGGGCCTTTTTCTACTAGTGTCGGTAAGACGCAGCACGGCAAACCTGTGTCTACGTGCCTCCTCAAACACCGCATCGAGCAGTCAAACAATGGTGGCTCCGCATACTGAGGTGAGGCTGTGGAAGCAGCACGTATGTGTGGCTTGATCATGGAACCAAAACACGCTTTTTACAAATGTTGCTCGGAGGAAAATGCCTGCTGCCATGTGACGGATCTCTGTGGTCATGCAAAGTTAACACGCATCAATCCAAAAAACAGCAGGTAACCGGATAAATGCCGCTTCAAGTGTGCATCTGACCTACGGTTTTATCATCCATTAATGTGCGTTAACGCACTTCTGTCCCAGCATGCAGGAGCAACGTCCAACATGTAATAACCCTACGTGTAAAAAGAGTACTGGTCAAAGTTGCAGTACATGTTGTACAACGATGCCTTTCTAATTTACGAATGCAGTAACTCGTTGCCAACCAGGGTGGGTGGTAGGGTAGGGTACGTCTCGTCTATACATACGCGTGGCTGCCTGCTTCCATTTGATCCGGTTCATCTCATCTGAGCTTATACGGCCGGACATGGCGACGACGGCGGCAGTAAAAATGTCGCCTAGGTCGACCGGATACCCTTCGTCGTGCAAACCAAGTAACACCGGCTGCTACTGCAAGCCACCGGCAGCGGCTCCGGTGAGCACCTTGTAAGTGTACTGGAGTGATGGATTTTTTTGTTTTTGTTTTGAGAACATATGTGGTGGCGTAAGTGCATGCATGCATGCATGCAAGATACAGTAATTAACTTTGCATGGGGGACAGGAGGTGTAGGAGCGCGGTGAGCAGCAGAGGAGGACCGACGGCCGGGCGGCGGGAGGAGGAGGAATGGAGGAGGTACCTTGCGCCGGAGAGGCTGGAGGTGCTGGCGCGGCTGGAACCGTGGGCGGAGGCGAACATGCTGCCGCTGCTCAAGCCGGCGGACGAGGCGTGGCAGCCGGCGGACATGCTCCCGGACGCGGCGGCGCTGGGCGCGGACGGCTTCCACGCGGCGTGCCTCGAGCTCCGCGCCAGGGCGGAGGGCGTGCCGGACGCGCAGCTGGTGTGCCTCGTGGGGAACATGGTCACGGAGGAGGCGCTCCCGACGTACCAGAGCATGTCCAACCGCTTCGAGGGCACCCGCGACGCCACCGGCGCCGACGGCACCGCCTGGGCGCGCTGGATCCGCGGCTGGTCCGCCGAGGAGAACCGCCACGGCGACGTGCTCAGCCGCTACATGTACCTCTCCGGCCGCCTCGACATGCGCCAGGTGGAGCGCACCGTGCACCGCCTCATCGCTTCCGGGATGGCCATGCACGCGCCGGCGAGCCCCTACCACGGCTTCATCTACGTGGCCTTCCAGGAACGCGCCACCTCCATCTCCCACGGCAACACGGCGCGCCAGGTGCGCGCGCACGGCGACGCCGCGCTCGCGCGCATCTGCGGGGCCATCGCCGCCGACGAGAAGCGGCACGAGGCGGCCTACACCCGCGTCGTGGCGAAGCTCTTCGAGGTTGACCCGGACGCCGCCGTGCGCGCCATGGCGTACATGATGCGGCGCCGCATCACCATGCCGGCCGCGCTCATGGACGACGGCCGCGACGCCGACCTCTTCGCGCACTACGCCGCCGCCGCGCAGCAGGCCGGAGTGTACACCGCGTCAGACTACCGCGGCATCCTGGAGCACCTCATACGGCAGTGGCGGGTGGAGGAGCTCTCGGCGGGGCTGTCCGGCGAGGGGAGGCGCGCGCGGGACTACGTCTGCGCATTGCCGGAGAAGATCCGGAGGATGGAGGAGAGGGCCCATGACAGGGTGCGGAAGGAGCCCACCCCGGTCCCGTTTAGCTGGATCTTTGATAGGCCTGTCAGCGTCGTGCTCCATTGATTCAAAGAAACCCGGACTCTCATTGCTGTAGCGAGTGTGGCAGCTCGAGGCGAGAAGCTACATTATAGAATATGTTTCATAGCGCCGTCTTCTTGCGTAGGACATGTATTTATCTTTCTAAAAAATGGACATGTATTTATTTTTTTCCTTGGTTCTTGTGTCCGTTTCTCTGTTCTCGGCTATTATTTTACCACATACATATACATATATATGTTTTAATTTTTTTCCCTGGTAGACATTTTCTTATGTGGTTATATTTATCTTAATTTTTCTAATAATATGAGTATCGAACATATATTGTTTAACAATGGAATTAACGAAATGATTCTCACATGATAATGATGTGTCCAATTTGTAAGAACATTTTTCGAGAAACATGAGATTAAACCGTTAATTTTATGAGAGATATCAGTCATTTAATTTGAGAGGTTATGCTACACCTATGCATCAAAATATATGTTCATGTACTAGAAAAATATTCATATTTTTTAAAAGTCTTCTTATATATGAAAATAAATGTTTACATAAGTGTTCATGTATTACATACAACATTTTTATAGTTTACCCAAAATAATATAAAAATAAAAATAAGTGAATACCTAGAAAAAAAGAACAACAATATGAAAAACAAGCAAAAAAGAAAGTGTTACTAGGACGACCCATGTTGTGGGACGCCCACAACATGGGTCGTCCTTGCCCTTATTGCTGGGAGCGGCTTTGTCTCGCCCCTGCGTTGCCAATGGTCCTCCCCTGATCCAACCCCATGTTCTGTTTTGTATTCCACTACATGTCGCTTTTCAGTAATAAATTTGGTGATACACCTAAAAAATAAAAACTAATGAGCGCTCCCAAGTTGCTTCCAAGTTCGTTTGTCTTCACTTTTTTTTAGTTTGTGCGTTTTTATGTTTATATTTTTGATTTTTTAATACATATATTCAAAACTTAAATTTACTTAATTTTTTTAAAACCATGAATTTTTAAAAGTTAAAATAGTGTAAAAAATTGTTAGCATATTTTAAAAAAAATTGATAGCACTATTTTTTTTGACATTATAAAAATGGTCAAGCGTTCCAAAAAAAAATGTACGTGATATTCAAAAAAAATGTTAGCACAAAAACCTTTCATGTAATTCAAATAAAATGTTTCATGCCACTCAAATATAAGAATTTTCTAACATTTCAAAAATATTTTTGGGACATTTAAAAAAGTATATAATTTAAAAAAATTGTGTTGTTTAAAAATATGTTTTGTATAATTCAAATGTTTCATCAGTTATTTGAATCTTTTTAACATGTATTGAAAAAATGCTCAAAAACATGTATTTGAAAATATGTTAAACATGCATAAAAAATATATTTCAGATGTATATGAAAAATGTACAATGTATATGAAAAAAGTAGACATCAAAACATATATATTTGAAAATGTTTTAATCATTTATTGGAAAAGTGTTAAACATGTATAAAAAAATCTGATATATATACAAAAATGTTCAATGTGTATGAAAAAAGTAGACATGTGTTGAAAAAATAAAAAAAATGAAGAAAAAAGGTGAAAACCAAAGAAAGAAACAAAGAAAACGAAAAAACCCGAAGAAATAAGAATGAAGAAACATAAAAAACTGAAAGCTTAGAAAACCAAAGAAAAACCGATGATAGTGAAAACCGATAAGATAAAGACACAGACAAAAAAATAATCATGCCAGAGGCACTATAGTAATGGGCCGACCCTCTTCCTTGCGCCCGGAGGCGAGTCCGGGTTACGTCTCGATACAACAAGAAATGGTTCTCGCGCAAAAACAAAGTTCTAATGGCCAGATAATTGATAGACATGGCCACAAAGCTTACTTGGAACCTTGTAATCCCCTTCGCCAAGTCATCGTCATACATCACTTCAATGGTACAATCACGGTCCAGTTCTCTTCTGTATTAGAAACAAAAATCTACAACTACTTGTGTGTATAGCACATTGTCAAAATACATTTCGTGAGTTGTAAAAATATATTAAAAAATTGTAGAATTGGAATTTGTTGTAATGCGACTCCTCGAACTTGACCCAAGAGCCACTTGGAGCTAATAAAGGAGGTCCAAGATCCCTAGTGCCCTCCTTTGAATGACGTATGGTCTGGAGGCATGTACTCTTTGTCGTGAATGCCAGGTTCTTGGCGGGGCCCAAACCACTTCTATTTGCAAGTTTGGTTTATCTCCCCCTTTTTGGCGGTGATGGTTAATATGGTGTGGTGTTGTGCTGCTGCACAAAGCGTCTTCTATGCTCGTTGGGGATCGGTGGATATTTTTCTTTGTTGATAATCGCATGGACTGTCAGTGCATTTGGTGGTTCATTTTTTCTTCATCTTTCTTGACTTTGACAATCAGTTTAACGGGGTATCTGCGTTCGTATATGGATTTTATCCATTTTTTCTTAATAAATTTGATGAGTATATTCTTCTCATGAGAAAGGTTTTTAAAAATAGATCAAAAGTAAATGGAAATTGACTTTTGGGCTGGGCTTGCGAAAGCCGACCTTCAATTGCCAAGCCTAAGCCCAACCCAAGACCAAAAATTATGCCCCGTAGCCCGGCACCCAAAAACCAGACTTGTCTAAAAAAAACTAAAACTAGACCGAAATCCCAAATTGGAAGTGGGAGTCACAACAGTTATGTTACTCGGTATGCAAATTTTCGGACCAAGCCTACATGGGTGATAACCAGCCACCGTGAGTGTTGGTAGAATGATAGTATTGAATTTGTAACTACTCTTTCTGGGCTACTTGGAGTACAAGCCCTTCTTCCTCTGCATTGACTTGTAGCGGTGTTTCTCAACGTTTTATATGTTTCGTGTCTATCAGCTCCAATCCGCTTGTGATAAGATTATTTTTAGAAATGTTGGAGTGCAACTATAGCTGACTGATGTGGCAAAATGACTTGTTGATCAAGGCAAAGAAATCGAGGTAGTGGCGCCTTATGGAAGGTGTGTCCAGAAAAAAAGACGTGTATTACTACTTGCTTTCCAAGAAGGTGTTTCATTACGTAAAAAAACAAGAAGGTGTTTCATTAGTATATTTACTGTGTACTACTACTTCTCTTAATTTTGACTTGATAAAAAAAGCAAACTATGGGTCCAAAGTCAACAAAAGGAGAGTTGGTGGAGGCAAATTTGACAATTTTGACCTGAGGACGAAATCATTTCACAAAATGAACTGCTCGTAAAAAAATTTCACTCAACTGACCTTTTTTAGTAGCGCCTGACACGGAGGCGCCACACTCTACTGTGCAGCGCCTAGCACGCAGGCGTTGCACTTCTGTCCAGCGTGGCAGCCCCAGGGCCCGCACCCAGCAGTGCAGCGACTCAGAGCTAGGCGCCACACATGTAATGTGCAGCGCCTAGCCCGTAGGCGTTGCACTGTGACTTAGATGCAGCCGCCGCGCGCTAGCCCTAGCAGTTACAGAAGCATCCGGCGGCGGCTGGCTCCTCTCCCCCTCTCAATCCCCTCCAAAAATCTTCAGATCTGACGATTTGGTCCGTGGAATTCTTCACCATTCCATCCTACAAGGTACTCTCCTCCGATCTCTTTCTTTTCCTCCGTAAATTCGTTCACATTTGTCTCATTTAGCCAAGTTTTGGTGGAACCCTTGATTTGCTTGGATTTGATTTTTATATGATAAATTGAAATAGTGTGGTGTGATTTAGGATTTGTAGTCATTGTGGAACCTAGATTGTTCAAGTTTTGGTGGTACCCTTGTGTAGATTTGTAATATTGATATAGATTTGTGTGATTAGAATTAGTAGATGAATTGTAATCATTGTGATGGGTATTTGTGATGATTGTTGACGTCCTTTCATTGTATATCTTAGATTAGTATTCAACTTTCCTTTTAGTGTTTACCGATTGTTGAATACGTACGAAATAATGCTCGCATATTAAATAAAGCATAGGGAGTAAGCTAACGTATGTTTATTGTTTGAAATTTTGTAGGATGGTTTGGCTTCTCGATGATCACTTGGACACTCAACACCGGTCGTACTTTATGTCGGTGGAGCAGCGGGTAATAAGCAAAGTTGTTGGTATTTTGAATTTTGTGTTTATTTCAAACACAAATGCCCCATATGTAATTTTCTGATTTGCTTGTTTGTAGGATCTTGCACCTCTGAAGATTCGGTCTCACGGGGTTACCCTTGGGGGGATGCACTATGATGAGCGGTACACACCGTACGTAAGGGAGACAGGACTCCTCCCTTTCATTCAGTTGGTCAGCCGGTCGACGCCACCCCTCAATGCTGCAGCAATCACCACGCTTGTTGATCGTTGGAGGCCGGAGACACACAGTTTCCATCTTCGGACCGGGGAGATGACCGTGACGCTCCAGGATATTGCTATGATCGCCGGTCTTTCTATTCAGGGGAATCCTCTTTGTATGAACACCGATTCTGATGGGTGGCGCGAGCAGATGCATGCCCTTATCGGTATGGTTCCTCCGGAGCCTCGGGAACCAGAAGCAGAAGACAAGAAGAAGGAAAGAGTCGCAGCCGGTGCTCCTTTCACCTGGATTGCATGGAACTTTGGTTCTTGCCCTGAGGAAGCTAATGAGGATGAGGTCAAGACATATGCTCGTGTCTACATGTGGTACGTTATATCCAGGACTATGTTTGCTGATGGCACAGGCAAGAATGCTCCATGGATGTGGCTGAAGGCGTTGAACGTCTTCGATAGCAAATGGAATTGGGGTTCGGCGACACTGGCTTACTTATATAGACAGGTAGGCAGTTGTTTATTTTCACTTCATTGGTACATTATCAATACGATCTTCCTGTTAATTGAACCGTGTTTTCTTCTATGTGCAGTTGGATGACGCCTGTTGTAGGATCTCAAAGGACGGAGGTATTGGTGGTTGTATGCTCGTACTTTCTGTATGGAGCTGGGAGCGATTGCCGGTTGGACGACCGAAGACCGTGAAGTACGAGGATTGGGATGACAAAGACGACCCACTACGGTTGCCCACTTGGGCTTACAAGTGGGATGTGTTAAATGAGACGACGGATGATCCCTCGGTCATGTACAAGTTGTACACGAGCGAGATGAACACGATTACGGCTGAGCAGGTGACTTGACATTGCATAAGTGATTCTCATGCTTTTATCGTAACTCGAAATCAATTTTGCATTCTATGCTATGTTGCAGGTGGAATGGGAGCCGTATGGAAAAGGGGATTGTTTTGGTAACCCTAGAGAGTTCGTGCTGAATCCGATGTGCCTTAGGGATAGGGATCTTTGGCATATGCGGTGCCCACTCATATGCAACTGGGCGGTTGAGCTTCACATGCCACATCGGGTGTACCGCCAGTTTGGTTTGTTCCAGCCACACCCGCCGGAGTGGGAGGACACGGACAAGTTGCTACACGCGTAAGATAGAATTAACCTTGAGCACTTAGCAGCTTCTCGGCGGTTTCGATGGTGCTAATATTCTGTTTTCTAACTTGCAGCTTGGATAGGAGAAAGCAGCGAAAGATCAAGGACTAGGACAAGCATCACAACAAGTATATCATACAGTTCGCGCTTAGTGTGGAGCAAGCTAAGGCTGGAAAACGATCCCAGCTTCGTGAGCACTGCCCGATCGCGTTCAACAACTACCTCACATGGTTTCTTGCAAGTACCCGTGTGGAGATATGCAAGCCGGCGTATAATGAGGAGATTTTGCAAGATCCCACCGCCTTCGATGAGCTAACCCAGCACGAGTACAACAAATTAGTCAGGGAAGGCACCCGAGTCCCTTCAGCTCCAATGATGAACTTTGTGGTATTTCCCTCTTTGCTTTCCCATTCGAACTATTCACATCTTTGCTTGCCTAACACGTTAATGTCGTTTCTGTTCATAGCGTACCCGGATAAAAAAAGCAGCTGATGAGAGCGAGACTATTCTGGAGACAACCCTGGTTGGGAAAAGCGATGGGGAAGGTGCACTTCGAGCATTCATTAAGGTTCACATCTCCTTCAATTGTCCATGTAATATGTCTTGCTACGTTCGATATCTCATTCACTTGTACATGTTGCAGCGCCAGGGCCAAAGGTTAAGGCGGTTATCGAACCTTGTCGGTTGTCGTGACCCCGAATATGTATCACCTCAGCGGTCTAGGTCGGCGACACCATCAGATCCCACTTCTGGCCATGGTGCTCCTTTGGAGGATGAGGATGTGGGTGTGGTCACCCAAGAGGTATGCCAATAGCATATATTCAATTATTGATGCATTGCTAACTTTATCCTCACACACGGTCTTTTCCATATCGTTTGTTTTTGTAATAGGTTGCTGATGACATGACCTTGGGGACCTATCAAGTTCGGTCAGCATACATGTTAAAGCCTAGGAGGGGAATCAAAAAATACACACCCGAAGACTTCACCGAAAGCGGCAAGAGGACGGTCGGCACCTCGCGGATGGCGGCTTTGGATGACTATGTGGGTGAGGTGGAGGAACCGGAGCCGGAGCCGGAGCCGGTTGCTCGTGCTAGGAAGGTGAAGAAGATATCCAACAAGAGGGGGGGAGAGCCAATAGGCGCGGAAGGAACTAGTCGTCGTCCTCTATTTGTTATGTAACTCGCCTAGTGGGCGTTTTCTTATGTCAAATTTGTTATGTCGTTGAACTTGAAGTGATGGTAGCTCTTAGTCATGTTGAACTTGAAGTGATTGTATCTCTTAGTAATGTTGAACTTGAAGTGATGGTCACTCTTAGTAATGTTGTCTTTGTTAAAGTTGAAGAGGTGTTGAAAATGTCATGTTGATGATCGTTACTGTTTTTTCTGTGTAACTATTGAAAATGTGCCTGAAATTACCCAGCTTGAGGGCCAAAAAATCACTAAGTGTTGGTGCGGCGCCTAGCTCTGAGGCGCCACACTGTATCGTGCAACGCCTCAGAGCTAGGCGTTGCACAATACAGTGTGGCGCCTCCGGGCTAGGCGCCGCACCAACACTTATAATTTTTTTGGCCCTCAAACTGAGTGAAAAGTTTCTGTTGCTCTCTGGACAGCTCTACCCAGACGTGCAACGCCTCCTAGCTAGGTGTTGCATTGCATGGTGTGGCGCCTAGCCCTGAGGCGTTGCACGTCTGGGTAGAGCTGTCCAGAGAGCACCAGAAGCTTTTCACCCAGTTTGAGGGCCAAAAAAATCGCTAAGTGTTGGTGCGGCGCCTAGCTCTGAGGCGCCACACTGTATTGTGCAACGCCTAGTGATTTTTTGGCCCTCAAACTGGGTGAAAAGCTTCTGTTGCTCTCTGGACAGCTCTACCCAGACGTGCAATGCCTTAGGGCTAGGCGTTGCACTGCATGGTGTGACGCCTAGATCTGAGGCGTTGCACGTCTGGGTAGAGCTGTCCAGAGAGCAACATAAACTTTTCACTCAGTTTGAGGGCCAAAAAATTTCTAAGTGTTTGTGCGGCGCCTAGCACGGAGGCGCCACACTGTATTGTGCAACGCCTCAAAGCTAGGCACCACACTGAGTTGTATCTGGCTGTAACTTTCTCTTGCACTCTGGACATTTGTCCGGACCTGCAACGCCTCCGAGCTAGGCACCACACTATACCGTGCAACGCCTCCGTGCTAGGCGCCACACTTGGACTTTGCGAAATTTTTGGCAGAGAAGTGCTTGGCACTTAGGCATTGCACATGTGGACAAATATTACTTCAAATAGAGTAGTTCATAACACATATTACTTCAAATAGAGGAGTAGTTCATACAACCAAATCGAGGAGTCCAAAATACATAGAAGTTCATGACAAATAGTACTTCAAATAGAGGAGTAGTTCATACAACCAAATCGAGGAGGAAATACATAGTAGTTCACGAAACATAGTAGTTCACAACTAAATCGAGGAGTCCAAAATACATAGTAGTTCATGACACATAGTAGTTCACAACCAAATCGAAGAGCATAGTTTAGAGGATAACACGGTCATAGTCCACAAGCAACTTGAAGATGACATAGCTCTACTGCGTAGAGCAAGGCCCCTTTCCCTTCTTCTTCTTCCTCTCTTCTTCTTCTTCTTCCTCCTCCCTTTTCCTTATGCGGTGAGCCTCCTTAACCACCCTCTCCATGAATATCTTGTTGTAACATCCCTAGGTTACCCCCACTCTGGTTAAGCTACTTAACCTGCCATGTCATCATGATCATTCTAATAAAATTTGCATTAGAAAATATTTCGACTTCAAATTCAAATTACAAATAGGAGTCAAATAATTTTTTCTTCAAATGGCAGAACTAAAATGTCCATAATGCTGCAAATAATCCTAAGGTAATTATAGAATTGAAACCAACTTCATATAAATTCCCAGAATGCCCCTGGACATTTACAACAGTAGTCCAGCAGCATTTAAATCTGTCTTTTCAATTCCTAATAATACCTAACCTATTCCTTTTGCCTCCAAAATAATTGTGGCACTGCCTAAAATTGTGTTGGATTTATTGGTCAAGTCCCATTTTTTTCCAACACTGATTGGATGCCCAATTAATTCTTTCTCTCTCTCTGTTATTTAAATAAAAGAAAACAGAAGAACAAGGAGAAGGGCGAGGCCTTACCTGGCAACTGGACCGAGCCGGCCCAGCCCAACTTACCTCCTCGCCTCGGTGTCGTCTTCCCTGTGGACGACCGCGCCGCGCCGCTCGCCGCGTGACACCGCGACGAGGGCACGCAGCGAGAGGAGATAAGGACGGGGCCATCCATCCCCCCTGCCTCCTTCGGTCATTCTTCCCCCCCCCCCCCACTCTCCTCGCTCGCTCCTTCCTTCTCTCCCTCGTCTCCTTCGTCAATGAACGCCTCCGTCACCGAATCCTTGCTCCGTCATGGCCACCGGCGCCCGTCTGCCTCTCCGACAAGTCCGGTGGACTCGCCGCGGTCTCCCTCTTCCTCTGGTGCTCTCAGGCGAGGCCGAGGAGCTGTGCAGCTGCCGTCCACCTTCGTTCCCCATCTCCGGCCGTCGTGGACGTCGTCGTCGAATTCGACCTCCCTCTGCGCTCCCGGTCACCGAGAGGCCACCATGTGCCTGCGCTGTAAGCTCCGCTCCTTTTCCCCCTTCGCAGCGCGCTACTGCATCGCCTCTAGCTAGCCGTACGCGTCGCCGCCGCCATTTCCAGACTTTGCTCCGCCTTGGAGCTCGTCGTAGTCGACGTACTTGCTCACTGACCGAACCAAGGGCACGGGCGTGCTCCTGGTGAGCTCCTGCTTCGCCCGAGCTAGTCTGCGCGCGAGAAAACGCGCCGTAACCGTTTTCCCTCTCTGACCCGAAGCTTGCCGCCGCCGCACGTCAACGCCGGCGACGTTCTGGCCACCCCCGCGCCCCCGTGCTAGTGTAGATGGACGCGGCACTGGTAGCTCGTTCGAACGAGCCCGGAAACGGCCGATTTGGTGCATCGTGCGAGGAATCCGAGCTCGCCGGAGCTCTCTGCTGCTCCCGGCGCTCGCCGGAGCCCTCTCCGGCGGCTGCGCTGAGCTGGCCACGGTGGGCCCCTGTGACGACCCCGGCTTAATCGTGCACTAACCATACACGCAAATGCGCATGATCAAGCCTAAGGACTCACTTGAAGATATCACAACACAACTCTAAAACATAAATAAAGTCATACAAGCTTAATATTACAAGCCAGGGCCTCGAGGGCTCGAATACATAGCTCGATGGCATACAAGCGTCAGCGGAAGCATTAGATATCTGGGTACAGATATATTACAGAGAGAGAAATAGGCCTTCACAGAGGCGGGGTAAAATAAAAGCTACGATCGAAAGGCGTAGGCCTCCTGCCCTGGACCCTCCGATCCTACTCCTGGTCGTCGAACGGCTCCTCGTAGTAGTAGTACTCGCCAGGCGGGTAGTAGTACTGGTCGTCGACTGGGGCGTCTGGCTCAGGGGCTCCGTCGTCTGGTGGCATCAAATGGAAAAATGGGAGAAAAAGAAAATAAAGCAAACGTGAGTACTCATCCGAAGTACTCAGCAAGCAAGGATCTACACTACATATGCATCATTGTCAAAGGAATGGCTGTATATGTGGACTGGGCCGCAGAAATGCCAGAATAGAGGGGGAAAGCCTAGTCCTATCGAAGACTAGCGTCTTCAACAATCTTCGACAATCTTGCAGCAATAAAAGAGAGCAGATCAACATAATGTAAAGTAGTAGTAGTAGTAGTATCATCAACCTCGACCTGAGATCCTTTCTCGACTCCCTGCGAGAAAGCAATCCCAGAGCCGTAATATCCAATTCTCATCACATGTTCTAGTTGTACCGATCGGGATACAACTCCGAGTGTCTGTTACAATAATCAGGCTATGCAGCAGATATAGGAAAACAGTAGCAGTAGCAGTTCTAATGCAAGCATAAGAGAGAAGAGAATAGGCGATATAGGCATGCTCAAAATGGGGGTGCTTGCCTGTTTGCTCGGGGGCAAGGGCAAGGTCTTCAGTAGTGTCGTCGGGGACGTAGTCGTACTCCTGTGCGGCGTCTGCCTCGGGAGCTACGTCAACGTCGTGGTCTACCGAGAGAGAAGAGGGGGAAGAAACAGGTAAACATAATGCAAACAAATGCAATACGGTGTGTGTGATGCTATGATGCAGTGCAGGGTTGCCTAATTATGTATCTAAGTCATTTTAGTTATTTTTAGAATTATTCTGGGATTTAATAACCAGGGTGTGTGCACTATTCATCTGCCGGATACGGGTCCGGAGTTACGAGTTCTTCTACGTAGGGGGTTCCGATGGAGAAACAGACGGCACGATCAGACTCGGCTCGTCGTTCTGAGCAACTTTCATGTTTTAACTTTTTCGATCCGAGCTACGGTTTAAAAGTTATTAATTTTTAAAGTTTATTTGAATTTCTGGAATTATTTATTTACAGAAAAGTGAATTATGACGTCAGCATGACGTCACTATGACGTCAGCGGTCAACAGCGTCGCTGACCAGTCAAACATGACATGTGGGTCCAGTGGGACCCACATGTCAGTCTCTGTTAAGACTAACAGTGGATTAATTCAGCTAACAGGGTGATTAGAGGGGTGGGCCCCACATGTCAGTGAGACATTAGGCTAAACTAATTAATTTTAGTTAATTAGATGCTTAATTAGGTTAATTAGCCGCCGGGGCCCACATGTCAGTGAAAGGGGGTGAACAGTGCCGCGTTGACTCTGGTCAACGAGGTCAAAGTGGGGTCCCTGGGCCCACCAGTCAGTGGCCCAGGTGGTGCCACGTGGGTGCCACGCCAGCGCGGCGGCCGGAGACGCGCCGGCGACCTTCCCAGCGGCGGAAGTTCGTCGGAGCTGCCCGGAAATCCGCTACGCTGCGTCAAATCGCCCGCGACCACTTGCGTTCGATCGGCCTCTCGCCCGCGCATCTAACTACGGTGGTAGTTCGACCGAACACGGCCTCTAGCGACGGCGGCGAGCGGTGGAGCGGTCGCCGGAGTTCGGGCTTCGACGAATCCTTAGCTAGGGGGTACGGGAAAGCGTGTGCGCGGGCGCGTTCGATTGCTGGGAGCACCAGGAGCACGCAGCTGTGCTCAGGTGTAGGTGACAGCGGCCATGGCCACGGGCACGAGCTCATCGGCGACGGACAGAGCTCGGGCGCGGCGGCAGCTAACTATGGCGTGCGAGGAGGGCAACGAGGAGAGACAGGAGGAGGAGGAGCTCACCGAGGAGGCACAAGGTGGCCCGGTGACGGCTTAGTAGCAGCAGAACGGCGGGAATTGCCGGAGATGCGCCGGCGTCAGAGAAGGAAGGGGGCGGTGCCTTCTGGTTTCATCAGGGCCTCCCCACCTCCATTCGCGGTCGGAGTCGAAGGAGTCGAAGACGGCGGAGCTCGCAGGCGTGCTAACTGAGCTCGGGGACGTCGGTGGCCGCGTCTACGGCAAGGCCACGGCGACGGTTGCGCTCGGTGGCCGGATCTGGGAGGGAGCAAGGGGCGGAGCGAGCGAGAGGGGAAGGGGGAGAATGACGGAGAGGCCGGGGAGGAGCGGAGGGGCGTCGGCCTTATCCCCTCCATCCCCTGTTTCGTCGGTGGCGGCGACGTGTCGGCGCCGCGCCGGCGCGCGCGCGCTCGGCCAGGGGCGCGCCGACACGCAGGGGAGAGAAAGAGGAGATGTGCCAGGTGGGCCGCGGTCGGGGCACTGTGCACTAAGGCCCAGTGCACAGTGCCTCGTTTTTATTTTTCTGTTTCTGTTTTCTATTTTCTTTATTTATTTTCTGTTTTGAAATAGTTAGAGCACTTTTGCAGTTTTGTAAAATGTGGGACTTAGTCCAAACATTACAGTGCCATTTTAGCTCTCACCAAAAAGTGGTTTGGACAGATTTCGAATTCATTTGAAGCTGAAAAGAATTTAAATGGATTTGAATATTCTGTTTTGGTGCTGTTTCATCTTGTTAGAGTCACTTATCTAACTCCAACTTCAATGATGATGATTTTACAAATGTTCCTGGATTATTTGCCATTTAATGAACATTTTTTCAACAGTGTTTGATCAACTTTTATAATTCACTTTTGAATTTGAGTTGATTTTCAGATGTGAATTTGAATTGGATCATTAACCCATATGACATGGCACTGCAAATGATCATGACTTGGCAGTTTTAACAAAGTGTCACAGCGCTTATTACAAGGGGGTGTTACAAGTTCTCCTCCTCTAAAAGAAATTCTCGTCCCGAGAATTTAGGAGGTAGAAGGAAAGAGTCCGGGATATTCTTCCCGAAGATGATCCTCGCGTTCCCAAGTGGCTTCATCTTCAGTGTGATTCGACCACTGCACTTTTAGGAACTTGGTCGTCTTCTGACGAGTTCGACGTTCAGCTTCGTCGAGGATGCGGATCGGATGCTCCTTATAGGAAAGATCATCTTGTAGCTCGAGCATCTCATGATCCACTGCACGGTGCGGGGATTCCTTGAAGCACTTTCGGAGTTGCGACACGTGGAAGGCATCATGAATATGGGAGAATTGCGGTGGCAACTCCAATTTATATGCCACCTGTCCCCGTCTAGCCACGATGCGGAAATGACCAATATAGCGAGGAGCTAGTTTGCCCTTGATTCCGAAACGTCGTGTGCCCTTCATCGGAGTGACACGAAGATACGCTTGATCACCAGGTTGATAGATCACACCCCATCGCTTGCGATCATAATTGCTCTTCTGGCGGTCTTGAGCTGCTTTGAGATTTTCCCGGACAATCCGGACTTGTTCTTCGGCATGCTGAATTATGTCCGGTCCAACAAGAGGTCGTTCCCTAGTTTCTGACCAATTCAGAGGGGTTTGACATTTACGACCATAAAGAACCTCAAAGGGGGCCATTTTCAAGCTGGCTTGATAGCTGTTGTTATAATAGAACTCGGCATACGGGAGAGATTCCTCCCATTTCTTACCGAAGGATACAACACAGGCTCGAAGCATGTCTTCAAGCACTTGATTAACGCGCTCAACTTGACCTTGGGATTGGGGATGATAAGCTGAACTCCAGGTAATATGAGTTCCCATTGCTTCCTTGAAACTTTCCCAGAAATGGCCAGTGAAAATGCTGCCACGGTTTGAACTGATTTCCTTGGGAATACCATGGAGTGAAACAATCCTGGAGATATATAGCTCTGCTAACTGACTAGCAGTAATAGTCTCCTTAACTGGCAGAAAGTGTGCAACCTTGGAAAGTTGGTCAACGACGACAAGAATAGCATCGTGACCCTTCTGAGACTTGGGAAGACCAGTAATGAAGTCCATTTGCACTTTATCCCACTTCCATAGAGGAATAGGGAGCGGTTGCAGAATTCCAGCAGGTTTCTGATGTTCTGCCTTCACGCGACGACAAACATCACACTCGGCAACATATCAAGCAATGTCCTGTTTCATTCTAGACCACCAGTACCTTTGACGAAGATCTCGATACATCTTGGTGCTACCCGGATGGATAGATAGCGGTGTATCATGGGCCTCCTTCATGACTTTGTCAGTCATCAGCTCAAAGCGAGGTACTACAATGCGATCTCGGAAGTACAAGGTTCCATCTTCAGCAATCGAGAAATCCCTGTACTTTTGGAGGTGAAGCTCTTTCTTCATTAGGCCAATTTCGGCATCTTTAGCTTGCGCAATCTTGACAGCTTTCTCAAGGTCTGGCTGTATCACAAGGTTATTAAGAGAACCTTGCGGAATGATGCAGAGATTCAGCTTGCGCAATTCTTCATATAGCTGGGGTTGAGCTTGCTTTACCATGAGGTTACTACAGTATGACTTGCGGCTCAAAGCATCAGCCATCACATTAGCTTTGTCGGGAGTGTATGAAATTCTGCAGTCATAATCGGTGATTGTTTCCAACCAACGCTGCTGACGAAGATTAAGTTCCGGTTGAGTGAATAAGTACTTCAAGCTCTGATGATCGGTGTAAATCTCACACCGATTACCAAGGAGGTAATGACGCCACTGCTTCAAAGCATAAATGACAGCAGCAAGTTCGAGGTCGTGCACTGGGTAATTCTCTTCATGTGGACGCAGTTGTCGCGAAGCATAAGCAATAATTCTTCGCTCTTGCATTAGGACACAACCTAGTCCTTGGCGAGAGGCGTCGCAGAAGATCACAAAATCTTTGCGAGAGTCTGGAGGAGCAAGGACTGGAGCAGAAGTCAGCTTGTCCTTGAGGGTCTGGAAGCTTTCCTGACATTTGTCTGTCCACTCAAACTTAACGCCTTTGTGAAGCAGATTAGTCACGGGCTTGGCAATCTTGGAGAAATTCTCGATGAAACGGCGGCAATAACTTGCAAGCCCGAGGAAACTTCTGACTTGCTTAACATTCTTCGGAGGGGTCCAGACAAGAATAGCCTGAACGGGACGAGATTTCTTGTAGTGGAGGAGATTTGTAACATCCCTAGGTTACCCCCACTCTGGTTAAGCTACTTAACCTGCCATGTCATCATGATCATTCTAATAAAATTTGCATTAGAAAATATTTCGACTTCAAATTCAAATTACAAATAGGAGTCAAATAAATTTTTCTTCAAATGGCAGAACTAAAATGTCCATAATGCTGCAAATAATCCTAAGGTAATTATAGAATTGAAACCAACTTCATATAAATTCCCAGAATGCCCCTGGACATTTACAACAGTAGTCCAGCAGCATTTAAATCTGTCTTTTCAATTCCTAATAATACCTAACCTATTACTTTTGCCTCCAAAATAATTGTGGCACTGCCTAAAATTGTGTTGGATTTATTGGTCAAGTCCCATTTTTTTCCAACACTGATTGGATGCCCAATTAATTCTTTCTCTCTCTCTCTCTCTCTGTTATTTAAATAAAAGAAAACAGAAGAAAAAGATGAAGGGCGAGGCCTTACCTGGCAACTGGACCGAGCCGGCCCAGCCCAACTTACCTCCTCGCCTCGGTGTCGTCTTCCCTGTAGACGACCGCGCCGCGCCGGTCGCCGCGCGACACCGCGACGAGGGCACGCAGCGAGAGGAGATAAGGACGGGGCCATCCATCCGCCCTGCCTCCTTCGGTCATTCTTCCCCCCCCCCCCCCCCCTCCACTCTCCTCGCTCGCTCCTTCCTTCTCTCCCTCGTCTCCTTCGTCACTGAACGCCGCCGTCGCCGAATCCTTGCTCCGTCATGGCCACCGGCGCCCGTCTGCCTCTCCGACAAGTCCGGTGGACTCGCCGCGGTCTCCCTCTTCCTCTGGTGCTCTCAGGCGAGGCCGAGGAGCTGTGCAGCTGCCGTCCACCTTCGTTCCCCATCTCCGGCCGTCGTGGACGCCGTCGTCGAATTCGACCTCCCTCTGCGCTCCCGGTCACCGAGAGGCCACCGTGTGCCTGCGCTGTAAGCTCCGCTCCTTTTCCCCCTTCGCAGCGCGCTACTGCATCGCCTCTAGCTAGCCGTACGCGTCGCCGCCGCCATTTCCAGACTTTCCTCCGCCTTGGAGCTCGCCGTAGTCGACGTACTTGCTCACTGACCGAACCAAGGGCACGGGCGTGCTCCCGGTGAGCTCCTGCTTCGCCCGAGCTAGTCTGCGCGCGAGAAAACGCGCCGTAACCGTTTTCCCTCTCTGACCCGAAGCTCGCCGCCGCCGCACGTCAACGCCGGCGACGTTCTGGCCACCCCCGCGCCCGCGTGCTAGTGTAGATGGACGCGGCACTGGTAGCTCGTTCGAACGAGCCCGGAAACGGCCGATTTGGTGCACCGTGCGAGGAATCCGAGCTCGCCGGAGCTCTCTGCTGCTCCCGGCGCTCGCCGGAGCCCTCTCCGGCGGCTGCGCTGAGCTGGCCACGGTGGGCCCCGCTCGTAGTCGCTGACCAGTGGGTCCTGGGGCCACCGTTGACCAGTTGACCTGGTCAACTGTGGTGATGTGGCTCCCACAGCCACTGACACGCGGACCCCACCGCTCAGATAATTAACTAAAATGATTTTGTAAATAAAAATAAATTAATTACCCTAATTAGTCTATGACAGGTGGGTCCAGTAGCTTAATTAGCAAATTAGTTTAAATTAGCTCACTGTTAAAATAACAGAGGCTGACATGTGGGTCCCACTGGACCCACATGTCGGGTTTGACCTGTACAGCCGCTGTTGACTTGCTGATGTCAGCATGACATCATGCTGACGTCATAATTCACTTTTCTGTTAAATAAATTAATTCCAGAAATTCAAATAATCTTTAAAAATTCATAACTTTTAAACCGTAGCTCGGATCGAAAAAGTTAAAACATGAAAGTTGCTCAGAACGACGAGCCGAGTCTGATCGTGTCGTCCGTTTCTTTGTCGGAACCCCCTACGTAGAAGAACTCGTAACTCCGGACCCAAATCCGGTAGATGAATAGTGCACACACGTCGGATATTAAATCCCAGAATAATTCTAAAAATAACTAAAACGACTTAGATGCATATTTAGGCATCCCTGCACTGCATCATAGCATCACACGCACCGTATTGCATTTGTTTGCATTATGTTTACCTGTTTCTTCCCCCTCTTCTCTCTCGGTAGACCCCGACGTTGACGTAGCTCCCGAGGCAGACGCAGCTCAGGAGTACGACTACGTCCCCGACGACACCACCGACGACCTTGCCCTTGCCCAGAGCAAACAGGCAAGCACCCCCATTTTGAGCATGCCTATATCGCCTATTCTCTTCTCTCTTATGCTTGCATTAGAACTGCTACTGCTATTGTTTTCCTATATCTGCTGCATAGCCTGATTATTGTACCCTGCCTTGTTACCTTTCTGGTTATCCTAGACTGCTTAGTATAGGCTGGGTAGAGTCACGACAGAGACCCCCACTTGATCCCGACTGCCCCGCTGGATATCAGAAGACCCGATCAACGGGATTGAAGACTAGACCCTGGCACCGCACATCACTTCCCCCTTAGTTGCCGACACTGCTGGGTTACCGTCGAGTGCCGAGGGTGATACCTCGTCAGCACTTCTGATGTTAACCTTGTAGGTTAATTACTCGGTCGTGGTAAGCGAGGGTGATTCCTCCTACACCACCCCCGATAACGACATCGTCGCGCAACTCCTCAAGTGTGGACCTCGAGGGTGATTCCTCCTTCGTTCACCTTGACTTTAACATCAGGTGGGGTTCCATCGAGGGTGATTCCTCAGGGCTCCCCTGGTGTCAGACACACAGATACTGTTGTTAAGTTGACTTGCACTAAACCATGATACTAAAGACGGGTCGGCCATGAGGGTTACCCGCGCGAGCTTAATGCGAAGTGATGTGGAGTCGGGTTGACCTGGATGGTGCCCGCGAGATAACTACGAGGCGTGGCCGGGCATTCTTAGCCCTTGCCGCAAGTCCTCGAGACGGGGCGACGGGGTCACATCGATCGTGAGTCTCTGCTCGTTTCCGCGCGATCCAAAACCACTTAACGGTTTGGATATTTGATCCGAGGGGCCTCTGGCCCGATAGCACTAACCATCACGTGGGCATAGTATGGGCGTTCTGCGTCGTATACTTCAGCCGAAGCTTAATAGACGTCAGCAACTGAGCGGCACACGCTGGGTTGGACTGGGAACGCAACCGCGCTTGTATTAAGGGGTTGCTAGGTCTGCTCACCGGCGGTGTACGCAACGTGCAGGAGCGTCCGGGGCGATGGCCCAAGACCCCTGGGGGCATAGGTTAGTCTGGCGTGCTGACCTCTCTGTTAAGTATTTGGTCGGGTTGCGGCGTGTTGCTTAGCCGAGGCCGGGCATGACCCAGAAAAGTGTGTCCGGCCGGAGTTAAGCGAGCGTGGTGGGTAAGTTGGTGCACCCCTGCAGGGAAGAAACTTCTATCGATAGCCTGTCCTATGGTAACGGACACTCGGAGTTGTATCCCGATCGGTACAACTAGAACATGTGATGAGAACTAGATAGTACGGCTCTGGGATTGCTTTCTCGCAGGGAGTCGAGAAAGGATCTCAGGTCGAGGTTGATGATACTACTATTACTACTTTACATTATGTTCATCTGCTCTCTCCTGATGCTGCAAGACTGTCGAAGATTGTTGAAGATGCTAGTCTTCAATAGGACTAGGCTTCCCCTCTATTCTGGCGTTTCTGCAGCCCAGTCCACATATACAGCCATTCCTTTGACAATGTTGCATATGTAGTGCAGATCCTTGCTTGCTGAGTACTTCAGATGAGTACTCACGTTTGCTTTACTTTCTTTTTCCCCCATGTTCCAATTGATGCCACCAGACGATGGAGCCCCTGAGCCAGACGCCCCAGCCGACGACCAGTACTACTACCCGCCTGGCGAGTACTACTACTACGAGGAGCCGACTGACGACCAGGAGTAGGATCGGAGGGTCCAGGGCAGGAGGCCTACGCCTTTCGATCGTAGTATTTTATTTTACCCCGCCTCTGTGAAGGCCTATTTCTCTCTCTGTAATATATCTGTACTCAGATATCTGATGCTTCCGCTGACGCTTGTATGCCATCGAGCTATGTATTCGAGCCCTCGAGGCCCTGGCTTGTAATATAAAGCTTGTATGACTTTATTTATGTTTTAGAGTTGTGTTGTGATATCTTCAAGTGAGTCCTTAGGCTTGATCGTGCGCATTTGCGTGTATGATTAGTGCACGATTAAGCCGGGGTCGTCACAGGTTGGTATCAGAGCCGACTGCCTCTAGGTATCCCCCTTCCTAATTCCTTGGCCGAAGTTGAGTCTAGTGGTCAAAAACTGTTTTACTAACTTGGCTGTGTGGCTTACGGGCCCACGTCGCCAACTGGGTGGTAATAGGATCTTTTATTCCTCGTCTTTACTCTGGGACTCTGATTTCTCTTCTATTCGGGTTTAATAAATTACTAACACCGACACTTAGGTTCTCGCAACCGTTTTCTCCCGGAGAGCCCTCTCATTCCAGAAGATGGCGTGTCATCATCAGAAGACTCCGAAGATACTTCCCGAAGTTTTCCGAGACTCTTTAACCACTGCTTTTGTAGTTTACTAACACCGATAATCCCCGTGGATATCTATACATCCTTGCCATTGTATCATCATGGCCAGTCAATCATGTATGTACGAGGTACCCCGTGATACCTCTCGCTAATCCGGGAATCCTTTGAGCCTACTACCGTGCGGTTTCCTTCGCACTGCGGATAATTCCACACCTTTACCAGGGAACCGTTCATCACCAGATGTTCATACGTTTCCTAAATACTTTGAAATGCTATCTGATCTCCCAAGAATCCTTTGCAGCCTATCGCTCTTGATTATCCTTGCCGACCTGAATTATGGTTAAATCCATATGTCTGCCTATATTCATTGGTATCCTTTGACACCGTCATTTTGGTCTTATTGATTCAACATGAGTGCGAAGGCACGCAATCATCAGTTGATTGTTCTAAATTATCTTTCCGGTTCAGACCTTGTTCTGAACATGAGCTAGTTCTCGACCAATTAAGTATTGATTGATTGTCCAACTAAACATGTACAAATCACTCGTCCCTCTGCCCAGGTGAACTAATTGTCACTCCTGGCTTTGGAAATCATGAACCCTCTACATTTGTATACTTGGGTTATTCTAGTGCTTCCTTAATTTGATGTGCTTGCCTCCCGTCCTTCCTCAGGAGGACTCTCAGGTAGAACCAGTTGTTGAAAACTTACCCCGTTAGTTCTCACGGATCACTTGATTCCTTTTTTGGACAATTATCCGACCGATTCTTTTCTATTCTAAGAACCTTATCGGTTCCTTCCCCGTTGCCATTGCCTTTGGCACTGAAGCATTCTCTGCTTCTTGCCGACTGTATATCTGCCCAGCTTGCATGGCACGGAGAGGTAGTGTATTCCTTCTCCTTATTAACTTGGGACTGACTACTGATCAAGACCTGTCACGTAACCATGGATGGAGAGCTCTGCCAAGACGGAACACTAAAGTTGTCCGACTATCCCCATTCAACCTACTCATCTTTTGATCAGAGCTTTTGCTTCTGATCCCTCGTTTCTGAACCATAACTTCTTTGTAATTAAACGTCGGATTGTTCCGATGTTTCTATAATCTTGTGCCGTCACACCCTTCTTCTTCTGGTTAAGTACCGCTACTCACCTCAGATCCTTTGTAGTTTACCTAATCTTTTGTTGGATTAATATCCAACTGTATCCTTCATATTCAACATCTTGCGAGCTCTTTCCTTGGTACTTGATACCTCCGGTGAATTGTACCATCTGTTTTAACTTCGATGCTCTGCTTCGTACTCGCACCCCTTGCATTGGTTGATGGTTGTATAGCTTCGTAAAAATGTCCCGATGGGTTGAACCTATGCTTCCCTAACTCGTGTGAACTCGAAAGTTATGCGAGTCATACTCTTCTGGTGCTTCACCAGATAAATTCTCAGCACTACAGTTTCTTCGAAAACGAGAAGTGAATGACAGGTGATACATTGAAGAAGTGGGAGTCGACCTTGAACCTTTGTGTTCATGCCCATGGACCCGATGCAGAACTTATCATGGAAGCTGCTCGTAAGAAAAATTATTTCCTTGGTACAAGTTCATCTTGTATCTATGAATTGATCCTTTGCAATCGTGGTTCCGACCATATTTTCTCCTTGATTCCATTTCCTGGATAAGTTAAATACTTGTCCTCTGCAGATCATTTCACCCGTCCAACCTCTACTCTGATCTACCTTCCGGTATTACCCCTAGTACTCGTTACTGGGAAGTTGGATACTTCATCACATCCTTCCTAGCCTGATCGGCTATATCTTTATCATGCCAACTTTTAAACTGTGCTACCTGGTCCTTATACCCGGAGCAACTTCCGACGATGAGCGAAGCTTACGTCGATCTTTCTCATCTTATCATTTCACCTCGACTAACAAGCTTGATTTCGAGCTTGTGTCGTACCCGTGATTCCAATAACCTTTCGTTGCATCATTTCTTTTGCTTGATGTCATCGCTGCTCGATGGCATCTTCATAGAAACCTCTCGACAAATTTGACGTGATTACCGTTGACACTTTGACTTCCTCAGGAGATGCCCATCGAATTCATGGCTAGAAATACCATCCCTGCCCCTCGATGAATTGAGATATCATCGATGACATCCATGACTTCCTGCCAGCACAAACCTGATTGTGTTTGTTTATTCCCTACATCCCGAGATACCCTTCTAAATTTTCCTCCATATCTCTTGAGATCTTCGAACCCCATCTTTACTTGACACCATGTCATTGCTGCCTCGAAGCATAACTGTGGACTTCCGAATATCAACAAGAACATTGGAGGCACATTACCAAAAGTTTCTGGATCTATTATTCAGACCCCCTAGAATGGGTAATATCATGAGTTATCCCTCGCCCCTTTACATAAAAGCTTTTGACCCTGCTGTCCCCTCATGCATGTCCTGTTCCGCTTTTTCTAGGACAGAATATACCCCCAATACTTGTGTGCAAACACATTTTTCTTCCCATTGTTTTGTTTAACCTTTCCTGTAATCTAAATTGTCTGGGCAGAGATAAATTCTCTGCTTATGAAAACATAGCGGTCTACAACTACGCCAGTGAAACCCTGTTACTATCGTCGAAGACATTCCAGTAACCACCGATGGACGAGAACTTTGCCTTTTGGTCCGCCTCGTTCAACGAGCAGGAAAATGGTTCTCTTCGTCCCTCGGCCTTGGTACCGACCTTGTTTCCGACATAAATGACAGACTATCCTCTGACATACCCTGATGTCGTGACCGGTAAGATACCGTTCTCCCTACTCTCGATCGACACTCACCACAGTTCCACAGGATCGGAACCTGACTCTCCTTTAACATGCTTGATTCTGAAGCATCCTTTTGCTCTTAGTTTTGTGTGTTATTCCAAGCCACCCCTCGAGAGTTGATCTACTCCCGATACCCTGAACCCCTGTTCACACTTTGTTCAGGTATCGATCGAATGTCCATTCGATTGATAATTCTTATCGTACTTTCATACTTTGCTCTCGACGTTTCCTAAGTTTCAACTCGAGAGATTCTTCTGCCGCATTCCCTGAATTGTTCGCCAGCTAATCGATCCTATAAGGATCAGTTCTCTTGAAGTTACTCTTTCTTCCCCACTTTAATCTCGGGACGAGATTTCTTGTAGTGGAGGAGATTTGTAACATCCCTAGGTTACCCCCACTCTGGTTAAGCTACTTAACCTGCCATGTCATCATGATCATTCTAATAAAATTTGCATTAGAAAATATTTCGACTTCAAATTCAAATTACAAATAGGAGTCAAATAAATTTTTCTTCAAATGGCAGAACTAAAATGTCCATAATGCTGCAAATAATCCTAAGGTAATTATAGAATTGAAACCAACTTCATATAAATTCCCAGAATGCCCCTGGACATTTACAACAGTAGTCCAGCAGCATTTAAATCTGTCTTTTCAATTCCTAATAATACCTAACCTATTCCTTTTGCCTCCAAAATAATTGTGGCACTGCCTAAAATTGTGTTGGATTTATTGGTCAAGTCCCATTTTTTTTTCCAACACTGATTGGATGCCCAATTAATTCTTTCTCTCTCTCTCTGTTATTTAAATAAAAGAAAACAGAAGAAAAAGGAGAAGGGCGAGGCCTTACCTGGCAACTGGACCGAGCCGGCCCAGCCCAACTTACCTCCTCGCCTCGGTGTCGTCTTCCCTGTGGACGACCGCGCCGCGCCGGTCGCCGCGTGACACCGCGACGAGGGCACGCAGCGAGAAGAGATAAGGACGGGGCCATCCATCCCCCCTGCCTCCTTCGGTCATTCTCCCTCCCCCCCTCCACTCTCCTCGCTCGCTCCTTCCTTCTCTCCCTCGTCTCCTTCGTCACTGAACGCCGCCGTCGCCGAATCCTTGCTCCGTCATGGCCACCGGCGCCCGTCTGCCTCTCCGACAAGTCCGGTGGACTCGCCGCGGTCTCCCTCTTCCTCTGGTGCTCTCAGGCGAGGCCGAGGAGCTGTGCAGCTGCCGTCCACCTTCGTTCCCCATCTCCGGCCGTCGTGGACGCCGTCGTCGAATTCGACCTCCCTCTGCGCTCTCGGTCACCGAGAGGCCACCGTGTGCCTGCGCTGTAAGCTCCGCTCCTTTTCCCCCTTCGCAGCGCGCTACTGCATCGCCTCTAGCTAGCCGTACGCGTCGCCGCCGCCATTTCCAGACTTTGCTCCGCCTTGGAGCTCGCCGTAGTCGACGTACTTGCTCACTGACCGAACCAAGGGCACGGGCGTGCTCCCGGTGAGCTCCTGCTTCGCCCGAGCTAGTCTGCGCGCGAGAAAACGCGCCGTAACCGTTTTCCCTCTCTGACCCGAAGCTCGCCGCCGCCGCACGTCAACGCCGGCGACGTTCTGGCCACCCCCGCGCCCGCGTGCTAGTGTAGATGGACGCGGCACTGGTAGCTTGTTCGAACGAGCCCGGAAACGGCCGATTTGGTGCACCGTGCGAGGAATCCGAGCTCGCCGGAGCTCTCTGCTGCTCCCGGCGCTCGCCGGAGCCCTCTCCGGCGGCTGCGCGGAGCTGGCCACGGGGGCCCCGCTCGTAGTCGCTGACCAGTGGGTCCTGGGGCCACCGTTGACCAGTTGACCTGGTCAACTGTGGTGATGTGGCTCCCACAGCCACTGACACGCGGACCCCACCGCTCAGATAATTAACTAAAATGATTTTGTAAATAAAAATAAATTAATTACCCTAATTAGTCTATGCCAGGTGGGTCCAATAGCTTAATTAGCAAATTAGTTTAAATTAGCTCACTGTTAAAATAACAGAGGCTGACATGTGGGTCCCACTGGACCCACATGTCGGGTTTGACCTGTACAGCCGCTGTTGACTTGCTGATGTCAGCATGACATCATGCTGACGTCATAATTCACTTTTCTGTTAAATAAATTAATTCCAGAAATTCAAATAATCTTTAAAAATTCATAACTTTTAAACCGTAGCTCGGATCGAAAAAGTTAAAACATGAAAGTTGCTCAGAACGACGAGCCGAGTCTGATCGTGTCGTCCGTTTCTTTGTCGGAACCCCCTACGTAGAAGAACTCATAACTCCGGACCCGAATCCGGCAGATGAATAGTGCACACACGTCGGATATTAAATCCTAGAATAATTCTAAAAATAACTAAAACGACTTAGATGCATATTTAGGCATCCCTGCACTGCATCATAGCATCACACGCACCGTATTGCATTTGTTTGCATTATGTTTACCTGTTTCTTCCCCCTCTTCTCTCTCGGTAGACCCTGACGTTGACGTAGCTCCCGAGGCAGACGCAGCTCAGGAGTACGACTACGTCCCCGACGACACCACCGACGACCTTGCCCTTGCCCCAGAGCAAACAGGCAAGCACCCCCATTTTGAGCATGCCTATATCGCCTATTCTCTTCTCTCTTATGCTTGCATTAGAACTGCTACTGCTACTGTTTTCCTATATCTGCTGCATAGCCTGATTATTGTACCCTGCCTTGTTACCTTTCTGGTTATCCTAGACTGCTTAGTATAGGCTGGGTAGAGTCACGACAGAGACCCCCACTTGATCCCTACTGCCCCGCTGGATATCAGAAGACCCGATCAATGGGATTGAAGACTAGACCCTGGCACCGCACATCACTTCCCCCTTAGTTGCCGACACTGCTGGGTTACCGTCGAGTGCCGAGGGTGATACCTCGTCAGCACTTCTGATGTTAACCTTGTAGGTTAATTACTCGGTCGTGGTAAGCGAGGGTGATTCCTCCTACACCACCCCCAATAACGACATCGTCGCGCAACTCCTCAAGTGTGGACCTCGAGGGTGATTCCTCCTTCGTTCACCTTGACTTTAACATCAGGTGGGGTTCCATCGAGGGTGATTCCTCAGGGCTCCCCTAGTGTCAGACACACAGATACTGTTGTTAAGTTGACTTGCACTAAACCATGATACTAAAGATGGGTCGGCCCTGAGGGGTACCCGCGCGAGCTTAATGCGAAGTGATGTGGAGTCGGGTTGACCTGGATGGTGCCCGCGAGATAACTACGAGGCGTGGCCGGGCATTCTTAGCCCTTGCCGCAAGTCCTCGAGACGGGGCGACGGGGTCACATCGATCGTGAGTCTCTGCTCGTTTCCGCGCGATCCTAAACCACTTAACGGTTTGGATATTTGATCCGTGGGGCCTCTGGCCCGATAGCACTAACCATCACGTGGGCATAGTATGGGCGTTCTGCGTCGTATACTTCAGCCGAAGCTTAATAGACGCCAGCAACTGAGCGGCACACGCTGGGTTGGACTGGGAGCGCAACCGCGCTTGTATTAAGGGGTTGCTAGGTCTGCTCACCGGCGGTGTACGCAACGTGCAGGAGCGTCCGGGGTGATGGCCCAAGACCCCTGGGGGCATAGGTTAGTCCGGCGTGCTGACCTCTCTGTTAAGTATTTGGTCGGGTTGCGGCGTGTTGCTTAGCCGAGGCCAGGCATGACCCAGAAAAGTGTGTCCGGCCGAAGTTAAGCGAGCGTGGTGGGTAAGTTGGTGCACCCCTGCAGGGAAGAAACTTCTATCGATAGCCTGTCCTACAGTAACGGACACTCGGAGTTGTATCCCGATCGGTACAACTAGAACATGTGATGAGAACTAGATAGTACGGCTCTGGGATTGCTTTCTCGCAGGGAGTCGAGAAAGGATCTTAGGTCGAGGTTGATGATACTACTATTACTACTTTACATTATGTTCATCTGCTCTCTCCTGATGCTGCAAGACTGTCAAAGATTGTTGAAGATGCTAGTCTTCGATAGGACTAGGCTTCCCCTCTATTCTGGCATTTCTGCAGCCCAGTCCACATATACAGCCATTCCTTTGACAATGTTGCATATGTAGTGTAGATCCTTGCTTGCTGAGTACTTCGGATGAGTACTCACGTTTGCTTTACTTTCTTTTCCCCCATGTTCCAATTGATGCCACCAGACGACGGAGCCCCTGAGCCAGATGCCCCAGCCGACGACCAATACTACTACCTACCTGGAGAGTACTACTACTACGAGGAGCTGACTGACGACCAGGAGTAGGATCGGAGGGTCCAGGGCAGGAGGCCTACGCCTTTCGATCGTAGTATTTTATTTTACCCCGCCTCTGTGAATGCCTATTTCTCTCTCTGTAATATATCTGTACTCAGATATCTGATGCTTCCGCTGACGCTTGTATGCCATCGAGCTATGTATTCGAGCCCTCGAGGCCCTGGCTTGTAATATAAAGCTTGTATGACTTTATTTATGTTTTAGAGTTGTGATGTGATATCTTCAAGTGAGTCCTTAGGCTTGATCGTGCGCATTTGCGTGTATGATTAGTGCACGATTAAGCCGGGGTCGTCACACTTGTTCTCCCTCTCTTTCTTTTCAGCTTCGAATGCCCAAAGTTTCAAGGTTCTTTCTTCAAAATCCTTGAGACGCTTCTTCTGTGCCTCCTCACATTTCCTCTTCAACGCTCGCTCCCTAGCGCGACACTCAAAATCTCCTCTCTCTTGTTCCTTCCTCTTCTCTTCGAGCTCCTCTTGCTTCTTCTTCTCTAGTGCGGCTGCATCCTCCTCTCTTAGCTTCTTCGCAACCTTCTCCCACCATCCCGCCATCTCACCTTCGCCATCCTTCTCCTCCACTCCCTTCATTGTTGGTTTGTTGGGTTGAGAAGCCGCCATACCTACAATGAGTGAAACATAATAGTTAGTAATGATGATAAGAACAAATTGAAGAACATGTACATTGCAACATATTAGTGAATAAGGACAACAAGAACATATGAAAAAAAAGAAAATTGAAACATTATAGTTAGTGAGCAACATACGAAAATGGTCCATCGAGGTATCCAAACATTCCTCTATAACGACCTTGCCCAAGACCACCACCACGGCCAAGTCCACCACCAAGGCTAAGACCATCACCGAGGCCAAGACCACCACCACGGCCAAGTCCACCACCAAGGCCAAGACCACCACCACGAG
Source organism: Thinopyrum elongatum (assembly GCA_011799875.1). Classification (NCBI taxonomy): domain Eukaryota; kingdom Viridiplantae; phylum Streptophyta; class Magnoliopsida; order Poales; family Poaceae; genus Thinopyrum; species Thinopyrum elongatum. The sequence goes on from CM022303.1 coordinate 205,045,922, forward strand.
CTCTACCACCACCACGGCCTAGACCACCACCACGAGCTCTACCACTACCACGGCCTCTTGTAAGTCCTAGTTGCCTCCCTCTTTGTTGCCTAGATCCTCTTTGGCTACCACTTGGTTGGCTACCACTTGGTTGGCTTGGCACTTGTTGGCTACCACTTGGTTGCCTTAGCACTTGTTGGCTACCACTTGGTTGCCTTCTAACTTGTTGGCTACCACTTGGTTGGCTACCTTGTGTAGCTCCTTGTTGGCTTGTGCTTGCATCATTTTTCTTTGACCTCTTTCTTGGTTTCGTACATTTTCTTTTGTTGTGGCCATGACCTTTGCATTCCCCACAACGGGAGCTCTCACGAGGCTCTTGGAATTGGTCGTTGCCCGATTCGCGGCGGCCACCATGGCCCCATCCGTCCATGTCGCCTCTAAGACGCTTTGTCTTACGTCTACCCCGTTTAACAACCTTCAACTCCGGATCCGGCCATAGTTGAAGTCCATGGTACTCCGGCCATTGTGATTGGTCAAAGTATGGGTGAAAGCGGGGAGCCCATGTTTTCTTGACCGTCATGATTGAGAACTCCGACTCCCTCACGGTGAGGGGGTGATTGACGTCCACATTCCTAACGCGACCGGCGGTATACAAGTGTGAGCATGGGAGATGAAGCAACAATGGCCTCCCGCAAGAGCAATCACACCGTGTTAACGAGACCTTGAATGCCCGACCTCCATGTTGGTGGCCATCATTTGTGGTTCCTCCTGGCTCTTTCACTTCGTACTTCCAATCTTCGTTGTCATATAAGTATAGCTTCTTGTGAGTCTACCTTCCGTGATTGAAATTCCAACCATTCATCAACCTTGGGTGGGAACTTGTACTTGCGCTTGTTCTCACCCGCTATCTGTGCATCCGTTTCCATTGAGTACTTTAGAAAGTACGCATTCATCTTGTCAAATGTGTATTGAACTATTGCCGTCACGGGTAATGCACGTGCACCTTTGAGCATCCTATTGAAGCATTCGGCCATATTGCTTGTCATTTGACCATATCTCCGGCCATCTTCATCAAAAGCACGTGCCCAGTTGTTCCGGTATTGGATGTGCCTATTGAGAAAGCCTTGACCCCCGGGATCAAGTTTTTTGTGTGCGAGTAATTTGTTGTACAAAGTGGCGAACTGCTTGTCGGAGAAAGCGAGACAACAATCTTGAAGATCATCGGCCAACTCCTTAAGGCCACATGCCCTATAGAAGTTCGAACAAAAGTGCCTCATGCACCATCGATGGTGCAACGGAGCATGCACGGGAATGTCAATCTCCACCGTGTTAAGAATTCCTTGATGCCGATCCGATATGACACATATTTCCCTCTGAGCGGGTAACACCTTCGTCCTCAAAAGACGCAAAAACCACTCCAAGTTGTCATTGTTCTCCACCTCAACCAAAGCAAAAGCCAATGGCAACACCCGGTTATTGGCGTCACTTGCTATCGCAACCAACAAGGTGCCCTTGTATTGTCCGGTCAAGAACGTGCCATCAACGGCGATGACCGGCCTACAGTGTTCGAAAGCCCTCACGCATTGCTCGAACGCCCAACATGCACGGCCAAATACTCGGACTTTCCTTCCGTCATGAACCGTTGTTTTTTCCCCATGAGGCTCGACCACATGAACCATGCCTGGATTTGTGGTGGCCATGTCTAACAACAACCTAGGGATTCGGTTGTATGCTTCCTCCCAATTGCCATACAACATCTTAAATGCGGCTTGCTTTGCCTTCCATGCCTTGCCGTATTTCACCTTGTAATGAAAGATGGCTTTCACAAGGTCCATGACATGTTGGATGCTCATTGTTGGAAGTGTGGATATTGAGTTGGAGAGCCTGTAAGCGATGAACTCAGACGTGAGTTGTCTGTGGTCTTGGGACACAACCATGCCATCCACCCTTTTGCCTCGGCACATGTGAGTTGGTACACAACTCACAATGTGCCAAGTGGGACCTCCTTTCCATGGTCTTGCACGCACAATCCACGGACATTTTTCATCTTCACATGCAACCGTGTAGCGCACATTGACCTCCGAGTTCACCACCTTGTGTGGACGATAATGCGTAACCAAGTAGTTGTCGAGCCACATCTTCAATTCCAAGAAGGTTTCGAACTTAGACCCGCGAGCAATCCCGTTCTTGCCATCTTCCAAATCACGGTGAGATCTTGGCCTAACCCCAAGAGATATACCTTGGCCACCATCTACCACGGCTTCATCCGTGAGACTAACATCCTTGAACAATGTAGTCCGATGATCCCGCCCAAATACCTTCTCGAAAACTTTGGCCTCCTTCACCGTGAACCCCTCCTCATCAACTTGTTCATCGGGACCTTCGTCATCCGAATCCGATGCATAGCCACGGGAATAAGGGATGGAATGGTCCATTGTCTCTTGCACATGATATTTGTCGAGATCACCCACATTGTTGTCATGGAGATCAACTTCATTGTCATCGTCCGCATACTCATCATTCTCCTCTTGCAAAGCTTCATTTTGGTTGTTTGGAAACGGGCTCAATGTTGGCCTCACTTGTTGGGTCAAAAGAACAATTTCATCTCGATTCAAGGGTGGGGGGCTACTAGCAACCAAAGGGGAGGGGTTCCGGTTCAAGTCCAAATGCAAACTTGAATCAACCTTCTTCGTTGCAAATAACTCAAGAGCCTTGTCTAGTGATTCGGCCACCGTCTCCTTGTATGCAACCCATCGTTGCTCCGAGTTCACACGCATTGTCTTCCAACGGATGTGCATTCCAAAACCAACATTATGCCTTCCCTCCAACTCAACGATATCACTAGGGTCCATCCAATTCAAATCTTTCCTCACTTGTTCCAAGAGCTCCGCATAGCTAGGACTATTATCAAACATCATGTCAAGCTCATCCGGGTCCGGTTCAATATTGCCTTTCAAGAAGGCGTCTTTGTCCCCATGATGAACAAACACACATGTTCTTCCCATCCCTACAAGCATTCAAACAACATAACATAACATTTCTTCCATGAGTACTAATCCAAGGATTAACACGGAATACAAACCCTAACATAGATATGAAACAACAACCCTAACCCTAACCCTTGCCCCAACATAACAACACCCATAACCCTAACCCTAACATACTAACAAGCCTAACCCTAGCACCAACATAAGAACACCCATAAGAATAACCCTAACATACTAACAAGCCTAATCATAGGAAATTGGCAAACAAACATCTCATATCTCCATACAAATCTTTAGATCCATAAAAAACTAGGGTTTCCCCAAACTAGCAACAAATGAGCAATTTGTTAACATTTCTTGGATCAAAACAAGGGGATCGGAGAAGATTACCTTGAGGGAGGGATTGAGTTCGAAATCCACGGACAAAATCTTCAAATTTGGAAGATTTGGAGAAGGATTTGAGAGGGGGAGAGAGGGGGAGAGGGGCCAAATCTCGGGTGGGGATGGTTTGGGGGTTGGGGTGTGTGTGTGGGGGGAGTGGGGGAGGGGGGCCAGCTAGCCAACTAGTAACAGACAGTGCAATGCCTACGGGCTAGGCGCTGCACTGCTGGGTGCGGCCCCGGGGCTGCCACGCTGGACAGAAGTGCAACGCCTGCATGCTAGGCGCTGCACCTTAGGGTGTGGCGCCTCCGTGTCAGGCGCCACTAAAAAAGGTCAGTTGAGTGAAATTTTTTTAGGAGCAATTCATTTTGTGAAATGATTTCGTCCTCAGGTCAAAATTGTCAAATTTGCCATTGGTGGAGGCGTGCACCGTTGCACGTAGCAATCAATGAAAATGGTTAGTCACTACAGGTATGAGGTGTGCTTTTAACCTTTACAAGATGACGCTTCGCATTTTACCGTAGGAACCGTGTTAAAACAAATGCATTGATAGATGATTAAAATTAATTAAAACTAATGGAAAACAAATGTAAGAGTGTTTTTATTTTACATTTAAAAAATAATAAACTCAAAGAAGCATGCCACAAAATGATGTACACAAAGAGGAAAAAAGACATGATTGACTTGATGAAGTGCCAATTTGAATTGATAGATTAATGCAGAAATGTAAATGAATAAATGCATTACTTGAAGAAAAAAAGGCATGTATGACTTGAGGTGGCAAAGTTTGGAGAAGTAATTGATGAGCACATGAATGACTTGTTGATGCCACGCAATTTCGATCGGGCTGCTGTCAATAATTGAGGTGATGTGAAAGCACACATATATAAAGAAATTTAATAGTGGAGTTCTATTTAGATTTAGAAAATTCATGTTATCCTTGTTTTTGTATATTCTTATACCCATGTTTGTTAGTAACACCTAAAGATACATAGTATAATCTCAACGATGCTAATGGCACAAAGGATGATTGCTGAGTTGGAAGAGAGACATAGAAAAAAGGTTTGCCTTCTCTTAGCTAAAAGATAATATATGTCATTTCCACAATTGGAGGAGGTGTTTTCTCTTAGTTACATTTTTTGGTTTAATTTTGATCACCCCATGATTAAGGGCACCTAGAAAAGAATTGCTAGAGATAATAATACTAACATATAATCCATTCCCTAAAAAAACATATAATCGGTGTATATTATCATTTTAATATTATCAAGATGATATGGAGAGCATTTTTTTAATCAATTAGTATATATCTTAAAGGAGGCACATGGTCTATCATGTATAAGGAAATCGTTGTTTATTTCTCCTAATAAAAGGGACATCACCCCTAAGAGAAGCATCATCAATAATGATATGCAAACATAGAGAATCCAAGTCGGAGAATACGAAATCGACCTGATTTGATTCATAAGACAGATGGAAATAGGATGCACTATATGTCAATATCCTATGAATGCCATTGTATTCTTTCAGAGCATTTGTTGAGTCCTTCCTCCTTTGGAGACAAGCACTTAATGATTGCTTCTAAATTCCTTTTGGACAGTTGTTTGTATGTAAAAGGATGCAATTTGAGAACCAACCTATGATTGGATGGTGAGGAGGGTGTTTGTACCCTCAGCCCATCAAGGATCAAACCGTAGATTTGACATCTATGTGTTTTATAAAGATATAATATTATTTTAATGTGAGGTGATGTTTTCATCAATACCCAGTGTCCATGGTGTCTTCGCCAATCTTAATGTCTGTTGATTTAATCTCACGCATGTGCTCATAGGGGGTAAGGTTTGCACACATGTCTTCGTATATATGAGTGTATGTGCATGCCTGTGAATGTCTACGGTTGTATTGTCTTTCCTAAGAAAAAGAAGGATGTAATTTTACACAACATGTTGTTTGACAAAACAAATAAGAAGGGCACAAATCTTGAATTGTTGCAGTAGATGAATGCAGTTAATTATTGTGTTTGTTTACTTGTTCTATAATATGTTTTAGCATCAGATTTTAATCATGCAAAAAATGTTTTACTATCTCACATTTTCCATACTTAAATCTGTATTAAATTATTGATTTTCAAACTTGAATTTTGGGGTTCAAAATTTGGTCTTCAGGCAACGAGAAATACTCAAAGCTTTCCTGATGAAATTTGAAATACTCCAGGCTTCATCAGCGAGCCGGTGAATTCGCCTCCCCTCTGTCTATCGCCCCAGCGGCTAGTGGTGGGGAGGGGGATCCCGACGCCTTTACTCCGGTTAGTAGTTTAGGTTAGAGTTGTTCGGCCCTCGCATGTGTGGTGCTCGGATGGATGGCGACTCTTCTCCTTCAAGTTTGTCTTTCGGACTCCGATCCTCCTCGAGCTCGTCCTTCTAGACGTAGTCAACGAAGCTCTGGCGTAGATTCCTGCTGTCTCATTAGGGCCTTGAGGGTAGGGTTTTTGTCGTGTGAAGAGATTTGATATCAGGTGCTTAAGATCTATTCAAGGGTTCAACGACGACGACTACAACTCCAGGGCGTTGGTGACGTGCACGAAAACTTCCCGACTGTCATCGACAAGGTCAAGCCGGCTCCAGTAGTGGAGTGGTGACAACAATGCGTGGGCGGCTCGTTCTGGCGACGGTAGTGATCGTTCAGTGATCTCAGAATGTCGGTGTAATTTTTATTATGTTTGAGGTCCTTTGTACTTCCGATGATATTTGATAATTGATCTAGATCATGTTCGAAAAAGATGAGATTTGGAATATTTAATAAATATAAATTCAAAAAATTGTATCTTAAACTTCAATGTCGAAACTTTTACTTCAGAATTCGTCTCAAAGTTTGAAACTACAGTACCCTTATCCCTTAATTACTACGAACCAATCTGTGGTTAGATGGTTAGAAGAGCAGTGGTATCCACAGCCCACCAGCGTTCAAATCATAGATTTGACTCTGGTGCTCGTATTCTCCTGGATTTATTTCAGACATTTCGACGATGTGCGTTCAGTGGGAGAAACATTTTCGTCAATCTCAAGATGATATGGCGGCTCAGTATTTCAAAAGTGCTCATAGAAATAGAGTGTGCACGCGTGATAACTGTGAGTGTATATGCGTATGTATAAGCGTCTTAAAATAATCCCTTAATTAGTGCAACAAAAACCATAGAAATGATGGGACCGTTTTACCCATTGCGGTCCACGTCACTCGTTATGCGCGGCCGCGGCTACAAAAGAACTCGCCTCCTCCGATCTTTAGTGCAAACAACCGCACACCACCTGCTCGATCAATTACCCCACGCCCGCTCGCCTTCGCCCCCGCTGATGAGCTTTCTCGCCGGGCGCCTCGCTGCCCAGGAGGGTGCATACTTCCTCCAGGAGTCCAGGAACGCCGCCGGCCGCCTCGCGCAGAAGCTCCCCGCGTCCGAACATGGGCCCAGGCCGGCATCCCCGCCTCCGTCGGCCGACGTGCTCCCGGAGATCCTCCGCCACTCCATGCCTTTAAGGCCCACGCCGCCTCCAACCGGCCCAACCCTGTACGGTTCCACCCACTGGGTCCTCCCACCCGGCGGCGCCGAGGCTGCCGGCGTGCCCCCGACGTGCTCAGCCCGCTCCGGTCGTACGTCGCGCTGCCTCAGGCCACCTTCGGCCTCGGCCCCAAAAGGTGCGCCTCTGGCGCCTTCGGTATCGATCTAATTTTGTCGCTCAAGGTAGTTTTGAATTCGGGTGCTCTTTACGTCACTAGATAGTTCAAGCAAGAGGCCGATCACAAGCCTACACTCCTATATCCATTCTACAAACTAAGAATTTTAGACAATTAATGTTCTTTAATTAGCAGCCTACTTTCTATAATTTCGCAATTAGGGGTCGTTTAGAGTGGTCATCGATTTTTTTAACGTGTGCAGAAGCACTCGTTGTACTAGTTGGTTGGAGAACTCAACTTGATACTAGAGGAAGGGATTATGTGATAAAACAACCACACAGATTAAGATTAAACTTTGCAACGTTTGATCAACAATTAGTTCTACAATATATGGATTTAGTGATGAATGGCACCATTTGATTCATGGAGGGGGTACTATTTCTGAAATTTAAAAAGATGATCGACTCTCAGATGAACAATGGATGCTTGGATTGTAGCGTTAGAATTTAGAACGGTGGAAGGTTGCATAGATTTTCTATTTAAAGCTGCTTGCATAGCATGTTCTATGTTCTTAGTCCCTCAGCCATTCGTGAGGTAATTAAGTTAATACTGTAAAACATAACTGGTGATTCATTCTCATTTTTTTCTAGGTTTCATGTGGATTTATTTACAGATGGGAACTTCCAACAGACAGGCCTTACTATTCACCATCAAGCACCAATGAGGGGCGGCGTGATATTCATCCTCCTCCCATGGACCCTGAGAAGTTGAAGGCCGTAATTGCTAGATACTCACAGGGTATGTAATTTGCCAGAAATTTTTGTGTTGTACTAGTGTCGGTTAAAGATATGTTGTTCTCACCTTTCATGGATGCAGTTGGAAAGGCGCTCCTTAGCATTGCTGGGACTATATTGGTGATTGGAGAAGCAACAGCTGAGCTGCTGTATACGGCGAATAAGCTTCAGTTGCATTCTGTAAGTCATGGGACTTGCTCTAGACTAAAAAAATATAAAACAGTAAATATACTTTTGATGTATGGAAAAAAGTATACTTTCCACCTTCAAGAAAAGGAAAATATGCCATATCAGATTGCATATACAAATTCTAGGTTGCTTGGTTGCAGGTGATCTTTACCTGTCTTGTTTGAGATTTATGATTTGTATTTGAGTTTTGTAATTTTATTGTCTGCCTGTCTTCAGTTTTTCATTGATTATAATTCCAGAAAAATGTGGTCTTCAATTATTTGCTGTTATGCTGTTTATAATATTTCATCTTTCTTAAAAAAATTAATCACAGTATTTTAGTCATTGGCATAGTTGTCCAAGAATGCTCTGCCCACACTTCCCTTCCTGACCATTAGCCATATGTCATCATTGTTCACACTCTGACCAAGCAGAGATTTCTTTAACATTACTTGCTTGCCAGTTGCGACCATATAATAGTGTCACGCCCTCCACTCCAGTCACGCCCCAGACTGAAGCAGAGGCGGACAGAGAGGCACAAGTGCAGCAACAGGAACTTGGAGGAGAAGAAGAACTGGACCCACAGGAGGAACCAGTGGAATAGTCAGTCACTAGGATGTGTGAGTATGACGTGTGGGCCTGAGCCAGGCTGTGGCGTTAAAGGTGTAGCCGTGATGGCAGTGTAGGCATGTTGTCATTGAGATAATTCAGATTCCTTCTCATCCTGAACTCTCTTCTCACCTACCCCTTCTCCTACCTCTGGATCTCATCCCCTTCTCCTTGATCTCCTCCCCCTTCCTGTTCGATCTCTCACGGGGTCGTAACAACTTGGTATTCAGAGCTTTGCCGGTCCACCGCTGCACCACAATCCCGCGATCGAGCCGTAAAATCCACCGCAAAGGGTGTCCAGTTGCTCCGGTGACCAGACGCGAAATCCCTAGCGGGGTAGGCTCGATTTAGGGCGGTTGCAACGGCGCCGTCGGCGACTCCGTCGGCTCAGACGAAATTTGTGTTGCAAGCCATGGAGGGTGTGCAGAAAACTTTGGAGGAACTACTGCAAAAATTTTCTTCTCTATCCACGGAGGTCAAGCAGCTCGGCACCCAGGTGGCCGATTTCGGCGAGGGTCTGGACGCCGTCAAGCATCAACAGGCCAACCACGACGCAGCCGCGCGTGCAGCGCCGTCTTCATCAACCGCGCCCGCGGCAGCCATACTTGTCAACCGGGGGCCCCCGCTTCTCCATCGCCCGATCCAGCAGCCACCTGTAGTGGATGGCCAGGCCGGTCACCAGGACCGCCAAGTTTCCCCACCGCCCTCACCACGCGAGCGCTACCACCATAAGCCGCCCAAACATGATTTTCCTCGATTTGGTGGCGAGGCGCCGCGGCTTTGGTTTGACCTCTGCCACACTTATTTCGAGCTCTACCAGACACCTCCAGAGCAGTGGGTTGCCACGGCGGTGCTATACATGGAAGGGCACGCTGCGCTGTGGTGTCAAGCACACAAGCGCCTCCACGGCCTCGGCGATTGGTACACATTCACTGCAGCAGTGCAAGCGGAGTTTGGTCAGGATGAATTTGACACTCTTCTGCATCGTCTTCATCATCTCAAACAGACAAGCACAGTTGCGGAGTACCGTCTCTCCTTCGAGGCAATCATGTACCATCTGATCGCAATGGATCCCTCCCTCAACCAGAAGTTCTTCGTGTCACAATTCATCATTGGACTGCGAGATGAGGTGCGTACTGGAGTGCGCCAACATGCGCCCACAAGTGTGTCCAGAGCGGCAGCGCTGGCAAGGATTCAGGAGGAGGAAACAGACAACAACAGACCAAGGGGTCGTCCGCTGGTATATGCGCGTGCAATCCCACCAGCACCTGTGCCTGCGCTCGCTCCACCACCAGCCCAACCACGCATTGATGGCGCCAAGCGCGGCCCCGATGACTTTGGCCGGGAACGGCAGCTCCGGGAATTCAGGCGAGCCAATGGCCTGTGCTTCAAATGTGGTGACAAGTACACGCGAGAACACAAGTGTAACAAAGTTGGGCAGTTGCTCACGATCGAGGTGGGTACTCATGGTGAGCTCCTGTCGGACGAAGCAATCCGTGCTCTCGAGCTGCTTGACGATCGTCCTGAGGATGTTGCCACATGCTATCATATCTCGGTTCACGCGGTGGCCGGCACGGAGTCAGCAGAAACCATACGACTACGAGCTTTAGTGGGCAATCAGGTGATGCTTTTGTTGGTGGACTCCGGCAGCACTCACACTTTTGTGAACTCAGAATTTGCACGCAGGGCTGGCTGTCAGGTGCAAGATGCAGAACCAGTGACAGTTCGAGTAGCTAATGGCGATACACTGCAGTCCAATCAACAAGTAGCTCAACTGCAATGGTGGTGCCAGGGAAACACATTTGCTACAGACATGCGTTTGCTGGATCTTGGTGCTTATGATGCCGTGCTAGGGGTCGACTGGTTGGCGCAATTTAGTCCTATGAATTGTCATTGGGGCTTGAAAACATTGGAGTTTCGTCATGGCAGTACTAACATCAAGCTACAAGGAGTGCGTGCGCCGACAGAGCCGGTACTGACAGAAATCAGAGCAGAGCAACTGTCCAAATGGATACAGGGCAATGAGGTTTGGGCTCTAGCAGTGATTCACACAACTGAACCGGCGTCAGAAACCAAGGAGCCCGTGCCACCACAAGTGCAAGCGCTGCTCGATGAGTTTGTTGATGTGTTTCAGGAGCCAACAACACTGCCTCCTCACCGCACTTTTGATCATGCAATTCATTTGGAACCCGGAGCTACTCCACCTAATGTTCGACCGTACCGCTATTCGCCACTGCAGAAGGATGAGATAGAGCGCCAGGTTGCAGAAATGCTTCAGGCCGGTTTGATCACCACCAGTATAAGCCCCTTCGCAGCTCCAGTTTTGTTGGTCAAAAAGAAAGACGACACATGGCGTTTCTGTGTTGATTACCGTCGTCTAAATGACATCACCATCAAGAATAAGTTTCCCTTGCCCATTATCGATGAATTGCTTGACGAGTTGGCCGGTGCTCGCTTCTTTTCCAAACTCGATCTGCGCTCCGGTTACCACCAAATAAGGATGCGCCCTGAGGATGAGGATAAAACAGCCTTCAAGACCCACCACGGCCATTTTCAGTTTCGTGTGATGCCATTTGGAGTGACGAATGGTCCTCCCACCTTCCAGTGCCTGATAAATTCAGTTTTTGCACCAGCGACGCGCAAGTATGTCATTGCATTCCTGGACGACATTTTGACTTACAGTCCTTCCTTCGATGAACATTTACAGCATCTTCGTCAGGTTTTCACCACTCTGCGTCAGAATCAGTTATACGCCAAACTATCAAAGTGTTCGTTTGCGCAGCCGTCGCTCAATTATCTTGGGCATGTCATTTCTGCGGAAGGGGTGGCAACAGAAACAGAGAAGACTGATGCAATTCAGAAGTGGCCACAACCATCCTCACCAACAGAACTAAGGGCTTTCTTAGGACTGACGGGATACTACCGCAAATTCGTCAGAAATTACAGCATCATAGCAAAACCATTGACTCTGTTGCTCACAAAAAAGGGATTTCTCTGGTCAGCGGCAGCCACAGAAGCATTTGAGCAACTCAAGCAGGCCATGATGACCACGCCTGTGTTGGCATTGCCGGATTTTACACTGCCTTTCACTGTGGAAACTGACGCATGTGACACCGGCATCGGCGCTGTCTTGATGCAACAGGGACATCCAATCGCGTTTCTCAGTCGCGCGTTGGGACTCAATAACAGCAAGTTATCCATGTATGAGAAGGAGTTCTTGGCAGTAATGATGGCGATCGATCGTTGGCGTCCATATTTGCAGCGAGGAGAATTCACGATACTGACAGACCACAAAAGTTTATGCACACTGGGGGAACAACATCTGGGTTCAGAGTTGCAACGCAAGGCAATGGCCAAGCTCGGTGGCCTTCAGTTTAAATTCAAGTACAGGCGTGGCGCCGAGAACACAGCTGCGGACTCGCTCTCTCGAGTAGGCCATTTGTTGACCATTACGGCGACCTCCACTTGCCAGCCATCATGGATTCAGGAAGTGCGCAACTCGTACGCCACGGACGCCAAGACCACAGAGTTGCTCCAGGCTCTAGCAGTACACAGTCCGGATGATCAAGGACATGAACTGGACAGAGGAATGATTAAGTATAAAGGTCGCTTGTGGATTGGGAACAATGCAGCCTTACAGACCAAGTTAATCACAGAACTACATGCAGCAGCAGTCGGGGGTCACTCCGGCATACGCCCTACATATCTAAGACTGAAAAATTTATTCTACTGGCCCGGTATGAAGCTGCAAGTAGAAGAATTTGTCAAGCAATGCCAGACATGCCAACAGGCCAAGCATGAGCACGCGCACCCGGCCGGTACCTTGCAACCATTGCCAATTCCAGAGCGCGCCTGGAGCGAGGTGACCATGGATTTTATCGAGGGGTTGCCGCGCTCCGACGGCGCCGATGTCATTCTGGTGGTAGTTGACCGTCTCTCCAAGTACGCGCATTTCATTCCTCTCCATCACCCCTTCACTACAACTCAGGTGGCCCGCGCTTTCCTCGACAATATTGTCAAGCTTCATGGGGTCCCTCTATCGATCGTCTCTGATCGCGACAAGATCTTCACAAGCGCATTCTGGCGCGAGCTCTTTGCACTGGTGGGCACGAAACTGCTCTACACCACGGCGTACCATCCTCAGACGGACGGGCAGAGTGAAAGGGTGAATCAGTGCCTTGAGCACTATTTGCGTTGCGCCGTCCACGACACTCCTCACCGCTGGAAGCACTGGCTGCCAATGGCAGAGTTCTGGTATAATTCAAGCCATCACAGTGCCATCGACTGTTCGCCATTCAAGGCTCTGTATGGAGTGGAACCAAATTTTGGTGCTCTTCCCAACCTATTCAACACCAAGACACCAGAATCGCTGCATCAGCTGGCGGCAGAGCACCAACAGTTCACCGAGATGCTGAAAACTCATCTGTTGCGTGCACAACATCGAATGAAACATCAAGCGGACCGCAAGCGCACCGACAGGGAATTTCAAGTAGGAGATCAGGTCTTGCTCAAGCTGCAGCCCTATGTTCAGTCTTCCGTGGTGAGCAGACCATGTCCAAAGCTCGCGTACAAATTCTTTGGGCCGTACAAGGTCATCAGCCGCGTCGGATCCCTCGCATACAAGCTCGACTTGCCTCAGGAAAGTAAGATTCATCCGGTATTTCACGTTTCTCAATTGAAGCCATTCACCGCCGACTACACTCCGGTGTTCAACCAGTTGCCAGCCCCACCAGACCTCACCATTGGCGATCTGGTACCCGAGGCGATTCTGGAGCGTCGCTTGGTCAAGCAGGGTAACACAGCAGTGCCTCAGGTACTTGTGCATTGGCGTACGTTGTCTCCGGCGAGTGCCACTTGGGAAAATTTTAATGTTCTCCAGCAACGTTTTCCGACGATGGACCTCGGCGCAGGGGCTCCGTTTCAAGGAGGGGCGAATGTCACGCCCTCCACTCCAGTCACGCCCCAGACTGAAGCAGAGGCGGACAGAGAGGCACAAGTGCAGCAACAGGAACTTGGAGGAGAAGAAGAACTGGACCCACAGGAGGAGCCAGTGGAATAGTCAGTCACTAGGATGTGTGAGTATGACGTGTGGGCCTGAGCCAGGCTGTGGCGTTAAAGGTGTAGCCGTGATGGCAGTGTAGGCATGTTGTCATTGAGATAATTCAGATTCCTTCTCATCCTGAACTCTCTTCTCACCTACCCCTTCTCCTACCTCTGGATCTCATCCCCTTCTCCTTGATCTCTTCCCCCTTCCTGTTCGATCTCTCACGGGGTCGTAACAAATAGATGGGAAAAAAATGCTGGAGTGATGTGGGTTTAGATCTGGTTTGGTGATATCTAAGAGATCGGAATTTGCAATAGCAATTTGTATCCTTAACGGATCAATGTTGACATATACAGAAAATAATACTAAAGACCACTATTTTTACATAGTTTTTCTTAAGATGCCATGGCATGATATATATAAATGTTTTTGTTCGACCTGCTCCATCTCACAACGTTCAAACGCAATATACTTCCTCCGTACCTAAATATTTGTCTTTCTAGAGATTTCAACAAGTGACTACATACGGAGCAAAATGAGTGAATCTACACTCTAAAATATGTCTATATACGTCCGTATGTGGTAGTCCATTTGAAATCTCTAAAAAGACAAATATTTAGGAACGGAGGGAGTAGTAGCCAGGAGACATGTTTTGTGGTCATTCAGTATGATAGGATTTCATGTATTTGATGTGAGCATCCTTTAAAAAACAATGAGCAAGAAAAGAGATGGAAGTCATAACATCTAGTTTGCAAATGGGAAAGTAGTGGCTGAACCCCCACTCGGTGCACCCACGCAAGAAAATATACTAAAACATTTCGAAAAAATCTGAAACTTTGTAGAAATGATTATCAACAAATGTTAGAGAGGCTTGCCAAGTTTGGTCATCAAACGACATCCGAGGAAAACTGTACAAATTTTTTTTTTTACAAATTTTGGTCAAACAGTGCACGTACATTTTGAGAAATTTTCAGTAATTTTGTCTTTTTTGTATAGAGCTCCTCGGATGTCATTTGACCACCAAAATTGGCAAGCCTCTCTAACATTTGTTGATGATCATTCTCACAAAGTTTTAGATTTTTTTTTAAATGTTTAGGTATGTTTCCTTGCGTGGGTGCATCAAGGGTGGGTGTAGAAAAACTACTCTCTTTGCAAATATCCTCTCTAAAACAACAAGGATATCCCCTTTCAGGTCGACGACGTCAGAGCTAAAGGAAAAGAACATGCTGATATGGTCAAAGTACAACTAGCTCCACTAAGGAAATGGGTAACAAAACTGCGGAACCTTCCTGCGTTTGACTTTGAGTCGATTGTCTTTGAGCGTTGGTCTAACTCTGGTTTCTTCTGATTCCTGTAACAAAATTGATATGTAATTTCCACATACTGAAATTATAGGCTGAAGACACGTCCCGAAAATGGCATTGCAAAGGCAACAAAGAGTCCAAGGAGAAGCCTATCCTTGATAGAGAGCGTTCAAGAGCACTTAGTGCTAATACTCGTCCGAATTGATCAATTCATACAACTGGTTGTTGTTGTTGTGACAAACACAAGCTCATACTAGTATCCCCCATTATGAAGTTTCTTATTGTAACGTGTAAGTCCATCATTATAAAACTCCTCACTTGTTTTACGTGTTTACCTTGTCTATATGTGCAGTGTAAGATTACAAGGAAGCAAACCCATGTACATGTATTTTACCCATATATTGAATAAAGCACATACCCTTTGATGTGGGAAGCCGGCCTATAGCTGTATGAGCTTGTGTTTGTCATGGAGCTCTTAATGGCTAATTTGCCACGCTACTGAAGAGAAGCCGTACAATAAGTATGAGGTTACTGGAGTTACGTGAAAATATCAGAGATAATTTTTTTTTGGGAATACGGACAAGGGCATTGCCAAATCATGCGAGTGCAACTACAAATAGTAATGACTTTGTTTCTCAGAAAAAAAGACTGACCTTTTTTTGAACACTTGGGGGGACCACCTAAATTGATCACATTCAGACAGTAAGGAAAACCAGATCGAAAACCTTGATCCCGTTTAAGAGGAAAACAGGGTCGATGACCATATAGGCCAAGGGGCAATAAATTCTGCCAAAGCAATAATAAGGGTAACACAAAAACACCACAAACATATTTACAACACAATGCAAAAAACCAACTACTAGAGGACAGGTGGATGGGGAGCAGAACAGATTATGATGTACTCCCTCTGTAAAGAAATATAGCGTTTAGTGATCTAAACGCTCTTATATTTCTCTGCGAAGGGAGTAATAGTATTGACTTTAGAACATGACTCCATCTGCACAAGCAAAGTGGAGTTAATTACTTCGGATCCCCTGCTCCATCTGCAAGATGCAGAAGGCCTCAGCTGGCAGAGCACACACTCACGGACCTCCGCTATATTTTCTTCAAGGCAAGGACGACGACGGTGAACTTGGTTTTCTCCTTCTCGAGGTGCCTGGCGACGCGGCGCGTGTACTCCTCGAACAGCGCGTCGAGTACGTCTTCTCCGAAATGGCTCGCGACCAGGGACTCCATCACCGATCTGATGCACTTGGCGGCGTTGACGCCGCTGCAGGCGCTGTCGAGCACACCGTCGCCTTCCGAGTCATCGTAGGGGTCCCAGTTCTGCTCGAACAGATTGATGTGAGCGACGTCGAAGGCGCCGCTTTCCTTCACCGATGCCATCACTTCGCCGACCGACGGCCCGTAGGCCGGTAAGTTGAAGGAGCTTACTTTCTCCTCCTCCACAAGGCCATATATGCATTATGACTTTATGAGCAAACTGGTTTAAATTCACTTGCTGTAAAACTGAATGTTAATTAGGAATTAGTATAATTTGATATGCTCTACTCTTATTTACCTCCACGACAAGAGACTGTAGAGACTGCGAAAGCAAACCAAAGAGATGGTTGAGATCTCCACTATATACATCCTCGTCCTTCCTCCCAAGAAATGTTAGCACCATTTGCCCGCCAAAGACGAGTTCTTCATGGCGGAGCCTCAGGAACAGAGAGAAATCCTTCCTGAACTGCTCTTGGAATAGCTTCACCACCGACGGTGGGGTATTTTTGGCGATGTACATGTTCTCTCCATTTAGGTACACTTCTCGTTTGCCATCAAGACCCTCCGGCACCTATGTATACATGTCAACACGAGTAGAATTTCATAGTATAGATATTAAATGATGTATCTCTCGGTGACTTGGACTTATTTTAAGTTTAATAAAATGTAGTGTGCATCGTATGATGCAGAGGCTGGGGTTATCCCCTTTTCAAAAGGAAAAACACTTGTGTATTTCAAGGTACCTGAGAGCGCCAATGTAGGCAGTAGGAGGAGTGGAAGAGATGGGCACTTTGACGACGAAAAAGCCTGACGTAGTAGGAGTCTGGCAGTCCGGAAACGTAGCACGGAGGTAGTGTATCTCCCTCCCGGTCCATTGCAGCTGACCTCTTGAACTGTTCGAGTGAGCGGAAGAGCTGGTTGAAGTCGGTTCCTGGTAGGTCATTCAGGAAGAACTGAACCTCCACATGATCACCCTGCTCACCACCAAGCTTACTGCTATGGTCAGCTATGGCGTTGATCACATTCGAGATGAAGATCAACGCGTTTGGTCCCGAAGAACAGCCCAGATCGGCCACAACCATAGTTTTGGGGAGAAGAGCCGCGTACACTTCATTTACAGACTTTTCAATGACCGGCCTTGTCTCTGACATAACAATCACCTTGCACCACATGCACACATTTTAGTACTTGAAATGACTTCTGGTGAGTAAAAGGTAAATAGTTTGTTCAACTTTAAAGGCTCAAATTCTGATGGGAATATGTGTTCCCCTTTAGTTTGGTCTATTTAGAAGCATTGCTACAATATGGAACATATAAAAGGGGCTAGGCTACCCGTCATTCTGGGGGCCTTCCGGCGCGCGCAATCCTCGTCCGTTTGATTAGCTGGATCGTGTGTTTTTCACCATTAATTTTTACTATTCACTGTAAAATTTTGTTACACCTCTTACTGCTTAACTAGGTGACTGCCATTGGGCCTGTTGGAGAAACTGGTCCACGCGGCAGCGAGGCGCTCGTCGACTCGGCCCGTGCTTAACTAGGTGACTGCCATTGGGCCTGTTGGAGAAACTGGTCCACGCGGCAGCGAGGCGCTCGTCGACTCGGCCCGTGCTTAACTAGGTGACTGCCATTGGGCCTGTTGGAGAAACTGGTCCACGCGGCAGCGAGGCGCTCGTCGACTCGGCCCGTGACCAATGACGCCCCCGGTGAAAAAACCCTAGACCGAGCAGTCAAAAGAGACCACCTCCTCTTCGTTCCTTCCACTCCCTCGACACCACCTCCTCCCCCACCCGGCGGCGGCTCCTTCTTCCTCCCCATCCTGCGCCTCCTCCTTCCTCCCCATCCGGCGGCGCCTCCTCCCTCCTTCCCATGGCTTCCCGCACCGTGTCCACCAGCGGCTGGCTGCACCACCTCCGCACCTCATGTACTACAGCCCGATTCCACAATGGATGAGGGGAGCATAGGCGGCTGCTCCGCTGCTGCTGTCATCCGACCTTTCCCTCTCCCTCAGGTTCTCAACTCAGCATGAGGATCTTGGACCGCAGCTGCAGGAGGGGGCGCCACCAACATGCCTTCCGTCTCCGCGAGCCAACGACGACGACGAGCCAAGGAGAGCCACCATGGATTCGCTGCTACATCGACGCTTCATCTCAAGGTGTGGTAGTTGTTCTCACCTTGCCTCCCACCCCCAGTATTGAACATCTCTCCCTAACTCTACCTCTAATCTGCAACACTTTTTTTCTCCCCTGCTGTGAGGTTGCAGGTGTGCACAAGAGATGTTTGTGTAAATACTCGAGGAGGAAGACTTCTTGGGGAAGATGATGATATGTTTGTATCTTCTTTTGTTTGAAAGGGGCTAGCTTTTACTGTGAATCTTTAGGACAGTGTGGCACATGAGGCAGTAGAGATGGATTAGTTACAATGATATTAGGTATTGGAACTACTTGTCATAGTCCTATTTTCGAACATTAGAAGATATTCTAATTTCGTCCAACTATAGTTTTGCAATGGCAGATTGGTCAATTCTTTTTGTATCTGGCTGTAACTCATGCGAGGAAAAGAAAGTCATGATAAGATTTGTTAGGCAACCAAGGATGCTATTTGTAATTTTCATGTGTCATGCATTCATATGCAGGCATTGTGTAAATTAGTAATTCTTTGTTAGCTCATTTTTCGATGCTTTCCTAAAACTGAAGTGTGCAACTGCAAGGCAATTGAATAATGAATACTGATAATTGATGCCGTCTGCTCGGTGTTCTTTCTTGGGCAGGAGAGAAAAAAAATTGGTGACTTTGACACGCTTGGATTGACAGATCATTCATGCCATGGTTGGATGTGAATAGGGCAGTGTACATCCAAAATTTGTTTGGTTGATCAGACTATTTGTTCGTTTGGCTGTCTTAATGCAATACCATTTGCATAAATTTTGCAAACATCAGCAAAGATTTCAGCAGCAGGGAGTGTTTGCCGTAGTGGAAACGAAGCAAGAACTAGAAGGAGCTCAGGATTTTGCTACTACGTTGCTAAAGCTTTGTGAGGTAATTTAGCTATCTATTTGTGTGTTTCTTTTCTGCTGTAGCAATGTCTATTTTCATTTAGAAAATAGAAACATGAAATGTGGTTTAAGTATCTCAATAGCAGATGTTGTTAGCATTAACCATAATGTGTACCGTACCTACTGACTATTATCAGTCTAATTCTTCCAAAGCAGTGGTTGTCAATGGAGACTTGACATGCCCGGTTTTACTTCACGAAACCATTTGCTGAATTTTTTTAACTATGTTGGACACCATGTCGGCGGGGGGGAGAGAGAGAGAGAGAGAGAGATGAGTTCATGGTGCGGGCTTTAGGGTTTTGAGGGCGTGAAATACCATGGAAGACAGATATGGCA
This sequence comes from Thinopyrum elongatum, assembly GCA_011799875.1. NCBI lineage: Eukaryota > Viridiplantae > Streptophyta > Magnoliopsida > Poales > Poaceae > Thinopyrum > Thinopyrum elongatum. The sequence continues at coordinate 205,065,508 of CM022303.1, forward strand.
GTTGCCTGCATCCTCGAGTAATGCATCCCCTCATTATATTTCCCATGTTCTTTTCAGATTTTTGTTGCCTCTTGGTGGTAGCAGATTGTTGAAATGAGGGTGCACAATACTATGTTTGACATGCTTTTTTTTAAGGTCTCTACTCTGTTAATGGCTCAAAAAGTTCAGATATGGAGACATATAAAATTATGTTGTTTATCATGAAATGAGGGGGTGGGGGGCTACCGTGTACATAAAAATACTGTACTCGACATTTTGTTTGTTTGACCAGGCTGCAAGTTTGCATTCAAACTGTTCTTTATAGAGCCAATTTTTATTCTTTTCCCAGTGAATGGTGGATGATCTTGAGAAAAAGGCAATTAGAAGCTAGACATATTTTAATTTAATATTTGGCCAAGCATCCCCACCCCCAAGAGACTGGTTAACCCATATAATTCTGGCTAAAGTGAACTGGTTATTGCTCGTAATACTGGATATTCTGTACCCAGTATCGAGCATCTTAGATATCCTTCACCTGTACAGTTTTGGCTTAATCATTCATGGGACTCTGCTGTGGTGCAATAAATTGCCTAGATGCTGGCCTATTTCAAAACTTCAATTTTATCTTTTGCTTCGTTTCTTGTAATTCTCCAGGGTATAGGCCAAAATGTTGGAGTTCATGTTATTGCTGCAACTAACAAGCCATATATGCTTTGGATCAGGTTTCAGAAAGAACTGCTACTTTGTTGTTCCTTCGATTTACATTAAGATTACCTTAGAACTGTCTGAACAGTTTGCTACATAACATATATTCATAATTATCTCAGGCAGTGCGGCAGCTGTTTGACACGCACATCCACGTTCGTTTTCTGACCTGGAAGCGAGGCCACGCGCGTTCAAGGTACAGTGGGTGATTAAACAGATTCTGTTGTCATGTTCCTTTGTTTAGAATCTGGGAACCTGGATCCACTCATGCCTATCTTGGTGAAGCGCCGCACGAGTTAAGCGGAGGCGACTTTGAGGATTTCACCTGGCAGACTGAAGGGTTTTATACGTGGATATCGCTGTGTGTGTAAATATTTCGCGCGCGGTCAACTTAAGATGTGTGTGTGTGTGTGTGCCGGGCCCAGCCTGTACAATGTATCATGGGATGATGATGATGATGATCTGGCTGTCAACAAGTGGATACCGTGCCGCTCCGAGGAACCAGGCGCTCTAAGATGGACAATGCATGAGCTTGCGATGGGAGGCTTTTCCTCGCAGGTAAGAATAAGATGGATAAACATAAATGTAGGCGCCATTTTCTCCGGTGTAGTTGTTCAGAGAGCGCCTCCCTATTGTCAGAGTTACTAATAAAGTGTGTGCGTTTGCTGGCTGGCTGTAGATCATCGCACTCGCACCTGCAGTACTAAGGATGGATGTCCGGGACGTCATCTCAAGGCACGGGCCAAGTGTCAGCATGGAGGACCTGGAACAGTACGAAAGGTTCAATGAGGAGTTCGACAAGCAGGGCTGATCATGAAGATACACACAGAGAGAGTACTCCACTGGTACTGAAGAAATACTGCACGAATATGGTTGGTTGTTGTGCCTTGGAAGAAGTTGGATTCGCCGCGTCCCAAGTCGAGAGGTACCCATTGCTGATAATACCCGTAAACAAACAAATCCACCGGCGAGAAATGCTTCATATGCTTCTTTTTTTGTTCGGTCGATTCAGACTTCCTGAATCTTGAGTGGTTTTCACCATTGGGAAATTCAAGCCGACGGAAGGTAATTTTCAGTTATATTGAAGCTCTTTTGAAATAGTGGACGCTTGCATGATTTTTGTTCTTTTATGAAGGGGTGTCTGTGCTTTTGCACAAAGGTATAACCATATAAGTGCAATATAAGGGCTAATTAGAAGTATATACTGTAAGTTATCTACTCTCTGCTTCATGACCTAGATAAAGGATATATAATTAACTTCTGGCTTTAGGAACAGTTCATCAGTTAGTATCTTTGCGGAAGCCGAATTAGCATGTCCTGAAAGAAGATTCGAATCCACTCAGTTAGAGGTCGATTTATCGCCTTAGCCAGTCCTTCTTGTTTTCTATGTTGCGGAATAGGAATGCCATATGTTCATTCATTTCCTCTGCGCCATTTTAAATTCTACACCTAATTTTTTTGTTATGATGAATCATCAATATCTCTTCCTGATTATTTATATTGTTTTCGGGCATAGATTTAGAATGCTTTTTTCATGTTCTTGCAACGCAGAGGTGTTAAAAAACTATAGCTATTTTACTACTTTTGGATGCTACAACTGTTGATACTAAATTTCAAAGATATATTCAGGAGACAAAACAAGTTGCTGAGGAAACTGCTGCTGCAGCTGAAGATGCAAATAATGTTCTCTGTGACCAAGCTAAACGCAAAAGGTATAGACTCGTACTCTGTTACATTTAACCAGTTTCATATAAGACTAGTAGGCAGAAGGCGCGCCGGCACACCGCGCCTGTCGTTGAGCCTGTGCATATGTGTTTGTTGTTTTTTAATCTGAAGTAAGAGAAGGAGTGGTGGTTGCATTGAGGTCGAGCTAGTTGCAAAGAGGTCCCTTTATGCTCATTGTTGTCCAAATTTTAGCTTCATAGACCTAGATAAGGACAAGAGCTTTGTGGACTTGGTTGTAGTTTGTAAGTATTTTGGATGACTTGCTTTTGATCTACATTCTTTATCGTCGTTGTCTTCTTTGGATGAGAGCATAATTATTTCTGTGGGGCTGGTTTCTTTGCCTGGAGTCATGTCAAATATTCTTCTTTTAGTTGGCATTAATTAATTTTCTTCAAGCTAGAAGAGTTGATCTTCCTTGTCTTGACAGAGGATGGTACTTGTCTATAAGATTCCTGAAGTTTATTAAAGTTGGAAAATAGGATGAAGCAGCAGTTGAGCATACATTAGGACCAGGATTTTAATCTAAGAAATTTGGCATGAAGATGGACAAAAAGTAACTGAGGCGGAATGCAAGGAGCTACTTGTCGTGTGCTCGTGCCATGCTGTTAGGCTGTATCTGCATGCCCGCGCCTCGGTGGTGGCCAGAATGCACGACCTCCCACCTGACCACGCGGCAGCCACCTTCGATGCGGTCGCCGACACTGGCGGCACCACGGCAGCACCGCGTGGACGTTGGATGACTCTGTAGGAGGAGCTCGGGGAAGAGAGAGGCGGGAGGAGGAGGAGCAACACGGGGAAGAAGAATGGCTAGGGCATCGTGGCGTTCTAATGGTAGCCGGCTCGCGCACGAGCACAGGTGGGTGGCGGCGATGTATATCTGAGATGCAGAGTGAGATTGAGGATTGGGGAAAAAAGACGACTCGTGGTTGTGGTGGACGGGCTTCTAGAGGGGTTGTGGTCATCGGCTAGCGGGATGGTGCCGGTGGTCGTGGGCATGGAGAGATGAACGTAAAAAAACCCGCAACAAAACTAGAAATGAAAAAAAACTGATGACACGTGTCAGCTCATGAAGGAATGAGTGGTATAACTGGGAATGCATGGTAGGGGCTCTTGCTTAGCCACTTTAATTGTTTTATATATGTGTGTGCGTGCAATTGTACTTGGTGCGACGACTATTGTTGTTCCTTCAACATGTGTTCTTTAGAATCTAGCACCCCACCTCTTTGTTTGTACATCGGAAGAATGTTTCTTCTTCACCAATGCATGCTATTTGATCAGTCTTTTTTTATCACTTATGCATGCAAGTTGATTAACTATCAAATAAAACAAACTTGTACTTTCAGGGTCTAGTAGGTGTTCTGTTTGCTGTTCATTAATGCTCTGATTTGTTTGTTGCTACATGTACCAGCAATGCTTACTGCTACTCAATGATCATACAAGATAAATAGCCTTTCTCTGTTTTTCACTAATACGCGCAAGCTAATTAACCATCCAATTAAATGAGCTGTGTTTTCAGATTCAGTAGGTCTTCTGTTTGTTTATGTTGTCCTCTATTTGCTTTTGCGAACCCTTATGTCCTTGTTTTTTTTATTCCATCGTGTGCATCTAGGTTGTTTGCACTGAAAATCAAAGTACTCACATGACTGTTATTTTTGCTAATGAATGCACCTTAGGACTAACACTGGTGCCAAGGGCGCCAGCTCTGCAAACAAAGCAAGACAGTAGCTCTTCCATGCCCTAGGTTGGGTGTGTACATACGGTATGGCCATCACTACCTGAGTTCCATTCTTAGTACAATCACAATAGATCAGGTGTCAAAACAAACTGATATAGTCCATCTTCTTCATCAGGGTATTTTGTGTGTTCCACTTGCTTCTCAAGCTTGGTCTGCCACTAGGAGGTTGTGTAGCTGAAGGGAGCTTCTTCACTGTATCGCATCGCAGCAGCGGTCTAGCCATCGGGTCTCAAGATTGTCACCTTGGCACACTTTTGGGCATGCACCTGATGTATTTTGTGCATGTTTGCAAGGCAAGGCTTTGACACTCAAAGAACTATGTCAAGCCACTGTCAATACAATCCCCTTATTTAGGTCCCTGAACGACTGGACTCTGATGCGTTGTAAATATCACCGATGGCCTAGTGGGCGATGACTCTACTGGATATTCATCGCTAAATGACCAAAGCTTTCTATATGATGCACCTCTGCCTATGTAGCTTGCTTCATAAAAGCAATGTAAATAAGCTATCATGAACTGATCTCATACCTTTTTTATAATGTTATTTATCAACTTCATATCTAAATATCTGTTTCCTTATGCTCCAATAGGTGTCTAAATATTCTTGGTTTCAATGCTTGGTTTATCCTCGCCCTTTGCACCACGAAGAACAACAGCTATGAAGACTTGCCTCAAAGAAATCGTTCTAAACATTCAGCGATACATCTGTCTAACGTAGCTCTGCCTATCTACATGCCTTGCTCATAACATTGTAAATGATCGTTCGTAAGCTTCTTAGAAAACATGTATCATCAGCAACCATCTATCTATCATCAATCGTACTTATTTTCATATGTTTCCTTCTGTGTCAACATATTTTGATGCACACTCTTTCAATAGTTGGCTTGCTCTCGGTCTTTGTGCCATGGGCGCAATGGGTCATCTAGTATTTTTAACAATTAAAAAGTTCCCAGTTTCTTCCAGGTTATTCACTTGGGTACACAATGGATTCGATGCATGGGCTTTGCTTCAGCAAGAAGAGGCGAAGGATTCCACTAGGGAAAACCTTATACACAGAACCTTAGCAGTAGCGCTGAATAAAAAGAGGCGCTACTGCTACTTAGCCGTAGCGCTTGTCCTCAAAATGTGCTACAGCTATGGTGGTAGCAGTAGTGCCTCTGCAAGAAAAAGCGCTACTACTACAATTCCCACATTGTTGCCGGCAGGCTAGAAATAGTAGTAGCGATCTTAAGCAAAACGCGCTGCCGCTAAGTTGGTTGTAGCAGCACGCTTTCTGTGGAAAGCGCTACTGCTAATGAAAAGAAAATAAAATGAAAAACAAATAGAAAAGTAAACGAAAATAAAAGAAATAGAAAAAGGAGAAAGGAAAAAAGAAAATGTAAAGGAAAATAAAAGAAAAAGAAAAATAAAGGAAAAAGGCATAGCAGTAGCGTGCGTTCAGAACAAGCGCTATAGCTAAAGTAGCAGTAGCGCGTTCTTTGTATCCCCGCTATAGATAAGTTCCTTAAATAAAGAAGAAAAGAAAAAAAGAAATAAATAAGAAAAGGAAAAGGAAAAGGAAAAAAGAAAAGAAAAAGGAAAATAAATAGCTACTGCCTATAGCAGTAGCGTGTTTTGGTATCCGGCGCTATAGCTACGTTAGCTATAGCGCTTTTCCGGACCAGCGCTACCGCTATGTTTGACTTAACCCCCGCGCGGTTCTTCTCCCTCCGGCCACTTCCCCCAAATCCCCACTCGCACCTCTGCTGTCGCCACCGTCGCCCTACTCGCCGTCGGCCTCCCCGCGCGCTCCCGTCGCTCCCTTTGGTGCCCTCCCTCGCTGCACGCCACCGGAGCCGCCCCCGACGCCACTGGAGCCGCGTGGCCTCAACGCCACTGAGACGCCCCCGATTCAATCGTACACTAATCATACACGCAAATGTGTACGATCAAGATCAGGGACTCACGGGAAGATATCACAACACAACTCTAGACACAAATTAAAGTCATACAAGCTTTATATTAAAAGCCAGGGGCCTCGAGGGCTCGAATACATAAGCTCGAATACAAACGAGTCAGCGAAAGCAACAATATCTGAGTACAGATATAAGTTAAACAAGTTTGCCTTAAGAAGACTAGCACAAAAGCAACAACGATCGAAAAGGCAAGACCTCCTGCCTGGGAGCCTCCTAACTACTCTTGGTTGTCGGCGGCCTCCACGTAGTAGTAGGCACCCTCGGTATAGTAGTAGTCGTCGTCGAAGGTGGCGTCTGGCTCCTGGGCTCCACCATCTGGTTGCGACATCCGAGAAGAAAGGAAAAGGGGAAAAAGAGGAAGCAAAGCAACCGTGAGTACTCATCCAAAGTACTCACAAGTAAGGATCTACACTACATATGCATCGGTATCAATGAAATTGGTAGTATATGTGGACTGAACTGCAGAATGCCAGAAGAGAAGGGGAAAGCCTAGCCTATCGAAGACTAGCATCTTCAAGCAGCTCCAAGCATCTTGCAGCATTCAGAAGAGTACAGAATAGCAATTTATATTTAGCAAACATGTTGTAACATTAGCGCCCAGAGATCCTTTCTCGACTCCCTGCGAGAAAGCAATCCCGGAGGCATCATATCCATTACATGCCTCAGCATCCAGTATCCAGTTCTAGTTGTATCGATCGGGATACAACTCCGAGCGTCCGTTACCGTGGAGACGGCTATTCGAATAGATAATACTTCCCTGCAGGGGTGCACAAACTTACCCAACACGCTCGATCAACTCCAGCCAGACACACCATCAGGTCATGACCGCCCTCGGCTGATCAACACACCGCAGTCTTACCTAGGCTCGTCAGAGAGGCCAGCACGCCGGTCTACATCCTAAGCGCACAGGGGTCTTGGGCCCATCACCCTTTGCACTCCTGCGCGTTGCGTACGCGGCCGGTGAGCAGACCAAGCCTTCCTTATACAAGAGAAGGCGTTCCAGTCCAACTCGGCGCGCGCCGCTCCATCGCTGACGTCCGTTGAGCTTTCGGCTGATACATACGACGCAGAGTGCCCATACTTATTCCCGCGTGGTGGTTAGTGCGAAAAAGGCCAGAGGCCTACTCGGATCAAATATCCAAACCGTTAGTATCTTGGTAGTGTGCGGTAACAAGCAGAGACTCACGATCATGTGACCCCGTCGCCCCGTCTCGTGGACTTACGGCAAGGGCTAAGAATGCCCGGCCGTGCCACGTAATTATCTATCGGGTACCCTCCAGGTCAGCCCGACTTCACATCACTCGCGGGTACCCCTCGGGGCCGACCCGATGTCATCATGGTTCTGTGGTAAGTCAAAGTAACCGTGTGTCCGAAACAGCAAGGGGGAAACCCGAGGAATCACCCTCAATGGATTCCCACTCGATGTAACCGTCAAGGTGGACTTGGAGGAATCACCCTCGATGGTCCACACTTGACGGGTTGCACGACAGAGTCGTTATCGGGAGTGGTGAAGGAGGAATCACCCTCGATGACCACGATCGAATAGCTATACTATAGGGTTAACATCAGAAGTACTGACAAGGTATCACCCTCGGCACTCGATAGTAACTCTGCAGAGTCGTACAACTAAGGGGGGGTGATGTGCGGTGTTGGGCCTGGACGTCGATCACGTTGATCGAGTCATCAAACATAAAGCGAGGCAACTGGGACAAGGTGGGGGTCACTTATGGATCTCTAACCAACCTATACTAAGCAGTTTAGAATAAGCAGGTAAGGTATGAAAGCAGGCAACAAAAACAGGCTATGCATCAGAATAGCAGCAATCAAGTACAGTAGCAAAATCTAATGCAAGCATGAGAGATAATGGAATGGGCGATATCGGAATGATCAATGGGGGTTTGCTTGCCTGGAAGCTCTGCAGACATACGAACCCTCGAAGGTGAAGTAGTCGATCACCGAATCAACAGCGGTCGGGGTCTACCGGAAAGAAGTAACGGAGGGGGAACACAATAAATAACAGAGCAATCAAAGCATCACAAAGCATAACAAGGCAATACACGGTGTTAGGGGTGACCTAACGCAGTACTACGCGATACTAGCGAAGGGGGGAAAACATCCGGGAAAGTATTCCCGGTGTTAGGCATTTTCGGGCAGATGAAACGGAGGGGGATGGTTCCATATTAACTATGCTAGGGACATGTGACAGACGAACGGAGGGCGTATTCGGATTCGTCTAATTTTTCTGATCATTTTTCATATATAAATTATTTTCATCCGAGCTACGGTTTATTTTCTATTAGTTTTCAAAGTTTTTAAACATTTTCTGAATTTTCTGGAATTATTAATATTTCAAAAATAACGGGAAAAGCTAGGTGCACCCGGTGCAGTGCACCCAACAATACACCCGAGGATGACAGTGGGCCAGATCAACAATTGACCGGTCAAACGTGAATAGTGCCCGTTGGACCCATATGTCATTGTCTTAACTAGTTTTAAAATTAACTTAACATTTTATTTTAACAGGAAGGGCCCACGTATCAGGGTCAGTGGTTAATCTAATCCTAAAATTTAGTCCTAACTATAATTAGTGGGGGGGGGGGGGGGGGGGGGGGGGGGGTGCCCACAGGGCAGTGGCAGAAAGCCCGCTGCCACATGCCGGCGCACGCGCGCGTACCAGGGCCGAGGCCGTGGCCGGAGTGCGGCCGGCAGGGCGCGACGAACGGGAGCAAGGCAGGGCGCGGGAGCGTAGGAGGGTGGCTGGAGAGGCAGTCAGCGGCGAGGGTTAGTCGCAGCGGCAGCAGGGGCCGGCGGTAGCGGCAGCTGGAGGTGAGCAGAGGCGGCGGCGGCCGTGGGCCACGACGCGGGCGGCGGGCAGCGGCGACGGGAGTCACGGGCGCGGCCGGCGAGTGGGCGTTGCAGGCGCGGCGAGTGCGGGGAAGCGGCCGCGGGGCAGAGGGCGGGGCCGGCGGCAACAGTTGCAGCAAGAACAACTGCGACGGTAGGTAGCAGCAAGCCCGACTAGCAGAAGCAGAGTAGTAGGCGAGTAGCAGCGCAGCGGGCGGCTACGGGGGAGCGCCTGGGCGGCAGTGTGCGAGTACGTGCGGGAGTGGAGCTCCGATGGTCCGGCCATGGTGAGCTTCTTCCACGGCGGAACAACGGCGAAACGGAGGAGATTCGAGGGGGCGAGAAGGGGAATCGAAAGAGGAGCTCACATCGAGCCTGCAGAGGTGCTTAGTGGGCTCGGGGGAGGCTCGAAGCGGCGGAGGTCCGGTGGCCGAAGACGGAGTTGAGGTCGATCCGCTTGCGCTGGTGCGGCTCCGGTCGATCTGCTCCTCGCAGGCGAAGTAGTCGACGTACGTAGACGGGGCAGAAGGGCACACTCCTAGGCGCCGGGGAGCTCAATGGGCGTGAGGGTGACAGCGGCCATGGCGATGACGGCGTCGGTCGAGCGCTGCGGGGAAGAGAGCGGCGCGAAAGGGGGAAGAGTGAGGGCTAGGGTTCGTCGAGGGGGTCGGGGGGTCGGCCTAATACTCCAAGGGGACCAAGGGATGACCTGCACGCGCCATGGCGCAACCATGGCCGGTTGGATGTCCTTCACGATACCCTGTCTCTTGTAGCGGGAGGATAGGGATGAGGGAGGTGGGCTGGGCCTCCAGCCCCACTTGGGCCTCCCTCTCTCTTTCCTTTCCTTCTTTCTTTCTCTTTCATTTTATTTTTATTTATTTATTTCTTTTCTGTTTTGCAAATTGCTAGGCCACAAAAAGACTTTTGTAAAATATGGAATTGTGCCACATAAATACTTTGCAATATTTAGCACCGCCATAAAAAGGTTTTGAGGCAAGATAATTCCATCTGAATTTTCTTTAAAAAGAAAAGATTTAATTTGGGCTGTTTTGCTACTGTTTTGGATGCCAGGGGCATTTTAGGAATTTTTATGATATTGTTTTCCTCAACATAATTACCTAAGAATTATTTGCAAAGCTATGAACTATTTTGTTTGCATTTTTGAAGATGTAAATTTTGACTTGAAATTTAAACTTGAATTTGAGTTGGGTTTGAAACAAAGTGAGGATTAGCAACTTAACCATGATGACATGGCATCATTAAGCATAAGATTACTGTAGCATGATTCTCGGGGTGTTACAGCCACTGGAGCCGCCCTCGCCGCCACTGGCCGAAGCCACCCTCGACGCCCCTCCCTCCCTCGCCACCAGTACCTCCCTCGCCATCACCAGATACGCCCTCGCCGCCTCCATGAGTATCCTCTGTAAGCCCCCCACCCCTCCTCTCTCTCTCTCATGGACTAGGGATTTGACAGACTAGGTTAACTAGTTTAATTAGGTTAATTATCTAGGTTAACTAGGTTAACTAGCTAGGTTAATTAGGTTCATTTGGTTAACTAGCTAGGTTAACTAGGTTGGCTAGTGTAGAGCAAAAATTTAGTTAGGGCAGTAGGGTTTAGAGCAGTAGGGTTTAACTAGCGCAGTAGGGTTTAATTATGGTTTTTGTTTTCATAGATGTTTTTTAAAGAACAAATTGAAGAAAATGTTGCAGCAGTGCTGCTAGTAGTATATAGTGGTACTAGTAGATGTTAATTAGGTTAGGGCAGTAGTGGTAGTAATAGATGTTAATTAGATGTTTTTTAGTTAGGGCAGTAGGGTTTTACTAGGTTAATTAGGTTAGTAGTGCTGCTAGTCGTAGTGGTACAGTACGTTAATTAGGTGAAGTTAAATGAATGACCTAAATGAATAAAATTAGTAGTTAACTGAATTTTTTTCATTTCATCATTATAGAGCACTAAAGTTAACTGAATTTTGTTCTATCAGTACTTAACTGAATTTTCTTCTACACTTAGTTTTTGAATTAGATGTTAATTAGGGCAGTAGGGGTTTAGTTTAGAGAAAAAATTCAATATAAAAATATAAATTTCTATTAGTGCTGCAAGTCCAGTTGGTTCTTAATTTTTACTGATTTTTTATTATGACAGAAATTTAGGACATACTTTGAATTGAGTTCTAGGGTTCATAATTTTTATTAGGACATATTTTTTATTAGTTGCTCATGTACAGGTTCTTAAATGGTCCTGTTATATGCAACATTGAAGTGGTTCGATTGTGCCCAAGTGGCCTTTTGTTCTTTGCAGGGAATGATTCCGAGTGGCCTATGCTTTGCCGGAATGTTGATTCATTTCCATTCCGGCAAATTCAGGCGCTCGATTTGTCCACTTTGTCGCAAAGGTCATGCCAAAAATTTTCGTGAATTTCGGCATTACTTGTGCTACAAACTAGGACATATCGAGTGCCCGAGATTTGCCGCAACGGGAATGAATCAACATTCCTGCAAAACATAGGCCTTTTTTAATGTCATTATTTATTTTATTAGGTCTAGAATTAATTGACTAGATTTAATCGTAGGAAACATGGCTAGCAACGATGAAGGACAGGGTTCTGGTGATTGCAACGTCTACGAGGCGACAGACGCCTATTTGAACTATCTCGAGGAGCAACAGTTGTTGCAGTGCCCACCTGTCACATCCGAGACTGAGACCGACATCGAGACCGGCGCCGAGACCGACACCGGCACCGATACCGGCGCCGAGATTGGCGAAGCCGGTATAGAACCAAAACCGAAGAGGATACGGCGCCCAAATCAGCTCAACACTACTAGACCGGTGGTCACGGAGGTGGACTCCGGCAATTTTGAGCCAAAAGAGCCTGCAGAAGCGCGCATGTGCTACGGCAATCAAATAGGCTGCATCCTACGGGCAACCACCACCATCAACGATGAGAAATTAAAGAAGATATCAAATATGGAGCACTCCCTCCTAAGGAAGCTGCACCAGGGATTCTTGTTCCCGGGCCGGGATGAAATCAAATATACTCGATCGTGGCAAGACCCGACAATGAAGAAGATAAACAAACGCGCCATGGGCAAGTTTAGCGGCGCGTTGTCCGCCTGGAAAGTAAGGGTGAAACATCAGATCATCGTCGAAGAGGAACCCTACTCCGAGATTGTAAAGGATAATCCGACAATTACGGAAGAGCAATTCAAAATATTCAAGAAGGCTTGCGTTGCCGAAGCTGCCAAAGAAAAGTCGGAGTACATGAAGGGGCTTCAAGAGAGGAACATGGGGTGCCACCACCTCGGAAGCCATGGTTACGCGGGGAAGAGGCCCATATGGGCCAAGGAGGACATGGAACGCGAAAGTCTGGGGATCCCAGACCCCTTGGCGGAGTTCACCGTCCCGCAGGAGCGTGATGTCATCAGGGCCCGGTACCATTGGGACCGAGTCAAGAAGGTTTTCGATACAGACGCGGTCACGAAGGAGTTCATGAGACTGCTGGTAATTATTAATTTACCCCCTAATTTTAGCTTCTGATCAATTCGACTGCAAGTTTAGTCACATTTGTAAACGATCCACGTTCCTTTTGCAGAAAGAGCAGCATAGGATTGCGGCCGAAAGTGACTCACCGTCTGAGGCATTGGCGAGGCCCAAGTGGGACACCCCATTCAACCGGGCCTTGAACATATTGAAAGGACTCCCGGTGGACACTCGGCCATCGTATGGACGCGTGCACGGCGTCGGAGATGGCGCCACGTGGAAGAAGTACTACCGTGAGACCGCCGAGGAGAGAAAGGAAAGATGGAGGTTAAACGAAGAAAACATCGACAAGAAGGTTGAGATTGCGGTTGATAAGAAATCAGCTGAGATAGTCAAAGCAGCGGTAGCTGCTGCAAGAGAGGAAATGGCAGCTTCGTATAGTGTCTTGATTCCGGCTATCGTTAGTTGGAGCAAGCAAAATCCAGATAAAGAGGCAGCGGACTTTCCCCTTTCCAACTTCTTCGGGAGCAGCTCGTTTAGCGTTGCACTAGCACCTGCTCACGCAACCGCACCTGCTCATAGCAGCCCGTCTTCTGTCTCTGGCATGCTCGGCAGGGCATCATCTTTGGCTGAGCTCGATGCCCTCACGGCACCTGTCACACCGGCCCTCTTCAATATATGTATAATCTCCTGTTTTCGTTGCCTTTCGGATGTCTCACGTCGTAGACATGTCTTTGCAGGCCGACGTAACCCCGTGCACCATACTGTACACCATTAGCGGCTAGAAGGTGGACGTGGGAAAGACGACGATAGTGAAGCCGAAGGAAGAATTGTTCCACAACCGGCCGATCCCCCCTGACGTCTTCAAGGTTTTCGTGGCCAGTGTCAAACTGGGCCACGAGAATTTGGCTCCTCCGGTAGCACTAGGGGGAGATGACGACGAGACCCCGCGGCAGCTTGGCGATTGCAAGAGTTGGGTCCTGTTGTGGCCGAAGAGTCTGCATCATCTGGAGGCGGCCGGGAGCACACCCACGATCACGCAGCCTCAGCAAGGTATGAACACCAACACCCCACCTACCCAATTAGCGTCGTCTGTCGTGCCGGGTGATAGCGGACGGCGTGAGGAAGAGGCTCCATTACTGGCTGATGATGTCGCCGTCGTCGAAGAAGTAATGCATGATGCCATCGACGAGGATGACGATGACCCTCTACAATATCTCAATACCGGCGCCTATGACGATGGAGGATTGATGGCTCAGCAGTATCAGTACTCAGGGTTTGAGCGTGATGAGTTGGTGCCTGAATTGCCGAAGGATGAACTATGATAGGCTCACTTCCAGTAGCAAAGAAGCATAGGAAGAGACCGAAGAAAGGCAAAGCTGCTTCTATCAGCCAGCCGCCTCCACAGCCTCGGGTTGAAGACCGTATACCTATCATAGGTGCGGCGAAATACCATATCCCTGGTGATCCGATCCTACCTAAAGCAGCGGTAGAGGCCATATACAACGATCTAATGAGACTTCATGACGATGTGCTGCGGAGAGAGAAAAGCCTGATTGCCTCGAAAAATCCAGGATACCCGCTCTACGTGGTTAACATGCCGCATCAAAGGTTGTACATCGACACATTCCCCGCGGAAAAGTTCTTCCTTCGATTCAATTACATCTTTGACATGTTTCACTTGAAAAAGCTGGAATTTACGTTTGTCCGCCTTTTTGCCTTGTACATGAACTACATCATCAGGATTGAGCAAATACCTTATATCTGTGTCGCTGACCTGTACTTCATGTACGAGGGCTTCTTGACAGTTTGCCCAAAGCACCGTGAATACGCGAGTAACTACATCGCCGATTTCATGGTCGGCAATAAGGACAAAGAGACGATTCTCGTGCCTTATCATCCCATGTAAGTCATCCGCGGATATCCTTTCTTTGATTTCAATCATTCATTTGCATGCGTGGAGGCTAATTTGAGGTGTACTTATTTTGCGCAGCGACGGGCGCGCCGTCCTCATCATCCTTTACCCCCCATTCTCCCATGCTCTTTACTTGGACTCGTCGAAGAACATGAAGAAAAAGAATTACACCCACATCAAGTCTATTCTCGACAGTGCTATCTTAAGCTACGGCCTACAGGGTGGAGAGATCACGCTCAAGAAGACAAGGAACCGCGCGCCCGCCTTCGGCCATAAGACCGACTTCTGCTGCATCCAGCAACCGAGTGGTACTCTCAGTGATGGATTCTATGTCCTCCATCACATGCTGGAGTACAGACGGGATCACCAGAACCTTCGCATGTCACCTAGATCCGGCGATGCCAATATTCTGCAATGGGCAAAGAAACTAGGAGATGTCTCGGATCATCGACTCCGAGCTGAGTTCTATCACATCCAGCGTGAACTTTCCCAAATCATCATGAAGGAGGTCGTCGAAAAAACAGGGCTGTTCTACGAAGAAGGGCAAATGTCACGGGAAGACGTCCAAACACGCGTAGCCGCTCAGCGTCTCGACCTGAAGCCTTTCACTTCGTTGTCTGTTTAGTCCATACTTTCTCTATGACGAAACTTTGAGTTATGCAAGACGAAATTTTGTGATGTAATTAAACCGTCCTCCTCAACTAGCGAAGATCACTCTAGTTAGGGCATTTTGGGTACGATGAACTTTGTTATTTATGCTTATGATATGTTACTTCTATTTTTGCCAACTCTGTCTCTTTCTGTTGCTCAACTATATATGTTGCATATTATCGACTCATGTGACAATGCAGGTACATAGATCATCGATGGCGAAGAAGTGCTACGCCAGGAGTATACAACGAGTGGCCTGAGAGTCAGGCCCAGGTGTACCGGTTTCCGAGCGACAGCCAGAGAGAGTTCGATAGCAGAGCCGAAGTGGAAAATAGTTAGTTTAGTTTCACGCTAGTGCGAGAGAGGGATCCAAACCGGTGCCTCAAGAAGTATTACATTATGTATGATGAGACATGTCAGTTAACTTGTATCGCTATATCGTGATTATGATGTGACGACATGATTTGTGTTGGATGATATGATGTGACTATTATGTGTATGATATGATGAGCATATTGCATGTTTATGATATGATTAGAATACTGTATAAATCCTGTACAAAAACATCGCAAATACGTAACAAAAAAAAGTGAAAATATAGTAGTAGCGCTTTTTAGCGCTGGACAGAAAAACGCTACTGCTAAGCCACTTAGCAGTAGTGCTGGTATGGGCAGCGCTACTGCTAAGTAGGTATAGCAGTAGCGCTGGTCAAAACGCGCTACTGCTAAACGTTAGCTGTAGCGCCGTATCAGTAGCGCGGGACCCCGCGCTACTGATAGCCCTTAGACCCACCCTACTGCTAAGCTTTTCCCTACTAGTGTTCTTAGGTCTCTAGGTGAAGCCACTTGAAGACGGTGTCCTGGGCTTTATTCAATCGGTTTTGGATGGTCGTCTAGTAATAGGATTTTTGATGTATAAGTGTGTCCTGTAATATTTATTACTCCCTCCGTCCAGGCACATAGGATTTTTTTATGTGCTGCACCACGACCAAGATGCATGAACATAGGCCAGAGTTATGTTTGATATTGTGGAAACGAGCTTATGGCATGCCCTAAGGCTGTGTTTGGTTTGTATCACCAGGTGGAATGTAATGGGTCCGACCCGCACCCAGGACTTGTTCACGTGTTTGTTTGGGTCGAGGAAGGACAACCAACTCGTTCCCAGAAACCGAATATTCGCTTGATATGCGGAATCCACTCGTACCTCCAAATCGAAGGAACGACGCCGAACGGGTCACTCACCCTCGTGCATGAGGATGAAAGGGTTGAGGTTTGCCTGCGTGGAAAGGGTAGCCGAGAAGTTAACGAGTCTGCATGGGAAGCTGAAAGGCTCTGGGTTAGAGGGATATTACTCCCTCCCTTCCGGTTTATAGAACTTATCTTAAATTTTTCATTTTTTCATTTTATAAGTCTCAATAGTATTGTTCTCTATTACATGTTCAGATTTTAAGATGCATTAAATCGCTACATGCAATGACTAAGAGAAAACTCACAAATGAATGTAATTTTTTTGGTCATGCATGCATGTATTGCAGTTCATGCATTTGTAAACACATTTTTAAAGAAAAACAAGTGCATTAATTGTATACTTTCGTAAACTACAAAAATTATACACCACTCACTATCTACCTTGGTTGATGAGATTTTGAAATTGAGCCCTATAAACTGGAAGGGAAGGAGTAATTACAATCATGATTGATACTTTTGGAGAACCTAGTTTCAATTAGGCACCCTGGACTGAGGGAGTACCTTCTCACAAAAAAATCTATTACAAATTGCCATTGCCCGACAGTTGTTCGTTTATCTTCCTTGCATGATTGAATAATTTGTAGTAAGTTAGAGATGTGTGCATCAATCGATGAGGAGGTAGGGGTTATTCCAAGTGTCATAGTACCTATGTTATCCCCACTTAAATATATGTTCCTAGTATAAGATAAAATGCAACATTTGCGACAAATACAATCAGAAATACCCGCGGCGGAAGAAACCAGCACTCCCTCCCGCGACGCTCCCGCGCGCGTCCGGGGGGCAACCCTAGTTGCGCCGCGGCCGGTCCCCCTCCTCCCTCGCCGCCGCCGGAGGGCGCGAGCAGGCAAAGTCCGCTCGTCGCTGGCGGCGGTGGGGCCTTCTCGTCTCCATGCGTGGGGGATTCGGCGCGGGCCGGACTCCTCCGGCCGGATGTGGCGCTCGGCGCTGGGCGCGGCAGCTCGGCGACGCGCCGGCGTGACGGCGATGCGATGGGAGGCACGGCGGTGGTGCGGGCTCGAGGATGGTGGCGGCGGCTGCGTCGCGGCGGCTCGCCCAGATCCGCCTCTGGCGCCGCGGGTCGTGGGCGACCTGGGTCGCGGTCGGCCTTCCCTGCCATGGCTAGATCTCCTGGGGGGGGGTGTGGGGTGGCGTGGGGTGGGGGGGGGGGGCGGGGGGTGGGGGGGCGTGCGGCGGCAGCGGGTGGATACGTGCGCCGCGGCCAGGCCGGGCCCTTGCGGCTGGTCGCCGACGCACGACACGGGAGACTCACCTGGTGGCCATCCTTGGACGCGGCGGCGGGCTCTGCTCCCCCCTCTCCGGTGACGGGCTTCTATCGTGGCCGTGCTCGGGGCCAGGCCTATGGCAGGGTGGGGCGAAACGGTGGTTTGGGGGGGGGGGGGGGGAGCTAGTTGGAGGGACGGTAGCTCCGCTGCCGAGCTGCCCGTCGCCGACATTGTGTTGTCGCCGGTCGTGGTCGCGGGCCACCCCTGCTGCTTCCCCCTTCCCCATCCCTGTTTGTTATCGGTTCCGGCATTGTTCGGCGGGTTTGCTGGTGGTCTCGGAGGTGGTTGGGGTGCAGATTGTTCAAAGCCTCGACCTTTGGTGGTTCTCGGGGCGGTCTGGATGCAGGGCGGCGGCTCTGGCGGTGGGAGGCGTGTTGGTCGTCGGCTGACCGCACGGCTCGGGTGCGGGCGGGCAGCCATGGTCGCTTGGGCAGCATGGATGCGGGTGGTTGGCGGAGCGAGGTTGCGACGGAGGGATAGGAGCACCGGGGTTCATCACTCGCCCAGTCCCGGTACTGGCCGACGGAGGCGGCATCCGTGGATGTCGTTCTCCTTCTTGCAGGCTCCGTCGTGGTGCTCCCATTGCCTTCGTGTCACTCCGGGTGAAAACCTGATCTTCGGGATCAGACGGTGACGGCTTCCTACAGTCGTTTCCCTCTTGAGGGCATCGTCTTGGAATCCTCGCTCCGGCTTTGTCCGTCTCATCACCCCTCGGTGGATTGCTCATCTTCATGGTGGTCTTCGGCTTATCATTAGGGTGCTTAGTCTTTGTTGGGGTGGTGTTTTCGGTGCTCGGCACCTTTGTATCTCGCCTTGTGTGTGTGCGTTGAGTGTGGTGGTGGCGTGCGTTTGTATCTTCTTGCTCGATGTTGTGGTGATGGTGCTTTATATATAAAGCGAGGGGAAACCCTTTTTCGTAATACAATCAGAAGGAAAAGCAACAATAAAATTCGAATGGAAGCCCTTATATTCTAAATAATGCATGAAAACTTATGCTATATGAAAGAAACTGACATACTAATAAAATGTAATAGTAATAGCATATAATTCCATTACTCCTGATATGATTTTAATATTATTCGTGTGGGAATGATAAAAAATGTCAACCTGATGCAAGGTAAATTTAAGTTACTAGATAATTTTCCGTGCGTTGCAACGCGGGCTTAGATTTTCTAGTTGGCTAGCCCGTGATTTACGTGTCCATATTAGTGTGATTGTGTAAAAGAATAAGATTTTATTTGCTAAACCCTTACTGTATTTGGCAATCACCTATAGATTTACCCAAAAAAATGGGAAGTCAATAAGAGACGCAAAAGTTGATGTGGTTTTCAGGAAAAACCGGTGTAAAACTCAGAGATAAGAAGAAAAGAAGCAGAACAGAAAGGAAGATGGGAGATACGTAAGGTTGGATGAAGGACGTGCGGACAACAGAACTTTACGTTCTTTTCAAATAGGAGAGATAGCGATCCTCAAAAAAAAAAAAGGAGAGATAGCAATTTCTTAACTTTTAATGTAACCTTGGCTGCAACTAGAGAAATGCTATGCGTAAAGGATATCTATGCATGATAAAAAATAAGATGGAAACTTACTGGTCGCCTAGAATTCCTGGCGTAGCTACTTTCTCCTTCCCCTTTGGACATATAAAAATCACGTTCCATATTCATCATCTAGTTTCTGATGTTGTCAACAGAACCTTCACTATGTTCCGTGATCTCTTTACGCGAGGTGCCACTAATTTATAGGAGCAGGCAAACGAACCGTGCTAGATTTTTTCCCCCTTCCTCTAGCCGGGATACTATATGTTGTCCACACAATGCGTGATGCTTTTTGGTGGCAACAAGCCAAGGAGATTATCTAAAGAACATCCTCTCATCTAAGATAGTAGACTTTTTCAACTCCCACATGAGATGGACCATGCATGTTGCAATCGCTATTCATTCTAGGATTGGTGACAATTATATAGGTTTTTTTCTTCTACAAAGCCTCCAGCTATGTTGCCTAGGTGGGCGATAGTTTTGTATTTCAGTGTTGGTCGAACTCTGGTTTCTTCTGATTCGCACACCAAAATTGACCTGGCTTCACGTTCTGAAAATGTAGCTTTTCATATCCGGAAAATGACATTTTGGAAGGCATCAATGAATTCGACGAGAAGTCTGGCCTTGTTAGGCAGACATTTCGAAGGCCGCAAAGATGAGTTCTTAAGGATGAAACAGTTTTATTTTGCCACATTACACTCATCCGGTGCTTAGAAAAGAATTTAGGTGTTTGGAGAGCCTCCACGGTGTTTGAGAATGTAACCACTTTTTCTAGGTACTGGAGGTAGTGCTCTCTCGATGCGTAAGTGTCTTTCTGCTCCCGAGCTCAAATGAGCTCGTTCAACAGTAAAATCGAAAAACATTAAAAAAAATCCAATTTCTTTTGGGGAGAAACATTGACAAAAGTTCTAAGTGCCTGCAAAAATTCATCATGGAATCACTTTCCTGTAAGGCGTGGCAAAAAAAAAATCCAGTGCTCCAAAATGCTTTTGAAAGTAGTATTTTCAGAGTACCGATTTTTTTTTTGCCACGCCTTTTAGGAATGTGATTTCATGACGAATTTTTGCAAGCAATTAAAACTTTTGTCAATGTTTCCCCTCAAAAAAATTGATTTTTTTATTTTTTTATTTTCTTTTGATTTTACTGTTCACCCGAGCTCATTTGAGCTCGGGAGCAGAAACTCTGTGTCCCTCTCGATGCTTCTTTGTATATTGTTCATGCAACGCTCTCCTTTTAGGCCATCTTCGTCGCCGACCTTCAAATCGGACACCGTATCCGTTCGTGGGTCGATGAGGACCGATCCGCTTAAAGTGATGCGGAAGCTGGTCATCCAAAGCTAACTGCAAAACTTTTGCCTCCCTTTTTTTAAGTCCGCAAGCTCAGAATGATTGTATATCAAATCATAGTTCTAATTTAAATATCACAATCAAACAAAGTTTTCAAATGAACGTAGTTCAAACTTGAAATTAACTAGCCCATATGTTCTAGTTGTCCCTTTAACATCCCACATTTGCTCAATCAAATCTTCCTTGAGTTACTCATGAGTTGCTCGATGCCGAATTTGTTGATGCATTTGAACAAACTCATGGTGGACTTTTTAACATGGCCCTGATATTGCCTTTTATAGCTTTTGGACAAGTCTTCCATCGCCAATGCATGTAGCCAAGAGATCCGAGCAAACCTGGCCACCGTCTTGCTTCGGACATTGGCAAGAGCCTCTCGACGCCTGCAATAATTGGTTATCTCAAGTGCTGAGGTCCAAACACCTCGACAATGGCAGTAGATAATCTGACCATGGCCTCTCTGCATGTGCTCTCGGACATTCGGAGGTATTCTTCCCACGAATCTATGGCCATGCCATATGCAAGCATCCGTAATGCGGTTGTGCACTTCTGGTAGAGAATCCAATCCTTCCTATGACATCCTTCTTTAAGCTGAAGTAGTCATCAAAGGACCGGACGCCATGGTAGAGGCGATTGAAGACATTTTTCGCATCTGAAAGCGCCGGCAAAAATTATCAGTGAATACGACATCGGGGGCAAAGTAGTCATTCATCAGCGTCAAATGGCATTGTGCCCTATTCCAATTGAGAACTTGATGGCCCTTGATCGATATATTGAAATAGAGAATATGCTCTTCTACTTGCTCTGCGTTTCCAAGGACCTCCTGCATCATCGTCGTTTCATTCGTGTAGTCCTCCTTGTCGGACAACTCAACGTAGTGCTCGTATATGTACTCTGATAACCCACCAGTATAGGGGATCAATTGTAGCCTTTCTCGATAAGTAAGAGTGTCGAACCCAACGAGGAGCTAAAGGTAGAATTTATATTCCCTTCAAGTTCTATCGATCACCGATACAACTCTACGCACATTTAACGTTTGCTTTACCTAGAACAAGTATGAAACTAGAAGTACTTTGTAGGTGTAAAGAGATAGGTTTGCAAGATAATAAAGAACACGTAAATAAAAGCTAGCTATTTAGATAAAAAACAATTAAGTTAGTTCTAGTAGAGAGCTTTTTGTCACAAGAAAGTTATTTGTCCCTAGGCAATCGATAACTAGACCGATAATCATTATTGTAATTTTATATGAGGGAGAGGCATAAGCTAACATACTTTCTCTACTTGGATCATATGCACTTATGATTGGAACTCTAGCAAGCATCCGCAACTGCTAAAGATCATTAAGGTAAAACCCAAGCATAGCATTAAAGTATCAAGTCCTCTTTACTCCCATACACAAACAACCTACTTACTCGGGTCTGTGCTTCTGTCACTCACGCCACCCACCATAAGCGAATCATGAACATATTGCAAACCCTACAGCGGAGATCCCTCACGCTTGCGCGACACGGAGAGCACCATAGGACAACACCAATAATAAAACATACAACTCAAACCAATCACGATCATCAATCAACCCATAGGACAAAAGGGATCTACTCAAATATCATAGGTGTTGGGGAACGTTGCATGGGAAACAAAAATTTTCCTACGCTCACCAAGATCAATCTAGGAGATGAACATCTATGAGAGGAGAGATTGCATCTACATACCCTTGTAGATCGCTAAGCGGAAGCGTTAAGAAATGCAGTTGATGTAGTCGAACGTCTTCGCGATCCAATCACGATCCGTCCCGCGAGCTCCCGATCTAGTGCCGAACGGACGGCACCTCCGCGTTCAACACACATACGGCTTGATGACGCCTTCACCTCCTCCATCCAGCGAGTGATGGTGAAGTAGTAGCTCGAGTCCTCCGGCAGCACGACGGCGTGGTGGCGGTGGTGGTGGAGAAATCTCAGCAGAGCTTCGCCAAGCCTCACGGAGAAGAAGAAGGACTACGAGGGAGAGGGAGGGCAGCGCCGTGTCATAGATGGGTACGGCTTCCCTCCCTCTCCTCATCTATATATAGGGTGAAGGGGGAGAGGGGGCGCCCCTAGGGGATCCCATCTAGGGCTGGCGGCCACTAGAGGGAAACCCTAGATGGGTTTTCCCCCTTAGGAGACTTGGCCCCCAAGCCAAAGGGGTGGGAACCCTAGGGGGGCGCCCCCACCTCCTCTGGCAATGTGGGATGGGGTGAGGGGGGCGCATAGCCCCTTAGTGGGCTGGTTTGCCCCAGGCCCGGCCCTGAGGGGGGGCGAACGGGGCGGCCGCCCCGGGCCCCCGGTGCCGCAGGGGCCCCAAAATGCCGAAGTATTGCCTATCTAGATTTCCTTCTTGCTACGATTTCCTTACTTAATTAATCCACGATTTTTCTTCTACGATCCTTAAAACAAGGGTAATCGTTATTCCTAATTTCCTTCCTTACCAGCAAAGGCACGATTGACAAGCACGTAACAGTTTCCTAAAATAAAAACATGGATCAGTTATTGTATGTGATTAATTAGGGGTAGTTATGAATAAAAATCTCCTGATTTCCTTCCTTATTCCACGAGAGCCATGCAAACAGACGCCAAAAGTGAGGGAACGGATCGCCCCCTTCATGGCGATTGATATTCATCTTCTTTACGTGTATGGCGCCGCTGCCTAGAGTTACAACAGGCCTGAGTCAGAGTGTACAAGATTGCTGCAGAAGTGCAGATAACCACGCCGCTGCCTCCCATGCGACCACACTAACTCTCCAAGATCGTGTACAAGTAGCAAAGAAGAAGGTTTGTCTTTGATCTCTATTTATACAGGTAGTCTATCCCCTACGGGAGTTTACCATGATGATTGATCAAAATTTATAAATGATTATCAACATTGTATCATCACTGTCACAACTGGCCACTGATGATTGATTTATTGAATATTATTTATGCATAGGTATTATTAGGGTTATCAAATTTTTTAGTTCGGTGGCATGCCGATAGTTGCAAATGAGGAATAAGACGAGAGGCTTTACATATCAAAGCAAGTGATCATGGACATTTTAAATCATCTACTGGTCTTGACGATAAACCCGCTTCTGTATTGTGATCCAAAAATTAGGTTAATCTTAATTTGATATATTACCAAAGAAAGAGACTAAAGAACTATATTTCCTTTGGCTGACAATTCATCATATTTTTTCGTATTTTTCTATGTTTATGTCAAGGCCCTTGGGATTGGGATCTAGTTTCGCCTCGGGCCACCGAAATCTCAGGACCGGCCCTGGTTTGCCCCCTCCCCTTGGACATGAGGCCCCTCAACACTTGCCGGGGCCCCCCGAAACCCCTTTCGGTCATGCTGGTCATCACCCGGTACCCCCGGAACAATTCCGGACTCCAATACCCTTCGTCCAATATATCAATCTTCACCTCCGGACCATTCTGGAGTTCCTCGTCACGTCCGGGATCTCATCCGGGACCCCGAACAACCTTCGGTAACCACCATATTGACTCAACTATACTTATATCGTCACCAAACGTTAAGTGTGTAGACCCTGCGGGTTCAAGAACTATGCAAACATGACCAAGACACCTCTACGGTCAATAACCAATAGCGGGACCTGGATGCCCATATTGGTTCCTACATATTCCACGAAGATCTTATCGGTCGAACCTCGATGTCAAGGATTCAGCTAATCCCGTATGCAGTTCCCTTTGTCTATCGGTATGGTACTTGCCCGAGATTCGATCATCGGTATCACCATACCTAGTTCAATCTCATTACCGGCAAGTCTCTTTACTTGTTTCGTAATATAAGATCCCGTGACTAACTCATTGGCCACATTGCTTGCAAGCTCATTGTGATGTTGTATTACCGAGTGGGCCCTGAGATACCTCTCCATCATACGGAGTGACAAATCCTAGTCTTGATCCATGCCAACTCAACAGACACCCTCGGAGATACCTGTAGAGCACCTTTATAGTCACCCAGTTACATTGCGACGTTTGGTACACACAAGGTACTCCTCCGGTGTCAGTGAGTTGCATGATCTCATGGTCATAGGAACATATACTTGACATGAAGAAAACGATAGCAATAAACTTGACACGATCATATGCTAGGTTCATAGTTTGGGTCTTGTCCATCACATCATTCTCCTAATGATGTGATCCCGTTATCAAATGACAACTCATGTCTATGGCTAGGAAACCATAGCCATCTTTGATCAACGAGCTAGTCCGGTAGAGGCACACTAGGGACATGTTGTTGTCTATGTATCCACACATGTATTTTAGTTGCCGATCAATACAATTCTAGCATGGATAATAAACGATTATCATGAACAGGGAAATATGATAATAACCAATTTATTATTGCCTCTAGGGCATATTTCCAACAGTCTCCCACTTGCACTAGAGTCAATAATCTAGTTCACATCACCATGTGATTAACAATCAATGAGTTCTGGGGTTTGATCATGTTATGCTTGTGAGAGCGGTTTTAGTCAACGGGTCTGCAACATTCAGATCTGCGTGTACTTTGCAAATCTCTATGTCATATTATAGATGCTACTACCACGCTCCACTTGGAGCTATTCCAAATGGCTGCTCCACTATACGTATCTGGTTTGCTACTGAGACTCATCCTGATTGGTGTTAAAGCTTGCATCAATGTAACCCTTTACGCCGAACTCTTTATCTCCTCCATAACCGAGAAACATTTCCTTATTCCTCTAAGGATAATTTTGACCACTGTCTAGTGATCCACTCCTGGATCACTCTTGTACCCCCTTGCCTGACACGTGGCAAGGCACACATCAGGTGCAGTACACAGCATGGCATACCGTATCGAGCCTATGGCTGAGGCATAGGGGACGACCTTCATCCTTTTCCTTTCTTCTGCCGTGGTCGAGCTTTGAGTCTTACTCAACTTCACACCTTACAACTCAGGCAAGAACTCCTTCTTTAACTAATCCATTTTGAACTCCTTCAAAATCATGTCAAGGTATGTGCTCTGTGAAAGTCTTATCAGGCGTCTTGATCTATCTCTACAGATCTTGTTGCCCAATATGTAAGTAGCTTTACCCATGTCTTCCTTTGAAAAACTTCTTTCAAACAACCCTTTATGCTTTACAAAAATTCTACATCATTTCTGATCAACAATATGTCATCCACATATACTTATCAGAAATGTTGTAGTGCTCCCACTCACTTTCTTGTAAATACAAGTTTCTTGCAAACTTTGTATAAACCCAAAAGCTTTGATCACCTCATCAAAGCGTATGTTCCAACTCCGAGATGCTTGCTCCAGTCCATAGAAGGATCACTGGAGCTTGCATACCTTTTAGCATCCTTAGGATTGGAAAAACCTTCTGGTTGTATCACATACAACCTTTCCTCATGGAAACCATCAAGGAAACTTTGTTTTGACATCCATCTGCCAGATTTCGTAATTGAAAATGCAGCAACTGCTAACATAATTCCAATAGACTTTAGCATCGCTATGAGTGAGAAAGTCTCATCATAGTCAAGTCCTTGAACTTGTCGGAAACTTCTTTGCGACAAGTCGAGCTTCATAAATGGTGACATTACCATCAGTGTCTGTCTTCTTAAAAATCCATTTATTCTCAATGGCTTGCCGACCATCAGGCAAGTCCACCAAAGTCCATACTTTGTTCTCATACATGGATCCTATCTCGGATTTCATGGCTCCTAGCCATTTGTTGGAATTCGGGCCCACCATCGCTTCTCCATAGCTTGTAGGTTCACCGTTGTCCAACAACATGACCTCTAAAACAGGGTAACCATACTACTCAGAAGCTGTATATACCCTTGTCGACCTACGAGGTTCGACAGTAACTTGATCCGAAGCTTCATGATCATCATCATCTGCTTCCTCTTCAACTGACGTAGGTGCCACAGAAACATCTTTCTGTGCTGCGCTACTCTCTGGTTGAAGTAAAGGTTCAACAACCTCATCAAGTTCTATCTTCCTCCCACTCAATTCTTTCGAGAGAAACTCTTTCTCGAGAAAGGACCCATTCTTAGCGACAAACACTTTGCCCTCGGATCTGAGATAGAAGGTATACCCAACCGTCTCTTTTGGGTATCCTATGAAGACGCATTTGTCTGCTTTGGGTTCGAGCTTTTTCGGCTGAAGCCTTTTGACATAAGCATCGCAGCCCCAAACCTTAAGAAACGACAACTCAGGTTTCTTGCCAAACCACAGTTCA
Source organism: Thinopyrum elongatum (assembly GCA_011799875.1). Lineage (NCBI taxonomy): Eukaryota > Viridiplantae > Streptophyta > Magnoliopsida > Poales > Poaceae > Thinopyrum > Thinopyrum elongatum. The sequence continues at coordinate 205,092,142 of CM022303.1, forward strand.
TACGGTGTCATCTCCACGGACTTAGATGGTGCCCTATTTAAAGTGAATATAGATGTCTCTAATGCATAACCCCAAAACGATGGTGGTAGATCAGCAAGAGACATCATAGAACGCACCATATCCAATAAGGTACGATTATGGCGTTCGGACACACCATTACGCTGAGGTGTTCCAGGTGGCGTCAACTGTGAAACAATTCCACATTGTCTTAAGTGATTGCCAACTCATAACTCCGATATTCTCCCCCTCGACCGGATCGTAGGAATTTAATCTTCTTGTTACGATGATTCTCAACTTCACTCTGAAATTGCTTGAACTTTTCAAACATTTCAGACTTATGCTTTATTATGTAAATATACCCATATCTACTCAAATCATCGATGAAGGTGAGGAAATAACGATATCCACTGCACGTGTCAACACTCATCGGACCGCACACATCAGCATGTATGATTTCCAACAGGTCACTTGCCCGTTCCATTGTTCCGGAAAACGGGGTTTTAGTCATCTTGCCAATGAGGCATGGTTCACATGTGTCAAGTGATTCAAAATCAAGTGACTCCAAAAGTCCATCAGCATGGAGTTTCTTCATGCGCTTTACACCAATATGACTTAAGCAGCAGTGCCACAAGTATGTGGTACTATCATTATTAACTTCGCATCTTTTGGCATCAATATTATGGACATGTGTATCACTATGATCGAGATTCAATAAACCATTCACATTGGGTGCATGACCATAGAAGGTATTATTCATGTAAACAGAATAACCATTATTCTCTGACTTAAATGAATAACTGCATTACAATAAACACGATCTCATCATGTTCATGCTCAACGCAGACACCAAATAACATTTATCTAGGTTTAACACTAATCCCGAAGGTAGAGGGAGCGTGCGATGGTGATCACATCAACCTTGGAAACACTTCCAACACACATCGTCACCTCGCCCTTAGCTACTCTCCGTTTATTCTGCATCTTTTGTTTCGAGTTACCAATATTAGCAACTGAACCGGGTGCTACTAGGTGTACTAGTAAGGTACACATCAATAACACGTATATCAAATATACTTTTGTTGAAGTTGCCAGCCTTCTTATCTACCAAGTATTTGAGGCAGTTCCGCTACCAGTGACCGTTCCCCTTAGAATAGAAGCACTTAGTCTTGGGTTTGGGTTCTTGGGTTTCTTCACTGGAGCGGCAATTGGCTTGCCATTCATGAAGTTTCCCTTCTTACCCTTGCCCTTCTTGAAATCAGTGGTCTTGTTAGCCATCAACACTTGATACTCCTTCTTGATTTCTACCTTCGCGGCCTTAAGCACCGCGAACAACTTCGGGATCATCTCCATCCCTTGCATGTTATAGTTCATCATGAAGCTCTAGTAGCTTGGTGATAGTGACTGGAGAACTCTGTCAATCACTATCTTATCTGGAAGATTAACTTCCACTTGATTCAAGCGATTATAGCACCCAGACGTTCTGAGCACATGCTCACTGGATGAGCTATTCTCCTCCATCTTGTAGGCAAAGAACTTGTCAGAGGTCTCATACCTCTCAACATGGGCATGAGGCTGAAATACCAATTTCAACTCTTGGAACATCTCATATGTTCCATGGCGTTCAAAACGCCTTTGGAGCCCCGATTCTAAGCCTTAAAGCATGGTGGACTAAACTATCAAGTAGTCATCAGAACGTGTCTGTCAGATGTTCACAACATCCATAGACAATGCTAGAGGGGTTGGCACACCGAGCGGCGCATCAAGGACATAAGCCTTCTGTGCAGCAGTGAGGCCAATCCTCAGACTATGGCCCTAGTCCGCATAATTGCTTACAATATCTTTCAACTTAGTCTTTCTCTAGGAACGTATTAAAACAGGGAGCTACAGCGCGAGCTATTGATCTACAACATAATTTGCAAAGACAAATTAGTCTATTGTTCATGATAATGAGTTCAATTAATCATATTACTTAAGAACTCCCACTCAAATCAACATCCCTCCGGTTGTCCGAGTGTAACACAATCCAAATTCACCAACCCAAGTCCGATCATCATGTGAGATGAGGTGGTTTCAATGGTGAACATCTCCATGTTGATCATATCTACTATATGACTCATGTTCGACCTTTCGGTCTCTTGTGTTCCGAGGCCATGTATGTACATGCTAGGCTCGTCAAGTTTAACCCAAGTGTTCCGCATGTGCAAAACTGGCTTGCACCCGTTGTATGTGAACGTAGAGTCTATCACACCCGATCATCACATGGTGCTTCGAAACGATGAACATTCGCGACGGTGCACACTTGGGGAGAACACAATTTTATCTTGAAATTTTAGCAATGTTGAGGAAGTCGTTAACTGGTAGCTGCTCGCTCGGCTTGGGAGTAGTGATTAATCGGTGAATCAACCTATTAACTGGATTAATTGGTCGACCATTAATTAGTGGAATGTTAAACTCAATTGAAGCAAATTATGTATGGAGGAATAATCTACATTGCAAATATGAAGAAAATTGCACCGTTTTCTTTTCTCAATAGATCACAAACATGTACTCCCTCTGTAAACTAATATAAGAGTGTTTAGATCACTACTTTAGTGATCTAAATGCTCTTATATTTCTTTACAGAGGGAGTATACAACAACAATAATCAAGAAATATCCATGTGGGCATAAAAAATCATCAAAAACATGTATACAACAACATTTTTTGCTGATTTCCGGTTGGGTCCCAACTCCGAGAGGTGGCGTCCACGCAAGGGCGATAGACGAACGGAAGGTGACAGCAGCCGCACATGGTGTCTGAATGGTTCGGTTGCCGTAGGTGGTAGGTCACGAAGGAGGATGGGAAGTAGCGGCGCGCAGAGGGAGAAGAGGAAGTGGCGACACATAGGGGAGGAGGGGAAGCATGAAGGAAATATGCCCTAGAGGCAATAATAAAGTTGTTATTTTATATTTCCTTATTCATGATAAAGGTTTATTATTCATGCTAGAATTGTATTGATCGGAAACTTAAATACATGTGTGAATACATAAACAAATACCGTGTCCCTAGTAAGCCTCTACTAGACTAGCTCGTTGATCAAAGATGGTTAAGGTTTCCTAACCATAGACATGTGTTGCCATTTGATAATGGGATCACATCATTACGAGAATGATGTGATGGAGAAGACCCATCCATTAGCTTAGCATATGATCGTTCAGTTTATTGCTATTGCTTTCTTAATGTCAAATACATATTCCTTTGACTATGAGATCACGCAACTCCCGAATACCGGAGGCATACCTTGTGTGCTATCAAACGTCACAACGTAACTGGGTGATCATAAAGATGCTCTACAGGTATCTCCGAAGGTGTCTTTTGAGTTGGCATGGATCGAGATTAGGATTTGTCACTCCATGTATCGGAGAGGTACGGTATCTCTGGGCCATCTTGGTAATACACATCATAAGAAGCTTGCAAGCAAAGTGACTAAGGAGTTAGTTATGAGATGATGTATTACGAAACGAGTAAAGAGACTTGCCGGTAACGAGATTGAATTAGGTATGAAGATACCGACGATCGAATCTCGGGTAAGTAACATACCGATGGACAAAGGGAATTACGTATGTTGTCATAAGGTTCGGCCGATAAAGATCTTCGTAGAATATGTAGGAGCCAATATTCATCCAGGTTCCGCTATTGGTTATTGACTGGAGAGGTGTCTCGGTCATGTCTACATAGTTCTCGAACCCGTAGGGTCCTCACGCTTAACGTTCATTGGCGATATAGTGTTATATGAGTTATATGATTTGGTGACCGAATATTGTTCGGAATCCCGGATGAGATCATAAACATGACGAGGAGCTCCGGAATGGTCCGGAGGTAAAGATTGATATATAGGACGATGGGATTCGGACACCGTAAGTGTTTCGGAGTGTACCGGGTAGTTATCGGAATACCGGAGGGGTTACCGGACACCCCCGGGAGGGTAATGGGCCTATTGGGCCATTAGAGGAGAGCACACTAGCCCACAAGGGGCTAGCGCACCCCCCTATGGCAGCCGGCCAAGTGGGAGAAAGGAAAGGGGGGATTCGGCCTCCCTCTTCCTTCCCTCTCCCCCCTTTCCTTCGCCCCTCTGGCAAATATGGAAGGGAGGGGGCACGGCCAAGGGCAGGAGCCCAAGTAGGATTCAGACCTACTTGGGGCACCCCTTGGCCTCTCCCCTCTCCCCCACCTATATATATGTGGGAGTGGGGCGCCACACATAACGACGACAATTGCTTAGCCGTGTGCGGCGCCCCCTCCACCATTTACACCCTCGGTCATTTTTTCGTAGTGCTTAGGCGAAGCCCTGCAGAGATAACTTCACCATCATCGTCACCACGCCATCATGCTGTCAGAACTCATCCACTACCTCGCCATCTTGCTGGATCAAGCAGGTGTGGACATCACCAAGCTGAACGTCTGCTGAACACGGAGGTGTCGTACGTTCGGTACTCGATCGGTTGGAGCGCGAAGAAGTTCGACTACATCAACTGTGTTAGCAAACGCTTCCGCTTATGGTCTACGAGGGTACGTAGACACACTCTCCCCTCTCATTGCTATGCATCTCCATGATAGATCTTTCGTGTGTGTAGATTTTGTTTTTGTTTTCCTGGCAACGTTTCCCAACAGTGGCATCCGAGCCAGGTCTATGCGTAGATGATATGCACGATTAGAACACAAAGAGTTGTGGGCGGTCATAGTCATATTGCTTACCACCAATGTCTTATTTTGATTCAGCGGTATTGTGGGATGAAGTGGCCTGGACCAACCTTACATGTCCACGCACATGAGACCGGTTCCACCGACTGAGATGCAACTAGTTTTGCATAAAGGTGGCTGGCGGGTGTATGTTTCTCCTACTTTAGTTGAATCGAATTTGACTACAGCCGGTCCTTGAAGAAGGTTAAAACAGCAAACTTGATGAATCACCGTTGTGGTTTTTGCATAGGTAAGAAAGGTTCTTGCTAGAAGCCCGTAGTAGCCACGTAAAACTTGCAACAACAAAGTAGAGGACATCTAACTTGTTTTTGCAGGGCATGTTGTGATGTGATATGTTCAAGATATGATGTGATATACGTTGATGTATGAGATGATCATGTTTTGTAATATCGACAACCGGCAGGAGCCTTAGGGTTGTCTCTTTATTGTATGAAATGCAAGCGCCATGTAATTGCTTTAATTTATTGCTATGTGTTAGCAATAGTTGTAGAAGCAATAGTTGGCGAGATGACCCCGACGCAATGATGGAGATCAAGGTGTCGAGCCGGTGACGATGGAGATCATGATGATGCTTTGGAGATAGAGATCAAAAGCACAAGATGATGATGGCCATATCATGTCACATATTTTGATTGCATGTGATGTTTATCCTTTATGCTTCTTATTTTGCTTAGAACGGCGGTAGCATTATAAGATGATCCCTTCACTAAATTTCAAGATAAAAGTGTTCTCCCCGAGTATGCACCGTTGCCAAAGTTCATCATTTCGAAGCACCACGTGATGATCGGGTGTGATAGACTCTATGTTCACATACAATGGGTGTAAGACAGTTTTGCACATGCAGAATACTTGGGTTAAACTTGACGAGCCTAGCATGTACAGACATGGTCTCGGAACACTGTGGACCGAAAGGTCGAACGTGAGTCATATAGTAGATATGATCAACATAGAGATGTTCACCATTGATGAGTACCCCATCTCACGTGATGATCGGACATGGGTTAGTTGATTTGGATCATGTATCACTTAGATAACTTGAGGGATGTTTATTTAAGTGGGAGTTCATTAGTAATTTGATTAATTGAACTTAAATTTATCATGAAGTTAGTCCTAGTAGTTTTTGCATAATTATGTCGTAGATCAATAGCTCACGATGTAGCTCCCCTATTTTTGATACGTTCCTAGAGAAAACTAAGTTGAAAGATGATAGTAGCAATAATGCAGACTGGGTCCGTGATCTGAGGATTATTCTCATTGATGCACAGAAGAATTATGTCCTTGATGCACCGCTAGGTGACAGAACTATTGCAGGAGCAAATACAGACGTTATGAACGTTTGGAAAGCTCGATATGATGACTACTTAATAGTTTAGTGCGCCATGCTTTACGGCTTAGAACCAGGACTTCATAAACGTTTTGAACGCCACGGAGCATATGAGATGTTCCAAGAGCTGAAATTGGTATTTCAGACTCATGCTCGTGTCGAGAGGTATGAGACCTCTACTTTGCCTACAAGATGGAGGAGAATAGCTCAGCCAGTGAGCATGTGCTCAGAATGTCTAGGTACTACAATCGCTTGAATCAAGTGGGAGTTAATCTTCCAAATAAGATAGTGATTGACAGAGTTCTCTAGTCACTATCACCAAGCTACTAGAACTTCGTGATGAACTATAATATGCAAGGGATGATGAAAACGATTCTCGAGCTCTTCGCGATGCTGAGATCGGTGAAGGTAGAAATCAAGAAAGAGCATCAAGTGTTGATGGTTAAACAAGACCACTAGTTTCAAGAAAAAGGGCAAGGGAAAGAAAGGGAACTTCAAGAAGAGCCATGAAGAAACCCAAAGTTGGACCTAAGCCTGAAACTAAGCGCTTCTACTGCAAAGGGAATGGTCACTAGAAGCGGAACTGCCCTAAATACTTGGCAGATAAGAAGGATGGCAATGCGAACAAAGGTATATTTGATATACATGTTATTGATGTGTGCCTTACTAGTATTCGTAGTAGCCCCTGGGTATTTGATACAAGTTCAGTTGCGAAGATTAGTAACTCGAAATAGGAGTTGCAGAATAAACGGAGACTAGTAAAGGGCAAGGTGACGATGTGTGTTGGAAGTGTTTCCAAGATTGATATAATCACCATCGCACACTCCCTCTACCTTCGGGATTAGTGTTAAGCCTAAATAAATGTTATTTGGTGTTTGCGTTGAGCATGAACATGATTAGATGGTGTTTATTGCAATACAGTTATACATTTAATTCAGAGAATAATTGTTGTTCTGTTTACATGAATAAAACCTTCTATGGTCATACACCCAATGTGAATCGTTTATTGAATCTCGATCGTAGTGATACACATATTCATAATATTGATGCCAAAAGATGCAAAGTTGATAATGATAGTGCAACATACTTGTGACACTGCCGTTTAGGTCATATTGGTGTAAAGCGCATGAAGAAACTCCATGTGGATGGACTTTTGGAATCACTTGATAATTGCAAACCATGCCTCATGGGCAAGATGACTAAAACTCCGTTCTCCGAAACAATGGAGCGAACTAATGACTTATTGGAAATAATATATACCGACGTATACGGTCCAATGAGTGTTGAGGCACGCGGCGGGTATCGTTATTTTCTAACCTTTACAGATGATTTGAGTAGGTATGTGTATATCTACTTGATGAAACACAAGTCTGAAACATTTGAGAAGTTCAAAGAATTTCAGAGTGAAGTAGAGAATCATCGTGACAAGAAAAATAAAGTTTCTACGAACTGATCACAGAGGCGAATATTTGAGTTACGAGTTTGGCCTTCATTTAAGAAAATGTGGAATTGTTTCACAACTCACGCCACCTGGAACACCACAGCGTAATGGTGTGTCCGAACATCGTAACCGTACTTTATTAGATATGGTGCGTTTACGATGTCTCTTGCCAATTTGCCTTTATCATTTTGGGGTTATGCATTAGAGACAGCCGCATTCACGTTAGATAGGGCACCGTCTAAATCCGTTGAGATGACACCGTATGAACTGTGGTTTGGCAAGAAACCTAAGCTGACGTTTCTTAAAAGTTTGGGGATGTGACAGTTATGTAAAAAAGGCTTCAGCCTGATAAGCTCAAACCCAAAGCGGAAAAGTGCGTCTTCATAGGATACCCGAAATAAACTATTGGGTATACCTTCTACCACAGGTCCGAAGGCAAAAAATCTTTGTTGCTAAGAATGGGTCCTTTCTAGAGAAGGAGTTTCTCTCGAAAGAAGTGAGTGGGAGGAAAGTAGAACTTGATGAGGTAATTGTACCTTCTCTCAAATTGGAAAGTAGTACATCAGATAAATCCGTTCCCGTGATGCCTACACCAACTAGAGAGGAAGCTAATGATGATGATCATGAAACTTCAGATCAAGTTACTACTGAACTTCGTAGGTCGACCAGAGCACGATCCGCACCAGAGTGGTACGATAATCCTGTTCTGGAAGTCATGTTATTAGACCAAGGCGAACATACGAACTATGAAGAAGCTATGATGAGCCCAGATTTCGATAAATGGCTTGAGGCCATGAAATCTGAGATAGGATCCATGTATGAGAACAAAGTATGGACTTTGGTAGACTTGCCCGATGATCGGCAAGCCATAAAAAATAAATGGATCTTCAAGAAGAAGACTGGCACTGATGGTAATGTTACTGTCTACAAAGCTCGAGTTGTTGCAAAAGGTTTTCGACAAGTTCAAGGAGTTGACGACGATGAACTTTCTCACCTGTAGCGATGCTTAAGTCTGTCCGAATCATGTTAGCAATTGCCGCATTTTATGATTATGAAATCTGGCGAATGGACGTCAAAACTGCATTCCTTAATGGATTTCTTAAAGAAGAGTTGTATATGATGCAACCAGAAGGTTTTGTCGATCCTAAAGGTGCTGACAAAGTGTTCAAGCTCCAGCGATCCATCTAAGGACTGGCACAAGCATCTTGGAGTTCGAATATACGCTTTGATGAGGTGATCAAAGCATATGGTTTTATGCAGACTTACGGTGAAGCCTGCATTTACAAGAATGTGAGTGGGAGCTCTGTAGCATTTCTGATATTATATGTGGATGGCATATTGTTGATTGGAAATGATATAGAATTTTTGGATAGCATAAAAGGATACTTGAATAAGAATTTTTCAATGAAAGACATCGGTGAAGCTGCTTACATATTAGGCATCAAGATCTATCGAGATAGATCAAGACGCTTGATAAGATTTTCAATGAGTACATACCGTGACAAGATTTTGAAGGAGTTCAAAATGGATCAGTCAAAGAAGGAGTTCTAGCCTGTATTGTAAGGTGTGAAGTTGAGTACGACTCAAAGCATGACCACAGCAAAAGATAGAGAGAGAATGAAAGTCATTCTCTATGCCTCAGCCATAGGTTCTATAAAGTATGCCATACTGTGTACCCGACCTATTGTGTACCTTGCCATGAGTTTGGCAAGGGGGTACAGTAGTGATCCAGGTGTAGATCACTGGACAACGGTCAAAATTATCCTTAGTTACCTAAGAGGACTAAGGAAATATTTCTCGGTTATGGAGGTGATAAAGAGTTCGTCATAAAGGGTTACATAGATGCAAGCTTTGACACCAATTCGATGACTCCGAGTCTCAATCTGGATACGTATTGAAAGTGGGAGCAATTAGCTAGAGTAGCTCCATGCAAAGCATTGTAGACATAGAAATTTGCAAAATACATACGGATCTGAATGTGACACACCCGTTGACTAAACTTCTCTCACAAGCAAAACATGATCACACTTTAGTACTCTTTGGGTGTTACACATGGCGATGGGAACTAGATTATTGACTCTAGCAAACTCTTTGGGTGTTGGTCACATGGCGATGTGAACTATGGGTGTTAATCACATGGTGATGTGAACTAGATTATTGACTCTAGTGCAAGTGGGAGACTGAAGGAAATATGCCCTAGAGGCAATAATAAAGTTGTTATTTTATATTTCCTTATTCATGATAAAGGTTTATTATTCATGCTAGAATTGTATTGATTGGAAACTTAAATACATATGTGAATACATAAACAAATACCGTGTCCCTAGTAAGCCTCTACTAGACTAGCTCGTTGATCAAAGATGGTTAAGGTTTCCTAACCATAGACATGTGTTGTCATTTGATAACGGGATCACATCATTAGGAGAATGATTTGATGGACAAGGCCCATCCGTTAGCTTAGCATATGATCGTTCAGTTTATTGCTATTGCTTTCTTAATGTCAAATACATATTCCTTTGACTATGAGATCATGCAAGTCCCAGATACCGGTGGAATACCTTATGTGCTATCAAACGTCACAACATAACTGGGTGATCATAAAGATGCTCCACAGGTATCTCCGAAGGTGTCTGTTGAGTTGGCATGGATCGAGATTAGGATTTGTCACTCCGTGTATTGGAGAGGTATCTCTGGGCCCTTTCGGTAATACACATCATAAGAAGCTTGCAAGCAAAGTGACTAAGGAGTTAGTTATGAGATGATGTATTATAGAACGAGTAAAGAGACTTGCCGCTAACGAGATTGAACTAGGTATGAAGATACCGACGATCGAATCTCGGGCAAGTAGCATACCGATGGACAAAGGGAATTACATATGTTGTCATAAGGTTCGATCGATAAAGATCTTCGTAGAATGTGTAGGAGCCAATATTCATTCAGGTTCCACTATTGCCTATTGACTGGAGAGGTGTCTCGGTCATGTCTACATAGTTCTCGAACCCGTAGGGTCCGCACGCTTAACGTTCATTGACGATATAGTGTTATATGAGTTGGTGACCGAATGTTGTTCGGAATCCCGAATGAGATCATGGACATGACGAGGAGCTCCGGAGGTAAAGGTTGATATATAGGACAATGGGATTCGGACACCGGAACTGTTTCGGAGTGTACTAGGTAGTCATTGGAATACCGGAGGGGGTACCGGACACCCCCGGGAGGGTAATGGGCCTATTAGGCCATTAGAGGGAAGCACACCAGCCCACAAGGGGCTGGCGCACCCCCCATGGCAGCCGGCCAAGTGGGAGAAAGGAAAGGGGGGATTCGGCCTCCCCCTTCCTTCCCTCTCCCCCTTTCCTTCCCCCCTCCGGCAAATATGGAAGGGGGGGGGGGGGCGTGGCCAAGGGCAGTAGCCCAAGTAGGATCCGGACCTACTTGGGGCGCCCCTTGGCCTCTCGCCTCTCCCCCACCTATATATATGTGGGAGGGGGCGCCACACATAACGACGACACTTGCTTAGCCATGTGCGGCGCCCCCCTCCACCGTTTACACCCTCGGCCATTTTTTCGTAGTGCTTAGGCGAAGCCCTACGGAGATAACTTCACCATCACCGTCACCACGCCATCGTGCTACCGAAACTCATCCACTACCTCGCCATCTTGCTGGATCAAGAAGGTGTGGACGTCACCGAGCTGAACATGTGCTGAACGCGAAGGTGTCGTATGTTCGGTACTCGATCGGTTGGAGCGCGAAGAAGTTCGACTACATCATCCGCGTTAACAAACGCTTCTGCTACCGGTCTACGAGGGTACGTAGACACACTTTCCCCTCTCGTTGCTATGCATCTCCTTGATAGATCTTGCGTGTGTGTAAAAAAAATTTGTTTTCCTTGCAACGTTTCCCAACAAAGCTGCGTCGCACCGACGAGGACCTGGCCAACCACCATCTAGGTCGGGAGCGGATGAGAGGAGCCTGAGGGGCGGGAAGAGGGATAAACCCTAGCTATTTAGGAGCAGGAGGGGGCTGGGAGGGGTCATGGGCCATATAATCAGGCTTTGTTTACCCATGAGTTAACTGGCCAGCAGTGATTAATCGGCCTAACAACCAATTAATTGGTCCAACAGACGATTTAATTGCCCTGACAAGTTAACTTGATGAATAGGTGTTATTCGAGTTGGCCACCCGATGAATAGCGATTAACTGGCCAATTAACTGATTAATCGGATGGATTCTTGAACAATGAATTTTAGTGAGGGATCACCTTATAATGCTACCGTCGTCCTATGCAAAATAAGATGCATAAAAGGATTAACATCACATGCAAATCATAAGTGACATGATATGACCATCAACTTGTTCTTTGATTCCATCTCCAAAGCACCGACATGATCTCCATCGTCACTGGCATGACACCATGATCTCCATCATCGTGCCGCCATCGGGGTTGTCATGCCAACCATGCTTCTACTACTATTGCTACCGCTTAGCGATAAAGTAAAGCATTATATAGCGCTTAATGATTGACACGCAGGTCATACAATAATTAAAGGCAACCCTATGGCTCCTGCCGGTTGCCGTATGCATCAACATGCAAGTCGATATAAACTATTACAAACATGATCATCTCATACGTCAAATATATTTCATCATGTCCTTGGCCATATCATATCACAACATACCCTGCAAAAACAAGTTAGACATCCTCTAATTATTGTTGCATGTTTTACGTGGCTGCTATGGGTATCTAGCAAGAACGATTCTTACCTACGCAAAGCCACAATGGTGATATGCAAGTTGCTATTTAACCTTCTACAAGGACTGCCTTTGTCGAATCCGATTCAACTAAGGTGGGAGAGATAGACACCTGCCAGCCATCTTTATGCAACAAAGTCACATGTCTGTCGATGGAACTGGTCTCATGTACGTGGACATGTAAGGTTGGTCCGGGCCGCTTCATCCCACAATACCGCTGAATCAAGAAAAGACCAAGGAAGGAAGCAATCTAAATATCAACGCTTACAAACTCGTTTGTGTTCTACTCGTGATGTCATCTACGCATAGACCTAGCTCTGATACCACTGTTGGGGAACATTGCATGGGGAACAAAAAATTTCCTACGCTCACCAAGATCAATCTAGGAGATGAACATCTATGAGAGGAGAGATTGCATCTACATAACCTTGTAGATCGCTAAGCGGAAGCGTTAAGAAACGCGATTGATGTAGTCGAACATCTTCACGATCGGTCCCGCGAGCTCCCGGTCTAGTGCCGAACGGATGGCATCTCCGCGTTCAACACAAGTGCAGCTTGATGACGCCTTTACCTCCTCGATCCAGCGAGCGATGGTGAAGTAGTAGCTCGAGTCCTCTGGCAGCACGACGGCGTGGTGGCGGTGGTGGTGGAGAAATCTCAGCACGGCTTCGCCAAGCCTCACGGAGAAGGACTACGAGGGAGAGGGAGGGCAGCACCGTGGCATAGATGGGTACGGCTGCCCTCGCTCTCCTCATCTATATATAGGGGGAAGGGGGAGAGGGGGGCGCCCCTAGGGGATCCCATCTAGGGCCGGCGGCCACTAGAGAGAAACCCTAGATGGGTTTTCCCCTTTAGGAGACTTGGCCCCCAAGCCAAAGGGGTGGGAACCCTAGGGGGGCGCCTGTCGTGGTTCTAAGTCTGACAGTAGAATAGGGGGTAGGTATGAGGAGGCAAGATCCTAGCTACGGTGAGGTTGTGCACGCAAGATTTACGAGTTCAGGCCCTTCTCGGAGGAAGTAACAGCCCTACGTCTCGGTGCCTGGGGGCTCGGTCGATTGGATTATGCGTGAAGTTACAGGGGATGCGAACCCTTGTGCCTGAGGAGGGGGGTGGCTTATATAGAGTTCGCCAGACCCCTCCAGCCCTCAGTTACACAGGATCCAATGTACATAAAGATGGGACGTTACTGGTAACGCCAGCAATAAAGGCATATAAATGATCATTAAGACTACGGAGTGAACGCCTGACCGTTGCCGTTCTGAGTGACTTTAGATCTTCTGTCTTCCGAGTAATTTCTGATGTGGTCGAGTGAGTACACTCCGGTCGAATGGAATTGGGTTTTCCGAGTGGAATGCTTCTGGTCGAGTGAATGGTATTGTCCTTTGAATATCCCTGACTTTAAGGTAATATCCTTGGGAAGGGTGTCTAGGTCAGGCCTATTACCCTACCCCAGGTACATGTCATCATCATTAGCCCCCGAATGGTTCAGGGTTCGAGTGACAAAAGGAGTTGAAGATGGTTCCGACCCAGTTTTGACGCCTCTGGAGCGTTTTGCTTAGATTAATGAACCACGTAACGACTTCGACTTCATTTTCAGTCGCCTTGATCCATTCCTAAATTGTCGAGTGAATTTTGTTGATAAGCTTCAATTGTGGACATGGTATGAGATCTTTGGCGCGATTGACTGCACTGTCGTTCCCGGATCTCACGGGATTCAAAATTTGGAGAAGCGTGCGGGACGGAGAGGCCCGCAGTAAGCGAAATAGATTTGGCAGGGATGCCTCGATCCTTGCGCCACCTTTCTCGCCACGTACCAAGTGCGCGACTGCTGCGGGATTCGATGGGATTGCTTGGGCCCACAAGTCAGTCACTCGGTAACAAGTCCATATAAGGCATCCGGGCCGGTGCGTTTGGCACTATGCTCTTTATCCCCTTCTTCTTCCTCTGTTTCTCCACCGCATTTGCCACCACCTTCGACGCCGCCGCCCCGTCCAAGCGCAGCCTGCTGCGATGGGAAAGGAGAAAACGGCGGCCCCGGAGCGAGCGAAGAAGGTGACGGTGGCAGCGAAGGGCAAGAAGACGAGTCGGGGTGGGTCGTCATCTAGGTCTGGCCTGCCGCCTGGGTGGATCTAGGGCGACTGGATCAGATCCACGATCCGGAAGGAAGACATGGAGGATCTGGTCGAAGGGGGCTTGATTGCCCACCAGTCCTGGCGATTGTCGGGGAACGAGACCGAGCCGCAGCCGCAAGAGGGTGAGTGCGTCCTCCTTGCGACTCATGTCGACCGCGGTTTCTCCTTGCCTCCACATCCCTTTTTCCGGGCTTTCTTGAATTTCTTTGGAGCTCAACTTCATCACTTTTCCCCCAACACCATCACCTATCTTGCTGCATATGTTTCCCTGTGTGAGAATTTCTTGGGCTGTCGACCGCACTGGGGTCTTTTCAAACATATATTCACATGCTGCTCTCAAGCCGTAAAAAAGTCCAATCCGAGTGATGAGAGAACACATGTGATCCAGATGTGCGGGGGTCTGGGAATTCAGATGAGGGGTAGGAGCACTTTTTCGGCTATGACGCTCCCCGATTCAGTTAGAGGGTGGCAGTCGACCTGGTTCTATTGCAAAGACCAGCCGACTCCTGGTCAGTCGACTGGGCTTCCTCCCTTTTCCATGGACCGAGTCCAGCCGCCCTCTACTTTGAAAGTGAACCCAGAGGAGAAAGTAGAAGTGAATATGCTAGTTGACCGAGTAGTCCAGTTAGTCCGCGATGGGGTGACTGGTATGGACTTGCTTGAAATATTTCTCAGTCGACGCATCCAGCCACTCCAGGCTCATGATCATCCTATGTGGATGTACTCGGGTATTGACGACACCACTCGGATCCACCCGGAGGAGGTCACCGGGGAGGTAGTGGAGCGGTGGCTGCAGAGCATCACTGGTAACAAAGATAACCCCAGGGGGTCCAAGAGGGTCCCACCATTCGACAAGACCAACGAACCGGATAAGGTACAATCTTCAGTGCCGAATGTCCTTTGCTCTGATTTCCTATTTAGGCTTCAATCCGATTGATATTTGTATGATTCTTTGCTCTGTAGATATATACTGAGATGTACTCGATGCCCAACGGGGAGCAGATCCAGGAAGGAGAGGAGAGCGGAGGTGACAGCGGCGATTGGAACTCTGATGATGAGAGTGATGAAGAGCGCGAAGACTCGAGCAGTGGTGAGGAGGTCGATTCTCCACCTCGCGTGGAAAAGCGTTCCAAGCAGAAGCATGACCCAGCAAGTATCCGGGGTAAAGTGGCGTCACGGACTGGACAAACTTCGAAGCACACTCGGACATCTTCTCCGGTGCCGACTGAGAAGGCTCCGAAGCAGCTCAAGACTGCGCCGTCAAAGCCACGGAAGGCCTTGCCCAACATCAAGGTTGATGTTCCCGTCGCCTCTGCGTAAGTGTTTCGTTTTCACCCTTTGCTCCAAGAATCTTATATCAGTTGTCGACCCATTCTCTTGCTTGACCGAGTGAACCTTGAAATTTGCAGTGCTGCTACCTCTGGGACTTCTGCTTCCAAAGATGATGATGACGAGGAGATGGAGGACGCGGTCACATCCAATGCGGGTATGACTCCTATTATCTTGTCTTTTCTTTGCTAACCACTTCTACAGTCGACTGAATTCTTATGGTCGATTCTTTTGCAGCTCCGCAAAATGTTATTGAACTTCCAGATGACGATGAAGATGTGCCACAGAAGCTCGTGGGAAAGAGGAGCAAGACCTTGGGCAAAAAGGCACCAGCTAGCAAGACGCCTCAGTCGACGCCGGCGGCAGAACCAGCTATCCAGCAGCCCGGGGACCTCAACCGTGCTTCTGTTACTTTTGCGATTCCCTTGTCGAGTGGTCGTCCTTCAGCGTCGACTGCACAGGCCCCTGCTTCATCTGCGCAACTTCATGCCTCAAGCTCTCAAGCTGCTGCAGCTGATCCACCGTCTCCACTTTTCACCGCCCATCACGTCCCAGAGGACCAAGTGAGTGCTGCCAAGGAAGCCATACACCAGGCAGGCATTATGATGAAGCAGATGAAAGTGGTGCGCGAGGCCAGTCAAGCTGCCTATGATGCCAGCTCAGCACTCCAGGCCAATGTCCAGGTTAACTTACTTCTGACTGAACTCCATCTTGACGCTTGTTCTGTTAGGATATGATATTTAGAAACTGCTGCCTTACTATCTGCAAGACGTCCGTGGATGAGCGTTTTGGAACCTTAATTGCACACCCATTGTCAGTCTGTACACCCACTGGGTGTTTTAATTTCTGTTGAGTAGTTTTTCCACTTGAGTCAACTAGGTTGTGTCGATTGAATCTCTGAACCAGTGGGGGCACGCTGAGTGCACCCACTGGGTGTAGTCCCTGAGACCGCCGTCGAATGTTTGATTCGGCGGGGGTCTTTGAACAGAACTTTTCCACTTGGTCTGAGCAGATCATGTCGAGTGGAACCTGGACCAGTGGGGGCACGCTGAGTGCACCCACTGGGTGTAGTCCCCGAGACCGTAGTCGACTGCGGGCAGTCGGCTATGGTTTGAGTTTTTTTTCTGACTGGACGGACCAAGTCAATTGAAAAGTCGAACCAGTGGGGGCACGCTGAGTGCACCCACTGGGTGTAGTCCCCGAGACTATTGTTGAATGTTTGATTCGGCAGTAGTCTTAGAACTCTTAGAACTTGTTACTTTATTGCTCGGAAGCAACCAATCTTTGTGTCTGCCGACTGACTATCTTCTGAACACAGAAATCTTGTGAACTTGGAGCCCGGTTCACTGACTTAGAGCAGAAGAAGATCCAGCTCAATCTTGATCTAGAGTTGGCTCAGAATAACTTGCAGAAGGCTAAGGATGACGCTGCTGGTAAGGAAAGCTTGTCGACTGGTTCTCCTGCCATCTTTTCTCCTCTTCTTTCTGATTTGAATGTTATTCTTTCTAGAAACAATGAGACGGGCTTTGGAGAAGAAGGACCTTGACCTTGCGGCTGCGAAGAAAACAGCAGAAGAAAAAACGGCACTCGCTGACCAAAAGCTGGCCTCAGTCGAAAAGTTGGAGGAAGAGAATACCAAGCTGAAGACTGCTCTCGATGAAGCTAACAAAGAGGTAACTCGACTGAAGAAGGATAAAGGGACCCTGACTGACAAAGTGGAAGACATCACCCGCAAGAGGAACGAGCTAGAGAATTATCTGGGAGGACTCGCCAAGAAGTTATTCCTCATGCTTGAAGGTACTTTTCCCTGTCCGATTGATTTGCTTTCGTTGACTCATCATATAACTGTCGACTCATTATTTCTCTGTGAGTGCAGAATTCTGTCAAAACTTTGAGGAAGAGACTGGACGAGTCGAGACAAGCTTGGACCCCATCAACTCCCCTGTTAAAGATGAAGCTGCCATGAATGTGCTCCGACTGGAGTCTCGCCTTGCCAGCGCCATGAATTACCTTGCTCGACTGAAGGTTGCGGTGTCGCGGATCGACACGGCGCTCTGGCCAAGGGAAACGCTCCAAAATGATCTCGAGTCTTTGATGACTCGACTCAATGAGATTCCTGGTCGAGTGCAGGAATGGAAGAAGTCCTCTGCTCAATGCGGTGCCGACGTAGCTCTGTCCCTGGTTCGTGTTCATTGCAAGGAAGCCAAAGAAGAGAAGCTAACAGCAATCAAGGTTGCCAATACCAAGAAACTTGACTTCCAGTCCTTCATGGAGACTTTTATTGGTGCTGCTACTCAAATTGCAGATGGAATCGACCTGGATGAGTTCGTCGAGCCTGCCAGCCCTCTTGCGGAGTGAACAAAATTTTTATGATCCGATTAAATTTGCCTCGGTATGCCAAGTGGTTTTGTAACCGTTAAACTCCTTCAGGCATGATGCCCGAGTACTTTAATCTGTGGTCCGGAACCTCATGGGGATTTGTCCGAACTTAGTTTTCCCTTAAATATGCTTGTTTTTATTTCCGAGTGGAACTTGTATCTTCACTCGGAACAGACTTTTGTTCTTGTGATGCAATTCTGAGGAGAGGATCGTGGACGACCTGCACCTCGTCAGTCTTGCAGATCAGGATGGAGCACACATTGTACTTGTGGCATAGCTCTGAAGAGAAGGTCGCAGTTGACCTGCACTTCATTGTCCTGACGGATCAGGATGGAGTGTGTTTTAACTTAGGCGAGTACAGGACTGCAGCTAAGCCCCCGAGTGAGAGGGTTGTTCATCACTCGGTAGGATTTTACAAACTTAGGCGAGTACAGGACTGCAGCTAAGCCCCCGAGTGAGAGGGTTGCTCATCACTCGGTAGGATTTCTTAAACTTAGGCGAGTACAGGACTGCAGCTAAGCCTCCGAGTGAGAGGGTTGCTCATCACTCGTATGATTTTTAAACTTAGGCGATACAGGACTGCAGCTAAGCCCCGAGTGAGAGGGTTGCTCATCACTCGGTAGGATTTTTAAACTTAGGCGAGTACAGGACTGCAGCTAGCCCGAGGAGAGGGTTGCTCATCACTCGTAGGATTTTTAAACTAGGCGAGTACAGGACTGCAGCTAAGCCCCCGAGGTGAGAGGGTTGCTCATCACTCGGTAGGATTTCTTAAACTTAGGCAAGTACAGGACTGCAGCTAAGCCTCCGAGTGAGAGGGTTGCTCATCACTCGGTAGGATTTTTTAAACTTAGGCAAGTACAGGACTGCAGCTAAGCCCCCGAGTGAGAGGGTTGCTCATCACTCGGTAGGATTTTTTAAACTTAGGCAAGTACAGGACTGCAGCTAAGCCCCCGAGTGAGAGGGTTGCTCATCACTCGGTAGGATTTTACAAACTTAGGCGAGTACAGGACTGCAGCCAAGCCCCTGAGTGAGAGGGTTGCTCATCACTCAGTAGGATTTTTTTTTAAACTTAGGCGAATCGGATTCGCGGCTAAGCCACCCACTGGGGGATTTTGGACACATGTATTAGTAACAACAATCATTTAGGAGACTGTAAAACCATGTCTTTGATAAACGAACTGAAAGGTACTCCTTATTACATCTCATCAGTCTGAACACTTAAGTATAAAAACGGCGGAGTAGCTCCGCATTCCAAGCGCGTGGCTCGTCTTTATTCTGCTCCACATTGTAGAGGTGATAAGCTCCGTTGTGGAGCACCTTGGTGACGATGAAGGGACCTTCCCAAGCAGGGGCAAGTTTGTGAGGCCGTTGCTGGTCCACTCGGAGCACAAGGTCCCCTTCCTGAAATGCTCGACCCTTCACATTTCTGGCATATAATCGACGAAGGTCTTGCTGATAAATGGTCGATCAGATCAAGGCCATCTCTCTTTCTTCTTCTAGAAGATCAATAGCGTCTTCTCGAGCCCGTTCTGCTTCGGCTTCTGAAAAAAGTTCTACTCGGGGTTCATTGTGAAGCAAGTCACTCGGTAGCACAGCCTCAGCCCCATAGACCATGAAGAAGGGGGTTCGACCGGTTGACCAATTTGGTGTTGTTCTTAATCCCCAAAGGACTGATGGTAGCTCATCTACCCAAGCGCCGGCTGCATGCTTGAGGTCGCGCATCAATTGAGGTTTCAGCCCTTTGAGAATCAAACCGTTCGCTCTTTCTGCTTATCCATTCGACTGAGGGTGGGCGACTGAAGCATAGTCGACCCGAGTACCTTGGGAAGCGCAGAAAGCTCGGAACTCATCTAAATCAAAGTTTGACCCATTATCCGTGATGATGCTATGCGGAACTCAATATCTAAATGTTAACCCTCTAATGAAGCTGACATCAGTACTTGCTTCCAGGTTTTTGATAGGTTTAGCTTCAATCCATTTAGTGAACTTGTCAACTGCTCCAAGCACATGGGTGAAGCCACTCCTGCCAGTCCTCAGAGGTCCGACCATATCTAATCCCCAAACAGCAAATGGCCAGGCGAGTGGAATAGTCTTCAAGGCTGAAGTAGGTTTGTGGGACATGTTGGAGTAGAACTGACAGCCCTCGCACTTGTCAACTATTTCCTTTGCCATCTCATTTGCCCGTGGCCAGTAAAACCCTGCTCGGTATACTTTGGCCATGATGGTCCGAGAGGACGCATGGTGACCATAGGTCCCTGAGTGGATATCATTGAGGATCATTTGGCCTTCTTCTGGAGTGATGCATTTCTGAACGACCCCAGTAACACTCTCTCTGTAGAGCTGTCCACCCATTACCGTGAAGGCTTTGGATCGACGGACAATCTGACGAGCCTCTTCTTCATCCTCTGGAAGCTCTTTCCTGAGAATATATACAATATATGGCACTGTCCAATCGGGAATGACGACCAAAACCTCCATGATCAAGTCGACCACAGCTGGGATTTCAACTTCAGTCGGATCAGTGGAGCTCTTAGGCTGTGGGGGCTCTTTAGTGAAGGGATCTTCTTGAACTGATGGTGCGTGAATATGCTCCAAAAACACATTGCTGGGAATAGGCTCCCGCTTGGAACCTATTTTCACCAAGTCATCAGCTGCTTGATTCTTCAGTCGGGGTATATGGTGGAGCTCTAGCCCTTCAAACTTCTTTTCTAACTTTCTCACTGCATTGCAATAACCAGTCATAGCTGGGCTCCTGACGTCCCACTCCTTCATCACTTGATTAACCACTAAATCTGAGTCGCCGTAAACCATTAGGCGACGGACGCTGAGTGAAATGGCCATACGCAACCCGTACAGAAGTGCCTCATATTCAGCTTCATTGTTGGAGGAATCAAAGTGAATCTGGAGAACATATCTGAGGTTGTCGCCTCGTGGAGATACCAGGACTACTCCAGCGCCTGAACCATTCAACATCTTGGACCCGTCGAAGAACATAGTCCAATGTTCCGACTGTATCTGGGTCGGTAGTTGCTGTTCAGCCCACTCGACGAGGAAATCTGCTATTGCTTGAGATTTGATCGCTTTCTTTTCCTCAAACTTGATATCCAGCGGAAGGAGTTCAATCGCCCACTTTGCCACTCGACCAGTTGCATCTCTGTTGTTCAAAATTTCTGACAACGGAGCGTCGCTGATGACTGTAATCGAATGATCTGAGAAGTAATGTGCAACCTTCTTTGTGGTCAAGTAAATTCCATAGACAAGCTTCTGATAATGTGGATATCTCTGCTTGGATGGGGTTAAGACTTCAGAAATATAGTACACTGGGCGTTGAACCTTGTAGGTTTTACCTTCTTCTTCCCACTCGACCGTGAGTACTGTACTGACAACCTGTCCAGTGGCTGCTATATAAAGCAGTAAAGGCTCTTTGCTGATTGGAGCAGCAAGCACCGGCTGGGTGGAAAGCGGGGCTTTGAGCTCTGCAAACGTTGCGTCAGCTTCAGGAGTCCACTCGAATTTATCAGATTTCTTCATCAGTCGGTAAAGAGGCAATGCCTTTTCACCGAGATGAGAGATGAATCGACTCAAAGCGGCCAAACAACTAGTAAGCTTCTGAACATCTTGTACACGCACAGGGCGTTTCATTCGGAGGATTGCACCAACTTTCTATGGGTTTGCATCGATCCCACGTTCGGAAACGAGGAAACCGAGTAACTTTCCACCTGGAACTCCAAATGTACACTTCGACGGATTAAGCTTGATATCATATCTTCTCAAATTGGCAAAGGTTTCAGCAAGGTCAGTCAGCAGGTTGGAACCTTTACACGACTTAACCACGATGTCATCCATGTATGCTTCCACATTCCGACTGATTTGAGTTAGCAGGCACTTCTGTATCATGCGCATGAATGTGGCGCCAGCATTCTTGAGACCAAAGGGCATGGTGACGTAGCAAAAGCACCCGAATGGGGTGATAAAAGCTGTTTTTATTTCATCAGGTCCATACAGTCGGATCTGATGGTACCCGGAATATGCATCCAGGAAGGACAATCGCTCACATCCCGCAGTCGAGTCGACTATCTGATCGATGCGGGGGAGAGGAAAATGATCTTTCGGGCAGGCCCGATTGATATGCTTGAAATCAATGCACATACGAAGTGAATCGTCCTTCTTGGGAACCATGACAACATTGGCGAGCCACTCGGAGTGGTAAATTTCGCGGATGAACTCAGCCGCCAGAAGCCGAGCCACCTCTTCACCGATTGCCTTTCTCTTCTCCACAGCAGACCGACGGAGATGCTCTTTCACGGGTTTTGCCTTTGGATCAACTCGCAAACGGTGCTCAGCCAGTCCCCTGGGTACACCCGGCATGTCAGACGACTTCCATGCGAAGATGTCCCAGTTCTCACGGAGGAACTGGATGAGCACTTCTTCCTATTTGCTGTCGAGTGTTGTTGAGACATGAGTCGGAGCAGCATTGGGATCGGTCGGGTGAATGTGAACAGGCTTTGTTTCACCGGATGACTGAAATGCAGACTCTGAAGCAGGCTTCTTAGCATGCAACAAATCACTCGGATCTGCAGTCTTCTTATATTCTTCCATTTCTACTGATGTCATCTGTTCATCGGCTATCTTAGAGCCCTTCTGGAGGCACTCTTCTACTCGTTGCCGATTACCAGTGATTGTGATCACGCCCCTGGGGCCAGGCATCTTCAGCTTGAGGTACATGTAACACGGTCAAGCCATGAAACGGGCATATGTAGTTCTGCCCAGAATAGCATGATAGGCACTGTGAAAATCCACAACTTCAAATGTCAACTTCTCCTTACGGTAATTCTTTGAATCACTGAAAACCACGTCAAGAGCGATCTGGCCGAGTGAATCAGCTTTCTTTCCTGGAATGACACCGTGGAATCGCATGTTGCTCTCACTGAGCTTGGACATCGGAATGCCCATCCCACGGAGGGTCTCAGCATACAAAATGTTCAAGCCGCTGCCACCATCCATCAGGACTTTGGTCAGTCGGGTGCCCCCAACGACTGGGTCGACCACCAACGCTTGCCTCCCGGGGGTGGGAACGTGTGGTGGGTGGTCAGATTGGTCGAATGTAATGGGAGTCTTTGACCATTTCAAATATGTCGTCGTTGCCGGAGCAACCATGTTTACTTCTCTGTTGATGACTTTCAGTCGACTTTTGCTTTCAATGTCAGCAAAAATCACCAAAGTGGAATTGACGTTAGGAAAACCGTCATCATCTTCTTCCTTGTCCTCATCCTTGTTAGACTCTTTTTCCTTCTCATTGGGCTGTTTCTCTCGGAACTGCTGGATTAGGAGCCAGCATTGTCGAGTGGTCTGTTTGGGATAAATCAGATTACCCTCTTCATCCTTCTTGGTGTGAATGTGACATGGCAAATCCAACACATCATTCCCTGCTTGATCTTTCACCTTCTTGGGGATCCAGGGCCCTTTGGGCTTCCCCTTGAATTTTCCTTGAGTTACAACTGCAGCTTCACCAGGACCTGCTAGCTCGGCTTTGCGTTTCTGCTTTCGACCTCCTCCGGTGTCTTGGGCGACTAGCTTGCCCTTTCCACTGCGGAGTCAATCCTCTTCTTCACCATTAGCGTACCGAGTGGCTATTTCCATCATTCGGGTTAGAGACATATCTCCTGTCCGACCGAATTTCAGGTTAAGCTCTCGATACCGAACGCCCTCCTTGAAGGCGCAAACTGCTTGGTGTTGGGATACATTTTCTACTGTGTGATGTAAAGTGGTCCATCTTTGGATGTAATCCCTCCGAGTTTCATTCAGCTTCTGTACACAATGTTGCAATTCCGTCAACCCTGCAGGTCGTTTGCATGTGCCCTCGAATGTCCTGACAAACACTCGAGCTAACTCTTCCCAGCTGAATATACTACCTGGAGCCAACTGATTCAGCCATGCTCTGGCCGATCCTTCCAACATGAGAGGAAGATGTTTCATAGCTACCTCATCATTTCCACCACCGATCTGAACAGCTACCTGGTAATCTTCCAGCCAAGTGTCAGGCTTCGACTCACCGGTGAACTTACTAACCCCAGTCGCCAACCTGAAGTTGTGGGGGGGGGATCTCAGCAGCTCTGATGGCTCTGCTAAAACACTCGGGGCCTGAAACATGTACTCTGCTTCCACTCGGGCGATCTCTGTCTTGCCCTTCTCTGTGTGCTCGGTTCCTGTCGACCAAACCTTGCACCAAAATTGACCTCGCATCAAACCCTGGCTCTCTTGGGTCGACTGGTACCCTCCACTCTTCGCTGTATGGGCGCCTGTCATCATAACGCCGGGGCACATATGATCCGCCTCTCAGAGGGGGCGTAGGCACTCGACGGTGGTCACCACGGCCGAGCCGATGATCGTACTACTCGTGGTTCCGACCCAAGTACTGCTCTTGCCGATGCCCACGTCCCTCACGCCGTGGAGGCGATCTTGGGCTGTGAGCTGATTGGACTGTGTCGGCCACCACAGATCTGCTATGGATTCTGTTACGCGACTGAGATACTGCAGTGTTTTGCTCTCCTGCTGCCCGGAGCAGAGCCCGGATCTGCATCAAACCTCATCCAGCCTCCGACTGGGATGGTTGGATGGACTCTGCTATATGAGCTGCGGTCGTAAGATTCTGAATAGGAGTGCGGTATACCTGAGGTTGAGGCGGGAACAATTGCCGCCGTCGACTGGACTCAGAAATTTGCTGCCGAGCACGTTCGTCGAGTGCATGCTGAAGGTTCTCCAGTCGAGTGCGTTCAGCCAAAGTGGCCAAGCGCGCTGCCTCCAAGGCCCGAGCCTTAGCGGTCTCTCCGACGATGGGCGTGTGGAGTGCCTCCTCGGTGCGGCGGTGGAGTTCCTCCCTCCGCTGCGAAGAGAGAGTTTCGGGGTGATATTCCTCGTGAACATGCGACGGATCGCCACCGCCGTCGTCGCCACCGTTGCGACGCATGCCAGGTGGGCTGCGCGGTGTGTCGACCATCAGGACCTCTGCTGCAGGGTCGCTGTTGTCACACTCGGATAGGGTCTCGACGGAGCCAGTCGACAGATCGAATAGGCCGTAGAGAGATTCATCGGGCTCGATTGCCGCGACTTGAGGGGTGGCTGACTGACGTGCCACCGCATGCTTCACCCACCGCTGAAGCTGCGATCGACCGGATCGCTTGTGACGGCGAACGGCAGGGAACAAAGTTACTGCGGGAGCCGACCGATACTGGGTCGACGACTGCCGTAGAAGGACGCCGTGGACACACGCGGGAAAGTGCGTCGCCTCGCGGATGGGGAGTGTCTCGACGTCGAGGGGGCTTCCTGGAGCCAGGCGGAGTCATCGGCGATGAAGACGAGCGCGCCGAGACGGATCTCACGGCCCTCAGCCGAACCTCCACCAGAAACCATGATGATGGGAATCGGAAAAAAATCGCAACCTCACCGGAAAGTCACTAAGACACTGGCCCCACGGTGGGCGCCAACTGTCGTGGTTCTAAGTCTGACAGTAGAATAGCGGGTAGGTATGAGGAGGCAAGATCCTAGCTACGGTGAGGTTGTGCATGCAAGATTTACGAGTTCAGGCTCTTCTCGGAGGAAGTAACAGCCCTACGTCTCGGTGCCCGGGGGCTCGGTCGATTGGATTATGCATGAAGTTACAGGGGATGCGAACCCTTGTGCCTGAGGAGGGGGGTGGCTTATATAGAGTTCGCCAGACCCCTCCAGCCCTCAGTTACACAGGATCCAATGTACATAAAGATGGGACGTTACTGGTAACGCCAGCAATAAAGGCATATAAATGATCATTAAGACTACGGAGTGAACGCCTGACCGTTGCCGTTCTGAGTGACTTTCGATCTTCTGTCTTCCGAGTAATTTCTGATGTGGTTGAGTGAGTACACTCCGGTCGAATGGAATTGGGTTTTTCGAGTGGAATGCTTCTAGTCGAGTGAATAGTATTGTCCTTTGAATATCCCTGACTTTAAGGTAATGTCCTTGGGAAGGGTGTCTAGGTCAGGCCTATTACCCTACCCCAGGTACATGTCATCGTCAGTGCCCCCACCTCCTCTGGCAACATGGGATGGGGTGAGGGGGCGCACAACCCCTTAGTGGGCTGGTTTGCCCCCTCCCCTTGGCCCATGAGGCCCCTCAACACTTGTCGGGCCCCCCCGAAACCCCTTTCGATCATGCTAGTCATCACCCAGTACCCCTGGAACAATTCCGGACTCCAATACCCTTCGTCCAATATATCAACCTTCACCTCCGGACCATTCCGGAGTTCCTCGTATCATCCGAGATCTCATCCGGGACTCCGAACAACCTTCGGTAACAACCATAATGACTCAACTATACTTATATCATCACCAAACGTTAAGTGTGTAGACCCTGCGGGTTCGAGAACTATGCAGACATGGCCGAGACACCTCTACGGTCAATAACCAATAGCAGGACCTGGATGGCCATATTGGTTCCTACATATTCCACAAAGATCTTATTGGTCGAACCTCGATGTCAAGGATTCAGCTAATCCCATATGCAGTTCCCTTTGTCTATCAGTATGTTACTTGCCCGAGATTCGATCATCGGTATCACCATACCTAGTTCAATCTCGTTACCGGCAAGTCTCTTTGCTCGTTCTGTAATAAAAGATCCCGTGACTAACTCATTGGCCACATTGCTTGCAAGCTCATTGTGATGCTGTATTACCGAGTGGGCCCTGAGATACCTCTCCGTCATACGGAGTGACAAATCCCAGTCTTGATCCATGCCAACTCAACAGAAACCCTCGGAGATACCTATAGAGCACCTTTATAGTCACCTAGTTACGTTGCGACGTTTGGTACACACAAGGTACTTCTCCGTTGTCAGTGAGTTGCATGATCTCATGGTCATAGGAACATATACTTGACATGCAAAAAATGATAGCAATAAACTTGACACGATCATATGCTATGTTCATAGTTTGGGTCTTGTCCATCACATCATTCTCCTAATGAGGTGATCCCGTTATCAAATGACAACTCATGTCTATGGCTAGGAAACCATAGCCATCTTTGATCAATGAGCTAGTCCGGTAGAGGCACACTAGGGACATGTTGATGTCTATGTATCCACACATGTATTTTAGTTTCCGATCAATACAATTCTAGCAAGGATAATAAAAGATTATCATGAACAGGGAAATATGATAATAACCAATTTATTATTGCCTCTAGGGCATATTTCCAACAATAGGATAGCCACATATCATTGGATAATAATATATAGCATTGAGCACCATGTTTAAGTAGATATTACAGTGGGTAAAGGAGAGGTTACATCGCTGCATATAGGGGGAGAGAGTTGGTGATGACGGAGGCGAAGTTGTTGGTGTAGATCGCCATCACGATGGTGGCCCCGGCGGTGTTCCGGCGCCACCGGGAGAGAGGGGGGGAGAGGCCCCCTCCTTCTTCTTCCTTGACCTCCCCCCTAGATGGGAGGAGGGTTTCCACTCTGGTCCATGGCCTCCATGGCGGCGGAGGGGCGGGAGCCCCTCCGAGATTGGATCTATTGAAGGAAATATGCCCTAGAGGCAATAATAAAGTTGTTATTAATATTTCCTTATATCATGATAAATGTTTATTATTCATGCTAGAATTGTATTAACCGGAAACTTAATACATGTGTGAATACATAGACAAAACAAAGTGTCCCTAGTATGCCTCTACTTGACTAGCTTATTTATCAAAGATGGTTAAGTTTCCTGACCATAGACATGTGTTGTCATTTGATGAACGGGATCACATCATTAGGAGAATGATGTGATGGACAAGACCCATCCGTTAGCTTAGCATAATGATCGTTAAGTTTATTGCTATAGCTTTCTTCATGACTTATACATATTCCTCTGACTATGAGATTATGCAACTCCCGAATACCGGAGGAACACTTTGTGTGCTATCAAACGTCACAACGTAACTGGGTGATTATAAAGATGCTCTACAGGTGTCTCCAATGGTGTTTGTTGAGTTGGCATAGATCGAGATTAGGATTTGTCACTCCGATTGTCGGAGAGGTATCTCTGGGCCCTCTCGGTAATGCACATCATATGAAGCCTTGCAAGCAATGTGACTAATGAGTTAGTTACGGGATGATGCATTATGGAACGAGTAAAGAGACTTGCCAGTAACGAGATTGAACTAGGTATGATGATACCGACGATCGAATCTCGGGCAACTAACATATCGATGACAAAGGGAATAACGTATGTTGTTATGCAGTTTGACCGATAAAGATCTTCGTAGAATATGTAGGAGCCAATATGAGCATCCAGGTTCTGCTATTGGTTATTGACCGGAGATATGTCTCGGTCATGTCTACATAATTCTCGAACCCGTAGGGTCCGCACGCTTAACGTTCGATGACGATTTGTATTATGAGTTATGTGATTTGATGACCGAATATAGTTCGGAGTCCCGGATGAGATCACGGACATGACGAGGAGTCTCAAAATGGTCGAGAGGTAAAGATTGATATATTGGAAGGCTATATTCGGACATCGGAAAGGTTCCGAGTGATTCGGGTATTTTTCGGAGTACCGGAGAGTTACGGGAATTCGCCGGGGGAAGTAGTGGGCCTTAATGGGCCATACGGGAAAGGAGAGACGGGCCTCAAGGGGTGGCCGTGCGCCCCCCCATGGGCTGGTCCGAATTTGACTAGGAGGGGGCGGCGCCCCCCCTCCTTCCTTCTCCCCTCTTCCTTCTTCCCTCCTTCTCCTACTAGGAATAGGAAAGAGGAGGGGAATCCTACTTGGACTGGGGAGTCCTAGTAGGATTCCCCACACCTGGCGCGCCCCCCTTGGGCCGGCCATCTCTTCCCTCCCCTCCTTTATGTACGTGGCCAGGGGGCACCCCAATAGCACATCAAAGTTTCTCTTAGCCGTGTGCGGTGTCCCCCTCCACAGTTACACACCTTGGTCATATCGTCGTTGTGCTTAGGCGAAGCCCTGCGCTGGTAACTTCATCATCACCATCGCCACGCCGTCGTGTAGACGGAACTCTCCCTCGACCCTCTGCTGGATCAAGAGTTCGAGGGACGTCATCGAGCTGAATGTGTGCTGAACACGGAGGTGCCGTACGTTCGGTACTTGGATCGGTTGGATCGTGAAGACGTTCGACTACATCAACCGCGTTACTAAACGCTTCCACTTTTGGTCTACGAGGGTATGTAGACACACTCTCCCCGCTCATTGCTATGCTTCTCCTAGATAGATCTTGCGTGATCGTATGAATTTTTTTGAAGTACTACGTTCCCCAACAGTGGCATCCGAGCCAGGTCTATGCGTAGATGTTATATGCACGAGTAGAACACAAAGAGTTGTGGGCGATAATAGTCATACTGCTTACCAACATGTCATACTTTGATTCGGCGGTATTGTTGGATGAAGCGGCTCAGACCGACATTACACGTACGCTTACGCGAGACTGGTTCTACCGACGTGCTTCGCACACAGGTGGCTAGTGGGTGTCAGTTTCTCCAACTTTAGTTGAATCAAGTGTGACTACGCCCGGTCCTTGTTGAAGGTTAAAACAGCACACTTGACAAAAAATCGTTGTGGTTTTGATGCGTAGGTAAGAATGGTTCTTGCTCAGCCCATAGCAACCACGTAAAACTTGCAACAACAAAGTAGAGGACGTCTAACTTGTTTTTGCAGGGCATGTTGTGATGTGATATGGTCAAGAAATGATGCTATATTTTATTGTATGAGATGATCATGTTTTGTAACAGAGTTATCGGCAACTGGCAGGAGCCATATGGTTGTCGCTTTATTGTATGCAATGCAATCGCCATGTAATTGTTTTACTTTATCACTAAGCGGTAGCGATAGTCGTAGAAGCAATAAGTTGGCGAGATGACAACGATGCTACGATGGAGATCAAGGTGTCGCGCTGGTGACGATGGAGATCATGATGGTGCTTTGGAGATGGAGATCAAAGGCACAAGATGATGATGGCCATATCATATCACTTATATTGATTTCATGTGATGTTTATCCTTTATGCATCTTATTTTGCTTAGTACGGCGGTGGCATTATAAGATGATCCCTCACTAAATTTCAAGGTATAAGTGTTCTCCCTGAGTATGCACCGTTGAGAAAGTTCTTCATGCTGAGACACCACGTGATGATCGGTGTGATAGGCTCTACGTTCAAATACAACGGGTGCAAGCCAGTTTTGCACACGTAGAATACTCGGGTTAAACTTGATGAGCCTAGCATATGCAGATATGGCCTCGGAACACTGAGACCGAAAGGTCGAACGTGAATCATATAGTAGATATGATCAACATAGAGATGTTCACCATTGAAAACTACTCCATCTCACGTGATGATCGGACATGGTTTAGTTCATTTGGATCACGTGATCGCCTAGATGATTAGAGGGATGTCTATCTAAGTGGGAGTTCTTAAGTAATATGATTAATTGAACTTTAATTTATCATGAACTTAGTCCTGGTAGTATTTGTAAATTATGTTGTAGATCAATAGCTCGTGTATAGCTCCCCTGTTTTATTTTTGATATGGTCCTGGAGAAAACTAAGTTGAAAGATGATAGTAGCAATGATGCGGACTGGTTCCGTGATCTGAGGATTATCCTCATTGCTGCATAGAAGAATTATGTCCTTGATGCACCGCTAGGTGACAGACCTGTTGCAGGAGCAGATGCAAACGTTATGAACGTTTAGCAAGCTCGATATGATGACTACTTGATAGTTTAGTGCACCATGATTTACGGCTTAGAACCGGGACTTCAAAAACGTTTTGAACACCACGGAGCATATGAGATGTTCCAAGAGCTGTAAATGGTATTTCAGACTCATGCCCGTGTCGAGAGGTATGAGACCTCTGACAAATACTTTGCCTACACGATGGAGGAGAATAGCTCAACCAGTGAGCATATGCTCAGAATGTCTGGGTACTACAATCGCTTGAATCAAGTGGGAGTTAATCTTCCAGATAAAATAGTGATTGACAGAGTTCTCTAGTCACTATCACCAAGTTACTAGAACTTTGTGATGAACTATAATATGCAAGGGATGAATAAGACAATTCTCGAGCTCTTCGCCATGCTAAAGGCTGCGGAGGTAGAGATCAAAAAGGAGCATCAAGTGTTGATGGTTAACAAGACCACTAGTTTCAAGAAAAAGGGCAAAGGGAAGAAGGGGAACTTCAAGAAGAATAGCAAGCAAGTTGCTACTCCCGGGATAAAGCCCAAGTCTAGACCTAAGCCTGAAACTGAGTGCTTCTACTGCAAAGGGACTGGTCACTGGAAGCAGAACTGCCCCAAGTATTTGGCGGATAAGAAGGATGGCAAAGTGAACAGAGGTATATTTGATATACATGTTATTGATGTGTATTTTTCTAGTGTTCATAGTAGCCCCTAGGTATTTGATACTGGTTCAGTTGCTAACATTAGTAACTCGAAACAGGAGTTGCAAAATGAACAGAGACTAGTTAATGATGAGGTGACGATGTGTGTTGGAAGTGATTCCAAGGTTGATAAGATCACCATCGCACACTCCCTCTACCTTCGGGATTAGTGTTGGACCTAAATAAATATTATTTGGTATTTGCGTTGAGCATGAATATGATTGGATCATGTTTATTGCGATACGGTTATTCATTTAAGTCAGAGAATAATTGTTGTTCTGTTTAAATGAATAAAACCTTCTATGGTCATACACTCAATATAAATGGTTTATTGAATCTCGATCGTAGTGATACACATATTCATAATATTGATGCCAAAATATACAAAGTTGATAATGATAATGCAACATATTTTGTGGCACTGCCGTTTAGGTCATATTGGTGTAAAGCGCATGAAGAAACTCCATTCGGATGGACTTTTGGAATCACTTGATTATGAATCATTTGCTGCTTGCGAACCATGCCTCATGGGCAAGATGACTAAGACTCCGTTCTCCGGAACGATTGAGCGAGCTAATGACTTATTGGAAATAATACATATCGATGTATGCGGTCCGATGAGTGTTGAGGCTCACGGCGGGTATCGTTATTTTCTGACCTTCACAGATGATTTGAGCAGATATGGGTATATCTACTTGATGAAACATAAGTCTGAAACATTTGAAAAGTTCAAAAGAAATTCAGAGTGTAGTGGAAAATCATCGTAACAAGAAAATAAAATTTCTACGATCTGATCGTGGAGGTGAATATTTGAGTTATGAGTTTGGTCTTCATTTGAAACAATGTGGAATAGTTTCACAACTCACGCCACCTGGAACACCACAGCGTAATGGTGTGTCCGAATGTCGTAACCGTACTTTATTAGATATGGTGCGATCTATGATGTCTCTTACCGATTTACCACTATCGTTTTGGTGTTATGCATTAGAGACAGCTGCATTCACGTTAAATAGGGCACCATCTAAATCCGTTGAGACGACACCATATGAATTGTGGTTTGGCAAGAAACCTAAGCTGTCGTTTCTTAAAGTTTGGGGCTGCGATGCTTATGTGAAAAAGCTTCAACCTGATAAGCTCGAACCCAAATCGGAGAAATACGTCTTCATAGGATACCCAAAGGAGACTGTTGGGTACACCCTATATCACAGATCCGAAGGCAAGATATTTGTTGCTAAAGATGGATTCTTTCTAGAGAAGGAGTTTCTCTCAAAAGAAGTGAGTGGGAGGAAAGTAAAACTTGATGAGGTAATTGTACCTTCTCCCGAATTGGAAAGTAGTTCATCACAAAAATCAGTTCCAGTGATGCCTACACCAATTAGTGAGGAAGTTAATGATGGTGATCATGAAACTTCGGATCAAGTAACTACCGAACCTCGTAGGTCAACCAGAGTATGTTCCGCACCAGTGTGGTACGGTAATTCTGTTCTGGAAGTCATGTTACTAGACCATTACAAACCTACGAACTATGAGGAAGCGATGATGAGCCCAGATTCCGCAAAATGGCTTGAGGCCATGAAATCTGAGATGGGATCCATGCATGAGAACAAAGTGTGGACTTTGGTTGACTTGCCCGATGATCGGCAAGCCATTGAGAATAAATGGATCTTCAAGAGGAAGACAGACGTTGATAGTAGTGTTACTATCTACAAAGCTCGACTTGTCGCAAAAGGTTTTCGACAAAGTTCAAGGTGTTGACTGCGATGCGATTTTATCACTCATAGCGATGCTTAAGTATGTCCGAATCATGTTAGCAATTGCCACATTTTATGAAATCTGGCAAATGGATGTCAAAAACTACATTCCTTAATGGAATTTTTAAAGAAGAAGTTGTATATGATGCAACCAGAAGGTTTTGTCAATCCTAAAGGTGCTAACAAAATATGCAAGCTCCAGCGATCCATCTATGGACTGGTGCAAGCATCTCGGAGTTGGAATATACGCTTTGATGAAGTGATCAAAGCATATGGTTTTATACAGACTTACGGTGAAGCCTGTATTTACAAGAAAGTGAGTGGGAGCTCTGTAGCATTTCTAATATTATATGTGGATGACATATTGTTGATTGGAAATGATATAGAATTTCTGGATAGCATAAAAGGATACTTGAATAAGAATTTTTCAATAAAAAGGACCTCGGTTAAGCTGCTTAAGTATTGAGCATCAAGATCTATAGGGATAGATCGAGACGCTTAATAGGACTTTCACAAAGCACATACCTTGACAAGATTTTGAAGAAGTTCAAAATGGATCAGTCAAAGAAGGAGTTCTTGTCTGTGTTACAAGGTGTAAAATTGAGTAAGACTCAAAACCCGACCACGGCAGAAGATAGAAAGAGAATGAAAGTCATTCCCTATGCCTCAGTCATAGGTTCTATAAAGTATGCCATGCTATGTACCAGACCAATTGTGTGCCTTGCTATGAGTTTAGCAAGGAGGTACGATAGTGATCCAGGGATAGATCATTGGATAGTGGTCAACGTTATCCTTAGTTACCTAAGAGGACTAAGGAAATATTTCTCGGTTATGGAGGTGATAAAAGAGTTCGTCGTAAAAGGTTACGTCGATGCAAGCTTTTACACCGATCCAGATGACTCAGAGTCTCAATCTGGATACATATTAAAAGTGGGAGCAATTAGCTAGAGTAGCTCCATGCAGAGCATTATAGACATAGAAATTTGCAAAATACATACGGATCTGTATGTGGCAGACCCGTTGACTAAACTTCTCTCACAAGCAAAACATGATCACACCTTAGTACTCTTTGGGTGTTAATCACATGGCGATGTGAACTAGATTACTGACTCTAGTAAACCCTCTGGGTGTTGGTCACATGACGATGTGAACTATGGGTGTTAATCACATGGTGATGTGAACTATTCATGTTAAATCACATGGCAATGTGAAACTAGATTATTGACTCTAGTGCAAGTGGGAGACTGAAGGAAATATGCCCTAGAGGCAATAATAAAGTTGTTATTAATATTTCCTTATATCATGATAAATGTTTATTATTCATGCTAGAATTGTATTAACCGAAAACTTAATACATGTGTGAATACATAGACAAAACAAAGTGTCCCTAGTATGCCTCTACTTGACTAGCTCATTTATCAAAGATGGTTAAGTTTCCTGACCATAGACATGTGTTGTCATTTGATGAACGGGATCACATCATTAGGAGAATGATGTGATGGACAAGACCCATCCGTTAGCTTAGCATAATGATCGTTAAGTTTATTGCTATAGCTTTCTTCATGACTTATACATATTCATCTGACTATGAGATTATGAAACTCCCGAATACCGGAGGAACACTTTGTGTGCTATCAAACATCACAACGTAACTGGATGATTATAAAGATGCTCTACAGGTGTCTCCGATGGTGTTTGTTGAGTTGGCATAGATTGAGATTATGATTTGTCACTCCGATTGTCGGAGAGGTATCTCTGGGCCCTCTCGGTAATGCACATCATATGAAGCCTTGCAAGCAATGTGACTAATGAGTTAGTTAAGGGATGATGCATTATGGAACGAGTAAAGAGACTTGCCAGTAACGAGATTGAACTAGGTATGATGATACCGACGATCGAATCTCGGGCAAGTAACATACCGATGACAAAGGGAATAACGTATGTTGTTATGCGGTTTGACCGATAAAGATCTTCGTAGAATATGTAGGAGCCAATATGAGCATCCAGGTTCCACTATTGGTTATTGACCGGAGATTTGTCTCGGTCATGTCTACATAGTTCTCGATCCCGTAGGGTCCGCACGCTTAACGTTCGATGACGATTTGTATTATGAATTATGTGATTTGATGACCGAAGATAGTTCGGAGTCCCGGATGAGATCACGGACATGACGAGGAGTCTCGAAATGGTCGAGAGGTAAAGATCGATATATTGGAAGGCTATATTCGGACATCGGAAAGGTTCCGAGTGATTCGGGTATTTTTCGGAGTACCGGAGAGTTACGGGAATTGGCCGGGGGAAGTAGTGGGCCTTAATGGGCCATACGGGAAAGGAGAGAAGGGCCTCAAGGGGTGGCCGCGCGCCCCCCCATGGGCTGGTCCGAATTGGACTAGGAGGGGGCGGCGCCCCCCTCCTTCCTTCTCCCCTCTTCCTTCTTCCCTCCTTCTCCTACTAGGAATAGGAAAGAGGAGGGGAATCCTACTTGAACTGGGGAGTCCTAGTAGGATTCCCCACACCTGGCGCGCCCCCCTTGGGCCGGCCACCTCTTCCCTCCCCTCCTTTATATACGTGGCCAGGGGGCACCCCAATAGCACATCAAAGTTTCTCTTAGCCGTGTGCGGTGCCCCCCCTCCACAGTTACACACCTCGGTCATATCGTCGTAGTGCTTAGGCGAAGCCCTGCGCCGGTAACTTCATCATCACCGTCGCCACGCCGTCGTGCAGACGGAACTCTCCCTCGACCCTCTGCTGGATCAAGAGTTCGAGGGACGTCATAGAGCTGAACGTGTGCTGAACACGGAGGTGCCGTACGTTCAGTACTTGGATCGGTTGGATTGTGAAGACGTTCGACTACATCAACCGCGTTACTAAACGCTTCCGCTTTCAGTCTACGAGGGTATGTAGACACACTCTCCCCGCTCGTTGCTATGCTTCTCCTAGATAGATCTTGCATGATCGTAGGATTTTTTTTTGAAATACTACGTTCCCCAACATCTATCTCTCTGTTTCTCTTCTGTTTTGCATTCCTGTTTTCTGGCCTTTCACCGTTTCTTAAATTCCCGGAGATCCGTAACTCCGATTATGCTGAAATTTTAAAATAATTTTTATCCGGATATAAGCTTCCTTGCGGCCAAAGGACACCTCCAATCGACCAAAGGGGTGGCCACAAGCCTGCTTGGCGCGCCCTGGGTAGGGAGGCGCGCCCCTAGGGCTTGTGGGCCCCTCGGG
Organism: Thinopyrum elongatum; assembly: GCA_011799875.1. Classification (NCBI taxonomy): domain Eukaryota; kingdom Viridiplantae; phylum Streptophyta; class Magnoliopsida; order Poales; family Poaceae; genus Thinopyrum; species Thinopyrum elongatum. The sequence goes on from CM022303.1 coordinate 205,128,624, forward strand.
CATCGTCTCGCGTTGATTCCGCTTCCCAAAAATCACATATATTCCAAAATAATTCTCCGTAAATTTCTATCGTGTTTGGACTTCATTTGATATGGGTATTCTGTGAAACAAAAACATGCAACTAACAGGAACTGGCACTGGGCACTGGATCAATATGTTAGTCCCAAAAATAATATAAAATATTGCCAAAATTATGTGAAAGTCGTAGAATATTGGCATGAAACAATAAAAAATTATAGATACGACGGAGACGTATCAGCATCCCCAAGCTTAATTCATGCTCGTCCTCAAGTAGGTAAACGATAAAAAAGATTATTTTTTATGTGGAATGCTACCTAGCATAATCTTGATCACATAATCTAATCATGGCATGAATATTAAGACACGGGTGATTCAAAGCAATAGCCTATAATTTGACATAAAGACATCAATACTCAGGCATCCCAACAAACAATCATGTCTTTCAAAATATCAATGCTAAAGAATGTTATCCCTACAAAATCATATAGCCTTGTCATGCTCCATCTTCTTAACACAAAGTATTTATCATGCACAACCCCGATGACAAGCCAAGCAATTGGTTCATACTTTTTAACGCGCTTTAGTTTTTTCAACTTCACTCAATACATGAGCGCGAGCCATGGATATAGCACTATGGGGGAGAATAGAATATGATGGTGGAGGTTGTGTGGAGAAGACAAAAAAGGAGAAGGTCTCACATCGACGAGGCTAATGAACGGGCTATGGAGATGCCCATCAATTGATGTCAATGCAAGGAGTAGGGATTGCCGTGCAACGGATGCACTAAGAGCTATAAGTGTATGAAAGCTCAAACTGAAAACTAAGTGGGTGTGCATCCAACTTGCTTGCTCTTGAAGACCTCGGGCATTTGAGGAAGCCCATCATCGGAATATACAAGCCAAGTTCTATAATGAATAATTCCCACTAGTATATGAAAGTGACAACATAGGAGACTCTCTATATGAAAAACATGATGCTACTCTGAAGCACAAGTGTGGAAAAGGATAGTAGCATTGCCCCTTCTCTCGTTTTCTCTCATTTTTTTCTCTTTTTTTCTTTTTTTCTTTTTTTGTTAGGCTCTTTTTGGTCTCTATTTTTCTCTTTTTTTTATTTTCGTCCGGAGTCTCATCCCGACTTGTGGGGGAATCATAGTCTCCATCATCCTTTCCTCACTGGGACAATGCTCTAATAATGATGATCATCACACTTTTATTTACTTACAACTCGATATCTAGAACAATACGACTCTATATGAATGCCTCTGGCAGTGTACCAGGATGTGCAATGATCTAGCATAGCAAAGATATAAAAAAATGGATAAGCCATGAAAATATCATGCTAGCTATCTTATGATCATGCAAAGCAATATGACAATGAATGCTCAAGTCATGTATATGATGATGATGGAAGTTGCATGGCAATATATCTCGGAATGGCTATGGAAATGCCATAATAGGTAGGTATGGTGGCTGTTTTGAGGAAGATATAATGAGGCTTATGTGTGATAGAGCGTATCATATCACGGGGTTTGGATGCACCGACTAAGTTTGCACCAACTCTCTAGGTGATAAAGGGCAATGCACAGTACCGAAGAGGCTAGCAAATTGCGGAAAGGTGAGACTGCGTATAATCCATGGACTCACATTAGTCATAAAGAACTCACATACTTATTGCGAAAGTTTATTAGCCCTCAAAGCAAAGTACTACTACGCATGCCCCTAGGGGGATAGATTGGTAGGAAAAGATCATCGCTCGTCCCCAACCGCCACTCATAAGGAAGACAATCAATAATAAATCATGCTCCAATATCATCGCATAACGAGAGACCATACGTGCATGCTTTGGAAATCACAAACCTTAACACCAACATTCTTACTAAACCACAATCATTCACTAGTACCTCCCACATATTACCATCTCTATATCACAAAACTATTACAAGGAATCAAACATATCATATTCCGTGATCTACAAGTTTTATGTAGGATTTTATGACTAACCATGTGAATGACCAATTCCTGTTGACCCTCTAAATAGATATAAGTGAAGCAAGAGAGTTTAATTCTTTCTACAAAAGATATTCCCACGCTCTAACAAATATAAGTGGAGCAAAAGAGCATTCTACAAATGAGGGTTTTCTTTGTGAAGAGAAACAGGCAATCCAAACTTCAAATGATATAAGTGAAGCACATGAAGCATTCTATAAAGCCATACTCAAAAGATATAAGTGAAGCGCAAAGAGCATTCTATAAATCAACCAAGGACTATCTCATACCAGCATGGTGCATAAAAAAAGGAAAAAATAAACACAAAAGATGCTCCAAGAATTTGCGCATATCATGTGACGAATAAAAATATAGCTCCAAGTAAAATTACTGATGGTCGTATAGAAGAAAGAGGGGATGCCTTCCAGGGCATCCCCAAGCTTAGTTGCTTGGGAGTCCTTGAATATTACCTTGGGGTGCCTCGGGCATCCCCAAGCTTAGGCTCTTTCCACTCCTTATTCCTTCACCCATCGTGATCTCACCCAAAACTTGAAAACTTCAATCACACAAAACTTAACAAAACCCTCGTGAGATCCGTTAGTATAATAAAGCAAATCACTACTTTAAGTATTGTTGCAAACCCATTCATATTTTATTTTTGCATTATAGCTACTGTACTCTAACTTCACCACAGCTTATATAACCGATGCAATCCATAGATTCATCAAAACACGCAAAAAATGCATCAAAAATAGAATCTGTCAAAAACAGAACAATCTGTAGCAATCTGAACGTTGACCATACTTCTGTAATTCCAAAAATTCTAAAAATTAGGAAAAAAATAAACAATTTGCATATCAGTACTGTGTAAAAATTTCAGAAACTTTTGACGTTCCAGTAAAAAAATGTAAATTCACGCACTATAGCTAAAGTTTCTGTTTTTGCACTACACATACCAAACAAGCAATCTAAACATCCTAAAGGCAAATCTTGGCACATTATTTTTATAATACAATGAATTTGTACAAGGGGATAATTATTTTTGTGAGAAACTTCATGAAAAATTCTACATTGTTTCCATGAGCATGAACACAAGTGTTCAAGGTCGACCCTCACTTCTCCAATGCATAACCTTCCAATCGCTTCTCTTATTGAAAAAGTTTTTAGGTTCCTCGCTATATTTTTTTAACTTTTTAAAAGCACACAATAGAATAAAATGACTCTCTAAGACTTCCGGGTTGTCTCCCTGGCAGCAATTTCTTTAAAGCCATTAAGCTAGGCATATAGTGCTCAAGTAATGGATCCACCCGTATCCCAAGGTATATCAAAGCCAATTTTAATTAGCAATGATTTGTAATTTAGTAGTGAGCACAAAGTAACATATATCATGCAACAACGGAGTCTAACTCTCTTCCTATGCATCGGCATGTCATAAAAGAACAATTCATGCACACAAAGTAAAGGCCGATACATAGCATAAACAGTTTTTGCAATTTTATTGTGTTGGAAACATAGAGGTAGAGATGTAGTTCCTCTCTCATAATAATTGCAAGTAGGAGAAGCAAGCACATGCATATTATATTCATCAAAATCATCATGTGTAGTGGTAAAACGCAACCTATCAATATAATCATTAATAAGTGCAAACTTCTCCGATGTAGTGTAGTTGGGAGAATTCAAAAAGATAATAGGACTATCATGCGTGTGTGCAATAGCAACAATTTCATTCTTAACATAAGGAACTATAGCAAGTTTATCTCCATAAGCATCATTCATATTGGCATCATGGCCACAAGCATAGCAAGCATCAATTTCATCAAAAAGGGATAATTCAAACTAATCCAAGGGATCATAGTAATCATCATAGCATTCATCCTTCGATAAGCACGAAGGGAATTAAACATTGTATGAGTTGAAGAGTTACTCTCATCAGAAGGTGGGCATGGGTAGCTAATCCGCTCTTCCTCCTTTTGTTCTTCGCTCTCATCGTCATCTTTTTCATCTAATGAGCTCACAGTGTCATCAATTTCTTCTTCCATAGTTTCCTGCAAAATATCAGTCTCTTCTTGGACAGCGAAGACTTTATCAATAAACTCATTAATATCGGCATTATATTCATAATTCTCATAGCAATATTTAAGTATAGCATAATTTTCAGGTCTGTAAACAGCATCATCATAATTTTCACGCTTTTAAAACAAATATTCAATTTCATAAGCACCCTTAAAAGCAACAAATTCTTCTATTTGTTCCACATCATAGTAATCATATATACCATTAGCATAAGAAGCCAAGGTTTCATTATCACTAAAGTTACATGAAAAGGGAAGGTGTGGAGCCTTCATCCTAGAGCAACAATTATAATTAATCATATCTCAAGCATAAATTCCAAGCTTACCAATGCAACATTTCAATTTGATCCTATAAGAGTTTTCCTTTTTGAGTCAAGCGATAATCCCTAAAGTATTCACGTTGATCCAACGTGTCTCCCATTATCAAGTTGAATGTGGTTTTCTCAGGATTATCAAAGTAGTGTTTAATATTTTTCACATAAAGAACATCGAGGGTTTTGGAGGTTCTCCATCTCCATGAGTAGCAAGTACACCTAATTTTTTTGGTATTTCGTGTTCCACATCCATAACTAAAGATAGAGAACAACTTAGGACAGAAAATAAAAACTACTTAGTGATAAAACAAACAAGCACACACAAGAATATTCACCCCACGCTATTGCTCCCCGGCAACGGGGCCAGAAAAAGGTTTAGATAACCCACAAGTATAGGGGATCAATTGTAGTGTTTCTCGATAAATAAGAGTGTCGAACCCTGCGAGGAGCTAAAAGTAGAATTTATATTCCCTTCAAGTTCTATCGACCACCGATACAACTCTACGCACACTTAACATTTGCTTTACCTAGAACAAGTATGAAACTAGAAGTACTTTCTAGGTGTAAAGGGATAGGTTTGCAAGATAATAAAGAATACGTAAATAAAAGCTAGGGGCTGTTTAGATAAAGAAACAATTAAGTTAGTTTTAGTACAGAGCTTTTTGTCACAAGAAAGTTATTTGTCCCTACGCAATCGATAACTAGACCGGTAATCATTATTGTAATTTTATATGAGGGAGAGGCATAAGCTAACATACTTTCTCTACTTGGATCATATGCACTTATGATTGGAACTCTAGCAAGCATCCACAACTACGAAAGATCATTAAGGTAAAACCCAACCATAGCATTAAAGTATCAAGTCCTCTTTACTCCCATACGCAAATAATCTACTTACTCGGGTCTGTGCTTCTGTCACTCACGCCACCCACCATAAGCGAATCATGAACATATTGCAAACCCTACAGCAGGGATCCCTCACACTTGCGCGACACGGAGAGTACCATAGGACGGCACCAATAATAAAACATACAATTCAAACCAATAACGATCATCAATCAACCCATAGGACAAAACAGATCTACTCAAACATCATAGGATAGCCACATATCATTGGATAATAATATATAGCGTTGAGCACCATGTTTAAGTAGAGATTACAGCAGGTAAAGGAGAGGTTACACCACTGCATACAGGGGGAGAGAGTTGGTAATGACGGAGGCGAAGTTGTCGGTGTAGATCACCGTCACGATGATGGCCCCGACGGCGTTCCGGCGCCACCGGGAGAGAGGGGGAGAGAGCCCCCTCCTTCTTCTTCTTCCTTGACCTCCCCCCTAGATGGGAGGAGAGTTTCCCCTCTGGTCCATGGCCTTCATGGCGGCGGAGGGGCGGGAGCCCCTCCAAGATTGGATCTATCTCTCTATTTCTCTTCTGTTTCGCGTTCCTGTTTTCTGGCCTTTCACCGTTTCTTAAATTCCCGGAGATCCGTAACTCCGATTGGGCTGAAATTTTAACATGATTTTTATACGTATATAAGCTTCCTTGCGGCCGAAGAACACCTCCAACCGACCTACGGGGTGGCGACAAGCCTGCCAGGTGCGCGCCCCTAGGGCTTGTGGGCCCGTCAGGCATCGTCTCACGTTGATTCCGCTTCCAAAAAAATCACATATATTCCAAAATAATTCTCCGTAAATGTTTCTCGCGTTTGGACTTCGTTTGATATGGGTATTCTACGAAACAAAAACATGCAACAAATAGGAACTGACACTGGGCACTGGATCAATATGTTAGTCCTATAAAATATTGCCAAAAGTATATGAAAGTCGTAGAATATTGGCATGAAACAATCAAAAATTATAGATACGACGGAGACGTATCATACTCCATGTCTGAATCCACTGCTTTAAAGAAGCGACAATTTTTTTAGCACCGGCATGTCACAAACATTTGCTGGGCGTGGTGACTGCCGTAGGGGCGGATGGTACCTGCAAGGCGGACGTACGAGGTGTGGACCGGCGGTAGAGGACAAGCGGCCTGGAGGCCTGGTGTAGCGGTGGAGGTCACAGAGTTTTGGCAGGGTCTTGGCGAGCAGCCCGGGTGGTAGAGCTGTGCGTCGACGAGAGAGAAAGCAGATGCAAAGAAAGAGGGAAGGATGAAGATGTGTGGTCCGGTGTGGTTTTGGGTGGCCGAGGGTGTCGGAGCCTACGTCGCTGGTGTTTGAACTTCGGCAAATCCCCCTAGTTTGCTTCTGGTTTGCGGGAAAACGGACATGCAAACTAGTCCACGGGATCGATGCGGGGCGCCATTGGATGGCAAACTACGTCCGGACAACTAGATCTGGACGCTTGCGGGAGGTTTGAGGGTCTTCTTTGAAGATTCCCTTAACCACTGATCTCGAAGTACCCTACCTTGTACATGCAGAGTTTTCAAGAGCACTTGTGCTGATTACCAGCCGCTTGTTGTTGTTATTATAAACCTCAAAATAAAAAAAAACAAGTGCTTACTAAAAGAATATTTCTATAAGCTACTTAGCGAGGAAGGTGTTTGGCAAGAGTTGTTGCATAACAAATCTCGAAAACATTATCTGTAATAGATGTTAAGCCTACTGTTTCATCATTTTTTAGGGTCTTGATGAAGGTCAAGCCATCTTTTTTTAAGAGAGATTTATTTAAGGTTGGTGATGGCTAATCGACGAGTTTTTGGAAGATGTCTGGTTGGGTGACACTCCATTAGCTCTACAATACCTGACCCTGTATAATATTGTATTCTTGGGGCTAGCCCTTTGACCATCCAATTCTGTGGGGCACATTATTAGGCGACAAATGGACTAAGTGGATCCATGTGATTTTTAAGTTAATGCCAATTAATCTAACTCAGATGTCGTATTCGTACCAGTGAAGGTTAACCACTAACGGTGTTCTCACTTTGAAGTCTATGTAAGTGGATCTTCTGGATTCTGGACCTTTTTTTTGCAGAAAACATATTTGGAAAATAAAGGTTCCTTCCAAGATCAAAGTTTTCATGTGATTTTAATAGATAAAAGTAGTTCTTACCAAAGATAACTTTGCTAAGCGTATCTGGCATGATAGCAGAAAATATTGCTTTTCTGATCAGGAGGAGATAATTCATCATTTATTTCTATCATGTCTGTTTACTACCTTGGTCTAGCGCATCATTCATGTTGCATACAATTTAGCACCGCCAACGAGTATTCCAAATTTGTTTGGAGACTGGTTAGGTGGTATTCATCATAAGCTGAAGGGTCAAATTCACGTGAGAGTTTGTGCCATTCTTTGGGCAATATGGAATTGCCCGAATGATTGCATTTTTAACAAATAATCTACTCCTAATTTCTCACAAGTTATAAACATAGCTACAACTTCAATCTGTATGTGGTCATCACTGCAGCATCTGGGTGCACGGGCGCTTATGGCCTTTGGGTGCAGCCGGCTGAAAATGATTGTGCATGCTTTATTCAAGCAGTTTGATTGGCGATCCACTCATAGATTAATTATGTGGATGAGCTATGTAATCTTGGGTTCGACCGCTTGTGATCATGTGTTCTTTTTCTTTATTTATTTTACTATCTGGTACTCGGTGACTTAAACTTGATACATGTTTAATAAAATGGTTGTGTATATGCTCGGATGCAGAGCCAAGGGTACTCCCCTTTTTTGAAAAAAGTGAAGTTCCTTACCAAAAGAGGTTGGAGGATTGGGCATACCCAACTTGAGGCTACTCAAGCTGGCTCTAAGGGCTCGTTGGCTGTGGATGGAGCAAGTGATGGAAGAGAAACCTTAGAGGAAATTCAACATTCATGTTCCTGGGGAGTCGATGGTTGTATACTATGTGACGACCAAAACCAGACATGGCAATGGGGCTAACGCCATATGTTGGGAGGATCAATGGTTGGACAATGGCTACATTCGAGAGTTCATGCCACACCTACATGCTTATGGGAATAAGCGGCCGATCAAAACTCGAGATGGCCTCGGAGGTGGATGGTATGGTGGGAGGACGTCAACCCGGACATGTCTGTGCCGACGCTAGCTTTGCGATAAACTAGAGGGCATTGAGATGGTCGGCATACCATGTACTCTTTGGGGACGCACGCAATGGACCAGCGCTCGCACCATCTGGCGATCGAGGGCCCGAATGACATGCAAGGTGTTTGGATGGCTGGCGACACGGCATATGTGCTGGACCGTCGATAGGCCGGGCCGGCGTGGGCTGCCTAGCGCGGTGGCGTGCCCGTTGTGCGATCTAGAGCTAGAAATCCTGCAACATCTTCTTCTCTTATTTGTGCTTGCGAGAGAGGTATGGACGGTGATTTTAACACGCTAGGAAAAGCCTGAGTGGATCCCTGCGGTGGGCAGCGATCTGGTGGAATGGTGGGCTAACAATGTCTTTGGATCGCTCACAAGTGACATCAGGACTGCAACCTTGCTCATCCTATGAAGCTTATGGATACACAAAAACAACGTGTTGTTCAATGGTGACGAGGGGTTGAATTGTAGAGTGGCACGGTTTATCCGTACACCCAGATTAATACATGAGTGGGCATGTAGCGAGTAGTTCCATAGTTGTTTTTACCTTTTGCCTTCTCTTTGAAGGCGTTGTAGCCGTCACAATGGCATTGTATCCCCGCAAAAAAAAAAAAAAAAAAAACAATGGCATTGTATCGGCCATCTTGTCTTTTCTTTCTATGCTACAGGTGCATTTAACTTGTGCGTATCTTTTAATTAAAAACTTTATGAAGCTCTCGCTTGTTTAACGTGTTTGCGTCTATGTGTGTTTAATTTATTTTATCAGTTTACCCGCAATTTTTTTTATCAGCAGCATTAACCTGTGAGATGAGTAAACGAAGCCCAGAGGTTCACAAGTACTGTAGATACTAACTTAGACACATGAATTGTGTTCCCCCCCCCCTCCCCCCCCCCCAAAAAAAATCTAGACACATGCATGAACAGGTATAAAGATACGTTTGAAAAGAAACTGAGCTGCTGGAAGGGCAAGCTCATGTCATACGGAGGTCGGTTGGTTTTGATAAATTCGGTCCTGACGAGCCTGCCGATGTTCCTTCTATCTTTCTTTGAGGTACCGGTAGGGGTACAGAAAAGACTTGACTTTTATAGATCCCGATTCTTTTGGCAAAGTGATGAAGCCAAGAAGAAGTACAGATTAGCTAGATGGGATATTATTTGCAGACCAAAAGACCAGGGCGGGTTAGGGATAAAAAATTTAGAGGTCAAAAATAGATGTCTGCTTAGCAAGTGGCTATACAGAATATCTACTGAGACCGACGGTATGTGGATACAAATCTTGTGAAATAAATACTTACACTCTAAGACTTTGGCCCAAGTCACCGCTAGGCCAACGGACTCACCATTCTGGAAGGGATTAATGAGGACAAAAGCAACTTTCTTCCAACGAGTGAAATTCCTAGTTGGTAATTGTAATACTACTCGATTTTGGGAGGATACATGGCTAGGGAAGACGCCTTTGGCTTTGCAATATCCATCCTTATATAATATTGTGCAACGTAAGGAGGATTATGTTGCCACAGCATTAAATTCGATACCGCTTAATATCCAATTTAGGAGATCCCTAGTAGGGGAACGTTGGAATGCTTGGTTGCACCTGGTTCGTAGGTTGATGGAGGTTCACCTATCTGATCAGGCAGATACAATTCACTAGAAGTTAACCACGAATGACATCTTCTCAGTGAAATCCATGTATTCGGACCTAATTGACTCCGGGCCATTGTCGAGGTCGTTGCATATTTGAAAGATTAAAGTTCCGCTTCGTATTAAAATATTTATGTGGTTTGTCCATAAAGAAGTTATTCTAACCAAAGATAACTTGGCAAAAAGGAATTGGGTTGGTAACTCTAGGTGTTGTTTTTGCGATCAAAATGAAACGATTAAAAACCTCTTTATCGAATGTCCTCTTGCACAATTATTATGGTGATCAATTCATATAGTCTTTAACGTTCAACCTCCAAGGAGCATAAACACGTTATTTGGGACGTGTCTTAATGGAGTGGACATACACTTAGCTAAACATATTCGGATAGGAGTATGTGGATTATTTTGGGCTATATGGAACACTAGAAATGATATGATTTTTAATGGGACACAATTCACCAATTTTTTGCAGGTTATCTACAGAGCTACAACTTGGATCCGTATGTGGTCCTTACTCACTCATGCGGAGTTCAGGGAGCCTTTGGTTATTGGGTGCAACCGTTGAAAGACGGTAGCACGGGCTATCTTCAGCTGATTTGGGTGGCGAGCTAATAATAGGCTAGATGTATAGGCATCGTAGCTTATTTTTATATCGCCGGATGTGGCACTTTTTCAGTCTTATGTCGCCGGGTGTGGCGCTTTCCAGTTTTATTTACTTTCGACTACTGCTTAGTTTATGAGCATCTTTGAACCTTATGACCATGTTACGTTTTTATTTAATAATATGGCTGCATGCATCGGTTGATACAGAGGCCGGGGGTATTCCTCCTTTAAAAAAAAAAAGCATGAACAGGTATGATATGGCGCACCTATCGGTCCGCAGTCCAGTACGCAGTACGCTCAAAGCTCAGTGCCCATCTTGCGTGACTTTTTACAAATGCCTCGGACAAGGTTCATATGTTGGCTCAATTTCTCAACTAGTACGAGTACGAAATGAAACGAACGCTCAGCTAGCATGATCAAGATGCCCCAACCCCAACCAAATAGCAACAAAACGAAAAAAGCCAAGCCGGTCACTGTGCCATAAACAGCAACACACTATGGCTTAGTGGTGGTCACTGTGCCATCAGTGATCAGCGTACTCATTAGCTTTCTTGCTAGCAATCGGTACCAAATGGATGCGATGGCAAAGTACTCAAACACAAGCGCAAGGCTTGGCTCCCAACAACCTGAAATTGGTTTGGCCCCCGCGCGACGCGACACCAAATACTCGCCACGGGGTCGAGGTGGGTAGCACAGCACTCAACAGTACACTGAGACGAGAGACCTCCGAGCAACCTGCAGGACAGAGGCATCGAATTCCAGCTCAAGTTCCTGCTATATATGGATCCGAGAATTGCTTTAACCTGCACCAGACGCAAACACAAGCCCGACGACTACTTGCCAATGCCTCTCGCGGCGATGCCGAGCTCCGGCGCACCGCATTTGGTCTTCGTCCCGAGCGCCGGCATGGGCCACATCCAACCTTTCTGCCGCTTCATTACCGCCCTCGCCAACATGGCCGTGGACATCTCGGTCGTGACCGCCCTCCCGACCGTCACGGAGGCCGAGGCCGACCACTTCGCCGGCCTCTTCGCCGCCTTCCCCGCCATCCGTCGCATCGACTTCAACCTGCTGCCGTTGGACGACGCCGCCGTTGCCGAGGCTGACCCCTTCTTCCTACGGTGGGAGGCCCTGCGCCGCTCAGCCCATCTCCTCGGCCCACTCATCGCCGGCGCCACACCGCGCGCGTCGGCCATCGTCACGGACGTCACCTTGGCTTCCCACGTCATCCCCGTAGCCAAGAACGAGCTGCAGATTCCATGCCACATATTGTTCATCTCCTGCACAACCATGCTGTCCTTCCTCGCCTACTTCCCCACCTACCTCGATGGCGCCAAGGCGGACCACCTCGTCGGTGACGTCGACGTCCCCGGCATTGGGCGCGTCCCGGTAGATTACCCCCCGCAGTTGCTGCGCGACCCCGGCAGCCTCTTCACCAAGCAGTTCATCGCCAACGGCCGCGAGATCGCCAAAGCAGACGGCCTTCTCGTCAACACGTTCGATGCTTTGGAGCCGGAGGTACTGACTGCCCTGCGGGGCGGCAAGGTTGTTCCCGGACTCCCTCCGGTATACGCTGTCGGCCTCCTCAATCTCATGTCCACGACCGCAGCGAGAAGCCATAAGGCCGTGCATGGCGCGTCGCCTATTGCATGGCTCGGAGAGCAGCCGGCCCGCTCGGTGGTGTACGTCGCCTTCGGCAGCCGTATCGCCGCAGCTCTGGAACAGATCCGTGGGATCGGCGCCGGGCTGGAGGCCAGCGGCTGCCGGTTCCTGTGGGTGGTGAAGACCACAGTGGTGGATCGCCAAGACACAGCAGAGCTTAGTGACGTGCTGGGCGATGGGTTCTTGGGACGTGTGCGGGGGCGCGGCCTGGTGACCAAGGAGTGGGTGGACCAGGAGGCGGTCCTGAAGCACCCGGCGGTGGGGTTGTTCATAAGCCACTCTGGGTGGAACTCGGTGACAGAGTCGGCCACGTACGGTGTGCCGATCCTGGCATGGCCGATGCTGGGTGATCAGCATCGCGACGGTGGTAAGGAGCGGCGGCTTCGGGCTGTGGATGGTGCACTGGACCTGGGAGAAGGAGAACTCGATTGTGAGCGGGGCGGAGATTGCGGAGAAGGTGAAGGAGGTGATGGGCGATGAGGCGATTTCGGCGAGGGTGGCCAAGGTCCGCGAGGAGGCGATCATGGCCGTCGCCCAAGGCGGCTCCAGCTATCAGAGCATCCAGGAGTTTCTTGCCAAGCTCAGCTGACTGTTTTGGGTACTCTGTCCGAGTTCTCATACTCCTTGTGTCAATTATATTTTCCTAAGCGTGAAGGCGAAACGTGACTGGCATGCATGCTGAAGCTCACGGACTACGTCTGTCAACCCACTTTATAGTAAGTACCATCAACTTGCTTCGCTTTGTTTGTAACTAGCAAATGTGCTCGTGAGTTGCAACCGAAGAAACAAATCATTGCTTGTCTGAGCCATCCGTGTTGCCGCTTCTCAACATCGTCGATGACGGTCATATTGTCCACTTCTTTACGACGAACATGATCAATCCCAATGCGGTGAGCCTGGTCATCACACTGTAGCATACGCCGCTTTCGCGAGCTGCTCCCTCTGAGCTCATTAGAGCTCTCCCCTGGATGACGCATGGAACCACTTCGAGGCGCTGTCACCGCTCTAATGGACGCGCTTGTGCATGCCCGACGCCGCACATGTCGTCGTCGCCCCTCATGTCATGGTGGCAGACGTCTCCCCTCTCCCACCGTTCAGATTGCCATGCGCGCGGACGCTGGAGCCACACTCGACGAAGGAGCGCCGAGATTCATCTCATCTCACGCTCCACCGGTGAGCGTCGCCGTCGTGCTGCCATGGCCGGCGTGCGTTGAGCCACCATGATGTCGCCGCTCCATGTGGGAGCTAGAAAATCGGGGGAGGAGAGAAATGATCTAGGGTTAGCTCGGCAGGCAGTTTTGTTCCGACCGCGACAAACCACGGACCGTCCGTTTTGATCGGACGGATGGCAACGACGCTCAGCTCCGCACGGGCCAACGTGCTGTAGTAGGCTATTTTTACACCCGGGCCTCGGCCCAGATTGTCTTAGCCCACCGTAATTTTTGTTTTCTTTTACGATTGAAGCTGCTCGGTTGGGCCATTTTACAGATAGCCGTGGGTATTCTTGGGTCAAAATATTTTTGGCAATTTTCTATTAATTTCTAGTGCCTTTTAAGTTCAGATTTAAATTTTTTTTGCGCTGTTATAAAGAGAAATTGCCTAAAATATGACGAATTAGAACATGCTATTATTCTGGATAAAACTGAACTAACGTGATGTTTTATTTAGGATTTATGATGTGTTTTGCATGTTTAATATCTTTTAAACATCAAATAATGATACAATTATTTTAATGTTGATGTTTAAATTGAGAATTATATGATTCTAGTTTTAATTCTAACCAACGTTGTTTTAGTTTTATGAGTCGTCACCTAATGTTTTTTTAATTCTATGTCTTTTCTGCCCGGCATATAGTTAAAATTAAAGTTTGGCATGTTCATTTATTTACCAACGTAAATTTACATTCATGCAAGTTTACTTATGAATTTTTATTAAAATTTTAGCTTCCGTCGTGTTCTGATATGACACAATCAAACCAGTCACGGGGAGTAACTTCCCACATTGAAAGTCCCAAGTTCAGTTATGTTTGGGTTGTAATGAGTATGATTTTGCCTTGAGGGAAGAAAAATATGTCGCACCTGTTATTGGTGCCATAGGGTATGTAGAACTCAAAAACCCTTATGATGTTAAGTTGGAAAAATGGGACAAGTCCAACCATATTGCACTTCTTATCATGAATATGCGACAATATCACCGGACATTGCTGATGCACTCCCTAAGGACGACACTGCTAACGAATTCCTTGTTGAAATGGAGGAGCAATTCAAAGGCTCCGACTAAGTATGCTCCTGACCTTTTGGCTAAGCTTCTTCAGAAGTACATTGTTGATGGGAATGTTAGGCAGCACATACTGAGGATGGTGAACGCCTGTACCAATCTTAAGGCTTTGGACTGCTCATTAAGTGAAAACCTTCTTGTACTTATGATTCTAGAGTCCCTTCCAAATGATTTTGACCAATTCAAGATCAATTGTAATTCACTAAAGGAAAAAATGGACGCCCGCCGAAATGGCCACTAGGATAGTGCAGGAGGAAGAGAGGATTATGAGGCAAAATAAAGACCAAGTTTTCATGTTACCTCTCGCAAGAGAAAACATGAGGGGCAAGGTTTCCCTAAGCCTCAAAAAAGGAAATTTAAGAAAGAAGCCCCCCATAAGCCATTAAAGGGTAAAGAAGCTAACACCTCTTCTTCTGCTCCTAGCAGCGGAAATGTGTGTCGCTGTTGCTCCAAGCAAGGACATTTCCAAAGGGAATGGCTAGGCTTCCTAAAATGGATGAACAAAAGAGGTACTGATGAAATAAATTTTGCTGATGAATCTCTTTATGTAGATTTTTCTATAATGTCATGGTGGATTGGTTCAGGTGCAACCACTCACGTTGCTAACACTATGCAGGGATCCGATACGATCTAAACTATAAGTCGAGGAACAAGAAAGCTTAGACTAGTGAATGGAGTTGAAACCGATGTTGAAGTTGTGGGATCTCTCACGTCAGAGCTACACACCGACCACACTCTTCAATTGAACAATTTTATTTATGTATTTAAATGAATTTGCTTTTTGTTTCTTGCTTAGATTTTGATACGTGCGAGTACAAGTTGGGCAATAGACGATTTATTTTAAATAAGTGTAATAAGAATGTTGGCCTCGTTGTCACACGAGGCAAATTATACATGTTATATTTTAATAATGATTCAGATATGCATGTGAGTGATGCATCTAATGTTGAGAAGAAATGGAAAGTGTTAGTAACTCTTCATAATTGTGGCATTGTCATTTGGGCCACACTCCAAGGGGGGCGGGGGTGGAATGCTTAGTTAAAAATGAAATGCTCCTTCCATTAGACTTCTCATATGAGGGAAAATGTGTTGGCTGCACCAAAGAAAATATGCAAAAACAATTAAGAAGGAGCAGTAAGAGCCATAGGGGTTTTAGAACTAATACACACTGATATATGTGGACCCCTTAACATTAAGTCCGTGGATGGTTTTGATTCATGCATTACATTCATAGATAACTTTTCCCGACATAGGTATATTCACCCTATATGTAACCCATCAAAAGCTTTGGAGAAATTCAAAGTCTTTAAAACTGAGATTGAAAATCAGCTAAACACAAAAATCAGAGCTGTACAATCTGATCGTAGGGGAGATTATTAGGTAGGCATGCTCCTTATGGGCAGAATCCTTGACCTTTTGCCAAGTTCTTATCTGAAAATGGAATCGTTGCTCATTATTCAATGCCTAGTAAACCACATTAAAATGGTGTGGCTAAGCGTTGCAATCGCACCCTTATGGATTTGGTGCGAAGCATGCTTAGTCACTCAAGTTTACCAGTGAGACTTTGGATGGAGGCACTAAAGGCAACTGCTCACATACTAAATATTGCTCCAAAAATTCAGCACCGAACACACCTTATGATATTTGGGCAGGAAAGAAACCAAGCTTGAATTACCTATGGGTGTGGGGTTGTCCTGCTGAGGCTAAAGTTTTCAATCCATAACTTAAGAAATTGGATCCAAAAATAGTTAGATGTATCTTTGTTGGATACCCTCATAGGGGAAAATGATATCATTTCTATTGTCCAAGTAACACCACCAAGTTTGTGGAGACTAGACAACTGGTATTTTTGTAGGATAATAAGGCACAAAGATAAGGGAGATCGATACGAAGGAGAAGATGGTTTGTGCACCATCCTCGATTATCCAAGAGGTTGTTCTTCCAATACGAAGAAATGTGACATCTGATGATCCTGAATCTCACGATTTAGTTTCTCAACCAAATGGTTATCCGGAATATAGTAATATTGGAAATCCAGACACAAATGAGGATCCCAACAAGATAATGATCGTCAAATAATGATGTTCCACCACTACCTCCTCCCAAAGGAAGACCACGGCGTGAGCTATATCATATGATTATCTCACTTTCATGAGTGAGGATATAAATGATATAGGAAAGGTGGAGGATCCAATCTCTTATAAGGAAGCCACTGAAAGTAAAAAAAAATCTTCCAAGTGGATGCTTGCCATGTAAACGAGTTGAAATCTATGGGCTCAAACGATGTATGGGACTTACTAGAAATTCATGATGAAGCTAAGAGAGTAGGCCACAAGTGGGACTACAAAACCAAGTATGATTCCAAAGGGAATCTTGAAAGGTTCAAATAAAGGCATGTGGCAAAAGGGTTCACACAAAGAGAAGGAATTGACTATAATCAAACCTTCTCTTCTGTGTCAAACAAATATTCTTTAAGAATCATCATGGCATTAGTAGCTCATTACGACCTATAGCTGCACCAAATGGATGTTAAAATGGCATTTCTAAATGGTACGTGAATGAAACTAAGCCGGAAGGCTTTGTTGTGGAAGGGAAGGAACATTCAGCATGTCATCTAAAGAATCAATTTATGGCTTGAAGCAAGCTTCAAGACAATGGTACCTCAAGTTCGATAAGATTGTCAAAACTTTTGGTTTCACGGAAAAAGTTGTGGACAACTGCATATATATTAAATTTAAAGGCGGTAGGTTCACAATCTTAGTCCTATATGTGGATGACATATTGTTGGCCTGTAGCGATAAGGTTATATTGCATGAGACCATGAATTTTCTGTCATCCAAATTTGATATGGAAGATCTTGGTGAAGCCTCGCATGTTCTCAGCATTGAGATTCAGATAGGACCAAAGAAATGTTAGGACTATCACAAAAGGCAGGAGTACTAAAGACATTGAATATGAATAAGTGGTTAGCCTCACTTGCTCATATAGTCAAGGGGATAAGTTTGGGACATTTCAATGTTCGAGGAACCAGTATGAAACTGATCAGATGAAGTCGGTTCCTTATGCTTTAGTTGTCGAAAGCATCATGTACGCTCAAGTTTGTACGCGCCTATATTTGGCTTGTGTAACCGAGACGTTTGGCAGTTTCCAATCAAATCCAGGACCGGACCACTTGAAGGCCGCAAAGAAAGTCTTGCCTTATATGCAAGGAACTTAGTGAATCAGTTTTGAAATAAGTTAAATATTTTTTTAAGAATGATTTCAATTGTTTATATATTTTTAAAATAAGTGATTTGATTGAAATATTTTTTGAAATGAGAGAAATATATTTTGAAATGTATGAAATCTTGTTTTAAAATGAGTGAAATCATTTTTTAATTAGTGAAATCGATTTTTGAACTTTTTCACAATATATCCAAGATCGGTCTTGTTTTAAATGCCTTATCGCCTTGGATTCTAATATGTAAAAAAATAAAAAATGAAAATTCGGATCAGACAAAATATCACAGCCAAAATAAAATGAATGTCTTCTGTTTGGAGAGAGAGAGAGAGAGAATCGTGTTGTATGCAGTCAGTCTTCCATCCACACACTCTTCTTTTTCTTTCGTAAGGGCATCAACAACGCCGACCCTCAAACCGCCTGCATACGTTCGGATCGCGGAAACCATCCAACACGGGCCTGTATCGATCCGCCTAGTAGTCTAGACGTGTTTTCTCCCACAAACTGGAACCAAACATGTGGGGTGGGGTTTGCTGTTTTCTGCTTGTTTTTTGTTTTATAGAAAATCGATATCAAACGAAGTCTAAACACGATGAAACTTTTTGACGATTTTTTCTGGACATAATAGACCCTAGAAGCTTCGGGGGCGGGCCAGAAGACATACGAGGAGACAGCAAGGCCACAAGGCGCTCTGATGTCTTATAGGCCCCTCGTGGCTCTGTCTGACATAATTCCAGCGCTATAAATTCTGTAATATTGGAAAAACCACAAAAGAACCACCCTGTAGCATCCCGAAATTCTAAATTTTGGAATGATATATTAAATAAAGAGTTTTAATTGTTTGCTTAACTGTTGTATGAATGATTGTGTCAAATTGAGTGGAATTTGAAACTTTACGAAAGAGAGGGAATAAAAGGACTTAACCAAAACTTTCATCTTACATAAATTCAAATTCATTTCATCACAAAACCCTAGAGTGAATAAGAAATTTAAAGAAATGAAAAGTGGTTTTGAAAAGATTTGAATTCCATTTGAAAATATTTTAAATTCAGAAACTTTAAGAACTCAATGAGTTTCATGAGAGAAGATAAAATGGCTTCTTCAAATTTGAAGAATAGAGTTGGAAGTTTCAAAGAATCCTTTTGAAAGCCAATTTGAAGTTATTTGAAACTCACTTTCAATTTGAAGTTATTTGAATTTCCAAATTTCAAATTCTCTAAAAGTTATTCAAAATGAGAGAAGTAATATGACACTTCAAAATTCAGAGGCTATTTGAAATATATTTAGCCAAGGGAAAACACAAAATATTTGAAAGTGGTTCGAAATTCAAATTCAAATCCAATTGGGAGTTATTTGGTTTTTTATGCAAATTATTTTTCTCCAAAAATAAAATATATGGAAAATAGGGTAAAATGATTCCCTACTATAGAAAAGTGGAGAAAATTAAATTTGAAATCATTTTGGTATTTTCAAATAATTTTATTTGTTTTTTAAAATGGAACAATAGCGTTGTTTGCATTATTTGAATTATTGTGTGTTTTATTTGAACTTTAAAAATAGTTCATGATTTAGGATTTCTTTTTCTGAAAATTGTGATATATAATATGCCTATAGCTTATTTTTATTTATTTTATTTTTCCTTTCTTTTATCTCTCTAGAAATTAAAAAATAGGAAATATTTTTTTATTTGGAAACCCAAGTGCGCCGGCCCAGCAACCGAATCTGGCCCAGACCCACGCGCGCGAACGAATCCCTAAGGATCAGGTCAGCCGATCGGACCTGCCCCCTCTCTCCCTCACTTACTGGTGGACCCCATCGAACTTTCCCCGCTCGCCCGCGCTCGCCTTCCTCCTCACACTCTTCATTCCTTCCAGTCGCCGACGCCGGAGCCCATCGTTGATCCCCTGCCGATTCTGGCCTTTCCGCTCGCCCACACCTCCTCCCCTATAAGTACCCCTCTCCCCTCGACCCATCCCCCACCTTTCCCCTCACCGAAAATCCCCGCCACCTCCTCGATTCCTCACCGGAGCAGCCAAGCGCCTCACCCGCCATTATTGTCGCCGTTGTTGCCCTAGTCACCCCCGACGCCACCCGAGTCCACCATTCGCCCCGCCATGCTCGCCCGCACCTCCTGGACAACTCCTCGGAGCTCGAGGATCACCAGAGGCACTCCCCGCGCCGTCACCGCCGTCGCCACGATCACTGGAGTTCCTCCACCGCCGTTGTAAGCCCCGGCCACCACTCCACCGTTCGATCGAAATCCAACGCGATAAAATAGAAGGCATTTTTTATTATTTCGCATCGAAGCGTTTTCCTCTACCATTCGGCGATCCGCCTGTAACACCCCAATAGGCCACACCTCTCACCCAGTCCTGATGCGCCACATGTACCTTGTCCGCTACTTAACGTTTTCTTATTTTCTGTTTTTGTTTGAATTCACAGATTAGTTCTATTTTTAATTTGGCTAGATCTTTTAGGTTATTTAGTATTTTTGATTGAATCTTTTTGCATTAGATCAATATTTTGTTGTATTTTTTGTTACATCCATGAAATTTTGAATTTGAGTAATTTAAAATTGAATTATTTCAAACTTGTTCAAATCACTATTTTGGTTATAACTTGAGCTAGGATTACTATTTTTGATTGTTTCTTTTTGCTACTGGTCACTTGTGGTATTGTTTTGCAGTAGGATTAATTTGAGTAGTTTTAGAATATTTTAAATTAGATTTTTACCTAAAACAGTACTGTTTTACTTATAGTTTTGTTTTAGTCTTTTCTTTGTCGTTTTAATAGTTTAAATTATTTCTTTTTGTCAATTTTGACAAAGTTTTGAATTGTTTCTGTTGATTAACAGTAGTCATTTTTATTTGCAGTTAAAATATTTTTTATTATTTTGTTTCTCTAGTTTTGTAGTAAAACTTGTATAGGTCATAAATAGGGTTTTATAAAAGTTTTTTATTTGTTTCTTTTTGCTAGTAAAATTTTATGAAAAATACCTTCTATTAACTTAAATGTTTTTATATTTTATTTTTTTAATTTATTAGTTTAGAGTTTTATTTTCTGTTACGTTTTAGTTAGGATAAGGAATAGTTTTCTTTGTAATTTTCATTGAAATTTTCTTTGGATTTTATTTGAGTTTTTATTATTGATTTCTTTGTTGTTTTATTTCTTGATTGTTATTTTGATTGCTAGTTTTTTTGCTAGAATGATTGCTTATGTGAATGCCATGTTGTTGAAAATAGATTTCATCGGAGTGACGAATAGTTCTACCAAGTCATTTTCTGAGAGCGTTAAAAATCTTCATCAAGTAATACCAGGCAAGTTCACTTTGATCATTTTATTCATACCTAAGTTTTTATTGCATTTACTGGCACCTTTGCATCATTACCTCCAATAGTGATATTGAATCTTGTAGTTGAGTAGAATGCATGAGGTAGGAACCCACCACCCTGTTATCAAGCCCCGGGAATGTTAGTTATTTCAATGCTATGCTATCATAGATGGGGTTGGCATGAGTGTTCGGGAGTGGTGTGAGATGGAGGACTCTACATCGATGACGACAACTTCATGATGGCATCTTCAAGGCCTACATCTTCAAGACCTCAAGACTTCAAGATTCGAGACAAGATTTCAATACAGACTACTGGGTGAAGGCTGGTTTTCATGGGCACCCTGGAGCAACAAGTGGATGGCCAGGATGCATGGAGAAGCGCCATGACATCTTGCGGAAAGCTTCACCCAGAATCAAAGAGACGGAAAATACTTCATGCCCGGAAGCTTACTTGTGCAGCCACAAGTCATTATGGGCTCTGGCTTGGTTGATCTTAGCTATGACTCTGGCGGGGCAGTGCTAGCAGATGTAGTTGAAAGGTAGGATTGGATGGGCACTGTCCATGGTCAGGGAAGCATCTCTGAAAGACCATGTTTCATTTGTCCCGTTCTCAAACTCCCGCAGTGCGAGAACTTACAAGGAGGGAACAAATCTTGTGGGTAAAGTGCACAACACTCTACAGAGTTAAAAGCTAATCGATTAGCTGTGTCCCCGATTACGGACAACTTGAGCCTCTGGACTTGGATCTATCTCTGAACTCTCAACACTGGACTGATAATTAATTACGGGCAACTTATAATGATTTGGGATATGAGGCATCGGTTGGCAGAACCACGTCATAGTAGATAACTCTGTAGTGAGGACTCCTGATATTCCTTTGTTGTAGGGAAAATAAAACAAGCTTTTACGCAAAAACTCAGACACAAAGCCACAAAGCCATATTGCATATAGAATAGTTTTATCATCTGCATTCTTATTGTGATCTTGCCGGTACATTCAATGTACTAACCTACACGGCTGCAACGTCTCATGTTGTAGATACTTCTCCGACGAGTAAGAGTACGATATAGGGTTACGGTCTACACTCAATTTGTCATTGGCGTTGATGGGACTCCACACCCTTAATGATTTATTTCCGCTATGATAAATAACGTATACTCTGGGTCTACGATATTTATTTTACATGTGATGGTATGGTATTTCATCGAAGTACTGTGTGTGCTAGCATACTGATCTAGGGATGGCACAGAAAGCACAGATACTTGACCGTATTGGGTCGGGTCGCTACACACCGGGGAAAAAATTCCGCCGCCCCAGGTCACTGTTCTTCCGCGATCCCATCTGGAGGCCTTCACCGGTACTCTACTAGAGGGGGAATCGATCATGGAGCACTTTTACATCAACCTTGCTGCACCTTCGATGATGTGTGAGTAGTTCCCATAGGACGGGTCCAGCTAGATGGCCTTCTCACTCTCTTTGATCTTCAATACAATGTCCTCCTTGGAGTTCTATTCGATGTAATCTTCTTTGGCGATGTGTTTGTTGGGATCCATGAATTGTGATTTTGTGATCAGATTATTCATTGAAAATAATTGAGTATTTTCAGAACTTTGTTATGTGTGATTGTTATAGCTATGTAATGCTTTCTGATCTATGATTTTTCTTTGGCCAAGTTGATGAGTAGATCTTTAGTGGAAGTGGTTCAATCTTGCACTGTCCTCACACAGTGACAGAAAGGGTAGCGAGGCACGTATTTGTATTGTCGCCACTAAGGAGAAAACAATGGGGTTTGATCATATTGCTTGATTTTATTCTATCTACATTATGTCATCATACTTCACGCATTACTCTGTTTGTCATGAACTTAATATGTAGAGAGGCAAGCATAGAAGCACTCTCGAAGTGGAGTAATAGTAGTAGATGCAGGCAGGAGTTGGTCTACTTGTCACATATGTAATGCCTATGTACATGATCATGCCATGAATAACGTCATAACTATGCGGTTCTCTATCAATTGCCCAACAGTAATTTGTCTACCCATCGTATGCTATTTTTGTGAGAGAGATGCCTATAGTGAAAATTATAGCCCCAGGGTCTATTTTAATCATATTACTAAAACCAAATACCTTTCTACAATTTGTTTACTTTTATTTTACTTTGCAATTTATCTATCTACTACTATCAGATTGATCCTTGCAATTAACGAGTACAAGGGGATTGACAACCCTCTTGCCGCGTTGGGTGCAAGTATTTACTCTTGTGTGTAGGTATTCTCAACGGTTGTTTGTGTTGATCTCCTATTGGTTTGATAACCTTGGTTCTCCACTTAGGGACATACTATCCGGTACTATATTGCTTCACCCTTCCTCTTCGGGGAAAAACCCAACGCAACTCACAAGTAGCAGAAAGAATTTCTTGCACCGTTGTCGGGGAGACTTCATCAAACAAATCAAGGTCCCTTCAAACACATTGTCATTTACTTGTTCTAATTTTTATTTTCTTTTATTTGCCTTATTAGTCTCGTTTAAAATATCAAAAGCACAAAAATATTTTATTTTGCTTGCTTGCTTGAAGTTGCTATCATGTCTGAGTTTGAAAAAGTTATTGTTGAAAGCGCTAGGGAAGATAGTGCTAGCGAGTCTTATGAGGAAAAGCCTAAATTATTTGATCTGAATGATGATCCTCGTGATGATGAAGTTCACCATAATGAAACTCCCATAACCTTAAAAACTAAAACTTATCATGTAGGGAGTGGGAATATTATTGGAAAGAATGTCATTCAAGAATTCTTTACTTGCACGGGAGTCATACCACTAATTATGGGATCTATTCTTGATAAAACAAATTTCTATGTAGATTTTATTGCTATGCTTGTGGTTAGATTAGAAAGAATTTTTTGCATATTCATCCTATCCTACAAAAGTTGTTCTTTGAACTTCCCAACATCCATGACCCAAAGGTTAAAAAGATTTCCACTATCATCCCTATGCATGAATTTGATTATATAGTCCGGGAAGCTAGGGACATCTTTGTATTTTATAAAATAGATTTTGAGCATCCTCCAATAGAAGAAATCCTGCATGATAAAGACACTATGCGTAGGTTGGAATGTAATGATTATCATGCTTATGGTGAAAATATTAGGAAGAAAGTCCCTCATACAGAATTAATTACAGCCTTCTATAACAACACCTATGATAAATTTGCATGGATCACTAAAGGAATTAACGAGGGATTTAATGAAGAATGGTTTGAAAACACCGCTAGAGATCCTATTGATAATGAAATCTGTGTTTTATACGAGGACCTTTATGGTGATGACTCAGATTTTGAAGTTATGAATTTTAAGAGCACTAAACAAAGTCCTTTTAATTATCTGAGCTCACCCACCAGAAAAATTAAGCATGAGAATAGAGAACTTTTGAGAAAAGTTTTTGAATACTTGATCCAAAAGGAAACAAAAGATGATAAAACTTGAAACTATGCATTATGCCTAGCTAGGGGCATAAAACAATAGCGCTTGTTGGGAGGCGACCCAATATTTGTCTTATTTGCAATTTATATTTTCTGTTTTGGTGTGATGGCATGATTATTTCTACTGTAATGATTGTGTTTTTATCTTTTAATTAGTGTTTGTTCCAAGTAAAGCCTTTGGGATGATTTGAATGATAGTTGAATTGATTCTGTGCAAAAACAGAAACTTTTGTGCCTAGTGCTGGAATTTACATTTTTACTAGAACGTGATAAAATTCTGAAATTTTTACACAATATTAAGATACAAATTGTTACGTTGTCCTAATTGTTCAGAATTTTTGGAGTTACAAAAGTATAGTTTTTTTTCCAGATCATTACAGACTTTTCTGTTTTAGACAGATTCTGTTTTTTATTGCATAGTGTCCTTGTTGTAAGGATGCTATCGATTATATCAGGGGGCATAAGTCATGGAGAAGTTAAAATACAGTAGATATTATGCAAGAACTATTATAAATTGGTTTACAACAGTACCTAAGTTTATGGTTTACCGATTATACTAATGGATGTCACGAGGTTTTGTTGAGTTTTGTGTGTTGATGTTTTCAAGTTTTGGGTGAGTTTACGATACACATAGGAATAAGGAGCGGCAAGATCCTAAGCTTGGGGATGCCCAAGACACCCAAGGTAATATTCAAGGAAGACCCAAGCATCTAAGCTTGGGGATGCCATCCGGGGCATCCTCTGTTTCATCCACAATTCATTGGTATGTTCACTCTGAGCTATATTTTTATTCATCACATGATATGAGTTTTACTTGGAGCGTCTTGTGCTATAGTTTTATTGTGTTTGTTAGTTTGCCACAATCTTTGTTTGCTGGACACACCTTTTGAGAGAGACACACATTCATCATGATTTGTTAGAATACTCTATGTGCTTCACTTATATCTTTTGAGCTAGGCAGTTGCTCATGTGCTTCACTTATATCTTTAGAGCACGACGTTGGTTATATTTTATAGAAATGATTGCACTCTCATGCTTCACTTATATCTTTTTGAGAGTCTTAAATAGGAAGTGGTAATAGGCATGGGTTATAAGGTTAGTTCAATAATTATAGGTATATAAGAGTTATATAATAAAAACTTTCATGTAGATCACTGAATATAAAATGTGTGATTTAATTATATTGATGTAGTAATATGAAGGGTATTGGGTTCATGATCATTGGTTAATAAAATATCAATATCAAAGCTTGTTATGTATTACTCATTTAAGTGTCTGTCATGGCATGGCGGGGATGTTGGAGCATTTTTATTCCTTGTTGAAATCATTTGTGCTGTTTGAATCGGGGGCACGCGATGGTTAACTCCTCCCTAGGGGCATGCGAGTAGTACTTTTTTTCTAAGGCTAATAAAATTTTCACAATAAATATATGAGTTCTTTATGACTAATGTGAGTTCATGGACACTCCCACCTATCCACATATTGCTAGCCTCTTCAGTACCATATGCATTGCACTTTCTCACCTCGAGAGTCGGTGCAAACTTTGTCGGTGTATCCAAATCCCGTGATATGATACACTCTATCACACATAAGCCCCATTATATCCTTCCTCAAAACAGCCACCATACCTACATATCATGGCATTTCCATAGCCATCCGAGATATATTGCCATGCAACTTTCACGGTTACTTCCACATGACATGTGTGTTCATCATCATATTGCTTTGCATGATCATATAGAGCTAGCATGATATTTGTGGCAAAGCCACCATTCATCATTGTAATACAAGTTACGCTAGATCATTGCACATCCTGGTACATGATACGTCTCCAACGTATCTATAATTTTTGATTGTTCCATGTTGTTATATTATCAATCTTGGATGTTTTATATACATTTACTAGGAACTTTATATCATTTTTGGGACTAACCTATTGACATAGTGCCCAGTGCCAGTTGTTGTTTTTTGCTTTTTTTTACTTTGCAGAATATCAATACCAAACGAAGTCCAAATGCCACAAAACTTTTTGGAGATTTTTTCTGGCCAGAAGACACCCTGGGAGCCAAAGGAGCACAGGAGAGGAGGCCCGTGGGGCCCACTAGGCACCAGGGTGCGCGGGGGCCCAAGTGCGCCATGGTGGGTAGTGGAGCCCGTGAGAAGGTTCTTGACCTACCTCCGCCTCTATAAATACTCTAAAATCCCAAAAACCCTAGCGGAGTCGAGGAAATACAGTTTCCATCGCCGCAAGTTCCAGAACCACGAGATCCAATCTAGAGGCCTTTTCCGGCACTCTGCCGGAGGGGGCAACAATCACGGAGGGGGTTCTTCATCATCCTTGTTGCCCCTCCGATGATGCGTGAGTAGTTTACCACAGACCTACGGGTCCGTAGCTAGTAGCTAGATGGCTTCTTCCCTCTTTTTGATCTTCAATACAATGTTCTCCTCGATGTTCTTGGAGATCTATTTGATGTAACTCTTTTTTGCGGTGTGTTTGTTGGGATCCGATGAATTGTGAGTTTATGATCAGTTCTATCCATGAATATTATTTGAGTCTTTGCTGAACTCTTATATGCATGATTGTTATAGCCTCGTATTTCTTCTCCAAAATTTTGGTTTGGTTTGGCCAACTAGATTGATTTTTCTTGCCATGGGAAGAGGTGCTTTCTGATGGATTCGATCTTGCGGTACTCAATCTCAGTGATAGAAAGAGACATGACACGCATGTATCGTTGCTATTAAGGGTAACAAGATGGGGTTTATTCATACATGGTTTATCTTGTCTACATCATGTCATTGTTCTTATTGCATTACTTTGTTTTTCCATGAACTTAATAGACTAGATGCATGCTGGATAGCGGTTGATGTGTGGAGTAATAGTAGTAGATGCAGGCAGGAGTTGGTTTACTAATCTTGGACGTGATGCCTATATACATGATCATTGCCTTGGATATCGTCATGATTATTCGCTTTTCTATCAATTGCCAACAGTAATTTGTTTACCCACCGTATGCTATTTTCTTGAGAGAAGCCTCTAGTGAAATCTACAGCCCCTGGGTCTATTTTCCTATCATATTAAACCAAAAATACCGTGCTGCATTTTTTCTTTATTTATTTTATTTTGTGTTTTAGTTAGATCTATTTACCAAAACCTATACAATTTAATCTATCTCAATACCGAGGAGGGATTGACAACCCTTCTTACGCGTTGGGATGCAAGTTTTTGTTGTTTGTGTGCAGGTGCTGTTTACATAGTGTTGCTTGGTTCTCCTACTGGATTGATAACCTTGGTTTCATAACTGAGGGAAATACTTACCTTTGCTGTGCTGGATCATCCTCTCCTCTTCGGGGAAATACGAACACAGATACAAGCAATCAGGAAGAATTTCTGGCGCCGTTGCTGGGGAGACATCATCGACATCTATCAAGTACCTACGCATAAACTCTCATCTCCTTGCAATTACTTTATTTCCCATTTGCCTCTCGTTTTCATCTCCCCCAATTCTAAAACATTTTTACAAAAAATACAAAAATATTTTCTTGTTTGATCTTTTGTTTGCTTGCGATTTTGTTTGCGTGGTCACGATGTCTCAAGAAAATACCAAATTGTGTGATTTTTTCAATACTAATAATAATGATTTTATTAGTAGTCCTATTGCTCCTCCCAGCGCTAGTGCGGAGTCTTATGATATTAATGCCGCTTTGTTGAATCTTGTTATGAAAGAGCAATTTTCCGGTAATCCTAATGAGTATGCCGCATCCCATCTAAACACTTTCATAGAATTGTGTGATATGCAAAAGAAAAAAGATGTTGATGTCTACTACACAACTTGTTCTTGTAGACTTGTGTTGGGCCTCCAAGCGCATAGTATTGTAGGACAGTAGCAAATTTCCCTCAAGTGGATGACCTAAGGTTTATCAATCCGTGGGAGGCGTAGGATGAAGATGGTCTCTCTCAAACAACCCTGCAACCAAATAACAAAGAGTCTCTTGTGTCCCCAACCCACCAAATACAATGGTAAATTGTATAGGTGCACTAGTTCGGTGAAGAGATGGTGTTACAAGTGTAGTAATGATAGTAGATATTTATTTTTGTAATAGGAACAATAAAAAACAGCAAGGTAGCAAGTAAAAGTGAGCACAAATGGTATTGCAATGCTTGAAAATGAGGCCTAGGGTTCATAATTTCACTAGTGCAATCTCTCAACAGTGCTAATATAATTGGATCATATAACCATCCCTCAACATGCGATGAAGAATCACTCCAAAGTTCTTATCTAGCGGAGAACATAAGACACAATTGTTTGTAGGGTACGAAAGCACCTCAAAGTTATCCTTTCCGATCGATCTATCACAAACAGCCTAAGAGTTCGTACTAAAATAACACCATATGATACACACCAACCAACTCTAATGTCACCTAGATACTCCAATGTCACCACGACTACCTGTGAGTTGATTATACGATATGCATCAAACAATTTCAGAGTCATAATACTCAATCCAACACAAAGAACTTCAAAGAGTGCCCCAAAATTTCTACCGAAGAAACAAGGACGAAAACATGCATCAACCCCTATGCATAGATTACCCCAATGTCACCTCAGGAATCCGTGAGTTGAGTGCCAAAGCACATATCAAGTGAATCAATATGGTACCCCATTGTCACCACGGGTATTCATAGCAAGACATACATCAAGTGCTCTCAAATCCATAAAAGTATTCAATCCGATAATAACGAAATCTCAAAGGGAAAACTCAAATTCATCATAACAAGATAGAGAGGGGAAAACACCATATGATCCAACTATATTAACAAAGCTCGTGATACATCAAGATCGTGCCAAATCAAGAACACGAGAGAGAGAGAGAGAGATCAAACACATAGCTACTAGTACAAACCCTCAGCCCCGAGGGTGAACTACTCCCTCCTCATCATGGTGGCTGCCGGGATAATGAATATGGCCTCCGGTGATGATTTCCCCCTCCGGCAGGGTGCCGGAACAGGGTCCAGATTGGTTTTTCGTGGCTATAGAGGCTTGCGGGGGCGTAACTTCCGATCTAGGTTAACTTTCAGAAGTTTCTGAATATGTATGATTTTTTGGCGTCGGTCTCACACTGAGAGGGGCTTCAGGGGGCCCACTACCCACCAGGGCACGCCAAGGGGTGGCACGCCCTGGTGCCTAGTGGGCAGCAGGGGGCCCCCTCCAGTGGGTCTTTGCTCCAGTATTTTTTTATATTTCCCAAAAAAATCTTCAAAAAGTTTCGTGCAATTCTGAGAACTTTTATTTCTGCATAGAAAATAACACCATGGTATTTGTGCTGAAAACAGTGTCAGTCCGGGTTAGTTCCATTCAAATCATACCAAAACCATATAGAATTGTAGTAAACATGACATGAATACTTCATAAATTATAGATACGTTGGAGACGTATCAGCATCCCCAAGCTTAATTCCTGCTCGTCCTCGAGTAGGTAAATGAGAAAAGAAATAATTTATGAAGTGTGAATTATAGCATAGTGCATAAGTTTGATCAATGATAATTTCAATCACTTTTCCTAGCATCATAACATCAACTCTTTCTCATAAAACTCATCATGATAAAGTAGCAGTCAATTCATATGTTATGGTTCAAACAATGCATTCTCTTGAAACTAGACAACATATGTTCTCAGTCACCAAACAATTGCAATTCAACTTATTCTCAACAAAGTCTAAGTAAGATCTACACATACTCAATCATCATATAGTCTTCTATGATTGCAAGTACTCAAAGCATATTTTTCGAACAAATGGCATCCATCGAACATATAGAAAGACAGGGGCTTAATGTTTCGCCTCCCAACTCATTCATCTTAGAGATAATTGTCAATAATAAAAAATTATGATCAAATATATTTGACTGGCCATATGTGCCTAGATCTTTCCCCACCATGCGATGTTGCCAACTAAAGTATAATTGAGGTTGAAATGGGAATGCATACTATTGACTCTTGCATAAAAGTAAATACTAAAAAGTAAAAGATAGGCCCTTCGCAGAGGGAAGCAGAGGTTGTCATGCGCTTTTTATCTTTGGATGCACAATCCCTTAATGCAATGGAACATCACGTTATATTGCCCCTTATGATAGCAACCTTTATTATGCAGTCCGTCACTTTTATTACTTTGCCATCACAAGTTTTTACAATGCTTATTTTCCATTACAATAAAAGATCAAACATATTTAGGAGCAATTTTTATTGCTTTATGCACCGATGAAAACTTACTTGAAGGATCTTATTCAATCCATAGGTAGGTATGGTGGACACTCATGGCAAGAAACTGGGTTTTAGGGTTTTTTGATGCACAAGTAGTATCTCTACTTAGTATGAATTTTTGGCTAGCAAAAGATCCTAAGCAAACACCACATGTTGGAGGATCCATAACAATATAACTTCTATGCAAATATTCACAACCATAACTCATTACGTTGTCTTCCTTGTCCAACTTCAAATAATTTTCTCAAGTTTGAAAATAATTAATGGGTGTTCACAATCATAGAAGGTGTCCAAGACAATATATTTGTATGTTAAAGTTCTCTTCCTTATACTAATTATTCATGAATTGCTTGTATGACCAATATTGTGATTGTCAAGCTTCAATAGATTTCACTTTCTAAACCCAATGTGAAGCTACTACTAGGAATGATATGAACATATAATTTCAACTTCATGATATTCAATTCATTCAAAAAATTACTCATAGGATATAACTGAAGCACAAGATAAATGACAAACTACTCCAAAAAGATATAAGTGAAGATCAAGCGAGTAGTTAAGTAAATGGGTAGCTATGTGAGGACTCTCTCTCATTTAAAATCTTTTAGATCTAAGTATTTTATTAAACCAGCAAGCAAAACAAAATAAAATGGTATTCCAAGAATAGCACATCTCATGCGAAGAAGCAAAAACTTAGGTTCAACCGATACTAACCGATAATTGTTGATGAAGAAAGGGGGGATGCCTACCGGGGCATCCCCAAGCTTAGATGCTTGAGACTTCTTGAAATGTTATATTGGGATTCCTTGGGCATCCCCAAGCTTGAGCTTTTGTGTCTCTTTAATTCCTTTTATATCACGGTTTCCCTAAATCTTAAAAACTTGATCCACACAAAACTCAACAAGAACTCGTGAGATAAGTTAGTATAAACCAATGCAATAACCTTATCATTATCTACTGTAGAAAATCACTAAAATTATTATTTAACATTTCATACTAAATGCCTCTGAATATTTAATACTCCTATCTTCAAATAGAATCATTAAACAAGCAAACATATGCAAACAATGCAAACATAACAGCAATCTGTTTAAACAGGACAGTCTGTAAAGAGTGCAATTATACTCATACTTCCCTCACTCCAAAAATTCTGAAAAATTAGCACACTGTAGAAATTTTTTCATAACTTACCGTGTAAAAACTTCAAGATTTTATCGTGTTCTGACTATTCACAAATATTCAAAACATAACAACAAACTTTCTGTTTTCAAACAGGAACATATAGACTTGCAAAATAAGCATGGTAAAGGCTATCCTTGACAATTTTATTGAAATAAAAGATATCAAACATTACTCTAAATAACAGCAAGCAAATACTAATAAAATAATATGACGCTCCAAGCAAAACTCATATCATGTGCCGAATAAAAATATAGCCCCAAGTAAGGTTACCGATAATGTTGGAGACGAAAGAGGGGATGCCTTCCGGGGCATCCCCAAGCTTAGTTGCTTGGATCTTCCTTGAATATTACCTTGGGGTGCCTTGGTCATCCCCAAGCTTAGGGTCTTGTCACTCCTTATTCTCCTCATATCGATATCTCACCCAAAACTTGAGAACTTCAATCACACAAAACTTAACGGA
Organism: Thinopyrum elongatum; assembly: GCA_011799875.1. Taxonomy (NCBI): domain Eukaryota; kingdom Viridiplantae; phylum Streptophyta; class Magnoliopsida; order Poales; family Poaceae; genus Thinopyrum; species Thinopyrum elongatum. The sequence goes on from CM022303.1 coordinate 205,161,169, forward strand.
ACTTCGTGAGATGGGTTAGCATAGTAAAACAAATCATCCACTTGGTACTGCCAAAGAAAAGATTCATAATTATTTCCACATAATGCCTACTATAATATATAATTTCCACAATTTATATTAAGCAATATATGCCATAGAAAACATAAAACAAGAAAACTATGCATTGCAAACAGAATTTGTCAAAACCAGAACAGTCTGTAAAGATCTGAATAATGACTATGCTTTTGTAACATCAAAAATTATGAAAAATTAGGAAAACATAGCCAATTTGTGTATCAATAATATGCAAAAACTTCAGAGTTTTTAGACGATCCAATGAGTTTTAACAATTCTGTTACGGGGCCAAAAGTTTCTTTTTTTGCACAGAATCGAGTCAACTATCATCCACACTATCCCAAAGGCTTTACAGGGCACTTTATTGAAACAAAAGCTATAAACATGATTACTACAGTAGCCTAATCATGTGAACACACAAAAATAGTTGGGGTAAATGTTGGGTTGTCTCCCAACAAGCTCTTTTCTTTAATGCCTTTTTAGCAAGGCATGATGATTTCAATGATGCTCACATAAAAGATAAGAATTCAAACACAAAGAGAGCATCATGAAGCGTATGGCTAGCATATTTAAGCCTAACCCACTTCCTATGCATAGGGATTTTTTGAGCAAACAACTTATGGGAGCAAGAATCAACTAGCATAGGAAGGCAAAGCAAGCAAAACTTCAAGATTTTCAACACATAGAGAGGAAACTTGATGTTGTTCAAATATATATGAGAATATCTTTCCCTCTCATAATAATTTTCAGTAGCATCATGAATAAATTCAACAATATAACTATCAAATAAATCATTCTTTTCATGATCCACATAAATAAATTTTTTATTACTCTCCACATAAGCTAAATTATTCTCATGAATAGTAGTGGGAGCAAACTCAACAAAATAACTATCATGAGATACTTGATTGGCATAGTCCAATTGAAAATTAAAATCATGATGACAAGTTTCATGGTTATCATTATTCTTTATAGCATATATGTCATCACAATAATAATCATAGATAGGAACTTCATTGTCAAAATCAATTGAAACCTCTTCCAAGATAGTGGAATCATCATTAAATAAAGTCATGACCTCTCCAAATCCACTTTTATCATTATAATAAAATTCAACACCCTCCAAAATAGTGGGATAATTATTATCTAAATTTGACACTCCTCCAAACCCACTTTCATCATTATAATCATCATAAATAGGAGGCATGCTTGCATCATAGTAAATATTCTCATCAAAATTTGGGGGACTAAAAATACCATATTCACCAAACATAGCACCCCCAAGCTTATGGCTTTGCATATCATTAACATCATGGATATTCAAAGAATTCATACTAGCAACATTGCAATCATGCTCATCATTCAAAGATTTTATGCCAAACATTTTATTGAATTCTTCTTCTATCAATTGAGCATAATTTTCCTTTCCATCATTTTCAAGAAAGACATGATAAAGACGAATAATATGAGGCAACCTCAATTCCATTTTTTTGTAGTTTTCTTTTATAAACCTAACTAGTGATAAAATAAGAAACTAAAACATTCAATTGCGAGATCTAAAGATATAGCTTCAAGCACTCACCTCCCCGGCAACGGCTCTAGAAAAGAGCTTGATGTCTACTACATAACTTATTCTTGTAGACTCGTGTTGGGCCTCCAAGCGCAGAGTTTTGTAGGACAGTAGAAAATTTCCCTCAAGTGGATGACCTAAGGTTTTATCAATCCATGGGAGGCATAGGAAGAAGATGGTCTCACTCAAACAACCCTGCAACCAAATAACAAAGAGTCTCTTGTGTCCCCAACACACAAAATACAATGGTAAATTGTATAGGTGCACTAGTTCGGTGAAGAGATGGTGATACAAGTGTAGTAATGATAGTAGATATTGATTTTTTTAATAGGAACAATAAAAAACAGCAAGGTAGCAAGTAACAAAAGTGAGCACAAATGGTATTGCAATGCTTGAAAATGAGGCCTAGGGTTCATACTTTCACTAGTGCAATCTCTCAACAATGCTAATATAATTGGATCATATATCCATCCCTCAACGTGCGATGAAGAATTACTCCAAAGTTCTTATCTAGCAGAGAACATAAGATGAAATTGTTTGTAGGATACGAAACCACCTCAAAGTTATCCTTTCTGATTGATCTATCGAGCTATCCCTATAAGCGTCACAAACAGCCCAAGAGTTCATACTAAAACAACACCATATGATACACATAAACCAACTCTAATGTCACCTAGATACTCCAATGTCACCATGAGTATCCGTGAGTTGATTATATGATATGCATCAAACAATTTCAGAGTCATAATACTCAATCCAACACAAAGAACTTCAAAGAGTGCCCCAAGATTTCTACCGGAGAAATAAGGACGAAAACGTGCATCAACCCCTATGCATAGATTACCCCAATGTCACCTCGGGAATCCGTGAGTTGAGTTCCAAAACACATATCAAGTGAATCAATATGATACCTGTTACGTCTCCGTCGTATCTACTTTTCCTAACGCTTTTCCTCTTGTTTTGGACTCTAATTTGCATGATTTGGATGGAACTAACCCGGACTGACGCTGCTTTCAGCAGAACTACCATGGTGTTGTTTTTTGTGCAGAAATAAAAGTTTTCGGATTGGAAGGAAACTTTGCGAGGACTTTTTATATAATAAAAGAGAATTACTGGAGCCAAGAACCACCGGAGGGGGGCCCCTGGGTGTGCACAACCCACCAGGGCGTGCCTCCCCCTCCCGGCGTGCCCAGGTGGGTTGTCCCCACCTGGTGGCCCCGCCGACCCTATCTCCGACGCTATAAATTCACATTTTCGGAGAAAAAAATAGGAAAGGAAGAATTATCGCGTTTCACGAGATGGAGCCACCGCCGCCTCCTGTTCTTCATCGGGAGGCCAGATCTGGAGTCCGTTTGGGGCTCCGGAGAGGGGGATCTTCGATCTTCGTCATCAGCAACCCTTCTCCATCGCCAATTCCATGATGCTTCCCACTGGGAGTGAGTAATTCCTTCGTAGGCTCGCTGGTCGGTGAGGAGTTGGATGTGATTCATCATGTAATCAAGTTAGTTTTGTTAGGGCTTGATCCCTAGTATCCATTATGTTCTGAGATTGATGTTGCTATGACTTTGCCATGCTTAATGCTTGTCACTTTGGGCCCAGGTGCCATGATTTCAGATCTGAACCGTTTATGTTATCACCATTATATCTATGTTCTAGATCCAATCTTGCAAGTTATAGTCACCTACTACGTGTTATGATCCGCAAACCCCGGAGTGACAATAGTCGGGATACTTTCCGGTGATGATCGTAGTTTGAGGAGTTCATGTATTCACTATGTGTTAATGTTTTGTTCAGGTTCTCTATTAAAAGGAGGCCTTAATATCCCTTAGTTTCCTTATGGACCCCGCTGCCACGGGAGGGTAGGACAAAAGATGTCATGCAAGTTCTTTCCATAAGCACGTATCACTATTTACGGAATACATGCCTACATTATATTTATGAATTGGAGCTAGTGCCGTATCGCCCTAGGTTATGACTATCATATGATGAATATCATCCAATGAATTTACCGATCCAATGCCTATGATTTTCTCTTATATTGTTCCTGCTAAGTTACTACTGTTGTTGTTACTATTACACTTGCTACAAAATCATTGTTATCACTGTTACCGTTACTATTGTTGTTGCCACTACTATCAAAACTATCATATTACTTTGCTACTGATCATATTGCTACAGATAATTAATCTCCAGGTGTGGTTGAATTGACAACTCAGCTGCTAATACTTGCAAATATTCTTTGGCTCCCCTTGTGTCGAATCAATAAATTTGGGTTGAATACTCTACCCTAAAAAACTATTGCGATCCCCTACACTTGTGGGTTATCAAGACCTTTTTCTGGCGCCGTTGCCGAGGAGCATAGCTATATTTGTTGAGTCACTTGGGATTATTATCAATTTATCATTATGAAGAATCTGAAGGATACCAAGACTAAGATATTTCCCTCTAAGATGAGGGGAGGTAAGGAACTGCCATCTAGCTCTGCACTTGATTCACCTTCTATTTTGAGTAGACTTGCAACACCACCACATGCTAGTAATCCTGATATGTCGCAAGTTATTGATGATGCTACTCATGATGATGCTAGTACCTTGCTTGATGATGATGTGCCACTGGGTGATTTTCTTGATGAACAACTTGCTAAAGCTAAAGTTTTTGAGAATGCTGAAATTGATGAAACTGATGAAGTACCTGAAATAGAAAATCTTGAAACACCTATTAGACCTAGTTCTCCTAGATATGAATTGCCTAAGGTACCTGAAGGTTATGTTATGGATGAGGAGACAACTAGAGATTTTCTTGCTTGCAATGATAGAGATGATCTTAAGAACTTATTATGCAAACTGAAAGAGAAATCTTTGAATGCTAGAATGAAATGTGATCCTATGTTTGCTACTTCACCTATCTTTGTTGATGATAAGGATTATGAATTCTTTGTCGACCCAGAGTTAATTACTTTGGTTGAATCTGATCCTTTCCATGGTTATGAAACTGAAACTGTTGTGGCACATCTTACTAAGCTGAATGATATAGCCACCCTATTTGCTCATGATGATAAAATTCGCTACTATTATATTCTCAAATTATTTCTATTCTCATTAAAGGGTGATGCTAAGACTTGGTATAATACTCTTGCTCCTGGTTGTATGCATATTCCCAGGATATGATTTATTACTTCTCTGAAAAATATTTTTTTGCTCATAAGAAACAAGCTGCCTTACAGGAAATATTTAACATTGTGCAAATTGAAGAAGAGAGTCTCCCACAAGCTTGGGGGAGGCTTCTCCAATTGCTAAATGCTTTGCCTGATCATCCTCTTAAGAAAAATGAAATACTTGATATCTTCTATAATGGACTAACCGATGCTTCTAGGGACTTCCTAGATAGTTGTGCTGGTTGTGTTTTCAGGGAACGAACTGTTGAACAAGCTGTGGAACTACTGAATAATATATTGAAAAATTATGATGATTGGACTCTTCCTGAACCACCGCATAAACCAACTCCAAAGAAGAGGGGTATTTTATATCTCAGTCCTGAAGATATGCAAGAGGCAAAGAAATCCATGAAGGAAAAAGGTATCAAGGCAGAGGATGTTAAAAATTTACCTCCTATTGAAGAGATACATGTACTTGACACACCACCACCCAAGGTGGTAGAGGTAAATTCTTTAATGAAATTCAATGAAAAGGATGATCCCTATAGTATGCATCCTAGTCAATGCCTTTATGAGTTTGATAATTACATTAGAAAACAAGATCACTTCAATGCCAATGTTATGAAAACAATTGAATTATAATTCTGATATGATTGCTCGCTTGAATGACTTGTTATTTAGAATCACCAATTGTGACGCCCCCGGCTTAATCGTGCACTAACCATACACGCAAATGCACACGATCAAGCCTAAGGACTCACTTGAAGATATCACAACACAACTCTAAAACATAAATAAAGTCATACAAGCTTTATATTACAAGCCAGGGGCCTCGAGGGCTCGAATACATAAGCTCACATACAAGCATCAACGGAAGCATCAGATATCTGAGTACAGATATAAAAGAGAAACAGATAGGCCTTTAAAAGGCGGGGCAAAAGAAAAAACTACGATTGAAAAGGCGCATGCCTCCTTCCTAGGACCCTCCGAACCTACTCCTGGTCGTCAGCCAACTCGTAGTAGAAGCCATCCTCGGGGTAGTAGTAGTGATCATCGACAGGGGCAGCTGGCTCCGGGGCTCCGTCATCTAGTTGCATCAAACGGATATGGGGAAAAAGAGGAAGCAAAGCAACCGTGAGTACTCATCCGCAGTACTCAGCAAGCAATGATCTACACTACATATGCAACATTATCAAAGGGAGGCTGTATATGTGGACTGGGCTGCAGAAATGCCAGAATAGAGAGAAGGCCTAGTCCTATCGAAGACTAGCATCTTCAGCGGTCTTGCAGCATTAGAAGAGTGTAGATCAGTACAATATAATGTAGTAGTAGTATCAACCTCGTCCAGAGATCCTTCCTCGACTCCCTGCGAGAAAGCAATCCGAGAGCCATACTATCCATTTCTCATCACAAGTATCCAATTCTAGTTGTATCGATCGGGATACAACTCCGAGCGTCCGTTACCAAGGATCCGGCTATGCATAGATTAGTTCTTCCCTGCAGGGGTGCACCAACTTACCCACCACGCTCGATTAACTCCGGCCGGACACACTTTTCTGGGTCATGCCCGGCCTCGGCTAAACGACATGCCGCAATCCGACCTAGGCTTAATAGAGAGGTCAGCACGCCAGACTAAACCTATGCCCCCAGGGGTCTTGGGCCATCGCCCCGGGAACTCCAGCACGTTGCGTGGGCAGCCGGTGAGCAGACCTAGCAACCCACACTATCAAGGCGGTTGCATTACGTGGTGCAACCCGGCGTGCGCCGCTCAGTCACTGACGTCCATTTAGCTTCGGCTAATGCATACGACGCAGAGTGACCATAACTATTCCCACGTGATGGTTAGTGCTATCAGGCCAAAGGCCTACTCGGATCAAATATCCAAATCGTTAGTGTATTGGGAGTGTGCGGTAACGAGCAGAGACTCACGATCGATGTGACCCCGTCGCCCCGTCTCGAGGACTTGCGGCAAGGGCTAAGAATGCCCGACCACGCCTCGTAATTATCTCACGGGCACCCTCTAGGTCAACCCGTCTCCACATCACTCGCATCTTATGCTCGCTTGGGTACTCCTCAGGGTCGACCCGACTTTATCATGGTTCATGGAGAAAGTCATGGTAACCGTGTGTCCAAACACCAGGGGGAAAACTGAGGAATCACCCTCGACGGATTCCACCTGATGTAGTTGTCAAGGTGAACTTAGGAGGAATCACCCTCGAGGTTCACACTTGAGGTGTTGCACGACAGTGTCGTTATCGGGAGTGGTGAAGGAGGAATCACCCTCGATGACCACGACTGAATAGCTACTCTATAGAGTTAACATCAGAAGTGCTAAACGAGGTATCACCCTCGGCACTCGATAGTAACGCTGCAGTGTCGTACAACTAAGGGGGGGTCATGTGCGGTGCCGGGGCCTGGTTATCGATCATGTTGATCGAGTCATATGATAATCCAGCGGGGGCAACTGGGACAAAGTGGGGTCTCTGGTGGGTCTCTACCCAGTCTATACTAAGCAGTTTAGGATAAGCAGGTAAGTATCAACAACAGTTACAAAAGCAGGCTATGCATCAGAAATAGGATAAGCAGTAGCAGCAAACATTTCTAATGCAAGCATAAGAGAGAAAGAATAGGCGATATCGGCATGTTCAAGGGGGGGGTGCTTGCCTGGAAGCTCTGCGGCAAAAGCAAGGTCGTCAATGGTGTCGTCGGGCTCCTGAGCTGCGTGGGTCTCGGGGTCTATCGGAATAGAAGAGGGGGAAGAAACAATAAATAAAAGGCAGACAATTGCAATCACAGATGCATGGCATGGCAACATGTTATACGAGGGATGCCCTAATGCAGTACTATGCAAGTTAGTGGGAGCGGAAAATTATCCGGGAGTGTTCTCCCAGCTCCGGGTGATTATCGGACAGATGAAACGGAGGGGAATGTTCCATGTTCATCATGCTAGAGGCATGTGACAGGTATGAGGAGGGCATATTCGGATCCGTCTCGTCTTTCTGATCAACTTTCATGTAGAAAGTTTTTCGATCCAAGCTACGGATTAATTTCTATGACTTTTCAAAGATTTTAGCATTTTTTGGAATTATTATAATTAGAAAATTCGGCAGAAAAGGAAATATGACATCAGCATGATGTCACTACTGCATCAGCAGCCAGCTGGGGGTTTGACTAGCCAACTGGGTCTAGTGGGACCCAGTGGTCAGTCTCTGTCTAGACTAATAGTGGGTTAGTTTAGCTAATTAACCTAATCTTGCAGTGGGCCCAGCCTGTCAGTGTCTGTAACTAATTAGCAGATTTAATCTAATTATCTATTAACAGTAATTAGTCGCTCGGGCCCACTCGTCGGTGACAGAGGTGAACAGTGCGCACGTGTTGACCAGAGTCAACACGGTCAAACAGCGTCGGGGGCCCACTGGCAGCTTCACAGAGTGGGCCCCACCACTGGCCAGGTCAGCGCTGCCGTCGGAAACACATCGGCGAGCCTCCCGCGGCGGCAACCTCGCCGGTGGGGCTCGGGATTCTGCTACGGTGGTCCAAAAGCGGCGCGGTTGGGCTCTTTCGAAAGTTGGTGGAGCCGCGCATCGAACTACGGCGTCGGCCCGTGTAGGAGGAGCTCGGAAATGATGGCTACGGCGAGCTCAGGCGGCGACCGGAATCGGTCCAACGCGGGCGCGTGGTTTTGGGGCGTTCTTGACCGAACGGAGCATGCTGGCGGGTTCTACGGAGTTCAAGGAGCTTAACGGTGGCAACGGCTTGGCTTCAGATGGCCGAGCGCGACGGCAACATCAACGGCGGCGGAGCTCAGCTCGGCCATGGCGGCAGGGGTGGCTAGCAGCGATGGGGCAAGTGGAAAGGAGGCAGTGCTCACCACGGGAGCACACGGTGGCTCGGTGACCGATTAGTAGCAGCAGGGGAGGCCGACGGCGCCGGTGATCGTCGGTGATCCAGAAGCGGGGTCTGGCTCGATCTCGGCAATGTCGTGGCCTCCACCTCGAATGCGCGGTCGGGGAAGAAGGAGAGGACAACGGCGGGGCTGACGGTGAGCTTGGAGAGGCGAGGGAGGCATGGTGGTCACCGTGGTGGAGCCGCGCGGCGACGGTGTCGCTCGGGAGAGGAGGAAGAAGAGGCGAGCACACGAGAGAGAGAAGGAAAGGGGGAGAGTGCGGGCGAGGGTGTCCAGGGGGAGTGGATGGCCTCGGCCTTATCCTCCCGCTGTCGGTGGCGTCGCCGTGTCACTGTTTCGCCGGAGCGCGCGCGCGACCACGGGCGAGGCGACACGCGCGAGGAGAGAGAGGAGGGAGATAGTGGGGAGTGGGCTGGGCCGGCTCGGGATGCGACAGGTAAGCCCAGGTAGGCCTTCTAACCTCTTTTCTATTCTGTTTTTCCTTTTTATTTAATAACAGAGAGAGGAAATGAATTATTTGGGCAGTTTATTGACTCGGGAAAAACTTGGGAAGTGTCCCATTAAATCCCTGGTGATTTTAGACACTGCCACAAATTTTTTGGGGAGTTTTGGAATCCAACTGAATTTTTCATAAATGGAATAGCATTTTAAAATGCTAGAATTGCACTGGATTAATTGCTAATGCTCATTTTAGCAACATAGTGATGTTCTTTTTCTTAACATCAAATTGTTTTGGAATATTTGCTAAATGATGAACATTTTTGCAGCAATATTTGAGCAACTTCAAATTGCACTTTGAATTTGAATTGAATTCAAAGAGGAGTTTGAAATGAGAGATTTATCCAACTTGATTATCATTGCAAATCACAGTAGCTTAGCATCATCATGATGGATTACTGTGGCATCATTACACAGGGGTGTTACAATTCTCCTCCACTACAAGAAATCTCGTCCCGAGATTTAAGTGGGGAAGTAAAGGGTAACTTTGGAAGAACTGACCCTTATAGGGTTAATTATGAGGGGAACAATTCAGGGAATGTGGCAGAAGTATCTCTCGAGTTGAAACTTAAGAAAACATCCAGAGCAAAGTATGAAGGTACAATAGGAAGTTTCAAGCGAATGGACAAACAATCGATACCTGAACAGAGTGTGAGAAGGGGGTTCAGAGCATCGGGAATAGATCATCTCTCGGAGGGTGACTCGTGATAACACACAAGGCCAAGAGCAAATGATACTTCGGAATCAAGGATATACAGGAGAGTCAGGTTCCGATCCTGAGGAACTATGGGGGTGTCGATCAAAAGTAGGGAGAACAGTGGCATCTTACCGGTCCCGACAACAAGGTATGTCGGGGGATAGCCTGTGAGTTATCTCGGCGACAACATCGGTACCAAGGGCAAGGGACGAAGAGAACCATTTTCCTGCTCGTTGAACGAGACGGACCAATAGGCAAAGTTCTCGTCCATCGGTGGTTACCGGAATGTCATCAATATTAGTAACAGGGTCGTACTGACCGAATTGTACCTCGAGGTGTTTTCATAAGCAGAGTATTATCTCTGCTTATATTATATAGATCAGAAGAAAGATTTAATAAACAAATGGAAAGGAAAAATGATTAATTGATTATTCAAATTACCCAATATGAAGGAAGATGTGTTTACACACAAGAACTAGGAGTATATCCTTTCCCAAGGAAAAGCGGAGCACGATATACATGATAGGACAACAAGTTCAAAAATATTTAGGCAAAGGGGCGAGGGAAGAATCATGATATTACCCACACCACGGTGTTTGGATAATAGATCAAGAAACATTCGGCATTGTGCTTCCAATGTTCTTGTTGATATTCGGAATACCACAATCATGCTTCGAGGTAGCAGTAACATGGTGTTTCAAGCAAAGATAATGGTGAAGCGAAAGGTTATTGGAACCACAGGTATGACACAAGCTCAAAATCAAGTTTGTTGTTCGAGGTGAAATGATAAGATGAGGAAGATCGACGTAAGCTTCGCTCATCGTCAAAAAGTTGTGCTCCGGGAATAAGGACCAGGTAGCACAGTTAAAATTAGCACGATAATGATATAGCCGATCAGGCTAGGAATGATGTGACGGAGTATCACTCCAATTAAGAATTTACAAGAGGTAGTGCAATGACACAATATCCTCGAGATAACATGAGGTAGTACTTGAAGGTAGATCAAATTAGAGGTTTGACAGGTGAAATGACCTACAGGAGACAAGTATTTTAACTTGTCTGTGAAATGGGATCAAAGAAGAACAATCATGGTCGGAACCACGATTACAAAGGATCAAAGCAAAATACAAGATGAATTTATAAAAAGGGATTATTATTTTTACGAGCAGCTTCCATGATAAGTTCTACATCGGGTCCATGGGCATGCACACAAAGTTTCAAGGTCGACTCCCACTTCTCCAATGCATAATCTTTCATTCACAGCTCTGTTAAAAATTATATGAACATGAAGAACTACCTGGTGATATACCAGAGGAGTATGGCCCGCGAAAATTATCGGGTTCGCACTGATTAAGAAGGCATAGGTTCAACCCATCAGGGCATCTTAGGAACATATAGCATGAACTTCAGGAGTAATTAACACAAGCTCGACAGCAGAACATGGTTGACAAAATGAGAGGATACAATTTTCCAAAGGCATTATGTATCAGGGAAATAACTCACAAGAATTTTGGATGTGAAGGACACTGTCGGATAGTAATCCAACAAAGGATTCAGCGGTCCTCAAAGGATCTGATGTGAGTATCAGTACTCAATCAGAAGGAGGAAAGAATGCAAAGGCATCAGATTATAGAAACAGCTGAATAATTCGGCGTTCAAGTTGAAGGGAACTAGGTGGTCAATCAATTGCAACATGATTGGCCGAGATCCAACTCATGTCTAGAATGACGTCTAAGCAGGAAGGTCAAATTTCAGGGTTCGACTGATGATTGCGAGCATTCGCAACATGATGAATCAATAGGCTCATGATGACAATGACAAAGGATGTTAATGAATATTGTCGGACATATGGATTTAACCATAATGCAGGCAGACAAGACTTTCGGGAGCACTAGGCTGCAGGGGATCTTCGGGAGATCAGATAGCAATACGAAGTATTTCGTGAAACAAAAGAACAAATGGGGATGAATGGATCCCTGGAAATGTGAGGAATTATTCATCAGTATGTTCAGGCGGAAAGGAACTGCAAGGCAGTAGGTTCAGAGAATTCTTGAAATGTCGGATAGTATTTCGACATGTCGGATGGAACAAAAAAGTAATTGGAATGAATATATGTACGACAAGTGTAAGTAGTTATTCGTCAGGATTTATCGGTGGTCAGGAACTACAAAGCAGTGGGCACAGGGTCTTGGGAATCATCGAGGAGTTTCTTCAGAGTCTTCTGATGGAGCAGACGATAATCTGTGGTGCAGGGGCTCTCCGAGATGACGTGGTTACGAGAACCTAATGTCAGAGTTAGTAAAATCTTTAACCCGAATAGAAGAGAAATCAGAGTCCCAGAGTAAGGTCGAGGAATAAAAGATCCTAATACCACCCAATTGGCGACGTGGGCCCGTAAGCCACATAGCCAAGTTAGTAAAATAGTTTTCATTGACTAGACTCAACTTCGGCCAAGGAGTTGGAAAGGGGGATTCCTACAGGTAGTTGGCTCTGATACCAACCTATGACGCCCCCGGCTTAATCGTGCACTAACCATACAGCCAAATGCACACGATCAAGCCTAAGGACTCATTGGAAGATATCACAACACAACTCTAAAACATAAATAAAGTCATACAAGCTTTATATTACAAGCCAGGGGCCTCGAGGGCTCGAATACATAAGCTCACATACAAGCGTCAGTGGAAGCATCAGATATCTGAGTACATATATAAAAGAGAAACAGACAGGCCTTTAAAAGGCGGGGCAAAAGAAAACACTATGATCGAAGGCGGCGCAGGCCTCCTGCCTAGGACCCTCCGAACCTACTCCTGGTCGTCAGCCAACTCGTAGTAGAAGCCATCCTCGGGGTAGTAGTAGTGATCGTCGACAGGGGCAGCTGGCTCCGGGATGCGACAGGTAAGCCCAGGTAGGCCTTCTAACCTCTTTTCTATTCTGTTTTTCCTTTTTATTTAATAACAGAGAGAGGAAATGAATTATTTGGGCAGTTTATTGACTCGGGAAAAACTTGGGAAGTGTCCCATTAAATCCCTGGTGATTTTAGACACTGCCACAAAAAGTTTGGGGAGTTTTGGAATCCAACTGAATTTTTCATAAATGGAATAGCATTTTAAAATGCTAGAATTGCACTGGATTAATTGCTACTGCTCATTTTTGCCACATAGTGATGTTCTTTTTCTTAACATCAAATTGTTTTGGAATATTTGCTAAATGATGAACATTTTTGCAGCAATATTTGAGCAACTTCAAATTGCACTTTGAATTTGAATTGAATTCAAAGAGGAGTTTGAAATGAGAGATTTATCCAGCATGATTATCATTGCAAATCACAGTAGCTTAGCATCATCATGATGGATTACTGTGGCATCATTACACAGGGTTGTTACACCAATGATGTTAGAGGTGTAGGAAAACATGCCTCTATGGTTCAAACTCAACTAAACTAGTTGCTAGATCTCAAAGAGAGTTGCTAGATGAAATGAACAATAATATAAATGACTTTGTTGTTAGAGTAGCAACTAGAGGAGGTAAAATGACTCAGGAACCACTTTATCCTGTAGGACACCCTAAAAGAATTGAACAAGACTCTCAAAGAATTAACACTGATGCACCTAGTCCTTCTAAAAAGAAGAAGAAAAAGAAAAATGATAGGACTTTGCATGCCTCTAGTGAACTTGAAATAGAAAAACCTCCTCATAATGATAATGATGTTTCTATCTCTGATGCTGAAACTCAATCTAGTAATGAACATTCACTTAGTGATAATGAAAAAGATAATGATGATGTTCATGAAGATACTCAACCAGACAATGATAAACAACCAGATAATGATGTTGAGATAGAACTAGCTGTTGATCTTGATAACCCACAACCCAAAAATAAAAGATATGATAAAAGAGACTTTGTTGCTAGAAAACATGGTAAAGAACCATGGGTTCAAAAACCCATGCCCTTTCCACCTAAATCAACTAAGAAGAAAGATGATGAAGAATTTAAACGCTTTGCTGAAATGCTTAGACTAGTCTTTTTGCGCACTCGTTTGACTGATATATTAAAGATGGCCCCTTATGCAAAGTACATGAAAGACATCATCTCTAATAAAAGTAAAATATCGGAAGCTGAAATCTCCACCATGCTTGCTAATTATTCTTTTAAGGATGGAGTACCCAAAAAACTTGGAGATCCTGGAATACCAACTATACCTTGCTCCATAAAAAGAAACTATGTGAAAACTGCTTTATGTGATTTAGGAGCTGGTGTTAGTGTTATGCCTTTCTCTTTATATAAAAGACCTGATTTGAATAAACTCACACCTACTGAAATATCTTTGCAAATGGCTGATAAATCAACTGCCATACCTATCGGTATTTGTGAGGATGTGCCCGTTGTTGTTGCTAATGTTACTATCTTGACTGACTTTGTTATACTTGAGATTCTCGAGGATGACAACATGCCGATTATCCTTGGTAGACCCTTCTTGAATACTGCAGGGGCTGTTATTGATTGCAATAAAAGCAAGGTCACTTTTCATATTAATGGCAATGAGCATACAGTGCACTTTCCGAAGAAACAATTCCAAGTGAATGGTATTAATGTTATTGAAAAATCTCCGACAATTACTATTGGAAGATTTCAACTACCTTTACTTACTACCAAAAAGAAATATGAAATGCTTATTGTGGGGGACATGCATATCCCTGTTGAGGTAACTTAGTGTTTTGTGAAAGTTCTTCCGTTTCATGCTAATCGAAAGTGGTTGTTAATAAGACTTTATCAACCTTATTAATGGATCATTTTTTAGAGGTATGAATTTGATGAATTTAGTAGGCACTACCTTCTGCTCCCAACTTTTATTCTCTGTTTTTCTTAGTTAAATAAAATAAAATGCCTTGTTTTGTCTGTTTTCTGATTTTCCCATGCAGTAAAAAAATGACCCAAAAATAAAAGTTCTCAGAATGCCCTGAAAATTTAATACGATTTTTTTTTGAATATTTAAGAATTTTTATGCAAATAACTTCAGAGGGGGGTGCACCAGGTGGGCACAACCCACCTGGGCGTGCCCTGGTGGGTTGTGGTCCCCACGTGGGCCCCCTCACTTATCTCTTTAGTCCACACCATCACCTACCTCCAGAAAAAAATTCACCATTGCTCTCTCTCTCGTGTTCTTGCTCTCAAACCAGTGGATTTCGGTCTCTTTGCTCGAAGCTCCATTTTCGAAACTGTTTCGGCGAATTGCTACTTGGTATGTGACTCCCCCATTTGTCCAATTAGTTTTTTGCTTTAGTGGTTTATATTTTGAATAATTAGCTACTCTTGGTGCTGCTGTAGATGAGCTTGCATGTTGAATTCTTAGAGTTCTAAGTAGTTTGAATGCTTAATATAGCCTCTATGCATGCTTATGAGTGGTTACTCTCAATCTTGCAAAGTTTTGTTAATAAAATTTTGTGGTAATTTTTTTTCCAGAAATTTGTATGCATATATGATGAACTTCTTTGGAAGGAGTTCTTCGAGGCAGAGGTCCTCGAAGGCATCTTCTAGTAGTGGCTCAACCCGTCAGTCTTATGTTGAACCAAGTGCAAGTTCAATATGGGATGCCGCTACCAAATCATGTTTATGGCCGTGCGACAATTTCATGTTGAGTGCAGGTATTAAAGAAGAATTTGAGCAATATGTCCACAATGCCGAGCTCGGCCCCTACATTCAAGATAAGTGCAACTAGTACCTCAGTCTCACAGAATCGTTTACTAAAGAGTTTAGATTTCATCCTCATGAGTCTCGAGTTTCGTTTAAACTTTATGATCATTCAGTCACTATGCCTCTAGATGCATTCTGTGTTGCATGTAAAATTCCATATTGGGGTTTGATGGACGAACCACCAAGGGCTGAGTATGAGTTATTTTTAACTAGTCTTTGCTACGGTGAGAATAGAGGGGTGACGGAAGGTAGAATAAAAAGTATTCATTTCCCATCAATTCAATACTTTGCATTGTTTAATGGAAAATGCATCGTAGGCAAACAAGACTGTAGTACACTTTGTGCTCCTGACTTGAGCCTCATATACACTGCCCTCACTGGTGTTAAACTCTATAACCTTGGAGCGATTGTTGCACGTAGACTACAACACAACGCTGGTAGTGGATATTTTTATGGTGGGATTTACGCTTCACATTTAGCAGAAGAGTTAGGTGTATCACTTGAGCCTAATGACCCCATCCTTCCCACTCAGTACTTAGATTTTGATGCCATGAAACGCCATAAGTTCCTTACTGGGGAAATCCATGATTATACTTATAACCTATTGTTCAATAAAAAGTCCGTTGTGGACACCTTTTTGCCTGCGCCAGCTCTCTTTGATTTTCATAGCAAGGGTAGGTATTATGTTCTTCAGAGCGAGGCCCGTGCACACGACACAGAGGTTGTGGCTACTCGGTGGGCTCAGGAGTCAGCACCAAGAGCCTCCGTGAGCTATCACTCTGATTATTATGCAGGCCACAAGTGGTGATTACCAAGTTAGGCCAAAAGCCTAAGCTTGGGGGAGTACGTATTTCCACTGACATGACATTCATGTTCACACATTTCATTCCAGTTGTCGGTGTCCACACTTTTTCATTGTATTATCCATGCTAGATTTATTTTCTCGTTTTCTTCTTGTGTGTTTGAATTTTTTTTGAGAAAATCCAAAAATATTTCCTGCTTCTTTTCGGTTTTTCTTTCTAGTTTAAATTAGTTGTAGTATTAAAAGAGAACCCAAAAAGATTTCTCGATTCTTCTTCTTGCTTGTTGGGAGTTTTCCCGTGTAAATAGTTTTTCTCGTTTTTGTTGTTCCCTCTTTAATTTGTTTTCTTCAAAAAAAATAAAAACTCCAAAAATATTTCAGTGTGTTTCTCTGAATTTCCTTTCTTCTTATTTAGTCATACCAAGGAGAAGACCACGATGAAAACGTTGAGTGGCTCTCATATGCATTATTGTTGATCTAATGAAGAGCCCAAATTACCTTGTCTTCTCCTTTGAATAAAATGTTTGCAGATTCCAGCTTAGTCCACGGCACTCTTGCACTATTATTATTTTTCAAATCGTTCGGTCGTGCAAGTGAATGGCAATAATGACGATATTTGATGAACTGGCTGTGGCAGAGAGATACGGGTATGGACTCAACTTATTCTATTTTTGTAAATATGTTTAACCTAGTATCCATGATTCAGCCTATTATGATTAAACATGTTTGCAATGATGATTAGAGATTATAGTTTCTCATGCCATGCCTAAGTAGCTAGGAGTGGATAATGATTTATCTTGGATGTCAACATGCATTAAAATGATTGTGATGTGGTATGATGATATGGTATCCTCCTCTGAATGTTTGAGTGGCTTGACTTGGCACATGTTCATGCATGTAGTTGAATCAAAACCAACATAGCCTCTATGATATTTATGTTCATGGTGTTCATATGCTACTCGTGCTAGTATCCAATGTTACTTATGCATAATGCATGTTCATGACCATTTTCGCTCTCTAGCTGGCCGCTTCTCAACCTATTTGCTAGCCTTCGCCTGTACTAAGCGGGAATACTGCTTGTGCATCAAAATCCTGAAACCCAAGTTATTCCAGATGAGTCCACCATATATCTACCTATATGCGGTATTACCCTACCGTTCCAAGTAAATTTGCATGTGCCACCTCTAAAAATTTCAAATAAACATCCATTTTTGTGTGCCTGGATTGTTCATAGAGTGACAGGAGGTAGTCAGTATCTTCCATGCTAAGCGGGTTATTCTCATGATGAGTGTTTATTCACTCGTCCTTGCATAAGAGGGGCGGTAATAGGGATTCCCAGTCCCGAATTCACAATTGCAAATAATTAAACAAAACTCCCCAAGGATTGTTGTTGGTATGGACGGTACCCGTGGATTCGATTAGCCGTGGAGTGTGTTTGTTGGTGGAGGGGGAGTAGACCTTTACTTTTATCACTTGGGAACCGCCACTAATGTGTTTAGCATGGAAGATACCGATAACTAATGGTCGCAAAGTAAACAGGAAGGGTGCATTTCTCAAAATTTCATTTATCTCTGTTTTTAAAATTATGAGCTCTGGCACCGCTGCAGATCACTGCTTCCCTCTGCGAAGGGACTATCTATTTACTTTTATGTTATACCATCACCTTCTCAAATAAGCGCCAGACCTGAGAGCACTATTGTCATCCTCATGCATTGTGTATAGCTAATGTTGGGTGCATCATGACTGGATCTTTTCTACCATGAATTACAATGTTTAGTCGCTGCTTGAACTTTGGGGGTCCTCTGCATTTATGTTTTGTGGTCTCAGAAAGGGCTAGCGAGATACCACTGTTGTCATATTGTATCATGATTGTTTTGACAAAGTGTTGTCATTTCAGATGCTTTATTATTGCTCGCTAGTTGTTTATGTCATTGATATGAGTTAAAGTAATTTTTAAGAGTTATTGTTGGCATGGTGATGTCTACTTCACAACCTTCTTCTTGTAGACTCATGTTGGGCCTCCAAGCGCAGAGTTTTGTAGGACAGTAGCAAATTTCCCTCAAGTGGATGACCTAAGGTTTATCAATCCATGGGAGGCGTAGGATGAAGATGGTCTCTCTCAAACAACCCTGCAAGCAAATAACAAAGAGTCTCTCGTGTCCCCAACACACCCAATACAATGATAAATTGTATAGGTGCACTAGTTCAGCGAAGAGATGGTGATACAAGTGCAATATGGATGGTAGATATAGGTTTTTGTAGTCTGAAAATATAAAAACAACAAGGTAACTAGTAACAAAAGTGAGCAAAAACGGTATTGCAATGCTTGAAAACAAGGCCTAGGGTTCATACTTTCACTAGTGCAAATTCTCGCAACAATGATAACATATTTGGATCACATAACAATCCCTCAACATGCAACAAAGAATCACTCCAAAGTTTCTATCGGAGAATGTAGGACGAAAACGTGCATCAACCCCTATGCATAGATTACCCCAATGTCACCTCGGGAATCCGCAAGTTGAGTGCCAAAACATACATCAAGTGAATCAATAAAACATCCCATTGTCACCACAGATATCCCATCGCAAGACATACACCAAGGGTTCTCAAATCCAATACTCAATCCAACATAACGAAACCTCAAAGAGCAAGACTCAATTCATCACAACAAGAGATAGAGACGGAAGAAACACCATATGATCCAACTATAATAACAAAGCTCGCGGTACATCAAGATCGTGCCAAATCAAGAACACGAGAGAGAGAGAGATCAAACACATAGCTACTGGTACATACCCTCAGCACTGAGGGTGAACTACTCCCTCCTCATCATGGAGACCGCCGGGATGATGAAGATGGCCACCGGTGATGGTTTCCCCCTCCGACAGGGTGTCGGAACGGGCTCCCGATTGGTTTTTGGTGGCTACAGAGGCTTGCGGCGGCGGAACTCCTGATCTAGATTTATTTCTGGAGTTTTTTCTATTTATAGGAGGTTTTGGCGTTGGGGACAAGTCAAGGGGGTCCACGAGGCGGCGGCAAGGCAGGGGGCCCCCCCACCCTTGTGGTTGCCTCGGGACTCCTCTCTGGTATCATTTCGCTCCAGTATTTTTTATATTTTCCAAAAATATTCTCCGGAAATTTTCAGCTCATTCCGAGAACTATTATTTCTGCACAAAAAACGACACCACGGTAGTTCTGCTGAAAACCGCGTCAGCCCGGGTTAGTTCTAATAAAATCATACCAAAACAATATAAAATTGTTGTAAACATGGCATGAATACTTCATAAATTATAGATACGTTGGAGACGTATCACATGGTTAGTCATGATCTTTGCTGAAAACCTGGGTGCTACTTAATCTTATTTATGTAAACAAGAGCAAAAGAGTTCGTAATAGTTTTTCTTTTTCACTTTCAGTTTATCAACTGAATTGCTTGAGGACAAGCAAAGGTTTAAGCTTGGGGGAGTTGATACGTCTCCATCGTATCTACTTTTTCTAACGCTTTTCCTCTTGTTTTGGACTCTAATTTGCATGATTTGGATGAAACTAACCCGGACTGACGCTGTTTTCAGCAGAACTGCCATGGTGTTGTTTTTTGTGCAGAAATAAAAGTTCTTGGATTGGAACGAAACTTTGCGAGGATTTTTTATATAATAAAAGAGAATTACTGGAGCCAAGAACCACCGGAGGGGGGCCCCTGGGTGGGCACAACCCACCAGGGCGCGCCCCCTCCTAGCGCGCCCAGGTGGGTTGTCCCCACCTGGTGGCCCCGCTGACCCTATCTCCGATGCTATAAATTCACGAGATCCACGAGGCCGCAAGGCCTCTGTATCCACGAGATCCAATCTAGACCCCGTTCCGGCACCCTGCCGGAGGGGGAGATCATCACCGGTGCCCATCTTCATCATCCCGACGGCCACCACGATGAGGAGGGAGTAGTCCACCCTCGGGGCTGAGGGTTTGTACCAGTAGCTATGTGTTTAATCTCTTTCTCTCTCTCGTGTTCTTGAGATGTCACGATCTTGTTGTATCGCGGGCTTTGTTAATATAGTCGGATCATATGGTGTTTTCCCCTCTCTATCTTGTTGTTAATTGAGTTTTCCCTTTGAGATTTCGTTTTATCGGATTGATTACTTTTATGAATTTGAGAGCACTTGATATATGTCTTGCAAATGAATACTCGTGGTGACAATGGGTATTATTTTGATTCACTTGATATATGTTTTGGCATTCAACTCGCGGATTCCCGAGGTGACGTTGGGGTAATCTACGCATAGGGGTTGATGCACATTCTTGTCTTTGTTTCTCCGGTAGAAATCTTGGGGCACCCTTTGTGGTTCTTTGTGTTGGATTGAGTATTATGAATCTGAAATTATTTGGTGTTATTTTAGTATGAACTCTTAGATAGATCGATCGGAAAGAATAGCTTCGAGGTGTATTCGTACCCTACAAATAATTTCTTCTTATGTTCTCCGCTAGATAGGAACTTTGGAGTGATTCTTCATCGCACTTTGAGGGGTGGTTATATGATCTAATTATATTAGCACTGTTGAGAGATTGCACTAGCGAAAGTACGGACCCTAGGCCTCATTTTCAAGCATTGCAATACCGTTTGTGCTCCGTTTTATCAATTGTTACCTTGCTGTTTTTTATTGTTCCTATTACAAAAATCAATATCTACTATCATTACTACACTTTTATTACCATCTCTTCGCCGAACTAGTGCACCTATACAAATTTCCATTGTATTTGGTGTGTTGGGGACACAAGAGACTTTTTATTATTTGGTTGCAGGGTTGTTTGAGAGAGACTATCTTCATCCTACACCTCCCACGGATTGATAAACCTTAGGTCATCCACTTGAGGGAAAATTGCTACTGTCCTACAAAACTCTGCGCTTGGAGGCCCAACACGTGTCTACAAGAATAAAGTTGCGTAGTAGACATCAAGCTCTTTTCTGGCGCCGTTGCCGGGGAGGTGAGTGCTTGAAGATATATCTTTAGATCTTGCAATTGAATCTTTTAGTTTCTTGTTTTATCACTAGTTTGGTCCATAAAAGAAAACTACAAAAAAATGGAGATTGGGTTACCTCAGGTTGTTCTTTATCTTTATAATGTCTATCTTGAGAATAAGGATTCCGACAATTGTGCTCAATTGTTAGAAAAAGAATTCAACAAAATTTATGGCATAGAAACATTGGATGATGGGCATGATTGCAATATTCTTAGTATGAATTCTTTGAATATCCATGATGTTAATGATGATTGCATTAGTCATGATAATGATGTCTCCTATAAGAATGTCAATTTTTGTGGAGTGAATTGGGAGTGCAATTGCACACCAAAAAGGGAAGATAGATTTTGTAAGAGGCATAAATATTTAGAAACAAAAAATTTGGAAGAGAGGCTAGATGATTGTGCTGAAAGATTTAATTTTTTTCGCCATCCTTGTGAACTTTGCAATGAACGTGATCATTTAAATCTCCAATGCAAATTCTTTCATGATCAAATCGTGTCCAAAAATTGTGATAACTTGATTACCCTTGAGCATCATAAAGAGCTTAGTCTTCTTTTGGGGTATGAAGAAATGAAACGTATAACTATGGGTATTCCAAAATTTAATCTCGAGAGATTTCTTGATTTTGATCTAGAGGAAATTTATATGTTTTGTGCGGTAAATTGCATTGAGAATCCTTATATTGCCAACTATCTAAAGACAAGAAAACAAATAGAATAGGAATAGAGTACTAATGAAAGGGAAAATATTTCCCAATACCCTCCTAGTGTTTATTATGATGAATCAAGTAACAAGGAGGAGCTTCCTATCCAATCAATCTCTTCAACAAGAAGCTTGAAAAAATTAATTAAACCCACACATGATGTGGTGAAGAAGAAGAAAAGAAGAAAGAATGGAGGTAAAAAGGTATCTCTCCCAAATAATGTTGCTCCCATTTTTGTTGTGCCTCATGAAAATGAACCAAAAATAATTGTGGAAGATGATGCACTTGATGATGATTTTGTTATGCCTATTGCTTGTTGTGATGATTATGATTGGGAAGATAATGATACTTCTTATAATCTTGGAAATCTTTTTGGCACCAACTTGGGAAATTATGATGATAGCAATTGTTATACCGTTGGTGCTATTCATACTATTCATGATGAGAGTGATTATGCTTATGATATACCAAGCCACAAGCTTGGGGATGCTATGTTTGATGAGAATGACATGTTTGATAATTTATTTGCTGCAATTAATGTTTGTCCCAAGCTTGGGGATGCTATGTTTAATGAAGATGATCTTTTTAGTCCCCCTACTTTGAATGATCAAATTTGCTATGATGATTGCATGCCTCCTATTTATGATGAGAACAAAGTTGCTACTTATGATGATTATTGTGATGATACTTATGTTATAAAAAGTAGTGATGATTATATTTATAGAACTTGTCATAACTACGATTACCCTTTTTCTGAACATTACTCTCTCAATGTGGAAAATTTTTATAGTATTCGAGTTTCATATGATACTCCCACCATTGCGAATGAGAAGAAATTTTCTTATGTGGAGAGTAATAAAATTTCTATGCTTCTAGATCATGAAAATAATGCTTTATGTGATGGTTATATTGATGAATCTATTCATGATGCTACTGAAAATTATTATGAGAGGGGAACGTATGATTCATGATGCTCTCTTTATGTTTCAATCCTTATCTTTTATGCGAGCATCATTGAACTCATCATGCCTAGCTAAAAGGCATTAAAGAAAAGTGTTTGTTGGGAGACAACCCAACACTTTTACCTACTGTTTTTGTGTGTTCACATGATTAGGATACTGTAGTAATCATGTTTTATTGCTTTTATTTCAATAAAGTGCCAAGTAAAGCCTTTGGGATAGTGTGGATGATAGTTGACTTGATTCTGTGCAAAAACAGAAACTTTTGGGTCAAGTGTAGAAATTTTTATCTTTTACTGGGACGTGTAAAAATTCCTAAATTTTTACTGTTGATGGTTATACAATTTTTCTACGTTTTCCTAAATTTCCAGAATTTTTGGAGTTACATCAGTATGACATTAATTCAGATCTTTACGTACTGTTCTGTTTTTGACAGATTCTGTTTTCAATGCATAGTTTGCTTGTTTCCTAGTTTCTATGGCTTATTTTGCTCAATATAAATTATGGAAATGATAAGGTACAGTAGTCATTGTGTGAGAACAATTATGAATCTTGTCTTTGACAGTACCAAAGTGAATGATTTGTCTTTATCATACTAACCCATCTCACGAAGTTCCGTTAAGTTTTGTGTGATTGAAGTTTTCATGTTTTGGGTGAGATATTCATATGAGGAGAATAAGGAGTGACAAGACCCTAATCTTGGGGATGCCCAAGGCACCCCAAGATAATACTTAAGGAATATCCAAGCAACTAAGCTTGGGGATGCCCTGGAAGGCATCGCCTCTTTCGTCTTCAACATTATCGGTAACCTCATTTGGAGCTATGTTTTCATTCGTCACATGATATGTGTTTTGCTTGGAGCATCATATTATTTTATTAGGATTTTCCTGCTTTTATTTAGAATAATGTTTTGCATCTTTTATTTCAATAAAAGTAGCAATGATAGCCTTTACTATGCTTATTTTGCAAGTCTACATGTTGCTGTTTGAAAACAGAAAGTTTACCGCTGTTGCAAAAAATTCCTTAGAAAAGTCAGAATGTGATAAAATGTTGAAATTTTTTGCACAATAAGATCTGATAAATTTTATACAGTGTGTTAAATTTTCAGAATTTTTTGAGTTGAATAAGTGTTGATACTCTTGCATTCTTTACAGACTGTACTGCTTTGGCAGATTGCTGTTATGTTTGCATTGTTTGCATATGTTTCCTTGTTTAATGATTATATTTGAGGATAGGAGTATTAAATATGCAGAGGCATTTAGTATGCAATGTTGAATAATAATTTTAGTGATTTTCTACAGTAGATAATGATAAGGTTTATGCATTGATTTATACTAACTTATCTCACGAGTTCTTGTTGAGTTTTGTGTGGATGAAGTTTTTAAGATTTAGGAAACCGTGATATAAAAGGAATTAAGGAGACACAAAAGCTCAAGCTTGGGGATGCCCAAGGCATCCCAAGTTAATAATCCAATAAGTCTCAAGCATCTAAGCTTGGGGATGCCCCGGTAGGCATCCCACCTTTCTTCATGAACAATTATCGGTTAGTATCGGTTGAGCCTAAGTTCTTAATTCTTCACATGATGTGTACTATTCTTGGATTGTCATTTTATTTTGTTTTTCTTGCTGTTTTAATAAAATACTTACATCTGAAAGTTTTAAATAAGAGAGAGTCCTCACATAGCTATCTATTTACTTAACTACTCGATTGATCTTCACTTATATCTTTTTGGAGTATCTTGTCATTTACTCTTGTGCTTCACTTATATCCTATGAGTAAATTGTTGAATGAATTGAATATCATGAAGTTGAAATTATATCATGCCTAGTGGAAGCTTCACATTGGGTTTAGAAAGTGAAATCTTTTGAAGCTTGACAATCACAATATTGGTCATACAAGCAATTCATGAATGATTAGTAGAAGGAAGAGAACTTTCACATACAAATACACTATCTTGGAAATATTTTGTGATTGTGAGCCCCCATCAAAATATTATATGCCAAAATTGTTGACATTGGACAAGGAAGACAACATAATGATTTATGTTTGTTCAGATTCACATAGAAGTTATATTGTCATAGATCCTTCAACATGTGGTGCTTGCCCCCCATCTTTGCTAGCCAAAAATTCCGCACCAAGTAGAGATACTACTTGTGCATCCAAAAACCCTTAAACCCAAATCTTATTTTCAAGAGTCCACCATACCTACCTAAGGATTGAGCAAGATCCTTCAAGTAAGTTGTCATCGGTGCAATAAGGCAATAAAAATTGCTTCTAAAAGTGTTAGATCATTTAGTGTAAGAGAAAATTGAGCGTTGTACGAACTTGTGATGGCAAAGAATAAAGGCGACAGACTGCATAATAAAGGTTGCTATCATAAGGGGCAATATAACGTGACGTTCTTTTGCAGTAAGGGGTTGAGCATACAAACAAATAAGCGCATGGCAACCTCTGCTTCCCTCTGCGAAGGGCCTATCTTTTACTTTTATGTATTTACTTTTATGCAAGAGTCAAAGTTTTTCTCTCTATTCCTTTTTATTTTTCTCTTTTGGCAAGCATCATGTGGTGAGGAAAGATCTAGGCACATATATCCAGTTGGATATGGGTAGCATGAGTTATTATTGTTGACATCACCCTTGAGGTGAATACGTTGGGAGGCGAAATTATAAGCCCCCATCTTTCTATGTGTCCGGATGAAACGTTTTGCTCATGTGTATGCGGTGAGTGTTAGCAATCATAGAAGACTATATGATGGTTGAGTATGTGAAGCTCTTACTTAGACTCTATTGAATAAGTTGAATTGCAATTGTTTGGTGACTGAGAACATAGGTTGTTGAGTTTCAACAGAATTCATTGTTTGAACCTTAACATGTGAATTGGTTGCTACTTTAACATGAGAAGTTTTATAAGAAAGAATTGCTGTTATGATACTAGAAAAAGTGATTGAAATTATCATTGATCAAACTTGTGCACTTTGCTAGCATTCACACTTCATAAATTATTTCTTTTATCATTTACCTACTCGAGGACGAGTAGGAATTAAGCTTGGGGATGCTGATACGTCTCCAACGTATCTATAATTTATGAAGTATTCATGCTGTTATATTATCATTCTTGGATGTTTTACAATCATTTTATAGCAACTTTATATCATTTTTTGGGACTAACCTATTGACCCAGTGCCCAGTGCCAGTTGCTGTTTTTTGCTTGTTTTTTACATCGCAGGAAATCAATATCAAACGGAGTCCAAACACCGCAAAACTTTTTGTGGATTTTTTTTTGGACTAGAAGACATACAATGGGCTAGAGCAGCACCTGGGGGGTGCCCCGAGGGGGGCACAACCCACCAGGGTGCGCCTGGGCCCCCAGGCGCGCCCAGGTGGGTTGTGCCCACCTCGGTGGCCTCCCGTACCCCTTCTTTACCCTATAAATTCCCAAATATTCTGAAAACCCTCGGAGTAGCCCTAGATCAGAAGTTCCACCGCCGCAAGGCCTCTGTATCCACGAGATCCAATCTAGACCCCGTTCCGGCACCCTGCCAGAGAAGGAGATCATCACCGGTGGCCATCTTCATCATCCCGGCGGCCACCACGATGAGGAGGGAGTAGTCCACCCTCGGGGCTGAGGGTTTTTACCAGTAGCTATGTGTTTAATCTTTCTCTCTCTCTCGTGTTCTTGAGATGTCACGATCTTGATGTATCGCGAGCTTTGTTAATATAGTCAGATCATATGGTGTTTTTCCCTCTCTATCTTGTTGTGAATTGAGTTTTCCCTTTGAGATTTCGTTTTATCGGATTGAATACTTTTATGGATTTGAGAGCACTTGATATATGTCTTGCAAATGAATACTCGTGGTGACAATGGGGTATTATTTTGATTCACTTGATATATGTTTTGGCATTCAACTCGCGGATTCCCGAGGTGATGTTGGGGTAATCTACGCATAAGGGTTGATGCACGTTCTTGTCTTTGTTTCTCCGGTAGAAATCTTGGGGCACTCTTTGAGGTTCTTTGTGTTTGATTGAGTATTATGAATCTGAAATTATTTGGTGTTATTTTAGTACGAACTCTTAGATAGATCGATTGGAAAGAATAGCTTCAAGGTGGTTTCGTACCCTACAAATAATTTCTTCTTATGTTCTCCGCGAGATAGGAACTTTGGAGTGATTCTTCATCGCACTTTGAGGGGTGGTTATATGATCCAATTATATTAGCACTGTTGAGAGATTGCACTAGCGAAAGTACGGACCCTAGGCCTCATTTTCAAGCATTGCAATACCGTTTGTGCTCCGTTTTATCAATTGTTACCTTGCTGTTTTTTATTGTTCCTATTACAAAAATCAATATCTACTATCATTACTACACTTTTATTACCATCTCTTCGCCGAACTAGTGCACCTATACAAATTTCCATTGTATTTGGTGTGTTGGGGACACAAGAGACTTTTTATTATTTGGTTGCAGGGTTGTTTGAGAGAGACTATCTTCATCCTACTCCTCCCACGGATTGATAAACCTTAGGTCATCCACTTGAGGGAAAATTGCTACTGTCCTACAAAACTCTGCGCTTGGAGGCCCAACACGTGTCTACAAGAATAAAGTTGTGTAGTAGACATCAGCGCCCTTTCGGGCAAGCCCGACATCATAGATCTCCCTGCGGGTACCCCTCAGGGTCAACCCGCCTGTGACAAAGGTCAAAGTAACCGTGTGGTCATAACATCAAGGGGGAAACCTGAGGAATCACCCTCGGAGGATTCCACTTGATGAAATCATCAAGGTGAACATAGGAGGCATCACCCTCGAGGTTCACACTTGAGGGGGCGCACGACAGAGTCTTATCAGAAATGGTGAAGGAGGAATCACCCTCGATGACCACGACCGAACAGCTACACTGCAAGGTATTCATCAGGAGTGCGTTACGAGGTATCACCCTCGGCACTCGATAGTTACTATGCAGAGTCGTACAACTAAGGGGGGTGAGGTGATGTGTCGGTCTCTGGTCATCGATCACGTTGATCGAGTAGTCGATGATGAAGCAGAGGCAACAAGGGTAAAGCGATGGGGGTCACTGATGGTTCATTACCAACCTATACTAAGCAGTTGAAAAAGGTAGGTAAGGTAACAATAAGCAGGTTACAAAAGCAGGTTATTCATTAGAATAGGAGCAAACAGTAACAGTAGCAAAATCTAATGCAAGCAGGAGAAAATTGAATGGGCGATATCGGGATGCTCAAGGGGGGGGGGGCTTGCCTGGTTGCTCTGGCAAGGAGGAGGGGTCGTCGGAAGGCTGCTCATCCGGAGCGTAGTCGTACTCTGCTGCGTCGGCGTCGGTCTCAGCATCTATCGAGAGAGAAGGTGGGGGAAGAAATAATAAATTCACGGCAAAAAAGCAAATAATATGCATGACAAGACAATGAGCGGTGCTAGGTGTGCCCTAACACGGTAGTAGGTGTTATCGGCAAAGGGGGGGGGACATCCGGGAAAGTATTCCCGGTGTTTGACATTTTCGGACAGATGAATCGGAGGTGGATTGTTGCATGTTCGCTATGCTAGAGACGTGTGGTGAACGAACGGACTGCGTATTCGGATTCGTCTCGTCGTTATAAGCAACTTTTATATTAATTTATAAAGATTTATTCCATTTTTAGAATTAACAGAATTAATTTAATTAGAAAATGTAATTATGATGTCAGCATGATGTCAGGGTGATGTCAGCAGTCAACCAGACAGTTGACTTAGTCAAACTGACATGTGGGTCCCACTGTCATTGTCTAAGACTAACTAAATAGGTTTAATTAGTTTAGTTAAATGATTAGGTTAATTAAACAAAATTAATTAAGTTAATTAATTCTTTAATTAATATATTAATTAATATTTTTATTTTTATCTTTATCTTTTTTTTTAACATTTTCGTTTCAGGGGCGCGGGCCCCCCTAGTCAGTGGCCCAGAGGGCCTTAATGGGCACGGGCACTAGCGGGCAGCGGGCGCCCGGGCGTGTGCCCGTGGCCACCCAGTGGGGCGCCGGCCCCCAAGGCAGATCGAAGCAGGGCGGCACAGCGTCGGCTGGAGGTGGTGGCGCGGCCGGGCCGGTGCGGGGCCGCACGGCGATGCGGCGGCGGAACGGCACGAACACGTGGCGAGCGGCGCCCGTAGTGGTGCAGCAGCAGCAGGGCTGCATGGCGGAGGGAGAGCGGCGGCAGGGGGCGGCCAAGGCGCGGCCATGGCAGGAGCGCACGGGAGGCATCGGGGCGTGACCCGGGACGTGCAGAGGGAGGCCAGTGCGTGAACCGGGCGCAGGGAGTGAGAGGCGATGGCGCGGGGCAAGGCCACGGCGGGGGCGGGCCTCGGCGGCCAGAGCAGGGGAGGCGCGCGGGGCGCCGTGGTGCATGTCGGCGCACGCGCGCGCAACACGAGGGAGTGGCGGACGGTGGCCGTACGGGAGGAGGGAAAGGAGGATAGAAGGGGGTTTCCTCACAGGGGAGTTGCAGGGGGAAGGCAATGGGCTCGAGGAGGTGGCGGCAGTGTCGCCGGCGATGGGGGGCGGCGGAGGGCGGCGCCATTCGGGGAAGGTGCCGGCGTCGGGGTCGAGCGGCTCCGGGCTCGGGGCGGTCCGGTGGGGAGGAGGACGAGGAGGCGACGAGGTCGCAGGGGCGAGCGTCGGGGTCCGATGCCCCGATCCCCTTCTGGATCAAGGGGGAGGCGAGGGAGACATGGGGGGCGAGTGGGAGAGGTGGCTAGGGTTACGGGGGAGTGGGGGTTAGTAGGAGGGGAGGTGGGCCGGCCTAGTGGGCGGTTGGCTGGGCCGTGGCCCAGTTGGGCCAGGGGGGTTTCTTTTGTTTTGTTTTGTTTTTAGTTTTTATTTATTTTAATTTTCTGTTTTCTTTTAGTTTCCTTTAATTTTGTTTTAGCAAAATACCAAAATGGCACCTAATTTGATGTTACCAAATATGCCACTGCCACATTAACTTGCTACCCAAGCTAAAATAGTTTTGTAATTATTTAATATTTAAAAGTATTTAAATAATAGTTTTTGTTACTGTTTTATTCATCTTATAGTATTTATATATTTTATAAGGGTGTGGTTTCTCCACCATAATTACCTATGCATTATTTGGTTCACTCCGAACATTTTAGTTCTAATATTTGAAAACTTTTATTGTTTGCTTGATTTTGAATTTGAATTTGAATCGGTTTGGATCAAAGTGAGGTTTTAGAAAATTAATTGCGATGGCATGGCATCTTTAGTGTGTGGTTACTGTAGCATGAATCCCAGGGTGTTACAATACATCAAGATCCTGCCAAATCAAGAACACGAGAGAGAGATCAAACACATAGCTACTAGTACAAACCCTCAGCCCCGAGGGTGGACTACTCCCTCCTCATCATGGTGGCCGCCGGGATGATGAAGATGGCCTCCGGTGATGATTTCCCCCTCCGACAGGGTGCCGGAACAGGGTCCAGGTTGGTTTTTCGTGGCTATAGAGGCTTGCGGCGGCGGAACTTCCGTTCTAGGTTAACTTTCGAAGATTTCTGAATATATAGGACTTTTTTGGCATCGGTCTCACACTGAGAAGGGCCTCAGGGGGCCCACTACCCACCAGGGCGCGCCAGGGGGGTGGCGCGTCCTGGTGCCTTGTAGGGGTAGTAAGGGGCCCCCTCCAGTGGGTCTTTGCTCCAGTATTTTTTATATTTCCCAAAAAAAATCTCAAAAAAGTTTCGTCCAATTCTGAGAACTTTTATTTCTGCACAAAAAATAACACCACGTTAGTTCTGCTCAAAACAGTGTCAGTCCGGGTTAGTTCCATTCAAATCATACCAAAACCATATAGAATTGTTGTAAACATGGCATGAATACTTCATAAATTATAGATACATTGGAGACGTATTAGATGTGGACAATGATATTGTGAAATTAAAATTATTTCCTTTCTCTTTGCATGATCGTGCAAAAATTTGGTTCTCATCTTTGCCACGAAATAGTATTGATTCTTGGGATAAGTGCAAAGATGCTTTTATCACTAAGTATTTTCCTACCGCAAAAATTATTTCCCTTAGAAATCAAATCATGAATTTTAAGCAACTTGAGCATGAACATGTTGCGTAATCTTGGGAATGAATGAAATTAATGCTAAGAAATTGTCATACTCATGGCTTAAATCTATTGATGATTATACAAATTTTTTATGCGAGATTGAATTTTGTCTCTAGAAATCTTTTAGATTCCGCCGTGGTGGTACTTTTATGGAAATTACTTTGGGTGAAGCTACAAAATTGCTTGATAATATTATTACTAATTATTCATAATGGCATACCGAAAGAGCACCTACTAGTAAAAAGGTTAATTATGTTGAAGAAATTAGTACTTTGAGTGAAAAAGTTGATGCACTTATGAAATTGGTTGCTAGTAAAAATGCTCCTATTGATCTTAATGATGTGACTTTGTCTACTTTGATTGAGCAAAATATTGATCCCGTAGATGTGAATTTTGTCTCGCGAAACAATTTTAATAACAATGCTTATAGGGGTAATTTTAATCCTAGGCCATTTCCTGGAAGTTCCTCTAATAATTATGGCAATTCCTTTGGTAATTCTTATAATAATAATAATAATAATAATAATAATAATAATAATAATAATAATAATAGGATGCCCTCTGATCTTGAGAGTAGTATTAAAGGATTTATCAATGCTCAAAAAATTTCAACACTATGATAGAAGAAAAATTGAATAAGATTGATGATATGTCTAGGAGCATTGATAGAATTACTCATAATGTAGAAAACCTCAAGATTAAATTTTTCCACCCAAGGTTGATATCGATGACTCAACTAAAGCTCTATATGTATCCATGGATGAAAGTAAGAAATGAACCGCTATGCTAAGAGCTAAAAGAGAATTTTTAGAAAAAGCATTTTTGCCCGATTGGTTTCTTAGTAATGATGAAGATGTTAAAATGATTGGTGTTTCTTCTATTGATTCCTTGTTTAGTAATATTAAAATTGATGATGAGAGGACTGAAGAAGAGTCAACTTTAGTTAGAAGGCGTCCTCATAATTTAGAGGGTGAAAATCTTGTTGGAAAAATTGATAAAAGTGGTTTGGAGAGGTAAAAACTTTAACTAGTGATGTGCCCACTCTTTTGGATTACAAAGACTTTAATTATGATAGTTGCTCTTTGATTGAATGAATTTCTTTGTTACAATCCATGATAAATTCACCCAATGCCTTTGAACAAAGTAAAGCTTTTACTAAAAATATTGTTGAAGCAATGATGAAAGCTCTAGAAGAAAAGTTAGAATTAGATATTTCAATTCCTAGAAAATTATATGATGAATGGGAACCCACCATTAAAGTCAAGACCAAAAATTATGAGTGCAATGCTTTATGTGATTTGGGTGCTAGTGTTTCCACAATTCCGAACTCTATGTGTTGTCCTAGGTTTTACCAATATTGAAGAATGTTCTCTTAATTTGCACTCGGCGGATTCTACTATTAAAAAGCCTTTGGGAAGAATTGATGATGTTCTTATTCTTGAAAATAGGAATTATGTGCCCATAGATTTTATTGTGCTAGATATTGATTGCAATTCATCTTGTCCCATAATACTTGGTAGACCATTTTTACGAACTATAGGTGTCGTGATTGATATGAAGAAGGGAATATTAAATTTCAGTTTTCCCTAAGAAAGGGTATGGAGCACTTCCCTAGAACTATAATTAAGCCACCATATGAGTCAATCATGAGGGCAACCTATGGAGCAAAAACCAAAGAAGACTATGCTTGAATCTATGCATCATGCCTAGCTAGGGGCATAAAACAATAGCGCTTGTTGGGAGGCAACCCAATGAATAGAAAAAATCCTGTTCTTGTGTGTTTACACAATTATGCTACTGTTATGATTGTGTTTTTATATAATTTAATTATTGTTTGTGCCAAGTAAAGCATTTAGGATTATGTTGGATGATAGTTGATTTGATCCTGTTGAAAAATAGAAGGTTTCGCGTCCAGTAGCAGAATTGTTAAAATTTTCTGGAACGTGGAAAAATTCTGAATTTTTTACACATGATTGATATACAAATTTCCACGTTGTCCTAATTTTTCAGAATTTTTGGATTTACAGAAGTATGAGCTTAATTCAGTTTTCTACAAACTATTCTGTTTTTGACAAATTCTGTTTTCATTGCATTGTGTGCTTATATTGATGAATCTATGGATTGTATCGGGGGGGGGGGGGGGTGTATAAGCCATGGTAATGTTAGAATACAGTAGGTATAATGCAATAACAAAATATGAATGGGTTACAACAATACTTAAAGTAAATTGTTTTCTTATACTAACGGATCTCACGAAGGTTTTGTTAAGTTTTGTGTGATTGAAGTTTTCAAGTTTTGGGTGAGATCACGATGAATGAAGGAATAAGGAGTGAAAAGAGCCTAAGATTGGGGATCCCAATGGCACCCCAAGGTAATATTCAAGGAGTACCAAGCAACTAAGCTTGGAGATGCCCTGGAAGGCATCCCCTCTTTCTTCTAACGACCATCGGCAATTTTACTTGGAGCTATATTTTTATTCGTCACATATCATGAGTTTTGCTTGGAGCGTCTTGTATTATATGAGTCTTTGCTTGTTTTGCTTTTTAGTTTGTCACAATCATCCTTGCTGGACACACCTATTTGAGAGATCCATAATGATGCTATGATTTGTTAGAATTGCTCTATGTGCTTCACTTAAATTTTTTGAGCTATGGAATTGCTCTAGTACTTCACTTATATCTTTTTTAGCACGGTGGTGGTTTAATTTTTGAAGAAATATGCTCTCATGCTTCACTTAGATTATTTTGAGAGTTGAAAAAGGAAATTATTTTGAAGAAATATATGCTCTCATGCTTCACTTAAATTTATTTGAGAGCTTGTTAGTAGCAATGGTAGTATATGAAATTAGTCCCAAAGTGATAGATATTCAAGGGGGGTATAATAAAAAATTCATGAAGATCATTGGATATTATAAAATTGATTCCTTGTAATAGTTTTGAGATATGGACATAGTAATATATGAGTCATGTTGGTGAGTAATTATGCTTTAGTAAGAATATAGGTGTTAAGATTTGTGATTCCCTATGCAAGCACGAAAGTCAATGAAGTTACATCCTACTTGTGGTGCATTATTCAGTGTTAGTTAAGTTTAATTCTCGTTTATGATCTTTAGTTTCTTGGTTGGTCGCTTCTCAATCTATTTGCTAGCCTTCATTTGTACTAAGCGGGAATACTGCCTGTGCATCCAACTCCTTAAACCCGAAGTTGTGCCAAATGAGTCCACCATACTGATACATCCATTTTGCATCATGTTTTCCTACTATTATTTATAATGTTTTTATGCATAATAATGCTTTATGGAGTAATTCTAATGCCTTTTCTCTCATAATATGCAAGGTTTACACAAAGAGGGAGAATGCCGGCAGCGGGAATTCTGGACATGAAAAAGCTACGTCAGAGTTGCCTATTCTACACATCTCCAAATGAGCTGAAAATTTACGAAGAATTGTTTTGGAATATATAAAAAATACTGGAGCAAATAACTATAGAAGGGGGCCACCCTGGTGAGCACAAGACACCAGGGTGCGCCTGGGCCCCCAGGCGCGCCCTGGTGGGTTGTGCCCTCCTCGGCCCACCTCCGGTGCCCGTCTTCTGGTATATAGGTCATTTTTATCTAGAAAAATAAGAGGAAGACTTTTGGGATGAAGCGCCGCCGTCTCGAGGCAGAACTTGGGCAGAAGCAATTTTGCCCTCCGGCGGAGCGATTCCGCCGGGGGAACTTCCCTCCCGGAGGGGGAAATCATCGTCATCGTCATCACCAACAACCCTCTCATCTTTGGGAGGGCAATCTCCATCAACATCTTCAACAACACCATCTCCTCTCAAACCCTAGTTCATCTCTTGTTTTCAATCTTTGTACCGCAACCTTAGATTGGTACCTATGGGTGACTAGTAGTGTTGATTACATCTTGTAGTTGATTACTATATGGTTTATTTGGTCGAAGATTATATGTTTAGATCCATTATGCTATTTAATACCCCTCTGATCTTGAGCATGATTATCATTTGTGAGTAGTTACTTTTGTTCTTGAGGTCACGGGAGAAGTCATGTTGCAAGTAATCATGTGAACTTGATATGTGTTCGATATTTTGATGATATGTATGTTGTGATTCCCTTAGTGGTGTCATGTGAACGTCGACTACATGGCACTTCACCATATTTGGGCCTAAGGGAATGCATTGTGGAGTAGTTATTAGATGATGGGTTGCTAGAGTGACAGAAGCTTAAACCCTATTTTATGCGCTACTTCGTAAGGGACCAATTTGGATCCAAAAGTTTAATGCTATGGTTAGATTTTATCTTAATACTTTTCTCGTAGTTGCGGATGCTTGCGAGGGGGTTAATCATAAGTAGGAGGTTTGTTCATGTAAGAACAGCACCTAAGCATCGGTCCACCCACATATCAAATTATCAAAGTAGCGAACACTAATCAAATCAACATGATGAAAGTGATATGGTGAAATTCCCGTGTACCCTCAAGAACGCTTTGCTTATCATAAGAGACCATTTTAGCCTGTCCTTTGCCACAAAAGTATTGGTCTACCTTGCTGCACTTTATTTATCGTCACCGTTACTTGCTCGTTACAAATTATCTTGCTATCAAACTACTTGTTACCGACTATTTCAATGCTTGCAGAAAATACCTTGCTAAAAACCACTTGTCATTTCGTTCCGCTCCTCGTTGGGTTTGACACTATTACTTATCGAAAGGACTACTATTGATCCCCTATACTTGTGGGTCATCAAGACTCTTTTCTGGTGCCGTTTCCGGGGAGTGAAGCTCTCTTGGTAAGTGGAAATTGGTAAGGAAAATTTATTACTACGTGCTGAAATTTATTGTCACTTGTTACTACAGAGAACCAACATTTAAGGGGTTTGTTCGGGGTATCTTCACCTCGACCGAAAGCACAATTAGTTACCCCTCAACCTACTGCACCTACTGAAAATATTGGTTATGAAATTCCTTCGGGTATGATAGAACAACTGCTAGCTAATCCTTATGCAAGAGATGGAACTGAACATACTAATATGCACTTGATATATGTGGATGAAATTTGTGGATTATTTAAGCTTGCAGGTTTATCCGGAGATGAAGCTAATAAGAAGGTTTTCCCTTTATCTTTGAAGGGAAAAACATTGACATGGTATATGCTATGCGAGGATATTGGATCTTGGAACTGAAATCGATTGAAATTGGAATTTCACCAAAAAAAATTATCCTATGCATCTAGTTCATCATGATCGGAATTATATATATAATTTTTGGCCTCATGAAGGAGAAAGTATCGCTCTAACTTGGGGGAGGCTTAAGTCAATGTTATATTCATGCCCCAATCATGAGCTCTCTAGAGAAATTATTATTCAGAATTTTTATGCTCGGCTTTCTCATGATGATCGATCCATGCTCGATACTTCTTGTACTGGTTCTTTTATGAAGAAGACTATTGAATTCAGGTGGGATCTTTTAGAAAGAATTAAACGCAACTCTGAAGATTGGGAAGTTGACGAAGGTAAAGAGTGAGGTATTAAGCTTGAATTTGATTGTGTTAAATCTTTTATGAATACCAATGCTTCTCACAAGTTTAGCACTAAATATGAACTTGACTCTGAGATAGTAGCCTCTTTTTGTGAAGCTTTTGCTACTCATGTTGATCTCCCTAAGGAGAAGTGGTTCAAATATCATCCCCCTATTAAGGAAGAAATTAAAGAACCGGTCATAGTTAAAGATGAAACTATTATTTACAATGTTGATCCAGTTGTGCCTACTGCTTATATTGAAAAACCACCTTTCCCTGTTAGGATAAAGGAACATGCTAAGGTTTCAACTGTGGTTCGCAAAAGTAATATTAGAGCACCTAAACCTGCTGAACAAATTAAAGTAGAACCTAGTGTTGCTATGGTTAAAGATCTCCTGGTTGAAAATATTGATGGGCATGTTATTTACTTCTGCGATGATGCTGCTAGAATTGCCAAACCCGATGAAAAAGATAAACATACACCTATTGTTGGCATGCCTGTTGTCTCAGTTAAAATAGGAGATCATTGTTGTCATGGTTTATGTGACTTAGGTGCTAGCTTGAGTGCTATTCCTTTTACCTTATACCAAGAAATTATGAATGACATAGCACCCGCTGCAATAGAAGACATAGATGTTACTATTAAACTTGCTAATAGAGACACCATCAAACCACTTGGGATTGTTAGAGATGTTGAAGTCTTCTGTGGGAAAATAAAATACCCTACTGATTTTCTAGTTCTTGGTTCCCCACAAGATGACTTTTGTCCAATTATCTTTGGTAGACCTTTCTTGAACACTGTGAATGCTAAAATAGATTGTGAAAAACAAATTGTCGGTGTTAGCTTTGGTAATGAGTCTCATGAGTTTAATTTATCCAAGTTTAGTAAACAACCACATAAGAAAGAATTACCTAGTAAGGATGAAATAATTGGTCTTGCTTCTATTGTCGTGCCTCCTACTGATCCACTAGAAAAATATTTGCTAGACCATGAAAATGATATGCATATGCATGAAAGAAATGAAATAGATAAAATTTTCTTTGAACAATGACTTTTGCTCAAACACAATTTGCCTATTGAAACTCTAGGAGGTCCTCCTCCACCTAAAGGTGATCCTGTGTTTGAATTAAAGCAATTGCCTGACACTTTCAAATATGCTTATCTTGATGAGAAAAAGATATATCCTGTTATTATTAGTGCTAACCTTTTAGAACATGAGGAAGAAAGACTATTAAAAATTCTGAAGAAGCACCGTGCTGCCATTGGATATACTCTTGATGATCTTAAGGGCATTAGTCCCACTCTCTATCAGCACAAATTAATATGGAACCTAATGCTAAACCCGTTGTTGATCATCCAAGACGTTTGAATCCTAAGATGAAAGAAGTGGTAAGAACTGAAATATTAAAGCTTCTGGAAGCAGGTATAATCTATCCCATAGCTGATAGTAGATGGGTAAGCCCCGTTCATTGTGTCCATAAGAAGAGAGGTATTACTGTTGTTCCTAATGATAAAAATGAACTTATCCCACAAAGAATTGTTACTGGCTATAGAATGGTAATTGATTTTAGAAAATTAAATAAAGCAACTAGAAAAGATCATTACCCTTTGCCTTTTATTCATCAAATGTTGGAAAGATTATCTAAGCACACACTTTTGTTTTCTGGATGGATATTCTGGTTTTTCTCAAATACCTGTTTCACAACCTGATCAAGAGAAAACCACCTTTACTTGCCCTTTTGGAACTTATGCTTATAGATGTATGCCTTTTGGTTTGTGCAATGCACCTGCTACCTTTCAA
Organism: Thinopyrum elongatum; assembly: GCA_011799875.1. Classification (NCBI taxonomy): domain Eukaryota; kingdom Viridiplantae; phylum Streptophyta; class Magnoliopsida; order Poales; family Poaceae; genus Thinopyrum; species Thinopyrum elongatum. The sequence continues at coordinate 205,199,639 of CM022303.1, forward strand.
AGATGTATGACTGCTATATTCTATGATTTTTGTGAAAAGATTGTTGAGGTTTTCATGGATGATTTTTCTGTTTATGGAACTTCTTTTGATGATTACTTGAGCAACCTTGATCGAGTTTTGCAAAGATGTGAGCAAACTAATCTTGTCTTGAATTGGGAGAAGTGCCACTTTGTGGTTAATGAAGGTATTGTCTTGGGGCATAAATTTCTAAAATAGGTATTGAGGTGGATAAAGCTAAAGTTCATGCAATTGAGAAAATGCCAAGTCCTAAAGATATTAAAGGTATTCGTAGTTTCCTTGGTCATGCTGGTTTCTGTAGGAGGTTTATTAAAGTCTTCTCTAAAATTTCTAGGCCTCTTACAAATCTTTTAAAAAAGGATGTTCCATTTGTTTTTGATGATGACTGTGTAGAAGCCTTTGAAACACTTAAGAAAGCCTTAACTTCTGCACCTATTGTTCAACCACCTGATTGGAACTTGCCTTTTGAAATTATGTATGATGCTAGTGATTATGTTGTTGGTGCTGTTCTAGGACAAAGAGTTGATAAGAAATTAAATGTTATCCATTATGCTAGCAAAACTCTAGATAGTGCCTAGAGAAATTATGCTACTGCTGAAAAGGAATTTTTAGCAGTTGTGTTTGCTTGTGACAAATTCAGATCTTATATTGTTGATTCCAAAGTAATTGTTCACACTGATCATGCTGCTATTAAATATCTTATGGAAAAGAAAGATGCTAAACCTAGACTCATTAGGTGGGTGCTTTTGCTACAAGAATTTGATTTACATATTACTGATAAAAAAGGAGCTGAGAACCGCGTAGCTGATAACTTGTCTAGGTTGGAGAATATTCTTGATGACCCACTACCTATTAATGATAGCTTTCCTGATGAACAACTAGCTGCAATAAATGTTTCTCATAACACTCCGTGGTATGCTGACTATGCTAATTATATTGTTGCTAAATACATACTACCTAGTTTCACATACCAACAAAAGAAAAAAAACTCTTCTATGATTTAAGACATTACTTTTGGGATGATCCACATCTTTATAAAGAAGGAGTAGATGGGTATTATTAGATGTTGTGTACCTGAGCATGAACAGGAACAAATCCTACGGAAATGTCACTCCGAAGCTTATGGAGGGCATCATGTGGGAGATAGAACTGCTCATAAGGTATTGCAATCTGGTTTTTATTGGCCTACTCTCTTCAAGGATGCCCGTAAGTTTGTTTTATCTTGTGATGAATGTCAAAGAATTGGTAATATCGGTAAGCTTCAAGAAATGCCTATGAATTATTCACTTGCTTGCACCATTTGATGTCTGGGGTTTTGATTATATGGGACCTTTTCCTTCCTCTAATGGGTATACACATATTTTGGTTGCTGTTGATTATGTTACTAAGTGGGTAGATGCTATTCCAACTAGTAGTGCTGATCATAACACTTCCATTAAAATTCTTAAAGAAGTTATTTTCCCGAGGTTTGGAGTCCCTAGATATTTAATGACTGATGGTGGTTCACACTTTATTCATGGTGCTTTCCGTAAAATGCTTGCTAAATATGATGTTAACCATAGAATTGCATCACCTTATCATCCTCAATCTAGTGGTCAAGTTGAACTTGGCAATAGAGAAATAAAACTAATATTCCAAAAAACTGTTAATAGGTCCCGAAAGAACTGGTCTAAGAAATTGGATGATGCACTTTGGGCCTACAGAACAGCATATAAAAATCCCATGGGTATGTCTCCCTATAAAATGGTTTATGGAAAAGCTTGTCATTTGCCTCTTGAGTTAGAGCATAAAGCATATTGGGCAATTAAAGAACTCAACTATGATTTCGAACTTGCGGGTGAAAAGAGGTTATTTGATATTAGCTCACTAGATGAATGGAGAACCCAACCCTATGGAAATGGCAAGTTATTTAAAGAAAAGTTAAAAGATGGCATGACAAAAGAATCCAAAAGCGGGAATTTAAAGTTGGAGAACACTACACCACGACACCACAATGGCGACGTGCATCTGTTGGCAAAGCTGTGCATTTCTGACACATTATCTATCCAAAACAACACCGACACATTATCTGTCCTATGCCGACAGATTGTTTGACGCTGATTTGAGTGTCGTGGTGTAGTGGAATATGTTCTTTTGTACAACTCTCATTTCAGATTCTTTGCAGGAAAACTCCTCTCTAAATGGGAAGGACCATATATCATCGAGAAGGTTTATCGCTCTGGAGCTATCAAAATAAATAATGCCGAAGGTACTAACCCGAAGGTGGTCAATGGGCAAAGAATTAAACATTATATCTCAGGTACGCCTATTAATGTTGAAAGCAATATTATCCAAACTATGACACCGGAGGAACACATAAAAGAAACTTTCCGGAACACTCCAGAATCATTAATAAGAGGAGGTACGTGATACGGTAAGTAAACGGACTCCGAAAAATCCGCTAAAATATTTTCTGTCAGTTTTGGAATATTTTAAAAATTAGGAAAATAAGAAACAACCAGGAAGGCACCTGAGGGGGGAACAACACACCAGGGCATGCCTGGTCCCCCTGGCGCGCCCAGGTGGGTTGTGCCCACCTCGGGAACCTTCCCGACTCAATTTTCCTCCAGTTTGCTTGTTTCCCAAGATAACAAATCTTTATATACCCCCCGAACGTATTGACCACCGTATCGCGGTGAAATCCTCTGTTCTTCTTTCTTGCTTTTTTTCTGGCAGATCTGAAAATATGTCATCCAAAGATTCGGAGGGAGAGAGCTATGTCGCTGATTATACTACAAACCCCAAGGTTTACGGAGATGTGGAACATTATGGTTGGACCACGGAGGAAGAAGAAGACTATGATCCGAAGGGGAAAGAAGAGACAAGCTCAGATGAAGATGAAGTTCCATTGCCTCAACCTGGGGAAATGCACGTGGAATTCAAGAAGTCAAGTCTCCCTAACAAAGCAAAGAAACCTAAGATCTAGTTTATTCATTTTCGTCTCTTGCAGGAAAACAAGCAGGAATTATGCAAAAAGGTACTAAGGCTTGAGCAGGAGATCGATGACTTGAGGGAGGAAAATTCCATCCTCAAGCGTAAGCTGAGGAAGAAGAACACTCATACAACTTCACCCCCACCTTCATCATCTTCTCCAACAAAAGAAACTTGAGTTCATGGTATGGGCACTCCCCTTGGCTTGTGCCAAGCTTGGGGGAGGTGCCCCGATATTGCATCATCACCACTATCTTTGCTTTCATCTATTTTAGTTTGATCTATAGTTATCCTATGATTTAGTTGAATAAAAGTTTAGTTTGATCCTTTCTTTTCGAGTGCTTGCTTAGTGATCTATCTATGTAATCGTGTGCGAGATATATAATAAAGAGTAGTTTGAGTTTTGTTTCTTTACTCTTTTGCTCCAATAAAAAGAAAGGAAAATAAATGAAAAAGATCATATGCTAATCTTATGGTAAGTAATGACATCACATAAGGAAAAGTATAAGTGGTAAAATTTGTTGGAGATTGACAAACATAGCATTGGTCAATGATGTAATTCATGAAAGAATTAATAAGGGAAGAGAAGATTCACATGCAAATACACTATCTTGGACATCTTTTATGATTGTGAGCCCCCATTAAATATTTTGTGTCAAAATAGTTGACATTGGACAAGGAAGACAACGTAATGATTTATGTTTGTTCATATTCACATAGAAGTTATATTGTCATAGATCCTTTAACATGTGGTGCTTGCTCAATATCTTTTCTAGCCAAAAATACCGCACTAAGTAGAGATACTACTTCTGCTTCCAAAAACCCTAAACCCAAATCTTATTTTGAGAGTCCACCATACCGACCTATGGATTGAGTAAGATCCTTCAAGTAAGTTGCCATCGGTGCAATAAGGCAATAAAAATTGCTTCTAAATGTGTTGGGTCATTTAGTGTAAGAGAAAATTGAGCGTTGTACTAACTTGTGATGGCAAAGTAATAAAAGCGACGGACTGCATAATAAAGATTGCTTTCATAAGGGGCAATATAATGTGACGTTCTTTTGCATTAAGGGATTTGGCATACAAACAAATAAGCGCATGACAAACTCTGCTTCCCTCCGCGAAGGGCCTATCTTTTACTTTTATGCATTTACTTTTATGTAGAGTCAAAGTTTTCTTCCCTATTCCTTTTTATTTTCTCTTTTTGCAAGCATCATGTGGTGAGGAAAGATCTAGGCACATATATCTAGTTGGATATGAGTGGGCATGAGTTATTATTGTTGACATCACCCTTGAGGTGAATACATTGGGAGGCGAAACTATAAGCCCATATCTTTCTATGTGTCCGGTTGAAACTTTTTGTTCATGGGTACGCTGTGAGTGTTAGCAATCATAGAAGATTAAATGATGGTTGAGTATGTGGACTTGCCTAAAGGCTCCGATATGTGACCCTTCCTGAAAATATGATGAATTGTAGTTGCACAGTTGACTGAGAACATAGTTTGTTGGTTTTCAGTAAGGTTTATGCTTTATACTTCGATGTTGTGATGAATTGTTACTTGCTCATGGGTAGTTATATGATAAAAGTTATTTGATAAAGTTTTATGTTAAAGTTCCTTGCTGTTATAATAATATGCATGATGCTTCTATGTCCGTATTTTGTTTTTATCGACACCTCTCTCTCAAAGCATGTGGACATGTTTTTCGATTTCGGTTTTTCGCTTGAGGACAAGTGAGGTCTAAGCTTGGGGGAGTTGATATGTCCATTTTGCATCATGTTTTCCTACTGTTATTTATAATGTTTTTATGCATAATAATTCTTTTGGGAGTAATTCTAATGCCCTTTCTCTCATAATCTGCAAGGTTTACACAAAGAGGGAGAATACCGGCAGCTGGAATTCTGGACCTGAAAAAGCTACGTCAGAGTTACCTATTCTGCACATCTCCAAATCAGCTAAAAATTTATGGAGAATTGTTTTGCAATATATGAAGAATATTGGAGCAAATAACTACCAGAGGGGGCTCACCAGGAGGGCACAACCCACCAGGGCACGCCAGGGAGCCCAGGCGCGCCCTGCTGGGTTGTGCCCTCCTCGGCCCACCTCCAGTGCCCCTCTTCTGGTATATAAGTCATTTTGACCTAGAAAAAATAAAAGCAGGACTTTCGGGATGAAGCGCCGCCGTCTCGAGGCGGAACTTGGGTAGGAGCACTTTTGCCCTCCGGTGGAGTGATTCCGCCGGGGGAACTTCCCTCCCGGAGGGGGAAATCATCGCCATCGTCATCACCAACAACTCTCCCATCTTTGGGAGGGCCATCTCCATCAGCATCTTCAACAGCACCATCTCCACTCAAACCCTAGTTCATCTCTTGTGTTCAATCTTTGTACCGGAACCTTAGATTGGTACTTGTGGGTGACTAGTAGTGTTGATCACATCTTGTAGTTGATTACTATATGGTTTATTTGGTGGAAAATTATATGTTCAGATCCATTATGCTATTTAGTACCCCTCTGATATTGAGCATGATTATTATTTGTGAGTAGTTACTTTTGTTCTTGAGGTCACGGGAGAAGTCATGTTGCAAGTAATCATGTGAACTTGATATGTGTTTGATATTTTGATGATATGTATGTTGTGATTCCCTTAGTGGTGTCATGTGAACGTCGACTACATGGCACTTCACCATACTTGGGTCTAAGGGAATGCATTGTGGAGTAGTTATTAGATGATGGATTGCTGGAGTGACAGAAACTTAAACCCTAGTTTCTGTGCTATTTCGTAAGGGACTGATTTGGATCCAAAAGTTTAATGCTATGGTTAGATTTTATCTTAATACTTTTCTCATAGTTGCAGATGCTTGCGAGGGGGTTAATCATAAGTAGGAGGTTTTTTCAAGTAAGAACATCACCTAAGCACCGGGCCACCCACATATCAAATTATCAAAGTAGCGAACACGAATCAAATTAAACCAACATGATGAAAGTGATATGATGAAATTCCTGTGTACCCTCAAGAACGCTTTGCTTATCATAAGAGACCGTTTTGGCCTATCCTTTGCCACAAAAGGATTGTGCTACCTTTCTACATACTATTTACCGTTACCTTTACTTGCTCGTTACAAATTATCTTGCTATCAAGCTATCTGTTACCTACTATTTCAGTGCTTGCTGAAAATACCTTGCTGAAAACCACTTGTCATTTCCTTCTGCTCCTCATTGGGTTCGACACTCTTAATTATCGAAAGGACTACGATTGATCCCCTATACTCGTGGGTCATCCCCTACTCTCTTCAAGGATGCCCATAAGTTTGTTTTATCTTGTGATGAATGTCAAAGAATTGGTAATATCGGTAAGCGTCAAGAAATGCCTATGAATTATTCACTTGTTGTTGAACCATTTGATGTTTGCGGGTTTGATTATATGGGACCTTTTCCTTCCTCTAATGGGTATACACATATTTTGGTTGCTATTGATTATGTTACTAAGTGGGTAGAAGCAATTCCAACTAGTAGTGTTGATCATAACACTTCCATTAAAATGCTTAAAGAAGTTATTTTCCCGAGGTTTGGATTCCCTAGATATTTAATGACTGATGGTGGTTCACACTTTATTCATGGTGCTTTCCGTAAAATGCTTGCTAAATATGATGTTAACCATAGAATTGCACCACCCTATCGTCCTCAATCTAGTGGTGAAGTTGAACTTAGCAATAGAGAATAAAATTAATATTACAAAAAAATGTTAATAGGTCCTGAAAGAATTGGTCTAAGAAATTGGATGATGCACTTTGGGCCTACAGAACAGCGTATAAAAATCCTATGGGTATGTCTCCTTATAAAATGGTTTATGGAAAAGCTTGCCATTTGCCTCTAGAGTTAGAACATAAAGCTTACTGGGCAATTAAAGAACTCAACTATGATTTCAAACTTTCCGGTGAAAAGAGGTTATTTGATATTAGCTCATTAGATGAATGGAGAACCCAAGCCTATGAAAATGCCAAATTATTTAAAGAAAAAGTTAAAAGATGGCATGACAAAAGAATCCAAAAGCGGGAATTCAAAGTTGGAGAATATGTTCTTTTGTACAACTCTCGTTTTAGATTCTTTGTAGGAAAACTTCTCTCCAAATGGGAAGGACCATATATTATTGAGGAGGTTTATCGCTTTGGAGCTATCAAAATTAATAATGCCGAAGGTACTAACCCGAAGGCGGTCAATGGGTAAAGAATTAAACACTATATCTCAGGTATGCCTATTACTGTTGAAAGCAGTATTATTCAAACAATGACACCGGAGGAACACATAAAAGAAACCTTCTGGAACACTCCAGAATACTAAAAAAGAGGAGGTCCGTGATACGGTAAGTAAACAGACTCCAAAAAATCTACAAAAATATTTTTTGTCAGTTTTGGAATATTACAAAAATTAGGAAAATAAGAAACAACCAGGAAGGCAACCGAGGAGGGCACAAGACACCGGGGCGCGCCTGGCTTGCCTGGCATGCCCAAGTGGGTTGTGCCCACCTCAGGAACCTTCCCGGCTCCGTTTTCCTCTCGTTTGCTTGTTTCCCAAGATAAAAAAAATCTTTATATACCCCCCGAACGTATTGACCACCGTATCGCGGAGAAATCTTGTGTTCTTCTTTCGTGCTATTTTTCTGGCAGATCTGAAAATATGTCATCTCAAGACTCGGAGGGTGAGAGCTATGTTGCTGATTATATTGCAAATCCCAAGGTTTACAGAGATGCGGAACATTATGGTTGGACCATGGAGGAAGAAGAAGACTATGATCCGAAAGGGAAAGAAGAGACAAGCTCAGATGAAGATGAAGTTCCATTACCCCAACCTGGGGACATGCACGTGGAATTCAAGAAGTCAAGTCTCCCTAATAAAGCAAAGAAACCTAAGATCCAGTTTATCCCTTTTCGTCTCTTGCAGAAAAACAAGCAGGAATTATGCAAAAAGATATTAAAGCTTGAGCAGGAGATCGATGACTTGAGGGAGGAAAATTCCATCCTCAAGCATAAGCTGAGGAAGAAGAACACTCATACTAATTCACCACCACCATCATCATCTTCCCCACCAAAGGAGACTTGAGGTTCAGGGTATGGTGATGTGCGCATCTGTAACATGGCTATACATGCAACTCTTACACTTGGACCTATGACTAAAGCGCGTGTGCAATGAATAGCAAGTCAGGTACTATTGTTTCTTTGTACGTATGATCTAACTGACAATAATATGATGTTACACTCATATTTTAATTTACTTATACTCAGGAATAAAATGATGGAAGAATCAATCAGAGAGTCACGCAGAGATCAATCCAACCAGAGCGAACACCATATGCATGCATGTCTTCCACCGAACCATGCATGTTACGTGCACAAGTGCCAAAGTATTTGGCCTTGGCACCATGGACCAAGATGGGCCACGTGGGCCATGAGACTTGGGCTGCTCGAAAGTGCAACTAATCCCTAGGTGGTTTTGGTAATTCTTAACAACATATAGCTCATTGAACTAATACTCTTTCAAGATGATCATTTCAGAAAGTTCAATGATTGGCATGGCATGGACTAGAGATGTGGACCCCTCAAAATGCTAAGGACATATATTGGCAAAAGCTCAAGACTCTACATTTTCTTTTTACTGATCCAAGATCACATTGAGTCCATAGGAAAAGCCAATACTATTAAAAGGGGATGAGGTGTTGCTTAATGGCTTGCTTGCTCAAAATGCTTAGTGATATGCTCCAAAAGCCCTCAACCACTTTCTCATTTCCACATATGTCCTAAACCTAAAGTCAAACTCGGCCCCACCGATTTGATCTATCTGGCGCCATCGAGTTCACTTGACATAGCCATAGCCAGAAACCCTAATCAATTCAGTCTCACCGATACGGATCTCGGTCTCACCGAGATGGGATTGCAAACTCTCTGTTTCCCTTCGTAACGTTTTGGTCTAACCGAAATGAGCGATCGGTCCCACCGAGTTCGCAATGCAAACTCTCTGTTTCCTTTTCGTAACATTTCGGTCTAACCAAAATGAGCGATCGGTCCCATCGAGTTTGCCTGACCAACTCTCTGTTTGCCTATTACTGAAATTGATCCCACCGAGTTCATGTGATCGGTCTCACCGAGATCAAGTTATGCCCTAACCCTAGCACATCGGTCCCACCGAGTTGATCTTCGAAAATCCTAACATTCACATTTTGAACTGAATCGGTTTGACCGAGTTTCACTATTCGGTCCCACCGAGTTTGGTAAATTGTGTGTAACGGTTAGATTTTGTGTGGAGGCTATAAATACCCCTCCACCCCCTTCTCCATTTGTGAGAGAGCCATCAGAATGTGCCTACACTTCCACTACTCATTTTCTAAGAGAGAACCACCTACTCATGTGTTGAGACCAAGACATTCCAATCCAACCACTAGAATCTTGATCTCTAGCCTTCCCCAAGTTGCTTTCCACTCAAATCATCTTTCCACCATATCCAAATCTGTGAGAGAGAGTTGAGTGTTGGGGAGACTATCATTTGAAGCACAAGAGCAAGGACTTCATCATCAACACACCATCTATTACCTTTTGGAGAGTGGTGTCTCCTAGATTGGTTAGGTGTTACTTGGGAGCCTCCATCAAGATTGTGGAGTTGAACCAAGGAGTTTGTAAGGGCAAGGAGATCGCCTACTTCGTGAAGATCTACCCAAGTGAGGCAAGTCCTTCCTGGGCGATGGCCATGGTGGGATAGACAAGGTTGCTTCTTCGTGGACCCTTCGTGGGTGGGGCCCTCCGTGGACTCGCGCAACCGTTACCCTTCGTGGGTTGAAGTCTCCATCAACGTGGATGTATGATAGCACCACCTATCGGAACCACGCCAAAAATCTCCGTGTCTACATTGCGTTTGCTCCCTCCAAACTCCTCCCCTTTACCTTCATATGCAATGATTTACATTCTGCTGCTATACTCTTAGAATTGTATTTGTAGGTTGACTGCTTGACTTGTGCTAAGTTGCTAAAATCTTCCAAGACTTAAAATTGGGAAAAGGCTAGATTTTTATTTGGTCAAGTAGTCTAATCACCCCCCCTCTAGACATACTTTCGATCCTACAAGTGGTATCAGAGCTTTGGTCTCCATTTGCCTTGATTTCCATAGCTTTGGTGATCATAGCCTTGGTTTCACAACCTAGGAGAGTATGGCGTCTAGCGAGGGAAATTACCACCGTAGAGGTCCTTACTTTGATGGTACTAATTTTGCTAGTTGGAAGCATAAGATGAAACTGCATATTCTTGGACATAACCCCGCCGTTTGGGCTATTGTGTGAATTGGTTTGCAAGGTGAATTCTTCGATGGGAGAGAACCGAACCGTGAAGCTACCGCTGAAGAATTGAAGATGTTGCAATACAACGCTCAAGCTTGCGATATCCTCTTCAATGGATTGTGCCCCGAAGAATTCAACAAAATCAGCCGTCTTGAGAATGCAAAGGAAATTTGGGATACTTTGATTGATATTCATGAAGGTACCGACTCCGTCAAGGAATCCAAATTGGATGTGCTTCAAAGTCAGCTTGACAAGTTCAAAATGAAGGATGGTGAAGGTGTCGCTAAAATGTACTCTAGGCTTGCTCTCATCACAAATGAGATTGCCGGCTTAGGAAGTGAAGAGATGACCAATAGATTCATCATCAAGAAGATCCTAAGTGCCTTGGATGGAAAATATGATACCGTGTGCACTTTGATCCAAATGATGCCCAATTACAAAGATCTCAAACCAACCGAAGTCATTGGAAGAATTGTTGCTCATGAGATGTCACTCAAGGATAAAGAGGACCTTCACAACAAGTCTAGTGGTGCTTACAAAGCCTCATGTGATGCTCCTACATCATCAAGTGAGAAACAAGCCTTCAATGAAAAATTGAGCCTAATGGTGAAGAACTTCAACAAGTTCTACAAGAGTAGAAGCAAAGAAAGAAGTTCCAAGTCAAGGTCCTACAATGACAAAAGATCTTCTAGTCGTGAGTGAAATTGCTATAATTGTGGAAGACCCGGACACTACTCCAATGAGTGTACGGCCCCACACAAAAGAAGGGAAGACTCACCTAAGAGAAGAAGTAGAAGAGAAGAATCACCTCCAAGATTGAGAAGGAGTAGAGATGATCGTTATGAACGAAGACCCTCTCGTAGAAGCAAGGACTCGGAAAGGAAGTACAAGTCATCAAAGAGCTACACAAGACGAAGACATCAAGCTCATGTTGGTGAATGGGTATCCGGTTCCGACTCCGACCACTACTCCGAGAGAAGTTATCACTCCGACTCTGAACATACTCAAGATGAAGGTGTTGCCGGTCTAGCACCTGTGTCAACCAACTCCTATGACATATTTGATTCACCAAATGAAGTAATTGGAAGATGCTTCATGGCTAAAGGCCCAAAGGTATCACACCCCGAGTATGTTCATTTCAATAGTGATGAAGATGATTTACTTGTTGACAACTCTAGTGATGAAAACTATGATGAACTTGCTATTAATCATGCTAATCAAGATAAAACGAATGACAATGATAAGGAGGAGATTGAGCGTCTAACTAAAGAACTAAACACTCTTAAGTTAGCTCATGAAACTACTTTAGAAGATCATCGAGAACTTTTAAAGACTCATGAGAAGCTACGCTTTGAAAAGCTCAATCTAGAGCAAGAGCATGAGTTCTTAAAAGCCATCAATGATGATCTTCGGAAGAAAAGTTCTTCTTACATTGCCAAGCGTTTACTCTTGTCTACTTACATGCCACAAGTAAAATCTAGCAACAAGAGTAAGAAAGATTCTCCTTCTAGTAGTAACAATAATCATGCTAAATCCAATATTGTTGCTTCTAGTAGTTCTCTTGATTCCACTAATGATTCTCTTAGCCAAGTTACACTTGAGCAAGAAAATAGCTTATTGAAGGGAATTATAGAGAAAGGTGTTTACAAGAGCCTTGCTGGAAGTAAGCAATTTGAGGAAATTGTATGCAAGCAAGGAAGACACCAGAAGAATCAAGGTGTTGGTTTTGAACGAAAGTTCAATGCCAATGGAGTTGAGTGGGAAGAAGATCAATACCCCAAGACGAAGTTTGTTCCTCAACAAGAGAAGTATGATCCTACTTCCTTTGAGGGGACACAAGCTCAAGATGATCTTCCACCACAAGACCACGAGCTAAAAGGCAAGGACAAGCTTCAAGAAGAGATTGCTGCATTTGAAGAAGCTCCAAATGCCTTGGTCAAGTGGGTTCCCAAGACTACATCAAGTTCTACTTCATCAAGTTCATCTACAACCCCAAGGATTCCGATCAAGATGGTGTGGATCCCGAAGGAGAAGAACTAGAGAGTTCTTGAGGGTGACTCCGTCAACATACTTCACTCACATTCACATTGGCAAGGACAAGTGCAATCAACTTCCACATCTTGCACTAGTTCAAGGAGTCACAAACCCTCTTGTTGGTAAGTCAAGGGACAAGGTAACCTAATGCTTTCATGGACATCATCTTGTGTGTACTTCACTCTATGTCTATGGATATCCTTGCTTGTTCCTTGTGGGACTAACCCATGTAGGTATTGAAAGTGCAACTCACTCCAATGGATTGCTCCAAATGATCTACATCAACATTGAGCATCCACATCTTCAACATCTACATGAAGTCATCATCGAAAAAACCCAAGGTTAGTTCATCCCCCTTAGGGGGGACATCACATCTAGGGGGAGCTTTACTCTAAGAATTGAGCTAAAGCAACTCTAATGGTGTGAACACAACAATGCTTTATGTAAAAGTGGTAACCCCACTTGTGCTTAAACGATGAGTATGACCTATTATCAAATGTTCTCATTTGACTCCTAAGTCAATATACTCATATATAGATGACCTAGTCATCGCCAAATGCTTGATAGATGCTAGAGTGTTTGTGCATGCTTTGCCACATATTTCATTTGCTATCTTATTGTGTGAGCATGTTGATTGCATATTTTTTATTATTCGAGGACATCCATGTGTTGCTTTGATTGTTGGCTCTTTTTCTTTTGCCAAATGGATGGACAAGAATGCCTAAGAACTTCCTCTAGCTATCTATGCTTTTCTCGTCTCAAACTCTATTCTTGCTACATCACAAAGTTTGATCAAGTCAGATTCGAACCCTCTGGGTGAGGAGCACTCGGAGCCACCGATTCGTCATAGACTTAAACTTCCAAAACCTCTCATTGTATTTCGGTCTGACCGATTCATTCCATTCGGTCATACCGAGTTCATTGGGTTGATCTAGGTTTTCAATCTCGGTGCAACCGATTTTAGCAATTCGGTCACACCGAGTTGCAGTAACCGCTTGCGATTTTGCATCTCGGTGCCACCGAGTCGTTCCACTCGGTCACACCGACAGGGTCAGGATATATATACCCACGGGTCGAATTTTGGAAATTTCTACAAAAACCCTTCGCCCGCACGTATCCTGCTCTGCCGACTCGAGTCTCCGGATCGTCTCCTCATCGCCAGTGACCTCCTGCCGCTGGTCTCCGCCGCTGTCAACGGGAATCTTCGCCGCCGTTGCCGCCGTAGCGAGTTCACCGCCAAGTTAGGGTATGAACTCGACCCCTATGTGCAATCTTTACCTCTGATTCCTGCACTTAGGTCAATGCCATGATTCTTACCACGTATGAGATTACTCTATCCAGCAAAAACTTCCTTTAGATTAGTTTTGATTCGAAAATTTAGGGTTAGGTTTCTGTCGAACTCATCTCGGACCGACCGAGTTGTAGAAATCGGTCTCACCGATTTGGCCTAGGCCATTGCACTTGTAATTTTTGGTCTGACCAAAACTTACGAATCGGTGCGACCGAGTTCAACTCTCAGTGAAACCCTAGCAATCTCAGAGTCACCAAACTATGTCTCTGTCTGACCGATTCCACTAGTTTAGACTCTTATGTTGCTTCGGTGTCACCGAGTTTAACAAATCGGTAGATCCAAAATGCTTTGTGTAGAAAACTAAAACTAAGTTTTTGACTCAATTGTTTTGCAAAATCTCTGCACTTTGTGATGCTCATCCACTCTATCCAAACTACATCTATTCACAGGGTCAGCTTTCAGTTTGCAGTGTCAGCTATGTCAGATCAAAGTGATAGCCAGAACAAGTCTGAGGAGCAAGTTAGCATGAGTGAGGGCACTAGTCCCTCTGGCAGCTATGATGAGGGTAGCAAAAGAACCCCAAGCAACTTGCCCAAAGCATCTACTAGGACAAGGAGAAAGAGAAACTCAAATTCTGAGGATGAAGATTATGTTGTTGTTGAGGAGGAGGTCAGCTCAAAGAAGAAAGTTGTCAAGAAAGAATTTGGCACTATAGCTTCAACCAAGCCTGGTCTGCACAAGAAAGCTCCTGCCAAGAGAGTGCCCATGTCTAAGGCCAGAGCCTCAACTCTTGAAGCCTCCAAATCAACTGTTGAAGAGGCTGCTGGTGAGGGCAAGAAGAGAAAGGAAAGGGTCAAGAATTCCATGGCCAGAGTGATTGGCAAACCCTCTATGATGAGAGACCCAGCTGAGGATGAAGAAGAAGATGAAGAAGAGGATGCTGCACCAGCACCCAAAGCTCAGAAGCTGATGGGGGATGCCATCAAGTCTGGGGCTGCTCCATCAAAGCCCAAGACTGCCCCCACAGCTACTGCTCAAGCCTCTAAGACTGCACCAAAGAGAAGCACCAGAAACATACCTGCTGCAGAAAAGAACAAGGCCCCAGTGCCTGAAATGGAAGAAGAAGAGGAAGCCCAAGTGCTCAGAAAGTTGAAGCCAAAGATCCCTGATCATGATGATAATCATCCAGTGGCTGAAAACATGATGGAAAGAAAGGATGCAGGTCTCAGATTGTGGAGACAATCAGACCCCTATGCTGCAAGGAGAAAAACAGCTGTGGACTACAAATTTCACACCAAGGAACAACAGGACTTTTATGAGACAATTCTATTGGATAAGAAGCCCATAGTCAGTGACATGAGATGGGTTGATTGGGAATACATTGATGAAAATGAAGACCACTTCCCTGGAGTACATGAGAGCTTCAGACTCAATGGAGTTGACACCTTTGTGAGTCAGAAATTGACCAAGTGGAATGATGAGCTTATCATGCAGTTTTATTCAACAGCTCACTTCTACCCAGATGGAAGAATTGTTTGGATATCTGAGGATACAAGGTACCAGTCAACTGTTGCAGAATGGGCCAAGCTTATCAATGCCCCTGAAGAGAAAGAGCATGACACTGATGTCTATGCAAAGTGCAAGAAAGATCACTACTCCATGGCCAACATGTACAAGGAGATACCTGACAAGGCCTTGGAAACTCACAAGCTAGGCTCAGTGTACTATCTGTTGTCTGGACTGGCCACCATAAACACCATTTTGAGGCACACCCTGTTGCCCAAATCAGGAGATCAAAGGATGATCAGAGGCCACTCCATCAACCTCCTTCATTTGTTTGAAGTGCCACAAAAATTCCAGGTGATGAGCTTGATAGTTGAAACCATCAAGAGAACTGCACCAGACCAAAAGAGATCATGTGGGTATGCTCCACACATTCAGATGCTCATCAACTCCAAGATGGGCAAAGGCATATATCTGTTGGACAAAGAGCACCTTCCCTTGAGGCCTGATTTTGAGGACAACACAGTTGTCATGGATGCTATAGATCCTACTTCAGTAGAGGCTCAAGAGAAGAGAGAAAAAGCAAAAGCAGAGAAGGCAGCCAAGATGCCATGTGTTGAAGAGGCATCCCAAGTTTTTCTCAAGTCTAAACAAGATCAACTTAGCTATCTCATTCAAGCTACTTTGAGGATTGAGAAAGGATTGGCCACCCTGACTCAGAATCAAGAGAGTCTTGAGAGAATTTTTGAGACAAAACTTCATGACTTGGATGTCAAGGTGATAGAGATTCAGACTTCTGTGGAGAAGATCCAAGAAGAGCTTGAGGATAGGAGTGACAAGACCACCACTGATGCTTACCAAAGGGTGCCCAGAAGACAGAGGTCTGCAGCAGTGCCAGTGACAGACACTAGAGCTACAACTTCAGCTCCTGCAGCCACAACTTCAGTTGCCCCTCCAGTTGCAACTCCACCAACTCCTACAACCTCTTCAGATGCATTTGTTGCAGGACTCCTCTCCACGCCACCTCCCGAAGATCAAGCTTAGAGAGCCACATAGCACTATGCATTTTCAAGCTTTTTGGTAACTTGTTGCCAAAGGGGGAGAAAGTGTATATATCATAGGCTTCGAGAGAGAGAGCTTTGCTTCTTTTTGCCTCTTTTGCTACTTATTTGTTTGCCTGCTTGGATGATACTCTATGGCTGTGTGTGTGAGATACTTGTATGGTCATGTGCTTGATCATATCATACTTTAATGCTTGTGCTTGGATGATGATATTCTCTATCTCTCATGTATGATCATTCACTTTGTCTTGGTGATGAGTGTATATTTCATATTCTATCATTTTGAGCGCTCCACCAAGATGTATGTGACATGGAAGAGTAACCCATGATCCTAATCGATTGTGCATTTGCATTCACAAGCAAATTTTTAAATAATGCACAAATTTAGGGGGAGCTCTTGCTTATCACATACTTCTCAAAGCGACGATGTATTTCATTCTTATTATCATTTGTCGAAGCTTTGATCTATATGTTGTCATCAATTACCAAAAAGGGGGAGATTGAAAGTGCAACTAATCCCTAGGTGGTTTTGGTAATTCTTAACAACATATAGCTCATTGAACTAATACTCTTTCAAGATGATCATTTCAGAAAGTTCAATGATTGGCATGGCATGGACTAGAGATGTGGACCCCTCAAAATGCTAAGGACATATACTGGCAAAAGCTCAAGACTCTACATTTTCTTTTTAGTGATCCAAGATCACATTGAGTCCATAGGAAAAGCCAATACTATTAAAAGGGGATGAGGTGTTGCTTAATGGCTTGCTTGCTCAAAATGCTTAGTGATATGCTCCAAAAGCCCTCAACCACTTTCTCATTTCCACATATGTCCTAAACCTAAAGTCAAACTCGGCCCGACCGATTTGATCTATCCGGCGCCACCGAGTTCACTTGACATAGCCATAGCCAGAAACCCTAATCAATTCGGTCTCACCGATACGGATCTCGATCTCACCGAGATGGGATTGCAAACTCTCTGTTTCCCTTCGTAACGTTTCGGTCTAACCGAAATGAGCGATCGGTCCCATCGAGTTCGCAATGCAAACTCTCTGTTTCCTTTTCGTAACATTTCGGTCTAACCGAAATGAGCGATCGTTCCCACCGAGGTTGCCTGACCAACTCTCTGTTTGCCTATTACTAAAATCGGTCCCACCGAGTTCATGTGATCGGTCTCACCGAGATCAAGTTATGCCCTAACCCTAGCACATCGGTCCCACCGAGTTGATCACATCGGTCCCACCGAAAATCCTAACGTTCACATTTTGAACTGAATCAGTTTGACCGAGTTTCACTATTCGGTCCCACCGAGTTTGGTAAATTGTGTGTAACGGTTAGATTTTGTGTGGAGGCTATAAATACCCCTCCACCCCCTTCTCCATTTGTGAGAGATCCATCAGAACGTGCCTACACTTCCACTACTCATTTTCTGAGAGAGAACCACCTACTCATGTGTTGAGACCAAGACATTCCAATCCAACCACTAGAATCTTGATCTCTAGCCTTCCCCAAGTTGCTTTCCACTCAAATCATCTTTCCACCATATCCAAATCTGTGAGAGAGAGTTGAGTGTTGGGGAGACTATCATTTGAAGCACAAGAGCAAGGAGTTCATCATCAACACACCATCTATTATCTTTTGGAGAGTGGTGTCTACTAGATTGGTTAGGTGTTACTTGGGAGCCTCCGTCAAGATTGTGGAGTTGAACCAAGGAGTTTGTAAGGGCAAGGAGATCGCCTACTTCGTGAAGATCTACCCAAGTGAGGCAAGTCCTTCCTGGGCGATGGCCATGGTGGGATAGACAAGGTTGCTTCTTCGTGGACCCTTCGTGGGTGGAGCCCTCCGTGGACTCGCGCAACCGTTACCCTTCGTGGGTTGAAGTCTCCATCAACGTGGATGTACGATAGCACCACCTATCGGAACCACGCCAAAAATCTCCGTGTCTACATTGCGTTTGCTCCCTCCAAACTCCTTCCCTTTACCTTCATATGCAATGATTTACATTCCACTGCTATACTCTTAGAATTGCATGTGTAGGTTGATTGCTTGACTTGTGCTAAGTTGCTAAAATCTGCCAAGACTTAAAATTGGGAAAAGGCTAGATTTTTATTTGGTCAAGTAGTCTAATCACCCCCCCCCTCTAGACATACTTTCGATCCTACACTGCTCCAAGTGCTTCTCCACGTCAATCAAGAGACACAAGTGTGAACTAGTTGCAGCCGATCCATGGACAATGTAATCTACATGGAAACCAACAGCTGCGGGCTATGGCGGTGGCCGTCCATAATAAATACTTAGCATCATTTAGGGTTTGGACTCGGGTTTTGTTTAGAGAAATTTAGCTATTGCTACTTTTATTTGTCTTCGCTCGTAGCGGCTAGTGCGGCCGTCAAGACATCCTATCGGAACCCCATCTTTTGAGATTTATTCATCTAGCATATTCGTAATTTCAGATTGCTTGGCTATTATTTTCTTGCATATTCTTTGATTTGCTTGCAGGAAAAATCCTTCGTGGATAGGTCGATCGCGCCGTTGGCTCGGTCGATAACGTCGTGGAGTTGGTTCAGCGCTTGCCATGGATATTAGTCATGTACTGTTCTCCCTGTACGGTTGGTAGCCAGATCATGAGGTCAAGTCCCATAAAATCGTAGTTATCTCTCTCTCAGGGAAAGATCGGGTCCCAAGTTCACATCAAGTGGTATCAGTTTTCAGGTTCATCGGTGAGAGATTTACAGCTTCATTATATCAGATTGTTTTCAGTCCTACAACCCACAAAAAAGCCAAAAAAATTAGACTAGTACATCCGCTGCACCTATCTTTTTAGCCTTTAGCAATTTTTGCATCTAGTACTTGTGTAGTTGAATTTTTTGTTGCATTCATCTAATACTAGTGCTGGTCTAGATTAGTCCGAGAGAAAACCATATACTAGATCGAACTTTGTTTTGTCCACCATATTTTTTTGCCACAAGTTCATTCGTGATCTGGAAAGATAAACACAAGACGAATCTTTCTCTGTTCGGTTGCGCACCACACCAGTCCACATCCGCCGGCCGCGTCGTCCACGCACCGCGTAACTCATCCGCCGCTTTTCGTGTGTGTTTAGTTTCGCACACGCGCTTGCGCCAGCTGCACATGTACCCCACGTCGCATCTGCCCTACAAAATTGTTCTGGTGCTGCCGCGTGCACATCACAGCTTCCGGCCGCTAGCCAGGGAGCACCCCAATTCCATCCGGTCAACCATCAGCACATGATTTCTTTTAACGCTAGTAGCACACAAGTTCCAACAAGTGTCCTCATGTTTTTTCTGCCATGCTCATCTTTGGTATACGTGAGTTCTTGCTTGTTACCGGCTTGACCAAAAGAAAAAAAATAAAAACAACAGAGATGAAAAAGAGCAAAAAAAGTGCATAGTTTAGGCCGGCAAGCATATGTTTTAAGCCATTTTGTTTGAGGTTTTTTCCAGCACAAAGACTTTTGCTCCTACGTGATCACCACTCCATATATCATCTATTTTTGAGCTTTTTTATACACTGCATTTATATTTCACTTATATCTAGCTATTTGGAGCTATCATATTTTCATCGGTTTTCACTCCCCTCATTCAGTATCTGGGCTTAGGTTGTTTTATCTCTTACTTGTCGACTGTCAGCACTAGTTAGGAGTTTGAGCAATTATTCAACTTGCATTGCTTTTTGCTAACTTGTGCCACTGATATTGTGAGTTGAAAAACCTTTGCCAAGCTACACTTTTTCCTACCAATAAGTACAAGTCCCGGCACTACTGATTCTTGGTTATCGCTCCATCCAATCTTCATCGGTAGTTTGAAGCCAAGACCAGCGCGCCGATCACCACCTGTTGCATTGGTAAGAACAAGTAAGAATTTGATACTAAGCTTGAGTGTGAGCGATTTTTCCCCACCACGTCCTACTAGTTGATAGGGATTATACACTATGTGTTTTTTTCTCTTTCGCTAATAATGGCACAGGATCAATCCACACTTGAGGGCCTCACCGCGGATGTGAAAGTCACCAGCGAGCGTCTCGCCCAACTTGAGGGTGCTTAGATTGTGGCAGAAGAGAGGCTCAAGGCCATCGAGGATGCACAAGGTGTTGCCAACACACAACTACATGACATCTTGCTACGTTTGGAAGAGCTGTGGACTACACCCCCCGTCAACAACAACGCTGTTCCTCACAATTCCACGGGTGTTGCCGCTACCTCGCAAGCTCGACGTGTGCCGATGGGTCATCCACAACACCCCGCTACTGCCACTGATGCTGCCACCATAAACCAGCACCCACAAATTCCTCCCCGTGTCCACGAGTGACATGGGGACAACTACGAGGATTATTCTGGTGACACCAAAGATGACCAAATGGTCAACCACAACAATGACCGTGCTCATCGACAACTATGTTTCAACCATCAAGGTATGGCACGAGGTCCACATAGGTATGATGTTCGAGATTATGACCACTCTAGTGCTAAAATTAAATTTACTATGCCTGCTTTCAATGGTAAATATAATCCAGACGTTTATCTTGATTGAGAACTTTCAGTTGAACACAAATTTGCATGTCATGATATTCCTGAGAACCAAAGAGTTAGGGCAGCCACTAGTGAATTTACAAACTTTGCTTCTATGTGGTGGAGTGAATATTGTTGTATTAATGCGAATAATATACCTGCTACTTGGGATGCTTTAAAATGAGCTATGCAACAACGTTACGTTCCTTCGTACTATGCTCGTGACAAACTAAATGAATTGCAATGTTTAAAACAAGGTAGTAGTTCTGTAGAGGATTATTATCAAGAATTGCAAACTGGCTTAATGCAATGTGGATTAGTTGAAACTGACGATGCTATGATTTCTAGACTTTTAGGTGGTATGAGTCGTGCTATTCAGGATATATTGGACTATAAGGAGTACAATTCTATTACTCGTTTGTTTCATTTTGCTTGTAAAGCTGAAAGTGAAGTACATGGGCGACACAACAAAGGACGAGGTAACTTTTCTGCAGGTCGCCGCTCATCATGGACACCCTCTCCTACTATTCTGTCCACTACCGAGGCAACACCACCTATCTTGAATAATGGTGCACACCCATCAAGTTCACAATCAGCTCCACAATCATTCGAGGCTTCGAAAACAATGTCTCCAGCACCCACCACTTCGTCTGGACTCACAAGGGACATGAAGTGTCATATATGCAAAGGTGGCGGGCACATGATGAAGGACTGCCCAAATGAACATACATTCATTGTGCGGGAAGATGGTGAGTACTCCTCTGCTAGTGATTTGGATGAAGATACGCGTGCTATGCTTGCCACTAATAATGCAGGTGGCACTAAGGAGCATGACACGAAGATGATACATGTTAATGCTGCAATGCCAGATGAGTACCCAAACCTTGTAACCATGCAAGTACTTAGTGCTCAGGTGGGGCATGTTGAGATGCCTCAATGCCATAATCTTTTTCAAACTAAGTTTGTTGTCAAAGGGCATTCTGTTCGTGTGATCATTGATGGTGGAAGCTGCAATAATTTGGCGAGTATGGAGATGGTAGAGAAGCTTTGCCTCACCACTATGAGACATCCCCATCCATATTACATCCAATGGTTCAACAAATGTGGTAAGTTAAAGGTAACACGTCATGTGAGAGTTCATTTTAATTCATATCATGATTATGTTGACTATGATGTTGTACCTATGCAAGCTTGTTCTTTACTGTTAGGTCGAACTTGGCAGTATGATAATAGTGTTACCCATCATGGTAGAACAAATTCATATACTCTCGTGTTTAAAGAAAAAACCATTAACTTGCTTCCTATGACCCCCGACGAAATAATAAATGATGAGAAAAATAAATCAATGGATCATACTACGCATAGTATGCTTGCTATTAATTCTGGATTTTTTCCGTTGAGTGTACCAACTTCTAATCTGGATATATCACATGCTCAGATAGTTCGTTTGCATCCCTATAAGTCATATATAGACTCCGTGTGGGACAAAATTTATCATGATATTCATAGTGGTGCTATTATCAATTTTGGACACTCTCATGAGCTAACACATTTGAAAGCGAGTATACATGCTGCACCTATTTTTGGTTTTCTCTGTGATGAATTTCAGGTACACAAACGTCAAGGACGACTTTGTTTTCAAAGAAGGGAGGATGATGTGCGCATCTGTAACATGGCTATACATGCAACTCCTACACTTGGACCTATGACTAAAGTGCGTGTGCAACGGATAGCTAGTCAGGTAATATCGTTTCTTTGTATGTATGATCTAACTAACAAGAATATGATGTTACACTCATATTTTAATTTACTTATACTCAGGAATAAAATGATGGAAGAATCAATCAGAGAGTCACGCAGAGATCAATCCAACCAGAGCAAACACCATATGCATGCATGTCTTCCACCGAACCATGCATGTTACATGCACAACTGCCAAAGTATTTGGCCTTGGCACCCTGGACCAAGATGGGCCACGTGAGCCATGAGACTTGGGCTGCTCCAAGTGCTTCTCCATGTCAATCAAGAGACACAGGCGTGAACTAGTTACAGCCGATCCGTGGACAACGTAATCTACATGGAAACCAACAGCTACGGGCTACGGCGACGGCCGTCCATAATAAATACTTAGCATCTTTTAGGGCTTAGACTTGTGTTTTGTTTAGAGAAATTGAGCTATTGCTACTTTTATTTGTCTTCGCTCGTAGCGGCTAGTGCGACCGTCAAGACATCCTATCGGAACCCCATCTTGTGAGATTTATTCATCTAGCATATTCGCAATTTCAGATTGCTTGGCTATTATTTTCTTGCATGTTCTTCGATTTGCTTGCAGGAAAAAATCCTTCGTGGATAGGTCGATCGCGCCGTTGGCTCGGTTGAGAACGCCATGGAGTTGGTTCAGCGATTGCCATGGATATCAGCCGTGTATGGTTCTCCCTGTACGGTTGGTAGCCGGATCATGAAGGTCAAGTCCCACAAAATCGTAGTTATCTCTCTCTCATCGAAAGATCAGGTCCCAAGTTCACATCATATGGGCACTCCCCTTGGCTTGTGCTAAGCTTGGGGGAGGTGCCCCGGTATCGTATCACCACCACTATCTTTGCCTTTATATATTTTAGTTCGATCTTTAGTTATCCTATGATTTAGTTGAATAAAAGTTTAGTTCGATCCTTTCTTTTCGAGTGCTTGCTTAGTGATCTATCTATCTATGTAATCATGTGCGAGATATATAATAAAGAGTAGTTTGAGTTTTGTTTCGTTACTCTTTTGATTCAATAAAAAGAAAGGAAAATAAATGAAAAAGATCATATGCTAATCTTATGGTAAGTAATGACATCACATAAGGAAAAGTATAAGTGGTAAAATTTATTGGAGATTGACAAACATAGCATTGGTCAATGATGCAATTCATGAAAGAATTAATAAGGGAAGAGAAGATTCACATGCAAATATACTATCTTGGACATCTTTTATGATTGTGAGCCCCATTAAATATTATGTGTCAAAACTGTTGACGTTGGGAAAAATTTGTTGACGTTGGACAAGGAAGACAACGTAATGATTTATGTTTGTTCATATTCACATAGAAGTTATATTGTCATAGATCCTTCAACATGTGGTGCTTGCTCAATATCTTTGCTAGTCAAAAACTCCGCACTAAGTAGAGATACTACTTGTGCATCCAAAAAACCCTTAAACCCAAAATCTTATTTTGAGAGTCCACCATACATACCTATGGATTGAGTAAGATCCTTCAAGTAAGTTGTCATCGACGCAATAAGGCAATAAAAATTGCTTATAAATGTGTTGGATCATTTAGTGTAAGAGAAAATTAAGCGTTGTACGAACTTGTGATGGCAAAGTAATAAAAGCGATGGACTGCATAATAAAGGTTGCTATCATAAGGGGCAATATAATGTGATGTTCTTTTGCATTAAGGGATTTGGCATACAAACAAAAAGCGCATGGCAACCTCTGCTTCCCTCTGCGAAGGGCCTACCTTTACTTTTATGCATTTACTTTTATGTAAGAGTCAAAGTATTCTTCCATATTTCTTTTTATTTTCTCTTTTTGCAAGCATCATGTGGTGAGGAAAGATCTAGGCACATATATTCAGTTGGATATGAGTGAGCATGAGTTATTATTGTTGACATCACCCTTGAGGTGAATACGTTTGGAGGCGAAACTATAAGCCCCTATCTTTCTATGTGTCCGGTTGAAACTTTTTGTTCATGGGTATGCTGTGAGTGTTAGCAATCATAGAAGGTTAAATGATGGTTGAGTATGTGGACTTGCCTAAAGGCTCCGATACGTGACCCTTCCTAAAAATATGATGAATTGTAGTTGCAAAGTTGACTGAGAACATAGTTTGTTGGTTTTCAATAAGGTTTATGCTTTATACATCAAGGTTGTGATGAATTGTTACTTGTTCGTGAGAAGTTATATGATAAAAGTTGTGTGATAAAGTTTTATGTTAAAGTTATTTGTTGTTATAATAATAAGCATGATGCTTCTATGTCCGTATTATTTTTTATCAACACCTCTCTCTCTCTAAGCATGTGGGCATGTTTTTCGATTTCAGTTTTTCGCTTGAGGACAAGCGAGGTCTAAGCTTGGGGGAGTTGATACGTCCGTTTTGCATCATGTTTTCCTACTGTTATTTATAATGTTTTTATGCATAATAATGCTTTATGGAGTAATTCTAATGCCTTTTCTCTCATAATATGCAAGGTTTACACAAAGAGGGAGAATGTCGGCAGTTGGAATTCTGGACCTGAAAAAGCTACGTCAGAGTTGCCTATTCTGCACATCTCCAAATAAGCTGAAAATTTACGGAGAATTGTTTCGGAATATATAAAAAATACTAGAGCAAATAACTATCGGAGGGGGCTACCCTGGTGAGCACAAGACACCAGGGCGCGCCTGGGCCCCCAGGTGCGCCCTGGTGGGTTGTGCCCTCCTCGGCCCACCTCCGGTGCCCATCTTCTGGTATATAGGTCATTTTGACCTAGAAAAAATAAGATGAGGACTTTCGGGATGAAGCACCGCCGTCTTGAGGCGGAACTTGGGCAGAAGCACTTTTGCCCTCCATCGGAGCGATTCCGCCAGGGGAACTTCCCTCCCAGAGGGGGAAATCATGATCATCATCATCGTCATCACCAACAACCCTCTCATCTTCGGGAGGGCAGTCTCCATCAACATCTTCAACAGCACCATCTCCTCTCAAACCCTAGTTCATCTCTTGTGTTCAATCTTTGTACCGGAACCTCAGATTGGTACCTCTGGGTGACTAGTAGTGTTGATTACATTTTGTAGTTGATTACTATATGGTTTATTTGGTGGAAGATTATATGTTTAGATCCATTATGCTATTTAATACTCCTCTGATCTTGAGCATGATTATCATTTGTGAGTAGTTACTTTTGTTCTTGAGGTCACAGGAGAAGTCATGTTGCAAGTAATCATGTGAACTTGATATGTGTTCGATATTTTGATGATATTTATGTTGTGATTCTCTTAGTGGTGTCATGTGAACGTCGACTACATGGCACTTCACCATATTTGGGCCTAAGGGAATGCATTGTGGAGTAGTTATTAGATGATGGGTTGCTAGAGTGACATAAGCTTAAACCCTATTTTATGCGCTACTTCGTAAGGGACCAATTTGGATCCAAAAGTTTAATGCTATGGTTAGATTTTATCTTAATACTATTCTCGTAGTTGCGGATGCTTGCGAGGGGGTTAATCATAAGTAGGATGTTTGTTCAAGTAAGAACAACACCTAAGCACCGGTCCACCCACATATCAAATTATCAAAGTAGCGAACAGGAATCAAATCAACATGATGAAAGTGATATGATGAAATTCCCGTGTACCCTCAAGAACGCTTTGCTTATCATAAGAGACCGTTTTGGCATGTCGTTTGCCACAAAAGGATTGGGCTACCTTGCTGCACTTTATTTACCATTACCGTTACTTGCTCGTTACAAATTATCTTGCTATCAAACTACTTGTTATCGACTATTTCAATGCTTGCAGAAAATACCTTGCTGAAAACCACTTGTCATTTCCTTCTGCTCATCGTTGGGTTCGACACTCTTACTTATCGAAAGGACTACGATTGATCCCCTATACTTGTGGGTCATCATATACCTACCTATATGTGGTATTTCCATGTCATTCCAAGTAAATTTGTATGTGCCAACTCTAATTTTCAAAATGAATTTCCTTTTTGTGTGCCCGTACCGCTCATGAAGTGGGAGGGGCTGGCCAATATTTTCCATGCTAGGTATGTTATTCTCAAGATGAGTGTTTATTCACTTGTCATTGCATGAGAGTGTGGCAGGTAATAGGGATTCCCAGTCCCGAAATGAATTATATATATATATATATGTTGTTCATAATAAATTCCTTGGAAAGTGTTGGTATGGAAGGCACCCGTGGATACGGCTAGCCATGGATTGTGAAAGAATGGTGGAAAAGGAAATAAACTTTATTTTATGTTTGGGAACCGCCTATGATTTACCTAGCATGGAAGATATTGGCAATTCTTGGTCGTTTTCGTTGATAGGAAAAGCATGCCTCTCAAAACAATTTTATCTCTCAATTTAAGCTTTGAGCTCTGGCACCTCTACAAATCTCTGCTTCCCTCTGTGAAGGGCCTATCTATTTCCTTTCATGCAATTTTTTTATTGAGTCTCCATCTTCTCTTATAAAGCACCAACTAGGGAACATTGTTATCATACTTGTGCATTGGATATAGCTAATATTTGAGTGTGTTTCATGAATGAATCAATGATTGAGCATAATGGGCTAGGGATAGCTTTCTTTAGTGTGTTGATATTTTAAAAGACATGGTTGCTTGTTGATATGCTTGAGTATTGATGTCCTCATGTCAATTATAGACTATTGCTTTGAATCATCTAAAGTCCAAATGTCCATGATACAAAAGAAAAGAATATGTGATGAACATGTTAGGCAGCATTCCACATCAAAAATTCTGTTTTTATCATTTACCTACTCAAGGACGAGCAGGAATTAAGCTTGGGGATGCTATTTTTTGCTTGCTTTTACTTTGCAGAATATCAATACCAAACGAAGTCCAAATGCCACAAAACTTTTTGGAGATTTTTTTCTGGCCAGAAGACACCCTGGGAGCCAAAGGAGCACACGAGAGGAGGCCCGTGGGGCCCACTAGGCAGTAGGGGGGCCAGGCGCGCCCTGGTGGGTAGTGGAGCCCACGGGAAGCTTCTTGACCTACCTCCGCCTCTATAAATACTCTAAAATCCCAAAAACCCTAGTGGAGTCGAGGAAATATAGTTTCCGCCGCCACAAGTTCCAGAACCACGAGATCCAATCTAGAGGCCTTTTCCAACACTCTGCCGGAGGGGGCAACAATCACGGAGGGGTTCTTCATCATCCTTGTTGCCCCTTCGATGATGCGTGAGTAGTTTACCACAGACCTATGGGTTCGTAGCTAGTATCTAGATGGCTTCTTCTCTCTTTTTAATCTTCAATATAATGTTCTCCTCGATGTTCTTGGAGATCTATTTGATGTAACTGAAAGTGCGTTATATCGACTAGAGGGGGGGTGAATAGGCGATTTTTACAAATTCGTCACTGAGGAATTTCAAGGTGAGGAAATTCCTAAGCGACGAACTACTTAGCAGCGGAATGAGTACTCAGATGCAAGCATAACAGAGCAGTAGCACAGTCATCATGATGAAATGAAAACAAGCACAGAGTACGAGTAGCGTAAACACAGGATAAGCAGGCTGAAGACAAACTGACTGAAGAATTTGAACTGAGGAAATTGAGAAAGTCTTCAGACAAAGTCTTCAAACAGTAATGATCAAATACATAGCAAGTATGCGAGGAAATGAAAGGGTTGAGGAAATAGAACCAGTAGCTCGGTGAAGACACAGATTTGGTAGACCAGTTCCAACTGCTGTGACAGTTGTACGTCTGGTTGGAGCGGCTAGGTATTTAAACCTGAGGACACACAGTCCCGGACACCCAGTCCAGGAGACCTAGTCCTCACCGTATTCTCCTTGAGCTAAGGTCACACAGACCTCGCCCAACCACTCGTGGTAAGTCTTCAGGTGACTTCCAAACCTTCACATACTCGGTCACTCGGCAATCCACAATTTCCTCTTGGATGCTCTAGACCATGACGCCTAACCGTCTGGAGGATGCACAGTCCTCAAAGGTAACAAGCGTCGGTTCCACACAGGAACAATCTCTTCAGTGATGCTCAATCACTTTGGGTTTGTAGGTGTTTGGGTTTTTCCTCACTTGATGATTTTCGCTCAAAGTCCTCGGAGGATGGGATGCTCTAAATGACAAGTGTCAATCTATCTCTCGGAGCAGCCAACCAGCTAGTGGTTGTAGAGGGCGGCTATTTATAGCCTAGGGAGCAGCCCGACATGATAAGACATAAATGCCCTTCAATGATATGACCGTTAGGTGGGTAGGATATTTGGACAGCTGGCGCGTAGCACAGCAACGGTCGGAAATTTGAGTATCAAATTCCTCAGGGCTATCATGTTCCTCACTTGTAGGCAATCCGCACTGGCGAATTCCTAACTCCTCAGTCAGAACAAATTCCTCAGAGACCAGAAGAACTTCGTCTTTGTCACTGAAGAACTTGACTAAACTGTATGAGATTTCCAATGGCTTCACTCGAAAGGATTGGGTAGGTGTAGGATTTTGAGTTGAGCATCACTTGGAAATTTTTCCTTAGTTTTACCTCGACCCCCTTTAACAGTACGGTGTTTCCTATGACTCAAGAAGAAGAAAATGAAACTACGAAAACAAAAGTCTTCACGCTTCATAATCCTCGCATGAATATCAAGTCTTCAGGGTCACACCAATTTCTTCACTTTCAAAGTCTTCAAGAAAACCAAAGTCTTCAGTTGAAGACATTCATTTTTAGGGGTCGACATTCATCGTAATTAACAAACTCCTCATAGACTTATAGACCTGTGTACACTCACAAACACATTAGACCCTTAACCTATAAGTCTTCAATACACCAAAATCACTAAGGGGCACTAGATGCACTTACAATCTCCCCGTTTTTGGTGATTGATGACAATATAGGTTAAGTTTTCAACGGGGATAAACATATGAAGTGTAAATACTAATATTGAGGAATTTGATTGCAAGATATAGAGGAACTCCCCCTGAAGATGTGCATATTTGAAGAATTTGCTTTGAAATAGCAAATGCACATTGTTGAGTAATATCATGGAGATCTCCTCCTATATCTTGAAATTCATACACGCATTTATCATATGATATGAAGAATTTGAAATGCATGATGAAATATGGTGTCTGACGGAATTCAGCATGCGTGCATTAAGGTACTTGAGGAAATAAGCATGCAGAAAGCAGTTCAAAAGTATCAGACCACCATAGGACTTAAGTTTACAACTCATCAGAGCAAACACCTCAGAAGAGCAAGAGTTGAAACTTAACACAAATATAGCCCATATATAAGACCCGCTTGAAGACTAAACTCAAATTTCCCCCCCTTTGTCATCGAATGACCAAAAGGGACGAAAAATGAGGACTAACGCCCCTGAAGAATATCATCATGATGTCGATGGAGGAGCGCCAGCATTGTTGGGGTTGACTGTTGAGGTAGGGCCTGCCGCAGTGTCGTTCAAGTCTTCAGCTTCATCCGTCTCGCGCGATGAAGAATATGAACTGGCAACAAGCTGAGGAACTTTGACTTTCTTGAATTTCTTCGAAGGTGGCTGAGACCAGTCAAAGTCCTATTGGAAGCCCATCTCCTTGAGTTCTTCAGCACTATGAAGATTAGACAGAATCGCCCAAGTGCGGTCAAAGACTTCATGCAAGTAGTAGTGATTCTTCTTCACAGTATTTTGAGTGACTGTCATGTTCTGAAGAATTGCACCAAACTGACGCTTGACCCACTTGTGATTTCGATCAACTTTCTGATGAAGACTAAGGAGAAGTTCACGATCAGTCATCACACGCGGAGCTGTGGCTTGAGGATGATGTTCTGAAGCTTTGGCGGCAGAATCTTGAGTTGCAGAGTCATCATTGGTGGAATAGGAAGTAGCTTTGCGAAACTGTCCATCCAATGGACGAGTACCTTCATCAATAACAGCAGCCTTGCCCTTCTCGTCAGCTGAGGAAATAGTCCGTTTGAGGACTTCAATAGGGGGCAAATAGCTGAGATGATTTTGAAAGTCAGCCATGTAATGAATTGAAGACCTTGATCTGATGAATCTCATGATCCAGGGAGCATAAGGCTTCAACTCAAAAGGTGACAGTGCATCATTGGCCAAAGTCCTCATGAAGAAATCGTGGTAGTTGATAGGAATACCGTGAATGATATTGAACAGCAGATTCTTCATAATGCCAACAACTTCTTC
Source organism: Thinopyrum elongatum (assembly GCA_011799875.1). Taxonomy (NCBI): domain Eukaryota; kingdom Viridiplantae; phylum Streptophyta; class Magnoliopsida; order Poales; family Poaceae; genus Thinopyrum; species Thinopyrum elongatum. The sequence goes on from CM022303.1 coordinate 205,230,262, forward strand.
ATCATCAGAGTTGTGGCCCTTGATTGGACTGAGGGTTTTGGTCAATATGCGATAGACTGTCCTTGGCACATAGAGCAATTCCTTGACGAGGAATTTGGTCCTTGGAGCTTGGCCTGGCTTCAAAGGCTTCATCAGCACTTGCATCAGATGATCAGACAGTTCAGGTTCAACATAGAGAAGCCTAGCACCTTCAGTGGGAGGACTGACTGGGACGGCATGAAGCAATTCAGAGGCCGGTGCTTTGAAATGAGTATTATCGGTCATCCAGTCCAATACCCATGAATTGACATCATCAACATTTCCAGTAATGTGCAGCGTGGCGAAGAATTGAAGAATGAGTTCTTCATTCCAATCGCAGATGTCGGTGCAGAAATTGAGTAACCCAGCGTCATGAAGAACACTGAGGACTGGTGTGAAGCAGGGCAGCGATTCCATATCTACATGAGGAATTTGCTTATGTTCAAAGATCTTATCCTTATCAACCAACAATGAGGAGTAGAAGTTCATCTGGCTTGCAGTCCAGAAATGCTTGCGACGAAGACGAGCAGAGTCATAGGGATTGTAGTCAGTGAAGAATATGTGCTCGTTGAAGAAATCCTCAGCATTAAACTTCTGCTTCTTGGAGTGAGGGTTCTGTGGCTTGGGCTGAAGATTTATAGTTGAAGTCTTCACAGCCTCTTGAGGTATAGCCACTGGAGCCACTGGCTGAGGAATTTCAGCAGCAGCCTTGTCCTTCATTTCTTCAGACATATGTACATCAGCGCTAGTGACTGGAACTTCTTCAGGTATAGAGTGAAGTGAAGCTTGACGTTCATCAGAGCCCGTATGAATTTCTTCAGTTTGCACAAGAGACTGAGGAACATGATGTAGAGGGGTTGTCAGAGGTGAATTGGGGTGATGACTTTCCCAAAAGTCATCATTCAGAATAGGTGTTGTAGACCCAATATCCACATCCTCATCTTCTTCAGTTCCTTCGACGCCTGCCTCTTCAGCTGTGAACTGAGGCATGGGCGATGATACCAGTGGGGTTGAAGGGAAAGTATCCACTTCAATTTCTTCATCCATCTGCTCTGTCGAAGCAGCAGAAGGAATTTCTTCATCAGATTTACTTGGAATTTCATATTCCTCACCAAAGGGAATGATCTCCTTTGATGGCATGCTTGATATTGGAATAGCATCAATTGGGTTTTCAGATGAACTCCTCAAAGTCTTCAATTTCTTGGGGGCTGAAGACTCTGAAGATGCAGATGCTTTCCTTTTCTTCACAGCTGCTCGCTCCGCAGCCTTGGTTTTCTTCGCTTCTGATGCAGAAGGAAGGTTGATGCTTGTCATCGGTGCAGGAGGAGCAGAGGAAATTGGTTGAATTTCTTCAGGCACAACTGATGCAGTTGCCCTGGCTTGTTCAGATTCCTCAGGCACAGTAGCAGATGCTTCAACTAGCCTGGATTGCTCTTCAGGCGCAATATTGGAGGTTGCCCTGGCATTTTCTTCAGAGACTGGAATTTCTTCACCAGCTCTGGCGCTTTCATTTTCTTCAGCAGACTGAACAGATGTTCCAGTCTGAGGAAATTTGGGTTGTGATGAGGCTGCAACACTTGGAGTAAATCCTTTTGCCATTCTGACGAATCTGACTTTGGCACCTAGCCAATCTGCATGGAATGCATGAAATTCATCACTGAGTGCTTTGATCTCAGCCTGCATAGTCACAAGTTCATCAGGAGACATGTTTACAACATTATTCTTCAGAAAACGCTCCTTCTTGTACTGAGCCTTCTTCACCTGCCTGGCCTTTTCAAATTTCCATTTTTCTTCATTTATGAAGGCCGTCAACATGTGACTTTGACCAGGAGTGAGGTTTAATTCAGGCAAAGGTGTGTTAGGGTTCTTGTGCCATAGATCAATAAAATCAAGGATCTTCCTTGAATCCAGCATGAGGGGCACAGCACTGCCTTTGGCTCTAGCGGCCCTTTGTTGTCGATCTCTGATGAGCTCAGCTAATTCTTCATCATCAGCTTCGTCTTCGCTTGACGGAACCTGAAAGGCGACTTGCTTCTTGTGAGGACTTGGCCTTGTGCCTCGTCCAGCAGTGGCCTTTTTCTTCAGCAAGGTCGGAGTTGTTGAAGACTGAGGTGGAGCTGAAGAACTTGCAGAGACTCCTGAAGCAATTGAGATTCCAGTAGTCCTTTGGCATGTGGCAAGATGCACAGGTGCTGAGGACTTTGCAGGAGCAGCTGAGGATTTTGCAACCGAGGGAGTTGGAGCTGCTTTTGAGGAATTTGCTTGAGGAACAGGCCGTGAGGGCATTGCAGCTGAGGAACTTGTCTTAACAGCTGATTTCTTCAGCATAGCCTTCTTAGGCTTGATAGCAGAGGCCTCAGCGGCGGCAGCAACAGAATCTTCATTGAATTTCTTTACTGCCTCTTTAGCCACTTTGGCCAGCTTGGCTTGACGCTTAGCCCACTCCTGAGGAAATTCCTCACCTCTTCTGATGCTAGTGGGACCAGCTTCTTGGCCAGGAGCCAATGGAGGTCTTGGACATGGAGGGTTAACAGCAAATTTCTTCATGTACTTGGGAGTGACATAGCGATATTCCCTCCATTCTCTTGCCCATCTCCTCTCAATCTTCTGAATGCGCACTTTGCGCTGATTTTTGTTCTCCTTGCCATGAGTTGCTTCATCAGGAGTACAATATTCATCATAGATGTCATCAGGGATCTCAAAAGCAGTATTTGTTTCTGGCCTCTTTCCTCCCTTCTGAGGTCTTTTACCATCAGCCATTTTCTTCACTTGAGGGTTTTGAACAATCGAATTTTCTGATGAGGTGTGCAATTTTTCTTCAAGGAACGCTGCAAATGAGTTAAGTTGATGAGAACCTAGAGATTCAGCAGCGGACATGTGTACCTGTGAACAGAATATAGGTGCGAAGAGTTTTGGAGAGGCCATATGCGTTCTCAGAAGATTTTCAAAAGTATCAAGTTTGAGGAAGATGACCAGGGGTGTCTTGAGGAATTTCACTAAGCATTTTGACTTAGGTTCCAGAGTTGTGTAGATTGAAAATCCACACAATTGAGGAATCTTGAAGAAAAACGTTGCTTAGAGAAACTGATCAAGGACAGAAGCAAGTTGGTGTTTAAGAACATGAAAGTTGAAGAATAAACACCTTTTGAAGATTTTGTGGAAATCATCAGAATCAACAAGGGCAGTAAAAATAAATTTTATTTACCCTTGACGAAGAACACGACGAACTGAGAGTGGCAGTGGAGATGTTCATCCGTTCTGATCTTCCACGCCCTAACTTGGCGATGGAAAACAGCTACGGCGGCGGCGGAGTGAGGATTTCCGCGGCCGGCGTGAGTACGACGGCGACGAGGTCGAGGCAGTGAAGCTCTTCCTCACCGGTGACGATGGAGTGTAGCGGCGGCGCTAGGTCTGAGAGCTCGAGCGAGGGAGTAAGATCGAGCGGGGTAAATGAGCTCTGAGGAGGGTTAGGGGTATTTATAGCAGAGGTGAAAAACCGCTCGTCCGAAGAAAATGGACAAACGTGCCCCTAACCCTTCTCATCCTAGCGACATGTGTCACCCACGAACTGTGAAGTGGAGATCGAGTTAGATCGTGGGTGAATAGATAAATTTTATCGAGGGATAAGGAACGGTTTGAACGGCAAAAGCCGAAAATTCAGATAAAAATATTTTAATGTTTCGTTCGCAAATTCTTCAGCTGTCAAGGACACAGTGAAGACTTTGAACGGGTTTCAAATAGAACGCACATGAAGAATTTGTGAACGGACTGGATTGAGTTTAGCATTGAGGGGGAACGGGTCCGATCACATTCACTTAGAAGAAACACAACTTGAAGAATTAGCAATAAGTGAATGCTGTAGAGGACAGAAAACTCAAATATATATATATAGTCAATGAAGAACATAGACGGAAAGAGTGAAGATTTTGCAAAGTTGAAGAATTTGAAAATTTGAAGAATTTGCACAATGATGAAAAACTCAAATTTTGAAGATTTTCAACTTTTTGTGGTGGCGTGACCCACCGTGTAAGAATGATGATTTCAGACACCGCGTACAATTGTCGTAGGGCTCTGAGAATCAAATTCTTCATTAATTTCTTCACACTTAGAGGGTTAGTCTTCATTGATTGAAGAAAAACGTTTCTTCGTGTGTTGCACATCTAAGTCATCAATTTGCATAAGAGTTAGGATGTGTGTCCTTTTCAAAGGACATTCGAAGATTCTAAGATATTTAGCTCACACCGCAACTTGCTAAATCTCTTCTCATCCAAGGGCTTTGTGAAGATATCCGCTAGCTGTTCTTCAGACTTCACGGGATCAATAGAGATGTCACCCTTCAACACATGATCTCGAAGAAAATGATGACTTATCTCGATGTGCTTTGTCTTCGAGTGCTGAACTGGGTTATGAGCAATTTTGATGGCACTCTCGTTGTCGCAGTAGAGTGGCACATTATTCACATTGATGCCGTAGTCCTTGAGGGTTTGCTTCATCCATAGCAATTGAGCACAGCAAGAACTAGCAGTAATATACTCAGCTTCAGCAGTAGAGAGTGATACGCAGTTCTGCTTCTTCGAGGACCAACATACTAAGGATCGTCCAAGGAAATGGCATGTGCCTGAAGTTGACTTGCGGTCCACACGATCACCGGCATAGTCAGAGTCAGAATATCCAATGAGATCAAAAACCGAGCCCTTGGGATACCATAATCCAAGTGTTGGAGTGTGAGCTAGACATCGAAGAATATGTTTCACAGCCTTATAGTGTGATTCCTTCGGTGTAGCTTGAAAACGGGCACACATGCAAACACTAAGCATAATATCCGGCCTAGATGCACATAGGTACAATAAAGAACCAATCATGGAGCGGTATACCTTTTGATCAAAGTCTATTCCATTTTCATCAGTGCATAGATGGCCATTTGTGGGCATAGGGATTTTGACGCCTCTGCATTCTTGCATACCGAATTTTCTCAGAACGTCCTTGAGGTATTTCTCTTGAGAAATGAAAATGCTATTATGTTGTTGACGAATTTGAAGACCTAAGAAGAATTTCAATTCTCCCATCATGGACATTTGATATTCCTCACTCATCATGTAAGCAAATTCGTCAGTGTAATGTTGGTTAGTACAGCCAAAGATAATATCATCAACATATATTTGGCACACGAATAATTCATCATCATAGGTTTTGGTGAAAAGAGTTGGGTCGAGTGAACCGGGTTTGAAGCCTTTCTTCATGAGGAATTCCTTCAGAGTATCATACCACGCCCGAGGGGCCTGCTTGAGGCCATAGAGGGCCTTATTGAGTCTGAAGACTTTGTCAGGATGTTTAGGATCTTCAAAACCTGGGGGTTGAGCAACATATACTTCTTCCTCAAGCTTACCATTGAGGAATGCACTTTTCACATCCATTTGATATAAGATGATATTATGATGGTTAGCATAAGCAAGCAATATGCGAATAGCCTCAAGTCTAGCAACAGGTGCAAAAGTCTCATCGAAATCAATTCCTTCAACCTGTGTGTAGCCTTGAGCTACAAGACGAGCCTTGTTCCTCACCACTAGGCCATTTTCATCTTGCTTGTTGCGGTAGATCCATTTGGTACCGATGATATTGTGCTTGCATGGGTCCGGTCGCTTGACAAGCTCCCACACATTGTTCAGCTTGAATTGATGTAATTCCTCTTGCATTGCTTGAATCCATGAAGGCTCCAGAAATGCCTCATCAACTTTGGTGGGCTCTGTGATAGAGACGAAAGCAAAATGCCCACAAAAGTTAGATAAATGTGAAGCTTTTGAGCGAGTCAGAGGACCTGGTGCGTTGATGTCGTTGATGATTCTCTCAATCTGTACTTCATTTGCAACGCGGGGATGAGCAGGTTGACGACTTTGATTTGGCTCAGCATTTTCTTCAGAGCCATTTTCTTCAGATGCGCCAGCATGCTGTTCTTCATGTTCTGGAATGATTTCTTCAGCAGATTCTTCGGTAGGAATGACATCCTCAGTAACTTTGAACTTGATGGTTTCCTCAGGCGTCTTTTCATCTAGCACAGGAGGTAGGTGCTCTCTTTGCGAGCCGTTAGTTTCATCGAACCGCACATCTACAGTTTCAACAACCTTGTTGTGATAGGCATTGAAGACCCTGTAGGTGTGCGAGTCCTTTCCGTAACCAAGCATAAAACCTTCATGTGCTTTCGGTGCAAATTTAGAATTGTGATGTGGATCTCTAATCCAGCATTTAGCACCGAAGACTTTGAAATAACTCACATTGGGTTTCTTGTCAGTGAGGAGTTCATATGAGGTCTTCTTGAAGAATTTGTGAAGATATACCCTGTTGATGATGTGGCATGCAGTATCAATTGCCTCAGGCCAGAAGTGACGAGGTGTCTTGTATTCTTCAAGCATGGTGCGAGCCATCTCAACAAGAGTCCTGTTCTTGCGCTCCACAACGCCATTCTGCTGAGGAGTGTATGGGGCAGATAGCTCATGAGTAATACCAAGTTCATCCAGATAGTCATCAAGACCAGTATTCTTGAACTCAGTCCCATTGTCACTACGTATATGCTTGATCTTCACGCCGAAATTCGTCGAAGCCCTTGAGGAAAATCGTCTCAAGACTTTCTGCACTTCAGTCTTGTAAGTAATGACATGCACCCATGTGTAACGAGAATAGTCATCAACAATGACAAAGCCATATAGAGATGCTGCATTTGTTAGTGTGGCATAATGAGTAGGGCCAAAGAGATCCATATGAAGCAATTCAAAAGGACGAGAAGTAGTCATGATAGTCTTTGAGGGGTGCTTGGCTCTGGTCATCTTTCCAGCCTCACAAGCCCCACAAAGATGGTCTTTGAGGAATTTGACACCCTCGATGCCAATGACGTGTTTTTTCTTCACGAGCGTGTGTAAGTTCCTCATGCAAGCATGACCCAGTCGTCGATGCCATAGCCAGCCTTCTGAAGCTTTAGCAAGTAGACAAGTGGCAGGCTGTGGTCCTGCAGAGAAATCAACAATATACAAGTCTCCTCTCCTAAAGCCTTCGAAGACTTTGGAATTGTCAGATTCCATGAGCACTAAGCAACGATATTTGCCAAAGACAACAACCATATCAAGATCACAAAGCATTGAGACAGACATGAGGTTGAATCCGAGGGACTCGACAAGCATGACTTTATCCATGTGTCGATCCTTTGAGATTGCAACCCTACCTAGACCCAATACCTTGCTTTTGCCTTTGTCAGCGTAGGTGATATGCTTCAAGTGTGATGGAGATAAAGGAGTGTTCATCAGTAAGCTCTTGTCACCGGTCATGTGATTTGTCCATCCACTATCGAGGACCCACTCAGTAGCTTTGGGTAAATCATCCTGCAGATGAATTAGTGCATCTTACGAACTCATATACTTCAGAGTGAAGAATATGACATCAAATTCATCAGACATATTTCATCAATTAAAGCAACATATGTATATATAGCAATGTGAGGATGTGAGAAATGAATAAATCATTTCTTCATGATTAGCTTGCGTCCTTTCAAGCATTTCAGGTCTCCAGCAAATTCTTCAGACGATTTAGTTCGTCTGGAGACCTGACCCTGCATAAGAGATTAGTTCCTTTTCTTCACCACCCACATTTGGAGGGGTGGCAAAGAGTTCATCATTCTGCAAGCTCCATAAGAGAAAGGTGGCATAGACGCCAGACCACTTCGTTTCACATAAGAGGGGTTAGGGTAAGCATATGAATAAACAGAGAAATTCTTCGAGGACTTATGAACATAATGATTTGAAGAATAATGCATATATTCATAGCCCTTAGGCTTTCCCTGCGAAACAGAAGTGTTAGCACGATGATGTTCATGTGAGGACTTTGATCCATGTGAGGAATTTGATTCATATGAAGAATTTGATCTGGGGTTCTTATTCTTCACAGGTGGTGTCATGAGGACATTCACCTGAAGACTTTCAAGGCACTTTTTGGGAACCCAGATTTTCTTCATAGGGGGACCATTCCTGCAGTTAGATCCAACATATCTAGCAAATACCTCACCATTCTGATTTTTGAACAGTTTATAGTTGGAGTCAAATGACTCATCAGATGAATATGAGGATTCACAAGTAAAGCCAGATAAAGTGGATGGATCTACGGGAGGTCCCTTCGCAGCAACCCATGAGGTTTTGGGATACTGCTCCGGTTTCCAGTAGGTTCCATCAGCATTGAGTTTCCTCTCAAAGGCAATACCCTCTTTCCTAGGGTTCCTGTTCAAGATCTGCTTTTTGAGCACATCACAAAGAGTCTGATGCCCTTTGAGGCTTTTGTACATGCCTGTCACATACAATTCCTTCAACCCTACATTTTCGTCAGTGATACTAGTGGTATCCTCAGATGAGGAATTTGTGACCACAGAGATAGTTGAAGAATTTGCAGCAATGGAAGCATTTGAACATTCAGGTGAAGAATTAGCAGTTTCACGTTCAATGCATTTCAAGCATGGTGGAATAAATTCTTCCTGAGCGGAACTGATCTGTTGAGCAAGCAAAGAATCATTTTCCTTCTGAAGATCTTCATGACTCACCCTTAGCTTCTCAAGATCTTGCTTTCTTTGAAGAAATTCGTAAGAAAGCTTCTCATGATCGGCTAGGAGAGTTTCATGACGACCTTGAAGGTTGTCAAACTTAGACTGTAGTTGCTGAAGATTATCAGTCAGTGTTTGGGTTCGATCCATTTCCTCACCTAACAGATCATCGCTTTTGTCTAGCATATTTTGAACCTTTTCCAAAGCCTTTTGTTGTTTAATAGCAATATTAGCAAGTTTGGAATAGCTGGGTTTGAGGTTATCATCAGATTCATCCTCACTTGATTCAGAGGAGGGATATTTGAGTACCTTGGCACCTTTTGCCATGAAGCAATAGGTGGGAGCATAGTCATCGTTGCCGTCATCAGCAGTGTTGGGGAAGCCATTTTCCTCAGTGTTGAAGATGGACTTGCTAACGTAAGCAGTAGCGAGGGCTAGGCTCGCCACACCAGAGTCTGACTCCTCAGATGCCTCCTCTTCCTCATGTTCCTCAGATTCAGCTTCAGAGTCCATTTCCTTGCCAATGAATGCCCGAGCTTTCTTGGAGCTGCTCTTCTTGTGAGATGAAGACTTTGAAGATCTTGACGATGAGGACTTTGAAGATTTCTTCTTCCTCTTAGAGTCATCTGAACTATCATCCTTGTATTTCTTCTTCTTTGATTCCTTCTCCCACTGAGGACAATCAGTAATGTAGTGACCAGGTTTCTTGCATTTATGGCAAGTTCTCTTCTTGTAATCACGGGATGAGGAATCTGATTTCATGTCATCACCTCTTGAGGATTTTCCAAATCGTCCACGTCTAGAGAACTTCTGGAATTTCCTCACAAGCATTGCTAGCTCCTGACTCAGTTCTTCAGGATCACCAAGGCTGCTACCAGAATCTTCATCTTCAGATTCAGAGACTGCCTTGGCTTTCAGTGCACGAGATCTACCATAGCTCGGTCCGTAGAGATCTCTCTTCTCAGCTAGTTGGAATTCATGAGTATTTAGCCTCTCGATGATATCAGCAGGATCAAGTGACTTGTAGTCACCACGTTCTTGAATCATCAGTGCCAGTGTATCGAATGAAGAATCGAGTGACCTCAGCAATTTCTTCACCACCTCATGGTCGGTGATGTCAGTGGCACCCAGTGCTTGAAGCTCGTTTGAAATGTCAGTGAGGCGATCAAAGGTTTGCTAAACATTTTCGTTGTCGAGTCTTTTGAAGCGGTTGAAGAGATTGTGAAGAACGTCAACTCGAGAGTCACGTTGAGTTGAGACTCCTTCGTTGACCTTGGACAGCCTATCCCAGATAAGCTTAGCTGTCTCCAAAGCACTCACTCTGCCATACTGCCCTTTGCTCAGATGGCCACATATGATATTCTTCGCTTGAGAGTCGAGTTGCTTGAATCTCTTCACATCAGCAGCGTTTACGGAAGGAGTGACAGAGGGAACACCCTTTTCCACAACATACCAGAGGTCGTTGTCAATTGCCTCAAGATGCATGTGCATCTTGTTCTTCCAGTAGGGGTAGTCCGTCCCATCGAAGGTAGGACAAACAGCTGAGACCTTGATCATGCCTGCAGTCGACATAACTAAAACTCCAGGTGGTTAAACCAAAATCACACAGAACAAGGGAGTACCTTGCTCTGATACCAATTGAAAGTGCGTTATATCGACTAGAGGGGGGTGAATAGGCGATTTTTACAAATTCGTCACTGAGGAATTTCAAGGTGAGGAAATTCCTAAGCGACGAACTACTTAGCAGCGGAATGAGTACTCAGATGCAAGCATAACAGAGCAGTAGCACAGTCATCATGATGAAATGAAAACAAGCACAGAGTACGAGTAGCGTAAACACAGGATAAGCAGGCTGAAGACAAACTGACTGAAGAATTTGAACTGAGGAAATTGAGAAAGTCTTCAGACAAAGTCTTCAAACAGTAATGATCAAATACATAGCAAGTATGCGAGGAAATGAAAGGGTTGAGGAAATAGAACCAGTAGCTCGGTGAAGACACAGATTTGGTAGACCAGTTCCAACTGCTGTGACAGTTGTACGTCTGGTTGGAGCGGCTAGGTATTTAAACCTGAGGACACACAGTCCCGGACACCCAGTCCTGAACACACAGTCCAGGACACCTAGTCCTCACCGTATTCTCCTTGAGCTAAGGTCACACAGACCTCGCCCAACCACTCGTGGTAAGTCTTCAGGTGACTTCCAAACCTTCACATACTCGGTCACTCGGCAATCCACAATTTCCTCTTGGATGCTCTAGACCATGACGCCTAACCGTCTGGAGGATGCACAGTCCTCAAAGGTAACAAGCGTCGGTTCCACACAGGAACAATCTCTTCAGTGATGCTCAATCACTTTAGGTTTGTAGGTGTTTGGGTTTTTTGGGTTTTTCCTCACTTGATGATTTTCGCTCAAAGTCCTCGGAGGATGGGATGCTCTAAATGACAAGTGTCAATCTATCTCTCGGAGCAGCCAACCAGCTAGTGGTTGTAGAGGGCGGCTATTTATAGCCTAGGGAGCAGCCCGACATGATAAGACATAAATGCCCTTCAATGATATGACCGTTACGTGGGTAGGATATTTGGACAGCTGGCGCGTAGCACAGCAACGGTCGGAAATTTGAGTATCAAATTCCTCAGGGCTATCATGTTCCTCACTTGTAGGCAATCCGCACTGGCGAATTCCTAACTCCTCAGCCAGAACAAATTCCTCAGAGACCAGAAGAACTTCGTCTCTGTCACTGAAGAACTTGACTAAACTGTATGAGATTTCCAATGGCTTCACTCGAAAGGATTGGGTAGGTGTAGGATTTTGAGTTGAGCATCACTTGGAAATTTTTCCTTAGTTTTACCTCGACCCCCTTTAACAGTACGGTGTTTCCTATGACTCAAGAAGAAGAAAATGAAACTACGAAAACAAAAGTCTTCACGCTTCATAATCCTCGCATGAATATCAAGTCTTCAGGGTCACACCAATTTCTTCACTTTCAAAGTCTTCAAGAAAACCAAAGTCTTCAGTTGAAGACATTCATTTTTAGGGGTCGACATTCATCGTAATTAACAAACTCCTCATAGACTTATAGACCTGTGTACACTCACAAACACATTAGACCCTTAACCTATAAGTCTTCAATACACCAAAATCACTAAGGGGTACTAGATGCACTTACAGTAACTCTTTTTTGCGTTGTGTTTGTTGAGATCCGATGAATTGTGAGTTTATGATCAGTTCTATACATGAATATTATTTGAGTCTTTGGTGAACTCTTATATGCATGATTGTTATAGCCTCGTATTTCTTCCCCGAAATTTTGGTTTAGTTTGGGCAACTTGATTGATTTTTCTTGCCATGGGAAGAGATGCTTTGTGATGGGTTCGATCTTGCGGTGCTCAATCTCAGTGACAGAAAGAGACATGACACGCATGTATCATTGCTATTAAGGGTAACAAGATGGGGTTTATTCATACGTGGGTTTATCTTGTCTACATCATGTCATCATTCTTATTGCATTACTCCGTTTTTTCCAGGAACTTAATACACTAAATGCATGTTGGATAGTGGTCGATGTGTGGAGTAATAGTAGTAGATGCAAGCAGGAGTCGGTCTACTAATCTTGGACGTGATGCCTATATACATGATCATTGCCTTGGATATCGTCATGATTATTCGCTTTTCTATCAATTGCCCAATAGTAATTTGTTTACCCATCGTATGCTATTTTCTTGAGGGAAGCCTCTAGTGAAAACTACGGCCCTAGGTCTATTTTCCTATCATATTAAACCAAGAATACCTTGCTGCAATTTTTCTTTATTTATTTTATTTTGTGTTTTAGTTAGATCTATTTACCAAAACCTATACAATTTAATGTATCTCAATACCGAGGAGGGATTGGCAACCCCTCTTACGCGTTGGGTTGCAAGTTTTTATTGTTTGTGTGCAGGTGTTGTTTACATAGTGTTGTTTAGTTTTCCTACTGGATTGATAGCCTTGGTTTCATAACTGAGGGAAATACTTACCTTTGTTGTGATGCATCATCCTCTGCTCTTCGGGGAAATACCAACGTAGATACAAGCAATCAATACACTGCCAGAGGCATTCATATAGAGTCATGTTGTTTCAGTTTATCGAGTTGTAAGTAAAAAGAAGTGTGATGATCATCATTATTAGAGCATTGTTCCAGTGAGGTAAAGAATGATGGAGACTGATGAGTCCTCCAAAAAGTGGGGATAAGGTTCATGATATTGTTCTAAAAATTGAGAAGAAAAAAAATAAGAGAAAAAAAAGAGAAGGGACAATGCTACTATCCTTCTACCACACTTGTGCTTCAAAGTAGCACCATATTCTTCATATAGAGAGTCTCATGATTTGTCACTTTCATATACTAGTGGAAATTTTACATTATAGAACTTGGCTTGTATATTCCGATAACGGGCTTCCTCAAAATGCCCGAGATCTTCATGAACAAGCAAGTTGGATGCACACCCACTTTGTTTCAGTTGTGTTTGTTCATACACTTATAACTCTAGTGCACCTATTGCATGGCAATCCCTACTGATCTCATCGATATCGATTGAAAGGCCTCTCTATTGCCTATTGATCCGCCGAGTTGATGCGGGACTTTCTCCACTTTTTTCTTCCTTTATGTTTCTACCAACATATTCTATTCCACCCGTAGTGCTAAGTCCATGACTCACGCTCATGTATTTAGTGAAGTTGAAAATGCTGAAGCGAGAAAAAGTATCATACAATTGCTTGGTTCGACGCCGGGGTGCTCATGATTTGTACTTATGTTAGGAAGACGGAGTCATGCCATGCTTACGTAATTCAATTAGTAGGGATAACATTCATTAAGCATCATATATTTTGAAGAAGTAATAATTATGTTCTTGTATTCGTGGATATTATTATGTTGATATCAATTGCTTCATCATTTCTCAATATTCATACCGTCAAATGATTACATGATAGACATGCCAAGTAGCATTCAACATCAAAAATTATGTTTCATCATTTACCTACTTGAGAACGAGCAGGAATTAAGCTTGCGGATACTGATACGTCTCCAACGTATCTATAATTTTGAGTTAATTGCATGGAGGTACCACAATTGTGGCAGCACGTGCGGATTGGTACCAACTGTCGTAATTTTGGCATGTCAATACCAACAATGGGGCGCGCGACTGTAGAATGGTCTAAACTATGTATAAACGCGTATTGATGGTGAAACCGACCGGTGGAGCCCATCTGTCAGGGACTCAGGTGTCAGGGACTCAGGGGTGGTACCAACTTTCATAATTTTGGCATGTCAGTACCAAGACTGGGCGCGCGGCTATAGAATGGTCTAAACTACGTATAAACGCGTATTGACGATGAAACTGACCAGTGGGGCCCATCTGTCAGGGGTCCACGTGGCAAGTTCTTTTGCCGACAACCCCCTTGTTTATTACTTAATCACGTATATGTCCCGAGTGTGCGAAAAAAAGAACACGCCAGTCAAGGGTCCACGTGGCATGTTCTTTTGCCGAAAACCCCCTTGCTTATTACTTAATCATGTATATGTCTCGAGTGTGCGAAAAAAGGAACGCGCTGGTCAGGGGTCCATGTGGCATGTTCTTTTGCCGAAAACCCCCTTGCTTATTACTTAATCACGTATATGTCCCAAGTGTGCGGAAAAAAAGAAGGCACCGACGTGACGATTCAAACTTGAGACCGGCCGGGTGTTGCGCATGCGGGCTAACCAATGCACCACTGCAGTGCTTGTGTCAAACTACATGCGTACATGTTTTTGTACTCTTAATTTAGATACGTTTACAGTTTCTTTTCTTTTTCATACATTGCATGTTTGCAAAATGGACACGCGAGTCCCCACGAATAATTTCACATGAATGACCTGTCAAAAAGAACCACACATGAATGAGTTGAATCGTTCCTTCCAGGAATTTGTCAAGGTAACTAACTTGCCCAACAGGGATTGTTTTTGGAATGTTGCATTTCTGTCCTGTCATGCTGGGCTATAAGTATATTTGACCGTCAATTATAGACTAAAATAATACAAGCCTGTATTTAGATATAGGTATGTTGCTACTAGCATAAACCAACAAGCAAGACTTGTACTGTCGACCTCTCAAAGTTAACATTTTGGTGTTCAGAGCATTCTTTCTGTCCGCATGATTAATCTTTGACAAAGTCCTGCTCTTGGGCTCTATTACATATTATAAGAATGCAGTGCAGTGCAATTTTCAATACTATTTTTTGTTACAGGAGGCTCATCCTTAATATTCATGGTATTCCTGATCGACCTCTTATCTTGTTACAGGAGGCTCATCCTTAATATTCATCGTATTTTTGCATATTTTTGAACGATGTACACTTTTCTTTTTTGCACGGTGCACATTTTTTGCCATCGTATTTTTGCACTATGAACAATTTGTTATATACATTTAACTTTTTACACATTTCTTTTGTTGGCATTTTTTTTGCATAATGTTCATCGTATATTTTTACACATTATTTTCTATAGGTTTTCTAAGAAATGATGTACACTTTTTCAATACTGTCGACATTTTTTTAATTTACACTGAACATTTTAGTACGCGAGATTTTTCTGTAGTTACACACTGAACATTATTATATAATATACGATGAATAATTTTGTTATATACATTGAATTTTTTTTAATATACAATAAAAATCATACGCTGAAAAATATATGATGAAAATTTTGTAAATATACTATGTTCATCATATATTTTCCATAGTATAGAAATTCATCGTATATTTTAAAAATGTCCATCGTATAAGATCACTGCATATTAAAAAAATTCAATGTATATAACAAAATTGTTCATCTTATAGTATGAAAAAAATAAATGTAAATTACTATACACAGTTCATTAGTATAAAAGATACGTGCACCAATTATTAGTACAAAAGAAATCAAAAAATGTACACCGCCTTTTAGTTTATACCTTTTATAAGAAATAAATTTAAATAAATTTAAAAGGGGAACTCGAAGAATACCCAAGATTTGAAAAAGGATAAAGGAATCTGAAACCAAAAAAGAACACATACAAAAAAAAGGGACAGAAAAAATGGCCAGGACGTGTCTAATGTGTGTGTGCCTCCACTACGTGACGAGTAGTGAACTAACGTAGTGGGCGTGTTTTTTTTTAGACACTCGGGGCATATACGTGATTAAGTATAAAGCAAGGGGGTTATCCGCAAAAGAACATGCCACATGGACCCCGACAGACGGGGCCCATCGGTCAGTTTCACCGTCAATACGTGTTTATGCATAGTTTAGACCATTCTGCAGCCACGCGTCCTAGTCTTGGTACTGACATGCCAAAATTACTAAGCTTGGTAGCAATCCGCACATACTGCCCCAATTGTGGTACATCCATGCAATTAACTCTATAATTTTTTATTATTTCATACTATTATATTATCAATTTTATATGCAATTATAAATCATTTTTGGGGACTAACTTATTAACCTAGCGCCTAGTGTCAGTTGTTGTTTTTTTTTGCTTATTTTTGGTTTTACAGAAAATCTATAGCAAACAGAGTCCAAACACGTCGAAACTTTTTGACGATTTTTTCTTGGAAATAAAAGACCCTAGAAAATTCGGGGGAGGACCAGAAGACCTATGAGGAGACGGCAAGGCAATAGCGCGCCTGGGTGTAGGCACGCCTTGATGTCTTGTGCGCCCCTAGTAGCTCTATCTAACCTAATTCCAGCGCTATAAATTCTCTAATATTGAAAAACCCCAGAAACACCATGCACCGAAACATTTTTTCCGCCATCGTAAATCTCTGTTCTTCTGCAATCCCATCTGTAGGCCTTCGTCGATACTCTGCCGGAGGTGGAATCGATGACGGAGCGCTTCTACATCAACCTTGTTGCACCTTCGATGATGTGTGGGTACTTCCCAGAGGACCTATGGGTCCATAGTGATTAGCTAGATGTTTTTCTCTTTCTTTTTTATCTCCAATACAATGTTCTCCTCAGAGTTCTATTCGATGTAATCTTATTTTGCGGTGCGTTTGTTAGGATCCGATGAATTATGGGTTTATGACCAGATTATTCATTGAGAATAACCGAGTCTTTTCCAAACTTTATTATTTGTGATTGTTATAGTTACGTAATGCTTTCCAATCTATGAGTTTTCTTTAGCCAAGTTGATGAGTAGATCTTCAGTGGAAGTGCTCCATAGTAGTAGATTCAATATTGTGGTGTCCTCAACCAGTGACAGAAAGGGTGGTGAGACGTATTTGTATTGTTGGTACTAAGGAGAAAACAACGGGATTTAATTATATTGTTTTGTTTTATTCTATCCACATTATGTCATCATATTTCATGCATTACTCTATTTGTCAAGAACTTAATACGTAGAGAGAAAGCATAGAAGCGCTCTCGAAGTGGAGTAATAGTAGTAGATGCAGACAGGAGTCGGTTTACTTGCCACGGACGTAATGCCTATGTACATGACCATGCCATGAACAACGTCATAACTATGCGTTTTTCTATTAATTGCCCAACAGTAATTTGTCTACCCACCGTATGTTATTTCCATGAGAGAGACACCTCTAGTGAAAACTAGGGCTGTCAGGTCTATTTTAATCATATTACTAAAATAAAAAATACATTGCTACAATTTATTTACTTTATTTTACTTTGCAATTTATCTAGCTACTACTATCAGATTTGATCCTTGCAATTAACGAGTACAAGGGGATTGACCATCCTCTTGCACACGTTGGGTGCAAGTATTTGCTCTTGTGTGTGTAGGTACTATCGACGGTTGTTTGCGTGGACCTCCTATTGGTTCGATAACCTTGATTCTCTACTGAGGGAAATATTATCCGCTACTATATTGCTTCACCCTTCCTCTTCAGGAAAAAACCCAACGTAGCTCACAAGTAGCACTTTACATCGTCAACGTAAATGTGGCACCGCTCTTCTCTGAGTATTCTTCGCTGCAGCTTGTCCGGCGCGGACGACTGCTGGGGAGCAGATGGGTGCTAGCATGTTGTTAGCTACAATGCCTAGAGCGGGGGAGCTGACGTACTATGATCAGGACAGGGAGATGCTCGACCTCATCCACGATGGAGGCGACGGAGGAGGAGGAGGCGATGAGGACAGGCAGGTGGAAGACTCGGATCCCACCTAGTCCGACGACTACCAGCAACAGTCCTACACCCAGACGACTACGCAGCAGTTCTACACCCAGACTGGCGTGGACATACAGCAACAACAACATTGGGTCGCCGGACAGCAGTCGGACGGGAAGGAGGCGGAGGATGGCGAGGACGATGATCCGGCTGATTCAGCCGGTGATCCGAAGAAGAAGGGTAGAGGACAAATCTTCAACATGCAGGAGGACGAGTTGTTATGCGATGCATGGTTGGCCACTAGCCTCGATCCTCTCCAAGGAACGGAGCAAAAGGGTACAACCTTTTGGAACAACATTCACATATGGTTCCATGAACACAAGCATTTCGCGCCCTACTCCGACGCGGTCATCCACAACCGTGAATGGAAGTCCCTCAACCATCGATGGTACACCATCCAAGAGGCCATGTCCAAAGTATTGCGGGGACTTGAAGAATCTCATCGCACGGTGGCCTAGCGGTGCACAAATCACCGAGCAAGTAAGTTGCTCACTAGCCAGACATGCATTCTTTCGTTGGTCACTAGCCGGACATGCATTGTTTTGTTGATCACTAGCCAGATATGCTTAGTTTTGTTGATAACTAGTCGGACATGCATTTGTTTTGTTGCTCACTAGCTGGATATGCTTAGTTTTGTTGATATGCTTAGTTTTGTTGCTCACTTGCCGGATATGCATAATTTTGTTGATCACTACACGGACATGCATTTGTTATGTTGCTCACTTGCCGGATATGCATAGTTTTGTTGATCACTAGCCGGAAAATTCATTTGTTTTGTTGCTCACTAGCTGGATATGCATTGTTTTGTAGCCTTCTCGTGCTTGTTTGGCGTACAAGAAGTTGGAGAAGAAAAAATTCACCGTCATGCATTGTTGGTTGAAGTTGGATGGGCAACCGAAGTGGAGCCTTTCCATAGCCAAGACCGCCGCCCAAGCCAACGAGGAAGAAACCGGTGACCCTACCGGCCCAACCCAAGAACCGCCGAAGAAGGTTAGAAGAAATTTACGAGGGAAGAAGTGGGAGGAGGAAAGGGCAAGGCGAGAAGGTGCGGCGGTCAAGATGATGGAGAGGTTCGAGGACATCTCGTCAAAGAAGGAGGAGACATGCGTGAAGCGGTCGGACCTCAAGAAGGAGAAAAAGGTGGAGATGTTCAAATTGTTGATGGAGACGACAGGCAAGAAGCTCAAGCTTGAAGAGGGGCGGAACATGATCGAAGAGAGGAAGGCCGCGCTCAAGGAAAAGAAGTTAAAGATCGCCGCCAATGCGGAGGACGCCAAGATGTTGACCTTGAATGTTGACTCTTTGGATGCCGACCCAAGAACGATCGTGCAATCCGTCCGCTACCAGATGTTGCATCGGCAAAAAGATCAGTTGGTGGTGGCGGAGCATGTGGACGCCGCGGCGGCGGCACCTTGACCGGGGAGCAGACGGCTGGGATTGCCGATCCGACAGGGCAGAAAATTGCATGGACTGCCGGACTGATATTTTTTTGGATTCGGACGTGTAAAAACTAAGCATACTTTGCTCTTTTTGGCTGTAATCGGGTATGCGATCCCGCGCAGGTGTGATCCGGCGTGATGTGTGGGTCGGACTAAATTTGAATTTGAAATTGTTCTTTACTGACGGACATATATAAGATAGCGCTGGATGGCAGTCTTCCGCTTTCGTGTTCGCGGACTGGTCCCCTATTCATAGACAGATGTGTGAGAATATTTACCAGTGGTCGTTGCAGATGCCCTAACAACCATCCGACGTAAAGCTATGCATGGCAGTGTGTGTATTGTACGTATACCTTAAGAAAAATGTTGCACCTCTTTATACGTGAACTCAGCACATTGATCTTGATGCCAAGACGAACGGTACCAGATGTATAGGTAGGTACCGTTAACGGTAGATTTTTCCACTTCGGTGTACTCTGGTCTGGTGTCGCACATGCAAAGCAAGCCCGTTGCACGTGCTGATCATGCAAGCCTTCGTAGCGTTCTCCATGCAGCTGCTCCAGACTCCAACCAACCGGGACAATGGCATCCAATGCTACTAGTGCCGCTATAAATCCAACCGGCCGCCAATTGCTTTGCCCCACTCCGACGAGACACCAAACTAACACTCGCCAGTCGCCACTCCTCGCAATCACAAAAAAAAAAAAAAAAAAAAAAAAAAAAAAAACGACTGCGGACTTGCCAATGTCTCCCACGGCGATGCCGAGGCCGAGCTCCGGCGCACCGCATTTGGTGTTCGTCCCGAGCGCCGGCATAGGCCACCTCCTCCCTTTCACCCGCTTCATTACCGCCATCGCCAACATGGGCGTGGACATCTCCGTCGTGACCGCCCTCCCGACGGTCTCGGAGGCCGAGGCCGAGCACTTCGCCGGCCTCTTCGCTGCCTTCCCCGCCATCCGGCGCATCGACTTCAACCTCCTGCCATTCGACGCCATCGCTTTTGTCGACACCGAGCCCTTCTTCCTACGGTGGGAGTCCCTGCGCCGCTCGGCCCATCTCCTCGGCTCGCTGATTGCCGGCGCCGCACCGGGCGCATCGGCCATCATCACGGACGTCACCTTGGCTTCCGAGGTTATCCCCGTAGCTAAGAACGAGCTGAAGCTTCCATGCCACGTCCTCTTCACGTCCAGCGCTACCGTGCTGGCATTCCTTGCCTACTTCCCCGTCTACCTTGACGGCGCCAACGCAGACCACCTGGTCGGTGACGTTGACGTTCCCGGCGTTCGACGCCTCCCGTTGGATTACTGCCCGCGTGTGCTGCGCAACCCCGACGGCCTCCTCAGCAAGCAGTTCATCGTCAACGGCCGCGAGATTGCCAAAGCAGACGGCATCCTCATCAACACGTTCGATGCCTTGGAGCCAGAGGCACTCACTGCCCTGCGGCCGGGTGGACGACACGAGCGGTCTTTCGGACCGGCTCGTGGCCCGCTCGGTCCTGGCCAGCTCGGGCCTAGCCCGCTCAAAAAATCAGTCGGTCCGAGCTCAAGAATCAGGCCCGGCAAAGCTTCGGTCCGGTCCGGGCTTTAACCGAGCGGACCGAGAAAACGTAGTCACCGCCGCCGCCGTTCCTCGTCGTCGCGGCCACCGGCAGCCCCCGGGTGAACCATCGTGTCCCCGAGCTTCCCCTCTTCTTCCTTCCTCTCCTCCCCATGCGCCATAGCCTCTTGATGCCACTCGCCATCGCTGCCGTGCTTGCACCGCCGCCGATCTGGAGTTCTCGACCATGGCCATGGCTGTCGTTTGAGCACAGCACGCACACTGGCCACCAGCTAGCCCAGGTAGGCGAACGCCTCGCCGGCGCCACCAGGATGAACTGGACGGCCTCTTGCATGTGTGGGCGTTTCACCAGGTTCGCCATGATGTACTGCAGCTCCGAGGCCACTGTTTCAGTTCCTGCACCGACGAACTCGGCGCACAAGCCCACGATTTCTCCGTCGGCGAGCCAACGATGCCGCCTTCAATTGCTACCGTTGTGGTCTTCCAGGACCCAGAGGTCGATGAGCGTGTCCACATACGCCGACGGCTCGCTGTGAGTTTGTAAAAATTCAGTTTCGTCAGTTTCATCAAAATTCAGTTTCGTCAGTTTCATCAAAGTTCAGCTCTCAGTTAGTTTCTCACACTCGCTCACGTTGTCCACTTTGTCACATCACTCGCGCACGTCGCCCACTTCGCCGCTGCACCCGCACACATCAACGATGGTTAGCTAGTTTCGTCGCAGGACCAGGTCATGGGATGGCATGATCACTACGGTTTGTGCGGGCGCAGTAGTTGCTCGATCTCAGCTCGGCGTCGTGAGATGGCACGACCAGTAAGCCAGCTTGAGACGTGGGCGTTTTGCTTGTTTTTCGGCAGCTGTTTGAGCTTGCTACTAATAACAGAAAGCAGAGAAAAGCTGCAGTTTTCAGTGCGCAGCACAAAAACAACATTGGTCAGACTTGTTCTTCTCTCTCGCGAAATCCTCTCCTTCTCTCTCCCTCTCGTGCGATCGGCAGCTATCTGCGACTACATAAACAGCAGCTAAATAGGACCTAAACGCAGCAAAAAACAGACTGCCAGGCAACATGACTGGCCGGTCCATTCGGTCCTCTCGGGGCTTGACCGAGCTGACCCCCAAACGGTCCGGTCCCAGAAAAGCAGCTCGTTGGACAGCTCGGTCCGGTCCGGACCGGACCGCCGGCGGCCGGTCCAAATGACGGCTCGGACCGGGACCGGACCGGCCCGGACCGTGTCCACCCTGCGGGGCGGCAAGGTCGTTCCCGGATTCCCTCCGGTGTTCGCCGTCGGCCCGCTCAAGTCGACGCCCACTGCGAGAAGAAGCGATAAGGCGGACTCGCCTATCGCCTGGCTCGGGGAGCAGCCAGCACGCTCGGTGGTCTACGTCGCCTTCGGCAACTGCAACGCGGCCGCGCAGAAACAGATCCGCGAGATGAGCGCCGGGCTGGAGGCGAGCGTCTGCCGGTTCCTGTGGGTGGTGAAGACGACGATACTGGACCGCGAGGACACGGCGGAGCTGAGGGACGTGCTGGGCGACGGGTTCCTGGGGCGCATGCAGGGGCGCGGCCTCGTGACCAAGGAGTGGTGGACCAGGAGGCGGTCCTGAAGCACCCGGCCGTGAGGCTGTTCCTGAGCCACGCCGGGTGGGGGTCGGTGGCGGAGGCGGCAGCGTACGGCGTGCCGATGCTGGCATGGCCGACGCTGGGCGACCACAAGATAATCGCGACGGTGATAAGAAGCGGCGGCTTCGGGGTGTGGATGGAGCACTGGAGCTGGCCGGAGGAGGAATCGGAGGAGAGCTCGGTGATGAGCGAGGCGGAGATAGGGGAGAAGGTGAAGGAGGTGATGGGCGATGAGGCGGTTTCGGCAAGCGCGGCCAGGATGCGCGAGGAGGCAACCATGGCCGTCGCCCCAGGCGGCTCCAGCTACCGGAGCATGCACGAGTTCCTCGCCATGCTCAGCTGACTGTTTTAGCCACCACTTTGTAAGCACCATCTGGAGTACTCTGTACTCCTAACCTGACGATCCCGGCCCTTAGTATCAGGTTGGATGGCTGCCTTCTCCTGGATCGTGGAGCCATGCGGCGACTTCTCTGCAAGGTCTGCTAGCAGTTGACTAAAGATCGCATCCCGAGCGGTACACAAATGTAGAAGCTTCACGGACCATATGGCGCTATGTATCAGTGGGTGGGTTTTGTGGTATGTCATAGAGCGCACCACCACTCTAATAATTTTGCTGTTTTGGCCAAAAAAGGGAGAGGGTCAACGAGTCTTTAGATTATTTTGCCAACCTTCAAACCGCCCGGATCCATCCAGACCACGTGGTCCGGACGCGTTTTGCAAGGCTTTGCAACGCGAGCCTTCATTGGTCCATTCGATCGGTCCGGACACATTTTTTTCCCAACAAATCCAAGGCAAACTGGGACAGTCTTTGCAGGCGTCCTACCCGCTTTTGACTGCCCTGACTCATCCCAAAAAAACTTATGTCACGGGCTTTCTATCTAACGCACGCGCCGCATTCATGCCGGCCCAGAGCATGCACCGACCAGCATTGATGCCGCGCAGGAGGAGGCAGAGCGGCTCCTCCGCGAAAGGCCGACAACGGTCGGACAAGGCTGCCGCGGTGGACCGGCGCCCTACCGTCGCTGGAGGGATGACGAGGACGACAGCCGCGGCAGCACGGACGGCGATGGTGGCATGGTCGGGCAGGACGGCCACGCGTACAAGGTGGTTGTCCGGTAGAAGCTGTCGAATTTTTTTTGTTTTCAGTAAAACTGCCGAAATATCGGTCGTTTATGTAAATTGTGACCGAGCTTGAATGAATTTCATCCGGCCTATTGCAATGCGGTTTGAATTGTATGCAGGTAGCTATGAATGACTGGCTCCCGCATCCGTGTCAGTGGACTGGTTCCCCCAGTCCACGGACGGATATGGAGCCAATTGCGGGTTAGCATTGAAGATGCCCTAAGTGTGTGAAGAGATCATTGCAGTTTGTATTGCTCACTTAGAGCATCTCCAACAGGCGCGGAACACGCGGCGCGCTAAAAAGATGTTTACAGCGCCGGAATAGCCAGTTTTTGCGCACCGCAGGGCGCTGGCTCCAGCGGCCGCTGTCGTGGTTATGATACTAACAATGTGTACTAGGGGTACGAATAAGGGGCAGAGCCTAGTTACAGCCTAGGTGTAACACACGGTGTTTAACGAGTTCATGCCTCTCACTCGGTGGAGGTAAATGCCCTACGCCTCGTGCCCTGAGGCTTGCTTTGATTTGATAGATAGGATTACAGAGTTGGACGTGTCCGGCTATGGAGAGGGGTGCGGCTTATATAGAGCGCGCTGCAGCCCCATGTCTCCCACGCCGCCGGGGCAATTAATGCCATTGAATGAGGCAGTTACTAGTGTAATGAGCCTATACTACAGCAGTTATAGATAACGGTAGTTATAACTCTATTTACTGGACGACTTAGGATCCCTCGACCGTTACAGCTCCCACGATGCCTTCTTGCCATGTACGTCCGAGTGGTTGATCATCCGCCAAGTGACGTGTGGTTGTCCGAGTGCTGTAGAGCCGTCCGAGTGATCCTCCTGAAGTATGCATCCGAGTGCTGGCGTGGTCCAGGGACCTACCTATGATGGTGATGGGCCCCATGTGGATCCCAGATGATGGGTCCTTGACCCTACCTGTAATAGGTGACCACATCATTAGCCCCCGAATCGGTTGGGATTTCGTAGAACAAACGAACCGATCCTTCGGTTAAATCCGAGTGCTGCAGGGTCACTCGGAATACGTTTCCGAGTTGTGATTCGTTGTTCCTTGGACGAAAAGGCAACGGATTCTGGACTTTAATTTTACCCAGATGACCGGGTGTTGTTGATCGTCGAGAAAAAACCCGGTGGCATTCGTTTTGTCCCTTGGAAGAGATAGACTAGGGGCCCGAGTGAGGGCATGCCATGGCAACTCGAGGGGCAACGCCGGCGCGTGGTCTGATTCTCCAGAGAGATGCCACTCCTTATCCCAGGGGAACGCCAGCGCGGGCCTTCTACAAGTCCAGGTTTACGAGTCAGGCGCCTTGGAGCCTTCCGAGAGAGCCAAGTGAACCCGCAGAGGGGCGTCAAGCTCGTCACATAACGATCCTGAAGAAGACTTCAGTCGGGTGTTTAACGTGGCCGAGTGCACGGGTCCCCGCGGAGGGTGGTCAGTCGGACTGACATGTGTCCTTTAGGAAAGGAATCACTGGCAATCAATCGGATTGATCTGTCCCGGAAATCCCGGGATTTGAATTCGCGCGTTCGCGCGCCGAAGCGGTAACGTCATGCGTTGGTGGGAAAGTGGGGGCGTGGCTCCTCGATTTGCACGCACGATCTCCGCCATGTGCCGCGGCTATCCTGCGCAAAGCACTGCCGCGTGGGCCGTCGATCCGGGGATTGGCGGTGAGAGATTCGTCCTGAGATCTTGTATGTTGATATAAAAGGTTCGGCGGCAGAGCTCCTGGCCTCAGAGCCCCTACTTTTCCTTTCAACTCCTCCGCTTCTTCTCTCCACCCGAGTGCACGGTGATGGCGAGAGGTTCCACAGCGAAGGCAGAGAGGGCGAAGAAGGCGGGGAAGGCCACCTCCTCCGATTCGGGCGCTGCGGCGGTCGGCGGCGCGTCGGGGGAATGGCTCCCTTCGCATGTTTCCGCTCGGCGACTAGAGGATTTGGCAGAGGAGGGACTGATCCCACACGGCGGGTGGCGTTGCCCGGGCGTGGAAGAGATCTAGCCGGCGCCTGAGGCAGATGAGCGCGTCCTGCTCGTCACCCACGTCGAGCGAGGTTTCTCGATGCCTCCGCATCCTTTCTTTCGAGCATTCCTTGATTTCTTCGGTGCTCAACTCCATCATCTTCCCCCCAATGCCATCATTTATCTTTCGGCTTTCATCTCCCTCTGTGAGAACTTCTTGGGTTGCTATCCCCACTAGGGTCTCTTCAAGCACATCTTCACCTGTCGGTCGATGTCGGTGAAGAAGGACTCGCCGACTGGTGAGAGAACTCACGTCACCCAGCTGTGCGGGGGTCTGGGCATCCAGGTCCGTGGGAGGAGATCGTTTCCCAAGATGAGCTTTCCCGACTCCGTTAAGGGGGTCAGGGAACTTCGTTCTATTACAAAGACGTCCCCAGCGCCCACAGTCAGTCAGGCTTTCCGTCATACTCGACCGAGAGGGTACGGGCTCCGCCGACCCTCACCGTAGAGAAGGAGGAGAAGGTGGGTGTCGACATCCTGTCCAACACATTAATAGGCGTTGTGAACGGTGGGGTGAATGGCATGGACTTGCTGGAGACCTTCTTCAGTTGGCGCATCCAGCCGCTGCAGGCCAGAGCCCACCCCATGTGGTTGTACGAGGGGCCGGGTGACTCCACTTGGGTGCATCCAGAAGATCTCACCGAGAAGGAGGTGGGTGCCAAGATCAAGGCCATCACTTGTGCCCGCGATAACCCGCGGGGCACTCGGCTAGTGCCAGCCTTTCACAAGGACCTGCCGCCCATCGAGGTATTTGCCTTCGACTCAGTCGGTTCAGTTGTAGGTTGTCTTTTGTACAGTTGATCCTCACATTTGCATGTGTTTGCTTCTGAGGACTTCTAGAACTTGATCTCCAGGATCCCCATGGTGGAGCACTCGCCTCAGGATGTGACGAGTGACACCGAGCAACAGTACTCGGAGAGATCCGATGATGATGAGAGTGACGACGACGACGAATTAGAGAGTTTGGAGGAGGGGGAAGAGGCGGAGTCTTCTCCGTCTTATGAGGGCCCCAAAGAACCCCGGTCCAAGGCGCTCCATGTCCCGAAGGGCAGGAAGGAGAAGTTTAGCAGCCGACTGCTTCCGGTCGGGTGACTCAGAGTTCCAAGCGCACCCGCGCCGAGGCTGAGAGCTCGGCGGAGAAACAACCCAAGCTGCCCAAGCAGATCTCCTCCAAGCCTCGGAAGGCTTCCGTGCCGTGGATCCGAGTGGCGGTGCCTGTGGCCTCCAAGTAAGTGTTCGCACCAATTCTTTGTCCATTTTTTAATCCATTCGGTTGTTGACCGAGTGTTATTTTGTTCTTGCGGCAACGACACCTCGACCACCTCAGCAGACCCGCACGCCCACAAGCCTGGCCCAAGTGATGCCGACGCGGCAGACGCCGCTACCTCCAAAGGTATGTTGTATCGATTGACCCACATGGTTATGTCTTTTCCGACTGAACTTTGACGATTTCTCTGATTTGTGCAGCCCCGCCTGAGATTATCCAACTAGATGATGAAGTGGGTGCTGACCCGCTGAACCCGAACACCGTTAGGGAGGGAGTGTCGGGTCCTGACATGCCAATGACAGACGCTTCTCCTCGCCAGACGGCCCGTGTCTCTCCGGCGAATGTTGCTGCCAAAATCGCAAGGCCGAGCCCTCTGGCTCAGGGCGGTTCGGCTTCTTCGTCGGCGGTGGTGCCCCCTGTAAGGACTACCGAAGCTCCTCCGAGTGGAACAGCGGTGATCCCAGCCCCGAGGCCGACTCCTGCACCTCCGTCAACTCCAGCTACTTCTTTCCCACTGTACCACGTCCCAGAGGATCAGGTGGGGGTGAGTAAGGAAGCGCTGATCTAGGTGGGCTTGATGTGTAGCCGACTGAAGGACGCCTATGACGCCAGCACCGCGCTGGAGACCAATGTTTGAGTAAGTACCATTGTGAGTATGATTTCCAGTCGAAATTTCTTCTTTTCTTGTAGTAGGATTTCTATCAGTGGGTTTGCGCAGGGCACACCCATTGGGTGTACATGATCCAGTGGGGGCACGCTGAGTGCACCCACTAGGTGTAGTCCCCGAGGCTCCTGCTGACTGGAGTCACTCGACGGGAGTCTTTGACTGTTGAATTTTCTTATGTCCACTTGGAATCTAGCCAGAGCGTATTCGAATGGACATGGTCCAGTGGGGGCACGCTGAGTGCACCCACTGGGTGTAGTCCCCGAGGCTACCGTTGACTGGAGTAGTCGACGGTAGTCTTAGAGCCCTTTTTTTTAGCTCATCGACGAGTCACTTTCCAGTGGGGGCACGCTGAGTGCACCCACTAGGTGTAGTCCCCGAGGCTGACACTGATTGCTAGCGATCGGTGGTAGCCTTTAGAACTTGTCATTAGGCGTTCGGGGCGCCTCACGACACTTATGTGCTGGTGAGATAATAAGTGAGATTTCCTTCATTACCGACTTGGGGGTCGGACGAGTGAAGCCACCATTATCCTCTGTAACACCCTGATTTTTGGCCCTTTTCTTTTCTTTTTGATTTATTTGGTTTTTACTCTGATTTTCTTTTTGGAGTGGTTCTGTGGCCTTGCAACCTGGGAGATCATCATCATTTCTTCTCTCAAGTGGGTTATCATTCTCAAATCTCTTCCAAGATCATGTCATTTCCATTCTAGCCCAACTTCCAAATTCTTTTTCTTGGAAAATTCCTTTTTCTATGAAAGGAATAGTCATGTTTGCCCTAGGTTGTGAAGCAACCTATATTTATGTCACTCCTAAAATTCCCAAATAATTCTCATAATTTGTTTGGATCATATATGCCCCAAATATGTCCAAACTTTCCTGTCCTAGGCCAAAAACAATTCCCCAATATTATTTCTTCATTTATGTCCAAAGTGGTCTTCTACGAAGGAAGTGTCACCTATCTTTACTTGATTGCTCCCAAACTTTTTGGGCATGATTTTACATCCAAATCATTGCCTCATACTAAAATTCAGCTCCATTTTCCTAGTGAATCTTCCTCAGCAATTTTTCAAAGTTTCTGTCAGAAGGAAGCCTTTGTGAAGGAAGTACTTGCTAGGTTTATCAAATTGAGTTGAAATTTTGCATGCCTCTTCATGTGCTCATATCATCACACTCCTCCAAATTTCAGCCCCATCCAATCATCCATGTGAGCACACCTTCAAATATTTGTTTCTGGCCATATTTTCAGGTTGGGAAGCAAGTATATTTTATATTGCTTCATTAATTCTGATAAATTACCAGATCATGCTCCTACCTATATAACTTATCTCCACCAAATTTGGTATCATTTAAGCAAGCCTTTTGCTCTCCAATATTATCACAAATTTTTGGACAGAGAGGATAGCTGTGAAGGAAGTACCATTTTGGCATGTGCAAATGGTATGAAATTTTACAGCATCATTATTTGTCCAAATCATCATCCCATGCCAAATTTCATCTCAATTGGATACTCTATGTGAGTGCATCATCCAAGTCAAGTTTCTGGACCATATCTGCTGTTACAAAGCAACCATGTCTTATATTGGTCCATCTCTTCTCTAATTGCACATGATTATAGTCCTTCTTAACCTAAACACCCCAGACATCTAGTTTGGCTCTTTCTTCTTCTCTGTTGATCACAGGTGTGCACCCAAGTGTGCTACAGCAAACTTTCATCGATGTCTCACTTCTCTATAGAGCCTCTTCTCTCGAGAATTCACCTCCTACAGTCCCTTTGATGCAAGGACTACACGCTAGACATCGAGTTCCAACCCCTCTTGTCCTCTCCTTGCCATGCTAGGCGGTGACAGCATGGATTCTTGCCTGAGCGCTTGCTCTGCAGGTCAAGTCCGCGTCCAGAGCACTATTCGGCTCTAGTCTCTTCGCCTCTCGTCGTCTTCGCGTGCGTGAGCGTGTCTAACGGCTTCCTCATGCCGTCGCCGTCGCCGTCGCTCTGGAACTCGCTCCTCTCTGGCAGCATCCTCGCCGACGCTAGGCGCCACGCGCCCACGGGCAAACAGTGCCCCGACCGGCTCTGTTCGCGCCTCGTCTCTTCCTCCCCGTGCCCGCGCGTCTCTGGTGTCATGGGCATCTGCCCTCTACTCTCTTCCATCGCTTCAACCATCCGAGCTCGCCTGTGTACCCATGATACGTCAATTTTGCATCATGTTTTCCTACTGTTATTTATAATGTTTTTATGCATAATAATGCTTTTGGGAGTAATTCTAATGCCTTTTCTCTCATAATACGCAAGGTTTACACAAAGAGGGAGAATACCGGCAACTGGAATTCTGGACCTGAAAAAGCACGTCAGAGCTACCTATTCTGCACAACTCCAAATAAGCTGAAACTTCACGGAGATTTTTTATGGATTATTTAAGAATTATTGGAGCGAATAACTACCAGAGGGGGCCCACCAGGTGGGCACAACCCACCAGGGTGAGCCAGGGAGCCCAGGCGCGCCCTGGTGGGTTGTGCCCTCCTCGGCCCACCTCCGGTGCCCCTCTTCTGGTATATAAGTCATTTTGACCTAGAAAAAAAGAAGGAGAGGACTTTCGGGATGAAGCGCCGCCGTCTCGAGGTAGAACTTGGGCAGGAGCACTTTTGCCCTCCGGCGGAGCGATTCCGCCGGGGTAACTTCCCTCCCAGAGAGGGAAATCATCATCATTGTCATCACCAACAACTCTCCCGTCTTTGGGAGGGCCATCGCCATCAACATCTTCAACAACACCATCTCCTCTCAAACCCTAGTTCATCTCTTGTGTTCAATCTTTGTACCGAAACCTTAGATTGCTTCTTGTGGGTGACTAGTAGTGTTGATTACATATTGTAGTTGATTAATATATGGTTTATTTGGTGGAAGATTATATGTCCAAATCCATTATGCTATTTAATACCTCTCTGATCTTGAACATGAGTATTATTTGTGAGTAGTTACTTTTGTTCTTGAGGTCACGGGAGAAATCATGTTGCAAGTAATCATGTGAACTTGATATGTGTTCGATATTTTGATGATATGTATGTTGTGATTACCTTAGTGGTGTCATGTGAACGTCGAGTACATGGCAATTCACCATATTTGGGCCTAAGGGAATGCATTGTGGAGTACTAATTAGATGATGGGTTGCTAGAGTGACAGAAGCTTAAACCCTAGTTTATGCGCTATGCCGTAAGGGACTGATTTGGACCCAAAAGTTTAATGCTATGGTTAGATTTTATCTTAATAATTTATCGTAGTTGCGGATGCTTGTGAGGAGGTTAATCATAAGTAGGAGGTTTGTTCAAGCCTAAGCACTGGTCCACCCACATATCAAATTATCAAAGTAGCAAACACGAATCAAACCAACATGATGAAAGTGATATGATGAAATTCCCGTGTACCCTCGAGAACGCTTTGCTTATCATAAGAGACCATTTTGGCCTGTCCTTTGCCAGAAAAGGATTGGGCTACCTTGCTGCATTTTGTTTACCGCTACCATTGCTTGCTCGTTATAAATTGTCTTACTATCAAACTACTTGTTACCGACTATTTCAGTGCCTACAGAAAATACCTTGCTGAAAACCACTTGTCATTTCCTTCTGCTCCTCGTTGGGTTTGACACTCTTACTTATCGAAATGACTATGATTGATCCCCTATACTTGTGGGTCATAAAGGCTCTTTTCTGGCATCATTTTCAGGGAGTGAAGCGCTCTTGGTAAGTGGGAATTGGTAAGGAAAAATTATTACTACGTGTTGAAATTTATTGTCACTTGTTACTATGGAGAACAATCCTTTAAGTGGTTTGTTCGGGGTATCTTCACCTTGACTGGAATCACAATTAGTTACCCCTCAACCTACTGCACCTACTGAAAATATTGGTTATGAAATTCCTTCGGGTATGATAGAACAACTGCTAGCTAATCCTTATGCAGGAGATGGAACCGAACATCCTGATATGCACTTGATATATGTGGATGAAATTGGTGGATTATTTAAGCTTCCAGGTTTGCTCGGAGATGAAGCTAAGAAGAAGGTTTTCCCTTTATCTTTCAAGGGAAAAGCATTGCACTACTAGGGAAAAGCCTAGCAGTAGCGCGGGTCTAAGGGCTATCAATAGCGCGAGGAACCGCGCTACTGATACGGCGCTACAGCTAACGTTTAGCAGTAGCACATTTTGACACGCGCTACTGCTATACCTACTTAGCAGTAGCGCTTTCCATACCAGCGCTACTGCTAAGTGCCTTAGCAGTAGCGTTTTCCTGTCCAGCACTAAAGAGCGCTACTACTATATTTTCACAAATCTCTTTTTTGCTATGTATTTGCGATGTTTTTGTACATGTTTTATATAGTATTCTAATCATATCATAAACATATAATATGCTCATCATATCATACACATAATAGTCTCATTATATCATCCAAACACAAATCATGTCGTCACATCATAATCATGATATAGCTATACAACTTACATGACATGTGTCATCATACATAATGTAGTACTTCTTGAGGCGTCGGTTCGTATCCCTCTCTCGCACTAGCGTGAACCTAAATTAACTATTTTCTGCTTCGGCTCTGCTATCGAACCCTCTCTGGTTGTCGCTCAAAAATGGTACACCTGGGCCTGACACTCCGGCCACTCGTCATATACTCCTGGCGTAGCACTTCTTTGCCATCGATGATCTATGTACCTTCATCGTCACATGAGTCGATAATATGCAACATATATAGTTGAGCAACAGAAAGAGATAGAGTTGGCAAAAATAGAAGCAACATATCATAAGCATAAATAGCAAAGTTCATCGTACCCAAAATGCCCTAACTAGAGTGATCTTCGCTAGTTGAGGAGGACGGTTTAATTACATCACAAATAAAGTTTCATCGTGCATAACTCAAAGTTTCATCATAGAGAAAGTATGGACTAAACGAACACATTGTCATATATCGTCAATCACTCCAACATGTCGTGCCATCCATCCAAGTCAGGGAGATATTCCCCGAGCGCAGTGAAAGGCTTCAGGTCGAGATGCTGAGCGGCTACGCGTGTTCGGACATCTTCCCGCGACATTTGCCCTTCTTCGTAGAACATCCCTGTTTTTTCGAGGACCTCCTTCATGATGATTTGGGCAAGTTCACGCTGGATGTGATAGAACTCAGCTTGGAGTCGATGATCCGAGATATCTCCTAGGCTCTTTGCCCATTGCAGAATATGGGCATCGTCGGATCTAGGTGACATGCGAAGGTTCTGCTGATCCCGTCTGTACTCCAGCATGTGGTGGAGGACATAGAATCCATCACTGAGAGTACCACTCGGTTGCTGGATGCAGCAGAAGTCGGTCTTATGGCCGAAGGCAGGCACGCGGTTCCTTGTCTTCTTGAGCGTGATCTCTCCACCCCGTAGGTCGTAGCTTAAGATAGCACTGTCGAGAACAGACTTGATGTGGGTGTAATCCTTTTTCTTCATGTTCTTTGACGAGTCCAAGTAAAGAGCGTGGGAGAATCGAGGGTAAAGGATGATGAGGACGGCGCGCCCTTCGCTGCGCAAAATAAGTACACCTCAAATTAGCCTCCAGCGTGCAAATGAATGATTGAAATCGAAGGAAGGATATCCGCGGATGACTTACATGGGATGATAAGGCAGGAGAATCATCTCCTTGTCCTTATTACCGACCATGAAATCGACAATGTAGTTACTCGCGTATTCACGGTGCTTTGGGTAGATTGCCAAGAAGCCCTCGTGCATAAAGTACGGGTCAGCGACACAGATATAAGGTATTTGCTCAATCCTGATGATGTAGTTCATGTACAAGGCAAAAAGGCAGACGAACGTAAAATCCAGCTTTGTCAAGTGAAACATGTTGAAGATGTAATAGAATCGAAGGAAGAATTTTCCGCAGGGAATGTCTGGACGTACAACCTTTGCTGCGGCATGTTAACAATGTAGAGCGGGTATCCTGGATTTTTCGAGGCGATAAGGCTTTTCTGTCTCCGCATCACATCGTCATGAAGTCTCCTTAGATCACCGTCTATGACCTCTACCACTGCCTTAGGTAGGATCGTATCACCGGGGATATGGTATTTCGCCGCATTTTTGATAGGTATACAGTCTTGAACCCGAGGCCGCGAAGGCGGCTGGCTCATAGAATCCCTTACTGAGAGTACCACTCAGTTGCTGGATGCAGCAGAAGTCGGTCTTATGGCCGAAGGTGGGCGCGCGGTTCCTTGTCTTCTTGAGCGTGATCTCTCCACCCCGTAGGCCGTAGCTAAAGATAGCACTGTCGAGAATAGACTTGATGTGGGTGTAATCCTTTTTCTTCATGTTCTTCGACGAGTCCAAGTAAAGAGCGTGGGAGAATCGGGGGTAAAGGATGATGAGGACGGCGCGCCTGTCGCTGCGTGAAATAAGTACACCTCAAATTAGCCTCCACGCGTGCAAATGAATGATTGAAATCGAAGGAAGGATATCCGCGGATGACTTACAAGGGATGATAAGGCACGAGAATCGTCTCCTTGTCCTTATTGCGGACCATGAAATCGGCGATGTAGTTACTCGCGTATTCACAGTGCTTTGGGCAGACTGCCAAGAAGCCCTCGTGCATGAAGTACGGGTCAGCGATACAGATATAAGGTATCTGCTCAATCCTGATGATGTAGTTCATGTACAAGGCAAAAAGGCGGACAAACGTAAAATCCAGCTTTTTCAAGTGAAACATGTCGAAGATGTAATCGAATCGAAGGAAGAACTTTTCCGCGGGGAATGTGTCGACGTACAACCTTTGCTGCGGCATGTTAACCACGTAGAGCGGGTATCCTTGATTTTCTGAGGTGATCAGGCTTTTCTCTCTCCGCAGCACATTGTCATGAAGTCTCCTGAGATCGCCGTATATGGCCTCTACCGCTGCCTTATGTAGGATCGGATCACCGGGGATATGGTATTTTGCCGCACCTATGACAGGTATACGGTCTTGAACCCGTGGCTACGGAGGCTGCTGGCTCATAGAAGCAGCTTTGTTACCTTTCCTGGGTCTCTTCCTATGCTTCTTTGCTACTGGAAGGTCGCCTATAATACGTTCATCCTCCGGCAATTCAGGCACCGACTCATCACGCTCAAACCCTGAGTACTCATACTGCTGAGCCATCAATCCTCCATCGTCATAGGCGCCAGTATTGAGATACTGTAGAGGGTCATCGTCATCCTCATCAATGGCATCGATATCATGCATTGCTTCTTCGACGACGGCAATGTCATCAGTGACTAATGGAGCCTCTTCCTCACGCCGTCCGCTATCACCTGGCACGACAGGTGACGCTAATTGGGTAGGTGGGGTGTTGGTGTTCATACCTTGCTGAGGCTGCGTGATCGTGGGTGTGCTCCCGGCCGCCTCCAGACGAAGCAGACTCTTTGGCCACAACAGGACCCAACCCTTGCAACCGCCAAGCCGCTGCGGGGTCTCGTCGTCATCTCCCCCTAGTGCCGGAGGAGCCAAATTCTCGTGTCCCGGTTTGACACTGGCCACGGAAACCTTGAAGACGTCAGGGGGGATCGGCCGGCTGTGGAACAATTGTTCCTTCGGTTTCGCTATCGTCGCCTTTCCCACGTCCACCTTCTAGCCGCTGATGGTGTACAGTATGGTGCACGGGGTTACGTCGGCCTGCAAAGACATGTCTGCGACGTGAGACATCCGAAAGGCAACGGAAACAGGAGATTATACATATATTGAAGAGGGCCGGTGTGACAAGTACCGTGAGGGCGTCGAGCTCAGCCAAAGACGAAGCCCCGCCGAGCACGCTAGAGACGGAGGACGGGCTGCTAGCGGGTGCGGGAGCAGGTGCGCTAAACGAGCTACTCCCGAAGAAGTTGGAAAGGGGAAAGTCCGCTGCCTCTTTATCTGGATTTTGCTTGGTCCAACTGACGATAGCCGGAACCAAGACACTATACGAAGCTGCCATCTCCTCTCTTGCGGCAGCTACCGCTGCTTTGACTGTCTCAGCTGATTTCTTATCAACCGCAATCTCAACCTTCTTATCGATGTTTTCTTCATTTAACCTCCGTCTTTCTTTCTCTCCTCCGTGGTCGCACAGTAGTACTTCTTCCACATGGTGCCGTCTCCGACACCGTGCACGCGTCCATACAACGGCCGAGTGTCCACCGGGAGTCCTTTCAATATGTTCAAGGCCCGGTTGAATGGGATGTCCTACTTGGGCCTCGCCAACACCTCAGACGGCGAGTTGCTTTCGGCCGCAATCCTGTGCTACTCTTTCTGCAAAAGGAACAAGGATCGTTTACAAATGTGACTAAACATGCAGTCGAATTGATCAGAAGCTAAAATTAGGGGGTAAATTAAAAATTACCAGCAGTCTCATGAACTCCGTCGTGACCGCGTCCGTTTTGAAAACCTTGTTGACTGGGTCCCAATGGTATCGGGCCCTGGTGACATCACGCTCCTGCGGGAGGGTGAACTCTGCCAAGGGGTCTGGGATCCCCAAACTTTCGTGTTCCGTGTCCTCCTTGGACCATATGGGCCTCTTTCCCGCGTGACCATGGCTTTCGAGGTGGTGGCACCCCAGGTTCTTCTCTTGAAGCCCCTTCATGTACTTTGACTTTTCTTTGGCAGCTCCGGCAACGCAAGCCGCCTTGAATATTTCAAACTGCTCTTCTGTAATTGTCGGATTATCCTTTACAATCTCGGAGTAGGGTTACTTTTTGACCATGATTCGATGTTTCACCCTAACTTTCCAGGCGGACAACGCGCCGCTAAACTTGCCCATGGCGCGTTTTTTTTATCTTCTTCATTGCCGGGTCTTGCCACGGTCGAGTATATTTGATTTCATCCCGGCCCTGGAATAAGAATACCTGGTGCAGCTTCCTTACGAGGGAGTGCTCCATATTTGGTATCTTCTTTAGTTTCTCATCGTTGATGGTGGCGGTTGCCCGTAGGATGCAGCCTATTTGATTGCCGTAGCACGCGCGCGCTTCCGTAGGCTCTTTTGGCTCAAAATTGCCGGAGTCCACCTCCGTGACCACCAGTCTAGTAGTGTTGTGCTGGTTTGGGCGCCATATCCTCTTCGATTTCGGTTCTATACCGACTTCGCCGGTCTCGGCGCCGGTGTCGGTCTCAGCGCCGGTCTCGGCGCCGGTCTCAGTCTCGGATGTGACAGGTGGGCACTGCAACAATTGTTGCTCCTCGAGAAGGTTCAAATAGGCGTCTGCCGCCTCATAGACGTTGCAATCACCAGAACCCTGTCCTTCATTGTTGCTAGCCATGTTTCCTATGATTAAATCTAGTCAATTAATTCTAGACCTAATAAAATGAATAATGACATAAAAAGGCCTATGTTTTGCAGGAATGTTGATTCATTCCCGGTGCGGCAAATCCCGGACACTCGATATGTCCTAGTTTGTAGCACAAGTCATGCCAAAATTCACGGAAAATTTCGGCATGACCTTTGCTACAAAGTGGACAAATCGAGCACCTGAAATTTGCCGGAATGGAAATGAATCAACATTCCGGCAAAACATAGGCCACTCGGCTTCATTCTCTGCAAACAACAAAAGGCCACTTGGGCACAATCGAACCACTTAAATGAAAAGATATAACATGACCACTTCAATGAAAAGATATAATCAACAATAATGGAATATGCAAATGAACATCAATGACATATATCATGTAACATCAATCTTGTTTTTGGTTTATATAGCAACAATTACTTTAACCAAGTTTTTGAAAAGAAAAACAATTCTGCTTTTTGTTTATAGCTAATTGCCATAGCTCCTATTTTTTTATTTATAGCTAAATGCTTTTGTTTCTTGTTTAAAGCTAAAAGTCTAGGAAGGGATCATCTTTAAAATAAAAACTTGCCTAAATTCTTTTCCTTGAAAAATAGTGGTCTTTTCAAAAACCAAAAACCTTTGCAAAATGACCTCACTAAACACTTCTCTGCCTAGGACAGAACCCAAATTCTGTTCTAGCTATTCCTCACACACACACACATTATTTTCTTTTCATCCAAATTGTTTTAGAGCAAATATTCCAACAATACTTGACCTTATTAGAAATTGCAAAGGAACTCCATTTTCTCTAACCCTTCTGACCTCACCAAAAATTCCACAACAAGACCTTAGTACTTACACCCAATTTCTTCAAAAATATTCAGGTCCATAGTCCAAATAATTCAAATTTCATTTGAATGAAATTTGGACCAGATTCAGGTCCATAGTCCAAATAATTCAAATAGTCCAAATATTTTTTTATAGCTAAATGCTACTGTTTTTTGTTTATAGCCTCTATTAATTTAAAGCTAAATGCTACTATTATTTATATACCCTCTGTTAATTTAAAGCTAAATGGAATTACTGTTTAGGCATTTTCATAAAAATTTGCCCTAGCTAATTTCCTAAAAAAATGCTATTTTTTTCCTAAATGCTAAAAAATTCCTACTGTCCTAAACAAATCTAGGGTTCATATGAACACCTAGGGTTCATATGAACATCATCACAGCAACAACATATGAAATTTGCCCTAGCTAGCAGAGAGAGAGAGAGAGAGAGGAGGGCAGGGGAGAGGAGAGGGAGATGCTTACGGTCGGCGGCGAGGGCGGGCTCGGGCTCGGGCGGCGACGGTCCAGGGAGGGCTCGGGCGACTGCAGCGAGGTCGAGGGCGGCGGCGGTGAGGTCGAGGGCGGCCTCGGGCGGCAGCGGTGAGGTCGAGGGCGGGCTCGGGCGACGGCCAGCGTCGAGGGCGTGCTCGGGCAGGGCGATCGACGGCTGCGACAGATCGAGTGGGGTGATAGCGGGAGAGGGGGAAAAGGACTTAGTAAAATTTTGAGCCCGCGTGGGGTTAAGTCAAAATAGCAGTAGCGCTGGTAGGAAAAAACCGCTATAGCTAAGTTAGCTATAGCGCTTTCCACCAAAACGCGCTACTGCTATAGGAAGTAGCTTTTTATTTTCCTTTTATCTAAGGAACTTAGCTATAGCACAGGCATGTAAAAAGCGCTACTGCTAAAGTAGCTATAGCGCTTTGTGAGAACAAGCGCTACTGCTATGCCTTTCTCCTTTATTTTTCTTTTTCTTTTGTTTTTCTTTATATTTTATTTTTTTATTTCTCCTTTTTATATTTCTTTCATTTAATTTTCTATTTATTTTTCATTTTATTTTCTTTTTCTTAGCAGTAGCGCTCTACACCAAAAACGCGCTACTATAAGGCACTTAGCGGTAGCGTGCTTTCCGCAGGATCGCTACTACTATTCCTAGCCTACCGGCAACAGTGTGGGAACTATAGTAGTAACGCTTTTACCTGCACACGCGCTACTGCTCCAACCATAGCTGTAGCGCGCTTTGTTGACACGCGCTACAGGTAAGTAGCAGTAGCGCTTTGTTCTGACCAGCGCTACTGCTATACCTCTGTGTATAAGGTTTTCCCTAGTAGTGTTGGCATGGTATAGGCTATGCGATGATATTGGATCTTGGAACTGGAACCGATTGAAATTGGAATTTACCAAAAAAATTATCCTATGCATCTAGTTCATCGTGATCGGAATTACATATATAATTTTTGGCCTCGTGAAGGAGAAAGTATTGCTCTAGCTTGGGGGAGGCTTAAGTCAATGTTATATTCATGCCCCAATCATGAGCTCTTAAGAGAAATTATCATTCAGAATTCTTATGCTCGGTTTTCTCGTGATGA
Source organism: Thinopyrum elongatum (assembly GCA_011799875.1). Taxonomy (NCBI): domain Eukaryota; kingdom Viridiplantae; phylum Streptophyta; class Magnoliopsida; order Poales; family Poaceae; genus Thinopyrum; species Thinopyrum elongatum. The sequence goes on from CM022303.1 coordinate 205,269,433, forward strand.
TCAATCCATGCTAGATACTTCTTGTACTGGTTCTTTTATGAAGAAGACTATTGAATTCAGGTGGGATCTTTTAGAAAGAATTAAACGCGATTCTGAAGATTGGGAACTTGACGAAGGTAAAGAGTCAGGTATTGAGCTTAAGTTTGATTGTGTTAAATCTTTTATGAATACCGATGCTTTTCACAAGTTTAGCACTAAATATGGACTTCACTCTGAGATAGTAGCCTCTTTCTATGAATCATTTGCTGCTCATGTTGATCTCCCCAAGGAGAAGTGGTTTAAATATCATCCACCTATTAAAGAAGAAATTAAAGAACCGGTTGTGGTTAAAGATGAAACTATTATTTACAATGTTGATCCAGTTGTGCCTACTGCTTATATTGAAAAACCACCTTTCCCTGTTAGGATAAAGGAACATGCTAAGGTGTCAACCGTGGTCAATAAAAGTCATATTAGAGCACCTAAACTTGCTAAACAAATCAAAGTAGAACCTAGTGTTGCTATGGTTAAAGATATCTTTGTAGAAAATATAGATGGGCATGTTATTTACTTCTGTGATAAAGCTGCTAGAATTGCTAAACCCGATGAAAAAGATAAACATAGATCTGTTGTTGGCATGCCTATTGTCTCAGTTAAAATTGGAGATCACTGTTATCATGGTTTATGTGACTTAGGTGCTAGCGTGAGTGCTATTCCTTTTACCTTATATCAAGAAATTATGAATGACATAGCACCCGCTGAAATAGAAGACATAGATGTTACTATTAAACTTGCTAATAGAGACACCATCACACCACTTGGGATTATTAGAGATGTTGAAGTCTTGTGTGGGAAAATAAAATACCCTACTGATTTGCTAGTTCTTGGTTCCCCACAAGATGACTTTTGTCCCATTATCTTTGGTAGACCTTTCTTGAACATTGTTAATGCTAAAATAGATTGTAAGAAACAAACCGTCGGTGTTAGTTTTAGTGATGAGTCTCATGAGTTTAATTTTTCCAAGTTTAGTAGAAAACTTCATAAGAAAGAATTACCTAGTAAGGATGAAATAATTGGTCTTGCTTCTATTGCTGTGCCTCCTACTGATCCACTAGAACAATATTTGCTAGACCACGAAAATGATATGCATATGCATAAAAGAAATGAGATGGATAAAATTTTCGTTGAACAACGACCTCTACTTAAACATAATTTGCCTATTGAAACTCTAGGAGGTCCTCCTCCACCTAAAGGTGATCCTGTGTTTGAATTGAAACAATGACCTGACACATTGAAATATGCTTATCTTGATGAGAAAAAGATATATCCTGTTATTATTAGTGCTAACTTTTCAGAACACGAAGAAAAAAGATTATTGAAAATTCTGAAGAAGCACCGAGCTGCTATTGGATATACTCTTGATGATCTTAAGGGCATTAGTCCCACTCTATGTTAGCACAAGATTAATATGGAACCTGATGCTAAACCCGTTGTTGATCATCAACGATGTTTGAATCCTAAGATGAAAGAAGTGGTAAGAACTGAAATATTAAAACTTCTAGAAGCAGGTATAATCTATCCCATAGCTGATAGTAGATGGGTGAGTCCCGTTCATTGTGTCCCTAAGAATGGAGGTTTTACTGTTGTTCCCAATGATAAAAATGAACTTATTCCACAAAGAATTGTCACTGGCTATAGAATGGTTATTGATTTTAGGAAATTAAATAAAGCAACTAGAAAAGATCATTACCCTTTGCCTTTTATTGATCAAATGCTGGAAAGATTATCAAAGCACACGCACTTTTGCTTCCTAGATGGATATTCTGGTTTTTCTCAAATACCTGTTTCACAACCTGATCAAGAGAAAACCACTTTTACTTGCCCTTTTGGAACTTATGCTTATAGACGTATGCCTTTTGGTTTATGCAATGCACCTGCTACCTTTCAAAGATGTATGACTGCTATATTCTCTGATTTTTGTGAAAAGATTGTTGAGGTTTTCATGGATGATTTTTCTGTATATGGATCTTCTTTTGATGATTGCTTAAGCAACCTTGATCGAGTTTTGCAGAGATGTGAGCAAACTGACCTTGTCTTGAATTGGGAAAAGTGCCACTTTATGGTTAATGAAGGTATTGTCTTGGGGCATAAAATTTCTGAATGAGGTATTGAAGTGGATAAAGCTAAAGTCGATGCAATTGAGAAAATGCCATGTCCAAAAGATATTAAAGGTATTCGCAGTTTTCTTGGTCATGCTGGTTTCTATAGGAGGTTTATTAAAGAATTCTCTAAAATTTCTAGGCCTCTTACAAATCTTTTACAAAAGGATGTTCCATTTGTTTTTTATGATGATTGTGTAGAAGCTTTTGAAACACTTAAGAAAGCCTTAACTTCTGCACCTATTGTTCAACCACCTGATTGGAACTTGACTTTTGAAATTATGTGTGATGCTAGTGATTATGCTGTTGGTGCTGTTCTAGGACAAATAGTTGATAAGAAACTAAATGTTATCCATTATGCTAGTAAAACTCTTGACAGTGCCCAAAGAAATTATGTTACTACTGAAAAAGAATTCTTAGCAGTGGTGTTTGCTTGTGACAAATTCAGATCTTACATTGTTGATTCTAAAGTTACTGCTCACACTGATCATGCTGCTATAAAGTATCTTATGGAAAAGAAAGATGCTAAACCTAGACTCATTAGGTGGGTTCTCTTGCTACAAGAATTTGATTTACATATTACTGATAGAAAAGGTGCTGAGAACCCCATAGCTGATAACTTGTCTATGTTAGAAAATATTCTTGACGACCGACAACCTATTAATGATAGTTTTCCTAATGAGCAACTAGCCGCAATAAATGTTTCTCATAACACTCCTTGGTATGCTGACTATGCTAATTATATTGTTGCTAATTATATACCACCTAGTTTCACTTACCAGCAAAACAAAAAATTCTTCTATGATTTAAGACACTACTTTTGGGATGACCCACACCTATATAAAGAAGGAGTAGATGGTATTATTAGATGTTGTGTACCTGAGCATGAACAGGAACAAATCCTACGGAAATGTCACTCTGAAGCTTATGGAGGACATCATGCGATAGATAGAACTGCTCACAAGGTATTGCAATCTGGTTTTTATTGGCCTACTCTCTTCAAGGATTCCCGTAAGTTTGTTTTATCTTGTGATGAATGTCAAAGAATAGGTAATATTGGTAAGCGTCAAGAAATGCCTATGAATTATTCACTTGCTGTTGAACCATTTGATGTTTGTGGTTTTGATTATATGGGTCCTTTTCCTTCCTCTAATGGGTATACACATATTTTGGTTGTTATTGATTACGTTACTAAGTGGGTAGAAGCTATTCCAACTAGTAGTGCTGATCACAACACTTCCATTAAAATGCTTAAAGAAGTTATTTTCCCAAGGTTTGGAGTCCCTAGATATTTAACGACTGATGGTGGTTCACACTTTATTCATGGTGCTTTCTGTAAAATGCTTGCTAAATATGATGTTAACCATAGAATTGCATCACCCTATCATCCTTAGTCCAGTGGTCAAGTTGAACTTAGCAATAGAGAAATAAAATTAATTCTACAAAAAACTGTTAATAGGTCCCGAAAGAATTGGTCTAAGAAATTGGATGATGCACTTTGGGCCTACAGAACAACATATAAAAATCCTATGGGTAAGTCTCCTTATAAAATGGTTTATGGAAAGGCTTGTCATTTGCCTCTTGAGTTAGAACATAAAGCATATTGGGCAATCAAAGAACTCAACTATGATTTCAAACTTGCCGGTGAAAAGAGGTTATTTGATATTAGCTCGTTAGATGAATGGAGAACCCAAGCTTATGAAAATGCCAAGTTATTTAAAGAAAAAGTTAAAAGATGGCATGATAAAAGAATCCAAAAGCAGGAATTCAAAGTTGGAGAATATGTTCTTTTGTACAACTGTCGTTTTAGATTCTTTGCAGGAAAACTTCTCTCTAAATGGGAAGGACCTTATGTCATTGAAGAAGTTTATCGTTCTGGAGCTATCAAAATAAATAATGCCGAAGGTACTAACCCGAAGGTGGTCAACGGACAAAGAATTAAACACTATATCTCAGGTACGCCTATTAATGTTGAAAGCAATATTATTCAAACCATCAAACCATGACACCAGAGGAACACATAAAAAAGACCTTCCGGAACACTCCAGAATAACTAAAAAAGAGGAGGTACGTGATACGGTAAGTAAACGGACTCCGAAAAATCTGCAAAAATATTTTCTGTCAGTTTTGGAATATAACAAAAATTAGGAAAATAAGAAACAACCAGGAAGGCATCCCTGGTGGGCACAAGACACCAGGGCGCGCCTGGCTTGCCAGGCGCGCCCAGGTGGGTTGTGCCCACCTCGGGTACCTTCCGGACTCCATTTTTCTCTCGTTTGCTTGTTTCCCAAGATAAAAAATCTTTATATACCCCCCGAACCTATTGACCACCATATCGCGGAGAAATCTTCTGTTCTTCTTTGTGGCTGTTTCCTGACAGATCTGAAAAATATGTCATCCCAAGATTCAGAGGAGGATTGCCTAGTTTCTTACCAGCCTTTGGATAAAAATATCTTGAAGGATACCTATCCCTATATATGGTTCATCAATGAGGAAGATGAAGATGAACCAGTTCCCCCTCGCTTCAAGCAAGAAAGCAAAGAGGCATTATGCAAAAGGATAATAAAGCTTGAGATAGAGAATGATGAGTTGAGGATGGATAATTTCACCCTCAGACGCAAGCTGGAGAAAGAGAAGAACAAGATCGCTACCTCATCACCACCACCTTCTTCATCACCAAAGGAGACTTGAGTTCATGGTATGGACACTCCCCTTGGCTTGTGCCAAGCTTGGGGGAGGTGTCCCGATATCGTATCACCACCACTATCTTTGCTTTCATCTATTTGAGTTCGATCATTAGTTTTCCTATGATTTAGTTGATTAAAAGTTTAGTTCGATCCTTTCTTTTCGAGTGCTTGCTTAGTGATCTATCTATCGTTGTAATCGTGTTCGAGATATATAATAAAGAGTAGTTTGAGTTTGTCTCTTTACTTTAATGTTGCAATAAAAGAAAGGAAAATAAATAAAAAAAGATCATATGCTAATCTTATGGTAAGTAATAACATCACATAAGGAAGAGTATAAGTAGTAAAATTTATTGGAGATTGACAAACATAGCATTGGTCAATGATGCAATTCATGAAAGAATTAATAAGGGAAGAGAAGATTCACATGCAAATACACTATCTTAGACATCCTTTATGATTGTGAGCCCCATTAAATATTTTGTGTCAAAATAGTTGACGTTGGACAGGAAGACAACGTAATGATTTATGTTTGTTCATATTCACATAGAAGTTATATTGTCATAGGTCCTTTAACATGTGGTGCTTGCCCAATATCTATTCTAGCCAAAAACTCAGCACTAAGTAGAGATACTACTTGTGCATCCAAAACCCTTAACCCAAATCTTATTTTGAGAGTCCACCATACCTACCTATGGATTGAGTAAGATCCTTCAAGTAAGTTGTCACCGGTGCAAAAAGGCAATAAAAATTGCTTCTAAATGTGTTGGATCATTTAGTGTTTGAGAAAATTGAGTGTTGCACGAACTTGTGATGGCAAAATAATAAAAGCGACAGACTGCATAATAAAGGTTGCCATCATAAGGGGCAATGTAACATGACATTCTTTTGCACTAAGGGATTGAGCATACAAACAAATAAGCGCATGGCAACCTCTGCTTCCCTTTGCGAAGGGCCTATTTTTTTTACTTTTATGTATTTACTTTTATGCAAGAGTCAAAGTATTTCTCTCTATTCCTTTTTATTTTCTCTTTTGGCAAGCACCATGTGGTGAGGAAAGATCTAGGCACATATATCCAGTTGAATATGAGTGGGCATGAGTTATTATTGTTGACATCACCCTTGAGGTGAATAAGTTGGGAGGCGGAACTATAAGCCCCTATCTTTCTATGTGTCCGGTTGAAACTTTTTGCTCACGTGTATGCGGTGAGTGTTAGCAATCATAGAAGACTATATGATGGTTGAGTATGTGGACTTGCCTAAAGGCTCTGATACGTGACCCTTCCTGAAAAGATGATGAATTGTTGTTGCAAAGTTGACTGAGAACATAGTTTGTTGGTTTTCAATATAGTTTATGCTTTATACTTCGATGTTGTGATGAGTTGTTACTTGTTCAAGGGAAGTTATATGATAATAGTTATGTGACAAAAGTTGTTTGATAACATTTTATGTTAAAATTCCTTGTTGTTATAATAATATGCATGATGCTTCTATCTCGGTATTTTGTTTCTATCGACACCTCTCTCTCTCTAAGCATGTGGAAATGTTTTTTGATTTCGGTTTTTTCGCTTGAGGACAAGCGAGGTCTAAGCTTGGGAGAGTTGATACATCCATTTTGCATCATGTTTTCCTACTATTATTTATAATGTTTTATGCATAATAATGCTTTTGGGAGTAATTCTAATGCCTTTTCTCTCATAATATGCAAGGTTTACACAAAGAGGGAGAATATCGGCAGCTGGAATTCTGGACCTGAAAAAGCATGTCAGAGCTATCTATTATGCACAACTCCAAATAAGCTGAAAATTCACGGAGATTTTTTATGGATTATTTAAGAATTCTTGGAGCAAATAACTACCAGAGGGGGCCCACCAGGTGGGCACAATCCACCTGGGCACGCCAGGGAGCCCAGGCGCACCCTGGTGGGTTGTGCCCTTCTCGGCCCACCTCCAGTGCCCCTCTTCTGGTATATAAGTCATTTTGACCTAGAAAAAAAATAAGGACAGGACTTTCGGGATGAAGCGCCTCCGTGTCGAGGCGGAACTTGGGCAGGAGCACTTTTGCCCTCCGGCGGAGCGATTCCGCCGAGGGAACTTCCCTCCCGGAGGGGGAAATCATCGTCATCATCATCACCAGCAACTCTCCCATCTTTGCGAGGGCCATCTCCATCAACATCTTCAACAACACCATCTCCTTTCAAACCCTAGTTCATCTCTTGTGTTCTATCTTTGTACCGGAACCTTAGATTGGTACTTGTGGGTGACTAGTAGTGTTGATTACATCTTGTAGTTGATTACTATATGGTTTATTTGGTGGAAGATTATATGTTCAGATCCATTATGCTATTTAATACCTCTCTGATCTTGAGCATGATTATTATTTGTGAGTAGTTACTTTTGTTCTTGAGGTCACGGGAGAAATCATGTTGCAAGTAATCATGTGAACTTGATATGTGTTCGATATTTTGATGATATATATGTTGTGATTCCCTTAGTGGTGTCATGTTAACATAGACTACATGGCACTTCACCATATTTGGGCCTAAGGGAATGCATTGTGGAGTAGTAATTAGATGATGGGTTGCTAGAGTGACAGAAGCTTAAACCCTAGTTTATGCGCTATTCCGTAAGGGACTGATTTGGACCCAAAAGTTTAATGCTATGGTTAGATTTTATCTTAATACTTTTCTCATAGTTTGTTCATAAGTAGGAGTTTTGTTCAAGTAAGAACAGAACCTAAGCACCGGTCCACCCACATATCAAATTTTCAAAGTAGCGAACATGAATCAAACCAACATGATGAAATTCCCGTGTACCCTCAAGAACTCTTTGCTTATCATAAGAGACCGTTTTGGCCTGTCCTTTGCCACAAAAGAATTGGGCTACCTTGCTGCACTTTGTTTATCATTACCATTGCTTGCTTGTTACAAATTGTCTTACTATCAAACTACTTATTACCGACTATTTCAGTGCCTGCAGAAAATACCTTGCTTAAAACCACTTGTCATTTTCTTCTGCTCCTTGTTGGGTTCGACACACTTACTTATCGAAAGGACTATGATTAATCCCTTATACTTGTGGGTTATCAAGGCTCTTTTCTGGAGCCATTGCCGGGGAGTGAAGCGCTCTTGGTAAGTGGGAATTGGTAAGGAAAAATTATTACTACGTGCTGAAATTTATTGTTACTTGTTACTATGGAGAACAATTATTACTACGTAGCTTCGGCTCCCTCGTCGACCGACGCTGCCGTCCACCGCGGGTGAAGCATTGCTCGCCTCTGACCTCTCCGGCGACCGAGCCACCCAGGGGCGGGTCCATCTCTGTCTCCTGAGCACGCCGCTGGGTCAGGCGCCGCCGATGATGGCCGGAGCTGCCGGAACGGCCGACGGCGCCGGCCCTGTCCTCTGTCCGCGCGGGCGAGCGAGAGGTTTTAGGAGAAGCCCCGGCCAGGCGGGCCCCACCTCAGCGTGGACCCCACTCATCAGCGACTCCGGCGTTGACTTCACCTTGCCACGTCATTTAAGTGGAAACGTATTCTAGGGGATACGTTTTCGCTACTTTGTAAGCATACTTTACCTCTGTTTCGGGCTAGATTACATTTTCTGCGCTGGAAAGCATATTCTCAGTGTTTACGCTTTCTGTTTTTTCAGTCAGGGGCTGGTTTGTGAAGATTTTATTTATAGATGGGTCCCTGACAGAAACACTATCATATCTTTTTGTCCCTACTCCAAATGAGGTGATTCCAAAGCCCACTTCTTCATCTCGTCGAGCCCGTTCCGATGGGATCATTTTCACCATGTGATAATATTATGAAAATGACCATTTTGCCCTTGCCCTTATTCAGCCCCCTCTGAGAGAGAAGATTTTCGGCCATTCTTTCCGCGAGCTTCTCGCACTTCTTCCCGGTGATTCCATCCCTCCCAGGAAAGCCACACCCTCCATTTGCATGAGTGCAATGCAATATCATGGTTTATTTATTTGAACTTATTTAAAATATTGCATTAGCTATGTATGATTTGTTCATGGCATTTCTTGGAGTTGTTTCAATCTTGCTATTGCGATGACTATGTTTGAATTACTAGGACTAATGCTTGCAGATGGTGGATGACATGTGGCCATTGGATTATTAGTGCCTTATATTATTTTCATCATGCTGGTATTTGATATTATGCTTTCGAATATTAGTTTGGATATGATGCTATCATGTTGATCTATGGTTAGCTATCTTGCTCTCGCTATTGGTTTAGTAGCATGTTTATACTTGGGTTCATCATGATAGTAGTGATATGTTGTCCTCGGATTATTTTGGTATGATGATATTATTCTCTGGATTATTTTTTGGATATTGCTATGACTTGGATCACAGGTGGATATATGATATCGGAGTATCAGTTATCGCAGATATATTTTTGGGATAAACTCCATCATCTCGTCGGTCAGGTGCCACCGAACCGGGCTTTTCCAGTGCAACCACATTTGCCTTTTTGGGAAGGCCCTAATGCGGTCTATTGTTATGCCTCTCGCCGGTGCCTCCAACTAGGGAAGGTTATGCGCGCGCGCTATCCTGGCCCGATAGGCGGCGATAACCTTGTGTGCCCATAGTTGTAGGGCCCTTTGTGCCCGTTTGGGACCGTTTTTATTTTTGCCACGACGGTGGCCGTTGGATGTCACGAGGTGACATCGGGGCCACCCAGGACTGAGCCCAAAGGGGAGTTGGTCGGAGTGGCCGGGAGAGTCTCATTCCAGTAGACTGGTTTTGTCGGAACGCCGTTGGTCCACCCGAATGGGAGCACGAGGCCATGGGTTCTGTGATGTGGGTACAGTGTGCTAACCTTTGTAGAGTGTGTTTAATCTATCGATAGCCGCGTCCTCGGTCATGGGCACAATTCGTACTAGGTCACACCATTCGATCAACACTCACATGATGGAATGACTTATAGATGACTTATATATATATATATATATATATATATATTTATGTGAGCAGTAACAGTTTGGCAGGATGCCGATGATGATGTTGGGATGATCTTGAGGAGGATCGTTCAGTTTGTGATGTGGTCACGCGGTGATCATGTGGAGGTATTGATCACGAGGTGATTTATTGCTTGGCCGGATAGCCAAGAGTGAGATGGTTCTCGAGATATTGGTTCATCAGTATTCTAGTAGTTTCATATCATGCTTAGTTATTGTTTCCACATCATAGTAGTTGTTAATAACTTAACCTGTTAATGCTATGTTATTTTCTTGCCTTGATGCTTTTGGTTGTTGTGAGCTTGCAAGTACATTCAATGTACTGACCTGGCGTGTCATGCCAGATTGCAGGTGATGCCGTGATTGATTGTTTGTCAAGGTTTCGTTCATGCGAGCTAGATCGTGTCCTAGCCAGAGTCCCTGCGGAGTGGGGTTCACCACCGTTGTTGTTGTTCCTCTGCTAGAAGTTATTCCGCTGCTACGAGTTGTTCCGCTGCTAGCATAGAGCTACCTTAGCAGGCGTAGTGTCGCCATACTGATGTGATCCTTTGTAACATCAGACCCTTGTACCATTATCCTTTGTAATAAGAGCTGATTTGTTCTATGTCAAGCAGTGCCGTATTCCAGAAGACTTGATCTCTGGGCTGGAATACGGGGTGTTCTGGTTTCTCTGAGCCGGGGTGCCACATCCTCTATCTTCTTCATCGCTGACTCAGAGGTCAGCCGAGTGAGGAGTAGGTCACCTTGTGTTGTTGTCCTCTATCTTATTCATCGCCGACTCAGGAGTCAGCCGAGTGAGGGCAAAATAGAGGGTACTTCAAGATCTGGTATTGGTCTAGTTTGTTCCTTCCAGTGGTGTCTGCTCGGGCGACTCGGTGATCAGAACATACTTGAGGATTTGGTACTGGTCAAGCTTGTTCCTCTCAGTGGAGGGGATGATCGAGTGAATAGCCTGCTTAGTAATCCGAGGGTACTTCAGGACCTGATATTGATCAAGCTTGTTCCTTTCAGCGGCGCATGCCTAGATGTTTGTGAGTTACTGCTTTTCATTTCTCTTCAGGATCTTCCGACTGGCTGTTTTTGTATGTTGCAGAGGACTTGCGAGATGGGATCCCACTATGCCATGATGGAGAAGGAGGTGACGGCCCTTCAGCTTGATTTGGAGGCTGAGAAACTCAAGAGCGCCCGACTGGAGTAGGAGAAGAAGGCCATGGGAGGTAAGTTATCTCCTCCGACTGGCAGCTACACACTGTTTTGCCCCTTTGATCCGAATCGTTTCGCCCCAACAGATGTTCATAGCGAGAATGCTTAACTCGTAATGAGGCTCAGGACTTCTATTTCTTTAGAAACCATGAAGTAGGCGTTGGAGAACAAGGATAAGGATCTGGCGCTGGCCCAGAAGGAGGCAAGGACCAAGACCAAACTCGCCAACGAGAAGCTAGCTTCAGTCGGCAAGTTGGAGGAGGAGATCAGGAACCTCAAGGCTGCTGCTGATGCCTCCACTCAGGAGAAGATCAAACTGGATGAGAAGGTTACCTAGCTGACTTACAAGAAAGATGCCCTGGAGAAGCACATCGAAGAGGTCTGTGAAAAGTTTAGAGAGAAGCTCGTTGGTAAGTTTTTCTTCAGCCGAGTGAAATCTGCATATTGCCAGCTTTTTACTTGATCATCTGCTCATACTTTATCCTTCTTGGTGCAAAGCATTGTTATAACAAGGAACTGGAGCTTCAGAGGATAAAGAGGGATCTGAACCCTGCTAGGTCACTTGTCGCTGACAACGCCGCCCTTGCCATCCTTCGGCTTGAAGACCGATTGGAGAACGCATTGGGCTTCATCACTCAGGCGAAAGGTGCTACGGATCGGATTGACGAAGAGCTGCAGCCGGGTGAAGAGACTCAGAAGGACCTGGAGTCGATCATGACGTGGCTGAACGATGTTCCCGCTCGGGTGAAGGCTTGGAAGAAATCCACCGCCCGGAGTGGTGCTGATGTGGCGCTATCACTCATCTGCGTTCATTGCAAGAATGTGGACGAAGAGAAGCTGAAGAGTCTCCGAGTGGTGAACAGGAAGAACCTCAAGTTTGAGGATTTTATGGAGACCTTCGCTGAAGCCGCCACTCGCATCGCCGATGGGATTGATCTGGAGACCTTCGTCGACCCAGCCAGCCCTCCGCCGGAAGCTTAAAAACACTTGATTGAATTTACCCCGGAATGCCGGGTGGTTGATGTAATGAAATACTTTGCCGAGCGTTTGGGCTTGTTTTGCCTTGGAGACATTCAGACGGATCGAAACTTTAATTTGAAACCTTTTGCGCTTCTATTTGCTTCGTGTTTTGTTTGGCTTTCAGCGAAAGCTGGTTCGCGGCTAAGCCCCCGAGTGTGGAGCGTATCCTCACTCAGATTATTTTTTAACTCAAGCAAAATCTGGTTCGCGGCTAAGCCCCCGAGTGTGGAGCGTATCCTCACTCGGATTATTTTTTAACTTAGGCGAAATCTGGTTCGTGGCTAAGCTTACTCAGATTGTTTTTTAACTTAGGCGAAATCAGGTTCGCTTCTAAGCCCTTGAATGTGGAGTGTATCCTCACTCGGATTATCTTTTAACATAGGCGAAATCTAGTTCGCGGCTAAGCTCCCGAGTGTGGAGTGGATCCTCACTCAGATTGTTTTTTAAGTTAGACGAAATCTGGTTCGCGGTTAAGCCCCCGAGTGTGGAACATATCCTCACTCGGATTATTTTTTAACTTAGGCGAAATCTAGTTCGCGGCTAAGCCCCCGAGTGTGGAGCGGATCCTTACTCGGATTGTTGTTTAACTTAGGCGAAATCTGATTCGTGGCTAATTACTAGTACAGCGAGGTGCTATACAAACTGTTTTTAACCCCTTTCCGCGACGGCGTTTGGAACCGTCGCCAAGTGAGTGTGTGCGATACGGGGGTCCTTCCCACATGACCCAGAAATCATCGGGGATAGGGAGCCATGATGCAGAGGCCTTGCCAAATGTAATCATATGCGATGCAGCTAAATTCTTTCGCACGTGTGGGGTCGGTGATTAAACATTTCTAATGACGCAGTGAAACCAAATGGTATGTCGTAATGAACCATTTGGGAAACAGTATGTAAGGCACATGGGCCAACATATGAACTGTATGCGATATGTGCCCCATCGCACACGAGTTTTCTATGGAACTCGTCTGCCATGCAAGACTCCATCGCACATGTTTCCTAATAATTACCGTGTGTGATAATGTTCTAGCACAAACAGTTCACGAGCCCCTCCGCACACATACAAGTGCTGCAGACCGTTTGTGATTTGTTGTGTATCACCGACGGTTGTGGTAAGAGTGACGTGTGCTTTTCGTTTGGGATCCCACACGTTTCCTGAAAAATTTATGACTGGGATTGTATTTTACATTGGGCACAGTTTACTCCGAGCTCTCGTGTGCGATAATGTGATATCACAAACGGTTCCGGAGCCCCTACGCACACGTAGTAGTGCTGCAAATCGTCTGCGATCTGCTGTGTATCACCGACGGTCCTGCTACGATTGCCGTATGCTTTCTGATGTGGATCGCACACACTTATTTAGTTGAACCGTGTGCGGAGCAATTGCCAGGTTAAATAAAAAATATCCCATTTGAATCGGCATGCAAAAAGCAAATTCGCCATAATATGCAATTGAACAAATAGTGTCCATCAGAAGAATATTCATTAGATTTCGCAACAATTACAATTGGAAAAATGGTAGCTAAATTCCAATGATTTGTCGACATATATATGCATTAGATAATTAATCATAGTGTATGAAATACGAAGACCTCATCAGATGGAAAACAATGGATCCATGCGTATATGTTTAGCGGCTAACTCTTACTCAATGTTTCAGGAGAAGGCATGATTAAATCTTCATTATCACCAGTGGGATTGATGTAGTGATTCAGGAAGAAGTCGCTGATAAATCTTCGAACCATCAGCAATTCACCAGCGGGGAGCGGTTCAGGGGTCCTCGGTTCTAAGATGAGCTGCAGTATTTTTAAGATCAGAATGTGCCATATGAGTGGAGTAGAAGATATTAATTAAGATAGACTTAATGGTACAAATTCGCAGGCATCTTCACAACTATCAGCAGATTTGCAGATGGAGATCATGTGTCTGCAAACATAGTATCCACAAAGGTTGGTCCCTGCTTGTTGCTGAGGACACTGAAATTTTTTGTACAGAATTAGTCATGTATTTGTCCTGTTAGGAACAACCTAACCGGTGTCAGATGTATTTTTTTCTTTGGACAAAAATAGAAAGAGGTTTATTTAGAAGCTTGAACATTTGACTAGCGTAAGAAAAGGTATTTGCAGACTATTGGATACATTTTCCGAAAATACCGGATTTCGGTGTGTTACTGGACAAACGATCTCGTGCTACAGAGGTAGTTCCCTCTTGAATAGTTTCCCTAGTTTAGTTTTCCACAATGCGAGCACACTGCAAATGAAGATGAATTTTGAAAACATCAATTATTGAACCAGATATGAATGCAAATTATTTTCAACATCATAGAATTCAATACCTATCCATGAATTGCTGAAGATGCATGAAATCCTGAGCGTTTGTTGACTCTTTGAGAGAATCCACGTAGTAAATTGTGTTCTTGTTAGGAACAATGAATACCAATATCCAGTGATTGCTACATATTAAGAAAGCCATGAACTTATGAATTATGTTGAAATCTGAAAGACAATCAGTGTATGTGTGGTTGTTTATTTGACTTACCGTTCATGATATGGCCAGAGAAATGATTCTGCATGGGACGTGTTTTCGAAGATACGGGCGACCGTGTTAATGCCCCACTCCCGTGCATCCTTACCATGTAATGTTGTGCCATTTGCTAATGCAGGATCTATGAAATACACACTCTCCCTTTTTCTTCTCTGCACATTCAATCCCCTGAGAGGAATAAAATGCAGTTAGTTGTTTATCATTTACACCCTTGTATGAGAAGTTGATCAGAGTTTGTTAAGTACTTACAAAATCAATCATCTAACAAGAGTGGCATCAAGCTCTTTGAAGTTGAAGAAGAGATGCAAGTCCTCGAAACTCACACTGATGGAACCAGCATCGTCTCAGAAATGATCTCTGTTGTAGCAGACTAGGAGAACATGATGACCTGCTAACATTTGATCCATGCAATATTTATGTAACTCACGGCAACTGGAGCTGCACTCATCAAAGTATTCGCCAATAAGAAATGGCTGGCCATGGACGTAATTGCGTGCTTCAAGTACGTCTGCTTTATTTTTAGCAAGCTGCAAAGCTATTTCTTCATCATCCATGCCGTCAGAAATAATATTATTCCCCGATTCGAACAACTTGCTGTTAATTTGGTTATGGGCGATGAGTGCTTTAAGTAAGAGGCAATCGTTCTCTTTCCTCTTCGCTCTCGAGGCGCGCTTCCTCACGGGTCCAGCCTTTTTGCCCGCTTCCTTCTTGGTACTTGAAGCACTTCTGGTCCAAGGTCTGGTTGACTGAAAGGCAGACAGTAAAGGTTCGATGAACTGCTTAGCAGATGGTTTAGCTATGCCGGACTGCTGAGCTGGCGGTGCTGCTGTGATGGATTGCTGGGCTGTAGGAGCAAAGGCATTGGACTGTTGACCATGCGTCGAAGCTATGTCAGGTTTCTGCGCAGTTGGTGCCAACTAGTCGGTGTGCTGAGGAGGCCGTGCCAACGCGTTGGTTTGCTGAGCAGGAAGTGCTGACACATTGGTATGCTGATCACGCGACTGCGGACCGACAGACTGATGAGCAGTCAGTTCTGGACCTACAGACTGCTTAGCAGGCGGTTCCGAAGCATCAGACTGCTTAGCAGTCTGTTCCACCAGGTTGGTCTCCTGAGCATGTGCTGCAGCTGGGTCTCCCCCGCTTCTTCAGCGGTAGGCATCTGAACCGGTGGTGCGTCTTCAGTAGTTGTAGGCCTTGCCACTGGCTACTCTGGGGCGGACGATGACATGGCTTGTACGGCACAAAGTCAGGCGGGCTGATCACAGGTTGATGCATCAGCCATCGGATTACGAGTATTAGGTTCTTTGGGGGAAGCATGCGAGAGCTGCTGTGGCAAGGAGAGCATCATCGGTTGAGGGGTGACATTGCCTGCTCTTGGCGGGGCTTCAGGGATCTCATCCATGAAGTCTATTTCCTTTCGTGGCCACTGGATGTGATGTAATAGTGTTTCTCCCAAGGTCCTTTGCTCATCAAAGTCTCCTAGGACATTCTTCAGGGCAAATTCATTGAATCTAGGCGTTACTTCAGTCACGTAGCACTTCACACAACCTAGCTTCAATGGCACATTGTCCAATAAGAGGCCCTCTTCCAAGAAGGGTGGGCAAAACCAGGCTGTTGCACATTTTAATGTACCTTCATAATGTGTAAGCACGCCCTTCAGTCTGTCTTTCATTCCAGATAGATCAGATATAGCATCATCATGAGCAGCTGCAGTCTCAGTGTCGCTGGGGTCAGCTGATGCACAGCTACTCTTGCGCAGTGTTGTCGCGGAATAACCAGCATCCTCCATGCCCGCCTCCCCTCTCATCTGCTGGCTATCTGTCAGTGTTAGAGTCTTCTACATCATCATTGACTCCTCAATTTCCTTTCGAACAGTCGGATACATGTCCTTCCTCAACCTTTCATACAATTCATTATGCTTCATTTCACTCCTTGCTTTTTTCATGCTGAGCCTCTCTTCTTTGCTGAGTGTGAAAGCCCTCTTGTGCGGGACATTAACACATGTACCCCTTGCACGGCTAGGGGGCTCTCTTGTTTCCAGAGCATCGGACAGAATGTCACATCGCCCTGAGTTCCTATAGAACCTTCCTGGGATCTCAAAAGCCTTTAACATCACGGGATACAGTTTTTCGTCATCTGAGTTTTCAAAGTAATAAGTTCCGTCATCACGCCTCCTTGCACACGCCCGTAAGTAGTCTCTAGCATGTTCGCCCCTGATTTCACTAAAGGCCAGTTTCCCACCCGCAGCTACTGCTTCTTTGTCCTCCTGGTCCCATATCGGTTTCATGCCGTAGTATCCTGCCACACCCATATGGTGGGGGTGTGTGTTCCTCTTCTGATGTTCCGATTGCTTGGCATTCTTCATAGCAAACTCTGTAGTTGCCCTGACCCTTTTGAATTCTGCCCAGTCTGCCTTTGTAATTTGGGGGTATGCGGGGATTGGGTCCTTGCCTTCACTCAAGTACTTCTTGTACATCACGTGCTTCCAGTTTCTCCAAGCATCCCTAGCCTTCTTCAGTGCAGTGTGTTCCACCTGCATTCTCCACTGCTCTGGAACGTTGAAGTGATCCATGATCTCCCAGACTATCCTTTGTCGTGTTTCTGTGTCAGCCTTCTGAAACCCCGGTAGATTAATGTTGAGCCTTGCCCTGCCAAAAAATCCACACACACTCCTGAACCTCGTGCGTGCTTTATCTGGTTTAGTTGGAGCCCAAGACTTTAAATCGATCTCGGTTACTTCATATACACCTTTAGGCTGGTGTGTGGGCTTCCTTGGAGCATTCCTCCGTGTCCTGACCGGAAGGGTAATTGCTGCAGCTCTATCCCGTTCCAGATTACTTGATCCCTCACCATTTGCTGAAGACCTAGGGTTGTCGGAATCAGATGAAGATACATCGCCTGAAGCATGAGTGTTGTTGCTGCTACTCGGCATCTACAGAGAACACATGTGAAACTCAGGAAAGGAGGATAATCATAAAGCTAACAACTTGGTATCAAGCTGTCTAAACATGTCATGCAATAATTTAGAAACTAGATGGCTTATTTGTTAAGTTTGTGTGACTCGGGCGCACACGATCTGTAAATCGACAGTAACTTATTGGAACAAATACAACTTATATGTACTAGTTAGGAAGGTAGATAATGAACAAATATATGCTCTCCGTTATTTTATAGCCAATTTGGGAACATACGGAATGAAATAGGAAGAGGGATTGCGAGGAAATATGCCTTGCCGCGATGGAGAGCAGTAACTAACAGGTTTCTTAATGCAAATCAGGCAGGACCATAGGAGAGGCGAGGGTTACAGGATCGATATGCTCGAGGGTGGCTGGCGAGCAAACGAATACGGCGAGGTGTGGGCAGCCGCGTGTTGTGAACGGCAGTGGAGGTAGGGTTGACACCGAAGAGCTGGCACACGGCCGGGTTGAGCACGCCGGCGCCGGAGAGGGTTCTGCTGTGGATCTGGGGGAGGGGGAGCTGGCGATCAAGATTAGGTGTTGAGTGAAAAGCGGGTGGGCGGTGGTGGGGTGTTGGCGGCCTAGGTGAAAAGGGTGAAAAAAATATCCCCGGTCGCCACGCGAAAAGGCCTATGCAAACGGTTGCCTCTAAGCGCTCGTGTGCACAAACAGCATAATTTCGTTTGAAATGAAGACATGCTAATTTTGAAATGAAGACGTGAGTTCATCATTTCGCCTCTAATTTTTCCCCACGGTAAGCAATCACCATTATACCACAGGTTTGATTTGCTGGCGCATTTCAGGTCTCGTGTGCTATATTTAAGACATTTTTTGGCATTTACCATGCATTTTGGCATATAAATCAAATCCTAGCTGGAACTGTATGTGCTGATGAAAGGGATGAGGATTGACGTTCGATCTGGGAGCATCTAACGGTGCAGACGTACGATCCGTGGGGTTTGGGTTCTGGCCAATCACAACGCACGACTAAGATCGCGCGCACAGCAGGGGGGCATCGGCCATGGTTTGGTAGGCACACGGCTTTCGTGAGTGAACTGTGTGCTATTTGAAAACATTTACATGAACTAACTGCATATTTTGGTTTGAATGAAAACATGAGTTCATTGTTTCGCCTCCAAATTTTTTTTGCACGGTAAGAAATCACCATTGTACCCTATGGTTCGATTTTCTAGTGCATTTGAGGTATCGTTTGCTATATTTGAGTTGTTTGCTATAGTTGCAACTACAGGTGGGTGTTAGCAAGATCATTCATGTGTCGCTTTGGGAGTTTTCATTCATTGTCCAAGAAACAGGAAAAAATTCAAACAGTTCGGCCACAGGGTGTAGCCAGAGGCGTAGGCCTTGTTGGTATTTTAATTACAGGAAATGCATATAGAGTCCGGAAATAACGAAAATCGGTGTGTCGCCATGGTGTGCTCTCAGGATCCCATGGAAATTTTTTGGTAAAGTTTGGCACAAGTTTTGATGCTCACACCTTCCAAATCGGAGCATCTCACAAGAAGGATCATAGTTTCCAAAAGGAGACGCGGCACTTCGGACTCCAATCGTCGGTGACTACATCGTTCCGCCTCGAATTTTTTTTCACGGTAAACAATCACGTATGTACCCTAGGTTTGCTTTCCTGGCCCATTTCAGGTCTCGTCTACTATATTTAAGTCATTATTTTGCATTTACCTTGCATTTAGTGCATATAAAATCAAAACCGTACTACAACTACATCTGGGTGTTAGTTAGCAAAGAAGGTGTACAAATCATTTGTGTGTGGCTTTGCGAGTTTTCATCCATTGTTCGAGAAGCGGGGAGAAGTTTCAAGCATTTCTGCCGCGAGGTGCGGCCACCAGCGTAGGCCTAGTTGGTATTTTAATTACAGGAAATTCAGATGGAGTCCAAACATCATCAAAATCGGCGTGTGCGCGTGGCATGCTCTCACAACCCCGTGGAAAAAAA
The DNA here is from genome assembly GCA_011799875.1 of Thinopyrum elongatum. NCBI lineage: Eukaryota > Viridiplantae > Streptophyta > Magnoliopsida > Poales > Poaceae > Thinopyrum > Thinopyrum elongatum. The sequence continues at coordinate 205,288,914 of CM022303.1, forward strand.
TTGGTGAAGTTTGGCACAAGTTTTAATGATTGCTCCTTGGAAACCGGAGCACCTCACAAGAAGGATCATGGTTTCTAAAAGGAGACGTGTCAATTCAAACTCCAGTGGCCAGTGACTTCATCGTTTGGCATCACAAAAAATTTCACGGTAAGCAATCACCATTATACCACGGGTTTGATTTTCTAACGCATTTCAGGTATCGTTTGCTATATTTAAGACTTTTTTGGAATTTAACGTGCATTTTGTGGATATAAATAAAATTACAACCGGAACTCCATGTGCTGTCGAAAGGGATGAGGATTGCCGTTCGATCAAGGAGAATCCAACGGTGCAGACGTACGATCTGTGGGGTTTGGGTTCTGGCCAATCAGAATGCATGATTCAGATCGCGCGCGCGGCAGGGGGACATCGGCCATGGTTTGGTAGGCACACGGCTTTCGTGAGTGAACCGTGTGCTATTTGAAAACATGTACATGAACTAAGAGCATATTTTCGTTTAAATGAAAACATGAGTTCATCGTTTCGCCTCGAATTTTTTTCCACGGTAAGAAATCACGATTGTACCCTATGGTTCAATTTTCTGGTGCATTTGAGATCTCGTTTGCTATATTTGAGTCATTTTTTGCATATATATATATAGTCGCAACTACACATGGGTGTTAGCAAGATCATTTGTGTGTCACTTTGCGAGTTTTCATTCATTGTCCGAGAAATGGGAAAAAACTTCAAACAGTTCGGCCGCAGGGTGCGGCCAGAGGCGTAGGCCTTGCTGGTATTTTAATTACAGGAAATGCTTATAGAGTCCGGAAATAACAAAAATCACTGTGTCACTGTGGCGTGCTCTCACGATCGCATGGAAAAAATTTGGTAAAGTTTGGCACAAGTTTTGGTGCTCGCACCTTCCATATCAGAGCATCTCACAAGAAGGATCATAGTTTCCAAAAGGAGATGCGGCACTTCGGACTCCAAATGGTCAGTGACTACATCGTTCCGCCTCGAGAAAAAAATCATGTTAAACAATCACGGATATACCCTTGGTTTGATTTTCTAGCCCATTTCATGTCTCATCAGCTATATTTAAGTCATTTTTTTGCACTTACCTTGCATTTAGTGCATATAAAGTCAAAACCCTACTGCAACTACATGTGGGTGTTAGTTAGCTAAGAAGGTGTACAAGTCATTTGTGCGTCGCTTTGCGAGTTTTCATCCGTTTGTCCGAGAAGCGGGGAGAAGTTTCAAACATTTCGGCCACGAGGTGCGGCCACCGGCGTAGGCCTAGTTGGTATTTTAATTATAGGAAATTTAGATGCAGTCTGGACATCATCAAGATCGGTGTGTGCCTGTGGCATGCTCTTTCACGACCTCGTGGAAAAAATTTGGTAAAGTTTGGCACAAGTTTTGATGATCGCTCCTTCCAAACCGGAGCATCTCACAAGAAGGATCATGGTTTCCAAAAGGAGACGTGGCACTTCAGTCTCCAAATCGTCGATGACTACATCGTTCCACCTCGAAAAAAATTCATGGTAAACAATCACGGATATACCCTTGGTTTGATTTTCTGGCCCATTTCAGGTCTCTTCTGCTATATTTAAGTCAATTTTTGCACTTACCTTGCATTTAGTGCAAATAAAGTCAAAACCCTACTACAACTACATGTGGGTGTTAGTTAGACTAGTCACAATGGGTAGTAACTTAGACTAGTAACATGCATATGTTACTAGCTAGTCTATGTTACTACCTTTATAGTGGGGAGTAACATATGTGTGGTGTCATGCAACATTTCATTTATTAGGTTGTAGACTCATCTTGTCTTGGTATGTGTGATGTTATAGTAACTAGCTATGTTACCACATGCCCCTATTTCCTCATTAATTACTCGCCACATCATCTGTTTTGCCTAGAGATGTGTGATGTTACCACCTATGTTACTCCCACTGTGGGTAGTCTTAGCACAGAAGGTGTACAAATCATTTGTGTGTCGCTTTGCGAGTTTTCATTCGTTTGTCCGAGAAGCGGGGAGAAGCTTCAAACATTTCGGCCGCGAGGTGCGACCACTGGCCTAGGCCTAGTTGGTATTTTAATTATAGGAAATTCAGATGGAGTTCGTACATCATCAAAATTGGTGTGTGCCCGTGGTGTGCTCTCACGACCCCATGGAATTTTTTTGGTAAAGTTTGGCACAAGTTTTGATGATCGCTCCTTCCAAACCGGAGCGTCTCACAAGAAGGATCACGGTTTCCAAAAGGAGACGTGTCAATTCAAACTCCAGTGCCCGGTGACTTCATTATTTGGCCTCATAAAAATTTCCATGGTACGCAATCGCCATTATACCATTAGTTTTATTTTCTGGCGCATTTCAGGTATCGTTAGCTATATTTAAGACATTTTTTGAATTTAACGTGCATTTTGTGCATATAAATAAAATTACAACCGGAACTGCATTTGCTGTCAAAAGGGATGAGGATTTTCCTTCGATCTGGGAGCATCCAACGGTGCAGACATACGATCCGTGGGGTTTGGGTTCTGGCCAATCAGAACGCATGACTCAGATCGCTCGCACGGTTTGGTCGGCACACGGCTTTCATGAACGAACCGTGTGCTATTCGCAAACTAGATTGCATATCTTCTGTTCATACATACTGGAGTGAGATCAATTGAGTGTGCTACCTCTATGGTATAATAATAATAATAAATTCATATTCATTGCCTGAGTTGATAGCACATCAAGTTCAACATATTAACGGTTCTTACATCAACAGAAAAACGGGCATAACTCACAAATTCAGTACACGCGACAGTTCTAAATTGAACGAATTAAGTTGCAGGGTAGGCATAAAAACTAGTCTTACGGCTTAATTCCCATGTACATGGGGGAACTGGGATCATTACATTGACCCCGAATGAACTTGGGTTTTCTGATGATTTTATGCTTCTCTGTTAGAGGGGTGCGTGATCCCTTGGCTGGCAACTCATTAAATTCATCGTACTCGTCCTCATCGGCAACATCCTCTACACCCAGTACCCTCCTCTTCCCATGCATCACTACATGGCAGTTCTTATGCAAGGGGTCTTCCGCATAGAAAATCTGGGTAGCATCGCTGGCAAGAATGAACGGGTCCACGTGATATGCCATCGTTGTCCTGTTAACACATGTCTTCCTATAATCATCAAACTTTACCTGACTAAGAGGGATCCATGTGCACCTGAATAATGCCACCTTAACTTTCACATAGTTAAGCTCCCAAATCTCTTTGATGGTTCCATAGTATACCCTTTTATCAGCTTCATTTACAGTCATGCATTCTATTCGAACACAGCTGTTCTAATATGAGGTCTTCTCATCACGTTCCTCAGTGTAGAATGTGTAGCCATTTATGTCATATGCTTGGTACGTCAACACCGTAGGTGATGGCTTTTGTGCCAACCACGTAGCAATGTCATCGATGGATCCTTGTACCAAACGATTCTTTAGCCATTCGGCATAGTTCTTAGGGTGCTCCTTCATCTCCACATCTGATGGATACACCATTGGTAACAAGCTTTGGCGTATCTCCGCCAAGTGTTCTTCGCCATAAGCGCTGAGAACTGGGATGTTAAGCAGTACCGTCAAATGGGCTTTCTCTACCAATTCTCCGGGTGCAGCCTTTTGCTTGCCAGCAAGGACCGGCTTACCTTTCATCCTTCCCTCGTGGCGAGAGAGGGGCAAACCTATAAGTCTTTGTTTCATGTATTTGGTGCAAAACTCAACCACCTCCTCTACAGTATAACCTTGTAGGATGCTTGTCTCTGGATGGTTTCGGTTCCGACAATAGCGCTTCAGTATTCCCATGAACCGCTCGAAGGGATACATGTTGGGAAGAAACACAGGACCACAATACTTTATCTCGTCGATAAGGTGCACAGTGAGATGGACCATGACATGAAAGAATGACGGTGGGAAAAACATCTCTAGTTTGGACAATATTCTTGCAATATCCTCTTGCATATGATCCAACTCTTCAGGATCTACAACTTTCTTCCATAGTTGGTTGAAGAAATCACATAGCTCAATGAGTCTGTTTCTTATATCTTTGTCCATCAGATTCCTGATGCCCACCGGGAGGATTTGTGTCAACATTACGTGGCAATCATGTGACTTCATGTGTCCCAACTTCATTTTACCTGAGCTCCCATCCACGAGACTTCTGATGTTTGCGGAGTAGGAAGAGGGTGTCTTAACTGACAATGAATAGGTGAAGAACTCTGTTGCTTGTTTTGTACTGAAATTGTAACTCTGGCGAGCATTGATGAGTTTGTTATCATCTTCTGCTTCACTCTTGCATTTTGATTGATTAACAAGCATATCGAGCCATGCACCGTCACCATCCTTTGTTTTACCTTTAATCTTGAGTAGAGTACCAACGATGCTTTCACATACATTCTTCTCTACCTGCATGACATCGATGCAGTGACGTACACGTAGAATCTCCCAGTAAGGTAATTTCCAGAACACCAATTTCTTCTTAAACACTTGACCCTTGGGTGTTTGTTTCACCGTCAAAGCGTGCTTCTTGCCAAGCGCAACATTAATTTGTTTAGCCATGTTGTGGACCACCTCCCCAGCATAGGGTGTTGGGCCCACATCTACCTCTGTCGTACCATCAAATTCAGCTTTCATCTTTCGGTATGGGTGATTTGTCCGTAAGAACCTACGATGACGCAAATACATGGTTTTGTGCGAGTTGGGAAGAAATCTGCTAGCTGTCCTATCCATGCATGTGACACACCCTACATCTCCCTTTGTTTTCTGCCCCGATGTGTTGCCTAATGCCAGCATATCTTGAATGGTGTGCAACAGCATCGCATGTAGATCGAAAATCTCCTTTTTGTAAGCATCATAACATTTTACAGCAGGCGCATCTACCCACACTGTCAGCAGTTCTTCTACCAGTAGCTGAAAGTAAATGTCGATGTCATTTCCAGGTTGCTTCGTGTAACACCCCCAGTGGTTAGCTACAGTAATCCCCTTTTGATAATGCCATGTCATCATGATCAACAGTGCTTAAATATTATTTGGATCATATCTCTTTTCAAATTCAAATTCAAATGGAAATTCAAACTGAAAGTGCAAATAAAAGTTGTTCAAATCCAGAAACTAAAATGTTCATAATATTGTAAATAATCCAGAGACAATTCTAAAATTATAATCAACATTTACTAAATTAATTAAGTGACTTTAACAGCAACAAAATAGAGATAACTAATCCATATTCATTTATTTAAAATCCAAATAAAATTCATTTTCCTTCAAACCTTTTTATAACAGAGCTAGAAATAGCACTATAAATATGTGGCTAGTTCACCTATTTTACAAAAGTCATTTGGTTTAAAAAGAAAAGAGAAAACAGAAATAAGAAAAGAAAACAGAAAAGAGAAAAGAAAGATAAAGAAAAAGGCCCAGGGCACTGGACCTAAGTCCACAGTGCCGGCCCAGCCCATTCCTCCCACTTGTCTCCCTCCTCCTGCTCATCGCGCACGCGCTGTCGTCGCGCCCTGGCCCCCCTGCTCGCCTGCTCGACAGCACGCGCCTGCGCTCGCCGTGGTGGATAAGGGCGAGGCCCCGCGACCCCCTGGCGGCCCCCTCGCCACACTCTTTCCCTCTCTCCCCTTTTCCCCATCGCAGCCGAACGCCACCGCCGCCATGGCGCCGGCCAGCCACGGCCACCGAGCCCTCCTTGCCGCCCTGACGTGTCCCCGAGCTCCGCGGCTGTCTGCTGCTTCGTCTGCTCCGACGATCTCAAGGTGGGAGCCGCTCCAGCGCCGGATCTTCTTCGTCTTCAACCTTTGGCCGCCGCAGCCCCGGCGACATCGAGCTACCCCGAGCCCACTTGTGCACACCTGCAGGGCCCGGTGAGCAGCCGCTACAACCTCCCCCTCTCCTCGGCCTCTCCCCGTAGCTGTAACCACTGCGCCTACCATGACCGTGCCTTTGCTCCGCCATGCTGCTCGTAGCCGTCGCTGCATCGTCCGTCTCGTTCCACCGAGCACACCACCGTGCTTGTGGCGTAGTGTAGGTGCTGTAGGAGTAGGGCGCTGCTCGTTTTTGTCCTCATTTCGACGCGCGCGAGTTCGCCGTAGTTTGGCCTCCGCCAAACCTCACCGTCTGGCCATCTCCAGCCGTCCCCGAGTCGTCGTGCTAGCCCAGTTGGATGCGGCTCGTTCCCAGCTTTCGAACGCACCCAAGCGCGCTGCGAATGATGCCCCGTAGCTCGATTCCGAGCAACTCCGGCGTTCGGCCACCGCAAATTTGGTCGCCGGAGTGTTCTCCGGCGCCGACGCCGGCGGCATCCGACGTGGACTGACCGATGGGGCCCGCTGTGCCACTGACGCGTGGGCCCACTGACCCGTTGACCTGGTCAGCCACTGACGTGGCCGGCCCCGTGTCGATGACATGTGGACCCCGCTTCGTTAAACGAATTTAGATAAATAAATAATCATTTAATTAATTAAAATGCTAATCACCCACTGACCAGTAGGGCCCACCATCTAATTAAGTTAATTAGTTTAAATTAACCTTGTTAATTAGTCACAGTGGCTGACATGTGGGTCCGAGTGGACCCACCTGTCAGGTTTGACCCTAGCCAGCCGTCTGTTGACTGCTGACGCCCGCAAGGCATCATGCTGACGTCACCCCCGCACTGTTCTGGATAATGTTGATTTAAAATGATTAAATAATTCCAGAAAATGCTAAAATCTTTAGAAAATCATAGTAAATAATCCGTAGCTCAGATCGAAAAACTTTGTACATGAAAGTTGCTCAGAACGACGAGATGAATCCGAATACGCGTTCCGTTCATCCGCCACACGTCCCTAGCATAGCGAACATGCAACCGTCCCCCTCTGTTTCCTCTGTCCGAAAATGCCGAACTTCGGGAAAACATTCCCTGATGTTTTCCCTCTTCACCTATATTGTGTAGCACCGCGTCAGAACACCCCTAGCTCTACGTATTGTCATGTCATGCTCTTGTTTGCTTATATTTACTGTTTCCTCCCCCTCTTCTCTCTCGGTAGACCCCGCCACTGACGTCGTCCCCGAGACCGACGCAGCTCAGGAGCCCGACGACACCGTTGACAACCTTGCCCTTGCCACCGAGCAACCAGGCAAGCACCCCCCCCTTTGAGCATGCCTATATCGCATATTCTCTTCTCTCTTGTGCTTGCATTAGAACTGCTATTGCTACCGCTTTACCTATTCTGATGCATGACCTGATTTTGTAACCTGCTGTTGATAATTACCTGCATGTCCTAAACTGCTTAGTATAGGCTGGGTAGAGACCTATCAGTGACCCCACTTGTCCCGATTGCCCCGCTGGATTATCAGAAGACTCGACAACCAGGCCCCGGCACCGCACATCACCCCTTAGTTGTAACGACACTGCAGCGTTACTATTGAGTGCCGAGGGTGATACCTCGTATAGCACTTCTGATGTTAACTCTGTAAAGTAGCTATTCGGTCGCGGTCATCGAGGGTGATTCCTCCTTCCCCACGTCCGATAATGACGCTGTCGAGCAACACCTCCAGTGTGAACCCATCGAGGGTGATTCCTCCGAGTTCACCTTGACAGATACATCGAGTAGGAATCCAATGAGGGTGATACCTCAGATTCCCTTGATGTTATGGACACCCGGATAATTGGACTTTACATTGTTACTTGGAAAGGCGGGTCGACCCTAAGGGGTACCTGCGTGTGATGTGAAGACGGGTTGACCTGGATGGTGCCCGAGTGAGAATACGAGGCGTGGCCGGGCATTCTTGGCCCTTGCCGCAAGTCCTCGAGACGGGGCGACGGGGTCACATCGATCGTGAGTCTCTGCTCGTTACCGCACTACCAACACCCTACGATTTGGATATTTGATCTGAGTGGGCCTCTGGCCCGATAGCACTAACCATCACGTGGGAAAAGTTATGGGCACTCCGCATCGTGGCATCAGCCGAAAGTTCTGTTAGACGTCCAGTTCAGCATTGTGGCACGGCCGGATCGTACCGACCATCTGAGGCGGTGCTGGTATCCACCCTGCACACAACGAGCCAGAGTGCACAGGGCGATTGCCCAAGACCCCTGGGCCCTTAGGTTGTAGACCGACGGGGACCTCTCTGCTGAGCCCTAGGTAGGGTTGCGGTGTGTCATTTGGCCGAGGCCGGGCAAGACCCTGAAAAGTGTGTCCGACCGGAGTTAAGCGAGCGTGGTGGGTAAGTTGGTGCACCCCTGCAGGGAAGAACTAATCTATGCATAGCCGGATCCTCGGTAACGGACACTCGGAGTTGTATCCCGATCGATACAACTATAATTGGATATTATGGCTCTGGGATTACTTTCTCGCTGGGAGTCGAGAAAGGACCTCTCGCCGAGGTTGATGACAGTATGGCTCTGGGATTGCTTTCTTGCAGGGAGTCGAGAAAGGATCTCTGGGTGAGGTTGAGACTTAATGATACTACTACTTTTGCTGTACTAATCTACACTCTTCTAATGCTGCAAGACCTCTAAAGATGCTAGTCTTCGATAGGACTAGGCCTTCTCTCTATTCTGGCATTTCTGCAGCCCAGTCCACATATACAGCCTCTCTTTGATAATGTTGCATATGTAGTGTAGATCCTTGCTTGCTTAGTACTTCGGATGAGTACTCATGGTTGCTTTGCTTTCTTTTTCCCCATATCCTTTTGATGCAACCAGTTGACGGAGCCCGTGAGATAGCTGCCCCCGCCGATGATGGCTACTACTACCCCGAGGGTGGATACTACTACGAGCTTGCCGACGACCAGGAGTAGGTTCGAAGGGTCCCAGGCAGGAGGCCTGCGCCTTTCGATCATAGTGTTTTCTTTTGCCCCGCCTTCTAAGGGCCTATCTGTGTTTTCTTTTATATCTATACTCAGATATCTAATGCTTCCGCTGACGCTTGTATGCGAGCTTATGTATTCGAGCCCTCGAGGCCCCTGGCTTGTAATATAAAGCTTGTATGACTTCATTTATGTTTTAGAGTTGTGTTGTGATATCTTCCCGTGAGTCCTTAGGCTTGCGTGTGCATTTGCGTGTATGATTAGTGCACGATTGAGCCGGGGGCGTCACACTTCGGGCCTTGGATAATCATTGACATCATAATGTATTTTTTTCTTCATACACAACCAAGGAGCTAGGTTATATATGCACAGAAGCACCGGCCATGTGCTGTGATTGGTGCTCATATCGCCAAAAGGATTCATCCCGTCAGTACACTCCCTGAGCCTTATACTTCTAGGATCCTTGGCAAAGTCTTCAAACTTGTTGTCGATTAATTCCCACTAAGCCCCATCTTTCGGGTGCCTCATATATTTATCCACAGTTCGCTCATCATGATGCCAACGCAACCTCTTTCCCTCTCTAGGGTTTGCAAACAAACGCCTCAACCTTGGAATTAAGGGCAAGTACCAAACAACCTTGAATGGGATTCCTGTCTTGATCTCGTCGTCCAATTTGTACTTGTCCTTTGCTCTCCTGCGCTTGTATTGTGCATGCTTGCATGTGGGACATGCACACAAATCTTTGTACTCACCACGGTACAATATACAATCATTCACACAAGCCTGTATCTTCTGTACTTCAAGTTCCAATGGGCAAACAATTTTCTTCGCTTCATTCATGCTTCTGGGGAGCACATTATCTTTCGGAAGAATTTCTTTGAAAAGGCCTAACATCTCTGTGAAGCCCTTGTTTGATAGACTGCTTGCTGCTTTAAATCTGAGAAGCGCCAGGGTGGCACCCAACTTGGAATATTTATTTTTGCAACTTGGATACAATTCTTTCTTGGAGTCCACATCAATGGTTGGCAGATCCTTGTACCCAATCATATCCTTTTTTGGGCCCTTGAAATCTGCAATCATAGCAGCAAAATCTGGCATATCAAGATCGTCGTCGTCTGCTGATACGTCTCCAATGTATCTATAATTTTTTATTGTTCCATGCTATTATATTATCTGTTTTAGATGTTTTATATGCATTAATATGCTATTTTATATTATTTTTTGGACTAACTTATTAACCTAGAGGACAGTGCCAGTTTCTGTTTTTCCTTGTTTTTGAGTTTAACAGAAAAGGAATATCAAACGGAGTCCAAACGGAATAAAACTTTCGCGATGATTTTTCTTCGACCAGAAGACACCCAGCAGACATGGAGAGGGGGCCACAAGAGTCCCGAGGGCTCCACAAGCCCTCAGGGCGCGCCCTAGGAGGGCATGCCCCCTGGCTTGTGGGCCCCATGGGACTCCTCCAACCCTAATTCTTTCACTATAAATTCCCAAATATTCCCAAACGACCAGAAGCATCCACCAAAATACTTTTCCGTCTGCCGTAACCTTCTGTTCCCGTGAGATCCCATCTTGGTGCCTTTTTCGACACCTTGCCGGAGGGGGATTCGATCACGGAGGGCTTCTACATCAACTCTATTGCCCTTCCAATGAAGCGTGAGTAGTTTACCACAGACCTACGGGTCCATAGCTAGTAGCTAGATCGCTTCTTCTCTCTCTTTGATCTTCAATACAATGTTCTCCTTGATGTTCTTGGAGATCTATTCGATGTAATATTCTTTAGCGGTGTGTTTGTCGTGATTCGATGAATTGTGGATTTATGATCAGATTATCTATGAATATTACTTGAATCTTCTCTGAATTCTTATATGCATGATTTGATATCTTTTAATTTTCTTCGAATTATCGGTTTGGTTTGGCCAACTAGATTGGTTCTTCTTTGTCAGGACCGGTTTTCCAGGATATTAATTTCCCAGTAAATGGCCCTTGTGCTCACCAGCCCCAGGATTACTGTTAGCTGATGAGACACCAACTTGATACAGAAATTCCAAGCAAAATACAAATATGTAGTACAAGACCATTCTGGCCAAAGAGTACAACAAATGGTTTCTAGTGGTTGATGGCGGAAGCGGTTTGCGGATCTTCAGCGTCTATGGGACTCCATTTCCCACAGAAACAGCTGACCTGGATAACTCCTATCTTCGCGAGGCTGTTATCATCATTGCCTAGGTTCCGGGGCTGTCAACGCAGCGCTCCTCTCCAAGCGAGAAATCTGGCCAAGACAATAGCCAGGGACAAGCCAGTGAGTACTTTGAATGTACTCGCAAACATTATGAGCACAGGTATAATATAACAGATGGTAATCATGCTCTGAAATATTCCATGATCACTTCGTCAGTCACGAAAATAAATTCATGACGCACGCAAGCAGGTTATTCATATAAAACATGAATGAGCAGTCAGAGAATAAAAATAAAATGCACCGATCGGGTGTCTGAAGCGACGCCTCGAAAGGATAATAATAAGAAGCATGCCTCAGTCGGGCATCTGAGCGACGTCACATAAAGGGCTTGTAAAGAAAATTAAATAATCAGCATGCCATAGTCGGGCGTCTCAGCGACACCACATAAAGGGCTTATAAAGAAATAAAAAGTAGGCATGCCACAGTCGGGCGTCTCAGCGACACCACATAAAGGGCTTATAAAGAAATAAAAGGCAGGCATGCCACAGTCGGGCGTCTCAGCGACACCACATAAAGGGCTTATAAAGGAATTAAATAACAAGCGTGCCACAGTCGGGCGTCTGAGCGACACCACATAAAGGGCTTATATAGGAATAAACACAGTGAATATCCAGGAGGTAGAACCGTCCCAGGGATATTCAATAATTCAAATAATACAAATGGTTAGTCCATAATAATAAGAGTCATAATCATCATATGTCACATGTCACGATCAATGTTCCAGTTTAGCAGTTTTTCTCCGAAGACCGACACTTGACCCATCCCAGACTGTAGTCCTTAACCATGGACACGGCTATTCGAATAGATATAATCTCTGCAGAGGGTGTACTCTTTACCCACGAGTAATGGATTCCTTTAGTCCATCGGGACTAATTCCGTTTACGGTCTTTTACTTGAAAACACACCTGACCCGCACACACCAGCTTAACTTACCTGTGTCTGGAATCACCCACGACACCCATTAAGCAAAACTCTAAGTGGGGAGGCTACAACCTCGACTAGCATGGGATCACAAATTTTATAACGCGCGCAAACTAGGGGAGCTACCCCCTCGGCTCCAACCGAAAACACCCATGCCCCCGGACCAGGTGGCATGTCTACCGGATGCAGCCGGTATCTTCCACCATGGCCTCTCTGTACGGTGTGTGCTAAGAAAGGGGTTGACAACTTACTGAACCGTACCCTACCTAAGGCAGGGACAAGTGGTAGCACGAAGCAAGTATGGGGGTTACTGGCACAAGACTCGATCTACGGTCGACTCAGAAGGTTAAAGTATTCCCTGCATGATTAGTACAACAGAGATATTTTTCCACCAACAGACATAATCACTACTCATCATGCCTCACCATGCCTCACTGAATATACCCGTCTCAGCGAAATATCAGTGACAAGCTCGTGTCCACCCAAGACAGAGACTTTCCCGGATTTCTTCCGGTAGGCACGAAAGGCATACGAGGGTGATTACTATCACAAGTATATCAATTCCAACAGCAAGGAATTTCCATCATGCACACAGGGACATGATCATAACATCACATGAAATAATGCATGTTCCAATCAGCTCGGTGTTGTAGCTATATCAAAACAACACACGGCAAATATTATACTAGGGTTCAGAATGCTTGCCTTTAGTGTGTGGAGAGGTAGGGTGCACCACAAAACTTTTGAAGGTTGCTTCCCTCTCCATTTCCTAATTTTGAAAAAAATATTCAAATCAACACATAGTTTCAAAACAGTACAAATAAGTTGTTCGAATTTTTTTCAAACAAATATGAAAATAAACTAGATGGAAATTGAGAGACAACAGAAAAAGAATCAAGTCAAATGGAGTTGTGGTTTAGAAACTAGAGCCAGTCAAAGTTCAGGTCAAAATCTGAGAAAACAGAAAAAGGAAAACGGTTCGGGGACGAATACGTTTTCCAGTGACAAAAAACGTATACCCAGAAGTACGCGTACTCGCAGAGAAGACGTACTCGAGGGCCAGCGCCTCTGGCGGTTGGGTTGTTACACCGACAGGTGGGGCCAACCTGTCGGGTTTGTCTCCCTCCTCACGCGCGCTCCTGGCCAGAGACAGAGGCCGGCTCCGGCGACGATTGCCGGCGCTAGGGGGCACCATCTCCGGCGCTGGGCACACCGGCGTGCTCAGGGGGATATGCCGCGTCGGTTGGTGGGGGAGGTGGATACCGAGAGGCTCGGGGTTGAGCAGAGCTTCAACAATGGCGGGAGGTGGTCACGGCCAAAAGGGGGGGTTCACCTACGGTGGCTCCCGAGCACCATTTAACGAGGGGAAGGGTCTAGGGGAGGCAGAGGTTACCTATTATAGGCACCGGAGGGGAGGATGGGGCTCGGGTGGCCTCGAATTTATCATGGGGCGGCGGCGGCCGAACTGACCAGAGACGAGGATGAAGACTCCTTCCGGTCGTTCTGATTGCTGCGGGGGCTTTAGAGGGGAGTCAGGAGGTCGTCTGAGGGTCTGGTTGAGCTCGAGATCTCTATTAATAGCGCGATGAGGCGGTTCCCGTGACGGCTGGAGATAAGATCGCCGGCCGACCGCTTCTGCTGCAGTAGGGCGACGTGGCGCTGGTCGGCGCTAACCAACGAGCTCGCGGATGAGCTCGAGCTGTACCAGAGGGTAGCTGGCGCGCAGGGAAGGCTCGGGCGGCGCCGTCCATGGCAGAGGCTAGCGGGATGGCAGTGGTGGCTCTACGGCGATGGGCCTGGTCGGGCTATCCGACAAACTTGGAGATGAGGATGGCCTGTTCAAGGGGCAGCTGGCGAGCTGGGGTGGTCGGGGCAGTGTTGCGGCGGTGGGGGCCGGCTGCTACCGCCGGCGTGTTGCCAAGAAGGGCCTGACGGCGGCGCTACGGCGAGCTAGGGGGCCCGGGGTACCTCTGCGGCTCTGGAGGGGTCGAGCGCGTGTCCCTACGGGCAGGGAAGGGCCAGGGATGGGGTAGGTGGAGCGCGGCGGCTCGGATGCGCTTGTCTGCAATAGACGCGCTCTGGGCGCGCCCAGCGCATGCCTACCAGGTGCTTGGCGAAATGACCAGGCCCTCCAGGAGTCTGTAATGCACAAGGGGTTTAGCAGGGTGGGGTTTCAGGCCAAGGTAGAGCTATGAGACATGCTGGTTAGGCAAAGCAAGCAGGTTCATAATGCAAACTAAAAACTATGCCAACTCTGTCCATGAACACAAGGTGCTCGACAAATTGCCATGGGCATCTAGGCATCTCCTCTGGTGGCCAAAATCTCCAGATCAGAGTCTCTTTAGATGGTAAAGAGGGTGGTAAGGTTAGTTTGACAAAAACAGAAACTAGTTAGAGCAAGTTTTTGAGAAAACCAGATCTTGACAGAAAATATATGCCATTATTGCATGTGTCAAAAATATTCAAATGGGTCCAATCTTCTGGACTTAAGGGTTTGGTAAGGTGGACTACAAGCAGGAAAAATCCCAAGATTAATAGAGCAAAATAAAATATGGTTGCAGTGCAAAACACCAAACTGGACCAGAATGAAGATGAGGATGGTTTGCTCAAATTTTTCAAAACACATGCCTGGGTTTTTGCATAAAAGTGATCCAGGGGCATCACATGTCATCCCCAAATTTTTGTGGAATCTTTAAATGAAGTTATCAAAGGGATGTAGTGCAAATGGGACTCTAAAACTTATGAGAAACCATTTTAAAAGAAATAAAACTTAGGAAAATAATTATAGAAATAATTCCACTGATAAGAGAAATGCTTTTTTAGAAGGTATACAAGTCCAACAATATTTTTGAAAAGTTTCCATTTGGAGGGAAAAACTCCACAATTCAGAAGAAGGAGTGATCCTGAAATCAGAAGATAATCCAGAAAATAAAAATTTAATTTCCTGGCAAAATTTTAATTAATAAATCATGGTTAAATTTTTGGGGTGTTACAACACTACCCCCCTTAAGAAAAATCTCGTCCTCGAGATTTGCTGAGAAAGGTTTCAAGAAAATACTACTCCTATTGTCATGCAATAATAACTCGACGATTAAATAAACTGCTGAGGCTACAGTGAGAGGGCAGATAATTGGTACAACTACAGTGGGGTACTGGCGCTGCGTGGAAAAATTCTACGGTTGGGGAAACCGAGAAATTTCTACTATTGGCTAGGGTAAATTTAGAATAAATTCTAAATTTCTAAATTTCGCTGGTCGTACCCGAGTGCATAGTGCTCTCTCTGACTGACAGGTGGACCCGGGGCCCACTGTCAGTCTCTTCTTCCTCTTCCGTCTCTCTTCTTCCTTCCCTCTCTCGCGCGCGTCCGCGCTTTCTCCACCTGCGACACCTAGCGAGTAGGGCACCTAGGCCGTACTGCGGTAGTGCACGGCGCGCTAGCTGCCGGCGCAGCGTGCACTCACCTCACGGGCCAGTGCGCTGGCGGCACTGCTCACGGATTTGCCTTCGAACACCGGCGATCGAGCGTCGAGCGGCGCTGGTGGACTTCGCCCACCGTACACCAATCTCGAGCTATAAAATGACCGCGGTGCTCCACTCCTCTTCCTCACACCTGGCCTTGCTTCTCCTTATCCTTCCTTCTCCTCCATTGCTGTCTATAGGAGCTCGAGACGAGGCTCTAATGGCGGAGGTGATGCCGGATTGGTACATGATCCTGATGTGCGGAGGGTTGGCGTCTTTGCTGGGGTCCTCCGGGCTCTTGTGCGTGATGATCCTCGATGATCATCGTGATGCTGCTGCTCGAGTGTTTGCTCTTCGTGGCAGCGGTGATCATGAGGATTAGGTGCTGGTGTCGGGTGCTAACTGCTGTCAGTGTGCTGAAGGCAATCTGCACTAGAATAATTACCCACAAATTTCTCCTTCAGAAACTGTGGTGTGTTAGTGAGGTGATCAGTTGGGTGCAAAATGTGTACGTGGTTTAGTAATTAGTGCCTGTGGTTGAGTGGTTGTGGTTGTGAGCCTGCTGTCGCGGTGCTGCGTGAATTAAAATTTATGTCATGGAGAATTAATTGCTGCAATAACTCAAGGAAAATCCCACCTCAGAATTTACCGAGAGCGAAAAACAGTTAATCAAAAATAACAACAGTAAGTAAATTGCTCACATTAATTGAAACCAAACAATTAATTCATCGCACAAACTTAGGATACAACGCATAAGCTGCAACACATGCTAGGCTATTAAACACAGAAGTGGCGTTTATGACGCAAACGTAAAATATGCTGGGTCCTGAGAAAATGTTCCCGGCACTGGGGCACACTCTTCTTCTATCAGGGGAAGCGGATTGACTAGTCGAAGAACGCGTCTCTCCTGATCTGGCCTGAGTGGTTTGCCAATAGCGATCTGAGGATTCAAATCGGCGAGGCTCTGGAGATAACCCATTACTCGCTGGGTCAAACGCTCTTGAGCGATGACATACTGGGCAAGGTTGGCCAGTACTGGGTCCCTCTCAAATCGCCCACCGGGAAAAGATGCTACTTCTTCGGGTGCTGCACGACTCGGGAAGTAAGAATACCCCCTTTCGCTGGCATAGGGTACTGCGAAGCGAAGACGAGTGATTGCTTCGTACACAGCAGCTTCTATGGCCATTTGGGGAGCCGGCATAGATTTCCCCACGAAGGAAACTTCCGTAGGGTCTTGGTTTGTGTTTGCGGGAGGGATGTGCACTACTGCCCAATATTTCGAGGTGGATGGGGTGATTCTCGATTTGAGCAGCTCATACTGGGGTGGATGAGTAGAACTCATGGTACTGCAGGTAAAGTCCCACAATATTTTTACAAAACTTCCTGGGGTTGCATCTGGAGTTCTCAGATGGATACTTGGGCTCGGCATGGCAAAGAAATGGCTGTGAGAGTTGTGCAAAAAGGGAGGGATGCTTGGTAACGTCACGGGGTGGCCTCTTATATAGCATTAGGGCTGGGTTACCGATAGCGGTGTGGGGGCAACTAGTTTGTCGGTCCTGCTCTATGGGGTCGGGGTCAAAGCCACAGATACACATATCTCACAAAAGTGACGTGTTACTGTGGGTGCCGTCGGGGTGGTTTTTGGTAGCTATGCCCGGAATAAAAAAATGCAACCGCACGCCAACAGACTTATGCGGGGCTACTAAATAAAACAAAGGTGCACAAGCAGTCTGCATCCATTCAAGGCGAGTACAAGGTCACACTATTACAAGGCGTAGAAATACTAAGACTCGGTACTACTCGAGTGGCTTAGTCTACCTCGTTAATATCTAAGTGGGCGTGCCTTGTGGATGTCGAGGCTTCTCCATGGGCTTCACCATCGGGGTTAGCTGGATGGGGTTGAGGAGCTGCAGGGTCGGGGTAGTGATGATGACCATCGCGGGGGTTGTTGGCCACAATCTCGTTGGAGCGTGTTCCCAAAAGGCGACGAAGCACTTCTGGGGATACCAAAGCATTTCGGTCGATGGCAGGGGCAGACCTCAAGGAGTCAATTGGTTGCCCGAACAGCACAACTGGGTTGTCGGCGTCGAGCTCCGCTTCTCCTCTTGCCGGGGCTCGGCGAACAAGCTCTCCACGAGCGGCGATCAGATCAAGGGTGATCTGATCGAATAGGGCCTCTAGTGCACTTACATAGCGCACCAGATGCAACAATGCAGGGTCCGTCTCATGGTCTCCGTTGGCAACCTGGGGTGGCCTACCATACCCGTCACGGCTGGGGTAGTAGTAGAACGAGCGGCAGTTAACTCTGGGCGACAGGTGCCGGAGTTGAACTATAGCCTCTCGAGCAGCTAGCTGAATGGCTTGTGGCTCAAAGGAAGTTGTCCTTCCGGTGAACCTGTAGGGGCGTTCTGGCGACATACCCCTACCATAGACGTGCACAGTGGCCTAGAATTGACGGCTCTCACCGCTCATGGGCCCTTGGTACACAACATACTCTGGGGGCTCTTCTAATGCAAAGGCACGACGGGTGAGGTTTGCTAGCACAGTCACAAAACCTCCAAGATCAGTTGCTGTGGTCTCATTGTGAACAATGGGGCCAGGCATCTTGGCTCGGTTTTGGGGTAGAGGCTGTGCGGTGCTGGGTTGGGGCTAGCGTTCCCTTTTTATAGAAAAAGAGGATGAAGTCTTCCTTCGCACGCTTGCGAGTGTGACAAATTAGGTGTCGGTCACTGGCGCGTGATCGACAGGCTAGACTGATAGGTTAGGCACCGACTGCCAAAAAGGTGTCGGGGTCACTATGTGGCTATCTTACACGAGAAGCTTGGCTGGGTTTAGGTTAAAGTATGGTGGGTTGGTTAACCTAGGTTTATCGACCTGGCTAAGATAGGATTAGCCAATGGTCAGCCTGGCTCTGATACCAAGGTTGTCGGGACCGGTTTTCCAGGATATTAATTTCCCAGTAAATGGCCCTTGTGCTCACTAGCCCCAGGATTACTGTTAGCTGATGAGACACCAACTTGATACAGAAACTCCAAGCAAAATACAAATATGTAGTACAAGACCATTCTGGCCAAAGAGTACTACAAATGGTTTCTAGTGGTTGATGGCGGAAGCGGTTTGCGGATCATCATCGTCTATGGGACTCCATTTCCCACAGAAACAGCTGACCTGGATAACTCCTATCTTCGCGAGGCTGTTATCATCATTGCCTAGGTTCCGGGGCTGTCAACGCAGCGCTTCTCTCCAAGCGAGAAATCTGGCCAAGACAATAGCCATGGACAAGCCAGTGAGTACTTTGAATGAACTCGCAAACATTATGAGCACAGGTATAATATAATAGATGGTAATCATGCTCTAAAATGTTCCATGATCACTTCGTCAGTCACGAAAATAAATTCATGACGCACGCAAGCAGGTTATTCATATAAAACATGAATGAGCAATCAGAGAATAAAAATAAAATGCACCGATCGGGTGTCTGAAGCGCCGCCTCGAAAGGATAATAATAAGAAGCATGCCTCAGTCGGGCGTCTGAGCGACATCACATAAAGGGCTTGTAAAGAAAATTAAATAATCAGCATGCCACAGTCGGGCGTCTCAGCGACACCACATAAAGGGCTTATAAAGAAATAAAAAGCAGGCATGCCACAGTCGGGCGTCTCGGCGACACCACATAAAGGGCTTATAAAGAAATAAAAGGCAGACATGCCACAGTCGGGCGTCTCAGCGACACCACATAAAGGGCTTATAAAGGAATTAAATAACAAGCGTGCCATAGTCGGGCGTCTGAGCGACACCACATAAAGGGCTTATATAGGAATAAACACAGTGAATATCCAGGAGGTAGAACCGTCCCAGGGATATTCAATAATTCAAATAATACAAATGGTTAGTCCATAATAATAATAATCATAATCATCATATGTCACATGTCACGATCAATGTTCCGGTTTAGCAGTTTTTCTCCGAGGACCGACACGAAGACCGACACTTGACCCATCCCAGACTGTAGTCCTTAACCATGGACACGGCTATTCGAATGGATATAATCTCTACAGAGGGTGTACTCTTTACCCACGAGTAATGGATTCCTTTAGTCCATCGGGACTAATTCCGTTTACGGTCTTTTACTTGAAAACACACCTGACCCGCACACACCAGCTTAACTTACCGGTGTCTGGAATCACCCACGACACCCGTTAAGCAAAACTCTAAGTGGGGAGGCTACAACCTCGACTAGCATGGGATCACAAATTTTATAACGCGCGCAAACTAGGGGAGCTACCCCCTCGGCTCCAACCGAAAACACCCATGCCCCCGGACCAGGTGGCATGTCTACCGGATGCAGCCGGTATCTTCCACCATGGCCTCTCTGTACGGTGTGTGCTAAGAAAGGGGTTGACAACTTACTGAACCGTACCCTACCTTAGGCAGGGACAAGTGGTAGCACGAAGCAAGTATGGGGGTTACTGGCACAAGACTCGATCTACGGTCGACTCAGAAGGTTAAAGTATTCCCTGCATGATTAGTACAATAGAGATATTTTTCCACCAACAGATAGAATCACTACTCATCATGCCTCACTGAATATACCCGTCTCAGCGAAATATCAGTGACAAGCTCGTGTCCACCCAAGACAGAGACTTTCCCGGATTTATTCCGGTAGGCACGAAAGGCATACGAGGGTGATTACTATCACAAGTATATCAATTCCAATAGCAAGGAATTTCCATCATGCACACAGGGGCATGATCATAACATCACATGAAATAATGCATGTTCCAATCAGCTCGGTGTTGTAGCTATATCAAAACAACACACGTCAAATATTATACTAGGGTTCAGAATGCTTGCCTTTAGTGTGTGGAGAGGTAGGGTGCACCACAAAACTTTTGAAGGTTGCTTCCCTCTCCATTTCCTAATTTTGAAAAAATATTCAAATCAACACATAGTTTCAAAACAGTACAACAAAATTGTTCGAAATTTTTTCAAATAAATATGAAAATAAATTAGATGGAAATTGAGAGACAACAGAAAAAGAATCAAGTCAAATGGAGTTGTGGTTTAGAAACTAGAGCCAGTCAAAGTTCAGGTCAAAATCTGATAAAACAGAAAAAGGAAAACGGTTCGGGGACGAATACGTTTTCCAGTGATAGAAAACGTATACCCAGAAGTACGCGTACTCGCGGAGAAGACGTACTCGAGGGCCAGCGCCTCTGGCGGTTGGGTTGTGACACCGACAGGTGGGGCCCACCTGTCTGGTTTGTCTCCCTCCTCACGCGCGCTCCTGGCCAGAGACAGAGGCCGGCTCCGGCGACGATTGTCGGCACTATGGGGCACCATCTCCGGCGCTGGGCACACCGGCGTGCTCAGGGGGATATGCCGTGTCGGTTTGTGGGGGAGGTGGATACTGAGAGGCTCGGGGTTGAGCAGAGCTTCAACAATGGCAGGAGGTGGTCACGGCCAAAAGGGGGGGTTCACCTACGGTGGCTCCCGAGCACCATTTAACAAGGGGAACGGTCTAGGGGAGGCAGAGGTTACCTATTATAGGCACCGGAGGGGAGGATGGGGCTCGGGTGGCCTCGAATTTATCATGGGGCGGCGGCGGCCGAACTGACCAGAGACGAGGATGCAGACTCCTTCCGGTCGTTCTGATTGCTGCGGGGGCTTTAGAGGGGAGTCAGGAGGTCGTCTGAGGGTCTGGTTGAGCTCGAGATCTCTATTAATAGCGCGGTGAGGCGGTTCCCGTGACGGCCGGAGATAAGATCGCCGGCCGACCGCTTCTGCTGCAGTAGGGCGATGTGGCGCTGGTCGGCGCTAACCAACGAGCTCGCGGATGAGCTCGATCCATGGCAGAGGCTGGCGGGATGGCAGTGGCGGCTTGCGGTGGTGGCTCTGCGGCGATGGGCCTGGTCGGGCTATCCGACGAACTTGGAGATGAGGATGGCCTGTTCCAGGGGCAGCTGGCGAGCTGGGGTGGTCGGGGCGGTGCTGCGGCGGTGGGGGCCGGGTGCTACCGCCGGCGTGCTGCCAAGAAGGGCCTGACGGCGGCGCTGCGGCGAGCCAGGGGGGCCCGGGGTACCTCTGTGGCTCTGGAGGGGTCGAGCACGTGTCCCTACGGGCAGGGAAGGGCCAGGGACGGGGTAGGTGGAGCGCGGCGGCTCAGATGCGCTTGTCTGCAATAGACGCGCTCTAGGCGCGCCCAGCGCATGCCTACCAGGTGCTTGGCGAAATGACCAGGCCCTCCAGGAGTCTCTAATGCACAAGGGGTTTAGCAGGGTGGGGTTTCAGGCCAAGGTAGAGCTATGAGACATGCTGGTTAGGCAAAGCAAGCAGGTTCATAATGCAAACTAAAAACTATGCCAACTCTGTCCATGAACACAAGGTGCTCGATAGATTGCCATGGGCATCTAGGCATCTCCTCTGGTAGCCAAAATCTCCAGATCAGAGTCTCTTTAGATGGTAAAGAGGGTGGTAAGGTTAGTTTGACAAAAACATAAACTAGTTAGTGCAAGTTTTTGAGAAAACCAGATCTGGACAGAAAATATATGCCATTATTGCATGTGTCAAAAATATTCAAATGAGTCCAATCTTCTGGACTTAAGGGTTTGGTAAGGTGGACTACAAGCAGGAAAAATCCCAAGATTAATAGAGCAAAATAAAATATGGTTGTAGTGCAAAACACCAAACTAGACCAGAATGAAGATGAGGATGGTTTGCTCAAATTTTTCAAAACACATGCCTGGGTTTTTGCATAAAAGTGATCCAGGGGCATCACATGTCATCCCCAAATTTTTGTGGAATCTTTAAATGAAGTTATCAAAGGGATGTAGCGCAAATGGGACTCTAAAACTTATGAGAAACCATTTTAAAAGAAATAAAACTTAGGAAAATAATTATAGAAATAATTCCACTGATAAGGGAAAGTTTTTTTTTTTGAGAAGGTATACAAGTCCAACAATATTTTTGAAAAGTTTCCATTTGGAGGGAAAAACTCCACAATTCAGAAGAAGGAGTGATCCTGAAATCAGAAGATAATCCAGAAAATAAAAATTTAATTTCCTGGCAAAATTTTAATTAATAAATCATGGTTAAATTTTTGGGGTGTTACATTCTTGCAATGGGAGAGGTGCTTAGTTTTGGGTTCAATCTTGTGGTGTCCTCACCTAGTGACAAAGTAGGTGTAGCGAGGCATGTATTGTATTGTTGCCATCAAGGGTAAAAAGATGGGGTTTTCATCATGTTGCTTGAGTTTATCCCTCTACATCATGTCATCTTACTTAAGGCGTTACTCCGTTCTTATGAACTTAATACTCTAGATGCATGCTGGATAGCGGTCGATGTGTGGAGTAATAGTAGTAGATGCAGGCAGGAGTCGGTCTACTTGACACGGACGTGATGCCTATATTCATAATCATTGCCTTGGATATTGTCATAACTTTGCGCTTTTCTATCAATTGCTCGACAGTAATTTGTTCACCCACCATATGTTTTCTTTCAAGAGAGAAGCCTCTAGTGAAACCTATGGCCCCCGGGCCTATTTTCCATCATATATTTTTAGATCTATAAACAAAAAAACCCAAAAATACCTTGCTACAATTTATTTACTCTTACTTTGTTTTATGTTTTAGTAATCTTTTATATCTATCTCTATTAGATCTTATCCTTGCAAGTGACCGTGAAGGGATTGACAACCCCTTTATCGCGTTGGGTGCAAGTGTTTGATTGTTTGTGCAGGTGCATAGATTGGAGACTTGCGTGTACCTCCTACTGGATTGATACCTTGGTTCTCAAACTGGGGGAAATACTTATCTCTACTTTGCTGCATCACCCTTTCCTCTTTAAGGGAAAAACTAAGGCAAGCTCAAGAATTAGCAGGAAGAATTTCTGGCGTCGTTGCCGGGGAGGTTCTACATCAAGCCTACCAAGTACCCACCATAAACTCTCATCTGTTGCATTACATTATTTGCCATTTGCCTCTCATTTTCCTCTCCCCCAGTTCTAAAATGTTTTCAGAAAAACACAAAAATATTTGCCTTTTTATTCGCCCTTCTTCCGTTCATCTTTTCGTTTGCCTTTTGTTTGCTCGTTTGCTAGATCGGTTTGTTGCCAACATGTCTGAATCTCGGTTTTTTATCATTGAAAAAGATAGTAATAACCTTGAGGAATGTTTTAATGATTTTGCCAATAATGATCCTCATGAAGAACCCACTATTATCCATACTAAAAAACTCCGTGTGGGTAGCGGTAATATTATTGGAAAAGGGGTGATTCAAGATTTCTCTACTTGTGCCGGTACGCTACCTATGCTATGAGGATCTATTCTTAATAAAACTAATAGCCTTGCGAATGCAATAACTTTGCTCATAATTGAACTTGAAAGACAATTTGTTCATATGCATCCATGCATACAAAGGAGTTTTCTAGAGTTCTCCAATATTCAGCATTCTTCTGTTAAGCGTGCCGCCACTATATTTCTAGCTCATGACTTTAGATTCATTATGAAAGAAGCTAGTGAAATTTTTGCGCATTATAAAATAAATGGTGGTTCTCCCCCCATAGAGGAGATCCTTTTTAACCAAGAGGAAATAATGAGATTGCAATCTCCTAACTATGTTGCCTATAATGAATTTTTTTGAGAAAAAGGGTCCCTACCAAGGTTTTGGTTGATAAGATTTCTGAACTCAATGATAATTTTTCTATAAAAAATGATAGATTAGGGTTCGTGTTAAGAGATAGGCTTATGACGTTCCACCAAAGGAACGCTTATAATGATGAGTTGATTATAAAATACAAGGGGCCGAAGGAGGAACCTATTCGTCCTGAACTTGATCTTAGGGATCCTTATCCTATTAAATTTAGCCCTTTTGATTATTTTTGCTTACCACAAAGGAAACTTGCTGCTGAAAGAAGGGAGTATGAGATGAGCATGGACGATCTCCCTTATTATTATGACAACACCTAGATCTATGTTTTATGCCTAGCAAGGGGCATTAAACAATAGCGCTTGTTGGGAGGCAACTCAATTTTATTTTTATGTTTTTTGTTTTTGGTTTTGTTTTTTAATAACTACACATTATTACCTCTGTAGTAATTGTGTTTTGGTGTTTGAATTAGTGTTTGAGCCAAGTAAGACCTTTGGGATGGTCTACGGTGATAGTTGATTTGATCTTGCTGAAAAACAGAAACTTTTGCGTTGATTGCCAAAAATTCAAGAAATCACAGAAACGTGATTTTGATCTGAATTGTTTTACACAAGATTGATATAAAAATTTCCCAGGTTGTACTAATTTTTTAGAATTTTTGGAGTTACAGAAGTGTACGAAGTTTACAGATTGCTACAGACTGTTCCGTTTTTGACAGATTTTGTTTTCTATGTGTTGTTTGCTTATTTTGATGAATCTATGGGTAGTATCGGGGGGGGTATGAACCATGGAAAAGTTGGAATACAATAGATATACACCAATATAAATAAATAATGATTTCACAACAGTACCAAAAAGTGGTGATTTATTTTCTTATACTAACGGATCTCATGAGTTTTCCGCATGAATCGTGATTTATTAGAATACTCTATGTGCTTCACTTATATCTTTTGAGCGAGGCAATTTGCTCTAGTGCTTCACTTATATCTTTTTAGAGCACGGCGGTGGCTTTATTTTATAGAAATTGTTGAACTCTCATGCTTCACTTATATTATTTTGAGAGTCTCTAAATAGCATGGTAATTTGCTTAGGTTATGAATTTAGTCCTAATATGATGGCCATCCAAGAGGGATATAATAAAAACATTCATATAAAGAGCGTTGAATACTATGAGAAGTTTGATTCCTTGCATTTGTTTTGAGATATAAAGATGGTGATATTAGAGTCATGCTAGTGAGTAATTATGGATTGGTAGAAATACTTGTGTTAAAGTTTGTGATTCCCGTAGCATGCACGTATGGTGAACCATTATGTGATGAAATCGGAGCATGATTTATTTATTGATTGTCTTCCTTATGAGTGGCGGTCGGGGACGAGCGATGGTCTTTTCCTACCAATCTACCCCCCTAGGAGCATGTGTGTAGTACTTTCTTTCGATAGCTAATAAATTTTTGCAACAAGTATGTGAGTTCTTTATGACTAATGTTGAGTCCTTGTATTATACGCACTCTCACCCTTCCACCATTGCTAGCCTCTAGTACAGCGCAATTCTCGCCGATGCATTAAACCCACCATTTACCTTCCTCAAAACAGCCACCATACCTACCTATTATGGCATTTCCATAGCCATTCTGAGATATATTGCCATGCAACTTCCACTGTTCTGTTTATTATGACACGCTTCATCATTGTCATATTGCTTTGCATGATCATGTAGTTGGCATAGTAATTGTGCAAGGCCACCGTTCATATTTTTTTATACATGTCACTCTTGATCATTGCACATCCCGGTACACCACCGGAGGCATTCATATAGAGTCATATTTTGTTCTAGAATCGAGTTGTAATTCTTGAGTTGTAAGTAAATAAAATTGTGATGATGATCATTATTAGAACATTGTCCCATGTGAGGAAAGGATGATGGAAGCTATGATTCCCTCACAAGTTGGGATGAGTCTCTGGACTTTACAAAAAATAAAAGAGGCCAAAAGAAGCCCAAACAAAAAAAAGAGAAAAGAGAGAAGGGACAATGCTACTATCATTTTACCACACTTGTGCTTCAAAGTAGCACCATGATCTTCATGATAGAGAGTTTCCTATGTTGTCACTTTCATATACTAGTGGGAATTTTTCATTATAGAACTTGGCTTGTATATTCCAATGATGGGCTTCCTCAAATTGCCCTAGGTCTTCGTGAGCAAGCGAGTTGGATGCACACCCACTTGGTTTCTTTTTGAGCTTTCATACACTTATAGCTCTAGTGCATCCGTTGCATGGCAATCCCTACTCACTCACATTGATATCTATTGATGGGCATCTCCATAGCCCATCGTTAATATGCCTAGTTGATGTGGGACTTTCTCCTTCTTTTTGTCTTCTCCGCAACCACCATATTCTATTCCACCTATAGTGCTATATCCATGGCTCACTGTCGGATTTGGGGTTCCGCAGACCCTTGAGAGGTTCGAACTCTGGGGTGCGTGCGAAGAACTCTCCCTCCCCAGTCTGCCTGCTCAATGATTCCATAGCCTAACTCGACGAACCCAAGGGACAAGAGACACAGCAGTTTATCCTGGTTCGGGCCACCTTGCGGTGTAATACCCTACTCCAGTTTTGTGGTGGATTGCCTCGAAGGGCTGAGGATGAACTAGTACAGAGGTGGAGTGACCTCAGGAGGTGAGGTGTTCTTGAGCTCGATGAGCTGGTGAGGTGGTCGGGGTGGAATGGATTTGATCCAGCTCCCTCTGTTTCAGGTGCCCCCTATGGTGGTGGCTAAGTCCTATTTATAGTGGCCTTGGTTCTCTTCCCAAATATAGGCGGGAAGGGATCCCACAATGGCCAAATTCGAAGGGTGACAACTAGTACAAGTTATCCTAACAAAAGTAGTCTTCGCCTGCAAAAGCCTCTGGCCGTGACGATGCAGTGGGCTCCGCGATGACCTCCGTCCTGCCGTCCTGGCGGTCCTGGTCTTGTTGCACCGATATGGAAATCTTTGCTTGATTCCTCGGGACTCCGCGCCTGCACTTGCCTCCTTTGCACCAAAGCGGAAACTGGTACACTACGCCCGCTAGCGCCCGCCTGGTCTTGGTCGTCATGGCTCACATCAGGTGAACCTCGCGAGGTGAAGCTTGCATTGATATCTCCGCTCCTCGGGAGCCAGCCTGGGGAGGCCGCCCCTCGTGGAGGTCTTGGTGTCGTCCGCCTCGCGAGGCTTGGCCGTTGCGAGGGTCTTGAGTTGTTGTTGCTGAAGCTGGGCCATACCAGGCCGTCGATGGAGCCACGCCATGGGCCACAGGCAGGCAAGTCTGGGCACCCCCGATCTCAGGACGCCGACAGTAGCCCCTGGGCCCAAGGCGCGCTCGAACTTGGCTTCGAGGCAAAGCCAAAGGGCAAGTGCGGAGCACCGCGGGCCCTAACAGCCTGAGGCCTCGGTTGCCACGTGGCGATTGATGGGACGTGGGTGCCTCCACTTCCCTATGCTGCCTCGGCAACTGCTCGACTTCACGAGGCCCTGCTGCATGCAGAGAAAAATCATCATTACGCGTGATCGTGGAGGCCGGTGGTCGGGCTCCCCTTGGCTATAAATGAGGAGAGGGGCGAAGCCCCCCTTGCTCGTCTCCGTCTTCTCACCACCCTCTCCTTCTTCTTCCTTCTTGCCTCACCGTCTTGCCGCGGTGCTCATGGCGCTGATTAGGAGGTTCTCCGCCGCGGAGAAAGGAAAAACCCCTCGCGAGGAGCAGGGACCACTTCCACCGAAGAAGAGGCTCAGCCGTCCCCGCGACATTGGCAAGAGGCTGGAGGTGACGCGACCCTGGCTCGAGCGGAGGTGGCAAGAGGCTGGAGGTGACGCGACCCTGGCTCGAGCGGCCTCCGCCGGGCTTCTTGCTCCCTCTGTACGCCCGAGCTCAAGGCTCTGGAGGAGGTGGCGACGCCCCGCGCCACGCGAGCCACGACCGTGGTGGCCAGGCTGAGGTTG
This sequence comes from Thinopyrum elongatum, assembly GCA_011799875.1. NCBI lineage: Eukaryota > Viridiplantae > Streptophyta > Magnoliopsida > Poales > Poaceae > Thinopyrum > Thinopyrum elongatum. The sequence goes on from CM022303.1 coordinate 205,316,975, forward strand.
TACGGGCGACTGGCCCGCGAACCCACGCCGAAAGCTCTTCGCGCGAGTTCGTGGTGTGGGCGGCGATGCCACCGTGCTCGTGGATCCAGCTCCCGCGGTTCTTCGCCGAGGAGATGCCGCCGAGGGGGCCACTTGAGCTGTGGCTGCAGCGCGCCGGGTGCTGCAGTCTGGCCATGGGGGCGAAGATCAAGGTCTTCCCCTCAGGCAAGATCTTCATGACCCGAGGATGGGGCGAGGTCGCCTGCGCCTGCCGCGTGGAGGGAGCCCTTGCCATCCACTTCGAGTATGATAGCTCCTCCATGCTGTTCTTCAAGGTCTTCGACGAGGAGGGCCGCCGCGTGGAGTGCTGCCCCGGATGAAGCGGCCTTCATGGCGCGGCTGCGGGCGCCGAGCCCGCCTCCTGGCCTGCCGACAGCTCCTCCAGTAGCAGCGACGGCTCCCGAGAGTCCAACGACTCTCCCGAGCCTAGCGAGTCTCCGGAGTCGAGCGACGACAGCTACGTGCCCCCGAGCTCCCGCCGTGCCCGGAGCACGGCGGCGGCGTCCGCTCGACGTCGACGATGATCTGGATGGGGTTGGCGTCGGCCTCACGTGGCCCACAGTTGATGACGGCATCGACGGCGATGCCCACTGCCAGGGTTTCTCGAGGTTTTTTCTTCTTTTGTTCCTTGCGAGGAGTCAAGGCGAACCCCGTGGGGGTATGTAAGGAAATTGTAATGCTTTTGCTTCAATGTTTATTATTCCTGGTATGAGGTTATAGCTGCGTGTCTTGCTTCGGCATTGTTCCCCTTTTCATTCTCGCGGTAGCTTTGCGCTCTACGCCGGCAGGTCCCAATCCCCAGGCAGGCTTCGGCCGTCGCTGGTATGCCAGGTCGCGATGCCGTGGTCAAGGCCAGGAGGTGAGCGGCCCGAGGTCCGGTAAGAGCTCCTGAGGCGCGATGCTCAAGAGGTCCCCTTTGGCATGCAAGCAGCTCCCTAAAGGCCGAAAAGGGAAGTGGCATTGCCGGAGCGAGATTACGAGAGTTGAAAATTCTAGGCAGCGGGTTCGCGCTGATTCGTATAGGTAACTTATCTTGATGAGCTTGAGGTGATTCCTTCGCGCGGCGCCCGATCTGCGCTTCGGCGGTGGTGCTATCACGTAGGGCTCGCGCCGGTCTCCCCTTTTCTCGCTTATCTGAATGCTCTACGTCCTTGGGTCCCGACCCTCGATCGAGGCTCGGCCGCCGCTGGTATGCCAGGTCGCGATGCCATGGTCAAGGCCAGGGGGTGAGGGCTGGAGAGTCAGTAGGAGCTCCTGAGGCGCGGTGCTCAGGAGCCCCCCTTTAACGCGCAAGCGAATCGCGTAAAAAAGGGGTGCCCGGCGGGACCGCCTGTAGTTAAGCTCTGGAGATTCCTGCGGGTTAGTCCAAGAGGAGGATATAACTTATAGTCGCGTTTGCTGTCCTGCCACTGATCTTTCCGCAAGAAGATGAAAGCACTGAAGATCTGGTGAGGTGACGTGCGCGGGGCGGGCCACGAGCCAGAGCTCGATCCCTCAGATTTGTCAGCGTTGCAGGGACGGACCCGAGCACAAGCGCCGTGCCAGCATGTGTAGCCCCCATTACAGGATGAGCAGGAGGCTGGTCGACAACACGGGAGGCCGCGAAAGTCAACGGGCAAGCAGGTGATAATCATAAAGCGACCGATGGCAAGAATAAGGCTAGTTCTGATAGATGCAAAGCAATACATGCCACAGGGACGGACCCACGCGGCTTGGGGATGATGCAGCCCGAGGGGCGCCCCAAATGGAGTGAATCAAGATGCAAAAGGATACATGTCGCAGGGACAGGGCCACGCGATCTGGGGATAATGCTGCCCGAGGGGCGCCCCCAATGGAATAAACTGGAAAATGTCACCTGGTACCGTTGCTGAAGAGATGTTGGAGTAGCTGAAGATGTTTGCTGAAGAAGTCACTCCTCACGAGTCGCCTGGGTCCTGAACCTTGGGAGGCACTGGAGGCTCAGGGGGCTCACGGGGAACCGTCGCCATCTCCACCAGGACCGCCTGGTGCCTGGTCTCCTGAGCCGCCAGGAAGCGCCGCAGGTGGCGCTGGAAGGTGACAGCCACGTTCGACAGGCCGTATGGCATGCGAACGTAGCTGTGAGGGGGGCCCTCGCACCGACCAACACGCGATGGCCAGAAGCACTCCTGAGACGCAGCCCTGTTGAGCCTAAGGTAGTCGATGTAGATGCGCAGCTCACTGTCCTCACCAGGGCAAGGAGCCTTGCCAGGTGGCGGGCGGCGGTCACCGCGCATGGCTCTTGCCTCTTGAAGCTCCTCGGTTGCCTTGATGACGAACTCCTGAGCACCAGGCACCTCGTGCCTTGTGCCCTCTTGGCGGAAGCGCGCGCTGAAGCACGCCTCCACATGGTGCCCGAGCGCCTCCCTCATGACGTTGGCTAGTTCAGAGGCCCTCCAGAGGAGAGCCCCCGAGCCCAGCCTAAGAGGGGCGCCGGGCGCGCCTTCCTATGCGAGAGAGGGGGGCGCCCCATTCGAGGGCACTGGTCCTGAGGTGGTGCCGGTGGAGACACCGTTCTCCTGAGGCTCTTGGCGGAACAGCTATTTCTTCTTCTTGGGGATAGCCTCAGGAGGGTAGATGGTGCCTTCGTTGTCTGGGTCCTCAACCGCCGCGGCTTGGTAGGCGCGCTCGAGAGAGCACACCGCGTCCTTTTCCTCACAGGCGATCGTGATGATGTCGCGGTTCCCTGGCATCTTGAGGACATTGTAGCCATGATGGGTCACCGCCATGAACTTGGCCAGGGCTGGGTACCCAAGGATGGCATTGTACGGAAGGCGGATGTGGGCGACGTCGAAGTCGATGAGCTCGGTGCGGTAGTTGTCGCGCTGGCCGAAGGTGACAGGGAGGCGAATCTGGCCTATCGGGGTGGTGGAGCCGTCGGTCACTCCTGAGAATGGCTTGGTGGACTGCAGCTGATCATAGGGCACTCGGAGGCAATCGAACGTTTTGATGGAAAGGACATTGAGCCCCGCACCGCCATCAATGAGGGTCTTGGTGACGAGGACGTTGCTGATGACGGGAGAGCAGAGCATCGGGAGGGCGCCGATGGTTGCCGCGCACTTGAGCTGGTCTGATGAGCTGAAGGTGATGATGCAGTTGGACCACCTGAGCGGGCATGTGGCCTCGAGCCTGGGGAGAGCCGCGTTCACCTCACGGGCGAATTGCTTGAAGATGCGCTGGGAGGCTGGGGCCTGAGCACCGCCCAGGATGCAAGCGACGGCGCGAGGCTCCTTGAAGCCTCCAGCCCCCTCATCCTGGTGGTGGTCGTCGTTACTTCTTGGTGGCGGTGGCAGCGGAGGGAGGCCGGCGTTGCCCTGATGACGGTCCTCACGAGGCTGATCTCTCTAGGCGCCCTCGCGAGGCTGGCCCTGCCAGCGGTCCTCACGAGGCTGGTCACGCCACTCCTGGCGAGGCCCGCGGTCGTCCCAGCGTCCTCCGCCTCGGCCTCCTCCGCGGCCGTAGCCTCGATCGTTGCGCTCGGAGCGTCGACCAAGGCGCCCATCGTGGATGGCCCTGAACTCATGGCAGTCGTTGGTGTTGTGGCTGTGTACGTTGTGGAAGACGCAGAACGGACGACTGCCCTTGGATGACTCTGGGTGGTCGCAGCCGCGCTTCATCTCTGGTTCAGCCGCAAGCAGGGCCGCCCCCTTGCGTTTCACGTCCTCAGCATTGGCCTTCTTGTCTTCTGGGTCGGCCGCTGGGAGCTCGAGGAGGGAGAGGTGTCCCTCCTCAGCTCTCGCGCACTTGGTCGCCATGTTGAACATCTCCAGAGCCGTGCACAGGTCTTCGTGTATGGCGAGCTCCTCCTTCATCTTGACATCGCGGACGCCATCAGAGAATGCTGAGATGATGGCCTCGTCCGACACCATGATGAGAGGCTCCACCACCTCTCCTTGTCTTCTGGGACGGGGAGGTGGTGGAGGCGCTCCGTGAACATCAAGGACGGGGAAGTGGTGGCGGGCGAGGCAGCGAGAGAGACGGCGCAGGCGAGCCCCCTGCGGCACTGACAAGCTCGGCGATGCGCTTGAGCCAGTCCTCATAGAAGTCGATGGGGCGGTAGCACAAGAGCTCACGCGCCATGAGCAACGCAGCTTGCACATCCGCCGGCCCGCGACGAGCGTGAGACGACGAACCAGCCAGAGTCAGCGACGGAGTGGCCGTGCGCCCATCACGCCGCACGGAGGGGTGCAGCAACGAAGCTTGCTGCTCATGCCCCGCCGGGCCGGTGGCGGCGTTAGCAGCAGGCGATGGAGAACGGCGGGGAGGCCCGCCGACGGGCACCGTCTGGGCGATGCGAGCAGCGAGGGCGGCCCGACGCTCACCACGGGCTCGATGGGCGTCAGCCATGGAAGCGGTGGGTCGATCGACGGGAGAAAGGCTCTGACGCACCCCTACCTGGCTTGCCAAATGTCGGATTCGGGGTTCCGCAGACCCTTGAGAGGTTCGAACTCTGGGGTGCATGCGAAGAACTCTCCCTCCCCAGTCTGCCTGCTCAACGATTCCATAGCCTAGCTCGACGAACCCAAGGGACAAGAGACACAGCAGTTTATCCTGGTTCGAGCCACCTTGCGGGGTAATCCCCTACTCCTGCTTTGTGGTGGATTGCCTCGAAGGGCTGAGGATGAACTAGTACAGAGGTGGAGCGACCTCAGGAGGTGAGGTGTTCTTGAGCTCGATGAGCTGGTGAGGTGGTCGGGGTGGAATAGATCTGATCCAGCTCCCCCCGTTCCAGGTGGCCCCTATGGTGGTGGCTAAGTCCTATTTATAGTGGCCTTGGTCCTCTTCCCAAATATAGGCGGGAAGGGATCCCACAACGGCCAAATTCGAAGGGAGACAACTAGTACAAGTTATCCTGACAAAAGTAGTCTTCGCCTGCAAAAGCCTCTGGCGGTGACGATGCAGTGGGCTCCGTGATGACCTCCGTCCTGCCGTCCTTGTGGTCCTAGTCTTGTTGCACCAATATGGAAACCTTTGCTTGATTCCTCGGGACTCCGCGCCTGCGCTTGCCTCCTTCGCACCAAAGGGGAAACTGGTACACTACGCCCGCTGGCGCCCGCCTGGTCTTGGTCGTCATGGCTCACATCAGGTGAACCTCGCGAGGTGCGGCTTGCATTGATATCTCCGATCCTCGGGAGCCAGCCTGGGGAGGCCACCCCTCATGGAGGTCTTGGTGTCGTCCGCCTCACGAGGCTTGGCCGTTGCGAGGGTCTTGAGTTGTTGTTGCTGAAGCTGGGCCGTACCAGGCCGTCGATGGAGCCACGCCATGGGCCGCAGGCAGGCAAGTCTGGGCACCCCCGATCCCAGGACGCCGACACTCACGCTCTTGTATTGCGTGAAAGTTGAAAAAGTTTGAGAACATCAAAAGTATGAAACAATTGCTTGGCTTGTCATCGGGGTTGTGCATGATTTAATACTTTGTGTGATGAATATGGTGCATAGCCAGACTATATGATTTTGTAGGGATAACTTTCTTTGGCCATGTTATTTTGAGAAGACACGATTGCTTTATTAGTATGCTTGAAGTATTATTGTTTTTATGTCAATATTAAACTTCTGTTTTGAATCTTATGGATCTGAATATTCATGCTACAATAAAGAAAATTACATGGATAAATATGTTAGGTAGCATTCCACATCAAAAATTCTGTTTTTATCATTTACCTACTCGAGGACGAGTAGGAATTAAGCTTGGGGATGCTTACACTACAATAAAAAGACATATCCGTGACATTTTGGGCCGAACGAATTTTTTTTCTGTCATGCTTATGACACTTCTATGATGATAATTGTGACAAAAGCACGTATCATCATAGATGTGGTGGGCTCCTACTTCTATGACAAAAAATCATGACAGAAAATGGGCTTTTTGTCCTGGGTGGGACGGGGACGCACCTGCATGACATTCTTTGGGCCATCCATGACGGAAAAAATCATGGTAGAAGCAAGGGCGAGGAAAATATCGGGGAGTTCCCGGTTACGGTGGGTGGTCGGGGCTGAGCGATGCACGGAGTTTTGCGGGTTTCTCTCGTGTACGCGCGCGTGTGCGAGGCGTTGGCTAATTGAACCCGAGCGTTCGCACTAGCTACGTTTACTGAACCCGAGGGATCGATCCCTTGGCTGTTAACTGAACCCGAGCAATTCATTCACTACTGACTGAACCCGAGCGATTCCTTCGTTGCTGCTGCTAACTGAACCCGAGCGATCGATCACTGCTGCTGCTTACTGAAGCCGATCGAGCCCCCGTGCAAGACGTAGCCATCCGGTGTTGGGTTGCCTCTCGATGAACAGTGACCATTGCTACCGTGTGTGCGGTACGTAGAACGAGTCGAGACGTGGTGAGTCGAGCTGGTTGGTTGGCTGTGGATGAACAGTTCCTGGTGGGGGTTGGATGAATAGGACCCCGTGGTAGTAGGCCGTTGCCGCTGGATGAACAGGACCTCGAGGAGGCCGCCGCACCCCAGCCGGTTTGGGGTGGATGAACAGGACCCCGTGGAGGCTCTATGAACAGTAGCCGGTGGAGGCCGGATGAACAGTATCCCATGGATGAACAGTAGCTGGTGGAGGCTGGAGGAAGTCGACGGTGGATGAACAGTAGCCCGTGGAGGCTGGGGCGAGGCAGTAGATGGTGGATGAACAGGACCCCATTTCAACTGTAGGCACTCCTACAGAAGTCTGTTTCCTCTATTTTGCGGTACGCCAGACCCCTCCCGATCAACAGGACCCTGTTTCGATCGTAGGCCCTCGAACAGAAGTTTGTTTCCTTCGTTTCGCGGTACGCCAGACCCTTCCCGATGAACAGTACCCCGTTTTGACCGTACGCGGTTGAATAGAAGGCCGTTTCCTCTGTTCTACGGTACGCCAGACCTTGTTTCGGCTGTTCCGTCCAAGCCAGTTGGCTCCTGATGAACACGATGCATTCCATTCCCTCCCGATGAACAAGACACAGTTTCTCCATTCCGACCCAGCCGGTTGGCTGCCGATGAACATGAACCCATCGATGTACGTGTTTGAGACCCCACCCGTATGTACGTATATAGCCGTATTTACTTTCTTGCAGCGTGGCTGTACGGACGTGTACATAATTTATACAGGACTGCCTCAACTTCTACGTCACAAGTGCCGCTCCTTGCTCGGCCATGGTTCATCCTTGCAGAGAGACCGATCGACCAGTATATACGTACACGTTCGCTACCAGAGAGACAACCCTACGTACGGTTCGACCCGATGGGTCCTAGTTGTCAGGGGGGATAAGGAGGCACTTCCTTGCGTGCGATGATATAGCTGATGGGTCCCAGCTATCAGGGGGAGGAATCATTTATTTTGCCCGTAATAAGGATGCACTTCCTTGCGTGCGAAGATGTAGTTGGTGGGTCCCAGCTGTCAGGGGGTGAAAACATTATTTTTCAGGGTAAAAAGGATGCAGTTGCATGCATGCGTCCATGGCCATGGTGCGTCCCCGCTGTCAGCCTCTCACGTACAGTCATCTTCCGATGACTCCAATTTGTTGACCATGTTGACCACACCATGCCGAGCGCACCAAGGCCGGTGCACGACGGCGAGGCCCCAGACTGGAACGACCCAGAGATGGGGAAGACGCGACAGTTGAGTCACAGACAGAGAGGAGTGGGAAACTTAACTGGTTCGGGTGCGGGGTGGGCCTACACTCGGCAGAGAATAACAGGAGGTGCGGAGGACTGGAGGGATGGCCTGGCCGTCGGTGGGGTAGTGTTTCGCTGCGAGGCGCACGAAACAGCACTGCTGGACGCCGGAGGCTGGAGCAGGCGGTCCCGGCAGCACTGGAGGAAGAAGACGAGAGATTGAAGAAGAATGCCGGCCGTTGGATGAAAATCGAACGCCTTGCTTAGGCTTCGACCTTTGTATTTTTTTTGCGAAAGTGCTTAGGCTTCTGTCTACTGGCCCATATGTCAGCTAGTCCATTTGGTTTTTTAGTCCATTTGGTGGGCTGGGTGAAACAATGATGTAGAGTCTATGCAGCCCGTTTATATATTATGTTAGAATTTAAAGCCCATTTGCATTTTTCTCGAAATCCGTGGACTTGCTGGGCTGGGTGAAAATATCATGTTGGGCTGGACAAAGAAATGTTATAAAAACGTAAACACATGATTGCACGTCTATTACTGCATTGGTCAATAAAATCTTTGCAAGCTTATGTACGCAATCACCAGGAGTTAACTTGCCAAGTTATATATAAACAATTATTATTATTATTTTTTAAGAACTTTTGATTTTAGAAATAAAATATCATTTTAATTTGATGAGTTAATAGGAGGTGGGGTACTATTATTTTTTAGGCTAGACATGGGACAATTGAGTTGGTTCTAGGGAAAACTACTGGGAGAAAACTCAGATTACATCAAAAAAGAAAGTGGGAGAAAATTCAGATATAGGATTAATAAAAACAAAATATAAAGGAAGTGGGAAGGTCTATACAATGGTTGGACGAATGACAGGTTTAATGGAACCATATGTTGTTTCTATTATATATATGTAATAAAATAAGATATAAATATAAATATAAGTATATATATACTATTATTGTAGGGAAAACATAGGTTCAGTTTTGCATTCTTATAAAAAAATAGAACTGAGTTGTGCGTTGTCTTGAAAAAACAAACATAACTTGGGCTGCTGATATTATAGACAAGCTAGGCTAGGAGGCCCAGAGGCAGCTTGATACCTGCTGGATCAACTATGTCTGCATGTCGTGGACTGCGCGTGTTAAACAACAAAACCTAGGTCATGTACCTGGTGGGCCCAGACTGTTAGCCTCTCAACGAACAGTCGTCTCCCGATTCCTCTCATTTTGTTGACCATGTTGGGAATGACAGACGGCGGCGCCATGGCGAGAGCACGAAGGCGGAGGACGACGTCGAGACCTCGGACCGGAATCGGGGAAGATGCAGGCGGAGGGGAGTATGAGGGTTGACTTGTTCGGGTGCAGGGTGGGTTGATGGAGCTACCACCGTTGGAGAATGTGTGGGAGTAGAGGGATGGCCTTGCCAGCGCCATAGGCTAGGATGGGTCACCGAAGCATGCGCGGCAGCGCCGCCAGCCACTATAGGAAGAGTATGAAAGATTGAACAAAATATAAAAATACAAATGGATAGGTGGTTGGTCCCAGATGTCTGTGTATGAGACCTGCTGGGTTCACCTGAGAAGGGGAATATGTTGGGGGGAAGGAGATTCAAAGCATGGCAGCCCAATGAACTTGTTACATACATAAGCAAATAGCCACTAAAAAAAGCAAACAGGTTAATGGGTTTTTAGATGAAATATTTCGGACAAAACAGATAATTATGACACATAGGCTAATGCATGAAAAACCCTGATGATAAAGGTGCTTAAACAGAAAAGTACATCATCTATACCTTCCTGGCACGCTTGATCATGACGTTGCGGCTGTCCGTGTATTCGTCGGTTACGGGAAGCAGACACACCCTCATGTCCAAGATCTGCCTGTACATGTCGTAGCATGCGTATGCATCCTTGGCCGCGTAGGTTATGTAGGCTAGATTCAGAGGTACCTCCCACGTGTTCAGGTCATTGGTATCGACGTCTTCTTTCATGTTGGCACAGCAGGGGTCGATGATGGTCGTGGTGAGGTCAACCACGGAGTCCTTCTCCTGCCCGTTGCCGATGATCTTGTATTGCTTCTGGATGTCGACAAGCTTGTTGCACCAGATGGCCGAATCATAAAGCATAGTTGCATTCTTCCTGCTCTCCATCGTAGCGAAGGTGCAGTCGGTGGTGCCGATGAAACGAGCGACTGCTCTAGGACCTCTGATGGCCCTACAACAGTGGTAGACGAGAAAATCGTCCCGCACGCATACCTGGGCGACGGCGATCCGCTGGTCCCTGTCAGGAGACGAATGGATGGGCACAAGGTCTAGTCCCGCAACCTTTTGCTTTCTCCTCCTGTAGGTACTACTTGAACTTGGCGAGGCAGAGCTTCGCCGAGTCCGGATCATTGGTGTACATCACATTCAACTTGGTGCTGCCATGGGTCTGAACGGCGAACTCAAAGGTGAACTCCTTGCTGAAGTCCATATCCAGCAGGCTCACACCTCGGATCGCCATTGGAGTCTCTTCTCACACAGAGTTGATGTGGTGGTTCTCGTTTTGTGGGGATTGGGGGAAGGGGGGAGATGAAGATGATCGCTATGTATTGGGGTACTAGGGGGCGGCACCGCGACAACAGCAGTTCGTTTTTCCAATCTTGGGGAACTGCAATCGACGGTGAATGAGTGGGTAGGCGGGGATAGTAGTTCGTTTTTCAGCTCTTGGGGAACTGCATCCAATAGTAAACTGAGTGTGTACAGGCGACAGCAGTTACTACCCCTCCCTCGCCAGCTGCACGCCCGGCAGAACATGCCCCCTCGGGTTCACGAGCGGGTCTGTATTGGTACTGTAATAGCAAGTGCTAGTGGTCACTTTACTTAAATTCTATTAGCTTTAATTAAAATTTATTCTTAAAACAAGCAAAACATTGGCTCGTTCTATCAGTGCCACAAGATCAACATGCACAGCAATTAGAATTATTATTCTCAGGACACAAACGATAGGCTCATTTACCGCACTTTCACAGACAATTCTACCAAGTTTGAACAGCTTGTTATGGTTGCTGTCCTCTGCATCATCATGCCGTGTTTCCCAGCTTGCAAGATTCAGAACCAACCAATAAGATTGAAATAATAAGTAAAACAAATATGCCTACACATCACAATGATTCCCAGCTTGCAAGATTCAGAACCAATCCATTAGATTCAAATAATAAGTACAACAAAGATGCCTACACATCTGAATGATTCACAGATCAGAGCCAATCATAACTGTACAACTCAAACGTTGTGAGAATGTGAATAAATAAATAAAAATTGAATGATGCTTCATGTAAGCAATTTGATCCAAGGATTTGCTTAAACATTGAAACCAGTCCTTTTTAAGGCCACACAGGTCAAACATTGGCAGCTGAAATATTCTGCATCACTGGTGGCACTACCACTTACAATATATGCACAAGAGGGCCTTCTAGATTTTGAAGTAGTGTGTATAGAGCCTCATCCTTAGTATTTAACAAATACACATAGCAAAATCTAGTGGAATCATCAATCAACGTCCTGAAATATCTCTTTCCACCTTGCACACACGTATGGCACTTTAGAGCCTTTGGATAAAGTGAATCTCGGGATTAAATCCATCTTGGCTAGCCATGTCATACAACCCAAGAACTTGGCGAATGCTTTTGACCATCACAACATCTGTAGTTGAGTATTCATGTTTGGATAAATAAGAAAGAGCATGATTACTATAAAATTGGCACTAGTTAAAGCAACTTTATTTCCAAAACGAGAAAAGATTGCGATAGAATAGCTTTATTAAAAAAAATACAATGTTAGCACAGTATGACAAAGCACAATCATGTTGATAAAGGACAGTACTAACCTGTGTGAGATGACTTTGGGAGATCAATTTATTTTTCATGTCCCTGTATCTTGCCATGAAGGCGATTCGTTGACATCCATTAACACCTCAGTGTGGCAGTAGAAGGAGGAGCGTCGACTCATTTCAATCACTTTTTTTGTGTAGTTCAACTAAAATTATGGCGCCCGCCAGTTAGAGAGGGGGCCCGCGCCACCTCAACGATAGGCATGATGGACTCAACTAGTTCATTGCAGCTATGTGATTGATGCAGTGCACATGGACTTGATTCTGCCGGATAGGCCTTCTGCAAGTTATCTACATTAGAAATGAAATGGTAGCTAAGACAATAGCTCTATTTTAAATGTATTATTACTTCATTTTATCAGTGGCAGTAGCGGTGCCAAAAGATTGCCACAAATTATTAGTGGCATTAGATTAAGATGCAAAAACAATATCATTATTGCTTTCTCATAGCAGTGCCATAACAGTAGCACAAGATCACTAGCTGGATGCAGAGTCAAAATCAACCAAGAAGGAACATACCCGGTCATGGGAACCATAACTGAGAGAGGGGCCCTACGCCGCCACGACTCGATGTGGTGAACCTGCAGTTCCACTCGGATGATTCAATTCAGGCGACCTTTTTCTGCAGTTCGCCCGAAATGAAGCAAAGATTGTATCATGCAGCTAGCAAGAGGTACTAGCTCTCATGAGTTGGCAGTTCTTCTTTAGTAGTTGCACTAAAATTGAGCAACATTAAGGTTTGTTGTCCTGCTCATGCAAGGTGCAACTATAATTTGCTTATCCTTTTGTGCAGTTCCACTAAAATAAAGTGCCATTGTGGTGACAGTGACGGCTCATCTTGCAAAGGCTAATAAAATGTTGCACGAGATTACCAGCAGAGTTTGACGGAGATGTTGGAAAGTCCAATCAACCTTTGTGTAGTTCAACCAAAATTGAGAGACGTTGCCCACGTGACATTTTAGTTGAACTGCACAAGACACTCATTCCAAAAAAAGTGTTTTGTGCAGTTCACCAAAAGGTCACAACAGCAAAGAGGTGAAATGGATATCCCTATCGGCACAAAAAGATAGAAAGAAAACAGTTACTGGTCAATAACAAGATACGAAACATACACGAAATGAAAAGAAGCATCTTGATTATGTTCATGGCAATCACGCAAGAACAGTAGAAATTTTAAAACAACAGCATTGCTTCATGTTACCGGAAGCATTATGATCAACAATGACATTCGTCAAATATGGGATTACTTTAATGGTGGCATTGCTTGTTTACCAGATACAATAGATCAACAGCAGCTAAAGAGTTGGTTTAAGGGCATGGGACAGTGGGGACACCAGGACACTCAGCAGCGTAAAGAAGCAACTTACTTATCATACTGGAAAAATAGCAGGAGTACCATTTGTAACACAGTTTAATTGCATCGTATTACTGGAGGCATTAGATTAACAATAACATTGGTTAGACATGTCCTTACGGTAACAATGTGATCGCTTCAATTTACATGCGCCCTTATATTAACAACTGCAAAAAGTTGGTATAAGGACATGCGACAGTGGATGCATCAGCACAATGTACCTACAAGGAGACATAAAGTGGTGATACCGAGTTTGTTCATACTCTGTGAGGGCAGCAAATCTAATCCTGGATACCTTTTACTATGTGAGGGCAGCAAATCTAATCCTAGACATACTCTGTTGACATGTCCACCAGCCGACACTTTCTATCCTTTTTGCAACCAATAATAGATCTGTTCCTTATCCAGTTTGTACTGCCTTTTCCCTTTATTTTCCTTTTCAACCAAGAGATTGGTTGGGTATCCAGTCTCTAGTACTTTCCCCTTGTTATTTCCTCTTTGAATCAAGTCCTAGATTCATGCTACAACTTTCCCCCCTTCGCTGTTTGAACCAAGTCCTAGATTCGACTGCATGAAGTAACTTTACCTCTAATAATACTAAAAATTTAGGTGGCTTTGGAAGAGCTAATGGAAGTAGAAAAAGATCCACATGCAGACATGTGGGGAGCTGGGGCAACAGAGCAGGGCCGCTTTCGAAGGAACTTATACCTGAGGGTCGTTGGGATGTGGCTAGGAGGCCGGCGGCAGGTCGGATCTGCCCACAATACAGCAGGGAGGAAGAAGGGGTCAGAGGACCTCCCGAGCCGGTGGTCTCTTGGAGAGAACGGCATGGGCAGAGGATCGGGACCTGCCGGCAACTGTGGGCTTCCTCCCTCACCGCCGATGACCACGTGAACGATGCACCTAGTCCCCTACACACACCAGCCTAAGGGATCCGGTCGGATCTGTGACCAGCGGTCAGCAGAGAGAAAATGTCGCTATCGCTGTGTTGTTTAGATCTAGACAGGATGAGAGAATGAAGAGAGCAACCCTAGTAAAGCAAGCGCTCAGGCCCCTGCCTATATATATAGTGGAGTGATTATCTTTTTCTGTCCACAACAAGCATTTCAATTTGTGTACGTGTCATTAAAGAAAAGAAACTCTCTATTTAACGTGACTGACTGCAATTTGCACTTTGTTCACTTGTGCTCCCCGGCCCTCCATTCATTGAACAACCCCATGGGTGAATAAACATACAGTACTTTTTATATAGAACGAACAAGCTCAAACTATTTTGGCTTTGAGATATCGATGGTACAGTTTGAACACATTGCATCAATGGACTCAGTACTATGAAGAAACCTATACGTATAAACACATGCACGGTTTACATTCCTACTCGCTAGCTAGAGCTTGAACTGTATTTTTTTACATGTACCACCTTTTTCTTTTGGTTTTCTGCTCCATGGCGCAATTCATCGATACAAAATTATACTATGAGTATTTAAAAGTTGAGGGCGGGGCTTTTCCCGAGCAGAACGCGCGCCGGTTTTCATGTAGTCGGTTTGACAGAGAGGCGAGGAGGGTGAGGGAGTAGCGGATTCAACTTACTGCTGGAAAGGTAGGGCTGTGTGATTTGATGGCTCGTTACTGCTGGAAAGATGGGGTCTTGTGATAGGACTACTCACTATAGTCATTATTACTCCGGCGTAGTTTCAAAAAAAATTACTCCGGCGCTACGACCGGGGTGATGCCCCCTTCCGTTCCCCACTCTAAATCTGGTGCATGACACGTCTACCCGGATGCTGGCTCTCCCACATGTCGGCGAAGTAAGAAGGAGTAAAGAATCATGCGGTATAGATAGTACTACATAGTATATACTACTACTCACGTCGGAGGAGTACGAAACACGGCAGCCCAATGAACCAGCAGGCGATAGGCCATAGAAAACAATGTGGTGATATGGCCATAAAAAACAATGTACTACAGTCTAGTCTCTAGCACGTACAGTACTCCACCTCTTCCTCCTCCTCTCGGTTCATCGCCATCATACTTTTCCCATTCCTGTGTTTTCAGTATCCTGCGAATCAAAGAGGCCCTTAGACTGGTTTGGGTCCCGTCGTTTTTTATAAATGTGTTATGTCCAAAATTTAATGAACATGCTCCGGTTTCTACAAAAATAATCAAGTTTGCATGTAGTAATTCATTTATTTATTTATTCTTCTGCGGGGGTTTGCATGTAATTCGTCAGGTCTGAAATGTAAAGTACGCCAGCATGGTTGCATATGCTTCGAGTCGTGCATGCACTACGACCCAGATGCTCTATGTCCCACGTGTCGGCGAAAGGAAGCACGTGGAAATAGCCTAGGAGTACATATAGGAGGAAAAATGCGTGAAAAAATATGTACTATGAAGCGTAGGTGCGGTTCAAAAAGGAGACCTAAAGTGATGGCAGGTATAGGTCGCACGCACCCACCTAGTGGTACTCAGTACTAGACGTACGAGTACTCAATACTCCATCTGACAACAGCGTCCATGCTACAACTAGCTCTTCTCCCTCGTTTCTCTCTTCTAATTCTAACTCAGCCGACGCGCGGTGGGCGGGGTGGGGATTTGCCGATAGTCGGTTTGCTCAACTACGGCCCCACCTGACTGTGAAAATGCTAAGACAACAAGCGTTCCCTTGCTTGAGCGGCGTGCCGGACAGACCATGTGGGGTGCGACGTGAACGCGGCAGTCTTTACCTTTATAACTTGTACATAGAAAATGCCAAGCCAATGCGCGATGAGTGGCGGGCCGGAACGACAGTGTGGGGTGCGACGCGAACGGCACAGGCATGCTATAGTACTTGTTCCACTTTCTTGTTTTGAACTCATGACATGTAGTAACGCTCAGTTTTGAATATATAAGTTTGGTTGCCGCGCCAATATATATACTCCCTCCATGTAGGTTGGGTCGCTGAAGTCAAAATTTGAAACAAAACACGATGGTGACCAGTCTACCTCCGTCCTGGTTTATTGCTCCCCATCGTAATCTGTGCCAAAATTTGACAATAAATTTGACTAACAAAACATTCATGCATGTCACCAAAATTATATCATTGAAAACTATGTTCAAATACAAATCAAATGATATAATTTTTGTTGACATGCACTAACATTTTGTCAGTTAAATCTTTGGTCAAAATTTATTAAAAATGGACTAATAAACCAGGACCTAGGTAGTACACCAGGACGAAGACAGTGATACTACATATAATTAACGCCAAATAAGAGCAAGGGATCACACATGTCATTTACAAATGGAATAAAAATGCCATACACTAATAAAACATCAAGGCCACGAGGCGATGCAGTGCTAGTTACAGGAGGCGAGAAGAAAGATTCATCCATCGACGAACTCCTCCTCCTCGACTCAGGTCGCCGGCCCACCGAACGGCGGCTAAGTAGCAGCGGCTTTCGTGGCTAGGTCAACGTGCTTCTCAACAATGGCGTCCAAAGATTCCAGCCGGCAGAAGAAGGCCAACATCTTTCTGCCCTCCCTGGCCTTGTAGTGGCCTATGTAGACGATTTCCTCATAGACGTGCATGTGTAGGTCGATGGTTTCTTGCATGGCAAGGTGCTACACGGCGAGCGCGGCCTCGAGGTTCACATTCTTCATTGCGACCTCCGGCAGCTGCAGGGCCACCAGGGCCTGAAAGAGTTCGTTACCATGGAGGCTGATGAGGGTGGCAGGCAACGAGGAGCCTGGGCGCGCGGGCTGGAGCAGTACGGCAAGGTTGTCGGCGGTGAACTTGCGGATGGAGCGGACCATCATGTCGTCCATGCGAGAGGCGAAGCCGGCGTCGGTGAGGGCTATGACGCTGGCGGTCGCCAGCACCGTCTGAAAACACTGCGTGGTGCGGGGCCACAGGCCGGTATCTTGGATGATCTGGCACAGCCGACTGCCGCTCGCGTCCATCGCCTCCATAGGTGCTTGTGGTTCTGGTCACTTGGTGTTGGATTGGAGTGAGCAGTGTTGTGCAAAGACTAGGAGTAGATGGATTGGAGTGGCGGGGCACCTTTATATGAGAGTCCAAACTGTGTTGCATTACATCGTGCTGGCTCCATTCTGCTTCTCCAATTAGTTCCCTCTGCATGCTAATTGAGGATGCATCATTGACCGTTCAACGTCTCGGGAACCGCTACCCTCTCCCTCCTTGGTATTCAAGCCGTATCAACGTAAATGCGGGTCAAGAAGAGACTAGTCATCACTACATTGTGCACCGCGACCAAGGCGGAGGGGAAAATGAGAGAACTTAATATTTTTACTGTAGTACTACCATTGCATGCAATGAACTGACCACAGCATGCCATGCTAGGTAGTCTCAAGGCATTAAAAACATACACGGCCCACGTCTCTTATTGGTTGATTCCTTTATTCATGTCAAGAAACAAGAAACGAGGTCGAGTTAATCCACCGCGCCTAAGTGTTTTGGTAAGCGATCGACACAATAACCGTAAGATCAGCATCCGACGGTGGCACCTATTTGACGCAAACATCAATAGAAAAGAAATGCCACAAAACTGCGACACCACGCCCCCCTCCCCTACACATAAGACTGGCACGCGAGCGTACGCAACTCCCACGTTCGGGTTGCGCTTGGCTCTTCGCCTATTCGAGAAGTCGAACAATGATGTCATTTACGACTGGAATAAAATGTCATACACTAATAAGACATTAAGGCCATGAGGCGATGCAGTGCTGGTTACAGGAGGCAAGAAGAAAGATGCATCCATCAATGACATCCACCTCCTCGACTCAGGCCACCGGCCCACCGAACGGCGGCTAGGTAACAGCTGCTTTCGTGGCCAGGTCGACGTGCTTCTGAACAATGGCGCCCAAAGATTCCAGCCGCCGGAAGAAGGCCAACATCTTTCTATCCTCGCTGGCCTTGTAGTGGCCTAAGTAGACGATTTCCTCGTAGACATGGATGTGCGGGTCGACGGTTTCTTGCATGGCGAGGCGCTGCGCGGCGAGCACGGCCTCGACGTGCACATTCTTCGTCGTGACCTCCGGCAGCTGCAGGGCCACCAGTGCTTCAAAGAGTTCATCACCTTGGAGGCCGTTGAGGGTGGCAGGCAACAAGGAGCCTGAGCGTGCGGGCTGGAGCAGTACAGCAAGGTCGTATGCGCGCTTCTTGATGGCGGTGAACTTGCGGATGGAGTCGACCATCATCTCGCACATGCGAGAGGCGAAGCAAGTGTCGACGAGGGCTATGACGCTGGTGGTCGCCAGCACTGTCTGGAAACACTGCATGGTGCGGGGCCGCAGGCTGGCATCTTGGACGATCTCGCACAGCTGACTGCCGCTCGCGTCCATCGACGCCATGGGTGCTTGTGGCTTCTGGTCACTTGGTCTTGGTCTTGGATTAGAGTGGGCAGTGTTGCACAGAGACTAGGAGTAGATGGATTGGAGTGGTGGGGTGCCTTTATATGAGAGTCCAAACTGCATTGCATTCACATCGTGCTGGCTCCATTCTGCTTCTCCAATTACTTACCTCTGCATGCTAATTGAATGTGGGGCATCATTGACCGTTCAATGTTTCGGGAACCGCTACCCTCTCCCTCATTGGCATTCCAGCCGTATCAATGTAAATGCGTGTCAAAAAGAGACTAGTTAGTAGTAGTATACTCAATATTGTGCACCACGACCAAGGCGGAGAGGAAAATGAGAGAACTTAATACGTATTTATTTACGGTGTAGACTCACTCATTTTGCTCCGTATGTACTGATTTACGGTGTTGTCACTGTCAGATTCAGGGCTCCGCAGACCCAAGAAGGTTCAAACTCTGGGGCGTGTGCGAAGAACTCAACCTCTCCAGCCAACCAGCCCGTCACCCCCACGGCCTAGCTCGATGAACAAGAAAGGAAAGGGACACGGAAGTTTACCCAGGTTCGGGCCAACTTGCGGTGTAAAACCCTACTCCTGCTTTGTGGTGGATTAGCCTCACGAGGGGCTGAGGATGAACTTGTACAAGGGAAGAACAACCTCAGGAGGTCTGTTCTAGTGTGGGTATGAGCTGAAGGGATTCGATCATTCCCCCGGCCCTCCGCTATGGTGGTGGCTAAGCTATATTTATAGTGGCCTCGGTCCTCTTCCCCCAAAACGTAGGCGGGAAGGGATCCCACAGTGGCCAATTTGGAAGGGGACAAGTAGTACATCTTATCCTGACAAAAGCTAGTCTTCTCCTGCAAAGCTCCTGGTCATGACATTGCGGTGGGCTCAGTGATGACATCCGTCCTGCTGTCCTGGCGGTCTTGGTCATGTTGCAAGGGAATGGAAACCTTTGGGTGATTCGTCGGGACCCCGCCCCTGCGCTTGCCTCCTTAGCACCAAAGAGGAAACGTGCTGCTCTGCGCCCGCTGGCGCCCTCCTGGCCTTGGTCGTCATGGCTTGCGTCACCGCAACCTCATGAGGTTGAGCACCCGCATAGAAATCTCCGCTCCTCAGGAGGCAACCTGGGGTGGCTGCTCCCTCCGGAGGTCTTGATGTCGCCCGCCTCATGAGGCTTGGCCCCTCGCGAGGGTCTTGCCTTGTTGGTGTCATGGATGGGCCGTACCAGGCCGTCGATGGCGCCACGCCATGGGCCGCAGGCAGGCAAGTCTGGGTACCCTGGTTCCCAGAACGCCGATAGTAGCCCCCGGGCCCAAGGCGCGCTCGGACTTGGCTTCAAGGCGAAGCCAAAGGGCAAGGGCGAAGCGCCGCGGGCCCCAATCACCTGCGGACTGGGTTGACGCGTGGTGCTTGATGGGACGTGGGCATCTCCACTTCCCCACGCTGCCTCGGCAACTGCCCGCCTTGACAACTACCTTGTGCATGCAGAAAAACCATCCTTACCTGGAATCGTGAGAGGCCGGCGGTTGGCCTTCCTCCGGCTATAAATGGGGGAGGGGGTGGAGCCCCCAATCCCATCTTCATCTTCTCGCCCCCGCCTCTCCGCCATCTTCATCTATAAATGGGGGAGGGGGCGAATGGACCACATCACGGACTGAAGCTCATCGAGCCAATCCCTGCCGCAGGCTTCGAGTTTCTTCTTGAAGCTCCTTGTCTTGAGGCCCCTTAGGACCTCCGCATTGGCACGTTCGGCTTGGCCGTTGCTCCGCGGGTGTGCCACCGAAGCGTAGCATATCTGCGTTCCAAGGTTAGCACATTATGCTTTGAAAAGGTTGCTCGTGAACTGAGAGCTATTGTCGGTGATGATACGGTTGGGGTCCCTAAAGCGGCTCACGAGGCCTTTGATGAACTTGACGGCCGAGCCCTCCGGGATGGTGCACACGGGCTCCACCTCCGCCCACTTGGTGAACTTGTCGATGGCGACGTAGAGGTAGTAGTAGCCCCCGGCTGTTCGAGGGAACGGACCTAGGATATCCAGCACCCAGACCGCGAACGGCCATGAGAGCGGGATGGTCTAAAGGCCTTGAGCGGGTTGGTGGATTTTCTTGGCATGGAATTGGCATGCCTCGCAGGATCTCACCAGCTCAATGGCATCGTTGAGCACCGTGGGCCAGTAGAACCCACTTCAGAACACCTTGCCCACGAGGGTGCGTGACGAAGAGTGATGCCTGCAATCCCCACTGTGGATGTTAGCTAGCAGCTCGCACCCCTGCTCCTTGGAGATGCACCACAGAGAGACGTCGTTTGGGCACCTTCGATAGAGCTCACCGTCCTGGATGCAGTACGCGGTGGCCTGGCGGGCCACTCGCTCTGCATCTTCCTCCTTCTCTGGCAAGGTGCCCCTGAGCAGGTACGCCTTGAACTCCTCAGTCCAGCACCCCTCCTGAGGTTCGAGCGCGAGAAGCAGGCGGGCTCCCGAGGTCGGGCCACATGGTGGTGCGCCCGAGGAGGGTGCCATGGGCGGCTCCTCCCGAGGCGGCACCGGTCCAGCAGTGGGGGGAGTCACCGATGGCTTGAAGAGCCGTTCCTCGAAGACGCCAAGCTTCTGGGGGTGGCATCGAGAAGCCCTCTTGGCGATGTCATCTGCCTCCTGGTTCGTGCCACACGGTACATGCTACAATTTGAAGCCCAAGAATCGCTTCTCAATTTTGCGTACCTCTTCAAGATATGCCTCCATGTGCTCGTCTTTTTGCTTGTACGCCTTGTTGGAGAAGTTGACGAGGAGCTAGGAGTCGCCCTTGATGGTGAGGCGCCTGACCCCCAGAGCCGCCGCGGCCTTGAGGCCGGCGATCAGGCCCTCGTACTCGGCAATGTTGTTGGAGACCTTCTCGCCATGCTGGAAGCAGGGCTGCACGTCATAGTAGAGCTTGTCCTGGGTAGGCAAGATAAGCATGGCTCCAGCCCCCGCGCCCTGTCATGCGAATGCGCTGTCGAAGAACATGACCCACCCATCTGGTGCTTCGTATCCAGGCATGAGGGAACGGTCCTCGCCCACCCCTCGGTCAGGGGCATCAGTCCACTCCGCCACAAAGTCAGCGAGGGCCGTGCCCTTGATGACTCTGGTGGTGCTGAACTCCAACTAGAACGACTGCAGCTCGATGTTCCACTCAGCAACCCTTCCCGCAGTGTTGGGGCTCCGGAGCACCTTCTCCAGGGGGTATGCGGAGACGAACTTGATAAGGTGGCCTTGGAAGTAGTGGCGCAGCTTCCTGGAGGCGACGAGGAGCGCGAGCAGGAGCTTTTGTGGCCTGGGGTAGCGTGAACGCGCGTCGCGCAGCACCATACTGACGAAGTACACGGGATGCAAGCCGAAGGAGGGAGGGTCGATGGTGTCCTGCCCCTCCTGAGACGAGGGAGCCTCAGGAGCCTTGCCGTCTGGTGGGGCAGCCGGGGCCTCTGGGGCCTCGTCCTGAGGCTGCAGTATCATGGCCGGGCGCGGGGTGCTATGCTGCACACCCGCATCTGCGCGCTCTTCCCGGACCGCCACAAGTGTCGCGCTGGCCGAGTGGGGTGTGGCAGCCAGGTAAAGCACCAGGGGCTCATGAGGATGAGGTGCCACCATGACTGGTGGGCTGGTGAGGTACCTCTTGAGGTCCTGGAAGGCCGTCTCGGCCTCCGGAGTCCATTCGAATGGGCCCTTCTTCTTCATCAGTTTGAAGAACGGAAGATACGCTCGCCTAGTTTGGAGATGAAACGCCCCAATGAAGTCACGCAGCCCACGAGCTTCTGCATCTCCTTGAGAGTTTGCGGCGGGCTCATCCTTTATATTGCCTTGATCTTCTCTGGGTTAGCCTCAATCCCTCTGTGCGACACCAGAAAGCCCAGCAGCTTGCCGGACGGGACGCCGAACACGCACTTCTCTGGATTGAGCCGCAGGTTCACCTTGCGTAAGTTGGCGAATGTTTCTTCCAAATCTCCAACGAGGGTCTTTGCCTCCCACATCTTGACCACTATGTCGTCGACGTATGCCTCAGCGTTTCTCCCGAGCTGCCGGCCGAGGGCGATGTGCATCAATCGCTGGAAGGTCGTGCCGGCATTGCGCAGCCCGAAGGGCATGCAGGTGTAGCAGTATACCCCACATGAGGTCAAGAAAGCCGTCTTCTCAACATCCTGCACCTCCATCTTGATTTGGTGGTAGCCCAAGAAAGCGTCCAGAAAGCACAGCAAGTCGCACTCGGTGGTGGAGTCGACGACCTGGTTGATGCGTGGAAGAGGGAAAGGGTCCTGAGGGCAGGCCTTGTTGAGGCTCGTGAAGTTGACGCACATGCACTCCTTCCCGCCCTTCTTGGGGACGATGACCAAGTTGGCCAGCCAATCCGGATGCCGCACCTCTCGAATAACGCCGGCCTCTTGCAGCTTGTGAACCTCCTGGACAATGAACGATTGTTTCTCCGGGGCTTGCTTCCGCGCCTTCTGCTTCATGGAGCGCGCCGGGGCACACCATCAGGTGGTGTTCGATCACCCCTCACGGGACGCCGACCAAATCCGTTGCCTTCCATGCGAACATGTCCTTGTTTGCATGGAGGAAGCTGACCAACACCTCTTCCTGGTCCAGGGGGAGGTCCGCGCCTATGGTGAAGGTGGGGCCTGATTCCCCATTGTCATCGACTGGCACCTGCTTCGTCTCGGCCCGGTCCTAGGAGAACAACTGCCTTTTCTTTGTCAGCGCGGCCTCCGGGATCTTTGGAGCGCCCTCCGCGCTCGGTTGCGCGGCCGACGTGGCCTTGAATGCAAGCCTGAGGGCCATGAGCGCGTCCTTGGTGTCCCCCGCCATGGTGAGGACACCGCTGCTCCCCGGCATCTTCATGATGTTGTAGGCGGGGTGAGTCACTGCCATGAACTTGGCGAGGGCCGGACATCCGAGGATGGCATTATACGGGAGGCTAATGCGGGCAACGTCGAAGTCGATGAGCTCGGTGCGGTAGTTGTTGCGCGTGCTGAAGGTTACGGGGAGGCGGACCTGCACCAGAGGAGAGGTGGAGCCGTCGGCCACCCCTGAGAAAGGCTTGGTGGGGAGAAGCCGGTCGTAAGGCACGTGAAGCAGACTGAAGGCTTCCACGGAGAGGACGTTGAGGCCGGCACCGCCATTGATGAGGGTCCTGGTGGCTGCAATATTGCAAATGGTGGGGGTGCAGAGCATGGGGAGCGCGCCGGTGCTAACCGTGGTCCGGGGGTGATCGCTGGAGTTGAAGACGAGGTCGGCCTGGGGCGCCGCCCAGCCCGGGGGAGCTGCCTGCTATGGCCGGACGGCTCCCACTTGCCGGAAGAGCTGCTTGGCGTGGCTACTCGACGACGGCGCCTGCGACCCGCCGAGGATGGCCGCAACGACGTGGGGCGCCGGTGCCGCGAAGCGCGTGATGAAGAGATCACGCAGCTCCTCCCAGGAGGTCACTGAAGACTCCGGCAGGTTGAGTAACCAGAAGCGAGGCACGCCTATGAGAGCCATAGGGAGCCAATTTCCCATGACCTTGTTGTCAGCTCCCACCGCCCAGATGGCCTTCGCGTACACCCGGAGGAACCCCGCGGGGTCCGCCGCACTGTCGTACCGCGGCGGCAACTCTGGCCTGAACTTGGGCGGCCACTTCACCTGCCGCAAGGCGAGGGAGAAAGATCGTAGGCCTGCGATGCCTCCGAACGCGCCTGTCGGCCCGGCCGGTGGAGCAGCGCCAACCATGGAAACCACGTGGCGGGGGAGTGCGGCTGATGAAGAGGCCAACCTCCGACACACCCCTACCTGGCGCGCCAAATGTCGGATTCAGGGCTCCGCAAACCCAAGAAGGTTCGAACTCTGGAGCGTGTGCGAAGAACTCAACCTCTCCAGCCAACTAGCCCGTCACCCCCATGGCCTAGCTCGATGAACAAGAAAGGAAAGGGACATGGCAGTTTACCCAGGTTCGGGCCACCTTGCGGTGTAAAACCCTACTCCTACTTTGTGGTGGATTAGCCGCGTGAGGGGCTGAGGATGAACTTGTACAAGGGAAGAACAACCTCAGGAGGTCTGTTCTAGTGTGGGTGTGAGCTGAAGGGATTTGATCGTTCCCCCGGCCCTCCACTATGGTGGTGGCTAAGCTATATTTATAGTGGCCTCGGTCCTCTTCCCCCAAAACGTAGGCGGGAAGGGATCCCACAGTGGCCAATTTGAAAGGGGACAAGTAGTACATCTTATCCTGACAAAAGGTGGTCTTCTCCTACAAAGCTCCTGGTCGTGACGCTGCGATGGGCTCAGCGATGACATCCGTCCTGCTGTCCTGGCGGTCTTGGTCTTGTTGCACGGGAATGGAAACCTTTGGGTGATTCCTCGGGACCCCGCGACTGCGCTTGCCTCCTTAGCACCAAAGAGGAAACCTGCTGCTCTGCGCCCACTGGCGCCCGCCTGGCCTTGGTCGTCATGGCTTGCGTCACCGCAACCTCATGAGGTTGAGCACCCACATAGAAATCTCCACTCCTCAGGAGGCAGCCTGGGGTGGCCGCTCCCTCCGGAGGTCTTGATGTCGCCCGCCTAGCGAGGCTTGGCCCCTCGCGAGGGTCTTGCCTTGTTAGTGTCGTGGATGGGCCGTACCAGGCCGTCGATGGCGCCATGCCGTGGGCCGCAGGCAGGCAAGTCTGGGTACCCTGGTTCTTAGAACGCCGACAGTCACTTGTTGAAATCTCTAGAAAGACAAATATTTAGGAACGAAGGGAGTAGTCCCTCCTTTCTGGTTTACAGGGCTATACTATTAAGAGCAAGTACAATGGTGGGCTTATAGCCTGCTTACATGGCAATTTTGTCTATGTGGAGGAGAGAGACATAAAAAAATGCAAGAGCCTGGCTATATGCATGCTCCAAGGCAGATGCAATAAAAGTGAGTGACGATGATACGTACCTAGGGTTGGGTCCTAGGCCTGACCTATACGCCCTACCCAAGGTCACTACACAAGAGGCCAAGACCTACAGAGATAGAAAGAAGATACCGACTGGAATTACCACAGAGTGCAACACACTCGACAGAAGATCCACTTGGATATCCCAATTATGCTCGACCGTCATTACTCACTCAGAGTACAAGAATTCACTCGAAAGACAGAAGACCTAGAGCCACCCCAGGATGGCAACGGTCGAACGTTCACTCTATCGCCATACAGATCATTAAACTCGGGCGTTACCAGTAACGTTCATAACTTTATTCTCACATTGAACCCTTGCGTAACTGAGGACTGTGAGGGGTCAGCGTACTCTATATAAGCCACAATTCCCCTCTGGCACAAGGGTCCGCACCCCCTGTAACTCAGCACTCCAATCAACAAAGCCTCTGAGGCATCGAGACATAGGGTTGTTACCTCCTCCGAGAGGGGCCTGAACTCGTAAATCCGAGTGTACAACCTCGCCGTAGCCAGACTTTGCCTTCTCCTACATACCCCCATCTCTACTGTCAGATCCGTTCCCACGACACTTGGCGCCCACAGTGGGGCAGGCGTCTAAGCGACTTCCGACGAGGTTGCGATCTTCGATCTCCATCGACATGGTTTCCGGCGGTGGGTTATCTTTGGGCCGCGAGATCTGTCACAGCGTGCTCACCTTCATCGCTGATGATTCAGCCTGGCTCAAGGAGGCCCCCCTTGATGTCGAGGCGCTCCCCATTCGCGGGGCGGCGCACTTCCGCGCGAGTGCCTGCGGTGTTCTTTTGCAGCAGCCGTCGACTCAATATCGGTCAACTCCGGTGGTTTCTTCTCTCCCTGCTGCTCACCGTCGCAAGTGATCCGGTCGCTCACAACTCCAGCAGTGGGGGAAGCACGCGGTGGCCCGTCAGTCGGCCACTCCTCAGATCGCGGCAATCGAGCCCGATGAGTCCCTCTATGGTTTGTTTGATCTATCGACTGGCCACTCGGATACACTTTCCGAGTGCGAAAGCAACGATCCCGCAGCGGAGGTCCTCATGGTCGGCCCCCAGTGTAGCCCACCGGGATTCCCCCACGGCAGCGGCAGAAGCGATGGCCCGTCGCACGGCGAAGACGAATACTACCTGCAAGCCCTCACTGCAGTGCAAAGAGAAGACCTGCGGCGCAGGGATGAACAGGCTCTCCAGACCCCCATCGTAGGGGAGACTTCCGAAGCTCAGGCTTTGGAGGCTACACGCGTAGCCACTCTGGCTAAACGTCCACGCCTGGAGAACCTCCAGAAGTCACTCGACGACCATGCTCGCAGACGACTCCCAAGTTCCAGTCGACGGCAGCGACAATTGTTCCCGACTAGATCTCGAGATGAGTGTCAGGTATACCGCACTCCAATCCAGAATGTTGCAGCAGCTGCACGTATTGCAGATTCAATCCAACCATCCCGTTCTGAGGCTAGAAGAGGCCTAGAGCAGATTCGGGCGTTGCTCGGGGCAGCTGGGGAGCAGAATTCTGCTGTTTCTCAGTCGCGTAACAGGATTCATAGCAGGTCCGTCAGAGCAAACACAATTCAGTCTGCGCACAGCCCAAGGTCGCCTCCTCGGTATGAAGATCGTGGTTATCGCTAGGATCAGTACCTGGATCGAGGCCATGGACAGTTTGATCCTCGATATCACTATGACGACCACCGTCGAGTGCCTATGCCCCCTCCGAGGGGTGGTTCGTACGTGCCCTGGCGGTACGATGATAGGCGCCCGTTCGGTGACGAGTGGAGGATTCCAGTCGACCCCTGAGAGCCCAGGTTTGATGCAAGATTAGTCCTCATGCAGGGCCTGGTTGACAGAGGTAGGGCTAACCGAGAAGGTTTGGACAGAGATCACCCGAGTGGAAGCAGAGCGTTCATCTCCGAGCCTGAGTGTTTCAGTAGAGCCATTCGAGCCGCTGAGATTCCTCCCAACTTCAGGTTGGCTGTGGGAGTGAGCAAGTTTACTGGCGAATCGAAGCCAGACACATGGTTAGAGGATTACCGAGTGGCCGTACAGATTGGTGGAGACAATGATGAAGTGGCCATGAAGCACCTGCCCTTGATGCTTGAAGGCTCAACCAGGGCGTGGTTGAACTAGTTGGCTCCAGCTAGCATATACTGTTGGGAAGACTTGGCTCGAGTGTTTATCAAAACATTTGAAGGCACTTGCAAGTGACCTGCTGGGCTGACAGAGTTGCAACATTGCGTTCAGAAGCCGAGTGAAACTTTGAGGGATTACATCCAACATTGGACCAAACTTCAGCATGTGGTGGAGAATGTTTCAGAGCACCAAGCGGTTTGCGCCTTCAAGGAGGGCGTCCGTTACAGAGAGCTCATATTGAAATTTGGTCGGTCCAGGGCCATGACTCTGAATCGGATGATGGAGATAGCCACTCGGTATGCAAACGGCAAAGAAGACCGACTCCGTAGTGGCAAAGGAAAAGCTACACACCCTGACACTGTAGGCGGGAATTCTAGTCGGAAGCAGAAGCGCAAAGCTGAAGCCGCTGGTCAAACAGAAGCAGCAGTGGTGATTACTCAAGGCAAGTTCAAAGGAAAACCCAAGGGGCAGTGGGTACCCAAAAAGATGAAGGATCAGTCGGGCCAGGACGTCCTGGATCATCCGTGTGCCATCCACACGAAGAAGGATGAAGAGGGCAACCTGATTTTGCCCAAGCATACCACTCGACAGTGCAGATTCCTCATTCAACAATTCCGTGAAGGTTAGCCGAATGAAAAGGGCTCCGACAAGGATGAGGACGAAGAAAAGGCAGAAGATTTCCCGAAGGTCAATGCTACTTTGGTGATTTTTGCTGATGTTGAGACTAAAAGTTGACTGAAGGCTATCAACCGAGAGCTGGACATGGTTGCTCCGGCAACTACAACGTACCTCAAGTGGTCAAAGACTCCCATCACCTTCGACCAGTCGGATCACCCAGCTCACATTGCTACCCCCGGGCAGCAGGCTTTGGTGGTCGACCCAGTCGTCGGAGGCACTCGGTTGCGCAAAGTTCTTATGGATGGTGGTAGTGGTTTGAACATTCTGTATGCTGAAACCCTCCAGGGGATGGGCATTCCGATGTCTCGACTCAGTGAAAGCAACAAGCAGTTTCACGGGGTCATCCCAGGAAAGAAGGAGAAATCACTCGGGCAGATTGCTTTAGATGTGGTTTTTGGTGACTCGAAGAATTTTCGCAAGGAAAAGTTGACGTTTGAAGTTGTAGATTTTCACAGTGCCTATCATGCCATTCTGGGCCGGTCGGCGTATGCACGTTTCATGGCCCGCCCATGTTACGTGTATCTTAAGCTGAAGATGCCCGGACCCAAAGGCATGATTACCGTCACAGGAAATAGGCAGAGAGCCGAGGAATGTCTCCAGAAGGGGTCCAAGATTGCTGATGAGCAGATGGCGGTGGTAGAGGTGGAAGAGTACAAGAAGAATGCTGATCCGAGTGATTTGCTCCGTTCAAAGAAGCCTGCTTCCAAGTTCGCATTTCAGTCGGCTGGAGAGACGAAACCAGTTCACATCCACCTGGAAGATCCCACAGCTGCTCCGACCAACATCTCAACGACACTCGACAGCAAATAGGAAGCTGCACTCATCCAGTTCCTCCGTGAGAACTGGCACATCTTTGCATGGAAACCATCCAACATGCCAGGTGTACCCAGGGGACTGGCTGAGCACCGTTTGCGTGTCAACTGTAAGGCCAAACCTGTCAAAGAGCATCGCCGATGCTCCACTGCAGAGAAAAGGAAGGCGATTGGCGAGGAAGTGGCTCGGCTCTTGGCAGCTGAGTTCATACGCAAGATATACCACTCTGAGTGGCTCGCCAACATCGTCATGGTCCCCAAGAAGGATAATTCACTCCGCATGTGCATTGACTTCAAACATATCAATCGGGCCTGCCCGAAAGATCATTTTCCGCTCCCCCGTATCGATCAGATAGTCAACTCGACTGCGGGGTGTGAGCGTTTGTCTTTTCTTGATGCGTATTCCGGATACCATCAGATCCGACTGTATGGGCCAGATGAAATAAAAACGACATTCATCACCCCTTTCAGTTGTTTCTGCTATGTCACCATGCCATTCAGTCTCATGCCGGTGCTACATTCATGCGCATGATCTAGAAGTGCCTGCTCACTCAGATCAGTCAGAACGTCGAACACTACATGGATGACATCGTGGTCAAGTCACGCAGAGGTTCCGACCTGCTGACTGATCTCGCTGAAACCTTCGCCAATCTAAGAAGATATGATTTCAAGCTGAACCCATCCAAGTGCACCTTTGGAGTGCCTAGAGGCAAATTACTTGGTTTCCTCATTTCCGAACGAGGGATAGATGCCAATCCCGAGAAGATCGGTGCAATTGTCCGAATGAAACGCCCTGTGCACGTGCATGATGTCCAGAAGCTTACAGGCTGTCTCGCAGCACTGAGTCAGTTCATTTCTTGTCTCAATGAAAAGGCACTGCCTCTTTACCGACTGATGAAGAAGTCCGACAAGTTCGAGTGGACTCCCGAAGCTGAAGCAGCGTTTGTTGAGCTCAAAGCCCAGCTCTCCACCCAGCCGGTGCTTGCTGCTCCGCACAGCAAAGAGCCTCTCCTTTTATACATTGCAGCCACTAGTCAAGTTGTCAACACAGTGCTCACAGTGGAAAGGGAAGAGGAAAGCAAGGCTTACAAGGTTCAACGACCAGTATATTATATCTATGAGGTTCTGACCCAGTCCAAGCACAGGTATCTGTCGGGGCCGGGACACGAAATCCCATAAATTAACCCCTCATGTCATCACCAGCCCAGGATTACCGTTACTGGTGGACACGTCCTTGTTACAGATTACCAAGCAATTACAAGAATTGGATACAAGACCATAAAGGTCTAATGATACAATGATGATATCTAGTGACGGGTGACGGAAGCGACTTGTGGTTTTCCAACGTCAATGGGGCTCCATTCCCACAGGAACGGCTGACCTGGATAATTCCTATCCCGCGTGGCTGCCATCCTAGGCTCCGCACGGACATCACTGTGGTACTCCACATAGAACCCCTGACCTGGCCAAGTAAATAGCCAGGGACAAGCCTGTGAGTATGTTGGAATGTACTCGCAAACATCATGAACAAAAGATATACCGAATGCAGCAGTTAAATTATATGATCATGATGAACCAAACTATATGCGTATGCTCATGCTGGACTATATTTAAGGCATGCTGACAGGAATTAAATCATGGCATAATAAAAATATTAGCATGTGCAGAAAAATGGGAAATATTATATGTTAGTGACAAACAATGAAAGTTAATGGAGAGTCGGGCGAGACAGGACCGCCCGAGAATCCAGAAGAAAATAGAAGAAATGCCAGTCGGGTGTCTAAAAGGATATCCGGGCAAGACAGGACCGGCCGAGAACCCAAGCAATGACACAAGAGGTCTTGAAAAGAAATGCCAGTCAGGTGTCTAAAAGTGACGCCACGGTCGGTCTTGAAAAGAAATGCCAATCGGGTGTCCACAAGAGTAGTGGCGTGATAGACCGCCTGAGAACTCGAGGGACGCCACGAAGAGGTCTTGAAAAGAAATGAAAGTCGGGTGTCTAAAAGTGACGCCACGGTCGGTCTTGAAAAGAAATGCCAATTGGGTATCCACAAGAGTAGTGGCGTGATAGACCGCCTGAGAACTCGAGGGACGCCACGGAGAGGTCTTGAAAATAAAACCGAATGCCCGGGGTAGTCTAGCCAGCCCCTGAGATACTCAGGAAAAATAAAATAAGAGAAACGGGTTAGTCCACAATAATATTCATAAAGGCAGTAATATTAATATGCATAACAATAACATTTATGATAACAAGAATATTCATGACAATATTAGAGGTAACAATAATTATCCTGCCAAGTAACTCATGCTTAGTTTAATTATTTCCTCCGAAGACCGACACTTGACCAACCCAGACTGTAGTCCTTAACCGCGGACACGGCTATTCGAATAGGTTTAAACTCTGCAGATGGTGTACTCTTTACCCACGTGCAGGGGATTCCTTTAGTCAGCACCGTGGCACTGGCTAATTCCCACTACGGTCTTTGGGTTGAAAACACACCCAACCAGCACACACCAGATTAACCATCCGGATGCCAGGAATCACCCAAAGCATTGTTCCAGAAAAAACTTTAAGTCGGGGAGACAACAATCTCGAATAGCATGGGATCACTATTAATACGCGCAGATTCCAAGGGGTGCCCCCCTCTCGGCTACAACCGAAAACACCCATGCCCCCTGACCCGATGACAGGATTTAGTCCACCATCATGGAAACCCTCATCGTAGCCCTCTATGTGGTGTGTGCACGGAAAGGGGTTAACAACTTACAAAAACATACCCCACCTGTGGCTGGGACAAGTGGCAGCACGAATCAAGTATGGGGGTTACCGGAACAAGACTCAATCTACGGTGACTCAGGAGGTTAAGTTTTCCTGCAGTGGTTAGCACAATATATTCCTTGGTGATACCCAACAGCATCACCCCCCGGCATGTCCCAACATGCCCTCACTGATTATCCTCGTCGCAACGAGGTTTCAGTCTCACGGTCACTTTTCTTGTGACTGATTCTTTCCTGCAGATTAGTCCGGACCAGCATAGGTATATGGGAATAACCATACTCACTCATACCTCATTTGAAATGAAGACAAAATATTATCAAGGGACCATGCATGCATAACTAGCCATATGCAAGTTTTATTGGAAATTCAACATATTCTTAGTTCCACTATTCATGCAAATAATCAACCATGCATCCACCATATCAAGTGTTCAAGATGCTTGCCTTGGGCATGCAGAATTATTGGGTGCACTCCAAAAGTTTGAGAATTTTATCTTCCCTCCATTACCTATTTTCAAAAATATTTGAATTACCACATAGAGCTAAAACAGTGCTAAAAAGTTGTTTGGGAATTTTTGAAATAAATTCTAAAATAAACTAGGTGAAAAATGAAAAATAACAGAAAAAGAATCAATCTATTTGGAGTTCATATGATTATACTAGGAATTTTCTAAGCTGTAATAAATGGTTAAAAGGACTATTTAATAAATCCAACAGGTACTAGAGCTAGCAAAAAAAAATGTTCACCGTAGTTAAATTAATGGAACATAATTTTATCAGTATTTAGAAATTTGAATCACTGGAGTTGGATTTGAAATGGTTACTGTGGAGTTATTGGAAGACTGCTGGAAAAAAGAAAGCAGAAAAGGCAGAAGCACGCCCTGGGTGTTGTTTAGTTGCCCGACACCACTGGGCCAGGCCCAGTCGTCAGCGGCTTAGCCCCCCCTCGATGTGATGCTTCCAGGCAGGGCCCACGGGTCAGGTTTGACCCGGTGAACCTCGCCTCTCTCCTCTCCAACCGAACAGGGAATGGACGCCGGCGATCATTGCCGGCGTACGGCGGTGCCCTCATGGAAATTGTGCAAATGCAGGAGGTCAGGGGACTTCAGCGCGTCTCCTGGTCCAGTCATCGGCCTTCGGCGAGCTCTTAATCGACGGTGGTGTGACCTCCAACGGATGGTGGTGATGACAGAAGAGGGCTTTTGCGTCCAGGTGCTATGGAGCAAAATTGAGGAGGGGAATGGGCACGCGGTGATCAATAGGGTCCACTGGTGGAAGAGCTTTGACGGGGATGCTCTGGTTTTGATGGAATCGCCTGACGGATGGCGGCGGCCATTGCTGCCAGAAGCGGAGGAGAAGACCTTCCCGAGCACGGTTGAGTGGCCGGGTGGTCGAGTGGGTATGTGTGTATGCGGCCGTGGTGCAAGGCCGGGCTCGCGGTGAGCTTATATGGGAGCGGGAGGTCATGCCTGTGGCTTCCAGCAGAGGCCACCGTGGTGGGTAGACATTGATGGCGAAGAGAGGCGGTGGTGAGGTCGGTGAGAGGGCGTTGATGGTCAGCGGCTGCGGATAAGACCAGGTGGTTTGCAGTTAAGGAGGGGAAGCGCTGGCAGGGTCGAGCGGCTCGGGCGGTGCCGTGCCCGAGTGAGAAACGGTGGCGGCGGCTCGCATCAGTGGTCTCCGGTACTGGACGGCGCCAGGGGACAACAGAGGGTGTTGGCAAGGACCAGGGGTGACGCGGTGATCCAGGGGGAGACTCGGGCGAGCAGGGGAGGCAGCAGAGGGAGTGGCTGTAGTCGACGCCAATGGTGCAATACACGCACTCTGGCCATGCTCTCTGCCTGCACACCAGGTGCTCAAGCATATGCCAGTGGCATCTACAGGGACCCAACCAAGTTGCAAATTAACAGGATGGTGCTAGTGTGTATGGTAAGAATGATGGACATGCTTGCTAGGCCAGAAGATCAAGTCTCTAATGTAGTTAGGAAAGAGGCAAAGATTCTGTCATGCACATGACCTGTTTGATAAAATGCTATGGCCATCTAGGAATCTTTGTTGGCTGTGAGAATTGCTAGGATGGTGTCTCCTTAGTGGGTAGTGATTATAGTGGAGTTGGTTCGGCAAGAAAAGGAACTTGCTAGTGCAAGTTTTATCAGAATTCATTTCTGGACAGAAACTACAGGAGGTTATTTGGTGGCTTTATAAAATTCATATAGGGCTGAGCTTCTGGACTTAAGGGTTTCGTTGGAAGGACTATAAGTGGGAAAAAATTCAGAATTTTTGGAGGAAGGAAAATTGGGGTTGTAGTTGTAACTCAAGAATGGGACAGAATGGAAAAGAGGTAGTTTTACTCAAAATTTTCAAAAGACCAAGTTAGTTTTTTTGCATAAAAGTGATATGTAGGCATCACATGACCTCGCATAATTTTTGTGGAATTTTAAAAGAATTAATTAAAGTGGTTGTAGTGCAACAGAGGTATTTAAAGAATTGAAAAAGCTATCAAAAGAATTATATTGGGCAAAATTTTATTATGAAAATAATTCCTACTGTTATTAAAATATAAATGAAATGGTTTTATGGGAACTACCCAAAACCCACATTATTCTGCAAAAATTTCTATGTGGAGGGAAGGATTTTGAAAAACAGAGGGCAGAAAATACTCTAACTTAATAAAAGACTTAATATAATTTCAAAATTTTATTTCTGGCCAAATTTTACTTAAGAAAAAAAGTGGTTAAATTTTTGGGGTGTTACAAACTCTACCCCCCTTATGGAAAATCTTGTCCTCGAGATTTGTTAAGGGTGGAGGAACTAAATGCAAATCACAACAAACAATCATATGCAAAATGCAATCATAATAATGCACTTATGACAACGGCACACAATTAATTTACAAACTTACTACGCCATACAACCACTACTACAAAAATACAGGGAAACTGGGCCACTAAGGCTCGGCTACAAATTTGGTGGACTCAGTCCACTTCATCGACATCCAGACGGGCGTGTCTCGCAGACGTCGAGGCTTCTCCGGGGGCTTCAACGCTGGAGTTGGCTGGAGTGGAATGAGGAGCTGCGGGGTTGGGGTAGCGGTGGTGCCCTTCGTGGGGTGTCGAGGCCACAGTCCCATTGGAGTAAGTCTCCAAGAGACGACGGAGTTCCCCTGGGGAGACGAAAGCATTACCCGGACGGATAACAGAGGCAGACTCCGGGGGCTTGACTGGTCTCCTGATCAGCACTATCGGGGTGTCGGTGGTGGGTGCAGCTTCTCTTCTCAACGGGGTCAGGAGAGCAAGCGTCCTGCGGGTCGCAATCAGATCATTGGTGATCTGATCGAAGAGTGCCTCTTGCGCTCTCAGATAGCGCACCAGATGCACTAGGGCAGGGTCTGTCTTATGGTCTCCGTTGGCGACTTGGGTCGGGATACCATAGCCTTCACGACTAGGGTAGTAGTAGAAAGAGCGGCAGTTAACCCTCGGTGACCGATGCCAGAGTTGAACTACAGCCTCTTGGGCTCCAAGTTGGATGGCTTGGGGCTCGTCGGAGGTCGTCCTCCCGGTGAACCGGTAGGGGCGCTCTTCGGTGATGCCCCTTCCGTAGATGTGCACCGTGGCCCAGAAGTGGTAGATGACATCACTCACGTGCTCTTGGTACACAACATACTCCGGCGGCTCTTCGATGCCGAGAGCACGACGGGTGAAATTGGCGAGGATGGCTACAAAGCCTTCAAGCTCGACTGCGGTGGTCTCGTTATGCATGATGTGGCCGGGCATCTTGGTGGTTGGATATCGAACTGAGAGTGAGGCTGTGATGTGCCGGGTTGGGGCGAGGCTTCTTTTATAAGCCAGCAGAGTCTTCCATCGCACACATGCGGATGGGACACCGCAGGTGTCGGCCACAGGCACACGGCCTATGGACTAGGATGGTAGGTTGGGCACCGACTGCCAAAAGGTGTCGGCTGGCCACTGTGCAGGCTATCGGATAGGATGGCTTGACTATGGATAGGAAAGGATGTGAATGGTGTGGAAACCAAGGGATAATAACCAGGCTAAGATAGGATTAGCCAGTGGTTAGCATGGCTCTGATACCAAGGCTTTCGGGGCCGGGACACGAAATCCCAGAAATTAACCCCTCGTGTCATCACCAGCCCAGGATTACCGTTACTGGTGGACACGTCCTTGTTACAGATTACCAAGCAATTACAAGAATCGGATACAAGACCATAAAGGTCTAATGATACAATGATGATATCTAGTGACGGGTGACGGAAGCGACTTGTGGTTTTCCAACGTTGATGGGGCTCCATTCCCATAGGAACGTCTGACCTGGATAATTCCTATCCCGCGTGGCTGCCATCCTAGGCTCTGCACGGACGTCACTATGGTACTCCATGTAGAACTCCTGATCTGGCCAAGTAAATAGCCAGGGACAAGCCTATGAGTACGTTGGAATGTACTCGCAAACATCATGAACAAAAGATATACCGAATGCAGCAGTTAAATTATATGATCATGATGAACCTAACTATATGCGTATGCTCATGCTGGACTATATTTAAGGCATGCTGAAAGGAATTAAATCATGGCATAATAAAAATATTAGCATGTGCAGAAAAATGGGAAATATTATATGTTAGGGACAAACAATGAAAGTTAATGGAGAGTCGGGAGAGACAGGACCACCCGAGAATCCAGAAGAAAATAGAAGAAATGCTAGTCGGGTGTCTAAAAGGAAATTCGGGCAAGAC
Source organism: Thinopyrum elongatum (assembly GCA_011799875.1). Taxonomy (NCBI): domain Eukaryota; kingdom Viridiplantae; phylum Streptophyta; class Magnoliopsida; order Poales; family Poaceae; genus Thinopyrum; species Thinopyrum elongatum. The sequence goes on from CM022303.1 coordinate 205,353,279, forward strand.
AGGACCGCCCGAGAATCCAAGCGACACTCCAAGAGGTCTTGAAAAGAAATGCCATTCGGGTGTCCAAAAGTAACGCCACGGTCGGTCTTGAAAAGAAATGCTAATCGGGTGTCCACAAGAGTAGTGGCGTGATAGACCGCCTGAGAACTCGAGGGACGCCACGAAGAGGTCTTGAAAAGAAATGCCAGTCGGGTGTCTAAAAGTGACGCCACGGTCGGTCTTCAAAAGAAATGCCAATCGGGTATCCACAAGAGTAGTGGCGTGATAGACCGCCTGAGAACTCGAGGGACGCCATGGAGAGGTCTTGAAAATAAAACTGAATGCCCGGGGTAGTCTAGCCAGCCCCTGAGATACTCAGGAAAAATAAAATAAGAGAAATGGGTTAGTCCACAATAATATTCATAAAGGCAGTAATATTAATATGCATAACAATATCATTTATGATAACAAGAATATTCATGACAGCATTAGAGGTGACAATAATTATCCTACCAAGTAACTCATGCTTAGTTTAATTATTTCCTCCGAAGATCGACACTAGGACCGACAGTTGACCAACCCAGACTATAGTCCTTAACCGCGGACACGCCTATTCTAATAGGTTTAAACTCTGCAGAGGGTGTACTCTTTACCCATGTGCATGGGATTCCTTTAGTGAGCATCGTGGCACTGGCTAATTCCCACTACGGTCTTTGGGTTGAAAACACACCCAACCAGCACACACCAGATTAACCGTCCGGATGCCAGGAATCACCCAAAGCATCGTTCCAGAAAAAACTTTAAGTCAGGGAGTAACAATCTCGAATAGCATGGGATCACTATTAATACGTGCGGATTCCAAGGGGTGCCCCCCTCTCGGCTACAACCGGAAACACCCATGCCCCCTGACCCGATGACAGGATTTAGTCCACCATCATGGAAACCCTCATCGTAGCCCTCTATGTGGTGTGTGCACGGAAAGGGGTTAACAACTTACTAAAACATACCCCACCTGTGGCAGGGACAAGTGGCAGCACGAATCAAGTATGGGGGTTACCGGAACAAGACTCGATCTACGGTCGACTCAGGAGGTTAAGTTTTCCTGCAGTGGTTAGAACAATATATTCCTTGGTGATACCCAACAGCATCACCCCCCGGCATGTCCCAACATGCCCTCACTGATTATTCTCATCGCAATGAGGTTTCAGTCTCACGGTCACTTTTCTCGTGACTGATTCTTTCCTGCAGATTAGTCCGGACCAGCATAGGTATATGGGAATAACCATACTCACTCATACCTCATTTGAAATGAAGACAAAATATTATCAAGGGACCATGCATGCATAACTAGCCATATGCAAGTTTTATTGGAAATTCAACATATTCTTAGCTCCACTATTCATGCAAATAATGAACCATGGATCCACCATATCAAGTGTTCAAGATGCTTGCCTTGGGCATGCAGAATTATTGGGTGCACTCCAAAAGTTTGAGAATTTTATCTTCCCTCCATTACCTATTTTCAAAGATATTTGAATTACCACATAGAGCTAAAACAGTGCTAAAAAGTTGTTTGGGAATTTTTGAAATAAATACTAAAATAAACTAGGTGAAAAATGAAAAATAATAGAAAAAGAATAAATCTATTTGGAGTTCATATGATTATACTAGGAATTTTCTAAGCTGTAATAAATGGTTAAAAGGACTATTTAATAAATCCAACAGGGCCTAGACCTAGCAAAAAAATGTTCACCCTAGTTAAATTAATAGAACATAATTTTATCAGTATTTAGAAATTTGAATCACTGGAGTTGGATTTGAAATGGTTGCTGTGGAATTATTGGAAGAGTGCTGAAAAAAGAAAGCAGAAAAGGCAGAAGCACGCCCTGGGCGTTGTTTAGTCGCCCGACGCCACTGGGCCAGGCCCAGTTGTCAGCGGCTCAGCCCCCCCTTGCTGTGATGCTTCCAGGCGGGGCCCACGGGTTAGGTTTGACCCGGTCAGCCCCGCCTCTCTCCTCTCCAGCTGAACGGTGCATGGACGCCGGCGATCATTGCCGGCGTACGGCTGTGCCCTTGTGGAAACTGTGCATATGCACGAGCTCAGGGGACTTTAGCGCATCTCCTGGTCCAGTCGTCGGCCTCCGGCGAGCTCTTAATCGACGGTGGTGTGATATCCGGTGGACGGCGGTGATGACAGAAGAGGGATTTTGCGTCCAGGTGCTATGGAGCAAAATTGAGGATGGGAATGGGCTCGCGGTATCAATAGGGTCCACTGGTGGAAGAGTTTTGACGGGGTGCACTGGTTTTGATGGAATCGCCCGACGGATGGCGGCAGCCATTGCTGCCAGAAGCAGAGGGGAAGACCTTCCCGAGAACGATTGAGTGGTCGGGTGGTCGAGTGGGTATGTGTGTATGCGGCCGTGGTGCAAGGCCGGGCTCGGGGTGAGCTTATATGGGCGCGGGAGGTCGTGCCCGTGGCTTCTAGCAGAGGCCACCATGGCGGGTGGCCATTGATGGCGAAGAGAGGCGGTGGCAAGGTCGGTAAGAGGGCGTTGGAGGTCAGCGGCTGCGAATAAGACCAGGTGGTTAGTAGTTAAGGAGGGGAAGCACTGGCGGGGTCGAGCGGCTCGGGCGGTGCCGTGCCCGAGTGAGAAACGGCGGCGGGGGCTCGGGTCGGTGGTCTCCGGTACTGGACGGCGCCAGGCGATAAGAGAGGGTGTTGGCGAGGACCAGGGGTGATGCGGTGATCCAGGGGAAGACTCAGGAGAGCAGGGGAGGCAGCAGAGGGAGTGGCAGGAGTCGATGCCAACGGTGCAATACACGCACTCTGGCCGTGCTCTCTGCCTGCACACCAGGTGCTCGAGCATATGCCAGTGGCATCTACATGGACCCAACCAAGTTGCAAATTAACAGGATGGTGCTAGTGTGTATGGTAAGAATGATGGACATGCTTGCTAGGCTAGAAGATCAAGTCTCTAATGTAGTTAGGAAAGAGGCAAAGATTTTGTCATGCACATGACCTGTTTGATAAAATGCTATGGCCATCTAGGAATCTTTGTTGGCTGTGAGAATTTCCAGGATGGTGTCTCCTTAGTGGGTAGAGATTATAGTGGAGTTGGTTTGGCAAGAAGAGGAACTTGCTAGTGCAAGTTTTATCAGAATTCAGTTCTGGACAGAAACTACAGGAGGTTATTTGGTGGCTTTACAAAATTCATATAGGGCTGAGCTTCTGGACTTAAGGGATTGGTTGGAAGGACTATAAGTGAGAAAAAATTCAGAATTTTTGGAGCAAGAAAAATTGGGGTTGTAGTTGTAACTCAAGAATGGGACAGAATGGAAAAGAGGTAGTTTTACTCAAAATTTTCAAAAGACCAAGTTAGTTTTTTTGCATAAAAGTGATATGTAGGCATCACATGACCTCCCATAATTTTTTTGGAATTTTAAAAGAGTTAATTAAAGTGGTTGTAGTGCAACAGAGGTATTTAAAAAATTGAAAAAGCTATCAAAAGAATTATATTGGGCAAAATTTTATTATGAAATTAATTCCTACTGTTATTAAAATATAAATGAAATGGTTTTATGGGAACTACCCAAAACCCACATTATTCTGCAAAAATTTCTATGTGGAGGGAAGGATTTTGAAAAACAGAGGGCACACAATACTCTAAATTAATAAAAGACTTAATATAATTTCAAAATTTTATTTCTGGCCAAATTTTAATTAATAAAAAAAGTGGTTAAATTTTTGGGGTGTTACCGTATCCCCATTATCAGAAGCTCGTCTATGGAATTCATTTAACAGCCAAGAAAGTCGCGCACTATTTTCAGGACAACTCGGTTTCAATCGTCAGTGACGCTCCATTGTCTGAAATCATGAACAATCGAGATGCGACTGGTCGAGTGGCTAAGTGGGCATTTGAACTTCTTCCACTCGACATTAAGTTTGAAGCAAAGAAGGCGATCAAATCCCAAGCACTTGCAGATTTTTTGGCCGAGTGGATTGAATAGCAACAGCCGATCCAGTTTTACTCGAAGCACTGGACCATGTTTTTCGATGGATCTAAAATGCTTAATAGTTCTAGTGCCAGAGTGGTTCTGGTATCTCCAAGAGGTAATCGTCTCAGTTATGTTCTCAAGATTCACTTTGATTCCTCCAATAATGAGGCCGAATATGAGGCACTGCTTTACGGGTTGCGTATGGCCATTTTACTCGGCGTCCGTCGCTTGATGGTCTATGGTGACTCGGATTTTGTGGTCAATCAGGTGATGAAGGAGTGGGATGTCAGAAACCCTGCTATGACAAGATATTGTAATGCTGTGAGGAAGCTAGAGAAAAAATTCGAGGGCTTGGAACTTCACCACATTCCCCGATTCAAAAATCAAGCAGCTGATGACCTGGCAAAGATTGGTTCCACTCGGAAGCCTAGTCCCATCAACATGTTCCTTGAGCATCTCCATTCCCCGTTAGCACAAGAGGATCCTTTCACTAAAGAGCCTCCCCAAGCAATAAGTCCTACTAATCCGACAGAAATCAAGATCCCTGCCGTTATCGACTTGGTTATGGAGATTCTGGTGATTACTCCCGATTGGACAGTACCGTACATCGCATATTTGCTCAGGCAAGAGCTTCCAGAAGATGAAGTTGAAGCAAGACAGATTGTCCGCAGATCCAAGGTGTTCACAGTGATAAATGGACTGCTCTATAGAGAGAGTATTACTGGCATGGCTCAATGATGCGTTTCCCCAAAAGAAGGTCGACTGATTCTGGAAGAGATCCACTCGGGGACCTGTGGTCATCATGCGTCCTCTCGGACAATTGTGGCCAAAGCATACTGAGCGGTATTCTACTAGCTACGTGCCAATGAAGCTGCTAAGGAGATTGTTCAGCGATGAGAAGGGTGCCAGTTCTATGCGAACATGTCCCATAAGCCCGCGTCTGCCTTGAAAACCATTCCTCTCGTCTGGCCGTTTGCCGTGTGAGGATTGGACATGATCGGGCCACTCAGGACAGGCCGGAGTTGTCTCACTCATCTGCTCATAGTAGTCGACAAATTTACCAAGTGGATCGAGGCCAAACCAATCAAGAAGCTAGATTCAAGCACAGCCATCAAGTTCATAAAAGAGCTGATATTCTGATATGGAGTTCCGCATAGCATTATCACAGACAAAGGCTCAAACTTTGACTCGGAAGAATTCAGGGCGTTCTGCGCTTTCCAGGGCACTCGGGTAGATTACGCATCCATTGCGCACCCGCAGTCGAATGGTCAAGCTGAAAGAGCAAATGGTTTGATCCTCCAAGGGTTGAAGCCTCGGCTCATGAGCGACCTTGAACACGCAGCTGGAGCTTGGGTGACTGAACTGCTATCTGTTCTGTGGGGGTTGAGGACAACTCCTAATCGATCCACTGACCGAACCCCTTTCTTCATGGTGTATGGAGCTGAAGCCGTATTGCCTAGTGACCTCTTTCACAATTCGCTCAGAGTGGAACTTTATTCAGAGGCTGAGGCAAAGCAAGCACACAAAGACGTCGTTGACCTTTTGGAAGAAGAACGAGAGATGGCCCTGATTTGGTTGATTGTTTATCAGCAAGATCTTCGTCGATTCCATGCAAGGAACGTCAAAGGTCGAGCATTTCAACAAGGAGACCTAGTACTCCGAGTGGACCAGCAATGTCCACATAAGCTTGCTCCTGCGTGGGAAGGCCCTTTCGTCGTCACCAAGGTGCTTCACAATGGGGCCTATCACCTTTACAACCTAACTCAAAAGAAAGATGAGCCGCACTCCTGGAACGCAAATCTTCTTTATCGTTTTTATACTTAACACTCGGATTGTCGAGGTGTAATAAGAGCACTTTTAGATTGTTTATCAAGACATGACTCCTGCAGTCTCATGATGATTTCTCTCGCATAAGCGTGTGTTTAAACCCCCAGTGGGTGACTTAGCTACGAGCCCGTCCTCGCCTAAGTTAAAAAACTACTCCGAGTGAGAGCTTCCCTCCCACTCGGGGGCTTAGCCACGAGTCCGCCCTCGCCTAAGTTAAAAAACTACTCCGAGTGAGAGCTTCCCTCCCACTCGGGGGCTTAGCCGCGAGCCCGTCCTCGCCTAAGTTAAAAAACTACTCCGAGTGAGAGCATCCCTCCCACTCGGGGGCTTAGCCGCGAGCCCATCCTCGCCTAAGTTAAAAAACTACTCCGAGTGAGAGCATCCCTCCCACTCGGGGGATTAGCTGCGAGCCCGTCCTCGCCTAAGTTAAAAAACTACTCCGAGTGAGAGCATCCCTCCCACTCGGGGGCTTAGCTGCGAGCCCGTCCTCGCCTAAGTTAAAAAACTACTCCGAGTGAGAGCATCCCTCCCACTCAGGGGCTTAGCTGCGAGCCTGTCCTCGCCTAAGTTAAAAAACTACTCCGAGTGAGAGCATCCCTCCCACTCAGAGGCTTAGCCGCGAACCCGTTTTTCACATAAGTTAAAAACTACTCCGAGTGAGAGCATCCCTCCCACTCGGGGGCTTAGCCGCGAGCCCGTCCTTGCCTAAGTTAAAAAACTACTCCGAGTGAGAGCATCCCTCCCACTCGAGGGGCTTAGCTGCGAGCCCGTCCTTGCCTAAGTTAAAAAACTACTCCGAGTGAGAGCATCCCTCCCACTCGGGGGCTTAGCCGCGAGCCCGTCCTCGCCTAAGTTAAAAAACTACTCCGAGTGAGAGCATCCCTCCCACTCGGGGGCTTAGCTACGAGCCCGTCCTCGCCTAAGTTAAAAAACTACTCCGAGTGAGAGCATCCCTCCCACTCGGAGGTTTAGCCGCGAACCCGTTTTTTGGCTAAGTTAAAAACTACTCCAAGTGAGAGCATCCCTCCCACTCAGGGGCTTAGCCGCGAGCCCGTCCTCTCCTAAGTTAAAAAACTACTCCGAGTGAGAGCATCCCTCCCACTCGGGGGCTTAGCCGCGAACCCATTTTCCGCCTAAGTTAAAAACTACTCCGAGTGAGAGCATCCCTCCCACTCGAGGGTTTAGCCGCGAACCCATTTTTTGCCTAAGTTAAAAACTACTCTGAGTGAGAGCATCCCTCCCACTCGGGGGCTTAGCCGCGAGCCTGTCCTCGCCTAAGTTAAAAAACTACTCCGAGTGAGAGCATCCCTCCCACTCGGGGGCTTAGCCACGAAACCGTTTTTCACCTAAGTTAAAAACTACTCTGAGAGAGAGCATCCCTCCCACTCGGGGGCTGAGCCGCGAGCCAGTCCTTGCCTAAGTTAAAAACTACTCTGAGTGAGAGCATCGCTCCCACTCGGAGGCTTAGCCATGAGCCAGTCCTCGCCTAAGTTCAAAAATCTGTTCACTCGGAACATACAGCAGAACTGGAAAGCAATATTTGGATAAATCCATCAAGTTCAGAAACGAAAGCAAAAGTACTCGAGCGACAGGTCCGAACGAGTCTAACGCTTACAGGATCACTGGCATTCCGAGGCAAATAAGTTTGGATCATAAAGTTTTTTACTCGGCAGGAGGACTCGCCGGCTCGACAAAGGTGTCCAGATCAATGCCATCTGCGATCCGAGTGGCTGCATCAATGAAGGTCTCCATAAAACTTTCAAATTGAAGCTTCTTCGTGTTTGCCTCCTAAAGAGCCTTCAGCTTGTCTTCCCTAGCCTCTATGGACACGGACAAGTGAGAGCGCCACATCGGCTCCGCAGTGGGCAGCTGATTTCTTCCAAGCTTGCACTCGACCAGGGATATCATTAAGCCGAGTCATTAGTGACTCAAGGTCGTTCTGAAGTGTATCCTCTGGCCATAGCTCCTTGTCTATCCTTGTCAGTGCAACCTTCAGTCGAGTGACATACCCCAAGACACTGTCAAGATGGGCTTCAAGTTGTAGCACATTCATAGCAGCATCATATTTGACGAGTGACTTGGTAGGGTCCAGACCTACTTCAATTCGTTCTGTTTCTTGTTCGAAGTTCTGGCAGAACTCTACACAAAGAGAAAGACAAAAACGAGGTCAACAGCGACATTGTCTCCAAGACTCTTGAATATTCACTCGGATGAAAAAGGATACCTTCAAGCATGATGTACATCTTCTTCGCAAGGCCCCCCAAGTATTCCTCCAGTTCATCCCTCTTTCGAGTGAGCTGGTCCACCTTGTCGGCCAGAACGACTTTCTCCTCTTTAAGCTGAGCAGCTTCCTTCTTCACCTCCTCAACGGTAGTCTTCAGGGCCGCATTTTCCTCTTCGAGCTTTCCGACTGAAGCTAGTTTCTTCTCAGCCACTTCAATCTTCTCTCGAGCCACCTTCTGCGCCCCCCCCCCCGAGTTCGTTGTCTTTCTTCTCCAATGCCTGCTTCATAGTGTCTAAAGAAATAACATTCTTCAGTAGAGCTTGGAGTTGATGGTTTTCACTACGCACATCTGTTCGAGTGGAATCACTCGGTTCAAAGGATAGAAAGGAAAAGAATGACAAAGCACACGGTCAGCGAAGTGTTACCTCCCATGGTCTTTACCACATCCTGAGCTTGCTTCAGGTTCTTCTTGGCAAGCTCTAAGTCCAGTTGGAGTTGGATCTTCTCCTTCTCTAGAGCAACATACTGAGTTCCAAGTTCACAGGATTTCTGATATAAAAAAGAAGATGAGTTCAGTTGACGAAGAGAAAGATTCTCAAAACATTTCCTCCACTTCCGAGTGGAGAAGAGCAAATCCAGATCGCTACCACCAAAAATATTCTAAGACCCCCGCCGAATCAAACATCCGGCGGCGGTCTCGGGGACTACACCCAGTGGGTGCACTCAGCGTGCCCCCACTGGATCAGTTTTCCACTCGGCCTGACCCGATCGGTCCAAGTGAAGAGTTTCAAGCAAAGGTGTTCTCAGACCCCCGCCGAATCAAACATCCGACGGCGGTCTCGGGGACTGCACCCAGTGGGTGCACTCAGCGTGCCCCACTGTATCGGTTTCCCACTCGGTACGGCCTGACCGGTCTGAGTGGAGGACTACAGAAAAAACACCAAGCACATTCTCAGACCCCCGCCGAATCAAACATCCGACGGCGGTCTCGGGACTACACCCAGTGGGTACACTCAACGTGCCCCCACTAGATCTGTTTCCACTCGGCCTCAGCCTGACTGGTCCTAGTGAAGAACATCAGAATGCACAATTGCGACCAAATGAGTACTAGGTCAAGAACACCTAGTGGGTGTACAGAATCAAGATGAAATCCAATTGGAAATCAACTTACAATCGTACTTACTCGGACATTGGCTTGAAGGGCCGAACTGGCGTCGTACGCAGACTTGCTAGCTTCATACACTTCCTTCAGGCACTGCATCATCAGCCTAGCTTGAATCATAGCCTCCTTGCTAGCTCCGGTCTGGTCCTCTGGTACGTGATGTAGAGTGAACGCGCTCGACGCGGGAGTCGGTGATGCAACTGGAGGGATCAGCACTTGCGATTGTCCAGTTGGACCCGAGGTAGGAGCAGTCAACACCAGAGGCTGAGCAATTGACGAAGGAGCAGCGAAAGAAATTCCAGCTTGAGATGAACCACCTGGCTCTTGGGACGTCTGGCCTGAAGGCACTCCCTTAGCAAAGCTTCATGAGGTGGTCGAAGTCCTGCCTCTTCCTCCTGTACTCTTCGGAGGCTCCTCCTCGTCATCATCTGGGAGCTGGATAACGTCTGTTGGCACTGCGGTCACTCGATAGTGAGATCCCAGTCGACCACCAGGACAATTAGCTAGACAGAGCAGAATATGAGTTGATCATACCTGCCCGAGAGGTGGCTACGTCCGCAGTGTCCGCGTCTGCGCGCTCGTCACCGATCTCCATTTGGGACGTCGTAGAGGTAGCAGCCCTGGGATTCAGAATTTCACTCGGTCAACAAAAACATGAAGGTCTACAAGAGTAAGGCAGAAAGTGAAGTGGTTTGCAGCAAAAACACTTACATCGAAGTGATAGGCACAGCAACCTTGATCCTGGGCAAAGCCTTCCGAGGTTTAGGTGGAGTGGTCTTGGCTTGCTTGGCAGTCTTCTCAGTCTGGTCAGGGGTTGGCGTCCGAGTGCACTTCTGGTTCCTGGCACTCAACACCGTAGCCTTACCCTGGACAGCCGCAGGATCTTGTGTCTACTTGGTACGGCGCTTGGTGCATGGTGGTGACTCGACTTCTTCACTATCATCAGAGTCGTCGCTATCGTCTTCACTGTCGTCGGCATACTCAATATCGGCGCTCCCGCCCTCGCTTTCCACTCCTCCGATGAATTGCTCCCCGTTCAGCACGGGCGAGTACATCTTCGTGAATACCTGCGAGACACAGATTACAAAGATCAGTCGGATTCCAATACAGTTGCATATTGAAGAACAGAAATGATTCACTCGACAAGTGATGCCTCACCTCTCCTGGAGGATGCTCGGCGTCGAATGGCAGAATTCGCTTGGCTCCGCGTGGGTTATCACGGGCTTCGGTGATGCTCCTGAGCCACAGTATCCTCGCCGACCTCTTCTGGATGTGTCCTGGCGGTGTCGTCTACGCCCGAGTACAACCGCATGGGGTGGTCACGTGCTTGCAGAGGCTGGATGCGCCGACTGAGAAACACCTCCAGCAAATCCAGGCCCGTCACTCCACCCCGGATCAGCTCAATGACTGTGTCAACCAAGATGGCCACCTCGCCCTTCTCCTCCTCTTCTACGGTCAATGAATGAGGGGCACAGAGTCTCTCTAAAGAGAAAGGGGGAAGACCAGTCGACGCACCAAGAGTCGGAATGTCTTTGCAGTAAAACCAGGTCGACTGCCACCCCCTAACTGACTCAGAAAAAGTCATGGAAGGGAAAGTGCTCCTACCCCTCATTTGGACACGTAAACCCCCACACATCTGGATCACGTGAGTTTTAGCATCACTCGGATTGGCTTTCTTGACCGACTGGGATTGACAGGTGAAAATATGTTTGAACAGGGCCCAATGAGGATGGCACCCGAGGAAGTTTTCGCACATTGAAACAAACGCAACAAGATATGATATGGTGTTCGGAGGGAAATGGTGGATTTGTGCGCCAAAGAAATTCAAGAATCCGCGGAAGAATGCATGCGGAGGCAGAGAGAAACCTCTTTCCACATGGGTCAGAAGAAGAACCCGCTCACCGTCGCGCGGCGCGGGCTCGGACTCTCCTTTCGGCAATCTCCAAGATCCGGGCGCCAGCAGGCCGTCGATGATGAGCCCCTCCAAATCTTCCTCCTTGACCGATGAGGGGATCCAATCGCCTTGGATCTAGCCCGGCGGTAGGGCAGATCGCGAGGTCGACCCCTTCTTGCCCTTGGCCGTCTTCTTGGCGCGCTCTAGTGCCTTCGTCTTGTCCTTCGCCATCTTCGCGGTGGTCGACGGGAATGAGTGGAAGCGGCGTTGCGCTGGAGTGGGCGAAGCAGAGAGACAAGGAAGAAAGGGGAAAAGTGGTGGGCACTGTTGCACACCTCAGCCGCATCGCCCTTTATAGCTTCTCTACCGAGTTGCTGACCCGTGGGCCCACGAAATCCCAGCATATCTCACTACTAGCGCCTGCGCGATACATGGCGATAAAGGGGGCACGATAATCAAGGAGTCTCCCCTGTTCACCCCGTTAACCGCGCCGCAGCCAGCCTGCGCTCTTGTCCAAAAAATTTCAAATCCCGCGAGATCCGGGATCTGGTGGAACAGTCGATCACATCAGGGATATCCAAATCCAATCTGCTCAGTGCTATGCTGATTGTTTCATTCAGATATTCAAGAAGCCAGAATCGATCAAGGCGACTGACGGAGGATTAAACAACTTGCATACTTTCAGACCCCCAAAAAATGTCTCCGAGACATTGAGTCGGGTCGAAATCAACTTCAATCCTTCTTCACTCGGTCCTCGATCCATTCGGGGGCTAATGACGATGATACAAACCTAGGGAAGGGTCCTAGGCCTGACCTATATGCCCTACCCAAGGTCACTACACAAGAGGCCAAGACCTACAGAGATAGAAAGAAGATACCGACTGGAATTACCACGGAGTGCAACACACTCGATAGAAGATCCACTCGGATATCCCAATTCCGCTCGACCGTCATTACTCACTCGGAGTACAAGAATTCACTCGAAAGACAGAAGACCTAGAGCCACCCCAGGATGGCAACGGCCGGACATTCACTCCGTCGCCATAAAGATCATTAAACTCGGGCGTTACCAGTAACATTCATAACTTTATTCTCACATTGAACCCTTGCATATCTGAGGACTGTGAGGGGTCGGCGTACTCTATATAAGCCACCCCTCCCCTCTGGAACAAGGGTTCACACCCCCTGTAACTCAACACTCCAATCAACAAAGCCTCTGAGGCATCGAGACGTAGGGCTGTTACCTCCTCCGAGAGGGGCCTGAACTTGTAAATCCGAGTGTACAACCTCGCCATAGCCAGACTCTACCCTCTCCTACGTACCCCCCATATCTACTGTCAGATCCGTTCCCACGACAGTGAGGAAAGAGATAGAGAGAAGATGAGAAAAAGTACAACTAATATTATAGCCAACCTTATAGCTAAGCTTGTTGTATATAAGTGACTATATGTGTTGGCTATAAATGATATGGAAACATCTTATAGTCAGCAGTTGGTTGTATTATTAACCATGCTCTTACTTTTTTATGTCTCTCTCCTCCACATAGGCAAAGTTGCCATGTAAGCAGGCTATAAGCCCACTATTGTGTACTTGCTCTGAACTGACTGCTGCATGCCGTGCTAGGTACTACGTCCCACGTCTCTCATTGGTTGATTCCTATTCATGTCTAGAAACAAGAAACGTGGTCGGGTTTGTTTTGGGAATATTTGATTTTCGTAAGATGACTATTACTAGCAATCGCCACAATAACCGTAAGATCTGCATCCGACGGTGGCACCTATTGGACGCAAACAGCAGTAGAAAAGAATTGCCACAAAACTGCCGCACCACACCGCACCCCTACACAAAGACTACCATGTGAGCGTTCGCAACTGCCACGTTCGGGTTGCGCTTGGCTCTTCGCCTCTTCGAGAAGACGAACAATGATGTTACTACTTCTACAGTATCGAATCAACTGTTGCATGTCCGTCCACCGCATGCGGGAGGGATAGCTTGTTGTAGTAAGCAAAAGCCTCTCCTCGTCTGTGAGCCATCGCGCGCATGGGTGAGGGAGAGGGCATACTAGTAGTAAAATCAAGCTTCTTCTCGTTGTACGAGTTGACGCGACACATCATAGCACTGTCCCCACATGCTTGCCTCTAAACTTGGCTAAAAGGCCCGCAGTGTACAATATATTTGCTGCAACCTCTAACATTTACCCCACCACAAATTAAAATATATATTCCTCTCTTGACCAGATCAGCGTGCAAACTACAATCACCAGGATGGCAGGTAGGGCCAAAAGATTATTTTAATCAAAAAATGCTTCGAGATGGCCTCGTAGCATGGAGCCGACTCCAACGATTATGTGGAGAGTATCATATACTAGTATCATGCATATATGATAGTACTAGTGTATGATACTACCTCCATAGTGCATAATATCATAGAGTAGTGTATCATAGATGATCATATTTATTGCCAAACATGATACGGTATCTACCTATGTTACCCTCTCTCTTCTTTAATTATCTGCCACATAAGCATGTTTACCCCCACTACGGCCAACCTTAAAGGCTGGTCATAGTGGGGAGTAAATTATATTAGTGTCATGCATATGACACTAGTCTAAGTTAGTATCTCCATAGTGCAAAGTAACATAGTAGTAGCAGTATCATAGATGGCTTTATTTATTAGCTTGTAGACTAATCCTTTCTCGGGAAGTGCTATGTTACAGTAACATATTATGTTACTCTAAACACCTCTTTCCTCATTAACTACATACCACATAAGCAAAATTTTCTTGGAGTGCGCTTTGTTACTATCTAAGTTACTCCCACTATGACTAGTAGAGGCATGGTACACGCTAATCCTAGACTAGTTACTACTACCTCCCCTACACATGAAACTGCCACACGAGCGTTCGGGTTGCGCTTGGATCCTCGCCTCTTCGGGAAGTCGAACTTGAAGGTACTACTACTATGTTACCACATGACTCTCTTTCTTCATTAATTACTTGCCACATCATCTACTTTGCCTAGACATGTGTGATGTTACCACCTATGTTACTCCCATTGTGGGTAGTCTTATTGGTTGGTTCCTATTCATGTCTAGAAACAAGAAACGTGGTCGGGTTTGTTTTCGCATTATTCAATTTTCGTAAGATGACTATAACTAGCAATCGCCACAATAACCGTAAGATCTGCATTCGACGGTGGCACCTATTGGACGCAAACAGCAATAGAGAAAAGAATTGCCAGAAAAATGCCACACCACGCCCCACCCCTACACATCAGACTGACACGCGAGCGTTCGCAACTGACACGTTTGTCGGGGGAATGACCCCCGGTACCCCAAAGGCGGCGAAACAACGCTTCAAGACATCGGGGCGGCCAACGCCCCTCAGTCCGGCTGCTCCGGCCGGCTAGCCACCCGGCCGCTCCGGACGGCAGTCGGACGGGCTGCCCGCCCGCCCGGGCTGACTGCTCCTCTGGCCGGTTGCTCCACCTGCGCCAGCGGCCGGCTGCCCCTGCCAGCCGACCAGCCAAAGTCAACTACGACGTCCCATCGGACACGCGCGGACAAGACGGACATCCATCGCGGCGGTGCACTATTGACGAGTAGCAGTGGCGCCATCATGTATAGTGTCACTTGTCCCTGGGCACTATTCATGAAGTGACCCAGGAGACAAGCATGACACCCCCACCATGCCTCTAGCTAGCTAGCTACCATGCCCACCATGCCACTACCTAGCTTACTCTCTATGCTAGCCCACACTATAAAACGGCACCCATCCATCCATCCAGGGGGGACTCCCACGCACACACACTTTCACCCACGGCCACACATGGCCACTAGCTCCCACGGTGGAGCTCTCTCATGCCCAATTGCTAACTAGCTCATACACACATATACAAGGCCAGATGCCTACGGCACTGACCTCAGATACAGCTCCAGGAGCACTCTGTACTGCAGATATACCACATATATACAGACATGCAGGAGTAGGGGTGTTATCTCTCCGGAGAACCCCGAACCTAGGTAAACCCCCGCGTGCTACTCGCATACCCGTCCCGGATATTCCACTGCAGTCTTGCCCTCACCTCAAGCCACTCCGTGGCATCTGTCGTCTCACGGACCCCCCTGCCGACTGACGTGAGAATACGACAACAACATTTGGGTTGCGCTTGGCTCTTCGCCTCTTCGAGAAGTCGAACAATGATGTTACTACTTCTACAGTATCGAATCAACTGCTACATGTCCCGTCCACCGCGTGGGCGAGGGAGAGCATGTTGTAGGAGTAGTAAAAGCAAAACCTCTCCTCGTCTGTGAGCCACCGTGCGCATGGGTGAGGGAGAGGGCGTACTACTAGTAATCAAGCTTCTCCTTGTTGTACAAGTTGATGCGACACATCATAGCACGGGCCCCACATGCTGGCCTCCAAACTTGGCTAAAAGACACACATTGTACAATATTTGCTGCAACCTCTAACATTTACCCCACACAAATTGAAATATATATTCCTATTTTGACCAGATCAGTGTGCAAACTACAATAACCAGGATGATAGGTAGGGCCAGAAGATTATTTTAATCAAAAAATGCTTCAAGACGGTGCTTAGAGGCATGGTACACGCTATCCTAGACTATGTTACTATACTACTACCTCCCCTACACATGAAACTGCCACACGAGCATTTGGTTGCGCTTGGCTCTTCGCCTCTTCGAGATGTCGAACAATGATGGTACTACTACAGTGGAGTACTACTAGTATGCTTCTGGCCATCTGACACCGAATGAACTGCTGCATGTCCACCGTGTGCGGGAGGGAGAGCATGTAGCGAAAGCTTCTCCTAGTCCTGCGAGCCACCATGCTCATGGGCGAGGGAGAGGGCGTTGTAATCAAACTTCTCCTTGTTGTGCGAGTTGACGCGACACATCAAAGCAGTGCACTCGATATATTTCAATAATTTGCGTTTACCGATGCATTAATTACAACGCATGCATGCATGCCATGACTTTCCTTTTGATACTTGCATGTGTTGATTTAATGCACCTTGAAGTAGTGCCCCGGCCCTAAAGCAAGAGATGGTGGTGCACGAGGAGGGCGAGCTCATGCCGACGGAACAGGACCCGACGATGGAGCTCTCTATGGTCTCTATGGACCTCACCTTGCTCCACTGCCCCTTGTGCCTCTGTCCCTTGAAGCCTCCAGTGTATGAGGTTCGAATACACCTTGTCCATTCGGCTGATCGAGCAAGGTGCAGGTTTCTTGATTGATGTAATGTTCGATTGATTTGTGTAGTGCAAGGGAGGGCACCTGGCCTGCGCGGACTGCTGCGGCGAGCGCCCCAGGAACCAGCGGCAGTGCCAGAAGTGCGAGCGCGGCGACGGCTTCGACGTGCGGAACATGGTGATGGACACCGTCCTCTCCTCGGTGAGGGTGGAGTGCCCACACGAAGGTTGTGGGCTCTACGTCACTTACCACAAGCTCGCCGATCACCAGAGCGTGTGTCCGCTCGCGCCCTGCAAATGCTCCGTGCCCATCTGCGGCTAAGGAGGCCCGCCGCCGGCGCTCCCCCACCACATCAGCACCATGCATCCCATGCCCGTGCACAGGATACAGTACGGCAAGGTGCTCCAGCTACAAGTGCCAGTGTCAGAGCTGCGGCTCTTGCTGCTCGCGGAGAAGGACGGCCGCACATTTTTCTTGGTCAGCGGCATGCTCGACATCGGTGCGCCTATCACCGTGTCGGTCATATGCATCAGAGCGGGGGAGTCCCCATCGCCGCACTACGCGGCCAAGCTGTGGGCGAACGGCCCACCGGGGGAGCCCAAAGGCAGGACCGATGCCATCAAGGTGGAAATCGAGGTGACAAGTAGCAAGGATCCCGGCGCCGTCGGCGTGCAGGAGCTGACCTTCTTCACAGTTCCGCCCGAGCTGCTGGCCGGGGCTGGGTTGTCGAGGACGGTTTCCCTCCACATTAAGATTGACAAGCTCACCTCCTAAATTATTCTACAGTGCCTTCTGTTTATCTTAGTAATATGCTAATATAGGGGTTAGCTCGGTCTACTTTAGCTTAAGAGATGGTGGATTTTGGTGGCGATGCAGCAATTACTTCGACATCAGATCAGTAGTTAAAGTAATTTCCAACAGTCGAACGGATATTTTGTGTCTGTTGGATATAAAGATCCTTTGGGTAAGCAGTATAAGCTACTTTATATGCTTGTTTGTTGAGGAAGTGTTGCATACTTCTGCGAGTTGATGCGACACATCAAAGTAGTACTACTACTAGTAGTAGTCACCCGACTGCGCACCAGGCAGACGAAGCTCGTGCCGTGTTGGTGCCGTGTGTGGCCCGCACATTAACCAAAACCTCGCACCTTCAGCTTAGCCTCCGCATTTTAAACTTCTCAATCTCAAGGCCAAGGAGCAACGGGAACCTATGATAGACCAAATCGGATGGTTGAGAACACTACAATTCGTAGCTACAGATGCATGTGTGAGAGAGGATGAGTGCGTGCGTGCACCTCTTCTCTTCATGTATAACGTACTAAACTCAGAGTACAAGTGTATGTGGGTGGCATCGACCTAGGGAGCTAGATATGGTGCATGCGAGAAGTCCCGAGAGACTAGGTGTGTGTGTGGGAAAGAGGGAGAGAGATGATATGTGTCGATGTAATGCGTGTGAAAAAAAGACTAGTCTATAGCTCGCCACGAGGCTATTCCTGGCGAACACCCCAATAACCGTAAGATATGTATTCGATGGTGCCAGTTATTGCACGTACATAGCAGTAGAAAACGAAGTACCGTGGCATATTACAAAACTACTACACCACGGCCGAGAACGCGTGCCCACGTTACGCCATCCGGGAATAGTGCCGCACTTCGAAATTAGAACCGTCAATAAATTTTGAGCTTGCGTCTCGTCACATTACAAATTACTACCATGCTATATTTAATTGCAAACCTATTCACACCGATCAAAACCTAAACGGTTTCCCACTTAGGAGCGTATTAGTACTCGGTTATAAATACTCTACTCCAAGATGACTGCACATTCCTCCTCAACTCCTCATCCACAAAAACAAACAAGTCTTTCATCATTGTTCCCTTGCGTCTGCCATGGCCAGCATGAGTTCTGGGTCGAGAGATTACTACCAGGGAGAGGCGAGCATGGAAGCGGAAGCACGAGAGCTATCCCACCTCACCGTGAAAGCAGCCGACATGTCCCGCTGCGCCGCCGTAGCAGCACAAAGGTCCCGCTGGGCCGCCGAGGCAGCACAGAGGTCCCGCCGCATCGTCGATGCAGCAAGGAGGTCCTCCCACACTGCGGCGTCCTGGGAAAATGTCTTGCGGGTAGACGAGGACTCTCACAGGTGCATGCGTGCTATGCTCGATGGCCTGATGGGTCGGATCTCCGGCTGGATGAAGCTGCAGGACAAGATGAATGCCTCATTTGAAAATGCTACCGGCATCATCCGGCGACTAGGGGAGGACAAGGCGAAGCTCCGCACCGAGCGCGACCTGCTGAGGGCAAAGATCGCCGGAAGGGCGAAGCAGGAGGAGGAAACCGCTGCCTTGTTGAAGAGGACGGGTGTCATCATCAAGAAACTTATGGACGAGAATGCCATGCTCTGCATTGAGCATGAAAGGCTGGTGAAGGAATCCGTGGATGCTGCCAAGCAACATATTGAGGACATGAAACTAATGAAAGATATCATCGCCGCTCGCCGCGAGAACTAGTCTCCGTGACCTGCAGCGCATCAAGAAAGTAGAGATCAGCGAGCCAGAGCGTTGTATGTGTCTTGCTTCTTCTTTTGCCCTTGTGTATTTCGGGCGTAGCCACATGTGGCTTTTTTAATTATCTTCCTAAATATGTAAGACAATTATTATCCACTCTCATCGTCCTTATATATTCATCAGTCTTGCTATAAGTCGCAGTAGATGCTATATAGGTCCGTCGGATCTTACATTAAGATTCATGCAAAATTTTCTTTTCAGATTTTGTTTTTTTTCTCTCTTAAATCTCAGTCGAATGAGACATAGCCACGCCATTATACAGGGGCTCGGGCGCCATTAATGGAGACTTTGGGAGAGATGTGGGCGTCAGGTGGAGGTCAAAGGGCTCTCCTCCCGATAAGCACGCACAGGGGTCTGATCGCACGCCTCCCATACTCAAATAGCTACCCCGCACGGTGCCTCCTAGCTAAGAAAAAATGGGGACGCGTGGCGGCACGTAAATGGTAAGTAGAACGCCCAGGGTTTCAATAATACTTGTGTTTCCGATTGTAACATGACAGCACTTGTTCCGAAATGACTTTGTTGATTGTTAATGTGTGCGCCTTCGCAAATCAGACAGCAAAATTACCACAGCATGTTGGTGCCATGTCATGACACCAAGCCGAGTTTCATGATTTTCATGCGTGTTTTGGATTAACAGGAATTAGAAAACCAAGTTTCTCAATGTTTCCAGCCGAGCCACGACGCCTAAATGTTTGAATTTCAGTCCCATTTCTTGCATGGGACCTACAAATTCACCCGAGGACACACATGTGATTTTTCAACCAAATTTGATGCATTGGAGCATGTGCTTGTAGTTCAAATTTGAATTATGCACATTAAATGACCAGAAACTCAATTAATGTATAAAATAGGCCAAACAAACCTGGAATAATTCCAAAATTTAACACGGCACTCATATAGTTCTATGTTGCCTCCATAAAGAAAATCAGGGGGGCAGCGTATATCGTTTTGCACAAAAAGGTGACACGTTCCCTCTCAGAACCACAAGCCTTCTTATGAGAAGCTCCAGTTTGCAAGAAGCTTATACCAAAACTTGTTCCAATTCGGCCAAAAAATTTACCACAGCATGTTAGTGTCATGACATGACACCATGTCAAGTTTCATGATTTTTAGGTGAGTTTTGGATTTACAGGAATTTAAAAACCAAGTTTCTCAATGTTCTCGGCCGAGCCACGACGCCCAGATGTTTGAATTTAATTCCCATTTCTTGCAAGGGACCTATAAATTCACCCAAGGACACACATGTGATTTTTCAACCAACTTTGGTGCACTGGAGCATGTGCTTGCAATTCAAATTTGAATTATGCACATTAAATGACCAGAAACTCAATTAATGTATAAAAAGGCCAAACGAACCTGGAATAATTCCAAAATTTAGCACAACAATCATATAGTTTTATGTGGCCTCTGTAAAGAAAATCAGGGGGAGGCAGCGTATATCGTTTCGCACACAAAGGTGACACATTCCCTCTCGAAACCATGAGGCTTCTCGAGAGAAGCTCCGGTTTGCAAGAAGCTTATACCAAAACTTGTTCCAATCCGGCCAAATTTTTTACCACAGCATGTTAGTGCCATGACATAATACCATGCCAAGTTCCATGATTTTCAGGAGAGTTTTGGATTTACAGGAATTTAAAAACCAAGTTTCTCAATGTTCTCAGCCGAGCCACGACACCCAGATGTTTGAATTTCATTCCCATTTCTTGCATGGGACCTAGAAATTCACCCAAGGACACACATGGGATTTTTCAACCAACTTTGGTGCACTGGAGCATGTGCTTGCAGTTCAAATTTGAATTATGCACATTAAATGACCAGAAACTCAATTAATGTATAAAAAAGGCCAAACGAACCCGGAATAATTCCAAAATTTAACACGACACTCATATAGTTCTATGATGACATGTTCCCTCTCGGAACCACGAGGCTTCTCGAGAGAAGCTCCGGTATGCAAGAAGCTTATACCAAAACTTGTCCCAATTCGGCCAAATTTTATACATATAAAAACAGGTGTTTAGATTATCCCGAACATCTCGCTACCTAGACCAATGTACTATGATTTGAATTCAACATAAAATGGATACAAATATTTGAATTGGATATCGTATGGTAAGTGTAGTTCATATTTAAAAATGATTACTACTATATGCATGTTTTTTGTTATCAAGATAATATTTAAATGATGGTATAACTTGACAACAATCGTATTCAAATAAGGAAAATTGATTCAAATTTAGTCCATATGGTAGACGACAATATATATATACATAGGGTGGAGTAAAATGTTCATATAGGGTGGAAGATCAAACTGTAGGACTACATCCATTGTAAACCGCAAGATCACCTAACGATATATTCGAATTCAACATAACGTGGATTCAAAAATTGAAATTCGAGATCCTGGCATTTGTAATCATATAAAAAGGGACATGACTCTTTCTTGTGGTGGGAATTGATTTGTTTTTTGTTGTTGTTGAGGGAAGTACGAATTGATTTGTTACTGTACATGCTAATCTTGTTCTCCCAATTTTTTTATATTTTTCTTGTAGTTTTTCAATGACATTTATAGCAATATAGTAAAAGGGGACATGACTCTCTTGTGTCTTGTATGAATTGTCTTTTTTTTTGTACACGTTAAGTTTGTTCTGCCAAACATGGAATCCGTGACTTGTTATCCAGAAATTTTCAAGCTCGAGTATTTTATGTCTCTTCTGCTGCGAAACTCCCGCCTCTTCAACCCCCGCCGCGATATCCCAAAATTTTGATGCACGCGAAAACTCCCCGCCTCATCCGAAATCGGTCCCGCCCCAGACATGCAAAATCCCCCTTCTACCCCTCAGCCGGAAGTGCCGCCTCGACGTTGCGTGGTCAAAACCGATGGGGGTTCGTTCGTAACTTACCCCACATTTCGGACAAGCGCGTCCCTAAGCCATGGCTCCCCCTACCTTCCCCTTCATACCCCGCCATTCGTACATCGAGGCCGCCAAAACCCCCAAAACCCCACGCTCCTCCGTCAGCCTCCCGACCGCCGCCCAGCCGGAGCCTCTTTCCCGATGATGTCGTCCACAACAACAGCTCGACGTCCCTCATCCACCGCACCGGATGAGGATCCGTCGTCGATCTCATCGTCCTGCCGGATCAGCCGCCCCGTCCTCCACCACCAAGGAGCTGCCCCGACGTTCGCCTCGTCTATCGCGCCACCTCCATCCCCACAGCACCATCTTGACCTGCCCCACCGGAACCGCAGCACCCTCACCAATTCCTTTGATGAAGCCGAGGCCTACTCGGCACCACCAAGGAGGTTCTACACTCACCGCTGCATTTTATCTTTTATTTGATCTCACGGGGCTGCCGGTGCTCGATACCGAACAGCCATGGCGGGTCTCCATCGACGGCGCCGTCGCCGGCCACTTCTTCCATGGCATCTCTCCCCCATGTCGTTGCTTCCTCAGCGGCAACTTCCACACCAGCACTAGCTGCTGCTGCTCTGGCTCTCACTCGCGTTGCGGCTCTACTCCGGCTCTCGCTCGTGATGCGGCTCTGCTCTTGCTATCGGTCACACTGCTGCACTGCTCTTGCTTTCGTTTGAGCTGCTGCTCTGCTCTACTCTTGCTGTCGGTCGCGCTGCTGCTCTGCTCTTGCTCTTGTTCATGCTGCTGCTCCACTCTTGCTCCCGTTCATGCTGCTGCTCCGCTCTTGCTCTCATTCCTGCTACTGCTCTACTCTGCTCTTGCTCTCGCTCGCGCTGCTGCTGCTGCACGGTTTGCGGCAGCTACAAGAGTTGGTGCTTTAGCACTCGCTCGCGGTGCTACTGCACGAGCTGCTCTCTGCTAGTGCGTTCCCTACTCGAGCGGCTGCTGATTTAGATCACTGCTTCTCTGCTACCAGTGCTTGAACGCCCTAAACTTCTATTGTAGTGCTCTGCTACTAGTTCAATCAGTTTTGTTAGTAAAATTCAGTTTCGACAGTAAAATTTAGTTTCAACTGTAAAGTTCAGTTTCTTCAGTTAAGTTCAGAGTCAACAGTATTTATAGCATCTGTCAGAGTGGCCGCGGCGCGTCTGATGCATTTTACATCTAGCACTTTTTGGTAATGTATTTTACATCATCTATTGCACATGCTATTAGACTCCCACTTCAGATTAATGTTGTCTGTCTTGTCCTGCTTCGGCCTCGCCGTTGTACACCTCACCGGAGCTGCTCCAACGACGGAACCGTCCATCACAGCGGAGCAGTACCCTCGGCGCCATCTCCAGAGGCCTCAGATCTTCTTCCCCGCCTCCGACAGTCACACCAGCATCACCATCCTCCATGTCCAACCCAATGATGCTGAGGTCAACAAGGCTATGCCGAAGAGGTTGTACACTCGTCGCATCACTTTGTTACTCTACATTCATGTTGATCCCTCAAGGATCCTTTGGTTCAAAGTAGTTGCAAATCTAGAAAGAAATGAACCATGGTCACAAAGTTAACAGGGAGAAAACTAAATGCTCTTTTGAATCACAATTTGAATTGGTTTAGCAAGATAGCCATTATATGATATTCATGTGGACCAAATCTAAGCTCACAAAATATTTCGAGGGCAGGCTTCACCCTGTTGAAGACTGCCTACTAGAATCGCCACTGGTTCAAAGAAAAAGTGAAGGAAAACATAGGAATTGGAAACTTTACTATGGTACTACTAGTCGTGCATTTGGTTAGAAGGAATGGAGCAAAGCAAAACTGGAGGATTTTTTTCCTTTGGTGTCTCAAAAAATGTAGGAATTTTAATATCCATTTGGACGTCCTTTTCAAATTAATATGCATGAAGAACAGGACTAAGTGCATTACCGGCATAATAAGATTCTTATTTTACATTTTCGTGTGGTTTGACTTTACTTTGACCATGTTTCTCCATTCCTGTGCTCTTCCAATTCATGTGAACCAAACACCTAGGTTGACAGAAATCCTATGTTTGCAAGTGCTCTGTTTTGCACATGCATTCCTATCCTATTCCCGTGTTTTTCCTGTCTCTGCGTTTTTAGAATCCTCCAATTCTAAGGAGCCCTTACAGATTTACTTCATTTTCAGATAGGTGTCAAAGAAAACTCTATGTGTTTTGTCCCGCTCCTGCCATGCCGCCATCCACCCCACCTGAGGTGCACCATCGACGAAAGCGTGCACGGTAGGAGAGATTCCCCCTGTAGACCTTCTTTCGCCGCCTCAGATCATCTTCCCCCTTGCCGGCAGCCATGCCACTGCATTACCATCATCGACTGAGCAGATGAACCTGAGGACTACACAGTTCCGGAAGAGAGGTCGCACTCTTTCGTGTCTGCTTACGTTATACATCGGTTATTATTACATGCTACTTTATCGTCCTGTTCACCTCTTATACTCTGAGTCAGGTCCAAACTAATGTTCCAACTTCAGTTTTAAAATGCCCGTTGGGCACATATCGAGGCAGCAACAAATAGTATCTGTCTACTATCTGGTTCATCTGGGGTCTTCTATGTGGTTCATGTTCGGTGGGCAACAAACAGTAGATGAGCCATCGTCTATCTTTTTAAACTGAAGCTATCATCTGCCTGCTATCATTAGTTTTGGATCTATCCACTTGTTTGCTACCATCAGTCTTGATTTCTGCATGCACCCCTTAGGCCTTACATAATCTAACTATGTTTTTTATTATGTATGTCAGTTATTGTACACAATCGTACTAAACATGTAGAGAAAAAGAGAAGACCGTTGCATGGGAATATAATGTCATGCAGACGCCGCTCCATGGTGGGCGAAGTGAGGGCCCCCCTCCCCCCATTCCAGATTGTATTCTAGAGGAAGATAACTATTCAGAGGGGGATTCAGAGGGAGCCGACCACTCCTATTTACCCCCTGAGGTGTTTGCTCTAACCTGCCATGCTGATGTTGATCATATCATGCATATGTCGCCTCGCATTGCTTACTTTATACACCTTATATGTCATCAGCTTAGTTTAGATTTGCTTTGTGTGAATGCCACAAGTTTGGTTGCTATATCATACTCCCTCCGTTCGTAAATAATTTTCTTTTTAGAGATTTCAACAAGTGACTACATACGGAGCAAAATGAGTGAATCTACACTCTAAAATATGTCTATATACATCCGTATGTGGTAGTCCATTTGAAATCTCTAAAAAGACAAATATTTAGGAACGGAGGGAGTATATGTATGCAATGCCATCTTCTTTAGCCAGGCATCATATATGTGAACCATGCAATGCCATCCTGTTTAGCCAGTCATCGTATATGTGAATTGTATCGTGCCATACTATTTTTTTTCATAATGTATTCCATTTGTCAACAATGTTTGTACATTCATCTGCTCTTCCTGTGCATCAGCCATTTGAGTCGGTGATCGGAAAATCTGGAGTGAAAACAAGGTCTTCTGAGCAGTCAGTGCTACATGTCAATGCAGATTTCTTGCTGCTTACAGATAGCTCCTCAGAGGAGGATTCAAAGACAGATGACCAGTCGTATTCCCACCCCCCCTGAGGTGTATGCTTTAACTTGGTAGGGTTATATTGCTCATATCATGCATATGGTGTCTTGCATTACCATGCCATCTGCTTAGATTACACATGCTTTGTGTGAATGCCTCCAGTTTGCTTTCTATATCAGATATGTGAATTATGCAATGCCATGTTTTTAGCCATTTATCATATATGTGAATTATGCACCGCCATCCTCTGTAGCCAGGCATCTTATATGTGAATTATCTCATGCCATCCTTTTTTTCATTATCTATTCCATTTGTTGACAATCTGTGTATATTGAACTACTCTTCATGTGTATCAGCCATTTGAGCCGGTTATGGAAAAATCTGGAGTGAAAACAAGGTCTTCAGAGCAGGCAATGGTACCTGTTGAAGCATATATCTCGATGGTTACAGATAGCTCCTTAGAGGAGGATTCAGAGACAGATGACCAGTCCTATATCCCACCCGAGGTGTATGCTTTAACTTGCAATGTTTATATTTCCCATATCATGCATATGGTGTCTTGCATTGCTTAGTTTACACATCATATACACAATATTCAATGCCATATGCTTAGTTTAGAGATCATACATGCGAGTGCCAGCTGCTTAGTATATGAATCAATTATGTGAATTATATCATGCCATCCTGTATAATTAGACAACATGTATGTGAATTATTTCATCCCAACCTATTTTAGAAAGACATCATATATAGCTTTGTCATGTTATCCTGTTTAGATACTCATCATATGTTGAATTATGCCATTATATCCTGTTAAGTTTTCCATCATATATCTGAAACTGTGTCATGCTATCATGTTTAGTTTTCCATCATATATGTGAAATTGTGTCAAGCTGTCCTGTTTGGTTAGACAACATATGTGTGAATTACCACATCTATCTATGATACAATGTCTGTACATTCAATTTCTTTTCTTGTTTATCAGCCATTTGAATTGGAGGGGGTGATGGCAGTATCTAAGGGAGTAAAAACCCGTTCTTCACAAAAGACGGTGCTACCCATCTATGCAGATAGAACCATGGTTGTACTGGCCCATGAACTAGCACCACCACACATAATCGAGACTCTTCCCGATTGTACACTTACACCGTTGGACAGAGAACCAGCTACACCCCATCTAACCCCAACTCCAGCAGATAGTAACCCACTTCTAGTTGACACAGCACCATGTCCACCACAGAGTACCCCCACACGAGCAATTTGTAAAGCAACTGCAGTGCCCAAAGCACGAAGACCACCACAGCGAACCCAAGCTCCACGTTTAAAGCAGAAGAGAAACTGTTCTCAGGTCAGATTCCATAGCTGTGATCCATATTCCTTTGCTCTTGCATCACTGTATTTACTCATACCAACTAATTTTGAATTTAAGTATCCAATTGAAACTCCAATGGCGCAACAGGTATGTTTTAAACCTATTTCTTTAACTGGATTGCTGTTCTAACTTCTTGCTCTATGTTGATTTCAGTTTCAGTTGTATAAACAATTATGTTCTCATGTCATGCACATTACAAGTGTTGTTAGTGTTGTGTAGTTTCCCACAATTATTTTATGTCTATGCTGCTTTGTCTTAAATATATATGATTTGAATTGTGTCTCTATCTTCATTTGGCAACATAAACTAGGATGATATAGACAATACAGTGACCATAGTACATAGATTAATGTTTGTTTCATGCTATTATCCTGTCCACCTTACTACTGAATTGGTTTACCAAAATGAGTTTCATATACTACATGCTAAACCTGTGATGTGTCTGCTTGTTTCTCTTGTAGAATGCGAACAGAATATTGGAGAAGAGCGCCCCATTATGCAATGGTAGAGAAAGTAATGCAGATAAGGTTCAAAATAGTGAGACAACCCTGTTGGTTTCCAAGAAAGGTGATAAAAACTATCTTGTAGACAATGAGACGACCCCAAAGTCCTGCGTTGATGTAGTGTTTGAGTTACAGGCCACTACCGCTGGCAGAAGCTCTTCGAACTCGCTGCCTGAATCACTTCGGCTTCTGCAGTCTCAGCTACAAGCTGAAAGGCATCAGTCAGCTATGCTGCGGCAAGAAGCCAAAGGACTGAGGAAGTCCCTGTAGAATTCAGATGCATACTTTCTGGTGCAACAACAAGCACTGGACGATTTTAGCGCCAAACAAGAGAAAACTAATAAGCTTGCTAAGCTTCTTGCCAGCATGGTGGGAATCCAGGATATCGTTTGTTGAGCTCTTCTGAAGTGGTTTCAGTTCTGGACTTGTTTTGCTGCCGCGTTTATTTTCACTGGTGGCCAATTTAGACGCCCAGTGTATGTAATATGCTACTTTGTTCACTATATTTGCACTAGTGGCAAACTTTGATGCCCACTGGATGTAATATTTGTAATAGCCGTAATAGCCTAGCGTAAGTTGCTTGCTTATTTATTTCCTTATTGTCTTGTTTATTTTTTTCCTTGTAGTCGCTGCAGTTCTTTTTCTGCGGTAACCTTTTTTATTTAGAACTAGGCCACAATAACCAAGGGCAACATACGGACCGTGGGTCCTGCTGCCACCTAAGGTCCGTATGATCCATGGGCCTTCTACAGGCCATAGATTCAATGGGGCTGCTATGGGCCGTATGATGGATTTGCCAAACATGGGCCGTACTTTCGTGGACAATTAATGGACCGCAATATGGGCCATAAACGGGCTATAATTGGAATCGTCTGTTTATGGGCCAACCATAACGGGCCGTTAATAGGCCCATGTGTACAACGGGCTTAATTCTATCGGCAGGCATAACGGGTCGTTAATGGGCCATATTTGATGACGCTATTAAAATGGCCCAACAGATTAAAGGGCCACAGATGGGCCGACTTTAACCACGGGCTGAATATGGCCCACAAGCGGAACAGGCCAGTAACGGACCGTAAGTAATCGAATGCCGGAACTGAGCCCGATAATAAATGGGCCCTTAGAAGGCCGAAAGATAACACGGGCTGGAATGGCCCAATGAAATAATGGGCCGTTAATGGGTATAAAGCGATACACAGTTCATTATGGGCCAGTTTCACCACGGGCCGTATATGGGCCAAGATTTACAAAGGGCCTCATATGGGCCGAAAAACGTCATGGGCCATACATGGGCCGGAAGTTACAACGGGCTGGAATCATATTGGACAGCCCATATGGCGCTACTGGGCCTAATTCGGATAGGCTATAACAGGTCGTGAGTTAGCGAGCTGTAAATGGGCTATATGCGAGCAGGCCATTAACGGGCCTTCCGTGGGCCGGGCCGCTACCTTCTGACTAAGTCAAACGGGCCGACCTTTTGACATGAATGGGCCACTGTTGGGCTGAGCCATGTGTCAACGTATCATAGGCGCGTCTCGTCCATTCGCTGGATGACATCTGGCCTGGCACTGAGCTGACACATGGATACTCCGGCGAATGAGAATTTTAGACGTGGAAAATGCCCATTGGTCGGGGCTGTTAACGGGTTATCGGATCCAAACCGGAACCCGATAGCTTAACGGCGACCCATTACGGTGGATGCCATGTGTCGGTTACACTTGACGAAAGCATTTCCATGACGCGCGATTTATCGTCATAGAAGTGGACACTTCTGTGATGATAATTTTGGTATTGTCATGGAACACTTCTACCACAGCACAGGTATGACTATCTTGATTCTGTCATAAAATCGTCATGGATGTACATGCATGACAGAAAATGTGACCTACTGTGACAAACACGTATCATCATGGAAGTGTATTTTTT
Source organism: Thinopyrum elongatum (assembly GCA_011799875.1). Classification (NCBI taxonomy): domain Eukaryota; kingdom Viridiplantae; phylum Streptophyta; class Magnoliopsida; order Poales; family Poaceae; genus Thinopyrum; species Thinopyrum elongatum. The sequence continues at coordinate 205,382,403 of CM022303.1, forward strand.
TGTAGTGTTGATATGTCTCCAACGTATCTATAATTTTTTATTGTTCCATGCTATTATATTATCTGTTTTGGATGTTTTATATGCATTAATATGCTATTTTATATTATTTTTGGGACTAACTTATTAACCTAGAGCCCAGTGCCAGCTTCTGTTTTTTCCTTGTTTTTGAGTTTTACAGAAAAGAAATATCAAACGGAGTCCAAACGGAATAAAACTTTCATGATGATTTTTCTTGGACCAGAAGACACCCAGCAGACTTGGAGAGGGGGCCAGAAGAGTCCCGAGGGTTCCACAAGCCCTCAGGGCGCGCCCAAGGGGGGGCGTGCCCACCTGGCTTGTGGGTCCCACGGGACTCCTCCAACCCTAATTCTTTCGCTATAAATTCCCAAATATTCCCAAACGACCAGAAGCGTCAACCAAAATACTTTTCCACTGCCGTAACCTTCTGTTCCCGTGAGATCCCATCTTGGGGCCTTTTCCGGCACCCTGCCGGACGGGGATTCGATCACATAGGGCTTATACATCAACTCTATTGCCCTTCCGATGAAGCCTGAGTAGTTTACCATAGACCTACAGGTCCATAGCTAGTAGCTAGATGGCTTCTCTATCTTTGATCTTCAATACAATGTTCTCCACGATGTTCTTGGAGATCTATCCGATATAATATTCTTTTGCGGTGTGTTTGTCGAGATCCGATGAATTGTGGATTTATGATCAGATTATCTATGAATATTATTTGAATCTTCTCTGAATTCTTATATGCATGATTTGATATCTTTGTATTTCTCTTCGAATTATCGGTTTGGTTTGGCCAACTAGATTGGTTCTTCTTGCAATGGGAGAGGTGCTTAGTTTTGGGTTCAATCTTGCGGTGTCCTCACCCAGTGACAAAGTAGGGGTAGCGAGGCACGTATTGTATTGTTGCCATCAAGGGTAAAAAGATGGGGTTTTCATCATATTGCTTGAGTTTATCCCTCTACATCATGTCATCTTACTTAAGGTGTTACTCCGTTCTTATGAACTTAATACTCTAGATGCATGTGGATAGCGGTCGATGTGTGTAGTAATAGTAGTAGATGCAGGCAGGAGTCGGTCTACTTGACACGGACGTGATGCCTATATTCATAATCATTGCCTTGGATATCGTCATAACTTTCCGCTTTTCTATCAATTGCTCGACAGTAATTTGTTCACCCATCGTATGTTTTCTTTCAAGAGAGAAGCCTCTAGTGAAACCTATGCCCCCGGGTCTATTTTCCATCATATATTTTCAGATCTACAAACCAAAAAACCCCAAAATACCTTGCTGCAATTTATTTACTTTTACTTTGTTTTACGTTTTAGTAATCTTTTATATCTATCTCCATCAGATCTCATCCTTGCAAGTGACCGTGAAGGGATTGACAACCCCTTTATCGCGTTGGGTGCAAGTGTTTGATTGTTTGTGCAGGTGCATAGATTGGAGACTTGCGTGTACCTCCTACTGGATAGATACCTTGGTTCTCAAACTAAGGGAAATACTTATCTCTACTTTGCTGCATCACCCTTTCCTCTTCAAGAGAAAAACCAACACAAGCTCAAGAAGTAGCATCTGCGTCGCCGTCTTGGTTTTCCAGTGGGTGTTTCGGCTTTCCGGTGTTCCATTGGTAGCTTGACGCCTCTGCCCCGATGTTAGATTCAACATCCATGTGACACTGACCTGGGTTTGGCATCTCGCAGCCCTAGGTATATTCATCCATGACCTGCTCTTCACCATGTCTGGTCCAACGTGTATATCCATCCATGAATCCCCGAGAGAGTAAGTGCCACTGGACATCTGCAACTTGATGTGACTCTGTATTGGCACAATGAGTACATGGACACAGGATGTAATCCGCATCACCAATTCTCTTCTTTGTACTTTCAGCCAAATTCATGAACTCTGTCACACCACTGATCAAATCTGTGGTTCTCAGATTCTTCATCCATTCAGATCGTTCCATCTGCACCACACGAATGGTAATTAAAAACAAAACAACAACATTAATACACGGATTAACTGATGCCCAAAGATGCGTGCATAAATCACAAGGTTTTATTTTCATAATTACTGAGGGTGCTCCATATTGTTTTCCAGACGTGCAATGACAAAAATTAATGGCCAGTCAATTTACACGCAGAGTACTACAACACTACCCTTAGGAATTCAATACCTTAATTAAGCCACTCATGAAAAGAATACCTTAATTAATTAGCCGCGCAGCGACCTCCACCCAGTAGATAGAGAAGCGCCATGCGGTGACACGCCGAGATAGCAGGGTCGAGGAGCGAAGCTTAGTGCGGCCGCCACCTAAAGTTCAACCTCCACTATCCCACCATCGACTGTGATGGATGTGCTCCAATCACGCCGCCACCAACCTCGATGGTTGAGCTCCTCCTATCTCCCGCCGCAGACCGAGGATTGACCTCCTGTGACGCCGCCACCACCCACCTATCGAGGATTGACTTCTTATCTAGTAGCCGCTGCCTAGGCCACCGCTGCCACCATCTCTATCTGTAGGGCGGTTGTTTTATTTTTTGACAGATATCCACAGAGCGGTTGTTTACACGGTATCACTGTAACTCAATTATATGTACAGGGTAGTACTTCACATACGGTTATGTCACGGCCACCGTGTCTCACCTACGTTGTCTTCTCACACGGTTTGGTGTGGAAATCGTGTGTGAAGTTGTAATACCTAACACAAACGACATGTATAAACAGTGTGCCGTATACAACATATAGTGCCATAAGTAGTTCCCGACTGTTAGCTTATCCCCATAGTTTCCCCATTTCCCCCAAATCCCTAGATAGCCTCCAAATTCCCTCGCATGGCGCTGACATTGGGGGAATGCGGACGAGTGGTGCTGATGGTTTCGGTGTGGCTACTCCTGCTCGTATCGCCGCTCTCGGCAGCGCCGCCACGACGGCGGTCGATGCCGAGAACTTGCCTAAGGTCATCAGAAGGCAGGTGTACTATGGATCCGAATCATCCTGTCAGGTTCCAATCTATCCCAATATTTTTTAGCATGTCCAAAGTAGCTCCCTACTGAATCCGTCCTGAATGACCCCCCCCCCCCAGGAAAGCGATTTGCCGTCGGATCCGAAGCATGACTCCAGACTCCCGCAACACGAGTTCGACTCCAAGTTTTGCGCCACCAAGAAGTACCAAAAGCTGAGTTGTGCGCACGGGCACACTCCCGCTCGACGTGTATGCACGGAGGGATTTGACATTGGCAGGCGGTTTCTCAGTTGGCCCTTAGAGGTTAGTGCTAAGTTCATCATTTTACTTGAGTTAATGCCACCACTCATCTTGAATACTATTTAACATTGGCAGGGATATGAGGCTTGTGCCTTTGTTAACTGGCTGGATGAAGAATGGCATGACAAGGCTCGGAGTGTTATCACCAAGCTCGCAGAAGATAACGTAAAGCTGAAGAAGAAACTGGCTGACTTGGAATGTACAATCAGTACGATGAAGCAAGAAAGAATCAATCACAGGCAATAGGTGAAAGCAAGAGACAAGAAGGAACTAGCATGTGTAGTTGTGGTTGTCGGATTAGCCATGTTCTATGCGCTGTTTGCAATGATGATTAGGGGTTTTGTTTGATAGTATTGCTAAAGCACATCTAGATGTGCTCTAAGTAATGCACATCTAGGTCCTATGCCATTGATGTCACACGAAGATTCGTGTAGATATTTTCCTTTGTATTTTTTTCTTTTCCTTTGTAGTTTGATTATTGCTGGCTTCATCAATAAGAAGAGCTCATTGTATTGCTTGCCAACTGTCCTACTCCGTTCGTACCGGTACCGGTGCATAATCCCAAAACTCGTTCCTTGTTTTTGTCCTAAAAAAAGAAATCAGCCAATAGGAGTCCTGCGGCTAGTATGCATTCAATGACTTCAGACTATTTAGCATAACATGCATGCAATGGTCAATTCTCGGCACGCAATGGTATTGATTACCAAATACTCCCTCTGTCCCAACATAAGTGACTCAACTTTGTACTCCTCTGTCTCGGTTTGTAGGGCGTGCGTGTAGTTTTAGGTCATTGATTTGACTAACTAAATATGAGTTATATGTCACCAAAAGTATATCATTAGATTCTTAAGTGGATGTAGTTTCTAAACATATATTTTTCATCAAATATAATACATATTTAGCTACTGAAATTTTCAACCTAGAATGGCGCGCATGTCTTATAAACCGAGATGGAAGAAGTACTAAAGTTAGTGTAATGTTGAGTCACTTATTTTGGGAAGGAGGGAGTAATTGTAACACCCTGGATTTTGGCCCTTTCTTTTTCATTTGAATTTCTTTGGGATTTTACTTGAAATTGCTTTTATGTGGCTGTATGGTCTTGAAACCTGAGGAGATCACCTTTGATTCCTCTCCCTAGTGGCTTGTCATCCTCAAAACCATACCAAGATCATGTCATTTTCATCTTAGCCCAAACCCAATATTCTTTTTCTTGGGAATATTCCTTTTTACTATTAAAGGAATAACCCTGTTTGCCCTAGGTTGTGAAGCAACCTATATTTCTGTCTTCCACAAAATTCTCAAATAATTATCATAAATTGTTTGGATCTTATATGCCCCAAATATGACCAAACTTTCCTTTCTTAGCCCAAAAATAATTCATCAATATTCATTCTTCAATTCTGTCCAATGTGGCTTTTTGTGAAGGAAGTGCCACCTATCTTTTCTTGATTGCTTCCAAACTTTTTGGGCATGCTATCACATCCAAATTATTGCCTCATGCCAAAATTGAGCTCCATTTGCCTAGCCAATCTTCCTCAGTAATTTTCCAAAGTTTCTGTCAGATGGAAGCCTTTGTGAAGGAAGTGCAAGGTAGGAGTATCCAAATGAGCTGAAATTTTTCAAGCTCTTTCATGTGCTCATATAATGACCCTCTACAAAATTTTAGCTCCATTAAATAATCTATGTGCGCACACCATCAAATCTTTGTTTTTGGCTGTCGGATTCAGGGCTCTGCAGACCCGAGGAAGGTTCGAACTCTGGGGCGTGTGCGAAGAACTCAACCAACTCGCCGCCCTACAGCCTAGCTTGATGAATGAGGAAGAAGTTGAACACGGCAGTTTACCTAGGTTCGGGCCACCTTGCGGTGTAAGACCCTACTCCTGCTTTGTGGTGGATTTGCCTCACGAGGGGCTGAGGATGAACAAGTACAAGGGATGAAAAACCTCGCGAGGTCTGCTCTCGGGTGATGGTGAGTCGTCCTCCTCTATGGTAGTGGCTAACCTATATATATATAGTGGCCTTGGTCCTCTTCCCCCAAAACATAGGCGGGAAGGGATCCCACAGTGGCCAATTTGAAAGGGGACAAGTAGTACATCTTATCCTAACGAAAGGTGGTCTTCTCTTGCAAAGCTTCTGTTCGTGACGCCGTGGTGGGCTCGGCAATGACATACATCCTGCCGTCCTGGCGGTCCTGGTCTTGTTGCATTGGAATGGAAACCTTTGCCTGATTCCTCGGGAACCCACGCCTGCGACTTAGCTCCAAAGGGGAAACTGTCTTCTCTGTGCCTGCCTGGCCTTGGTCGTCATGGCTTGCGTCACTTCAACTTCGTGAGGTTGGGCACCTGCATAGGAATCCCTGCTCCTCAGGAGGTAGCCTGGGGAGGCCGCTCCCTCAGGAGGTCTTGGCGTCGTCTGCCTCGCGAGGCTTGGCCCCTCGCGAGGGTCTTGTCTTGATAACCTTTGTAGGTGGGCCGTAGCAGGCCGTCGATGGAGCCACACCATGGGCCGCAGGCAGGCAAGTCTGGGTACCCTGGTTCCCAGAATGCTGACAGTAGCCCTCGGGCCCAAGGCGCGCTCGGACTTGGCTTCGAGGCGAAGCTAGAGGGTAAGGGCAAAGCGCCACGGGCCCCAATCGCCTGCGGGCCAGGCTGACGCGTGGCGCTTGATGGGACATGGGCATCTCCACTTACCCATGCTGCCTCGGCAACCGTGCGACTTGACAGCTGCCTGATGCATGCAGATAGGCCATCATTGCTCGGAGTGTGGGAGGCCGCCGGTTAGCCTCCCCCCACCTATAAATGGGAGAGGGGGCAGGGCGCCCAGCTCATCTTCATCTTCTCGCCACCTGCCCTTCTTCTTCGTCCCACCACCATCTTGCCGGAGCTTCCATGGCGCCAGTGAGGAGGTTCTCGGCTGCCGAGAAAGGAAAAAACCCCTCTGACAGAACCGGAGTTGCTCCCTCCAAAGAAAAGGCATGGCTGCCCCCGCGATGCCGCTACGACGCCCATGGCAACACGACCTTGGCATGAACGTGCTCCACCGGGCTTCCCGGTCCATGCGGATGTTCCCACACATAGCCCCACCCACAAGAGCGACCACGGACGCCGCGGGGAACGGAGTCGTGGAGGAGAATAGGCGGTGGCTGCATGGCCACCCCGCCCCCAGACCCATGCCGAGGGCATGGCCCGCGAGTTTATGGTGTGGGCGGTAATGCCGCCACGCACGTGGATCCGGCTTCTGCGATTCCTGGCGGGGGAGATACCGCCCAAGGGGCCCGTCGAGCTGTGGCTGCAAAACGATGGCTGCTGCAACCAAGCCTCAGAGGCGGAGGTTGAGGCCGTCAACCCTGGCGACGTCTTCATGACTCGAGGATGGGGCGCGATCGCCCGCGCCTGCAACTCGGAGGGGAGGCACGCCATCCATTTCAAGTTCGATGGGGCATCGACGGTCTTCTTCAAGGTCTTCGGGGAGGATGGCCGGCGTCAAGAGTGCTGCCCTGGGGGAGGCGATCGAGACGGTGACCACCCTTCAAACCGGTGCAGCGGCGAGGCCCCTGGTGGTGAACTTGCCCTTGGCCTTGTCTGTGACTCCTCCGGCAGCAGTAGCAGCACGTCCTCTGGTCCAGGAACAAGCGACGACGATAGCTACGAGCCGCCACGCCACTGCGCCCGGGCCTAGGGGAGGAATGGTGCTATCTTGATGTCGCGGGCGACGCTGCCGAGGCCATGGCTCTCAGGGGGCTTTTCCTTTTATTCCGTTCCTATGCGAGAATCACGATAGGCCCCGCGGGGGTGTGTAAAAACCATGACGCTCGTACTTTAATGTTATCATTTCTAATCTATGTCGTGTTTGCGTCCCTCGCTCTGGCATGGTTCCCCCTTTCATTCTCGCGGTAGCTTAGTGCTCTGCGTCGATAGGACCCAATCCCCAGGCGAGCTTCGGCCGTCACTGGTATGCCAGGTCATGATGCCGTGGTCAAGGCCAGGAGGTGAGCGGCCCGAGGTCCGGTAAGAGCCCCTGAGGCGCGATGCTCAGGAGGTCCCCTTTGGCGCGCAAGCAGCTCCCGAAGGACTAAAAGGGCAGTTTCCTTGCCCAAGCGAGATCACGAGACACAGAATGTTGATTATGAGGTTCATGCCCGCGCATGTGAGGTGACTTATCTTGGCGAGCCTGTGGTGGTTCCTTTGCTGCGAGGGCAAACTTCTTGTGCGTCGTTAGGCTGCGCCCCTTTTCCCGATGGCGCCCCCCCCCCTTGCAAGGCTCCCACCGACTCCATCTCCCCCACTCGTCTGTGTGCTCTATGTCCTCGGGACCCGGCTCTCGAGTGAAGCTCAGTCGCCACTGGTATGCTAGGTCGTGATGCCGTGGTCAAGGCCAGGGGGCGAGGGCGCGAGAGAGCCGGTAGGGGCCCCTGAGGCACGGTGCTCAAGGGCCACCCTTTAATGTGCAAGCAACTTGTGTAAGAGAAGAGTGGCGGCGCCCAAGGGGGTGCCCAGGGGGGCCGTGCCCCTTGGCACGTAGCGTGGCATCCTTCCATGGTGACGGGGCGTTGGCGACGCCGCTCGTGGTCTCACCTCCGGAGGCTCCTGCGGGTTAGCTGAAAAACATAACATGCCGTCGTGCTTGCTATCCTGCTGATGGTCTTTCCGCGAGAGGACGAAGGCACTAAGGACCCGGCGAGGTGACATGTGCGGGGCTAGCCGCGAGTCAGAGCTCGGTCTCTTAGGTTTATCGACGCTGCAGGGACGGACCCGAGCACAGGCGCCGTGCCAGTAGCCCCATTGCGGGATGAGCGAGAGGTGGGTTAGAAGTGCGTGGGGGCCGCGGAGGGCAACCCCATAGGTAACGAGTCAACGGGCATAACGTTAACCATCATAATAACTTGAACATGCATAACTGGTCCGGGGTACACGAATCAAAATGACGCAGCTGTTGGGGCGGGCCCCGACAGCTTGAGGATAATGCAGCCCTAGGGGCGCCCTCAACTGAACAAACCAAAAAGTCACCTAGCACCATCGTTGTACTGGTGTTGGAGTAGCTGAAGACGCATGCTGTAGAGATCGCTCCTCATGAGCCGGTTGGCTCCTGAGGCCTGAGAGGCTCTGGAGGTCCGGGAAGCTCGCGAGGGTCCGGCACCTCCTCCGTCAGGACCGCCTGGCGCCTGGCCTCGTGAGCCACTAGGACGCCCTGCATGCAGCGCTGGTGCGAGGCAGCCATGTCCAGTAGGCCGAACGGCATGCGGACGTAGCTGCGGGGGTAGCCCCCGCTCTGTCCAACGCGGGACAGTCAGAAGAGCTCCTAAGAAGCAGCCCTATTGAGGCCTAGGATGTTGACGCACACGCGTAGCTCACCACCTACGTCAGGGGCGGCAGCTACACTGGATGGTGTAGGGCGACGCTTGCCACGCATGGCTCGTGCCTCCTGAAGCTCCTCGATCGCCTTGGTGATGAACTCCTGAGCGCCTGGCGCCTCACACCTTGCGCCTTGCTCATGGAGGCGCACGTCGAAGCACGCCCCCACGTGGTGCCTGAACGCCTCCCTCGTGACGCCGGTGAGGTCGGAGGCCCTCCAGACAAGAGCCCCCGAGCCCGTCCTGAGAGGGGCGTCGGGCGCACCTTCCTATGCGAGAGGGAAGGGCGCCCCAGCAGTGGGTGCAGGGCCTGAGGCACGATCATCGGGCGCCCCAGCCTCCTGACAGACCTTGGGGAGGAGCTGCTTCTTCTTCTTGGGGATGGCCTCAGGAGGCCGGATGGCACCCTCGTCGTCAGAGTTCTCGACTACCGCAGCCTGGTAGGCGCGCTCACGGGAGCCCACCGAAGCCTTTTCGTCGCAGGCGACCGTGATGATGCTACCACTCCCTGGCATCTTGAGGACATTGTAGCCGTGGTGCATTGCCGCCTTGAACTTGGCGAGGGCCGGATACCGGAGGATGGCATTGTACGGGAGGCGAATGTGGGCGATGTCGAAGTCGATGAGCTCGGTGTGGTAGTTGTCGCGCTGGCCGAAGGTGACAGGGAGCCGGATCTGCCCTATGGGGACGGTGGAGCCATCGGTCACCCCTGAGAAGGGCTTGGTGGGGAGGAGCTGGTCGTACGGCACATGGAGCGTCTCAAATGTCTCAACGGAGAGAACATTGAGCCCCGCGCCACCATCGATGAGCGTTTTGGTGACGAGGACGTTGCTGATGGTCGGTGTGCAGAGCATGGGGAGCGCGCCAGCGGCGGCTAAGCACTTGAGCTGGTCCATGGAGTCAAAGGTGATGGCCTGCTTGGACCATCTGAGGGGACGCGACGCCTCAAGCTTGGGAAGGGTCGCGTTCACCTCGCGAGTGAACTGCTTGAAGATGCAATGAGAGGCGGGGGCCTGAGCACCGCCCAGGATGCAGGCGATCGCGTGTGGCTCCTGGAAGCCCCCAGCCCCATCATCCTGGCGGTTGTCGTCGTTTCTCCTCGGTGGCGGCGGCATTGGAGGAAGGCCGGCATTTCCCTGAGGACGGTCCTCGCGGCGCTGGTCACGCCAGGGACCGTCATGAGGCTGGCCCTGCCAGCGGTCCTCACGAGGCTGATCGTGCCAGTCCTGGCGGGTGCCGCGGTTGTCCCAGCGGCCACCACCGTGGCCTCCTTCATGGCCGTAGCCACGGTCGTTGCGCTTGGGACGGCGGCCAAGGCGCCCGTCGTGGATTGCCCTGAGCTCCTAGCAGTTTTTGGTGTTGTGACTATGGACGTTGTACAAGACGCAGAACGGGCGGTTGCCCCTGGAGGATTCGCCGTGGCTGGAGTGGGTGATGGAGTCGCGGTGCGGCCGTCGCGACGCACCGACAGTGGCAGCGACGAGTCCTGCTATTCACGAGCAGCAAGGTCGGTGGCGGTGTTAGCCATCGGGTAGGCAGAGCGGCAAGGAGCGCCATTACCCATGGGTGTCGTCTAGGCGACACGAGCGGCCCGGCACTCGGCACGGACACAGCGAGCGTCAGCCATAGGAACGGCGGAATGACGGCGGAGCGAGCGGTGGGAGAGAGGCTATGACACGCCCCTACCTAGCGCGCCAAATGTCAGATTCAGGGCTCCGCAGACCCAAGGAAGGTTCAAACTCTGGGGCATGTGCGAAGAACTCAACCTACCCAACCAACCAACTCACCGCCCTACAGCCTAGCTCGATGAACGAGGAAGAAGATGAACATGGCAGTTTACCCAGGTTCGGGCCACCTTGCGGTGTAAGACCCTACTCCTGCTTTGTGGTGGATTTGCCTCACGAGGGGCTGAGCATGAACAAGTACACGGGATGAACAACCTCGCGAGGTCTGCTCTCGGGTGAGGGTGAGTCGTCCTCCTCTATGGTGGTGGCTAACCTATATATATAGTGGCCTTGGTCCTCTTCCCCCAAAACATAGGCGGGAATGGATCCCACAGTGGCCAATTTGAAAGGGGACAAGTAGTACATCTTATCCTGAGGAAAGGTGGTCTTCGCCTGCAAAGCTTCTGGTCGTGACACCGTGGTGGGCTCGGCGATGACATCCATCCTCCCATCCTAACGATACTGGTCTTGTTGCACTTGAATGGAAACCTTTGCCTGATTCCTCGGGAACCCACGCCTTCGCTTGCCTCCTTAGCACCAAAGGGGAAACTGTCTTCTCTGTGCCCGCTGGCACCCGCCTGGCCTTGGTCGTCATGGCTTGCATCACCGCAACGTCGTGAGGTTGGGCACTTGCATAGGAATCTCCGCTCCTCAGGAGGCAGCCTGGGAAGGCCGCTCCCTTAGGAGGTCTTGGCGTCATCTGCCTCGTGAGGCTTGGCCCCTTCCGAGGATCTTGTCTTGATAACCTTTGTAGGTGGGCCATACCAGGCTGTCGATGGAGCCATGCCGTGGGCCGCAGGCAGGCAAGTCTAGGTAACCTGGTTCCCAGAACTCCGACACTGGCCATTATTTTATAGTGCTCCATAATTCATGGATAATTTCCAGAATGTGCTACTTCATGATTTAGTTCCTGGACCAGATTTGGCAGTTGCAAAGCAACTATGTTAAATACTTGTCCAAACCATCTCAAATTTCACAGTAATGATGTACTTCCTACTCTAAACCTCTGGGTCATCTTGTTTTATCTCTTATCCATCCCTGTTCACCTCAGTCTCTTGTCAAAGTTTGCTATAGCAAACTTCAGAGGATCATTCCCATCAGCCCACAGTGCCTTTCGTTGATCCATCACCTCTCAGAGACTATTACTTGGAAGGACTATCAACTAGACAACAAGTTGGACGCCAGGGATACCTGTGTGCCACGGTTCACGTGGTGACCACCGCCCTGGCATGTAGTGGACACGAGCTGGTTGGCTTCTCGCTCGGGCCCCTCTCCTGCTCGTCACGTTCACATGTCCGGCCATGTCCAACAGCTCACCGTAGTTGTCCTCTTCTCCCTGGACCTCTCCTTCCCTCTCCAGTCACCTCCTACGCGGTGCTCTCGCTGTGCCCGTGACCCGACCGTGATCTGCCCCCTCCCTGGCTTGTCGACCGCGTCGCCCCGAGCCTTCTCGAGCCAACCCGAGCCCTCCTGGTCCTCCGTGAACTCTCTGGACTCGCCACCCCTGCCCTCCGTGTGACCTCGAAGTGCTAGCGCACCAGCGCACGCGTCACCGCGGCCGCGCTCGAGCACTGCATCGCCCCGGCTATTTAAGACGACCCCGAGGTCATCCGAGCACACCAGTCCCTTCCCCACTCTTCCAGCTCCCGCCCCGACCACTCCTCCGAGCTCGAGGTGCTCCCATTCCCCTCCATTGCCGCCTCGGTCGCCGCCTCGGCCATCTTAAATTCCGCCAAACTGTAGCCCTTCTCCCCATCCTTTCTTCACCACTAGATCCAGCAAAGTCTGGCGACTCTCCCCCCCCCCCCCCCCCCCCTCCCCCCCCCCCCCCCGCCTCCCCCCCCCCCCCCCGCCATCATCTACGTCTCCGGTGACTCGTGGCATCGTACCCAAATCCGGCCGAAGCCGCCGTCCGCCACGGCCGGTGCTAGGTGCTCCGTGGCCCTGCCCTGCCGTCCCTGATGGGCCTGCCCGGCGCGGCGTTCTCCGGCGAGCACACAGGTGCCCGGCGCTCCGCTGGAGATGGCCGGTGGCACCTGAACGAGCATCGGTGTCGAGCCCCTGCTCTGCCTCCGTCGGGCGCTGAAGGAGGAAGAAGGCGCTGACCTGGCCAGGCAGGCCCCGCGTCGCCCCGACCCCACCTGTCGGCCTCTAAGCGTTGACTAGCCCGGGCCCGCGCATGAGTAAGTGGAAGCGTAATTAACAAGATACGCTTTTGACTTTGGAAAGCGTACTTTTCTCTTAATACAGTTGAATGTGCATTTACCCTTTGCAGAAGACGTATTCGGTGAAAAGGCGCTTTCTGTTTTACTAGCCAGGGACCTGTTTGTAGAGTTTCTTTTTTCAGATTGGTCCCTGAGTTTCGTCGTGCTATAACTTTTCACTCCCTACTCCAAATGAGGTGATTCCAAAGCCCACGTCTTCGTATCGTCGAGCCCATTCTGTTGGTATCATTTCCACAATGTTGTCACATAGTGAAAATGACCATTTTGCCCTTGCCTCTAAATAGCCCCCTCCAGGAGAGAAACTTTTCCGGCGATCCATTTCGCGAATTTTCCGCACTTCCTCCCGGTGATCCCTTCATCCCCAGGCAAGCCACGATAGCCACTTGCATGATGGTCTTGCAATAGTCTTGGTTTTCAACCTGAATATTTAATAAGTTGTGCATGTTAATATTTTGTGAATGCTTATCTTTATGCTCTCTGCATCTGTTAGTTAAATGATTACCTGCTGATGTTATTGTCATGTTTTATTATGCAATTATTTCCTGATGCTAGTCGTCATGCTATGTTCATATGAGTGTTATACTTGTGCTGTTCATGCTCGCCCTTATGCTATGCTCAGTTGCATGTAGTAGAGTAAATGCTTTATTGCTATTGATGCTATGACTCGTACGGTTATGCTTTCCATCCGTGCTCAAGTTGATATCATGTTCATATGCTTTGTAACTTCATCATGTTGTTATGACTCAGCTCTTTACATTCAAGTTAAACCAGACTTTAATCGAACTTGAACACCTATTGGCTGAGTCATAGTGCCATCGAGTCGAGCTGACCAGTGCAGCCACACTTGCCTTTATGGGAAGGATGTATGCAGTCTATTGTCATGCCTCTTGCTGGTGCCTCCAACTAGGGAAGGTTATGTACGCGCGCTGCCCTGACCCGGTAGGCGGTAATAACCTTGTGTGCCCGAGTTGTTTGCGCGCTTTAGTCCCCGTTCGGGATAGTTTATGTTTTGCCACGACGGTGGCCGTTGGGTGTCATGAGGTGACATCGGGGCCACCCATGACTTAGCCCAAAGGGGAGTTTGTCGGAGTGGTTGGGAGAGTGTCATGCGGTAGATTGGTTTTGTCGGAACGCCTTTGGTCCACCCGAATGGGAGCACGAGGCCTTGGGTTCTGTAGTGTGGGTACAGTGTACTAACCTCTGGAGAGTGTATAATCTATCGATAGCCGCGCTCATGGATATGGGCCCAGTTCGTAGTAGGTCACACTATGGGTCAACATTAATAATAACCTGACTTAATAACAACCCCGGTTCGATGAAGAAAAAAAGTTGGTTGGTCGTTATGTGGTCACGGGAGGATCACGATGGTATTCTTGATAATGATGAGGTGATCTTGTGAGGATCCCCATGCATGGTATTCTTGGTAATGATGAGGTGATCTTGCAAAGATCCCGATGGTATTCTTGATAATGATTGAAGTGATCCCGTGACCACGACGGTAAGTAAGAGTGGCATATATTTGGTGGTTACGAGGTAACCCCAAACAGAGTAAGTGATATTTCTAAGCATGTTGCATGCTAGTATCATCATTGTTCATATCTCGAGTAACTTGTTCATGCCATGCTCATCTGATATTGTTCTAGCGGTATCATGTTCATCTTGTACATGGCATGTTTGTCTAGTTGTATCCTGCTCATCCTTGTTTAACCTATAAATGCCATGCTGTTGTTTGTCTTGATTGCTTTTGGTTGCCGTGAGCTTGCGAGTACATTCAAAGTACTCACCTGGCGTGTCATGCTAGTTTGCAGGTCATGTCATGTTTTCTTGATTGCCGAGGATCCCGAGTTTGCGAGCTAGGATAAGCGCTCCAGCCAGAGTCCCTGCGGAGTGGAGTCCATCGTTGTTGCCTGCTAGAAGTTATTCCGCTGCTTCGAGTCGTTCTACTGCTAGCATAGAGCCACCCTATCTGGCGTAGAGTCACCGTGCCGATGTAATCCTTGGGTCTTCGGAACCCTTGTATCCCCAAGTATTTGTGATAAAGAGCTGATTTGTTCTATGCCAAGCAGTGTCGTATTCTAGAAGACTTGATCTCTGGACTGGAATACGGGGTGTTCCGGTCTCTCTGAGCCGGGGTGCCACAACGGTTGGTATCAGAATGGGTCTAGCTGTAGGACGCCCTAGCCCACGCGAGCGTTAGAATGCGGTAGTATAGAGTCTAGTTGGTTTGCTGCACTTGCTTGTTGCATTTGTTTGTTGCATAGCATGCATATAGATTTGTTATATTATCGCTAATGATTGATCTTGTGTGTGTAGGTGGTTTCGGTTTCGATCCACTACCTGCACCCTCCATATTTTGCATCCCTGCTCTTCGGTGTTTGGCGTCATCTCTGCCCAGCGGAGTGATGCCAAGGTACCTAGTGTTCCATGCACCATTTGCAGGATTGATGCTCAGGTATCACGCTATGATATCTTTCCGCCAGCCACACCTATCGTTTCGGTGATAGACATGTTTCTATCCCGGATCATGCCATTCCACTCGTCGCTTTGGCAACCCTTGCTGATTTTGTTGTCAGAAGAGGGCAATGCCAGCAAGCCCTGTTTTCACCACTATCCTACCCTGTCACCCCATTCTTTGGACGTGTACGGTTCTCTTCCGTCCGCTTGATGATGATGTGTTATTGACCTCCGTGTTCTGCTACATGATCACCAAGTCCATCCTCACCTCCGTATCCCTTCAGACGCAACCGATGTCAAGCCAGCGCTTGGTGTAGCTTTGTATACACCAACCCCTCCACACGTGGATTCACATTCATGCACACCGCCACAGCATGTTAGATCACAGTACCGGAGTTTCTGCGAGATTGGTGTGCCTAAGTATGCATGCATATTATTGTTGTGAATAGCAGTAAAATATGATGTTGCTTGAATATAATATGCTTTGTATGCTTTGGTTTTAGTCGTTTCTTTTGATTCTTTCTTTGGGCCTTCGGTGTTACCTTATTTCCCCTTATTAAAGTTGCTCATCAACCGACACCGGACCCGAAGAGTCAGTAAGGAGACAAATATTTGCAAGCTCAGCAATATTATGGAATTCTCAGCCGACTTCATTATATTGGGAATATCTGGTCTGAATACAAATGGTATCCTGGCTGGGTTATCAGCATCAAGTCTACCTCAGTGCGCAATCACCACAGCAGTAAGGATGAAATCAACCAGAAGACAAAAAGTGTGCATCACCAATCGTGTATTTCGGGTCAAAGGTATGGTTCATATACAAGGTTTGATTGTGCTATGAGTACGATTTGAAACATACTATACCCCGGAAGCAAGTCAGAATATGCTATGAATTCAGTACTCAGCAAGAAGGATAGTCAAACAATCTTTTTCATGCAAGTGACCGGCCGCAGAACTCTAAGATGGTATATATATGCCATTCAGACTGCATTTCACAAAGAGAAGCTTCGGGTGTAAACACTCCAGTCTTCATCCGTAAGAAACCAGAGAAGCTTACAAGCAAGACTCCTCAATCTTCATCAGTAAGATTTGTGGATGACTTCCCGTGCAAGATAGCCAATCTTCTTCAGTAAGCTACCGCAGAAATTTTCAGGCATAAGGTACCGAGTCTTCCGCAGCAAGCCATTAAGGGGGGAAGCTTCTGAAGTATGGTACCCCGTTTTCTTCAGCAAGCTGCCCGACGAAAGCTTCGAGCACAAGCCATTCAGTCTTCCTCAGCACTGTACCCCAATGGTTTCCAACACAAGTTGTCCAACTTTCCTCAGTACGGCACTGGTGCAAGATATTACACAATGAGTTGGCAGCATATGGCAGTGCATTCCAATAATCAGATCTGCAACAGCCTGGTCAGAAGCAAGAATCAGTCAGAACACCAGTGTCTGCCTCAGGAGTTAAGTGTTCGGCTACATGTATTCTCATATATTGTGAGCATGTTGCCAAGTTCATACAAGTCGCTCGTACGATAATGAAATCACGGTAAGAATCTGACAACCTCACCGGTTATGCCAATGGAAGAAAGCCATTTATACACCTCAGTGGGTGATGTAAGGACCGACAGGGATTGAAGAAAGACAACATGGGACAATAATTTTGGCAGCAGTTATCAAGGTCAGCCTCCTCACACTAGATAAGGAGATATCATTAGCCCTTGTCACAACCTTGTATGCTTAACGACAACAATGAGCTCAATACAAGCATACGTGAACCGGCTATATATCCTATGACACGAGTCATGAACAAGGCCAAGCAAAGGACCCAGACTAACAAAACAATAATGAAGGAGCAAGACCGGAAATACAGGTATGATAATTGTTGCATGACCAGCATAGTACAGATACCCCGGACAGTCTGAGTGAGTATCGATCACCATGAATATATGCCCAAGGGGTCTACTCTATTTATAAGGACCTCATATCAAGGCAACCTGTTTGTCCAGTCGTATATGCTCAGAATTGTCAGAAGGGGATATCCAAGTCTGTCATGGCAGACCAAAGGCCAGTCCAGCCATTTGACTTTAGTGACTATGTTAAAGCATCACACGGCCTACTATCCACAGGGATATACTGACAGAAGGAATAATCAGAATGCTGAACAATATTCTCGAAGCATGTGCCCTCACTTATGGTAATCATTAACGGATAGCCTGTCAGGAACAAGATTCCTCTGCCAGAACCACCATCAGTCAAGTCGGTGGATACTATCGATATAAGGTCGTACCCCTTTATGTTGGTCACGACAGGTGACAGTCAAATCTTTGGTACGGATTTGATACTCAAGACAGTGGACCCAGTCAAGATGATTCAGAAACTCCTACGAGAAGTCAGAATCCGTCAGGAGAACGGTTATGATTTGCAACACTGTTTTGTACTCAAAGGACATGTAGCCATTTGAGCAACCCGATGCCAGGATGAAAAGATTCCGTGCCCACCGATAAGATCTGTTCACAGCTCTATGGAATAATGTCAGTGCTGGATATAATAATGACACATCCATCAGGAACAACTCTCGGACTTGTGAGACGTACATATATTGCAGTCATGATAATCTACCGCACCCCGTTAAGCCGGCAGATATAAAAGAAATGGGAGTCAAAGTAACATATGAGGTAAGACCTGACAGCATATGGATACAGTAGAGCAAACCACCCCTGCGCAAGGTAAGCAATCATATGAAATTCAGTGGGAACATCACATAAGGAAAAAGGATACCCGAGTTGGAAACGTTTTCCTTAAGTCAGAATATTCATGCTTGTTCCCTGAGCAACCAAATCTTGAGGACGAGATTTCTTTAAGGGGGGAAGGTTTGTAACACCCAGGATTTTGTCCCTTTCTTTTTCATTTGAATTTCTTTGGGATTTTATTTGAAATTGCTTTTATGTGGTTGTGTGGTCTTGAAACCTGAGGAGATCACCTTTGATTCCTCTCCCTAGTGGCTTGTCATCCTCAAAACCATACCAAGATCATGTCATTTTCATCTTAGCCCAAACCCAATATTCTTTTTCTTCGGAATATTCCTTTTTCCTGTTAAAGGAAAAACCCTGTTTGCCCTAGGTTGTGAAGCAACCTATATTTCTATCTTCCACAAAATTCCCAAATAATTCTCATAAATTGTTTGGATCTTATATGCCCCAAATATGTCCAAACTTTTCCTTCTTAGCCCAAAAATAATTCATCAATATTCATTCTTCAATTCTGTCCAATGTGGTTTTTTGTGAAGGAAGTGCCACCTATCTTTTTTTGATTGCTTCCAAACATTTTGGGCATGCTATCACATCGAAATTATTGCCTCATGCCAAAATTCAGCTCCATTTGCCTAGCCAATCTTCCTCGGCAATTTTCCAAAGTTTCTGTCAGATGGAAGCCTTTGTGAAGGAAGTGAAAGCTAGGTGTATCCAAATGAGCTGAAATTTTTCAAGCTCTTTCATGTGCTCATATAATGACCCTCTACAAAATTTTAGTGCCATTAAATAATCTATGTGAGCACACCATCAAATATTTGCTTCTGGCCATTATTTTGGGTTGTGAAGCAACTATATTTTATAATGCTCCATAATTCATGAATAATTTCCAGAATGTGCTTCTACCTATATGACATCTCTCCACCAAATTTTGGCTTAATTCATGTAGCCAATTTTCCTCAAGAATTCCCCCCAACATTCTATTCAGAGAGGTGCATTATGAAGGAAGTACCACTTTGGCTTATCCAAATGGTATGAAATTTTTATGGCACTCTCATATGACATAATCATTGTGCCTTGCAAATTTCAGACCAACCCAACACTCCTAGTGAGTGCTACTTCATGATTTAGTTCCTGGACCAGATTTGGCAGTTGCAAAAGCAACTATGTTAAATACTTGTCCAAACCATCTCAAATTTCACAGTAATGATGTACTTCCTACTCTAAACCTTTGGGTCATCTTGTTTTATCTCTTAGCCATCCCTGTTCACCTCAGTCTCTTGTCAAAATTTGCTACAGCAAACTTCAGAGGATCATTCCCATCAACCCACAGTGCCTTTCGTTGATCCATCACCTCTCAGAGACTATTACTTGGAAGGACTATCAACTAGACAACAAGTTGAACGCCAGGGAACAATGTGTTCCATGGTTCACGCGGTGACCAACGCCCTGGCATGAAGTGGAGGCGAGCTGGTTGGCTTCTCGCTCGGGCCCCTCTCCTGCTCGTCGCGTTCGCATGCCCGGCCATGTCCAACAGCTCACCGTAGTCATCCTCTTCTCCCTGGATCTCTCCTCCCCTCTCCAGTCACCTCCTACGCGGTGCTCTCTCCGTGCCTGTGACCCGGCCGTGAGTTGCCCCCTCCCTGGCTTGTCAACCGCATCGCCCCGAGCCTTCTCAAGCCATCCTGAGCCCTCCTGGTCCTCCGTGAACTCTCTGGACTTGCCGCCCCTGCCCTCCACGTGGCCTCGAAGCGCCAGCGTACCGGCGCACGCGTCACCGCAGCCGCGCTAGAGCACTACGTCGCCCCGGCTATTTAAGATGACCCCGAGGTCCTCTGAGCACACCAGTCCCTTTCCCACTCTTCCAGCTCCTGCCCCGACCACTCCTCCAAGCTCGAGGTGCTCCTGTTCCCCTCCATTGCCGCCTCGGTCGCTGCCTCGGCTACCTTAAATTCCGGCGAACCGTAGCCCTTCTCCCCATCCTTTCTTCACCACTAGATCCAGCAGAGTCCGGCGACTCTCCCCCACCCGTCATCTACGTCTCCGGTGACTCGTGGCACCGTTCCCAAATCCGGCCAAACTTGACAACTGCCTGGTGCATGCTGAGGGACCATCATTGCTTGGAACGCGAGAGGCCGGCGGTTAGCCTTCCTTCACCTATAAATGGGGGAAGGGGTGGAGCCCCCAGCCCATCTTCATCTTCTTGCTGCTCGCTTCTTATTCTTCTTCGCCGTGCCGCCATCTCGCCAAGGCATCCATGGCGCCAGTGAGGAGGTTCTCAGCTGCCGAGAAGGGAAAGGCCCCCAAGGAGGGACCAAGCTTGCCACCGTCCTCGCAAGTACGTCGCGATGCCGGCGGTGGCTCCCCGAGGGCGTGGGAGCACCCCCTTGAATGCTGGCACCACCTCTGGCAGTCGTGAGAAGGCTCCCTCCCGCGCTGGAGGCTGCCGCGGCCGCAGCCAAGGAGGGAGGCATATGGCAGCCACTCGGCCACCGCGCCCGTGATCCCATTCGGCCGACGCATCCTCGGAGTTCGTGGTGTGGGCAGAGAGGCCTGCAGGCATCTGGTTCCAGCTCCCGCCATTCTTCACGGATGCGCTGCCGGCCGGGGGACTTGGCGGCCTCTGGCTGTAGGCCGATGGTTGCTGCAGCAAGGCCTCGTGGGTGGAGGTCGAGGTCACCCCCGCCGGTAATGTGTTCCTGAACCGCGGGTGGCAGCCGTTCGCCCATGCACGCGGCCTGCAGGGGAGGTGTACTCTCCACTTCAGGCATGACGGCGCTGCGACCCTCTACGTCAGGGTTTTCAGAGAGGACGGCGGGCGTCGGGGGTGTTGCCCCGAGGGCGATGACGATGATGATGACGTCCATTCCTCCGACGGTGACACCGGGGGGCCGCCGGCATCCTCGGGGGTGAGCTCGCCCTTGGCAATGGTCGTGATGCCTCCAGCAGCGGCGGCTCCCCTTCTGGGGAGAGTACAAGCGATGGCGACTACGACAAGCCGCCACGCCGCTGAGCTCGGACCGGGAAGGGCGACGAGCCGCCTCACCATCGCGCTCTAGTGAAGCAGGAGGAGGACTCCAACTGAGTGCGGGCGTCGCTGGAGCCGTGGTGGTCGTGAGGCTGCCTTTTTTTTCTTTTCCCTGCATCAAGAAGTAGAAAGCCCTGCCGGGGCATGTAATGGACCATGGCGCTTGTGCCGCTTATGTTAACGCTTTTATCTCGTGTCTTAGCATTTGTGTTGCTATCAATTGAGAGGTTCTTGCTGATCGTGATTAGGATAACTTAGCTTAGTGTGCTTGCGGTAGACTCCCATGCCGCGAGGGCATGCTTCTCTGGAGCTTGGACCTCCTCCGTGCCCCTCGTTCCAGAGAGATCCTACTAGGGGTTTCCTTCTTGAGGATTCAAAGGTTCTCAGGCCTCAGGAGGCACCAGGTGGCCACGAGGCCAGTCTTTAGCGGGCCATGAAGATACGAGACATTCGGAGGTGTCTCACAGGGTGTCGCTCCCAGCGCAAGCCCCCGAGCGAGGGCCGATCACCGCTGGTACGCCGGGTCGCGATGCCCGGAGAGGCCAGGAGGTGCGGACTCAGGAGAGCATGCATGCCCGTTGGCTCGTTTAAGGGCGTCGCGCGAGGATTAGGATGTCAAAGGTTAGGACACCAAGGCTTTGGTGAGGTGTGTTCGCAGGCGGGCCCAGGCGCCCACACCGTGCCTAGGCCCCACACACAAGATACGTGAGGAAGAGCGACGGGCAACTGCCACTCTCCCTAAAGCGAGACTTGATAGAGCAACGCTGCAAGGAGAAAAATTCCCATCCCTTTCAAATAAAGACACGAGAACTTCGAATTTCATTCCAAGAAGTGGCAAACCAGCTACAGATAGCAAGCAAAAGAACAGCCGCGTACGGCACCTACACTAGTCTTCTGGTCTTCTCGCCAGCGCGGAGCATGGGGCTTCCACTAAGACGTGGGTGGGAGCCCCCGTGAGGCTCAGGGGCAGCACTCAGGAGACTCCGGGGCGTGTACAGCCCCACTCATTATTATGTGAGAGTGTCACGAGCGGAGACTTGAGAGGCGCATGGCGCTCGCCTATTATGGGTAGAACTTCCGGAGGTGCTGGATGTTCCAGGCATTCTGGATGGGGACCCCGTCCTGCGTCTCCAAGCATGCGGCGCCAGGCCTGGAGACACGGGCGATCCTAAATGGGCTCTCCCACATAGGCGAGAGCTTGTGAAGCCCCTCCCTGGAGAGCACCCGCCTCAGGACGAGGTCACCCACCTCGAGGGTCCTGGAGCGGACGCTGCGGGAGTGATACCGCCGCAGCGCCTGTTGGTACCTCGTGGCATGGAGCGAGGCTTGGCGGCGGCCCTCCTCCCCGAGCACGAGATCTGTCCCCTGCAAGGCGTCCTGGTGTACCTCGTCAAACGCCAAGACCCTCGGGGAGCGATGTTTGACCTCGTGTGGGAGGACTGCCTCAGCCCCGTAGACGAGGAAGAATGGGGTCTCGCCGGTGGGCTTAGTCGCGGTGGTGCGGGTGGACCACAGCACGGACTGAAGCTCACCGAGCCAACCCCTGCCGCAAGCCTCGAGTTTCTTCTGAAAGCTCCTTGTCTTGAGGCCCCTCAGGACCTCTGTGTTGGCGCGTTCGGCTTGGTCGTTACTCCGTGGGTGCGCCACTGAAGCATAGCATATCTGCGTTCCAAGGTTAGCACAATATGTTTTGAAAAGGTTGCTCGTGACCTGAGAGCCATTGTTAGTGATGATACGGTTGGGGACCCTGAAGTGGCTCACAAGGACCTTGATGAACTTGACGGCCAAGCCAGCTGGGATGGTGTGCATGGGCTCCACCTCCGCCCACTTGGTGAATTTGTCAATGGCGACATAGAGGTAGCGGTAGCCCCCGGTTGCTCGGGGGAACGGGCCCAGGATATCCAGCCCCCAGCCCGCGAACGACCATGAGAGCGGGATGGTCTGGAGGCCCTGAGTAGGCTGGTGGATTTGTTTGGCATGGAACTGACAAGCCTCACATGATCGCACCAGCTCGGTGGCATCGTTGAGCGTCGTGGGCCAGTAGAACCCCCTGCGGAATGCCTTGCCGACGAGGGTGCGTGATGAAGAATGGTGCCCGCAGTCCCCGCCATGGATGTTAGCCAGCAACTCGCGCCTTTGCTCCTTGGAGATGCATTGCAGCGAGACGTTGTTTGGGCGCCTTCGATAGGGCTCGCCGTCCTGGAAGCAGTAAGCGGTGACCTGACAGGCCACACGTTCTGCATCTTCCTCCTTCTCCGGCAGGGTGCCTCGGAGCAAGTACGCCTTGAATTCTTCGGTCCAGCACCCCTCCCGAGGTTCAAGCACCAGGAGCAGGCGGGCTCCTGAGGTCGGACCGCAGGCTGGGGCGCCTATGGAGGGGGCCAGGGGCGGCTCCTCCCGAAGCAGCGCAGGGCCGCAGCGGGGGGGCTGCCGATGGCTTGAAGAGCCGCTCCTCGAAGACACCAGGCTTCTGGGGCTCGCATTGGGACGCCCTCTTGGCGATGTCATCCGCCTCCTTGTTCGTGCCACACGGGACGTGCTGCAATTCCAAGCCCAAGAATCGTTTTTGAATCTTGCGTACCTCTTCTAGGTATGCCTCCATGTGCTCATTCTTAGGCTTGTATTCCTTGTTGGAGAAGTTGGCGAGGAGCTGAGAATCGTTTGATTGTGAGACGTTTGACCCACAGGGCCGTCGCAGCCCTGAGGCTAGCAATCAGGCCCTCGTATTTCACGATGTTGTTGGAGACCTTCTCACCATGCTGAAAGCAGAACTGCACGGCATAGTATAGCTTGTCTTGGGTCAGCGAGATGAGTACGGCCCCAGCCCCTGCGCCGTGGCGCGCGAACGCGCCGTCGAAGTACATGATCCAGCCATCGGGCGCCTCGTCTCCGGGCGTGAGGGAGCGATCTTCACCCATCCCCTGGTCAGGGGTGTCAGTCCATTACGCCACAAAGTCGGTGAGGGCCGCGCTCTTGATGACCCTGGTGGTGCTGAACTCCAGCTGGAATGCCTGCAGCTCGATGTTCCATTTAGCGACCCTCCCCATGGCATTGGGGCTATGAAGCACCTTCTTCAGGGGGTACGCGGAGATGACCTTGATGGGGTGGCCTTGGAAGTAGTGGCGCAGTTTCCTGGAGGCGACGAGGAGCGCAAGTAGGAGCTTCTGCGGCATGGGGTAGCGTCCGCATGCGTCACACAACACCGTGCTGACAAAATACATGGGGTGCTCGACAAGGGAAGAGGTGTTGATGACGTACCACTCCGCTTGAGATGAGGGGGCCTAGGGAGCCTTGCCGTCCGAGGGGGTAGTCGAGGCCTCAGGAGTGCCATCCTGAGGTGGCGATGGCGCAGCTGTAGGCGGTGCGCTGTGCCGCACACCCGCTCCTGTGCGCTCTTCCTGGACCGCCACTAGCGCTGCACTAGCCGAGTGGGGTGTGGCGACTAGATAGAGCACTAGGGGCTCAAGAGGACGAGGCGCCACCATTACCGGTGGGCTCGTAAGATACCTCTTGAGGTCTTGTAAGGCCGCCTCAGCCTCCGAAGTCCATTCAAAGGGGCCTTTCTTTTTCAGAATCTTGAAGAACGGCAGGGCGCGCTTGCCGAGCTTGGAGATGAAACGCCCCAGCCAAGTTATGCAGCCTGCGAGCTTCTGCATCTCCTTGAGGGTCTGCAGCGGGCTCATCCTTTCTATTGCCTTGACCTTCTCTGGGTTTGCCTCGATCCCTCTGTGCGACACCAAGAAACCCAGCAACTTGCCGGACGGGACTCCGAACACGCACTTCTCCGGATTGAGCCGCAAGTTTACCTTGCGTAGGTTGGTGAATGTTTCTTCCAGGTCTTCGACAAGGGTCCTTGCTTCCCGCGACTTGACCACTATGTCATCGACGTACGCCTCAGCGTTCCTCCCGAGCTGCCGGCCTAGGGCGATGTGCATCAATCGCTGGAAGGTCGCGTCGGCATTCCGCAGCCCAAAGGGCATGCAGGTGTAGCAGTACACCCCGCATAGGGAAAGGAAGGTTGTTTTCTCGATGTCCCGCACCGCCATCTTGATCTGGTGGTAGCCTGAGAAGGCGTCCAGGAAGCACAGCAAGTCGCACTCGGCGGTGGAGTCAACGATCTGATCAATGCGCGGAAGAGGGAATGGGTCCTGAGGGCACGCCTTGTTGAGGCTCATGAAGTCGACACACATGCGCTCCTTTCCGCCCTTCTTGGGGACAATGACCGGGTTGGCCAGCCAATCCGGGTGCCACACCTCCCGAATGACGTTGGCTTCTTGTAGCTTGCAGACCTCCTGGACGATGAATGATTGCTTCTCCGAGGCTTGCCGCCGCGCCTTCTGCTTCACCGGGCGCAAACCGGGGCACACCATCAAATGGTGTTCGATCACATCTTGTGGGACGCCGACCAGGTTCGTCGCCTCCCATGCAAACACATCCTTGTTCGCATAGAGGAAACTGACCAGCGCCTCTTCCTGATCTGGCGGGAGGCCGGTGTCTATGGTGAAGGTGGGGCCTGAACCCTCGTTGTCGACGGGCACCTGCTTCGTCTCGGCCTAATCCTGAGAGAACAATTTCTTCTTCTTTGCGGGTGCGGTTTCCGAGATCTCTGGAGTGTCTTTAGTGCCTGGTTGTGTGGCTGCCACGGCCTTGAAGGCGAGGTTGAGGGCCAGGAGTGCATCCTTGGCGTTCCCCGCCACGGTGATGATGCCGCTACTTCCTGCCATCTTGACAACGTTGTAGACGGGGTGTCGCCGCCGCCATGAACTTGGCAAGGGTCGGATACCAAAGGATGGCGTTGTACGGAAGGCCGATGCGGGTGACATCGAAGTCAATAAGCTCGGTGTGGTAGTTGTAGCGCGTGCCGAAGGTGACTGGGAGGCGGATCTGCCCTAGGGGGACAGTGGAGCCGTCGACCACCCTTGAGAAGGGCCTGGTGGGGTGAGCTGGTCGTAGGGCACTTGAAGCAGGTCGAAGGCTTCCACGGAGAGGATGTTGAGGCCAGCACCGCCATCGATGAGGGTCCTAGTGACCGCAACGTTGCTGATGGTGGGCGTGCACAGCATGGGGAGTGCGCCGGCGTCGACCGTGGTCCTGGGGTGATCCCTGGAGTCAAAGGTGATGACGGTCTCAGGCACAACGCGGCCCGGAGGAACCCCTGCCACGGCTGAACGGCTCCCAGCCGACGGAGGAGTTGCTTGACATGGCGGCTCAAGGATGGCACCTGCGACCCGCCGAGGATGGACGCAACAACGTGGGGCGCTGGCGCCGCGAAACACTCGATGAACAGACCACGTAGCTCCTCCCAGAAGTCCACCGAAGACTCCAGCAGGCTGAGCATCCAGGAGCGTGGCACGCCCAAGAGGGCCATAGGGAGCCAGTTCGCCATGACCTTGTCATCACCGTCCGCCTCCCAGATGGCCTGCGCGTACAAACGGAGGAACTCCTCGGGGTCCCCCGTGCCGTCATACCGCGGGGGCAGCGCCGGCCTGAACTTCTACGGCCACCGCACCCGCTATAGGTTGGGGGTGAAGGCCTAGAGGCCTGCCATGAGAGCCGTGAAGCGCGAGCAGGGCGCGGTTGATGAAGAGGCTGAACTTCGACACACCCCTACCTGGCACGCCAAAGGTCGGAGTCAGGGCTCCGCAGACCCAAGAAAGGTTCGAACTCTGGGGTATGTGCGAAGAACTCAGCCTATCGAGCCTACCAGCCCATCGCCCCATGGCCTAGCTTGATTCACACGAACAAGGAAGAAGATGGACATGGCAGTTTACCCAGGTTCAGGCCACCTTGTGGTGTAAGACCCCACTCCTGCTTTGTGGTGGATTGGCCTCACGAGGGGCGGAGGATGAACTACTACAAGGGATGAACAACCTCGCGAGGTTCGGGGGTGAGGGAATGAGTCGACCTGGGATCGGATCCCTTCTACGGTGGTGGCCAACCTATACTTATAGCGGCCTCGGTCCTCTTCCCCCAAAACATAGGTGGGAAGGGATCCCATAGTGGCCAATTTGAAAGGGGACAAGTAGTACATCTTATCCTGACAAAAGGTGGTCTTCGCGTGCAAAGCTTCTGGTCGTGACGCAGCGGTGGGCTCGGCGATGACATCTATCCTGCCACGCTGGCGGTCTTGGTCTCGTTGCACCGGAATGGAAACCTTTGCCAAATGCCTCGGGAACCCACGCCTGTCCTTGCCTCCTTAGCAACAAAGAGGAAACTGCCTTCTCTACGCCCGCTAGCGCCCGCCTGCCTTGATCGTCATGGCTTACGTCATGGTAGCCTCATGAGGCTGGGTACCTGCATAGGAATCTCCGCTCCTCGGGAGGCCGCCTGGGGAGGCCACTCCCTCGGGAGGTCTTGGTGTCATCCGTGTAGCGAGGGTCTTGCCTTGGCGGTCTTGTAGATGGCCCGTACCAGGCCGTCGATGGAGCCACGCCGTGCGTCGCAGGCGGGCAAGTCTGGGTACCCTGGTTCCCAGAACGCCGACACCGACGCAGTGATCCACTATGTCACGGGCAGCCTCATTGGCTCGAGGCCAATAGAATCCAGCTCTGAACGCTTTGGTGACCAAGGTTCGAGAGGACGCATGATGCTCGCATGTTCCCGAGTGAATCTCATGCAGTATTTGCTGCCCTTCCTCTGGGGATATGCATCGCTGAGTGACTCCAGTTGTGCTTTTCTTGTATAATTGATCTCCCATGACAGTGAAAGCTTTGGATCGATGGACGATCTGGCGGGCCTCATCTTCGTCCTCTAGGAGCTCTTGCCGGAGCATGTATGCCAGATACGATTCGATCCACTCGGGAGTGATGACCAATACCTCTTGGACCAAATCTATTACTGCGGGAATGTCTACTTCAGTCGGATTGGAAGGTCCAACTGGCTGCAGGGGCTCTTCCACAAAAGGATCTTCCTTGATAGTGGGCGAGTGCAGGTGTTCTAGGAACACGTTCTTGGGTACTAGTTTCCGAGTGGAACCCATCTTGGCCAGGTCGTCGGCCGCTTGGTTCTTGAGATGCGGCACATGATGAAGCTCTAGCCCTTCAAAGTGTTTCTCTAACTTCCTGACGGCATTGCAGTAGCCAGTCATCGCCGGACTACGGATGTCCCATTCCTTCATGACTTGATTCACCACTAGGTCCGAGTCGCCATAAATCATCAGTCGGTGAATCCCCAGAGAGATTGCCATTCGAAGCCCATACAGGAGAGCTTCGTATTCAGCTTTGTTGTTGGAGGAGTCAAAGTGAATCTAAAGACGTAACTGAGTCGATCGCCTTTAGGAGACACCAAGGCCACTCCAGCCCCAGACCGTGAAGCATCTTGGAGCCGTCGAAGAACATCGTCCAGTGTTCGGGAACAGTCAGGGCAGGCTATTCTTGCTCAATCCATTCGGCCAAGAAATCTACCAGAGCCTGTGATTTGATGGCCTTCTTGGCTTCAAACCTGATGTCCAATGGGAGAAGCTCAATGGCCCACTTGGCCACTCGGTCAGTAGCATCTCTATTGTACATGATTTCGGATAGAGGAGCGTCGCTTATCAACATGACCGAGTGTTCCTGAAAATAATGAGCCACCTTCTTTGCAATTAGATAAATTCCATATACTAGCTTCTGGTAATGCGGATACCTTTGCTTGGAAGGTGTGAGGACTTCAGATATGTAGTAGACCGGTCGTTGAAGCTTGAAGGCTTTGCCTTATTCTTCCCGTTCCACAGTGAGGACCATGCTAACAACTTGGCTCGTGGCCACGATGTACAAGAGCAAAGGCTCCTTGCTGCTCGAAGCATCTAGCACCGGCTGTGTGGAAAGCAGGGCTTTAAGTTCCTAGAACATAGCCTGCGCTTCGGGAGACCATTCGAACCTATCGGACTTCTTCATCAGTCGGTAAAGTGGCATGGCTTTTTCATCGAGTCTGGAGATGAATCTACTGAGGGCCGCTAGGCAGCCTGTGAGGCGTTGCACGTCGTGTAGACGTTCTGGTTGCTTCATTCGGACGATTGCTCCTATCTTCTCGGGATTGGCATCGATCCCTCGTTCGAAAATGAGGAAACCGAGTAGCTTGCCTGCGGGTACGCCAAATGTACACTTGGTTGGGTTGAGTTAGATGCCGAAGGCTCGCAAATTTGCGAAGGTCTTAGTGAGGTCAGTCAGGAGGTCGGAACCTTTCCGGGACTTAACCACAATGTCATCCATATAAGCTTCTATGTTCCGACTGATTTGCTTCCGTAAGCACTTCTGGATCATACGCTGGAATGTGGCTCCAGCATTTTTCAACCCGAATGGCATCGTAATATAGCAGAAACACCCGAATGGGGTGATGAACGCTGTTTTTATTTCATCAGGGCCATACAATCGGATCTGGTGGTACCTGGAGTACGCATCCAGAAATGATAACCGCTCACATCCAGGAGTAGAATCTACTATCTGATCTATGCGAGGGAGAGGAAAATGATTTTTCGGGCAGGCCCCATTGATGTGCCTAAAATCTACACACAATCGAAGAGACTTATCTTTCTTCGGCACCATGATGACATTGGCGAGCCACTCGGAGTGGTACACCTCTTGGATGAATTCGGCGGCTAAGAGCCGCGCTATCTCCTCGCCAATTGCCTTGCGCTTCTCGGTTGAAGATCGCCGAAGATACTCTTTGACAGGCTTCAACGCCGAATCAACACGGAGTCTGTGCTCGGCCAGTTCCCTGGGAACACCCGGCATGTCAGAAGGCTTCCATGCGAAGATGTCCCAGTTCTCACGAAGGAACTGGACGAGCGCGGCTTCCTATTTGCTGTCCAGGGTGGTGGACATGTTGGTCAGGGTAGCGTTCGGGTCCTCAGGGTGGATGTGCACCGGCTCCGTCTCTCCTACCGACTGGAAAGTGGATTCCACAGTCGGCTTCTTGGACTTCAAAAGTTCGCTTGGGTCTGCCGCCTTCTTGTACTCGTCTAACTCGGCCATCGCCATCTGCTCATCAGTGATCTGGGAGCCCTTCTGGAGGCACTCTTCGGCCAACTTCCGATTGTCCGTGATAGTGATCACGCCTTTAGGTCCTGGCATCTTGAGTTTAAGATACATGTAACATGGACGGGCCATGAAATGCGTGTAGGTGGGCCTACCCAGGATGGCATGGTAAGCACTTCTGAAGTCCACCACTTCGAAAGTCAATCGTTCCTTTTGGAAGTTCTTCTCTTCGCCGAATACGACGTTGAGAGCAATCTGGCCGACTGACTTGGCCTTCTTCCCGAGAATTACCCCATGGAACTGCATATTGCTCTTGCTGAGTCGGGTCATCGGGATGCCCATCGCCTCTAAGGTGTCGGCGTAGATGATGTTAAGCCCGTTGCCGCCGTCCATTAAGACTTTGCGTAATCAGACTCCTCCCACAACTAGATCTACCACCAAGGCCTGTCGCCCGGGGGTTGGTATGTGAGCCGGATGGTCTGACTGGTCAAACTTTACCGGTGTCTTGGACCAATCGAGATATTTGGTGATAGTCGGAACTGCCATGTTAACCTCTTGGTTGATCACCTTGAGGTGGCTCTTACTTTCAACTTCAGCAAAAATCATGAGGACATTCTCAACGTTGGGGTACCCGGAAGTACCTTTTGCTCCGTCTTCGTTGTCATCATCTCTTTCTCCGGAAGGATCTTGCCGCATCTCTTGCTTCAGGAGTCGACACTCTCGAGTGGTATGCTTGGGCAAGATCAAGTTACCCTCCTCATCTTTCTTCGTGTGAATCTGGCAAGGCTGGTCGAGGATGTCGCTCTTCATGGTGACTTGCTTATTTCCTTTCCAATCCTTCTTCTGCTTTTGGGGGTTCTTTTTGCCTTGGCTGGCCAGAGCCGCGGCCTCGGCAATCCCTCCAGCATTTGCTTTTCGCTTGTGCTTCTTTCCCTTGTTCTCCGACTGATGTGCATCGCCAGCTTGGCTCTTGCCACTTCTCAGTAGGTCTTCCTCTTCACCATTGGCGTACCGTTGGCTATCTCCATAGCCCGACTGAGAGTCGGGGTCTCAGTTCGGCCGAACTTCATGTTCAGCTCCCGGTACCTGACTCCGGCCTTGAAGGCGCAGATTGCCTGGTGCTTGGTGACATTCTCCACCGTATTATGCAGAGTGGTCCACCACTTGGATGTACTGTCGGAGAGTTTCATTCTGGTTTTGCACACAGTGTTGTAATTCGGTCAAACCTCCTGCTCTCTTGTACGTGCCTTCAAAGGTCTTGACAAATACTTTCGCCAGGTCCTCCCAGCAAAAGATACTACTTGGCGGAAGCTGTGTCGACCAAGCCCGAGCAGAGCCTTCTAGCATCAGGGGCAAATGCTTCATGGCCACGTTGTCGTTGCCGCCGCCGATCTGGACCGCCACTCGGTAATCTTCCAGCCAAATTGCGGGCTTGGATTCACCGGTGAACTTGCTGATCCCTGTGGCCAACCTGAAGTTGTTGGGAATCTCAGCCGCTCGTATATAACGGCTGAAGCATTCGGGACCTGATGGTATGGAACCACTCGGCACATCGTGCTCCTGGCCCTCCCGCAAGGCCCGGCCTCTGTCGACCAGGTTCTGAGCGAGGACGGATCTCGTGTTGAACAGCGGGTCTCGAGCATCCCTCGATGGACGAGTATGACTCGGCCTGCGGTCGCTGCTGTGCGTTCGCCTGTCGTCGTAGGGCTAGCGCTCGTATGCGACGTTCCGGGGTGGAGGCATCAGTGCATGATCGTAGTCGTCGTTACGCTAGGGCGACGTGACTCGATTACGTCTTCGATCTTCGTGACGGTCTCGGGAGGAGGAAGTAGCTCGGCACCTGCCCGAGCTGAGTGGGCTATGAGCCGACTGGACGGTCTCCGCACGCACGGATGAGCTATGGATCCAGTCTCTGGACTGGGACATCGCCGCATTTTGCAATAGTGCTGTTTTAAGAAGCGTTTGGATCTGACGAATCCCTTCCCCGGCCGAAGAGACGGAGGGCTGAATGGAAGCTGCGATTCGAGTGGCAGCTGCTAAATTTTGCAACGGAGTACTAAGAACTTGATACTTACGAGGCTGGTCACTCGAATAGAGCCGATGCTTGTGCCGGCTGGAGCTGGGTTGACGGCGCTCGCGTCATCCAGTTCCCTCTGAAGCCGTTCAAGCCAATCGCGCTCGGCCAAAGTAGCCAGGCAAGTCGACTCCATGGCCAGCGCTTCGAGAGTCGTTCCGGTGATGGGAGTGTTTAGGAGCAGATCGTTCTGGCGGCGGAGCTTGTCCCACTGCTCCCGAGTGAGAGCTTGAGGCACGTACGACTCGTGCCCCGGGAAGCCGTTGTTGGTGTTGATGTGGGATGCACCCATGTGATCGTCCTCGGGCTCCGGGTAGCCCGGGGGTACGCGGTGCTCGAAGTTATCCGCCATAAGGATCTCGGCGGTCGACTCGATGCTCTCGGGCTCGGACTCTTCTGAGGAATCGCCGAGTGATCCGTTCGAGAGGTCAAGGGCAGGCTCGTCCAACTCGATAGCCGTCACTTGTTCCGCTGCTGCCTGAGTGGCGACAGCGTGCCTGATCCAACGCTGCAGCTGTGAACGCCCAGAGCGCTTGCAACGACGTACAATGGTGGGATGGGCAACCACTCGGTACGGAGCCGAGGGCTGTCGGAGGAGGACTCCGTAGGAAGAAGCTCGAAAGTGCGTCGCGCCACGGATGGGCAATGCCTCCACGTGCAGCGGGCCTTCGCATAGCCACGCTGAGTCGTCGGCGATGAAGGAGATCATCCCGAAGCGGATTTCACCGTCGACTGACATGATGATGATGATGAAATCCACCTACACCGTGAAGTTTTGCTAGACGCCTAGCCCCACGGTGGGCGCCAACAATGGGGGTTATGATACTGACAATGTGTACTAGGGGTACGAATAAGGGGCAGAGCCTAGCTACAACGTAGGTGTAACACACGGTGTTTAACGAGTTCAGGCCCCCTCACTCGGTGGAGGTAAAAGCCCTACGTCTCGTGCCCTGAGGCTTGCTTTGATTTGATAGATAGGATTACAGAGTTGAACGTGCCCGGCTATGGAGAGGGGTGCGGCTTATATAGAGTGCGCTGCAGCCCCATGTCTCCCACGTCGCCGGGGCAATTAATGCCATTGAATGAGGCAGTTAATAGTGTAATGAGCCTATACTACAGCAGTTACAGGTAACGGTAGTTATAACTCTATTTAATGGACAACTTAGGATCCCTCGACCGTTGCAGCTCCCACGACGGCTTCTTGCCATGTACGTCCGAGTGGTTGATTGTCCGCCGAGTTATGTGTGGTTGTTCGAGTGCTGTAGAGCCGTCCGAGTGATCCTCCTAAAGTATGCATCAGAGTGCTGGCGTGGTCCAGGGACCTACCTATGATAGTGATGGGCCCCATGTGGATCCCAGATGATGGGTCCTTGACCCTACCTGTAATAGGTGACCACATCAGCCGCTGCAAAAAATTGCGTGCGCGCGCGCCGCTCCAGCAGACGCGCTATATTTTTTAGGGGTTTCCTTCTACTCCGACTCGATACACATTCGACTCCGACTTGATACCATAGATAGGCATAGATAGATAATAAAAAAGATACATAGATAGTTCATAGCATAGATACTTCATCATAGCATAGATAGATAAAAAAAAGATGTTTCAACTACTCCTCGTCGTCCTCCTCCGATGACTCCGACTCGGTGATGTCCTCCTCCTCCTCTGACGTCTCAATGACGGCTTCAAGATACCGATCGTCCTCAGAGTCCTAGGTCGACGCTGCTCCTATCTCGATGTTGAAGAGCGCGGCCGCCTTCCGCGTACGCCTGTCCTCGCGATAGGCGGATCGCTCCGCCCTCCTCTCCTCCCTCCTTTGTGCGTAGAACTCGCGCTCGTTGACGATGTCTTGCGGGAAGCGTTGGCGCCATAGCACCATGGCTTCCTTGTCCATCTCGGCGATGCCGAGACGGCGCTCCTGCCTCCAGTTCTCACGACGATCCTCGTCGGTGATAAGACACGAGGGAGGCGCGAGCTCGTGCGCCCGCTCCCACGTCGGCACGTCGGGGAAGTTGAGGTCCCGACGAGGCCGCCGGAGGCGCCACGCCGCCGCGTCGTACGCGCGGCCGGCCTCGTGGGAGGTGTCAAAAGTGCCAAGGCCGAGGCGCATGTCGCCGGACCGGATCTCGGCGGAGAAGGCCCCGGAAGGGCGCGCACGGACGCCGCGGTAGCCCGACGTTCCCCGGCGGCGTGGCGGCATGGTGGCGCAGCAGCGGCAAGGCGAGAAAGAGCCGGGAGAGAGCGGCGGCGAGAGCGGCGAGGCGAGAGAGAGCGGGGAGAGAGCGTTGGATTTTATAACGCGCGCCGGACGCCACGCGCCAAATTAGCGTGCACCCAGCCGCTTTTTTGCGCGCGCGCGATCCTTTCCCTCGCGCCTGAGTTTCCCGTGCCCGCTGGAGCGCGCGAAACCTCCCCGCGCGCGCTAAAAGCCACTTTTACAGCGCGCACGCGTTTTTTGTAGCCCCTGTTGAAGATGCTCACTAATCGAGCTCTCTCAGACCATTAGCATCTTGAACCATTGGATCTGCTACTTTGGCCATTGCTGCCCGTTGGATGCTATTCTGGTCCCCCGTGGGCTCTGTACGCTATCACCTTAGTCTCAACTCAATTGGGCCGCTGCTCCAGGAACTATTTCAGGAGTTTCTTGTTATTTTGGGCCAAATGGACTGGATATCAGAAGTCGAAAAATTTTGTCGTGGAGAAGACGAGACACAGCCCCACCTGCGCAGATCACTGCCTGTGTCGATGCAATTCCTAGGCGATGCGGGCATCAGTCGACGAGTGGTCTGCTCGGTCGGCTTCTCTAGTGAGGGGACTAGACCGGTCGATGCGGAGGGGTGGTTGCAGGTGATGCATGAGGGGAAGCGGCAACGGACTGTTCGAGTGAAACCGATCCACAAGTATTGAAGGAGACAATCAATCTTCAGTTTTCGGGAGCATTAATCGTGATTGATGCGTGCCACTCGCCCATGGCCATTAAATAAGTGCAGGTGTGTGTTCCTTTTTCCCTAGCCTCTTCCTAGAGCACCCCTACCCCCAGGTTATATGTAGCTCCATCCCCAGGATTTCTTCATTACCCTTCATCTCGGTTCTCTCTGGATCTCTGCTACTTGCCGCCAATACTACTGCCGACTGTGTCGCTGGTGTCCCTAGGCGCGCTGACATCCAAGACGGCCGCTACGCTGCTCCACCGCTTACTTCAGAGGATCTGAGAGGCTCGTGGGCTGCAGATCCAGAGAATTATTTTACCGACACATCTTAGAAAACCTCCGCTGCATTTCTTCAGTTCTCAGATTCTTCAATCTGCACATGGTTTGATCTGGAACACCTGCTATACTTTCTTTCTCTATGTCTTTTTTTGGTTCTGTATAATGTTTGCAGATGACAAGAAATATCTTATTAACGCGTGCAACACACTAATATCTCTGAGAGTTCAGCAAAGGCAATATCATGTTGCTACCAGATCGTGTCTCCAGACCAGTTCAGTGAGGTGAATTTCAGAGAATGAACAATGTGAGTTTTAGATAATGTATTGTTCTTTTGAGCTCAAAACGACCACTTCTGATTAAATTTTCTGATTAAATTTTCTTTTTATCAATTGTAACTTGAACCTATGTGGTTTCGCTAAATTAAATCAGGGAGGAATCACTTCTTAAAAAGAGCACTGAAACTAAAGTACAGGTGACCACTTCATATTTGTTCGAATGATATCTATATCGATTAGCATCGGATGCGTACATGTTATGTTATTTCTGCTCGAATTCACAACATTATGCTTTCTACATGGGAACAATTAGAGAGTGAACCGCTCAAGACCAATACATTTTAAGCCATGGAAACACAGTGATCATGATGTAATGATTTTCCTTGTTCTCCGTAGATTATTCGTTGTATGTTTGCTGTATTTAGCATTGCTACTAGCATGCTACAGCTCGGTGGCGCACAAAGTTTTCCCTGCTGATTTCTAACTGAGGTTAGTAATTTTGTGTTTTTTCCATTAGGCCGCCTTGTCTTGATATACATCACTATGAAAGTTTTACTTTATTTCCAACAAACTAAAGGTGGATATGTACTAGAGTGGCAAACAAGGACAACGTAGTCATAATTTCTCATTGCATGCATGTCTCATTTACATTATATCCTTGGTAATCCTGTATTGACATCTCTATTTATTCTTTGTTAGTCTTTAACTCCAACTATCTCAACATTCATGGTAAGGTATGGTGCCCATTGGTTCTTGGTATGTCTTTGGATCCACTGTTTTCGCTTCATCCATTCAGGTAAATCTGAATACTTCGTATAGGTAATGTTAGTCCACTTGACCATTCCATAACATGTGGCAACACTGAAATTATACATGTATGATGTTACATTTCTGTTTCTTTTAATGGTTCTTGCCCTCTTTGCAGGAAACACAAGTACCAATTGTCAAGACCACTTGCAATATAGTTGTTGTTCAGGTTTTGGTTTTCCATGTTTCTGCTAGCATTATTAGCTCTTAAAATTTATGATGCACTGGATAAATGTTACATGTGCTACTTGTGTTGATAGACCTACAAGGAAATGTGCTTTCATTAATATCGTCTTTACATCTTCCTCAAAAAACACTTTGATTCGAAGTGACATGCCTGGAGGTAGACATTGTCCTACCTGGCTGAAAATAGTTTGCATATGCTCCGCAGACAATATCTTTCTTGTGGCTCTTATAGAACAATAGAAGATCAACTAATGGTTTGGTTCCATGGTTACGTACAACTTTGTATTCCTTAGTTACCTAGCCTTAGTCTGCTTACTTTATGAAGAATTGATCTTATGGAATCTATTTTGGGTTACCCTATTTGGCCTGGCTGCGCATGTTGCTACTCTGCTATGTGGCATGTCATATTAGGGTATTACTACTTTGTACTATCCTAATTTTGGTGGTCACTCTGGTTCTATGTGTTGCTTACCTAGGGAACATCCGTCGGCAAGATTAGTTGACTGAAGGCATATCTAAATTTTGTTGGTTCAAAGTAGTAATTATTATAAACTATTAATACCGTCAACATTTTTACATAATATTATTACCCACCTTTTGGTCCTTTTTTTGTAAATTTCTATCATCCAATTGCAAAAATAGATGGGCGCAGCAACACGCGCCAATCATGTCATATTGTTGTATATAAGTTGCATATATCATGTATGCCACAACTTGATATATTTGTTGTATATAAGCTACATATATTTTGTTGTATTCACGGACCGTATTTATAGTACACTAACAAAAGAGCCCGTGCATTGCAACGGATGCAAAAAAAAAAATACCACAATCCCCTAACCCAATAACCATGACTCCGGACTCTAATAGGTTCATGTCCGTTATTTCAACAAATGGCATCCATCTGTACTGCCACTTATCCTCCTTTCCACTCTCGCTGACGGTGGCCTCAATGTTCAAACAATCACAACACGTTTGAATGTTGTCAATTCTAAGATGTCTCCCTCGGCATGATAAATATGCTTTTTTTAGAGATTTTGACGAGGCGTGCATGCATGACTATAGTACTGTTTTTGTCTCCCATACCGGTTTTGCTGGGGTATTCATTTTCAATTTGGATCGGCACCGGTATGAAAAAAGATGGATCATAATAGTCAAAAAAAAGATGGATCATGCGCTATTGATTAAGGTTGCACCCTAAATAGCATTTTTTTTAAATGGTTAGTGGGTAAAATAACATCATATTCAGATTCTACAAATTTTTCTAATCAAATTTCATATATAACATGTTAAATTTAGAGTTGGAATTTAAATGATATGGATATGGATATTTTTTTAAAGCATTTGATATGGACCATATGGCGCTATGTATCAGTGGGTGGGTTTTGTGGTATGTCATAGAGCGCACCACCACTCTCTAATAATTTTGCTGTTTTGGCCAAAAAAGGGAGAGGGTCAAGGAGTCTTTAGATTATTTTGCTGACCCTCAAACCGCCCGCATCCATCCAGACCATGCGGTCCGGACACGTTTTGCAAGGCTTTGCAACGCGAGACTCCATTGGTCCGTCGATCGGTCCGGACACATTTTTTTCCTACAAATCCAAGACAAACTGGGACAGTCTTTGCAGGCGTCCAGACCGCTACCACGCCCGCTTCTGACTAAAAAAACCTCATGTCCCGTGCTTTCCATCTAATGCACCCGCCGCATTCATGTCGGCCCAGAGCATGCACCGACCGACATTGATGCCGCGTAGGAGGAGGCGGAGCGGCTCCTCCGTGAAAGGAAGACAACGCTCGGACAAGGCTGCCACGGTTGACCGGCGCCCTACCGTCGCTGGAGGGATGACGAGGACGACAACGGCGGCGGCACAGACGGTGATGGTGGCACGGCCGGACAGGAGGGCCACACGTACAAGGTGGTTACCGGTAGAAGCTGTCAATTTTTTTTGTCTTCAGTATAACTGCCAAAATATCACTAGTGCAGAATTGGCCATTAGTCCCAGTTCGTAAGGGCCTACCAACCGGGACTAAAGCCCCCCCCCCCCTTTAGTCCCGGTTTGCCACGACCCGGGACCAAAGGCCCACCACGTGGCACGAGCCCGCGCCGAGGGCTGGGGGTCCTTTAGTCCCGGTTGGTGCCAACCGGGACTAAAAGGTTTAGGGGTTTAGTGGTTTATGCTTTATTATTTCTTTTAATTTTGTGTTTTTCATTTAATTCTTTTTCATTTCAAACATATTTTACGCTACTACATACTGTACACGTCATGCATATATAAATAAAATTTCTCGTACGACCATATGCGCATAGACTTATATATATATGTACATACAATTTCTCCTACAATTTGCTGATCATTACATGCAGGCATTAGGTGTAATGGTATTCTCCTTCGGGATCTATGACCTGGTCAAGCAAAAATCCCGCAATTTCCTCTTGAAGTACTCGTATGCGGTCCGTTGGTAGGAGCTTATCCCGCATCTCTTGCATCTTTATTAAAAAAGGAGATCAATATGAACATATTAGTTGTGTGTATATATATTAGATCATGATAAAAAGAATTGTGAATTGTGTTTACGTACGAAAAGATTTCTTCCAGTTTTGCTCCTTTCTATCATAAAGCAAATGTTCTCGCAAATGTAGTATGGACATAAATTATTCCCGGACGCCTGCCTCATGCACTTTACAAGAATAGAATTCAATCAGATAATAATTTATCAAGCATGATAATGGTATTGAAACTAGAATTAAAGAGATGCGCGGACATAGCTAGTACTACTTAATTACCTTGGGTCGCACCCATTTCAGCTCTTGTTTCCATGGGCCAGTATCCTCTTTGATAAACCTTTGCCAAACCCTGCCCGGCAAAGAAAATGAATAAAGGAGTTATTAATTAGTTGATATCAGGAAATGAACTAAAGAGGCTGACATAGTGCGATAATGATTGAAATTACCTGTCGAGCATCCCCTTCACGATTAAGTATTATTTAGGTTCTTTAAGTAGTGAGTCCAGTACTTGAACTTTTCCCTCGTCAACTTCAATGATTAGCAGGATCCAGTGGAAACTGCATGTGCACACGTTTGTATAATTAAGCGGGCATGTGCATAACTCATCAACTACACTTATTAACATCTTGTAAGCAAAATAGAATTTGTAGTACAAGACAGTAACACTCACCTGAAGTTGTAAGGAAGTACTATTTCTGGTTGGGTATTTAGTTGCTTCAAAAACTCGAGCAAGCTCTTCTCTGTGCCTTTTTTGCTGATTTCCCACACACCTTCATTAACGGTATTTGGGTCAATGAACCCAATGCCATAGCGTCCATCTCTTTTCATTTCATAAATCTTCATTCTGCATAATACAACAGAAAATAATATAGTGAGGATAATTACAGGCAATGAACGAGCACAGCTAGAAACTTAAATTACAGAAAGAAATCACTTACAGACAATAGCAACTGACGAGAGATTTGTCGAGTGAGTCTTGATTGAATAACTGAAACATTTATTCAAACTCAATCCACAAATCTTTTCCATGGAAGTAATGCTCTTCCTTGACTTTCACCATGAGGGCCTCTCGCCCGTTCTTTATTTCTCTCAAGTACCAGTCATGCAATCTACGCATTTTCGTTGATAGAAGTGGGACCTCCTCAGGCCTGACTAGAGGTTGGCCAGAGACATATTTCCATGCTAGTTCCTCCTCTTCAAACCCGGGGAGAACCTCGATGCCTAGGAGTTGTTCAATAGTGACACCGGCCTCTTTAGCCATCTGTCTATGAGCGTCGGTTATTTCTGGCTTATCGGCGGTACTCACATGTGATTGTACAATGAGCGGGGGGATCGATTGCACTTCCTGTTCTCCCAGCTGGGGAACAGTTTTCCCGCTTTTATTACTACCTGCTTGGCTCGAGCTCGACTCACGCTCCTTATCTTTTTGTGCGCGATATGACTTCTTAATAGAGTGCTCATAGTCTGAGTTCGTTCTCTTCACAGCCGGTTGAGCCCTATCCACAAAGTGTTGTATGACTTCCGTGGGTATTTTCTCCTTTGGCGGCGGGGGCGGTTTCTTTGCAAAAAAGGCCTTCACTTCGGCACCCACTATGGCCTTGTTTTCCTCGTCACTCCTGTCATAAGCCAACTTCTTTTTGGCAGGAGGAGAGGCTTTCTTGCTTGGTGCTCTCTTCCGCTTTGGAGAAGGTTGACGCGCCCAAGATCGATATGGCGGACTCGCGCTGATGGGCTCCGTCTCGGGGTGGGGTGGAGTCGGCTGACGCGGTGGTGGACTAGCGCCGCGCTCCGTCTCGGGCAGGGTTGGAGTCGGCTGACGCGACGGACTTGGAGGAGGAGTCGGCTGACGCGGCTGACTTGGATGAGGAGTCGGTGGCCTTGGAAAGACAATGTAATCCTTTCTCCATAGAATCATACGACATATGGCGTCTCCCAGTGTGCGCTCCTCCTCACCTCCAGGAATGTCAAGCTCTAGCTTGTCATATCCCGACATCACTTCATCCACCCCCGACACGAGCATAGCTAGATGGAATCAGACTGCCATGGAAGGTTGCTTCAAGGGGATTTGGTAAAGCATACCTGTCCGCCACCTTCATGGATATGTTCTTCACTTTCATGTGTAGCTCACAAGGTCTCGTACCTTTGATATCATCCACGGGGTATCTAGCCAGGAGTGCATCATCGGCCGGGGTGGAACCCACGCTGCTTTTCGGCATAGATGGGATGGTGCTATCCAATGCTGGATCTGCTTGCTGCTGCCGCTAAGACGCCCTTTCCTGGCTAAGTGAGTCGATTTGCTCCTAGAGCCGCATGAAAGCGCGTTCCAACTCTGCGTGCTTTGATTCTACCTGTTGAAGGCAGTTTGCTTCCTGCTTCCTCTGCTCCTCCTCCTGCTTCTTCTTTCTCGCACGGCTTCTGTAAGTGGGGTTCCAATCCGCAAACCCCTCAAACCACGGAACAACGCCTTTGCCTCGTGTTCGTCCCGGGTGTTCAGGATTCTTCAGGGCACGCGTAAGCTCGTCGTTCTCTCTTTTGGGCTTGAACGCCCCCGTTCAAGCCTCTTCTATTGCAACAAGTAAAGCGTCAGAGGCTTCTTTAAGATTTGCCCGCTCCATAATCTCCCCTGTCTTTGGGTCCAACTTTCCCCCATGCGCATAAAACCAAGTCCTGCACCAGTCGGGCCAACCGAATATTTTTGGAGTGACCCCTGCAGCAATCATCTGTTCCTCAGCTTCATCCCACTTAGGCCGGCCGACCTGGTAGCCACCTGGCCCTAGAGTATGGTGCCACTTTTTTTGCAGCATTAATCTTGTTTATTCTCGACCGTTCCTGAGTTGCTTCCGATTCCTTGAATTTCACAAAAGAGTCCCAGTGATCTTTTGCCTTCACCAGTGATCCCTTGAATTCTGGAGTCTGCTTTCCTGCTTTGACGTAGCTGGCCCATAATCTTTTCTTGTGGTTGCAGAATTGTGTGGCCATCTTCTTAAGAGCACTCTTCTTGACTTTCTCCCGTTCTGCATCTGTCAAATGATCTGGTAGGGTGAAATGTGACATGAGTGATTCCCAAAGCAGATCTTTTGCTCTTTCGGAGACAAAACTAACTCCTCGATCTCCCTTTGCGGCTTATTCCATTCTTGAACGGAGATCGGGATTTGGTTCCTGCCAATAACTCCGCACTAACGTTTAAATTTGTCCACATTCGCTTTAGGAGCAAGCGATTTACTGCATGGTTTGACCGCATCGATGTTGTAATTTATGCCAGCCGGCAACCTTTTGGCCGGGCCTCGTACTGCCCTGCTTGTAGAAGATTTGCTCGATCCGGATGGCTAAAAGAAGAAAGATCGATTCATTAATATACATATATATAAATCAATTAATACATGTAATGATCACCAAAGGCCTTATATATACCTCGCCGGTCTTTGTTAATTGAAGATCATTTCCTTCGCCATCATTTTTTGTGTGGCCTTCGTCTATTTGTTCTTCCTGAAATATTCCCTCATTGGAATTAGTCAGATATTGTGAGCCATCATCTTCGAATTTAGGTTCACCCTCAGCTGGGTTTCGGATCATGTCGAACAAGATCTCGTTTTGATCATCGTCGTCTCTGCCGCTAGCGTCCATAGCTTAACTAATCCAGAAGAAAGATAAAACAATTTAGTATTCAAATTAGAATGCATCTCGAATAATATCACTAATACATGCATCATCGAATATTATCGAATATAATCTTGAATACATCTCGAATATTATTACTAATACATCTTGAATAATCCAGTTAATGCATCATCGAATATTATCGAATATAATATCGAATACATCTCGAGTATTATCACTAATACATCTCGAATATTATCATATAACATCACTAGCTAATACAGATCGAATATTATCGAATAATCTAGTTCACTCGCGGTTCCTGAGGCGCGGGCGGTGGACACCCGAAGAGAAGGGACCATCACAGGATCATAGCTCGGGTGAGATCCCTGAAGAACCTGCCAGGTATTGGAGAACCTGACATCCAACGCAACCATGTAGCGACAGACGTGCTCGTCCTCCTCCCTGACACGG
This sequence comes from Thinopyrum elongatum, assembly GCA_011799875.1. Taxonomy (NCBI): domain Eukaryota; kingdom Viridiplantae; phylum Streptophyta; class Magnoliopsida; order Poales; family Poaceae; genus Thinopyrum; species Thinopyrum elongatum. The sequence continues at coordinate 205,425,282 of CM022303.1, forward strand.
TGACGTACAACCTCCGCGGGGGCCGGCTGCCTCCGCACCAAAATTGGCCCACGCGACCGCCACCAAAGAAGCTCCGGGTCGACGACGGTAGCCCGGTTCCTCACCAAGTTGCGCGCCCCGAAAGATAGCACCTCCCAGTGCCAGCCCGGCGGAGCCCAGTCCCAGACATGGCGCCTCTCAAGCAGGTTGTCGCCACCGAGTGGATGACGAGGATGCGGGCCGGGCATTGTCGACGCCAAAAATGTTTCTATGCAAATTTAACATTTTTAAATGCTTGATTATGATTTTTGTAATTCTTGTTCACTTGATTTTGCAAATACATGACAAACTTTTGCAAATACAACATTAAGATATTAACATTAAAATATTTTTAATACATGGTCAACTTTTTTCTATGCAACTTTTTTCTATGCTTGGTCAAAAATCCTCAAATGTTTTCTATGCAAATTTTTTCTATACTATACATATGGTCAACTTTTCCTATGCAAATTTTTTCTATACTATACATATATATGGTCAACTTTTTCCTATGCAACTTTTTTCTATGCAAATTTTTTCTATACTATGATACAACATTAAAAGTATAAAAAACTAAAAAACAGAAAATCCATGCATACATATATACATATATACTAATTAATAAGCATCTAGTGAAAAAATCTAAAACATACATACATACTAATTAATAAGCATCTAGTGAAAAAAAATCTAATGAAATCTAATACATACATACATTGTATAAGAAAACATCTAGTGAAAAAAAATCACCGAAGATCGAGGGGGTGGCGAGCTCACAGCGAGCGAGGTAGGCGACGGCGAGGTCGAGGCCTGCGAGGAGGGCGTGGGCGGCGTCGACGGTGCTTGGCCAGGGGAGGAGGCGCGGGCGGCGTCGGGGAGGTGGTGCAGGCGGCGTCGGGGAGGAGGCACGAGCGGCCGGCGTCGGGGGCGGCGACGATCTTCGGCGACAGGGGAGGCGACGGCGTCAGGGCAGGCGACGGCGCAGCAGCCTGGCGGCGTCGATCGAGAGAATGGAGAGAGTGGGGGGGGGGAATTCCTAAGTCCGTGCTTATATACAAACACCTTTAGTCCCGGTTGGAGCCACCAACCGGGACTAAAGGGTTGTGCTTCCCGGTGTTGAAAGTTTAGTCCCACCTCGCTAGTTGAGAGGAGCTCGCAGCGGTTTATAAGCCCCGCCGCGGCTTCCCTGTCGAGCTCCTCTCTAAAGCAGGCCTGTGTGGGCCTAACGAACCTGTCACTGCCCTGTGGGGCCTACTTGCCCTACGGGCCTGCATCCTGGCCCAACTAGTAGTTGGGTTTCTAGTCGTATGCAGGCCGTGGCGGCCTAGTAGGCGGGCATTTTTTAATTTATTTATTTTACAGTTTTTTTTTGTTTTTTGCTTTATTTATTTTCTTTTGTTTCTACTTACAGCCAAATATTTAGAGTTTTTGAGTGAATCTTTTTGCTTTAGGTCAAAAAAATTATAAATTTTCTGTTAGTGCCAGTAGTTTTCAAATTTGAATAGTTTAAATTGGAATTCTTTGAAATTTGTGTGAATCACTAGTTTGTGAATAACTTTACTTTAAAAATAGATTTTTGAGTGATTCTTTTTCCTGCTGTTTAATATTAGTGTGTTTTATCATTATATTCAATTTAATAATTTTTAGGTGATTTTAAATGGGTGTTTTAATCAAAAATAGATTATGTTTAGCTCTTTTCGTTTTATAGTTCAAAAAATACATTAAATGCATGAAAAATAGCGAATGAAGTCAGAAACGGTTGAAAATTGATGATGTGGCTTTGAATGGTGGATGTTCAACGCACAAAAAATTTGGAGTTGAAATAAGTTTAAAAAAATGAAATGCCTTTGTAACAGATGAGTTTTCGTCTGAAACCCTGATACTTCGAAAGAGATTGTCCATTTTGTACACGAACTGCATCCAGTTTTTGTCGTAATCCTCTCAACTTTTTAGCACATGCTATGTGGGTGAAATAATCATACCATGCCAACTTTCAACCTTTTTAGAGTTCATTTGTAGTGCTTTTCAATTTCAGGGTCATTTAGCTCAAAAAATCAGTAAATGCATGAAAAATAGCAAATGAAGTCAGAAAGGGTTGAAAATTGATGATGTGGCTTTGAATGGTGGATGTTGAACGCACAAAAAAAATCTGGAGTTGAAATAAGTTTAAAAAATGAAATGCCTTTGTAACAGATGAGTTTTCGTCCGAAACCCTGATACTTCGAAAGAGATTGTGCATTTTGTACACGAAGTGCATCCAGTTTTTGCCGTAACCCTCTCGACTTTTTAGCACATACTATGTGGGTGAAATGATGATACCATGCCAACTTTCAACCTTTTCAGAGTTCATTTGTAGTGCTTTTCAATTTCAGTGTCATTTAGCTCAAAAAATCAGTAAATGCATGAAAAAACTATTTCTTCGCATTTCAAATGCCAAAACACATATATATATACCCTAACTATTACAAAGATTCCCTCTGATTTATCTGAAGTGGGACTTTCCAGATATATAAGTCCGGAAACTCACTAGAGAAGAAAGTGATGACGGTGAAGCCGGTCACATCCCAGAGTGGGATCTTGGGGTATAAAACTTTTTCTTCGCGTGTGTCCCTTTGCACCGTAACCATGGACAATCTTCATCATTTAACAGGATGCTTGGGTCAGTGTTCACTGTGAAGAGAGCAATTTCATGAAACTTTTCATAATCTTCTGACATGTCTGTCTTGTCCTCCACTCCCACGATGTTTCTTTTCCCTGAAAGAACTATGTGGCGCTTTGGCTCGTCGTATGATGTAGTCGCTTCCTTGTCTTTTCTTTTCTCGGCTTGGTATACATGTCCTTCACATAGAAAACCTGCGCACATCATTGGCTAGGACGAATGGTTCGTCTGCGTACCCAAGATTGTTGGGATCCACTGTTGTCATTCCGTACCACGGGTCTTCCTTTACCCCGCCTCCTGTCAGATTAACCCATTTGCACCGAAACAAAGGGACCTTCAATTCACGTCCATAGTCAAGTTCCCATATCTCCTCTATGTAACCATAATATGTGTCCTTTGGCCTATTGGTGTTTGCTGCATCAAAGCAGACACCACTGTTTTCGTTGCTGCTCTTTTTATCTTGTCCGATTGTGTAAAATGTATTCCCATTTATCTCGTACCCTTTGAAAGTCAATATAGTCGATGATGCACTGGTACAACGAGGTGCTATACAAACGGTTTTTAACCCCTTTTCACGACGGCATTTTAAACCGTCGCCTAGTGAGTGTGGGCGATAGGGGGGTCCTTCCCACATGACCCAGAAACCGTCGGGGATAGGCTCTCCTGGCACACACGCTCGGCAAAATGAGGTCGTGTGCGACGGGCGAGCGATCAAATACGATTATACATGCCCAATCAGTTCCGGTCGTAAGTACATCCCACACAGTCAGTCCCAAACAAATGTTTCCCTTTGTTATGTACATTCCACACAGTCAATCCAAGGAATATGTTTCCGTTCTTATGTGCATCCCACACAGTCAATCCAGGGAAATCGTTTTCGTTCGTATGTACATCCCACATAGTCAATCCAAGGAAAACGTTTCTGTTCGTATGTACATCACACACAGTTTTATGTATAGGCTCGTGTGTGATAGGTGTAACTATCACACATGCTCTGCCTCGGTTAACCGTTTGCTTTTATTCAACTACATCACACACGATTTGATGAAGAAAACTGTGTGGCATTGGGCTATCCATCACAAGCACTTTTACTGCTAGAACCGTTTGCAAAGTTCCATGACCCATTTAGCAGGTTTATTAGTTTACAATTAATAATTCCAGTATTACACAAATTCACATTTCATATCGAACAGCTGTTTGCCAATTTCATATCAGGCACATAAATATATTTTAACATCACAGTACGATAGCTACCTAAAAAGAGCACAGTACAGCATATAGCTAGTTCAGCTTCATAAGAACAATATATTCATTTCCCTAATCGAGATCATCCAGGCTCGTCTTATCCACCTCTGCTTTCAGTTCAGTAAGAACATGTTTTGCACTGGCCAACTGGGAAAGTGCCTCCTCCTTCGCCAACACCATCTTAGCAAAGTCTACTTTAAAAAATCTGAGCTCATTCTCCACCTTCCTCTTTTTATCCCACATCTTCAAATATTTTTCGGCGTTGACAACACTTTCTCTAAGCCTACCTCTGTTCTCTTTCTCATACATGCTCCAGAGCTTTGCTAGGCACATCTTCAAAGACTGTGGCCACTCTTGATCAACCCACTCCAAGTAAGAACACTTCCATTCATCCTATAATATTTAAAACTAGATCAGTAACAATTGTAGGGGAAATGGGTTTATCGCAACATAGAAAATCACCATACTTATTTTGAAAAACTGAAGAAACAGATTAATTATGACATATCTTCTCAAAAAGATCAATGTGCAAATGAATTAATTGCTACTGAGACAACAACCAAATTCTGAAACATCAGAAGCTATAATTAACTACAACAACGCTACAAGTTCTTACTCATGTACTATAAATAACAAATTGAACATTTTATGAGGAAGCTAAATATAACTGCAACAGCATAGCGACAGTGTTTGGATGATAGCAAATTGAACTAACAGGTGTGTACATGCACAAATTTAGTAACATAGAACTAATAGCACTAAGGCCGTCCACTATGTATGCCAAAACCGGTGTAAAGACAACTGTTGCTACATTTCGCACCGGTGCCCTACACTGGCGAGCCGATGCAGCGGAAAAAAATCAGGGACCCGGACTCCGGAGCACCTAGTTGCTCTGATGCCCAGTTCCTTCGTGCCATAAAGATTTAGTATTTTACTGCTTGGCTGCTCGGATGTGTGGACCAAAGTTGGCTGCACAAACTGCTGAAGCGGTGCCAAATAATTTTCTAATAGCACCGCTGATGAGATGGCAACATTTTTAGATACTAGGTACAAACTGTGACACTGTCTTAGGATGCGTTTGGTTGAAGGTGTGGTATGAATGGGTTGGGACCGTGACAGTGTCTGAATCACATCTAATAAATGATTTGTAACAATGAAAGAGGGGCTAACCTTCTCTGCACATGCCAGAAACTTCCTCCCACTGTCCACAGATTCAAACGCAACTAGCTTAATGCATGGAGATTGATGGTGACAACGAGCAGACAGATCTTCAGCCACCCCGCTCCATTCGTTGCAACTGATGGTCCTAGGGAGCTACAAGAGGAAGAAATGACTCAAATCGACCGCCGGGTTAAAATCCTTCATTCCAAGTCATAGCCTGAGAGAGAGAAGAGAGGCATACCCGGGTGGTGAAGGAGTCGTCGTCGTCGGAGGAACCGCTGGAGAGGTCATTGAAGAAGACCATGGCGACCCCGGCGGTAGGATGCGAGACGGTGAGAGCGAGGAAGCAAGCGAGGAAGTGGCTATAACTTAGGAAGGAAGGAAGGAAGGAGGAAATAGGGGAAATGTGACTTGTGGTCGGGGAGAAAAGGGGGTGGGGAAGGGGGCGGGGGTAGATATTTCGGCGGTAGGCCAAAAATTTCGAAATGTGGAGGGAAACTTTGCGCGCGGTGCCGCCGGACACCATTCACTTTGAACGATTGTGTGCATCGCAAACGATTCTTCTGCTTTACGCGCATGGGATGAGTTTGATAATTCAATTGGTGGAAATTTCCCCGGGTACTGTCCTCATCCACGTCATTGCATAATTTAACATCGCTTGCTAATTTGGGCACACAAAAGAGCGTACAGCACACAGACCACACTTACTGAATCGAGCAATTTTAGTAATTAAACAGAGTAAGTTGACCTAAACGTTGCTCTAACAAAAGACCAGCATTAAAAACAAAGCCTAAGTACGCATAATTTTAACAAATCCGCCGCCGCGCCGGCCTATGCATCGCCGGTGTGAGATGAGACGTCGATGACTTGTCCTGGCGACATGCCGCCGTTGGTGGACTCCGCGTCCCCCTTGCTGAAGTCGATCGCGTCCTCCTCCTTTTCCTCGTCCTCGGCGCCGCCCTCAAGGTTATAGTACTCGTACTAGTGGCTGCGCCAGAGCTCGCGTTGGTACTCCACCGCCGATTCCTCGACGGACAGACTCTTCTCTACCTCGACCTCGGCCACGCGCAACTCCTCCTCCCGGCGCTCCTCGATCTCCGCCGCCTCCTGCATCTCCAGCTCCCACTTGGTGATCTCATGAGGAAGCAGATGCTCCATGGCCACCACCGCCTTTTCGGACGTGGGTTGCATGCTAGATTCCGAGGTGGCCTGGAATATCTTGGCATGTGCATCCTCGATCTTGGCGTGGATGGCCTCGACCCGGGCCAAGGCAGCATCGGTGGCACGGACGGCAGCTCGAGCGCTTTCGGCGTTTGCAGACGTCACCGCAGCAGCTGCTGCAGCCGTCTCGGCTGCTGAAGCTGCCCTGTCGGCTGCTGCAGACCCCCTCTCGGCAGATGCGGCCGCGCTCAATGCGGATGCGGCGGCACTCTCGGCGCAGGCGGCCGCGCTCTCGGCGCAGGCGGCGGCGCTCGGGGAGGACGCGGCTATTTTACGGGCCTTCACGAAGCGTTTCCACGGCATCATCTTTGCAAGAAGGGGTTGCAGGAATGGGGATCGGAATTCTTGGATTTGGGGGTTGCCGGCACTGGAGCAGACGAGCCGGCGAAGCTTAAGGAGGAAGACTTAAATGGACCCAGGAATTTTCATCGCAAACGGGTGCTACAAAAAACTGTGTGTGATGTTGTTGATATTTTTTATTAGCTGTGAAAGACGAATTTGGACTAAAGTGTCAACGGATAGTGTTTTAAATGTACGAGAAAATTTGTAGTACTAATACAACTGTCATGTCAAATTTTGGAAAATTTCAGGGGTCATTTGACCTTTTAAGACATTTAAGTGATTTTCTAGCCATTTAATGACCGTAATTCAAATTTGAACTACATGTACATGCAACAGCTAACCATAACGGTGTGAAAAGTCATATTTTGTGTACTTGTGTGCGTGTTAATTCCATGTGCAGTAAATTGGAAGGAATTTTCAAACATATTGGTCTCACGGCTATGACACAATTAAGCATGGAGTGCCATGGCATTTAAATTCTAAAAAATTAAAAAAAGATCAGAAACACATGAAACCTTGCTTGATGTAATGTCATGCCACCAAGATGATTTGGTAAAAAAAATTGTCATGTTTGACGAAAGTTTGGACACACACCCCTCACAAACCAAAGCAACTCTCTAGAAGGCTCGTGGTTCCGAGAGGGAACAATGCATGTTTGATGACGAACAGGCGATAGCTTCCTCTTACGGGCTTCAAAAAATTTCTACAGTTAACGTGCACTAATACAACTGTCGTGTCAAAATTTGGAAAATTTCAGGGGTCATTTGACCTTTTCAAGACATTTAAGTGATTTTCTAGCCATTTAATGACCGTAATCCAAATTTGGACTACATCTACATGCAACGGCTAAACATAACAGTTTGAAAAATCATATTTCTGTACTTGTGTGTGAGTTAATTCCATGTGCGGTAAATTGGAAGGAAATTTCAAACATATTGGTCTCACGCCCTCGACACATGCATGGAGTGCCATGGCATTTCAATTCTAAAAAATTAAAAAAAGATCAGAAACACGTGAAACCTTGCTTGATGTAATGTCATGCCACCAAGATGATGTGGTAAATAAATTGGCATGTTTGACGAAAGTTTGGACACACACCCCTCACAAACCGGAGCAACTCACTAGAAGGCTCGTGGTTCCGAGAGGGAACAATGCATGTTTGATGACGAATGGGAGATAGCTTTCTCTTACGGGCTTCAAATTTTTTCTACATTTAACGTGCACTAATACAACTGTCATGTGAAAATTTGGAAAATTTCAAGGGTCATTTGACCTTTTAAAGACATTTAAGTGATTTTCTATCCATTTTATGACCGTAATCCAAATTTGGACTACATCTACATGCAACGGCTAACCATAACGGTTTGAAAAATCATATTTGTGTACTTGTGTGCGAGTTAATTCCATGTGCAGTAAATTGGAAGGAAATTTCAAACATATTGGTCTCACGCCCTCGACACATGCATGGAGTGCCATGGCATTTAAATTCTAAAAAAAATTAAAAAAGATGAGAAACACATGAAACCTTGCTTGATGTAATGTCATGCCACCAAGATGATGTGGTAAAAAAAATTGGAATGTTTGACGAAAGTTTGGACACACACCCCTCACAAACCGGAGCAACTCACTAGAAGACTCGTGGTTCCGAGAGGGAACAATGCATGTTTGATGACGAACGGGAGATAGCTTCCTCTTACGGGCTTCAAATTTTTTTCTACATTTAACGTGCACTAATACAACTGTCATGTGAAAATTTGGAAAATTTCAGGGGTCATTTGACCTTTTAAAGACATTTAAGTGATTTTCTAGCCATTTAATGACCGTAATTCAAATTTGAACTACATCTACATGCAATAGCTAACCATAACGGTTTGAAAAATCATATTTGTGTACTTGTGTGCGAGTTAATTCCATGTGCAGTAAATTAGAAGGAATTTTCAAACATATTGGTCTCACGGCATGGACACAAGCATGGAGTGCCATGGCATTTTAATTCCAAAAAATTAAAAAATGATCAGAAAAACATGAAACCTTGTTGATGTAATGTCATGCCACCAAGATGATGTGGTAAAAAAATTGGCCTGTTTGACGAAAGTTTGGACACACACCCCTCACAAACCGGAGCAACTCACTAGAAGGCTCGTGGTTTCGAGAGGGAACAATGCATGTTTGATGACGAACGGGAGATAGCTTCCTCTTACGGCCTTCAATTTTTTTTCTACATTTAACATGCACTAATACAATTGTCGTGTGAAAATTTGGAAAATTCTATCGGTTATTTGAGCTTTTAAAGACATTTAAGTGATTTTCTAGCCATTTAATGACCGTAATTCAAATTTGAACTACATCTACATGCAACAGCTAACCATAATGGTTTGAAAAATCATATTTGTGTACTTGTGTGCGAGTTAACTCCATGTGTAGTAAATTAGAAGGAATTTTCAAACATATTGGTCTCACGGCATGGACACATGCATGGAGTGCCATGGCATTTTAATTCCAAAAAATTAAAAAATGATCAGAAAAACCTGAAACCATGCTTGATGTAATGTCATGCCACCAAGATGATGTTGTAAAAAAATTGGCATGTTTGACAAAAGTTTGGACACACACACCCCTCACAAACCAGAGCAACTCACTAGAAGGCTCGTGGTTCCGAGAGGGACCAATGCATGTTTGATGACGAACGGGAGATAGCTTCCTCTTACGGCCTTCAAATTTTTTCTACATTTAACATGCACTAATACAACTGTCATGTGAAAATTTGGAAAATTCTAGGGGTCATTTGAGCTTTTAAAGATATTTAACTGATTTTCTAGCCATTTAATGACCGTAATTCAAATTTGAAATACATCTACATGCAACAGCTAACCATAACGGTTTGAAAAATCATATTTGTGTACTTGTGTGCGATTTAATTCCATGTGCAGTAAATTAGATAGAATTTTCAAACATATTGGTGTCACGGCATGGACACATGCATGGAGTGCCATGGCATTTTAATTCCAAAAAATTAAAAATTGATCAGAAAAACATGAAACCTTGCTTGGTGTAATGTCATGCCACCAAGATGATGTGGTAAAAAAATTGGCCTGTTTGACAAAAGTTTGAACACACACCCCTCACAAACCGTAGCAACTCACTAGAAGGCTCGTGTTTCCGAGAGGGAACAATGTATGTTTGATGACGAACATGAGATAGCTTCCTCTTATGGCCTTCAAATTTTTTCTACATTTAACGTGCACTAATACAACTGTCATGTGAAAATTTGGAAAATTCTAGGGGTCATTTGACCTTTTAAAGACATTTAAGTGATTTTCTAGCCATTTAATGACCGTAATTCAAATTTGAAGTGCATCTACATGCAACGGCTAACCATAACGGTTTGAAAAATCATATTTTTGTGTACTTATGTGCGAGTTAAAAAATCATCAGACGATATAAATATCTAGTGTTCAAAAAAGAAAATGTAAAGATCTGGCAAGACAACAGGGCCCCACACGATTGGCACTCTACGCGGGTTATTAATCAGACACGGTTCTGTATTGGAAACCGTCAGCTATTAAGTTCACACACGGATTTTGCTGCGGGAATCGTGTGTAATTCAAACTATAGTACTCGTAAATTCCGGCGACCGGCGTCTATACTGTTCCCGTCGATCTAGATTTCGGCCGCCAATAAATACTACCTTGCTCACGTCGTCCCGCCTGCATTCTCATCTACATCCTCCCCTCGCTCGCCCTCTCTCTCTCTCTCTCTCAAATCTCTGCCATGGCGCCGCCGATCTGCCCACACGCCGACGAGGAGTCGTCGCCCCCCGAGGACGCTAGTCGAAGAGCAGCGACGAGGAGGACCCCTACGTGCCGTCGGATGAGGTTGCGTCAACCCCCCCCCCCCCCAACTTTGGATTGGTTTTGGGGCCAGTACAATCTTTGTCTGTGGAAGTCGCTGCCGCCGGCTGAGAAAGCCAGGCAAGTGGCGTTCAAGAAGGAGATGGCGGAGGAGGAAGCCAGGTACCAGGTGGCCTGTGAAGCCTGTGATGCCGCCTGGAAAAATGAGGCGGTGGAGCTTTGGGGGCGGGCGCGTCATCGTGCGGAGGAGGTGTACGAAGACGGGTGCTTCGCGAGGAAGGTCGAAGGCGCTAGGCACCTCATCACTGCGTGGAGGTGGGCCGATAAGCTCCAGCGTGCCACCGACGAGGAGCTTCGGTGGGCGCCCAACGAAATGGCAAGATCGTTCGCGCCCGTCCGCCAGCAAGAGGCAGATCGGTACGTTAAGCGCTGCGAGGCGGAGGAGGCGGAGTACTGCCTCCGCGCTGGGAAGACACCACGCACCAGGCAGCTGCTGGCGAGGGGCTGCCGGAATACTGCCCCCAGGAGGGATTATTAGTTTTAGTATTGTTCGTTTTTAATTTTATGCATTGTACCTAGTAGTTAAGTATCATCACGTATATGTGATGATATTATATATATTATGTGATGAACTAATGAAAAATTAATATATATATTATGAATTGCATTTTCTATCTGTTTTTGTAAACTAATTTGTATCTAGCTGTTATCATCCACATATACAGAATGGAAAGCATATATACACACATTGAAACAGAACATATAAGAACGGAAAACAGAGTACACACATTGAAACAGAGCAATAAACAGAGCAATATTATGATTGCTGTGAATACATAGCGATCCACGTCGAAACGACTCAACAAAATAAAACGCGTCCATGAGACCATGACCAGCAGCCCTTGCCTACGGTAGCTCTTGGCTCTGCCTCAACCCGTGCAGGCGTTCGTCCAAGCGGTCGACATGCTCACGGTACATCTGGAGCGCGATCTTGAGCTCCAAGTTGGCTATTTCATCGGAGATCACCAACTCGAGGATGCGACGGCCATGTTCCTCTACTGCGCCCAGGTGGACACCTGGGCCAAGGAGGCGGTCAAGCCTAGCGACCAGCGCGTTGGCATCGAGCGGGCCGCGGACAAGGCAAACGGCGTGACCCATGCGAACAGCGCGGCGGGCGTCCGGTGCAAGTACGGCGCGGCCGGCCTCTGGTGCAAGTACGGCGCAGAGGGCCTCTGCCCACTCCTGGCAAGGAATGGGGGTACTGACGGGACATGTACCCAGCTGGGATGCCCTGTCGACAGCAGGCAAGCACCAATGGATCCGCTCTTGTTGTGCGGCGCGCCGTGCCTCTCACTCTACGGCGCTCCAACGGTCTCGCCGTGTGGCGAGCCGCAGCCTATCGGCGTGGACGCGCCTAGCTTGCTTTGCGGCGCGCCATCGATCATGTTGTGCGGCAAGCTATAGCCTCTCGGCGCTGACATGCCTATCTTGATCCGCGGCGCTGAAGCACCATGCGCCAAGGGTCTGCTCAACCCTGGCGATGACGCGCATCAAGGCATCATCCATCGCATTGTCGGGGAGTGCCTCGGCCTCGACGGGCCATGGCGCCTTCTCGTTTTCCTCGTCGATGAGGTTGATGGCAGAGGCGGTGCTTTGGTGGGTTGGCATGCTTGGAAAAGGTGGATGTGCTACAGGCTGCGCTTGTTGCCTCCATGCGTCACGCGCTACCTAGGTTTATGCGCAATATCGCTGGGTGGCGGGAAACCAGTGAGGAAATGGCGGGAAACGGTGGTGTGTTCATAAAATGCCATCAATTAATGGAAACTTAGCATAGAAGGAACATCGAGCTAGCATAAGAAGTAGATGATGATCAAATGATCATTTATCCTAGTTAATTATGCATGTAATAGTTTACTTTGGTCTGTGGAAATGTCATGTGTGTACTGGCCACCTATGTAATTGGATGTTTGCCGTGTTTTACACACATCTTGTTTATGTGAAATGTTTCTGTTCTCTTGGCTCAACACAAACAGTTTATCGCAATGAACCGTATGTCGTATATCGCACACACCTTGATCTGGCTGACCGTTTCTTTTGTGTTGCCTAATCACAAACAGTTCATCCGAGTGAACTGTATGCCGTATATCACACACACCTTCATCTGGCTGCCCGTTTCTGTTGTTCCGCCTCATCACAAACAGTTCATCCGAGTGAACTATATGCCGTATATCGCACACGCCTTCATCTGGCTGCCCGTTTCTTTTGTTCCGCCTCATCGCAAACAGTTAATTGAACTGAACCGTATGCCCCGCATCGCACACGCAACTAAAATCTGAACCCTGTTTGATGTATCCTTCATCGCAAATGTTTTGCATCTTTTTTTATGGTTTTTTTACATCACCATTTGCGATTAATGCATCGCACAAAGTTTCGTCAAAGGGTCTCTGATCGTAGTGTCGCGTTAGCAGCATCCTGCAGTAGTGATGGTAACTTGGCCAGCAAGTACAGCTCATCTGCAATAGTGTCGTCATGCATGAGATGTGTCTGCAACCAACCACCGAAAGTCCCCGTGTGTTCACGTGTAATCTAGTCATCAGACTGCTCCGGGTGTTTGGAGCGTAGAATATCCTTGTGTTCCTCGATATACGGAGCCACCAAGGCGGAATTTTGTAGAACTGTGTAGTGTGCTTGCGCCCAAGAATGCCCGTCCATACATATTACTTGGTCCTTTCCTAGTGTGCCTTTTCTACCCAGTCTGCCCTCATGACGCGATTCAGGAACACCAATCGGCTTAAGGTCAGGAATAAAGTCAACACAAAACTCAATGACCTCCTCTGTTTCATGGCCCTTGGAGATGCTTCCTTCTGGCCTAGCACGGTTATGAACATATTTCTTTAAGACTCCCATGAACCTCTCAAAGGGGAACATATTGTGTATAAATACAGGACCCAGAATGGCAATCTCGTCGACTAGGTGAACTAGGACGTGTGTCATGATATTGAAGAAGGATGGTGGGAACACCAACTCGAAACTGACAAGACATTGCACCAAATCATTCTGTAACCTTGGTAAGATTTCTGGATCGATTACCTTCTGAGAGATTGCATTGAGGAAGGCACATATAGCTTCACAATGGCTAATCGAACGTTTTTCGGTAGAAGCCCCCTCAATGCAACTAGAAGCAATTGCGACATAATCACGTGGCAGTCATGAGACTTTAGGTTCTGGAACTTTTTCTCTGCCATATTTATTATTCCCTTTATATTCGACGAGAAGCCAGACGGGAACTTCATACTAAGTAGGCATTCAAAGAAGATTTCCTTCTCTTCTTTGGTAAGAGCATAGCTGGCATGACCCTGATAATGCTTTGGATGCATGCCATCTTTTTTGTGCATACGTTGCTGGTCCTCCCGTGCCTCTGGTGTATCTTTTGTCTTCCCATACACGCCCAAGAATCCTAGCAGGTTCATGCAAAGATTCTTCATCACGTGCATCACGTCGATTGCAGAGCGGACCTCTAGTTCTTTTGGTAGGTCCCAAAATATAGATTTGTTCTTCCACATGGGTGCATGTCCGTCAGTGTCATTCGGAATAGATTGTCCGCCAGGACCCTTTCCAAAGATTACTTTTAAATCCTTGACCATATCAAGTATCTCATGACCAGTACGGTGGCGAGGCTTCTTCCGGTGATCTGCCTCACCTTTGAAATGCTTGCCTTTCTTTCTTAAGAGATGCTTGATCGGAAGAAATCGACAATGTCCCAGGTACACATTCTTCTTACATTTATCCAAATATATACTGTCGGTATCATCTAAATAGTGCGTGCATGCGTGGTATCCCTTGTTTGTTTGTCCTGAAAGGTTACTAAGAGCAGGCCAATCATTGATGGTTACAAACAGTAACGCTCGTAGGTCAAATTACTTTTGTTTGTGCTCATCCCACACACGTACACCTTTTTTGTCCCACATCTGTAAAAGTTCTTCAACTAATGGCCTTAGGTACACATCAATGTCGTTGCCGGGTTGCTTAGGGCCCTGGATGAGCACTGGCATCATAATGAACTTCCACTTCATGCACAACCAAGGAGGGAGGTTATAGATACATAGAGTCACGGGCCAGGTGCTATGATTGTTGCTCTGCTCCCCAAAAGGATTAATGCCATCTGCACTTAAACCAAACCATACGTTCCTTGCGTCATCTGCAAAGTCCTCCCACTTTCTCTCAATTTTTCTACACTGCGACCCGTCAGCGGGTACTCTCAACTTCCCATCTTTCTTACGGTCTTCTTTGTGCCATCGCATCAACTTGGCATGCTCTTTGTTTTGGAGCAAACGTTTCAACCGTGGTATTATAGGAGCATACCACATCACCTTGGCAGGAATCCTCTTCCTGGGGCGCTCGCCCTCAACATCACCAGGGTCATCGCGGCTGATCTTATAGCGCAATGCACCGCATACCGGGCATGCATTCAAATTCTCGTACTCACCGCGGTAGAGGATGCAGTCATTAGTGCATGCATGTATCTTTTGCACCTCTAATACTAGAGGGCAGGCAGCCTTCTTTGCTTCGTACGTACTGTCGGGTAATTCGCTGTCCTTTGGAAGCATCTTCTTTAACATTATCAGCAACTTTTCAAATCCCTTGTCAGATACACCATTCTCTGCCTTCCATTGCAGCAATTCCAGTGTGGTACCCAGCTTTTTCTTGTCATCTTCGCAATTTGGGTACAACAATTTCTTGTGATCCTCTAACATGCGCTGCAACTTCAGCTTCTCCTTTTCACTTGCGCAGTTTCTCTTTGCATCAGCAATGGCCCGACCAAGATCATCAGCGGGCTCATATGATGCCTCTTCTTCAGCTTCTTCCCCCATTATAGTACCATCGGATTCAGGGAACCCATGGCCAGGATAGCTGTCATCATCCTCTTCTTCTTCATTCTCTTCCATTAGAACCCCTCTTTCTCCGTGCTTGGTCCAACAGTTATAGTTGGACATGAAACCGGACGTAAACATGTGGACGTGAATGGTTCTTGAGTTAGAGTAATTGTGATCATTCTTATAGCCAGCACATGGACAACACATAAAACCATCTTCCCGCTTGTTTGCCTCAGCTGCAACCAGAAAAGTATGCACGCCATTAATGAACTAGGGAGAGCATCGGTCATCGTACATCCATTGCCGGCTCATCTTCATTACACAACACCGAAAAGACCAAATTAATACAAGTTCATACACACTTATTCTCATAAAACAACATACAAACTCTCTAGCTAAAGCATTTAAATGCAACAACAAATGCGATCAAGATCGCAACTAAGGTAACAATTGATCCAACAGCATAGTGATACCAAGCCTCTTTATTAACGGCATATTTTTTAATCTTTCTAATCTTCAAGCGCATTGCATCCATCTTGATCTTGTGATCATCGACGACATCGGCAACATACAACTCCAGTTTCATCTTCTCTTCTTCAATTCTTTTCAATTTTTCTTTCAAATACTCATTTTCTTTTTCAACTAAATTTAACTTCTCGACAAGAGGGTCGGTTGCAATTTCCGGTTCATATACCTCCTAGATAAAAATATCTATGTCAACTTGATGGGCATAATTGTCATAAACACGAAATGCAACAAATAGTTATAAAAGAGAATATATATACCACATCCGAATCATAAACCGAACGAGGGCCGACGGGGACGGATATCAAAACCATGCCACTATGTATAACAAACAACCATACAGGTAAGAAAATTATACAAGTAACTATCTAAATCATACAAACATGATTTTTTTTTATAAAAAGGATAAGAACAAGAGGCTCACGAAGGTGGTGCCGACGATGGGATGGTGCGGGCGATCAACGGTTGTTAGTACGGGGACGGGAAGGCACTAAGTAAACCACACCTACATATGCAAACTAAGAAGTTAATTTGAGCTCAAAATGCATATAAATCAAATAAACTCCCACATATAATTACTCCCAAACTAAAACCCACAAATCACTATACTTATAGAGCATTGCACGAGCTAATCTAGCAATGAGAGATGAAAGGACAAAGTTGCTAACCTTTGTGAACACTTGGATGGATGGGGTGCCTTCAAATCTTGACAAATTTTGGCAAAAATGGAGGATGAGCTCGAGCAAAGGGGAAGAACAGAGGAGAGGAATGAAAGGGGAAAACAGAGAGAATGGGCTCGGGCTGGACGAAGGGTTTATATAGTGACATCAATAGTCCCGGTTGGTTACACAAACCGGGACTAAAGGTATACCTCTAGTCCCGGTTTGTGATACAAACCGGGACTAAATGGGCTCGCGGGGGCCCCACCCTGACGCCATCCTGCCACCACCCCTTTAGTCCCGGTTTGTGACCCAAACCGGGACTATAGGTACGCCACGAACCGGGACTAATGATGCCCGCGCCCTATCCGTTGGAACCGGCACTAATGGTCACATTAGTCCCGGGCCGTAATCGAACCGGGACTAATGATGCGAACGTAAGGTCGTTTTTCTACTAGTGTATCGGGAGTTTATGTAAACTGTGACCGAACTTGAATGAATTTCATCCGGCCTATTGCAATGCGGTTTGAATTGTATGCAGATAGCTAAGGATGATTGGCTCCCGCATCCATGTCAGTGGACTGGTTCCCCCATTCCGCGGACAGATACGGAGCCAATTGCGGGTTAGCATTGGAGATGCCCTAAGTGCGTGAAGAGATCGTTGCAGCTTTTATTGCTCACCTAGAATCATATTGTTGTATATAAGTTGCATATATCATTGATGCCACAACTTGATATATTTGTTGTATATAAGTTGCATATATTTTGTTGTATTCACGGACTGTATTTATAGTACACTAGCAAAAGAGCCCGTGCGTTGCAACGGGTGGAAAAAAAATACCACAATCCCCTAACCCAATAACCATGACTCCAGACTCTAATAGGTTCACGTCCTTTATTTCAACAAATGGCATCCCATCTGTATTGCCACTTATCCTCCTTTCCACTCTCGCTGACGGTGGCCTCAATGTTCAAACAATCACAACACGTTTGAATTTTGTCAATTCTAAGACATCTCCCTCGGCATGATAAATATGCTTTTTTTGTGAGATTTTGACGAGGCGTGCATGCATGACTATAGTACTGTTTTTCGTCTCCCATACCGGTTTTGCTGGGGTATTCATTTTCAATTTGGATCGGCATCGGTATGAAAAAAGATGGATCATAATAGTCAAAAAAAAAGATGGATCATGCGCTATTGATTAAGGTTGCACCCTAAATAGTATTTTTTTTTAATGGTTAACAGGTAAAATAACATCATATTCAGATTCTACATATTTTTCTAATCAAATTTCATATATAACATGTTAAATTTAGAGTTGGAATTTAAATGATATGGATATGGATTTTTTTAAAGCATTTGTTATGTACTGCGGGTTGATTAACCCAAATACCAGGGGTTTCCTGCAAAAGTGAAAATTTGACTTAGACATGGCGTGCGGGTTGATTTCCAGAAATATCAAAGGGTTTTCTAAAAAAACAAAAAACTGATTTAAAAGTGGATTGTGGGTTGATTAACAGAAGCGCGAGGGAGTTTTCTGCAAAATAGCATGACGGACTAAGAATACATATTTCTTTTATTAGTACTAGCAAACATGGCCGTGCGTTGCAACGGTGAAAATTCATATGTTCCTAGCACAATAAGCACGACTGAAGACCCCTCCACAAGTGCACGTTATCTATTTGAACATGGCGCCTTGTCCGTGTTGTCACTTGTCCACCTTACTTCCTTCATCGACTATGGTCCTCGTGTCCACATGAACGCAATGCGTTGGACGTGGTCAATCCCATGATGATGATCCCGACTACTCTACGCAATGCGTTTGACGTGGTTAATCCCATGATGATGATCTCGACTACTCCACGCATAGCTGACATTGAACCACACCATCGCAAAGTCAATATCTAATAGTTTTGAAACTAATCTCCTTAAGTTGGACATGACGGCCGCCCTTCCTGAGCTATGGCATACACCTAGTACATACACCATCCCTCGTACACCCACTCGCTTTTAAATTGTATATATTGTTTTTCAAAATGCATCAACCTTCTTTTTTAAAACACATAAAAAAAATTAAATCACATGGAACATTTTAAGGAGCATAAATATTTTTTAAATTATGAATATATTTGTAAGCATGTGAACACTTTTTCAAATTACATGAACATTTTTCTGAGAAAAGGGTGAACATTATTTTAATATGTGAACCCTTTTGTAAAGACTACACAAACAATTTTAAATGCATGAACGATTTTTTAAAATTAAGAATGCAAAAAAAAATTAAAAATGTGTGAACACGTCTCAAATATGTAGCCAACTTTCCACGATCCGATCGGGACACAGGCAGAGTCGCATTTTGATACATGCATGTGAATGCATCCGGCATGATTATCTCTGATAGTTAATTTCATCGTTCCACTTAAGCACACCCTCTCTTTTTATTTATTGATGCCTTGGCTTGTTGATTGTGGTAACTCACGTGTATATAAATAGGTGTGATTTGATGTTAAAAAGCGATGTGGGACTATTAGTTAGAATAATGGCTTTATACTTTTTTGCACATAGAAAAATAGCTTAGTTGGTGGCATCCTTAATAGTTGTTACGTCAGTACATCAGAACCAGTTGGCCCATAACGCATTGGCGAGGCCTAGCTTGGCGGAGGCGACGTACGAAAATTATACGGTCTAGCTACAGTAGCGAGCGATTGACGAACGGAGCGCTAGCTAGCTATTGATGTACGAAATCTATTTTATTTTACGCTCACCACTACCCCACATGATCAGCTGGCCCATATCACTTTATCTAAAAGCAGGCCCATATCACGTGAATTTAGGCCCAGCTGAGCGAACAAAAATCTGGATTCGTACACGAGAGCTAGCTGGGGACAAACTAAGATTAATACCACCTCAAATAGAAAAAGATAGATGGGCGGACGGACGGACGAAAAACGGACGAAAATACGGTGGTAAGAAACGATGCTTCCTTTATTATTAGGTAAAGAGGTATAGATATAGATATAGATAAGCTGCTTATTCGTTCTATATATAAGCTGCCAACCCCCTTTGCTACACGAAAAATAAAAAGACACTGGTGCGACCGTGCGAGTCAAACTCCCGACCTGCCGACCTGGCAATAGATACTAACTCTACTAGCCAGCCAAGCTGCCAACGGCTCATGACTAAAGGGAAACACTTCTATTCAGTAGTCTGATGCAAAACTTTTCTCAGATGTGTTTAAAAAAATGCATCGCCAGTGATGATGTACTAACTACGGCAGGAGATCCTTTTTTTTTTTAAATCAACATTTCTTGGAAAAATGTGAACAATGTTTGAAAATGGTGAACAAGTTTCAAAATTCTTATAAATTTTAAAAACATGAACACATTTTTGAAAAAGGAACGAATTTGAACACGTGACATTTTTTTATCAAAAATGTGAATATTTTTCAGAAATTGTGAACAAATTACGAATTCTGAACCATTTTTTTTGAACTGTCAACAATTTTTTAGAAACTGAATTTAAAATACATACTAAACATTTTTTAAAGTATACGGTGAACTATCTTTTTTCAAATGAACGCTGAACAATTTTTCTATACACGATGAACATTTCTTTATACACAATGGACATTTTTTTAATGTACGGTAAACATTTTTATTAAATACGGTGTTTTTTCTTCAAACATGAACAATTATTGATTACCTAAACAAAAAAATTGAAAACAATGAACATGTATATAATACACGATGAAAATTTGCATTTCTATCCCTAACTCGAACCACCTACTCAGATTTGCCCATAATTTTGAAACCTGCTCAAATTTGCCCCTCTGCCGTTAGGTGCTCTTACAGAAATGCCCTTCTGCGCCGTTACCGTACGGTCAACGGGCTTTGACCGTCCTGAAAAAGATAGCAAAAAAACCTAAAATTTTTTGGGATCAAAGATACTCATGTGCGCAAGGTGCGTGCAAATTTCCGTGCTATTTGGACATTCCAGGAGCTCGTGGCGAGGAAAAACAGTTAATCTGTATACTTGTGCACAGTAAATTTAAAAAAAAAATTAAAAAAATTATGAAATTTTTTGGCATCAAAGAGGCTTGGGTGCACAAGGTGGTTGCAAGTTTTTGTGATCAAATGACATGCGAGTAGCTCTAGCAAAAAAACAAAATAGTTATTTTTTCCTAAGTTTTTTCCCGAGACAAATTTTGTTTTTTCTCCACGAGCTCCTACAGTGTCCAAACATACCAAAAATTTGCACACACCTTGCGGACCCGAGCCTCTTTGATGCCAAAAAATTTCATATTTTTTTGAATTTTCTTGCTATTTTTTCGAATTTATTGTTCACAGGCGTACATATTTACTATTTTTTCTTTGCCACGAGTTCCTGGAATATCCAAACAGCACGAAAATTTCCGCGCATCTTGCGAACCTGAGTGTCTTTGATCCTGCAAAATTTCAGATTTTTTTCGTTATTTTTTTAGGACGGTCAAAGCCCTTTGACCGACTTTGACCGGACGGTAACGGCACAGAAGGGCGTTTCTATAAGTGCACATAACAGCAGAGGGGCAAATTTGAGCAAACTTCGAAATTAGGGGCAAATATGAGTACTGAGTTCCAGTTAGGGACACAGATGTAAAAGACCCAAATTTAAATACATAATTAAACCTTTTAAAAAAACACATTGTAATTTTTTATAATATAGGATCAAATTTAAATATACAACTTACATATTGAACAATTTTATAACAAACAATGAGCATTTTTATAATACCCGACAAACATTTTTGAAAAAATACGGTGAACATCATTTTTTCAAATGCATGCTGAAACAATTTGCCATACATGATGAACATGTTTCTATACACAGTGAACATTTTCTCAGTATACGTTGAACATTATTTCAATACGGTAAACTTTTTTTAAAACGTGAACAAAGTTGGAATTTCAATAATTTTTTAGAAACACTAACAAATTTGAAACTTTAAAAAAATTCAGGAAAATATGAACAACAATTTTAAACCATTTAAAAAAAATCCTGAACATTTTTTGGATTTGCATAGAAAAAACACCATATTCAACGTAGGGTATTTGAGTAGGCCAGAAGGCTCCCTTTGAATGCACGTTGTTTCTCGACATCCGTCAAATAACACTAATTTCTTTTATTGGGTTATATGACCAATTCAAGTCACCATGCCAAGTTGTTTTGGTTATCTGTAAATTTTGTATTTTTTGGAGTTTTCTCGGTCAAAAATGGACAATAAATGGCTGGACGTTTCGCAACTTGCTTAGGGTGTCGGAAATCATTCAAACCTAGCATGCATGCCTACCATGGGCATGCCCACCTGCTTGAAAATGTTAGGATCAAGGATGTACAAAAACATAGCATGTTTTTTTTGACATCCGTCGAATGGCCCCAATTTTTTTCATGGCTGTTTGTGACCAATTCAAGGCACCATACAAAGTTGCTTGTGTTTCGATAAGTTTTGCATTTTCTGAAGCTTTCTCGTTCAAAAAATATTGATAAACTGGCAGATGTGTCGCAACTTGCACATGATGTCGGTAGTCATTCAAACTTGGCATGGATACGTACCATGGGCATTCCCACCTGGTGAAAAAATTGGGGTTATTTCAAGGCTGTCCACAAAAACGCAATATTCAACGATGGTGTTCGGGTAGGCAAGAAGGGTCTGTCTGAGAGCACGTTGTTTTTCGACATCCTTGAACCAATTTTTTATGGCCTTGTATGACCAATTTAAGGAACCATGCCTAGTTGTTTTGGTTTTCGACAAATTTTACATTTTCTAAAGTTTTCTCGGTCAAGGAAGGCCGATAAATGGCCGAACATGTCGCAACTTTTATACGGTGTCGGAAATCGTTCAAACCTGACATGGATGCCTAACATGGGCATGCCCACCAGCTTGCAAAAATAGAGGTCATTTCAAGGATGTCCAAAGATAGACCATGTTGAACGAATGGTGTTCGGGTACGCCAGAAAGCTCCGTGTGAGGTCATGTTGTTTATCGGCATCCTTAAAGTGGCCCCAAGTTTTTTCCATAATATTTTATGACCAATTCAAGGCACCATGACAAGTTGTTTGGTTTTTCGATAAATTTTGCATTTTCTGGAGTTTTCTTGGTGTAAAAAGGCCGATAAATTGTCGAACGCGCCGAAACATGCAAAGTGTGTCAGGATTCAAATAAACGTGTCATGGATGCCTACCATAGGCACGCCCACCTACTTGTAAAAGTTGGGATCATTTTAAGGATGTTCAAAAATATCCATGTTCAACAGAGTGTGTTCAGGTCCTTCTCGGAGCACGTTGTTTTCCGACATCCTTCAAATAGCCCTATTTCTTTTCATGGCCTTGTATAACCAATTCAAGGCACCATGCCAAACTGTTTAGGTTTTTGACAAGTTCTAAATTTTCCGGAGTTTTCCCTGTGAAAAAAGATCGATAAATGGTTGGACATGTCGCAATGTGCATACGATGTCGAAAGTTGATTAAAGGAGGCATGCATGTCTACCATGGGCATGCCCAACTGCTTAAAAAAGTTGGGGTCAAGGATGTACAAAAAACACCATGTTGAACATAGGGTGTCCGGGTAGGCCAGAAGGGTTCGTTTGA
The DNA here is from genome assembly GCA_011799875.1 of Thinopyrum elongatum. Lineage (NCBI taxonomy): Eukaryota > Viridiplantae > Streptophyta > Magnoliopsida > Poales > Poaceae > Thinopyrum > Thinopyrum elongatum. The sequence goes on from CM022303.1 coordinate 205,448,462, forward strand.
AAGCATGTTGTTTTTCGATATTCGTCAATTGGCCAGATGGGTGCATCCGTGAGCATGTAGATTTTCCTAATTTGAATACTTATGTTATTCGCAATTTCCATCATTATCAATGAACATGAACATTTTCTTATGTCCTAACCATTTCATGAAATTTGTTAACAATTTTGGAATTTCAAAGCGTGTTTAATTCTTTTTACAAATTTGAACACTTTTTTCAAAATTGTTAACAAATTTCCAATAATTTATAAAACATTTGAACACAAATTGCAAACCACGTACTGCTTTTAAAATTCATCCACTTTTTTGAAACGCAAACATTTCTTAAATTTGTGAACAAAAAATTCAAAATAGAAATACTTTTAAAACTGTAATCAATATTTTGAAAACAAGAACATTTCTTGGTATTCAAACAAATTTTCAAATTTTTGAACATGTTTCAAAAAGAATAATAAAGTTCAAAAAGGAGAAAAATTAACAAAAAAAGAGAAGAAAAAAATAGAAAAAAACGCTTTGGCCTTGGCCCAATTAGGCGACGGCATCGGAAGATCTTCTGCATCGGTGGATGAAGAATCACGAACATAAGAATTTCTGGTTTAGCATGTTCCGAGAAAGAAGATACTTTTTTCCATTCGAGAAACGAGGAGCACGACCGAAGTGGCCATACATACAAATCCATTTACAGATCTATACGCTCTGATTGGAACTGGAAGTTCTAGAACTGGCGGCATCGCTCCTGTCGGGTGCCTGTTGGCCCGGCACATGTAGTACTTTCAAATACAAGAAAATGGTTTCATTTTTTTCGTAGTTTCTGTTTTTTTAATTCTAAATTTGTTAGTGTTTCCAAGAAAATGTTTGTGTTCAAAATTCTGTTCACTCTTTTTTAAAAATGTTAGTGTTTTGACATTCTGTGCAATTTGAAAGACACAAACATTTTTTAATGTTTGTATAATTTTGTAAAACGTGAATGTTTGTATGTTTTGAACAAAATTTGAAAAATGAACATTTATGAAATTTTTAAATAAATTTTACGAGCTCGAGCATTTTTTGAAAAAGAAAAAAGAAACGGAAAAGAAAAATAAATGAACAGAAAAAAATAAAGGAAATGGTGTGAAAAGGCATGTTTGCTACAGTAAACAAGTCGATGTCATCAATTTTGAAAAAAAAAGTTCCCGAATTTAAAAAAAATCAAAGATTTCGGTAAAAACGTTCATGAAAATTTAAAGGATTGGTGGATTTGGAAAAAGTTCACGGACTCGGAAAACAAATCCCGGATCTGAAAATTTTCGTCAATTTTTGATAAAACTTCATTAATTTTAAGAAATGAAAAGAAAATGAAAAACAACAGAGAAACAGAAAAAGTGAAAAAATAAGTAAAACCAGCCAAACAAAACCAGAAAAAAGGAAGTAAACCTGTGACCTCGGCCAATTGAAACCAGAAAAGGAAAGAAAAAAGGAAAATAAAAAATAAACATGTGACTTCCTTGTCAAGTGGGATACGAACAGAAGAAAGAACAAAAGAAGAACAAAGATGTAAGTATTCGCATTAGGTGAGTTGTGTGGTTGGCTACTGTGGCGTACACTTAATGAGAAGGTTACAAGTTTGAATCACGCCACGAACACTTTTTTGCAGGTTAACAGAAAAAGAAAAGATAAAATGGGTCGGCCCAGCGCGGAGGGGTGTTTGCGTATGTATACGTTCCGGCGGGCTATGCACTTTTAGAAAAGACCACCCTACTCTTTATTATGAAGGGGCATGGAGAAATCTCCTCCGTCGATGTGTTTAGGGGGTTGTCTCTATATCCGGGATAGACATAGAAAACAAGACCAAACTTGAATAATTTCATCGCTGGTACAGAGTCAACTGATGGGGAACATTGCATGGAAAAACAAAAAAAAATCTACGAACACGCAAGATCTATCCATGGAGATGCATAGCTACTAGAGGGGGAGAGCATCTACATACCCTTGTAGATCGCTAAGCAGAAGCGTATATAACGTGGTTGTTGTAGTCGTACTCTTCGCGACCCGGTCACGATCCAACCGATCTAGTGCTGAACGGACAGCACCTCCGAGTTTAGCACACGTGCGGCTCGATGACGTCTCCTTCTTGATCCAGCAAGCAGGAGAGGAGAAGTAGATGGGATCACAACCAACACGACGGCGTGGTGGTGGAGCACCGACAACGCTTCGCTAAGCATCGCCGTGACGAGGCGGTGGAACTACGGAGTAATGGGAGAGAGAGGGGCGCCAAGGGCTTGGTGTATCCTCTTGGGGCGCCCCCGCCCCTCTATATATAGGTGGAGGGGCGTGGGGAACATCCCCTCCAAACCCTAGGGCGCAGCCAAGGGGGGAGGAGGTGGAATCCTAGTCCTCCTCCTTCCCTTCCATACAAAAGTGGACTTTCCACCTTTCCCAACTGCATGGGCCTTGAGGGACTTGTGTGCGCCTGGTCCAATAAAGCCAGGGCGCCACCCCTCAGCCCATTCTGATCCTTGGGACGTGGTGGAACCCTTGGTGGACTTCCGGACTCCTCTGGAAGTTTCAGGAACCTTCTGGAAGCTTCCCGGTACAATACCGAAAAAACTGAAACTTTTTTCGGAACCCTGAAAACAATTTTCCATATATAAATCTTTACCTCCCGACAATTTTTGAGACTCCTCGTGGCGTCCGGGATCTCATTCGGGACTCCGAACAACATTCGGTTACCACTCATCAAATATCCCAATACTACTCTAGCGTCAACGAACGTTAAGCGTGCGACCCTGCGGGTTCGGGAATCATGTAGTCATGACCGAGACATCTCTCCAGTTAATAACCAATAGCAGGACCTGGATGCCCATATTGGTTCCAACATATTCCATGAAGACATTTATTGGTCGAACCTTTATGACAACATACGTAGTTCCCTTTGTCTGTCGGTATGTTACTTGCCCGAGATTCGATCATCGGTATCTTCATACCTAGTTCAATCTCGTTACAGGCAAGTCTCTTTACTCGTTCCATAATACATCATCTTGCAACTAACTCCTTAGTCACTTTTCTTACAAGCTTCTTGTGATGTGTATTATCGAGAGGGCCCAGAGATACCTCTCCGATATACGGAGTGACAAATCCCAATCTTGATTCACGCCAACTCAACAGACACCTTCGGAGATACCTGTAGAGCATCTTTATGATCACCCAGTTATGTTGTGACGTTTGATAGCACACAAGGTATTCCTTTGGTATCCGGGAGTTGCATGATCTCATGGTCGAAGAAACATGTATTTGACATTAAGAAAGCAGTAGTAATAAACTGAACGATCATATGCTATGCTAACGGTTGGGTCTTGTCCATCACATCATTCTCCTAATGATGTGATCCCGTTATCAAATGACAACTCATGTCTATGGTTAGGAAACCTTAACCATCTTTGATCAATGAGCTAGTCTAGTAGAGGCTCACTAGGGACACGGTATTTGTTTATGTATTAACACAGGTATTTAAGTTTCCGGTCAATAGCATGAATAATAAACCTTTATCATGAATAAGGAAATATAATAATAACAACTTTATTATTGCCTCTAGGGCATATTTCCATCAGGCTCCCACTTGCACTAGAGTCAATAATCTAGTTCACATCGCCATGTGATGAACACCCATAGTTCACATCACCATGTGACTAACACCCAAAGAGTTTACTAGAGTCAATAATCTAGTTCACATCGCCATGTGATTAATACCCAAAGAGTACTAAGGTGTGATCATGTTTTACTTGTGAGAGAGGTTTAGACAACGGGTCTGCCATATTCAGATTCGTATGTATTTTGCAAATTTCTATGTCTACAATGCTCTGCATGGAGCTACTCTAGCTAATTTCTCCCACTTTCAATACGTATCCAGATTGAGACACAGAGTCATCTGAATCGGTGTCAAAGTTTGCATCGACGTAACCCTTTACGACGAACTCTTTGTCACCTCCATAACCGAGAAACATTTCCTTAGTGCTCTTAGGTGACTAAGGATAATTTTGACCGTTGTCCAGTGATCCACTCCTGGATCACTATTGTACCCCCTTGCCAAACTCATGGCAAGGCACACAACAAGTCTGGTACACAACATGTCATACTTTATAGAACCTATGGCTGAGGCATAGGGAATGACTTTCATTCTCTCTCTATCTTCTGCCGTGGTCGGGTTTTTGAGTCTTACTCAACTTCACACCTTACAACACAGGCAAGAACCCTTTTTTTGACTGATCCATTTTGAACTTCTTCAAAACTTTGCCAAGGTATATGCTTTGTGAAAATCCTATTTAGCGTCTCGATCTATCCCTATAGATCTTGATGCCTAATATGTAAGTAGCTTCACCGAGGTCTTTCATTGAAAAAATTCTCATTCAAGTATCCTTTTATGCTATCCAAAAATTCTATATCATTTCCAATCAGCAATATGTCATCCACATATAATATCAGAAATGCTACAGAGCTCCCACTCACTTTCTTGTAAATACAGGCTTCACCATAAGTCTGTATAAAACCATATGCTTTGATTACCTCATCAAAGCGTATATTCCAACTCCGAGATGCTTGCACCAGTCCATAGATGGATTGCTGGAGTTTGCACACTTTGTTAGCACCTTTAGGATCAACAAAACCTTCTAGTTGCATCATATACAACTCTTCTTTAAGAAACCCATTAAGGAATGCAGTTTTGACGTCCATTTGCCAGATTTCATAATCATAAAATGCGGCAATTGCTAACATGATTCGGACAGACTTAAGCGTCGCTACGGGTGAGAAAGTCTCATCATAGTCAACCCCTTGAACTTGTCGAAAACCTTTCGCGACAAGTCAAGCTTTGTAGACAGTGATATTAGGATCAGTGTCCGTCTTCCTCTTGAAGATCCATTTATTTTCAATGGCCTGCAGATCATCGGGAAAGTTCACCAAAGTCCATAGTTTGTTCTCATACATGGATCCTATCTCAGATCTCATGGCCTCAAGCCATATATCGGAATCTGGGATCATCATAGCTTCATAGTTTGTAGGTTCGCCGTTGTGTAACAACATGACTTCCAGGACAGGATTACTATACCACTCTGGTGCGGAACGTGTTCTGGTCAACCTATGAAGTTCAGTAGTAATTGATCCGAAGTTTCATGATCATTATCATTAGCTTCCTCTCTAGTTGGTGTAGGTATCACGGGAACGGCTTTCTCTGATGTGCTACTTTCCAATTTGAGAGAAGGTACAATTACCTCATCAAGTTCTACTTTCCTCCCACTCACTTCTTTCAAGAGAAACTCCTTCTCTAGAAAGGACCCATTCTTGGCAACAAATATCTTGCCTTCGGATCTGTGGTAGAAGGTGTACCCAATAGTTTCCTTAGGGTATCCTATGAAGATGCACTTTTCTGATTTGGTTCGAGCTTATCAGGCTGAAGCCTTTTGACATAAGCGTCGCATCCCCAAACTTTAAGAAACGACAGTTTAGGTTTCTTGCCAAACCTTAATTCATATGATGTCGTCTCAACGGATTTAGATGGTGCCCTATTTAACGTGAATGTGGCTGTCTCTAATGCATAACCCCAAAATGATAAAGGCAAATCGGTAAGAGACATCATAGAACGCACCATATCTAATAAAGTACGGTTACGACGTTCGGACACACCATTACGCTGTGGTGTTCCAGGTGGCGTGAGTTGTGAAACAATTCCACATTGTTTTAAATGAAGGCCAAACTCGTAACTCAAATATTCGCCTCCGCGATCAAATCATAGAAACTTTATTTTCTTGTTGCGATGATTCTCCACTTCACTCTGAAATTGCTTGAAAATTTCAAATGTTTCAGACTTGTGTTTCATCAAGTAGATATATCCATACCTACTTAAATCATCTGTGAAGGTTAGAAAATAACGATACCCGCCGCGTGCTTCAACACTCATCGGACCGCATACATCGGTGTGTATTATTTCTAATAAGTCCTTAGCTCGCTCCATTGTTCTGGAGAATGGAGTTTTAGTCATTTTACCCATGAGGCATGGTTCGCAAGTATCAAATGATTCATAATCAAGTGATTCCAAAAGTCCATCCGCATGGAGTTTCTTCATGCGCTTTACACCAATATGACCTAAACGGCAGTGCCACAAGTATGTTGCACTATCATTATCAACTTTGCATCTTTTCGCATCAATATTACGAATATGTGTATCACTATGATCGAGATTCAGCAAGAATAGACCATTCATCAAAGGTGCATGACCATAAAAGATATTACTCATATAAATAGAACAACCATTATTCTCCGATTTAAATGAATAACCATCTCGCAATAAACAAGATCCAGATATAATGTTCATGATCAACGCTGGCACCAAATAACAATTATTGAGGTCTAAAACTAATACCGAAGGTAGATGTAGAGGTAGCGTGCCGACGGCGATCACATCAACCTTGGAACCATTCCCGACGCGCATCGTCACCTTGTCCTTAGCTAATCTTCGTTTATTCCGCAACTCCCGTTTCGAGTTACAAATATGAGAAACCGAACCAGTATCAAATACTCAGGCACTACCACGCACATTAGTAAGGAACACATCAATAACGTGTATATCAAATATACCTTTGTTCACTTTGCCATCCTTCTTATCCGCCAAGTATTTGGGGCGGTTCCGCTTCCAGTGACCATTTCCTTTGCAGTAGAAGCACTCAGTTTCAGGCTTGGGTCAAGCTTTGGGCTTCTTCATGGGAGCGGCAACTTGCTTGCCATTCTTCTTGAAGTTCCCTTTCTTTCCCTTGTACTTTTTCTTGAAACTAGTGGTCTTGTTAACCATCAACACTTGATGCTCCTTCTTGATTTCTACCTCCGCGGCTTTAAGCATTGCGAAGAGCTCGGGAATCGTTTTCGTCATCCCTTGCATATTGTAGTTCATCACAAGTGTAAATAAGGTGCAACAAGGTGGCCCAATCCTTTTTGTAGCAAAGGACAAGCCTGGATGAACTCTTATATAAGGCAAAGCGCTCTCGAGGACACATGGGAATTACTGTCAAGCTAGTTTTCATCATGCTCATATGATTCGCGTTTGTTACTTTGATAATTTGATATGTGGGTGGACTGGTGCTTGGGTGCTGCCCTTACTTGGACAAGCCTCCCACTTATGATTAACCCCTCTCGCAAGCATCCACAACTACGAAAGAAGAATTAAGATAAATCTAACCATAGCATGAAACATATGGATCCAAATCAGCCCCTTATGAAACAACGCATAAACTATGGTTTAAGCTTCTGTCACTCTAGCAACCCATCATCTACTTATTACTTCCCAATACCTTCCCCTAGGCCAAACAATGGTGAAGTGTCATGTAGTCGAAGTTTCCCCGGCAGAACAGCTCCGCCGGAGCCCTAGATTGCTTCTGCCCAGGTTCCGCCTCGAGACGGCGGCGCTTCGTCCCGAAACCTCTCTCATGATTTTTTTCTAGGTCAAAACACATCATATATCAGAAGATGGGCACCGGAGGCCTACCAAGGGGGCCACAAGCCACAGGGGCGCGCCCAGGGGGGTAGGGCGCGCCCCCAGGCTTGTGGCCTCCTGGTGGGTCCCCTCTAGTACTTTCTTCGCCCAATATTTTTTATATATTCCAAAATAATTCTCCATAAATTTTCAGGACTTTTGGAGTTGTGCAGAATAGGTCTATCAGATTTGCTCCTTTTCCAGTCCAGAATTCCAGCTGCCGGCATTCTCCCTCTTCATGTAAACCTTGTAAAATAAGAGAGAAAAGGCATAAGTATTGTACCAAAATAGGTAATAACAGCCCATAATGCAATAAATATCAATATAAAAGCATGATGCAAAATGGACGTATCAGGGAGCAGCTTCATGCGGCAGTAAATAACAACACAATTCAAGAAATTTGCATGCGCTGTTTGCTCTGCCTTGGCCCTGCCGATTCGGTTGACGGGGCCAATAATCCCGGACGGAGGTAGTAACAGCCAGCTGCAACATGGGCTCCAAGAATCATTGTGAGAGCGTAAGATGGGCCAGTACTTCTTAGTAGCTAACTATTACACATGTTGGCTATTAGAGCAAGTCTAATTAGGTACAGTCAATAGGCTGTAAGAATTAAAGTATTATATTTTTGTTGAGTTGGATGCGAGAGAAGAGGAGATAGAAAAGAAGCGGATTGTAGATTAACAGTCAGATGCAGCACGGGCTTCAATAAACATTGTGAAAATGTAAGGTGTGATGTCTACTACGCAACCTTCTTCTTGTAGACTCATGTTGGGCCTCCAAGCGCGGAGTTTTGTAGGACAGTAGCAAATTTCCCTCAAGTGGATGACCTAAGGTTTATCAATCTGTGGGAGGCGTAGGATGAAGATGGTCTCTCTCAAACAACCCTGCAACCAAATAACAAAGAGTCTCTTGTGTCCCCAACACACCCAATACAATGGTAAATTGTATAGGTGCACTAGTTCGGCGAAGAGATGGTGATACAAGTGTAATATGGATAGTAGATATAGGTTTTTTTAATCTGAAAATATAAAACAGCAAGGTAACTAGTAACAAAAATGAGCAAAAACGGTATTGCAATGCTTGAAAACAAGGTCTAGGGTTCATACTTTCACTAGTGCAAATTCTCTCAACAATGATAACATAATTGGATCACATAACAATCCCTCAACGTGCAACAAAGAATCACTCCAAAGTTTCTATCAGAGAACGTAGGACGAAAACGTGCATCAACCCCTATGCATAGATTATCCCAATGTCACCTCGGGAATCCGCGAGTTGAGTGCCAAAACATCCCATTGTCACCACAGATATCCCATCGCAAGACATACATCAAGTGTTCTCAAATCCAATACTCAATCCAACATAACGAAACCTCAAGGAGCAAGACTCAATTCATCACAAGAAGGTAGAGGGGGAAGAACACCATATGATTCAACTATAGTAACAAAGCTCGCGGTACATAAAGATCGTGCCAAATCAAGAACACGAGAGAGGGAGAGAGAGAGATCAAACACATAGCTACTAGTACATACCCTCAGCCCCGAGGGTGAACTACTCCCTCCTCATCATGGAGACCGCCGGGATGATGAAGATGGCCTCCAGTGATGGTTTCCCCCTCCGATAGGGTGCCGGAACGGGCTCCTGATTGGTTTTTCATGGCTAGATAGGCTTGCAGCGGTGGAACTTCTGATCTAGGTTTCTTTTCGGAGGTTTCTATATTTATAAGAATTTTTGGCGTCGGAAACAAGTCAAGGAGGTGCCCGAGGTGCCCACAAGCCCTCAAGGTGTGCCCGGGGGAGTAGGGCGTACCCCCTCGCTTGTGGACTCCTCGGGACTCTTCTGGTCCAGCTCCGGTGCTTCGGGGGTTTCTTTTGGTCCATAGAAAATCATCGCAAATTTTTAGCCCATTCTGAGAACTTTTATTTCTGCACAAAAAACGACACCACGGTATTTCTGCTGAAAACAGCGTCAGTCCGGGTTAGTTCTAATAAAATCGTACCAAAACCATATAATTTTTTTGCAAACATGGCATGAATACTTCATAAATTGTAGATACGTTGGAGACGTATCAGCATCCCCAAGCTTAATTCCTGCTCGTCCTCGAGTAGGTAATGATAAAAGAAAGAATTTATGAAGTGTGAATGCTACCTAACATATTTATCAATGTAATCTTCTTTATTGTGGCATGAATGTTCAGATCCATAAGATTCAAAACAAAAGTTTAATATTGACATAAAAACAATAATAATTCAAGCATACTAATAAAGCAATCATGTCTTCTCAAAATATCATGGCCAAAGAAAGTTATCCCTACAAAATCATATAGTCTGGCTATGCTCTATCTTCATCACACAAAATATTTCATCATGCACAACCCCGATGACAAGCCAAGCAATTGTTTCATACATTTAATGTTCTCAAGATTTTTCAACTTTCACGCAATACATGAGCGTGAGCCATGGATATAGCACTATAGGTGGAATAGAGTATGGTGGAGGTTGTGAGGAGAAGACAAAAAGGAGAAAGTCTCACATCAACTAGGCAAATTAATGGGCTTTGGAGATGCCCATCAATTGATCTCGATGCAAGTGAGTAGGGATTGCCATGCAACGGATGCACTAGAGCTATAAGTGTATGAAAGCTCAAAATGAAAACTAAGTGGGTGTGCATCCAACTTGCTTGCTCACGAAGACCTAGGGCAATTTGAGGAAGCCCAACATTGGAATATACAAGCCAAGTTCTATAATGAAAAATTCCCACTAGTATATGAAAGTAACAAAATAGGAGACTCTCTATCATGAAGAACATGGTGCTACTTTGAAGCACAAGTGTGGTAAAACGATAGTAACATTGTCCCTTCTCTCTTTTTCTTTCATTTTTTATTTAGTTTTCTCTCTTTTTTATTTTGGGCTCTTTGGCCTTTTTTTGGGGCTCTTTGGCCTCTTTTTTTTTAAGTCCAGAGTCTCATCTCTACTTGTGGGAGAATCATAGGCTCCATCATCCTTTCCTCACATGGGACAATGCTCTAATAATGATGATCATCACACTTTTATTTACTTACAACTCAAGAATTACACCTCGATACTAGAACAAAATATGACTCTATATGAATGCCTCCGGCGGTGTACCGGGATGTGCAATGATCAAGAGTGATATGTATAAAAAATATGAACGGTGGCCTTGCCACAAATACTATGCCAACTACATGATCATGCAAAGCAATATGACAATGATGAAGCGGGTCATAATAAACGGAATGGTGGAAGTTGCATGGCAATATATCTCGGAATGGCTATGGAAATGCCATAATAGGTAGGTATGGTGGCTGTTTTGAGGAAGGGTATATGGTGGGTTTAATGCACCGGCGAAAGTTGCGCGGTACTAGAGAGGCTAGCAATGGTGGAAGGGTGAGAGTATGTATAATCCATGGACTCAACATTAGTCATAAAGAACTCACATACTTATTGCAAAAGTTTATTAGCCATCGAAACAAAGTACTACACGCATGCTCCTAGGGGGATAGATTGGTAGGAAAAGACCATCGCTCGTCCCCGACCGCCACTCATAAGAAAGACAATCAAAAAATAAATCATGCTCCGACTTCATCACATTACGGTTCACCATACGTGCATGCTTCGGGAATCACAAACTTTAACACAAGTATTTCTACCAATCCACAATTACTCACTAGCATGACTCTAATATCACCATCTTTATATCTCAAAACAAATGCAAGGAATCAAACTTCTCATCTAATTCAACGCTCTTTATATGAAAGTTTTTACTATATCCCTCTTGGATGCCCATCATATTAGGACTAAATTCATAATCTAAGCAAATTGCCATACTGTTTAAAGACTCTCAAAATAATATAAGTGAAGCATGAGAGTTCATCAATTTCTATAAAATAAAACTACCGACGTGCTCTAAAAATATATAAGTGAAGCACTAGAGCAACTGACAAACTACTCCAAAAAGATATAAGTGAAGATTAATGAGTAGTCAAATAATTAAGTAGCTATGTGAAGATTCTCTCTCATTTAAGAATTTCAGATCTTAAGTATTTTATTCAAACAGCAAGCAAAACAAAATAAAATTACATTCTAAAAATAGCACACATCATGTAAAGAAGCAAAAACTTAGGCTCAACCGATACTAACCGATAACTCTTGATGAAGAAAGGTGGGATGCCTACCGGGGCATCCCCAAGCTTAGATGCTTGAGACTTCTTGAAATATTATCTTGGTATGCCTTCGGCATACCCAAGCTTGAGCTTTTGTGTATCCTTAATTCCTTTTATATCACGGTTTTCCTAAATCTTAAAAACTTCATCCACACAGAACTCAATAAGAACTCGTGAGATAAGTTAGTATAAATCAAATGCAAAACCTTATCATTCTCTACTATAGAAAATCACTAAAATTATTATTTAACATTTCATACTAAATGCCTCTACATATTTAATACTCCCATCCTCAAATAGAATCATTAAGCAAGCAAACATATGCAAACAATGCAAACATAACAACAATCTGTCAAAACAGGACAGTCTGTAAAGAGTGCAATTGTACTCATACTTACCTAACTCCAAAAATTCTGAAAAATAACCACACTGTATAAATTTGTTGTAGCTTATTGTGAAACAATTTCAAGATTTTATCATGTTCTGACTATTCACAAATATTCAAAACATAACAACAAACTTTCCGTTTTCAAACAGCAACATATAGACTTGCAAAATAAGCATGGTAAAGGCTATACTTGACACTTTTATTGAAATAAAAGATGCAAAAAATTACTATAAATAACAGCAAGCAAATCCTAACAAAATAAAATGACGCTCCAAGCAAAACACATATCATGTGATGAATAAAAATATAGCTCCAAGTGAGGTTACCGATAATGTTGAAGACGAAAGAGGGGATGCCTTGGGATGCCTTCCAGGGCATCCCCAAGCTTAGTTGCTTGGGTCTTCCTTTAATATTAACTGGGGGTGCCTTGGGCATCCCCAAGCTTAGGGTCTTGTCACTCCTTATTCTCCTCATATCGATATCTCACCCAAAACTTGAAAACTTCAATCACACAAAACTTAACGGAACTTCATGAGATGGGTTAGTATGGTAAAACAAATCATTCACTTTGGTACTGTCAAGACAAGATTCAAAAAATTTCTCACATGATTCCTACTGTACCCTATCATTTCTACAATTTATATTAAGCAATATAAGCCATAGAAACTAGAAAACAAGCAAACTATGACATAATCTGTCAAAAACAGAACAGTCTGTAAAGATCTGAATTGCTCTCATAATTCTGTTACTCCAAGAATTCTGAAAAATTAGGAAAACGTATAAAATTTCTATATCAATCTTGTGTAAAAAATTCAGAGTTTTTCCACGCACCAGTGAATTTTAACAATTCTTTTACTGGACGTAAAAGTTTCTGTTTTTGCACAGAATCAAATCAACTATCAACCACACTATCCCAAAGGCTTTACTTGGCACTTTATTGAAACAAAATCTATAAAACATGATTAATACAGTAGCTTAATCATATGAACACACAAAAACAATAGGGGTAAATATTGGGTTGTCTCCCAACAATCGCTTTTCTTTAATGCCTTTCTAGCTAGGCATGATGATTTCAATGATGCTCACATAAAAGATAAGAATTGAAACATAACGGGAGCATCATGAAGCATATTACTAGCACATTAAAGCCTAACCCACTTCCTATGCATAGGGATTTTGTGAGAAATCAATTTATTGGAACAAGAATCAACTAGCATAGGAAGGCAAAACAAGCATGACTTCAAAACTTTCAACACATAGAGAGGAAACTTGATATTATTGCAATATGTAAAAGCATATGCTCCTCTCTCATAATAATTTTTAGTAGCATCATGAATGAATTCAACAATATAACTATCACATAAAGCATTATTTTCATGATGCACAAGCATAGAAATTTTATTACTCTCCACATAAGCAAATTTATTCTCATGAATAGTAGTGGGAGCATCATATGAAACTTGAATACTATAAATTGTTTCCACATTAAAAGAGTAATGTTCAGTAAAAGGATATTCAAAATTATGACAATAGTTATCACTACTTTTTATAACATAATTAACATCATAGTAATCATCATAAGTAGCAACTTTGTTCTCATCATAGTCAATTGAAACCTCTTCCGAAATAGTGGAATCATTACTAAATAAAGTCATGACCTCTCCAAATCCACTTTTCTCATTATAATAAGATTCAACACCCTCCAAAGTAGTGGGATAATTATTATCTAAAGTTGACACTCTTCCAAACCCACTTTCATAAATATAATCATCATAAATAGGAGGCATGCTTTCATCATAATAAATTTTTTCATCAAAACTTGGGGGACTAAAAATATCATCTTCATCAAATATAGCATCCCCAAGCTTATGGCTTTGCATATCATTAGCATCATGGATATTCAAGGAATTCATACTAACAACATTGTAATCATGCTCATCATTCAAAGATTTAGTGCCAAACATTTTATTAACTTCTTCTTCTAACACTTGAGCACAATTTTCCTTTCCATCATTTTTACGAAAGACATTATAAAGATGAAGCAAATGAGGTAACCTCAATTCCATTTTATTGTACTTTTCTTTTATAAACCAAACTAGTTATAAAACAAGAAACTAAAAGATTCAATTGCAAGATCTAAAGATATACCTTCAAGCACTCACCTCCCCGGCAACGGCGCCAGAAAAGAGCTTGATGTCTACTACACAACCTTCTTCTTGTAGACTCGTGTTGGGCCTCCAAGCGCAGAGTTTTGTAGGACAGTAGCAAATTTCCCTCAAGTGGATGACCTAAGGTTTATCAATCCGTGGGAGGTGTAGGATGAAGATGGTCTATCTCAAACAACCCTGCAACCAAATAACAAAGAGTCTCTTGTGTCCCCAACACACCCAATACAATGGTAAATTGTATAGGTGCACTAGTTCGGCGAAGAGATGGTGATACAAGTGTAATATGGATGGTAGATATAGGTTTTTGTAATCTGAAAATATACAAACAGCAAGGTAACTAGTAACAAAAGTGAGCAAAAACGGTATTGCAATGCTTGAAAACAAGGCCTAGGGTTCATACTTTCACTAGTGCAAATTCTCTCAACAATGATAACATAATTGGATCACATAACAATCCCTCAATGTGCAACAAAGAATCACTCCAAAGTTTCTATCGGATAACGTAGGACGACAACATGCATCAACCCCTATGTTGCTCCTAGGTGCAGCCACCACAGCCTAAGGACAGCCGGCGAGAGGCACCACATGCCCACCGTCAGTTTATCGTGGCTTGCTAATGTAGTACCTCAAAGTGCTAATGAAGGCAATATGATGAATGAAACAAATGAACATTATGGAAAGGGAAAAGCTTGGTGTATTAGGAGCCCTGTAACCTGGCAATATAAAAAGGTGGTAGTGCTTCTAGCTTATGAGTGACTGTAATTGAATCCCTGAACTGATCAAGTGAGTGGAACACATGGTTGAAGTCGTTTCATGGTAGGTTATTGAGGAAGAGTTCGCTGTCCAGCAGTTGAAGAATGTTTGCCGACAAACGTCGCGAAATAGTTTCACTATCCAACGGTTATGACCCTTGTGTGGACATATGCATCTCTTGCAAAAAACCATATCGCTTCAGAGGAAGTCTAACAAGGTACAGTCAACATGTTGTAAGGATTAAAGTATTATGTTTTTATCGAGTTGAATGGGAGAGAAGAGGAGAGAGAATGCAAGCGGGTTGTAAATTACAACCTCCGTCCGGGTTTATTGGGCCCTTTAGCAACGCACTCATGTCCTATTTTATTAGGTCGTTTCCCTCAGTTGTTGTTTTCACTGGGTAAGGGAAATCAATTCCCAGCTGCTGCATGCAGGAGAGGCCGACTGCATGCGAGCAATTGTTCCGGTACTAGTGCCCCTCCCGTAGCATACGCAGAAGCGGGCCAATGCATGCCATCAGCACAAAAGGCAGCAGCTGCATGCGACAGTAAATAACAACACAATTCAAGAAATTTGCATGCGCTGTTTGCTCTGCATTGGTCCTGCTGATTCGGTTGACGGGACCAATAATCCCGGACGGAGGTAGTAACAGCCAGCTGCAACATGGGCTCCAAGAATCATTGTGAGAGTGTAAGATGGGCCAGTACTTCTTAGTAGCTAACTATTACACATGTTGGCTATTAGAGCAAGTCTAATTAGGTACAGTCAATAGGCTGTAAGAATTAAAGTATTATATTTTTGTTGAGTTGGATGCGAGAGAAGAGGGGATAGAAAAGAAGCGGATTGTAGATTAACAGTCAGATGCAGCACAGGCTTCAAGAAACATTGTGAAAATGTAAGGTGTGATGTCTACTACGCAACCTTCTTCTTGTAGACTCATGTTGGGCCTCCAAGCGCGGAGTTTTGTAGGACAGTAGCAAATTTCCCTCAAGTGGATGACCAAGGTTTATCAATCCATGGGAGGCGTAGGATGAAGATGGTCTCTCTCAAACAACCCTGCAACCAAATAACAAAGAGTCTCTTGTGTCCCCAACACACCCAATACAATGGTAAATTGTATAGGTGCACTAGTTCGGCGAAGAGATGGTGATACAAGTGTAATATGGATAGTAGATATAGGTTTTTGTAATCTGAAAATATAAAAACAACAAGGTAACTAGTAACAAAAGTGAGCAAAAACGGTATTGCAATGCTTGAAAACAAGGTCTAGGGTTTATACTTTCACTAGTGCAAATTCTCTCAACAATGATAACATAATTGGATCACATAACAATCCCTCAATGTGCAACAAAGAATCACTCCAAAGTTTCTATTGCAGAATGTAGGACGAAAACGTGCATCAACCCCTATGCATAGATTACCCCAATGTCACCTCGGGAATCCACGAGTTGAGTGCCAAAACATACATCAAGTGAATCAATAGAACATCCCATTGTCATCACAGATATCCCATCGCAAGACATACATCAAGTGTTCTCAAATCCAATACTCAATCCAACATAACGAAACCTCAAAGAGCAAGACTCAATTCATCACAAGAAGGTAGAGGGGGAAGAACACCATATGATTCAACTATAGTAACAAAGCTCGCGGTACATCAAGATCGTGCCAAATCAAGAACACGAGAGAGAGAGAGAGAGAGAGATCAACCACATAGCTACTGGTACATACCCTCAGCCCCGAGGGTGAACTACTCCCTCCTCGTCATGGAGACCGCTGGGATGATGAAGATGGCCTCCGGTGATGGTTTCCCCCTCCGGCAGGGTGCTGGAACGGGCTCCCGATTGGTTTTTCGTGGCTACATTGGCTTGCGGCGGCGAAAGTTCCGATCTAGGGTTCTTTTCGGAGGTTTCTATATTTATAAGAATTTTTGGCGTTGGAAACAAGTCAAGGGGGTGCCCGAGGGGCCCACAAGCCCTCAAGGCGCGCCAGGGCGGGGGGAGTAGGCCGCGCCCCCTGGCTTGTGGACTCCTCGGGACTCTTCTGGTCCAGCTCCGGTGCTTCGGGGGTCTCTTTTGGTCCATAAAAAATCACCGTAAATTTTCAGCCCATTCCGAGAACTTTTATTTCTGCACAAAAAACGACACCACAATAGTTCTGCTGAAAACAACGTCAGTCCGGGTTAGTTCTAATAAAACCATACCAAAAACATATAATTTTTTTGCAAACATGGCATGAATACTTCATAAATTATAGATACGTTGGAGACGTATCAGCATCCCCAAGCTTAATTCCTGCTCGTCCTCGAGTAGGTAATGATAAAAGAAAGAATTTATGAAGTGTGAATGCTACCTAACATATTTATCAATGTAATCTTCTTTATTGTGGCATGAATATTCAGATCCATAAGATTCAAAACAAAAGTTTAATATTGACATAAAAACAATAATACTTCAAGCATACTAATAAAGCAATCATGTCTTCTCAAAATATCATGGCCAAAGAAAGTTATCCCTACAAAATCATATAGTCTGGCTATGCTCTATCTTTATCACACAAAATATTTCATGATGCACAACCCCGATGACAAGCCAAGCAATTGTTTCATACTTTTAATGTTCTCAAGCTTTTTTAACTTTCACGCAATACACGAGCGTGAGCCATGGATATAGCACTATAGGTGGAATAGAGTATGGTGGAGGTTGTGAGGAGAAGACAAAAAGGAGAAAGTCTCACATCAACTAGGCAAATTAATGGGCTTTGGAGATGCCCATCAATTGATCTCGATGCAAGTGAGTAGGGATTGCCATGCAACGGATGCACTAGAGCTATACGTGTATGAAAGCTCAAAATGAAAACTAAGTGGGTGTGCATCCAACTTGCTTGCTCACGAAGACCTAGGGCAATTTGAGGAAGCCCAACATTGGAATATACAAGCCAAGTTCTATAATGAAAAATTCCCACTAGTATATGAGAGTGACAAAATAGGAGACTCTCTATCATGAAGAACATGGTGCTACTTTGAAGCACAAGTGTGGTAAAACGATAGTAACATTGTCCCTTCTCTCTTTTTATCTCATTTTTTATTTTTATTTTCTCTCTTTTTTTATTTTGGGCTCTTTGGCCTTTTTTTTGGCTCTTTGGCCTCTTTTTTTTGAGAGGATCGTTGGTGATGACGATGGCTTCGATTTCCCCCTCCGGGAGGTAAGTTTCCCTGGCAGAACAGCTCCGCCGGAGCCCTAGATTGCTTCTGCCCAGGTTCCGCCTCGAGACGGCGGCGCTTCGTCCCGAAAGCTCTCTCATGATTTTTTCCAGGTCAAAACACATCATATAGCAGAAGATGGGCACCGGAGGCCTGCCAGGGGGCCCACAAGCCACAGGGGCGCGCCCAGGGGGGTAGGGCACGCCCCCAGGCTTGTGGCCTCCTGGTGGGTCCCCTCTGGTATTTTCTTTGCCCAATATTTTTTATATATTCCAAAATAATTCTCCATAAATTTTCAGGACTTTTGGAGTTGTGCAGAATAGGTCTCTCAGATTTGCTCCTTTTCCAGTCCAGAATTCCAGCTGCCGGTATTTTTCCTCTGCATGTAAACCTTGTAAAATAAGAGAGAAAAGGCATAAGTATTACTCCCTCCGTCCGGTGAAGAGTGTACGTTTGGGTTTAAAATTTGTCCACAAAAGAGTGTACTTCTATCTTCCCAATGCACTTTAAAGTATTTTCTCTCATCACACGGTAATCAAGACCAATAGTAGTCTTCTTAATTTCTACATGCACTTAGCTCATTGGGGGTTAGGTAATTAAAGAGGAGAGAGATTGTGGCTTGCATCTTCCCAATGCATTTTTTACTCCACTTCATAATTTGTCCTAAAATTTCTAGATGTACACTTTTCACCGGACGGAGGGAGTATACCAAAATAGATAATAACAGCCCATAATGCAATAAATATCAATATAAAAGCATGATGCAAAATGGACGTATCAGGCAGCAGCTGCATGCGGCAGTAAATAACAACACAATTCAAGAAATTTGCATGCGCTGTTTGCTTTGCCTTGGTCCTGCCGATTCGGTTGACGGGACCAATAATCCCGGACGGAGGTAGTAACAGCCAGCTGCAACATGGGCTCCAAGAATCATTGTGAGAGCGTAAGATGGGCCAGTACTTCTTAGTAGCTAACTATTACACATGTTGGCTATTAGAGCAAGTCTAATTAGGTACAGTCAATAGGCTGTAAGAATTAAAGTATTATATTTTTGTTGAGTTGGATGCGAGAGAAGAGGAGATAGAAAAGAAGCGGATTATAGATTAACAGTCAGATGCAGCACGGGCTTCAAGAAACATTGTGAAAATGTAAGGTGTGATGTCTACTACGCAACCTTCTTCTTGTAGACTCGTGTTGGGCCTCCAAGCGCAGAGTTTTGTAGGACAGTAGCAAATTTCCCTCAAGTGGATGACCTAAGGTTTATCAATCCGTGGGAGGCGTAGGATGAAGATGGTCTCTCTCAAACAACCCTGCAACCAAATAACAAAGAGTCTCTTGTGTCCCCAACACACCCAATACAATGGTAAATTGCATAGGTGCACTAGTTCGGCGAAGAGATGGTGATACAAGTGTAATATGAATGGTAGATATAGGTTTTTGTAATCTGAAAATATAAAACAGCAAGGTAACTAGTAACAAAAGTGAGCAAAAACGGTATTGCAATGCTTGAAAACAAGGCCTAGGTTTCATACTTTCACTAGTGCAAATTCTCTCAACAATGATAACATAATTGGATCACATAACAATCCCTCAACGTGCAACAAAGAATCACTCCAATGTTTCTATCGGAGAACGTAGGACGAAAACATGCATCAACCCCTATGCATAGATTACCCCAATGTCACCTCGGAAATCCGCGAGTTGAGTGCCAAAACATACATCAAGTGAATCAATAGAACATCCCATTGTCACCACAGATATCCCATCGCAAGACATACATCAAGTGTTCTCAAATCCAATACTCAATCCAACATAACGAAACCTCAAAGAGCAAGACTCAATTCATCACAACAAGGTGTGGGGGGGGGGGAAGAACACCATATGATTCAACTATAGTAACAAAGCTCGCGGTACATCAAGATCGTGCCAAATCAAGAACACGAAAGAGAGAGAGAGAGAGAGAGAGAGAGAGAGAGAGAGAGATCAAACACATAGATACTGGTACATACCCTCTGCCCCGAGGGTGAACTACTCCCTCCTCGTCATGGAGACCGCTGGGATGATGAAGATGGCCTCCGGTGATGGTTTCCCCCTCTGGCAGGGTGCCGGAACAGGCTCCCGATTGGTTTTTCGTGGCTACAGAGACTTGCGGCGGTGGAACTTCCGATCTAGGGTTCTTTTCGGAGGTTTCTATATTTATAAGAATTTTTGGCGTCGGAAACAAGTCAAGGAGGTGCCCGAGGGGCCCACAAGCCCTCAAGGCGCGCCCGGGGGGTAGGGCGCGCCCCCCCTATCTTGTGGACTCCTCGGGATTCTTCTAGTCCAGCTCCGGTGCTTCGGGGGTCTTTTTTGGTCCATAAAAAATCACCGTAAATTTTCAGCCCATTCCGATAACTTTTATTTCTGCACAAAAAAGGGCATCACGGTAGTTCTGCTGAAAACAACGTCAGTCCGGGTTAGTTCTAATAAAATTATACCAAAACCATATAAAATTGTTGCAAATATGGCATGAATACTTCATAAAATATAGATACGTTGGAGACGTATCAAGGTGGCCAAGTATTAATCAAGTAGTATTTCTTATTAAGTAGCTAGTATATATGTTGGCTATTAGATAAAGTGGTAACTTCATATAATCAGTTTTTGACTATACTATTAATCATTCTTCTAGATTGGTTATAGGCGACATGGCAACTCCCATATAGCAACCATTCTCTCAGTCGCTGCCACCTATCACAACTGCATGCAAAATCTAGTAGGCACATTTTCCCACTGTGCAAGGGAAACGTTTTGTGCCGACCGACCGGCCCAAGCTTTGGCCGGCCGTGTCCACACGCGCACGCTCCCAGCGATTCAATCTGCGACACGTAAGGGCGGGTGGGCACTCATGGGAAGATGCAGACACCGCCTTATCTTCTATCCTCTCTCTCATCCGCTCATCTATCTTTGTCTATACTTTTTCTCTCCCACAGAGCACATGGTCGACGAGGCATTGTCCTCGCCAATGATCTCTCACCCGAGCACCACAGCCGTGCGCCACCATCAGCCACCCCCTCCCCAATCAACCATGCCGGAGCGTGGTGGACTAACCAATGACGCAGATGAGCCTTGCCGAAAAAAGCTGCAACCTTGTTGTCAGATGCTGGAACCGATGCGCTGAAAAGCTGCAAGCTACACCCGCTGGCACCGGAGAAGACACACCCTAAGGGGCAGCAAGCTGCAACCACATACACAAAAGTTTTAACCTTTCTGTGGTGCTGCTGGAACCGGCAATGGCGAGAGCAGCGACCGAGATGCGTTTTTTGCTACAACCGGCGGATCACAAGTTACACCCGGCATGACAATTTGCTCGAACCGGCGGTGCTAAAAGCTGCAACCGTCTAGCCGGAGGAGCTGCAACCGTGGGACCCCGTGCTCTTTCACCACCGAATGTTGTAACCGCATTGCTAGATGTTGCAACCAGTCATCCGGTTTGCTACCACCCGTTACACTCGATGCTAGTACCCTGCGGCGAGACAAGCTACACTCGAATGCTACAACTGGATTTTGGTGATGCTGGAACCGAGGACGCGGAGAGCTGCATCCACAGCGACAAATGCTACGTTTGGCAAGAGTTCATGTGGTGGGGAAGTCATAGATGCTACAATCAGGGGGGGGGCACCGCCGAGTCATTTTGGTGTTGGGGCTGGCAGTGCAGTACAACGACTAATGTCGACAAGGAGGCGCGAGATTCAGGATGAGAGGGAAGGGATAGGGTGAACAGGGCCAATCGTTTCTCCGGGCCAAATCTGATGGCCGAGCGGCGGCTGACCGGCGCCTATCATCGCCCCATGTGTAAAGCATTTGCCGGCCAGCGTAGTGTTACAAATTCCACTAAGTGGGTGTGTGGTGGATGATTTTGTTACCTGGCCTCATGATCGATTTGGATCCTACTCAGTCAGATCGGCATATAACTTGGCCAAGTCTGAGAAATTTCATGCTACTCGTAATTCTTTTGGCCATGGTATGCAATTAGACTTCGGTCATGAAGAGAAAAGTTGGCAAGCTCTTTGGAAGGTCCATGCTCCGGGAAAGATGAAGATCGTTCTCTGGAGAATGGCCTACGATTGTCTGCCGACGGGCAGTCAGTTGCTACGGCGCCATGTTCCGAATGCGGGGGCATGTTTTTTCTGTAGCAGGGCACGGGCTGAGCATCTCTTTCTGCTTTGCCACTTCGCGCGCCAGGTATGGCGAGTGGGGAAGCGGAATTTAGGCTTCCATCTATGCCGTAAAGGTTTTGTTCATACCCAGCAGTGGATATTTGATTTCATTCAACGAGCGACATCTCTCGAGGACACGTCTTTGGTAGTAACAATTTGGCACATTTGGGAGGCCCGGAATGATGCAAGAAACAATGATGTTAGGATGCATCCTCGCAGAGTGGCTGAGAAGGCTTTGGCTTATGTTGACTTCATTGTGCAGAATTATGGTAGGTCTGGAATTGCTATAAGGCGTGATACCCCAGTATCTCCTGTTAAATGGTTTCCGCCGCCGGCAGATGCAGTGGCCGTTAATGTGGATGTTGCACTCTTTAAGGAGTCTCGACGGATGGGAATTGACGTGGTAATCAGGAACCACATTGGAGATTGCTTGCTGGCTTGCCGCGAGCATGTTGATGAGGTTACCGCCCCAGAATTAGCTGAAGCACTGGTGCTACGGCGTGCGGTGGCTCTCACCCGTGAGAAAGAATTTTCAAGGGCTGTTTTTTCAGTCAGACTGTTTGTCAGTTATCCAGAGGACCAATGCTTCGACGGTTGATCGCTCGCCGGTGGGGCTCATCACTGCTGATATCAAGGAGTTGGCGTCGTTTCTCGTCTGTTCGCTTTAGTCATGTATAAATCGTTTGTCGAATGTTGCGGCACATATTCTAGATAGATTTCCTGAGTCCTCTAGTGACTATTTTTCATGTAACCCTGGATTGTATCCGGAAGGCACTCTTTCTTGATTATATTTGATCAATAAAGCGCAATATTCCTAAAAAAACCATGCAGTAGGTAGTTGCCCACTAGCACGTCCACGTTTGCATGCGTGTGCAAATTAGCATGCAAGTACATATGAGTTGTGACTCCATCCGGCCGGCTAATAAATATCATAAACTGCCGGCCACTATCCTTTCTTTAACACACGTGATGTTTTGATGCATGAACCAACATATGCATAAGCCTAGTTAGAATGCAGGGCAACAGGTTTGAAGCACGGTCATGACCTTCGGACGCACCTCTACCCTGTAAAAAAATCAATAAAATGGTTGGTACTCTCTCTCTCTCGTTGGGCACAAATTTGTAGCATTAAAATTTTGGCATGCTATGATACTTCTATTCGTAGTTGTTGGTTGCATGTCTACAGAAATTTTCGAGCATTCCCTTCATAATTTTGCCGATATTATGGCCAGCAAAGGGAATGGGTCAAGGAATCCTTGAATTATTTTTTGGCCAGCCAATTGTCTAACTGCAAGAAGAGAATGCTGCAGTTATTATTGCTCATTTTGAACCATACATGTTGTGTAAGATGCATATAGCATTTATGCCACAACTAAATTTACAAAAGTTTCACTTTGACCAAATTTATAGAAAAAATATGAACATATATGTGTTGATAAATCTGATGACATTGGTTTGGCAGTGTAAGTGTAGATAAAACTTTCTAATTTTAAAAATATTGACTTATACCAAAATTTATATGCACTATAATTTGGTAAGGAGGGAGTATCCTTTTATTGATTCTTCCCAATTTATATGGGAGATACAAACACAAAAGAGTCTACATCTGGGGTGAACACAGCCGAGGACAACAAAACTTGAAAAACCCCATTTCTGGGACAGAGTCAGCAACTAAACAAGACCCGGTAGATGATTACGTTCATAGAGAGATAAAACAAGTCAAGATACACAATCAATGTAGACCTCCATTATTTTCTTTTCAAGGACAGAACAATGATGGAATACTTTGTGTTCTCCCTCGCAAGGTGTTCCGCAACATTGTACGCGAATTTGTCGAAGAGTATGTCGAGTACAGATTCACCAAAATGGCTTGTGAAGAGGGGCTCCATCACTGCCCTCAAACTTTTGGACACATTCATGCCGCTTCGGAGGGGGTCGTGCACTTCATTGCTTCCCGAGTTGTCGCGAGGATCCCAGTTGGATTCGAACAATTCAACGTGATTTATGTTTAATTTATTCTTAAAAAAATGATTAATTTTCTGTAATTATAAGAGTTGTGAGATAATTGTACTAAAGATATACCGGTGTGTACCTCTTCAACAAGATATTCCAAAGACTGTGCAATTAATCCATAGAGCTGGTTCATATTCCATTGTAGACGTCCTCTGTTTTTCTCCCAAGAAATGTCAATACCATTTGTCCGCCGAGCACCAGTTCTTCATATCGCAGCTTGAGGAACAACAACATATCCTTCTCAAAATGCTCCTGGTATAATTTAACTACAGATGGTGGTGTAGTCCTTGCAATATAAATGTTTCCTTTGTTTAGATACATTTCTCTCTTGGCCGCAAATCCATCTGGGAGCTACATGATACAAACAATAGTTGTAGGACCTTGATGGTTAACAATAATGATAGACAAATAAACTGTGGCTTGCCAGTTTAGTACCTCAGAGTGCCAACGAAGGCAATATGATGAGTGAAACAGATGAACACTATGGCGAGGAAAAAGCTTGGTGTAGAAGGAGCCTGGTAGCCCGGCAATATAAAAAGGTGGTAGTGCTTCTAGCTTATGAGTTACTGTAATTGACTCCTTAAACTGCTCAAGTGACTGGAACACACGGTTGAAGTCTTTTCCTGGTAGATCATTGAGGAAGACTTGGAGCTCCACGAGGTTGCCACAAAGCTTGTCATGATTGCAGCATATAGCTTCGATCACGTTGGAGACAAAGCTGAGTGTGTTTTCACCTGAAGAGCAGCCTAGGTCAACAACTGTCATTGTTGGATGGAGCAAATCCATGCACACTTCTATCACCGCCTTTTCGAGCACCGGCTTAGTGCGAATCAAAGCTTTCTTCTGGTACAAATGAACAAAAAGAAACTTTAGCATTTAAGATCGATAGAAAGTGTAACCGGCTCTGGTGAGCCAGAAATGTCGATGCTAAGTACAAAGAAGGAAACAAGGGCAGCATATTTGTTGTGAATTTTGGTCTTTGAAAATGCGCTGTGAGTTATTTCTTCAAATTACCTGATGGGTAGAGTTCTTGACATAGCTGGTCTCTCCTTCTCCTTTGGCCATATGGAAATCGCTGTCCATCTTCATGGTCACCTAAAACTCTAGAGGAAGAATTTGTTTCGTTGGTACGCTCAACAACGAAAGTATATGCTAGCAGATGTGTTGCCAATAGCAACAGTCCTGCTCACAATATAGGCGAGTAGTTTGCACAAGAGGTTGGAGTTGTTTCTATGTTCCTGCAATTATATTCATTT
Organism: Thinopyrum elongatum; assembly: GCA_011799875.1. NCBI lineage: Eukaryota > Viridiplantae > Streptophyta > Magnoliopsida > Poales > Poaceae > Thinopyrum > Thinopyrum elongatum. Next base: position 205,474,116 of record CM022303.1, read on the forward strand.
TTTCTTCAACTACTACACATGGGTATACAATTTATTTATTTTGAAAGAGGAGAATATAGGTACATTGGTTGGTCCTTATTTTCTGGAGAGAATTCCTTATTTGGCCCATTCTTAAAATTTGGTTCCTTTTTTGGCCCTGGTAAAAAAATTCTTCCTGTTTTGACACTCAAACTTCATTTTATTCCCTCTTAGACATTTCCGCCTGTTTTGACAATTGACACCGTTAAATACAACATGAAAAATCCATTTTACCCTTGATATATTTTGTGACCAAAATTATGAACAGGAACTCAGAAGCAATGGTGACAGTGGCGCGTGGACAGAATGCGTCGGCGCATTGGAGTTGCAACAAAATTATATTACAAGACTGTACTGAGAAACCCATATTAATAAGAACCAGTGCACAAACATGTATGAGCAGTACACAGGCACAATAATCTCACGGTCTCTCTCTTCACACACAGCACGTAGAAGAGATCCATCTCAATTTCTCTCTTTGCACACAACACACACATCAAGTCACGCACACACAGCAAGCACACTCATGCATGGAAAAGCACGCACCGACGGCGACCCAGCTCGCACGCCCATCACTGAGGCACGGCAAGCACGCACAGGGGAGCCGGTCAAGCACTCACTCGGGCTGGGCACCACGGCCGGGGGAACTGGTCGGGCAAGGCGGGCGCCCACGACGTGGTCGTCCAGTTGGCAGCGGGAGAAGCCCAGCGACGGCCGCTCCTGGTCACCACCACGTCCCTGCAACCAGCGGACCTCCGGCGCCACACGGCCATGGACCTCCGACACCGCGACTTGCCCTGCACAGCGCCGCCTCACCCGTCCTTCACTGCTTGGCGCCCTCCGCTTCCCCACCATGGCCGCCCTCCACTGCGCCACACGTAGCAGCGTCCGCCGTGCCCTCTTCCATGCCTGGCGCCGCCATTGTGTGCCTCGCGCCGCGTAGAACGGGTATCGGCAGAGAAGTGAATCGGGAGAGGATGTGTACGGTTCAGTCAAACTAGATTTTTGTGGGATTTTTTTTTCAGCGTGCTAAAGCAGGGGTAAATAAGACTTTTCAAGTTGCATTTGACGGTGTTAATAGCAAAAAGTGACGGAAGTGTCATGGAAGGAATAAAATGAATTTATGGTGTCAAAAAAGGAAAAAGAAAATTTCTAGGGCCAAATAGGGAATCAGATTTTAAGAAAGGGCCAAATAAGGAATTCTCTCTATTTTCTGCCAATGAACCTAGTATAGAAGTCCTCTTCACGTAACCTACAAAGTCTAGGGCAATACAGTCATGTTTTGGTAGTAGTATATAGTAGGAATGACAAAAGGGACATATGGATGCGTGCAACCTATTCATGGAACGTGTACAATCTAAGAACATGTACAATTGAAAGTTAGCGCACAATATATATTTCAAAACGGAGACAAAAAAATTACCCCGTCTCGTTAATAAAGAAGTGTTACAAGATTATAAACAGAAGAAAAATCTTGGCGCGAAGCCAAGGCGTTACACAATCCTACTCACCTGGCAGGATTATAACTCTAACGAATTTGGCGTCGGACTTGGCCCAAATCCTCGCTTCAACTTCAAACACATGCGTTTTAGAACCGGCGGCAAAGAGGATGTGTCCTTAAAACGAAAAGGTGCCATAGCACCCGGGAGCCCCGACACCCTCTTATCTGGTGCGTTCAGCTATTTTGAGATTCGTGCTCTGGCTCAGCAGCAGCAGGCCATGTGCGGCGTCAGGTTAATTAAGTAAGCAATTTACAGAGACAAACGAAGCCGGTCGTAAGGCTGTAGCAGTAGCAGGCAGTGTAGGCCTGCCAGGACCGCATGAGGCCAGGCGGGTCACAGTTGAAAGGACATCGTATAGGCGGGTCACAGTTGCTCGTTTTTTCTATTCGTGTGACGCGTGCTGTAGCCAACCAGTGAGGGGAACAGTGGGGCAGTAAACTTCTCTTGCTAATGGAGTGGTGGCACAACTTTGACTTTTGAAAGAGAAGATGCTGCATGTGACAAGTTGAGAGAGGAAAATAAATAAGAGAGAGAACCGATGTTGAGAAATGAGAGCGATTTTTATTATTATTATAGGTGACAAAGAGACGGTGTGAAAGAACTTGTTCATGCATAATTGCTTATGACTTGAGATAACTTTGCAGAGAGAGGGTCTTGAGCAGAAACGACACTCTGCATGCATGCATGTAAAGTGATGTGACGATGCGAGAGAAACTTTTTTAGGCTAAAACAATGTGAGTATGACACAGAGGAGAGAGATGTGCAGGGCAGGCAGAGCTCTGTAATAGATGTGCAGGTCGCGGCCGAGGCTACGCAGAGTACGCCCCTCGTGCTGTCACGTCCCGCAGTCGAATCAAGGCGCTATCTCTCTTTTCTCGCTAGGTGGGATCAGGCTACGTCGAATAGTGCTAGGCTAGGCCCACAATCGTTTGAAATATGTCGAGCCTCCCGCGTTTAATGATTTGCTCGACCTGCTAATCAAATGGTGCTACAGTATATGTGGTACAGATCTCTATGTGTCAGATTCTGGACGAACGGCAGTGATAAGAGGGTGTCTAGACACCCGGGATCTAAAAATCCACTCTCGTTCTTAAAACACGTGGTTTTCTTCATTCCAAATCTCCCAAACCACGAGAGAGCATGACGATGGAAAAAAATAGCTTTGCGACGACCACCAACCTCCACAGAATTGATATCCGCCATTCTTTGACCGTCTCCATTTGCAACCGGCAGACAACATTAGAAGAAGTCGATGTCCACCATTCTTTGACCGTCTCCATTTGCTACCGGCACACAACATTAGAATAGCTAGCAGAATAGCTATAGGGATGTGTGCAATCTAGCGGTAGAGCACAAGTACGAGTTTGGTACATATAGCAAAAGGAAACAAAAACACCCCCAGCAAAAAAAGAAAAAAAAACACAATCCAAGTTATGCCATATGGAACGTAAGGGCATCTCAACTCGCAAATTTTCTCCGGCATCCGTCTGCGCACGGGGGCCAGTTCGCGGACACTGATATCGGAGGCCGCCATCCAAGCTACCCGCATACATTTTAACAACAATTTGAACTAACTAGATGAAATTCGTTCAAACACAACGGAATTCATTCAAATTCGGTTATAATTTACATAAAAATGTCGATATTTCGACTGTTTACCAAAACAAACTAGAAAAAAAAACCTAAACCCTATACCGGACGACCACCTCTACGCTTGGCCGCCCTGCCCCGCGGCTCCGTCGTCGCCGTCGGTGCCGTCGTCGTCCTCATCCCTCCAGCGGCGGAACGACGCCGGAGGGTCGCGACGGCCTTGTACGACGGCTGCCTGCCGCTCGCGGAGGAGCCGCTCTGCCTCCTGCTGTGCGGTGCAGAGTGCCGCCGCGGCCACTGCCGACGTTGCCTTCAGAGCCCTGACAGTGGTCTTGCCGTGACCGGCGTTGGAGTAGTCGCTAAGCGATCACTCCTCGCCGATCTTGCCGAGCTCTCCGTCAAGGCAGTAGCGCCGCCTGGCGGTCGTCTCCACGTTGGTCACGGAGCGGCCGAGCTCCCACGCGGTGGCCAGGTCAGGGTCGTTGTGGACCCAATCCGACGCCACGTCGCTCTTGGCGAACGCGGAGCGGCGACCGGCATTGCGCCGGTCGTACCTCGCCAGCTGCCTTGCCGCGCGCTCCACCTTGGATACGATGGCCCTCGAGCCCAAGGCACCGCCGTAACCGTCTCCTACGAGGTAGTGCAGGAGGCGACCCCGCGCCTTCTTGATTGCGGATGGTGGCGACGCGGCGGCGACGAGGGTGCGTCCATGCACCCGTACCGGCTGCACGCCGGCTCGTCCTTGACCCGGCATCCGATCTGGATGTCGTCGTGGTGCCGGGGGGGGGGGGGGAGGGGGTGACGACGGCTCCTCCTTTGACGCGGCAACCGATCTGGACGTCGCGATTGCGCTGGGGCGAGGCTGGCTCATCCTTGACTAGCCGGAGTAGGGACGCCGGCTCGCACTTCATGTAGTGGCATGGCGGGGACGACAGCTCCTTCTTGACGCGCGCTAGCGATGGTGGCGACGGGCCCATGTGATCTCGATCTGGCGGAAAAAATCTTCGTCCGTCACAGCGGCCTCCTTGAGGAGTTAGGGCGGCTGTATGGCGGCTGCTACGACATCTGGTCCTCCTTGTCACCGAAGGATATGATGATCTCCTCCTTGGCGGAGGAGCCGGCCGCCTCGAACGCCGAAGGGCCCGGAGAGCATGGGCAGTGGCGCCAAGAAACACCAGACAATGAGCTTCCACCGACTCCGTCGGTCGGCGCGGAGCACCATGACTTCGGCATTGCCGCGGCTGGGCTCGGAGAGGAGGAGGGGTTCGGGCATGGAGACGGGGGATGGGGAGGGGGCGGTGCTCGAGGAGGGGGTGCACCTCCGTGCGTCGCCGACGCACGGCTTAAATAGCCACGGCCAGTCCAGGCGAAGGGGTGGCCAGCTCGCTTCAATGCGGCGCAGCGGCCGGAGTTGGTTCCTCAGGACGTGTCGTCCGCATTGCGCCGGTGCGGCGACCCTGCATACCACTGCATGGTGTAGTATGCCAGTCTATGATATAATGTTCATGAGACACCGTCTCATGGACCTTATATCCCTCGGAGTTGTACAACAGAAACATGACGGTCCAACCAACACTAGATAAATACAACCAACTCATATATATTACAAACTCATCCAAAAAGATTCAAACTACTAGTACCAAAATGCAGAGTGCCACTATGATACTACGATTCTTAGATCAGCCCAATCACGACTGTCGTGACTAAGCTTTCTTCTACTCTAGCCTATGTCTACAGATCTGACACTTCTTCATCATGCTTAGCTCCATCCATGATGACGTAGTTGACATCTTTCGCTTCGCTTGATACGTGACTTCTCATAGAACGCAAAGGACATGCGCAAGGTATGAACTTGCCTGGTGATCGATAGGTAGTGTAACTCGAGGCTTTGAGATTCGCGGTCGTCTCGGGTTCTGAAAACGACATTTAGTCCGATAAGGACTAATGTTGCAAGAAAATCTGCAAGATGCTATTATGCATAGGATGACATGGCTTTTCTCCCCGTCTAACCCTCTAAGGATTTATGCGCATTTCTTTTATCTTTTTTATTGGTTTATTATTGTCTACTCTTGTTTCCATAGTTTATATTTTATAATTAAGTGTTTATTTTATTTTGTGGAATTTGAGACACTTGTTCGTAAATACAAAGAAGGATGTTTTTATAACTCAATTTAGTTTGAGTCATATTTAGTATTCAATTCTATGATTTTATGTGGATTACTTATTCTTGTTTTATTTCTTAATTAAAAAGAATATTAATTGTAATTAACATAGTTGAAATACCCGTTTTAAGATTGTATAAAAATATTTTTAAAAGTGTATTTGCACCTTGTCTATATTTATTCAATATAAGCTGTCTTGCAATTACTGTGCAAGATATTAAACACGCACAAGTATTATACTGGAGGATGGATGAATGTGTAGGTAGAAGTGCACAGGGTATTGTACGTGAATTTAATCCAAGACTTGAGGTAACACACACTTGTATTGGGTCTGGTGGCATGGTTCAATACACATGCGCTCGATTTCCGACCAGGGTGATCCGACAGCAAAACGACAACTTAGCGAACCGGCACGCGCGTCCTATTTCCTTTCGCGATCGATCCTGGCTGTGAGCGCTCTACTTGTTCGTGAGTTTGGCCCAGCGCTGGCCCAATACCTCCCCTAGGCTCTATTCCCTTTCCATGTTTTTTCTTTTGGGCCTGTATTTTACTATTTCGCCTATTCCCTTTCTGGGCCAGCGGTTTTTCAGGCACAGTAGTAGACGGGAAATTACACTTTTAATTGAGATAAACTACGACTTTCAACCAAAATTAATTGCTACTTGTGCACAAAAAAATAAATTAGCCTATCCTTCTATTCCCTTTGATCTAATTTGTCCATGAATATATTTTTATTAAGAAAAAAAAGCATGCTCAATTGAATTGATCTACAGCTTTTTGGTTGAAACGGGAATGCTCATTAAATAGATCTACTATGAACAACTTTTCAAATTAATGACAAAATTACCAAAGTAAGAACATACTTTAAAAATTCTAAACAACTTCAGAATTTGTGAATTTTCTGGAAATCATGAATATTTTTTGAAATTCATGACAACTTTTGAAAAACAAAAACAATTTGTTGTGTCACTGGGGAACATTTTGTGTCATTTTATTTTAAACATTTTTTGAAAAACTTTTGAAAAACATTTTTTGACAGGGTGGCACTGGTGTCACGTGCTCGTCTCGGCGTCCGTTGTCGCTACCGCGACGATGTTCGCCTCGACTCGCGTTACCCTAACACAGGATGGCACTGGTGTCATGTGCTCGTCACGGCGTCCGTCGTCGCTACCGCGATGACATTCGCCTCGACTCGCGTAACACTAAGACAGGGTGGCATTGGTGTCACGTGCTCGTCTCGGCGTCAGTCGTCGCTACCGCGACGACGTCCGCCTCGACTCGCGTTACCCTACGATAGGGTGGCAGTGGTGTAACGTGCTCGTCTCGGCGTTCGTCGTCGCTACCGCGACGATGTTCGCCTCGACTCGCGTAACCCTAAGACAGGGTGCACTGGTGTCACGTGCTCGTCTCGGCGTCGGTCGTCGCTACCGCGATGACGTCCGCCTCGACTCGCGATACCCTAAGATAGACAGGGTGGTAGTGGTGTCACGTGCTTGTCTCGTTGTTTGTCGTCGCTACCGCGACGACGTCTGCCTCGACTCGCGTAACACTAAGACAGGGTGGCGGTGGTGTCACATGCTCGTCTCGGCGTCCGTCGTCGTTACCGCGACGACGTCCGCCTCGACTCGCGTTACACTCAGAAAGGGTGGGAGTGGTGTCACTTGCTCGTCTCGCCGTCCGTCATCGCTACCGCGACGATGTCTGCCTCGACTCGCGTTACCCTAAGATAGCCAGAGTGGCAGTGGTGTCACGTGCTCGTCTCGGCGTCCATAGTCGCTACCGCGACGGCGTCCGTCTCGACTCGCGTGACCCTAAGATAGACAGGGTGGTACTGGTGTCACTTGCTCGTCTCGGCGTCCGTCGTCGCTACCGCGACGACGTCCGCCTCGACTCGCGTGACCCTAAGATAGACAGGGTGGTAGTGGTGTCACGTGCTTGTCTCGGCGTCCATCGTCGCTACCGCGACGACGTCCGCCTCGACTCGCGTAACACTAAGACAGGTTGGCAGTGGTGTCACGTGCTCGTCTCGGCGTCCGTCGTCGCTACCGCGACGACGTCCGCCTCAGCTCGCGTGACCCTAAGATAGCCAGGGTGGGAGTGGTGTCACGTGCTTGTTGCGGCATCCGTCGTCGCTACCGCGACGATGTCCGCCTCGACTTGCGTGACCCTAAGATAGACAGGGTGGCAGTGGTGTCACGTGCTCGTCTCGACGTCCGTCATCGCTACGGCGACGACATCCGCCTCGACTCGCGTTACCCTAAGATAGACAGGGTGGCAGTGGTGTCACGTGCTCGTCTCAGCGTCCGTCGTCGCTACCGCGACGACGTCCGCCTCGACTCGCGTTACACTAAGACAGGGTGGCAGTGGAGTCACTTGCTCGTCTCGGCGTCCGTCGTCGCTACCGCGACGACGTTCGCCTCGACTCGCGTAACCCTAAGACAGGGTGGCACTGGTGTCACGTGCTCGTCTCGGCGTCCGTCGTCGCTACCGCGACGACCTCCGCCTCGACTCACGTTACCCTAAGACAGGGCAGCAGTGGTGTCACGTGCCTGTCTCGGCATCCGTTGTCGCTACCGCGACGACGACCGCCTCGACTCGTGTTACCCTAAGATAGACAGGGCGGGAGTGGTGTCATGTGCTCGTCTCAGCGTCTGTCGTCGCTACCGCGACGACGTCCGCCTCGACTCGCGTTACCCTAAGATAGACAGGGTGGCAGTGGTGTCACGTGCTCGTCTCATCGTCCGTCGTCGCTACCGCAACGACGTTCGCCTCGACTCGCGTAACCCTAAGACAGGGTGGCACTGGTGTCACGTGCTCGTCACGGCATCCGTCGTCGCTACCGCGACGACGTCCGCCTCGACTCGCGTTACACTAAGACAGGGTGGCAGTGGTGTTACTTGCTCATCACGGCGTCCGTCGTCGCTACCGCGACGTTGTCCGCCTCGACTCGCGTTACCCTAACATAGATAGGGTGACAGTGGTGTCACGTGCTCGTCGTCGCTACCACGACGACGTTCGCCTCAACTCACGTGACCCTAAGATAGACAGGGTGGCAGTGGTGTCACGTGCTTGTCTCGGCGTCCGTCGTCGCTACCGCGATGACGTCCGCCTCGACTCGCGTTACCCTAAGACAGGGCGGCAGTGGTATCATGTGCTCGTCTCGGCATCCGTCGTCGCTACCGCGATGACGTCCGCCTCGACTCGCGTTACCCTAAGACAGGGTGGCAGTGGTGTCACGTGCTCGTCTCGGAGGCCGTCGTCGCTACCGCGACGACGGCCGCCTCGACTCGCGTTACCCTAAGACAGGGCGGCAGTGGTGTCACGTGCTCGTCTCGGCGTCCGTTGTCGCTACCGCGACGACGTCCGCCTCGACTCGCGTTACCCTAAGACAGGGTGGCAGTGGTGTCACGTGCTCGTCTCGGCGGCTGTCGTCGCTACCCCGACGACGGCCGCCTCGACTCGCGTTACACTAAGATAGACAGGGTGGCAGTGGTGTCACGTGCTCGTCTCGGCGTCCGTCGTTGCTGCCGCAATGACGTTCGCCTCGACTCGTGTAACCCTAAGATAGGGTGGCACTGGTGTCATGTGCTCGTCTCGGCGTCCGTGGTCGCTACCGCGACGACGTCCGCCTCGACTCGCGTTAACCTAAGACAGGGTGGCAGTGGTGTCACGTGCACGTCTCGGCGTCCGTCGTCGCTACCGCGACCATGTCCGCCTCGACTCGTGTTACCCTAAGATAGACAGGGTGGGAGTGTTGTCACGTGCTCGTCTTGGCGTCCGTCGTCGCTACCGCGATGACGTCCGCCTCGACTCGCGTTAACCTAAGATAGACATGGTGGCAGTGCTGTCACGTGCTCGTCTCGTTGTCCATCGTCGCTACCGCAATGACGTTCGCCTCGACTCGCGTAACCCTAAGACAGGGTGGCACTGGTGTCACGTGCTCGTCTTAGCGTCCGTCCTCTCTACCGCGATGACGTCCGCCTCGACTCGCGTTACCCTGAGATAGACAGGGCGGCAGTGGTGTCACGTGCACATCTCGTCGTCTGTCGTCTCTACCGCAACGACGTCAGCCTCGACTCGCGTAACACTAAGATAGGGTGGCAGTGGTGTCACATGCTCGTCTCGGCGTCCGTCGTCCCTACCGCGACGACGACCGCCTCAACTCGCGTGACCCTATGATAGACAGTGTGGGAGTGGTGTTACGTGCTTGTCTAGGCGTCCGTCGTCGCTACCGCGACGACGTCCGCCTCGACTCGCTTGATCCTAAGATAGACAATGTGGCAGTGGTGTCACGTGCTCGTCTCGGCGTCCGTCGTCGCTACAGCGACGACATCCGCCTCGACTCGCGTTATCCTAAGATAGATAGGGTGGCAGTGGTGTCACGTGCTCATCTCAGCATCCGTCGTCGCTACCGCGATGACGTCCGCCTCGACTCGCGTTACACTAAGAAAGGGTGGCAGTGGTGTCACTTGCTCGTCTCGGCGTCCGTCGTCGCTACAGCGACGACGTTCGCCTCGACTCGCGTAACCCTAAGACAGGGTGGCACTGGTGTCACGTGCTCGCCTCAGCGTTCGTCGTCGCTACCGTGATGACATCCGCCTCGACTCGCGTTACCCAAAGGCAGGGCGGCAGTTGTGTCACGTGCTCATCTTGGCATCAATCGTCGCTACCGCGACGACGTCTGCCTCGACTCGCGTTACGCTAAGACAGGGTGGCAGTGGTGTCACGTGCTCGTCTCGGCGGCCGTGGTCGCTACCGCGACGACGGCCGCCTCGACTCGCATTACCTTAAGATTGACAGGGTGGCAGTGGTGTCACGTG